>OY728143.1:648996232-653996232 GCA_963277665.1 Viscum album | reverse complement strand
ATGGACATTGGGTTTTGGACTATAATGTTTTCATATCATAACCTTATTGTATTGCATGAAAATAGTCAGGCATGAGCTCTAGGATCTATCACAAGTAAAACACAAATATTATAGGGGAATATGAGAATGCTTGATTTGGAGGTTCACGTAGATCATTATTTCTTAAATTCTTGTTCTCTTGCATGAACATGACCGTCCTTATGTGGTATTGCGTGAGGTTCTCTCAACCACATTCGTTTACAAGTTGGGGCCCACATGAGTTCTATCATTCACATTCAATACCTTTTGGGGTCAATAGATTATGGTTTTATACAATGTTATAGAATTTGGGGTTTTTAAATAGTGATAACATCGATTAATATTCTAGATATAATACCTAACGGGGTGGTGTGAGCTTCTATTTATTGTCAAAATTGTCGATTAATGTATCCCACCATCACTATATAATAGATTATTGTTGTTTCCTTCTACATCCTATTGTGTTGGGGCATGGAAATGAATCCTATATGGTTCATCATATCATTTCTCAAACTTATAGGTGGTTGTGCAATGATTTTTCCTACAATGATCTACTTTTCACAAAATGCCTAGAGGGATAGTTAGAATTTATCACACAACATGGGGAATCCAATATCTCATTTTTACTATAAGAGTTTGGGCATAAAAATGAGGGTATTCCAAACAATCCTCCTTTTTTCAATTAATAAACCTTGGAAACTATTTTCTACAAGGGGTATCCATATAAAATAGTTTCTCCATTAATGTACAAATTATTTTCTCATGGAACCACTTCTGTTTTCACAACTGCTAAAACATGAAGGAAACATACTCCTCAGAAATGCAATGTTCCTTTTGGGTCATTTTCATGTAATGTTAATTAAAAATATGTCCTTTGGTGTGAAAGAAATATTTTCAATGCCAAAAAATAACCACTGATAATAAATGATGATAGATAAATTAGTGGTCAGGTTCTAAGGGATACAACAAAGAGTGTGAACAATTTCCATGAATTTACGCAACTCCCGTCTTGGGCTGCACAATGTTTTTGTACCCTTCATGAATGATGGTGGCCCTAATACATTAAATATGGGGAGGTCCAGTTGTAGAATCATCTGATATCAATGCATTATATGTTGTTTCTCATTTATAGATCCCATACAATTGCATGAAATCCCAATCCTTCATCCATGATATTCATGCAACTCTTCTTTTTTTGTGAAACCACTTATATGATTCAACCTAACGTTTGCGTGAACAACTTTAATGTTTCTCAACATAGAATCTTTGTATGACCAAAACCAAGACATGAATGATCTTTCCATAAAACTAACATACTAGCTTGAAATGTCCCACCATATGGACAAAACCATGATCATTGTCATTACTACTACCCAAAGGGTAGAGATGGAATAGATCCTAGAAATTCCTCAGGCCAGATTGGTGGTTTATGACAACACAATTCTCATGAGCTTGTTGATTTAAGTCGTGGGAGGATATATACTATGAATTCATTCCCACTATACAACATTGGGTTTATGGATTATGTGGCTATATCTAACATAGATGTGAATATTCCACACATCTTGTTGACTCATCCTGATGATATTACCTATAAGAGTATCATATCCCTTGGTTATCCCACTAGGTTTCATGTAGAAACTTTTTCATACACTCTAAACTGATGGAAAGGGACTATCACATAGAATCTTTCTGATGATAATTAGTACCCTAATCACTATTCTATTGTCTCTCAGACAAACATCCAGAACAAAAAATTGGTCTGGTACAAGGATTGGGACCTATGGGATGGGTGAAACTTCATTAATTAATGGGAATCGATGTACTTGTTACCCTTCACATGTCAAGAATACAGGGTTGATCAATCCATATTGGCCTATAAGAAGAATTTTGGACATCCAAATTCCATGTATATCACCCAAAAGATCTACTTCTAGGTTTCCCAAAACCAGTTGTTCACAGAAAACAAGTCCTTCCACCTCCATCAAGGTGCGGTTGGATTTAGAATTTGGTGCCTTTACTACATTATAAGAATCCAAATTATGGGATTCATTTAAGATGAATTCCACCTAGTGATGAATTTCTTTGGTGAAAGGTAGTATACTCCCCTTGCGAAACATAACCTTCTTGAAGAATTGAAACTTGTACTAATGCATAATCCTCTATTCTATCAATAAATATCATAAAAAAACGATTTAGTATTGTTCTTAAAGATGACTCTAAATATTAAAATATATGGGAGGCCAGAAGTATGTCCAGTTATGCATCATAGAAAAATGCCAAGCCATACAAGCCGATCTTGGATGAGGGGTGCTATCAGTACAGGAGCATAAACACAAAGGATGTATATCAGCTAGTTGTGTACTACACAACATATCTGGTTACCTTCATTAGTGGATGAATAATTCCTATGAATGGTGAAAATATGTTCTTTTTATAGGTGTTATTATGTTGGTGGATATCCTGACATTTGAAATAATATTAAACCTTAGAATAACAATACTAGAATATTTCTATAGTTAGTTGGTCTATAATGTTAGAGGAAGCATGCCCATGTAGATATATGGTATATTTTACTTACTTCAAGGGTGGGTAATTGTGAATTTTGGAGGCTACAAGTTCTCTAACTTCATCACATCTCATAACGTTTGTTGGAGACCCTTTCTAGTCAATATCTTCAGGGTTCATCCTATGATGCTCAATAAATTTGGGGTCACAGTTAGTATAGAAAATTCTATGAACGTGAACATCAATCAATTCTCAACATCTTTTGATGAGATGGTGGACAATATGAAGGGTATGGTGGAAAAATGGGTGTACCTGTAGACCCTATGTGGCAGATTATTGGTCTCTAGGGTTGATAAAAATAGTTATTGATAGTTTTATACTCCATATTGGTTATACCTGTATATTAGATTCATCTAGAAGACAATTAATAGAGTTTATATGAGGATTTTTGTGGAATGGAATCTATTTATCCATCAATAGTTGTGCTGGATAATCATGAGAGTAGGTGAAAGGGAGGTAATTATGCTTCCTCTCAGCAATGTAAATATTAGACTTTCATTGACCTATGTATTAAATTGGATAGAAAAATACCAAGAAACAATCATGTGTCATCAGGTATGAGTAATCATGATGTCAAGAATGGTGTGCATGCAGAAAAGTAGTATCTAGAATTATCATTGAGGGGATCATCAAACATTGGGGGATAAATTTTATGTTGTGTTAGGGGAAAAATAATGAGTTCTTGTACGCCCACCTCATATATGGGAGGACCTCCTTTTGAAACAACCACTAGAAGAGGAAAATTCCTCTCAGAATGATATAAGCGTAACTAGAGAGGCCCTTGAAAACAATTTATGGTATATATTTCATACAATGATTGATGCTTACTTCCCCACACTCTAGGTATCTTAGGGAATATTTTTTATTACCCTGATAGAAGAGATGTTGGTGTGGAGGCTATCTCAGTATGGAATCATATTTTCAGATATTGGGCATTCTAGGATCACTACAAGGCTGCAATTCAATGACTGGGTTCATAAGTGGTGGGTAATGACACCTATTCACACAAACAGGTGGGACCCAATATTCCCTCTTCCTTGGTGCACATGATGTTTGTTGGTGATCCTGATCATGAGAAGACAATATATTCTAAATATTCAACATAAAAGGACTCATCCCATGGTGTTTATAAATAGGTCACTAGTGACGAGGAGTCATGGGGATCAACTGCTGATCAGGAAACTCTCCAGGAGAGTGGTGTTGTGAACCCTAAGTGTGATGACTTTAAAAGAATCTATTTGGTGAGTTTATGTTAGTTTTTAATGTGAAATAACTATTCTGGGACTTCCCCCTTTTAAAATGATCTAACTCAGATTTTTCATATACTGATCTTGGTGAGGGTGACCAAGGGGTCCCTATCGGAGGCAACTAGGGTGATCCAAGAGGTTCATATGTTAACACCAATAATTCTATTGCATGTTTCTTCAATACTATAGGGTCTAATGGGGATGTTGGAGTGGTGGTCTTGGATCCCTTGTCCCTCCTAGTCATCTAAAGGATGTCACACCCTACCATTGTAATACGAGTTTCTACCGCTAGTGAGGTATACTATATGAGGTAACATATCATTTTAATCCCATTAACATGAGGTATGATTGAACGTCAATAAAATTAAACCACATTAAACTTTAATGGATCAATTCATGTCCATTCAATCAATGTGTTTTTTATGAAGCTTCCACCCAACCAACACTAATCGGTTTGGTGTCGACCGTTGAAGTAAAAACATACATTAAAGAGTTTCTTATAGTGGAATTCCCTATAGAAAACAAGGTAATAGAAATTTTGACATTTTCATTCCATATATATGTCTTTTATACTTATCTGATCCAAATTTACTCTATCTTTCCTCAATTATCATACTAACCCACATGGTTTTTTCAATGTAGTGATAGAGAGGGTGTGTTTCTAGTAAATGGATACTATTAGGGGACTCTGGGTTCCATCACCAATGTTTATTCATACACTCAGTTATATGGTTTTCCTGATGATCGAATCCCAACACTAGGAGGGTAGCACATTATAGATATTATTGATACCTCTAAATGGGTGGATCTCTTGGTTAGAGAGGATGGTGACACTCTATGATATTTTTACAAGGATGGTCCCCTCTCAACCTAGAGCCAATTCCATCAGAGAAGATTCTAGAGGAGGACCATACTACCTCTATCTTCATAGCCTACATAGAGTATCAATTAGTTCCACCGGTGGAATTAGAACTTTTCGATTCTCACTTTGATAAATATAAGTGCATCATCCAATGATTGATTGGAGGATCATGTGGAAATTTATCACACACACTCTAGAGACAAATATATTGAGTCAGATGGGGTCCTTTCACCAATTGATATAGAACATGTTCACCAGATGGGTGTATGAATGAGCCATCCATGTGATGGTTTATAACAACAGTTCCGAACGAGTGCTTGTGGATAGCCAAACATTTTATGTCTCCTAGAACTATGATAAATCTGATAGAACAAAAAGATCTTGGATGATGATAATGAATATAAATTACTGGAAGGGAAATATAATGGGAATTTAGTTATCATAATTGAATAATTTGATATCATCAGCCAATTAATTGTTAACCTGGAGGAGGTTAAAGCTCATGTGGAGGAGGTTGAATCTCAAAATTTTTAGTCCCATTATGAGTACGGATGGGTGTAAATCAGGGCTGATAGTCATTGAAACTTGTATTATGCGTCATAATCAGATCTCATTTGGATGAAATAGGTCCTGACGACCATTCAATATAAGAATCATAGGCAGGAGAAATCAATTGGTAAGGCAGAGACATTGAGGGAATTTTTTATGGAAAAATTGAGGATGAAACATATGGATAACCCTTTATTTTTTTAAATATTATATATTTTGAACACATATTCATTGAAATTTTTCAATTTCATAATTTTACAATCCCACTTCAATCATGTTAATAAAAAATCCAATGATCAATACCTATTGAAAAAACATGACATTCCACGTGTGAGAAACAAGGTATATCCATTTGATTTCCCTTTTAAATCATAGTGTCATCAAATGCATGAATACTCAACATATGAATTTTCTTATTTACCAAATAGAGTGTCCTAGAGGAGAAATGATATGGCTGGAGGATGTGTCTCTCAATACATCTAAAATTTTTCTCAATTTTTGGAATTTCCCAAATGGGGTAACACTAGGGTTGTTGAATTCTTCCCAAACTAAGGTGAATGAAGAGATTCGATTATGTTTCCTCAGATCTGAAACACAAAGGGAGTGGTGTGAAGATAGAGGACAACTACAAAAAATGTGTAAAAAACAAAATCCATTATCGTTTTACAATGTTTGGCGACCAAGAAATGAGGTTCGACCACTGATCATGTTCTATGAATGAGACCAATATCAACATGTCATCCATAGTATTTCTTGGATTGTGGACATGATGGTAGGTCAACTAGTATGGAATAGGACCTTCCCCTCAAGGGGGTCTATTTAGATTTGGAGGAGAATGAGGATCCAAATCAAGGGTAACATAAAACATGGGGGAACTAATGGAATGTTCAAATGGAGGTGAAGTCTCTCAGAATTATGTCACCATGGATTTTGGGATCATTATGTAAACATATCGGTCAAGAAAAATATCAAAATCATCTTCCAAGGGAAGAATCATCTCATATTTTGTGTGAAAGTTGAATGACATGAACAATGTGGTAGCTGATTGCACTGAAGGGGGATAAGGACATATTAAAAGAGGTCCTAATACACCTTTTATTTTATCATCATTCAATAAAGATGATGGATGTCACGAACCAACCCGGATCGACCCTGAACTGGTCACCCGAGCCAGTCCGCGACATGGCCCGAGAGGTGTTCTCGATCCTCCAGGGCTGGGGACAAGCGCCTGGGCATTAACAGAGGTTGTTTTAATGATTTCACCCAATATCAATAAATAAACCAAAAAAATAATATAGAGCATTGCAGAATAATTAAACCGAACAAAACAACCCAACTAGAATAAAAGAAAAATAAAACTAACCAAACACGACATCCGGACTAACTCCATGCGACCTCGCAGGTCACTCTTAGACTCAACAGTCAAGCATCTCCAAAGGTGAGAACACCCAAGCTGTAGCCTGCACAAACCCTAAAATAGAAAAGAACTATAGGTGAGAGTATTAAAACACAGTAGGCTACCTTAATATCTATTCCTAATTCACTACCTTTAAAAAATAGGAAAATCCTTTCAAGTTTGAACTACAATTTATAAAAGTAAGGTTTTCTACTTGTTACTCAAAAACAAAGTACGAGTAATTTCCCCTATTCATTTCTCAAAAACCCAAGTCATTTTATTAGTGGGATATTAGAATTTTTCAAAGGGAAGTGGTGTTTACATTTTCAATTTTCACAAAAAGTATAATACTCCTTTCTTTGAAAATAGTCTTCATAAACCACATTAAAACTAAACATCACTTGCTAGTAAAAACACTACACACGAAAATGCTACAGTAGTTACACTGTCAAGTCAATGAAAAGAAAATATATTCAAGAAGTATATTCATCACAGTAAGTAATTGAAATCCAACAGACATGGGTGAACTTAGAAGATCATGAATAAACCAGAAGATACTAATACATGATAAATAATCCTTTTTGACATGTCACTCACAATGAAATCAAAACACCCAATACACTCAACCATCCTTTCAAGGGAAAGCTGAGGGAAAATCTCATAGTAATAAGCCCAATATATCCACCTACTATGGGCCACTGGTTATTACCATAAACTACCAGTGCAACAATCATTCATAGAATATTTATTTCAATATGCAGATTCCCATGTCTCAAGTGTTGGGAAAGGGGGTGATCCAACTGATGCCAACCAAGCATCCAATCATATATATATATATATATAAAGCACAATAGGCATCACCCCAAGCCACTCCATGGGACAACCTCTTGCCCTTAAACTACTCAAGTACTCGGGAGCCTCTAAGCACATCCTCCCAAACAATCAATTTCAACCAAGCCTGGAGAGTTATCCTAGGAGGGTTTTTATAAAAAAAAATTCATTGTTTTCCATAAATTTCCAAACGGACATTAAATACATTTCACAATCACCACATTAAAATAACCAAAACTCTTGTTCAATATTCAGATGAAATCATTTATAATTGAAACCAGTACTATATTTCCAATTCCATGAATTATGTTTAAAAGCCAAACTATCTTTCTTTCACTACTGGGTGTCCGTTCATCAAGAAAATATTTCTACTGTCACGTATAAAATAAATGGCTTTTTTACACCAAATAATAATTGAAAAATTTGTTACATTATATTATCTCAAATTTATTAAAATTAATAAAACATTTAATTTGAACAAATAGTGTGTTAAAATAGCAGGAAATAATGTTACATAAATTTTAAAAATTAGTGGAATGGGAACCTACCTCAACTCGTAGTTCGAACGCGACAACGCAACAACGTGACACGCCTCGCTCAAGTGAACTTGCACACACAAACCGATGATCATGGTAACGTGGGGTTACCCCACCAACGCACTGCAATAAATGCACAACAAAAAAGGTACGTAAACACGGACCCTAAACAATTCAAACAAACAAAAAAATAAAAATAAATAGCTCGACATGTTTTGAAAATATCACATCAAAACACGTATCAAAACAAAACCAATATCTTTATTAGAATCCAATCACGACCTTTAGACACACTAACCACTTTAAAAACATCATATGCACAACATGATTAAAGCAATAAACCATTTGAATAATTCATAAAACATCTAAAAATGGTGAAACCAAGGTTCACATCAAAACATAATCAGTTTCATATAAGAAAACACTTTAAAATAAAACACACAACATCATCACACCAAAACATGTCTCGCACCTAAAAACCAACCCATAAAACATTTTACAAAATAACGCACCCATTTTCACACCAAAAACATCACCACATTCCATTAAAAATTATGTTCCCAACATTTAAACATGTTCACCACCTTAAAAAAAATACAATTCACACCCAATAATCATTTGATTAAACAATTCTATAAAATAACCAAAAGAAAACCAAAATGAAAAACACAACCTTTCTAACAGAAAATACAATTTCGTCACACATGCATGCCAAAACATTTTTAAAGTGAATTTCAAACCTTCGAGACACTCTTAAAACCCACTTCTTTGAAATATTAAATCACGAAACACCTAAAAACATTACAATTTCCTTCACCAAGATTACATTCTAAAAAAATGAGCACCCAAACAACTACAAAAAATCTAACACACCACAAAATAAAACCAAAGAACACATTTATAGATTTAAAAAAACATGAAATCATTAAAGAATATTGAAAAATTAATTTGTAGAGGCACGAATAATGTAAATGAATTATTTGAAAACATGCCAGCATTATATGGACTAATTCAGAAAGAAAACAAATTGATTCACCTACCTCAAGCACATGAAAAAGTGATTAAACATCATGAAAGGTATAACCACACCCTATAGACTAACCTCACCCTCTAATCAACAAGAATAATGTGTGATTTAAAATTCAAGGTATTAATGTTCGGTTAATCTGAGAAAAATAGTATAAAAAAAGAGAATACACTGAGAAAGGCTTGTATTATCGGGAATATGCCATAGGGTGGCCACCGGGATGCGGTGCAAGGGAGGAGGTAGGGCGTCGGAGCAGGCATAGGGTGTAAGGTGGATGGGGGCTGGGGGCTACATTGTAGCAGGGATAGTAGGGAGGCGGGAGTCGTGTGCGCTGCTGCCTGCTGAAACATAGAGGGATGAATTGCTGGCAGCGCGATGCAGGGAGAGCCGGGAGGCGACCAGCGTGCGTGGAGGGGAAAACAAGGATGCGGTGGCACAAGAGTGTGGAGATGCGGGAGGAAATAAGGAGCGATGATTCAGGTGAGATTTATAGGGGGTGCTGGATGGATAAGGGCTGGCGTAAGAGATTGGCGGAGTGGTGATGGTGGCCTGCTAGAGAACACCGATGAGGGAAGAGGGTGACAATGGGGAAGGAGAGACCTACTGCGTCACACCGTTAGATGGAGGGGAGGGGTTAAAGAGGTTTGTTGTGCCGCTGGGAGGGGAAAAAGGAGGTCATGCATAGGGTCCCCATCGGGGAGAGGTAGAGGCGACGAAGAGGAGTCCAGGTGTGTCTGGGTGCGGTGCGTGGGAACAGGGAAGAGGGGGGGATTAGGTTAGGGTTTCATTTCTCTTTTTTATAATAATAACAATAATAATAAAACCATAAATAAAAATAATAAAAATACCATAATAAATATAATAATAATAATAATAATTAATAATAATAAAATAATAAATATTGATAATAATATTAATAGAAATAATAAACATAAAAATAATAAAATTTATAATAATAAGAATTATATAAAAAATATATAAATAATAACAATAATAATACCTCATTAATAATAATACTATAAATTACATAATAACATAATAATTATTTTTACAACATAATCATTTAACATGCATTGTTTGTATAATACATTAATTATTTTTAATTGTTAGATACATGCATGGATACCCGGGATAACGACGCGACTACCGGTTGTTGTTTGGTGAACGCTAATGGGTCTGAAACCCATGAAAATATTAAATGACAAAAACATTAATCTGGGACCCAGCCCGAACCTTGGCACGAGGACCCGAAACCAAGTAATACTAAAATAAAAAATTAACAAAAAGTCGAGGTGTGACCATTCTCCCCATGACAAAAACTTTCTACCCCCCAAAATTCACCCAGCTGAACAATAGATAAAACAAGAGACCATTCCCATTTTAAACTGAAAGAAAGAACCATATATGAAAATGGGAGAACACGAGAGTGTTCGCCCCCCCCCCCCCCAACAATAATTCAACTAGAGAATAAATTTAACTCCCAAACATACCACCCTGGGAGGGGGGGGATGCAGAAACTCCCAACTGATCTAGACTATCCTCTATAGCACCAGCGAAACAACACCTCCACCAAAACCTGGAACTCTTGACTTAGACCAAAGAAAGACCGAAAACTAGAGAAAAACTCCATGTAGGGCTTAACCCAAGTGGTAAACCCAAGCATAACCACAAACCTGGACTCCTCTTTAGGAACTTAAATATCCAAAAGAACACTGCCAAAACATGATTGACCCATACAAGGGTCAATCACTTTCTTAAAAAAAGACACCGTAAAAAAACCCTAACCCGACAAACAAAACTATTTAGATTAAAATAGATAATGTTCGACATAAATCCACGGAAAAACAAGGAACTTTCAACAATTTCAAGACTTCATCAGTAAAAAAACAAGAATGAAACAACTTTAGATGTTCCACCACCAACACAGAACTTGAAACCTGAATCGAGGCTTCACAACCCCGGCAACTCCTGACTGTGCGTGAGCTTTACCCCACGACATGTGGTTGGGGTTCTGATGGCTGAAGCATCTCCTGCCTCATAGTCATGCACTATAATCCTTCATTCACAATGTCTTCATCAGGAAACGCTTCCTGCAGAACTTCTCTAGATGGCCCAGACATCTGCAATGATGACACGTCTTCAGAGGGATGCAACATGACGACTTCATGTGCCCGAACCGGCCACACCAGTGGCACACCACTAAACGGTCCGACGAACTGGAAACCAGAACCACTGATGATTACTCTTCAAAAATGGGTACCGCTGACATGCCCTTCTTTCGAGACAAGTAACCATTGCATGCAAGAGAACATGCTGGATTTCCAACCATCCGCGCTCCAGATACCTACTCTGCTAAAAATGCCTCATCCACCAAATTCTCAAAACAATGGTCCCATGAAGGGAGGACTTTCTCCTTGGTCTATGGATAAAGCCCCCAAATTAAGAGAGTAGTCTAAATCAAATCCTGTGATTCAACCTCTAGAGAAAATGACATAAGTTCATTGAAATGGTCAACATATGCCTTCACCGTCTGTTGGCCTTATTGAAAGCGCATAATTTTTTAATTTTCTTTAGTATTCACCTCTTCATGTATAAACCATCATATGAAGATAGATTTGAATACATCCCATGTCATCATAACTTGCATTGATTGTGGGGCGAGAAACTCCCACACGTCTAGAGATGGACCTTCAAACAGTCCCAAAAACCACACGCAGTCTGATAGCTTTAGGTGTTCCCAACTCCTAAAAGCACACTCGACCACTTCAAACCACATAACTACGTTTAATGGACCCCGATCACCGTTAAGTACGTAAATTGTCCATGAAGGACCAAAAATTGGGCATGATTTATCAAAAACTCTGGGGACCTTTCTGGGCGGCATTTTCTGAACAACATGTAAAACACAAAACCAAAACCAATATCCAGCCGAAGAAATATCATTGAGAGCATTTTCATCCAAAAACATCCAACTCAAAAACCCAACTGAAACCAACACAACACAAAAATCCCTTTTTATTTTAGATTCCAAAACCACCTTCTTTGAAGTCCATTTTCCAAATACCAAAGCCTCTTTTCAAAACAATTTCAATTTTTCAAAAATCATTTTCCCTTTATTAACATCTCTTTAGAAAAACAAGGTCTAGACATTAATTCCAAGTGCACACCGCAGTAATCCCATGAACCGTTGCACATTTCTTCATCCTCTTTCATTCATACACACCAACACACACATATCCTGTATTCCCTCACATGTGAAAACATTTATAAAACGTACATAAGGTTTCACCCACACCATATCCCTACCAGTTCCAAGAAACCACTGGATTTTTAGTCTTAGAGCTTTCAGTTTTGAAAATAACATTCACAAATTTAAATCCATTTAAAAGAAAACATTCTAATTTCAAAAACCCTTTTTCATTTCCATAAGTTCACTTACTTCCACAAGATCCAATACAATACACAACTTGCATCAAATCACCAAAAAGAGGGAATAGTAGTAATGCTTATCCTAGCAACATGGTAGTGGGCCATTCTCCAAGTAAGAGTCAATGACTAGGAGGAACTTAAACCATGTACGTGGACTCCACATGGGTTACTACTCCATGTAAAATAACAAGGTAACAATGGTTTTCCTCCATTGTCATCCCTCAATCCAAAACAAATCAGAACCAGGCAAGAACTCAATTCCCGGACTACCCCTGGCGACTTGAGGTTCTGAACGGGCGAGGGTTCCTAACGTCCTTCCCAAACCTAATCTTGAGTCCCGAAAATCCTAATCTCCATATACCGGACATCCCAAATAACAAGGGCGCTCTAAAAAGAGAGGTATACTAAGATCTGACCTCCTTTGATATAATTTTGTCATGATCCAACACGATTCGACCCTTAACCGGTCACCCGAGCTGGTCCCTGACATGGCCCATGAGGCATTCCTGATCCTCCTGGGCCGGTGACAAGCGCCAGGGCATCATCAGAGGTTGTGGGAATGATTTCTCCCAATATAAATTCATTAAGCATCTGAAATAATACAAAGAAAATCAGAATAAGTAAACCGAACAAAACGACCAAACAGGAACAATAAAAAAATAAAAATAACCAAACACGATGTCTGGACTATCTCCATGTGACCTCAAGGGGCAGTCTTCAACTCAATGATCAAGTGTCACCCATGACGAGCACACTCATGATGTAGCCTGCACATACACTAAAACAGAAAATAACTATAGGCATGATTATTTAATATCAGTAGTCTAGCCCGATATATATTCCCAATGCACTACCTTTAAAATAAAAAGAACATCATTTCATGTTTGAACTACCATTTATAAAAGTATTTTTTTCAACATGTTACTCAAAAACAAAGTAATAGTCATTTCCCCTCTTCATTTATCAAAAACCCAAGTCATTCTTTTAGTGAGACATATGAATTCTTCAAAGGGGAAGTTTTTTTTACATTTTCAATTTTCACAAAAAGTATAAAACACCTTTCTTTGAAAAGAATCTTCATAAACCGCTTTAAAACGAGACATAACATTCTTGTAAAAACCCTACACATGAAAACACTATATTAGTTACATAGTTAGGGAAATGAAAAAAAATATATATACAAGAACCAGATTTATCACACCAAGTAATTGAAAGCCAACAGACATGGGTGAACCTAGAAGATCAAGAATAAACTAGAAGACACCAATACATGAGAAATAATCCACATTGACATGTCACCCATGTTGAAAACAAAATTCCCAATACGTTCAGCTATCCTTTCTCAAGAATCCTGCGGGAAAAATCCATAGTAATAAACCCAATATATCCACCTACTATGGTCCACTGGTCAGTACCATAACTTGCCAGTGCAGTAATCATTCTTAGAATATTCTCTCAATATTCCATATTCCCATGTATCAAGTGTTTGGAAAGGGGGTGAGCCAACTGATGCCCGCCGAGCATCCAATAATATATATATATATATATATATATATATATATATAAAGCACAATAAGAATCACCCCGAGCCACTCCATGGGACAACCTCCTGCCTTTAAACTACACAAGTACCCAGGAGCCTCAAACCGCGGCCTCCCAAACAATCAATATCAACCAAGGATGTAGAGTTATACTAGGAGGGTTTTTTGCAAAATATTTTCATCGTTTTCCATAAAGTTTCAAACATTCATTAAATAAATTTCACAATCACCACTTTAAAAGAACCAAAACTCTTGTTCATGCTTCAGAAGGAATCATTTATCATTAAAACCAGAACTATAAATTAAATTCCGTGAATTATGTTTAAAAGCCAAACTGGCATTATTTTACTACTGGGTGTTCGTTCATCAAGAAAATATTTCAAGTGTCATATATAAAATAAACGGATCTTTTTACACCAAATAATCATTTAAAAATTAATTGCCTTATATTATCTAACATTTACTAAAATTAATAAAATATTTAATTTGAACAAATAGTGTGCACAAGAAGAAGGAAATTATGTATCATAAATTTTGAAAAGAAATGCAATGGGAATCCACCTCAACTCGCATCTCGAACACGAAAACGCAATAACCCGAAACTCCTCACACAGGCGCACAAGAACACACAAACCGATGATCACGGTAATACGGGGTTACCCCTCCAATGTGCTATAAGAAATTCACAACAACAAAGGTACATAAACAAGGACACAAAACTATTCAAACAAACAAACAATGCAAAAATATCTATCTCAACATGTTTTGAAAATATCACATCAAAACTCATATCAAAACACAACCAAACTCTTTATTAGAATCCAATAATGACCTTTAAAAACCTTAACCACATTACAAACATCAAACACACCACATGATTAAAAAAATAAACCAGTTGAATAATTCATAAAACATCCACAAATGGTGGAACCATGTTTCACATCAAAACATACACAGTTTCACATAAGAAAACACTTTAAAATAAAACCCACAACATCATCACACCAAAAAATGACTTGCACCTAACAATCAACCCATAAAATATTTTATAAAATAACGCACCCATTTTCACACACAAAACATCACTGCTTTTAATAAAAATTATGTTCCCAGCACTTAAACATGTTCACCACCATACAAAAAAATTCACTCCCAATAAGCAATTGGATAAACACATCGATAAAATAAACAAAAAACCAAAATGAAAAACACACTGTTTCTAACATAAAATACAATTTTGTCACACACGCATGCCAAAACATTTGTAAAGCACATTTCACACCATCCAAACAATCTTAAAACCCACTTCATTGAAATATTACATCACGAAACACATAAAAACATTACAATTTCCTTCACTAGGATTCCATTATCAAATAATAAGGATCCAAAAAACGTCAAAACATCTAATACACCACAAAATAATATGCCAAAACACATTTATAGAATTGATAAAACATGAAATCAATAATGCATATTGAAGAATTATTTCTTAGTGCCACGAATCAAGTAAATGATTAATTGAAAACATGAAAGCATTATATAGACTAATTCAGAATGAAAAAAAATTAGTTTCTCCTACCCCAAGAATGTGCGAAAGCGATTAAACATCAAGAAAGGTAGAACCACAACCTGCAGACTAACCACACCCTATATTCAAGAAGAATAATTGGTGAATTACAATTCAAGGTATTAAAGTTCAGTTAATATGGGGAAAACACTATAATAAAAAGAAAATAAACCGAGAATGGCTTTTACTGTTGGGAAATAGGCCATAGTGTGTCCACCGGGATGTGGCACAAGGGGGGCGGTAAGGCGTCGGAGCAGGAAGGGGGTGTAAGGTGGTTGGGGGCCGCATCACAGTAGGGGAAGTATGGAGGTGGGAGTGGGGTGCAATGCTGCCTGCAGGAACATGGAGGTCCGGACTGCTGGTGGAGCTGTGTAGGGAGAGCCGAGATGAAACCAGCATGCACAAAGTGGAAAACCTGGAGACGGAGGCACAAGAGTGTGGAGATGAGGGAGGAAATAGGGAGTGGTGCTACGGGTGAGTTCTGCTTGGAGCACTGGATCGACAGGTGATGGCGTAGAATATTGGTAGAGTGGTGATGGTGGCCTGCTGGAGCGCACCAGCGAGGGAATATAGTGAGCACGGGGCGACAGAGACCTGCTGCATTGCACCGCTAGAAGGATGGGGGTGGGGGGGAAGAGGTCTGTAGCTCTACGGGGAGGGGAAAACAGAGGGCGCGCATAGGGTCCCCGTTGGGGATAGGCAGAGGTGACGAATAGGGGTCTAGGGGTTTCTGGGTGCGGAACGTGGGAATAGGGAAGGGGGGGGCGCTTAGGGATTAGGTTAGGGTTTCATTTCAGTTTTTTTATAATAACAAAAAAATCATAAATAAAAATAATAAAATTAACATAATAAATATAATAATAATTGTAACACCCCGACCCCAGTTACCCAGAGTCGATGCATTATTACATAACATTGGAATGGTCACAAAATATCAAGTCTTGAATGACCGATTAGTTTAGTAGTCTTGGAAACACTAGATACATTCATAAAGTATACATTACATCATAAAGTGAAAACTACAATAACATCTTGCCTCAACACTCATATCCCATTATACTATAACTGCACGTCATTCATAAAATACTTTTTCACATCCTGGGAAAAATAAAACATAGAAAGGGGTGAGATCAAATGCCGAGTAAAGATAACAATATAGCGGAAACTTTTATAAATAAGCATAAACATTTAAGGAAATGTATAACTAAAACAAAAGCCTTTTAAACTTTTACTTCATCATAATATGGAAATAATAAAATGAAATAATTCCATTTACTTATTCACATGGATATTCTACTAGTTGAATAATCACATGCAATATCAATAACCACTTTCATAATGATGGAAGGCATAATGTCAGAATATCATGACCACATAGCCAAGGCCTCGTGCCAAGACTAAAAATATGATTTTGTCAAGACCTTGCGCGATGACACTAGTTTGTCTCATTAGATCTACTGATGCATCGAGGAGCTATAGTGGGCTCCACTCGTCACTTATTAGGTCCAATGCATTCCTCTTATGAATACGTTTAAACATAACATAAATATTCGTATCAAAACTACCATACAAAATGTCAATAATTTCTCCATAAACCATGAATGGTATAAAAATAAAACACCCATAGTCAAACATATCACAATACCTTCAACACAATATGTATGTTTTGTATCATAATAAATAAACTTCAAATAAGCTTAAAATCCATCAAAGGATATTGAAATAGATGATATCAAAACTATTTGGCAGAAATATCTCTTTTTTGGAAATAATTTAAAAGTATCATAATTATAAAATAAAACATTTACTTTGAAAATATTCTTATTATCTTGTAAGGGAAGCTTCGATGATTTTATAATGGTGGAAAATAGCTTCACCCACCGTATAAGTTAAAAAGACATTCATAACTTAATTCAATCGAAAAGGTTAAAAAGGACCTTGTTTGGAAAATAAAAGAAATATTCTTTTATAAACTTCTTATAAAAAGTCAAAAAGGGTATAAATGACTTTATCCCATAGTCTTGAAAATATTAAGGATTATTTGAAATTCATTTTTAAGAAACGTGGATGTGGATGATAAAGAGGTCCCGGTAGATAATTACGTATAAACAACCTCAGATAATAATGAAATTGTGAAATAAACCCTTACCTTGTACATTTCCCTGGTTGGGGGTATGTTAACCTCCTTTATAAAGGTTAAATAATTGTTATTAAACTATACAAGAATCATATAATTTAATATTATATCATATATGATCTTTTAACAATGCTTCGTTAATAATATCTTAGTATCATCGTCGTTTTGGGGCTTAACTTATATGTTTTGTTACGTAAGCCATGTTTGTTATGGATATGTTGTATCTTATTCATATAAAGAAAGATATCAATTCCTTAAACATTATTTTTAATCATCAAATTAGAATTAGTCTCGAAGGGATTCGATGGGGAATGAATCTCATCGCGTTCGTGGAGATGGTAGTCTGTATGTACGCACGAGGGACAATATCATTCTTTCGATATTAAAATAATATTTAATTGGATGGTATATCATATATAAAAAATCATTATCATGTTATATTTATTATTTACAAGAATTACACATCATTATTAAACCCATCCAAATAATAATCTTACGAATAACAATTACACCACGATGTGGAGACGGTAAGCCGTACATACGCACGTATGGTGACATGTCCTTTAAAGAATGGATAGAATACTGAATATGGTTGTACCATATTTAAAATAACATCATAGTATATATAAGATACTGGAGTTATTATTTTATAATGGGAATAACAAAGAAAGAAGAAGTGGAAGAAGAAAGGAACATGAAAGAGGGTGGTGAAAACATTACCTCTTCTTCGGGTTCTTCCTTTTGATTTGATCAAAATGGATCCATAGGTTGTTTTTATAATCAAACTAAGGCCTATAGGATGAAGTGAGGGAAGTTGATAGAGTATTTTGGCAGGGTTTGGCCGATCCAAAAGGCTTTGAATGTGTGAATTAGTGAGAGGGTGTACCTTTTCATAAGAGGGGTGAGGGGCCCCTTTGGAAAAGCCAGAAATATTATTTTATAATAAATTCATATTCAGTTTATAATGGTTCTAAAGTGAATTATTCAAATTATAAGGTGGGGATGGATCGAAATACTTTCAACCAATAGAATTTAGACAGGTTTGGGTCATTATATTAACCTTATCTTTTAGTTTTAACTCTTAGTTAATTAGTTTGGCATTTACCATGTCACTTTGTATTTTTATATTTTATAGTTAATAAAATAAATACATACATCCAAGCGACCCCCAAGTGGTCCATTATTGATACACCTATCATGATATATGTCCTTTTGTCGAACCATAGATTTTTATGAATATAATATCAATTAATAATATAATATATGTTTTAAAACTCATTTATGTCAATTTTGACACTATTCAATAATTGATTTTTTAAAAGTATTAACAAATTTATTAATTCGAACCAAATTAATTTAAGCAATCCTATAACGTAATATTAACCAATAAAATTCATGGATGTCATTAAAACATTAAAATTATATTTATTTTATCATTTATAATAACTATTATTTGATTCTTTCATTAATAACGATAATACTGCATCGTTATTGTGTCATAAATAATATTAATTATTAAATGTATAAAAATTATAAATAAAATACAATTATGTAGGAAATCTTTTTATATTTCTAATGAATATTTATAGTCTAAAATCCAACATATATAACCCTATGTACAAATTGTTTTTCTAAAAAGATATATTTTTATGTCATTTTTGTATTTATTTTAACTTAATTAATATAAATTGTCCTTATCAATTAAAAGGGGATACATTGAGTACCAAAATCAACCCAAATATGTGCATGGTCGTACATGTATCAACCAATATGTTTAGGACACATTTTAGTGTAATTTATTATTATTATAATATTATTTTTTACCCTTATTTAACGGATGTACCATTTAACCATGGTAAATAAAATTTAAAGACTCGTAAATTTCAAGGGAATTTTATTTTTAGTTTTATTTGGTAATTTACGAGTACGCAATTTCTGACGGCACCTGATTCCGAGGCCCGGTGTGCCCGAAATCAATTTCAGAAGTTTAGCTCGGGTAAGTTCAGTGAACGAACGAGTGGGTTTTCCTAACTTTTGAACCGTTGCTCGGAATTGAAATCTGAGGACTCTGAAAAACTGTAGTGCCGGTAATTTCTTAGGAAGACGTTTCCTGGAGTTGTGTTTGCTCGGGAGGAGACATTAAAAATGTGAGGAATAAAAATAAAATTGTTTTACAATTTATTTTTATTTCTTTACCGATGGTTAAGAGTTGTTGAAATGGAAGATTCAAGGAAGTTGTGGTGGGGCCCACACGAGCCCCCAACTCTTTCAATTTTCCCCAACATACCATTTATTTCCCCTCTAGAAATTATTTCGCAACTCTTCAACATTAATTTACCGGCCAATAAAACGCCTCTTTAATTGGACATCACACGTTAATTAATTCGTGAATTCAATTTTATTTTCAAATTAATGTTGGCATGTGTGTGTGAGAATAAAATAAGACAAGGTATTTTTTTATTATTGGAGGTTCTTTGTGTGGAACAAGGAAGAGAACTCTTGCGCTCTAATGCACATCTTCTTCCTCGTTGAAGAATATGAAGAACGCCGAGTCTACAACGAAGAACTCTGTCACCACAAGGGGAGATCGCCATACCGTCTCTTCTCCTCTCCCTAGCCGCTGAGAGACGCCTTCTTCGGAGAACGATGACATGCAACATCCTTCATCGAGAAAACACTGATAACGATTATAGATCCTCGTTCTACGACACCATCATCCGCGACGTCTTTTTCCCACGATGAACCTCATTCGACGACTTCATCGAGGTATGGGTTGTTTGGAGAATGATAATACTCCCATGTTTTTTACTCTAAAACATGATCGTGGACAAACTAATTATCAAGTTGTTCCATGGATTATTATTATCTGGTTTGGGATTATCATTTTCCAGGAGTTGTTGGGAGTTGTTTCAAACCACTAAGGCGGTGGGTGCGGACCAATGAACAAGGCTGAACCCACCGTTTTTTTTCTTCATGCGTGGAGCATTTAGCGATGACAAAACGGAACCGGAATGGAAATTGGAGGCCTTCGCAGTAACGTAAGGTTCCTGGGAGAGTCGTAGGCGCAGACGGTGGGCAAATCGGACCACCGGAGCGCGTACAGTGGTCGGCGGAAAACGCTGTCGGCACGCCACGTAAGGGGCTGCGCCCTGGGGCGCCGCTAGGAGGAACCGCAGCGGCTGAAGCCGTGGTGGAAGGCGGCCGGATCCCGCGGCCGCGCGGGATCCAGTGGAGGAGGACGTGGCAGCTGCCGCATCAGTGGGGTGAAAAGGGGGGGAAACTCGTCCCCCCTGCTTGGCCCGCTAGCCGAGCCAGCGCACCCCCCCGGCCGGGCCGGGGCGGGTCGCGCGGACCGGGCCACACCCAGCCGGGCCGGGCCGTGCCTTGCCGGCCCGGGCTGTGCCCAACCGGGCTGGACCCCGACCCGGGTCGGGTCGACCCGGTTCGGGCCGACCCAGGGTGGGAGGGGCTGGGCCGGGCCGGGCCCAGACCCCCATTTCGGACAGTTTTTAGTCATTTGCTCATATCATGGGCTTCAGACCTCCAATCGACGCATCGTCAGTGGAGTTGAGATCCTTGGATCGAGATGATCGTTTCGGTATATTCCACTCAGGGTTTCAGAGAACTTTTGGTATGGCCAGGTTGGTTCGAACAAGAAACCAACCAGGCCCTCGGACCGGAAACGCTTATTACTTGAGCTCCGGATGTCCGATTGACGTGTCGTCGACTTTGTAGGTTTTCTCTTAGTGAGACATACCATTTGGATTACTTCGCTCGAGGTTTGGATGCATTTGGAGTATGGTTAGGTTGGTTTTGACCTAAAAACTAATCGGGCCCCTATGACAATCAAGCCAATAACTCTCAGACCGGGCGTCCGATAGACACGCCGTCTGTCACATTGAGTTCCTATCGACGAGGCAGAACTTTGGGATACATCAACTCCGGAATAAGTGTCAGTTGATTTATCAACCCCTTGGCTTGTGGAGCGGACCCTCCCAGAAATGAGCAAGCTGTGTGCGGGAACCCTAAAGATGGTTGTGACGATGACTGCACTGAAATCCTCTGTGGGTTCGGCAATGACGACGACTGCACTGAAATCCACCATGTGTTCAGCAGTGACGACGACTGCACTGAAATCCTCTGCGGGTTTGGCAGTGATGATGACTGCACTTAAATCCTCCATGAGTTCGGCAGTGATGATGACTGTACTAGGATCCTCTGTGGGTTCGGCAGTGACGACAACCACAATGAAATCCTCCATGGGTTCGACGACGATGACTATTGTTCTTGTATCCTATGTGGGTCCGGCATTACATGACTACTGTTCTTGTATCCTAAGTTGGTCCAGCAGTATTTGACTCGGTACTTGTATCCTAAGTGTGTCTGACAGAGTGGCTGGTATAGTATCCTACGTGGGTCCGACAGCCTAGCTAGTCTAGTATCCTATGTGGGTCCAACAGCCTAGCTGGTCTAGTATCATACGTGAGTCCCAACATAGATGAATCAGTGGCTACATCTGATCATCTCTATCACCATACAAAGATGTATACATGTGTGAGCAAAGTCTTGACTTTCAATATTTATCTTCGATATGATTGACTTGTTTCCTATGTGGATTAGTTGTGCTTTCCTATGTGGATTGGGTTGTTCTTTCTTATATGGATTGAATTGTGCTTTCCTTTGAGGATTGGGTTGTACTATCCTATGTGTACATGATCTAACATGGGCTCGGATGTTGGAGCCGAACTAGAATTGATGACTTAGGTATATGTATGGGCATATACCTAAGTAGAGTTGGTTTTTATTTCGTGATTGTTTCTCTCATTTTTGGATTATCCTTTGTGGATTCTGGGAGACCTTCGGGGGTCTCGAGGTCCCTACTGAGTAGCGTATACTCACCCCTACACGGGCTATTCCTGCACTATGTTGTGTTGGATGCAGACGACGGACATCGCTGATCGTGGTTGAGGCTTGCAGAGCGAGTCGGTACCTGGAGGAGGACCATTGGGCGGGACGTACATGGAGTGGACAGTTGGACCCGAGGAGCTGAGGAGATTATCTGTACCCACCCTTCAGGTGGGATTTCCAATGGATGACTTGACGTTGCTTCTTTACATTCAGTTTTGGTACTTTCTTATCAGTTGTACTTTACTTTCTGTTTGGGTTTGTATTCTGGCCCACATACTTTTCCGCACTTACTGTTGTACTCAGTTTACTTAGTTTTTACTTCTTCTTGCTTACTCTGTGGTGTTTTTTTACTTTATAATGGCAATGCCTCAACTTTTTTTGTCGGGATTTACATCTTGGTGCTAGTCGCCAGCCCCTGGCATATGGAAGGCGGGCTTGGGGTTGTCACGGAACGGGTCCCGAGGACGGTTCGTGACAAATTGGTATAAGAGGAGTTTGGTTCTACCATAGAACTCAGGACTCTGATCTTGCTTCTGTTTGAAGCAATAGTGTTATGGGTAATGAGTGTGGTTATCAGTACAGGGAGTCCCGTGTTGGTGCAGCGGCTGACGTATCCATACACCAGGACCCTGACATCTGATTTATGACTAAATGAACGAAAACATTGATTGCAAGTGTGTTTCAAAAGTTTTATTTGTGATTAATTTGTGTCAGCTCACTAGGTATACTGTATTGACTGTGGCGCACCTGTTTCTTTTCAGGATGGCCCGACGACGGCAGCTAGCTAGGGTTCCGAGCCCTGTGTGAGACGACAGCCCACCGAGAGATGAGGCCTCGGTGCAGGTCCCTTTTACAGCGGAGGCACCGGCGGTACCTCTACCCACCGAGCCACCGATGCCCCCAGCCCCTGCCGCTGATAGTACACATCACCTTAGTGAACTGCATGAATTTCAGCATCAGAGACTGCTCAGGTTCCGCAGGGAGATGGACCCTTAGGCAGCTGAGGATTGGCTGGAGGCTATTGTATGAGTTTTCAGGTTAGTGGGGACACTAGCTGACCTCATGGTGATCCTTGCAGCAAGTCTCCTGCACGTGGCAGTAGGAAGATGGTGGAGCCCGATACTCTAGGTGCTTGATGAGGCATCTTTCCTTTTAACAGACTTTGAGAGCCTCTTCCACTCAGAGTTCGTCCCAGCCACCCTCCGTGTGGTGCCCATTCAGGAGCTACTACAGCTGCGTTAGGGCAGCATGACAATATCCCAGTACTCAATTAGATTTACCGATCTCTCGTGTTATTCGACAGAAATGGTATGGGACCCATTATTCCGGGCCATGACCCTTGAGTAGGGACTATGGAATGATATCAAAGAATCGATGATCTCCCTCAGCATTCTGACGCAATAAGGAGTACTGGAGAGAGCCCTTATCATAGAGAGCTTTCTTGCTGAGCCTACACTAACAGCGAGACCTACTGTAGGGCGGCACGTAGCAGAGTCATCTGCAGCATGCAGTCGATGGACGTCACAGGGGTCCAGGAGGACCAGACCAGCAGGAAGACGACCTCAGGACATTGTATCATAGGTGTGAGGCACATGGCATAGAGCCAGTCTTACAAGGAGAAGACAGTGCTACGTATGTGGCGGGCAGGGCCACATGGCTCGTGACTGCCCGACCCGCCATGCAGAGGAGCATAAGACGGTTGAGGGGCCACCCAGGCAGAGGCAGAGGGTCGATCGTGGAGGTCCGCAGAGAGCAGGTGGACGATACAGAGGATCTGGTCGAGCAACAGGTGGTGGGCGATGCTTTGAGGCTTTACCACCACCACCACCAGGAGGTCCACCCCGACCACAGGGAGCTGGCTGGCAGAGGCAGTCTCAGCTTCAGGCGGCGGAGGCCTATGACCACGACGCACCATAAATGATTCGAGGTACTATCTGTGTCCACTCCACCCTTGCTGCAGTTCTTATAGACACATGAGCAAGTCATTATTTCATTGCTGATGCCCTTGTTCGGAGCTCGGAGATTCTGATGGAGTCGTTGGCTCGATCCTTACGGCTAGAAACTGCTACGGTAGTAGACTCGAAGATTACGCACTGGTGCCGGCAATGTGAGCTTACTCTAAGAGGCGAGATCTTCGGCTAGGATCTTCTTGTAGCGGCGTCGAGGCCTTACGACGTCATATTGGGCATTGATTTGTTATCTACTTTCAATGCTCAGATCGACTGTATTAGGCGCAAGGTGCGGTGCGTTCGCACTGATGGGAGCAGGTTTACCTTCACTGGTGATACGGGAGCCTTTGTAGTGCAGGATGGACTCATGTAGAGGAGAGTACAGTCGATCACTCATGAGTTGGCTAGCCTCATCCTAGGAGCAGTTGATGTGCAGAGTTCGATTTTTCCTGTAGTGGTGGATCAGTATGCGGACATTTTTCCTGACGACATTCCAGGACTACCTCCCCGCAGAAAGGTAGACTTTTATATTGACTTGTACCCCGAGACAACCCCGGTATCCACTCCATCATATCGGATGGATCCCACAGAGCTTCGAGAGCTACGGGTACAGAAGGAAGAATTACAGGGCAAGGGATTTATCCGACTAAGTGTTTCACCCTGGGCTTCCCTGATTTTGTTAGCCAAGAAGGCAGATGGGAGCTTCGACTGTTTGTCGATTATCATCGCTTGAACCAGGTGACCATGAGGAACAAGTATCCACTACTGAGGATTGAATACCTCTTCGATCAGCTCAAGGGAGAATGGTGGTTCTCGAAGATAGACCTCTGTCCAGGCTATCATCAGCTCAGATTACGAGATGAGGACATCCAGAAAAAAACCTTCAGATGTTGGTATGAGCACTATGAGTTCTTGGTTATGCCTTTCGGCGTAAACAATGCTCTATTAGTGTTCGTGAGCCTCATTAACAGGATCATTCAGCCTTACATCGATCGATTTGTCATGGTCTTCATTGAAAACATTTTGATATACTCGACCACGGAGGAGGAGCATGCCTACCACTTACGGGTTGTACTGGACACACTCCGAGAGCACTAGCTTTATGGTAAGCTCTCGAAGTTCCAATTCTGGTTACGTGATGTTGGCTTCTTGGGACACGTCATCTCTTAGGCGGGAGTTGCTGTGGATCATGTGAAGATCGAGGCAGTGCTAGCTTGGGAGCCACCCAGGAGCGTGATGGAGGTGCAGAGATTCTTGGGTCTAGCTGGATACTACCAGAGGTTTGTTCTAGACTTCTACAGAGTTGAGGCACCACTTTCAACTTTGAAGAAGAAGGGGAAACCTTTCGCGTGGTCAGATAGATTTCAGAATAACTTCCAAGAGAAGAGACAGAGATTGAGCAGCGCACCTGTCTTGAGGCTACCAGAGGAGGGAGTAGGGCTACAGAGTCTACTGAGATGCGTCAGGGACCATACTCGGATGTGTCTTGACACAGGAGTGGGCAGTGATTGCATATGGATCACAACAGTTGAGGAAGCATGAGAATTACTATGCTTCCAATGACATGGAGTTAGCAGTAGTTGTCTTCACTCTAAATATGTGGCGACACTATCTGATGGGAGAGCACTTCACAGTCTCAAATGACCACCAGAGTCTCAAGTACATCTTCTCGCAGAAGGACCTGAACCTGAGATAGCGGCGATGGCTCGAGATCCTCTAGGACTATGACGTTGAGATAGTCTATACTCCTGGAAAGGGGAACGTAGTGGCTGATGCACTCAGCAGGAGGACGGGCATTCAGTTACTTTAGGAGGCGACAGAGTAGCTAGCCTCTTTGCAGATATCCTTCATTGATAGAGATGGAGAAGCATTTCTTCATTCACTCACGATCACTCCTCCACTTCTTCAGCGGGTCAGAGAGGCGCAGCCTGGGGACGTTGACTTTGAGAGGAGACGTGCACAGATATCCTCAGGATAGGCACCTGATGGAGTCTTTGTGGGAGGAGAGAACATCATCCTTTTTAGAGGACTTACCATGGTTATAGCTACTTTACAGGAGGATGTGCTGAGGGAGTTTCACACTTCCCCTTTAGCGGTACATCCAGGAGTGGCGAAGATGAACCAGGATCTCAGACGACAACACTAGTGGCCGGGTATGAAGAAGGTTGTAGCAGAGTTCATTTCTCGATGCCTCACCTTCCAGCAGGTGAAGGAGGAGAACTTGGTACCAGCAGGCTTTGTACGGCCCTTGGAGGTCCTGTAGTGGAAGTGGGACGGGAAATCTATGGGTTTCATGATGGGACTTCCATGTACTTCCATAGTTCACGACTCTATTTGGGTGATTATCGACAGACTCACCATGTCGGCCCACTTCTTACCCATTAAAGGTAAGGGTTCAATGGAGTGCTTGGGACTCCTCTACATTCTAGAGATTGTACGCCTTCATGGTGTTCCATCATCTATCATCTCTGATTGAGATGATCGCTTTACATCCCGGTATTGGAAGGGGTTGCAAGAGGAATTCGGGATGCAGCTACGTCTGAGCACCGGCTTTCACCCTTAGATGGATGGTCAGATGGAGAGGACCATTCAAACTCTCGAGGAAATGATCCACGCATGTGTCATTGACTTTGGTCGCAGCTGGGAGGATCACCTAACCAGGGGGGATTTTGCGTACAACAACAGCTACCACTCCACCGTCGGGATGGCACCAAATGAGGCATTGTACGACCGACCCTGCAGATCACCTTTGTGCTGGAAAGACCCTGGGGAGTCAGCAGTTGTGGGACCAGATATGGTCCAGGCCACGACGGAGAAGGTCCAGGTCATCCAGGAGCGGATGAGGACAGCTCAGAGCTGACAGAAGTCTTATGTTGACAGGAGGCGGAGACCACTAAAGTTCGAGGATGGCGACCACATTTTCTTGCGGGTCTCACCTCGACGTAGATTACAGATATTTTTCCAGGGCAACAAGTTATCTCTGTGCTTCATTAGACCTTTACAAGTTCTCAACAAGATAGGCAGGGTGGCTTATCACCTGGCTCTACCACCTCAGTTGCACCGGGTGCACGACGTCTTCCCTGTATCTCATCTAAGGAGATACGTGCACGACCCGATGCATATCATCGACGATGGGGAGCTGGACATTGACGATGGAGGAACATTTTCGGAGTTCCCAGTGGAGATCTAGGATCGACAAGAGCAAGTCCTATGTGGGCGGTCGATTCCACTAGTGCGCATCAGATCGCAGCACGGGAACCTCCAGGAGAGCACTTGGGAGCGGGAGTCTCATATGCGTGCTCAGTACCCTCATTTGTTCCTCTAGTTTGTGATGTATCTTTACGGGGATGTAAAGCCCTGAGGAGGGAGTAATTTAAAGACCCGTAAATTTCAAGGATTTTTTTTTAAATTTTCTTTGGTATTTTATGAGTACACAGTTTCTGACGACACCTGATTTCGAGGCCCGGTGTTCCCAGAATCAATTTCCAAATTTTTGCTCGGGTACGTTCAGTAAACGAACGAGCGGGTTTTTCTAACATTTGAACCGATGCTCGGAATCTAAATCCGAGGGCACCGATGAAACCGCAGTGCCGGTAATTTCTTAGGAAGATTTTTTCTGGAGTTGCGTTTGCTTGGGAGGATATGTTATAAATGTGAGGAATAAAAATAAAATTGTTTTACAATTTATTTTTATTTCTTTACCGATGGTTAAGCCTTTTGGAAAGGGAAGATGCACGGAATTTGGGGTGGGGCCCACACGAGCCCCCACCTCCTTCAATTTTCCCCAACACCCTATTTATTTCCCCTCTAGAAATTATTCCGTAACTCTTACACATTAATTTACATGCCAATAAAACACATCTTTAATTGGACACCGCATGTTAATTAATTCGTGAATTCAATTTGATTTTCAAATTAATGTTGCCAGCAGTGTGTGTGAATAAAATAAGACAAGGCCTTATTTTAATGTTGAAGGATTCATTGTGTGGAACAAGGAAGAGAAATCTTGTGCTCTGAAGAACATCTTCTTCCTTGTCGAAGAACGTGAAGAACGCCGAGTCTATAATGAAGAACCTTGTCACTGCAAGGGGAGATCATCGTACCATCTCTTCTCATCTCTGTAGCCGTTGAGAGACGCCTTCTTCAGAGAATGAAAATGTGCCGCATCCTTCGTCGGGTGAACACCGACGACGCTTATGGAGCCTCGTTCCGCGACGCCATCTTTTTCCCGCGACAAACCTCATTTGATGACTTCATCGATGTAGGGGTTGTTTTGAGAATGATAATACTCTAATTTTTGTTTTCCTCTAAAACATGAACACGGACCAACTAATTATCAAGTTGATCTGCGGATTATTATATGGGGGCTGGGGATTATCATTTGCTGGGAATTGTTGGGAGTTGTTTCAAACCACTAACGTGGTGGGTGTGGACCAACGAACCCATGGTTTTTTATTCTTCATGCACGAAGCATTTGATGATGACGAAATGGGACTGAAATGGCGATTGGAGGCCTTTTCAGTAAAGTAGGGTCCTAGGAGAGCCGTAAGTGCAGACGGTGGGCAAATTGGACCACTGGAGCGCGTCCGGTGGTCTGTGGAAAACGTTTTCGGCGCGCCGCCAGGAGGAACCGCGGCGGTGGCAGGCGGCCAGATCCCGCAGCCGCGCGGGATCCGGAAGAGGAGGACGTGGCCCCTCCTTTATCCGTTGGGCGCAAAGGGGGGGAAACGCATCCCCCCTGCTCGGCCCGCTGGCCGAGCCGGCGTCCCCCCCCCCCCCCCCGGCCGGGCCTGGGCCCTGCTAGGCCGGGCCGACCCAGGGTGGGGGGGGGGGGGGGTTGGGTCGGGCCGGGCCGGGCCCCGACCCCCATTTCAGACTATTTTCAGTAATTTTCCCATATCATGGGCTTCAGACCTCCGATCGACCCACCGTTAGTTGCGTTGGGAGCCTTGGATCGAGACAGTCGTTTCGGTATATTACACCTAGGATTTCAGAGAATTTTGGGTATCGCCGGGTTGGTTCGAACACGAAACCAACCGGGCCCTTGGAGCGGAAACACTTATAACTTGAGCTTCAGATGTCCGATTGATGTGCCATTGACATTGTTGGTTTCCTCTTAGTGAGATAGACCTTTTGAATTACTCCGTTCGAGGTTTGGTTGCAGTTGTAGTACACTTGGGTTGGTTTTGACTTAAAAACCAACCGGGCCCCTGGGACGAAAAGGCAAATAACTCTCAGACCAGGCGTCTGATTGATGCGCCATCTATCACATTGAGTTCTATCGACGAGGAAGAACATTGGGATACATCAACTCCGGACTAAGTGTCAGTTGATGTATCGACCCCTTGGCTCGTGGAGTAGACCCTCCCGGAAACGAGCATGTTATGTGCGGGAACCCTAGAGCTGGCTGCGATGACGAATGCACTGAAATCCTCTGTGGGTTCGGCAGTGACGACGACTGCACTGAAATCCTCCATGGGTTTCGTAGTGACGACGACTGCACTGAAATCCTCCGTGGGTTTGAAAGTGACGACGATGGCACTGAAATCCTCCGTGGGTTCGGTAGTGACGATGATTGTACTAGGATCCCTTGTGGGTTCGGTAGCGATGATGACCGTACTGAAATCCATCATGGGTTCGATGACGATGACTACTGTTCTTGTATCCTATGTGGGTCCAGCAGTACGTGACTACAGTTCTTGTATCCTACGTGGGTCTGGCAGTATTTGACTCTGTACTTGTAACCTACGTGGGTCCAATAGAGTGGTAGGTCTAGTATCCTACATGGGTCCCAGCTTAGATGAATCAGTGGCTACATCTGATCATCTCTATCCCCTTACAAAGAAGTATACTTGTGTGAGTTGAGTCTTGACTTTCAATATTTATCTTCTATATGATTGACTTGTTTTATACTTGGATTGGTTATGCTTTCCTATGTGGATTGGGTTGTGATTTACTATGTGTGTTGACGTGTGCTTTCCATTGTGGATTGGGTTGTACTATCCTGTGTGGACGTGTCGAATTGGGCTCGAATGTTGTAGCCGAACTGGAATTGATGACTTAGGTATATGTATGGGCATATACCTAATTAGAGTTGGTTGTTACTTCGTGATTGTATCATTCCATTGTGGATTATCCTTTTTGAATTCTGGGAGACCTTCGGGGGTATCAGGGCCCCTATTGAGTAGCGTCTACTCACCCCTACACGGGCTATGCCTGCACTACGTTGTGTTGGATGCAGACGACGGACAACACTGATCGTGGTTGAGGCTTGTGGAGCGAGTCGGTACCTGGAGGTGGACCACTAGGCGGTACGTACACGGAGTGGACAGCCGGACCCGAGGAGCTGAGGAGATTATCTATACCCACCCTTCAGGTGGGATTTCCAGTGGACAGCTCGGCGTTGCTACTTTACTTTCAGTTTCTGTACTTTCTTTTCAGTTTTACTTTACTTTCTGGTTGGGTTTGTATTCTGGCCCACTTACTTTTCCACACTTACTGTTGTACTCAGTTTACTTAGTGTTTACTTCTGCTTGCTTACTCTATGGTGTTTGTTTACTTTATAAAGGCAGTGCCTTCCCCTTTTTTCAGGATTTACGCCTTGGTGCTAGTCACCGGCCCCTGGCCTATGGAAGGCGGGCTTGGGGTAGTCACGACACGGGTCCTGAGGATGGGTCGTGAAATACAATATTTACCGAAGTAATTATTCATAATATCTAAAAATAAAAGTTACCTATTTACCCAATTTGGACATCCTAATTCCAAATATAGAATCCATTTTTCCAAATTTAAAACACAGAAGTGGCATAAATTAAATTAATTTAATTCCTGTTGTTAAAACAAAACGCGTTTTTAAGAGACAATAACTATCAAATGATTGACACTTGTTTATGTCCGGTTTAACAATGAAATTATGTCCAATGACCAACATTGTATTAAATGGTAAAAATATATTCTAAATATATTTTAAAACCACTCTAATTCATAATTTATCACAATTAATTATTTCTATTAAAAAAGTTTTTTTAATTAATATTTAGTAATTTTCACTATTCATCAAAATATAAAAGTTATCCGAAAAGTACCAAAATTTCACCCTAGGATAATTTCGATATTCTGAATAAAAAAATGAAGTCCATTTTTAGAGTTATAATTTATTAAATTTCAAAAAGTGGGTATGACTGTTCATATCGGCTACTTTTATTGGTCACATTGTGTTAAAATCTCGAAGTTGCATATTACACACGCTACTGTATTATTCAAAAAGAATCGAACCATGGAAGCTTGGGGTGTTACAATAATAATAATGAATAACAATAATAATAATAAATATTGATAATAATATTAATAGAAATAATAAACATAAAACAAATGAATGTTATAATAATAAAATAATATAAAAAACAAAAACAATAATAAAAATAATAAGAATTATAATACCTCATTAATAATAATACTATTAATTATATAATAACATTTTTATTATTTTTACAACATAAACATTTAACCTGCTTTTTTTGTATAAAACTTTACTTATTTTTAATTGTTAGATACTTGAACGAATGCCTGGGCTAACGATGCAACTACCACCCACTGTGTGGTGACCGCACATGGGTCAAAAACCCATGAAAATTATAAATGAAAACAAAATTAATCCAGGACCCAGCTCGAACCATGGTGCAAGGACCCGAAGCCAAGTAATACTAAAATAAAAAATTAAATAGAAAGTCGAGGTGTGACAATGGACACATCGTATAACATAATACAATAATAATTATTGACACAATTTTAAATGTAATATGGTGAGTTTGATTAACACGTTGTTTAATAAGATTCAGTGAGGAAAATGTATTTCCTAGTTAACATCATGTGATTTGGATTTCATGTCATAAAGATTAGCATCCTGTGACTAGGATGTGTGAATAGTGGAAACTAACACATACCCATCCAAGGTGGTGGGGTTGTTGGAGGAGAACACAATGGGGGATCTCCCTAGAGGGGATCATGTGCAAAAAGGATACTAATATTTTACATTAATCATTTCTTAAACAATGAGGTTCAGTTATCATAGGTAGGTTGATTCAAAGAGCTAGAGTGGGTACAATTTGTCTTTATACCACATTTGGTTTATCCCTTAACTTTTTCCATGTTTTGGGAGTGCCAGATTGGAGAAGAAAAACACTTTCTTGGATTTCCCTTAAGGTTATTCAATATGATAGTAATGTTTTATCTTTACATTAGTATTTTAGAGTAAAACAAATCTGACCCTGAAATTTAAAATTGTCTTGGGTCATAATTCATAGACCATGACTCATTGTTTAAGGTCATAGATCATGGATATTGGTTCATGAAAATAGTTTAAGGAATTAATGCTTTGACCTAAGGGTCCTTCTTCAAAAAAGTTTCACATGATGCCATAGAATTTGATACTAATAAAAATAGAATACCTGGGGAGTGATGCACTAAGAAAGAGGATCAAGAGTGGGTTACAAAGAGTTTATGGTCATGGTACATGTATCACATAATTAAGTTTTTGAGAATTCATGTGTGTGTAATAGGAGAGAGGTAAACCATCATAAATGAGGAGGCTAGGATTCCCTTCCAAACATAGAATCCTGGATTAAAAGGACATATCGGGATCAATGAAAACACTTTGAGGGTGTGAATGAGTGGTATAATTTTTATTTATGTTATTTTTATTGTATAATAGCCTTAACATTAAATTAAATATGTATCAAATAGCTGATAAATAATCAATAAAACATCAATAAGAAAAAAATTATTTACAATATTCACTACTAAATATGATAGCTAGTTTATGGAATGGTTTGTAAATAATCCAATACCAAATAATCCACAAGAAAAAAAATAAATTTTTGTGGGTACAAAAAGAATAAACACCCTTTCACTTTTGTATCATAATGATCAATACAATGGTGCGTAGGATTTTTCCAAAATGATCAATGTAAATAAGATGTTTGTACCATGTTTATAAACCTTCACTAATTGGTTTCGAATTTTATAAGTGTGATTCTTCAACAATTTCTAGTTTTTTAATTAATCAAAAAACAATTCTTCACTCTCTTACATAGATGCATTAAGGTACATGTTCCATAGAAAAAATTGAGAAGATCAGTCAGATTACTCATTCAAAATATTATTTCTGGTCATTTGGTCAGGAAATAATTTTGATTCTCAATACTCAAAACATTTTTGATTCACTGATTTATTTTTCACAAAATTTTCCATTCAATTTCCTTGTCTGATATGGTGAATCCAGAAAAAAATTCTTTGACACTTTTTCTACCCAAATATGATTGCCAAGAAATTATACCTGGATATAAAACTCAATTTCTCTGCCTATTTAACATGTGAATAGTGTTGGTGTACATTTCATATGAACCACGTTATATAGGTACCGTAGAAATAGAAAATTCATTCACTCAAAATTGATTTCCCATTCAAAAAATTCACAAATCTGAATTAATTTGGAAATAAAAACATAATTTAAAAAATTTCAAACGGCTTATCAAATAATCTGAATTCTTATCAAATGTTATTGAATCTTATCAAAACTTCACCCTTCATGAAATTTATAATGAAATATATGGTAAAAGACTTTTATTCTCATATTTCTTTGTTTGGTGGCTCTAATTATTATTAAAACCTTAGATTTAGTCTGATGGCATTTTATATTAAAATTTCTCTTTATGGATCAGAATATCAAAACAAATAGTTTTCGAAATCCACATCCATTAATTTAGATAACATTAAAACCAAAAAATTGATTGATCATTATGATTCTCTCTGAAATGTCAAAGTGGTTTATTACACGATTTCTTCTTCTTTAGAATTTAGTTTCGTTCAAAAAAAATTATCTTCATTATGGATTTCGTACTCTGATATAACTACTTAATCACTTCGTAGACTAATCATAAAATTCTAAATTAATTTATCTAGCCAATAATTTTTTACATTATTTTTTAGAAAAAAATTGTAACATCTAAATACTTCAAAACCCTTTTCATCCACTTTTAACATTTTTAAGAACTCTATAGACCGATAAAATTGTGTATCTGATACATTATTAGTGCCAAAAACTCATATGATGGATCAATGTGGAAACATGATGATATAAAAATATAAAAAGTTTCATCGTTATTTCCAAAACACAACAAATAATGGTTTATTCAATGGATCAATTAGTCTCATGGATTGAACCATCTGATGGATCCATCCATCCAGTAGATTGGTCGTTTATCACTTATATAAAACCTATGATATTAGAAAAATTCAAACTCTCATTCTATAAACAATTTTTGTGTCTATTAAATCTATAATTTATGTTTTCTATATAGAAAAACTCCACATCATAGAAACACCAATGAATCATACATCAATTTTATTTCACTAACACAATTTATCCCCTTTTCATTCCCAATGTTTGGTTCTTATGTTTTTAGCCAACAGAATATGTTGATAAATTTTATCATATAAATTCATCATCTAATATTTTCTATTCTGCATCTCTAAATATATTTCAGAAAAAATCCATCAGCATTCTGGAAAATTGAATTTCAAAAAAGTTAGTCAAAAAAAATTTCACCCATAAAAACTATTTAGAAAAATTAACATAAAATGATATCCTTTCTTAAGAATATTGATTCCTATATTTTGAGTTCGATACTCATACATTGGATCTATAAGCCTAAAAAAGGGAAGTGATTTTTAATGTGAAAATAAAATATAAAAAACATTCATTAAACCACTTCTTCCCGCATCTAAAAACCATCTCTATCCAATGTTGGCCCAACAATCTCCCATTTTGGATTTTTTTTTGTCAAGCAATAATCATAAATCACTAAAACCCTATAAATATAGCTATATATTACTAATAAGAAATTCAATGTTTACAAGTGTTAAATTATGGAAGGAATAAATAATCATTGAACAAAATCTAGTTTTCACCATAAGTGGTGACATTAAAACTTTTCATTAACATCATACATTACAATTTTTCACCACTTCACATCAAATAGCATTCTATATAAAAAATGTTTTCTATAGGATCTTCAAAAAACATTTTGAACATTTTAAACAGTTACACAATCAACTAACAACTTACCCAGTTTAGGAAATACCACCAATACATTATTCATTAAAAGTATTATCACATACCAATGAATATAATTATGAAACATTATTTTCCCCCCATTAAAAACAATATCCAAAGAAAAGACGGTAGAAAAGAAAAAAGATACTTATTTCTTGAAGCGAAAGAGGTTGTACATCCCTATTAATCCTATGTTTGTAAAAATATTCCTTAGATAATGGTTTTATGAAAACAACATCTAATTATTATGTTATATGAAAATTTAAAACTTTATTTAATAATTTTCTATATTCCCTTTTATTAATTCATATTTAATATTATTATATTTAGAAGGATAATATTACACTAAGTTTCTAGTTAGATTTATATCACATTGATTATCACAATCCAAGAGAAGGGGTAACTTCAATTCAACAAGAAAAAATTCCAATGGGGTCTTCATCCACATTAGTTGTGGTTCATGTTTATTATCAAAAACATATTCAAATTAATCCGTGATAAGATTTATATAATTTTTCTTTTTATTATTCTTACTCACACAACATTCGACTAGAATGAAATCCCAGCAGATATAGATATTCTATCATTTACACTTTCTACCAAATCAAAATATATATTACCAAATAAATAAATTCTTTTTGAGAAATCATGTTTGATACCTAAATCTATTGTTCCTTTGATATATCTTATAATTAATTTCCATACAACGAAATGATATTAATGTTGATAACATTGTAATCGTTCGTAAAATGTAATGGAATAAACAATATCTTCTCTTGAAGTTGTCATATATAAAACACAACTAGTTATTTTTCTGGATTATTTAGAATCCACTTACATTCATTATCAACCATTATATAACTTCGTTCCCATTTTATGTGGTGTGGAAATCGTGTTTGAATTTTTTATTCAAAAAATATAGAGAAATTTATTATCTTACACCTCATGAGATAGAAAATTGTATTAAATATTGTTTTGGTATTTTTAATGCATGTTAATATTTCATTTCATTGAGCATATAAATTTCAAACAACTTCTTTAACTCTTCAAAATAAAATTACACAAGTTCCGTAATTATTTCAAGATAACATTATGTCATCAACATAAAAAATTAAAAATATAGATACCTCCTGATTTTCTTTGATTTATAGATTAATATATAATATTACTTTGATAAATTTATACTTCATTAAGTAGGGATGATATTTGGAAGTCCAATCCCTGATAACATACATTAACCCACATAAATCATTATTTCATTATTATATATAACATTTATTTTTTCCAATTTGAAAACAACATGGTTTTACGTTATAAACATATTTATCATGCTATCCATTTAGAAAATAATATTTAATATCCATCTAAAAATTTTATAACTTCTTTGTGTACTAATATTAAGAATGATTGTGAATTTTTATAACCATGCAATTTGTGAAAAATTATAAAAATTATAAATACCAGTAATTTTTTAGTATCAATTGTAAAGAAGTCCATCCTTGTTTCTTATCACTTTACCATATTCATTCAACTTATTTTAGAATACAAAATTTATACCAATAACATTTGAATTAATTTGTTATGGTACAAGTTCCCAAGTATCATTCTTCTCAATCTAATCCAAGTCTTCATTCATAGCCTAGAATCACATCAGATGCATGAAGACATCATAAATATATTTTGGATAAACATTTCATTATAAATAAGTATGAGGAACTGTTAGTTCGTGAAAAAATTGAAAATTTAAATCAAATAATCTAGAGAATTTGGAAAATGATGTATGGAAATTGAAGGGATGTTTAAATAAGAATGGTTAAAGATGCCAAAATTTTGAAATTAAAAATAGGTGGTTATAGAGATTAAACCATTTACTGGCCACTGCTCGGTAGGTGGTCCACTTCTCTAGGACTCTGCAAACTAACTAGTTTGTGAGATGAAGATGATGGCATTGGTCCCCCATAAATGAAATTGTTTGGGGGAAGAAGGCGGAGAAATACACACTGCATATTATGTTTCCTCATGAACTCAAATTGTTCATTGAAAAGATGAATCCAACAAACTACTATGATCAAAATGTTTTCATTCATGGGACATAGGGGGTAATTAATGTCACCTTGATTGATGGTCCTGAACCCCACTTACCATGTCATATACAGGTCGTGTTTCTTCTATGGGATTCCCTTAAATTTCTCTATGTCCAACCAATAAAGTTTTTATACCTTTCTATAAAAGGACCCTGATGGGAGAATTGAGAGGAGGAATTTTTTAGATATTGATTGATGCAGACATGGAAGATGGTAACACAAAAAAAAATATGGTCTATTTGAATGATTCCCTATAGGTAAAACCAACCGCATAACAATAAAAGAGGGAAAATAGAAATAATTGAGGAAAATGTGGAACAAACTCCCTTTGAAGGTTAATTTCCTGCAAGATGGATAATCAATTCCCCCTTTTCAATGAAGAGACCCTCATAAAAATTAATATACAGGTAGATACCAACATGAAATAGTAAATTTCTTTAAGGATGGGCCTCATCACCATTTATGAAATCACAATGTGGATGAAACCTGGACTCATGTAGAAAATTTCTATGCAGATCAGTCCTCGGTCCATATACCACCATGGTATGTGAAAGGTTATGTCACCCACATAGTATGATGTTATGTGGAAGCAACCCCATCCCACATAAAGAAATGATATGTGGAATGGGGTATCTTCGGGTGCCCCATTCATCAACTCCAACCATTTATTATTGATTTTGTCGCATCATCCCTAGTCCCTCTGTGAGCTAGTCCAATAGTATTACTACAATGCCACTTTCAAACCCACTAGACCCATATAATGAAACCATCATATGAATCAGTACACCCTAATGAGTTTAAACACTATATTAATGGGATTAAAGGTCATCTATGGCCTTTACATTTGATAAGGGATACTAATATATAAAGGAATTACATATTCTTTTCACCTTGATAAGAAATAAGTCTCCCCCCCTTTCTCAGAATCCATTTTAGGGCATCCCTCCTGGAGTAAGCTATGATCCATTGATGTAGAAAGTTGTAGTGTCGCCCCTCTCCCACCATCGTACTATTCCTTTTACACTAGAAAAGAGTAAGAGTGTGTGATTAGATGTATCTACTAATTCATCCTTTTTCTCACACCGAGCACGACTCATGTGGACTTATGGGGTAGTGATGGTCATGAAATATTTACAATTTATCCAACTATTTGAGCGATGAGATCTCTGAATCCTTATTTAATAATGATATATTGGAAACCTATAAAAAGGCTGAGCTCAATGGTCCATATTCCAAGATATACACCCCAATCACCCCACCTCAATGTGAAGATCCAATGCATAAGCCTCAACTAGTGGCACAAATGGGCTTCCTCTGAAGTATAAGTCCCAACGTTTTCTATAAATACGTGGGTTTTGATTCAAACCTAATAGGTATATGTAGGAATCCTCCAAGAGGAAAAATATTGAGACCCAAATCCACCCTAATGTTCTACAGTCCCATCTTAGGTAGGGTTATTTCTACCAAGAAGACTAAATCTCTACATGGTTGTTTGTGATTCCACAGTGTAAGTCTCATGACAAATATTGACTATACATCTTCCGCCTAGGCATCCTTTATTCATGACCCTATACTACATAGTTGGGTCCTTGCCACATGACCTTAAAAGGTGATTTTCTCATTTATGTGGAACCAAATTATGTGGGTTCTAATCCGTCCCACAAGGATATGTGGGAAACCAATCTCACGGGTATGATCCAAATAAGAAAACAATTATTGTCCCCCAGGGATGAAGATAAACTCTTGAGTGCCTCATCATAATGCTTAAACCAACGTTGTCTCAATAAATAAAAAATGAAGTATGGATCTATTCACAGAATTGTATCATTAATGAAAACCATAGATTCAAATAAATATATACATTTATGGAGAACCATAGATACATAATGATGATTTCAAACCCATGTGTATTTAGGATAGATCTTGCAATCAATGAGTAATCCAAAAAATATGCTTGTGAATGAAATAATGAGTTGTAAATAAATTAACGTTGCTGAAATATATTAGATAGTTCTAGAATAGTTAATAATTGAGATCAAAAGTTTGTGATGAGCACGAGTTCCCATCCTATCGACCTATGTGAGTTCTTATGTGCTATTGGCTAAATCATCCAATGAAAGATCTCATATGGAAATTTGATCCATGAATCAAGGTTGTGAGATCCGTTGTGCGTTTATAGATTTGTTAATAATCCTGTTAGAGACCATTTTAGGAAATTGTACCCAATGTGGATCGATTTCACAAATAGTTAACCCCTACAATAAACTACTAAAAAATGACACAACCTAGATAGAAACAAAATTTTAGAACCCAATATGAATCCTTCACCAAGGTGGTGGAATTACCCCACCTGAATCCCCTTTTTTATCCAAAAAAGAAGTGGAATAAGTTAGATCATCAATAATACATGTGGTAATTAGATACTACATTGTAATGGATTCATTTTCTATACTTGACATATATCGCATGCATTCTCTATATACTCCTTCAAGCCAATGGAATCATAGAAATTATTTCAAACATGCATGTCAACCATCGTGCCAGCTAGGACCTCCATGATGAAGATGAATCTGCCTCCCACCCAGTGTCTCCAATATTTGGAATTGAATATTCTAATTCAGAATTACCATCAGAACATTACTCTCTCAATACTTTAGGTAGCATGATATGCCCTCCCGATAATGAAATCCCACTAGCCGTCCACTCAGCATCAATTAATTGTCCAGAACCAGGTGGCTCCACAAGAAATCTTTAATCATTGTGGAATACTATATCTAGAACATGACAATGAGTACCTCCCTTATCTTAGGTAAGTAGATGAGATCTTCACTGATGAGTTTGTTCCTACTGCACATGGGTATCACAAGAGGGACCTAATTAGAATACATTGCCTCCATTGCCATGCGACATAATATCCTCATGCAGAAGAGGATGTCTCACTGATTGATACAACTATGGTTCCACAAACATATGTCATCGGTCATCCCTCCTAGAGTGGTGAATATATAATCAAAAAATAATTATCACCCTTGTTCTTGAGGAAGTGATACACCAGGAATATATAGTGGAATACTTCCAGAAGTCATACATTCCCACCCCATCTTCTAATGCCCACATCGAAAATATAATGGCATGTTACAAGTTGGTGAAAATTCTTTCCAACTATCTCAATGTCCTCTATGCCAATAGGGTAGATAATTATATGTATTCGAAAATACCTAATGATGTTTAGGAATCTCATTATCAAAATAAGTAGAAAAACTAAAGTCATGGGTATATCTCTGCAAAGGAATGTAAATCCCACCAGTTAAATTTAATGGAAATCATTTATAGGGAGAGTAAAATTCTCACTCCCTCGTATAAAACCCATATGCCAAATATGATGGAAATTGAATGTAAGAAGACAGAATTCCATATGGATGTATACCAAAATAGTTGAAAAAATACAGTGAAAAATGAGAATATACAAATTCCTGGTCATAAATACGAATCCCCCCAGTTATATACAGTGGAAACCGGAGTCATCAACTAGCATATCCTAACAATAAATTAGGGGAATGGTACTTTCTCTTCCGTAAAATAGGAGAACAACCAATATCCCTTGAAAAAACAGAGAGGATAATTTTATGTACATATTCATTTAATGAGATCAGAATGGGAATTTTTCCCCAATCTTACCAAAGAAGTATCTCCACACATCCTAGAAATTATATTAGACCAGACATAAATTTCAAATCATATACATCAAACTTGTAAATACGTAATCATTTCCCCAAAAATAGAAAGGATCTGGTCCCCTAACCTCACCTCCCCGTGTTGGGTTACTCATCCACTCTGTATGATGGTATCTATAGAGCAATAATACATCCTCACTCTTGTCCAAGAGGATAATTTTCCATATTTTTTTATAATAGGTTAATCAGATCCGGAATAAATACCTACACCAACTAGGGAACACAGGTCCACCATGGTGGATGCTCCTGGAATGCATACATCTCTTCCATAACTTAAGACATCCATAGGCATATCTCGAAAATATAATTGGAACCTATCAAATAGAATCTAGTATATAAAGGCTATTACCAATAGATGGTGGCCCTATTCTCCTTCTGGATAGCCCCCAGTAATGAATTGTGCAAAAGTAAATTAGAAAATGAATATCATATTCATGATCTGGCTCTGATAGAAGCTAGAGTTCTTGATTCCATCAATCAACTATAAAAAAATTCATAATATCCTATCAATAAATAGCTAAATTATTGATATGAATGTAGCAGTTATGATGGACCATGTCACAATATTGTTTCCAGAAGATCTGAAGGACCTCCTCAAAGCACCCATGGTGCTTAGTTTGTGGGAAATGAATAATTGATCGTTAATGGATATCTTCTGAGGTGTGTCATGGTAGTCCTCCCCGTGACCAGATGATCAAATAGTAATAAGTTCCTCCCATAATTTTTGTCCAACATGATGGTCCGACATAGGGTATATGCTGCAGAAATTCTCCCTCTAGTCAGACATCAAGAATTTATGGTAGTCCTCACCATGATAGAAGTGACGGTGAAGGCCCTCCCATAGTTTTAGTAAATCATGAAGGTCATCCCTAGGATTTACATTGTAAAAAACTTCCATATGTTCTAGAAATAAGAAAAAATAGTAGTCCTCTCCGCATTATCACTTTTTGTGGAGGTACTCCCCACTTTCAAAATCCACAAAGGAAAGAAGTTCCTCCTTTCACATGGTCAAATACGAGAAATCCCTCATATTGTGAGGCACTTGAATATATGGATTCAAAAAAAGTTAATATTATTTCAATGACAGTAATCATCCTTTATCATCTATAAGATGCATCGAAGACACACTCACCATATTATCCACCACCATGCCATACAGTTTTCAATGAGACTCATACTGGCCCCACCTCTTCGAACGAAATCATTAAAAAGAATTAATATTGGGAAGAAAAACTAAAGGAGTATCTGGTGAAATATTGAAAGGGTATGTTTTTTGTGAGAATATAATTTTCCAGGGATGATATACTAGTTATGTTCTGGCCCAAAGCCACACCTCAGTTCAACATAAAAAGAGATTTGTCGGAGGAATTCATGATTAATATTCTTCTCAATATCTGGATACCTTTACAAAATGTGAAATAAGTTTTTCCCTATGACGTTTATTCCATCCATGTTAATATATTTGTTGAAATTTTCTATCAAATTGCACTAGAATCTCAAACACATTCAGAGATTCAAAAAAATATCTTGACTTGACCTCGCTCTATGCGCTACATAGGTTTCATTTCCTCATCATCTGCCCCTCATATGGAGTTTGTATCTGGAGATGGGGAGAGAAAGGAGAATTTCACATCACTCCACATCTTTTCCAAAACAAATAATTGGAAATTAAATCCTATCAATACATTATCCCAAAGTGGAAATCAAATTGAATCCCTGTTCAGACAATGTGGAATTCTCAACAATATTTGGTCTTCAGTATGTCTCAAAAGCATCAGGATTGATGGGATAAGGCCATTGAAATTCATCTAAATCAAGAGATATAGAACATTTAGTAGGATTTTTTCCTATGGGAATCCAATCAACAAAATATTCTCATGCTCTCATAGGAAACTATTTCCCATGCAGACCTGGTAACATATCCAGCTCACAACCAAAATGGAATGCATAAGATCAAGAAAGGGGAAATAATAGTAGCAATCTACAATGTATGGTATCCACCAAAATGGTAGGTATTATGGAATTTTTACCTCAAAAATACACAACAATTCCGAAAAAATATAGTTGAGACATAATAAAATTGAATAGTTCAACCCTAACCCTAAGGGCTGGGGGAATCTTTTCCACCAATACCTGCCTAAAGGATGTAAGTATATTCCCATATGGGGAGGGGAAAGAAAAAAATGGTTTTCCATTCCATCCTATTTCCTGAATGATGTCCTCAAGAAAAAAAGTCTTTTAACAATATCATATGAAGGTTCCATCTGAGTTACCCTTCATCAAGAAATCTAAAGTGGACCATTGGATGGATGTTGAAGATACAAAAAAGGACAAAAGAAGCTCTCCTACCATTTAGAACCTAGTAAATAGACCATAATTTTTTAAGCATTGGTGAACGTCTTGGACATAAATTCGGCAGATCTCAAAGAAAATATTATGATAATTAGGATGCAAGAGAAGATGGTCCCCTATCATAGTTGTTCACCACCAAGCCCATAGGTGCATGAAACCATAACCAAAGTGTTTCCCTAAAAATGGGTAATAAATAAAAAAATACATCATTTCATACTTTTTAGATCACTAAAAACCAAAATTCTATTATAGAGGTCACAAAGGAACCCGCACCTTCTCCCCATAAAAAAGAATCCCACATTCTCTAGGAGAGATTCACTCAACCGGATGAAGAAATGAAAGAGATGTGTTGAATAAATGTTAAGATACTTAGAGGAAGATATAATACTTCATATTTTTAAAAAGAATAGATTCAACATATGCTTCCCATAGGTGTGCCTCTACCACATGGGCTCAACTCAACAATTGAATCGAGGCACAAATGATCTCCCAACATAGCGTTAAGACCATCAATCTAATTGAATCTAATCCTAAAAGGATATCACGATGTCCCTCCTTTTAGGAAAAAATCAGAATATATTCAAACAAGTCCACATTGGATTCCACCATCTGGGTATCCACATCATGTACTAGAAGAGTCCACACGGACAATATTACTCCCTGCCACACTCGCCCTTTCTCAGGTTCCACATGACACACAACAAGGAATAATTAACACCATCAAGTCATGGAATCTTGATTGAATGCCTTGTAAGGATTGAACTCTAAGATATAATAAAGAATTTAAACCTTATCCCATCTGGGTGAGATATGTCCCACTGTCGACAAACTTAATGAAGCCCATATTCTCAGTATTCAATATCTTATGTGACCCGAAACAATAGCTGATGCACTATGTGTCATACAATGACTCGATGATGGGATACCAAGAGTGTCAAGAAGTAGTGAAACTCATATGCTTCATGTGAACTCTAAAAGGATCAAACATTGTATGTTACATTAGTTTTCTAGATCATTTGATAATAGGAGCAGATGATCTCTGATTGTACTTGATTTTCTAGTTTGGATCAAACTTGATAAAGAAAAAATTCAGGGACCTCCGGAACTATAAACAGTGGGATAATGAGAGATTATCAGGTTTCATTTATATATGTATGTTTCTATCTTACACCTTGAACTAGCTTATACAATAAAATTATATTCTTTCTATGTGCATCGACAACCTCCAAATCAAGCTAAGAACACAACTTATACTGATAAAAACTAAAAGTTGGTTTTTGGATTTCCCTATCATTGCACATAGAATAGAATAATCTATAAAATATATTATTCTCACACATTAAAAATCATTGTTTTCCATAGGAAAAAGAATTCGGAGAACTGAAGTAGTTTCGGTTACACTTCACCCACCCCCTATCCCAATTCCTGATCAAAAGCCCACACCATATTGTTTGTGGCACCCTGGACGTCAATAGTATTCCACTCATTGACTAAATCAGTGAAGTGTCTTTAGAAGGAATAAATTCGAAGAAAAAAAATGAATATTGGATACTCATTCTAAGATGACCATGTCTGTGGCTACTTTGTAGCCACTGCAAATTGATCCTTTCTCCAGCTATGAGAACTGAAGAGGGATGATAAAGTAGGTCTTAAGGACTAGCCAAATTATTTCCTCTTCTATAGGATATTAAAGCACACCATTCATGAGTGATTTTTCTACAAGGACCTCATATAAATAATTATAGATTCTAGAGAGGTCATGTTGGGACCAACACCGACACAGGTGGAATATGATTCCTCCACTGACCTAGACAAAGTAGGGGAGTGTAAAAAGATTAATAGAAAAAAGGATCACAATTTTGACAGTTGGATGACTCGAAAAATTTACAATCCAAAAAATGGAATAATCGAGGAATAATTAATGACATTGACTATTCCCCTAGATTTCTTCTGATGCCACACAACTGAAATCCACATACTTAAAATCTTTTGAGGGATGGGCATCAACAAATTCATTTGACTAGAAAGGGAGAGAGAGAGAGTGAGTGAAAGAAGGTGAACATGCCCCAAGGCATATGATGTATTTGAAACTCACAAATTTTATTCCATCCGATCTGAAGAGATGAGCACTGCCGCACCAAAGGACATCACCAAAAGAATTCAATCAAACAAAGTCATCATCATATGAAGAACTTATTTCTAGCACTGTTATTGTCATTCACAAAATGGTCCCCTTCTTCGATAAAGAATAAGAATGTGAAAATGAATTCCCTACACCAAATTGGGGAGCCATTGGAAGAGGCCTCATGATTCAAGGATACTTCAGATGACATAGTCATGCCAAAAACCAAATTCATGTCCTCACCCTATGCTTAAACTATTAATTTTTTAGAAACTCACAGAATATCCCTTTAGTGGACCCAACAGGAACAAGAATATTTATCTATTCTCTACAGAATAACCTATGCAATGATCATCCCAGAATATCCGTTATAATAGGAAAAAATTTAATATTGACTACGGCGTGCAGGATGTCCTGGTTGGAAAAATCCTCAAGGAACAGAATCCAAACTAACATCTATATCGAGGGTTTTCCTGTCTATGTTTAATGCTCTAGAATCTAATGATTCTATGCAAGAGAATCCAAAAGTAGGTAAATGGAAGCCTTTAGACCACAAAAATTACATCATAAAGTAGTTATCCTTAGTACCAGGTAGTTTATAAATCCAAGATGTAATAAATATGTTAATAGATCTGAAGTAAGTTCTCATAGATGCTTCAGTAAGCCTCAAGGAGTTTAAAGCTGATATGGCCCCACTAAAGCCTATCAGATAGAAACCAATCCTCTAGAATGACACATGGTTATCTCCTTTAATGTTTGAGATGAATAATCCATAATGAAAGGGATAATCAAACCCTTATATGTGATTTCCAGGATAAATAGTGTGGATATTCGAAGAGTCTTAATCTAAAATGACTCATGATTTAATCTCATTTAGCTACAGTCACTCTATTATCTTCGCAGCAATGAGGGTAACCAGAATCCCTACAAGACATCCCTATTGGGCTATGATAAATGTGAGAGTAATCTGTTGGGCCAAATCAATATTAAATCTTGGTTTTGATACCTCATAGCCAACTTAGAGATTCTAGTAATTTAGTAGAATAAATCCTTCCACTTCTTGGTAGGAAGGCCTTTGTTGCATTAGCACACTATGATTCCCTCTCTATACCATCTGTGGGTCATGTATTTCATTAATGGAAATAATGGTGTGTTACATGCTGATGAGGCCCCATTCCAAACTTGCAAGTCACATTATATTGACGCAGGCTTCTATGAGTAGAAATTAAAGCAACCCTTATTCTTTGGGATTGATTGGGTACCCACCCCAATTGTTTGGAAATAGTCCCCACTGACCCCTTCAAGCTGTTTAGTGAGGAATACTTATTACCCATAAATTAGGATGAGTTCATGGGTCCAAATGCAGACATGTATTCGATATTCACCATGATTTCAGTCATGGACACAAATCATAATAGCATTCAATATATCATTGGCCCCTAATATATTGGAAAATTCATTGATGGACATGCCCTTAATATATTCCCAGAGCTCTAGATAATTCATTCTAAAATCTCTATAGAAGAAGGGGATGTCTCATCACCCAAAGAAAATGAGGAAACACCTCCAAACCTCACTCCACTACCTCTAGAGAAACCTCCATTTTCATCTAGGTCATAAATGATCATATATGCTTCCAAATATCAAAAGTAAGACTCTTATCTTAACATTGAAGTGTTTAACTCAAAAAAATTCTCCCTATCAAAAGAGTACGATGATGTGGAATATATGGAAGTGGAATAAAAATATGCCCATAGGGATGCCCCTCTAATATTCTAGGATTTTTTCTCTGCCACCATTGATGAAATTAGGGAAATAAACTTGGGTATCAAATAAGACCCCAACCCACTCTGATTAGTGCATCCATGTGTTCAAAAATGTATGAGGTTTACACCTAAATAATAATGTAAAATAAATATTTTTCCACCTGGAACAATATGGAAATTTTGGGCCTTGATCTCGAAGAAGCTACTCACCACCTTGGAATACCATAAGTCCACTGTAGCTATAAAAATCTATCAGAATGACTCACCTGACACCTGCTTCCAAAATAGAGGATGATGTATACAAGATCATTTGAGAAAACATCATACAAGAGGTCCAATATCTCATATGGATGGCCAAAATAAACCCCCTAAAAAATAAGAATGGAAAGATTATAGTCTATATTTATTTTAGGGATCTCAATCAGAACTACCCAAAATATGATTTTCCAGTCGCGATCAAAAAAATTGCAGATTGATGTAATTCTCAAATACTAGGAACTCTATTTCATGGATGGATATTCAGTATATAACCAAGTCTGAATAACCCAAAAATTTGTAGATAAAACTGAATTCATGTCCCCCAGTTAGTATTTTGATATATGGTGACACCGTCTTGTTTGAAAAATGTTGTCACCATGTAAAAACATGCCATGAATCTAATTTTCAAACACTTACTGGGAAGGTTTTTCTATTTCTATATTGATGACTTGGTAGTTATGTCTCAAAAAATTATTGGACCACCAGTAAGATAATGGATCTATTTTTGACAAACTATGATAGTATAGTATGAAAATGTACATATTGAAATGTGATTTTGATGTCACCTTAGGGAAATTCCTTAGCTTTATAAAACTCTATCATGGAATCAAAATTGACCTGAGAAGACAAAGGATATCTTTGGAAAACCATCTGCTCAAAACCTCACTATATTGAAAATAATTTAGGGATATATGGCCTATATTCTATGATTCATATTCAACTAGTCCAGAAAATGTTTTCCCTTTACCATGATGATGAAAAAAGGGGTTCCATATCAATGGATTAATGATTTTTAGAAAGTATTTGGAAATCACAAGATGTATCTCCTAATCCCACAAGTGATAACTCCACCTGTAAAATGAATTCCACTCAATCTGTATGTGATGTCCTTCGAATGATCAATGGGTGCCTTCCTCACAAAGAATAATGATGTATTTAAGGAAAATAGACTCTATTATCTCAGCCAAACCATGATGGATGTCGATACTCATTATTCGAGTATCGAGAAGAGCTAATTAGCCTTAATATTAGTAGTCCCGAATTTGAGGAATTATCTGTAGGATCAAAAGGTCCATTTAGTATCTCATAGAAACCTACTAAAGTATATTATCATCTATCCAATGTTGACTGGACACCTGTTATATTGGGTGTTCATTTTGCATTAGTTTGATATACGGTTCATAGCTCATAAATCCTTCAAAGGATAATAGTTAGAATATTTTCTAAGGAACATCCCAAGATAGAAGTGAAACCATTAGATTCTGAACTACCTAATGAAGAGATTTCCTATATTCCACTAGGATCCCAAGAATACGCTATGAATTATATTTTCCATATAGATGTATTATGGATATATGGATGGAATATCACTACCAAAAACTAATAATTTAGTGGCGTATTTTTATCATCGGTTTAGAAATACAATGATATATTTATAAAAAAAATTCATGGTGGTTTTTTATAAACAACAACTAGATGGTTAAACAATTTAATACATGCAACACATTCCCCCTCCCCCAACACCCTTAAAAAAACAACCCTGCTGACTCCCTGAAGCCCTATCCCATTGGCCCCTATTGTTAGCCCTTGTCACACCAATCCTAGAATAGCCTCATATCTCAACACCTCACCAATCCTCATCATCCCGCACCACACGTCACCACACAAAACCTCACCTCACCTCATCTAGCCCCACCGCCCATCCTACCACCAACCTTACCACCCCTTAGTGGTCGAGTAGTAATTGAAGGTAACACACTGGACAATTTAATTTCTTGTCTTCATTCCAATATTGAATGATATTGATGGTAAAATGGTTGTTACATTATATTTTTATTTCAATTATAGTGTAGACAGTGCACCATAGACCATATAAGGGGTGTTGGACATGTGTTCAATGTGATAGTAGTGCCATGTGTTTTTTATATCATTTATGCCTAATTTTTAAAGTAAATATATTATTATAATTATTTATATGAATTTTGATTGATGGGATGGAAATTTTTTGTGTTGATACAGTCTTGGATGCATCATGGATGAGGTCCACCAGAGCATGGTTTAGGTTCAAAAGTAAATTTAGAGGTTGGTGGTCCATATAATTCATGAATGTATTCTATTGTTGGCATGAATCACCACTAAAAAAATATTTTATAGACATTGGTTCAATTTATATGGAATAAATAAGGGATATTAAAGTATTTTATAGATTCTTGGGCCTACTAATGAATGATTAGATTATCTGACATTACAAACATGGTGAGTGACACTATGTTGAGGGTGGTTTGGGACATACTCTGTATTCTAAGTGGGATGGTTAATTTTGGATAATAAAATTTATGATGGAGTGGATTTCCTAAAATTATTATTGTTCCACCTCACATCACATAGTTGATTATGTACCTCCATGAGAGCTACGTAATGTGATATTTTGACCTTTATTTTGTATTATTTACTTAAGGACCTCTAATTTGATGGTGGGTCCATGGTACACTATCAGATGAGATCAATAAACCCTGCTTTTTTAGATAATATAATGGGATGGTAATCAATTCTTATGTGTAAATAATTATCCTCTTGTCACATTCATAATATTTCAGTATAATGTAATTTCATTTTCAAGGTTTCTACCCTATGAATCATGTTTTTTGAAACATATATTTTAAAAAATGAACATCTACCCATTTTTATCACAATAAATATATGATTTATGAACTATAAATAATTTCATTTAATAAATATTAAATTATTATTTCCCTATATTTTTACAACATTTAAGGGTATTTTTATTAGTTTTTACCATTGTAATCATATTATAGAGTTATAAATTAATTATTTTTTTAATTTCATTAACTAAAAGATAACCAAAACTCAGATTGATTTGATTTTTTTCATATATTTCCAAAATTAATCACCAATAATATTCCTAACATTTCCATATAATATAATGTTATCTTCTAGAATTTGACCTTATGAAACAAGTTTTTAAGAAATTTTATATCACTAAAAAAAATTCTTGTTTATTCTAATTAAACCACATATCAATTGATGTTTCCTTCATTTATACATGTTAAAAATTATGCAACAATAATAGTTCATTAATTTCTAATCAATCCATGGTCATCTTCTATGTTATAAACATTACATGCATGTTTTAATAATTTTAAAATAATAAAACTAAATATTTGGTAATTCGAAGAAAAAAACCATTATATATATGTGATTCCTTTTCCTATATATCAAAAATTAATCAGTATTTATAGTAATAACATATTATGAATATATTCATTATAAACACTTTAATAATTTCATTAATGAAATTTATATCATCAAAAATATTATTGTCATCATTCTGTGCACAATGTAAATTTGATTAGTGTTTCATCTCTTCTTACATGTTAATTTTTTTCAAATATAATTTTACTACCCTTTAATGAGAATTTATGGTTGTTTTATAGGTTATCACATTAAATACAATGATCTTTTTCGGAATTTTTATTTTATTCCTTGTGCATAAATGAATTTGATGGAATATAATATTGTCACCTCGTAAGGCCCTTTGGAGATGTATTTCTCGTACCATTCAGGGGAACCCCTATGTGCATGAATAAGTTATATTTAGACCTCAGCTACGAAAATCTCATGTCGTGGAAATGTTTTATAAAGCATGATGCATATGTTAGATCGGGTGTGTTAAGGCCAGATGATGGATGTAGGTTGAGATTTTTGGTGTTTTTGTTTTCGGTATATTTTATATTTTTTATCACACATTGGGTGATTAGTGTTTATATGAAAATATTAAAAGTCATGGAATTTATTATATAATTTTGTTTATTATATTATATACATTTATATGTTGTAGATGTGTTATTTATTTTTCCCTTATATTATACTATAATTTGATATATATTTTTCAACATCGAGTATGGATTAGTACCTTGAATGTAGTTTGTAGCCACATGCATATGTGTTGGAATTCTTGAGGTATGTGGAACATCACTCATATTATGATTCAAGAATGGGGAATTACAATGTGACATTATGACATTTAGTTCATTATATAAACTAGGTAAATGGAAGAGTGGAATGTGATTACTTTATCAAACCATGATATAGACCATATATAGGTGATTCATGAAATGTTTTTTGGTTGTATGTCTAAGTTACCATGGGTGTGGGGTTATTGTTATTTCTTTTTTATTCTTTGATTGAGTTTTTGTATAATATAATGTTCTTACCGAAGTTGTTATTTTAAATTTTCATCTTATTTATCAGTAGAATGAGGTCCATGTGCTAACACTATATTTGGTATTCGTTACATTACTGACATATACATGAATAAATTTAATTTGAATTTTAAAATGGGATTCAGTTGGATAATGTGTCATAAAAACATTCATATAGTTCAAAAGTTTTTAACATCAATAAATTAATGTTCCATGATTGATCCATACATAAATATAATTATTGACAATATTAGAGATATAACACACAAAGAAATGAAAATTGATTATTGATCCCTTCTTCTGTGTTTATATAGGAGTACATTATTTAACACATTCATATATTATTCAACTAGTATATATGATACTCTTTTAATATTAATTAATAGTTATGTTCTTTAATTTTATTTTAATAATGTCTAGGAACATTGTTAAATATATGGTAAAATGCTCAATCACATTACCCAGGAACACACCTTACTATGTTAACAGTTTCTCATAGTATTTATATTTTTCAATTTTCAATCAATCTCTTGATGGGATAATAAGATATCCATGTCCTAAATGTTAATATAGTAGATGGTTTAAGAGAGTTGATGTTTATGAACACATGATATTGAAGTAATTTCCCACTCAATATTTCTATTGGATTTGGCACAATGAATCAAACATTACAGAAATATTGAGCATTGATTTCAATCTAGTGAATAATCTCCCAACATCATCGATAATGGATGGTCAAATGAAAAAACATATGAATGATGAATTTGATGTTTGAAAACACCAACATAAACATCAAAACATATCAGAACAAATAGTTGAGGGTGATAGAAATATAAACATATCATGTTATGTTTTTTAGACTATAGGACAACCAGATCAAGATTTTAACATATCATTATATCCTCCTCTTGATTCTGTGGGGAATAATGTTAGTGAAAACATCACTGAGTAGAAATATGCCTTTCATGGTTTAGTGGGCGATGGAAATAAAAAGTAGTGTAAAGGATGTTTGAATCATTCCAAACATTATTTTCTTATGATGTTCTACCATATTCAATTCTTATTTGCAATTACAAATAAACTGATGTACATGATATTGGAATTGTTGAATGATTCATTTCTTGATGAAATGATTCCTGAGTATTTTTATGATATGAAAAAAGTTTTTAACAAGATTGGTTTGAATTATAAAGAAAATTAATGTGTGTACCAATGATTGTATTCATTATTGGGGTAATGATTCAATAATAAATTTTGAAAAAAAATTTCTTCCACTAGATGATAGTCTATGGGTGGTGTTAGAAGATTGAATCAACATACTACCATGAAGAAGAAGAAAATGAACACATCTACAATTTTTTTTAACATTCTTTTAGTTCCTTGATTCCAAATAATATTTATGTCATCAAAAACTTCTGAACACATGATGTGGCATTCGATAGATAATAAGAATGATGGTACACCTAAGAGGTTCACAATCATGGAAGACATTATATTCACTAAATCAATATTTCTCATTTGATACCCGGACAATTTATTGGGATTTCATACCAATTGATTAAAACCATTTGGGACTTTCATTACTAGTTATAGCATTTGGATCGCAGTTTTGATCCCTTACAATCTGCCTCCATGGATGTGTATGAAACAAACATATATTATCATTTCAATTATTATTCTGGAAGAAAACTACTTTTTAATGATATTGATTTATGATTTCATCCATTAAATTAATAATTACAAGAGTTACGGAGAAACTATCACATACATAGCTTATTTTAAATGTATTTTTATTTTAATTTCCATTAATTCTTTGTTTTTTGGGGTTTCCATTGGTTTTATGGAGAATAGGTGAGTTTTCGTGAATTGGGCCAAACCGTGAGCCCAATTCCAGATTTAAAAATAAATTTTGTTTCTTTTATAACTTGTTAATTTTTTAATATTTTTTACTCAGTCCAACTTCTAAATGTCCTCCACTGATATATTAACACCAAAATTAAAATTTGGAGCCTTTGGAAATCCATAACCAGGGTTTGTTTTGGTTTCTCTTTAAGGGATTGGGCCTGCCCGGAAGCCCATATCCAGTTTTAAAAATTAATTTTATTTATTTAATAACATATTCAATATTAAGTATTTTTTGGTGATTCAAAGCCTCATATGCGCCCAATAAACCCAGCCGCTCCCCTAGCCTCTTTACCCCCTCTTTGGAAGTCGTAGGAATCGCTATTTAGGGATGAACATATTAGGGTATCTAAAATCTTCCAGATTTGATGAGGTATGTTAATCCAATAATAACTCTCCAAATTCATACTATATTCCCCCCATTCCAATTCCTAAATGACCTAATAATTCTTGTGCAAACATCCCCTGAGTTGTGGCCGTTTTCAATTTCAGATAGTGGTGTTTTGGGGAGATTCATTCTATATTTCTCATGTAAGTTAGTCCATTTAATTTCCCCTTTCAAATGTATTAGGGTTTCATTCTATTTTTTTGTGGTGTCATCCCTTTTCATTGATTTAAAAAATGTCCAGTGGGTTGGGGATCGATCTTATGGTTTAAACTTGGGTTTTCTTGGTCCAATTTTCTTTTTTTAGGTTTGATCTACCATTCATGAGGTGCGGCGGTGGTGCGTTTGTGTTTTCGCACAAAGGATTCAATGGTTTCATTTGATTTTGTAGGTGATTCCAATGTTGATGCAAACTTTGTGTATTAGCATGATATATTTATAATATTTTCATTTTTATATCATTTTATTATGGCTGCAAAAATTGGTTCTAATGATGTTTCTATTGAAATTGAATTTTAAATTCTAATTTGGTGTGAAATTGGGGGTTTTCCAAAGAAATGTTTTATTAGTTTATTTGGGGATTCCCTATAAATACTTAGTTGTTTTTATTGATCTGTAATAGGGAATAAAATACTGTTTATATTGGTTATCCTTTTTTGTTATTGCTGCAAAAATGGGTTTTAATTGTGTCTGTAAAGAAAGTGATGTTCTGGTTCCACTTTTGTGTGAAAATAATGGTTTTACAAAGTTAACACTTCTTGTTTAACATGGGGATGCCCGAAAATTGATTTTTTTTAATTGAAATGTATTGGGCTGCCTTTAATGTTTCGGTAACATACAAGTGTGAACATAGTGTACAACTGGGTTTCTTAAGGGGTTTTGTGTGCAAAACAACACGAGATTTTGAGAAATTGATTTATTCATATTCAAAGAGTTTGTTCTGTGTTTTAAGTGGTATAAAATGCGATAGCTACTGTATGTGGTGTATGTTACCAATAGTGGTGTTTTAAATTAAAATGGATATGTGTTAAATCCTTAAATTGTTTGAGCACAATGGGGGAAGCCCGGGTACCTAGGTGGGGCAGATTTATACTAGTACGACTAGTGGACCGGATGAGTTTTGTCCCTGTTTCATGTAGCATTTGGATAAAGACAACTCTAAATAAACTATGTGGATGATGATTTAGGACCACTAGGTTTTGGTTATGTTCCCTACTAGTGGCTCGTGCATGATAAAGGATTTTACTATGGTTATATTACACCGAGGTATGAGGTACATGGGGCCTGAGACTATCTAGTGCCTAGGGGTGATCCTGGTTTTTTTGCTCATTGGATTTATGGTATTTTCCCTTGTATTTGGGTGTACTTGGAATTATATTGCATTATCTAACATTCCTATTTAAATGTGTTAACATTTTGAAAGTTTTATCTTGAAAAATGTTTTCAATTTAAAGTTGCATTTCTTCGAATTTGTCACCACTTTTCATTGCATATAAAAATTGCTTTTTTTTCACCTTTTATTTCATGAAGCTTGGAATCATAGGGTGGTATCCTATTGGGCATAGTCTCACACCCTACATACACCCCTTGGGTGTAAGTATACATTTTTTCTCGACCCAGGTAAAGGAAAGGCTAAGGGTGATGGCGGTTCAGGGTGTTAGTCCTCATCCTCGGGGCGGAGTAGTGGAGACGACTTGGGGGGGATGACCCCTTGTCATGTGGAGTCCATGGGGCTATTTTGTTTCTATTACATTGTGTCTTTGAAATTTTTGTATTTCATTTGAACTTATGTATTTAGTTCCGGATTTTTTTTATAAACCTTGTTGGTATGAATTTTTCAGATTCATTTTATCAAATCATTTTGGTGTTTTTTCTATACATATTCGGGTAAATAGTTCCCAAACCAAGATAAATGATACACGGGAACTTGTGCCAGCCCGTGGGGATAGGGAACAGCCTTCGGGCCTTGGCACGGGCCAGGCTTGGTGCTGGTTTGATGGCAACCAGATCCGGTTCTTGACAAAATGGTATCAGAGGAGGATCTGGTTAACTCTTTGGGTCACGTTATTTAGGGAACAGTCGGGATAGTATAAATATAGAATTGTTGGGACTTGGTAGTTCAGTTATGGGTAGTGTGCCTGATCACCAAACCTCATGACAGGATTCTAGTCGCCAGAGGAAGTTAGGATTTATCTAATTCCTTTGGTTTTCTTGGTTTAATGATGGTTAGGGGAAATGAAAAGAGAGTTGGGTTAATGGTCTCAGTGAGCTCGCAGGGCCTAGAAAGCCATGTGGAGTCGGGTATCTTCCCTAGAACACTTTTTGTGACTGTGAAGTGATTGGGGTATGGTTGCCAACCTTATGTCCAAGTCACCCACGGAAACTAGTTTCCTCTCGCATTGTCTTGTGTTCATTAGTTTTGAAATCTTGGAACATTGGTTTTAATGTGACTTGGTTTTAAGAAGCATAATGTTTTTTTTGAAATGATTTTCAAATAATGAGGGAATGGTTTTGTTAATGAAATGGTGGAACTGTATTTTTAGAATTATTTTGAAATGTAAAATGGTGTGCTTACACCACTTTTGAAAGCAGGAACTATATTGATTTTGGTTTTAGAAAGTGTTTCCAATAGAGTTTTCTAAACAATCAAAGGGTGTTTTAATGGTATGAGATGTTTTCAAATTGATGTGAATATCTTGAAATTGAGTTCTTGTATAAATGTTGGTGTCTTTCTGAAAATTTTAGTATTATTTGAATTGGGATTTTGATCTCCTGGTTTGCATTTTTGAAAAAAAAAGTATGTGTTGGTTGACCGTTTTGGTTTTGAAAAGTGGAAATAATATTTTTTTAACCTTTGGTATTTCTGTGAGTTACCACATGCATCTGGTTAGATGGGATGATGTATGGTGGATGGCATGACTTGATGAGTGCCAGGACAGATATGAGGAGGGTGCCCGGTGTGGCACAAAAACATGCATGTGTGAGGCCCATGGGGTAACATTGGTGCATATGCTTACTGCTAAACAGTTTGTTTTCAAAGAAATATTTTTAAAGAAAAACATGATGTCTCGATGAATAGTTTGATATAGTTTGTATTATGGGTTTTTGATAATGTTGATGTTGTGGGATGTTTTGAGTCCAAGAACCCCTCCTGTTTGAACTGTGTTTTGGGTTTGTGTTTGGTCGGTGAGCTGTGTTATTGGGATGGTTAGTGGTCTCTTATGAAAAATGTTTTGGGATGCCTTTGCGGTGGTTCCCTTCATGTGTTTGGATCTGTATTGTTGTATATCGTGACCAATGGACCATCTTGGTTGGGTCTTTTGGTTCAATCTTTGGATAAGGTACGCCCCATTAAGGGTTAGTGCACAACTGAAGTGCAACCCGAATTGTTTTTCCTTTTGAAGACCCTCCAGTTGATCAATATAAGGAATATTTTTCTTGAGATTTTTAGATTGAGTCTACACCCATTCCTTTATTTTATTTTTAGATCCTCTTGTAACGGGAGAGTGCTCGAGGAAGGTTGAAAGAGACCATAGTTTCTTATGTTTCCTGATTCGTCCAAGGTGGATGTGGTCTAGGGTTGTTAGTGTGGATGAGTGTCTCGATGGTGTCTAATAGGGCCTTTGGGATTCTTGAAAGTTTCGTTGAAGCTTGAGTTCATGATAAACCACCAGTGTGGGAAATATGGTAACTATAGGATATTGTGGCCACTTTCAAGAATTGTGTGTTGTCTGGGGATGTTTTATAAGGTCACTCTCCATGCATTGTTTATATCAGTCGCAATGGCCATGTTCGGTGATGCCTTATAATATCATGTGCTCGATTGACCATATAGGTGAAAGTCGTGAAATCCTCCAAGAGTCCCTATTGTTTTGGGAGAATTTATCCCTTGGAAAAACTTCAAAATCATCCATTTTTGAGAATGGTGAGTGTATGTGTTCTTTTCTTCTATTGTTTCTCACCTGAATATACAAGGTGTGATGTGTGTGCATATTCATAGCCCTTGTTTCAGTGAAATATCGGGATAGGGTAAAGTGAGTATGGAAATTTCTTATATCCGGAAAACTTATCTTGGGTTGTGGTGTAGTTTTTGGTGGCACCAAAAGAAGAATTCTCATTCAGTGGGTTTCTGAAGACTAACTGCGAGGCCAAAGATGCTTCAATCATTTGAGCTCCAACCATAGGTCTCGGAGAGAAGCTGGCTCGTAGTCAGGGGAAATCATAGGGTCATTTAAACCCTTGTACAAAGTCATATCCTCAGTATGAAAGTTAGGAAGAGTTTAAACCTATGGTGTCATAATCTTTCTTATGTTTTCCATGTTCGACAGAAATAGGTGGAGGGCCGTGTACCCATGTCATCGCCCAATGTTATTCCCTCCCCCTTTGGTTTCCACTGAGTCTTTGTAGAAAGGTTTGAAGTTTGTCTACACTGTTTGAGAACACTGTTTTCAGTTGGTTAATAGTGACCATGCCCCAGAAAACCATGTGGATAGAAGGATCCCCACTGTTAGTCTTTGGTTTCCCAAATCTTGCAAACTAACCATGTGTTCACCCCAACTCTTTCAATTTTCAGGTCTTTCTTTACCGGCTAGTGCTGGTTGGTTAAGATGGTTGGTTCTTATGGTGGGGAGACCCGCTATGAGTATTATATAATTTCTTTTGTAAATTTCTTATGGAAGTATAACCTTTGTACCGGTGAGTCCATTTAGGCCTCCCCCTGTTAGTCTCTTGATTATGTCTCGAAAAAAAATATTGGTTGTCTCTTATTGTGGGGAGCATATTTATGCCCCCCCGTACCAGTAACTTAGAATTTTCCATGGTCATAGATTGGTGTAGATAGTCCCGTTCTGATCTATCTAGCTACCAACATCATTCCTGTGTAAGCTTTGGGACTGGAGAGCACCCAATGGTTTAGTTAAAGTAAGGTAAGTGTAACCTTGTTCAAAGTTGTTGTTCGTTTGGGTGAATTTCTTGAGTATTGTTCAGATTGTGTTTGAGGAGTTTTCATTTGGGATAAATCCTGAATGTTCTTGAAGTTTTTAGGAAAGTGGTTTATGTTTGGTTTGTGAGATTATTCCTTCCTACATTGATCACTGGAGGTGTTTTGGCATTTGGGAAAGAAACATGGAAAGGGAGTACTTCTTGGTTTCTTAGTTGGGTTTGGTTGTTGCTTTGGCCTTGCTGTGAATTTCCGGGGCGGAAATTTTTCATAGTGGGGATAATTGTCACATACATAGCTTATTTTAAATTTATTTTAATTTTAATTTCCATTAATTCTTTGTTTTTGGGGTTTCCATTGGTTTTATGAAGAATAGGTGAGTTTTCATGAATTGGGCCAAACCGTGAGCACAATTCCAGATTTAAAAATAACTTTTGTTTCTTTTATAACATGTTCATTTTTTAATAATTTTTACTCATTCCAACTCTTAAATGTCCTCCCCTGATATATTAACACCAAAATTAAAATTTGGATCCTTTGGAAATCCATAACCAAGGTTTGTTTTGGTTTTTATTTAAGGGATTGGGCCTGCCCGGAAGCCCATATCCAGTTTTAAAAATTAATTTTAGTTATTTAATAACTAATTCAATATTAAGTATGTTTCGGTGATTCAAAGCCTCATATGTGCCCAATACACCCAGAAGCTCCCCTAGCCTCTTTACCCCCTCTTTTGAGCTCTTAGGAATCGCGATTTAGGGACGAACATCTTAGGGTTTCTAAAATCGGCCAGATTTGATGAGGTATGTAAATCCAACCATAACTCTCTAAATGCATACTCTATTCCCTCCATTACAATTCCTAAATTACCTAATAATTCTTGTGAGAACATCCCCTGAGTTTTGGCCGTTTTAAATTTCAGATAGTTGTGTTTTAGGGAGATTCATTCCAGATTTCTCTAGTAAGTTAGTCCATTTCATTTCCCCTTTCAAATGGATTAGGGTTTCATTCTTTTTTTTTGGGGGTTTAATCCCTTTTCATTGATGTGAAAAATGTCCAGTGGGTAGGGGTTCTAACCTAAGGTTTAACCTTGGGTTTTCTTGGTCCAATTTTTTATTTTCCGGTTTGATCTACCCTTCTTGAGGTGCGACGGTGGTGCATTTGTGTTTTCGCACAAAGGATTCAATGGTTTCATTTGATTTGGTAGGTGATTCCAATGTTGATGCAATATTTGTGTATTATAATTCTGTATTTATCATATTTTAATTTTTATATCATTTTATTATGTCTGCAAAAATTGGTTCTAATAATGTTTGTATTGCAATTGAATTTTAACTGCCAATTTGGTGTGAAATTGGGGGTTTTCCAAAGAAATGTTTTATTTGTTTATTTGGGGATGCCCTATAAATACATATTTGATTTTATTGATCTGTAATAAGGCATAAAATACTGTTTATAATGTTTATCCTTTTTGTTTATTGCTTCAAAAATGGGTTTTAATTGTGTCTGTAAAGAAAGTGAAGTTTTGGTTCCACTTTTGTGTGAAAATAAAGGTTTTACAAAGTTAACACTTCTTGTTTAACATGGGGATTCCCCAAAATTGATTTTTTTTGTTTTAATTGAAATTCATTGGGCTGCCTTTACTGTTTTGGTAACTTAAAAGTGTAAACATAGTGTAAAAGTGGGTTTCTTAAGGGGTTTTGTGTGCAAAACAACGCGGGATTTTGAAAAATTGATTTATTCAAATTCAAAGAGTTTTTTGTGTGTTTTAAGTGGTATAAAATGTGATAGATACTTTATTTGGTGTATGTGAATAGTAGTGGTGTTTTACATTAATATGGATATGTGTTAAATCCTGAAATTGTTTGAGCACAAAGGGGGAAGCCCGGGTACCTAGGTGGGGCGGATTTGTACTAGTACGTCTAGTGGACCAGATGGGTTTTGTCCCTGTTTCACTTAGCATTTGGATAACGACAACTCTAAATAAACTATGTAGAAGATTATTTGGGACCACTAGGTTATGGGTATGTTCCCTACTAGTGGCTCATGCATTAGAAAGGATTTTACTATGGCTACATTACACCGAGGTATGAGGTACATGGGGCCCGAGACTTTCTAGTGCCTAGGGGTATTCCTGGTTTTGTTGCTCATTGGATTTGTGGTATTTCCCCTTGTATTTGGGTGTATTTGGAATTATATTGCATTATCTAACATGCCTATTTAAATGTGTTAACATTCTGAAAGTTTTATATTGAAAAATGTTTTCAATTTAAAGTTGCATTTCTTCGAATTTGTCACCGCTTTTCATTGCATATTAAAACTGCTTGATTTTTCACCTTGTATTGCATGCACCTTGGAATCATAGGGTGGTATCCTATTAGGCTTAGGATCACACCCTACTTACAACCCTTGGGTGTAAGTAGACTTTTTTTATTGACCCAGGTAAAGGAAAGGCTAAGGGTGATGGCAGTTCAGGGTGTTAGTCCTCATCCTTGGGGCGGAGTAGTGGAGACGACTTGGGGGTGATGACCCATTGTCATGTGGAGTCCATGGGGCTATATTGTTTCTATTCCATTGTGTCTTTGAAATTTTTGTATTTCATTTGAACTTATGTATTCAGTTCTGGATTTTTTTAAAACCTTGTTGGTATGAATTTTTCAGATTCATTTTATCAAATCTTTTTGGTGTTTTATCTATACAAATTCGGGTAAATCGTTCCCAAACATAGATAAATGATACTCGGGAACTTGTTCCAGCTCATGGGGAAAGGGAACGCCCTTCGAGCCTTGGAACGAGCTGGGTTTGGTGCCAGTTTGATGGGGACCAGATCCGGTTCGTGACAGAAACTGTGTTGATACATAAGATGTGTCTTCTAGAACAATGTTCAAACGGGAAGTTTCCCCAATGTAGACAATTATTGACTTACCGAGACTTGGGAATTTACATGGTTGAATCACTTCCTTGGGATTAAAGTATCCTATTTTTTACTTTTATTTTGAGTCTGAATGGATACCTCATAGTTGAAAATCATGCTTCATGAGTCATCAATGATTTCTCAATGAATCTCACCAATTTAGGCTGAACAAGTCAAAATTCAATGGCTTCATTGATCATGGATGACATCCAAAGTTGTTAACATGTTCTAAAATATTGGAAAAACATGTAAATTTTGAAACACAATAATGGAAGTTGCATCATTTCAATAATCTTGGAAAAAAAATTTGATGTGAATCATCAAGTGAAATCAGAACACAAAAATTTAAAAAATGTATATTTTTCAAACTTCTATATTGGGTATTTAAATTTTTGTGGAATAATATTGATGTGATGCATATTTAGACAACTTTTGGTTAAAATTTTATCTACACAATGCTTAATGGTCATGCAATGTAGAAGGATCAAATTAATTATCGGAAAAACATACATTCATTTAACATAAACCATGATCTCTAGTCAAATGAGAGTATAAATTATTCAATGATAATAATGATCATGTAGAATGGTTCAACAAAATTTCTAGTTCATAAATACTAAAATTAATATATATATTTGGTTGATAAAAATATTTTGTAAATATAATAATTTATATTAATTTTTTAAAATCATGAATATGGATATTCATGGAGTGTTGTTTGAATATTTGATGTATCTTGATAGAGGTCATCTAAAACAAGCTAGAATGTTCAACCCTTACAACCTGAATAACTTCATCTTCTATATAGTTAATCAGGAAGAGGGTATGAATGAATAGAATAATGGAATATTTACATTTTATAATGTCGAATACTATGGAAAATTGAATGGTATTATCAAATTAAACTACCATGGGCATTTTTCATTTATTTTATTCACGTTCAATTGGGTGGATATTATTAGGGGTGTTAAAAGAGATTCCTTGCCATTTACATCTATGAAATTATCTCACGTGATGGATATTGGTGGCCATGAACTACAAGATCCATATATCTTATCATCGTAAGTGAAAATCGTATATTATGTGGAAGATGACATGGATGAAGGATGTAGTGTAGTTTCTCACATAAAACAAAAAGACTTTTATGATATGGGTGATGAAGAGGAAGATTTGACCAATAAAATTGAATCCCAACAAAAACAACAACATGTGGACTTATTTTTTGATCATGATATTGAAAATATTAGTCTCGAAAGAGTGGATAGTGTTGATGATGTAATAATGGAGAAGGAAATCGGCATGATTGAAGAAGAAAATTATTGTATTTGCAGTTATCCCTATATTTTTCAACCACTTATGTTATTTTTTAAGTCATTAATTATCATTATTATGTCTATTTTGTTTGTTAGTATTGTGAATATGTAATAATTTCTAGTTTTTATCTACATGTTTTTTTTGAAATATGTATTCTAAACATAATTTTATTTTATTAATTGATAGGAATGCCAAGCATTAAGTGTTATACTCACATTTCTGGTTGAAATGGAATTTTGAGAATCCAACAATCTTTGATAATATTTTCATTAATTTATATATTTATTATAAAATATTACCTGTTTAATATATTGTATTTTTGATTTTTCATTATTTAATGCATTCACTGAGTTTTGGAAATCATGTATCTCAAGCGTATGTGTCATAGAATGTTCATAAAAATGTTAATGGAAGTCATTTTAATGAGCCATTAAAATAATATGGTGCATGAATTCATTTTTCATTAAAATAAATTATTTTTACTTTTCACTATAATAATATATATTGCTTCTAATATGACTGATATTTGATTTATAAGTAAAAATTTAAAGAACTATGGGATTCCAATCCTATATAGTCCTACTCAGTCTCCCAAGATTACCGAGTTGGTAATGTCCTTGAGAAGGAGCATCCTAATCGACTATGCGTATGGGTTTGGGAATATTGCCATATACGATCTTTGGCAAGAAAATTGGGATTGTATGTGATGATTTGTGGTGAGAAGGTAAATCACACAACAACAAAATCATTTAATTCCAAAATATTGTTGATTTTATGTTTAAATAAAAATATACAAAATTATTTAATTTTTAATATAATAGTCTTACAGGTGCTTGTTGTATGAAGTTGAGATGGAGATGGAGAGGATAATGTGGAGAGCTCATCTTTGGGAAATGATTAGTTGAGATGGGTTCTTCATGTATTATTACATCCAATGTGGTGTTGTTGTCATTTTATTATATTTTAGATGGGATTGGTACAACGGGTGCCCTATATATGAGTTGTATAACTATCTGCATATATATTATTTTTTAATTGGCTATACAGATTGAAATTTCTATATGATCATGTATAATGTTTAGTTTCTTGTCTATATTTAACATATAGGTTTATATAAATATTATAATATACTATTTCCCACTTTTTCATGGCGTATTACTTTGTATGTTAATAATCACACATGAGTGGGCTTTGCGTGCATGATTTTATTCTTATAGAGACAACTGGATGATGGAGTCCTTAGTGAACCTTGTATATATGGAACATAGAAGTATGTGGAGGCACTGACCATGTTTGGTTGTGTGCATTAGGGATCTTGAGTTGGGAAATCCTCTTATATTATCTATCAGTTGTTTCAAGATTGGGACATACTTTCCTTATTCATGGATAGGCATTCATTTTACCCTTTTCCTTTCTTTGATATTTATCTATCAAATTTTGAGGTATTTCCTAGAGGTTAGTACATGAATGTTTTACACCAAGAGGTTTTATTTTATTATACCTATGTAGTATTTCAGGGTTTTGAGTGTGTGTGTGTTTGTTCAAATAAAATAGGATATATCATCTCACTATAGTGATATTATTACTATGTACTTATCATTATCCGTTCAACTACTAGGGATGAACAAGTAGTGTCAATCTCAAGTTACATGTTTCCCATGTAGGGTCCCACTAGGTCAAGTCTTGAAAAAAAATGGTGTGGATTTCTCTAAGACTATAATATCTATCTAACCCCAACCATTATAAAAAAGTATATAACCTTTTCAAAATCTTACATAATGTCTATGTACTACTGTTCAAGGATCATTTTATGTTATCACTCAGAAAAATAATGTCCTATATCACTTATCTATACAATGATATCTGTGGCCTGAACCCTATAGGATAACCCATTTCTTTCAGAACAATTTTTCGATGAGTATCCTATCATTTTCACCTTAATGGTTAGAGCTCAATATTAATGTTTTGGGTGATCTCCCTTTAGGGGGATTTCTATTCTCTATTTGTGCTTGTTCCCTATTTTTTCGTCTCGGTATTTTTAGTCTTGTACTTGTCGTGGGTATGTAATTGAGTAACTCAGAATATGTGGATTTATGTCATTATAGGCACATAGAGGAATATATTTTGGTTTTCCTGATCTCATAAAGGCATGGGATCAATGTTGGAAGTCTTAGGATTTCATAAAGTATTTACCCTTTGTATAAATCAAAGCCAGTTTGAATATACTCTTGTAGAATATTAGTTCATTTTTAGATGTTTATGGTGATTTATCTTTTTCCTAAGCACTGATTATTGGTTTAAATCATTAATAACCCTTCTGATTGAAATTGTATTCCTTGTGGAAGGTTTCATATTGAAAATTATTTATTTACATTAAATTAATTTATCATCTTTTAAAATTTGGTAGATTTAGTTTTATCATATAAAGCCTCATTTTAATGAAACTATGTTGATTAATTATATCTAAATTTAAATTTATTAAATTTTTGTTTTCTATGGAGTTGTGTTGTGAAACAGTTTAATTATTCCACATACTATCTATGAGAAATGTATTAATAAATGTATTGATTCTTTTAGGTTATTGAGAAATGTATTATTGATTATTTCATTGTGTTGATTATTTCAATGCTTTTATATATTATTGATTCTTTTAATGTGTTGTTTCTTGTTTGTTCATTTAATGTATGGACAAATGTATTATTTTCTTCAATGTTTTGTTTTCCAAGGTCAATTTTTCGTTTCATTATGTTTGGTGAGAATCAATGTGTGTTGATACATTAGTTTTAACATGTGTTTATTTCCCTTTACGTTGACGATATATTTGATGATCTGGTCAAATTTTCAATTTCACTATTGTGTTATTGTGGATTTATGTTCTAGGGATGTAGAACCTGGAGCTTGTTTTTTTAATACATGATATTAGTGAGGTTTAAACGACTACTACTATAAGCCTGGATCTATCCCATCATGTACAAGAAGAAAACTTTAAAATAAAAGGTGATTCAAAACAAGTTATCATGAACGTCCATGGTGAATACTATATCAATAATGAATAACTATTCCCTTTGATTGACCACATCCAATAATGGATAAAAGATTTCCTCTTACATTATACATTATCTCCTCTCCCCTACTCACATAATTCACCTGCTGATGCATTATAAAATGCATTCATGACCTTGGATAATCGATACCGAGATGAAAAATCCTCAACATTACCCATAATTAGATATTCTTTCCATTCGTTCAAGACATTATAGAAGAAATCAATAAAATTATTCTAATACCTAATATCAATGGTTTTAATAATAGATAGATACCTCCAATTTAGGATTACAATCAAAAGGGGGAACACCCAGCAGATAGGTCCAGAAGGAAGAATATCAAGAGATTTTCAATAAAATTTGTTCTGTATTATGAAATTTAAAAAAATGTCTTCTACGAGAAGGGCCATGATGGAGACCTTCTCAAGTTAGTCGAAATAGAAGAGACTTCTATTTTCATGAAATATGTTCTTGATAGAGCATGTGGGGAACATCAATCATTATCCAATATCTCTCACAAAATTAGATTTCTTGGCTCTTATTGACCCAAAATGACATAGGATTGCACTAAATTCCCCATGAAGTTCCATTCTAGTAATGTTTAGTTAAATTTTATCCCCCAAACCCTGTGGTTACTTTACATAGCCAAGTACTTTTTTTCATTTTCAATATGCGGAGTGGACATCATGGGACTATGTCCTCCCACCCTGAAAAATAAATTCAAAAATATTCTCACAAAAATAATTTTCTTTTCTCAATGGGATGAAGTTGTACCCCTTAAATAGGTCACGAAAAGAAGAATTGTCAGCTTTTTGAGATTTAATATCATCACTAAATTTGTTATTCACCCCACAATACTAATGGAAAAGAAAAACAATTTCTGCTCTACTGAATTGGAGAAGTTATATTAATATAATGGTATCAAAACCAACCATTCATCTGGGTACCATGTTGTGTCCATCATATAGAAAAAGGTTCAACAAGACCCTACCCCATATAATATATAAGGTATAAAAGGACATGAAATCATTGTCAGACAATATCATCTATGCTACGTGGGATTATTGAACCACAACATGCACCACCACTCATGAAATCATATACTTATTAGTATACATGCCATATGTAGTTCTACCCATCAATGTAAAACTACCCTAGCACTGTGTTTCCAAATTTGATCAATTTTCACTAGATAAGAAATACATGAAGCATTTAGATGAGTGGATGTGATTCGATGAGAATATATTGCAAACATTGCTACATTAAAAGATTTATCATAACGGAATTTCATGAGATTTTAAAAAAACCACCTTAGGTATTTATTTCAAGGAGAAATGGATCTTTTATCAAGAGCATTCATGATACCATCAACATTAGAGAAAAAATGTGGTGGTCCATATGTTATATACATAGTATACTACAATAGAGAAAATTATCTAATATTAATGTATGGATAGCTGATTACATCTTCCACTAATTAAGGGTTCATGATAAAGTATTACATATATACAAAAATGGAACATCCAAGTCAAACGACATTAAGCTGCACGATTAAACATTCTAACATTACGATAGTAAAATCCAATGTATGAATGTCCTAGACACACAACATTATACTATAATGAATTCTTCCAAAATGCATGATGTTAAAATACCTGGATAAAATGTCCAAATCGCATGATGTAAAACTATAGGATTCGACATGCATTTTAATTCCAGGAAGGTGATATTCAACCTTACAACACGACATTAAACCGCATGGAATCTTTCCCCCATAAGATACATAGTGACACCCTGATTCTATATCCTAGCCCATAGACCATTAGTAAATGAAACTTACATGTGTATAGGTTATACATGAGAAGATAAATCTATAGAACTACACCCGGGTCTCCAAACATGGCCCTTACTACAACCATGGATTGTAGGTAAAATTACCCAATCCTTTATTTTTATTCCTCTATCTGGTGGAGGAATCCTTATTTACACATTTTTTCTCATATAAAGAAAAACTCACAATGGATTAGGTGATTTAGTTAGGGATTCTCTGTGGGAATATCTATCCACTTCATGGGAAATGTATTTACCATACATTGTTAAATAGTAAGGTAAATCATGAACTATGTGTGAATTGATTCTCTATGAAAGAAGATACATAGTGACACAAAGACATTGTTCTGAGGCCCATCTATGAAAAATAAAAAAATTCCCCAATCTATAATGAGTAAATTCATGTCTATGAAAGATATTCAAAGCATTGATTCATATAACAATGATTTGTCATAATATTTTTACCTTACATATGATTTAGATCTATGTTGGGGATTCCATGAATCATAGATAATCATGACCAATATATTTTGTGAATACCCAAATATACTATTTCGTCCATCTAACTCCTGGAATGAGAAATTTTGGATCCCCATAAACTTCCACTACTATAAGAAATGGTGTGTCATTGTCTTATTTACAACTTTCTTTGACTATACACATCATTCTATAGTGTCTCTGGATATGTTACCTATAAAAAAAGGCATTTCAACCAAAGGAAAATTCATCCTCAAGAGAGGTTTATATACCTTTGTAATCCCAATGACTTCTAGCCCCACATAATTTCTTCACATCCAATGTTCCTCATAATCATGGTTTACACTGTCTACCAATCTCATGTCTGGAGAATGTCATAATATCATAACCCGATTAGCCCATACTTACACATGGATCCTATGAATATTAATCCCCAAAGAATGACATTAAACTATGCTACCAATGTACTATCTTCATGATGTAATAATTCATGGAAAAAACATTCTAGTTGTATAACATTAATCCGTGTAGCATAATAATGTTTTCACAGGAGAGGAAATTGATTTTGGCATTGGTCACCTGCCTGCCATATTTGAGAACAACATGTGGCTTGATTCCTAACTACATGTAGGATACATAGTGATTCCTGAACATTCATCCTGTTTCAGCCACCCCAAAGTGAAAATTCATCATCCCACTGTGTATGGTATTGACCTATATAGTGGGGTCGATGAATAACTATGCTTGACCTGATTCCTACCCAAAGAGGATATGTAGTGATTCTCGTATCCTATGACATGGGTCTAGACACCTAAAACATAAAAATATCCCTTCTATGAATGAATTTTATGACAAAATAGGGGACTCCAAAATATGAAAAAATGGTAGAGCCATATCTAAGTAACCATATGTTCCCTCTTTCATGTCATGGCATCAACTTCCCCACCACATGATGATAAAATGAATGGAATCTATGTCATTTTCACATGAAACTAAACAGTATTGAAACTAACCAAATTATGTGATGTTATACTACATGATAAATTATCTTTTTTGTACAGCATTAAGCTGAACAACATCACCTCGAATATAAAATGCACCTTTCTTGGATTACATCATCTCTAGGGGGTGGAGAAATCCCTTTCCACCACTTTTTTCGTAAATAAAGATCAACTCACATGGACTTAGGGACCATGATATGGGAATCTCCAAAGATACATGGAAGAAAAACAAATGATAGTTGGTCCTAGCGTAATGACATTTAATGGTGAATTGGGTTTCTATTCTACACAATGGGAAACCCGAATCCCAAACTGCGTTAATTTAAACTACATGGTACCCTATGAACTATGTTTTAATTATTTCCTATATATTTAGGATACATAGTAACATTAGGACGATTGAACCCAGGCCCAACCACCCCCATTTGAAACAAGTTTAACAAAAAGTCCCCTCTCCTTAGGTATGGACCAAATATATGATAGGAGTTTAATATCAAGAAAACTGAATCTTCAATCTTGGTTCCATCTCTATCAAAAGAATCAATATGCTTCACCACATGTATGATTTATATCTATGGAGTTAAAGTCCCAAATACAAGGGAATTCGTGGCCTGAATATTTTTAGTATTTCCAAACACATCATTTCTATGTATAAAAATCACTCTTTGAGTTATTTTGGATCTTTAAGAAACTTCCCATCTATCTAAAATGGATGTTCAGTGTATTTTGGAAACATATACCTTACTATGGAAATTTTTCCAATGCATCTCTACATACATTTCCCACAAAAAATGGCATATCAACCAATAGAAAATGAATCCTTAGGAGTGGCCTTTCTTACTTCTATATGCCCAATATCTTCAATTTCTTATACCATTTCTCCTTATCTGAGAACCTAGAGAACCAAGGTATACACATTCTTTCCTACATAAGTATTGGACATGTTAGAACTCCTTGACTTGGTTATCCTCCAATTATTTTGGGATTCTATATTAATTTCCACATCGCATGACATTAAAAATGCATAATGACAGAAACCCAATGTTCACCATTTGTCCTAGATAAATTACAAGTGTTTCCCCTAATGTTCCCATGCATGAAATATATCCACATAAGGAAATAAAATTATAGTACCACCTCATTGGTCATCTCCTCTTAAAAATAATAAAACCCCACTCCTATATTTGAGTTAGATCAACATTCAAAGAATATTTAAAATAACTATATAAAAATAAATTCCAATCATCATAACATATGTTGTGACACCCAAATATCATTTCTTGGGTATATCCATGAAACAACAATCCCCCTTTCTTGTTCACAAGTTAGTTCTACAAAAGGAACATCCTCACACCAGTGTAGAGATATTGTCTCTACCGATTCTTGGGAAATTTTAACCTGAAATTCAAATTCATGATCAGGAACCCCCTCTAAAAAACCCATACATTGTGTCTGGAAAGGACTCAATACCAATGATAATTCGTGGAAATCTGAAATAGAAGGTCTGTGTCCTGAAGAAAACTTTTTTTACTATCCACATATTCCATGAGAGCTCTACATAAGTCTCCCACATGAAAGGCCTTCCATCCAAAGGAAAGATGATCCTTAGGAGAGGCTTTTCCAACCTCTTAACACCCCAATTACATTTACATCCCATGATGCTCCCTATTTTAAAAAACCCCTAGATTAATATATATATATATATATTCTATAATTTCATCAGAAAGTATGATAGAACATTTTAAATAATACTAATATCGAATGTTCCTGTCGTTTAGCTATATTTTTCTTTAGAGTAAAGTAGCTTCAGATCATAATTCCAAAACTCCCTGGTTGTACAATGTTATATTGTACCACGATTTATCCCTTTTAAACAAAATTAAAATTTATGTGGGAGCGACTCTCCAATTCATATCTATCAAATATGCCCGTATTTATATCAGAGATTGTTCACGTGACGAGACAACCACCTCAATTTAACAAGAAAAAAAAACAAATATTAATTTTAATAAATCTACATTTCCATCAGAAATGGAATTTCATTTTCCTAAGGACATGTTTTTACTATGCTAAAAAGTCCCTAGTGGCTCTTGATAAGGTTCCCTAAAAAAATCGGCCGTTTCAACCAATGGAAAATGTTTCCCCATGAGAGGCATGTCCTATCTCTATATTCACCCATTGATTCCAAGCCCTATATCATGTCTTAAATCTAGAAAACATAATATTAGGTTCATGAAAAACCCCACTTTCAATTATGAAAGCTATCAGGACATCCCAAGTAAGGATCCATAATTGGGGCCCAAACCCATAAATTCAGGTTTTTATATGTTCAACCTATAACATTAGTTGTGGTCAAAGCTATAAAAAATAAAACATTAGTAATGAATTTCTAGTTTTCAATACTATAATATTCCTATGAAAAGAAGCAAAAACAATCCACAATGAGAACATAAAATGGGAACCATATACAAAAGTTATGTATGCGCTACCTAAATCTATTCATTTTGCGGTATTGGAAAAATCTCAAGAAAAAAACTGTAGGAGAAACAAATAATGATAGGTCAAAAATTGGAAATGGAAGAGAATGGAAAATTCATGTTATTCTTATTAATCCCACACCACATCATGGTTAGGAAAAATTAGTTTAATAACTAAATGGGAACAATGATTGCTGGGTTTTCCAAATAACCATATAAATAGTTTATCTTTGCTTACTAAATCTCTTAGCTCATAAAAACATTAGGGAATTATTTAATTATTTAATTTTAATTATCTTGTATCATGATTCAATTAGTATCTGGTTGATATTATCTTTCAAAATGTGTTCAATTATAATTAACACACATTGTATAAATACAAATAAAAATATAGGATATACAAGGAGATCATTGAAGATGTTATTCCATTATATTAGGATGACAAAGTATCTACACATTGAAATATATGCATATAAATATAGCATTATAATTACATGATTTGTTTTGTATATTAAAAAAATAATATCTATACCTAATTAAACTATTCAATGGTTTATCGGAGCCTTTACAAAGTTACAGTCTCAGCATCCACACTAGATTGTAATACATTATCATCATTTGATGCATTAATCATATCCTTCCACTCCTCCTACAGTATATATTTCCCCAACATTAACTGATTTCAGGGAATCGTCCCATTCTTTGTTGTGTTTATCCAATTCATTGTACCTCTCATCCAATTCAAGTCTAAGACACTCCACTAAGTATCTCATCTTCATAAGATGAAATTTTTTTTGGGGGAATTCACCAGCATTCTCAGCACCTCCATTTAAAACGATCTGTATAACATTGGAATGATGATCCATGGAATATAAAGCGGAAAGATAAGAGTTTATTACCCATTTTCTCTAACTGGAAGTTACCACATGATTCATTATGTCGTGGATACCTTGATAATTGAACACCCATACCAAATAACTGATAACATACGGTGTAACATGGGTTCCTTTGTTGACATGCTTTCAATATGGTTATTTGAAATCTAGTTCAAAATGTGTCCCCAAACATTTTGATTAAACATGAAAATGCTAAGCACGCCCTCCTAGTACACATCCGAATCACTCGAGATGAGAGAGTGTATTTAAGAAAGAATCCAACCATGGAGGGTATTGATTCCGTAATTATAGTGTCTCCCGACTCCCCAATAGCCACTTTGTTTTGGTAATCATTAGAAGGTAATATTGAAGCATCAATTGAAACCTTTAGTAACCATTATTTTTATTAAAAAAAAGTTGAAAATCATGTCTTTACATTCAAAAAACTACAAAAACATTTTGGTGTGAGGGCTGGAAAACTAACCTCCACATTCTGAACTAGCATGGTATTTGAAATCCATTATAGAATCACCACCTAAGGATGTTGGTGATGCACCCACAACACATGAATGGAACTTAGGATCATCCAAAGATGCCCATGGGGAAGAACTATGCACATCCACACTAGTTGAATCTAGAAGGTCTCTCATCAAGACTTTTCCTACAGGATTGGCCATTGTGGATCTAGGAATGATGGACAGTTCTAATCCTCTAGTGTTTGGAGTTTCCCATCCTCCATAGTTGTGTACCCTAGAGGAACAAGACCAATAGGATCAATAGGGTAATAAAATCCACTATATTCCACGTCTATGGTGGAAGATGTCATTTGATTCGGGATGATTGATGTCTCAAGGTCTGAATCTTCCCAATGTTCTATGATAACTAAGGTTCCTAATCTAGCTCAACCTTACTGGTAAGTTTGTCCCATTCATCTCGAAGGTAGAAGAATCCAAGTAAATAGTTGATGTTTCCACCTCTAAAGGCACATTCCATGTTATGATAGAGGATGTTTGACCATAGGAGAGTTCCCTTTGAGGGCTAGGGATGAATTAAATATCCTCAGTTGGATCATCTTATCTGACATGTTAAACTATAACCTCTAGTGGTAGCTCCTATATCCCCTGCCCCACAAAACAGATAAAAAATATGTATATTCAGATGGTTGTCATCTCGTTACTTATCAGACATACATTAAGAGATATAAATTATGATTTTTCCATAGATGGATACATTTTTTATGATAATAAAATCAAATAATATGGTAATCACCTGAAATACAGGATTTAATATATGTCGGTAAATGTTATGAATTTCAACACCTTCTGGTATGCCCAGTAAATAACCCTTTAGTAGAAGCTGTATGAAATACCAGAGGAGTAAATAATCTGGTGAACCCAAAAATTTCTTCTTCCATATGCTATTTGGTTTTGAGAACCCTCTGTAACAACCCCCATGACTGAAGGAGCATTTTCCCCAGTGTCAGTACCCCTAGGGGTATATGCCGGAGAAACATACATCTCTTAAGCCTCCTCATATTGCGACAAGATCAATTAGTAAGTCTTGGGATCCTTACAACATAGGAATGAATAGTTGGGACACAAAAATATAACTACCTTTTTTTAGGTATCATCCTACCCTAAGAATACGGAAAAGCTTGCTACCCGATCAGACCAATAAAGTGTTTCTATAGAAGAATTAAGGATGGTATTCATATTGTTTAGATACATGGATACTTCAAACGAATTTTTGTGAAAATAAATACATGTGGGAGAAATGGATACTCTAAAACCAATAAGATAAAATTGTTCTTCCTGAAGAACCTCCATATCTGTCCATTAAATGTGTTCTCCCTCAAGCTATCCTTGAATTTCTAATCATTCTGAAATGTGGATATAATGGGGATGGATAATACAATAAAAAACGTTTCGGTAAGGAAAGAAGGTTCCCTCGCGTGCAATTTATTCCTAGGTTCCTCTCCAGCCCTGGAACCCTCATGGTTGGACACTTGTGAGAATCTAGGAAAGGTAGAGGAATTTACTATGCCCCTGTTAGAACTAGAAAATTGGTAATAACATCTTCCATCGAGGTGTGATCATGATCATAATCATCATCCTCATTGACCTCAAACCTTTATATGGAACAAAATCAAAATAAATTTTTCCAACAGTTATATGAAACATGGATTTTATTTTAGTGCTTGTACAAGTCAATATCCCCATATTCTGAATCATCATTGTAAGAGATGTCCACATGTGCTAACAAAAATGCAAATAAAGTAAGAGAAACCTATTTCTCTTAATGAATGTGCCACAAAGTGTGAGGGTATTAAGAATGAAATTATTGAACACTCCTTAGAGTATCCCAATGCATCTAGAACATAGGAAAGTAAACATCAGAGGGATGAATATATAGTATTTAACAGTGGAATCATATCCATGAGAGGTCGACCCCCAGGCGCTCAAAGCCATCCCTAGTGGGTTTTGGGATGATGTAATTCCATGAAACCATTCTAGGTTTGGAATAACGGATGATTTTCCTTTTTTCCATTTATCACCAAATGCTTTAGGAGTTGTGATAATGGGAATCATCCTGGAAAGGTATCCAATTGGGTATGACTACATCCAATTATTAGAATAACCATTTTTAGGGCATTTGAGAAACACATGGAATCCTTAATCTAAATCCTTTATTGTGTGTCTTTTCGGATAAACCTCTACCTATGTATTTAGGATGTCGTGAAATGATTATCCTATAATGAACTATTATGGGTAGGGTCCATAACATTTGAACACGAATGAATTTTTAGGAAAATCTATAGGGTGCATATCCCTCACAAATAAGAACCCCATTAATTAGATCTACAAAATCACCCCCTATTAAGGAAAAGAGGTAGACCAGTTTATGGAAGTCCTATAATTCCTCATTAATTATGATACCAGTGAGGGAAAAATAGGGGTTATATGTCAGTATATCATGAAAATGTATTTGGGATATCGATTCTCTTTCATTACACTCATCTTTCTTATTTAGTACAACACATTCTTTCAGTATGAATCGACATAGTATTGGGCAATACTGCAGAATTCTAGCACTGGAAATCACAAAGGGAATGATAAATGTATATAATCCCATGTGAGCATCCATCAAAACCTAGATGACTTGGAATGGACCGACCTCCCAAGGAGGTGGATTCTTCTAGATGATCTTGCCCAACAAGTGGTACATCTTGGAAAATATGAGAGTGGACACGTTGAAGAATCTATCAGTGGCTAGCTAAGCTGCCATGATAATGATTCTGACTCTCACCCCATTGATGGAGACACACAATGGTAAGAGATGGACACTTAGAAACATAGCCATGAATGCCACCATCTGAAACAACCAGTTGGCATCCTGATAAGTTCTCATCCCCATTCGTGAAACTGGCCCTTATCCAAAACATGATATTAAAATCCTAATCATCTTCATGTGTCAATGGTTGGGAGGAACTTTGTATACATACATGAGGATCTTGACCACTCTACATATAAATTAAATTAATTTAATCATAAATGTGGACGTATTTCTTAGGGAAGCAGTTTATATCATCTGAAATGGCTTTGGGTTTTTCAATAAGTTTGTTAGCTGGAGGAGGATTAATCTCCTCATCATCCTAGGCAGTGGAAGGTGGTATAAATTCATTGTACATATATCCAATGATGGGAACTCCTTAAATTAGATATATTTCCCATAGATTAATACCAACCTCTCTATGAACTGGGTGAAATATTTTGGAATTTGTGCTCCATATAATAAGATACTATGAAAGGATTGAATTGTTTCGATGGTATTTGGATTGGGTTGCCAAAATGATTCATACAACACCATGACCTACAATTCGTGTTGGAATTCTCCATAAATTTGGAAAACCCAGAAATTCGACCTTCATTATAGATGAAATGATTCGTTGGAATGAAGGTCCCATTTCGACGACCATCCATGTTGCTCATTCATCATGGCCTTTCATACAAATCTACAATAACAATGGGCCTTATTATCTGGTCTTCGTGGAGAATCATCTATTTAATGAGGATTAGAATTAAAAAAATATCAAGAAGTAGTGTCTCTACATATGAATCATATGTTCACAAAAAAAGAGCCCGAATGATAGTGCTATTAATTTTCATGGTTAGGGTTTGGCTAGACCAATGCGATTCCTGAATCGTTGCATACGACAGTAGAACGGACCCATAAATAAGAAGCCTACCTAAAGTTGGATATTCATTTTGAACCACTCTACAATGGTTAGCTAATTATTTATTCAATAGGATGATATGGACCTTGTTTTCAATAGAGACTATAATTTACTCTTATCCTTTCATTTACAGCTGATTGAGGAACACAAAATAGAGATTATAGCAGATGAAACTTGTGAAGGATCCATCCTGGTCTACATCAAAAGGCCATGGAAAATGTAATTATAACAATAATTTGAAAATGAATAATTTTATCCCATATAATGACATTCATACAAACAAATAGTCTATAGACATCACAATATTTGGACGAATAGTGCATGAAAGCTCGCAAGGAACTGGCCTACGAAGCGATGGCTAGTGAATCGACAGTTTGAGAAACAAGAATACCACATACAAACACACACTTTGGAAACAACATAAACTCTCCATTTAGGAATAAATATTTTTTTTTCATTGATTCAAGGATCAATTTTTGGGGAAAGGAGTTCATAAAGAATCTCATTCGCGAATGTAAGGAAACTGTGAGAATCGTGGGAGAGAAATGTTTTTTAGGAGATAGGGTAATGGAAAAAATTACCTAGGCCCCCTATATATGGGTTTGTTTCCCTCCCACAGTACCACAATTATATTGAAAAATATTTAATTTTATGATTTCTTTTTATATAAAAATATCCACCCTTTCATCCAGATTAAATCCCATTTTAATGGGGGGAATTTCCTTGGTCCCAAAAACATTAAAAATGTAAATCATGTTCTCTTGGGAGTTTGGAATAGGAGGATGGAATATTAAATGGATAATTGAAGAAGAATGTTTGAAGAAGCCAAAATTTGAAAAAGGAAAATAGGTGGCTACAGAGCATAATACATTTTTAGTCCATCGTTCTTCATGGCGGTCCAAATCGCAAGGCATCCATGAACTAAAGAGTTCTTGAGATGAAGACGATTCTCCCTATAGAAATCCTGATTTTCATACCTTAATTTTACATCATTTTAGTGATAAACAACAAAAAAACATTACACATGGATGATCTATTGGTTTTTTTTCTTTGGGAAACTAGGACGATATATAACATTTATATTATAATAAATTTATTAAATTTCTTCTTCTCTAACTTTTTATTGGATATTTACTTCTCCTTAACACATGTAGTGACCTGAGGATATACATCAAAAAGTGGAGTGCTAAAAGTCGAGTAAGAGGATAGGTAAGAACATGAAATGTCACCAAATTTTATAAGTATAATCATTATCAACATAACATAAGAATATGATCATAATCATGAGAAGAAATATTAATACAAGATATGAAATGAGGAAATGAATAAAAAATGAAACATCATATATTAGTGGTTAACAACCACATATTATAGTGAATAAAAATATCATCATTCCCACACATAATTTCACTCTAACTCCTGATATTAATCACTTTATCAAATTTATTGGAGTGATGAATAATTCTGTTCCCACCCATCATATAAAAAAACAAATTACAAAATATAATTACAAGAATACCCATCTCATCATAACATATACATTATCAAGAATGTCACAATAAAAATATGTAAAACTTGAACATAAAATAACCCATGGAAAGAAATGGGTTTCAAATCACAGAGAATACATTCATAGACATTTTCTCCCAAAAAATAAAGAGATAATATCTCTCTTAACATAGAACCACTAACATTGAGTATAGAGTGAATCAATCTTTGATAATTAAAAAAGGTTGTGTTTATTTGAAAGACGAGTTCTTTTTGTAAGAATTGGATTTTTCCTAAAATAAAGTATAGAACATGAATATCCCAAAAAGGTAAGATAATGATGTATAAATTCTTTTATGGCATATTCAATTTGAAAATGGTTTGAAGTGGGAAAATCCAAATATGACTATTGGGCATGTAAATTTCGTCTTACCTCATATTTGAATGCCTTATCCACTTTACTATACTGTTTAATCAAATTAGATTCATTAATTAGTAATTATTGAACTTTTTACACATTCATTTGTTCTATAATTTTTTTATTATGTTCCTTCATGGGTCATTGGATGAGTTACAATGTTTATGTTAATTGTTCGGGAGTGTTCATTTTCATTGCTTTCGTGAATGGTTCACTAGTATTCAAGGATAAAAATCTTTTTAAAAAGTGGATAACCAATAAATTTTTTAATAAATAATATTAGTGATGTTACATAGGTATAAATGATTAACTTTTTATATACCATGAGGATGAATCATTAAATATAATTTAAATGACAAACACGTGGATTAATTTGGTGATATTTCTCACAATGAACTTGTTTGTATTGTTATGTCTTAACATGAAAGTATAAGGATTACAGAACATTAAATAAGATAAAATTAATATATTATTATCTGGTTAAACCATTAAAACGTTATCATGACCATTTTGGAAGATGTTAATGAAAATTGGAAACCTTTCATCCTTGAATGTGATAAATCAACACATCTCAGATGGTGTTTTGATTTATTGTATTAAATGATGGGTAGAGAGAGATTATGATAAACGTTTCAATAAGTATAAAATAATTACATGAAATGTATTTAATTTAATTTATCTTTATTTTTGGTTAAAGGGATGTCTGGAAGGAAAAATAAAATAAAATAACTTTAATGAAAATTAATAAATCAGAAAGTGGAATTTACTTCTTGAGTTTATTTCATTTGAGAGCATATTTAGGGAAGTGTTATTTTTCTTTTTATTGGACCAAGGGATACTGGATGTGGGGGATTGTTCAAGGGGATAGAATTAGGTATAATTTGGACAAGTATTAATGCTTGATATGTGTGACTTAATAAGGGTATGAGGGGTGATATTTATAGTGGGGGGAGAGGCATTTCCTAAATATTTCATTCATTAATTCATTACTTATTCACAATACAATTAATAGTTATGATTGAATTTCCAAGAATAGTAATATGTGAATTTGAGCTCCAAATTTGGGTGCTTACATCACTCATGATTTCAGGAATATTTTATTAAAAATATAATGTATTTGTATGGTAAATTAATGTATTTTACTATAAATTAAAAATTCATGTATTTAAAACAAATAAAACAAGTCACCATAACCACTTTTTGACATGTAGAACATAAATATTAAGACCATATTATGAAAATAATTTTCTAAATATGAATAATTTAATTTTTAAATAATATAATAATTGACATGAAAAATATATACTATAAAATTAAAACAGATATTATAATGCTTACAGAAATTACATGCAGTCTTATATATTTATCTTTAAACCAGAAGACATAGAATTGTTAATATAGGAACACATTTCAGTAAAATATATTTTATTTTATATATTTAAATAAATATAATTATATATTAATTACTTACAAAAATAATAATACTTTTCTCAGGGTCTTGTTGTCACTTATAAGATGCCAAAATTTTATTTAATCATTCATGGGGGAGGTGACTATTATTTTGGATGATTTAGTATTCATAAGGACCATATTACTATTCATAAGGGTAGGTTATTGTTCATATATGTTTGTTAATATTCAATCAAAATTATTTTTGTCTTATCAGACTCTAATCATCTTACCAATTTTAAACCGTGTATGTCAGATTTTCAATATTCAAAACATAGAAGTTTAAATTTTATGTTTAAAGGTCACATAATATTTAATTTATGTTTTATGTGGCATTTTTTTCATATTGTGATTGATTATTTCATTACTATAAGAAGGTAGAAATTGCATTGATAACATTTTGGGCTGTTACATTCCACCCCCCTTTTGAAATGTTTCCCTCAATTTTTTTACCGAAACAGTTGAATGTACCTCTCCATAATTGAATATTTTGGTTCCCACATTTATTCTAAATAAAAATGATTCCTTCACAAAACGTTGACATAGTGGGTTGTCTTGTTTCGTAGAACCCTCTCTATCTATTCCAAAATCATTACTGTCTCCCTTGCATAAGAGCGAACTCTTCAAGATATACCACCTCAGTGTTTAGTACATGTATGTGATCTGGTATATAATTATTTAGGAGTTATATATAAAACACATCATGAACATGAGCCATATATGGTGGAATTTAAATCCTATAGTCCATGACTCTTATATGTTCCAGGATATACATGGGGCAAATGTACCTTGGGCATAGCTCCCCTTTCATTCCAAACTGCAAGACTCTCTTACATGGTTATATTCAAAAGTATAATTCATCTCTATCATTTAACTCCAAGACCAATAGATTTTTGTAATCATAACTATTTTTTTACTCTGAGCATAAATTATATGTTTCTGTATTAAATGAACATTATCTATCATATATTTTACATAATCAGATCCATGAATCTTTCCCTCTACAACCTCATCACAATAGGTTAGAGTTCTACATTTCATTCCATGAATAGCATCATACGCATCCATTTAAATACTATAGTGGATGATATTATTGTATGATAACTCATCCATTGGGAGATTCTAAACCCATCCACCTTTGAAGTCTAAAGATCATGTTCATAACATGTCTTCAATTTTCTGAATAGTCAATTAATATTATCCATCATTTTGGGGGTGATAGGACACTCTGAAATTTAATTTAGTACAGAAATCATGTTGAAGATTCTTCCAGAATATAGATGTTAACCCTGGATCATGATCAGAGTCAATCAAGAGTAGAACACTATGAATTCTAACCACTTCTTTCACATATATCTTTTCAAGTTTTTTAAGTGAGATATTTCATGAATATTGATAAAATGGGTAGTCTTGGTGAGTTAGTTAACCACAACCCATATCACATAATTTCCCATAGACATCTCTGGGAGACCTGTGATTAAGTCCATAGTGACATTATCCCTTTTACAAATAGGTATAGGCAATGGTTGCATCATCCCTTTGGAGTTATTTCATTCTTCTTTAACTTGCTGACATACCAATCACATGGAGATGTATTCCATCAAATTTTTATTCATGCTATCCAACCAGACGTGATCTAAGAGAGCCCATTACATATTGTTGGTACCACGATGGATAAAGAATGTTGAGATATGTGAATTTTCCAATAGATCCTTCTTTATCCTGGGTAATGAATGAAAATGTAGTCACATTCCAATCTGAATCACACCATTACCATTGATATGAAAATCTTGTAAATTCCTTTCCAATACATCATTCAACTTCTTTTGTAACTCCAAATCATCCTTTTTTTCTTATGTAGTCATCTCTTAGATGTATGTTTGGGAAATAATATAGGAAGTTTAGGATGTTATACCTAACATTTTTATTTACAAATCCATACTTTTCATATCCATGAAGATAGATCCTTTCTCAATATTCAACATGGATAGAGTAGTAGGTTCATTTCTACATAGAGAATCAACAACCTAGTTCACCTTTCCTGGATAATATTTAATAACGAAATTGTAGGCATGGATTAGCTCCAACTTTCTCCTTTGATTCATGTTTTGATCCTTTTATGTGAATATATACATTAGGATCTTGTGGTTGGTGTATATTTCATACTACTCACCATTGAGGTAGTGCTTCCATATTTTTATGGAAATTATCACAGCTGCTAGCTCCAAATCATGCGACTAGTATTTTTTATCATGGATCTTCAACTACTTTGAGGCTAGGTTATCACATTATAATTTTGAATTATTAAACATCCCAGACCTCTCTTTTAAGCATCATTATACATAAAAAAGCAATTTAAACTTTTTGATAATGTGAGTACAGGTGTAGTGGTCAGCCTTCTCTTTATCTCCTTGAATCATCCCTCACATTCATCTATATAGATTTAATTATCCCCTTTCCTTGTTAACCTAGTTAGCATCTTGACAACCATGATAAATTACTCACAAAATTTTGGTATTAACCAACTAATATATGAAAACAACGTATTTCTGTGACACTAGAGGGTCTAGGCCATTCCTCAATCAACTTTTTTTTGAAGGGCCACATAAATACCCTCTATTGTGACCAAATGTCCCGAGAATGTTACTTTATTTATCCAAAATTCAGAATTTATGAACGTCAAGTACAACTTATCCATTAATAATTTCACCAAAAAAAATTTCTGGATACTCCTCATGTCCTTCCTTAGTCATGCAGTAGAAGATAATATCATTCATAAACACTAGAAAAAAAATTCAAGGAAATTTCTGAAAAATATATTCATCAAATCCAGGAAAATTGAAGGGGAAATGTTATGTATGAAGGGAATCACTAGAAACTCATTGTGAAAATACCTTATAAGGAAGGTAGTAATCAGAATAACTTTTTTATTCACCATTAGACGATGATATCCAGAATGAAGATCCACATTTGAGAGGTTTTGAGCTCCTCTTAACTAATCAGACAAGTCATCAATCCTTGGTAGATGATATTTAATATTTATGGAGGTCTTATTTTGTTCCAGATAATCGATACACATCAGCATTGTTCCATCATTATTCTTTACAAAGATCACTGATTCACACCAAGGTGATTTAGTAGTGAAAATGAACCCATTTTCTTAAAGATCTTGATGCTATTTCTATAACTCCTGTTTGATAGGATCCAACCTATTAGGACAATTTGAGAAAATAGTTGATCCATGTATGAGTTATATAGAGAAATTGACCTCATGATACTGGGGATGTCTGGGTAAAAATTCAAGAAATACATCACTGTATTCCCTCACGATGGGAGTTTCCGCTAGGTTGAAACATTACTTTCACTCAACCATTTGAGTGAGGTATGCCTTTTCACAGGGAATCAACACCCACATGGTTGAAGGGTTTTTGAAAGGGTTTTTGTGATCTTCCATAAATTTTTATAGGAACATGTGGTGTTTTAGAATTTGAAAATATATTTCTTTTCCCGATAGTTAATATGTGCTCTACATAACATGATCCCTTATATTCACATTATACTGTCAAATTCCACCAAGTGGTGTATTATGAGATTCATTGAAATAATCATCCCATATATTCCAACATAATATTATTACAACCCTTAGGTTTCAAATATTGAACAACTTGTTGTTTTTATAGATATCTCAACTTCATGGTATTGTGTCATTGATTCTATAGTTCTAAAAAACGTGCAATATGTAAAGGAATGCAAAGAACCATAATAAAATAATACTTTTTTTATTCTTGAGTGAATATGATGTAGAACATGTACGATTTCATTTTCATTCTCAAAATCCACAGTATTTATGGTGAAAGCCTACCCTTGTTCCTTTGGAATTTGTGGATGATGATGATGATTACCCTTGAGGAATAAATGTTAAGTGCACTAGCTACCATAGTTCCCTTATTCCCTATATTTGTAGCAATTGGCCAAGGGTGGTGCTCTCTATTATTCCACTAAATTCTCAATCCTTATCATGTATTTTCAATACTCTTGAGCATGGTTCCCTTCTTTCCCACACTCGATAAATTTCCCCATCCCTTTGTGGAATTTCCCATGATGCATCTTCTTACATTTTTTGCATGCAGGTGGCAGAGTTTTCTTCCCACCATCATCCTTAGATCCTCCATCATGAACTCCACCATTATTATCATGTCACCCTTGTAATGGGACCATTCTCAAAACTCTATCTATGATTTGAGTGACATCAAAATTCTTCATAACTCCCAAACTCTCTAACTATAAGCGCCTTTAGATGGTGAGGTTTTAATCCACTAATGAATCTATCAATTTGGCTATCATTGTTGATTACAAAACCATATGTTTACCATGAAATCCTATTGAAATTATCATTATAGGCCATGAAATATTCTCCTTATTTTTTTCTTTAGATTTATGAATTCTCAATCCATCATTGTACAAAGTGTTCATTGGAAGTACATGTTAATAATCATGATCTTAATGTATTCCTTTTCCATCTCTTCAATTTCTCCAGCCAGCTTGGTGTTCTAAATAAATTCCCACTATTGATTGGACTCTCCATCTAGATGATAAACATCCAGAGTCACCTTCTACATCATTGAATAGTGAAGCAAATAAAATATCATCTCCATGGAGTTGACCCACTATACCTCAACTGGTGAATAAAAATTTACACTAAACATCAGTGGTTGTTTCCATATAAGACACTTGATAACCATTTGGTCCCTCTTTGGAGAATGTGGACGTTACTCATTATTCAGGTTGTTATTCATAACCTGTGATAGATGTGTATGAATCGCTACGATGTTTTGAGCTACACCTCTCAAATCATTGGGGATGTCCTTTAGGGAATCATTGAATTGTCCATTTCATGTGTTATTTCCCCAGTTTCTCGTGGTTCCTAATGTTTTATAAAATATAAAAGGATAGAATAAAACATAATCCAATGAGTCATGAATGAATAACATATTCATTTGTGAAATTTATTCTAAAATAATATCTTATGGGATATATAAGTTTAGTAATGATTATTGTGTTCATCTTTTTACATATTCTCACACTAGTGGTTTACTCTAGGGTTCACTAATCCTAATTCCAAAACTAACTAATCATCGACTCTAATACAAACTATAGTGACCCCACTTTTCATACGTAAATTTTACATCATTTTATTGATACAGAACATAAAACAATTACACATCAAGGATCCAATGGTTTGTTTCATTATAAAAAATAAGACCATACATAAGATTTATAAGACCAAACATTTATTTAATTCCTTATTCTATATCTTTTTATTGTCTATTGACTTCTCCTTGAAACATGTAGTCACCTGAGGATAAAGATCAAAAATGAGTGATCTAAAAGCCCAGTAAGAGGATAGGTATGAACATGAAACAACATAACATTCGATGAAAATAATCATTATAATCTTTACATAGGCATGAGATCATAATCAAGAATGTAATCATTATGAATATACTTGGAATGTGGAAATTCATAATAAATAAAACATCAGGTCATAGTAGTAAACTACCACTCAAAGCTGTTAACAACGCCTGCATCATTTCGAGACATCATTTCACTTTAACTAATAAGATTTATCACTTTACCCAATGCATTGAAGTGATTTATAATTTCGAGTGCACCAATCACATTCAAACTCTAATATTTCAATATATAATTCTGGGCACACCCATCGAATCATTACATTTACATTATCTTGCATACCACATTTAAAATATGTAAAACATGAAAATAAAATAACCTATGGAATGAACTCAATTTCACATCATAGATAGTACAATCATGAAATTTTCCCCCAAAATAATGATGGAATTTCATTCTTGACAGAGAAGCTTTATCCTTGGGTGAAGAGTGAAACAATCTTCGAGAAGATAAAAAGGGTATGTTTATTTGAATGAAGACTTCATTTGAAAAAAATGGACTTTTCATAAAATCAGTTAGTTAACATGTATTTTAACAAAATAGAAAGATAATTATGAATTAATATTTTAAAGGAATGTCCATACTAAAAATGGGTTTAAGAGGGAATACCCAATGAAATATAGTTTGGTTTGTGAATTTCCCCTTTCCTCGTATCAGAAATATTTATTCAGATTATTTTCATGTATAATCACATTAGATTCATTAAATAGAAATTATAGAACCTTTTATAAATGAATATGATTCATCATGTCTTTATTAAGTTACATCAGGGTTATTTTGATGAGTTATAGTGTTTATTTTCATTGTTAGAAAGTGTTCATTTCCATTTTTTTTCATGAACAGTTCACTTATATTCATTGATGGATGTTTTTATAAAAAGTGGATAATAACCAAATTTGTTAATAAACAATATTATTAAATTTATAGACCAAAAATTGATGAATTTTTTATATACCATTTTGATGAATCATTAGAATTAATTTTAATTAAAACGACATGGATTAATTTGGTGGGTTTTCTCATAATGAACTTCCTTGTATAATTATTTTATACCAGGAATGTATATAGATTTTAGAACATTATGAAATATAAAATAAATATATTAAGATCATTTTAAAACATTAAATTGGTTTCATGACAAGTATATAATATGGTAATGAAAATTGGAAACATTCAGTCCCTGAATGTGACAAATCAACACATCACAAATGGCGATTTCATTTATAGTATAAAAGAAGAGGGATCGATTGATTGTGATAAACTATACCATTATCATAATATAATTACATTACATCCATGTTAGAAGATTTATAATTACTTTGTTTGAATGGATGTGTGAATGAAAAAAAAGGAAATAAATGAACTTGAATGAAAATAAATGAATCGGAAAGAGGAATTTACCTCTTCAGTTTATCACCTTAGAGAGCCACTTTAGGGTAGATGTTTTGGAATTATTATCAAAACAAGGGCTGATGGTTGTGGGGGTCTAGGGGAGATCTTTAGGAATAATTTTTAAAGGCTTTAAGGTTTATAGGTGTTCTGTAATGAGGGTGTGAGGAGTGTTTTTATAATGGAGGGGAAATGGGTTTTCCCAATATTATATTCATTGATTTATTATCTTTCAAAAAGGCAACTAATAATGATGATTCCATGACCAATAATAGTAATGAGTGCATGTTGGATTCATATTTGGTTACTTACATCACACGTGGTGTTAGTAAATGCTGATTTAAATTATAATGTGATTATAAGGAAAAATAATGTATTTTACTATTCACCAAAAATTCACATATTTTATAAAAATCCAAAAAAATTAACCCCAACCATTTTTAGATGTGTAGAAAAAAAAATAACTCTATAATTTGAAAATAAATTTCTAAAAACCATTACTTTAATTTTTTATTAAGATTATAATTTCATTGAAAAATAAAGATTTTAAAATTAAAACTAATTTTATTATGCTTTCAAAAATGACATAAGGTATTATAAAATTATCATAAACCTAGATGACATGGAATTGTTAATTTGATTACAAATTTTAGGAAAATAAACTTTCTTTAAAATTAATTATTTAATTATAATAACATATTTATGAGTTACCAAAATTCAAATAATTTTACTATGGTCATGTTTTCACATATAAGATTGCTAAATATTATTTAATCATTCATGGGTGAGGTTACTATTATTTTGGACGATTTACTATTCATAGGGGTTATATTTATATTCATATTCAAAAGGGGAGGTTACTATTCACAAAAAATTTATTTTTTTATTATCGAACTCCAAAAAATTTACTGACATCAACCGTGTATGTTGGATTTTCAAAATTCAAAAAATAGAAGTGATAAATTTTTCTTTAAAGGTCACATAATAGTTCACTTAAGTATGACGTGGAAATGTGTTTTCTACTATGACTGATTATGAAATTACTACAATAATAGAGGAATTTCATTGAAAATATTATCTGTAGTTACATTGTCAGTCCCTTGCAAAATATAAATTATTTTGGGAAGAATGCGGAGAAATATTTTGTGCATTCCATGTTTCCGCCCACAAACTCAAAAAGTTCATTGGTATGACAATGTAGATGAATTTTGACGAAATATCTGAAGTAATTTGTGGGACCAATGTTATTATTCTCGCCACTCAGGACGATGACCCTAAACCACACAATGCAAGTCTTATACGGGTGAGCTTTCATTTGCAGGATTCCACAAAAGATGCTACGTACCCCACAGATCTAGTTCATGGGATTATCTATAAAAGGACCCCATGGGATTACCATGGGATTCTCTATAAAAGGACCCCATGGGATTACCATAGAGGATTTTTTGAGAGATTGATCGATGAAGGAATGAAATATGAGATCACCACAAAATATGGACTCTTTCAAGGATTAACTACTTGTAAAAACACGTCGTGCACAATTATAGGAATAAACAAAACAAATTATTTAAATCATAAACCCAACTCCCTATAAGAAAAATTTCCCACAAGGTGTATAACTAATTCCCTTGTTGTAATCAGTTAACCAATATAGAAAAATACTATGTGTGTAGAAACCTACACTGCATAGAAAATTTTGATACGGATGGACCTCATCACCACATATGGAATCATTACACAGATGGAACCCGGTCCCATGTAGAAAAATTCTATGTGGATTAAAACATGGTCCATATATAACCATGGTATGTTGATGAATCTCTCCCCCAAATAGTAACATGATATGTGAAAGCAACCACATATCTCATAAAGAAATGCAACATGGAATGGGGTATCATCAAGCATTCCATCCCCCCCCCCCCGTTCCATCCATTTCCTTCCATTTATGTCCCATCATCCATAGTCCCTCTGTGATCCAATTGAACAACATTAGGCCAAATCCAATATCAAAGACACCAGAACTACATAACGAAACCATCAGATTAATCAGCATGCCATTTCATGTTTACATACCCATGGTAACTGGAGTCACATGGGTAGTCCCCAAAATATGGAGGACCGCCCAAATGTCCTAATATTTACATTATAATGGTAACTCAGGTTCTAACCATGGGAATCCGATGTGAACTTCCCCCTTATAAGTATGAAAGATAATCATTGTCTATTCACATAGATAAGGGCTTGTGATATGTAAGATAAATCACAATTACTTTTCCGGTTGATGAGGAATAAAGATCCCCCTTTCCCAGAACACAATTCAGGGCATCCCTCTAAGAGTAATCCCCTAGTGTTTTGTATAGGTTGTTGGAGACTTTCTCTTATTCCACCATTTTCCACCTCCATTCCCACATGTAATGGTAGAATAGTGTGTGATTTGATCTATCTATGAATCCATATTGTTTCTCCCCCCGAGAAAGACTTACATGGGCATAAGGGTTAGTAGTTATCACGACATCTACATGATTCACAAAACTAGTTAGACCACAAGAACTGTATTTCCTACATTAATCAGGATACATAAGATTATTATATAATTCCTAAGAACAATGAGTTTTCTTCCTAGATATAATCCATAACCATGAACCCAACTTAATGGGAAACTACTTTGCATAAGTCCCAACTAGTTCCATGAATGGGCCTTCTATGAAGTGTATGTCCCATCGTCTTCGATAATTTTGTGTATGGTGATTATCAGCTAATTGGGATACGTAAGAAACCTATCTGAGGTTCAAGCCTAACATCCAAATCAACCATGATGTTCTCTAGGCCAGTCCTTGGTTAGGTCATGCCTTCCTAGTACACCACATCACATATATGTCCCTTAGGACACCACGACATATGTCCCATGAAAACTATTGACTAGGAATCCTCCACCTAGTCATCCTTGCCACATGATGCTAAACTGGATGGTTTTGTCCTAATCACATGAACTTTTAAGGTGATGTGCCAAGTTATGTGGATAAAAAATATATGGGTTTAGAATCCTCTCATGAGGATACATAGAAATCCCAACATTTTGGTTTTATCCCAATATCAAAACAATTCTTATCCCTCATCGATGATGATAAACTCCACAGTTATTCATCACATGGATTGAAGCTGCATTGTATTAATAAATTAAAAAATAATTCCTAATATGTCCAAAAAGGATAGAATTGATGAGGACCCTTGGAAACATACAAATATCTTTATTGATGTATAACCTTGAATACATTCATATTTTTCTCCGACCATGTGTATTTTTGATTAATATTGGGACCAAGGAGTAATTTGTGTAAAAATGATTTGGAATGAACCAAAGATTCACAAACATATGAAAATGGATTAAATAGGTATGAGATTATGGATATAGGCAAAAATTCCTCTCAAAATAGTGTGATGATCCAATGTTCCCATCATGTCAACCAATGTTAGTTCTAAGTGTTATTGGAAAATTCATCCATTGAATGAATTCCTTTGGAAAGCAGGTCCACTAATCATGGATTTGTGAGTTTTTGGGAGTTTTTAGCTCCATCAATATACCTATTGGAGAACATAAGAGAAAATTGTTCCCAACGTGGATCGATTTCACAAATACATAACCTTATGCAATCACCTTCCGGTGAGTGACGTGGTTCAGGTTGAAATAGAAAAAAAATTATTGTTCTTCTTATTTGAGACATTTCATGTTGTTTACCAATAATATTACAAAACATATTTTTATTTTATAATCCTAGGATGTGATATATGATGATCTTTCCCATCCCTATAAGTGGATGATTATGATTCTTATATCTCTGTGGAATCACCATTATTCGAATTAATTTCACATTTCATAATGACATGTCTTTTAAATTCTAAAAATTCATTTTCTTTATGTGTTTTTTAAACATCACATTAAAATTTTTCTAGAAAATTTATATCAACAGAGTCAACTATATTTACTATTTAATTGTTAATGAATCTATACCCTCATCTAATTAATGTATTTCCATGGAATATTCTATATTTACCTTTTAGATCAAAATTTCAATGATTTTCAATTTTGTTTTTAATGTTGTAAGGACTTCCAAACACCCTTACGTGTTTGAAACATATAATTTCACTATAGAGTATTTCATAATGATTCAAATAAAACCATGGACTATAGAAATAATGATTTTAAAGATAAACTATTTTACTTAATTCATCCCTCTATATGTAGTCATATATACAATGTTCAATGAAAATTGTATGCCCCATCTGAACAAAACTTATATTATTTTTTTTGAAACACCATTTTACTATGATGTGTGTAATTCAATAAACTAATGATAAATTCTATTATTTTTAATATTGATTTTTAATGACATATTCATTTATTAACAACTATGAGTAGTTCTCAATTTTTTAATATAATATCCACATGAATTTTCATCTCTTCCCCTTAAAATATTAAACTCATTCAAATCATCTGATTTAGGATTCAAATAAATAATACATATAATATGATTAATTTCATTAATGTAATAAATGAAGTTCTTTTCTCCAACGGTTGATTTTTTCTCATTTTCCAAAAAAAAATATCATCAAAAACTAACTCATGGGGACGAGTTGAATAACATTAAACTTCTTGTACATAGTGATTGTAATATTTCATTTTTGAAAAATTGAACAAAACCAATCTATTTATCTTTTCATGTTTAGAATATGGTAGAAAATATCTTTATTTGATAACTTACTCATTTCCACCAACACATATATCCCAATATTTATTAAATAATTTATTTTTTCCATAATATTTTGATAACAATAATTTATTACATCACGAACATGAAAAATGTTTCCCTTATTATGTTGGCCTCTTGTAATTAATTTTTTATCCTAAAATATTATAAAAATAATATTTTTTGAAAAAAATATATTTTCATTATCAAACTTTTTGTATAACTAAAACAGATCTCTTTCAACCCACCTGCAAATATGGATTTTTTTATTTTAGTTTTTATTTCCCTATAATGGTAAATCCAAATACTTTGTTTAATAGAGTTTATTCATTTCAAAATATTGATTTTTATTCTTTATGTATTCCACATTATTAAATATCTAAAATTATCCAATTAGGTTTTTAGAGAACCAATTTTAAAAAACCCATGGTTGTATACTTTTTTACTTCATGAGATATTTTAATAACAAGATGTTTTCTACTAACTTTATCTTCATTCAAATCCACCCTTTGAGAGTTTTTATAATCATGCTATTATGCCAGTTACAAAAGAATACATCCTTTATCAATATTTCTATATTTTTCACATATTTTAGGAATAATTTTTAATGGTTGGAATCTATTGTCATTTTTCAAAACAACTTTATCATAATTCATTCATTGAGATTATTAACTTCCACAAAAAAAATTTCTTATTACTCCAGGGATAATTGTAGTGTTTTTGTTGATATAACACATATTTTTTGTGTTCCCAAATCCCCAAAATAACATTACTAACCATATACATAATATTTTCTTATGTAACTCCATTACCCATTGTAGTTGTAAACTATTGTTTCTATAAAATTCAAAAATTCCACATTATAAATATTTTGATCCCCATAAGTTACTCTATCACTCTAAATATTCTTCTTCAACATGTATGTATTCCCATATTCATGAGAATCACCATTAGTATCAAAATTTTATTCAAAATTTTAAATATCTTAAACTCTTGAATTATCAACATCATTAGTTTTTTCTAAAACATGATTTTACCATAATTATCTTCCTTATGTGCATCTCAATTTTAATTTTAACAGAATGATGATAAATTTTATTGATATTATTCTTGTGAACACATCTTATAACATTCTCTAATTTAAAAAATACATATTTGTAAACTTTTCACTCCCTTCCCAAATTTGAATAACTTTTTTGGACATGTTCTAATTCATCCTCATTAAAGTTTTCTATTATTTCTTATTGTTCATTCTGATTCACATACTTTTTATGAGATTTATTCAAGTGATAAATCTCTTCCAATGACCAGGATTTCTATATAATAAAATATACTTGATGGTTCACTATAGAAAATTTCATTTTATACCTCTTTATTTATATTTCTTTTCATAAAATATTTCATATACATTCTTTCATCTGAATTTTCATATAATATTCTAATTGAGAATCTTTGTCAGAACTACCTGTTACAAACCCTTAAATATTTGCTTTTGTAATAAGTTTTCTTTATAGTATCATCCATTTTTTTTCAGATTCAACTTCCCTATCATCGTATTTATAAAAAATATTATCTTTTATGATTTGGAGAACTTTTTATTTTTTCCCTTGGAAAGGGACTTTAATGATTCATCATTTTTCTTAAAATATATTTTGGGAATTTAATAATCTTTATCCCTTTATTCATTATATTTTAATTGAGTAAAATTCAGAAGAAAATTTCAATAGCACCATAATCAATTAATTGTAGTGGTAAATTCTTTTTTAACATACTTTTACCTATTTCCTATTTTTTGAAACTATAGAAATAATACTTTCATAATTGTTACTATCCTCAAAATCAGTGTTGGAGTCACTAACTTCGTCATATTCTAGAAATTTCATGGATTTTTATTCCTTGGAAGCATTGAAAAAAAATTTATCAACTAACTTTTTATTTTCATTATATATCATTATCTCTTCTAATTTCATAAGTAATTAGAGTTCTATGTAAGTCATATAAAGATAGAGTTTCAGGGTCACTATCTTCCAAAGAAGAAATATTAGCATCATACATATTAGGAAGAATATTTAAGATCATTTAAATAATAGTTGGATCTTACTACTTCACACATATGAAAATTATGGTTCTTATAATATCAATCATCGTTGTAAATAAGTCACTAAAAGACTCATTCTCTCCCATTTTAGGATCACCATATGACATACTCCAAATTTTGGTTTTTCCTTCATCACCATTTTATTTCATTCATAGGTATGTTTTATATTTTCCCAAATATATTTTTCCGTTCCAAGACACTTCAATCAAAGAAACTAAATATTATAGAGTGACTATTGTATGTAATTTTAATCCCTTAAATAATTATCCACATGTTTATTACCAAAATATGTATGTGGAAAATTTCAGCTAGATGATAAAATCATACAGTACCAACTTCCTAAACATCATAAGAAATACACATAAGAAAAGATATCATTCTATGCTTATAGATATGATATTTCTTTCCATAAAAAACTATATTCCTCTTACTATTAACAGAATATAAATTATCCATGATAATATTTCATCAAAAATGTCATCAATGTAGTAAATGTCGGGAACCTCCCGCGATGCCAATTCAAACGGCCTAATGAGGATCAATGAAATCCTCGAGAGGGAGGGGTGAATCAGTGATATCATTTTCATTTATGTTATCTTTATTAAATAACAAATTTCATCTTCAGAAATATATTTATCAATATTCTAAAAACCTAAAAATACCAAATTCATAGCAACACATGTTTTTAAAACTAAATCTGTCAATCTAACTGCTAAGTCTGAGCTGGTGAATCATGATCAAAACTTCTTCCATCCACATAATATGTCTGGAACAATTTCTATGAATATTTTATCTAAATACCAAATCCCTAGTGCTCTATATCTTTAAAAATTTAATAGTTTTAGAGTATTTTATATTAAAATCTCTTTATATAGGTGCACCATAAAAAGAGGAAAATTTAATTTCTTTTCCCACTCAATGAAATTAAAAAATATGAAATAATTTGGGAGTTACAACATCATTTGAAATTTTCTCAAGGATTATCGACCCTTATTTATTATTCTAAAAATATATTCAATCATCTCAAAACATCATAAATCTTTAAATTTACAATAAATTCTATATTCCGATCATTTGAGACATACCTTTCAATTATTGGTGACATTAATTAATATATATATATCATATTTAGTATAATGGAAATTGTTATGATAATACCATCATATGGATCACTGTATCATAACTACATATCAGAAAAAACATTCTCCTTTTATCTCCCCCATTGAAAAACTGATATGTGATTTATCAATCCATTACACTGAGTGAACTTAATTTTTTTCACTTGATTTTTGTAACTTATTTCAGATTTGGTTTATTTATATAGCCATTTCTTTAGTATACATTAAAAGTATAATAACAATTATCACTCACATGAATGACCGGTTATATAACTCTAATTATTTTCACTAGGCCGATTAGATATTCCACTTTTTAGTCATAAACAATATTGAAATTTCTAAAGCCTTTATAAATCTTTTCATTCTCATTAATCATTTCATCAACTACTCCAAAAACCCATAAAACCATGAATATGATTCATTTTCAATTATAAACAATCATCCGAAATATTTTTGGAGTTTCTTGACGATATACTAATATCCACATAAACTTCTTTCTTTAAGAAACCCAAAAACCAATTGTTCATTCAATGGATTGGTTTTTTTGATGGATCATTCAATTTGATGGATCATCTTTTCTAATTGATCATTTTATCATCTATTCATCATAACCTATAACATTTTAAATATTCAAAATCATATAATAAAAACAACTTTATCGTTTGGTACATCTCAATCTAATGATCAATTTTCAAAAGACACCACCTTCATAGAAACACCAAAGAATAATATTGCACTTTTCTTACATAAAATTTTTTTCTCCACCTTTCATTCACCAATCATAGCCCTTATGTTTTTAGTCAAATTATTTTGTGGATAACTCTTTACACATAAAATCATATTTAGATTTTTTTGGTGAACATCTCTTAGTTCATTCCGAAACAACTTCCCAGTCCATTTGAAGAAACTCCACTCTAGAAAACTAAGTCTACAAAAAAAATTCAACTAAAAAACATAGTTGTAAAGAAAACTATATATGATGGAATTTATCAAAAAATATTCATATAATTTAATGATTCCAATACTGAAACATTAGTTCCCAAAATTTTAAAAAGGTATATGATTTCTAAAAGTGATAAAAATTTCCAGAACATTCAAATACCCTCTTCTTTTTGGCATTAAAACCCATCGATGTGGTACATGGTCCCAATAGCCAAGAAATCATACACATAGTATAAGGTCATGAGCCTTGTACCATCAATTTAGAATAAAATATATATATATTTAGCACTATGGAGTGAAAAACATGCCTAAATTGAGGGACAATGAGGCCAAACATCACTCAACACATTCATAGGATGACTGACACACTGTTTAAGGTCATGTTTCTTAGAAGTTAACACATAGTTTAAGATCATATATTTCAGAAATATTGAAAACTATATAATGGAATAATTCTTGGAACATTGATCATATTCATCCATGTAATGTGAGTCCATAGGAGGTCACTAGAAGCTACCAAAAACAACATTGAGACAAAATTCCTACAATTTAAGGTTGTGATACATGGACATGGGATCCTAGTTTAATGTCATAGAAATTGGAGCATGGGGTAATCATGTGAATCAACCATTCTTGTATATTAATCACTCCCAACTACTTCAATGTGTACTTTCATGATAGTAGGCGATCCAGTGTGGAAAATAAACATTGACATTTGGGATCCAAATATAATCAAAAAGAATTATTATTATCAAAATCTATTTATGAAAAATATAGAAAAACTTAATTGGGAATGGTCTCAAATGGAATATTGAGTTACATAGGTTCTATTTCATCGTGTCCTCAAGTGTGTTGGACGAACATGCTAGAAGGAACGAATAAAGTCTAACCCTGAGTGTAAAATCCACAATGTGATTTTATGGTAGGGATGATCCCAAGTTATGAAATATATGAATCACTATGTATTCCATGATTTTGGGAATCATGATACATGTAATTCGAGAAGGTAGCATGGATGGAGACAGACACCAGTGGGGTGATATCTTAACTCTTGAGGTTACTGAATCGTCATATATTACTAGGATTCCCATTTTTATGTGTATGAAGGATACAGTTCAACATAATTTTATGTGGATTTTGTTTTTTCATCCCACATTTATTATAAATGCAATCCAAATTTTATATGGGTAATGTTTTTTTGTTTCTCCCTTAATTATCATATAAGGTATCCCAGTTTATTTTTGATAAGGGTAAATTTAGTTGTCTCATTCTAAGGAATTTGGCTTGAGTTTATCTGATATTTATTATATGAGGCATCTTGATATGGTTCAGGGTAATTATATATTTTAACATCATTTTCTGAGGATGTTAGGCTATGTAGTTTAAATTCATAAATCATATACTATAGTTGATACTAGTTAAAGGTCGTATGGATCAGACAAGAGGGGTAACTACATGTTTAAGGTCATAGATCCTAGAATCAAGGGGTTGAAATCTGTCTTAAAGAGGTTTTCATGGTATGAAATATTGATACCCCAATTTGAATGGTCAAATAAAGATACCATCTTCCCTAAAAAATAAACAAACCATGCCTTGGTTGATGTCATGATGTTGTGGGGGAGACATCAAAACAACCTAATGGAGGGAATGACCCAATGATATAAGAACTGTGTATCAAAACATATTCTATGAGAATTGGAATCTTGATACCCGTATTTCTAGGAGGTGGAATGGTATGAGATCAATAAAAGAGATGGATTGTACTCTTGAGTGAGGGTATTGAACCGTCCCATAAATTTTTAGGAGGAATCATGAATTTATACATGGAATGTCTATTGTATAACAACATCTGATAATGATGTTTGAAGGGATTATACATTGATATAATAGTTCATCTCCTAGATAGGTGGGATAATGAGGGAATTTTTATGTTATAGAGAAGTCTTCATAGTCCTAAAAATATTATGTATAAACCTACACTAGTATAGTAGTGAACGGTCTTACCCAAGGGAATACATGTGAGTTTTCTAAGGGATTATTATTTTGATAACAAACCCACTGTTGTTAGCAGTGGGAGGTATTTTTTACACATTATTTTTTTTGTGATTTTTCATTATTTAACATTAATGATTAAATAGAGTTGGAAAATATATAAATTTTTCACTAACATATTTCAAAAATAAATATAAGTTATAAAATAATTCAATGAAGCAATTCAAAGGATCAAAAATAAAATGTAATACTCAAGAAACCTATCTATGAGATAAAAACGTTGATATCCTCACAAAATTTTATTATATAACTCCTAAAGTAATTTCTAAAGAATAATCCTCAATAAGTAATTCAACATACAAGGAATTATGTCTTGGAGTTCGCCACACCAGACATAATCTAACTGCTTGAGATTTTTAAAAGGATAATTATTGGAAATAAACTCGCCATAAGATTTCCAATGATAATGATAATAAATATTTGATAAAAAAGAAATAATTTACCTCGCCAATCGATATTTAAATTATGAATTTTAATGATCAATTGTGGAGTGATCAATTGAAAAGAGAATCATAATTCAATCTCACCAATTGATTATGATTATGAAAAAAGAAAAGATGTGATGAAATCATAATATAAACTCCATTAAAATAAAATTCCATCATCTTAGTCTTTGATCATATTGAATAATGTAGTGAAAAATAACATCCAATAATAGAGTACAAAAATAATGGATGGATGGAGGAAGAACACCACATATACTGCTATACTCTTATGCTCGGTGGCCTCTATGTCATCTCATTTTCTTCTCCCATGAGTCCCCTCTCTCGAAAAGATTAGCTGTGGAATGTGAATGAGAGTCCTCCCTTATTCATTTTTTTCTCTGATTTATGTATCAACCTTAATTATATGCATGTTACCACCTCCTTTCTACTAACATTAAGTGTCCTTCACTTGTGCACCACATACATGCGTTTTTTCATGACTGACATGTCACACTAGGTTTTCCCTTATAACGAATTCTCGGTGAGTTAGTTGTGTGATTTTAGACAGGATTACATTTCTCATATAAACCAAAAATGGAAAGAAAAAAATATATATAAAAAATGATGGAAATAAATAAATAAATAATAAATATTTAAAGTTATTAGTTTATCAAAATGACTTAAAAGATTTAATAATGTTGTCTTTTATTAAGTTTTTTTTATTAATTGATGTTTTATAATGTTAATTATAAAGTATAATATTATTTTAAATATTAAATTATTTACTATTTTATCTTAATTAGTTTAGTTACTATAAATTATTAGTAAGTATTTTATTTTATATTTTCAATTGTTAAATATTAATTAAATATGCAACATTATATAATAATTTATTTAAATTTAATTTAGAAGTTATATTTAATTTACATACATTAATTAATGTTTAATAATTTTTAATTAAATTAAATATTAAGTATTTTAAATATTATATTTATTATATTTATAATAAATTTTTAATTATTCATGTTTAATATTTTTATTTTATTAAAATTTCTATTTTTTCATTTAGCCCTAATTTAATTTTTTTTAAATAATAATCTTCCCCCACCAATTTCTAATATGCCCTAGGGTGTATTGTTCTTCTGGTTTCTTCTCATAGGAAGGTGGTGACCTCCTCCTTCATGGCATCATTGGCTCGGTATCCTCATCATGATAGAAGTGGTGTAGTTCGGTTCAGTATGACAAGGATCCTTTTTCCAGCTCGATCCTCTCCTAAATAGCAGCAACATAGATGGTTAAAATCTTGGTACTAACAGATACAAGTGAAGTGTTGTGGTTTAGGACTTGAAAAATCCTGCAGGTGCAACAATATTCAGTCCAGCGGTGCGACTCATGAATGGTAGACCTTCATAGTTTCCTCTCCAGTAGTTAACTATGCAGTTGTGTGTTCAACTCATGATGACGATGTGGATGGTCATGTATTGATTTTCAGATCTGGCCAGCTAGATTCCAGGCTTCTACGGTGGTCTTCATGGATATCTGGAATCTGCATTGGATAGTTTCAGAGACTTTCAAGGCAGCGTGCATGTTTCATTCAGATTTGGTTGCAACTCTCGTGTGAATCTGAAAGAAATCGGTTTTCTGGTTATGGTTTTTTATTGTTGACTATTGAAAGGTATCAGAGAAAGGGAATAGATTTCTTGTTGTAGTGATGAACAAGGAAACAATTTCAGTGGAGCAGTGATGGTTGGATATGTTCAGCTGTGAGGGATGAAGGACAATGGTTGTAAGAAAAGGTGAACGGTGGTGTCTGTGAGACTGGTGCTCAAAAGTTTTCTGTAAGAGGGTGAGTTGGGATGTATCTGTGGCATGGTTGAATATTGGCATCAGTGTGTGATTTGTGAGACCGTTAGATGAGAAGGTTCGATATTGGTGAGACACTGATACTGCATCGGTTGCTGGAGTCTAGAACCGGTGTAGACAACATGTGGGAACCAGTGGCATCGTCAATGTAGAAAAGGGTGAGACAATAGAATGGATTTGATGGTAGCACCATGACAGGGGTGAGACCATGATGTGAGGACGGTGCCACCGTGAGACTGCAAAACAATGAGAAATTAAAAATATATTAAAACATTAATTATGTCTAAAAAATATAATTAATTTAATGTAATAATTGAAAAAGATAATTGAAAAATAAGGAACTAATAAACATAAATAAATTTGTTAAACAAATAAAACAAAAATAATTAATAAAAACATTGAATTATAAAACAAAAATTAAAATTAAATAGACACATAAATTAATAATCTTTAGGGGTAGTATAAAAAAAAGTAAATTTAAATTAAACAATTAAAGATCAAATAAATCAATCATTATTAAATTGCATTTTGATTATTAAAAATAAGTAATATGACTGAATTTAAATGAAAATGTCATTAGAAGTTTAAAAGATAAAGTCAAAATATTAAATTTTGCAGTAATGAAATAATTAATTAAATGTAAATATTTAGGTTAATTGATTAAATAAAATTAATTTCATATTTTAATAATGTATTTATACATCGAAACTAAATAATAATTTATGAAACTTATAAAATTAAATCAAGTCATTAATTTATTAAATTAAACACCGAAAAGAGAAAATTAATTACAAAAACTCTGAAGTATAATTATTCAATAAAAAGTGTTAGAATAAATAATTAACTCATAAAAAATTGTGTAAAAATATGTTTCAAAACTATGTAAATATAAGTCCACATAAAATTTTCCCACACTTAATAATTGTTTGTCCTCAAACAATCCCATGAATTGTTATCTTTGAAAAAAAGAATAGTGTATATGATTCTGCCCATAGTGTAACATGTCTAGACATTTGAAGCAGAGGAAAAAAACATGTCGATAGGATTTTGAAAAGAAAACTCTAATCAAATCATTCCAAAAAAAATATTAAAAGAGTAATCATGGTATCAATGATCATCTATAAAATAAGGTTCCCTTCCCCATATGTGATAATACATAACCACTCATTTAAATATATGATCATGTTATAATTCCAAGAGTGATAAGAGGTCAATCCTATGTGGAATTAAAAACATAACCAGATGAACTTTTTACTTTGACTCTTCACCTAGGTTCCAATTTTTTTGAATCACCTTATTTATACAACCTAAATAACTTCCATATAAAACAATTTTCCCCTTGTTCATATAGATATCATCATTCCTATCACCTTAATAAACTCGTTTTTGACCCCATACACTTTATTTAATTTTTCCCAATCCATGAATCATCTCTCATGTAGTGTGTGTGTGCACTTTTTCAAAGCACACAGAGGTCTTTTTGTAAAAAGAAACACACCCAACATCTGTGGTCTCAGAGATTCATCGTGGGATACAAAATTCCAAAACTACTCTAGATTAAAATGTTTTATATAAAAACCATTTACATTGTCCAATTATATTGATTAATTTTTTCAAATAATAAAATCGTGTTCTCTTAAGGATCAAAATCAAACATCCTATTCCAAAGTTTATGATCCTAACTCCACAATCATGTTACCCATATCACTCTCATAAGTAGTTCTTAAACCAAATTTTCATTAAATCACTAAGTATGGATCACTCAGCAATCAACCATTGTCTTCAATTTCAGATCCAAAGAAGTTTTTAACTACTTAATCAAGAATCAACCTAAGGCAAGACCCAATTGGGTACAGTGAAAATCTGAGAAAAAATGATAGAATTTTGAACATTTTCAACCATTTTTTTGAAAAGATTTAAGTAACAATGTGAATTTATGGAATTCTTGTTAAACAGAGTTTAAATCAACCATGAATTGACCCCCTCCATCAAACTTAAATCCGAACATTGTCCCCAAAGTTTACTTCCAAATATGAAGAAAAAAATTTGAATGTTTATGTTAAAAAAATATATTCAATTTAGTTGATTTAGGACATGTATAAATGGTATCTTTGAAGTTAAAAAATATTTCTTCCCACCATAAATAACATAATAAAAGGTTCTAAAACTAGTACACGCATTATAATTTAAATTTAATGACACAAATTTTCCATTAATTTTTAAACATGAAATGTAACATGGGGGTGGAGGGTAAATTGGGTGTTAGAAAATTCAGAAAATATGATTCAATTAGATTCTCAATAAAATTGAAAAATTTCATGAAAAACACCCCAATCAAAATCGGACAAAAAAGACCAACATCATGTAACCCCCCCCCCCCCCCACAACACATAGTTTCAAGTTGTTAGATGATTTTAACAACAATGAAAATAATTTTTTTAGCAAGGGGGGACATATAGAATTATATTATTCAACTTAGTGAAATAAACATACTTTCATTCAAAAACAATATGAAATTTTAAAAGAAAAATACACAGCATATTTTACCTTTCAGTAAAATAGAATTTTTAAAATGATATTCATAGTCTCACCGCTTGTACTATCAATGATTCACCAATATCAAAACTAATGATTCACATAAAACAATGTAACTATGGATCACGTACATTGGTTAGTAAATTACTCACCGATAGAAATAACTTTGACTTGCATAAAATTTTATTAAAGTGAAAAAGGAGAATAAAAATGAGTTCCAAATAAAGAATATAATACTTCCATTAATTAAAAGTTATCATTAAATCATCATCAATTGAATCCCACTCCTTCAATGACACAACCCAAGCATCTTTAATGTGACATGGAAAACAGACAATGACATAAATTTCAAACAGAGATGGACTTTTAAGTATACATCATAGTAACACTTTATTCAATACAAAACAAAAACAGAATAAATAAATCAATAATGATCTCTGGATTGACTCTCATGAATGATGAAATATAAATTCATCAGTTATACTTTATTTAATTATGGAATTTTATTTTTTAACGAAAAAACGACATATTTCATCACATGTAACACTAGATTTATAGTCCCCAACTGGACTCACCTAGAAACTAACCTTAGTCACTTGGTGGATGTGGTTTCCTTTGTAGGAACCACCACATGTGCATGGCCCAATTTGTGGCTCCTAATGAGGAAACCGTATCCACATAGTGACTACAGTTAGTTTCTAGGTGAGTCCATCCAGGGACAATAAATCTAAAACTATATGAGGGGAAACCCATTATTTTTGTTGTGTTAAAAATAAAAAAATTATTAAAATAATGTCTAACTAAAGACATTATGTTTAGTACTTAATGATAGTAAATCCAAGGTTCATGCTCGTTTATTATAATTTTTTGTATTGTTTTTAATAAAGTGTTGCTATGATGTCTACATAAAACTCTGTCACTACTGGAAATTTCTATCCTTATCGGATTGCCTTGTGACTTTCATAATGCAGGTGTTTTGTCTTTGATGGAGTGGGATTCCCATGTTGAAGATTTAATGATAAACATTGATTTAGCGAAGTAGTATATTATTTAGTTTTAATTCATTTATCATCTCCGGATTCAATTTAAAAAAAATTATAGTAAGTCACAGTTATTTCTATCGGTGATCCATTTACTCAGCGATTCACATGACCCACTGTTACACTACTATCATTGACTCATTCGTGTTGTAGTTGTTGACTCTTTTATAGTACTATCGGTGATACAATGACTGTTACATTTATCATTATGTTATAACAAAAGGTAAAAACTCATGTATATTTGATTATTGAAAAATTTTGCTTCTTTTGTAATGAAAGTCTGCTGATGTAACTAAGTTGAATAAAAAATTCTGCATGTACTCCTTGATGAAAAATTGAATTTCACTGTTGTAAAAATCTTCTCACTGCTTGAAACAAAGTGGGGGGGGGGGTGTACATGGTGTTGGTATTTTTGAATATAAATTAGGTTAGGGTGTTTAGAATGAAATTTTTTCCATTGTATTGAACATCCAATTGATTCATATTTTATAAAGTTTATTACACCGAATTCACTCATAACCCAAAAGTTACATGACATGTTTGAACATTAATTGAAAATCTATGTCAATGGACCTAAATGATAATGCATGTACCTATTTCAGAACATTATTTAAATTATTTATTATGGAAAATCATATTTTTTAACATCAAAGAGACACTTTATGTAGTAACCCAAGCCTTTTACATAAAACAATACATGGTTTTAAAAGCATGAGTTAGGAGGAATAAAATAATGATATCCAAATCTAGGAACTTATAACATCATATCATGTAAACAAGGGATCATATAAAAATGGAATCATATAGACATGGAATCATATAAATGTTGTATAATAAAAAAAATGTCTTTAGTATGGGTAATGGATAGCTTCCAATCCGGTTTCCCATTTTATTATTGGTCAAGGAAAACTGCCAATCTCGATTCCCATTTTGCTATGAGTCAAGGATAACCACCAATCTTGATTCCCATTTTAGTTTCTGTCATGGAAAAAATTCAATCCAATTTCACCTCGCATATCAAGAGACATAACATTAAAAATTGAATTAGAGCGCTATCTGGGTGCAAATATCTCAACATTTTCATAAATATTCTAACCACATAAATAATAATACATAATCAACCTTACCTAAAAATTAGGGTACCCATTGAATGAATTGGGTACCACAATTATGACATAAAGCATAACCAATGGGCGTATCCTGAATCTTTCCATGAAAGAAAGGGAATAGAACATAAATGGATGTTAATAATTTATAATAGGGATATAACTTGGTAAGTGGTGTCAAACAAAGTTGAAAACATATAAGAAATGTATTGAAACATTATCATTAAAAAATTTAGCGGTTTTACAGAAATTACTAATGTGATTTTAATGTAGAAAATAAGGGAATCATTTGTATAATACCAGAATTTAACCAAAAAGGTTTTAATAATAAAAATACTGATTTTATAAATACTACTTTTTCTTAAGAAATTTGATAGATTTCTCTTGAAAATGGTTAGAAAAATGGGATGTTCCCTTAAACAAAGTTTTGTTATCGGAAAAATATATGGAGGGAATATTTTAAAATCATGTATATCCCTAAAAGAAAGTGATGAAAGGGTCTTAATAATTGAATATTGAAAAAAATATGCCGATTTTATAGTATTTAAATTGAATGACAAGATAACTCCATTTTGATATAAATAAAGATAGAGAAACCCTAATTAAAAATGGATGTTCATGTATATTTTGTTACAGATTATCAGAATGTTGTTGGGTGTACCTAGAGGGATTTATTAGAGATATAAGGGATTTTTTTTAATTATAAAACATTAGTGTATTATGGGGGAGTTTTGAAAACATACCCCTTCATTTGGTATTACAAATAAAAAGGAACAACATAGAGGAAAATCTTGATTATGAAATAAATAGAGGGGATCTCTTACCATAAATATGTTGGTGTTATCCACTTATTATTAATGGTCTGAATAAAAAATATATGGTTTATTAATTACTATTTACAAACCCTATTATATAAATAATTTATTTTTTAACATTTTTTAGTTCATTCAAGACCCTTTTGGTTGGTTATAAGGTTCAATTTCATTGATTGAGTTCATTTTCATCATTGGTTTTAATGATCAGTTCATGTTCGGATAAACAAATATAATGAAAGTGATTGTCAAGAATTGAAGTTGTATGTTATATTGAAAATACATGAGATTAAATGGTTACAATTTTAATTTGGTTACTTAGAGTGATGTTGAAATATTTTATATAAAACCTTAGCGATAATGGTTTTGGTTAATCGGTGGTGTTGATTATAATGAACATGTTTTTATTTATAGAATAATAAAATTAGTACAAAAGGATTACAGAATTAAAAAAAAGATATATTACATATATAATAATCTGAGTCAACCATATCACAAATATTTTCATTATCATAATTAAATGTGATAATATATATTGAAAATCTATTGTAATTGAATATTCTAAATTAGAACATCTCAAACGGTGGATTCATTTTTTACAAATAAAAGGTGGGAAAAGGAGAGAAGATAATGAAGTATCCATTTATCATAATTTAATTATAGTACATGTATATTACTAGATTTATCATACCATTTAGGTGAAGGGAGGTGAGGAATGAATCAAAAAGAAAATAACTTAAATGAAATGAAGGAATTGGAATGGGGAATTTACATCTGGAGACTTCCTTCTCTGAGAACCTCTTAAGGGAAGTGGTTTTGGTATAATGAAGAGAATAACTACCTTTGGACTTGGGGGAGGATCTTAGGGAGATATTGGGGTATAATATTGGAAGGTCATAGGCCTTTATAGGGGTGAATAAGAGAGGTAATAATGGGTGGTATTTATAGTGTAGGGGAGGAGGTTTTTTCATAATATTATATTCATTAATTTATTATTTCATCACATGAAAAGGAATAGTAAGTATTCTATGAAGAATAATAGTAATAAATTCATGTGATTTATATATTTGGGTGCTTATATCACTACTGATGCCAGGAATATTGGATTTTCACTATAGTGTATTTATACAATAAACTAATGTATTTTACTATTCACTAAAAAATAATTTATTTAAAAAAAATCATAAAAATTCACCCTAATCATTTTTCTACATGTAGAAACCAAAAATGAAGTCCATTTTTCAGAAATTATTTTATAAATATCATGACTATAATGTTTAATTAAACTCACTATTTGTTATTAAAAACTAAATTTTAAACAATAATTTACTAATTAAAAATTAATGGTTCATCATAAGTTCACTAGAATATTATTTTTATACTATCATATATAAGGTTACTATTGATTAGTGTATATCACTATTCATAAGGGTCTGTTACAATTTACCAAAATGTATGGTTTTCTTATCAGACTCCAAATAACGTATGGATTGGAACCGTTTATGTTAGATTTTCAAAATTCAAAACACATATGTGAAAACATTATGTTTAATGGTCACATAGAACTTTGTAGTTAATTATGTTGTGTTCTAAAATGATTTTACGACATATTTATAAGTATACAATTTCCATGTATAAACCATTGGGTTTTTACATTCTTCCCACAAATGAAATTTCCCCCTCCAAATTTTGTTTTATATTCTAAATTGTAAATAGGTGTGGGTACTTTTCCTTCATTGCCTCCTCAATTGGCCTTGTTTCTTCTTAATACTTTTGGTTCCACCACAGTACTTTGACCTGGTAAGTAGTATTGTTTTTTAGAACTCATTCTCTACGATATATTATTTTCACTGGCTGCTTCTCATAGGAATGATCATCCTCAAGATATACCACAAATAAATAGAGTACATGTTAATGGTCTAGTATGTACTTCCATAAGAGGGATACATGAAATACATCAGGTACTTTCGACATTTTAGGTAGATGTGCAAGTCGATATGCCACAAAACCAACTCAATCAGGGATCTTAATGGGGTCGATGTACCTAGGACTTAAATTTATTTTCATCCATAATCTTATGACCTTATTCCATGGATATATGGATAGAAATACTATGTATCCAACTGTGAACTCAAGGTCTTGTCGATGATTATCTACATAACTCATCTATCGACATTGTACAACCTTGATATATAGCTAAATGGTTTTCACCTTCCCCAGCATTTCTTCAGCCATTTTAGGTCCTAGTTTCTTACGCTCACCCACTTAATCCAAACACGTCGTTGTTCGACACCATTTCCCATAAAGGACATTAAATGGTGGCATTCAGATACTTGAGGGGAAACTGTTTTTTGTAGGAAAATTCAACCAAATGGAAGATGTAGGTCTATTCCTCCTTTTAATTCCATAATACATTATCTCAGCATATCATCTAGTTTATGAATATTTTGCTCATATTGGCCATCAGTTTGAGGATGATAGGCCATACTGAAGTTTAGTTCAGTGCTTAGAGCATGTTGGAGTCTTTTCTTGAACATCGAGGTGAATCTAATATAACGATCTGATTCAATTTATAGTGGTACTCTATGCCACCAAACCAACTCATTGATGTAAATTTTTGCAAGATGATCCATTGATAATTCCTCTTAAATTGTAATAATGTGATATTTCTTTTTATGATGATCCACAATGACCCATATAGAATTGTTTCTTTGAGATGTCCTCATAAGTCCAGTGACAAAGTCCATAGTAATTTTTTCCCACTTCCATGCCGGTATGGGAAGTGGTTTCATCTTTCCCTTAGACATTTTCCACTTTTCCTTCACTTTCTTACATACTAGGAACTTTTATATATATTTAGCAATATCCCTTTTCATATTGATGCTCCAATTATTTTTTTAGAGATCTCGATACATCTTTGTGATCCCTCGATGGATAGAGAAGGTCGAGCTATGCGTATCATTCAAAAAATACTTATTTATATCTGGATCAGATGGTACTCATAATCATGCTCCAAATCATAAAACAATTTCTTCATCAATTTTTTAATTTGTGGATTTCCTATTTCTAATAGCTTCCACCCTTTTCCGAATTTCCTCATCTTTTCATTGAGCATCGTATATTTTCTCTTAGGGGGATGGTGGAGAAATCATCTGAGAATGCATGGATAATGGTCCTCCCTTAATTATTCCCATGTCCACACATTTAAAATCTTTTATGATAAGAATATTTTCAATTCTCACCATTGATAATGATTCATGATCCTTTCAACATAAGGGATCTTCCACCTTGTTTGCCTTACCGGGACGGTAGTTGATGGATTAGTCATAATCCTTGATGAGCTCTATCCATATTCACTGATGCATATGAATTTTATTTTGTGTTAATATATATTAGATACACTTTTGTTCATTATATATCTCTAACATTACTTCATAGAGAAAATGCCACCATATTTTCAATGCAAAGATATCTACCTCCAACTCCTTAGAATGCGTAGGATAGTTTAGCGAATGGATTTTCTATTGCCTTGAGGAATAGTCTATCACATTAATATTTCTAATTAGCACACAACCCAATCCATTCTTAGAGGAATCACTATAAAAAAAAGATTGTTCTCCACTTGTAGGGAGTGTGAGTATTGGCATAGTGATAAGCCTCTTTTTCAACTCCGAGAAACTGCCTTTACATTTCTAAGTCCTGAAAAACATTACTCACGTCCAGATCCGCTTTGTCATTTTGTTTGACAATCATGAAAACTTCATCACAAATAGTCGATAATACCAAGCTAGACCTGAAATTTTTTGGATCTCCATTATAAAAGATGGCATGGGCCACTCTTAAATTTCCTTTTTCTTGGAAGGGTCCACCAATATCACATTATTGGTGATAACATGTCCTTTAATGATAGTTACTCCATCCAAAACACACATTTACTGTCATTTGAATACATCTTCTCCCTTCACAATGTCTTTGACACAGTATTTAAATGATCCTCAAATTCATCCTTTCTCGTGGAGTATATCCGAATATTATCAGTAAATACTACCACAAATTTATGGAGGTAATATTTACAGACTCTCATCATTAAATCCATGAAAATATCTGGGGAATTTGTGAGTCCAAAGGACATAACTATGAACATATACTATCCATACCTCCGTCAAATGGTGGAATTGGGAATATCTTCCTTCCTCCCCAATAATTGAGGATATCAAGAACAAAGGTCCACCTTAGAGATATAACTGGACCCACGAAGCTGATAGAACATGTCATATATCCGTGGTATGGAATTATTTTTCTTTGTCAGGATTTTATTGAGCTCACGATAATAAATGACGAGGCACATTGATATATCCTTCTTCATGATAAAGATAACTAGCGCACCACACAGTGCAGCACTCAGGCGTATTATACACCTCTTTATATTCTACTGTAACTGCTCCATCAGCTATATCAGCTCTATAGTGGCAATTTTGTAAGGTGTCTTTGAGACAAGTAGATATTAATGGATAGTTTTGATTGATAATTGAAATTCTCAGTTATGAGGATTTCCTAAAAACTCTTCCAGGAATACGTTAGTGTAATTTCCCAGGATGGCCATGTCTTCAAGCACGATTCTCTCCTTCATCTCAATCATTAGAATTAGATATTCCTACTCACATGGAAGAAATATCCACACATGAGATGATGATTCTAAAAGAGATTCCTCTTCCTCTTTACACATGTAATTAATTTAGGTTGCTTCTGGATGTGAAGAGTGATATCCCTTTACTGATAGGTTATGTTGGATTTATATAAAGATAGCCAATATATGCCCAATATAGTGTCGAACTCTACTAATGGAAGTAGGATGAGATTAGTTGAGAGGTTCAGTATACCAATGTTAACCAGGGTGGAGTTATAAACCATGGATGCAATAATTTCCACATTCAATATTCTATCAGATAACATTTCCTCCAAAATTTGAGAGGTGTTTGAATAGTTATACTAAACATGAATTATAAGAATGAATGCATAGAACTAGAATCAAATAATATGTCCCCTATTCTTGAATGAATAACTAGCGTACCTGTCACCACATCATATTTAGCTATTCCTCAGCATCAGTGATAACATAAGCCCTTCCTTGTTGCCTTGGAGGTTGTTATTAATTTCCACTATCTACCCCCAACATAGGGAAATTGTTCTCATAATTCCCACGATCTTTGTTGTTGTAACACTGCACTACAGACTGTGTGTTGATATGAACCCTCATTTAATCATCAAAATTAGTGGGTTTTTTCATATCCCTTCGGTAGTTTTTGGACATATGACCCCAATTTTCAACATTTGAATAAATTCTTGGTTCCCTTCTGACAGTTACTAGGATGCTTCATCCCAAAACATTTACAAGGTGGAATGTCAAGCTTCATTCCATCATGTGATTTTTTCAATGAACCTCTCATGATGTTCTCCATTTTAAGCTACATGTCACTGGGCCCACGAGACCACTGAGAGTCTCTAATATCCATTTCAACCATAGGGACAAAACATATAATATAATCATAACAGTTAAAGTATCTTATCATCAATGACTTTCATACACTCATTTTTAGTTCACTAAAGAAGTGATCCACCTTGCTTTTTGTATTCATGTCAATGCTAGAGGATTACATTCCAAGACTTATGACATTTTCATTATACTCCCCTTTGAGATCATATTCCTTCTATTCGATTCCAAGGAACTCTCATTCAATATTGAGATGGATGGGTAGCGGAAAATATTTGTTGAAAAACATCCTATTGAATTCCTCCAAATCCATGGAATCAATTTCCGCTTTTAAATTTTTATTCTAGATCATTTCCCACCACTGATGAGCTTCCCCATCAAAATGATAGAACTTTAATACAAATTTCTCTTCTTCTAAGAACTAGAAGATGGAGAATATCTTATCAAGTGGGTTAATCAACTTTTCTATAAGGAGGGGATTAGAATATCCACAAAATATGGGAGGCAATTTCCACCTGAATGAATATATAACAACTTTCTCTTTCCTTGGAGAAGGAGGGACTTCTACATGATTCATGTTATTATTAATAACTCAATCCAACTGAGAAAGTACTGTCATGATGTTTGGAGCACCGACTCCTACCATATTAGGCGTAACATTTGGATAATATTTACAATTCCAATCACAGTTTTTTTTGGAACATGTTCTTATATTTCCATCCATTAATGAAGGAAAAGAAAGTATAATTAGAGATATTTAATACATTAGCGTTTAGAAAAAAAGGAAACATCGAACATGAAAGGATAAAATTATAATGAATAATTATATCCTAACTTGCGATTCCTTTAGTTTAAATCTATGTTATTCTGGATCATTTTTAACTTATATTATTATGATATTTTTTTCCATAAATAATGGTTTTCACTTATATCCCTTGGTTGTGTCGTAACCAAGAGTGAAAAAAGCCCATTTTCATTCACCAGTTCCCGTTTGAGTCAATATCGAAGCTGTGTTTTTGGGTTTTACACCGAGATACATCTATTACAAATCCTTCTCTACCTACTCGAATGTAGAAAGGGATGTATTTTCTTGATAAACCTATTACTCAATACTAATAGAAATTTAGGAATGTTTTCTTATTCATAGTCTCATCTTTATGAGTTTTACTAATGTGCTTTAATCCTAATCTCAAAAAATAACTAGACCATCCTCTAATACCAACTATAGGGACCAAAGACTTTTACATAAAACATTACATGATTTTAAGTTCATCATTTAAGAGGCATAACGTAATGATATCCAAAGCAAGGAACCAATAATATAATATCATCTAAGCATGGGATCATATAAACATTAAATCATATAAATGTGGAAGAGTCATAAATCCTTTCTTTATTATGGGTCCTATATAACTTCCAATCCCATTTCCTATTTTAGTACGGGCCATGGAAAATCAAAAATCATGATTCCCATTTCAATATAGGTCAAGGATAACTACCTATCATGATTCCCATTTTATTACGGGTTGAGGCTAACTCTCAATCCCATTACACATCACATCTCCTGAGACATAACATTACCCAATTCATTGTAGTGATATAGGGGCAAAACTGTCTCATAATTTTCATGAATATTCTTGCCACATATATAATCATACATAATCAACCATACATACACATAAGGGTACCAATGGAAAAAATTGGGTACCATAATCATTAAATAAATAATAACCAATGGAAATATCATGAGAGTGTCCATGAACAAATGGAATTAAAACATACATGGACGTTAATGAGGGAAAATTTTCATATAACCTGGAAAGTGTTGTCATAATGATGTTAGAACATATAAGAAATGTATTTGAGAAACATTATCATTAAAAGATTTTTTTACAGTTTTAAGGAAAATACTAAATAGATTTTTAAATAGAAAAGTGGAGAATATATTATATAAAACCATAATTGAACCAAGAAGGTTTTTATAATAAAAAGACTGATTTTAAAAATGAAATGATGTTTTAAAATGAAGGATAGAGTGCACTTGAAATTGGGTAAAAATTTGGTATGTTCCGATAAAACAGGTTTTCTTATTGGAATGCTCTAAGGAGGGAATCTTCTAACAACATGTATATCCCCAAATGAAAATGATGAAAGGGTATTGATAAATGATTTTTTTAAAACATAAAATCAATTAGAATTTGTACACAAACTAGTAACATAACTTCATTTTGATATAAATAAAGATAAGGCAACCTGAAAGAACAAAGGTGGTTTGGGTAGATTTCTTTACGGATTATCGGCATGGGGTTGGGTGTACCAAGATGGCTTGATGAGAGAGTGAAGTCATTTCTCATCCATTATAAAACATGAGGGAAGTATTGGGGAGGTGAAAAAATATACCCCCTCATTTGGGATTATACATAAAAAGGCATGGAATAGATGTCAATATTTATTAAAAGTGAAATAGAGAGGATCCCTTACTATAAATCAGTTGGTGAAATCCACTTGTTATTAAAGACTAGAATAAAAAAATTAGGTTTATTAATTGATAATTACAAAACTTATTATATATATAAATTATTTATTATAACACATTTTATTTCATTAAATACCCATTTGATTGGTTATAAGGTTCAATTGCATTATTTAGGTTTGTTTGCTTCCTTGGTTTTAAATATATGTTAATGTTTGGAAAAACCCATATGATAAAAGTGATTTTAAAAAAATTATGTTTTATATTAATAGTGAACATACATTATATTACATAGTTACAATTTGAAATAGGTTACTTAATGTGAAGTCAGAATATTTTATATAAAAACATAGTGATAACCGTTTTGGATAACCAGTGAGTTTGGTTATAATGAACATGTTATTATTTATAACATTATACCATTAGTACAAAAGTATTAAAAAATACAAGGATATATTACATATATAATAATGTGGTACAACTAAAACATGAATGGTTTCATTACCAGAATTTATTTCGATAATAGAAATTCATAAACACTTGTCCTTCAATGTGCTAAATTAGCATATCTCAAACAATGCTTTCATTTTTTTCAAATAAAAGGTTGGGAAAAGAGATAAGATAATGATGTATCCCATTAGAGAAATAACATTATAGTACATCTATGTTACTGGGGTTATCATACAATTTGTGTGAAGAGAGGTGAGTAAAGATAAAAATAAATGAAATGAAAAGAAATGAAAGAATTGTAAAGGAGAATTTACCTCTTGAGACTTCAAACATTGAGAACCTCTTTAGAGGAGAGGTTACGGTATATTGAAGGTCAAATGGACCTTTGAAATAAGGGGAAGATCATGGGGAGATATTTGGGATGAATATTATTAAGGCACAAGTCTTGATAGGAGAGAAGAGGAGAGGTAATAATGGGTTGTATTTATAGAGGAAGGAAGGAGGGTTTTCGTAATATTATAATCGTTAATTTATTATTTCATTACTATAAAAGGAATAGAATGTTTTAGGTGACCAATAATGATAATAAATACATGTTATTTCAATATTTGGGTGCTTACCTCACTAGTAATTTCAGGAAAAGTGGATATTCACTATAGAGTATTTACACTGTAAATTAATGTATTTTACTATTCACTACATATTTATGTATTTCAAAAAAATATCAAAATTCACCCTACTGATTTATTGAAATTTAGAATAAAAAAATTTAGTTCATTTTTCAAAAATAACTATCTTAATTTTATTAATTTATTATTTAATTAAACTAAATGTTTTTATTAGAAAACCAGTTTCAAAACATTCATTTATTAGTAATAAATATATGTATATCCCACATTCACATAAATATTCTTTTTAAACAATCATTTTTAAGGTTACCATACATTAGGTTATATCACTATTCATTTGGGTATGTTACTATTAATAAGGGTCATTAGTATTCAATGAAAAATAATGATATTATTGGACTCTAAATAACTTACTGATTGCAACTGTGTAGGTCGGATTTTTGAAATTACTAACAGAGAAGTTTAAAACTTATGTTTAAAGGTCACTTAGAGAAAAGTAGTTCATTATGATCTATTTTAATTGGATTTTATGACATATTTATATGAAGGGAATTTCCATTTATAAAACATTGGGTCATTACACTTCATACATGTCTTAAATAAAATAATTGAAATTCTATTTTAAACATAAACATTCAAATTATTATCCTCCATATTTTGAAGTCAACATTGGGGAATATTTTTTATTTTATGTGAGAGGTATGGGTTCAATTAATTACGGATTTAAACCTTGTTTAATGAAAATTCCATCAATTCTTAGAACAATTTTAATCATTTTTTACCAAAAAAATTAAATATTGACCCGCTAACAGGTTAAAGAATATGATTGGGTATTATAACTAACAGGAGGCCCATGATGTAATATTAGGGTTATGTATATAAGGCCCCAGCCTTAAACCTTACTTAATCTTGAGTTATTACAAGATTACACATTGAGGGTCTTTTTAGGTTTAGAGTTTTAGATAATTAGATCATAAAACATTCATTACATTCCACATTTAAACAAAGTGGTTACATAAAAGATAGTATTCATTTTTCCCATCAATAGAAACATATTTAAAATAAAACATGGATTCTTTCTTGACACTTTCTTAACACTGTCATCATATCAGGAACCCTTCCCTTGACCTATGAAAAACATTTCAAAAACATGGGATGAGCATAAAAATCTCAGTAAGGGATATAAAAATATGTAAAGGAAACATGAGTACATGTATACATAAGAATGAAATCATACTTTACCCATTAAACATAAGCACATTAACATACCTCATAAAATCATGAATAAATTGTAAAGACCCATAAAATTCAAGGATTTTTTTTTTCTTAAATTTCTTTGGAATTTTACAAGAACGCAGTTTCTGACAGCACGTGATTCCGAGGCCCGGTGTGCCCGGAATCATTTTCCAAAGTTTGGCTCGGGAACGTTCAGTGAACAAACGAGTCGGTTTTTCTAACATTTGAACCAGTGCTCGGAATCAAATTCTGAGAGCACCGATGGAATAACAAGACCGATATTTTCATAGAAACGCCTATTCCGTAGTTTCGTTCTCTCGGGTGTGGTTTTTAATTTTTGGGGTTAAGTGAATAAAATAAAATAAAGTGGTGTGACAACTTTATTTTTATTTCACTTAAATCCACTTAAAGCCACTTAAAGCTACTTAATCTAAGTTTCAGCAGATTGGGTGGAACCCAAAATATCCTACCCTCTAGGTAGGATATTTGTGAGGTGGTACCCGCACGAGCCCCACCATTTCTTTTCCCCTAAGTAACGCACCCGCGAAAACTCCTCTTTAATGAAAGTCAACTGGTGCATTTTCTAAAACTCTTAAACGCTCCTATTAAATAGACAGTTAAGTCATTACCATTAATTCAGCGAATTTATGGTTCGTTTGTTAACATGTTTTCAAACTGTTGGCATAATAATAAAATAAGATCAACACACTTTCTTCTTGGGTGCGATTTTTTGAGAGGATTTGGAGAAACTGTATCTTCATCCTCCTTCGCGAAGAATGCGAAGAATGCGAAGAACGTGAAGAACACAGGCCTTCGACGAAAGGCGACGAAGAATGTCGAACCCTCGAAGATCGACTACACGACGCTGTGTACCGTGACGTCGACGATTCTCCTCCCCCGACGTTCTTCTGCAGCGATCCTTCCCCACGACAATCTTCGATCTACACCGATTTAGGTAGGGGAATACAGATCTTTTTAATTTCCTTTGTGGATTTTATCCTTAACATGGATTTAATTCATGAAATTAAATCTGTGTGTTTTCATTAACCCTCGGAGATCGTCAACGCGACACCGTATATCGCGACGACGCGATGCCCTTCCGCGACGCGATGATCCTCTTCTTCCGCAACGGTCAATTCCGCGAAGAACTCTCGTTCGACGACTACTACGAGGTAGGGGTTTTATTTGAGAATAATACTATTTCCCATGGTTGTTCCTTATAAAACAATGAACCCAGATCAACGTTAAATTTTAATTTATTAAAATTGCGCCTTGTTATGTTTTCATGTGTTGATTATTATTCCCAATTGTGATCACCTAACGCGGAGGGTGCGGGCAAAACAAACATCGCCCGACAACCCTACGCAGTTTTTCGTTGATGCGTGGATTAACGACGTTTACGAAATGGGATTGGAATGGCGATTGGAGGCCTTCACAGCAATTTCGGATCCCAGGAGAGCCGTAGGTGCAAACCGCAGGCAAAACAGACCACCGGAGCGCATCCGGTGGTCCGCGGAAGTTTCCGTCGGCGAGCTACGCCGAAGGCCGTCAGCGGCCGGCCGGCAGGAAGCGGCCGCGCCCGGCTTGCCGCCGGGAAGAACCTTCGCGGCTGAAGCCACGACGACGAGCACTAGTCCCGCAGCCGCGTGGGACTGTGGGGAAGGGATGCGCCCTTGCGCCGCATCCAGTGACATGGAGTGGCCCCCACGCGGGGCCGCGACTCTCCTTCACGTGGTGGCATCGCACCCCTGCCTGCGGCTCGACCGTAACAGCCGAGCCGACCTGGGTCGCGCCCAGGCCGGGCCGGGCCACCCATGCTGGGCCGAGTCGCGCCGACCGGGTCGGACCCGGACCTGGGTCGGGTCGCCCGGTTCGGGCCGACCCAGGGGGGTTGGGCCGGGTCAGCCCGGGCCCATACCCCCCGTTTTCATACCTTTTCGGTCATTTACCCGTACCTTGAGCTATGGGCCTCCGATCGACGCACCATCAGTGGTGATTTGATCCTTGGATCGAGGCCGTCATTTTGGAATATTACACTCAAGGTTTCGGAATACTTTGGGTTCGGCCGGGTTGGTTCGTACACGAAATCAACCGGGCCCTCGGAGCGGAAACACCTATATCTTGAGCTACTGACGTCTGATTGACGTGTCGTCGACTTTGATGGATTCCTCCAAGTGAGACGGATCTTTTGGCATACTCTACCCGAGGTTTGGACGCAGGTGGAGTACGGTCGGGTTGGTTTTTCCTTAAAACCCAACCGGGTCCCTGGGACGAAAAAGCCAATAAATCTCAGGCCGGGCGTCCAATTGACTCGACGTCTACGACGTTGAGTTCCTGTTGACGATATGGAACTTTTGGATACATCAACTCTGGACTATGTGTCAGTTGATGTATCAGCCACTCGACTCGTAGAATGGACCCTCCCGAACGAGCTTGTTGTGTGCAGGAACCCTAGAGCTGGTTGCGTTTGCGACTGTGATGACGACGACTGTGCAGAGATCCTCAGTGGATTCAACGGCGATGACTACAACACTCAGCGATCCTTTGTGGATCAGTGCTACCAATCGTGTCTGGGTCCGATCTTGTGTGCGTCAGCGCTCAGCGGTCCTGTGTGGGCCAGCGCCTACAGATCCTGTGTGGGTCCGATCCTGTGTGGGTCTTTTTGGGGGTTAGTTACCTATCGATCCTGTGTGGGTCAGATCCTTTGTGGGTCATTGCGGGGGTTAGTTACCAATCGATCCTATGTGGGTCAGATCCTTTGTGGGTCATTGCGGGGGTTAGTACCTATCGATCCTTTGTGGGTCCGACGACTTAGATGAATCAGTGGGAATACCTGATCATCACTATCTTCATACAAAGAAGTATACCTGTGTGAGCTGAATCCTGTTTTTCTTTCCTTTATGGATTGTGTTGTGCTATCTTGTGTGGATTTACATTTTTCTTTCCTGTGTGGGCTAGGTTGTACTTGGGTTCAGATGTTGGAGCCGAACGAGAATTGATGACTTAGGTATATATATGGGCATATACCTAAGCAGTGTCAGATGTTACTTCGTGATTGTATCTTTCCTTTATGGATTATCCTTTATGGATTCTGGGAGACCTTCGGGGGTCTCGGAGTCCCTACTGAGTAGCTTATACTCACCCATGCATGGGGTATGCCCGCACTACGTTTTGTTGGTTGCAGACGACAGAAAACGCTGATCGTGGTTGAGGCTTACGGAGCAGGACGGTACCAGGAGGTAGACCACTGGGCGGGACGTACTCGGAGCGGTTGGATGGACCTGAGGAGTAGAGGAGGCTATCTGTACCCAACCTTCGGGTGGGATTTCCAGTGGACAGCTCGACGTTGCGGATTTACTTTTCAGTTGATGTTTTCCCTTTCCAGTTGTACCTTACTTTCAGTTTGGGCTTGTGTACAGGCCCACTAACTTTTCTGCACTTACTATTGTACTCAGTTTTTACTTAGTGTTTACTTCTGCCTACTTTCTATGTAGTGTCTGTGTTTACTTTACAAATCCAATGCCTTCCCTTTACCGGGATTTACGCCTTGGTGCCAGTCGCCAGCCCCTGGCCTATGGAAGGCGGGCTTGGGGTAGTCACGTCACGGGCCCCGAGGATGGGTCATGACAAATTGGTATCAGAGGAGTTCGGTTCTACCGTAGAACTTGGGACTCTGATCTTTTTCTAAGTGAAGCAATAGTGTTTAGCATATTGGGTGTGGTTATCAGTCCAGGGAGTCCAGTGTTGGTGTGACGGCCGATGTATCCATACACCAGGACCCTGACTTCTGATTTCTGACTTAGTGCACGAAAACATTGATAGCATGTGTGTTTTATGTTTTCTTTTTGATTACTTTTTGTCAGCTCACCAGGTACATTTTTCTGACCGTGGCGCATCTGTTTCCTTTTTCAGGATGGCCCCACGATGGCAGCCAGCTAGGGTTCCGAGAGTTGAGCGTGACGACAACCCACCGAGCGACGAGGCCTCGGTACAGGGCCCTTTGACAGCTGAGGCACCGGCGGTACCTCTACCTGCCGAGCCACTAATGCTTCCAGCCCCAGCCGCTGACGATGCACGTCGCCTTAGTGAACTGCATGAGTTCCAGTGCCAGCAACCTCCCAGGTTCGGTAGGGAGACGGACTCCCAGGTGGCAGAGGACTAGCTAGAGGTAGTTGTGCGAGTTTTCCGGTTAGTGAGGACACCAGCAGACCTCATGGTGATCCTCGCAGCGAGCCTACTGCACGCGGTAGCGGGCCAATGGTGGAGCTTGATGCTACAGGTGCACGATGAGGCATCCCTTCTCTGGACAGACTTTGAGAGCCTCCTCCTCTCAGAGTTCATCCCAGCCACCCTCCGTGTGGTGTGCATCCAGGAGCATCTTCAACTACGGCAGGGCAGCTTGACGGTCTCCCAGTACTCGGTGAGATTTACCTATCTTTCGCGCTACTTGACAGACATGGTACGTGACCCATTCTTCTGGACCCGGACCTTTAAGCAGGGTTTGAGACATGAGATCAGGGCATCGCTGATCTCCCTCAGCATTCCAACTCAGGCAGGACTACTGGAGTGAGCCCTTTTGATCGAGAGCTTCCTTGTTGAGCCTTCATCAGCAGCGAGACCCACCGCGGGGCGACACGTAGAAAAGTCTTCTGCAGCAGGCAGTCGACGGATGACTCAGGGGTCCAGGAAGACCAGACCCTCACGTAGACGACCTCAGGACACTGGCTCAGTAGTGCGGGGCACACAGCGTGGAGCTAGTCTTTCGAGTGGCATGCAGTGCTACACATACGGCGGGCAGGGCCACATGGCTCGTGACTGCCCGACCCACCGTGCTGAGGAGCAGCAGATGGTTGAGGGGCCACCCAGGCAGAGGAAGAGGGTCGACCATGGCGGTCTGCAGGGAGGAGGCGGACGAGGCAGAGGAGCTGGCCGAGCAGCAGGTGGTGGGCGACGCTTTGAGGCTCTACCACCACCACCATCGGGAGGTCCACCCCGACCACAGGGAGCTGGCGGGCATAGACAGGCACAGCTCCAGGCAGTGGAGGCCTATGACCACGGCGCACCCGAGATGACTCGAGGTACTATCTGTGTCTATTCCAACCTTTCTGCAGTTCTTATAGACACATAAGCGAGTCACTCTATCATAGTCGCTTCCCTTGTTCGGAGCTCGGAGATTCCGACAGAGCCGTTTGCTCGATCCTTACGGCTAGAGACTCCTACGGGAGCAGACTCAACAATTACGCACTGGTGCCGACAGTGTGAGCATACTCTAGGAGGCGAGAGCTTCGGTTGGGATCTTCTTGTAGCGGCATAGAGGCCTTACGACATCCTCTTGGGCATGGATTGGTTATCTACAGTCCATGCACAGATTGACTATATTAGGCGCAAGGTGCGATGTGTACGCACCGACGAGAGCAGGTTCACATTCACCGGCGAGAAGGGAGCCTTCGCAGCACAGGATGGACTTCCATAGAGGAGAGCACATCCCATCACTCATCAGTTAGCTAGCCTCATCCTAGGATCAGTTGACATGCGGAGTCCTATTTTTCCTGCAGTGGTGGATCAGTATGCGAATGTCTTTCCAGATGACGTTCCAGGACTACCTCCTCACAAATAGGTAGACTTTTATATTGTTCTATACCCTGGGACAACCCCGATATCCACTCCAGCCTATCGGATGGGCCCCGATGAGCTTTGAGAGCTACGATTACAGTTGGAGGACTTGCAGGGCGAGGGTTTCATCCGACCCAGTGTTTCACCCTGGGCTTCCCCGATATTGTTCACCAAGAAGGCGGATGGGAGCTTGCGACTTTGTGTCGACTATCGTTTCCTGAACCAGGTGACCGTGAGGAACAAGTATCCGCTACCGAGGATTGATGACCTCTTCAATCATCTCAAGGGATCACGGTGGTTCTCAAAGATAGACCTCAAGTCAGGCTATCATCAGCTCAGAGTTTGGGACGTGGACGTGCAGAAGACAGCCTTCAGATGCCGGTATGGCCACTATGAGTTCTTGGTTATGACATTCGGCATAACCAATTCTCCAGCGGTGTTCATGGGCCTCATCAACATGATCTTTAAGCCGTACCTTGATCGATTTGTCGTGGTTTTCATCGATGACATTTTGATTTACTCGACGAATGAGGAGGAGCACGCCTACCACTTGTGAGTTGTACTGGACACACTCCGAGAGCACTAGCTATATGGAAAGCCCTCAAAGTGTCAGTTCTGGATATGTGAGGTCCACTTCTTGGGACACGTCATATCTGAGGCGGGAGTTGCGGTGGATCCTGAGAAGATCGAGGCAGTGCTAGCCTGGGAGCCACCCAAGAGCATGACAGACGTGCGGAGTTTCTTGGGACTAGCTGGATAATATCGGTGATTTGTGCCAGACTTCTCCAAAGTTGCGGCACCACTCTAAGCTCTTATGAAGAAGGGGAAACTCATTGTGTGGTCAGACAGATGTCAGCAGAGCTTCCAGGAGCTGAGACAGAGAATGACCAGCGCCCCTATCTTGAGGTTGCCTGAGGAGGGAGTAGGGTATGTAGTCTACTGCGATGCATCAGGGAACGAACTCAGATGTGTCCTGATACATGAGCGGGCAGTGATCACCTATGTATCACGTCAGTTGAGGCCGCATGAGAAGAACTACGCTACCCATGACCTGGAGTTAGCAGTAGTGGTCTTCGCTCTGAAGACAATGTGACATTATCTGATGGGCGAGCGCTTTACAGTCTTTTCTAACCATCAGAGTCTCAGGTAAATCTTTTCACAGAAGGACCTGAACTTGAGCCAGCAGCGATGGATCGAGTTCCTCCAGGACTGTGACTTTGAGATATTCTATACTCCTGTGAAGGGGAACGTGGTAGCCGATGCTCTCAGCAGGAGGATGGGCATTCATCTACTCGAGGAGGAGATAGAGCAGCTAGCCACTTTGTGGATATCCTTTGTGGATCGAGATGTTTCATATTTCCTTCAGTCACTCACAGTCTCTCCTCCTCTACTACAGCGGGTGAGAGAGGCACAACGTAGGGACGCTGACTGTGAGACGCGGCGTGCAGAGATATCCTCAGGACATGCACCTGATGGTTTGTCCTTTGGAGAAGAGCACGATGTCATTTTCAGAGGACGTACCTTGGTACCAGTTGATTTACGAGAGGAGGTGCTGAGATAGTTTCACACCTCACCTTTGGTGGTACATCATGGAGTGGCGAAGATGTACCAGGATCTCAGATGACAGCACTGGTGGCCGGGCATGAAGAAGGCTGTGGAAGAGTTTGTTTCTCGATGCCTCACCTGCCAGCAGGTGAAGGCAGAGCACCAAGTACCAGTAGGCTTGGTACAGCCCTTGGAGGTCCCGGAGTGGAAGTGGGACGGCATATCTATGGACATCGTGACTGGACTTCCACGCACTTCCAGAGGTCATGACTCCATTTGGGTGACTATCGACCAACTCACCAAGTCGGCTCACTTATTACCCATCAGAGAGCAGGGCTCAGTGGAGAGCTTGGGACGTCCATACATTCAGGATATTGTACGGCTTCACGGTGTTCCATCATCCATCGTCTGCGATCGATATGCTCGCTTTACTTCCCATCTTTGGAAGGGGTTGTAGGAGGCGTTCAAAAAGCAGCTACATCTGAGCACCGCCTTTCACCCTCAGATAGATGGTCAGACAGAGAGGACCATTCAGACTCTTGAGGACATGCTCCGCGCATGTGTTCTCAACTTTGGTCATAGCTGGGAGGACCACCTACCCTTGGTGGAGTTTGCGTACAACAACAGCTACCACTCCACCATCCGGATGGCACCATACGAGGCGTTGTACGACCGAACATGCAGATCTTCTTTGTGTTGGAAAAACCCTAGGGAGTCAGCACTTGTGAGACCAGAGATGGTCCGGGACATGACAGAGAAGGTCCAGGTCATCCAGGAGCGGATGAGGACAGCTCAGAGACAACATAAGTCTTATGCTGAAAGGAGGCGGATGCCACTAGAGTTCGAGGATGGAGACCACATATTCTTACGTGTCTCACCTTGACGTGGTTTACGGAGATTTGGCCAAGGCGGAAAGTTGTCTCCACGCTTCATCGGACCATTCCAGGTCCTCAGCAGGATTGGAGATGTGGCTTATCGCCTGGCTCTACCACCTCAGTTGCACCGGGTGCACGATGTCTTCCACGTATCTCAGCTGAGGAGATACTTGCACGACCCAACACACATCATTGACCATGGGGAGCTGAACGTTGATGATGGGGCGACTTTTGCGAAGGTACCAGTGGAGATCGAGGATCGACAAGAGCGGGTCCTACGTGGACGATCGATCCCTCTAGTGTGCATCAGATGGCATCACGGGAACCTCCAGGAGAGCACTTGGGAGCGGGAGGCTCAGACGCGTGCTCAGTACCCACTTTTGTTTCCCTAGTTTATGATGTATCTTTACGGGGACGTAAATCCCTGAGGTGGGAGTGATGTAAAGATCCGTAAAATTCAAGGAAATTTTTTTCCTTAATTTTGTATAGAATTTTACAAGAACGCAGTTTCTGACGGCACGTGATTCCGAGGCCGGTGTGCCCGGAATCATTTTCCGAAGTTTGGCTCGGGTACGTTCAGTGAACGAACGAGCGGGTTTTTCTAACTTTTGAACCGGTGCTCGGAATAGAATTCCGAGGGCACCGATGGAATCGTAGCGCCGATATTTTCTTAGAAACTCCTCTTCCGGAGTTTCCTTTGCTCGAGTGTGGTTTTTAATTTTTGGGGTTAAGTGAATAAAATAAAATAAAGTGGTGCGACAACTTTATTTTTATTTCACTTAAAGCCACTTAAAGCCACTTAAAGATACTTAATCTAAGTTGCAGCGGATAGGGTGGAACCCAAAATATCTTACCCTCTAGGTAGGATATTTGTGAGGTGGGGCCCGCATGAGCCCCACCGTTTCTTTTCCCCTAAGTAACGCACCCGCGAAAACTCATCTTTAATGAATGTCAACTAGTGAGTTTTCTAAAACTCTTAAACGCTCCTATTAAATGGGAAGTTAAGTCGTTACCATTAATTCACCGAATTAATGGTTCATTTCTTAACATGTTTTCAAACTGTTGGCATAATAATAAAATAAGACCAACACACTTTCTTCTTGGGTGCGGTTTGTTGAGAGGATTTGGAGAAACTGTATCTTTATCCTCCTTCGCGAAGAACGCGAAGAACGCGAAGAACGCGAAGAACGCCTGCCTTCGACTAAAGGAGACGAAGAATGCCAAACCCTCAGAGATTGATGACGCGACGCCGTGTACCATGACACTGACGATTCTCCTCCCCCGATGTTCTTCTACGGTGATCCGTCCCCACGACAATCTTTGATCTACACCGTTTGAGGTAGGGGAATATAGATCTTTTTAATTTCCTTTGTGGATTTTTTCCTTAACATGGATTTAATTCGTGAAATTAAATCTGTGTGTTTTCTTTAACCCTAAGAGATCATCGACGCGACGCCGTATACCGTGACGATGCAACGCCCTTCCGTGACGCGACGATCCTATTCTTCCACGACGGTCAATTCGGCGAAGAACTCTCATTCGACGAGTACTACGAGGTAGGGGTTTTATTTGAGAATATTATTATTTCCCATGGTTGTTCCTTCTAAAACAAAGAACCAGGATCAAAGTTCAATTTTAATTTATTAAAATTGTGCCTTGTTAGGTTTTCATGTGTTGATTATTATTCCAAATTGTCATCACCTAACGCGGAGGGTGCGGGCCAAAAAAACACGGCCCGACAACCCTCCACAGTTTTTCGTTGATGCGTGGATTAACGGCGTTTACGAAATGGGATTGGAATGGCGATTGGAGGCCTTCGCAGAAAATTCCGGATCCCGGGAGAGCCGTAGGCACAAACCGCAGGCAAAACGGACCACCAGAGCGCGTCCGGTGGTCCGCGAAAGTTTCCGCCACGCGCCACGCCGGCGCCTGCGGCCGGCAGCGGCCGGCCGCTAGGAAGCGGCGGCGCCCGGCGCGCCTCCGGCAAGACCCACCATGGCTGAAGCCATGCAGGACCGTAGGGAAGGGACGCGGCCTTGCGCCATCTCTGGTGACATGGAGCGGCCCCCACGCGGGGCCGCGACTCTCCTTCACGTGGGGGCAGCGCACACCCGCCCGCGGCTCGACCGTAACAGTCGAGCCGACACACCGGCCGGGCCGGGTCGCGCCCAGGCCGAGCTGGGCCACCCTGGCAAGGCCGAGCCGCGCCGGCCGGGTCGGACCCGAACCCGGGTCGGGTCAAACCGGTTCGGGCCGACCCAGGGGGTTGGGCCTTGTCGGTCCGGGCCCATACCCCCCGTTTTCGGACCTTTTCGGTCTTTTACCCGTACCTTGAGCTACGGGCCTCCGATCGACGCACCATCAGTGGCGATGTGATCCCTATATCGAGACGGTCGTTTCGGCAATTACACTCAAGGTTTCAGAATATTTTGGGTTCGGATGGGTTGGTTCGTACATGAAACCAACGAGGCCCTCGGAGCGGAAACACTCATATCATTAGCTACGAACGTCCGATTGACGTGCTCTAAATTTTTTTGGATTTCTTTAAGTGAGACAGATCTTTTTGGAATACTCCGCCCGAGGTTTGGACGTAGGTGGAGTACGGTCGGGTTGGTTTTGCCTTAAAAACCAACTGGGCCCCTGGGACGAAAAAGCCAATAACTCGCAGGCCGGGCGTCGGATTGACGCGCCGTCTGCGACGTTGAGTTCATGTTGACGATACGGAACTTTTAGATACATCAACTCTGGACTATTTGTCAGTTGATGTATCAGCCTCTCAGCTCGTGAAGCAGACCCTCCCGAACGATCTTGCTGTGTGTGGGAACCCTAGAGCTGGCTGCGTTTGCGACTGCGACGACGACGACTGTGCAGAGATCCTCAGTAGATTCGGCGGCGGCGACTAAAACACTCAGCGATCCATTGTGGATCAGTGTTACTGATCCTGTGTGGGTCCGATCATATGTGGGTCATCGCTCAGCGGTCCTGTGTGGGCCAGCGCCTATAGATCCTGTGTGGGTCCGATCCTGTGTGGGTCTTTACAGCGGTTAGTTACCTATCGATCTTGTGTGGGCTAGATCCATTGTGGGTCATTACGGGGTTTAGTTACCTATCAATCCTGTGTGGGTCAGATCCTTTGTGGGTCATTGCGGGGGTCAGTACCTATCGATCCTTTGTGGGTCCGATGACTTAGATGAATCAGTGGCAATACCTGATCATCTCTATCGTCATACAAAGAAGTATACCTGTGTGAGTTGAATCCTGTTTTTCTTTCCTTTGTGGATTGTGTTGTGCTATCATGTGTGGATTTACGTTTTTCTTTCCTCTGTGGGCTGGGTTGTACTTCGGTTCCGATTTTGGAGCAGAATGAGAATTGATGACTTAGGTATATGTTTGGGAATATACCTAAGCAGTGCCAGATGTTACTTCGTGATTGTATCTTTCCTTTGTGGATTATCCTTTGTGGATTATGGGAGACCTTTGGGGGTCTCGGGGTTCCTACTGAGTAGCTTATACTCACCCCTGCATGGGCTATGCCCGCACTACATTGTGTTGGTTGCAGACGACGGAAAACGCTGATTGTGGTTGAGGATTGCGGAGGAGTATGATACCTGGAGGTGGACCACTGGCCGGGACGTACTCGGAGCGGTTGGCTGGACCCGAGGAGCAGAAGAGGCTATCTGTACCCACCCTTCAGGTGGGATTTCCAGTGGACAGCTCGACGTTGCGGCTTTACTTTTCAGTTGTTGTTTTCCCTTTCCAGTTGTACGTTACTTTCAATTTGAGCTTGTATACTGGCCCACTTACTTTTCCGCACTTACTATTGTACTCAGTTTTTACTTAGTGTTTACTTCTTCCTTCTTGCTCTGTGGTGTTTGTGTTTACTTTACAAAGGCAATGCCTTCCCTTTACCAGGATTTATGCCTTGGTGCTAGTCACCAGCCCCTGGCCTATGGAAGGCGGGCTTTGGGTAGTCACGGCACGGGCCCCGAGGACAGGTTGTGACATAAATCATAGAAATCAGAAGACATAAAGGTAACATGAGGCATTCATAACATTCTTACGTAGGGAGTAACCCTCTTGGTTATGTTTGGAATACCCATCACAGTATATTCCCTAAATCTCTTGGGAAAAACCTTAACGTTTAACCCCTTTGTGTTACCCAATTCATTGGAGAGCTATATCGGGCTCACCCACCCTTAGTTTATCACGGAACCACCCGTCTTCATAATAATTCCCAAGAACCATAACATAATCATATCACATAAAACATGCATAAAGGAAACATAACATTTTCACTTTTCAATCAAAAGATATAAATACAACACATTGATATAAAAACATTATGAAAACCATTTTCAATACCAAAATAAAATAAAAGGAAAACATGGTATTTGTTTTTCATTAAAAAAAGGTATGGCTTGTAGAGGAATCCGAAACTCAAATAATGGTCACGGCGGTGGAGAAGTCGTTGTTGCCGCATACGTACGACCAAAACATTCCCTTTTGTCATTTAGTAAAATGATTTGTAAAAAAAAGATTACTTTCAGATAAACGTAAAAGTCAAAGGGGTTTATACACCGTATAAAAGAAGGTTGTGTATAAAACAAAATTTTCCTCAATGAAAGGAGATTGAGATGAAGTCCCATACAAAGATGGTATCCTTGGATTAAGGATAAATCAATTACATAATTATGTGTGACAAACTAATACACCAAATATAAGTGGATATTAAGTGTAAAACAATCAGAGGTTACTCACATATATTCATATAATGACATATTCAAGGAGTACAAGATTATCCCAAAGAATCAAAATTGGGTTAAGAAGTTCCCTTGCAAAAATTGGACAGCCTAACGGCGTCACTACAAAATTCAGAAAATGAGTTGATGAGAGATAAAAAGGGTATCTAATCACTTGGACATAAAATTTAAATCACTAATGTTATAGAAGAACATATCCCAACATAATTTTATGTGAATTAAAATACATAACAAAATAGGTCTTTTAAAAAGATGAGGGTGAAAGGTTCCCTTACCGACATGGGTATCTTTCGAAACATACACCCTGTGAAAGAAGGACAATACAACATTGATGTAAATACTCATAAATGAAACTATATTACACAATGAGTAAAATAATGGGCAGTACATACACCACTCAAAGGACATTGTGGGAAATGTAGCATAAATCTCACGGGAATAAAAGTGAGATGAAAAATCCCTTACAAAAACTCGACAGCCTAACGACGCCACTTAAAACATACAAAAATGGATTGATGAGATCAAATAGGGTCTCTCATCATATTAAAATAAAATGGACAGCAAGAGGGATATAAAAGAACACCCCCCATCATAACAAATAGGAGCTTAAAAGAAGTGACATAATGGAGAGTACTTAAAAAGAAAGAGAGAGGTTAGATCTTTTATGAAAATTCGGCAGCCTAACGGCGCCACTCAAAACATCAAAAATGGATTGAAGAGATAGAATATGGTCTCTCATCATATGAACATAAAAATTACAGTGAGAGTAATATAAAAAAACATCCCAATCACAAGAAATATGAGTTTAAAAGGAATGGCATAAAAAAGTGTACTTAAAAAAATAGAGGAGTAGGATCCCTTACCTTGGGTCTGACTTGACTCGATCGTTCTTTAACATCCTGAATAATAAACTTGATTTAATTTCTACTTTCTTAAGAACCTTTTTCAATTTCATTATTACTTTTATATCACTTATTTCCATGTTATAAACATTATGTAATCATTTAAGTTAATAATGTTTGTTTTGTCGATATTTGGTTTTTAAGTCGAAAGTGGACTTCTTACAATTACATGTTATTCGTGTGGTCAAAGGTTCATTATATACAGAATGATATTCATGATTTGGATATCATATATATCATATATATCTAGAATATAAATTTATTTATAATATTACATAATCATTTAGAGGTAATAAATGAAATGCACCGTTCATGGAGACGGTAAGCCGTACGTACGCATGAACGCTACTTTCATTTCTATGTCATATTAATGGAATTAAAACTAAATGATAGGTATGTATATTTTAATTCCAGAATTATACTCATCATTAATATGTAACATACATCATATATAATAACTTTAAATACATCCTTTATACATCCCACATATGGAATTAACGAATCAAATCACTTTGAGGGGGCGGCAGTCCGCACTTCCTAAATTGAAATTATCGTGTTTACCCACAATGGAAACCATAAAGGTATGCCAAAAAAGGAAAATACATAAGCTTAAGTAAAACACAAAAACATATTATATATAATATATAAATATAGTGACTTCTTAATGGCCACCTTTTAAGGTGTTATATGAGTGTTGAACAATCATCGTTTTGTGAGGCAGAAATTCTCCATCCACAGAAGCAGTATGTTATTTGACCATTTGATGTAGGTGTGTGTAATTTTAGATTGAATGATTCTTATAACAACATCCTAGTATATTGAAGATACTAGAGTTGTTACAAAAGAAATTAATAAAAAGTGTTTACGAGGTTGGAGGAGCAAAATAAACCAACAGAATTCAAGTGAAGACATTACCTTAAAATCGGGTAACTCCCTTTGGATTGAGCTCAATGGCTTACTTGGGAAGACTTCTGCCAAATTTGAGGCTTCAAGGAGTAATAGAGGGATGTGGAGAGGCAAAATGGGAAGGGGTTGGCCGAGCCAAAGGCTTTTGAAGTGTGGGTAAGGAGGTAGAGGTGGGGGCCTTTTATAAGAGGAGAGGAGGGGCGCTCTTGGAAAGTAAAGAAATGTTACTTTATTTGAAAATGCGTTTCGGATTTAAAAGGTCCCACATTGATATAATTCAAGAATAAGGTGATAAGGATTCTAAATACACCAATCCAATAGGTTTTGGACATGTGTAGGTCATATATTTTACATTATCTTTTAATTTTATTTAAATCCATTATTGATGAAGTAATCGCTCCATCATTATGATGTCATAACTAATTTTATTTATTTAATGTCTAAAAATTTTAAAACAAATATCATGATGTAGGAAATCTTTTTATCTTTCCAATTACTAGTTATAGAGAAAAATTTGACTTTTATAACCCCATGTAAAAATTGGTTTAGTAAAACAACTCATGTTTGTGTCATTTTTACTTTTACATTAAATAAAAAGTTATTTATGTCATTTCCCAACCAATGTAGCTCCATGGGGTCCCAAAGTTTACCCATGGATTTTCTTCATCGGCCATGACACATCCAATAAGAGTAGGACATGTTTCAAGCTCATCTCATATTATTAAAACATTATTTTTACCTTAAACTACACTAATTACCTCTAATCGCGATTAAAAACTTAAAAGTTACTATTCACCAAAAAATTATTTTAATTTCATTGAACCACATTTTACTTCTTAATTACAACCATGTATGTCAGATTTTTGAAATTCAAAACACAGAGGTGGTAAAATTTCTTTTAAATGGAAAATCAGTTTTTATAAATACCACTTAGTGGTTACACTATTCATCAAAAATTGAAGTTCTTCAGAAAAACACAAAAACTTCACCCTAAGCTATATTTGATATTCCAGATTCAAAAATGAAGTCTATTTTACAAAATTAAAAACATATAAGTTTCATTAATTAATTTAATAATTAATTCCCACTGTCAGAGCAAATAGCGTGTTTTTATGAAACAATAAGTATCAAAAGATTGACACTAGTTTAAGTCCAATTTCAAAGTGAAATTAATTTCAATGACCCAAATTGGATTAAATAGTGAAAATATATTATATTTTAACTTTAAAACCAATTAAAAATATAATATAATCATATAAATAAATTAGATTAAAAAGTGGTTTTGAATTAAAATACAACATTTTACACTATTCATTAAAAAATGAACTTTATCGGAAAAATACCAAAAATTTACACAAAGTAAATTTTGATGTACCGATTCTAAAGAAGAATTTTATTTTTTCAAATATAACACATAGAATTTTCAAAAAGGGGATTTAAAAGTGGTTTGTCATCGAAAGGCGGTGAATCGACCTTTTAAAGAATATTAGAATGTTTATGCTTAAAAATTGGATTCATTCGCATTTTTAATCCTCTAACATTTATTGTAAAGAGTAAAAATATTTGAAAAACATATATAATCATTTTATTTAGTTCAGTTCATTCCCTCCATTACAACGGCTAGGCGTTAACTACCATTTAAAATAATATTATTTTATTATTAGAGTGCAATGTAAGATTTCAAAGGAAATTGTTGTCGCATATTGGGTACGCCATCGAGCATAGAATCCCCTTTAAAGTAATATTAATATTTTATTCACAAATAGGGATAAATATAAAAATTTCATATTCTTTATTTACCTGGGGTGTTACATCTTTCCCCCCTTTTTTTGAATTGCGTCCTCTCAATTTTTAAATTGGGCTCGGAAGCATCCTTGAAAGTCCCACATCGGAACAAGAGTCGGTAAAACAATCACATTAAAATGAAGAAAAATAATTACAAAGGTCACCCGAGTTAACCCATACTAGGATTCCATGTAGAAAAACATGGACATGGAAGAAAAAACAGAGGGTCATGTTCTGATGGAGAGTGATAGTAAACATGTCTAGGAGAAAGTTAACCATAAGAAAAACACAAACTTGTGATGGGTTAAATGGTATTCGATTCCCCTGTAAGAAAAGTTAATAGACAACATTTTTTTTATTGAGGAATTTATTCATAAGGTAACATAATTACTTATCTTGTTGAATTTCAACTTTTATTAGATTTCTTACACAAACTCATATTTTCTCCAAAAGACGAGTATTTAGGAAGACTTGTTCACTATGATCAACTTCTAGAGAATCACATAATCCACAAAAGATAACTATTTACTTACCATGTCTTTAGACTTTAACCAAAACCAAAAACAAAATGGTTAGTATAATATCAGATAATCCAGAAAAGGATAACCCTTTATAAAAAGTAAATCTATTCTTAATCTCCAAAATTTGTCCAACAAAACCCAAAGTTCAACGAGGACCATTTGATAAACAATTTGTCCATAAAATTCTTCAAAGTAAACCAAAATAAGTTTGAAACCCAAATATTTGAAGGATTTAGTCACATAGTCTTCCAAGGTACAAATTAACTTTTATCTCTAAATAACCTCATTTGCTCTTAAATTCTCATATTGAAAAGTAATTAACCTAATCACATATCCTCGATGATAGGTTAATCATTTCCATAGATAACCAAAAATAAACTTACTCTTGATTATTAAAATCATATAACTAAAAAAAATTATTCAAACTAACTAGGGACTTCACGTAGTCCAGCGGTAGGCGATAAATACCAGTCGCACTTTGGTTGTGGGTTCGATTCCCACATCTTTGTTCGACGCGACTGGTTGTCACACGGTCTGCGTGTTGTCCTTTTTCCAAAACTATATAATTCTTAAAACATTCCACAAAACGAGGTAAAATCTTCAAAAATGATTATAACATATTTTAACCTCAAGTTTATCTCATGCCTTTCGTTTTCCATCATAACATATAATAACCCATAATTACCTCAAAAGTAATGATCATATAAACTATAATGGTTACCATTATAATTATTACCTAAACTTCCACATCGATTGGTTATCTCATAAATGATGCATTACAGATCATACCAAGGTTCAAGTGGTTGATCATGACTCCTTGATAGTTGGTTTAGAACAAGCACGAGTTTCCTCATTGAATCCCCGATTTTATCTAGTATCTTAATCAGAGAACCACCACATTTTCCTTCAAAACTGTTGCCTCTTTGGTTCCTGCTAGATCCATCCATTCACTAAAAACAAAAATGTCAGTGTGAGTATATCAACAAAACCATCATGTACTAATGAGGAAGGTAAAAACTAAGATATACTTACTCATTCACTTTATCTAAAACTATGACTCTTTCTGAAATCCTAACCATTATGGTAATGTCACTTGTGCTTAGAAAATACACAAACCCTTAAAGTTATCTATACAGACCTTTGATTCCAACTATAATGCCCCAGCCTTAAACCTTACTTAATCTTGAGTTATTACAAGATTACACATTGAGGATCTTTTCAAGTTTAGAGTTTTAGAGAATTAGATCATAAAACTTGCATTGCATTCCACATTTATACAAAGTGGTTATATAAAAGATAGTATTCATTTTTCCCATCAATGGAAACATATTTAAAATAAAACGTGGATTTTTTCTTGACACTTCCTTGACACTATCATCATATCATGTACCCTTCCCTTGACCTGTGAAAAACATTTCAAAAACTTGGGATGAGCATAAAAAGCTCAGTAAGGGATATAAAAATATGGAAAGGAAACATGAGTACATGTATACATAAGAAGGAAATCATACTTTACCCATAAAACATAAGCACTTTAAAATACCTCATAAAATAATGAATAAATCATAAAAATCATAAGATATAAAGGTAAATTGAGGAATTCATAACATTCTTACATAGGGAGTAACCCTCTTGGTTATGTTTGGAATACCCATCACAGTATATTCCCTAAATCTATTCAGAGAAACCTTAACGTTTAACCCCTTCGTGTTACCCAATGCATTGGAGAGATATATCGGGCTCACCCGCCCTTATTTTATCACGGAACCACCCGTCTTCATAATAATGCCCAAGAACCATAACATAATCGTATCACATAAAACATGCATAAAGGAAACACAACATTTCCACTTTTCAATCACAAGATATCAATACAACACATTGATATAAAAACATTATAAAAACCATTTTCAATACCAAAATAAAATTAAAGTAAAACATGGTATTTATTTTTCATTTAAAAAAAGGTATGGCTTGTAGAGGAAGCCAAAACTCAAATAATGGTCATGGCGGCGGAGAAGTCGTTGTCACCGCATATGTACGACAAAAACATTCCCTTTTGTCGTTTAGTAAAATGCTTTTAAAAAAATATTCATTTCAGATAAAAGTAAAAGTCAAAGGGTTTTATACACCACACAAAATAAGGTTGTGTATAAAACAAAATATGCCTCAATGAAAGGAGATTGAGACGAAGTTCCATACAAAGAAGGTATCCTTAGATAAAGGATAAATCAATTACATAATTATGTGTGACAAACTAATTCACCAAATATAAGTGGATATTAAGTGGAAAACAATCAGAGGTTATTCACACATATTCATAGAACGACATATTCAAGGAGTACAATCTTATCCTAAAGAATCAAAATTGGGTTAAGAAGTTCCCTTGCAAAAATTTGACAGCCTAACGGCGTCACTACAAAATTAAGAAAATGAGATGATGAGAGATAAAAAGGGTATCTCATCACTTGTACATAAAATTTAAATCACTAAGGATATAGAATAACATATCCCAACATAATGTTATGTGAATTAAAAGACATAACAAAAGAAGTCTTTTAAAAAGAGGAGGGTGAAAGGTTCCCTTACCGACATGGGTATCTTTCGAAACATACACCCCGTGAAAGAAGAACAATACAACATTGATGTAAATACTCATAATTGAATGTATATTACACAATTATTAAAATAATGGGCAGTACATATACCACTCAACGGAAATTGTGGAAAATGTAGCAAAAATATCACGGGAATAAAAATGAGATGAAAAATCCCTTATGAAAACTCGGTAGTCTAACAGCGCCACTTAAATCATACAAAAATGGATTGATGAGATCAAATATGGTCTCTTATCATATTACAATAAAATGTACATCAAGAAGGATATAAAATAACATCCCCCATCATAACAAAGAGGATCTTAAAATTAGTGACATAAAGGAGAGTACTTAAAAGAAAGAGAGGTTAGATCTCTTATGAAAATTCGGCAGCCTAACGACGCCACTCAAAACTTTCAAAATGGATTGATGAGAGAGAATAGGGTCTTTCATAATATGAACATAAAACATACAGTAAGTGTAATATAAAAGAACATCCCAATCACATGAAATATGAGCTTAAAAGGAGTGGCATAAAAGAGTGTACTTAAAAAGAAAGAGAGGAGTAGGATCCCTTACCTCGGGTCCGACTTGACTCGATCATTCTTTAACTTACTGAATAATAAACTTGAGTTAATTTCTACTTGCTTAAGAACCTTTTTCAAGTTCATTATTCCTTTTATATCACTTATTTCTATGTTATAAACATTATGTAATCATTTAAGTTAATAATGTTTGTTTTGTCAATATTTGGTTCTTAAGTTGAAAGTGGAATTCTGACAATTACATGATGTTCATGTGGTCAAAGGTTCATTATATCCAAAATGCTATTCATTATTTGGATATCATATATATCATATATATCCATAATATTCATGTATTTATAATATTACATAATCATTTAGAGGTAATAAATGAAATGCACCGTTCATGGAGATGGTAAGCCGTACGTACGCATGAACGCTACATTCATTTCTATGTCATATTAATGGAATTAAAACTAAATGAGAGTTATGTATATTTTAATTACAGAATTATATTATCATTTATGTGTAACATAAATTATATATAATAACTTTAAATACATCCTTTATACATCCCACATATGGCATTAACGAATCAAATCACTTTGAGGGGGCGATAGTCCGCACTTCCTAAAATGAAATTGTCGTGTTTACCCAAAATGGAAACCATAAAGGTATGCCACAAAAGAAAATTACAGAAGCTTAAGTAAACCATAAAAATATTATATATCATATATAAATATAGTGACATCTTAATGGCCACCTTTTAAGGTGTTATATGAGTGTTGAACAATCATCGTTTCGTGAGGTAGAAATTCGCCATCCACAGAAGCCGTATGTTCTTTAACCATTTTATGTAGGTGTGTGTAAGTGTAGCTTGAATTATTCTTATAAAAAAATCCTATTATATTGAATATACTGGAGTTTTTACAAAAGAAATGAATAAAAAGAGTTTAGGGGGTTGGAGAAGAAAAATAAAACAAAAGAACACAAGTGAAGACATTACCTTAAAATCGGGTAACTCCCTTTGGTTTGAGCTCAAAGGCTTCCTTGGGAAGACTTCTGCCCAAGGTGAGGCTTCAAGGAGTAATAGAGAAATGCAGAGGGACAAAATGGTCAGGGGTGGTCCGATCCAAAGGCTTTGGAAGTGTGAGTAAGGAGGTAGGGGTGGGGTCCTTTTATAAGAGGAGAGGAGGGGCACTCTTGGAAAGTAAAGAAATGATACTTTATTTGAAAATGAGTTTCGGATTTAAAAGGTCCCACATTGTTATAATTAAAGGATAAGGTTATAAGGTTTAGAAATCCATCAATCCAGTAGGTTTTGGACATTTGTAGGTCATATATTTTACATTATCTTTTCATTTTATTTAAATCCTTTATTAATGATGTAATCGCTACATCATTATGATGTCATAAATAATTTTATTTATTTAATGTCTAAAAATTATAAAACAAATATCATGATGTAGTAAATCGTTTTATATTTCCAATGACTATTTATAGTCAATAATCTGACTTGTATAACCTCATGTAAAAATTGTTTTAGTAAAACAACTCATCTTTGTGTCATTTTTACTTTTACATTAAATAAAAAGTTATTTATGTCATTTCCCAACCAAAATGGCTCCATGGGGTCCCCAAGTTGAACCATGGATTTTCTGGGTCGGCCATGACACATCCAATAAGGGAAGGACATGTGTCAAACTCATCTCATATTATTAAAACATTATTTTTACCTTAAACTACACTAATTACCTCTAATCGCGATTAAACACATAAAAGTTACTATTCACCAAAAATCATTTTAATTCCATTGAACCACATTTTTCTTCTTAATGACAACCATGTATGTCATATTTTTGAAATTTAAAACACAGAGGTGGTAAAATTTCATTTAAACAGAAAATCAGTTTTTATAAATACCACTTAGTGGTTTCACTATTCATCAAAAATTGAAGTTCTTCAGAAAAATACCAAAACTTCACCCTAATCTATATTTGATATTCCAAATACCAAAATGAAGTCTATTTTAAAAAATTAAAATCATATATGTTTCATTAATTAATTTAATAATTAATTCCTGCTGTCAGAGCAAATAGCGTGTTTTTATGAAACAATAAGTATCAAAAGATTGACACTAGTTTAAGTCTGATTTCAAAGTGAAATTAATTTCAATGACCCCAATTGGATTAAATGGTAAAAATATATTCTAATTTAACTTTAAAACCAATTAAAAATATAATCTAATCATATAAATAAATTAGATTAAAAAGTGGTTTTGAATTAAAATACAACATTTTCACTATTCAGTAAAAAATGAACTTTATCGGAAAAATACCAAAAATTTACACAAAGTAAATTTTGATGACCCGATTCTAAAGAAAAATTTTATTTTGTCAAATATAACACATTGAATTGTCAAAAAGTTTATTTAAAAGAGGTTCTCCATCGAAAGGCGGTTAATCGACCTTTTAAATAATATTAGAATATTTATGCTTAAAAATTGGATTCATTCGCATTTTTAATCCTCTAACATTTATTGAAAAGAGTAAAAATATTTTACAAACATATATAATCATTTTTTAGCTAGTTCTGTTCATTCCCTCCATTACAAAATCTAGGAGTTAACTACCAATTAAAATATTATTATTTTATTATTAGAGTGCAACGTAAGATTTCAAAGGAACATGTTGTCGCGTATTGGGTACGCCATCGAGCATAGCATCCCCTTTAAAGTAATATTAATATTTTATTCACAAATAGGGATAAATATAAAAATTTCATATTCTTTGTTTACCTAGGGTGTTACATCTTTCCCCCCTTTTTGAGAATTACGTCCTCGCAATTTTAAAATTGGGCTCAGAAACATCCTTGAAAGTCCCACATCGGAACAAGAGTCGGTAAAATAATCACATTAAAATAAAGAAAGAGAATTACAAAGGTCACCCGAGTTAACCCATTCTAGGATTCCATGTAGGAAAACATGGACATGGAAGAAAAAACAAAGGTTCATGTTCTGAGGGAGAGTGATAGTAAACATGACTAGGAGAAAGTTAACAATAAGAAAATCACAAACTTGTGATGGGTTAAACTGTATTCGATTCACCAATAGGAAAAGTTAATAGACAAAATTTTTGTTTTTTTATTGAGGAATTTATTCATAAGGAAACATAATTACTTATCATGTTGACTCTCATCTTTTATTAGATTTCTAACACAAACTCATATTTTCTTCAAAAGACGAGCATTTAGGAATACATGTTCACTATAATCAACTTCTAGAGAATCAACTAATCAAAAAAATAGAAATATTTACTTCCCATGTCTTTAGACCTTATCCAAAACCAAAACCAAAATGGTTAGTACAATATCAGATAATCCAGAAAAGGATAACCCTTTATAAAAAAAATCTATTCTTAATCTCCAAAATTTGTCCAACAAAACCCAAAGTTCAACGAGGACCATTTGATAAAACATTTGTACATAAAATTATTCAAAGTAAACCAAATTAAGATTGAAACCAATATATTTGAAGGATTTAGTCACATAGTCTTCCAAGGTACAAATTATCTTTTATCTCCAAATAACATCAGTTGCTCTTAAATTCTAATATTGAAAAGTAATTAACCTAATCACATATCCTTGATGATAGGTTAATCATTTCCATAGATAACCCAAAATAAACTTACTCTTGATTCCTAAAATCATCTAACTAAAAAGAATTTGTCAAACTAACCAGGGACTTCACGTTGTACAGTGGTAGGCGATAAATACTAGTTGCACATTGGTTGTGGGTTCGATTCTCGCAGCTTTGTCCGACGCGACGGTTTGTCACACGGTCTGCGTGTTGTCCTTTTTCTAAAACTATATAATTCTTAAAACATTCCCCAAAACGAGATAAAATCTTCAAAAATGATCATATCATATTTTAACCTCAGGTTTATATCATGCCTTTCATTTTCCATCTTAACATATAATAACCCATAATTACCTCAAAAGTAAGGATCATATAAACTCTAATGGTTACCTTTATAATTATTACATGAACTTCCACATCGATTGGTCTTCTCGTACTTGATGCATTAAAGATCATACCAAGGTTGAAGTAGTTGATCATGACTCCTTGATAGTTGGTTTAGAACAACCAAAAGTTTCCTCATTGAATCCCGAATTTTATCTAGTATCTTAATTAGATAACAACCACAGTTTCCTTCAAACCTACTGTATCTTTGGTGCCTGCTAGATCCATCCATTCACTAAAAACAGAAATGTCTGTGTGAGTATATAAAAAAAACCATCATGCACTAATGAGTAAGGTAAACACTAACATATACATACATATTCACTTTATCGAAAACTAGGACTCTTTCTGAAATCCTAACCATTATGGTAATGTCACTTGTGCTTAGAGAATACCCTAACCTCTAAAGTTATCTAAACCGACCTTGGATACCAACTATAATGCCCCACCCTTAAACCTTACTTAATCTTGAGTTATTATAAGATTACACATTGAGGATATTTTCAGGTTTAGAGTTTTAGAGAATTAGATCATAAAACATGAATTACATTCCACATTTAAACAAAGTGGTTACATAAAAGATAGTATTATTTTTTCCCAACAACAGAAACATATTTAAAATAAAACATGGATTCTTTCTTGAAACTTTCTTGACACTATCATCATATCATGTACCCTTCCCCTGACCTGTGAAAAACATTTCAAAAACATGGGATGAGCATAAAAAGCTCAGTAAGGTGCATAAAAATATGGAAAGGAAACATGAGTACATGTATACATAAGAAGGAAATCATAATTTACCCATAAAACATAATAACTTTAACATACATCATAAAATCATGAATAAATCATAGAAATCATAATACATAAATGTAACTTGAAGCATTCATTACATTCTTATGTTGGGAGTAACCCTCTTGGTTACTTTTGGAATACCCATCACAGTATATTCGCTAAATCTCTTCAGAGAAAACATAAAATTTAACCCCTTCGTGTTACCCAATGCATTGGAGAGCTATATCGGGCCCACCCGCCCTTTGTTTATCACATAACCACCCGTCTTCATAATAATGCCCAAAAACCATAACATAATCGTATCACATAAAACATGCATAAAGGAAACATAACATTTCCACTTTTCAATCACAAGATACCAATAGAACACATCGATATAAAAACCTTATGAAAACCATTTTCAATACCAAAATAAAAGAAAATTAAAACATGGAATTTATTTTTTTTAAAAACGTATGGCTTGTAGAGGAATCCGAAACTCAAATAATGGTCACGGTGGCGGAGAATTCATTTTCGCCGCATATGTATGACAAAAACATTCCCTTTTGTCGTTTAGTAAAACTCTTTGTAAAAAAAGATTATTTTAGGATAAACGTAAAAGTAAAAGGGGTTTATACACCGTACAAAATAAGGTTGTGTATAAAAAAATATGCCTCAATGAAAGGAGATTGAGATGAAGTCCCATACAAAGACGGTATCCTTAGATTAAGGATAAATCAATTACATAATTATGTGTGCCAAACTAATTCACCAAATATAAGTGGATATTAATTGTAAAACAATACAAGGTTATTCACACATATTCATAGAACAACATATTCAAGGAGTACAAGCTTATCCCAAAGAATCAAAATTGTGTTAAGAAGTTCCCTTGCAAAAATTTGACAACCTAACGACGTCACTACAAAATTCAGAAAATGAGATGATGAGAGATAAAAAGGGTATCTCATCACTTGGACATAAAATTTAAATCACTAAGGATATAGAAGAACATATCCCAATATAATGTTATGTGAATTAAAATACATAACAAAAGATGTCTTTTAAAAAGAGGAGGGTGAAAGGTTCCCTTTCCGACATGGGTATCTTTCGAAACATACACCCCATGAAAGAAGAACAATACAACATTGATGTAAATACTCATAAATGAAAGTATATTACACAATGAGTAAAATAATGGGCAGTACATACACCACTCAAAAAATATTGTGGCAAATGTAGCAAAAATCTCAGGGGAATAAAAATGAGATGAAAAATCTCTTACGAAAACTCGGTAGCCTAACAGCGCCACTTAAAACAAACAAAAATGGATTGAGGAGATCAAATAGGGTCTCTCATCATATTAAAATAAAATTTACATCAAGAGGTATATAAAATAACATCCCCTATCATAACAAATAGGAGATTAAAAGAATTGACATAAAAGAGAGTACTTAAAAAAGAAAGAGAGCGGTTAGATCTCTTACGAAAATTCGGCAGCCTAACAGCGCCACTCAAAACTTTCAAAATGGATTGATGAGAGAGAATAGGGTCTCTCATCATATGAAAATAAAACTTACAGTAAGTTTAATATAAAAGAACATCCCAATCACAAGAAATATGATCTTAAAAGGAATGACATCAAAGAGTGTACTTAAAAAGAAAGAGAGGAGTAGGATCCCTTACCTCGGGTCCGACTTGACTCAATCATTCTTTAACTTCCTGAATAATAAACTTGATTTAATTTATACTTTCGTAAGAACATTTTTCAAGTTCATTATTCCTTTTATATCACTTATTTCCATGTTATAAACATTATGTAATCATTTAAGTTAATAATGTTTGTTTTGTCGATATTTGGTTCTTAAGTCGAAAGTGGACTTCTTACAATTACATGTTGTTCGTGTGGTCAAAGGTTCATTATATCCAGAATTATATTCAGGATTTGAATATCATATATATCATATATATCCAGAATATAAATGTATTTATAAAATTACATAATCATTTAGAGGTAAGAAATGAAATGGACCATTCATGGAGACGGTAAGTCGTATGTACGCATGAACGCTACTTTCATTTCTATGTCATATTAATGGAATTAAAACTAAATGAGAGGTATGTATATATTAATTCAAGAATTATATTCATCATTTATATGTAACATACATCATATATAATAACTTTAAATACATCCTTTATACATCCCACATATGGGATTATCGAATCAAATCACTTTGAGGGGGCGGTAGTCCGCACTTCCTAAAATAAAATTATCGTGTTTACCCACAATGGAAACCATAAAGGTATTCCACAAAAGAAAAATACAGAAGCTTAAGTAAAACATAAACATATTATATATCATATATAAATATAGTGACATCTTAATGGCCACTTTTTATGGTGTTATATGACTGTTGAACAGTCATCGTTTCGTGAGGCAGAAATTCACCATCCACAGAAATAGTATGTTATTTAACCATTTGATGTAGGTGTGTGTAAGTGTAGCTTGAATTATTCTTATAAAAACTTCCTAGTATATTGAAGATACTGTATTTTTTACAAAAGAAATGAATAAAAAGAGTTTACGGGGTTGGAGAAGCAAAATAAAACAAAAGAACAAAAGTGAAGACATTACCTTAAAATCGGGTATCTCCCTTTGGATTGAGATCAAAGGCTTCCTTGGGAAGACTTCTGCCCAAAGTGAGGCTTCAAGGAGTAATATAGGGATTTTGAGAGACAAAATGGGAAGGGGTTGGCCAAGCCAAAGGATTTTGAAGTGTGGTTAAGGAGGTAGAGGTGGGGGCCTTTTATAAGAGGAGAGGAGGGGCACTCTTGGAATGTAAAGAAATGTTACTTTATTTGAAACTGAGTTTCGGATTTAGAAGGTCCAACATTGAAATAATTTGAGGATAAGGTGATAAGGTTTCTATATCCACCAATACAATAGGTTTTGGACATGTGTAGGTCATATATTTTACATTATCTTTTAATTTTATTTAAATCCTTTATTAATGAGGTTATCACTGCATCTTTATGATTTCATAAAAAAATTATTTTTTTAATGTCCAAAAATTATAAAAATAATATCATGATGTAGGAAATATTTTTAGATTTCCAATGACTTTTTATAGTAAAAATATGACTTTTATAACCCCATTTAAAAATTATTTTAGTAAAACAACTCATGTTTGTGACATTTTTACTTTTACATTAAATAAAAAGTTATTTATGTCATTTCCCATCGAAAGTGGCTCCATGGGGTCCCCAAGATGACCCATGGATGGTATTGGTCTGCCATGACACATCCAATAAGTTTAGGACATGTGTCAATCTCATCTCATATTATTAAAACATTATTTTTACCTTAAACTACACTTATTACCTCTAATCGCGATTAAAAACTTAAAAGTTACTATTCACCCTAAAATTATTTTAATTCGATTGAACCAAATTTTACTTCTTAATGACAACCATTTATGTCGGATTTTTTAAATTCAAAACACAGAGGTGCTAAAATTTCATTTAAACGGAAAATCAGTTTTTATAAATACCACTTAGTGGTTTCAGTGTTCATAAAAAATTGAAGTTCTTCAGAAAAATACCAAAACATCACCCTAAGCTATATTTGTTATTCCAAATTCAAAAATGAAGCCTATTTTACAAAATTAAAAACATAGAAGTTTCATTAATTAATTTAATAATTAATTCCCACTGTCAGATCAAATAGCGTGTTTTTATGAAACAATAAGTATCAAAAGATTGACACTAGTTTAAGTCCGATTTCAAAGTGAAATTAATTTCAATGACGCCAATTGGATTAAATGGTAAAAATATATTCTAATTGAACATTAAAACCAATTAAAAATATAATATAATCATATAAATAAATTATATTAAAAAGTGGTTTTGAATTAAAATACAACATTTTTCACTATTCATTAAAAAATGAACTTTATTGGAAAAATACCAGAAATTTATACAAAGTAAATTTTGATCTCCCGATTCTAAAGAAGAATTTTATTTTTTCAAATATAACACATAAAATTTCAAAAAATTGGATTTAAAAGAGGTTCACCATCGAAAGGAGGTTAATTGACCTTTTAAAAAATATTAGAATGTTTATGCTTAAAAATTGGATTCATTCACATTTTTAATCCTCTAACATTTATTGTAAAGAGTAAAAATATTTGACAAACATATATAATAATTTTTTCGTTAGTTCTATTCATTCCCACCATACAACGGCTAGGCGTTAACTACCATTTAAAATAATAATATTTTATTATTAGATTGCAACATAAGATTTCAAAGGAACTTGTTGTCGTGTATTGGGTACTCCATCAAGCATAGCATCCCCTTTAAAGTAATATTAATATTTTATTCACAAATAGGGATAAATATAAAAATGTCATATTCTTTATTTACCTGGGGTGTTACAATGTAACCATGGTTAATTGATGGTTTTGGGTTTAATTTGTTTCTAGGATAGGATACATGAGTTCTAGTCGTCACTAAGTATCCCATGGGAATGGGAATCGAGCCAAATTTTGTTCTGGATAGATGTGAGGACACATGCTTTCTAAAACCATGGGGAAAAAGGAAACCATTTGAATGAGGGTCCAGAGAGGCCATATTCTTATAGTTTAAATTCATAATCCATGGACTAGGAAGCCAAGTTTATTATTCATAGATATATTACTAGTTATCCATGTTTAAGGTCATCATGTTTTAACTATAGAGGCAGGTACATTGAGGAAGTTAGATTGGTGTCAAAGTGTTGAAAACTTGCATTAATGGGGTCATGGAGGATCTACACACCATGAAGTGATCCTGAATCTAGTTTCACATGGATTAGGGTCATAAGGATTGGACCGAATGAATTGGTTAAATAGTATAAACATATGATTAGTAATCTAATAGGGTGTTTGTTTTATGGATATTTGTGTGGATTAAAAAAGTTATAACTCGACATGATAGGAGGAAATACATTCACATGTACCAGATTAATACATCTTAACAAAGAGAATATAGTTTAAGGTCAAAAATATTGGACCATAATTGAGAATAATGGCCAAAATATTGGTGAATTTGTGTCTGATCCTAGATTTACATTGTTTAGGATTCCCTGCATATCCCATGGAATTGGAAATCATCCCACATGTAGTTATTGAATGAGGAGTAGTAGGAGACCAACACTGGTGAAGTGGGAATTTCTCCCTGACATGTGAATCCCATGTTTATGGCATTAAGTATGTTTACAGATTATATTCATGTGATTGTGGATTCATTTTTTCAATCTCACAAATGGTATGTAAGGTATTTTATGTTCACTACACAGGGTAATACCACATCTTAGTTTCATGAAGTGGGATTATTGGGATTTTAATTTTAATTTCATTCCATATAGAATATGGTTTCTAATAGTTTAAATTCACAGTTCTTAGATTATAGTGGAATCAAATATATTAATATCATAATTCATAGATCATGAATATGAGTTTATGGATGTATATTTTGAACCACATAATGATGTTCTGTAGGAGAGAAATGTTGGATGTGGGAGGGGGCATCTTTGATGAGGGAATTGGGGTGTCCCATGGTTGTATTTGGGAATCCCACAATATTGAAATTGGATAAATAAACATTTTTACATTTTATTTGATGATGATATTATTCTTTTTAGTTATCCCACACATTTTATACGTGAAATACTGTGATCATTGATCCGAGTAAGACTATAGATTAATGTCAGGCTCCAAGGACATTGGAATTTTCAATTTAATTTTATACAACATGGACTATAGTTTCTATCAATTTAATTTCATAGAACTTAGACTGTAGGGTTTAAAAATGTTTGTGGTCATAATACTTAGAATATGACTCCTAGATTATGGTCATTGTGTTCAAACCATAGTTATTGTAGTTTAAGGTCATGTAGCATTGAGTAATTTCAAATAGATTAAGGTCATAATACCATTAATATAGGGATTATTTTAGTTTCTGGTCATAGATCATGGACCATGGTTTCACACTAAGTATTATTTCTCAAAATTAGAATTGGTTTCATGTGTTATATTCTCCCAACCCATCGTGATCTAAGGGTTTTCTTGGTTTGAATATCTCACTTGGATAATATAATGTACATCCCACCTGGTCTCAAACATTGGTGTATTTTTTTCGAGTATAATCAAGGTTATGTTGGTCTTTATCATGTCACCTGGAAGATAATAGTTGAGGAAAACCCTCTTATTGAATTCTGTTTCAACCCTCTTTTGGTGTCTCTCTAGGTTTTTCATGGCCTGAAGAAAATTTTCCTTGAGTGATTCCAACATATCTTTATGGACTTATACTATTATATCAATCATTTTCATGTTGTAAAAAACCATTCAGAGTGATCAATATTGTATATTAATGTGTAAAAAACAACCATTTCATACACCAGGTAGTATGGGGCCGACTGGGTGGAATTTTGTTTCATCATCTAACATGTCTGAAGGGCATTGGGGAGTTTGATTGGCCAACAATTTTTTAGGTCTTACCATTTTCTACATTATTTTAGAGTGGGTTTTATTTAACACATCAATCATCCCATTTGCATCTTCATGGTAGTGAGAAGTATAGTTAGACCAAATGTTGTACATGGAATGTAATTTCTATAACAAGGCAGCCCAGATATTGGTGTTGTTATCTATGAAAATTACATGAGGAAGCCCAAATTCACGGATGATGTAAGAGATTACGGATTTGACCATGAACAAGTTTCTAACTTCCATAAGGGGAATTAATTCACCCATCATAGAATATAAGTCTATTTCAATCAAAATTAACATACAATGTCATGTTTTCATTAGAGGATTTGACCCCAATATGTCGAGTCCCCATAACTAAAATGGCCCTGAATATTTTGTGGGGTGGATAAGATTCTAAAGTTGATAGAAAATGTTATCAAGGATCTTATATGATTGAAAATTCATGTAACACCTAATGAGGTCCTTAATTATGGTGGTCTTGATGTAAAAAAACCTACAAATTTTGTGGTATAGAATCAATCCATCTTTATGGGAACCCCAAGATCTATAATAGACCTCATACAAAATATAAGGTATCTCATATCATTATAATAAACATAGGATAATTCAATCAAACTAATTATTATAGTGGGGTTTCTTTTGATGTAACCACCCTAGAGTGTAAACTACAATAAACGTCGAAGGAGTCACTCATGCTAGGCTTGGTTAATTGGTAGAATATGATGCTAGAGATACCTGACGAAGTGTTTTTTAAAATTAGAGATTTCATCTATTACAGGTAGATTTAGGGATCCTTTCCGAGATGGTTCGATAGGCAGCATATATACCTATTAGTTTTAATAATATTAAATTGTGGGGGATATGAATCAATGGTACTTCACTCGAATAACTAGGTAATCTGATCTAGTTTATGTCAAAGATTTGGGGAGTCTATATAATACATTGGCTCGACCATTTAATTATTTTAGGACTTAAATCACATATGTCTAGAACTGTTCTATCAGTTGATATGTATATTACAGGATGGGAATAAACCCTTGCATTGTAATGATGTCTCCATATTTGATCTACATTATGAATAACTCATATTCTCTTCTAAAAATTAAGAAAGGGACATGTGTCTCAAAGGGATAATTCAAATCCAGTAACAAGGACTTGATAATTTTAATTATTATTGGTGTAGTCATATAAAAATAGGATGATGAATTAAAAGACAGTCTATCCCATGGGGATGAAGATGATCCCCATAAGTACTATATCGAGCTTGTGACCATTGGTCCTTTTACTGGCCATGGTCTGATTGGTACCATTGAATTTTATCATCCCATATGGTACAAAAAAATATATTGAAGGTGTTTAATCATATATATTCAATTTTTAGGGGCAGTTCTTCAAGGGCTATATGTGTTGATAGAAATTCCACTATTGTCCAGTCTTTATTGACCTTCTCTGGGAAAAACCTGATGAAAAATTTCTAGAGAATTACCACCCAACATTACACAATGTCTCATAATCATGAGGAGAATGAGGATATATATTAGGGTGTATAAATGGGATACCGTTTTTATCTCATGATGTTGAAAATAATGTCACAAATTCTTCACTAAAAACCATTATGATGTAACACTTCTCGATGGGGGAGTATCTTGTATCCAGGTGAAATAGAGAGTAAGTGAGATATAATATAATTTTTTACCTACCATCACTGATTTTATTGGTTATAATGGAACCATGTGACTTTTTTTATGGTGGTCATGTAGATGACTGATGGATTTCTTGATATGGGGGGAATTAAACAACTGGTTGAAGAAAATAATTCTTCAAATCCTCAAAAGAAGTATAGAACTCCTTATTCAACTTGTAAAAAGTTCCCCTTTTCAGGATGATAGTGAAAGGATTACACATTATTGGTAGATTTTTATTAAATTGGTTTATGTTGACTATGTATCCTTGGAGTCCACAAAAGACCAAGATATTGGCGATGGAGGAAATTTATTGATGGATTTGATCTAATCCTTCTTAACCTTAATGCATATATACCTTACAAAAATTCTAAAACACTTGTCATAGGTAACTCAAAATTAACATTTCATGGGGTTCATCTTCAATTATCAGGAGTTCATGATGTCAAACTCTTTTTCAATATCCTTGATGTGGTCCTGATGGTAGATGGATTTGAATATGTGAATATCCACATAGCATTCCCCCAATTTCAAAATAATTGGTTTGAGGATATGGTGTATGTTCCTCTGCAATGTCTGTTTTTCTTTCTTCATGTGGAAAGTAATAATTTAATAGAAGAATATTCCTTGATAAACCCTTCAATTGGTGGACACCTCATCCTTGGGGGCCATTTTGATATGATCATACTCAGATTATCCATCCAAAATGGAAAGGTCATGGAACCCAGCTATTGTGTATGTCGACTACCATGTCACATGAAGTGGGGAATAATTCTTTTGACAACAAAGGATGAGTTCACTAAATTCAATACATACTATGTTCTTCCCATTCATATTATAGATTGATAAAATTATGGCTATCCATCTATCATATTATAACTCCCTGATTTTTTTCATTATTAATATTATCAACATTAACCTTGAACATAACACCATGAGAGTTGAGGATATTCGTATGAGGCTATTTTCACCAATGATCACCCTCACATAGTCAAAGATAGAGAATAATGACATAAGGGTCTTGCATTGATATCTCATCATAGTCTAGAAGAATATTTCAAGGTTCTATTTAAATAAGGCCACAAACTAGAGTTTCTAAACTAGAGACATGGCTTCACTGATGAATGTGGTCCTTGGATATTCCTTGGTACAAAGTTTCACCATGTTTAACTCATCACCATTGCTGGATACACCCACTAAAAATATAGTAGGGTAATCTTCTAAATCATATTCAGTATCTAAAATAGTGTAATTAGCTGGAGGAGGTATCACATTTATGGAAGTAGATCGAGGGGGACCATTTTTATATACTCTAGAAGATACAAAATCCTCAATGAAGGATTCACACTCTACTAAGAGTGTGGAAATAGAAGCATTCGAGACAATTATGTCTTATTTTCAACTGTGATGTATACTATTCATATGGAATAAATGGATAAGAATGAAACTATATTTATTTAGTACTGATTTTTTGGAACATCTAGGAATTCTATATATCAGTGAACATATTGTGACCTTCTTAATTAATTTATAGTAGTAGGGTCCTCTGATAACTATTAGGCCTACCCCGTGTAGGAATATAATGTAATACATTATAGATCCTTTTTCTTGGGGACCCCAAAACCATTTTTTATTGGAATGAATGAAACAGACCCTAATCTATGGAATCGTTGGATTTAATATATTAATTTCGATAATGATCATGTACATCAATTCTACATATGGATTGACTATATTCGTTGTTAGATGTTTGGGTGTGTTGAGGTGATCATCCTTGTTAGTCTGAACCTACTTTTCCTCTATTTTTTACCTATCATCTAGATAATGGAACTCACTGGACTCAAAGGGGGATGAATCAACCTTGAGTACAATATCATGAAATCTGAGGGATCTTTTTAGGCACTGGGGTACAATGTGGGGACTATTTCAGGAAAATGAATCTAGGTTCTTCCGAGAAGAAAGTTGCAAGAGGAATCCTATGAGACTAGAATGAATTCAGTTCATGATACCAAACAATCAAACTAAATATTCTACCAATAATATCCATTCTTCATTTGAACACTCTTATCAAACCCCTATATTGTTTAGTTTGAGGGATTCATATATTCTTCCATTAGTCTAAGTTTATGAAGCATTTAATTTGGTATGAGGTTGTTCTTAGAGACAGTATTCACATGGAAGTCACATGTTACCACACTATTTATCTAATCTATGATACCTAGTGGGAATATGTTCCCCTACATGATGAAACCCTCATATTCCTATAAAAATGAGATGGTGTGTTAACATTCCACTTTCTTAACCTCTTCTTCATAGTTGGATGTAGTGGTACCTACCTAATCATTGAACTAGAGGAAGGAATTTTCATGGTATTATAAAGGGTCTCTAGAATTTCCTTTAAGATGTGGAAATCCTAGAGGGTCAAAATTCATTAATATATGATAGCATGCCACATCAACACATAATATTTCAATTGCAGGGGTGATATTTTTTAACATGGAGGGTCTCTCGTATGTAGGAGTGCAGTGAACATAATTGGATTAACCATTCAGACCTAACTCGTACTAGACATATTATTTTCTTAACTAGATAGCCTTTGGTTAACAACTGTTGGTTTACTGATGGTCGATTTAGTTCAGTCCTCCACTGGATAGGACTAATCATGACATGGTCACAACTGATCTTCAGGGTCAACAAACACAATATAATGTGGAGGCATACCAGATAGCGTAGTCCATGAAGGATATTCCGGAATATTTCCATGAATGGAATGCATTCTAGTTTCATTACTAGTAACAACTTGGTTTGAGGAAGTAGCCTAAGAATTTGGGTGGCCAAATTTACTCTACCTCTCATTCCATGACGTTGACTAGAAGAACGCAAGGGGTTTTCATAGTATTCCTAACATTCGAGAATTGTGACATTGATTATTAGCTTGACGGAATTCAAGGAGGTTCAAGGATACTTATAATTAGTGGAATAGTACTGGGATGGGTAAATCCTAGGTGCATCTTTTAACATAGGAGGAATGAAGTCTCCATGAGTGTGAGCTGGATTTTGATCCAGATGGGGAATTATATCCCTTCTGTTGCTGGCGTCAAATATTCTAAGAGCTAGAATATTGTAACCCAGATGTGGAGGTAATTGTTGGGGGAGGTGAGACACCCATATGAGGTCATGGCCTGATCATGGAGCATGATTAATATCAAAACCATGAGATAATTACTTTCAAGAAAACAATTCATTTTAATTATTTGTATCATTATTGAAATCTAGTTATCTCACACCGATGTCTCCAATGACTCTATTAGTTCTGTTGGATAATATTTCAAATGCACTAGAACATTTCCCAACATAACTAATCCCTAATCCACTTGGTTCTAGAGATAATCATTGAATGAGAACCATTATTTGATGAACTGATCAAGGATCCTATGATATAGAAAGTCATGAGAATGACCATTGAGCATGGACTCTTGTGGTATCCTTTACTCTATAATGTTCACAATTCTCTTCTTCAAGGCACAATGTATGTTTCCTGGGGCATGTGATTCCCTACTACAATAAGATTTGTTTTATCTCTCGAGGAAGGTAACCCTGGGAGCTTGTCAATGACAATGTTCTAGATCCACATTCTCTCGTCAAGGCTGTTGTGGTGGGTACGTTTGTTCCTAGATCAGATGTGAATGGGTGAGGTCACACTTGGTAAGGATGAACTCTATGAAAATCATCTAGAAAATGAGTTTGTAAGATCACCATCTCTAGAACCTCTACATCCATAGAATAGTTTTTCATTTCTTTTACTAGTCTTCTAATAGGATCTGAAAGGGGAAATAAATGTAATTGTTTTCTAGTCTATTGTAATGATTTTTCCAGATAATGAATTATTTTGGATAACTCCTAAAATCTACCTAGGAGGATTAAGGAGTTTTGGGAAAGAACTATCACATTCTTGACATTTTTCATGCACAAAATTATTTTCTATTCTAGTGAAAATGACTTATTGAGTGAGAATATGAGTCGCTTACAAAATAAAAAAAGGCAGTGAATCGCTCATTGTGCATTTTCATTCATTTTAAGAGGCTAGTGATTATCTTCATTCTCATTATTGAGATAAAATAGTAGAGTAACAATAAATATAGATCCTTGTATCCAAAAATAAACCCAATTAAAATCGAGTTATACAAGAGGAACATAGGATCATAGATTGTCCATATGAAGCACCAGATCATGATGGAATCATTTTATTCTAAAGTCCCCAACATTCAATTTCTTGAATTGAATTTGGTCGTGTTCTGTAGGGGGTCACCCATTCCACTATAATGGGTGATGTTTGGATTACCAAAATCTATGGGTTCTTGGAAATTGTCTACCCATGTTGGGTACAACTTTTCATCATGAGTAATTTACACCAGTAATGCTTCTAAAGAATCAAGGTATGGAATGAGGGTTGGCATCACATCATCTTGATGAAGGTCTCTTTACACCAATTTATTAAATGTATCATAAAATTTGGGAGATGAACAAACATGATCCCAAGGCGTATAATCATTCTTCCCAAGAGGGATGGGAGACTAATATCTTGGTCTGTTTCCCAAACCTATGGATTCTATCCTGAATGGTTGTTTTGGGAAATGAATTTAAAATTGGGGAGTCTATATGAGGAGGACTAGTTTTACTGATTGAGGAGTGAGATGGTGCCTTATGTCAATTCCTGGGATCAGGTTCCACTATACAATGAGGTCAAGGGAAAGCCTTTTATATACCTCAAGATGCACGAATAAGTTATGAACCAATGGTTTTGAATGTATTTTTAGTGAAAATAAAGATGGATAAGAGGGTTTGACATGTACCCTAACATTTTCACTGTACTCAACGGTAGGTAGGAACATCCCTTTGGGGAATTTATGTGGCCCCGTGATTGTCTCTAATGATGAGTGTGTATTCCTTTCATGAGGTATTCATGGTACTATGTCACCCCTTGAGGAAGTGTTTCCCATTACACCTAGTATCGATGACCCTATTAATATGGTCCACTAGTAGGTTGGTGATGGACATATATATCATGTAAGTAGTTAGAGTGTAATATTCATCAATAGTTGACTGGTCTGACTGTCAGTCCTATTACTATTGCAGGACAGGGATGTTATATAGAGTAACATACTGCACCTAACCTTTGATCTATACATATATAGAATCCAATTTTGTCACCCAGTGGAGAAAAATCAGGTAATTAAATTAGGATTGTGGGAGAGTTTATCCACATACATCTGATTTATGATGGTATGATATCAGGAGGGAAATGATCTCAACCTTTCTCAATTGGTGGTTACCTAAGTCAAGGTTCTCATGGATCCCTAGGCGGGTTTGTTATTGATCATATTGGTGTTGGCATGTCTCCTAAAAAATGTCGTGGAAACAAATTTCTCTGTTCATAGTGAAGGAATTCGGGATGAAAAAATCGGAGTTGTTAGTTTCCATAAAATAACTAATATATAGATGGTGGCTACTGCTACCATAGACCCTTTCTCTCACATGTACATGAATGGTCTTGTTCTTGGTTATCCCAAGTGCCGATTGGCATAGGCTATCGTATGGGTAGTAGCATTTCTATAGACCATTACAACTACACTATCAAAATATGGGATTCTATAAAAGTTACCAATCCACTAACTGATGAGAAATATCATGGTGGTAGAAGAAATTTCATGATCATGTCCAAGTTTTATGGAGTTTGACACACTCCATGATGCACTAGGATGATAAAGTCCATCGAAGGCTCAATAGAGTGCTCACCACCGACTAAGGGCAGTAACCCAGACCATAAAATTTTTCCAACTTATTATGAGAATGTAGAGATAAGGGAAAATGGCAGTGATAAATAATGATGAACTAAATTGAATTGGAAGGACTATAGGATATCCTCCACCTATAGCTATTAATAGAGGGAGCTATGGATATTGTGGATATCATCATCTAGGATTTTAATCGTCAATTTTGGAATTTTTTCCTTGGTTCTGGACATTGGGGTAACAATTCCCTCATTTAGTTACATATATATCAAAAATGAGAGGTATAAAAGTCATGTAACACTATATGGATATTATTTTTTTATGGTTCATGAATTCTACAAGAAGTAATCACTAAGAGTCTCCTGGGTTCTTCCATTGAGGGTTGTGTCCTACACCATAAGCATGCCCCCCTGATGGTTGTTCTCCATAGTAGCACGAGATATTTCTTTGGGGTAATGAATGTCTTCAGTATGTGGAGTTTCTTAATGTTAGTCATTTTTTGGGGTGAGGGGAGTTTTATATTAATTAATAGTTGTGTAGGGCGGACAACCCCATTGATTGGTTACAGCGTTTGTTTACCACCATATTGATTACTAATATCATGGGGAGGACTGCAATTCTAGTTTGGAATTGTAGAGAAGAAATCCATATCTTTTTTTAATGAGGGGGTGTAACATAACGGCTATCAGTGGTGCCTAAAACTAAGAGAATCGTACCTATTTACCTAAGAGGTGGTTGGCGTCTCGATCCTAAGTGGGAAAAGTCAGATCCCACTTAACCTATTGAATAGATCTGGTTGTATTGATTGATGGTTACTAGGGTCACAAAAGCTATAGAATAATAACATTATCAATAAATATCATTGATCTTCCCCCTAAATCGGTGTCAAGAATTCTTAAAATGGGATGGCATATCAAGGATGAGATTATCCCATTCATTGTCTTATGGGACAAGTCAGTTCTTATACTGATGTGTCATGGTGGGATCCCTCCTAGAAATATCCCAATAGGTGTTCGCTATTGGCATGGTTTGAACACCCCAAGCCTCCTCGGCATAGGTGAGTGAGCAATTTTTTCACTACGGGGAGAGGCTCCCGAAGTAGTTCACCATCAAAATGGGGGTGGTTTCTCTATGTGTGGCCCTCTTGGGTAGCGTTGTCTATAATGTTCTGATGCCTTGAGGTCCTATGGGGGGCATATAACTAATGAAAATAGCCTATTACTATTCATATTAATGAACATGTGTTTCAATCACCCCTCTACTAGATCATAGAGGGTGAGATGGACCATTGAAACATAATAGCTAAAGACACAATGTTTTTTTCTCTGTGAATGTAGTCTTGTGGGATTTTTTCACTAATATTTCCCCTACCACTGTGCTAGTTGGAACTAGGTAAAATTTTTCCAGGGGGTAATTTTTTTTATGAAATATGGATTTATTTGTCAGCATATGTAAAATATTGGCGATGCCCAAATCCCGATCAATTTACATTCTTCATAAAATATGGTTGGATCCATGTTTATGATGTTGCAGACTTAGTTTGTCCAATCTTATATGTCCCAGGTCATAGGTGAGTATAGATACCATGCATTTATTACATTATTTTTACATCATTTTGATGATAAATGACATAAAAACATTACACATCATGGATTCAAATATTTATTGTCTTTGGAAAAAAAGGACCATACATAACATTTACAGCACAAAATATTTATTTAATTCATTCTTCTATGGCTTCTCATTTTCTATTTACTTCTCCTTAATACAAGTTGTCACCTAAGAATATAAAAAAATTAGGTTATTTGAAATCCAAATAATAAGATAGATAAGAACATAAAACAATGTAACATGGGTGGGAATATTCATAACATGAGTATCATAATCATGATAGGAAGCATTAGATAATAGCATGTAATGGGAAAATGCCTAAAAATTCATCTTTATGTCTTAGCCGTTAACTATAAAACATATTTCTTAACAAATATAACATCATATTAACAGAAAATTCAAATTAATAATGAGGTCATAGAATTACACAATTCATTGGGTCACTATATAATTTCAGGTGCCCCCATCACATAATAACATTTACATTGCGCTATATAATTCTAGTTGCACTCGTTACATCATAAAATTTACATTATCAAGCATGCCAAATAGGAAAAATATAAATTGGTGAAATAAAATAACCCATGGAAAAGAATGGTTTAAATTTCATAAATCATACATTAATAAGCATTGGGTTCCCAAAGGAAAAAGATAATAGCAAACATGATCTCAGACTATAGTGAAGACAATCTCAAGATGTAAAAGGTTGGTTTTTATAAAAGAAATTGAACTTTTGGAAAACATTATGCTTATCATAAACTAAATTAGAAAACATTTATATCATTTTAATGGAGAGATAATTACTAATAAATTATTTGTATGTATTCACCATAATAAAAATGGAATGAAAGAGGTATAACCCAAATAGATTTAGGTTCAAGAATTCCCCTTACCTTATATCAGAATGATTTCTATAAATTAATGTCATGTATAATGACATTAGATTAAATAATTAACAATTATAAATCCCTTCATAAATAAATATGCTTCATTATGGGTTCATTATGTTATTTTATAGGACTTTGTATGAGATATATATTTTAAATCCATTGTTTGAGAGTGTACTTTTTCAAATATTTCAAAATTAGTTCACTTGTAAAAATGAATGAAAGATCACATATATCATGAATAAAAATCCTGAATAACTATTACATGTTATTAATAATTTTCCAAGAGTTTAAATGATCTTATAATCTTTTTTATTATATAAACTGTGGATTAATTATTAGATAAAATTTATTGATGATTATTTTAGATTATTTTGGGTGGTTTTTTGACCACAACGAACATGTTTTATTTTATCATTTAGTATCATATATAAAAGTTTTTTCTAGGAAATAAAAGTTCATTAAACATAAATTAAAATATTTTTTAAAAACTTTTATATCATTATATAATTCCATGAAGGCGTTGAGGGAAATGGATAGTGTATCACCCCGAATATAGTTAAATTAACACATCTGGGGTGGGGATTACATTTTTATAAACAAAGAGAGAGAGAGAGAGAGGTGGGAATAATGAATAACATTACATTAAAAAGATATAATACCAGTATATAAATGATAATGGAGTTATAATTATATTTTTATAAGTGAATATTTGTATAATTGAAGTAATTAAATGAAATTTGAATAGAAATTGAATGAAAAAAGAGAGAGAAATATCCTCTTAGATATATCTTCCTTGAGAGACACTTTAGGTGAGGGTTTTTGGACTTTTTATCTGGCCATGAGATGATGGACTAGGGGGAGAATCTTGGGAAGGTATTTGATCAGAATTTGGTGTTGGCACAAGGCTTACGATATGTAATGAAATGAGTTTACGAGGGGTGGAATTTATAGTCGAGGGGAGATGGGTTTTCACAGTATTTAATTTATTATTTTACTAATTTCTCAAAAGATAATAAATAATGATGATTACATGACTAAATATTGTAAATATGGAATGTGAGTTCTAATCAATGTATATTTACATCATACATGACTCAATCATTATTCCAGAATTCATTTATTTATTATATTTTTTATTGAATTTCTCTATTCACCAATATTTGTTGTATTTCAGAAAAATCCCAAAAATTCACCCATACTAATTTTTGATTTGTAGAATAAAAAAATGATCTCCATTTAATTAAATTAATTTTCTTAAATATGTGTAATTTAATTTCTAATTAAAATCCAAATTTATTGGAAAAATACAAAATAACTCTTAGAAAAATTAATTATGGTCTCATAAAATTATCATATAATCATAATAAATAAAATTAATTGTTTATGAATACATTTTATAAAATAAATTCTATTTTAAGGTATTAAATTTATCATTAAATAATCATGACATACAATAATCCCCACACTATAGTATAACTTTATCATATTGTAACTTTTAGGATGGATAAATTTTATTTATAAAATCATTATTATGGTTCCTATTCACTTATCTAATTCACTACTCATAAGGGTCATATTAATATTCCTAAGGGTAAAATTTTTATTCATAAGGGTATGTTACTATTCACCAAAAATTATGTTTTTCCAATCAGACTAAAAAAATCAAACTAATAGCAACCGTGTATGTCGGATTATTGAAATGAAAATCACATAAGTGGGAACATTATGTATGAAGGTCATATTTAATTTATTAGTTAATCTATGAATGATGTGGATTTTTATTCCAAGGGTGACATTATAAAAATGGAATTCCATTGATTAAACATGTGGTCCTTACATTCTTCATCTAGTTTGAAATTTATCCCATGAAATTTCATTTTAAATAAACATGTGTGGGTAATTCCCCTTCATCACCTACTCTGGTTCGCATGTTTCTTATTCACGCATTTCTTTCCTTCAATGAGATTTTATATGGTGGATTTCCTTGTTGTGTAGAACCTTATCTCCATGGTCTTGAGTCTTTAATAGCTCTTCTTGGTAAGGGAGATCATCTTCCAATTGTACCACCTCTGAGTTCAGTACATGTGAGGGATCTGTTATGTACTTCAACTGGAGTGATATGTGAAACAAATCTTAAAATGGAGCCATTTTCAGGGGACATTAAAGCTAGTAGGCCAAAATTAATATATGGTCAAGGATCCCAAAGGGGACAATGTACCTTGGGAATAACATACCTTTCCTTCCAAACAGCATGCCTCTCTTCTATTGTGAAATTTAAAAGAAGAATTTATCTCCAATGTCAAACTCCAAGTCTTTCCAATGGTTCTAAGAATTGCTCTTTTTCAGATTCAGAACATCTTAAATATGCTGTTGGATGAATTGAACCTTGTCTTCTATCACATGAACAAGTTCAGGTCCATGTATCTTTTTTTCACCAACATTATCCCAATAGGTTGGAGTTCAATATCACTTTACATACATAGCATCATATGGATCCATCTAAATACTTGAGTGGAATCTATGGTTGCATGATAACTCATCCAATGGAAGATATTGATCCCATACACCTTTAAAATTTAAAGATCATCCTCTTTTCATATCATCAAGATTCTAAATAGTACTTTCAAATTGGGCATCGGGTTGGGGGTCATAGGCCTGGCTGAAATTTAATTCAGTACTCAAGAGATGTTGGAGACTCCTCTAGAATTTATATTTTCACCATGGATCAAGATGAGAGACAATAGAGAGTGGAAATCCATCTAATATCACCCCTTCATTCACATATATCATTGCAGGTTGTTCAATTAAGAGATCTTATGAAATACTGATAATGTGGGAATTCTTGGTGAGTCGGTGCAGGACAACCAATATCACATTATTACCTTTGTTTGTATTCTGGAGACCCATAATGAAGTCCATTGTTTTATTATCCAATTTACACATGGGTATATGAAATTGTTTCATCCTTTATTTGGAAATTTGTTGCTCTACAATATATTGGGAACATATCAAGCACGTTGAGATATATTATGTAATCTATTTCTTCATGGTATGAAAAATATAAGTTTTCTCCAAGATCTTAGAACATATTTTTGACACCATGATGGATAGTGATTTTTGGAGCTATGGGCATTGTACAATAGATCATTTTGTATCCATAGTGGTGATGGCACGTAGAGCCTTATTCCAAAACAAATCACACCATGGTCATCGATATGGAACTCTTGAAGTTTCCATTCCTTTAATCCCTTCAACATCTTTTGAAACTCCTGATCTGCCCTTTGTTCCTCAGTAATCTCATGTTGGATATATTGTTTGTAAATCATTTAGTGAGGTAGGATGTATTCCATGTCATTGTGATTTTATAAATCCATCCATTGTATGTCGAGAAAGATAGCTACTTTCTCAATCAGCATCCTGGAGAGAGTAGCATGTTCCTTTTTGTTAAGAGCATTAATAACCTTTTTCACCTTTCTAGGATAATAGTGGATAGTGAAATCATATTCTTTGATTATTTCTAACAGTATCCTTTGATGCATGTTGAGCTCCATTTATTTTCAAATATACTTTAGGCTCATGTGATAAGTATATTTTCAAACTGCTCATCAAAGAGGAAGTTCCTCCAGTTTTGCAAGGAAAAAATCACAACTACTAGCTCTATATCATGCATCAGGTTGTTCTGCTAATGAATATTTGACTTCTGTGAAGCGTAGGCTATCACACTATCATTTTTCATGATTACAAAACCCAATAATTTCTTGGAAGTATCGCAACATATCACAAAACATTTTCCACTTTTCGGTAATGTTAGAATAAGTGTAGTGATCACCATTTTGTTTAGCTCCTTGAATCATTCCTCACATTCTTTAATTTAGACATACTTTACCCATTCCCTTGTTAACATAATTAGAGGGCTTTAAGATTGTGTGAAATTTCTCAAAAAATTTATATAGTACCTAGATAATAAAATAAAAATATGAATTTGTTTGATGCTATATGTTCTGGGCCATTCAACATTTTCTGTTGTTTTTGAAGGTTCGACAAATATTCACTCACTTAGTATCAAATATCACACAAATGAGATTCACTTCATCCAAAAGTCACACTTACTAAACATGGCATACACCTTCTCATTTCTCAATGTTTCCAACACATGCCATATATGATATTCATGTTACTCATTGATCATGGAGTATGTGAAAATATCAATAATAAACACTCACAAAAATATGTTAAGGTAATATATAGAGACTCTATTAATCAAATACATGATTTTTTAAGGGGCATTAAAAAATCTGAATGGAATCACCAAAAACTCGCAGTTCTCATACCATGTATGAATAAAGGTATTCTGAACATATTCCCTCTTCACCATTAGCTGATGATATCCAGAACGATTTTCTACTTTTGAGAAGTATTTATCTCCTCATAGATGATTGAATAAGACGTCAATCCATTGGATATGATACTTGTTATTTATGGTGATATTGTTGAGTTACTAATAATCGATACAAAACAACACTTATCCACCCATACACTTCACAAAGAGAACCATTGAACCCCAAGGTGATGCACTAGGTTGTTTGAACCCTTTTTCCAAAGTATCTTATTGGTGCTTATTCAACTATTCTAGTTTTATTGAAGCTATCCTATATATACACATTGAGATAATAGTAGACCTCGATATGAGATCTATGGAGAACTCTACCTCATGACCTGCGGGAAGTCTTTGTATCACTTAGGAAAATTCTTAAATATATTCCCACACAATGGTTATTTACCATATGTGGATAACATCCTTTGACTCAACCATTTGAGAGAGGTATTCTTCTTCATATTGAATCAACAACCACACTGTTGAAGGATCATTCAATGGAGATTGGTGATATCCTTTGAATTTGTAAAGTATCATGGGATGTTTCACAATATGAAAATATATATAGATTTCCTAAAATTTTATGTGTTAACTACCTAATGTGATCTAATCCATCACCATTATAGAATCTAATTCCACCACTGGATGTTTTACTAGATTTTCTGGAAGAATCTTCTGACATACATCAATAGGAGAAGAGTCCAACACATGTGTTACAATGATTTCCCCAATTGGTTTTTACAGATATCTCTACATTAAGGTTTTAAGGATTTAATTATATAGTTATAGAAAAAATGAAATATATAAAATAAATCTTAGAACCAGAATCAAATATGACATTCTATATTATTTAGTGAATAAGAATTATACATTTCATAACTTCATTTTCTTGCTAAAAATCCATAGAATTTATGGAATAATCATTCCTTTGATCCTTTGAATTTTGTGGTTGCTGAAGCTGATTACCCTTCAAGACTCAAGGTTTAGTGCACTGGCTTGCATATTGCCCTTTCCCCCTATAGTGGTATCATTAGACCATAGGTGGATATCTCCTTTCCTCCACCACATTCTACTACCTTCTCATGTCTTTTCGACAATCAGGATCATGTTGGACTTCTTTTCCACACATGATTCATTTCCAATTCCCATAAAAGAAATTCCCATTGTGCTTTTCCCCCATTTTTTGACATGCGAGTGGTTGAATTTTCTTTCCACCATTCTCATTAGACCCTATATCATAAAACTCTAGCTTTCATTTCGTATCACCATAGCCATTTGAACATTCTTAAAACTCCATCTCATGATTCAGAGCACATTAAAAAACTTATCCATAACTCCCAAAGACTATAATTACAAGATCTATTAATGGGTTAGGTTTAATCCACTAAATAATCAATCTATTTTCATTCATTGTTGATAGAAAATCCCAAACCATACCTCACATGCCTTGTGAAATTTTCTATATAGGCCAGGATAAATTCTATATTCATTTTCATTAGCCCTATTAAATCTCCCTCTATATTCATATGAAGTGTTCATGGGAAATACATGATATGAAAAATTATCTCAAAGTATTCCATCTCTCTCTCTGCAGTTTCATATCTTGGCTTCATGTTCGAAATAAAATCCCGCAATTGGTTGGCTTATCCACAAAGAAAATAAACAACTACAGTCACCTTCTCAGTCTCAGAATATTGAAGCATAGAAAACATGTTCTCCATTTAGTTGACCCACTGTTTAATAAAAATTAGACCAGAAGATCCACAAAACATATGTGGTTGTTCTCGTATAAAGCACTCAATGCCATGTTTCTCCCATATAGGTGAATGATTACATTCCACATTATTCAAGTTATTATCTCTATCTAGAGAAAATTGGGTAATAATCATCATCAATATCTGATATCCCCCTCCAAATGAATTGGGGATGTTGTTGAGTTAATCATTGCATTATCCCTTGCACAAGTTGTTGGCATGGATTCTCCTGGTTCCCACCATTTTCTAAAATATTAAAGTTTACAAGAAAACATAATTCAATATTTGATTAATAAATAATATATTTATTTGAACAATTAATACTAAAATCATATCTTATGGTATCCAATATTTATAAAATCCTCTTGTGTGCTTACATATACCTAGTCTCATACTAGGGATTTTCACAGAGGTTCTCTAATCCTAATTCCACATTTAACAAAACTATCCTTTGATAGCAACTATAGAGACCATACTTTTCTTACATTACATTTACCTAATTATAATTATAAACCACATAAACACATTACACATCGAGGATCCAAAGGTATAGTGTATTGCAAAAACTACAAATACACATAACATTTACAACAACAAAAAATTTATTTACATCAATTTTCCATGCATTCTTATGAGATATGGACTTCTACTTAGTATAAGCAGTCAAATATGGATATACATGAAAAGGGTGATATATATTCTTAGTAAGATGATCAATAAGTGTTTTAAATAATGTAACATTGGGTGAGAATATTTATAACTACATTATCATAATCATGATATGAAGCATTAGATAATAGTATAGAATGTGGAAATTCATAAAAATGTAACGTCATGTCTTAGTGGTTAACTATATAACATAGTTGTGAACAAAGATATCATAATTTTCACTCATGAATAACTATACTCAGGAGGTTCTTAATATTCCCCGGTGTATTGGAGAGCTATATAATTCTAGGTGCACACATCACATCATAACATTTACATTGTCATGCATGCCACATAAAACATATATCAATCGTGGAAATAAAATAATACATGGAATGAAAAAGATTAAATTTCATAAAGAACAAATTCATAATCCTTGGGATCCCAAAATAAAGTGGTAATATCCTACATGATCATCAGACTTTAGTTATGACAATCTCGAGATATAAAAGGAGTGTTTTCTTTTTAAAGAAAAGTCCCTTTAGAAAGCATTGTGTTTTTCATAAACTCAATTAGAAAACTTATATCACAATAATTAAACTATAATGATGAAAGAATTATTTTTAATGAATAACCATACTGAAAATGGAGTGGATGAGGGAAAACTCAAATAAAGAGTATTGGGTTCACAATGTCCCCTTACCTTGTATCATAACACATTCAACACATTAATGTCCTCTTTAGTGACATAAGATTCAATAATTAACTATTCTGGAACCTTTTATACATGAATATGGTTAATTCTGGTATCATTAAGTTCTTTTATGGGCTTTTTGATGAGTTATAGATTTTAAATTTATTGTTCAAGAGTGTTCTTTTTCATAGTTTTCATGATCGTTTTAGATGTACACAAGAATGGATGATCATGTAGAACATGTATAAAAATCAATAATTTTTATTACATGTTATTAATTATCTTCCAAGAGTTTAAATTATTTTATAATTATTTTTTATATACCATGAGGATGAATCCATAGATAAAATTTAATGATGAACATTTTAGGTTAATTTGGGAGGTTTTTAGACCACATTGAACATGTTTTGTTTTATCATTTAGTATTATGTAAAAAAGATTATTCCAGACCATAAATGGGGATGAAAAATAAATATTAAAATCTACTTTTAACCATTTAATGTTTTTACTAGAATCATTGAATTCATTTATGGAAAATGATGTGCATCGCGTAGGGTGTAGGAAAATTAACACATCACAGGTGGAAATTTCATTTTTATATAAAAATCGAGAGCATGATTAATATAATGAATAATCTTCCATTAACATAATATAATAACATTATATCAATTTTAAAGACCCAAAAATTTCAAGGAATTTTTTTTCTTAATTTCTTTGGAATTTTACGAGTATGCGATTCTTAACGGCACCTGATTCTGATGTCCGGTGTGCCCGGAATCAATTTCAAAAGATTAGCTCGGGTGCATTCAGTGAACGAATGAGTGGGTTTTTCTAACTTTTCAACTGGTGCTCGGAATTGAAATACATGGGCACCGATGAACTCGTAGTGCCGGTAATTGCTTAAGAAGACCCTTTCTGGAGTTGCTTTAGCTCAGGAGGAGTTGTTAAAAAAAGAGTGAGGAAGAAAAATATAATTGTTTTACACTTATTTTTATTTCTTGCTATGTGGTTTAAGTGTTGTGTCAAAACACTTTTTTCCCTCTCTTATGTGGTTTAACTCCAAGGTGTGGGAGTTGGAGTGGGACTCGTTGGGTTGCTAACTTCCCTTGGGAGAATAAAGGAGAGGTGTGGCCCACACGAGCCCCACCCCTTCACTTTTTCCACAACTCCTCACCTACCTCTTTAATTTTGAAAACTCATCTTAAATTGAGTAACCTTCCACTTACTCTATATATCCCTATTTACTCTCGCCAACACATACATTAATTAATTAATTGAACCTATTCAATTAATTAACTAAGTGTTTGAATTTTGAAAAAATTGAAATTACTTGTGTTAATAAAATAACAACATGAACCTATTATTTTACTTTGACACAGTTTGTGTTGGGAGAAAAGGGAAAGAGATCTTCTGTGAAAGAAGGAGGAAGTTCCTCTTGGGTGGAAGAACATTATTCTCTCCGTGAAGAATGGTTCCTCTCCGATGATGAACATCGACCCCTCAACATAGAACGAATCGGTGATCACAGTTCTTCATCCTCTTCTTCCTCCACCGCAAGGGAGCAGACACCGACGTGTGGAACTCGCCAACAACGACTCCCATTATATTGTTCCTTCGCAACAAAAGAGGAGACGACACTTCCTCGGGTTCACACCAACGGCAACAGAAGCGACAAACGCCAACGACCATCGTCATCTTCATCTCCTCCCTTAGGACGACGACAACGAGCGGATGTCCACCCTCTTGCGACATCGTCAACAAACGACGAATGGCATGAGGTATGGGGTTTTCGTATTTTCTGTTTATGTGAATTATACCCTCGTCAATGATTAAAATAATGTGTTTAAATGTTTTCCATTTGATAACACCTAATGCGGAGGACGCGGGCCGAACAAACACAGCCCGACAACACTTCAAAGATTGTTGTAGGTGCGCGGATCGATGGGTGATGACGGAATGGGCCCCAAAGACAATTTGAGGTCTTCGCAGTAATGTATGGGACCCAAGATGACCACTGGCTAAGACGGAGGGAAAAACGGACCACCGGATCACGTCCGGTGGTCCACGGAATGCGGCGGCAATGCGCCGCACAGGCGCGACAGCCCAAGCGACTAGCGGCGGCACACCGCCGGAGGAGAACGTCGCGGCTGAGCCATGGCGTACCAGAATGGATAATTCGTTCCGGGTTTAGGGGGAGGTGTGGCTTAATTGGTGCGCTGTTTCCGTTAACCGAGGGGGAGAATAAACCCCCTCCGCTCTTCGCTGGCCACGCGGGCCGCGCCGGGCCGGACAGGCCGCACTGGGCCGGACCGAAGCGCTGGGTCGGGCCACGCCGGCTAGTCCGGGCCGCGCCCTAATGGGCTGGACCCGGACCCGGGTCGGGTCGACTCGGTTCGCGCCGAGCTAGGGGGTATCGGGTCGGGTCGGACCGGGCCCGAACCCCCTATTTTCCGATAGTTCCGTTCAAATGCCTATAACATGGGCTACATACCTCCTAAAGATGCACCGTCAGTTGCGATGGGATCCTTGGATCAGGACGGTCGTTTTAGTATATTACACTCAAGGTTTTGGAGAACTATGGGTATGGCCGGGTAGGTTCGAACCTGAAACCAACCGGGCCCGCGGAGCAGAAATGCTTATAACTTGAGCTCCTGACGTCCGATTGACGGGACGCCGACTTTGTTGGATTCCTCTTGATGAGGAGGAACTTTTGGCATACTTAATATGAGGTTTTGACGCAGTTGGAGTAAGGCCGGGTTGGATTGTACCCGAAATCCAATCCGGCCCCTAGAACGGAAGAGCCGATAACATTCAGACCAGACGACCGTTTGGCGAACCGTCAGCGGCGTTGGTAATCACGTTGAATAACAGTCCCCATGAGTATACCCTATGAGAGTTTGGGGTACAGTTGAGATGCGGCCGGGTTGGTTCGTACACAATACCAACTGGGCCCCTGGGACAAAAGGTTAATAGCTCACAGACCGGGCGTCCGATGGACGTGCTTTCAGTTGCGTTGAGACCCCTATGACGAGGCGGTCCTTTGAGATACTTCTTCTTGGTACATTGTGATACTTGGAGTATCAACCAGTGGCTCATGGAGCAGACCCTCCCGGAGACGAGCATACAGAGTATGGAGACCGTGTAGCCGGCTGAGACATGACGACTGCTTGACTGACTCGACTTTGAGTGAGTCGACTAACCCAGTGGACGGAGCACTACTGTGTTTGGGTGAAGACCCATGGAGGATGGAACACTACTACGTTTGGGTGTAGACACATGGTACACAACAAAAGGAGTACCTCTGGAGGCTATTGGGGGGGGGGGTGCACTACTGTGTTTGGGTGGCAGACCCCGACAGGAAGCACTAATGTGTTTGTGTGGATGACCAGTGGTACTCGACAGGAGGAGTACCTCAGCAGTCTTAGGTTAGTGAGCAGTACCTCGGAGTCGTGACAGGATCACTGTACTTATCCGAGATGGAGCTCTTCAGCAGTTACAGTTTCGATAATGAAAATCCTGGTTTGAGCTGAGTCTATGACCTTTGTGTTGGCCTCATGATTCAGATGGGTCACTTGATAACTTAGGTATATGTATGGGCATATACCTAGGTAGTGGTTATCTGTTGATTTCATAACCTTTGTGTTTCCTCATGATTGACATGGGTTACTTGATAATGTAGTTATAAGTATGGGATTATACCTAAGTATGGGTTATCTATTGAGATCCTTATTTGTGGTTATCCTTGTTGGGTTTAGTGGGACATTGAGGGTCTCGGGGTCCCTACTGAGTATCGTATACTCACCCCTACATGGCATATGCCCGCACCTCATTGTGTTGGTTGCAGACAACGGGCAGCGCTAATAGAGGCCGAGTGTTCGGGGACTAGATGGTACCTAGAGGTGGACTTCGCGATGAGATGCTACTCAAAGGAGGTTGTCGGGCGAGAGTGTTGTGGAGGATATCTATACCAACCCTTCAGGTAGGATCTGAGGTGGATGACCTAGGAGGTGGTTCTATTCTTCCATTTTCTTGTCTTTTCTGTTGTACTTTCGTTCAATTGTAGCTGTACTTTCAGTTGGGTTTGTATTATCACCCATTTACTTTTCAGCACTTTCTCTTGTACTCTGTGGTGTTTTGTTTACTTTTATGAAGGAAATTCGTTCCCAGTTATCGGGATTTACGCCTTTGGTGCTAGTCAGCAGCCCGTTTCCTATGGAAGGTGGGCTTTCAGTTGGGTTTGTATTCTCGCCCATTTACTTTTCAGCACTTTCTCTTGTACTCTGTGGTCTTTTGTTTACTTTTATAAAGGAATTTCCTTCCAAGTTATCAGGATTTACGCCTTTGGTGCTAGTCGCCAGCCCCTGGCCTATGGAAGGTGGACTTGGGTAGTCACGGCATGGGCCCCGAGGACGGGTCGTGACAAATTGGTATCACAGGAGTCGGTTCTACAGTAGATCTTATAACTCTGATATTTCCTTTTTGTGAAGAAATAGTGTTAAGAGTACCGAGTGTTGTTTTTTGTTCAGGGAGTCCAGTGTTGGTGCGGGCGGCCGACGTATCCATACACCAGGACCCTGACTTCTGATTTCCGACTCAGTGCATGAAAACATTAATTGCGTGTGTTTTCAAAGGTTTTCCATTAAAACAGCTCAAAACAGGTCAGCTCACCAGGTGTAATAGTTTGACCATGTCACTTCTGTTTCTTTCAGGATTTCATTCTGAGGACAATCAGCTAGAGCCCCGAAAGATGTACGTTCTGATAGCCTGCCGAGCAATGAGGACACAGTACATGGCCCTCTTCCAGTTGAGGCACCAGCGGAGGCACCAGCGGTACTACCACCCGTTGAGCCACCGATGCCACCATCCCCCAGCAGCGGAGAGTGTACGTCATTTGAGCGCAATGCACGAGTTCCAGCGCCAGAGGCCACCCAGGTTCAGGGGAGAGATGGACCCGCAGGCGGCTGAGGATTGACCGGAGGCTGTGGTGAGTGTTTTCAGGATAGTGTGTACACCCGCAGACTTCATGTTGATCTTTTCTTCCATCCTCCTTCAGCCAGCAGCTGAGAGATGGTGGAGCCACTTGTTCCAGTTTTTAGACGGGATGACATTCACTGGGGAGACTTTGAGACCACCTTTAGGGTGGAGTTTATATCAGTGTCTCTACACCCCAAGCATAATCAGGAGCCGCTTCCTTTGCCGTAGGATATTCCATCAGTAGCCGAGTCATCTCTAGGTAGTAGACAGATGATGCAGAGGTCCAAGAGGACCAGACCAGTATATGTGTGACCTTGGAGTATAGGTTTGGTTGTGCGAGGCACACGAAACCTAGCCAGCCATTCGAGGAGAAGGAAATGCTACGCTTGAGGCAAGAAGGATCACATGGCATGTGATTGTCCAACTCCTTGCACAGTTGATCCACAGGCATTGGAGGAGCCACAAAGACAGAAGCAGTGGCAAGTGCTTGAGCGACAGCCGAGCAATGGACAAGGCAGTAGAGCTTTGGAAGCAGGTGGAAAGGAGCGGAACTAGTGGATTATTTTTATTCTTTGTACTTCTAGTTCCATGTTATTGTTGCATTTTTGTCTTTGTACTATGAGATACAATAATAAAAGACACTTATCTTTGTGATGATTACTATCTGTCTATTTGTTTGGATGATACTGAGAGTTCCTGGTTAAAAACTGTTGGATTGACCCTCACTTTCGATATTTCTATTGGAGGAGACCCAATGACCTCACACTAATTCGGACAGTGTGACTCGACCCTTTGAGGTGAGAGTGACAGTTAGATCTCTTGGAATTAATGTCGAGGCCTTACGACGTCGTCCATGGCATGAATGCATCATTAATGTTAGGATTGACTGTATTAGGTAATGGGTGTGGTTCATACAGGGGATGAGACTGAGTTTCTCTTTTCGGAAAAGGAGAAATCTTAACAGTAGACGTGGAGGCAGAGCTAGGAGAGCAGCATGAAGTGGTGTACATTTCAACATGCTACAACCACCCACCTTAGTTGTCCCAGCCAGGCTCAGGGTGCTGGAGGGCAGGGGAAGAGTGAGGCTACATGCAGTCAAGGAGTGTGACCCAATGGCTCTAAAAATAATTTAATGGATAGTCTGTGTCCACTACTAGCTGAAGTAGTAACAGACATTGATATGAATCATTCCTTCCTTCCATGAATCTTGTCCCAGACCTAGAGTTTCCGATAAGCCATAGACTTGACCCTCATGTCTGGAGATACCTTTGAGATGAGACTCTATAATCACACTTACGCCGACAGTGTGATAAGACCCTCAAGGTGAGAGTTTTGGTTGGAATCTCTTGGTGGCTTCATCGAGGCCTTATGACATTAGTTTGAGTATAGAGTGGGCAATCATAGTTCATACACAAATTGACAGTATTATGCAAAAAGGTTGTGGTTTGTCTACACTGTTGGGATGGGGTTCCCTTGGTCTACGAAAAGAAAAACCTAGGAAGCACAGGATAAACTCATGCATAAGAGGGTGCAGCCGATCACTCATGAGTTAGTCAACCTTACCCTCGTGGCAGCAAGAGTTTTGATTTTTAGTTATAAACAGGAAATGGAGACCTCTAGAGTTCAAGGATGACGATCACGTTCTTATACGGGTCTCACCTCGACGAGGTTTACGGGGATGTGGCCGAGGCGGCAAGTTATCTCCAAGGTTTAGCAGTCCTTTCTTGGTCCTCAGTAGGGTAGGTGAGGTGGTTACCGCTTGAAATTTTCACCTCAGATGAATTGGGTGCATAATATCATCCACGTACCTCAGTTGAATAGATACATGCATGATCCTTCATACATCATCGCTCTCAGGGAGTTGGACATCGATGAGTGGATGAATTTCATAGGGATCCAGTAGGGGATGAGGATCGATAAGAGCGGGTCCTACGGGGTCGGTAAATTCCTCTTGTGCGCTTTCACTGGAATCACGAGAACCCCTAGGAGAGCACATGGGAGCAGAAGGCTCAAATTCATGCTCGGTACCTCCTTTAGTTTCCCTAGTTTTGTGTTGTAGCTTTACGAGAACGTAAATCCCTGAGGTGGGAGTAATGTAAAGACCCGAAAATTTCAACGAAATTTTTTTCTTGATTTCTTTGGAATTTTACGAGTATGTGGTTTCTGATGGAGCCTGATTCCAAGGTCCGGTGTGCTCGGAATTATTTTTTGAAGTTTAGCTCGGGTACGTTCAGTGAACGAACGAGCGGGTTTTTCTAACTTTTCAACCGGTGCTAGGAATTGAAATCCCAGGGCACCGATGAACTCGCAACGCCGGTAATTGCTTAAGAAGACCCTTTTTGGAGTTGCGTTTCCTCGGGAGGAGTTGTTAAAAAAAAGAGTAAGGAATAAAAATATAATTGTTTTACAATTTTATTTGTATTTCTTGCTAAGTGGTTTAATTGTTGTGTCACAACAGTTTTTCCCTCTGTTATTTGGTTTAACTATTCGGTGTGGGAGTTGGAGTGGGACCCGTTGGGTTTCTAACTTCCCTTGGGAGAATAAAGGAGAGGTGGGGCCCACAAGAGCCCCACCCCTTCACTTTTTCCATAACTCCTCACCTCCCTCTTTAATTTGGTAAACTCATCTTAAATTGAGTAACCTTCCACTTCGCCTATCTCTCCCTCTTAACTCTCGCCAACACATACCTTAATTAATTAATTGAACCTATTCAATTAATTTACTAAGTGTTTGAATTTTGAAAAAATTGAAATTACTTGTGTTAATAAAATAATAGCATGAACCTATTTTTTTACTTTGACACATTTTGTGTTGGGAGAAAAGGGAAAGAGATCTTGTGTAAAAGAAGGAGGAAGTTCCTATTGGGTGGATGAACATCATCCTCCCCGTGAGGAACGGTTCTTCTCCGACGAAGAACATTGACCCCTCAACAAAGAACGTCTCGGCGATCACAGTTCTTCATCCTCTTCTTCCTCCAAGGTAAGGGAGCAGACACCGACGTGGGGAACTCGCCAACAACGAGTCACCTTATATTCTTCCATCGCAACAAAAGAGGAGAAGACACTTCCTCATGTGCACACCGACGGCGACGGAAGCGACGAAAGCCATCGACCATGGTCATCTTCATCTCCTCCCTTGGGATGACGACGACGTGCTGATGTCCTCCCTCTTGCGATATTTTCAACAAACGACGAACGACACGAGGTAGGGGTTTTCAGATTTTGTGTTTATGTGAATTATACCCTCGTCAATGATTAAAAGTGTGTGTTTAAATGTTTTCCATTTGATAACACCTAATGCGGTGGGGCGGGCCGAACAAACACTGCCTGACAACCCTCCGCAGATTGTTGTTGGTGTGCAGATCGACGGGCGATGACAGAATGAGCCGCCAAGACAATTTGATGTATTCGAAGTAATGTAAGGGACCCGAGATGACCACTGGCAAAGACGGTGGGCGAAACGGACCACCGGAGCATGTCTGGTGGTGTGTGGAAAGAGGCGGCAGCGCGCAACACCGGCACAGTGGTGCCGGTGACCGGCGGCGGCTGCGCGCCGCCGGAGGAGACCGCCACAACTTAATTTCCGCGCCGTTTCGGTCAACAGGGGGGTACAACACCCCCCTCTGCTCTTCGCTGGCCACGTGGGCCGCGCCCATGCCAGGCCGGACCGCCCATGTCGCGCCGGTCAGGCTGGGCCGTGCCCTAATCGGCCAGACCTAGACCTGAGTCAGGTCGACCTGGTTCGGGCCGACCCAGGGGGTATCGGGCCAGGACGGACAGGGCCCGAACCCCCTATTTTCGAGGAGTTCCGTTCAAACGCCCATAACTTGGGATATGGACCTCCAAATGACGCACCTCCAGTTGCGATGGGATTCGTGGTTCGAGTTGGTCGTTTCTCTATATTACACTCAAGGTTTCAGAGAACTTTGGGTATGACCGGGTGGGTTCGAACCCGAAACCAACCGGGCCCGCGGAGCGGAAATGCTTATTACATGAGCTCTGGATGTCTGATTGACGTGCCGTAGACTTTTTTGGATTCCTCTTGATGAGAAGGAACTTTTGGAAAAATTAACCTGAGGTTTGGATGAATTTGGAGTAAGTCCGAGTTGGATTGTACCCGAAATCCAACCGGGCCCCTGGAATGGAAAAGCCGATAACTTTCAGACCGGACGACCATTTGACGAACCGTCAACGGCTTTCGTAATCACATTGAGAAACAGTCCCCATGAGTATATCCTATAAGAGATCGGGGTGCAGTTGAGATGCAGCCAGGTTGGTTTGTACACGAAACCAACTTGGCTCCTGGGATGAAAAGGCTAATAACTCACAGACCGGGCGTCCGATTGACGCGCCTTCTATTGCTTTGAGACCCATATGATGATTCGGTCCATTGAGGTACTTCTTTGTGGGACATTGTGATACATGGAGTATCGACCTATAGCTCATGGAGCAGACCCTCCCAGAGATGAGCGTACGGAGTACGGAGACCGTGTAGCCGGCTGAGACATGACAGCTGCTTGACCGACTCGACTTTGAGTGAGTCGACTAGCCCAGTGGATGCAGCACTACTATGTTTGGGTGAAAACCCATGGCGGATGGAGCACTACTGCGTTTGGGTGCAGACCCACGGTACTCAACAGAAGGAGTACCTCTGCAGGATATTAGGGGGGGGGTTCACTACTGTGTTTGGGTGGCAGACCCCGGTAGGAAGCACTACTGTGTTTGGGTGGATGACCCATGGTACTTGATAGGAATAGTACCTCAGAAGTCTTAGGTTAGTGAGCAGTACCTCGAAGTCATGATAGGATCACTGTACTCGTCAAAGATGGATCTCTTCAGCAGTTACGGTTTCGATAATGAAAATACTGGTTTGAGCTTAGTCTATGACCTTTGTGTTTACCTCATGATTGATATGGGTCACTTGATAACTTAGGTATTTTTATGGGCATATACCTAGGTAGTGGTTAACCGTTGATTTCATAACCTTTTTGTTTCCTCCTGATTGATATGGGTTACTTGATAACTTAGGTATAAGTATGGGCTTATACCTAAGTAAGGGTTATCTGTTGAGATCCTTCTTTGTGGTTATCCTTGTTGGATTTATTGAGACCCTGAGGGTCTCGGGGTCCCTACTGAGTATTGTATACTCACCCCTGCATGGGATATGCATGCACCTCGTTGTGTTGGTTGCAGACGACAGACATCGCTGACAGAGGCCGAGTGTTCGAGGACTAGACGATACCTAGAGGTGGACTTCACGATGAGACGATTGTTGGAAGATGTTGACGGTCAAGAGCATTGTGGAGGCTATTTGTACCTACCCTTTAGGTAGGATCCGTGGTGGATGATCCAGGAGCTGTGCTATCTTTACCTACCCTTCAGGTAGGATCCGAGGTGGACGACCTAGGAGCTGCTTCTATTCTTACAACTGCTTGTCTTTTCTGTTGTACTTTCGTTCAGTTTTAGCTGTACTTTCAGTTGTGTTTGTATTCTGGCCCATTTACTTTTCAGCATTTTCTCTTGTACTCTGTGGTGTTTTCTATACTTTTATAAAGGAAACGCCTTCCCAGTTATTGGGATTTACGCCTTTGGTGCTAGTTGCCAGCCCATGGCCTATGGAAGGCGGGCTTGGGGTAGTCACGACACAGGCCCTGAGGACGGGTCGTGACATCAATCATTATATTGTTATTAGGAAATTTTGATAACATAATATGAGGATAATAAAATAGAAAAAATGAAATTTTAATGGAAATTATAAGAAAAGAGAATGATTTATTACATATTGAATATATCTTCCTTGTGAGCCTCTTTAGGGGAGATGATTTTAAATTTTTATCAGACCAAGGGATGAAAGACGTGTGGTAATAGCATGGGAATATATTTGAGTAGAATTGTGATTGGACACATTATATAACAGGTGCGAGGAAATGAAGTTGTGGTTGGTGGTATTAATAAGGGATTGGATAGGGGTTTTCCCCCTATTTAATTCATTATTTTATTAATTTCATACAAGAAAATTAATAGTGATGATTCCAAGACTAAATAAGAAATATTGTGCATGTCACTTTGAACCAATGAAAATTTAAATCATCCATGAATCAAGCATGATGTAGAAATTTATTTATTTAGAATATTTTGTAAATTAGTGAATTTCATTATTCACCAAAAATTATTGTATTTTATACAAATCCAAAAAAAATCACCGAAACAATTTTTCAGTTTTTAGAATTAAAAAATTAACTCCATTTTATTTATATTATTTTATAAATATGATAAATTTAATTTTTAATAAAAATATTAATTTACATGAAAAATACATATTTAAAATTAAAACAGATTTTATACCACATTGAAAAATTAATTTAGCTATCCTAAAATTATCACCTAATAATAAGAATATAATATAATTAATTTTGTAAACATTTCATGAAAATAAATTTTATTATAAATTATTATATTAATCCTTAAATATTTACAACATTCAAATGTACCAACACTATAATATAATTATATAAAATTTTCACATAGAGGATGGATAAATTTTATTTATACTATCATTGGAAATGTTTCTATTCACTTGGTCGATTTACGACTCATAAGGGTCGTATTACTATTCATATGTGTAACATTACTATTCATTTGGGTATGTTACAATTTGATAAAAATTATGTTTGTCCAATTAGAATCCAAATATCATACTAATTATAACTGTGTATATAAATATTTTCAAATTCGAATAACATAATTGGAAAAATTATGTTTAAAGGTCACATAAAATTTTGTAGTTCATTTAAGAATGATGTGGAATTGTGTTTCCTAATATAGTTTTATAAGAACAGAATAACATAGATTATTCTTTGGGTCATTACAATTATATTCATACTAGGCCCATTAATTTATTAGGGACCTAGAACTAAATATCTTAACTTATTGACATGAGAATCAATTAGTTCAAAAAATGATACATGTGCTCATATTTTAGGAAATGAGTTTCATTTCAAGTTCAACATTATATTTTTGATTCCATCAAGGAGGTGAGAATCGTCCCTCTACTCAGTAATGATGAGATTCTTTATTTTTTCCCACATTCCTCATTTAAAAAGGATAGATGATTTTGTCACAATCATCAGTGATTTATACTCCATTATTTGAATGGGATGTTGTGATGTCAGTTCATTCATCGATGGATTCCTCTATGGATCCTTTTTCCTTGTATGTTACTCTCTCGTATATTTATGTCATCTTATTGAAACTCAATCCAAGAACCATCTCATGGTGGATGCTGAATAATTATGCATCTTCTATCTCGAAAGGGCGTCAAACTTCTATTGGGGTAGATGTTAGTATTTGGAACATTTTTCATGTTTGAACAATAGGTTGTGTGGGGATTTATAAAATATTCCACAAATGGGAGGGAATCTCATGTGGGAGCATCTTAGAAATGAATCCCAATGAATAATGTCTCTTTCATGAGGTAATTAACACCATGAGAGTAAGTCTTCAGATGCTTTTTTACCCTAGTAATCCTATTATTATTTCATTCTATAGGGATGTTGGATTGTAGCCAGAGTAAAATGACTTGGGGATATGGGTATAGGTTCAACGTATTGTGGGGAAGATCAGGTCATAGGTTTTACATCTCATGGAAATGATTTGGTGCTTTAACATATCCATAGTGGGTAAGATTTCATAGTTGGATTTTATTGAGTGTTTCCACATAATGGGAACAATTCTACATTTGGATGATGGAGCGTGTCCCCCCATAGTGGACAATTTAACACATGAATGATGGAGTGTATCCCCTATAAGGGTGATAATTTCCCACTATGTTATGGAGTGTGTTCCCCCAAGGGGGATAATTTCACACTAAATAATGGAGTCTATTACAACATGGGGTATGATTTCACACTAGATGGTGGACTATTTCCAACTAGGTGGATGCTTCTACACAAGATAAAGGATTGTTCCCCCACAATAGGGATTATTTCACATTGGATGATGTAGTGTATTCAATCATGTGTGGTGATATCACACTGGATGAAAGAGTGTTTCTTGAAAATGTGAATTATTTTACACAGTATGGACTCAAGACTGAACTATAGAGAAATTTCCTACATTCCCCTTTTAAGAGGAATAGATCAAAACCCATGTATTTTGATGTTACAGTTTAAAGTCATGAGATATGACCATTCCATGAAGTTTAACATCATATACATAGGATTTTTGCATCACGGAAGGAGCACCAATGATGGTGGTGTGGGACTTAACTGGGGATGATGCATTGCATAATATTTTCATTCTAGGTTAGGAGTTTTTCCCCATTTATAGGTAGCATAATGCTGGAATACACGTGGATGTTTCTCATGGTGGGTGTTTCATCCCATGTTGGGAAGGATGGTGTGGTTCATACACATTAAAGAAGAATAGTGGGTTTGTTTCAACCCCTGGTGGTTTAATAGGTGGCATCCTTTAATGATCTTACTTGAGGAATCATGTTTTCATCAAAATGTTAAGGATACTATTTTATTTCCGGTAAAATGTATGTTGTGGAGTAGATTATGTTCTTAAAACATGGAAATAAAGCTTAGAAGTGTTACATCTTGTAATGTGGACTTTTATAGGGATTAAACCTTGTGGTCGACCATGTAAATTTGGGAGGAATATTCATCAAATTTAATCCCTACGAAGATAAATAATATATTTATCTCGAAGATTCTATCTCTAGGGATTACAAGTTAACTGATCATTCATGTATGGGTTGGGAATGGAGTAAAGGCAATGATGGAAGAGTGTAAATATGAATGCCTGGTGTTAGGGTACCTCTTTATAGGATAAAAAGGCATTACAGTACCGATTCTTATGAAAAACATTTCGGTTAAATGATGCACAAGAATAAAAAGATACATTAGTTTTAGTACTAGAAAATTGTTGTTTGAAACATTATTGTATTATGCTCAAATAGAGTTACATGTGCTAAAATATCAATCATATAACCCATGTATTATATGGAAATATGTGCATGAAATTTTTGGTTTTTTGCAATGATCTAGGTTGTGAGAAGGATTCCTCTCCTGTGCTAACATGATCATCCAAAATAGGGATTGCATGAAGATCTCAAAACCGTAGTACAAGACATGTTAGGGACCATATGACGTTTTTGCACAAGTTACATGGATTCCAGTGCTTCTTGATGTGGATGAAGAATGGGTTTGTGTAAGAGAGTGTTTCACATCATCTTTAGAAGATCCTTCTCCAAGAGGTGGGATGAGGCTACATTTATAACCAAATTTGTTTGTTGAGGTCATGAATATTCATGTATTCAGGTTGTGCACTTATTAGTCCAATGTTTCTAGGGATTGGATGTGCAACCTATATGTTTGGGTAGCACCATTATCATGAAACTAGATAGTTTCACATTGAGTTTTATCATATTGATCTAATTTATCACCCAAATTCCATCAGACTCAGTTGGGATTGGCCACACAACATGAGGAACTAGGAATAACTTTTCACAAGTAATATTTTTGTCACACAATAGATGGTCTTCCATGCAAGCCAAAATATTTGGGCACATGCTCCATGGCCACTATTTCTGACTTGAGGTTATCCACAAAATTACGTTTCTCCTTTTGACATGAAATTCCAGAATGCATTGAACAACTTCTATGTGTGCAACTATTCAATCATCTGTCCAACCTTCTTCTCCTTATCAGAATGTTCCTTTGGGTTGGGTTCTGTGTTTGGTTCATCTAAAACTAGCCTTTTGGGGTGTGATATATGTTTTTTTGTGACAAAAAATGAAATTATAATAGTGGAAACATTGGTTGTACCATAAAATACACAAGAGAAAATAGGATGTAAACCCCTTCTTATAGAAGATCATCCTTTCCCTTTCACACAAAATATACTCAACCAAGACAATATCCAACACCTCAATAGACTAGGATCCCCTGAACACACAAGTCAAAGGAACACTTCGTCTACACCTTGAAACAATCTTCATTGGGTAGTAATAACTCACACTCACCTATTCAAATCACGTCACAATAAGTTGACTTGGTGGGGGATGTTTTCTTATTTGTTAAATGTCTGAATACACATAAAATATATCCACCAGAGGTCTCTACTAATGCCTAACGTCACCCTAGAGCTATATTATCCCTAGAACCACAATCAAATTGGATCTAATATTAGTGGTATATCCAATCCAATGCATCATGAACAACCTCAACCATGTGATAATTGAGTTAGGATAAATATAGATATTGGTAAAAATGTGTCTCTATAACCTCTGATGCGCACTCAGCATATGTCAGTCATCAATCAGTACCATCAGAACCAACTATTTTTTTATGAATATCACTGGTTATGAGTACAATAATCTGGTTAGTCAGGATCCTCAGAAGATGGAAAAACTAGACCACCGCATCCATCCAAACCACTATAGTTTAAGGGTCTATCTCTCTATAAAACCATATCATTCCACAACACTAAAAATCACATAATGTTATAATCCTTCATGCACCATTTCCTTATTTTGTTGGAGCCATTTTCTTCTAATAAAAAATATGATCATCTTTTTGATCATACTGAGGGATCCATGTGCTTCTCAATGGGTTGTAGAACTTATCTATTCCTACCTGGAAGAAAAATCTAAAAATAGTTTCCTTAATATTTGTTCATATTTCTCAACTACCATCATCATGAAACTTCCTCAAAATTGAAGTTGACTATCCTGACAAAGACTTATCATAATTCATCCAGATATAGTTTGGTCATTGAAAATATAGTTTTATTGGGAACACACTCATGAAGGATAATAAAAGGAATAAAATTTATATAATACATGAAACAATTTACCTGTAACCTTTGTCTCCCTATGATGGGTAACAATGTAGGTAGTTAGTGCCCCGACGTAAAGTTATGCTATTCATTGCACCAACATTTGGTTACCTAGACTCAAATAAACATTCTATACACTCTAAAATTGATTCCCTAAGTCCTAAAAAATAATTATAAGGGGATATCTCCAAACACTATAAGGAGGTTGACCAGCCTCTAATACCACTCCATAATAACCCAACCCACATGGGATTGCTTGGAAATCAGAATGTTGGGAGGATGAAACCCCAATCCAACTCCAATTAGACTTGGGATGGTGATAAGGGAATAAAATGAATAAATCAATCAGAGTCTTTTACCTAATGTACCTGTACTCAAGAACCCAAAAATATCTATGAAATTTTATAAGGGAAGATAAATTATTGATTGTAGCATCAAAATATAAACTATACATTAAATAAATACTACATAATACAAAAGAGTACACCAATATACAACTAAATGTTACTGGGAAAAAATACAGACCCTACTAGAAATAAAGTCCCAACCTAAAAATAACTTGAAATAAAAAAATATGACAGAATTATACTACTAATCTTTAAGTTTGTCAGTCATATAAATTCAATTCACCTAGGTATCATAATTATCCACCATATTAAGTATTTTTCTATCTATCATCGGTATAAGACATAACCTGGGTGGAAAAAACCAATGTAGAGTATAATTTCTACATAAATACTTAGATTACCAAAAATATAAATGGATTGAGATAGAGATACAACAATAGTAATCTAAAAAAAATTATGGAAACCAAACAAAATATATAATCATATATATACTCAGAAAGAAACCCAAAATATTGAGAAAGGTGATCTAAATCTCACAGACAAAACAAAGTTGATGAATAATCCTATAGGTGTAGAAGTCAATCACCAATTCTAAACATCAAATAAAACCTCACCAGAATATGTTTATAGGATTCCAGAGCTAGAAACAATTTCTCATAGCTAAAGGAGCACACATCTCCAATAGAGGACCCACACCATTCCAGTTCTCGATGATAGTGGAGTAATGCATTATAAGTAGAGAGCATGCACCCTATAGTAATAATGGTATTGTTGAATCTACCTATAAAAATTAATTGGGAAGCATTTCACATTTGTTATATTGGATTACCAACCCCAATATCTACTAGATATCATAAAGGAATCACACCCTCATGTGACATGGGAGTACAAACCTCATCTTCTCTGATTTCATGAAGAACCCACACCCTGTTGTTATAGGGGAGTACATACTCTAACATCCCTATGATTTAACATAGATCCATAGAACTGGTGTCACGTGAGATTACTAATAAAAATATCAATCTAATAAAATGGATATGCCACAACCAAGTGTTACAAGGATGTGTTGGCCCCAACATTAATTTGATGATTTCAGCTCATCCCTGTCATCATCAACCATCTCCTGAATCAGTATCATTCTTAGAAAATATTTTTTTATATATCAAAATAAAAAATGAAGTACACTATCTCATTCAATGATGGAAACAGTATGAATAGGCCACTCATGGTCCATAATTGTATTCAAAATGAATGAGATACAAGAATTAGACGATTCACGAAGTGATAAATGCATTGTAAATGGTCACACACTGTATGTGTCCCCTCTCTTAAACATTTAAATCATATCATATGTATCCGGATCAGAGGATATGTTGGTGTACATAGTGTGTAATGGGTCCACATGAAATGTACCATCCACTCAGGGTCTTCCTATGTGTTCATGAGCAATATCATGTTCTATGATCCATGCCCTTATAATTGTCATTGTACATGGTTATTCTCTAGTACAGACTCATGTCCATATATATCCATAGTTCATAGTGTGTCGTCCCGCATGAGGACATGAGAATGTTTTATCTTGCATACCATTTGGCCACCAGGGGATGGCCACACAATGAGTTATCTAGCCACATATTGTGCAATCAATAACATAGCTGAAATACCAAGTCATCACAAAAAATGAAGAACATGTCTAATATTGTCTCAAAGTACATGATGTGATATACATTTCTTTATTGAAACTCCATAATCATTACATGAATACTTGATCCATAATCAAAATCACAAATAACTTCTAAATATAAATATAATATGATGGTATCTTCCTCTACTCATCGATTATGTCCCTCCAGTGATCAGAAATTCTGATCTACTCATTTGTGTAAAGCCCACAAACCACCCAACACCATATACGTCTCGATCCCATTACTACTATAGATTTAATTCCAATGGATAATAGCCATTAAACTGATATCCATCATAATCTACCCTTTTATTTCATATCTATTTATTTTAAAATGAACTACCACAAATTTGTGGATTTGATCACACTTAAAACTGCCCAGAAAATGTCGAATTATGACCCCATAGGCCAATATATTTTCACTAAACAATAATACGGGGTTGAAACACATAAAAAAATTGAATTTATCAATATCTAAGTGTTATTGGGAAATTATCATATATCATTTATTAGCATGGGTGGTCACATTTAATAGAGAAATATTATAGTATATATATTTAGTCACTAAACTATGTGTCTCTTGAAAAGAACAATTACAACATATCAAATTAAGAAAAAATAAATTCATAATATTTTAATCAAAAGGGTGTAAATAAAAAATTAATGAGTCATACCTTAATAAAGGATTGAACAGTTGTTAAGAAATCATTTTCATGGAATGTAGGGATCCCGCTGTGTTTTCTGCATGCCAATGTATGCTAATCAGATCTCTTATTGTTCTCTGAAGTGATATTCCATGAAATAACAATGAATCTTATCCTCCGAGAGATCATAAGGTTATAAATATAACCCACCTAAAATGATATAATGGAATTTAAATATAGGTGTTTTGTTCATTATGTAATTTAATAATTAAATATATTACCTCATTAATTTATTTCATTTAAATGCATCCCAAATTTCCACCTAAACCAAACATATAATGTCTACCATCTTCAGAAAACACCTAGGAAAAAATCAATGAATCAGGATTAAACATGGTCTAATATTTCAATTAAGATAATTTATTTATGGATAATTAATATATTTTAGGAAAACACCACATGTGTGACAATAATTTATTTTATATTCATAAAATATTGATTTTCAGCACAGTGGGCCTCAAAACTCTACACCATGTCAGCAAATGTATCTGAATATAAAAATTAAAATATTTTACTTTTTTATAAAAAAAATTTCACTATATATAAGGCTCGAAATGATTGAGGAAGTGAGAACAAGATGATTCATTTTATATGTTACAGTAGGGGCACTCATAGAATAAAAAAATATTATAATTTACTCATCATCATTACAACTGATTCCAAATGGCCAAATAATGAAAAAAAAATATAAGGTCAGAATTTAATAAATTAATGAAATTATATAGGTTTGGTGTAATTTTAAACCTTTCATTTTTTATTACCCCTTGGTTAAACATCATTATCATTAATATTGGTAACAACTATTACAATATTATAGGATTATAATTTTACTTAAAAGGTGTAATTGGTTAATAAATAGGCAAGCTATGGAATTTTTTACAATATATTATCTATATTATCTTAATTTTTTTTATATTTTTAAAAAAATTAATAAAATATTACAATAATGGTATTTAATTAATGACATTTTTGATAGTATTTATTTAAATTTACTTTCAAGAAGTCAATAAAAATTTGAATTCGAATATAATCTTTAAAAAAACACTATTATGTTATATTTATCTAAAAAATGCACAGACCACAACAAATCTTTTATATTTTATTACTTTTAATATTTTTAAAATGATTTATTATAGTTTTAAATAAATTGAATAATTAATTTGTTAGCATTGTGTATGAATTTATAATAATTATTCAATAAGAAAAATTCACTATAAATAAAATTAGTAAAAAATTATTCATATTTTGGATAAAAATTTAAAAGTGAACAAAACCTATTTCCCCTGATGAACAAATAGGGATATTAAATTGAAAAGTGTGAAATTTTTTATTTGTTGTGTCCCAAAATTAATATAAAGGTCATATTAAAATAAATATTATTCCAAGTGGGCATATATTCATGGAATGTATGGAAATGGAGAAACTCCAGTCATAAAATAAGACAATCTTAATAATTAGTTATGTTTTATAGCCATATCCCAAACTTTTGTCCCTGTTTTACCAATTTAAACTTATCAAGGTGATACAAATTTATTATGGTTACAATTCAAGTTGAAACAAATTATATGTAACTTATCAAAAAAATTGGAAAATCCCAACTCCAAATATAGAATCCATTTTCAAACATTAAATTACTATAATTTTTAGAAATTCATTTTAAAATCTATTCAAAAAACATGATGAGAACAGTTTTTAGAAAAATAAATTATTAATCATAAAACATGATATATATTTCTATATCATGCCTAGAATATAAATTTTATGATTGAAAAATCACTTTAAAAAATATAAAATATATAAATTTCATTAAAACCTTTTTTTCAAAAGAGTCAAATTTAATTTAATGAAATAAAAATAGTTTTCATGTAAAAAACTCCATAAAAATCACTCTTTTGATTCCAAATTATTTTCATTTTATTACAATAAATTAATTAAAAATAATTTTGACTTATAAATTTTGAAACTCCGTATTTTTTATAATTTTTTTGTAGTATTCGTACTCTCCACTCCAATGTCTAAAGGGCAGTTGTCTCATTAAGTAATATTTTAATACTGCACCATAAATATTTTAAACATAGTGTTACGAGTAATGATATCTATAAAAATAAATTTATATAAAGAGAATTATTTCATAAAATCATTTATTGTTTCATTATACCATAGATATAATGAATTTCAATTGAATTTTAATAACTATAACATAGGTAATTGAGTGAATCTTTGTTTCATCACATCCTAAGGTTCCTATGTACCTTCCTCTAATATATGGTATCTCTACAAAACCGTGAACATGTGAATGATCCAATTTAATATAAATTTATTTCCATGACCTAGAATATCAATTTTTATTTCGTATAAGAGGGATATTAATACAAAAGTTTAACCTTTGAGTTTTCTACATGTGATGGATTAGGTTTATACTTTCTCTCGAGAGATACTATGATAAAATTTAAAACATGACATAGAATTGATTGATTTTTCAAAAATACAAATTAAAATATTTATATGATAAAGAATATCAACAATAAAAATATATCTAGTGATAAATATTCACTTAATTCCAAAAGAAATTACCTTTTTCCAATGATATATTCATAGGAATAAGTTTTCACCGTCATTGAACATCAATTCCCATCGATGATGGAAAGCATACTTTTTTTATTTATTCTGAGATGATTATAGTTTATAGTGAATGGATTTAACATTATCTACCATTTCTAAAAACATAATAGGTAACAATATCTATATTTATCTATATTTATCCAAAAAATTTGAAGTTATAAACTTCCTTCAAAAGAGGGATTTATAGTGAGTCATTTGAATTATCAAGCAAAATATATTGTAGTGTGAAAATTAAACATGAAGAAGGTTTTGATCCTAATCAACATTCATATACAAAAATTAATACCTATGAATATCATATAGTGTTTGAGACGTTGTCTTAGTCTAACCAGCTGTATGAGGATGACAATCTATACTAAAACACACCTTTTTGTTTAGATATTACTGAAGACTTGACTAGATCATTGTGGTAACAATCATATTCTAATCAGATATAATTGGATGCATTACACCATTAAAACATACTACTTATTTGACATATGACAAGGAAATATGATCAAGGGATAAATATTCTACTATGTAAATGATGTTTTAAATATTTGTTATGTGATCACCTAAAACCCAAATAACATTATGTCCCTTAAATGGTTTTGGGGATTCTGATAACGAAATCCATGGTAATGTTATATGATATTCATTAAATTAAGGTTAGTTTTTTTATCATCTACATTGACTACAATCTCTTAGCCTTAACTGGATTAAATTCTAGGCATCAAGAAACATAATCTAGAAAAAAAAAATTTATATATTCTCTAACAAAATCTCATTTATATTTATATACATATTTTTACTACCAGAACCTACTAAGAATGAAAATCCCGTAGATTCATCTGAATTTATTATATAAATTTTATAATTGAAGGGACACATTATCTATTCCGAATCTATATCATTCCATCACAATATTGTTTAAAATCAAGAACATTTCTCACATTCTCTTTCAGTTCTACTTCTTCCTTGTAGACCTCTCTAATCCTCTCAAGGTTAGATAGTTAAAGGATAATATGAAAAAGATATGATCCATCGACATTACATAGGATTTCATGTTTTATATTTTTAAAATCCATAAGTATTGGATATATTTTAATCTTTACTATGGTTCTACTATCATGGTTATTCTCACTCATACCCTTGACCACCATGTTCTCCTTCCTATGGTGGTATTTTATTTAGCAGACACACAATTTTATCATTTCTAACGATCTTATCTAGTTCAAATTCAAAAAATTATATGTGATGATATACTAAAAACTTATGTGATCTATATATATTTCACACTTTTAAAAATAAATTAAATTACTATAATTGATCAATGAATAAACCACCACCATCAACACCAAATCATGGTTTGGGTAATTTGGATCATGAATTTTTAATTGGTGGGTGGAATATTCTATCACTATATCATTACACATGGGTAAATATCCATGCAACTTCTTGGATACATTACAATAGTTTAAAAACATTTAGTATTACAAGGTAGTGTGAGAATTGGTTCACTAACGCACCTTCTCAACATCTTCTTTAAATTAACTTTTCTTTCACATATACATAAGAATATAACCCCCTTCCGAATCAACTTGGACAATCGATTATATAGTCATGGAATGATTCTCAAAAAAATCAGTAATATCCATACAACCCATGAAAATTTCCTTTTTCAATTACTAGGCCTACTCTAAGACATTTATAAATTTTTTTGTCTTTGTAGGATCCATAGATATTGCAACACACAAAAATTAGAAATGATTAGCATTTTATACATAATCAAATATGACATGACAAACCAAGCATAGAAAGGATGATAAAATCCAAATACCATACGATATATTTATTTTTAAATAAATATAGTCCCTTCAAAATCATTTATTATAAATAACAAGAGGTTTTATTAAAGTATTTCATTACACTCATGGTTGAGTTTTACTGAACACCAATATATTATTAATATTTTTATTTAATAGTTATTTACGATCTATTTTAATGGAGAGTATGAATATGATTAAATAATTTAAGAAAATATATATTTTACCCACATGTATTGGTTATATATTAATAATAAATAAAATTTGAACCATTTGAAAGAAAAAGTATTGTTTTTTGGGAAATATAATTCCTTCTAAAAATATGGTTTAATCATTCTTGTTGCACACTATTTAGAATTAAAATTTTCAAACTTTTACAAAATATATATGGAAAAATAAAATTTATTTTGGAAATTATAATACTGAAATTATCTTATGGTGATATTTGGGTATTTTTATAAGAAATTATATTTTTTGATAAATATCTAAAAATATTAAATTTTAATTAAAAAATGAGATTTAATTTAAATAATTTATAAGGATAAATTATATTTTTAATTTTCTTAAATGTAAGTCTAGATCAATTATATAACAATTATTCAAATTTATTTCAATTGAATTATTTTCATATTTAATGTAGATATGAAAACATTTTCAAACTTTTGAACAATATCCCTTTAAAAACCAACTTTCATATCACGTATGTTGCATTTGTATTAATTTAATGTATTCCATTTCAATTTTTTGAATTTGTAAAATATGATTTCATTTTTAGAATTAGTATAAATTATAATTTTTTGTAAGACCATCTTTATTTTTTAACCATGTTTATTAGTAAAAATAGTTAAAAGTAATTATAGTGATTATGGTAAAGATGATTTTTCTTAGTGTTTAAACATAGAATATAAGGCGTACAATCACCTATCAGCCTTTAAAAAACAAATTTTATTGAAATTTATTTTAAATTAACACAATAGGCTTTATTCGTATGAGTTAGTGGGATACTATTCTAGGAATGTGACTTATATAATAAGTTCTTCAAGGTAAAAGATAACAAAGGAAACATTCTAATCTTTAATATTTATAAAGGGTTTAGATTGTGAAAACATCACAATCTCGGTTATAAATATTATTTTGGAGGTTAAATTATATTTTTTAAAATTATAATTTATTTTAATTTTCTTGAGATCAAAGAATTATTATAGATTCTTAAAAACACCAATAAAAAATTATTTAGTTAATTGTTTACTAAAATAATTAATTCTAATTCTATTAACAATGAATTAAATTGGATAAATTATTATCTAAAATTATTTTTTTATATTAATGTATAGTTTTTAAATTTTTAGAACTTAATATATTCAAATTTAATTGTTCTATATATATATATATATTTAAATTCAAATTAAATAAATAATGTCAAAATCGACATTATTGCTATTTTATAACAAATTATGTTTTATTATATAATTAAAAATTAAAAATAATTCATATATTCATTACATTAATTTATAAATAATAAAAAATATAAAGTATAGTCCTTTTATTGATCAATTGAAATTATATAATGAAAACATTAACCACTAAATAGTAAGAAAATTCATAGCATAGTAAGGTTTAAGGCAGTGTTTTGGAATATTACACGTGGTTCTATTAAAATTTAATTTGAACACACATGGATATATAATAGTACTAATTTATTGGTCTAAATTTTAAAATAATTCCTAATTTAATTTTTAATTAATGAAAAAATTACATAGGTTACAAAATTAGTTACCTTAATAAAAAATATTAAATATCGGGAAACATAGAAGTGAAGGTAAAAATTTATAAAAAATGAACTTCTCTCTTTGTGATTGAGGTTTCATACTCTAATGAAAGCCAAACCTCCATTAATATTTTATTTTTTATCCACATTATGTAAGGCAAACATCCTTATAGTGAATACATTTGAGTATTTCCACTAATACCACTTCTCGTCAAATATAATGGGGAACTTGATATCCCCCTTATTCACAACAATAATCCGTTTTTATCGAACCAAACCAGTTATAATTTTTAGAAAATATATTTTCCTTCATTATAGAGGGCTTAATTTGGTAATAAATAAAACCTTTTATGTTTTTTGTGTGAACCTAAAGAGGATACTTGAAGAAGTAGTAATGTTATTTAAAAAATGTTTTTATTTTTTTTACTTATACAACTATTTAAGTTTATATTATACCATGATTATATAATAAGATATGTAAATTACATATGATGATATGTTTTTATGTTAATGATATTACATAAAATGTCACACACTTCCTTCTAATGGGATACGAAATCATAATACATGTGTACGGTAGACTATAGCCTCCCAAATCGATGTCGTTATTTTTTTCAATAAAACCTTTAAAATATAATAATTATTGTGAATTTATAGATTATATATAATATGTAGGATATTTAGGATGTTATTATTCACCTTCATGATTTCAATTTTTTTAGAATACGATATTATCGCCCGTGTGTATGGAGGACTACCGTCTCACAAAGTAATGCGATTTATTAACGCTTTACATGGAATATATTATGGATGAGTTAAATAAACATACTATATATATATGAAATAAAATTGATAATATATATCTATATATGATTTAATTTTCTTTCATTCAATGTGACAAGAAAATGAAAACAACTTTCATGTAAACATATGGCCTACTGTCTCAATGAACAGTGTATTTCATTTAATATCACCAATTTTTTGGCATTATTATAAATATATATATAAGTAAAAACTATATAATATCAAAATCATGTTTCAAATTCTAGATATGATTAAATAGTTATTGCTTTAAATGGACCAAAAAATAACAAGTCAAAACATATGAAAAAATAAATCCATTTGCACCAAAAAAATGAATATAATGAATGATTATATTAAAATAGGTGATGAGATGCTATGAAAGGATAATATATGATATTGTAAATAATATTTTGATTATGGTATATGTTAACATAATTAATAAAATAAATTAAATTGAGGTTATAGTTTATTCGACCAAAACTAAATTTAAGGTAATGGATTTATTTTTAATTTATAATCAATTGTGTCTTATTTGTTTTTATGAACTAAATAATATTTATCTGGTGTAAATAATGACCATTTGGTATGTAATATCATATTTAATTTCTATGTTTCTTTAGTATGTATCTCATCCAAGGGTATTTGTATTCAAATTTACTAAGTAGTAAAATTTATCATTCAATCTCAATTCCTTATGGGATTGTTAAGTTCTCTTGAAATGATCAATTTCATGAAATTATTTTTCATTGTTAGATATATTAATTTTTAATATCCATAGTACTATATGATATATATTACTATTTCGTAAACTATATTCAAATTATAAATAATTTTTTTACATTGAAATGTTGTTTATTTTTGGGGAAATATGGGTAAATATGTTTCCATTACTCAATAAAAATATTTTATAAGGAGAAATGTTTATTAATTAAATTAAATATTCAATATATGTGGAATTTTTTTTTGTGTACTATATGGTTTTGACTCTATTCATTTAAATACATAGGGTGCATCCAATGTTTCATGAGATGAATTTTTGGTCAATATAAGACAGATTTCTACCCACATAACTAAATTGTATTGAAGAAACAACTTGACCGTGACGATCATGATGATAGATCTAGATTTTAACACTGAATTTTATTCATTACATCATTATTTTTATTCCATTTTATTATTTTATTGGATATAAGATCCATGATAATGTTTCATGTCTATGTGATTATTTAAATGAAATTATTTGATCATATATTATTCCTTCAGTATTATGTTCAAGTAATTGATTAATTAGAATATGTATAGGCCATTTACCTTTATATGATGATGATTATTTATCGATTTATGATAACATATATTTTACATAACCCTTACAGATAATTTTTTATCACACTTATTTTTTGTTCCCATTATATGAAGATGAAATCTTGGAACAATTTTTCAAGGATGCTGAATAATTAATATGGTTATGGGTTATGTTTCATTGTTTATTCCTAATAGAAAATAGGTATCATGTATCTATCTAGTTTCCAAGAAATATAAAATTTTATATGTTTTGATATTTTATTCCTTACATTTATTTTGATGTAATTTAGTAAGACACTGGCTCTAGGATACTAGGGATGGGTTCTTAATAGTTGGTATCATAGGATGTTTAGTATGAAACATGAAAAATGGATTTATAGAAACATATATTATAGAAAAAAACTTTTTGATATAATTTGATGGTAAGTATAGTAGAAAATACCTATGAAACTTGGTTTATAATTATGAGATTATTAATTCAAATGTTTTAAAATTTTTGTTAACTATTTAACTAGTTTTGGGAATATCTATTATGTTTCATAATAATATGATCTAATATAGTGTATATAATAATTTAAAAATAGATCTTATATGTATTAATCTGAACTTCCACAATGAACATGATACAAAGTATAAGAATGATAATGTATTTTATGGTAATAAGACAATCTCTCGAGAGGATATAGTATCCCAAATGTTTTCAGCATATGAGTCCATAATACCATGTTATTACCAGACAATCGATAATTATGTAAGTATTTAAGATTAAGAGGGAATCATTATAAGAAGATTATGGTTTGGAAAAATATTGATAATGTGATTAATGGAAACAATTATTTTCCCGTGAGTGATAATCGTCGAATGAAACACCAGGGTACTTCATTAAATGATTTTATGTTTTTTACAAGTTTGATAGAAACACGACAAGGATTTTGGTTGCAACGATATGAAATTTTTTCCGAATTTAATATGGTTCAACTATAGATATATGGGGAACTAAGTAAATTTATTCCCCAAGAGTAATACATTAGAATAACCTAGGAGTCAAGGCCCATCTTATTCTATTGATACAACTGAAGAGGAATGATTATTGTTCTGATGTTTAGACTAAATAATTATTTAATCTGAGTATATTATCAATTCTATACTGAATAAAAGAATTATGATATATGAAACTTTTGTATTTTAGTACTTTTTTCATGAAGGATTTGAGATTTTATGTGGAATGGTATCATGAAATGTGATTCAGTAGAAATATAGAAATTTTTTAAAACACATGGTTAAGGGAAATATATGCATTTATAGGTCCATGATGGAAAGATAACGTTTTTTTGTATAAATAGATAATTTATATAGTTAAAATAAACTATAAACGATTATCCACCTTGGAAGAAATTCTATTTTTTTGGAACTTAATATTTTGTAATGGTCATAAGGATAACAATTTTTGAAATGATTTATTTAGGAAATTAAATATGGTTTTATATTTTTTATATTAAATAACAATAGGTGTATTTATTCGTGTTATATAACATGTGATAAAAATTATTATTTTGCAAAATAGTCAGAGACATATAGAAGTATTTTTCACTCTTTTATAGATCTTATGATATGTTAAAAGTGAATTTAACTACATCAGGCATAAAAATTCAATCATGAAAATGAAATTAATGAAATTATTTATTAACTGAATATTAAATGATGAAAACCCAAATGATGAAATAATTTTTATAAAATAAAAATTTATTAATTAATTATTTTTTATTATATTCTTAGATTGTAATATAATTCCATATCTTTAGGAGAAGGTTCTTGAAAAAATGTTTTCCAAGTACCATCATTTCCAATGAACCGATTATATTTTTAATCATCAAATATTTATAATTTTTATCCCCATAACATTCCATGGACTATTCAATTATTTGTGATAAATAAAACTTATCACCCTCTATAATTAATTATCCTCTTCTACCATTTCAATATCTTCACTTTCCACTAATGTTCTCTTACTCAGAAACCTAGTTAAGTGTTTTTCTATATGACCATGGTATTTCACTTTACCTCTTATTATCTATATGTTTTATTCGACATTTTTGATGTGTTATTTTATACAATAATATTTTTCAATATCAATACTTGGATTATAGGGATCAATTTTATATTAAGTTGATTCAATTTATTTGTGGTTGGTGGAATATAACACCCAAAAATTCTAAAACGTAGATATTTTACTAGATAGAATATATAAAATGAAAATCCATGTGTATAAGGGATGATAAGGACCAAATAAATTATGATATATTTATTTTAAAATTTATTCAACATCCTAAATTGCTGGCATTACATGCATTAAAAATTTTCTTTTACATTTTTTTATGATAGACAAGATAGGGCTTTATTAAAAAGCTAATATACAATTAATATTATTATTTAATATCACTGTTATTGCCTTGAAATTTTAATTAAGGTTTGGAATAATATTAACTAACTTATGAAAATATATATAATTCATATTTTTATAAGTTATCTATCAATTATAAATAGATTAATCATCATTTAAATGAAAAATAATTTTTTGGACGGATAATATTTTATCTGAAAGAATGTTTAATCATATTTTGAGGACATAATATAAATTTTCTTTTATTATTTTTTATAAAATTTATTTGAAAAAATAATCACCATTTTTTGAAATTGGAAAACAGAAATTATCATAGGATTTGTGTTTTTTATTTTCCAGAGTATATTCATTTTTTGATGAATACTGAAAAATTCTGATTTTTAATTATATATTCAATTTTAATTTAAATTATTTTTAGGATACAATATACTTTTAATTATATTTCATGTATCAATAGGTATATTATATGTAAATTTGTATTTTTTAAAATTTAAATCCTTTTCCTATTGAATTTATATGTAATAACTTTGAAAAATTTTGAAAATTTTCACTTTAAAAATTTGCATTCTCATCCCTTCTGTGGGAGTAATTCTAAATTACATTATGCCATTTCTATGAGTTGAATATGAAAAATGGATTCTGTATTTATAATCATATTAATTTATTTTTTCAATATGTACATATTAATGCTTGACAAAAGATAATACTAAATAGAGTGGAAATTAAATTCAATTATTAAGGTCAAAACGAGTTTAGTTAGAGGTTAAACATAGAATATATAGTGTAAATTGACCTATCAGTTATTTTACATTCAATTTTTATTTTTATTTTTCTAATAATTAATGTCTCATTAATGATCAATTTTTTTAGTTTCAGTTATTTTCATTTCCATATGGATTATTAATTATCTACTTAAAATAGATTCTTATATATATAAATCTTAATGAGAATATTATCTCACAATTATATTATTTCTATTCCCTATGATATGGAGAAGAATCTATTGATTATGTTAATTTATGCCAAATATTTTCCTTTAACACCTTTAATATTGTATACCAAATGTAAAAGGGGTAACCTGAATGTGTATGGCTCTCTAAGACTACAAAACTCATCAATCCATCTTGGTTTTACCACTTTTATTTATACCAATGGAATAATGTAACATATGACACTTGGTTAGTATAGTAATGGTTGTCACAATTGCTATTAAAGTATGTTTACAAGAAACCTTGTAAACAAGAACAAGGAAAACATATATTAATTAACATATGTATTTGATAGACTTTGAGGATATGTAATATTTTGGACTAAGAACCTAATTTTTTTACGGTGGAGATAATGTGGTTACCTATAGTAATAAATATCATTCAAGATAAAACCCATTGAATTCATTTTTGAATAGTTTTAACTAGGGGTAATATCTTAGAAATTGGTACATTGGTCTTTGAATCGATCATCACGTTGTGCATGACAATAAAGATTACTATGAACATATTTTTACACTCCTAAAGATATTTTTAATATAATTCAAATATAATTTACAAAAAATTTATTAGGATTTGAAAATAAATACATCCCATAATTTAACTCATTTGTGATTTTATGATTAAAAATGAATAACATTTTAAATTATGATAAGTATTACACCAGATTTAGAATAATACATTATGATTTAAATTTAATAATTGTTGGAGCTAATAAAATCTACTTCACTGTTTAGAAAATGTTCTTATAATAAATATGAGTATAAATACTCCTGTCCTATGTAGTTATTTTGGTACAAATAAAGATAATATATCTTGTATTGGAATTGAGTAGATCATGGATATACTAGGGATGAAAATTCAGGTTAAAAAAATAACCATTCCCAAATATACCATCCCATTATTAGACTGGAAGATTATTTTATGTTAGATTACATAATGCGATAAAATCCCATATAATATAGTGTGAATAATAATCTATGGGTAGTTTATTGATAGATTTTTCACATGAAATGTTATTTTCATCCTTGTGATCTGATGGAAAGGAAAAGGATATTGGAGAAGTATAATCTATCATGGGAGATACAAATAAATATTGTTCATTAACCCAAAATACCATGGAGGAAAAATAAATAAAATGCATATAGAGTTATATGAAGGAAGTATTCTTCCAAAAATACATTCCAATTGATTAATGGACTAACGTGAATAAAATGTTCCTCAATATCGAGTAAAATGATGAATAAAGTGTTATCGAGAATGAAGCTACCTTTAAAACACTATCAAAATAGGAAAAAATTACATTTTCAATATAGTATGCAATATCTACCATTTACTGTAAATTTTAATGCAATGAAATTTACGGTAATTTTTTCCCAATCATCTTCAAAATATTTGAAAATAGTTTTAGGTGGTATAAAATCAATGAATGATTTCTGAGATCCATTAAATTAAACAGGAATCAAGAGAATAAGAGGTCAGATGAATACTATAAAATATATATTTAAAAACATAATATGTATAAAATAAATCAATTTATAATATGTAAAAATTATGGGATATAAAATTTATGAAAATGTTTTAATGGAATGAGAGTTTGTTACAGGTGTGGTGATAAAGTTAATTTGGTTATAAAATGATAGGGTAAGAAACAAATAAAATATTTAAAATTATTTAGCTACAAATAAATTGGGAAATATTAATACCAATTTCCCATAAATCAATGGAATATACCACATAAGATATTGTGGGGAGAGGGATAAGGAAATGTAATCACTACGAATGAGGTGTAATTTTTTAATAATGCAGAGGAAGAAAAAATCAATTAATATTTTTCCAATAATTTATTTGACTATGGAACTTCTCAATTTTTTATATCATCCGAGTTATATAAAAAACTATACATTTCCCCATCATCATAAGAATGGAATTTTTAGTCAAAACATATATTCAATGTATCACTACAATAATGATGTGTCGGGAAAATAAATTTATAACACATAAATGTTCCCTATTTGAAAACTCTATTATCATACCTATATTCAACTTTTATATAATCATTGGTACATATTAAACCTAAAAATATGATTCAAAAAAAATTAGGAGAAAGAAATTCTATTTCATGATCAAGATATAAAATTCCTTATCTTTATAGAGGAGTCTTCATCATCAGATTAATGTATAAATTCAATCCATGTAGCTCAACAAATGAGATTATTGGTGAAGATGAAAAAAAATTATATATGGAACATGTAGTTTTAAAATTTTTTATGTACCAATTATTCATGAATATACTAATTTACTTCTATAGAAATTATAATTACATTTAATAGATTTTGATCTATATTCTTTCATTGATTTAATCCATAATTCGTAATAAATAACAAACACTCTCTATAGAATGGCCATTTTATTATTAGTGGAGTTGAAGAAACAACTTAAAGAGTTTTGTGATAATGGATTTAGTGTAACATATGTTTCGAAATGGGGATCTTGTGTTCTCTTATTTTATAATAAATTGTTATCCATGGGTTTTTTATTATTTTTAGGGAAATCAATGATATTATGACTATAAACTAGTATAATCTTCCTCATATTGAAGAGTTGATTGATCTACATCATAGTGCTCAATATTGTTTAAGAAATAACCTGAATTATGGGTATCATGAACTATGATTAAATAAGGAAGACACTCCTAAGGAAACATTCCTAAAAAGGTAGAGTCATTATGATTTTACCGTCATTCAATTTCGATTGACAAATATTCCATCAATTTTTATTGATCTAAGGAACATAGTACTCAAGGAAAATCTTTATAATTTCATATTGGTACTAATTTATTATATCTTGGGGTATTATAATAACTATTAGGACCACTTTAAACACTTATGTAACATTTCTGAGTCTCTAATAAAACAGAGTTATTTGGGATATTTTGAACGAATAAATTCTTGCATCAAAATTTTTCATTTATTTTCCACATTGTCTCAAAGGATTTAATCTATGATGATACCATAAAAAGGAATCCAAATAATGGAATATACCAATAAAAATAACCAAGATATGTAGTTTCATTTATTTATTATGTTAATATCATATATACCATGATATTTTTTCAATTGGATAACCTATTTTCTATGCATACCCTTATATGTGCTGAGTTAATATGGAAAGAGTAATGTGAAAAATGTTTTGGGGAGATGAAGAATATATTAGTAAATGGTATTATTTTAAAAATACCACTAGGAGTAGATATCTTTTTGAGATATAGTTATGAATTGATGAAGGACATGTTTGTTTCCTTATTAAAAATTATAATGTTATTTCATATTCATATATGTAGTAAAATGATGAGGAAAAAAACTATAAAAAACATGATATTTAGATGGCAGTTATTCAATTAACACTGTTGATTTGAAGAAATTATATCTAATGTGAAATATGTGAGAAATACAAAAACCATATAACCCTAAAATATATATTATCATTTAAATATCTAAAATTGATTAAAAGGAGATGGAATGAGCTATATAAGGTTTTTTATTCCATAATACACTACCACTGAGGGAAGGAAAATATTGTAGTGGGTTAATTGAGATTGAAGTATCATGGAGTTCTAACACAAACGTGGACTGATAAGAAACATATTTTCATGGATCTAATAAAGATTAATATGGGAATTATTAATGAATGGTGGAAATCATCTTTTTTCAAATTATTGAAAAATCATAATTATTATAAAAGATAAAAATTTCATAATATGATGATTAGAATTTTCAGAAGAGAATCAATGTTATGAAGGATGAGATGATTCTAAATATCATTTTTGAATATGTAATACTAAAATTTTGTAAGATACAATCTATATCATATATAACTGATCATATAATAATACTATAGGATGATGCTCATATCATGAATATCTCTATACCCCATGGAATCACGAGGATGTATATGGGATTGAGGGAACATTTTTATAGAGGTTAACATGAAATGTGAGATTTTTGATTATATATCAAGATGAATATTCTATCAAGAGGTGATGTTATAGATCAAATATCCAATAAGATTCATGAAACCACCTCTTATTACTATGTGAAAATGGGATTAAATTACAATGAACATTATCCTTGGACTATCAAAGGCTCCAAAAAATAATGATACAATATGAGTTATTATTGATTGACTTATGAAATTTATACATTTGTCTTCTATATGATATGATTTACCTATTGAGAATCATTCAACCCTTTATATTAATCAATTTTCAAGACTTCATGGAACACATATTTTGATTTTTTTTATCATGATCCCCAATTTACGTATAAATTCTAGAAGTTTCTTTAAAAGGATCTTGATATTAAGTTTCATTTGAGAGCCACATACCATCCTCAAACTAATAAACAATCTGAAAGGGCTGTTTAAACATTCAAATTCATATTGAAAATATGATCATATAACTATCAATATTTTACTAATAATTATTTCTCTTTGGGAATGATTCCAAATAATAATATATTACATTCATGAATTCAAATGGAATTATATATACCATATACAAAAAATAGATGTAAAACTCCAACTAGTTGGAATAATGTTAGTGAATGGAAGAATCTAGGCCCATAACATGTTGAAGACAAAATCATAAAGGTAAAGAATATTCAGGATAATATTAATGTATTTTAAAAAATTTAAAATATTAATGAAAATTACTAGAGTAAATAGTGGAAATTTCAAGTGGGATATCACATTTTCTTGAAAATGTATCCATTTATGGTTGTCATAAGATTATGTAATATATTTCAACATAGTTACAAGTATATCAAACATTCAAATTTTTTTGAATGAATTTGATTTGTAGATTATATATTGGAAATTTATTTAATACTCTCTAAATTATATAATTTCTTCTATATATAATTATTATGGAATTACATTCAATAACCAATGAGAGTTCTCACCTATAAAAAATATATAATTAGAATAGGATGTTTCTTAGTTTGAAGTGCTAATAAAGAGTCCTAATACTAGATAAAAATTATTTTGATTAAGAAGACTTGACTGATAAATATACTATTTTAAATAACAAAATTTTAAACTAACATGGTAACCATTGGATGTTATGATGAATAACAACCCTACTTCTTTATCAAGTGATATTCATAAAAATTTCTAGGATGAAATTTTTATTAATGGAAAGACTATAGAACCTAAGAAAAAATCATAGTAAGTCAACATTCTCTTTTAATAAAACATTATTAATTAAAATTTTAATTTTTAAAGGGAGAAATTTTTAATTTTATATGATAAATATTGATTATTAAATTACTAGGGGTATATAATCCTTGATGGAATTTTTAAAACATTCCCTTAGAAATAATAATTCTGAAAAAAATTGAAAATTTGGTTTTTATAAATTCCTCCAATTATTTAAAATAATAATTTTAAATAATTATCATTATTAATTTAATAACTATATGTTTTTTTAAATAATTATTAGATCATTTTGTGGTAAAAGAGATATTTTATAGAAAAATAGTCTTTCCAGATATTTTTATTTATTTAAAATGTAATAATATCTATCAATTTTTTATTAAATAAAATAATCATTATTATTGAATTATTTATATGAAATATATATATATATATATATATCTTAAATATCTGAATTTAAATACATATATTGAGGATTTATAGTTTATTTGTTAATATAAGATCATCTTAATCTTGAAAAATATATTTCAGGAAACCCATTATTTGAAATATTATGCATATTTAATTTTAAAATTACTTTATCTTATTATATGATTTTAATTTGATAAACTTGATTTAAATTTCGGAATAATAATATTTATTATTATTGAATATTGTAAAATTATATTTTGGTCATAATTATTAATGAAAACATTAAACAACATTTACATGGATTAATGGTTAAAATTGGATTACCGAGGGATAAACAAAAATATAAATAAAACCTTTTCAATTAAACATGAAAAAAATTATTTTATAGGAATATATTGACATTATTCTATAGACTAGATAATTTAAGTACATTTGGAAAATTTTATATGGGCAATGACTTTATCATTTTGTATTCTGTTTTGAAATCAACAGGTAGTTTCCACAAAGGTAACCTACCTCACTTATAAAAGGGAATATCCTAGACTCACTCATTCATACCTATTATTCCATTTATATTAACCCACCCATACAAAAATAACCACCCAATATTATTATCCACATTATATAGGTACCATTATTCATAAAATACCATCAATAGGGTCCTTAATAGGAGATCCATAAGATGTTCTATTAAGATATGGTAATTATATTCACTAACCTCATTATTTTTACATATTTTATTTGTCAAATTGGTTTTGTTGTTACATTTCCAACATAATAATACAATTATATTCCATATAATATGTTTTTGATAGGCTTATTCTACTATATTTCCCAATCTAAATCTCTATTAAAAAGAAATCAAAGACATCAATATTCTATATGGAAGACTATCGTTTGTGATCTGATGTGATTTTTATTTCTATCACCGAATCATATGGATAGTCCTAATTTTTTAAATAATGATTATATATCATACATATGACATGATATTAGTTATATAAAATTTATATTCCATCTGATTCTTTACCCTTCCACCCCAATAGAGATTGATATTGTAGCTCATGTGTGTGTAAAACCAATCATCTTAACAGAGCGATGTGATTAATTTTCTATGAAAAAAATAAATAATGGTTCTAGGAAGGTATATAATGGATTAAATTTATATTTATAATATTTGAATAATTATATAGATGATGGATCTATATCCTATGAAAAATAACATTAACATCAATAAAAAAATAATGGGGAGAACGTAGAACATAACCCGTGAAATAATAGAAATAATTAAATATTATTAATGAATCTGTGATAATACTTTATAAGAGGATCATATATGATATTATAAATAGAAATTGTGTTCCATAATTAATTTATTACATTGTTAAAATCATTATACATGTTGTTAAAACATGTTCATCTAATGGGAATCATGAGTTAAGAACTTCATCTCAATTTTCCTTAATTGAGGCATATTTTAATTTTATAAAACTAATTACTTTAATATAGTGTATATAATGATCCAATTAAATATAAAATCATGATTACTTATTATTTCATGGTATTTTATGTTTTAACTTGAATTATTTCAACCATGGGTATTTTACTTCAAATTTACCATGTAGATAATGAAATTTATAACTAAATTTACATTTATTGGGTTATATTAATTATTCTTTTATTTGTTAATATAATATTATATGTGTAATTTTTTTTATATTTTATTTCAATTTATTTATTAACATTTGATACAAATAATTAATTCATTTATTAATTCACACTTCAATGGTATGTTATTTTTAAAAGATTTTGATTGATTTCACCCCTATTACGTCACATTTGGTTTTATACAACTATTAATTTTTATGAGTTATATAAAAAACAACATTGGTATTTGATATAATGAATATCGTTATATTTTTGGTATTTAATGTATCATTTGATCTTAGTTCTTTTGTGGGTATTCAAATTTAAAAGGTACCAAAGTGGTAAAGATTTATTCTTTAATCTTATTTTAACATAGATTGGTTATACATGAATTTAAATTGAAAAAATTACATTATTATTGTCTATTAAACAACATTAATTTTCTAATACTCTAGCTATTAATGAAATTTTAAAGTAACAGTAGCATTTTTCTTTCTTTGGCACTAAAAATGATTGAGAAAATATTTTTTTTAATAAATGACTTCCTTATTTCTTTTTTCAATCGAAAATTATTTTCTTATATGTCAATTTTTGTTTAAAATATTTATAAAATATATGTAAAATTGGAAAATATTTAATAAATACAATTTTACCCATGATTTACTTTTTAAAAAATGGTCCAAAATTAATCTCCATGTCAATTTTCAATCAAGGTACTTATTTAATTTTTACCCAAAATGTAAAATGATTCCTTCTTTTAAAATATTTTTGAATAATGGGGTCTGAAATCCCTTATTACCAATCATTGTTTTAAATATTCTTTGTAATTTTTAAAAGTTTCTTTTCATTAAGTGTATTCCCAATATTATGGAAATTTTTATTTTTTTAAAATAATTTTCAACGATAAAATAGTATTCTATTTAAATAATGTTTTAATGATATTATTATGGTATTTCTATTCAGCAATGACAATTAAACTTATTTAACAGATAGTACAACAAAGATATTTTTAATGATACCATCCCGATTCATTCTCATGATGGTTTATGATCTGTTTGACAAGATATATCATATATATTCACTTTCATGAATAATTTTTTATCATTAACTATCTTTCAAAACATTATCATTATTATGCTCAATTGAAATTATTTTTATATTAAATATACACATTATTTTTATCTAAGATAAGATTATTTCTAAAACCATACTATATTTTTACAATATTTTTTTTAAGTTTAAAGTAATTTTATTGACAAGGGAAATATTGATAAATATATATTACTTACAAATTATAGATATTTTTTGATAATAAATATTATTTATAAATTAAATAAATCATTTCATATATTAGGAATTATTTGGAAATGTAGTGATGGTTGGTACCCAAAATTATACAACCCCTCAATTAATCTGCAGGTCTCATGAGACAACTATATTTTCCAAATTTAATGGATTTTTACCTGATGATTTAAATATTATTTGATCAAGGAATTGATAGTATGAATATCATGATGTTTGCAATCATCATTATAATGTTATTAATTTAATTCAATGAGATTTTATTTATTAGTATGAATGATATTATAGCATTGATATTATCCATGTATGCATTTTGTTCTCAAATTATTAATTAAATCGAATGTGTGATCACTTATTTACCTTGCCATATGAGTTGTTCCTTATCCAATCATGATAATTATGTAATTTATGAAATGTAATTTGTTTTAAATTATTTACCATTCCATATTGATTATTCCTATTCGACTCATGATAAAGTCTATTATATCTAAGCCTCACTAGGAATTTGATATCACAAATATTTTTTTTCTTTTCCCTAGTATATAAAGAATCATTATCTGAATGAGATCAAGTATGCTGATTGTTTTCTATCACTGTGTTATATATTTTATCATTAAATTAAAGTGGGTATAATGTATTTATGTAGATCTGAAACAGTAGAAAATTGATCGGCCCTTCAAGATTTGATCCCCTGTATCTATGTAAATGTAATAATGTAATCATGATCTATGGGTTACTATGGTCGAGGTTGTTAAATTTGTTATAAAACAACATTAATATAAACTATGGTAACTATATTAAGTAAAAAATAGATTAGGGAAGATAACCTCATGATATATATAAAGTATATGTCACATTTCGTAATGATATCATTAATTTTTAAGGAATATATTGGGTGGTTTTTATGAGCAATACATATGTGTCTAGATATGACTAGTGGATCTGGTTATTACATAGTTATACATAAGTGTAACAAATCCAAAAAAAATTTATTTGGATTTGACCAAACAAAACCTTGCAACATGACAACTGGACTTTACACATTCATGGAATCTCATTGAGTATATTCTAGCCAGGATCTTCTTAGATTTTTTACCCTTAGGTATATTCTAGTAATTTCTCCAAAATAGTAAGGAGAAAGAACATATAGAACAAATGGAATAGATATAATTTAATGAATTATTTTAGAAAAATATTTCTTTCATGAAAAACTTAGTTAAATGAATATTAATTTCCTCAACCTCGAGAAGAAGATGGTTACTTATAAAAGACTATAAATTAATTATTCGTATTACATATGAAATAATTAATACAATATCAATTATTTCATTAAAGAGATTAAGCCATATCTCTGCAGAGAACTGGTTTCTGAAAACATTTTACATATGATGAAATCATTTTATACACCATAAAAATAGAGAAGTAATTTTTATAAACCTATATATCCAAAATGAATCATGATAAGTAGAGTTAGGTAGGGGAAAACATGATAAATATAACAGATCAATCAATAATAAAAAAATGAATCAATTTTCATCACGAGATAATTTTGGAAATAAACATCCAAAAAAATGATTGAAGGGCATGTGTGTTTTTTACAAGTGAAAAGATAAGGGTCCTCTATGTAATGAATGTATGTGGGTATAAAAACTAAATGATTCCCATTGATTTATTAAAAATGAAATAGGGAATTATTCACTCTAATTTCCCTAGAGTCAAGGGGATATAACACAGAAGAGGAAAAGGGGAGATGGCCAAGCCTATGTGATCAGTATAGCTAAGTTGAAAGTTCCCAATGATTTTAATGTATAGAAATTTAATCATATATTAAATTTATAAAATTTATTATATGGTTCTAGATAATCAAACACTTTTATATATTTCATGTTTTATTAAAAAACATAGTTATTTCCCTATCATGTTAACAAGGTATATGTATTTCAAAATGCTATCCAGTAATCTAACTATAATAAGGATGTGTCAGATAGTTCAAATTATGACACATAAGAGTTCCATATTTTCATAATTTACAATACCACCTATGTTTTACATCAAATTAATCCTTGGTATGGTGTAGCTTTCAAAATATATTTTAAATATTTATTGCAAGGAGAATTAAATTTTAAATGATTATGAAGATGTATAATTCCATATCTTTAGGGTATTTAATTCATTGTATGAGTCATGTATGGATCCAACCCATGTATCTTGTTATAATGATAATCATAGATAATAATTTCTATCATAATATATGGATTGAATATGTAATATTAACATTACTGTTATACCTATTTTATATGAACACATTGATGTATTTATTGAGGAATTACCACGTCATCTGCTATAGCATAGTGTCATGTTTTCTTATGATTTAATCCATAATGGTATCATCCTAGACCAATATCCACTAAAATTAAACATTGAACCACTTTTTCACTAGGCCTCCAGAGATACTACTTGAACAAAAGATGCTACCAACAATCTATGAGGACATAATGATGGTATGTGGGTATAAAATAACGTTATAACTAGAGTGGTGTAGTGGTATACCCAAATAATTCAATATCAGAATAAATATAAATGACTGAGTAGTAGAATATAATAAAGGCTCAAAATCAATAAATAATGAATAAATTATCATGTATTAATATTCTAAAATGCATTTAGTGGTCATATAACACATAGTAAAATAAACATGGATAGACTAACCAAAGATATAAACCAACAAAAAGGACCTCACCTCTAGATGGCACCCAATGTTCATTCTCGGCAATAAAACCCAAGCTCTCATGTCTAGTGCTAGTCCATAAATGAATACTTCATAATGAACAACGGAATATAAGTTTCAAGTAGGTGATATGTTCCTGTACCAATTGGCATCCCAAACAGTGTGGGAGTAAAAATCCAAAGATCACCATCGATAGTGTATAATACAATCTAGTGCAATAATAAAAAATAAAAAGTAGTGAATTTATATCTTAAATAATGTAGTTCAATAAATTTAAATGAAATCATGTTATGTTTATGTATATCAATGACACATGTCCGACCTTACCTAATTCATCCTAAGATAAAAATATCTCTATATAAGTATCACTATGTATATAAATATAAATGTGTGTATGTATAATTTTGTGTCTGTATATATGTGTTATATTTCTGTTGTGACATATATATGTGTGTTTGTGTGTGTAGTACTATCCAGGACATGTATCATAACTCAAGCATCCAATTATAATTAAAAGATTCAACTGTATTAAAAAAGGGACACCATTCAATCTTATATCATTGAATAACGAGGGACTCCTTTCCTGAGTTTCATGAAAAATGATGTGACATCTCATTCTAAATATCATAATTGAGTGGAAATTGATCTTCATTTCCAAAAACAGGATTGATGTGAAGTTCTATGTATAGATCCTAATCCTAAGTGGTTTGAAAATTGATGTAAAAAACCCTAAGCAAGTTCCATTTGAAATAATAAAGTACATGGTAATCCAACATTCCCTATGACCCCTTAGAATATGAATTCTATAAAGGGGAACCAATAATTACTCTATCTATAGTGGACATTCATTCATACTTTATATATGTTTCTTAAAAAAAAGACACGAAATTTTAGTGATTCTATTTAGAAACAATTCATCATGATTTTAAAATAGTATTTCAACTACTATTATATCAGAGGTTAATACACCATACATTCAATGGAATAATTCAGTTGTCCCATGGTTTGATAGATTAAAATATCTAAACACATAAAAGACCATGGAATATGTGGGTGTATTGATCACAAAAAATATTCACTCTATATATATGTATTAAATGGGGAAATCATGAAATTTAACAACTTGATCATGTACAAGGGAAAACGATTCCATTAATATTTACGAAATATCCAATTGTCCATTTCACTCAGAGGTTAAGTGATCAAGAATAATTTAAATACTGGTCCTTAGGTATGTAACTATTCGACGCCACATATAATTAAAGTAATCCCATTAATAACTTCATTTTAAAAGAGGCCTTTTAACATAGAAAATAAGGTTTATTTAATTCAAAATCATTAAATATGGGGGCATGGGTATAAAATTGTCACACCAAAGATGGTGGTATATGGCATGGAAGACAACCTATAAATATGAAATTATCTGTCATGGGAATTAATAAATTTTGGGGTTTAATATCTACTTAATAAAATTCTCTATTAAGGGTAGGTTCATATAAGAGATAATAAGTACCACATTGATGTATTTCAGAAACATGATAAAATTTAATGTAAGAGATCTACAACACCTACCTTATATAAATTATTCTTTACACTTCAAAACTCAGGATTTGATTCAATATAATGGGACAAAAAACTAAGAACCATGAAAACTACCAGAATGCAAGGAATATGATCTCTCATTTAAAATGATTTCAATAAGCAATGATAATCATTGGAATGTGGATTAAGGAATTCTAGACTATCTGATATCCTTTCAATTCACTTGGTGACAATCAATTCTGACTAAGAAGAAGGTAGATCCATGGAAGGCTTGGGTGGAAGCCAAGGGTATCTTGAGTGGAATATGGTCATGGAAATGGAGATGAAGAAGAAGTTAATGAAATTAAAGGAGGAATGGGAAATGGATAATATCACCCCTATTTATTGATTCACACTATTAGGTTTCATGATTTTTCTAACAGTGAACTAACCACATGACTCTTACTATTAAATTTTTTTACCCCGAATGGGCTTGGTTCAAGGTTACAAAAACAATGGAATACCCATGAGATCACCCGTGAAATTTTATATATGGTATTATCATGGTTATGCAGACATATTTATATAGTTTGAAAATCTATGTGACACCATTTATACCCCACATGGTAGTGAGGCATGTTTATCACAATCAATGTTCATCCCTTTCACTTTGCAAAAATAGGTTATTTACAATATGATGTTTGAAAATATTAATGAAACTCTTTAGACACCTATAAAAACCTAAAAAATGTCGAAAAACTATAATTTTAGTGTTCCTACTTTCAAAATTCTTTTCCAAAACACAATTTTGGATCAAAACCATTCACCAAATGATAATTTCAAATAACCTTGTAATTTTGAACCAGTTTAATACATGGGATGTTACAATATCCCCACCATAGAACTTCTCAACCCTGAGAAGCCATAGGTAGTTGACTAAACATTTACCGACCTAATTTTGTTCTGAATTTATATTCAAAGGGTCATGTTTCATTTACCATTCCCAACCCACATATAATCACTACATTAAACATGTGATACATAATCCACTATAAATCAAGCCATTTCACATAACTACCAACAGAAAGATAAGGCAATGCTTATAAAATCTCTTCTAAAAAATGATCATGTTATCCTCTCTTTCCTCAAATATATTAGGGATGGTTCAATCATATTTTATATATTTCCATGTCCAATTATGATTCATGGTTCTCCCACGGTCAAGAAATTCTTATTTAAATAGAGCACATTAATTTTAATGATGATTAATGAAGATTTGTCATATTGGGGCACTTGGTCATAGATGATAAATCTTCTTCTGACCCAAGATTAGATTAAAACATACTGATTCTAATCTACTACAATTTAACAAGTTGTGAAATATTCTCTTTAAAAGTCCCCTGATGTCTTATATAATAAACTCATGTCCATTGAAAAAATATTTAACACAGTTTTATCACCAATAACATTAAAATAACCAAGAAAACATAAGTTGAAATGCCTCTAGTCGAATATTTAGTAAGTTTCTTAACATTAACATTCAACAGGTTGAAAAAACCCAATTCTATTACCTTTATATCATGATCCACTGATTATTTTTCAAGCATGATATACAAAGTCCACAACCAACTTCTAAAGATGTATTCTCATTGATCTATCCCTGGTTATATAACCCAATTGTATCAATGTTCTAAAATGACCATCTAACGACCGAACTCAATATCCAATATACCTTTTCATATGAGGGCCATCCTTAATCTTCCTATATACATGACTTAACCATATGTATTTTCATACAAAGATATTAGAGTTTCACATGAAATTATTTCTCTCCCGTAAACCAGAAATGTCACATTACAAGATCATAATATTACAGATTCTATCCAAACATACTGAGGATGATGTCAAGATAGGGTACATGATAATATGTAATCTGGGATTACACCAATAATACATCAAGGATTATAATCTATATGTGTGCTTATCTCTCTGAAAATAAGTTCCATTAAAATAGTCCATGAATACCTTACACTATCGCCTAACTCAATGTCCCCCGATGACGTGTGCTCGGGTCTAACACTAGGTCATCCTTCTAAAACAAATTGCTTGTGTCACTAATGAATTAGTTGATCCAATATATTCTAGCATGTTTAATGTATGTATTGCTTAAAAATTTTTATATTAAACATAGAAACTCGATCACATCACATTAAATTCCCATGTACCTACTATTGTCCAGTGTAACCACCAGATTCTATCCCTCGATCTCAGTGTTCATCAATGGAATGATACTCAACCAACCAACTCACTACCACATTGCCTTGTATGCCTGGACCTGATCATAATCCATAAAATAATAAATTTTGATATTCCCCATAATCTTGAATCTAGATTTCAGACTTTTTAAAAAAAATTATCTTTGATCTAAAAGTCATCATCACAGCCGAGATTCAAAATCTAAAATCGACCAAATCAAAGGATTCTAGAATCCATTATGATTTTTCCTAACTGTTAAAATATTTTCTTATTAACACTACACTAAATGAAACAATCCTCCAATTCTATGCGGAACTCCACACATTAGTATTGTTCTAGTATCGTATAATTTAAAACAATGCTCATTCTAAGGAACATAGTCCATTTACCGAACATGGATCCTGTGTGTGGACAATGTGATTATACTAATACCAAATTTAATTAAAAATAAAATACAATTTCTTGATAATTCCTTTGAATCATATTTACTCTAGATATATACATGATTCTATCTCGAGCTACACTAACAAATACCATTTTCATCCGGAATATGAGCCAAAAAGATCTCGATCAGCGAGTTACCACACCTGATCAATTTATAAAATCATCCCTTGCACTGGGATGGGTATAATATCATTTGATGACACAGTCACTATAATCAAGATATGAATTTTGGACATTTATTAGCATCATAAGGATACAATGATTATGAATGAACTAATATGGTTTTATATACCTTTTCTTAACTAACAACACCCAAGTGTAACAAATCAAGATATAAAAACATCAAATTAGTGTAATATGCACAACAAATTTCTAGTATGAAATAGTATACACATGGATAGACTTATATTTGTGTAACCCATTCAACCATTAATAGGTAGACAACTCTAGATTTTCACTCAATCAAAAAATAATAATGGTCGCATGATAAAAAAAATTCCACCATGCATTAGGCCTGTATAACCTACTGAAATGGATCATTTCATGCTTCCGACATCTTTTAGAAGGCTGTAACACCATAATGATTTTTATGAAATATTTTCTTTAAATAATTGTAATTCTTAAATAGCTTGTAGTGCATGAAATCCTGAGTTTAAACGATCCTTGAGACACCCTTATTATAAAATTACCTTTTTAGCCTAGTTATGAGGTTAACAGAAATAAATATAACTAACTTATCAAAATGCATGGTCAATTCCGTGGCGACTAATTATTATTGAAAAATATAAATTAATTTTATATTTTCATTTTTGAATTAATATATATATAGTGAATTACAATTAGTAAATTGAATTAACGAAGTATATATGTTATATACTTAATAATATATTATTATATTAATAAAATATATATTTTTGTTATAGTTTATGAATAAACTATATTTGATGTATAAAAACTAAAATTTTCGACATGGTTACTTTTCCGCCTTTAAATGAAGAACCCCTTTTAAATTTATATTTTTACTCAAAAATAATATTTTATTACAAAATAGACATTTTATTTGGAAGATGGATATAAAAATTTATATTTTATGAATTTATGATACTTTTTTGATAACATTAACGTTTTCATGAATAGTATTATACAATAAATTTTAATTAAATAATTTTATTGTCTTAAAAAAATTATACTTTTAAATAGATAATTGAATGATTTTGATGTATAAATATAATGAATTTTTATCATTAAATATAATTTAATTCATTAGTATAAATTTTTTATTGAATTCAGATGGACAAACATTTCAATCTTTTGTAATGTTTTAACTTTAAAAACATGTTCCCTCTCCGAGAACATGATACATATTAAATAAATTACTAAAACATATGGGATTTGAATTTTTTAAAATGGATTACATATTTTGTATCATTAGGACCAAATAATGTAAATATTTTCTTTTTATTTTTTGTCACGACCCGTCCTCGGGGCCCATGCCGTGACTACCCCAAGCCCTCCTTCCATAGGCACGGGGCTGGCGACTAGCACCAAGGCATAAATCCCGGTAAAAAGGGAAGGCATTGCCTTTGTAAAGTAAAAAAGCACCACATAGCAAGCAAGCAGAAGAAGTAAACAGTAAGTAAAAACTGAGTACAATAGTAAGTGCGAAAAAGTAAGTGGGCCAGAATACAAACCCAAACTGAAAGTAAAGTACAACTCGAAAGGGAAAACATCAACTGAAAAGTAAGGTGCAGCGTCGAGCCGTCCACTGGGACTCCTACCTGAAGCGTGAGTACAGATAACCTCCACAGCTCCTCGGGTCCAACCGTCCACTCCGAGTATGTCCCGCCAGTGGCCCATCTCCAGGTATCGTCTAGCTCCGCAAGCCTCAACCACGATCAACGTTGTCCGTCGTCTGCAACCAACACAACGTAGTCCAGGCATAGCCCGTGTAGGGGTGAGTATAAGCTACAGAGTAGGGACCTCGAGACCCCAGAAGGTCTCCCAAAATCCAAAAAGGAAAGATACAATCCTGAAGTAACATAGGTCACCGCTTAGGTATATTCCCATACATATACCTAAGTCATTAATTCTCATTCGGCTCCATTATCCGAGCCCAAGTACAACCCAGTCCACATAGGAAAGCAAAACGTAATACACACAGGATAACTCAACACAATCCACAAAGGAAAGAAAAAGTTAATCCACACAGGATAGCACAACACAATCCAAAAAGGAACGAAAAACGTAATCCACACAGGATAACACAACACAATCCACAAAGGAAAGAAAAACAGGATTCAGCTCACACCGGTATACTTCTTCGTATGACGATAGAGATGATCAGATATATCCACTGATACATCTAAGTCGTCGAACCCACAAAGGATCGATAGTTACTAACCCTCGCAATGACCCAGGAAGGGTTTGAACCACACAAGATCGATAGGTAACTAACCCCCGCAATGACCCAGGAAGGGTCTGACCCACACAGGATCGATAGGTAAATAACCCCCACAAAGACCCACACAGGATCGGACCCACACAGGATCTGTAGGCGCTGGCTCACACAGAACCGCTGAGCGCTGACCCACACAGGATCGAACCCACACAGGATCGGTAGCACTGATCCACATAGGATCGCTGAGTGTTGTAATCGTCACCGTAGAACTCACTAAGGATCTCTGTACAGTCGTCGTCGTCGTCACAGTCGCAAACGCAGCCATCTCTAGGGTTCCCGCACACAGCAAGCTCGTTCGGAAGGGTCCGCTCCACGAGCTGAGAGGCTATTACATAAACTGACTCATAGTCTAGATTTTATGTATCCAAAAGTTCCGTATCGTAACAGGAACTCAACGCCGCAGACGGTGTGTCAATCGCATGCCCAGTCTGAGAGTTATTGGCTTTTTCGTCTCAAGGGCCCAGTTGGTTTTTAATTCAAAACCAATCCGACCATACTCCACCTGCATCCAAACCTCGGGCGGAGTAAGACAAAAGATCCGTCTCGCTTAGAGTAATCCAATAAAGTCGACGGTACTTCAATCAGACATCCGGGGCTCAGGATATAAGCGTTTCCGCTCCGAGGGCCCGGTTGGTTTCATGTACGAACCTACTCGGCCAAACCCAACGTACTCCGAAACCTTTTGTGTGATATACCGAAACGACTGTCTCGATACAAGGATCACATCGCCGCTGACGGTGTGTCGATCGGAGGCTCGTAGGTCAATTTATGAGCAAAAGACCAAAAAGGGTCCGAAAACGGGGTTTCGGGCCTGGACTGACCAGACCCGAGACCCCCCGGGTCGGCCCGGCGGGGCGCGGCCCGGCTCGACCTGGGTGAGGCCTTGCCCGGCGGCCCGGTGCGTGGCGCTAGAGGGCCCGACCGAATGGCCGAGCCGTTCGGATAGCAGGGGGGGTTCTGCCCCCCGCGGATTGTAACTGCGGTCCCCCTTAATGGGGGCCGCTCAGCTGGCCGGCTGGGGGTTTGAACCCCCAGCTTTCCCTTGTCCGGCTGGCCAGCCCCGACCGGCCGGTTTTGGCCACCACGGGACTGGTGACGGCCGGTCCCCGTCTTGCTCTGACACTGGCGGCCCTTTTCCAGCCACCGGTTTCCACGCTCCACCACGGCCCAGTGTCGGCCACGACCTTCATTCATCCGGTGCGGCGTGACGGCGCCACACCCCTCCGCCGTGGTCCCACTCCGGCTGCGGTGCTTTTGCGGTTTTCCGGCGCGGTGGGACGGCGCCGTGACTTGGTTCAATTTCACGGCGAGGCGCGATGGTGCCACGCATTCCTTGTCGCATGATCCCGCGTGGTGCGACGGCACCGCGTCACTTCCCTTCGTACCGCAACAACAAGAAAATAAAAAGAAGATGGGGGTCGGTTGTGTTTGTGCGGTCCGGCCTCCTCCTATAAATCGATAGCATGCGGCCCAAATATACGTGGATAATGAATGGGAGTAAATCACCAAAAGAAAAACACATAAACCCCTACCTCGAGCGTAGATTGATCGGAGGTTCGTCAAACGAGGATTCGTCGCTGAAAATCCGTCGCGGAAGGTGACGTCGCGAAAGAAGACATCATCGGCGTTGCGTAGTCGGTTTTCGTGGACTAGGCGTTCTTCATCGGAGATCGATGAGTTCTTCGCGTTCTTCGTCGAAGACGATGAAGTTCCTCAAGCTCTTAGCTTTTCTCCCCAAAGACTCTCCAAGAAAAAAGACTCCAACAAAAAATAAAATAAGTCCCTTACATATTTTATTAACACAACTTGAGTTTTAAATTTAAAAGTTGAATTAATCCACAATTAATGAACATAACTTAAACTTTTGAAATTCAAACACTCACATAAAACTCACTTAATTGAATAACTTAAGTTATGTAATTAATGGTGAGTTGAGGGAGTTGTAGTATATGAAGGGGTGAGGTTCGTGTGGGCCCCACCACCCTCATAACAAATGGAAGTTTGGTGGTTTCCCCCAACTTCCACCCCAAGATTTAAACCACTTAGAGTAAAATAAAAATTGTAGTTAAATTTTAATTTTAATCTTCCATAATTTTTATCAACTTCTCTCATGAAAACGAAACTCCAGAAAAGGTGTTCCTAAGAAATTACCGGCGCTTCGAATCCATCGGTGCCCTCAAAATTCGATTCCGAGCACTAGTTTAAGAGTTAGAAAAACCCGCTCGTTCGTTCAATGAACGTACCCAAGCTAAACTTTGGATAGAAATTCCGGGCACACCGGGCCGCAGAATCAAGTGACGTCAGAAACTGTGTTCATGTAAAATCCCAAAGAAAATTAAGAAAAACTTTTCCTTGAATTTTACGTGTCTTTAAATTAATCCCTCCTCAGGGCTGTACGTTCCTGTAAAGATACATCATATACTAGGGAAATAAAATTGGGTACTGAGCACGCATCTGAGCCTCCTGCTCCAAAGCGCTCTCCTGGAGGTTCCCGTGCTGCCATCTGTTGCGCAGAAGAGGAATCAATCATCCACACAGGACCTGATCCTGTCAAACCTCGATCTCTACTGGGACCTCCGTAAAAGTCGCCTCATCATTAACGTCCATCTCCCCATGGGAAATGATGTGCGTCAGGTCGTGCATGTATCTCCTCAGCCAAGATACGTGGAAAACCTCGTGCACCCGGTGCAACTGAGGTGGTAGAGCCAGGTGATAAGCTACCTCTCCAATCTTGCTGAGGACCTGGAATGGTCCGATGTATCGTGGAGATGACTTTCCGCCTTGGTCAAATCTCCGTAATCCACGTCGATGTGAGACACGCAAGAAGACGTGGTCGCCATCCTCGAACTCTAGTGGCCTCCGCCTCCTACCAGCATATGACTTCTGCTGGCTCTGAGCTGTCCTTATCTGCTCCTGGATGACCTGGACCTTCTCTGTCATGGCCTAGACCATCTCTAGTCCCACAAGTGCTGACTCCCCAGGTCTTGTCCAGCACAAAGGAGATCTGCAAGGTCGGCCGTACAACCCATCGTATGGTGCCATCCCGATGGTGGAGTGGTAGCTGTTGTTGTATGCAAACGCCACCAAGGGTAGGTGATCCTACCAACTGCGACCAAAGTCTTGGACAGATGCGCGGAGCATGTCCTCGAGAGTCTGAATGGTCCTCTCCATTTGACCATCCGTCTGAGAGTGAAAGGCTGTTCTCAGGCGTAGCTGTGTCCCGAACGCCTCCTGCAACCCCTTCCAAAGCCGGGAAGTAATGTGAGAATCTTGATCGGAGACGATAGATGATGGCACACCATGAAGCCATATAATCTCCTGAATGTAGAGACGTCCCATGTTCTCCACTGAGCCCTACTCTCTAATGGGTAAGAAGTGAGACGACTTGGTGATTCGGTCGACAATCACCCAAATGGAGTCGTGACCTCTAGATGTGCGTGGAAGTCCAGTCACGAAGTCCATAGATATCCCGTCCCACTTCCACTCCGGGACCTCCAAGGACTATACTAAGCCTGCTGGTACCTGGTGCTCTACCTTCACCTGCTGGCAGGTGAGGCATCGAGAAACAAACTCCGCCACAACCTTCTTCATGCCCGGCCACCAGTGCTGTCGTCTGAGATCCTGGTACATCTTCACCACTCCAGGATGTACCGCCAAAGGAGAAGTGTGAAACTCTCTCAGCACCTCCTCCCGTAAGGCAACTGGTACCATGGTATGTCCTCTGAAAAGGATGTCATGCTCTTCTCCAAAGGAGAAACCATCAGGTGCCTGTCCCGAGGATATCTGTGCACTCTGTGTCTCACAGTCAGCATCCCCACGCTGTGCCTCTCTGACCCGCTGTAGTAGTGGAGGGGTGACTGTAAGAGACTGAATGAAGGCTGCTTCATATCTATCCATGCCTCTAGGGGTTCTGGTCAAACTATGTCTCAGCTCTTGGAAGCTCTATTGACATCTTTCTGACCACACGAAGGGTTTCCCCTTCCTCCTTAACGTTCTGCAAAGCTGCAAAGATTTCTCCTTTTCCGAAAAGGGAAATCTGGTCTCATCCCTTGGATGAACCACATTCCTTGCCTAATATAGTCAATCCCGTAATGATTAGTTAATTCATGGCATTGATGACGCCGTAAGGCCTCGACGCTACTACCAAGAGATCCAACTGTTACTCTCGCCTCCAAGGGTTGAGTCACACTGTCAGCATCAGTGTGTGGTCATTGGGTCTCCTCCAGTAAGAATCTCGCATGTGAGGGTCAAGTCAACAGTTTTTAACCGGCACCTCTTAGTAATAACAAACAGAAGACAACATAGCAAACGTCACCATTGCAAGTTTCTTTTATTACTTCAACTCAAAGTACAAGGACACAAGGAAACACAAACTACGAAGCTAGAGGCATTATGGGCAAAGGCCTCTATGCCTGGAGCTAGTCCCGCACTAGTCCACCCGCTTCCAGAGCTCCATGATCGTAAGCTTAAGCTGCCTAAAGTTGTGCTCTCCCCTAAGTTCAGGGTGGACCTCCTGGTGGTGGTGGTGGTAGAGCCTGAAAACATCATCCACCACCTGCCGCTCGACTAGATCCTCAGCCTTGTCCACCTGCTCCCTGCGGACTCCCATGGTCAAACCTCTGCCTCTGCCTAGGTGGTTCCTCAACCGTATTCTGCTCCTTTGCATGGCGGGTCAGGCAGTCACGAGCCATGTGGCCCTGCCTGCCGCATGCATAACACTGTATTCCAATCGTAAGACTGGTTCTACTGTGTGTGCCCTGCACCTCCAAGACATTATCCTGTGGTCTTCCACTCGTTGGCCTGGCCCGCTTGGACCTCTGTGACATCTGTCTACTGCCGGCTGCAGAATACTCCGCCACGTGTCGCCCTGCAGTAGGTCTCGCCGCTGGTGTAGACTCAGCAAGAAAACTCTCGATGAGAAGAGCTCACTCCAGTACTCCTGTCTGGGTCGGAATGCTGAGGGTCGCTGATCTCATGTCTCAAACCCTTCTAAAAGGTCTAGGCCCAGAAGAATGGGTCCCGTACAATGTCGGTCGAGTAGCATGAGAGATCGGTAAATCTCGCCGAGTACTGGGTGACTGTCAAGCTGCCATGCCGCAGCTGACGAAACTCCTGGATGCACACCGCAAGGAGGGTGGCTGGGAAAAACTCCGAGAGGAAGAGGCTCTCAAAGTCTGTCTAGAGAAGAGATGCCTCGTCATGCACCTGGAGCATCAAGCTCCACCTTCTTCCTACTGCCGCATGCAGTAGGCTCGCTGCGAGGATCACTATAAGGTCTTCTAGTGTTCTCACTAACATGAAAACCCGTACCACTGCCTCCAGCCAGTCCTCGGCTGCCTGGGGGTCCATCTCCCCGTGGAACCTGGGCGGTCGCTGGCACTAAAACTCGTGCAGCGCACTAAGGCGACGTGCATCGTTAGCGGCTGGGGCTAGTATCATCGGTGGCTCGGAGGGTAGCAGTACCGCCGGTGCCTCTGCTGTCAAAGGGCCCTGTACCGAGGCCTCGTCGCTCGGTGGGCATTCGTCATGCTCAACTCTCGGAACCCAAGCTGGCTGTCGTCGTGGGGCCATCCTGAAAAGGAAACAGGTGTTCCACGGTCAGAACAGTATACCTGGTGAGCTGACACAAAGTAATCACAAAGAAAACTTGAAACACACACATGCAATCAATGTTTTCGTGCATTAAGTCGGAAATCAGAAGTCAGGGTCCTAGTGTACGGATATGTCGGCTGCCGCACCAACACTGGACTCCCTCGACTGATAACCACACCCAATACGCTTAACACTATTGCTTTACATAGAAAAATATTAGAGTCCAAAGTTCTGTGGTAGAACCAAACTCCTCTGATACCAATTGGTCACGACCCGTCCTCGGGGCCCGTGCTCTGACTACCCCAAGCCTGCCTTCCATAGGCCAGGGGCTGGCGACTAGCACCAAGGCGTGAATCCCGATAAAAATGGAAGGCATTGCCTTTGTAAAGTAAACAAGCACCATAGAGTAAGCAAGCAGAAGAAGTAAACACTAAGTAAAAACTGAGTACAACAGTAAGTGCGGAAAAGTATTTGGGCCTTAATACAAACCCAAACTGAAAGTAAAGTACAACTTGAAAGGGAAAACAACAACTGAAAAGTAAGCCGCAGCGTCGAGCCGTCCACTAGGACTCCCACCTAAAGGGTGAGTACAGATAGCCTCTACAGCTCCTCGGGTCCAACCGTCCAGTCCGAGTACATCCCGTTAGTGGCCCATCTCTAGGTACCGTCCTGCTCCGCAAGCCTCAACCACGATCAATGTTGTTCGTCGTCTGCAACCAACAAAACGTAGTGCGGGCATAGCCCGTGCAGGGGTGAGTATAAGCTACTTAGTAGGGACCCAGAGACCCCCAAAGGTCTCCCAAAATCCCCAAAGGAAAGATACAATCTCGAAGTAACATATGACACCGCTTAGGTATATTCCCATACATATACCTAAGTCATAAATTCTCGTTTGGCTCTAATATCCGAGCCCAAGTATAACCCAGTCCACATAAGAAAGCAAAACGTAATCCACACAGGATAACATAACACAATCTACAAAGGAGAGAAAAATGTAATCCAAACAGGATATCAAAACACAATCCACAAAGGAAATCAAAACGTAATCCACACAGGATAGCACAACACAATCCACAAAGGAATTCAAAACAGGATTCAGCTCACACAAGTATACTTCTTCGTATGACGATATAGATGATAAGATATATCCCCTGATTCATCTAAGTCATCGGACCCACAAAGGATAGATAGGTACTAACCCCTGAAATGACCCAGGAAGGGTCTGACCCACACACGATCGATAGGTAACTAACCCCCGCAATGACCCAGGAAGGGTCTGACCCACACAGGATCGATAGGTAACTAACCCCCTCAAAGACCCACACAGGATCGGACCCACACAGGATCTGTAGGCGCTGGCTCACACAGAACCACTGAGCGCTGACCCACACAGGATCAGACCAACACAGGATCAGTAGCACTGATCCACGTAGGATCACTGAGTGTTGCAGTCGTCGTCGTGGAACCCATTGAGGATCTCTGTACAATCATCGTCGTCGTCACAGTCGCAAACACAACCAGCTCTACGGTTTGCGCACACAACAATCTCATTCGGAAGGGTCTGCTCCATGAGCCGAGAGGCTGATACATCAACTGACACATAGTCCAGAGTTGATGTATCCAAAAGTTCTGTATCGTCAACAGGAACTCAACATCGCAGAAGGCGCGTCAATCGGACGCCCGGTCTGAGAGTTATTGGCTTTCTTGTCTTAGGGGCCTAGATGGTTTTTAAGTCAAAACCAACCCGACCGTACTCCACCTGCATCCAAACCTCGGGCGGAGTAAGCCAAAAGATCCGTCTCACTTAGAAGAATCCAATAAAGTCGACAGTACGTCAATCAGACATCTGGGGCTCAGGATATAAGCATTTCCACTCCGAGGGCCCGGTTGGTTTCGTGTACGAACCAACCCGGCCAAACCCACCGTACTCCGAAACCTTGAGTGTGATATACCGAAACGACCGTCTCGGTACAAGAATCACATCGCCACTGATAGTGCGTCGATCGGAGGCCCGTAGCTTATGTTATGAGAAAAAGACCAAAAAGGGTCCGAAAACGGGGTTTCGGGCCCGGACCGACCCGGCCCGAGACCCCCTGGGTCGGCCCGGCGGGGCACGGCCTGGCCCGGCAGCCTGGCGCACTGGCGCGCGGTGCCAGAGGGCCCGACCGAACATCCGATTTGTTCGGATAGCGGGGGGGGGGGGGGGGGGGCTGCCCTCCGCAGATTGTAACTGCAGCCCCCCTTAATGGGGGCCGCTCAGCTGGCCGGCTGGGGGTTTGAACCCCCGGATTTCCCTTGTACGGTCGACCCACCCTGGCCGGCCGGTTTCTGCCACCACGGGACCAGCGACGGCCGGTCCCCTTCCTACTCCGACACCGGTGACCCGTTTTCGGCTGCTGGTTTCCACGCTCCCCCGCGGCCCAGTGCCGGTCGCGGCCTTCATTCATCCGGTGTGGCGCGACGGTGCCGCACCCCTCCGCCGCGGCCCCGCTCCTACCGCGGTGCTTTTTCAGTTCTCCGGCGTGGTGCGACGACACCACGACTTGGTTCAATTTCACGGCACGGTACGATGGCGCCGCGCATTCCTTGCCGCATGATCCTGCGCAGTGCGATGGCACCGCGTCACTTCCCTTCGTACCGCAACAACAAGAAAATTAAAAAAGTGGGGGGTCGGTCGTGTTTGTGCGGTCCGGCCTCCTCCTGCAAATCGAAAGCATGCGGTCCAAATATACGTGGATAATGAACGGGAGTAAATCACCAAAAGAGAAACACATAAACCCCTACCTCGAGCTTAGATTGAACGGAGGTTCGTTGAACGAGGATTCGTCGCGGAAAATCCATCGCAGAAGGAGACATCACAAAAGAAGACGTCGTCGGCATTGCGTAGTCAGTTTCCTTGGACTCGACATTCTTCGTCGGAGATCGATGAGTTCTTCGCGTTCTTCGTCGAAGATGAAGAAGTTCCTCAAGCTCTTAGCTTTTCACCCCAAAGACTCTCCAAGCAACAAGACTCCAACAAAAAATAAAATAAGTCCCTTACTTATTTTATTAACACAACTTGAATTTGAAATTTAAAAGTTGAATTAATCCACAATTAATGAACATAACTTAAACTTTTGAAATTCAAACATTCACATAAAACTCTCTTAATTAAATAACATAAGTTATGTAATTAATGGTGAGTCGAGGGAGTTATAGAATATGAAGGGGTGAGGTTCGTGTGGGCCACACCACCCTCATAACCATCAAATGGAAGTTGGGTGGTTTCCCCCAACTTCCACCCCAAGCTTTAAACCAGTTAGAGTAAAATAAAAATTGTATTTAAATTTTTATTTTAATCTTCCAAAATTCTTATCAACTTCTCTCGTGAAAACGAAACTCCGGAAAAGGTGTTCCTAAGCAATTACCGGCGCTGCGAATCCATCGGTGCTCTCGGAATTTGATTCCGAGCATCAGTTCAAAAGTTAGAAAACCCCGCTCGTTCGTTCACTGAACGTACCCGAGCTAAACTTCGGATAGAAATTCCGGGCACACCGGGCCTCAGAATCATGTACCGTCAGAAACTGTGTTCATGTAAAATCCCAAATAAAATTAAGAAAAAAATTTCCTTGAATTTTACGGGTCTTTGCATTTTTTCACTGTATAAATAGTAAGTTCGGTAATTTTTATTAATTTGATAAAAGGGTATATCGGGTAACTAAGTGTAAAAAGAATATTTTGAAATTACCCTAACACATTTCCTAAGATAAATGGATTTTTTTTCATATTAAATAATCATTGGCTCTAAAATGTGTCTTTTGGAAGCCACTTGAATGAGATTATGACATTCAATTTAGATTATTTAATGAAAAGTTAAATATGCCTCACTCAAATATTAATTACTATATCAATTGTAATATAAGGTAACATGTAAAATAAATATAATTTTAAATACTCATATCAAAAATAAAATTTAATTATTTATGATGATATTTTATTTTAAATTTTTAAGAAATAAATAATATCCATAAATACTTATACATTAATGATGTAAAAATTTATTTAATTAAAGAGAAATCAATAAAATAATAATTATTAACATTTTAATAACCATTAAAAGTAAAAAACAAATGAAGAGATCTTATTGTTCATGTATATATTGAGGCTAATCATCCAAGTCTCGAGTTATTTATTTTTTAAAGCCTTTAAAAGATATTATGACATTTATATTATTTTATTTAATGTGATGATAAACATATCCCATTCATGTTTTAATAATTATAATGTTTTCAATGAACGATTTTACAAAAGATAAATAAAATTATTATAATTATTATAAAAACTAAAGGATTTATATTTTTAGTACTATTTTGATTTTAATTTCTATTCAATTGATAATCATTTTATATAATTATAGAGAAGAGTTGAAGTAGTTTTCTTATTAATATAAATATAGACTAAAAGTATTTAGAAAATATTAAAATAAATATATTTTTGGGAAATTAATATTTCAAATGATTTTTATATATTCCTTTGACCATTTATTAACATAATAATTTAATTGGTTCGAATTTAACTTATCATCTTAATATTTTATATAATCAACTAATTGAATATTGTCAAAATTGTCCCCATTGATTGTTTATCAAAATAATGTATTATTAAATTATTTAAAAATAAAAAAATCATTGATTAAAAAGGTGGAATAATTATTTTATTGTCTAAAATGTTAAAATTTATTTATTTATATTGACATCACATAAGTAAATATTTTAGCATTTTAATATTAAAATGTATGTTACCCAAGTTAAATATTAAATAGAATAACTAAGTGTTAATTAAAAATATAAGGTTTAAATTGGTAGAAACAGTTCTCTAAAATTTATAACTATTTCGGATTACAACCCAATATGATCTCATATTTTAAATTGGTATACTTTCAATGTTTTTGGATGGGGATTTATTTGTTTATAAATTAGTATTTCTTTGATATCTCAAAAGTGCACCTCACTACTATTATAAAAAGGAACTTCCCCCCTCACCTATTCACCACACATTGAGCATTAAATCTCATCCATCCCCTACCCATTTAAATTATAAACTTCACTAGTTACAGTCTAGTGGTTCTGGTTTTCTTCAAATACCAACTTTTGTTAATTAAGATGTGATTTAGAGGGAGCGCGTCAAATAAGAGATAATTTCCTCTAACGATTCATTCAAAATTATTTCTTCTTTTACTTCCTCTTCTTGAGTTTAATTATTATAAATTAATAAATAAGGTACCACTTATATAATTATATTTTATTATAATTATGAAACAACTATATTTGATCTTTTATACGTCCCACAAAAAATGAAATCACCATGCATGTGTACATAAAACATACCATCTCCATGTCATGGTGTAATCTATTTTTCACCACCACCATACATGGATTTAAATAATGATGAAATAAATAAATATATATGATTATTATAAAATTATATTTATTTGAAAAAATTATATATCAATCACTTCAAAACCATTCAACAATTATTTGAATGTTATCGTCGCTCGTGCGTACGTATAACCTACCTTCTCCACGAAGTGATATGATTAATTTTACATGATCTCAATTAAATAATGAATATATAAATTAAATGAATGATGAAATATGATATATATTATAATAATATAATTCTTTAAATGATATAACTGTATCCTAATAAGAGTAACTTGAACTTACCTAACAAAACATGCGTATGAAATTTAAGAAGTTAACAACCGTTGGATGAGTATTAATGTTATGAACAAAAATATGATAATATTATCATATACGATATAAAAAAATCAAAAATTCTGAAATAATTCGATTAAATTTTTTAACACATTATATAGGAGGTTCAAATACATACATTTAAAATCAGACTAAAGGTAACTGGTAATTTTTCAATCTTGTTATTATCCTGATATTGTTTATACTTAAATATTTATTGCGGTGTATTTATCATCCATGTCTATGTTTCATTATTATGTATTGAAAAATACTCATTATTTTCATATATAGTTGTTTATAGACAATTTTAATCATTTTTTAATTTTTATTAATTGGTATGAAATCAATGTTTCACTATTTTCGAAACTAGGTAAATTTTGATTGGTCCAAAAAAGTACAAGGAGAATGTTTTCTAATGTTTTACAGCAGGAAGTAATTAATAAATTTTCATAACTCCTTATTTCCATGAATCTTCTATTATGTTATTTCATGTTTAGTTTCAAATAGTTTAATTTTTTTAATAATTTCACAACATTTTGAGAAAAGAAAACATTTTTGATGAATAAAGGATAACTTCCTCAACAATAAATTTAAAAATTTTTATCAAATTTTTTTCATCTATTTCAGAATTCTTTAATATGGATATGCTTAACATATAATATAATTATGGATAAAATTGTTTTTTTATGATGTAATTCTATTAATGAAATTCCTTTTTTTCATGTATTATGTTATGGTAGAATGATGTTTTAAAAAACCTATTTATTCCATTTATTAGGTTATTTGATTTATGTTATTATCGAAGACTTAATAATGATTTAATTATGTGATGGATGGGACCTATATAAAACAAAAAATAATTGGTTAAGGATTTATATATCATGATATAGATATGGCTTGAATAGGAAATGATCTTGGTTTAACTGTACAATGCTGGAATGAAGAGAGAACTCAGTTCAGTAATGGACTTTGTCTGCTATGATGGTCTTGGAAAGAAGCCATGACTAATATCAAATGAATTTATATGTTTATTTTCATTACACATAATTTAATGTATTTTTTTGTGACTTTTGGGATATCACTCATTGATTTTTAAGTACTTTTAAGATTTATCCCATGGAATGATATCACAATCTTTCAAATATAGAATAATATTTTCAAATGTTATGTTCATATGTCTTCTGATTATCCTATGACTGATATATCCCTTGTTTAACATTACTAATCATCTGAGATGGCCCTTTCATATATTTCATCTTCCTAGGTCATAAACAATTATGTCAGGTAATATATGTCAAACGTTTTTCCAGTTATGATGATATTAGTGGGATACAATTCATATGTATTATGAGCCATTTATTCATTTTTCAATGTTTCTAATGACACTACACCTAATCCACAAAAATAGAATTTTCATGAAATTATAAACAATAATTTTTTTGAATATTCTATTACAATTTGGAATGGTTATTTTTAAATAAAATATTTTCTGAATATTTAGAAAATTACATGTTATTAAAATTTATTTCTAAAGTGAAAGCATTTTTATTTATTTATTTTTTAATGATCATGTTATGGTATTTCTATTCATCAATTATAACATCATTTAAATTTTCTTATAACACACTGGTGGTATAATTATAGGATACCATCATTAATATTTCTCTGAATAGTTCATGATTATTTTTACCAGTTGAATAATTGACATTGACATTGTCGATTAATTTTTTAATCATCAAGGTTTTTTTTAAAAATCACTTTCCTTTGATCATTGGAAATTATATTTCTCTTTAATATCCATATTCTATATATTTGATATGAGTATTTCATAAACAATATACCATTTTAAAATATTGTTTTTTAGTTTTAATTTTATTATATTGTCTAGGTAAATATTGATATATATTTATTATTTTCCCAATATATGTATTTTTTATAATGAATATTTTTAATAAAATTAATCGATCATTTAGAATTTGAATAATTCTTTATACATGAATGCCTAGGATGGGACCAATAATATATTTTCTATTAATGAATCAATCAGACTCATGGGAAAAAAATGTTGGCTAAATTAAATAAGTGTTACATGATGTTTTAAACAATCTAGAAATAAGGTCTTGGTGGTTTATATATCATGATGTATGATATCATGATGTCCAATATTAAAGATTTTCTTCATTAATAATTCAATGATTATTGTCCAAGATATTATTAAATTGATATTATCCATAGATACATTTTTTTCTCAAGTTATTGATGAAATGGAATGTGTGTTATTTTATTTACTATTTCATATTTACTACGTCTTATAAAGTCATGATACTCATGATTTTTATAAAATACATTATGATTTCCGTTATTCACCTTATTATATTAATTATGCCTTATCTATTTTTTATTGATTTTACTGTACACAATCATTAATGATAATTTGAGTTCAAAATTATTTTTTCCTATAGCCATAATATTATGATTAATTATTATAATGAGATAATTTATTTCATATGTTTTCAGTTACTATGTTTTTTTTATTTTTATCCAATGTAGAATGGGTATCATGTTTGTTTTTGTATCTTCAAGATAATTAAACTGATCAGTCGTTTTGGATTTTATCCCCTATATCTATGAAAAGGTAATAATGAAAGAGTTATCTATGGGTTAATAGAGTCATCTATGTTATATTTTATCATATTTTAATATATAATATGTTATTTAAATCACTATTTTGGGTGATGTTAGCTTCATGTTTCATACATATTTCTGTTTATCAGTCGCTATCCATGTATATTGATCATGGATCCATAATCAATATAATTTAAATCCTAATATTAACTTCCCATGTTTTAATTATATATATAGATATTCATCCATAAATTTTATTGATATAAAAATTAATTTTACTGTTAATAGAGATAGTAGGTAGTGTATACCCAAGAACATTGTTTCAATTTTTCAATGGATGGAATGGATGAAATATAAATATTGAAAAAATTTAACAATCATTATTATTTCATATTCATATATATATATATACATTAAATCTACACTTATAATAATAAATTAAAAAATAAAATAATAATTGAATTTTATTGCTTCATGGAGGTGGTACTCCACATGTACGCACGAGCAATGTAATCATTTTCCAATGGATTTAAATGTTAGAAAGTAGAAGATATATTATACTAAAAATTCATAACTATATCATAAATATAAAATATAAATATTAAATCCAACATTATACAAATATATGAAATATTGGGATAAAAATGAATTACATTGTTACCAAGTGATTATACGCCGCATACACACACAAGTTAAATTATAATTTTATATACAATGGAAATGTGGTGGAAGTGGGTTTTCCCATAATAATTATACTAAATAATTATATTAAATAAATTGAAAATATTATTTTATAATGGATAGAATATATTTATTGTAGTTAAAAAAATTAATCAAATTAGAAACACACAGTTAAGAGTTATACCTCTTCACTGAGAATCCACCTTTAGATGGAAAATTTAGAATTGAAAGGAATAAACTTTGTAAAAAATAAATCATCTATTATGTGTTAATGGTTACTTACATGACACTATATTAGGTATTATATGGGATAAAAGGCCCCAAACGTGTGAGGTGGAGATGAGAAGAGGTACCCATTATACATTAGAGGAGGGAAACACTTGGAATTAAAAAACAGTTATAATATGATTTATACATTATAAAAAATGATTCCAAATCGATGTATATTGAATGAAAATCAATATATTCTTTAAAAATCATCACAAAATAAAATTTAGTTTTTTTGTGTCATATTAATTATTAACTTATTGATTAACCCCTTTGTTAACCAATTTTATCCTTAATTACAGTAACAACTTTTTCAATATTAAAGGGTTATAATTTTACACATTAGGTGAAAATAAGATAATAAGTTGCCAATTCATGAAATTTTTAACACTATATTAACAATAATTTCCAATTTAACTATTTAAAATATTATTAAAGAATTTAAAAATGTATATTTTGAATAAAATATCATTAATTTTCATTTATGATAGTATTTAAATAATTTGACTACAAAGACATAGAGAAAAATGGAAAATTAAAACATAGTCCATCAATATTTCAGTATTATGGAATATTTCTCTAAAAATTTATTGTAACACGATAATTCACCCAAATTATATTAAATTTAAAAAATTAAAAATCATTTATCATATTTTTATATTTATTGAATCAATATAGAAATGGAGTTGTGAAAAAATTGAAGATAATTATTAAACTACTGGAAATAAAAGTAGATTACCATGATAAAAAAATTATATTACAATTTTAAATAAATATTTAAAACTAAATATATCATCTTTATATCCTTATTAAAAAATTATAGAGATATTAAAGACAATATCATGGAATAATTCATTTATTCTTAAATTAAATAAATATAAAGGTTATATTCGATGAAATATGGTACCATATAGATATATATTATAGATTAATAAGGCCATTTACTAGATCTACACATCCAATATGATAAATAAAATTGTTAGCTAAATTTAATAGAATTATCCCATATTTTTATACCTATTTTACCTATTTTACCCTTATAGAGGGGAAAAATTTACTATGGTTGCTCTTCTTATTGAAAAAAGTGAAAAGAAAATATTAACCAAATTTTACATATTTAATTCCAAATAATGGATCTATTTTTCATGATAAAATTTCACTACTGAGAAAAATACATTTTCAAAAAAAAAACATAATACAAAGTGAAAACACTTCTTTATAAAAATATATATTTATGTATAAATATATATATATATATATAATCCAATAACATGAATATATAAAATATAATATTGATGTTAAAAAAAGCTATTCTATATATGATAAATGTATTTCATTAAAATCATTCATTGGAAGAAAAATATTAACAAATTAAAATAATAACAAATTGCGGGCTTAAAAATATTTCATTAAAAAAACTCATTTGTAATCAGGTAATTTTTATTTTATTTTCTAATCTATTTATAACCAATAATTTATTTCTATACATGTGTGAATCATAATTGATTTATAATTTTTTAGTCCTATAAATACCAAACAATTTAACGTTAATGTGTTAACTGTGGAATTAAATAATATTTTTATAGTATATCCAGGTTCACCTAAATAAGGGGTATCATGAAAATAAATCTACCTAAAAAAGTACCATGAATTGAATGAAAGTATATCATAAAATCTGAGGGTGTTGAAATTTTTGTTTAAAATTTAATTGTTACTATATTTAACATAGTGTAAACATCAAGACTGATGATATTTTTCAATAAAGAATGATAATGAAATATGATCGATCCAAAAGGATAAAATTTCTCTTTAAATTTATAAATAATTTATATATATAAGAAGATATAAAACCTTCATCATTAGGACTTTCATTGATGTTGTTGTTGATCATATGAAAACTTTTTTAGTTTAACTTTGTTTCAGATGAATAATACATGTGTATTATAACATTATAATTGATCAACAAGTTCTCCTTTGATCTCTAAGAAGATCCAATGAATTGTTTGATTCTATAATGAAATAATAATTGTCTAGTGTTGTTCATATATATCACTAGGACTATTAATTTGGGATTGAAAAGTTGTATTTTTCAATGTCATTCTTGATAGGATGGATGAGGGAGGATAATGTCTAGATTGTTCTTCATTCTGGAGTGAGTGATTTAGATTTATTTGTGAACAATGATTCAAAATATTGATCAATAAATAAATATTAATAATAATCATTTTTTAATATAGGATGACATTTAAAATGTTATTAAATTTTAAAAAATACCTTAAATAATATAATAATACTTTGGTGGCACCATTCCATGTCATAATATTATAATTGTTTTTTCTCATGAAATGTGCTAACTAGCATAAAGATAAAAACATGTTTACCATCTTGTAAATTAATATTTACCATAAGACAAGAAAATGGAATTCAACTCATTTTAAATGTAAATAAATGTTACATATACTATAATTTAATAATTACAATTTTAATACATATTTTTTTATTTAAGGAGATCACTAAATAATGAAAAATTTTATTCCTAGATCTTGCGAAAAATAATTTTTACAGTGATTAAATTCAAATATAATTTAATTGAGATCAACATAAACAATTAGTGTGTGAACATCTAGTCTAATTTCTTAGTGAAATTAGTTTATATTTATTAATATCAAAGATATCTATCTATAAATTGTTTAAGGAACTATAACACCTTGAGTTTATATAGACTATTTTATTCAAATAAAAAAATTTATTTATATCTAACAATTTAGTAAGTCAAACATTTCTTTCACTCTAAACCGACTTTTCATATGTTACACACAACACTAATTTGGTGCACGATACACAAAACACTTTGTATAGATATTGTTTGATGTATAAAAAATGTTTGGATTATGTTATATGAAACATTAAATGAATATTTCACTACATGTAACACTTACATATATTGAGTTATACACAAGTGTGACCTTCCTAGAATACTTTCATTGTAAACAATACCAAAACTACCTAAACAATGATATATTATTAAAATATTATTATTTAATTAGATATAAAAAATCCATTATGAATTTTATTAATCACATTTTAAATTTAATTTGACATTTAAAATCACTTTATTTATTTTCTAGACATTATTTAAGGACAGATTGAATTTTATGGGATTAAAGAAATATTTTTCTAAAAATGATGTTTTTACACATTTTGATTGAACACCCATTTTAAATATTGTTTCCAACAAATTAATATATTATATTTGAAATAAAAATTTTATTCAGAATTAGGACATCAAAATTTAGTTATGATGAATTTCTTGTCTATTTCTAATAAAATTCATATTTTAATGAAGCTGGCAGTGCTAAGGTTTATCTCGTCGTCGCCGCATCCCTCTGGTGGAACCTCTTCAGATGCCTCGGGTGTTCTCCGCGGAGATCATGGGATTCATCCTCCTTGCTGTGGCGGAACGCTTCGGGTTTCTACGAATCTGCTGGTCTGATCTGTGGGCGTAAGATCGGTTTGTTAAACAGAATTCTCTACGGAGCGTTCAAGGGTTTGCTCTCGGTTCTTAGTTGTTGTCATGCCGCGGTCTCTCAGCATGGGGAGGTTGTCACATGGTTTACAGCGGGTGAGTACTATGAGGGTATGTGAGGGTTTTTTTCGGTGGTTGGGGTGGCTACAATGGGTTTTCCTTTGATTATTTTCAATGTTATGTTTGATTCTCGTTGTGAAATGGTGATTCCGACCGGTATCTAGGCTGGTGTTTGTTGATGGTGGAAACAACGAGGAACGCCGGTTAATGTGGTGTGCAATCGATGGTTTGACGCTGATGGTGGTGGTAGGGAACCGGTGCGTGGAAGGATGGTCGGGTTCCTCTGTTGTCCGTGAAGATGGTGGCCAGTCCGGATTGTCTTGCCAATGACATAATGTTGGATTTCGCGTTGATTGGTGGTGTGTTGTGATGATTCTCGAATTGAGACACAACCTGTTGGTTGGTACGTGGTCACATGAGTGGACATGTGGGTGGTACGATAGATGGTACGTGGCTCGAGGCCCTACATTGAAATTTGAAATTCGAAATTTGAATGTTTTGGATGCGGTGTTGTTCTGTTTCGGGAACCGAAAATCCTTAAACCAAAAATTAGAAATTAAAACAAAATTATTGGCGGACAATTGGAATTATATTTAAATTAATTTATGCCAATTATGTGTTTTGAATTTAAAAAAATGGATTCTATATTTCGAAACACAAGTCCCAAATTATTATAATAATCCCCTTTTATTTGTGGGCATTATGAATAGTAACTGTAGTAATTACTATTATTTACCATGGTTAAATGGAAAATTAGGAAAATAATGATAAAAATAATACTATAATAATATAAAAATTCCCTAAAACATGACATGATATTATTTTATTAGATATGGGTGACCAATAAAACACATGGTACACATATTTCTTCCATTGGAGACACTTGGATGGGATGATGACATGTTATAATAATTAATTTAATGTAATGAGAAATATTATATAAACATGTATATTTTTAGTAAAAAAATAAATTTGGACATATATGACTGATAAATTTTACTATAAAAAAAATTAGAAAGGTAAAATTAGTTACTACATAATGGAACTTTATTTATAATTTTTAGACATTATATAAAAAAATTATTTATGACATGATGATGATCCAATGGTAATTTATTAAGGAAAGATTAAAATAAATGATATTGTGAATATTAAAAGAAATGAAATTTCAGATTTTTGATTCCATCCATGAACTTCATGGATATAATTGACATGTTTGGGATGAGATATGATATTTTTTAGAAGTATTCATGTTTTTTGTACTTTTGAAAATCTAATTTCTAAATCATGTCAAAATTGACATAAATGAGTTTTTAAAACAAATACTATTTTATTAAATGATATAATAGTCATAGAAATCTATTATTCAGAAAAACGAATTCTATGGTGTAATAAATGACATTAATGATTCCCTTGTTATTATATTGGTGTTTTTTTGTAACTATATTTACTATATAGTATAAAAATACATGAATACATGTAAATAGTTACATTATTTAAGGGTGAATGATAAAAGATAATGTTAAATTGGTGACCTAAACTTGTCTTAAACCTTTTGGTTGAAAATATTTTGAACTATACTAATCTTATCCTTTCAATATATTACATTGTAGAGGTTATAATTATAATATAAATTAATAATAAAATTATATTTCCAGACTTTCCTAAAGTGAACCTCCTCCCTCTTATTAAAGGCCGCCACTTCTACCCACTAACTCTCACTTCTCAAGCCCCTTGGATTGTCCAAAATATTCACAAATAAGCTCCCAACATCCCTAATATACAAACATAGACCAAAATATTGGATGAAAACCATCCAATGGAGAAATGTTTTTCAAATCAAAAGGAGATACAAGGAATAGTGGAGGCTCGGATATATAGGAAGGATATCAGACCAACGACAAGGGATAATTTCCCAATCTCATTATTATTTGATATTGATTATATGTATGTACATAATGGGGTATATTTATCATCCACAACCAAGTATCTTAAATATTTATTATTTTTTTTATTTTTCTATAATTGTATAAAGATAATTTTAACCATTGGTAATTTTTAATTAAACGGTATGAACGAAATCGTTTTGTGTTTATCGACATGAGAAACCTTTTGAAATATTTGGAAAAATTAGGAGGAGAATATTTTTTTATATAAATTAAATTAATGTATTTTTATGTATCCATTAAACCTTATTTCCTTGGATCTTGCTTTATGGTGGAATTAGTTTTTGGAAATCATTTTATTTTATATGGATTATGATGGAATGGTGATTGATAAACTCATTCTTCCATTTGGTTATGCTTTGATGAATGAATTAAGAATTTTTGGAACATATAAGAATGATTTAACTATGATATGGTTGTGAAATATATCTCCCTCCAATTAATTGCGTAACGATTTATATCTCATGAGATAGACATGACTGAAAACTCAAGTATATCTAGTTCAGTAATACAAGGATGGAACCAAGAGTGAACTCACTTCATTAATATACTTTCTCTGCTATGATGGTCTCAGATACGATCCATGAATACTATTGAAATTATTTTATAACATTATGTTTCCTCCACAAGTTCATGAAATGTTATCATAGTTAATGTAACTTTATTATTTATGCCATACGAACTACAAAGAATTATTTAATGACTCAATATTTTGATATTCAAAATTAATGTTTGTGTGTTTTTAAATTCATATGTTCATATATAGTATTCATACCCATATTGAGAATATAGGCTCACCCTTTATCATTTTTCAATTCCTCAGGTTATAAAGAAATCATTATGTAGTATTACTAAAGTGGGAGATCTTTAGGGGATATGATTAAGATCTTTTTCAAGCTAGAAGAATGTATTATATGTTTCCAAATGTACTAAACTATTACAGTCCTTTAACGTGTATTTTTAATATTTAATGAATATTCCAAAAAAATATGTAATATTAATATAAATTGTGTTTTTTTGGTTATAGTTTGAATTTTAGGAATGGTTTAGTCATCCTTATGAAACTAGGATGCGAAAATATGATGAGATTCCTTGTAATATTTCTAAATGATATCCTAAGGATATGTATAATTATAGGTTATATTCCTAAAATTATAGTAACAATCATGAATAAACTAGGATTAAAAATAAGATATTAGAGATTGAAAATACACACGATTGATTTTGTTGTCATCCTTGAATGATTTTTACCTCTAACACTATTATTTATTGGGATTTATAAAATGGTAAGAACCTTAATGTACTATGTTAATAATCAATAAAAAGGTCAATGCAACAATTTTACTCATGAAAAAAAGTTATGGGAGATGGAATTAAAAATATTATCTCTATAATAATACTAGTTATGAATGTCTAAGGACATCTAAATGAGCATAGAATGGAATAACATTATGTTGAGTCCTTCATGAGGAACCATCCAACTTCTTTCAGTTGGAATTCTGATCCACTTGTTGGTGACCAATGGATCAGTACAATTGAAAAGATATCTTCTATTATTTTCTATTAAGAACCGGAAAAAGTCACTTTTATTTTTTATCATATAGAATGCGAAGCGGACCAATGGTGAACTCTAATCAAGAATATGTGGCAACAAAATGAAATTGAATCCACAGAATGGGATATGTTCAAGAATATATTTTTCAATAATTATAATCCTCATATTCTTCGAATGAAAATGGAAAATGATTTAATTGAGGTAAATCAAAAGGATTATGAATCTGTTGGTACATTCATATCTAATTTTACAAGACTTTCTATGTATGCTTATGGATTTATCATCAAACATAAATGTAATTTTGATTGATTATTAAATGGAATTAAACCAATTATTTGAAGCACGTTACCTATACTAGAAATTTTTTACTCTAAATAGATTTTTATTTATTCTATCAAGGATTTAATGAAATTTTCTTTTATCAATCACATGGTTTTTATAAGAAATCAATGGTGCAGTTCAAAAGAAAATATCAAAATAATAGTGAAAAGAAGATGAGTGTTTCCTTATTATTAAATTTTGGAAATAATCATGATTTATATTATCTCAAACGTTATATATTTTTTTATGTGTAGAAAATATTTTATTAGTTAGTTTAGTGTCGATGAAATGGGAAAAATGAAGTTAATTATGTGAATAGATAAAATGATATAGAGAATGCGCCACCCATACTACAATTCTACAAGTGCAAGGAAATGGGGAATTATGAAATATAATTCCCCAATCTAAGGGTTTTCAATGATGATTGGCATCAAAAACATATTAAGGCGAAAGACAAATAAAACCCACATGAAATAAAAATTGGTGATTTTTAGTATGAAAATTATGTGGTGGAATGATTGAGTTTTTTTGTAATGGGATATCAGGATAAAGTTATAGAATAACTTTCATGGTATTATGGAAGAATGAAACACATATGTAGTGGTAAACTATGTTTTTTGACATGTATTCAAAAATATATTTTATTGGTATTTGTAACCATGAAAAGTTATTGATGTAAAAAGGTAATGTTTTTGTAAATCACATGATTTAGGGAAGGATAACCTTAATATGAACATGATGTTGAGATAATAATATTTAGATAATTTTATTTTGGATAAAAATAATTAAACTGGATCATATTAGTTACCTTGAAACAAGGTAATTATTTATTTACATAAGTATTATATTTTCAAAGATGAATATTACACCGTTAGGGACTTAAGAATAAAAAACATGCATGATTTCAATAAGGTTATCTGGTCGGTCGGGTTGTTACCAAGACTGAAGAGAACACCTGATTAAGTTATTCACATGTTTGGAATATGATAACCAAGAACTACCATATGTGATATGGGAGATAAATATTAAACTTATTTAGTTCACCTCTTTCTAATGTTGTAGATTTTCATTTTTTGAATAGTTATCCCATTAGGGATAGTATAAGTAATACTTTTGTTGATGTTTTTTAGATTAATGCATTATGTCAATAAAGGAATAATTATTTATATTTCATAATCTATGTTAATTTTTTTGATAAATATGGATTGAACTATCATTATATTTATGGATCATGAGATATACTAACACATTAGTAATGAAAAATTCGACATCATTTCATTAAATAAGAGATGAAGTTGAAATTTTTCAAGGAATGTCTAATAATGTGATTGTAATGAAATTATGTAATAATTTTTTCTCACGTTAATTAAAATTTTTAAAAAGATATTGAAAAAAATGTTATCTTAGTGTATTCTTTTCAAATTAATCTGATGGTCCCTTAACTAATCGTATATTTATGGGTTTTTTGTTGTTAAATTTCTCAAAACATTGTTCTCTATCACTATCTACCAGAACTTGTTGGTTAGATCATTCTTCCATATCCATGTTTTTACTTGACACTTTTTTTAATCTATGTGGAAACACATTGGTAAGGTATTATGGGTAACTATTGTGTTTTCAACATTCTTTTTTAGATTGATGTATTAGAATTCATTTTTTATGATGTCGGTTTCCATGAATGAAACATTAAAGAAGTAAAATTTTATTTAACCCAAATAATTATGAGGTAAACATTCATTTTAAGTGGGTATGATGTAACAACATGAGTTTATATGAACCATTTATTTGAATAAATTGAAATTTTCATTTTTATCTTACAATGAACTAAGTCAAACATCCCTTTCACACTAAACTGACTTGTCGTATGTCACATGCAACGTCATGTTGGAAAATGATACACACAACATAGAGTATAGATTTTATTCATTTTATAATATAAATAAGTCTTGATTATGTTATACACTACACCAGAAAATGCTTTCATAACAAATAATAGTGACAAGGCTTGTGTTACAAAAAAGAGTATCCTTCCTTGATAGTCTTCATTATAAAAAGTACCGAGTTTCACTAAACAATGGCATATTATTAATATATTATTTATTTCTAGGATAAAAACTAGAAATTATTAATAGTAATGACCAAATTTAAAATTTAATATTACAATAAAATTCATCTTTTTTTTGATATACATGATATAGGAACAAATTAATTTTTTATTGGTAAAAGAAGTTTTTTTAAAAAAATCAGTTTTCCACCTTCTAAGAGAGAACCCATTTTAAAGCTCGTTTTTTACACTATTATATATTATATTTGACAAAATATACATTTCATTTAGAATAGGGACATAAAAATAAATCTTGGATTAATTTTTAGTAATTTTCTAATAAAAGTCATATTTAATGAATAGTAAAAAATACGACACTTTAATTCAAAAATATTTGTTCATATAATTTATTTATATAGATAGATTTACTTTTTAATTGATTTTAATGTATTAATCGATTATATGTTTATTATTTTATCACATTGTGGTCATTTTATGTAATTGAACATTTTAATTGGACATAAACACATGTCATCCTTTTGGTAGTTTTTACTTCTAAAAAACATATTTTGGGTTTTGACAAAGGGAATTAATTTCTAAATAATTTCTACCAATTATGTGTTTTAATTTTTGGAAAAAATAGATTCCATATTTAGAATCATAAGGATAAAATTATGGAAATATGCCCCTTTTTATAGAAATTATGAATTATGACTTTAGTAATTATTTTTATATACAATGATTAAAGTGTAAATGTGGTAAATAAGGATAAATATATTATTATAATAAAATAAAACTACCCTACCAATTTTCCTAATCCTAATGGATGAGTTAATGGTGACCACTAAATCACTTGTACTACACATTATGTTTTTTGGAGCCACATCGGTTTGATAATTACAGGTTATAAAAATTAGTTTAATTTAAAGGGAAATATAACACAAACAGGTATCGTTTTAATAAAATAACTTTAATGTGTGGTTATATAACAAATATCATTGAATATAAATAGCTTTTAGAAATATAATAATTGTTTTAAATCATGTTATTTTATTTATAATTACTAGAAAATAAATAATGAAATTTATTTATGACACAATGATGATGTATTGATTACCTTATTAATCAAACATTGAAATAAATTAAATTACCAATATTTAAATAAATGTAATCTGAGATTATTGATTCTATCCATGAATTTTCTGGATATCATTGAAATTTTAGGGATTATATAATTATTATTATCTAAATAATCAACTTTTTAACACTTTATCATAAATCAGTTACTAAATATTGTCAAATTGGCATAAATGTTTTTTTATAACAAATATTATTTTATTAAATTATATAATATAAAGATTTAATATTCATCGAAATGACTTATATACTGTTAGAAATTTCATTAATGATCCATTTTATTTTCTCTTGAAATTTTATAGTAACTATATTAACTATATAGTTTAAAATTACATGAATACATTATAAGAGACAATTTATTTAACTAAGTGTTAAAGCTAAAAGATAAGGTTAATTTTATGAAATAAACTTTCCTAAAACCTATTGGTGGAGAGGTTTTAAGGAAATAATCATCTTATTACCACTATATATATCACATTGGATATAGTATAATTATAAGATCAATTTAAAAAATTATTTTTTCAATACATTGTTAAAGTGATCCTCCTCCCTCTTATAAAAGGACATCACATCTACCAATCTTAATCACACTTCTCAATCCCCTTTGATAATATAACATAAAATAAAATAATATACAAAAATCCATAAATTCCACCTAAAGACCACATATTGGTCATAAATCCATATTATAGAGATCTTCAGTCCAAATCAAATGGGGATCCTAAAAAAGGTGGAGGTTCAGACACATAAAAAGGATATCAGACCTAAGGTAAGGGAAAATTTCAAAATATCATTATTATTTGAGATTGTTTATACGTAAGTATTTAATAGGATATATTTATCATCCAAATTCCTATTTCATAAATATATATTATTATTTTTATTCTTCTACAATTAATTATATTCAATTTTACCTATTTGTAATTTTTTATTATATGGTATCAAATAAAACTTCTGTCATTTTTCGATACGAGGTACTTTTTGACATATCTAGGAAAAGTACCCAGATAATACTTTTATAATTAAATTAAATGAATGTATTTTATCAACTTCATATTGATTTATTTCCATGAAACATGATTTATACGATTTCAATTTTATTTTCATCTAAATTATATTTTTCAAATTGCAAGGAATTTTGAGATAACAAAACATTTTTGAAGAAGAATGTATATTTACTTCAAGAATTAATTTCAATTATTTTATCAAAATTATTTTCCATATTTGATGACATGGGATTATGTTTCTATCCCTACTGTTACTTTTATTTGATTTTGTTTATGATGGAATTATTTTTATGAAATCAATATATTATATATAAATTAATATAGAATGATGTTTAAGAAACCCATTAATTATACCTTGGTTTATGATGTGATGAATAGTTTATGTTTTAGTAGAATATTTAATAATGATTTTATTATGAGATGGGTGGGAGGTATATCTCCCTCCAATTAATTGGCTAAAGATTTATATCTGATGTGATAGATATTAATGGAATGGAATGTAAATCTAGTTCCAAAATACAATGATAATATGACATGTATATCCAATTCAGTAATATAGGGATTTAATGAGTAGTGAACTTGATTTAGTAATTGACATTGTCTACTATTATGGTCTTGGATATGAGCCTCAGTTGATATGGAAATGATTTCCTATTCTTATGTGTTTGGAAAATGTTTAGACTATGATATCATGGTCAATGTTCCTTTATGATTTATTCCTTACGAATATCTATGATTTTTTATGTCTCAAGATATTGATATTCAAATATAATGTTAAAGTTTTTTTAAATTAAAATGATTATATATTGTTTTCATACCCTTATTGGGAATCTAATATCACCCTTTCATATTTTTCCATTCCTTAGGTTATAAAAATATCATTTATGTATGAGTACTAAAGGGGACGATATTTATGCGATATTTTGAAGATATCTGGCATGTTAGAAGAATGTCTTCCATTTTTCAATGGAAATATACTATTATGGTCCCCATGATTGAATTTTTAAAATGCAATGAATATTCATCTAAAAGATTTAATTTTCCTATATTTCATGATTGGTTTATTATAGAAACCCACATAAAGAATAATATAATTTCTCAATGTTGAAAACTACACATAAGTTCTCATTGTGTAATACAATCTCTTTGTCTCAATATCTCTACAATCATGTTACACAGTCTTGTCATAAATATATATTATTGATAGTAATTTGTTCACTATCTAATATAATGCTTTCATTACACCATTTCATTGGATTTTGATGAGATAAATCTATTTTAAACAAAGTGTCAAGATATTAGCAACCATAGATATTGAATAGAAGAAGTACTTCCTTGACATATTCATTAATAACATGTCATCTGTGGTGCACCCAACATACCATTCTTTCTGCATATATATGAAATCATTTTTTCTATTATTATATAAAATTAAATGATTCATGGAATGATTTAATAATAATAATAATAAAGTATAAGGCATATTATATATGATCATAGATTGGGATATATAATGATACATAATCATGCATCATTATGACAGATAGGTTTGTTATCATAATCTCCAATCATGGAAAATACCAAGTTAGAACATCAAAAAATAATTCATCATCAGACTATGATAACTCACACCTTAAATTAAGGATATTACATACCCAATAATATAATTTTATCCAACCATAGAACCAGTTTTAGGAATATCATGTAGGCATTTCATGGTTCTCATAACAGTGGGGAACAACTATGACCAATATAAATGAGACAAAAACTACTAGATATCATTATATTAAAATCATGAAAGAATATAAGTGATATGTAAAAATATACAGTTCATTGTTTATAATTAATTAATTATAAATGTAATTTAGAGTATATACAGTTGCATCTAGGACAATAACACCAACAACTATATTTGAACATGGAGGGACATTATAAAGTAGTTCCAAAACCTCGATTCTTTTATTTTTTTCATAACATTTGGGATTGGTAGAATGGTGATAAGATGTGTTGTAACATGGTTTGATTCATATTCCTAGAGTTAGATAATCCACATTTTTAGAGATTCCATTTTACCAAAGATGGTATTACTATTCTTGGTTTATTCTTTTACAATTGGGTTATTTTACTAAATATGAGGCACTATGATTTTGATGTGTGACTTATTGAATAAATTTAATATTTGATCAAGGAGTCAATAATTATTATATTAATGAATCATATCAGGTGCGTAGGAATCATATCACATTAAAGATCTTTCTTGTGTGTGATTATCATGCATATCATTTGGTACAAGTTAGAAAATTTGTATCATAAGTGTTCATCTATAACTTGTTGACAGAATTTCATTTTATTGAACCATATTTATAATAATATTTCTAAAAAATAAAATGAAATAATAATGAAATGTTTTTGATCTTTTATATCTTGTTTTTTATATAGTGGAATAACACAATTACTGTTAGTATTTTCTACAAACTGTGATAATAACGGCTATTTTAGGAATCATTTCTAATAAATGAAATTTTATTTTTTGAAACACTACATCATTAAATCCTATCATAAGGAACATGGATGGAATGGATGAACCTTATTAACAATAAATTGATCCCCAAAACACTATTTTTCATGCATCGAATATGGATGATCATATCTATGGATGAATGTTATGGGTTATAAATACCTTAGATATTGAGACCCAATGAGTTGCATGTTTTATTTTTTCTTTGACATAAGTGTTTCAGATATAAAAAGGACCTTTATACATATGTGAGGATGGTCTCTAGGCTACGGGTCTCAAGGTGTAATCAATAAAGTTTATATTTGACCATATCTAGAGAAACATTGATTGTAGGGTGAATAGTGATACATTTCTATAGTGAGGGATAAATAAGAAACACAACAATGTACTAAGATAGTATTACTAGACATTTGATCTGCCATAAAATGATTTTTTGGTCTGGTGCTATAAGAATTTCTTTCAAGATAACTTGAGAGATGATATGGTCAGATAGTTTTAGAATCTCATGCAAAGGGTGATTTCAGTTATTTAATATATGATTCACATAAAATAGATTCATTTATTTTCCACAAAGTTGTCCATTAATGAAGAAATAAGTGTAGACACTACGAGTGGTTAATTTTGAATTGAGGTTATTTTTAACCCACATACCTTCTTAGATCATCTGAACTCGGGAATTATATCAAATTTGAATGTGATTATAGTTAGAGGTTTCAAGAAGTTGGATTCTGCTAAGTTGATTAATAACAGGTCCTTGGGTAGTAAGATGCATCGATTCAATAGTTCACATCCTATAGAAAATGGGAAGACTATCCTTGGTGGTGAATAATTTCATATACATTTGATTTTCTATTTAATGTTGTGTTACTAGTGAGAAAAGTATCATAATTTTCATTATTAGTGAACTTGACTACTAGCTGATTATTGATTATGTAATAAGATGGGGAACCTATAGTTGTTTTAAATGAGTAATTATCAGTAAACTGTTGGTAAATGATATGGTCAGATATAATATTATGGAGTGGGATCATGTGTTCCCTGATAGAATTGTAGTTTGAGTTTCATAGGACACTCTGGACATTGTAGAGGATATAGTTCAAAAGGGTAGGGGAAAGTGCATCATTTGGGAGATGAATTTAATTATATTTTATATGAACATAGGTTTGAGGTTTTTCATAGTTGAAATATGTTAATAATCCCCTTATAAATCTTTATTTCAAACCACCTATGGTTTTAGGTATAGTTTTTGTAGTATCTACTATGGTATATGCTTTAATCAATACAGATCTGTCATATTGTTTCATATCTTATTTTTTTGACTATCACGAGCATAGACATAGAATACCTATATAGGACGATTCCTATCAATAATAACGTTAGTGGTATGATCATAGGGTATTCAAAGGAGTTTAAGTATACCAATATAGTTCACAATTATAGTTACCTAAGGGATTATTTTATACATGAGATGATAAATTATTACAATATATTCAAAATAGATGTTATATTTTTTGTAAAAAGCTCAGATCGAATGTTATATTTGATGATTTTTGTTCATGTCTTCTCAAAAATATAATTATGCCTATATTGTGTAATGGGATATAAATGAAGGTTAGGAGGGACTTAACCTCTAAATTTTTGGTTGTACAATTTCCTAGTTTTCTAATATTGTTTTCAATGATGAGGTGACATGTCAAATGTTCATTCCTCATATTTTTGATTAATTTCAAGATATATTTCTATAGTATTTCTTCAGGCTTCTGCTGTGTATGAGGTTTAATTTATTGTTGATTAGATCTCATGCATAGAGACCATATATATTCTAACTTAAATAATTGATACAATAAATATTATAGTGTTAAATCTAAGATAGATGATATATAGGCTGTGAGGTTCCAAATAAATCTCATTAGATTTTTCTAGTTCAATTCATGAATAAGGAATATAGTTTATTGTGGTTTTGTATAGATTAATAGAATTTAAACCATGTGATGATCAAGAACTAATATCCAATTCTATATATTTTTTATTAATTTTACTAATTTAAATGATCCAGGGTGTTCTATATGAATACATTTATGTTAGGTTAAAATTTATTTATATTTATCCATTCTGGTATTCCTTATTCAGCTTTCAAGATATGATATGGATTATACGAGTTCCTTAAGATGCAATTCAATTTCACAAAATGCACCGATAATGTTTATGTCACTAATAAATCAAATATATCATCCTTCCATGGGTTCAATTGTGGGTTTATATATTGATGATATTATTATGTATTTACATTTTGGGGAGAATAATTCTCAACCTTTATATATATATTTTTGATTATTCTTAGAGAACATCAATTATTTAGAAAGCTCCCAAACTATCAGTCTTGGAACAATCATGTGAAATTATTGGAGAATATAATATCATAATATAATTAACTTGTTTACCCTATAAGTTTATTTGGGAAATATATGTTTTATGTAATAATTAATGACTTTTAGTTTCTGTTATTTATGAAGATATTTTTAAAATTATGAGTTTAAGTAAAAAACCATTTATGGCTATTTAAAAATGAGTAGAATACATTCGAATAGAATTAAATGTATATAGTTCCTATGATGGATATTATTTTCAAAATCAAAATCATATTTCAACACATAATAAATAAAAATTATTATGTGATTTTATATTTTTATTGATGTTTGTAAATGTCTTATAATGGATTGACATTGTTAGGAAGTAAATTAGAGGTTTTAGGGTATCTTTGTCAAGAATGTGGAATGATATAAAATTCCAAAAATATATTCGAGTAATGATGTCTAATATGTTAAGGTAACTCTAGATAATAGAACTAATGTATAGAAAATTATTCAAAGAAAAAAATTATACATAAGAATAAATATGATCATGAATTCTATAAATTGACCAATTTAAAATATATAAGAAACTTTTTACTGGACATAGAAGGGTAACTCTGATTTTTCATTATGAAAATTGTAAAAGAACAATAATATCCCTTCATATATAGGAATATTTTTATAGATATATAAGGGTAATATTAGATAAAAATAAAATACACAAAGGTCAATTTTCAAATATGTAATAGTTATTTAATGGAAAAGGTAAAAATTGTTACTATGATTCTGAGGATAATGGAATAAATAAAGTTCACATTTTACTGATCCCAAGTTTTTTTGGAGGTTGTTATGCACTTGGGGGATTTTTGAGACATGAATAAGTTCCTCTAGAATGTGGTATTAATATAGATAAGAAATATTTTAATATTTTGAAATGGAAGAGATTCTTATTCTGTATTCTACATTTAACATATAAATCATGTTCAAAGTCAAATGATTTTGGTTAATTCAATTGAGGTTTAGAATATTTCATAGCTCTAGAATACTTTATATTTTTTAAATTTATTTTAGAGTGTTTAAGATGTCCCTACTATTATTTCTTATAACATGATTTATTATGTGGATGTTGTAAAATTTTAATGTTGAATTCATAATACACTATTTTTCAGAAGATCACTTCATTGTGCATCATAAGACTTTTATTAATCCTGAACAACACTGATCCTACATATGAATATTTATGCTACATAACATGTTTAATTAAACATTATATGCATGTAACATTAATTTTAATACATGTGTGACTTCCAATATATTAATTCTTGAGGGAATAATATTTTATAGAGTCACGTTTGATTTTTTATATTTGTTAGTGATTAAAAATATAAGGTTTATTAGATTTTTTTTGAAAATAATAGTTTTTTGAATATATTTTATAAATAAAATAATAATTATTATGAATACAATGTAATTTTATAATAAATAAGACATCAAAAAACTGTATTTTTTAGTCAATCAAAGGGAAAAGGGGTCAGATTATGATAAAATATATTTTCGATGTAAAAATGTAAAAAATATTTTTGTAATATCTTTCTCATGCAACAAGTACTGACATAATTGTATGATTACATGGTGAAGAGCTTTAAATAAAAAAGTAAAAGTAGGACAAAAAATAAGAGGATAAAAAAATGTTGTAGGAAGTTATTTTATGGAAATTTAATTTAAAAATACAATTCAAATATATTTTTTATAAATTATTTTATGTGATAAAAAATGAATCATACCTAAAATAACATGTTAGTGGAAGAGAAGGCTTCTCTATATAAACATTATCGTTAATATTTGTTTTGACAGATAATGAATTAGTAGAATTGGTTGTACATATATTACAAAGTTAAAGGAAGAAACCTGAGGCTTTGTTAGTTAAGGGATAAGAAGATATGAAACACTAAAAAATTAAATTAGGTGTACAGTTCTACCAAATAATTTATTTTTGGTGAATGAAACTCATTAATTATTATAATAAATTGGGAGGTACTTAAATATAGTTTGGATATTTCTAACATGACCAAAGGATATTCCCCACACATTTCATTCTACATATTGATAAATGAGTATCATATAGTCTCATAGTTATTGGTATCATACTAATGATCAACCATACATTTTTGAAAGGTAATATTTAAAATCATTTGTTCTGTTCTATGTGTGATTTAGTTTTTAAGAGAGAAATAAAAATTACATGTTCTAATAGGTTGGAAATGATGCTTAATAAAAAAATATAAAAAAATTTATTCTTACAAAGTCACGACTCTCAATGGTGTTAATATCTTTACGATTCTTATCATGTTCAATTAGAGTGAGGTTGCTATAATTTTTAATCTATTTTTTAGTGGTTTTCCATCTAGATGGTGATTTTGTCACAAAATTATATTATCTATAAAAAAAATTTATAGTCTATTAATAACATGGGGTTTCAACTATTTTATAAGAAATTTTATCCTATCTTAATAGAAAAAAAGTTAACATGTAAATAATATATCTGTTATGATGTCTTGGAAGTTGAAACTGATGGATTTTCCTATTATGTTAATGGTGATTCCTTTTAAATGGAATGAAAAAAAATATTTAATTATGGATGTGATAAGATATTGATTTTTCCTCCTTTTTATATAGTTAATTTATATAGTTGGGTTGGTAGATGAGTTTTTAACATACTCAGTAATCCTGCTAGAAAACAATGATCAAGTCATGGCGGAGGGATATTTTCAATTTACCATAAAAGAACTATATAAAAATAAATGTTTTATTATAGTAGATATAATTATTCATCTGATTTGGACCTTTGGGCCACTAGTTGGAGCCTATGGACCATCGCGGCTTTAGTCCACAATAGGCCTTCGAAACACTGGGACATTGAGCCACCTCATGATTCTAGTACATGGGTATTGACACAATATTACCATGGGGTATTCTTTGTGATACTAAAATAGAGAAACCACCAAAATCTGATTTAGATAAGGTATCAACCACCATAGCAGAGCGAACTAGATTTGAGGGATTAGCAGGTGCACTATTGGAAATAAGATATATACCAACGATTTACAGAAAATCGTTTAATTATATGGACCTTTACCAATGGTGTGGCCAAAACCGTTAGTATAGGTCACCAATTTGGACATATACCAATGGTTTTGGACAAAACATTGGTATACTGGGGACCTATACCTACGTTTTGGGGAAACCGCTGGTATAGGGTATCTAATATGGACCTCCAATAACGGTTTTCCACAACCATTGGCATAGGTCCATAATAGAGACACAATACCAACAGTATCCCCCAACCATTGGTATAGGTCCCAAAATCAATGAATTTATACCAACGGTTCTCAAAATCGTTGGCATAGGTCTATACCAATGGGTTTGAGAACCATTGGTATAGTTACATGTATTATTTAATGGAATCCTCATACTAAGAACAATAATTAAATGAAAATTTAAAATATTTATGATAATATATATACATATTTATGAAATTATGTTCACAAAAGAAAAGTTAGGTTAGTGGTTTGGTCGTTCAATCATAACCTACAGGTACTCGAATCAAAACCAACCAACTTCTTCTTTTTTTAAATAAATATACCAATGGTTTTATGGAACCATTGGTATAGATTTTTCATATTACATATAGAAACAGTTTTGAAAACCATTGGTATAGGTCTATACGAATGGTTTTGGGAAAATTGTTGGTATAGATCTATCCCCACGGCTTACTTGGCCATGGTTCTCCAGACTGTATTTATATGATATAACAATTATTTGGAGGCCTATACGAATGGTTTCAAACCGTTGGTATCATGTATTTTTCTACTAGTGGTGGGATAACTTCCATCAGTACAAGGCTCCCTGAATCTATTTATATGGAAATTATAGTAGATCATATATACATGAAGGGGCTATATGGTTTCAATGATCCTGATGTTGGGGATTGGTAGGTATAACGGTTGTTGAGTCTTTGATACAATTGTTAATTTATGGGTCCTTATGCATCTGGACCTTTTGGTAATGTATTGGGCCTTATAATCCTCAGATATTGGGTTTTGTGAGGATTCAATCTCAAACGAACTAAAAATAAGGGACTATCACAAAATAAAAATAAAAAACATGATGTCATTTGGTCAAGGATGAATAGAAAATGAAAATCTAAAAGTAAATGAAATGAAAATTATAAAATTCCAATAATTCAATGTTAATAACATATATAATGGTAAAAATCAAGTAGTGGTCAATGATATAGATTTAGACATTATATTATTAATACATTATAATGCATGGTGAGGATATGTGGATAAATTCTTCAAAATGGTTAATGATATTTCAAGCATGATCATAAACATTATTATTAATTTAGTAGATTATATTATGAGATAAAATATCATGAAAATCCTACCTGATATGATTTTGGAAAAAGATTCATCATTGAATGAAAAAATATATAAAACAAATTCCAAATCATTTTGTATATAACATTTTAATTAACTATGAGTTGAGATATTATAACATTTTTAAGAACAATGATAGGTCCAAAAAACGAAATATATTTTAAATCCTAAAATAATGTTAATTTTAAGACGAATATTGATGAAGGTGAAACTGGATGTTCAGTAATATATTTAGAGAGAGGTATGAAGTTTTATAATATTATTTCTCCAATCTATAAATCTATGTGAACAGAAAATTGAATTTTCAAGGAAGGTATTCCAAAAAAAATGTCTTAAGAGTGCATCCCTTGGAAAATTTCTACAAATTTTCTATGATTGAATAATATTTAAGCCAATGTAAATTATAAATATAGATCAATAAGTATGTTCAATAATAATGTAATAGAGACTAATAATTATATATTAATAAGTAAATTCAATATTGAAGATAATGTTTTTTATTTTGGAGGTGAAAAAGTGATGATATAATGTAGGATTTATGGTAAGGGGATTCACAAACCCAACCCATTTTTATTCATTGGGGGTATACATATTTGTCCAAATTTTTAGTATGGATATTCAAATAATATTTTTTAAATTGTATTTAAGTATCTATCTATTATCATTCCAGGTTTATACTTGTTTCTTCCTTTTGAAAATTATATTTATGCCAAATACAAGAATTATTCAAAAAATAATAATTTTTGAAATACAGCTTTGACTTATATTCAGTTTTTCTTTCACTCTAGAATAATGATTTTTATTCTATATGTTTTTTCATCATTTATTTGGGAACCATAGTGTTTATTCATTAAATTATCTATTATTAAATACTTATGAAACCCATTCACTTCCTTGTATTATTTCAAGGTTATGGTAGTTATATGTTCTATATGTAATATATGATTATGTATATTAATGATGTGACTTGTGGCACTGTAAATATATTTCTCTAAAATTATTTCTTTAATGTGACACGCCACATGATATTATATGTTGTATTCATCAACATGATTTTATCCGTGTTCACAAGGATGATGTCATGATTTATGTATATATATTACTTGATGACATAATGCTATTTTTTCATAACCATGTTTGGTATTCAACCAGTACAACATTTTTTTCATATTTAGGAATATTCTACATTTCATGTCATAATAAAATGTTTCCCTCAAGAGGTAGATGACTATAATATGATTATAATGTGGTGATTTTATAATGCTCACCCATGTATTATTGATTCATATCCTTTATTCATCCCATTACTGGGATTTTAGCCCACCCATTTCATTGATGTATTTCCTTAGGTGACTACATGTATTAAGGTTTTATTAAGAGATTTATATAGATAATAATAAAAATATAAGTAATTATTATGTTTCATTATGTAAAATTTGGGATTATATGTAATTTTTTCTATGACCATGAACCTATTTATAATGGATTTGTATTGATATAATATTTCTTGTCTACAAATAATGCAATATTAAAGTAAGAAATTTTTTTGTCCTTATAATTTTTTCCTAAAATGTTTGATCAGGGGAATTTAATTATAATCCAACTATTGTTTAAATATTAGTTTCATTAATAGTGACTTTATTTATAACGTCATCAGTTTCATGTAAAATAAAAATGTAGAAAATTATAAAATATTCATCAATGAATGTCACAAATTTATTTTTATTAGCTATTTCAAAAATGGCATAATGATCTAATCCAAACTGATTAATTAATAATAATATTTTACATTAAATTTGAATAGAAATAAATACTTTACTATCAATTTTTGGATTTCATTAATGAAATTCAATTATTATTATTTAAAGTCATTCAATTTAAATATTATATTTTCTTCATATAATTTTTTCTATATTATGATTACAATTTTTTTCATTATTTCAAACAGTCTAAATAATGAGTAGAAATAATAATTCTTATTTAATATAAACAATTTCACATATAAATTACCTTTTCCAAAAAGGATCCCACCATTCGATAGATTAATAATTCTAGTAAAAATTAAATACATAATCTCATTTTTATTTAACATTTTATATGAATATAATTTATTATGAACAATAAGTATATAAATAAAAACATTTATTGTATGAATATTCATAATTTTATAATATAAAATAACAACACTATTACCTTTTAAATAAATTATTGTTAATTTCCACACATATAGAGATATAATAATTTTGATAGATTCCATGCTTTTTATGAGTGTTTTATTCCTTCACACATTCCATATTACCCTAATATTGATCCATTGAGGAGCGATATAATCAACCAGGTTATCTTAAAATATCATTTATACAATTTTTTTCAATGTATGTATAAATTTATATTTCATATTATTGAGAAATAGTATCATTTGAGGTTTCCATAATTATCACTAAATTATAATTCTAATTTTTTTTATTGAAGTACACTTTCTCCACTGAAGGTTGATTTGAATGTTGATGCATCCCCTATAAGAACTCCAATGATCCAAATAACTTTGTTATGCCGACCTCTTAATTATTATATTTATATCCATATAGCTTCACATTGTTTCAATATTCCTCCTCAATTTTAGTATATTTCAGTAACTCCGTAATGGATGTATCTTTCATCCAATGTTTTAGAAAATATCTAACATTTATATTAGGTTAAAGGAACATATATTTGATATTTGGAGCTAGGATAAAATCATCCATTTTCATATTGTTTGGTTATAAATAAAAAAATGAATTTAATTCCATTTAAAAACTTTAAAATAAAATCATGTAAGAAATAAAATTTTATACTATTTTTTCCTTCTATATACGAACAGATATAATTTTATTCCCTCAAATCATATATATGTTATTGTCTCAAGAATTATATTTTTATAAATCAAAAATATTGTTGATAATTGGGTTGAGTACATATCCTTGACACATAATATCATCACTCCTTATTTTTCCATGATTTGAGTAACTTATAGTATCTCATCCTCAAATTTAAAGGGAATAGAAGTAAAAAAAGAACATAATCTAATTTAATATTTGTTAGTAGTAATTACATCCTATGATATCCCCTTATGAAAATGTTTTAATAAAAATAATCCACATTTATCATGTTATTGAGTATCACTATTTCCCCATTTAATGTGATAATATACAGTTATCAATATTTGGATAGGTTGGTTACAAAATTATTATACAATCTAGGAATATGACTGTGTCCCAATTGGAGAGAAGGTAATTTCACGGTGGATGAAATTTCTAGAAAATGAAATATAGCAGAGAATTTAACATTGTATATTGATGTTGTTTCACTACATAAGGATTGTAATATTACTATTTAGAGTGTTTCTCTCAGAAGTCAACCTTTCTGGCCTCTATGAATGGTTTAGATTTTTGTACACCTCTTAATAATAAAATTTTAATTATAAATCATTTTTTCATTATCTGTAAGAGTGTATTTTCCCAAACCATTTTGATGGTAATATAAGATTAATGTGAATCATATTTTTTTATAAAATAGTGTACCATCACTCAACCCTATTATATAATAGAGAGTATTTCATTAATAACATTAAAAAAAGATAGTATTTTTCATGGTTTTTTTTATTTGTGAAAAAAAATAATTATTAATATTAATAGTATAAATGTTAAGAAATACACATTGAATTGAATTTCCAAACCATAAATCCATAATTATATAGGAATTCAGATAATTTTTAGATAATGCATCATTCCCATTTATATTAGATAGAAACCTATCTTGTAAGGGTATAACAATATAAATTTTCTCTCTTCCATCAAATCAAGCTTGATTGAATAAGTTGTCTAAATTTATCCTGCGCAATGAAAATTGTGCCCATTATTTCACTCATGATCAAATCTATATTTCATATTCCACCCCTTTAATGAAATGGGTTAATGAAACAGATGTTCCTCTAACTAGTTCTCCTATATAAGATGAGGTTTGCACTAATGTGACCCAAACTGACTTTTAATCCACATATATCGTTGGATATAAATCACCCAATTTGAAACAAAATACGACCTCAAAACACCAATATAAAATTTAAATTGTAATGTGTGATATCATAGTGCTGTATTGAAATGTCACGCATGTGGGTATAGATTTTTATGTCCCCCACTATATGATTTTATAACATAAAATTGTAATTTTTAAATAATGATAAGGTGATATCTTTAAATGGTAGGACAATTTTATAATAAAATCAATTGGGGATCTATTCCTTATCTATAACATTATTATAAAACATTAAAAATATTTTAATAATAAATATATTAATATTTATATCTGTAGAATTCAATAAATATTAATTTAAAAAATATTTGCATTATAACATTTATTAAAATATTAAAAGTTTATCAGACTTCGATTTTAAATCATAGACTTAATAAATGTTAATGTTCTTATTATAAAAAATTACTCAACCCTCAAATTAACAACACATATATAGTAATTCTCTAATCCAATTAATAAATATATAACACAATATAAGAAACACAATGATCTACAAGCCTATAACAAAGTATCCAAAAATCCATAAATTCTTCTAAACAAAATATGGGATTGAGGCATTATGTATATAGTAAATACAAGAATTTAAATAAAAATAAATGAACTCTCAAATTGATATGATATATCACCATCATTCATTAATTATTAAGTAAAAAATAATGTTTTTAGAAATATTATGGATGATATTTTGAGAGGTGGTTTGTTTCCGACGCTTTCACCGGGGCGTGCGCACATCCATCCGTCCGCGGAGGAGGACGCACGGTGCTTGTTGCCCTGCATTCCCACTTTCCAAAGGCAGGCGGCATTCGCTCCTTATTCAGGGACGTCTGCTCCTTGATCGAAACGGGATGATGGGATGTCAGTTCCTCCTTATGTGGATTCCTCCTTAGAACTCGTCACCTAGTCCGGGTCTCCCTCATAGATTTAATACATAGTTTGTGAAACTCTTCCCAGTGCCATGTTTCCATGGACTCCGGTTAATTACACTGCTTCTGTCGGGACATTCCAAAGGGTCCGGTCAGGGCAGCAACCTTCAGTCGGGGGAGTAGTCACGTTAAGGCATCAGTAGCGTGTCTGGATGCTGGGGAACCTGGCATGTCTGTATGTTATCCCTGGTCACATGGATTCTCGAGGGCATGGAAGCCTGAGGAATCCCACATCGAATGCGGGGAATTATATGCCATACACATATATCTGAGGTTTTCCTTAGCTTCCCGTGTTTAACACAGGGTATGCCGCGAGTTTAACGTCTATCAGAGATGGATCAACCCGATCAGAGCATTAGCTAGGATAGATCGGATTGAGGGATTTCCCTTGAAGGGATGCCAATACCGGGGCCATCCCATGGGCGGCTGCGAAGAGGAGCGTACCGACATTGTCTCACCGAGATATGACGGTCCGGGTGACAATCAAGATGGTACCGGTAAACCGATGTGAAGGTGGACCTTGGCCCGATGAATGTTGTCAGCGAACCGACGTGAAGGTGGACCTTGGTCTGATGGGAATCGTCAGCGTAATGACGTGAAGGTGGACCTTGGTCCGATGGAAATCGCCAGCATACCGACGTGAAGGTGGACCTTGGTCCGATGGACATCGTCAGCGTACTGATGTGAAAGTGGACCTTGGTCCGATGAGTGATGGGCTTGAACCTCGGGGAGGCTTCCTACGTACCATGCCTTAACATGGATCAAATACTTCGTATTTCAAAGGGTTTCATCGGTGAACCAGCGTGAAAGTAGACCCGTGGGTCCACTAGTGGTGGGCTTGAACCTTGGGAAGGTTTCCTACGTACCATGCCTTGACACGGATCAAAGACCTCGTAGTTCGGGTTGATGGAATACAGTTTAACGTCATGCAGGACGATAGTGAACCCTGACGTGAATAAACGACGGGCATTGGGTGTCGGTGAACCGACGTAAATGAGGGACCTTGGTCCAATGGGAAATGGGATTGAAAATGGGGGCCTGGCACACTGACTAGGAGACGGTTCGGGCCAATGATTGTTGGGCTTGAACCTTAGGGAGGCTTCCTACGTACCATGCCTTGACACAGATCAAAGTCCTCATAGTTTGGAATGGAGAATACAGTTTAACGTCATGCTGGACAGGGGTGAACTGACGTGAATGAGGTCGGAACGACCGGATGGTGGGTTTGAACCTCATAGAGGCTTCCTACATACCATGCCTTGACATGGATCAAAGACCTCATAGTTCGGGTTAGTCACAACGGCTTGTCATTGGACTGGAATTGCAGTTTAACGTCGTGCTGGACGTAGGTAGAACTCGACGTTAATTGGATGATGGGTGGGCTTGAACCTCGTGGAGGCTTCCTACATACCATTCCTTGACATGGATCAAAGACCACGTAGTTCAAATGGGGCTTTGTCGGCGAACCGACGTAAAAGTGGACCTTGGTACAATGAGTGGTGGGCTTGAACCTCTGGAAGGCTTCCTATGTACCATGCCTTGAGATGGATCAAATACCTCGTAGTTCAGGTGGGAATGGGTGTCCAGTTTAATGTCGTGCGAGACGAAGGGAGGGGCATACAGTTTAACGTCATGCTGGACGAGGGCATGCAGTTTAACGTCATGTGGGACGGGGCGTGCAGTTTAATGTCAAGCTAGACGAGGGCATGCAGTTTAACGTCTTGCGGGACGGGGCGTGCAGTTTAATTTCATGCTGGACGAGGGCATGTAGTTTAACGTCATGCGGGATGGGGCATGATGTTTAATGTCATGCTGGACAGGGGCATGCAGTTTAACGTCATGCGGGATGGGGGCGAAACTCGACGTGAATGAACGACCGAGCAATGTGGCTTGAACCTCATGGAGGCTTCCTACGTAACATGCCTTGACATGGATCAAAGTACCTGTAGTTCTCTATGGTTGGGGGTCAGGGTCAGTGCTCATTCTAAGCCCACGTGAGTCATGCTCGGTGTGAGAAACAAGAGGTTGCAAGGACCTGACGATCACGTCGCAAAGGATGCGTCTGTGAGGAGCGAAGAGGGGCTTACGCGTTAGGCGGCTCATGGTGCTGGGACTTACTCCAGGATGGAGGCCAAAATGGGGGGTTCCTTGTTCCCTATCACGCCCTCCACTGACCTTAGTAGTGGGGAAGTACGGAGATGCAGAGGTGCAGCCATCCGTTGGAGAACTAGGGTCTCCCTTCTCCTATGAACATATGCCACTCCAATAAGGAGGATATCATCCCTTGTGGATGGGTGATTCCATTCCTATGGAGACGAGTGGTGTAATGAATGTTCGAGCTGGGGGGACCCTTCGTGAGAGGCACGAGGTCGGGTCACAGTTTAACATCATGTGTCGAGGACGTGGTGCTTGGAAGATTAACGCCCTGCAGCTCGGACGAGGTGGGTTCACTCCGCACCCCAAGGACATACATAACCGGTACCCTTTGGTCCTTGGGGAAGGTAAGGTACCTGTAAGGCCATGGTCAAGGGGGGGGGGGTGTGGATCGAACCATCGAGGGGTCCACATTAGCGTGGCTATGCGAAGAAGCAATAGCTGTTAGCATGCCTATGCGAAGAAGCATTAGGCGAAGCAACGCTACGGGTGGTATTGTACATGGGACTTTGAAATCACATCGTGAAAACCTGGAGGGTCGCACGGGAAGAGGAATCACTATGCAAAGAAGTGTGCTTCGTGAAGTGGAGTGCCTTGGCCTTGGCATGGGGCATAGGTCTGAGTGGGAGGTGCTTCGTGAAGTGGAACAGTGTTCGCGGAGCACTACCTTGCGAAGAAGAGGTGCCTCGCGAAGTAGGGTCCTGCGAAGCAGTGTGCTTCGCGAGGTGAAACGATCCTGCCTTAGCATAGGAATCACTAGTGCAGCTTGGGTGTTTCGCGAAGAAAAAACGCTCCGCGGCTGCCCGAGTTCCCTTGGGAATCCCCATCCTTCGCGAATGCCCTTGAGCTTCGCGAAGGGCATCCCTCTCGGAAGAGGGGCTCAAAACGAGACAAAGCAAAGTCCTCTCGTGAAGTAGAAGTACCTCGCGGAGCTCATGATTCACGGGGCAAAGCGTGCTTCGCGATTCGGGAGAGGAGAATCTGAAAGGTCGTATTGTCTATCCTCGGGACTCAGGGGGAGTCCAGTATTTATAGGCAAGGGGCGCCGCGAAGCAGAACTCGCGCACTGCCGCAGGTGCTTCGCGGCGCGCTCACGAACGTCAATGGCATCTGCGGAGTGTTACCGCCTCTGGAGCTTCACGGCGGGCTCGCGAACGTCAAATGCGTTCACGGAGCATTACCGCCTCTGGAGCTTCGCGGCAGGCTCGTGAACGTCAAATGCGTTCGCGGAGTGTTACCGCCTCTGGAGCTTCGCGAGGCCGCGATGATCGGGGCGCTTCGCAGCAGTGCTTCGCGTCGGTGCTTCGCGAGGCAGCGCGCCAGCTGTCTTTTTTGTTCCTCCCTTTCGGGCCATATTTTGGTGCCAAAAAATGCCCCCCCTCAGACATGGAGCCGCGGAGGGCGAAGGGTCGAAGTCTGAGGGAAAATCACCAAAATTGTCGGTGGTTTGTGAGGAAGCTACGCGATGGGGTCCCGCGGTGCTGACCGAGGCCTCGGATCCGGACGCGTCGCGATGCTCCGCGCGGGTGAGGCACGCCGCGATGCTTCGGGGTCACCACCAATAAATAGGGGGGTCGACTTCTTTTGTCTTCACGTGACTTCCTTGTCGTTTTGTGCTCTCGACATCATGAAGCTCCGCATACTCCGTGACAGCCCTCCGCGAATCGAGCTTCGCGGCGAACCGCGGGTCTCCGAATCTGCGTCCGTGCCAAGCAAACCTCTGTTTGTCGGCCTTACCCTGACTTCGCGGCTTGGTCTCACGACCGATCTTCGCAATCCGGCTTTGCAATTTAGCTTCGCGGTCGAGCTTCGCGATCCAGCTAAAAAAAATTCTTTTCTGAGGGCCGGAATCAAAATAGCCCATCAAGAGGCTGTATTGGGGGTGCTTGAAGATGCTGCTCGTCGGGATGAGATGGCCAACTGTCCAGTCCTGGAGGAGATGGTCCGAAGCCACTTGGACCACGCTTATTTGACAGATCTGCTATCGGAGGGTCAGAAGGATTATCCGCAGTGTAAGAAACTTCCATTGTACGGCTTCGGGTTGAGGGATGACGTCTTCATCCCGGAAGCGAGTAGGGACGAACCAGCTTGTTGGTTCAGGAGCATACCATGCCAGCACCAATGGTTCAGGGCGGCCGATAGTCCTGCACAAGAGAACTTCACACCCGTCACCACTGACTGTCTCTACAACCATGTGAACAACATTGACGGGAAGCCACTGCTACCGGAGATGTCCCCTCCTCTCTACCGTACCATGATGAAGGCGACTCTGCAGGATTCGAAGAAGGGATGGACCGATGAGTGGGACCTGCGCCAGGGCGGAAACTTCACTGATGACTGGGACTAAGCCAACTAGGTAGGTGCCTCATGCGAGGAGTTTGGGGCCGAGCTGATGAGAGTGGGGTTGTATGAGGCGGCATGGGCCTCCCAATTCCACATTTACCAACCAAAGCAACTGATGCCGGAACTGCTGAGCAGATGGTCATCTAGGACCAACAATTTTCACCTGCATCACGGGGAGGTGGGCATCAGCCTGTGGGATGTCCACCAGATTTCTGGCGTCCCGATCTTGGGGGCCATGTATGACGAATTCCTTCCCGTCATCAGCACGTGGGAGGATACGGAGAAAATTTCGCGACTGGCGTCGGCGCTGATGGCACTTGTCCCTGGAGAGGACAAGTAGGCAGTGAGGGATGTCCACTTTAGGAGATGGTTCAAATGCTTCTTGAATTTCCCAGAGAATCGAAGGTTCCCTCCGAGGCCTCGAACTTGTCCAAGGGCGGCCCAACGGGGCAAGGGGAACTCGTATTGGCGGGTCTTGGAGGACAGCCAATGGAAGACTTGGGGTTTCAGTGTCAGCACTGAACAACAGCCGATAGTCAGGCTGGTGACGTTCATCGTGTCTCTCATCTGTGGTTGGATCCTACCGGTGAGGGATACAAGCATGGGGGTGCGGCCCAGCTCATTTATCATGGCATCAATGTTGGCCATGGGGCAGCGGATCAATCTGGGGATTCTGATGCTCACCAAACTGTACATAATGCTGCGACTTATTAGCGAGGGCAAGAAGCCGCCAAGGATATAAGGGCACTTCCACCTCCTGTATGGGTGGAACGTAGCGCATGTCAGGGGGATTTACGAGTATCCAAACCCCATTTCGCCGTTGGGATCGAACTTCCGCCCCTCCATCCTGAACGCGGTCGGGAGCTTCCCGTTCAAACTGGCCATTCCGATGGTGCTGAATCGGGTGTGCAGGGCGGATGAGTTCAATTTCCATCCTTTCCCATTGCTGACGGAGATTCTTACTGATGATGGGCAGGTAACGGAAGAACATCGGGCTTACCTCCTGGCCTTTCGAGGTGGAGTTTTGGTGGCACGGATAGATCGTGAGCCACTCTGCGAAACCTACACCCCCCATCGGTTTGCGAGAAAATTCCGGTGCCTCCAGCGGCTGACCCCACAAGTCTACTGGGAGGTGCGTCACGAGGAGCACCCGTGTGTGATGAGACAGTTTGTGGCTCATGTTCACATGGGAAGATGGGAAGATGCGGATTACCTTGCCTCCATCCACCGCCGCTTTCGGATTGGTGAGGGAGTATGCCATCAGTTGGGAGGCTTCTTACCCAGGGGAGATGCTGAAGCAACCAACAATCCGGGTCGGTGACGGAGGGCCTCCTCTATCTCGAGGTCGGGGTCAAAGGGCAGCTAGGGCCGCTCACGGTAGTGGGGCTGCCATGGCGACGAGACCCGCACTAGCTGAGGGTATGGCAACAGTGGTGGATCCGGTGATTCCGGAAGAGCGGGGTCATCCTGAGGGGCGACCACCAAGGGGATTTCGTAGGATATCCACTCAGGCTCTGGGATGCGCCTGCGTCATATCGACATGGAAGAGGATGTCGTATTCCCGGAAGCTTGGGACATTTGTGATGTCAACCGGCAATTCCTCAGCCCACCTGAGATATGGGCCCACCTGAATCACCTCGGGATGGAATTACTGAGCATAGGCCCAGTTCGGGCTAGATTCATGGCGTCTCCGGCGGAGGCAGAACAATACCTGGACGAGCTGGAGGATTACGTCCACTTTAGTGGTGTCCCACGCCCAATGAAAGACCGGGTGAGGGTACTGTTGAATCAGACAGTCCCCCCACAGTTATCGGCTACTGATCTGAGGGAGCACTTCCCCCTGCCGGAAGAATCAGAGGACTCCTATCGGGAGGATGAGGCTGGAGGAGGGAGTCTGTTGGAGGAGGGAGAGGTCGGATACCGAGGCTCAAATTCTGATGAATTCACAAAGGCTCTTGAGGTAGCATTCCGAACTTCTTTCCTTACGATCCGTTCTTGGGTCACTATGAACTTCCCACCGATGTTTGAGCCACGCAGGAGGAACTTGTTCACAGGCCTCGTTCTCGCCCCTCGATGGGTGATGATGCGGGACCTTCAGAACCCGCACCTATGGTTACATCCAGTTCCGCGTCTGGTGGGACCAGAGCACCCGAGGTGGCTCCTCCGGAATCTTCAGACCTTCCTACAGTATATGGAGGGCCTCGTCTCGGGGTCCCGTCAGTACCGGCTCAAGAGAAGCGCCAGGAGGTCGATCTCCGTAAGTCTCCTCTACCGGTCTCCCTTGACGTCATATGTAGACTATGCCCGCCAACTAACGTTTATGTCCCTCTCTGCCGTACAGTTCTCCGACTGGCATGGGCTGCTGCGGCAAGACTGGTCGGGATGTCTAGTGGCCTCTCTCCTAGGGGCATGCCGGTGATGGTGGCGATATTCCCCCCATCTACTCAAGCTGTGACGCACATCACCACTGGCGGGACCACCAACAGGGCCGTTCCCGAAGTCATTGTGGTGGACTCCGAGGAAGAGGATCAACCAGTCGGTCCCAGTCTTGTCACGCCTGCTTCCGCGCCAGGTGTCATACTAGATTCAACACCAGATGTAGATCCTGCCGAGTATTTCCGGTGGGCATATCTTGCATACGAGCCTTCCAATCGTGCAGACTGGGAAAAAACGGCCTTCGACGAGGAAGACAACAGCATAGTCCGCCGCCGGTCGTGGAAGATGATCACGCGCTTTATCAAGGACACCACCCAAGCGCAATGAATGGATGAAATGGATATTCTCCGCTCGTAGTTGCACGAACGGTGTGCTGGGGGAGTGGATGCCCAACGTCCTCACGCACTCATCCGAGATCTTATGGCTGAGAAGATCCGGGAGCATGATCATGGGATCAGCGTGGGCTGGCAGCGGAGGAAGGCGACCAGCATCAAGAGGCACCAGGATGCTTAAGGAGAGGTCCAACTAATGCAGACACGGGCAGCCGAGCTTTCAACCTCTCTTGATGCACAATCTGAGCTGGTCTCACGGTTGAAGGCCCAGCTAGTAGAGGCAGAAGAGCATATGAGGAAGACCTCTGGAGAGATGGCTGCCGTTCAAGCTGCCGTAGAGAGGGCCAAATCCAGGACTGACGAACTGTGCCCCGCCGTTGCTGAGGAGGAGCGGGAGCTAAGTCAGTGGCAGCAAGCCTTGGATGCCACAAGCCAGCGGATGGCAGAGCTGCAACGCTCTTTTGACGGGGTCAACCCTTCCATGGGGGGAGTCGACCCCCGAGTATTGTAGCAAACCCAAAAACCTTTTATTGGTACTTTCGTGCTTCAAATTTTTTTCTTATTTGCTTTGAATGTCATAGCGCGCACGATTTCCACTGTTTTAATTGCCTTGTTACATCCCTACAATGTTTGCGGGACGTTCGGCGACAATTCCCCAATCCCACGTGGGTCGAGCCCGATGTGGGAAATAGTATATAGTTTCCCTCTCATCCCACCTAACATAGGATTGGGGATCATGCTCCGGGCATCCGGGATTCGGATTACCAGTCCAGATTTCTGAGATGCGGGAGAGGCCTAATCGGAAAAGGAACTTTCAGGATAGCCGAATTACCGTTTCTTCAGCATGCTCTTGTGCACGAATGGGGAAATTCCAGGGTCGCTGAAATCGGTCCAAACAGATGAAAATGGGAAGTGTGAATCACTATAACCAAAATATGGAACACTGTGGGGATGGTGTGACAATAAGGGACAACATTTAAACTTAGAGGAGAAGCGGTATCCTTACTGCGTTAGCCTGTAATGGGGAAAACAAATGAGGGTCGACCATTGACCATGTTCGAAACATGGGACCATGTCACAAATGTCGTCGATCAATCCTTCGGGACGTTGGCCCAAGACAGTTGGCGGACCATAGGTCAAAAATCCATACTGTTAGGGGGTCCTTCCAGACATGACCAGTCTTCCGGAACATTGGACCAGGATGGTAGGTGAGATGATGCAGCATGAGACCAGGCCGTCAGGGGGTCTCGTGAGACATTAAAGGGGACGAGGGTCCGAATAAGGGGCACGCAAAGCTTGGAATATGGAATGATGGTCTGTCTGAACAGAATCAAACACTTAGGTAGTTACACCACCGTGGTGGGAGTACGCCAGATGGGCGCGTTGGTTTGATCATAGATCATTCCTTCTTTCAGACAGGGCCTCTCTGGCGAGGGGATCTGTCACTTCCCAATGGGATCTTGGGGCATCCTGAACTTGTTCCGTGTAGAACCACAATTTAGTGTCATGCATTGAGGACACATGGAATCCTGTAGTTTAACGTCATATGATAGGACATGGAATAAAAGGGAAGATCCCAGGGAGCGTGTGGCATGGTAGATATGAAACCGACGTGAATGTGGACTTGGAGTCCAAATCATACCACATACCCCCGGAGGAAACTCTTCAAGTCGAGGGACCAAGAGTGAGGATTGGGCTGGGCCCGAAGCAGAGTGGTCGAGCGTTCCTACGTACCCCATGAGGATGGGAATCAAGCCATACATAGTTCTAGAAGCGCAGTTTAACGTCACGCAGGACGAGGAGCAGCCCGACTGTGTTGGTACATATCCTGCCAAAACCACTAAGCCCACGTGAGTCGTGCTCGGTGTGGGAAACAAGCAGTAGTGGTGGGAATTTCCCAGCACAGAAAGGGGCAGGTTACGGAAAAGGGACGCTCTGTGAATACCGGCCTAGTGGCACTAACATGATCATTTAGCGCACCTAGATGCACGAAGAGAAAGATCATAGTATGATGGAATTCCACTTGAACACGAGGAAGTGGAAATGTGTGAATCATGGCGCTCGATATTCAGATCATGATGATGGCGGCGTGACGACGGAGGATAACTGTTGACCGTGTTCGCAACACAGCATCCTGTCGCATTAGCCTAGAATGGGGACAGACAAATGAGGGTTGACCGTTGACCATGTTCGAAACACGGGACCGTTTCACAAATGTTGTCAAATATCCGTAGGGACGTTGGCCCGAAACGATTGGAGGGCCCTTAGGTCCTGCATTCATGGAGAGCTCTTAAGCCTAGTATCCATGTCGTCCGAGGGTCCTTTTGGATGTGGAAGAGGATGAGGATCCAAATAGCGAGCTCACGAAGCATGGTCGTGGGATGAGGGGGATGTCCCTGTAGAAATTTCACACTTTGAGATCTTTGTCAAAACACATCTAAATACGACAATGAGACGTATTAGATAGAGGGATCAGAGTCCTTTCCCATAGGGAGATCTTAGTTTAGGGTCGTAGAATTCTGACCATGGATGGGAAGAGACATAAGAGGCACATGGTGGAGTAACTCAAACACATGGCGTGAATGGGAATAGGGGGTGTGTGAGGTGCGATGAACAACCTGACGTGAATGAGGACGTAATCCCATACCACACAGCATGACCTCCTTATGAGAGGTTTTTGGTCAAAGGAACGAAAGCGAATGTTAGGCTGGGCCCGGGGAGAAGTGCCCGGGCGCTCCTACGTATCTCATAAGGATGAGAATCAAGCCTCACGTAGTTCTTGATGGACCTTAGACCATAAATGGGTAAAGGGAGAAGGGGACACATGGCAACAAAACCCAACATGAAGGAGGACCTAAGCCCTACTTACCATGCGTTCTCTAGGGAAATGCTTGAGTCGAGGGACCAAACACAAAGGATAGGCCGGGCCCGCGAGGAAGTGATCGGGCGCTCCTACGTATCTCATGAGGATTAGAATCAAGCCATACATAGTTCTGAAAGGTGACATGGTAAGATACTAGTGCTGGGGAAAAGGGGAGTGCGGGCATGGCCCTTGCACTAAAAGAAGTGGAATTTGATGTCTCTTGTTTGTTCTTTAAGGTGAATGGTTTTTTTGTGAAGCGACAGGCCTAGAATAGTAGGCCATGATGTCGCCACAAGGATCAAGCCGTGATGGGTGTTGAAAAATGGCATGGCACGTGACCAATACCCAATGTGATTTCCTCTACAACGAGGTCTCCACAATGCAGTGCTATTTTTCGTCGTGCGGCCAGGATGATAATGTCACAGTTTAGTGTCGTATGATAGGACCAAGCATGCATTTTATCGTCATTGCAGCGCAAAAGTAGCAGAGACGATGCTAGGCGGGAAATGTGCACAGTGTAATAAAACACAATTGACGGAGACACGATCCCACATCAAATTGTATGCCAATCGGAGCGGGAGACCTTTGTCCAAGGGGTCGTAGGAGGTGAAACAGGGGGACAGACTGGTTCCCTAAATGGGTTGTACACGAAGACAGGGCGTCCGGGAGGTCCTACGTATCCCATGAAGATGAGAATCAAGTCATATGTAGTCCTTAAGGGTGCCTTTTAATGTCATGCTGGACAAGGATTAGGAGGGATAAATATCAGAGCAGGCGTGTGCTTGGTGCAGCTATTGCAAACCCGACTTGAATGAGGACATAATCACGCACTACGTCGCGTGGTCCCGTAGTCGGTGTCCCGATGGCAGGACCAGAGAGGCGAATTAGATGAACTCAAGTTGGACCAAAAGACAAGGGGTCTGGGCATTCCTACGTATCCTATCAAGATAGGAATCAAGCTGAACGTAGTTCCAGATGAGAATCTTATTTTATGGTCTTAGAGCTCGGACCGTGGATGGTGACAACTCCCCGAGTAAGCACAGATGTCAACCCGTTGCCTAAGCCCACGTGTGTTAAACTCGGTGTGGGAAACAATGGGGGTATCCTCATCGCAATACTTGGGGCGTCCATTAAAGGGGAGTCGACAGAGAGCCCCGATGGATGCCTTTGACGCAGCTTGTTCCCCCAATGCGTGGACGTGCACAGAGGAAAAGTACCAAGAGTTCCGAGACTCTACTTGGACATGATGAAGTGATGAAGGGTGTGAATCGTGTAACCGAAATTTTGGGCTTAATGGGTTGGCGTGGCGATAAAGGAAAACTGTTAACCATGGTAGAAACACAACGTCCATATCACGTTATCCTAAGGTGGAAACAACAAACGAGCATCGACCGCTGACCATATTCGCAACGCGGGATTTTATCGATTCGTTGTCCGAAACCCTCGGGGGCATTGGCCCGTAACGGTAGGAGAGACCTTGGGCGTAGTATCCAGGCCATTCTTGGGGGTCCCTCCGTGTGTGAAAGATGATGAAAGCCCTGATGCAGGGATACAAAAAGCCTGGGAAGAGGGTGCAGATGTGTCCGAGTAAAGCTTGGCATTCCAGGTAATAAACCAGAGTACTCTTAGGCACATTGGTGAACCACCGAAAAGGGATCGACGAAACAGCTCAGTAGGGAGAGGTACATGGCGTGGTCAATACGAGACCGACATGAATGAGGACATAATCCCACACCACACCATATAATCCCCTCATGGAAAAAGGATAGGCCAAGGGGCCATGATGGGATGAAGATTCCCGAGAGATGGGGCTGGACCCGAATCCTGGACATTCAGGTGGTCCTACGTATCCCATGAGGATGGAAATCAAGCCACACATAGTTCTCTAAATGTATTTTAACGTCATACGGGACGAGAAGGGGAGTAATATACCCCTAAACAAGGGAGGTGTGTGGTATGGTGAAGAGGTCGACGTGAATGAGGACGTAGTCCCACACAACACCGTACACTCCTATAAGAGAGAACCAGGGCCGTAGCCCGGAAAGGCCAAGGGGCCTGATGGTTAGGCATTGGTTAGGAAGGCATGAGCTGCTTTTAGTTTAACTTCTTGCAATGAGGACGAGGTTCGGGGACCCGAGGAGGCCAAGGGGCCTGAGGCTGGGCCTCGTAAGAGGAGGTGTACGACATGGTACATGATCCCGGTGTGAATGAGGACATAGTCCTACACCACACCGTACACCCCTATGGGGACTTGGGGCCGTGGGCCTGATCGCTAACACCACCCGAGGGGAAGTTTGTCATCTCAGGATGGGGCAGAACGAATCACTGCACTCGATGTCTGGGACATCATATGTGAGCAACAAATGAGCGTCGACCACTGACCAAATTCGAAATGCGGGACTTGCATCGGCTTGTTGCTTGAAAACCCTTGGGGGCGTTGGCCCGTAACGGTAGGAGAACCCTTGGGCGTAGTATCCAGGCCGTTCTTGGGGGTCCCTCTAGGTGTGAAACAAATGATGGAATCCCAGTCAATGAGTGGGTGAAGCATAGCTGTATCCATCCACGAAAGAGGCAAACATCTCCAGGGGGGATGTGCAGCCGGGTCGAGGCTTGGTCGATGTGAGTTGGGGAAAAAGTGTGCACCCCGCCCTGTCTTGACCTGTGGGGATGATTTTGGCTTTTGGGCTGGGCCAACGGAAAAAATGTCCGGGCGTTCCTACGTATCCCATTAGGATGAAAATCAAGCCATACCTAGTTTTTGAAGGCCATGCAGTTTAGCGTCATGCAGTGATGACGTGGGGGGGATATAAGAACGGGAGTGGGCACATGGTGCGACCCTTAAAATCCTTGTGCGAGCGGGGTCGTATGAGCGGGGCTAAGAAATACTTCCCCTCGCTACAAAAGGAGCCTCTGAGGAAACTATTCCCAGGGGGGAATAGTGGAAGAGAAAAGCTTGGGGCTGGGCTCAAGACGAGGCGTCCGAGCGTTCCTACGTATCCCATGAAGACGGGAATCAAGCCACACTTAGTTCTTGAAATGCAGTTTAACATCATGCGGGACAAGGAGCATCTCATTTGGGGATATGTAAGGTATGGAAAGTAATCCGACGTGAATGAGGACATAATCCCATACCATACTGTACAATCCCGCAAGAGGGTAAGTCGGGGAAAAGCCAAGTGGCCTAGGGCCGAACCGCGGTCAGGGAGACCTGACCAGCTTGCGGATTAACGTATCGTAGTGAAGACGGGGGGCCAGGGGCCCGAGGAGGCCAAGGGGTCTGAGGCTGAGCCTCGGCCAGGAAGGTCTGACTGGCTTACAGTTAAACGTCTTGCAGTGAGGACGGGGGCCAGGGGCCCAAGTAGGCCAAGGGGCCTAAAAATGCCAAGGGGCCTGAGGCTGAGCCTCGGTCAGGAAGGCCTGACTGGATTGCAGTTTAACGTCTTGCAGTAAGGACGAAGATGAAGTTTAAGGTCGTGCGGGAACATCTCACAGTTTAGGGTCATGGAGGACCCATTTTTTCCTTGGCAAAGTACTGCTTAAGGAACATGGCATTGGTGGGAGGTGTTATACACTCTCTATCCATGGTCACCAAGGAGTATGCTCCATTGGGGTAAACCATATGGATAATATAAGACTCTTCCCATTTGGGTTCTAATTTGGGCGGTTTCTTACCGGGAATCATTGGCGCTCGATGGGCTAGTACCAGGTTGCCCTGTAGAAAAGAGCGGAGACGAACCTTCTTGTTGAAGGCCCTTGATATCTTATCCTGATGCCTTTCCAGATTGTGCAGGGCATGAATCCGGTTCTCGTCCAGTGCTTCTAATTAAACTAGATGGATCTCGGCTACCTCATCTGATGTCTGGTGATCATAAACTGGAGTGCGTAACGACGACAGCTGGATCTCAATGGGTAGGACGACCTCAGCTCTATACACCAGGGAATATGGGGTCGCCTAGGTAGAGTTGCGAGTCATCGTCCAGTAAGCCCAGAGGGCGTTGGGGAGATTGTCCGGAAAAATTTTCTTATTATGACCAACCTTCTTCTGCAGAATGTTAGAGAGGTTCTTTTTGAACGCCTCGATCTGTCCATTCGCCTGCGCATGGTAGCGGGAGGTATGGTTCGATTGGATGTCGTACTTGGCATACAATTTCTTCAGTTCAGCCACTCAGAAGTTAGTTCCGTTATCGGTGAGGACGGCGTGAGGTACCCCAAACTGGTGAATAATGTTGGAGCTCACAAAGTCAACGATGGAACGGGCCTTGACCTCTTTGAGCGGAACTTCCTCTGCCCACTTGGAGAAGAAATCTGTAGTAGTCACGATGAACCTACACTGGCGGGCTGTTGCTGGTGGATATGGTACCACTACATCAAGTCCCCATACCGCAAATGGCCAAGAGTACTTGGTGGGGTGGAGGGGTTCTGGCGGACGATGCAAGAAGTTGGCATGTACTTGGCACGCGTGGCATCTCTTGGCATATCTAATACAATCGTGGATCATAGAGGGCCAAAAGTACCCCAACCTTCGGATTTGATGGGACAGCTTCAGCCCAGCTTGATGGGCGCCACAGGAACCGGCGTGAACCTCTTGCATAACCTAAGGTATCTCTACTCCTTGCATGCAACAGAATAGGACACCATCGAAACTCCGCTTATAAAGGACATGTTCAAGACTGGGGCCGCTCGGGAGGGTAAATTGCAGTGTGCGGCGTCGGATTCGCTTGCGCTCGGCCCGGTCATCCGGGAGGCAACCATTTTGGAGGTACTTGACAAAAGGCGCCCTCCAGTCGGGAGTGGATTCAACCACTATGTCTGAAGAACCCGGGACCCCTGTCGTGGAGGGTCCGGTAGTGAGATGACTTACCCGTAGGCCATCGTTGTCCTCTTGGGTGACGGGGGCAATGACTCTCCGGTGTGCCAAATGTATGATCAGAACATCCTACTTTGGTTCTGTGAGCGATGTGGCCAAGCCATCCAAGGCGTCTGCTTGACCGTTCTGTGACCATGGTACATGGGTAACCTCTGGTCGGGAAGAGAACTGGGCAATTAGGTGGAGGGTGTACTCTAGTAATGGTGAAAGCTCTGGCTTCTTGACGACGTAGTCTCCATTAACCTGTTTGATTACAAGCTCGGAATCTCCCTTCACATGTAGATGGGTCACATGGATCTTAAGGGCCAACATGAGGCCGGTGATGAGAGCCCGGTACTCTGCCTCGTTGTTCGTACAGCCTTCTGACAATAGGAACAAGTATGGAAGGACAGCTTGCGCTGGGGTAATGAAGAGAATACCCATGCCCACTCTGTTGAGCTCTGGATCGTTGAGCCTCCTACCGGTTGGGCTCCGGGAGGCGCCGTTGAAATGCATTTTCCAACACGGGACATCATGATCGACTGAGAGGATCATCTCATCAGGGAAATCCAGGTCTAGGGATTGATCTGCGAAGGTTGTATGGGAAGCTAAAAAGTCTGCCAACGCCTGTCCCTTAATGGCCTTCTGAGGTACGAACCTGAATCAAACTGCTGGAGAATCACCGCCCACCGTGGTAGTCATCCAGTCAGCATGGGGCGGTTTAAGATGTACTTCAGGGGGTCTACCCGGGAGACCAATTTAACCTCATGGTGCTACAGGTAATGTCGTAACTTCTGCACAGTGAAGACAAGCGCAAGGTAGCTCTTTTCGATAGGGGAGTATCTGACCTCCGTATCGAGAAGAATGCGACTGAGATAGTAGATATTGTTCTCAGTACCCTCGTTATTCTTCTGGGCGAGCAGCGCACCGAGGGATCTCTCCAGGGCGGTCACATAAAGGACCAGCGGCTTTTCGGAGTCGGGTGGCATGAAGACCGGAGGTTGGAGCAGATACTTCTTGATTTCCTCAAAGGCGGCCTGACACTCCTCATCCCATTCGTAGGCGGTGCCCTTCTTCATGAGCCAAGAAAAGGGATTACACATGCCGGCCAGATTCGCGATGAATCGGCGTATATAGGCTAAGTGTCCTTGAAGGCCACGAATCTCCCGAATGTTGCTCGGGGGAGGAATTTGGCTGATGGCCTTGATCTTCTCCGGGTCGATCTCGATACATCGGTATCTGACAACAAAGCCCAGAAACTTCCCATAGATGACCCCGAAGGCACACTTCAACGGGTTCATCTTCAGGTGACGGGAACGGAGGAAACCAAACACTTTCTCAAGGTCTTTGAAATGGTCCTGGCGCTGACATGATTTGACTACAAGGTCATCCACATAGCATTCCACCAATGTCCCGAGAATCGGTTTGAATATGCGATGCATGGCCCTATGATAAGTGGAAGCTACATTTTTCAAACCGAACGGCATAACCTGGTAGCAAAAGGTACCTTGGGGAGCCCTGAAGGCAGTGGACTCCTCTTCTTCGGGGGCCATCCGGATCTGGTTGTACCCGGAATACCCATCCATGAAAGAGAGGGCTTGGAACCCGGCTGTGGCATCAATCAATAACTCTGTCACCGGGAGTGGGAAGTCATCCTTTGGGCAGTGGTGATTAAGATCGCGGAAGTCGATGAATACTCTAATCTGCCCATTCTTCTTCTTGACTGGCACAATGTTGGCAAGACACTTGGGGTACTGGACTTCTTTGACGAAGTTGGCTTTGATAAGCTTGTCAACTTCGGCCTCAACCATAGCACCATGAGAAGGGTGCAATTTCCTGGGGGGCTGCTTAAACCCACGATGTTTTGCTGGGAGGCCCAGACGGTGAATGGCTACCTGGGGATCTAGCCCAAGCATCTCGTTGTAACTTCAGGAAAACACATCACGGTTCTGTTTGAGGAAGTCTACGTACTACTTCCGCTCCTCGGGGGACATGGCTGCACTGACCAATGTGGGTTTCAGATCTTCCTCGCTACCAAGGTTCACCTGTACCAGTTCATCAACCGTGGTAGAGACGCCTTCTTCAAAGGAGGGTGGACAATCCTCCAGGTATTCCTCCCCACCCGTGGGGGGACTTCCCGCGACGTGAGATGCTTCTGGGCTATCAAAACCCGAGGGGAAGCTGGTGCTGGCTTGGGCAGCAGCGGTCATCACATCAGGAGAATCACTCTCCATTGAGACCATAGCAATGAAGGAAGTCGATCCTATCCCATCTGGACTTCGGCCTAAGGGGCCATGTTTGATAATATCAAAGCAGTGGTGATGTGTCGGCCTGAGTCGGTGGATTCCAGCTTGGCGGAAGAGACACGTATGGCTTACCGCCGTTGTCATAAGCTTGATATTCTGGTACCATACAGGGGTAGGAGGTTCCGGGATGACCTGAGCCTGGTTGATGTAGGAGTACGAGGTGATTTTCCACCATCGCTTGGACACGGGAACATGCCTTCCCTGTGTACCCGAAACAACAAAACATTGCCCCATGTCGGGGGTGGTGGCCTCTAACCGGTGGATCGGGAGGATGTAGGTGTCATCCATCCTTGCCCAGGGATCACTTGTGACCGGGGAGGGTTCATCCTCACTTATTAGGATTTTCTTATCTTTACTTTCGTAATAACCCGCATCCAGATAGCGGGCCTCACAAGAAGCGAAAGGCGATGAATCTCCTTGGAGCACACCTACTCGACCGTTGAGAGAGTACTTGAGACACTGGTGATACGACGAAGGGACTGCTGCATGCAGATGGAGCCATGGACTACCCATCAATGCATTGTAGGCGGTGTCCTGAGAGACGACCATGAACTCGGTGCTGGCAATTAAGCCACCGAACTGAGTCTTCAGAAAGATCTTGCCGACTGGGGTTTGCTCTGTCCTGTCGTACCCCTGGATTCTGAGGTCAGAGGGAGTTAAATCACCTTCAGACAGACCCAACTTTTGCAACGTCCGAGTTAGAATTAGATTGATTCCGGAACACGTGTCAATGAGGCAGCGGCGGACTTCCACGCCATTGAAGTGGCCAGTGATGTACAACGGGCGAATGTTCCCCTGTATAGGAGGATCCTCATCTTCACCGGAGAACGAGATAACCGCCTGACATTCGGTATTTTCAATTGTCTCGGTATGGACGACTTCTGCAGCTGCTACCTCCGTCTCAAACTGGAGGGGGCTCCTTAGGGCCTTGGAAAGTGCCTCACGCATTTTGGATGACAGGAGAAGGGCCTCAAGGATAGAAATCCTCTCGGGAATGCCGACCAGGTGCTTCTGGACATCATACTTTCATGCCAAATGTGAACCTCTGCTTTCCGGAGGTCGTTCGGCATTTGGAGGCAGAGCGGGTCCTGCCGGCTGAACCGATGATCGGCTAGTACTGGGTATATCCTGCTGCCTGCTAGTTGAAGCCTGGAGAGTAGTCGCTGGACTAGGATTGAACAGCGGAGGCTGGCCTGTAGCCGGGAAAGACTGACTGTGATACGAATGAGGCAGCTCTCCTCGATCTAGTAGCACAAACGGCGGTGGAGGTAGAGCTGAGGGCGTTGGACGGGGTTGCGCGTGCTGACCTCTGTGCTGAGCTTATTGTCTGGTCTCAATAGCATGAACGGCTTGGCTGAAAGTGCCTGCTGACATACCTCGATGACCGGCGTGGTTGCGATTCCACTGACGTTGACGTCGTTTGGGAACGTTGGGGAGGTTCGCTTAGCACTCCTCCTCGTCGGGGGTCATATTAGGATTTACCCGCTCCACTTTGTTAACTGAGGCGTACCCATGGCTGTCGCTCGAGGAGTCATCCACCGCTGGGCGGATTCTGGGAGGAATCCTCATTTCAGGGGCATAAACTCACCGAGAGTGCGGGATGACGATGGCACCGACGGTGCGCATTGCTTCTTCTTACGTTGCCGCTGCTTGCCCTTTTGGGAAGAGATTGACTGTGAAGACGATGAGGGGGTACTAGCTACTTCTTCTGAAGGTCCTGGATACTTCAGGCGCGCCCGGATGATACCATGGGCAAGGACGACGGTTTTTCGAGCCATCCAGTCTTCGTATTTCCGGGATCCGCAGCTGAGGACCTGCTGCCACTCGCCTTCGCTGTCGCTGCCGATCTCTGATCTTGCAAAGACACCCGCCACTTGTGCTGGTGCCGGTCCCAACTTGACTATGTTGTTGTTGACCTGGTCTTGAAGCCAGTATTTAAACACATATCATTTCTTGAGGGTGTGCCCCAGAATCCGATGATAAGGGCATTAGTTGTGGTGATCAGTGAGATTTTCCTCTGCCGGCCTTCTACACTCGGGCAGGTGCACAATCCGTTGCTCTAGAGCACTTTGGAAGTAGCCAGGGACCTGATTTTCGTTGAACAAATAAGTCTGGTTCCTTCTTTCCAGATAGGGTGCCCTGGGGGCCTGACCTTGACGAGGGGCCGGAGGGTCCTGCCGAGGAGGCAGCGCCTGATTGCCTCGCCTAGGTGGCAGTGACGCATTGTGCGGGGGAACCTGTCAGTTCTGAGGCGGTCGCTGCTGGGCAGGAGCCTGTGCTTGAGGTGGAGTAACTCTGCGGGGTTGCGGGGGTGGTGTCGCCGTTTGTAATTCCAGCTACGTTGGGGCTTCCACTTGGTCCACGGCGGCGGGTTCAGCCCTGGCGGTCCTCCTGGCCGGGATCATGGGGGGCAACAAACGTGCCTGACTAGCCTGTTGCACGGCTTCCTCAAGGCGTTGAGCCTTATATGAGAAATCTCTGAACCCTCCAGGGTGGTTCTGGGTAATTATGGAGGGTACCAGCTCTGTCTTGACGTTCCCCACACACATCGTCAGTAATTGCTCCTGAGTCAGTGGCATATCGAGGGAATACGTAAGTCCCTTCCACCGGGCGAGAAAATCTGCCACCCGCTCATCAGGCCTTTTTCTTGCACTTGAAGTGGTCTGCAATGATGGTCTTCCACGTGGTGGAGCTGAACCGGTACAGGAACTTCCGGTGGAGGTCCTCCCAACCGGTCACCGATCCGATAGGGAGCTGGCTGTACCAGACGAATTCCGGGCCTTCCAATGTCTGTACGAAACATTGGAGTTTGGCGGCTTCTTGCTGAGCTGGGGTCCCCAACATGGGGCCACACCTAGAAGAAAAATGATCCAAGTGCTGCGGAGGGTCCCCTGTCTCGTTTAATGGTGAGAAAGTGGGGTTCCCAAAACGCAAAGGTGCGGGCATATCATCCACCCACGCAGGATAAGGCTTGCCATCCGGTGGGACCGCCACCTGCCGCGTTTCCAACGCTTCGAGGCGGGTTGTGAGCGCCGCAATAAGATCATCCGGGTGGGGGTCCCTGTCTTGACGGGGATACCTAACCACAACTGCGTTTCCAGGTTCCTCAACACGGTAGATGGCTTCGGAAGCTCATGGATCAACTGGCGGAGCGACCTACGGGGTGACTGGGGGAACCTGGATTGGGTTCTTCAGATTGCCACGTCGCTCGGCAGGGTTTGGCGAGACGTATTGTGCCCTCCTGCCATACGTTCTGGCTTCTACCCTGTCTACAGAAGTAGCATGATCAGGGTTTCCTAGGGGCATCTCACAGGGGGGAACTTGTTCCTGCCCCTGCTGCCCCGGTTTGGGATTACCATAGTCGGGTTGCTGCTCTGCGGCGTGCTCAGCCAAGTGTTCGTCAACCAGCCTCTTCTGCTAAGAAAGATGCAAGAATAACGTGGCCTTCTTGGGGTCTTCATCTGTTTTCTGCACAGAGGCGTACGGGTTGGAGTGATTGACAGTTCTGACGTGCTCCTTACCTTTGCCGGTGTTTCGACCGAGTACTAGCAACTCGGTAGGTACGGGGAGGCCTAGCAGGTTCCTCTGCTGACAGGTAACTCTCCCTGATGGGTCCAGCAGTGGTGGTACACCCTCGGGGGGTAAGTCTCCATCAAGTAATTCAAGATCATCTTCCTTGTCCACAACGTCGGCCATGTGGACCGCGACCCCTCTCGAGGGCATGTCCTCGATGTCACATAATGAATCGGGCTGCCGTCAGATAGGGTCGAAGAGGAGAGCGGCATAGTGTCCTCAACCACAGACTTGCACATAGGGGGTGGATTCCCTGACGATTCTGCAGAGTTCTTTAAAACTCTGAACGCATTTCCATTGAAGGGCACTCTGGCGGCATGACGACTCAGGGTGTTGGGCCACAAGAAGTGCGGCCGCATCGATCAGGCGGCACTACTCACCGATTTCTTCAAAGTTATCTCGACTTCTGGGGTACACCACCCGTTCGTAGCGAAGGCGGAAGTGTGTTTCCCATAGGGTTCGACAAAAGAACCCCACTTCTTCAGGGGTAAGAGACTCTGGTACGTGAAAATTCAGCGCAGCCGTCGGCCCAAACTTCTCCGGGAAGTAATCCGCTGCAAGAATACTCTAGAATCTCCTGGGATCGGACATAGGGTATGGCCCTGTGTTGCCCCACTCGTCAACCGGGGGCGGCTGAGGGACTGATAGGGGTAACGGGGCATACCTCTGGGAAAGTAAACTCAGCGGCGGAGAGTACGGTGAGCGAGCTGACTGGCCTCCGAATTCCAGGCCATCCTCTGAAGAGCAAGGTGACCTGGCCACGATGTCGCGATACGACGGGTTGATAGCCACAGCTTCTGGAATAGGAGTTGCGGCTACCGGTGACATGTCGTGACGTCTCTCTACCGCCGTTGGCCCCTAAAATAACTCTCCGTGATCTCTAGTAGTGGTAGAGGGCGCTTCTGGTGACAATGGAGGTGATTACGCGGTCGAGACCTGCAGAATTCCCAAGATTTCTTCCTCCTGGATGTACCTGCGGAGAGAGATGGGAATCTGGTGGACCTCATATTTCGGGAGAATGAGGCTAACGTGTCTCGTTCCTTCCCTAGTCCTTGATACGGAGGAGCGGGGAGAAGGTTCAATGGCCAAGTCGCATTCTGCTTCAGAATCGGAGAAGCGGGAAGGTTTGATCTCCACCCGGGCCTTCCCAGGATTCTTCTTGTGGCGGCGACGACCAGCTCTCCAGCCCCAGGGTGGCTCTTTGGGACAGGGTTGATCCCTATCTGGCAGTCTCGGGGCGGCGCTGGCATCGTGGCGGAGAGGGCCCCCACTCGAGATAGCTGGGGTGCGAGGGGCACCAGGGCAAATGTCGAAGGGTACATGGGGAAGACTTCCATGAACAACACCCATGTGAGTGGAGCCTCTGTTGGAATCGGCAGGAGCATGGGGAGGACCTCCATGGTCGATTCGGGCGGAGCGAGGCTGACCTTCACTCCTCGAGTTGCTGGGGCGAGGAGGACCTTCATCGGTCACAGAGAGGATGTAGGGGGGACCCCCACATTAGAGAAGGACTGGATGGGCAGTGCCTTCAGATCAGCGGTCAGGGGAAAAAGAATGGTCTCTATACCCTGTATAGTTGGCGCGGGAAAGGTTTCCGCGCTGAGCGTCACTGCCGTGGGGCAGGTCTTCCTTCGGGATGGGGGTAGCACGAGGCATACCTCCATGACATACTTCGGAGCGGGGAAGGCCCACGATCTGTGGAGTAGTGGTACGGGGAGGACCTCTGTACGGGGTGACATTACCGCGGGTTAGTTCACGGCGATCACCACTTAGGCCTGAAACCCAGAGAGTCAACTTAGCCTGCCCGTGGGGCGGTTGGGGTTTTGAACCTGGTTGGGTGAAGGAGTGCCCCTGCTCAGTGTATGCTGGGGCTTCATGATGCACGTCGGCGGTGGCTCGGGAAATTGTAGATGTCGACGTCGACACGCCTGGGCGAGCGTCCTCAGCCCAGTCCCAGTGCTGACGTCGGGTCAGGCAGGCTGGTGCAGGTGGTGCAGGGACGTAGCCTGCCTACTCTTCCTACGTAGTCGGATGGTGGCGCTGACGCAGCCGGGCGGGAGCTCTCGCCTGGAGCCCTTGGGTCGGGACCCTGAGCAGGCTGAGCCGGACGGCGCCCGCCTCTTCAGCATAAGGCGAGGAGTCGTCAAGGCGTTCCAGGGACAGGCTCCCGAAACGGTTGAATGTTGGGGTGGGGAGCAGGGTCTCCCTGCGCGGCCTGTTAGGGCAGCGTTGACGGTGGGGCCTGGAGGCCTCTAAGTCCAGGTGGGCCATATCATGAGTTGGCATGACCCCTTCTTCCTCGTACCTGCGCATGAGTTTGTTGATCACCCTTCACTGGATGACCTCTAATGGGGAAAGGGGACGTGGGTGCCCCATATTCCGCGATGTGGCAGCCATCGTGGCGGTAGCGGTGCCATGTGGGGTGGCTATGGCGGTGTTGCCCCTGCCCCTACATAGGCGAGGAGCGGGTGGTGATCGCGTCTCTGTAACAGAAACCTGGTTCTTGAGAAACGAAGGGATCAACTCGTCAGCACTGAGAGGAAAAGGATTGACAACCAGTGTTGAAGTGGCCTTCCATTCTCAACGTATGTAAGAAGGATCCATGCCAACACGCTGCAGAACGGAGTGCCCCACGTTCTACTGACCCGACTTCCGGTGAGTTTCATGACAGTACCGCTATTTGCTTGGCGGGACCAGGCACTGGATATCTGGATCTAGTGACATGCCAATCTACTGGTGTCTCGAATGCTACTAATCTCCATATTGAGGAGAAGAATTTCACGTCGGGTTCACCATTTCTGTTTCCAACGCTTTCGCCGGGGTGCGCGCACATCCGTCCATCCGCGGAGGAGGATGTGCGGTGCTTGTTGCCCCGCATTCCCGCTTTCCAAAGGCGGGCGGCATTCGCTCCTTATTTAGGGACGTCTGCTCCTTGATCGAAACGGGATGATGGGATGTCAGTTCCTTCTTCTATGGATTCCTCCTCAGAACTCGTCACCTAGTCCGGGTCTCCCTCATAAATTTAATACGTAGTTCGTGAAACTCTTCCCAGTGCCATGTTTCCATGGACGCCGGTTAATTACACCGCTTCTGTCGGGACATTCCAAAGGGTCCGGTCAGAGTAGAAACCTTCAGTCGGGGGAGTAGTCACGTTGAGGCATCAGTAGTGTGTCTGGATGCTGGGGAACCTAGCATGTCTGTCTGTTATCCCTGGTCACCGGGCTTCTCGAGGGCGTGGAAGCCTGAGGCATCCCACATCGAACATGGTGAATTTTATGCCATACACCCATATCTGAGGTTTTCCTTAGCTTCCTGTGTTTAACACAGGGTATGCCACGAGTTTAACGTCTAGAGGAGATGGATCAACCCGATCAGAGCATTAGCTAGGATAGATCGGATTGAGGGATTTCCCTTGATGGGATGCCGATATCGGGGCCAGCCCATGGGCAGCTATGAAGAGGAGCGTACCGACATGGTCTCACTGAGATATGACGGTCCGGGCGAGAATCAAGATGGTGCCAGTAAACCGACGTGAAGGTGGACCTTGGCCCGATGAATGTCGTCAGCGAACCGACGTGAAGGTGGACCTTGGTCCGATGGGCATCGTCAGCGTACCGACGTGAAGGTGGACCTTGGTCCAATGGCCATCGTCAGTGTACCGACGTGAAGGTGGACCGTGGTCCGATGGACATCGTCAGTGTACCGACGTGAAAGTGGACCTTGGTCCGATTAGTGATGGGCTTCAACCTCGGGGAGGCTTCATACGTACCATGCCTTGACATGGATCAAAGACTTCATAGTTAAAAGGGTTTCATCGGTGAACCGGCGTGAAAGTGGACCCGTGGGTCCACTGGTGGTGGGATTGAACCTCGGGAAGGTTTCCTACGTACCATGCCTTGACACGGATCAAAGACCTAGAAGTTCGGGTTGATGGACTACAGTTTAACGTCATGCGGGACGATAGTGAACCCTGACGTGAATAAACAACGTGCATTGGGTGTCGGTGAACTGATGTAAATGAGGGACCATGGTCCAATGGGAAATGGGCTTGAAAATGGGGTCCTGGCACACCGACTTAGAGATGGTTTGGGCCAATGATTGTTGGGCTTGAACCTCAGGGAGGCTTCCTACGTACCATTCCTTAACACAGATCAAAGTCCTCGTAGTTCGGATTGGGGAATACAGTTTAACGTCATGCGGGACGGGGGTGAACATACGTGAATGAGGTCGAAACGACCGGACGGTGGGTTTGAACCTCATAGAGGCTTCCTACGTACCATTCCTTGACATGGATCAAAGACCTCGTAGTTCAGGTTAGTCACAACGGCTTGCCGTCGGACTGGAATTGCAGTTTAACGTCGTGCTGGACGTAGGTAGAACTCAACGTGAATTTGATGATGGGTGGGCTTGAACCTCATGGAGGCTTCCTACGTACCACGCCTTGACATGGATCAAAGACCTCGTAGTTCAAATAGGGCTTTGTCGGCAAACTGATGTGAAAGTGGACCTTGGTCTAATGAGTGGTGGGCTTAAACCTCTGGAAGGCTTCCTACGTACCATGCCTTGACATGGATCAAAGACCTCGTAGTTCAGGTGGGAATGGGTGTGCAGTTTAATGTCGTGTGGGACGAAGGGAGGGTCATACAGTTTAACGTCATGCTGGACGAGGGCATGCATTTTAACGTCATGCGGGACGGGGCATGCAGTTTAATGTCATTATGGACGAGGGCATTCAGTTTAACGTCATGTGGGATGGGGAATGCAGTTTAATGTCTTGCTGGACGAGGGCATGCAGTTTAACGTCATGCGGGACAGGGCGTGCAGTTTAATGTCATGCTGGACGAGGGCATGCAGTTTAACATCATACGGGATGGGGGCGAAACTCGACGTGAATGAATGACCGAGCAATGTGTCTTGAACCTCATGGAGGCTTCCTACGTACCATGCCATGACATGGATCAAAGTCCTCGTAGTTCCTTATGGGTGGGGGTCAGGGTCGGTGCCCACTCTAATCCCACGTGAGTCATGCTCGGTGTGAGAAACAGGAGGTTGCAAGGACCTGACGATCACGTCGCGAAGGATGCGTCCGTGAGGAGCGAAGAGGGGCTTACGCGTTAGGCGGCCCATGGTGCTGGGACTTACTCCAGGATGGAGGCCCAAATGGGGGGTTCCTTGTTCCCTATCATGCCCTCCACTGACCTTGGTAGTGGGGAAGTACTGAGATGCAGAGGTGCATCCATCCGTTGGGGAACTAGGGTCGCCCTTCTCCAATGAACATATGCCACTCCAATAAGGAGGATATCATCCCTTGTGTATGGGTGATTCCATTCCTGTGGAGATGAGTGGTGTAAAGAATGTTCGAGCTGGGGGGACCCTTCTTGAGAGGCATGAGGTCAGGTCACAGTTTAACGTCATGTGTCGAGGACGTGGTGCTTGGAAGTTTAACGTCCTGCAGCTTGGACGAGGTGGGTTCACTCCGCACCCCTAGGACATACATAACCGGTACCCTCTAGTCATTGGGGAAGGGAAGGTACCAGTAAGGCCATGGTCAAGGGGGGTGTGGATCGAACCATCGAGGGGTCCATGTTAGCGTGGCTATGCGAAGAAGCAGTAGCCATTAGCGTGCCTATGTGAAGAAGCATTAGGCAAAGCAACACTACAGGTGGTATTGTCCATGGGACTTTGTAATCACATCGTAGAAACCTAGAGGGTCGCATGGGAAGAGGAATCGCTAAGCAAAGGAGTGTGCTTCGCAAAGTGGAGTGCCTTGGCCTTGGCATGGGGAATAGTTGTGAGTGGGAGGTGCTTCGCGAAGTGGAACAGTGTTCGCGGAGCACTGCCTCGCGAAGAAGAGGTGCCACGCGAAGCAGGGTCCTGCGAAGCAGTGTGCTTCGGGAGGTGAAGTGATCCTGCCTTAGCATAATAATCACTAGTGCAGCATGGGTGTTTCGCGAAGCATAAACGCTCCGCGGCTGCCCGGGTTCCCTTGGGAATCCCCTTCCTTTGTGAATGCCCTTGAGCTTCGCGAAGGGAATCCCTCTCAGAATAGGGGCACAAAATGAGACAAAGCAAAGGACTCTCATGAAGTAGAAGTACCTCGCGGAGCTCATGATTCCCGGGGCAAAGTGTGCTTCGCGATTCGGGAGAGGAGAAGCTGAAAGGTCGGATTATCCATCCTCGGGACTCAGGGGGAGTCCAGTATTTATAGGCATGGGGCGCCACAAAGCAGAACTTGCGCGCCGCCTCAGGTGCTTCACGGTGTGCTCACGAACGTCAACGGTGTCCGCGGAGGGTTACCGCCTCTGGAGCTTCGCGGAGGGCTCACGAACGTCAAATGCGTTCGCGGAGCGTTACCGCCTCTGGAACTTCGTGGTGGGCTCGCGAACGTCAAATGCGTTCGCAGAGGGTTACCGCCTCTGGAGCTTCGCAATGGGCTCGCGAACGTCAAATGTGTTTGCGGAGCGTTACCGCCTCTGGATCTTCGCGAGGCCGCGATGATCGGGGCACTTCGCGGCGGTGCTTCGCGTCGGTGCTTCGCGAGGCAGCGCGCCAACTGTCTTTTTCATTCCTCCTTTTCGGGAAATATTTTGGCGCCAACATGGTTGAAATAGTGTTACCCATATTTTATAAATCATTCAATAAACCCCTATTCTATTTTCATAGTAAAATTATACACACATATCTTCAATAACATATTAAACTATGTGAAAAAATCGGGAAGGATAATAAGTACACATGTTTTTTAAATATTACCTTGGTATGGATGACTATTTGAAAAAAGTGATTAGTATCCCCAATATCAAAGATTAATACACTAATATTAGAAAATATATTATAATGAATTTTGGGAATATATCATAAATTTCCCAATGCAATTTTTTCTCACAAAACATAAGAAATACCTTGTGTTTAAAAAATATATTACACTCAATATAAAAATAAGAACAGTATGATCCATGCATAAATGATATTATAATATTTTTATGAAAAGGAAAATAAATAAATTTTCCCTAAAGACTGTATAAGGTATTCAAAAAATTCATTCTAAAAAACTAAACTCTATAAATTCTTTAGTATAATTCAATGTTTTTCATGTTGAATTTACTACAATGTGTGTAAAAAACAAGCTTTCATCTTACTGTTTATTCAATATCACTGTCCAATGAAATAATCAATCTAGATCTAATGAAATTGAAATAAAAGGATCTTTAACATTTTTGAGTAATATGTATCATTCATCTATTTCATACGTAATAATTGAATATATTTTAAAATGAAGTTTTGTAACGCCCCGACCCAAGTTACCCAGAGTCGGTGCATTATTACATAACATTGGCATGATCACAAGAAAGATCAAATCTCGAATGACCGATTGGTTTAGTAGCCTTGGAAACACTAGATATATTCATAAAGTTTTACATTACATCATAAAGTGAAAAACTACTACAACAACATAATGTCTCCATATTCCACACTATTATCCCCTCATAATATCCCTGTAGGTCATTTATAACTTACTTTTCACATCCTGGGAAAAATAAAACATAGAAAAGGGGTGACCTCAAATGCCCAGTAAGGATAAAAATATAGAGGAAACATTCCCAAATAAGCATAAACATTTAAGGAAATGTATAAATAAAACAAAAGCCTTTTAAACTTGAACATCAACATAGTATGGCAAAAGTAAAATGAAATAATTCCATTTACTTATTCACATGGATATTCTACTAATCGAATAATCACATGCAATATCAATAACCACTTTCATAATGATGGAATGCATAATTCCAGACTATCATAACCACATAGCAAAGGCCTCATGCCAAGACTACAAATAAGATTTTGCCAATGCCTTGCGACAAGACACTAGTTTGTCTCATGAGACCTACCGATGCATTGAGGAGCTATAGAGGGCTCCACCCGTCACATATTAAGTCCAATGCATTCCCATATAAAAAGGTTTAAACATAACATAAACATTCGTATTAAAACTAGCATAAGAAATGTCAATACTTTCACCATAAACCATGAATGGTATAAAAATAGCACATCCACAGTCAAACATATCACAAAACCTTCAATACAATATAGAAGTTATGTATCATAATAAATCAACTTCAAATAAGCGTAAAATCCATCAAAGGATGTTGACATAGATGAAATCAAAATTCTTTTTAGAGAAATATCTCTTTCTATTTTGAAATCATTTAAGAGTCTTATATTTATAAAATAGTACATTTTCTCGGAAAATATTCTTATTAGATTGTAAGGGATGCTTCGATGATTTTATAACGGCGGAAAATAGCCACACCCGCCGTATAAGTTAAAAAAACATTCTTACCTTAATTTTGTCGAAAAGGTTAAAAAGCACCTTGTTTGGAAAATGATGGAAATATTCCTTTATAAACCTCTTATAAAAAGTCAAACAAGGGTATAAATGAATTTAACCCATATTCGTGTAAATAGTAAAAATGTTTTGGAATACATTTTTAAGAAACATGGGTGTGGATGATAAAGAGATCCAAGTAGATTATTATGTATAAACAACCTCGGAAAATGAAGAGATTGTGAAATAACCCTTACCTTGTACTTTTCCTTGGTTGGGGTAGGTTAACCTCTTGTATAATAGTGAAATAATTGTTATTAAATTATACAAGAATTATATACATTCATATGATATCATATATGATCTTTTAACATTTCTTTGTTAATAATACCTTAGTATTATCGTTGTTTCGGGTGTTAACTTACTTGTGTTCTTTTAAATGTTTTGTTACGTAAGCCATGTTTGTAATGGATAGGTTGTATCTTAATCATATTTAGAATGATATCAATTTCTTATATACTATTATTAACCATCAAATGAGACTTATAGTTGAATGGATACGATGGAGAATGAATCTCATCGCGATCGTGGAGACGATAGTCCGTACGTACTCACGAGCGACAATATCATTATTTTGATATTAAAATAATATATAAATGGATGTTATATCATATATACATAATCATTAACATGTTATATTTATTATTTACATGAGTTACACATCATTATTATTCCAATCCAAATAATAATATATTGAATAACAATTACACCACGACGTGGAGACAGTAATCCGTATGTACGCACGTATGGTGACATGTTATTCAAAGGGTGGATAGAATAATTATTATGGTTGTACCATATTTATAATAATATCACAATATATATATATGATACTGGAGTTATTATTTTACAATGGTAACAACAAAGGAAGAAGAAGTGGAAGAAGAAAGGAACTTGGAAAAGGGTGGGGAAAACATTACCTCTTCTTCAAGTTCTTCCTTTTGATTTGATCAAAAGGTCTCCATAGGATTTCTTTATGATCAAACTAAGGCCTCTAGGTTGTAGTGAGTGAAGTTGGGAGAGTATTGGGGCAGAGTTTGGCCAAACCAAAAGGCTTTGAAGGTGTGAAGAAATGAGAAGGAGGAGTGCCCTTTTATAGGAGGGGTGAGGGGCACCGTTGGAAAAGCTGGAAATATTAATTTATAATAAATTCATATTCGGTTTCTAATGGCTCCAAAGTTTATTATTTAAATGATAAGGTGGGTATGTGTCGAATACCACTCAACCAATAGAATTTATACAGGTTTGGATACTTATATTAACCTTATCTTTAAGTATTAACTCTTAGTTAATTAGTTTCACTTTTACAATGTCTCTTTGTATTTTTATATAATATGGTTAATAAACATACTATATACATCCAATAGACCCCCAAGTAGTACATTAATGATACAACTATCATGATATAAGTCTCTTGGACTAACCTTTGATTTTTAGGAATTTAATATCAATTAATAATATAATATTTGTTTTAAAAACTCTTTTATGTCAATTTTGACACTATTCAATAGTTGATTTTTGTGAAACTCATAACAGAATTATTACTTCGAACAAATTTAATTACATCATTACTAAAATGTCTTATTATCTTTTAAAATTATTTTAATGCATAAAAAGTCTCCAATTCTATTTATTTGTGTACTTATAATATAAATTATTTTAATTTTTCACTATTATGGTAATTACTGCTTCATCATTGTGTCATAAATAACGTAAATTATTTAATGTATAAAAATTAAAAATAAAACATCATTATGTATTAAATATCTCTATATTTCTAATGAATATTTATAGTCGAAAATCCAACATATATAACCCTATGTAAAAATGGTTTTTCTAAAAGATATATGCTTGTGTCATTTTTGTACTCATTTTAACTTAATTAAAATAAAGTGTCCCTATCACCTACAAGTGGCTCAATGGGGTCCCAAAATCCACCCAAAGATGCCTATGGTCGAACATGTATCAACCAAAAAGGTTAGGACACGTTTTAGGGTAATTTAGTATTATTATAATATTATTTTTAACCCTTATTTACCGGATTTACCCTTAACCATGGTAAATAAAATATTTACCGCAGTAATTTTTCAAAATGTCTAAAAATAATAGTTACCTATTTACACAATTTGAACATCCTGATTCAAAATATGGAATCCATTTTTCCAAATTCAAAACAAATAAGTGGAAGAAATTAATTTAAAATTAAATCCCACTGTCAAAACAAAAATCGTGTTTTTAAGATATAATAACTATCAAAAGATTGATACTTGTTTATGTTCGGTTTAATTGTGAAATTATGTCCAATGACCAAAATTGTATTAAATGGTAAAAATATATTCTAAATATACTTTAAAACAACTCAAATTCATAATTTATCACTATTAATTATTTGATTAAAAAAGTTGTTTTTAATTAAAATTTAGTAATTTTCACTATTTATCAAAATATGAAAGTTATCCAAAAAGTACCAAAATTTCAACTTAGGGTAAATTCGACATTTAGAATCCAAAAATGAATTCCATTTTGAAATATAATATATATATATTTTCAAAAAGTAGGTATTACTATTCATAACGGCCAGTTTGATCGGTTGTGGTGTGTGTTAAAACTCGAAGTTGCGTACAACACACGCTACTGTATTATTCAGAGGAAAGTGTACCGTAGAAGCTTGGGATGTTTCATTTTAAATTTTTGATGTCCTCATTTAGTCAAAAAGTTTAAAATATTTTATTTAAAAAGGGTTCACTATTAAAAAAAGTGCAATACAGAAAATGAATTGGTTTTTGCATTATATCTAAGAAAATCTTAATATGGATTCCAAAAATTATAAGGATTATATAAAGTTTAAAATTTAATTAATACTATTCATAAACTCTTTTTAATAGATTTTTTAGGTAAGTCATGGTGCGATTGAACTCGGTGTTGCGTGTAGTTCAAGTTATTGAATTATTTTGAAGAAATAACACGCTATGAAATCTTGGGGTGTTACATTCTCCCCTCCTTCAAAAAATTGCGTCCTCGCAATTTGAAATTGTTCTTCAAAAATAAAAGGTTGAAAATAGAAAATATATTTGTGGGAAAACCCACATCGAAAATTGGGTTACTAAAATTTAGTCTTAATATGAGGAAAAGTGAAATGAAAGGGTCACCACCAAATTATGATCTCGATAAGGAGAACATTGGTGGCAATTAGAGACATATAATTGGAGAAAAAACGTAAATATTTATAGGTAGTGATTGAGGTCATCAATCACAAACAATTATAAAATTGAGGTCCTTAAATTCATCAATCTATGATGATTTGAAATACCATCGGTTCAACAAAACATAGCGTATTGGGATAACACATTTTTGACGTTTCAAAATATCTTAGTTGAAATCCCACATCGAAAAATGAATTAATGATGCCTCTATTTAAAATAAAGAGTGGAGAGTATGAAGATTACCAAAAATAACACATAATAGGGTTCCATATAGGAAAATATGGATATGGAAGAGAAATCTAACCATCAATTATCTGATGGAGAGTGGTTGAGAACATGGCTATGAAAAGGCCAACAATCCCAAAGCCATAAATTAGTGATGATTTAAGGTACCATCTAGGACAACATTTTTTTTCTAAGTTCCTTTTCATAATGTTGAGGAATGATATTGGCTATGATCATAAGGAGATATACTTACTTTATAATAATATTTTTATCCATTAATAGATTTCTACCACAAACTCATCTTTCACTCTAAAAGATAAAAGAAAAAAATTCTATTTATACTATTCGTACAGAATTCCAAAATAAACGAATTTATAATTCATCTACCAGATATTTTAATAAAAACTACATTATTTATTCCAGGACTTCTTGTGGGCCAGTGGTAGGTGATACACCCTTTATTCCCTTCTGTTGCGGGTTTAAGTCTCGCGGCCTTGCTGGTCGCGACGAGTTGCTGCCCGACCTCCGAGTTGTCCTTTTATGGCAATCCAAAATTAATCTCAAACTAGAATTTATGCAAAATACTTCTGTCCAAACTCACAGTGCAACATTTATAAGGAAGTTAAACATAATATAGATCCTTTTTACCCCGTAATAGCATATTAATACCTTCATCATGTATTCTTTTAAAACACCGAAACATCCTGAGTTACCATAATCTTTATTGATTACATTAATGCTCCCTTATTCCATATAGAATACTTGATATACTTCATCAATCCAAAAATGTTTTAAACCCCAACAATGATGGAATATTAAAATCATTAATCAGCTTCAAGGTAGTCAAGAATATCCAATATAATTTATCCAAATCAATCATGTATTATTCTAAAATCACTACCTCGATATCAGAACCATATTATGGTTTATCGTTCTCTCAACCATATATTTTCCAAAAATTTAACCTGCTATTGAGTCACTTTTCTTTGTTCCACACAATCTCAAGTCCTTAATGAAATAGTACTGTAGTACAATCCTTATATACTCGATAATTATTATAATAAGTACATTGTTGATACAACACTCAAATGAAATAACCAACATAAGAACTCTAATCATTCCTCTTCATCTGTCGTAGTATCATAACTTGGTTATTATCCAATAGCAACATTTGAGGCATAGTTTGATGACTGGTACATAGGTTCGCATAGTGTCCAAACTCCTTGAAAATGAAGCATTGTACATTTGAAACCATTTTATTACACTTGCATTCACGTACTTTGTGCCCTTTTCCTCCACACTTATAACAAAATCCCATTCCTTTCAGGCAAGTTCCAGGGTGTTTCCTTCCACAGTTATCACATATGGGAAAATTCTTCTTTTCCCTCTTCCCTTTATCCATCTTTCTCTCTTCCATCATTTTCTTCTCTTGCTTCCCTTCAAATCCATAGGACTCAGTAAACTCTTTACTTATCTTATCAACACATGATATTATTTCATCATATGATGATAATACATGCGAGACTATTTCTCTTATAAATTCTGGCTTAAGACCATGAAATATATGATCCTTCTTTCTCTTTGTATCATGTGAATTTATGGAGTTCTCATTCCTTCTAATGGGTGCCATTTCTATACAATGGCATACACTAGATTAGTTAATGAATAACAATACCTAATCCCAAACTAGTGAAACACCTAGAATAAATTAAATAGTTTATGGATATAATCCATGATCATAAAAATGTCTCTTTTGAGGAAGTATATACTCATAAACTCTTCATAATGGTTTTTAAAGAAAATGAGAATTATCCTAAGAATATCCCCCGGGAGTGTTTTAACCAAGAGTGCAGCAAGGCCCGTTGTCGTACACCAGTTCCCGTTCGAGTCTAGCTCAAAGCGGTGTTTTTGGGTTTTACCCCTAGGTACATCTGTTCCAGAGCCGCCTCTACCTGTTCGTATCCATTCAGGGATGTATTTTTTGGAAAACTCACAAAATCTCTACAATACCAAAATTCTCAGAAGTTCTTCTATACTAATCCTCAAAGTTCATCTTAGGTCTACGTGATATAATAAGAGTTTATCTAAATCTAGCTTCCACTGTTTGTACTAAACATCCTCTGATACCAACTGTAACACCCTGACCCCAGTTACCCAGAGTCAGTGCATTATTACATAACATTGACATGATCACAAGAAAGATCAAATCTCGAAAGACTGATTGGTTTAGTAGCCTTGGAAACACTAGATATATTCATAAAGTTTTACATTACATCATAAAGTGAAAAACTACTACAACAACATAATGTCTCCATAGTCCACACTATTATCCCCTCATAATATCACTGCAGGTCATTCATAACTTTCTTCTTTACATCCTGGGAAAAATAAAACATAGAAAAGGGGTGAGCTCAAATTTCCAGTAAGGATAAAAATATAACGGAAACTTTCCAAAATAAGCATAAACATTTAAGGAAATGTATAACTAAAACAAAATAATTTTAAACATGAACATCAACATAGTATGGAAAAAGTAAAATGAAATAATTCCATTTACTTATTCACATGGATATTCTACTAATCTAATAATCACATGCAATATCAATAACCACTTTCATAATGATGGAACGCATAATGCCAGACTATCCTAACCACATAGCCAAGGCCTCGTGCCAAGACTACAAATAAGATTTTGACAAGGCCTTGTTCCAAGACACTAGTTAATCTCATGAGACCTACCGATGCATCGAGGAGCTATAGCGGGATCCACCCATCACATATTAAGTCCAATGCATTCCCATATGAAAAGGTTTAAACATAACATAAAAATTCGTATTAAAACTAGCATACGAAATGTCAATACTTTCACCATAAACCATGAATGGTATAAAAATAGCACATCCATAGTCAAACATATCACAAAACCTTCAATACAATATAGAAGTTTTTTATCATAATAAATCAATTTCAAATAAGCATAAAATCCATCAAAGGATGTTGACATAGATGAAATCAAAACTCTTTTTAGAGAAATATCTCTTTCTATTTTGAAATCATTTAAGAGTCATATATTCATAAAATAAAACATTTTCATGGAAAATATTCTTATAAGATTATAAGTGAAGCTTTTATGATTTTATAACGGCGGAAAATAGCCGCACCCGTCGTATAAGTTAAAAAAACATTCTTACCATAATTTTGTCGAAAAGGTTAAAAAGCACCTTGTTTGGAAAACGATAGAAATATTCCTTTATAAAACTCTTTAAAAAGTAAAACAATGGTATAAATGACTTTAACTCATATTCTTGTAAATAGTAAAAATGTTTTGGAATACATTTTTAAGAAACATGGACGTGGATGACAAGGAGATCCCAGTAGATTATTACGTATAAACAACCTCGGAAAATGAAGAGATTGTGAAATAACCCTTACCCTGAACTTTTCCTTGGTTGGGGTAGGTTAACCTCCTGTATAATAGTGAAATAATTGTTATTATCTTATACAAGATTCATATACATTCATATGATATCATATATGATCTTTTAGCATTTCTTTGTTAACAATATCTTAGTATTATCGTTGTTTCGGGTGTTAACTTACTTGTTTTCTTTTATATGTTTTATTACATAAGCCATGTTTGTATTGGATAATATGTATCTTAATAATATATATAATGATATAAAGTCCTTAGATACTATTATTAACCATCAAATGAGACTTATACTTGAATGGATATGATGGAAAATGAATCTCATCGCGTTCGTGGAGACGGTAGTCCATACGTACGCACGTGCGACAATATCATTCATTTGATATTAAAATAATATATAAATAGATGTTATATCATATATACAGAATAATTAACATGTTATATTTATTATTTACATGAGTTACACATCATTATTATACCCATCCAAATAATAATATATTTAATAACAATTACACCACGATGTGGAGACGGTAAGCCGTACGTACGCATATATGGTGACATGTTATTCAAAGGGTGGATAGAATACTGATTATGGTTGTACCATATTTATAATAACATCACAGTATATATATGATACTGGATTTATTATTTTACAATGGTAACAAAAAAGAAAGAAGAAGTGGAAGAAGAAAGGAACTTGGAAAAGGGTGGTGAAATCATTACCTCTTCTTCGGGTTCTTCCTTTTGATTTGATCAAAAGGGCTCCTTAGGTTGGCTTTATGATAAAACTAAGGCCTCTAGGTTGTAGTGAGTGAAGTTGGGAGAGTATTTGGGAATATTTTGGCTGATCCAAAAGGCTTTGAAGGTGTGAAGAAATGAGAAGGAGGAGTTCCCTTTTATAAGAGGGGTGAGGGGCACCTTTGGAAAAGCTAGAAATATTAATTTATAATAAATTCATATTCGGTTTATAATGGATAAAAAGATTATTATTTAAATTTTAAGGTGGGTATGGGTCGAAAAATACTCAACAAATAGAATTTAGACAGGTTTGGGTACTTATATTAACCTTATCTTTAAGTTTTAACTCTTAGTTAATTAGTTTCACTTTTACAATGTCTCTTTGTATTTTTATATAATATGGTTAGTAAACTTAATATATACATCCAAGAGACACCCAAGTGGTCCATTAATGATAAACCAATCATGATATTAGTCCTTTGGCCGAACCTTAGATTTTTAGGAATTTAATATCAATTAATAATATAATATTTGTTTTAAATACAATTTTATGTCCATTTTGACACTATTCAATAGTTGATTTTTTTGAAACTCATAACAGAATGATTACTTCTAATATATTTAATTAATTCATTACTAACATGTTATATTAACTTATAAAATTAGTTTAATTCATAAAAGTCTCAAATTCTATTTATTTGTGTATTTATAATATCAATTATTTAAAATTTTCACTATTATGGTAATTACTGCATCATCATTGTGTCAAAAATAACATAAATTATTTAATGTCTAAAAATTATAAATAAAATAGTATTATGTTTTAAATCTTTCTAGATTTCTAATGAATATTTATAGTTGAAAATCCAACATATATAAACCTATGTAAAAAAATGTTTGCTAAAAGATATATGCTTGTGTCATTTTTGTACTCATTTTAACATAATTAAAATAAAGTGTCCCTATCACCTACAAGTGGCTCCATGGGGTCCCAAAATCGACCCAAAGATGCCTATGGTCGAACATGTATCAAAAAATATGGTTAGGACATATTTTAGGGTAATTTAGTATTATTATAATATTATTTTTTAACCCTTATTTACCGGATTTACCCTTAACCATGGTAAATAAAATATTTACCACAGTAATTATTCAAAATTTCTAAAAATAAAAGTTACCTATTTACACATTTTGAAAATCCTGATTCAAAATATAGAATCCATTTTTCCAAATTCAAAACACAGAAGTGGCAGAAATTAATTTAAAATTAAATCCCGTTGTCAAAACAAAAAGCGGGTTTTTAAGATACAATAACTATCAAAAGAATGATACTTGTTTATGTTCGGTTTAATTGTGAAATTATGTCCAATGACCAAAATTGTATTAAATGGTAAAAATATATTCTAAATATAATTTAAAACAACTCAAATTCATAATTTATCACTATTAATTATTTGATTAAAAATGTTGTTTTTAATTAAAATTTTGTAATTTTCACTATTCATCAAAATATGAAAGTTATCAAAAAATTACCAAAATTTCACCTTAGGGTAAATTCGACACTCCGAATCCAAAAATGAAGTCTATTTTGAAATATAAAATATATATAATTTCAAAAAGTAGGTATTACTATTCATAACGGCTAGTTTGATCGGTTGCGGTGTGTGTTAAAACTCGAAGTTGCGTACAACACACGCTACTATATTATTCAAAGGAAAGCGTACCGTGGAAGCTTGGGATGTTTCACTTTAAATTTTTGATGTACCCATTTAGTCAAAAAGTTTAAAATATTGTATTTAAAAAAGGTTCACTATTAAAAAAAGTGCAATACTGAAAATGAATTTGTTCTTGCATTATATCTAAGAAACTCATAATATGGATTCTAAAATTATAAGGATTATATAAAGATTAAAATTCAGTTAATACTGTAATTACCTTTTTTTAATGGATTTTTTGGTATTTCATGGTGCGATTGAACTCGGTGTTGCGTGTAGTGCAATTTATTGAATTATTTTGAAGAAATAACACGCTATGAAATCTTGGGGTGTTACAAGTTTTATTAATATTAATTACAAAAATTGACTAATTCTTAGAGAATATAATCTCAAGATATATTGTTTACCACTTCCTTAAAATTCAATCAAAATTCAAATGTTGGATTTAAAATTACATGCTAAATGTTTAGGATTATTTGAAAAACATCATATGTTTATTTAAAAAAATGTAGAGTGTTGGGGAAAAATAGTTTATTAGTAATATTAAAATCAAATGTTTTCTTTATTTGAGTATTATGATTTAAATTTTATTTCACAAATTCAATTTTCCCTTGAAATAGTCAGGATGAATTTTCCAAAACAACTTCATTCCATGATCATGTGGAGTATATTTTTTAATGTTCATTAATATAATATTTATTTCAAGTCTATAGATTGCTTTTTCATTGAAATCAAGAATATATTTTGATCAATTTTAATACACTTTTTGAACTGGGTTTAATATTTTTCTAATGTCTTATACAGTGATTAGAGATATGAAATCTATATCCCATATCTATTCCATGGACAATTATTGACTCTTTGGTCTATTATATAAAGCGTCATAAATATATTATATTGATTTCATATCTAATGAAATTATTCGATTGAAAAATATTTCACTATTTTAGATTCCTATTATATAGATACTTCATGGTTACAACAAAAAATATTCAAATAAATTCGAAAACATATTCCGTTGGAATTCATTTCATATTTCTTCATTTTACGAGTTATCAAAATATAATATATATTTAATTAAATTTTTAATACTGAAAATATTTTATTTATTTAAATTGAAATGATTTTTTAAGGACACATTATATTTTTAAAAAATATGGTCTATTAACATTTATTCCCTTGAAAACCCAGAATTCACCGATTGAATAATCTTTAAAATTGAAAGAATCATTGAAATGGATTAAGTTTTATGGTTAATTATTTTAGTAAATAGAATATATTTTTTGTTTCCAAATATATAATATATGTTGTTTTAGAATTTTTACATCATAATATACTGAGAAAATATTCCTTATTCATATATCATAATTTAATATTAAAAAAATTAATGTTCTGAATGATTTATTAGATTATAAAAAGTATCAATTTTTTACATGTTAATTCAATATTTAATATTCATATAGAAAAAATTAAAAATTAGTGGATGGAGTGAAATAAATTTTTTCAAAACCTTTTCATATACTTAATCTCAACCATGACTTTCCACACACACATTTATTAAGAGTTTATAGAAAACTATTCTATAAATAATATCTAAATAATATAAAAAAATTCATCAAGAAATTGTATATCAACTGACATTCATTATTTCATTTTAAAATTAAAATTCATTGATGATATCACACATTATGGGATAGAATGAGAAAAATAAGAAAAAAATAGTGGTATTGAAATGTAATATCATAGATCGTTCACACTATAAAGAAATTTCAAGAAAAATATAGTAATAAAACATCATATTTTTTATAAGATATATTCATATGTTGGAAATTTTCAATACTATAACTATAATTTAAACACTATGATTACATATATATGATATATTAAAGTGTATATTAGTGTAATTGATTTAAGTTTTTTAGTTGTTAAAATAAGGTAAAAATTCAAATGGAAAATCATAAATGTAACAGAGGATAATTATTATATAAATAATTTCAAATTGAATTCACTATTAAAAATATTATGATGATTGTTCATTTACTAAAAAAGAAATAAATATTCAAAAAAATTATTAAAAAATAAAATTGGTTTAGTTTTGTAAATTTTAAAAAAATTGGGCATAAAATGATTGAATCTACTTCACCTATTCTATTAGAATAAAATTTATAATGTAGGAAATTATTTCAAAATTTCATTATTATGAATCATAATGCACATGAAAGAATTTTACACATTTTTTTAATTCTTAAAAAATCAATTGAATGATCATACAAAATACATTGAATGGTTTTAATTATGCTATGACACATGAGATTGTAATATATGAAATGTGTGAAATGAATTCACATACATGGAGTCTATCCTTAAATGTTGTTATTTCAATATACTATATTCACTCAATTAGTGAATATATTTTAGATGATATTTCCCTGAAAACAGTTCAAATTATATTTTTTCAATAATTGAATGAAGACGAATTCTTTTGGCTGTTATTGTAAAATATTTTTTATATTTTGAATTTTTATCACTATTATATTTTTATTGAATTAGATATAATTAGAAATTTTATCTTTCACCTTTAGTTTTTTTATTCATAATTTTATTAATTATTCATGTTACAAGGATCAAAAAAAATTTAAAAAATTTTGAATATAAGAATAAATAAATTTAATAAATATGTTAATTGTTATATTAATAAATTCATTTTAATTTTAAATCCATTATATGATTATTATAGTTTAACATTACCTTAATTCTATCATGTATCATTATTAGTGTATTATACAAACTAATGTCATTGTGATGTTTATTGATTATTGTTCCAAACTAAAAGTAAATAAATTTATTTACATTTTATTTACTAAAAAAATAATAGTTTTAAGTAAAATATACTATGAAATTTATAAATATATATCATTATGATGAATTTAATTTCAAATTTTATTTTTAATAAAAATACTAAATTTATATTCTAAATATAATGTTCTAGATTTTTTCATATGATTTTTAAGACTAATGAATTTCTTGATTCTAATATTATATTAAATAATGTTGATAATTATACGTTTTTCCTATAATAATTACAATAGGAATGCAATTCAGATGATAAAGGAGTTATATATTGTCTATAATCAGTAACAGTTGTAATTTTTTATATTTTAATATTAAAAAAATATGTTACAGGGAAAATATATTGTTAGAAAACATTATAATTTATTAGTTTATAGTATAAATTATTTATAAACGTCTCTAAATATACTATAGGTTGAATAGTATAGTGTATCTCAAAATTGATAAGGAGAACCAGAGTTAAAAATTATCATCATTCAAAAAATAATATGAAATTATTATGATGGAATTATTTTTGGATATTAATTCAATGATGAATAATTTCAAACTACTAGTATTACTTTTAAAAATGATATACCATTTATAATTAGTCTATCATAACCAAATAATATCATATTTTATCATCATAATACGATAGTACCCAGGGCAAGTGCAGCTCTCGTATGATCCTGAATGTGACATATTGAGGAGTACAAGCATGGTCCAAAGTATATAAATTGTACTATTAGAGGATTTCTTTCTCAATCTAAAGACAATATGTAAAAGAAAATCATGAAAACTTAAATATCTAATAATTATATGAGAGGGGTAGACATTATAAATTTTTTTAAAGATGTAATGTCATGATATTTTTACCCATATTATTGTTTGAGTCAGAATGATAAGTGAATTTAGTATCCCCCCCCATATGCCAAAGCCTACTGATTAATTGTGATAGTATAATCCAAATGTGAGTATACAATTCACTCATTTGACCAATAGGGGCCATTCATGGATCTATCGAAAAACTATAATTCATTCCAGGAAACTACTCATTCCATCCCGCCATCAGAAACTCATGTCAACCCATGACAGAGTTGAGGCATATTCTCAATAACAACGGTCTAAAAACTAGTTCCAGGGGATCCAAATAAATAATATTGGAACGGATTAACATAATAATAAGAGTTAAAAACTATATAAAACGGTTATTCACTATCCATAGATTTAATTTCAAATCCATAATCAAATAAAAATTAACATTTTTAACTATTTAAGCACACATTTAAAATAAAAACAAACATTCCCTCTTCTAACGAGAGTTAAATTCACCTACAATAAGATAATAGATACCTACAAATGGATTTTTTTATAAACAACTAATAAAATGATCCTATTATAAATTTAAATAAAATGAAAAAGGATTACTTTTCGAATGAAACGATGAGAAATAAAATATACATAGAAACCCTTATGACCATATATGAACATAGGTGACCCTCCAACTACAACTAACTAAACACTCAATGAGTGATCATGAGTAGAAATTGAACCCAAAACTAAAATGGTAATAGTTTTGAGAAATTAATCTCAGTATGAATTCCAAAACAAACCACACCCTAAATCTATATATTAAAAAAATGTAATTTTATTGATATTTTGAAATACATTATAAAAATAATTTTCCATTTATTTAATCCAAAATAATGATTGTTCATTAATGTTTTATAACATTTTCCATTTATTTTCTCTTAATGAACACAATCAATAAGAAAATTGTTTCTAGATTGACACCCATTTTCATTAAAACAATTAATAAAACAACCTTTTAAACAATTTTAAGAACATAATTTTCAATATAATTTAATGTAACTATTTTACAAATAAAGGTATAAATATTTTATATATAATTGAGATAAAATGAACCACTTCTGATCATGTATAAATATCTAGAGTCATTATGAGAACTTGTAAAGTCAATGGTGAAAATATAGGACATGGTTATACAACAACTATATATGGGAAAGAGTGGATAACATTTTAACATCCCTAACACATGTTGTTCCCTCACAAAACTAACTAAAAGGAAAATCTCATAATAATAACAATTTATAATACAAATTCACAAGTTATAGTGGGATCATGAACTTGTGAATTATGTGTTCAAAGAATTCTCACCAAACAACAAAGTCTATACCATGCGATATAAATGGTGGGTTGAATTTTAAAACTAATATGTATAAATTGGATGAATAAATTCCCCAATCATCTCCTCACTTCTAAAAACCCATTAAATAATAACCTCGTTAACTAATGTACATATAAGAAATAAACAACCCTTTTCATGAAAAATACACATGTCAAATTTTAACAAGCATTAACTTTAAATAATTTATATGGATATGATAAAAATGGATTTCTACGTTCTAATGAAATTTTTTAATATACCAATCGATACTTTTTAAATTTCGGTACAAATCACATTAAAATTGCCCCTTTTTAATGTTTTTGATAACTCAAACAATTATAAATATCAAACTGAAAATATACATTTTATTATTATACTCATAAAAATTTTCACATATATATACACATGCCTAGTATTTCATAAATTAAAAAAACCCCATGTTAATTTTTATTTACACACTTATATCCATGTATACTCGTCTATGTGTGTACTGCCACATAATATATTAAAATACATTTTTGAAATCATTTATTTTTATATAAAACCATGTTATAAATTATTATATTAATACATGGAATTTCAAGTATTAATTAAAATTTTAATTATTACATTATATCAAATATTAAATTTTATTTAAATTCTAACACCTTATTGAAAATATTAAAATACACTAGTAAAATACATTTAACAATTTTATTTAATATTAAATGTGAAATGAATTTCTTTAACAATTTGGAACTGTGAATTTATAAGCGGAAGGTCCCTTTAATTTAATATAAACTAATTGAAACATGGTTTCCTCATAAAATGGGCTTTTAATCAAATATAATAAATTTATTAGTTATAAAAAACATATATAAAAAACACATGTAGTGACTGTTCTTGTATTAATTTACCAAGACAATGTGAAAAATACATAAAAATCATCTCTATTGAAAATGGTGATGTTATTGATCCCCAAAGAGGTAAATGGATTCCGATTTGAAAATGTGGAACTCAAAATATAAAGAAAACCCCATGTAAATTTGAAACAAAGTGAAGGATACCAATCCATATTTGGAATTGAAAAATAATTTTTCACCTTAAAGGGCTATAATAAGAAACATTCATTTTCATGCATTACAAATGATAGAAAAAAATCAGACATATTTAAATTTAAAATTGGGCTAGGGTTGAACTATATTTTGGGAGCTATGAGGGGGGAGACAAATAAAAAAATAAGGGGAATATAAAAGTGTTCTTAATAACAATAATACATATGAAAGAATGAGAGAAAATCGTAGGAATATATAGATAAAGAGGAGGAGGATGTGTGTCTATGAGATCCCCTTTTGTTGGTGCATTGTGTGAGAAACAATGTATTAGGGATGGGTTAGCCCAGGAAAAAAGAAAATGTGTGTAAAAAAGGAAAAATTCCATTTTAATTAGAATTGGGGACTATGCATGTTTTCCCAAACCATGCACCAACCATGCACCATTAACCAAAGACCTGGATTAAAGTGCTGATCAGGGAGAAAATTTGGGATTTGATGAACTAACTATGTGTTTTGGTTGTGTTAAGGTTACAAACTCACATTCAGGGCATTTTAAAGGTTTCCACAAACCATTCACCAACAAGGAGCTTGTATATATATTCCAAATATTTTAAAATTCCAAGATGGGTATATTCAAAAATGTGATAGTAAAATTAAAATAAATAAATAAATAATATACTTAATAAATAATATGGTTTGGTGTTAAAATACTCTCCACAATAATTTATTCATTCCCATTAAATCCTTAGTAGTTTCCATAGACTAAGGTTAAGATAAAGTGTCAACCCATTCAATATAATCCTATTTCCCATGATAAAGAACACCACTGACATAAGACCCATGATAATGACTACAACAGACAACTATTATCTCCCAATATATATTAATTTCCAATGTAAAATCTAAAATCATGTCCCACTATCAGATGCACACTAACCAAATAGAATATCCTTAAGTTACTTTAAACCCTATTACAAAAGGTGGTATATCTAGATTGAATGTAATGGTCTCCCCTATATTTAGTACTCTAAAAAAACACTCATACTTAGCTATACCCAAGGATAGGTACACTATTATAATGAAAAAAATCTCTAAGACCTCAAACATCCATTCATCCTTATTTATATTTAGGCACAAAATATAAATTTAGAAACCCTTAGGGTATTATTAATAGTGAATAGGAATTGACACTGAGTCTCCCCACTATAATGGCTACAATAAAATGAAATCTTAATGGAATATATTAACAACATTATGTGGACTATTCCATCGGAATGTATTTAATTCAAATGGAATTTATTAAAATATTCAATCAAGGACACATCTATTATATCCTTCGACTCACTCATTTAAGTCTTCAAAATATACATTCAATAGTATCCCCAATCAGAAATTCACATGAAGGCTCACTTAGTCTATCACCTAGACCCAGACATTAGATATTGTTAGGAAGATTATACTTTATGAATATAGTAACAACACCATGAAAAAAATGTAGCGTTATAATTCATTCTGAGTTATCCCATAAAAAATCAATCACACTACCATGACCCCATTAATTCTATTCTTAGGTAGATCCTGGATAATGAATTAAATATATCTATCATGGTTTGGATGAATGTATCTAGAAAAAACTGAATTTCCAATTAGTATTTACCGATTGAATAATAAAAATATTTCTCACAATGTGAAAAAAAATCATACCCAACGTTTAACTTGTAACCAGGTCATAAATGAAATTCTCACACTTTCTAAAAATAGAAGATTTGGCCTGAACACAATTTAAACATAATCTTCTTTAAATCATCTATATATTTTCTAGGGGCCACATGAATCAATAAAAAAATATGAAGACAAATTAAATATATAATAAAAACTATAACTCATTAAATATATCCAAAAAAATCTATAGTTAATTAAAATTTTAAATCATAATTTTAATATCTCATTTCATATTTCTTTGAAAACGATGATGTTTAAACCATTTAAATTAAATTTATATATTTACAAAAACCAATCAAAAAACATTTTTACCATATGAGAATTAAATTACCTCAAATTTCTATTGAAATTTCCAAATTTAATTTGGAAATTTTCTTGAAAATATCACGATATATTTTAATATAATTTATTAAATTTAATTTATTAGTTTCAAATTCCACTTAAAAAATTTTACGTTTCAAAAAGCTATTATTTATTTAGTTTTATAATTTCAAATATTGATTTTAGAATTTATTTACTAGCATAAAACCCCATTTAATATTAAAAAATAAAACATTTAATTTTTTAAAATAGTATATGTATACTCAATATCTTGTCAATAACATCAAATAACAAAATACCCCCTTCAAAGGTACTAGTGGTAGTGCATGACATGGCTATATGGTTTAGCTGACAATGTTATAAGCATGTGAATACCATTATAAGTCATTTTATTCCATGAACTCATGCTCCTCATCGGCAACTCGGCTATGTGGTCTCACAATGTTGTTCCAATTTACTCTCATTTTTGTCCCTTAAAACAAACCAAAATTCAATTGAATAATAAAAAAAAGAAATAAAATAAAACTCAAAAACCAATTTCTAATAAGAATACAAGGATATAAATAGATTATGTGTTACTAATGATATTCTTGCTATACTTCTTGAGTTCCTGTAGTCCTATGCCCATTCCCCATACCCCTAAAATAGATAAGGGATCCACTAATATCATTTTTCCGTGAACTATAATGAACCATGTTTTCCCCTTAATTAAATACCTTGTTTGATGGATTTCTATACAGAATACATTGAAACAAAATATATGTAAAATGGTGTAATGATGTTATAAAAATAAGAGGTATAAACTGTGATAGTGATTGGGTGTATAGAAATAGCTGGTGGATTGGTGAATAGAAATATTTATTACTAGGATGATATATCTTGTTGGGTCCAGCAATCACCTCGCCTTTTCCGTCCCAAGAATCTCACGTGAACTAAATAGATAATAAAAAAAAGAACATGTACCTCATTCTGAATCGAAGCACACATAATTGAAGCTTGTTTTAGGTGTCTGTTTCTTAAAGGATCAGAATCCAGAATGCTCTTGATTGTCAAAAAACTCTTTAATAATATTCATGGTCAACATTTTTTGAATTCAACATGATAGCATAGAGATACAATATATCCTTCAGTGTTATATGATCACCTAAATCTCATCCCTTTGATCTGTCAAATTTATTCTTGTATGGGTTCCCAGAGAGTGACATTCCATCTCAAGAATAAGTGAGTGGAGAGGAGATATCATTCATGTGGAATTAATAGTTTCATTAATGAGCTCAACATTCCATAAATTTTGGGTAGGGAAAATACTCAGAATGGGTTCCCCTCCCCCTTGAAATAAAACTGCCACTAAATAATAGATAAAAAATTATTATGATAAACTAAAGTATGTCAAAAATATTAATTATATTTTATCACATACCTATAAAATATATTGAATATACTTTGTAATAAAACATAGTCATTTACCTAGACTCATAATACCCACTACAATTAAATTAACTAAAATATTAAAATAAAATTTGTTTGAATAATATTATTCCTCATATTTATATAAACTCTTGTAAATACTTTCAATGAAAAAGTTTAACCAAAATTTTATTTCCTTAAATAATAAATTTATTTATTTAATTATCAATGATTTATAATACTTGAACCACCCTTGGACCCCATGTTTGGGTTCACCGTGTCATATTTGAGAATTTAAAAAATATGGAATATTCATATATACACTATTGTTTGTGATAAACTGGACCATAATTTTGATAGCATTGAATAGTCTTCATAGACTAATAGTAGTGTCTAGAAACCTATAAAGGTCTAAAAAGAGATAAGAAATAGTCATAGAAATGAAATCCATTTAAAACACACAGGGTGTGTAATATATCTCTTTGTGTTCAAATATATCATACAAAAGGATGAACACTAATGTAATCATCATTTCCTGATTTATTATTTTTTATCCTTATATATTAATTTACCATCGACTTACCTGGAAACAAAATCTGAAAGTACTATTGTTTTGATCAACCATGATCAAAATATAACTTCCTCAACCTGGAAGTGAAAAATTCTATCTTTGTCATTCAACTAATGTCTTACCATCAATGACGCACCCAACAAAATATAAATCACCATAATATCATTATCATAGGGTTTTCAATGCATCTTTGTAAATGAGCATATGTAATGCATTTATAGTGATATCATTTCATGAAACCAATACAAATATTTATAGATATAAACAAACAAGGACACATGATACATTTGGTGTTCTTATATGTTAGTTTTTTCTCATGATCTCATCCACTAGAGATCACCAACTGAGAAATTCATGAGAATATGTATCGATGCTTTTGATCCCCTAAAACCGGATACTCATACATTTATTGTGTCCAGTCAGTTTGATGTATATAGATAATGGGACACTTAATTAATATTAATGTCATGGCCCCTCAATGTTCTCATTTCTACATGGGATCTCTTATAACCTCTTAATATATAAATTAATCAATAAAAATTACTATTAAATAGTGGATGTAGATATTTATACTCTATAATGGTAAGTGTACATCACGTATAATTTTTTTTCCATGACATGGTTTTTTAAACGTACTGTAAAGTTGGGTATTAGAAACCAACTATTAGAATACTCCCTATTACACTAGAGATAACTTTCTAACAATTATTTTTTATCTTGCACATGATTAGTATCATGTTTATTTGGATTCATTGATTTTGTTTTTGGGACATTCATGTCTCTACTACATCGTTATTTTATTATGTGTGACACAAACTCCTTGATAAAACTTATCAAGAGAGGTTATCCCCAAGTATATCCACTTTTTTACACTAAAAAAATTGAAATAATTGATTTTAAGTTTAATAGAATTAGTATAATGATAAAACAATACATAATATGTGTGATTCAAAGAACTATAACACATATTTGTGTTTAATAACTTCTTCTTCGCTATCTCAAAAGATATAACACACTCTGTATTTGTAGGTAGGGCTACAACAAAAATGTATGAGATTTTCTTTTTCAATTCCATATAATTACTATTATATTATAACATATTAATCTATAGTTAAATAATTTGTGTCCCCATTGAACTAGTATCCATTCATATCCACATACTGGGTATATATATATTTTTAATTTCTTAACTTCAATTAGATAGCTCTGATCACATCCATCATAATTCTTTGGGATATAACTGATATTTTTCTACCATAAAGTATATGTTGGAAATATCTTATCTTGTATATAGTATGGAATATGTGATTAATCCATCAATGAAACACATTTAATTTTAACACACCACTTTAATCACATCCGTTTCCCATGTATGTATCCGTAGAGGGATTTATGCCATGTGAAATTGGTGATAATTTTAACTTGTATTGTTCAATATTTTATTTTTCTATTCCTTAAATATATTTTTATGGTTCACTAGGTTTATGAAACCTTTGTAGGTACCTCATAATGTCATGTTACCTAAAACATTGTTTGTAACTTTAAGTCATCCTCTGGAGATTTACATTATTTTTAGTCATAGATAATGGTAAGACCAATAATTTTTTTATATGTTACCTAACTTATATCACAAGAAAAAATAGTGGTTATACCTCTAACCACTAGTAGATGTTTGGATAATATTAGATGAAAATGAATAATTTATCTTCTTGATGGTTAATTAAATCCAAAACTGAAATTCAACAACTTTCACCAATTATGGGCATTTTTTGGTGTCACCATCCCTTCTTTGTGGTATCTTATTAACACCTTCCATGAATGGGTTGTCTTAACAGAAGTTGAAAAATGAAAATAATCAAAAAATGAACATATAAAAAGTTAAATTCATATGGATTTAGGCATAATGACACGGTATTACCAATCGATAAGTATCAGTATCATGTGTGTACTATCCATGTATCATCTCAGATGAATACCCATCAAAATATTAAAAATAATAAGGCCCTCTTATACGATTCATGGAATCCACTATTTAATTTTAATTGATCATGTCAATTTTATCTAAAATAAATATACTTCATACTTGTATGATTTATTATTCCCAATAAAGAATGTATCATCGTCTATGAGGATTGTAAAACCATTACTATGGTCTAAATATTCCTATGTAGTATGTACCTCTAGATCATTCCACTTTCATGCGATCTTATGGAACTTGTTCCAATTGAAACCATTTTTGCATATTTATCATTGAATGAATGCCTTGTGAATATCACTCCCACTATCTAATGTAGTGATGTGTACCCTTTTATAGAAATGTAGTCTATCACTGCACTATTTATTTACAATTGCGTGGATTTATATAATATCCTAAGAAACTTTTTGGATAATTACATTACTTACACAACATGTTTTTCTTGAATCCATTTATTATATCCTTTACCAAAATTTTACATAAAAACACATTTATTATGACATTATTGATTTCCAACTTATAATAACTTATTTGATATACATTATTCATGATAGATTGTATATGGATATAGAATAATTCTTTTATCTGCGAAGCACATCTTGAAATATAATGAATGGTTCTACAAATCATATATGTCTCAGCATTGATGCTCATTTAATTTACATCATTACATTGATGAGTATAAGAAAATGTTCATTAAGTAATTTCTCCATGATATATTTCGATGGAAAATTATAAGAATGATCATTGGTCCTCATTATTAAATTAATTTAGTGGTGTAGATAAGGTAATTTCTACTTGATATCCTAAATAAACTCACAAATTTTGTCCATGTATATACCAAACATCACTTTCACAATACATAGTAACATAAAGTAATCTAATGATGTATATTTACAATAATATTACTCTTTGAATAGTTCATTCTATCAAGATGAACTAAATGAAAAATCTTTTTGGAATACACTTATATCGAAGGATTATTTTCCCAAAACATAATATGTCGATAATAGTTAGTTTTTTGACTCCACAGATTCTAAATTCCATACTGGTTATAACCTTGACATCCACGTAGTTCTGCATGAAAATAAATTATCTTCCCATAAATTGGTATTTATGTATTACATTTTATATTTATGCTACATTATCCAAGATTAAATTATTAGAGAACTATTAATTTATTATTAGACAGAATAAACATCATTCATTCCTAATGTAGAAAAATTTTCACATTGTTTACAAGGACATGTGAGATTAATTCTTTTGTAATACATAATAAAAGTTCAACTATAATAATTTAATTAGAAATTACAATTTATTTAATTCTCACCACTGATATAATAATCACCATTTCTCAGCCTCATAGAGAATACACCTTACATATTTTAATGATTTCGTGCTTACTTGGTTATTTTATTTTTAAACACATATGTGAATAAAATATTTTATTTAATAACCAAGATGTTTTTCAAAAAAAAATTACTTATAATTGTTGAATATATCTGAAGAATAAATGATTAATTTACTCTTTTATTCAATTCAATGAATTTAAAATTCTTTGAATTAATTTCATTATATCAGATGAAAATCACTTCATATATAATAACTCTTTTTTAATGGCTATAATGAACGTACCTTTGGCATCAAACATTCTATTTGGCCTTTTATCATTCTGTTTCAACTAGTAATCCAAATGAATTAAAGAATAATCTATCGTTAATATTCTTATAACTTGGATAACTTTTTCTAAAATCTCACAAAGCTGTTTACTCCATATATTTTATTTAAAAATCATAAATTAAATGGGTGAAAATTGGTGTAAATAATATGATAAAGGGATCCCCGAAATATTAAATATACATATTTTACACGAACACATCATCAGTTTAAAGACAACTCATTCATATATGAACATCAATTTCTCCTCAAATTTTTCTTGGAAATGATGATTCATTAAATATTATTCATGTCCTGATGTAGTATAAACAACTGAAATCAGAAGTCAATGATAGCATTATGATATAACCATTATATCACTGAAACATGATTCTCTTCTATATATCTTTTTCTGACACCCTCGCTTCCGGAGGAATCTTAGAAGATATTGGGAGACCCTTACCATTAATTTCCTATAACATTGTATTGTACTCAAGAATATGCAATGAAATTTGAAATTCATGTTTTTTGGAAAATTACTTTTTCTAATATTATCGCAATGTGTTTGTGGTATCACATTACATTATCTAATAAAATAAAATCAATAAAATTAGTACTTTTTATCTTGATTATCCATTAAAAACTATTCAATAATTATTTAAATCATAAAATATTTACCACTATTTTATCGAATTATAGGAACCTTCTTTACTAGAAATAGAATATTCAATCGCTTGAGTATTCTAGTAGAAAGGATCCTTAAACCTCTACTCATAGTCTATTATTTTTTCATACTCCACAACATAGAGAGCTCAATGTAGGTGTTTTACTAGAAAACCACATTAACATATGCTTCCTTGATCTATAGAGTGAAGTTACAAATTCTAAAATTATAAACATGGTTTACACCATTCTCACATATAAAGTTACAACATGAAAGATTTTATAACCTCATTGTTACTAAATTCTGTTATGTTAACCCATCACTATCATAAGAACTCCCCAGTTGTATGATAGACCCTCAACATATTATAATTTGTACCATGAACATCATGTTTTGTTCAAATTTAAATGATGAATGGAACTTAATGACATAATATTACTGTATGAATTTAAATATATATATATATATATTCTCCAAGAAATTAACCCATTTATATTAATCTTATCATACTATGTTTTCATGATCATAATTAATGTTTAATTGAAAAATAACAATCAATTATTTTTGAGTTTTTACAATTTATTATTATTTTTTTGTCTCCCACTATCATACAAATGTATAAAATAATAAGGAAATAAAAAAGAATTAATAACCAAATTGGTCTTGATATTAAAATATTGGTTGATCCATTAAATCTTATTGGTTCTACCATGACCTATTGTAATCTTACCAGATTCATCACATGACTCATGATGCAACATGCCCACATCCACTAGATCCACTACTTGTTTGGATTTCTCCTCGACATGGTGTGGTCTGCAATGTAGTTCATCCTTATAATAGTATAAGAATACTCACTTGTTGTCCATGTGGTATCAAGAGTATTAAATTAAGATAATTATGGATGTTTATTCACTTACACTAAATAAATAAAAAAATTTATTATTTGAAGGTTATACTAATTAATTAAAATATTATCATATAATTATAAATAATTAAATAAATGAAACAAAAATACATATTGTAGTTCCATTTTTCAGGACTAGTTATAGCAATTATATTTAATGTGTGGTAAAAAAAAATTAAATTTCAGTAAAATTTGTATGGGGGATTAGTTAAATTAAATGAATTATTTAGTTCAAATAATTTATTTCTATTATGTCATAGAAATAATGTAATTTAACTCCCATTATCAATTTAATTAATTAATTAATTTAATTAACAAAGGAAAATAATTCTACTATTGGGTATTAAATATTATATTTTAAACCAAAATTAGTAGTATATAAAATTTAATGTAATAGTAAAATTAATTTAATTTTGATTAACCAAGGTTACGAAACCCAGCATGGGAACATTGAAGATCAATTTGACCATATGAAGGAACATTTTTGGACATTAAATCCCAATGCAGCACTGTTCAAAGTTTGGAGGGCCTTCCCTAACATGTTATGCGTTGGTCAGACTCTCCCTGATTCACTATGTTGATGTTATATTCATATCCAACATGCAAACATAATGCGGGTTGGATAAACAGATAATTTTTACCTCATAGGAATCTAAGGGGAGCCAATCATAACTGCATGAAAGCGGTGACTATCGGAGGAGCCCTGCCTAGTTACCTGAGTGGAGGAGGTGCCAAGCTAATTCAAATTTTGTATAGAATTTCTCCCAAGGGAGGTGATAACAAGAATCTTCAAGTAAAGAGTATTTGGATGTGGTGGAATCACCAAATATGGGCAACAGAAATTCCGGTAGGTAGCCATGAAAATAGTGCAGGGGAAACAGGGCAGTGTCGAGTAGACAGTCAATCATCGATTCGGTCCCAAGGGTCATCCATGAATTAATAAGATCACCAAAAAATATAATACTTACTTTATTCTGAATCCATGTGCGAATGACTAAATCTCATCGCCTGTGATAGGTGGTCAAATGATATAATGAATAACCCCTCTGGATCATCTAAATATTATGGAATAATATATGCACTCAATATTGACCAAATTAAATGATGTTTCATGAATCATCGACAAATCCACTGGCCTCCCATCGATCACATCAATCCCATCCATTTTATTCATCGAAGGAATTATTTGATCATATCACAGAGGGATATTTTATTTATCTAGTTGATTGGTGGATATAAAATTCCAAATTTGGTTTTACGGAATAGTTTAATGAATGATCCCCCTATATCTCTTAAATTTGAGGTTGATAAAATATTTGTAAAGGGTTCCCCGACCCACGGAAAAGAAACCCCACTAAAAAGAAATACCTAAATTGTTTTGATAAACTAAACTCATTTATAAATATTATTTTGATTTTATCACATACCTTTAATATATATCAAATATGTTAAGTTATAATCTCGGGTCATTTAATTCATCTCATAACTCCCAATAATGTTAAAGGAGGCTAGAATATTAAGATTATAATAATTTGAATGATATTATTCCTCAAATTTACTTAAAATCTAGTAAAATTTTTAAATAAGAAAATTCTACCCAATTATTCATTATATGAAAAGTAAATGAATTTTTTATTTATTGGAGATCGATAATATGTGGAAAACCATCGGACGCCATGGGGGGGTCACTATAACTTATTTATTTATTCACAAAAATATGGATGTGTCAGGAATATTATATTGTGTGTGACCCACTAAACCCATATTTTGAAAGAATTGAATAGTATTAATATACCAATAGAGGGGTCTATCATCATACCAAGGCAACTAAAAAATTTAAGGTAAGTCATAGAAATAAAATAAAATAAAAAAACACACACAGATTAATATAATCTATTTGTCATTAAATATTACATAATGCAGGATGCACACTTTTTTCAACATCATTTATTTTTATATTATTTATTTTTATCAGTAGAAGAATTAAATCTCAACTTTATTGGAAAAATATGAATACCCAAAATACCATCCTAATCAACCAAGAATGAGATATTACTTCCTCAAGTTGAAAGAGAAAAATTACATCTTTATAATTCATCCAATGTCATATCACTAATGGCACAACAAACACAAGCTACCTTGCTGGGTTTTAGTTATCATGGTTTCTACCTTTCACTAAAGTACACTGTAAAAAAAATACATTGATAATGAAAAAACGTCAAGAGACTGATATACATGTCCATAGATATGAACAAAAAAACACCAAAAACATATGGTGTCAATATTGGATGTTCTTTCCTCATGATCTAAACTTTTAAAGATCAAAAAGTGAGAACATCAGGAGAACAATTCTCAATGTTTATGTGGCCCCAATACATAATAGTCTGAGATCGACTATGTCAATGAATTATGATATATATAGACCATTTTTATTTTTTTCGCCGTAATGTCATTGTATCATGAGATACTCATTATATTCAAGTGTCCTTTAAAACCTTTTATATGAAAATTAATTAGTGGAAATTACCATTAGATAGTGGACATAGAAATTTATAATATATAATATTATGTGTAAATCACATATAACTAATATTATGCATGATATGGAAATCCAAAAGTATTGTATATTTGGGATTAGGGAACCCACTTTTACAAAAAAAAAATATAATTGAGTTATGAAATATATATATATAAATACATATATAAAATTAAATCAAAACAAAGTAAAATTCACTACAAATTATCAACAATATTAGTAAATATAATAATCTATTAAAATCATTTGTTATGTAATAAAATTTATTTCAGAATTTGGATACTATAAAAGATAAAAATATTTATTATTATAACTATTTTAAAAATAATAGATAATATAATTAGAAATTATTATTTTTTTTAAAATTTATTTTTTAATTTATTGTTTGATTTAATTTCAATATAATGTTTAAATCATTTATTATTAAAATTGAAAATTTTAACATCATTTTTAAATTTAACATTTTAATATAATATTATAATGGATTTTTTTATTTTTTTAAAATACTAAATTTTAAGGTAAAATGTAAAAATACTATTTTTATTATTGCCTTCCCTATTTTGAAATTTATTGATTATTTGAATATATTAAATGTTATTAAAACCTATTTCCAATAAAATTATATATTATAATAAAGAAAAAAAAATTCTAAAATGTAATTCTAAATCAATAAACTCATTCGCAATATTTTTAAAATTTATATACTTTTTTTAATGAGAGATGTTCTTCTTATCTATTTAGTTTAATTATTTTGAACATGTTGAAAATGATATATGTATTTATTTTATACTTAAATAAAAATATTTTCCATGATAAGAAATATTTTAAATTCATTGAATTAATATTATTGAGAATTATTTCTTATTCATAAATCTATTTGCATAAAAATTCAATTTTGTAAAAAAATGGGGGTTTACATGTTATATGTACTATCATTAAGATAAATTTCCCCAAACAGAAAATTTTAATTTGATAAAATTAATATTATATTTTAGATAATAATTGTTAAATTATTTAATATAAAATAATTATTTTTTGGGTTTAGAATTAAGATTATTAGGATTGATGCCAATTATAATTAAAAAGGTAAAATAATTATTTTTAAAATATTTTTTATTTATATCAGAGATTTCATATCTATTAAATTAATTTAATTTTATTTAAATAATTATTATAATATTATGTTTGAAATATGAATTATATATTTTAATATTTATTAAATTTTTTATCAATAGTAAATAATATTAGTAATCGAAAATGGTAAAAATATCTTTTTAATACTAAAATATGTTTTGAAAGAAATATTTGTTTTAATCTAAAAGTTAATTATAAATACTTAGAAATTTAATTAGATTAAATAGTTGTTAAATTTTTTCTATAATATCTGATTTTCTTTAATTTTAACTTATATGTTTAGTAATAAATTAATTACCAATGTATAATTATAGTTACTAAGGGAAAAACTAAAAGTATAAGGTTTTATAAATTTAGTGAATGGCCCAAAACCGGTCAATGTTTTCATCAAATAATTTTTAGGGATAATTATATACCCATATAATTTTCTAATTAAAAATTTCTATCTTTTTTAACCTTTTACACTATAGTAGTGAAATTATATAATTAGATTACAAATAAAATTTACAAAACTACCTTTCTATTCCCTAATAAATGAATACCACTTCGTCTATTAAAATGATAAAATTTTCTTTAGAATTGATCATTAAAAATATTACATTTTAATTAAATATAAACCCATAACAAAAACATAATCCTATTTTTTCTCAATGTTTTACTAAACACTTCTATTTCAAGGGATCATCCAAGTAAAAATCAAGTCTCAAACGAATTAGTTATCACTTTCTCAAGTATTTATTCCTAATATTACTCTTATAAATAAATTATCCACAAAATAATAAGGTGAAATAAGTATAAATATCATATATATTTTTTATATCAATTATAAAACCCTAATATAATAATTTCTATCCACTAGGAAAATTAATTACACACAAAGTGCGTTGTGCGGACTGCCGCCTCCATGAATCAATGTCTTTTGTTTTTCACCACTACCTTTAATGGATGGTATTAATGGTGGAGATGAAGTAATATTTTGATTTATCTGAAATAATTATAATTATTATATTTTAATTATATAAAAACTTTCACCCTTTATCCCACATTGAGAAACATGAACAATAATCAGCATACATGTTGATTCCCGCTTATATGGTGAAACATTTTTTTTCTAAATTAAAAAAAATATATTAACAAATATTTATCCATAAACTAAAACAAATATAATACCATTATTATTCTATTATAATGATGTTATTTCAAGATTAACTCATCTTTTAACATACATTCTAGTTGAGTTAAAACGTCATAATGTTTGGGTCAGTTTATCCACCTAAGTGATACATGATCTTATATTAAATTATGGATGATTATTGGAACATGAAAACTAATATTATTATCTTATTTTATGAAAATAATTATTTTTATATAGTTATAGAAATATTATATTTTGAATTTAACTTATTAATAAAGAATTTTTTTGGTCTCACGAATTATTGAAATAATCTATTACTAAAATGGTTGTCACATTACATAACCAAAACAAAAATGGAATGAAATAAGAATATTTTAATTCAATATATGTTATATTTTTTTGAATCATAAATGGTATATAAAAATTAACCTAGTATAAAATGATGTGTAATGATATAAAATTTATAAAGTAAGCATGAGTAATTAAATATATTAACATGATATGTTCTAAATAGAATACAATTAATTAAATGCAAGAAGAAAGTTATTATATATTACTATGATAAATAAAAATTAATATGAGAATGTTTAATAAATAGGTAATTAATATTTTTTCTTAATGACAAAAGAGAGAAATCACTATTGATTAAAATTAAGAGAAATGGTAACAGACTTATTATCTCAAAACCCTTTCTTATAGATATATAATGTTCGTATATAAATTCATTTTCCCTGAATTTACATTTTAAATAAATACAAATTTTAATATCTGGGAAATTATTTTGATAAAAAGTTTCATTTTATGAATTTTTTCTTTTTCATTATCTAGAAAGAAAGAAGACACATTGAAATGGGACTCGTAACTATGACTTACACATCCATGAATTATTTTTATTTAAAAATATCTTCCATGAATTGGTTTTCATTATATATGATTTATATATATCTCAAGACATAAAATTTTATATTTTATTATATTATGATTCTTTTTGAAATTTTATTTTTAAACCAATAATTACTTAGTTATATGTTATATGAAAATCTATTTTGTCCATGGGTTCAATATTACATGTTTATGATTGATTTTAGGTTGGAAACAAGTTTATCGATGATTTGGGTGGTGTCATATAATTCTATCTAATACATTGGAATAATCTTATATCTCACGTGATAGTTAGGAATTAACATAATGGTATTTTTCACATATGGTGGGTATGATGGGTTTGCTCATATTTTAAAGCCTGGACACAATTATTTTTTTAACATAAGTGTATGAATAATGAGTTTCTCATAAAAATTTAAAAAAGATTTTTATTTTCCACATTTTCATGTTTGATATGTTTTGAGACCATTATAAAATATTTATAATATTATGTTATGTTTAAAGATTAATTTCATTACCATGAAATGTTTTGTTTTCATAATTATTTCTAGTAAGGTATTTTTCACTTTTATTCCATATCCAAGTGATGTATGTTTTTTTATTTTATTCCTTATTAATGATTCATTTAGGATCTTATATTTCAATATCATGTTTTAATACATTCATATACAGTATTATGATATGTTATTAATATTTTTATGTCTCCATCATGCTCTCATCCATGTTAATGTTGTATTATATTGTATTTTTTACTGAGAATTTGAGATCATCCTTTTCTTATGTTTCCATTACATGGGTTATTAATATAATTAAATAATGTGGGATGTATAGGAATGGGTCTTGAGGAGTAAACTAATGGAAATATAATGGCACATGTTATAAAATAATATATTTTTGAAACTAGTTTCCACGACACTAAATATTTTGTTATATAAATTATATAAATATTGTGTGATGTAATTTTTATATCATGGGATTAATATCAATTTATATTATATTATTTATGGGTCACTAAATATGGTATCATAATATATTGTAGTCTATTTGGATATTATTTTATTTTATTCTATAAATTTTAGTAGTGGCATTTAGAGAAAACCCATTGGAAAATTCTATGGTATAAGTCTATGTATAAGATAAAATTGTTATGTATTGGTAATGGATGGATTATATGGTTTTCGAGAAATACATATTTTCTAGATACTATAGGTGGATATAGTGTTAGCACATATGAATCTCGAGGTAACAAACAAGAAAATATTTAGTTGTGTATAACACATCCATCATTTGGGTGCACTGTGAGTGGTCCATTTATACAAAACCTGGTTTGACGATCATAAGTGATATTCATTGGTGAGTCTCATTATCTTTACAAACCATTTTTATGGATTTTAAAATATATAACTTTTTTCACTTATAAATAAAATCATGGATAAAATAAATTGAAATAGACTGATTCATTGGTTAAAATATACGTGTCATTTTTGAAATCATTGATATAATTTTATAGTTTCATTTTACGTACAATAATTAATTTACATATAATCATTCCATGTTTTTATTTTGAAAAGGTAATGTTGGGAGACCATAAAATCAAATTACCAATGGGTGTAAATAGAAATGTTGATACTATCCAAAGAGGAATCCTAATGATATTGGGATTCAAATTTAAACTATCATGGAAAATCTCAATTAAATATCTTTAGCTTTAGGGAATATGTCAAATAATATAGGGCACAAAAACAAACCAAGAATGATAAAAGCTACTATTTAATAGTTTATGTGAAATTTTCCTCCCTATAGCAGTGGGCCTAGTAATCTACAATTTATTGAGAATAGTGTTAATATAATGTAATAAATATTTTATTTTCTCTAATGAAGAGACCCTGAGAAGGTTGTTTTGGTGTTCTATCATTTAGAAGGTGATACAGATGAGTTTTCATCCCCCATTAAGTATACGATGTTAATGTATTATGTTGACTATATGGAATGAGTTGAATTAAAGAATATATACTTTAGTAAGTATATAACATATACACTTAAAAAATAAATCATGAATTCTTGGAATTAAATCATAATGGTGTTGATTCTATTTGGCCTTATGAGGAAAATTTCATAGGACTTCGATTGTAGGCCTTGAGTTTAATCTCTAATATTGAGGATAAAATTGAACACTTCATTAATAGATTAAATAATTTATTTTAAAAGGAATGATCCATAATATACAATTTAAGATGGGAATATATTTTTGTATGTTCTTTTAAGGTGATATAAAAAATTTAACCTCTCAATTTTTATAGAGAAAAAAAGAGATTTTTGGAGTATCATGTAAGAACCTATGATAGGACACATGGTGGAAAGGAATCCCAATTTCCCACATGTAATAAAAATGTTAGGAAGCACATAGTTTATTATATAAAAGGAATAATTAAGTGCATCATGTGTGGAAAAGTAGTAAACCATTCCATCAACCATTGAACATCAGTTATGTGACCAACTAAGGAAATAGAAAAGAAGAAGGTCCCGACTAATGTCCCACATGAATCCTAATTTCTAAATTAAAATCATTTAATTATTCAGGTGAATAAATTACCAAAACCTCAAGCTAAAAGGGAAAATATTCCCCTAAATCCACAAATTCTATGGGAAAGAAATATGGTAAGTCGCAAATAACTACCATCAATGAATATAATAATTATAAATTGATGTGAGATACACTTGATATGTTGTCCAGATTTTATAATACCATGGTTTATTTTTTTCATTTAATTATTTTACATCTCAAAAAATTTATAAGAATTTGAAATTATCACACTACACAATGGAAGTTGAATTATCTATGAAAACCTATGATAGCCCGATGATCACATCTAGTATTCACAAACCATCTATGATCACAACTTATGGGAGGATACATCCAACAAATATAACTCATAATTATTATGTTAAATATTATGTAGTATTATGGATTTAATTGGTTTTACCTAAATAATAATGATAACAAATTTTAGGTCATTAATCCCTCATTTCATATACCAATTAATCCTATTATCATGTATCGAAGGGAGGATGTCATGAAATATTCTATCATTGATAACAATCCCTTTTCATATAAATATTCTAACTTAAACCTAGATGAACTTTCTAATCTCCCCCAAATCATGTGGTTGAGTTTTAAATAATAATTATACCTATATCAACAAAAATATAAAATATTATATATATAATGCATCTCATTGATTTAGAGGTGTTAAAGAAACAACTGATATAATATTTAGACAATGGTATTATTCAACAATTCACTACACCATAGGGTGCACTATACCTTTTTTTCAAAAAGAATGATGGATCGATTTTCCATTACATTGATTATAATGATATTAATAAAATCCAAATAACAAAGTACCATCTACCTTGTATCGATGATTTTGATCTACATCAAGGTTAACAATACTTCTAGAATATTATCATTCAATCTATATACCTTCAATTAAGGCTCAAAAGGTGGGATATATCTTTGATGGAATTACGTAAAATATATCAAAACATAGAGATTCTAGTAATTTTATATGAACATAAAAACATGCCTAGAGTCTTCATGGATCTAATGACTAAAGTCATTGGATACAATTATGATCATTTTGTGTTTATAATTATAAATGATATTCTTATATATTCAAAAAGAAAATAAGATCATGATATCATTTGTGGATTTTTTTATAAAACATTTATATTGGATAATATGTATGAAAAATTTAGAATGTGTGAATTTTATATAAATAAATTATCTTTCATGGGTCATTTAATCATATGAAATGGAATATCAGTAGATATTTCAAAATTGATTTTATCAAAAAATGACCCAGAATTACCATTATAGTTGAGATCTATGGTTTTTTTGGGTTAGGAGGATATTGTTGACACATTGATTGTAATTTATCACATATATCAAATCCAATTAACAATCTTATGTGAAAAATAAATATTTCCCTTTAATATTTAAATGTGAAGAATGTTTTATGGAACTAAAGAATAGGTTAGCACACAATCCTATTCATATATTACCCAATTTAGGGGAAGTGTCTATAATATATAAAGATTCTTCAAAAATGAATTTGAGTTTCATAGTTAGGTTTAGTGATATGTTATTTTTCTATGGATTATTACAATTAAATTCAGATGAGTAAATTTAAAAAATTTATGATTTAGAGTAAAAAAAATTACATTTCAATTCAATATTTGGAAAAATTATCATTATGGTGAAAATTTATATTTATATAATATTCATAGGAGCATGAAATATAAATTCACATATAAGGAATTGAAATTTTTTTAAAGGGTATAACTGGAGTTGATAATGTATTTCTATATATCCATAATTTTCCACCATGTAAAGGTGAGCAATGTTTTTGATCCTCTATGTATAATTGATTATGTTAATCTATCCATGATGTGGATTGAATAATCCCCATTCCTCAAGTATTAGAAGGGGATTAATCATGATGTTATAATAGGGCGAGTAAAATATTTTCATTTTTGTCTAAGTGCTCATCCTTTTATTAATATAATGGTCAATTAAGAATAAAAATATGATTTAGAGCTAGTGAAATGCTTGAAAATATTCTGGAGTCCAACTTTCATAATTATGGAATTGTATATTTTGGAACTCAGATATATATCACATCAACGACAAAATTGAAGAAGGAACTTTTGGATGATGCACATAGATTATCCTTCTCCATACATCCACAAAGTATGAATATGTATATAGATGTAAAACAATATTTCTAGCTAAAAAATATGATGATAGAGATTGTAAAATATATTTCATAATTCTTGGAATGCCATCAATAAATTTCTAAATGACAAAATGTTTAAGGTGATGTTGAAACTAATAACCATTCCGGTATCGAAATGGGAAAACATGAAGATAGATTTCAATATAAGACTACCCAAAACATCTATACTATATGAAATTTTGTGGGTTATATTCATTCACATTACAAATTCAACACATTTTATTTCAATCATAGAATTTTTATCCCTTGACGAAGTCAAAAAAATGTATGTAAATTGTATTGGATCTAAAGAGTAACAATTTATATTATATGTAATTAGAAAATGAGATTTATTTTGTCGTTCTTTGGAATTCATTTAAGAGAGGTAGATAGATATATTTTCATTAGTATTGTGTATCATCCTCAGAAAACATCACAGTATCAATGTATAACACAAACAATTATGAATATGATTCTATATTATATAATAAATTTCTAGGGATATATGGATCAACAACTTCCCCTAGTAGAGTTATCATATTAAAAAATTTCTATTATAGAATTACATTGACACTAAATTAGGCTATATATGAGAATAGATACTGGAATCCAACATGCCTGGATGAAGTTTCATAATGGAAGTTGATAGTTCCAGACCTTATCCACAAAATGATGTATAATGTTCAAAATATTCAATGACATTTGAAAGCCATGTGATGTATTCAGAATAGTTTTTAAGATAATTTTCAATGCAATAGTCGTTTTGATTTTGGGGATAAGTAATTATATTAAATATCTCTATAGAAGTGGGTTATGAAATTTGGGGATAAGGGAATTTTGATATCTAGATATATCAAACCCTTCATGATCCTTGAACATGTTGGGATTGCAACATTTTTTTGTGTATATGCCTTTAATCCTCTCCAAGTTTCATGATGTTTTCCATGTATCTCTTCTATGATTGTAAATTGCAGAACCTCCACATCTTCCAAGCTCAGAATATATGGAACTGCAACATGATCTCTCTTAGGAGAAACAACCTGAAGTAATTATAGATAAATTAGATGGGGTTATTCAAAACGAGACCTCTAATATGATCCATGTTCATTGTTAAAATCATACGTTATAAGATGTTACGTGGGAACCATATGTTTTGATGAGACAAAATTTCCATTACTGGTTTTCTTCTATGTAATCATATTTTTCGGATGAGATTATTTTAATGTGTACAATATAATGGCCTATATATTTCATACTTAATTAAATACCATGTTTTCTAGATTTATCTACAAGCTGCATTGAAACAAAATAAAAATATAGACCATTATAATAAATATTTAAAATTAGAAGTTATGAAAAATAGTAATAGAATTTGGAAAATAATATAAATAAATAGATTTATCGAAAAGAAAAATAGTAAAATTCACATTTAATAATAATAAAATTATACATATGAGAAACTAATAAAATATTTTATTATTCCTAATTTGTTTTAAAAAATTTATATATTTTAGGATTTAATTATTTATGACCTACAATACTGAAATGTGAATAGTTAATACATGTAAAATGGTTTTAATGAGAATTGTGTGGTCAGGAAATATTGTTATTTTATTTTATAATAATGATTCAAAATTTTAGAAGGATAATAAGAAAAAATCATCATTATTTATATATTTCTCAATTTTATATTATATTAAAATAAATTATCTCTATTCCTAAAAAATAAATAATTTCTTCGTAAATAATGAAAATACTAATTTTATTAATTTCATAAATTTTTTGAAATTAGTTTATTTTATAAATACATTGATTGTTTTCGATACCCTTTTTAAAAAAATTGAATTTATAAAAACATTAAAAAATCATTTTAAAATACTATATTTAATTTATAAACTCATTCTCAACATTTTGAAACGTTATATGGTGTTTTTAGGAAAAATGTTTTTCAAATGTATTGTTTAATTAATCATAAAATAATAAAAATGGGTTTTTGGTTTTTTTATTTCTAAATAAATATTTTTATTATTATAATAATTATTTTAAATTCATTAGAATAAAAATATTAAAAATTATATCATGTTCACCAAACATTGGTCATAAAAATACACTTTTCTAAAAACGGGTTTTTACGTATTACATTAACTATAATTAAGAATAATTTCATTAAACATCGAATGTCAATTTTCAAAATTATTATTATATTTTATATAATAATTTTCATATTATTTATTATCACCAATTAATTGTCGTTTTTCCAATTTAGATTGTTATGATTTATGTGAATTTATATAATAATGGTGAAAGAATTATTTTAAATTAGGGTTTTTATAATAATAATGAATTCATATAAAATAAAATAAATTAAATTTATTTAAATAAATAATCTAATACTATGAATAAAGAAAAAAAATAAGTTAAAAATAATATACATTTTCATCAATCCTAAATAACAATAAGAATCTGTAATGGTCAAAGTGTATTTTTTCTAGTAACATATTTTCTATACATATTATCCGTTTTAATTTAAAAGTTACTTTGAAAATATTTTAAATTTTATTTTTTTGAAATAGAATCTAAATTTAGGTTTATGACACATAATATTTTTTATTATGTCTATCGTATATGTTTAGGGAGAATTTAATTACTAAAGTAAAAACTAGTAAATGATTTTTAAAGAAAAAAGGAAAAGGATATAACCAATTAGAGAATAGAATTAAACTACTCAATATTATCCCCATGTGAAATATTTGGAGAATATGAAATCAAAGAATATGTCCCATATATATTTTTTAATTATTTTGGAACCTTTATCCCCTAAATATTGAAAGGATTTAATTAAATTTTAAATGGTGTTTCCAAAACTACTGTTCCCTTCTCTTGTAAAATGATTCCAATTACACTTTTCCAAATATACACATAACCTATGAATTTATCCATTGAAATCATTAATTATTATCTCCTTATAACCCTCTCCCACCAAAAATATATGTAGTTCATTTATATTCACCCCAACCTCTTCAATTTCAAGGTAACTTCTATAGAAAAATAAAGATTCTAATGTAAGTGATGTAACATTCTTGTGTTTTTATTCACAATATTACTCTCAAAAATATATTATCACTATAATAATATTTTTCCATAATTATAATTATATTACTATATATTGTTTTATTAAAATTTGAACCATTATTTAACCATTTCCATAAACATAGAAGAAAATAAAAGAAAATTTTTAGCGTAAAGTGTAGACTACTGCCCTAATGAAGAGACATCATTTGTTTTTGAGACTTCCATTCATGGATGGTCACGATGGTGGTAATAATTTCTAAAATAATATATATATTATATAATTTTAATTAAATTATTTAAATTTAATTACTACCTTCACCCCATATGACGTGCTGAGAAATGGGGAGACTTATCGTTAGTACGGGAAGATTACCACCTCCATTATGAAATGTTTTTCATTTTTCATCTAGATTATTATAAATTATATAAAAATAATAAAATATTTTTTTATAAAAATAATAAAATAATGTATTTATATTTATTATTATTTTATAAATACATTTTATTAAAATAAACACCCCCTTAACAGTATTTTCCCGTCGAGTTAATATGTGTTCGAATTCGGGTTGGTTTACCCAACTATAGGAAAAATGATTTAAAATATGATTGTGGATGGCTATGGAAACATGAAAACAAAAATTTATAAATATTATTATTAAATAAATATTAGTATATTGTTTTTGGAAATTGTTTATTAATTATATAACATATTTTTAATGTAATATTTTTATTCACTTAAATTAACGAAATACTGTATTATCAAACCGGTTTTGAAATAACGTAACTAAAACACACCTATAATGAATGACGTAAATTTTAAATAATTTGAAGTTATATATTTTTTTATATTAAATAATATATCAATAATAAAAATAATATAAAATTTAGGGTACCTATATCACCATTATAAATCTTGTGGAAATATTTAATGATATTAACTATTTAGGTTGAAAATAGATAACATCAATTTAAATGCATGAAAAGATTTTTTATTAATATGGAATATATATGGAAATTAATATGAGTAAGGTTCTAAAATAATAATTTAAAATTTTTATCTTCAATATACATTATGTTAAATCAATTCTATAGAAAAATAATGGTAAAGGCAAGTGACTTGGTAACTCAAACTCCTTTCATTGAGTTATAAAATTTTCATATAGAAATTTATTTTATAAGAAATTAATTTTTAAATGATGTTCTCATTTTTTATGGAAGAATGAATTCTAAAAAAGAAAATTATATTCAATATTTGTTTTTCATTTTCATGATAATAAATAAGAAAACATTGAAAATAGACTGTTAACATTGACTTTTACCTCGAAGATTTTAAAATGATTTCTAAAAGTTATTTTCAAGATTTTATTCATAATCATAAAATATTATATATCATAATTAATGACTTTTTATATTTTATTATATTATTATTCCTTTTTAAATTAAATTTTTATACAAATGATTTCTTATGTTCATGCTTTATGAAAACCCACTATTTTTCTGTGGGTTAACTATGTTATGTTTATGATTGACTTTATTGGAAAACTATATGTGTGGATGATGATGGTTGGGGAACTATATAACTATCCAATGCATTGGAATAAGATTATATATCATGTTTAAGATTCCCATTTTTATTACATGGGTTATGTAATGATATATGATTTTTGATTTTGTGGCACACATAAGAATGGTATCATTATGAGATGGGTGGGACCTATATCTCCATCCAATGCATTGGGTAAATATTTATATCTCATGGGATAGACATGGCTGGAACGGCAGGTTAATCTGGTTCAGTTAAACAGGACTGAAACGAGGAGTGAACTCGGTTCAGAAATAGACTTTGTCCGTTAAGATAGTCTTGGAAATGAGTCTTGACTAGCAAGAAATGATTTTATATGATTATGTGTGTATGCCACAAAGTTTCGTGTTTTAAGTTATGATTATTTAGATTACATTTCACTGTTATGATTTATCCCATGTTATGAAATTTTGATCTCTTTTGCAGGTTAAGATTTCAAAAATGTTATGTTCTTATGAATATGATGTGATTGATATTTCTTTTGTTTACCCTTACTGAGAATTTGAGCTCACCCATTTGTATGTTTTATTTTCCCCAGGTAAGGAATAAGGATATTAAGTAGGATATTCCAAAAAGGGACTCTAGATATGATGAAATAAATGGGAGACAACGTAGATGATTTATGAACCAGTTGTTTATGTTTCCCAGTTTCTAAAGACAATATACCTATACAGTCCATTCATGGTTTTTTTATATGTTGTAATAAGTGTACTTCAATTATGAAGTATTAACAATGTATGTAATTTATGGGTCGTTATAGTTGGTATCAGAGGAAAGGTATAGTCAACCATTAGAAACTAGGATGTGAAAGCCTTAGTAAGAACCCTAAGGATAAGTCTAAGCATAGATCCCAATCTTAGTGTTTTAGAAATTGACATGAATAACCTATGATAAGACCTTAAGTGTAAAATTTTATTCATGATTATGTGTTTTTTCTATTATAATTAGTGTTTCTCACACGATTCTTCTTGGTTTTAGTCAATCGCTGGAACCCGAAGGACTCGTGTTAATGCGGAATGCGATATAAAATACAATGATTATCCCACTGAGCAACCAAATGACATGGGAGCTGGAATGAAAAATCTTTTAGCCATGCTCACATAACTTTCTCAAGCTATGAATCATACATGGATTCCAAATGAGCAAAAGAAAGAGCAAAATTATGTTGATTCCTTCATGAGGCAGCGTCCACCTTCATTCAGCGGGTCTTCTGATCCATTATTGGCTGAAAAATGGATCAATACCACTGAAAAGATATTTCAGTTCTTCAATGTTTTGAAGATGATAAATTAATCTTAGCAGTATATCGTTTGGAAGGTGATGCTAATCAATGGTGGAATCTTATTAAGAATACGAGGCAATGGGATGAAATTGAGTCCATGGAATGGGATGAGTTCAAGAACTTATTTTTCAATATGTACATCCCTCGTATTCTTCTAACAAAGATGGAGAAGGAGTTTCTTGAACTAAATCAAAAGGATGATGAATCTATTGGTACATATGAAGAAAATTTTACAAGACTTGCAAGGTACGCTTCTGGAATTATTATCCAACCTGAGAGTAATATCAATATATTCTTTAGTGTCTTAAAACCAAGTCTTCGAAGGGAGTTATCCATAAGGGACTTCAATAGTTAGGAGGAAATCGTTCGATGTTCTCTCAAGGTTGAGACAGAGATTGGAGTAACCCATCAGTCATATGGGTTTTATAAGAATAGGAAAGTGGAATTAAAAGGAAAATTTAAAGACCACACTGAAAAGAAGATGAGTTTTCCCTTATTCTCAAAGTGTGGAAAGAAACATGGAGGAAATTGTATTAAAGGGACAAGAAAATGTGATAAGTGTGTAAAAGAAGGTTATCAGGCAATTGAATGTCGAAATAATTGGAAGAAGATGGCTAATGATGCAAAATAAGGCAGGGATACACCGAATTAACCTACTACACTTCAATGATTCAAGTGCAAGGAGATGGGGCATTATTCGAATCAATGCCCAAATCCAAGGGTTGATGATGATGATCGACATCAACAAACTCTCAAGGCCAAAGACAAAGGAATGTCACATGCAATTACTATTGGCGATGTGGAGTATGACAACGAAATGGTGAGAGGTACCCTTACCATCCACTCTAAAGTAGAAAAGGTTTTATTTGATTCTGGATCCACCCAATCTTTTATTTCTGAAGAATTTTCTAAGGGTATCACCGTATTACCTCAACAATTAGATGTTTAGTTAGCTGTGACAACCCCTAATGGCACAACAGTCACATCAAAAGATTATAATTCTTCTCCGAATGAAGATTGTGGGAAAGTGCTTCTTCCAAATCTTGTGATCCTTCCTATTGTGGAATTTGATGTGATTCTTGGCATGGATCAACTTTCTTTATATCGAGATCATATCAATTTCCAAATAAGGGAAGTCACATTTCATTTTCCAGTTCAATCTATGATCATCTATCGACGCAAGGATAAACATAACCTTCCAGTGGAAATTTCTTCCATCTTACGGGTCTTGATTCCACTAAAAGAAGGTTATTTATCACAAATGGTTGGAGATAAAATCATGATTAAGAATATTCCCATTGTACAAGAGTTTGATAATGTATTTCCGGAGGAATTGCCTGGTCTTCCCCCAAATCATGAAGTTGAGTTTTCAATAGAACTCGTACCGGGTGCTTTGCCTATTTCAAAGATACCTTATAAAATGGCCCCAATTGAGTTGTAGGAATTGAAGAAGCATCTCCAAGAGAATCTTGATAAGGGATTCAACCGCCCTAGTGCATCACCTTGGGGAGCACCTGTTCTATTTGTTAAGAAGAAATATGGATCAATGAGACTCTGCATCGATTATCGAGAACTTAACAAGATCACTATCAAGAAAAAATATCCTTCCCCGTGCATTGATGACTTATTTGACCAACTATGTGGAGCTCAATACTTTTCCAAGATTGATCTTCGTTCCGGGAATCATCAATTAAATTTCAAAAGGGACGATATACCAAAGACGACATTCCGTACAAGGTATGGACACTATGAATTTATAGTGATGCCATTTGGTCATACTAATGCCCATGTTATCTTCATGGATCAGATGAATAGAGTCTTTAGAGACTATCCTGATCATTTTGTGGTAGTCTTTATAGATGATATTCTTGTCTATTCAAAGAGCAAGGAAGAACATGAAGATCACTTTTGAATTATATTGAAGGCCTTGAGAAAAGAGAATCATTATGCTAAATTTACCAAGTGTGAATTTTGGCTTCAAAAAGTTTCATTTTTGGGTCACATAATCTCAAAAGAGGGGATAATTGTGGATATAGAAAAAACAGAGGTTATTGAAAGACGATCGAGACCAACAACAGTAACCGAGATTTGATGTTTTCTTGGTTTGGATGGATATTATCGACATATTGTAAAAGATTTTTCACGATTAACTAATCCACACCCCTGGTTGACTCGAAAAGGAGTTATGTTCGTGTGGACGAAGGAATGTGAAGTGAATTTCAAGGAGTTGAAAAGATGGTTATCCCATGCACATGTACTCACACTTCCTTGTAGTGGAGAATGGTTTGTGATCTACAATGATGCATCCAAGAAGGGGCTGGTGTGTGTTCTTATGAAACATGATATGGTGATAGCTTATGTCTCACGACAGTTGAAAATCCATGACCAAAATTACCCAACTCATGATTTGGAGCTAGCTGCGGTAATCATTGCATTAAATTTTTGGATACATTATCATTATGGATAAAGGTGTGACATTTATACTGATCATAAATGTTTAAAGTATATTTTCACACAAAAGGAGCTGAATATGCGCCAAAGAAGATGGTTGGATCTGATTATGGATTATGAATCCTCAATTCATTACCACAATAGGAAATCAAATAAGGTGGAAGATGCATTAAGTCGACAAGACCATGCTCGCTTATCCATGATGAGGATTGCAAAAGATCCAATATTTAAGGATTTACAAAGTATAGATCTTGGAAATATAATGGAAGGGGAAAATTGTATCTTTCTCAAATTAATGTTCAACCATCTATACAGGTGAAGATTAAAGAGGCATAGAAAGAAGATGTAGAGTTACCGAAGAAGGTGAGAAATGTTCATAAATTCAACCTTCATTGTGATGGGATAATAATATTCAGGAATCTGGTTTGTGTTCCTCCAATCCACGAATTAAAGGATATGCTGGATGAGGATCATATTTCTTCATTCTCTATTCATCCTAGAAGCACGAAGATGTATAGGAACCTGAAAGAGTACTTCTGGTGGGCTGGAATGAAAAGAGATGTTGCTGAATATGTCTCTCGATGCTTGGTTTGTCAGCAAGTTAAAGCTGAGAGACATAAGTCTAAGGGAATGTTTCAACAATTACCCATACTCAAATGGAAATGGGAAAACATCACTATGGACTTATTCACCGGACTTCCTAAAACATCCAAAGGCAATAATGCTATCTGGGTCATTGTTGATCATCTTACAAAGTCTGTACACTTCATTGCTATTAGAGAAGATTTCTCTCTGGATCTGTGTGATAGGATATATGTAAAGTAAGTGGTAATATTGCATGGAGTACCACTTTCTATTATATCTGATCGGGATTCAAGGTTTACCTCAAAGTTCTGGTGAAGTCTTCAGCATACTATAGATACAGAGTTGAGTTTCAGCACTGCTTATCATCCTCAGAATACGGTCAGTCTGAGAGGACAATTCAAACTCTAGAAGATATGTTGAGAGCTTGCTCTATGTATTTAAAAGGTGGTTGGGATCAACACCTACCTATGGTGGAATTTTCTTATAATAATTTCTTTCACTCCAATATTCTGATGGCTCCTTTTTAATCTCTCTATGGAAAGAAATGCTGGACTCCAACTTGCTAGGACGAAGTTGGGGAATGAAAGCTATTAAGACTTGATCTTGTTGATGAGATGGCAGAAAAGATCCGATCTATTCAACAACACATAAGATCAGCTCAGAGTCCACAAAAATGTTATTCCAACAACCGAAGAAAAGACCTCGAGTTTGGAGTGGGTGATAAAGTGTTCTTATGAATATCTCCTTGGAAGAGAGTAATGAGATTTGGAAAGAAGGGAAAGTTGAGCCCTAGGTATGTCGGTCCATTCGAAATACTAGATCGTGTTAGGAAGGTAGCTTACCGATTGGCGCTTCCACCGAATCTCTCTCAAGTTCACGATGTGTTTCATGTATATCTCCTGAGAAAGTACATACCTGATCCTTCACATGTACTCAGCTCATATGTTGTACTACTGGAGCAAGATCTTTCTTATAAAGAATAGCCGATAGAGATTCAGGATCATAGCGAAAAAGCCCTACGGAACAAGACCACTCGCTTAGTGAAAGTTTTATGGAGGAGACACCAATTAGAAGGAGCTACATGGGAGCATGATGATATGATTAGGGAGAGGTATCCTCATTTTTTGGTTACAAAGTGACGAATTTTGAAGGCGAAATTCATTTTAAGGGGGGTAGAATGTAACACCCGAGAATTTTATGAGAAATATTTTGTTTTTATGTTATATAAATCATCAATGGGATCTTTCACTACACACAACTCTATCTTGTCTTGCTTTACATGCAATTGTGGCCATCCTCGATAGCTTGTGTTGTACGCAATACCGAGTTTTACTAAACAACGATATGCTATTAAAATGTGATTAAAACTAGCCGTTATGAATAGTAATAACCACTTTTTGAAATTTTATAAATTTTATTTTTCAAAATGGACTTCATTTTTGGATTCGGAATATCGAAATTAGCCTAGGGTGAAATTTTGGTATTTTTCTGAAAACATTCAATTTTTTATGAATAGTGAAAACACTGGGTTACTATTTAAAAACCAACTTTTTATTTAAATAATTATTTATTTTATTTAAATTTATTTTTGGTCAAAATTGATCAATAATACCTATATATTTTCAATTTAACTCATTGGAGTCATTTTATAATAATTTTAGATATATAAAAATTTTATTGAACTTTTCACGGTCTTTTACCCACCTCCTAGGAGAATTTGAAAATTTACATAAAACATAATTTTTCTACTTTTGTGAATGGAATTTCAAAAATCCGAGAGACACAGTTGATTTCAGAAAGTAAAATGGGGTTCAATGGGATGAAATTATTTTTCATGAATAGTTACTTTTTACTTTTATTCTGCACGGTTAAAATTAAATAGGGTAATTAAGGGTAAAAATGTTATTATTATTACCCTAACACAAGTAAAAATCCTATTGGATACGTGTAATTAGACCAAAAACAACCTTAGGAATAAAATATGACCATTTAGGCCCACATGGATTAGATTAGGACATTTATTATTAATTTATTTAATGAAGGGTTAAAATAGTTAAAATCAATGTTTAATAACTAAATCATTTTTTATATTGGGTTATACATAAGATAAATTCGACTATAAATATTCATTATAAATATAAAAAGATTTCCTACATATGTGTATTTTATTTTTAATTTTTAGACTTTACATAATTTAATTTATTTATGACATAATGATGATGCAATAATTATATTATTAATGAAATATTGACATAATTGATGTTATAAATACCCAAATAAATGTAATTTGAGACATTTTATGAATTACAATAATTTTTTATGTTAATATTACATGTTAGTATTGATTTAATTAACTTTTTAGAACTAATATTTCTGTTATGATTTTCAAAAAAATCATTTACCAAATACTGTCAAAATTGACATAAAATAGTTTTTAAAACAAATATTATATTATTAATTGTTATTTTATTCCTAAAAGTATATGGTTCAGCCAAATGACTTTGATAAGGTTATAAATATTATTAATAAACAACTTGGGGTTCATTTGTCTTGTTATAGTATGTTTTTTAACCTTATAATGTAAGAAAACCAGAAGACACGGTAAAAGTTAAATTATCTAACTTAATGTTAAATATAAATGATAAGGTTAAAATAGATACCTAAACTTATCTAAATTATATTTGATGAGAGTATTTCGACCCATCCCCACCTTAGATTCTAAATAAATCAATTTGGAGCTATTAAAAACCGAATATGACTTTATAATAACATAATATTTTTAGTTTTTCCAAAGGTGCCCCTCTCCTCCCTTATAAAAGGGAACCTTCTCCCTCTATTCCTCACACCACTTTGAGCCTTCATTCATGGCCAAACCCTGCCCAATTCTCTTCTCCACTTCCCTAGTAACATCCTAGAGGTTCTGGTCTTCATCAAAGACCAATTTTAGTGCCCTAAGAGAAGGTCTCAAAGAGGCGCTTCAAAGAAGAGGTACTGTCTGTTACCGATTTTTCAACTTTATTTATTCTTCCACTTCTTATTCTTTAGTTTTTTCATTATGAAGTAATTAAATCAGTATCACTCATATACTTATATGTTTTTATTAGTATGAAACAACCCCATTTCACCATACATCCATTCTACGGAAAATTAAATCAACGTGCGTGCGTACGTATGGAATACCGTCTCCACGCCGTGGAGTAATCTATTTTCAACCACCACCTTACTTGGGTGGGTATAATGGTGTAAATAATGACTATACATGATTATTTTAAATTGATATTGATTCTGAAATAGTATACACACATTCTAATACAATTCCACGATCATGGAAACGATATCATCGCTCGTGCGTACGTACGGAATACCGTCTCCACGATGTGATGCGACTCGTTCTACATGATCTTAATTTCATAGTGATTATATAAATGAAATTAATGAATAAATATGATATATATTACACTACTAGCATTCTATAAATGTGGTATCTATAACCTAAAAATAGTAATGAGAATTTATTCGACAAAACACGCATAAGAACAAAAAGTAATAAACACCCGAATAACAAGTAGCAATGAAATATTACTAATAAGAATCTAATAATATGACCATATATAATATCATAACAATTTGGATGATTCTGGAATAAGTCAATAACATTATTTAAATCATTATACAGGGGGTTCATAGACTTACGAAGTAAATCAGACCTATGGTAAGGGAAAATCTCACAATCTCATTTTTATCCAAGATTGTTTATACTTCAGAATTTACTGGGGAATATTTATCATCCACATCCATGTTTCCTCAATATGTAATATTTTTTCCCTCCACATAAAATTTTTTAAATCCAATTTTACCCTTCGGTGAGTTTTTAGTATATGATATGAATGGAATATTTTGTCGTTTTTTGTACGAGGTGCTTTTTGACTTTTCCGACCAAAGTACGGGAAGAATGTTTTTTTAACTTATACGACATGAATGTATTTTTTTATAACATTATTTCCATGAAACTTCCATTAAAAATTTTCAAGTTTTTTTTAATCAAATTCTTTTTCAAAATTATATTAAATGTTAAGAAAGGAAAATGTTTTTGAAGTAAAATGGAGATTTTCCTCAAGAATGGAGTTCAAGCATTTTATCAAAATTATTTTCCATCTAAGATAATATAGGGTTCTATTTCAATCCCTATTATTACATTGATTTGATTATGTTATGATGGAATTATTTTTATTATGTCCTTTTATATTATATGGATTATGTTATGATGGCATGATGTTTAAGATTCCGATTTTTATTACATGGGTTATGCAATGATGTATGATATTTGATTTTTTGGCACACATAAGAATGGTATCATTATAAGATGGGTGGGACCTATATCTCCCTCCAATGCATTGGGTAAAGATTTATATATCATGAGATAGACATGTCTGGAATGGCTGGTTAATCCAGTCAGTTAAACAGGACTGAAACGAGGGGTGAACTCAGTTCAAAAATGGACTTTGTCCGCTAAGATAATCTTGGCAATGAGTCTTGACTACTAAGAAATGATTTTCTATTATTATGTGTGTATGCCACAATTTTTCATGTTTTAAGTTATGATTATTGGGATTAAATTTCACTACTATGATTTATCCCATGTTATGAAATTTTGATCACTTTTGCAGGTTATGATTTCCAAAATGTTATGTTCTTATGAATATGATGTGATTGATATTTCATTTGTTTATTATTACTGAGCATTTTAGCTCACCATTTTGTATGTTTTCTTTTCCTCAGGTCAGGAAGAAGGATATTAAGTAGGATATGTCAAAAATGGACTCTTGATATGATGAAATAAATGGGAGACAACATAGATGATTTATGAACCAGTTGTTTATGTTTCCCAGTTTCTAAAGAAAATATACCTATATGGTCCTTTCATTGTTTTGTTATATGTTTTAATAAGTGTACATCGATTTTGAAGTATTAACATTGTATGTAAAGTATGGGTCGTTATACCCCAGACAATAAACATTATATAATGAATCAAAACAAATCAAATGAAAAATAATTCACAAAAGAAAAATAGATAAGATGAATTATAAACATAATCATTACCCATCTGATTTTGGTATGTCCAAGAATAGATAAATTATGTGGTAAAATAATTTAATCAATTAAAACACACAACTAAAATAAGAACAAAAAATATCGTTTCTCATCCTAGTCTCCCTCCCAATAATAATATATATAGACTCCTCTATAATCTTTTACATTGACTAATGAAAATATAACTCACCTCAAATATATTTAATGAAATTAGTAAAGGTATACATGATGGATATAATAATAAAAACTAAAATAGATAGAATTAATACCTTAACGTTACCATATGTCATTATTTAACAATTACCAACACAATTCTCAAAGAGAGGTTGGTATAAAAAATATAACATGTTAGTAAAATGATGATAGGTTTCATCAACTATGATTAGTAGGTAATCCAAAATAAACAACAACCCTATTAGTTATTTTTATATGAAATTTCCATTTCTATCAAGTTTGAAACAAATTATAAACAATATTTTGTTTATTATTTTATTAAAACTATTAATTATTTATAAATGAATTATAAAAAATCCATTTTCAATTGAATAAACAATCACCCAAAATATTTTTTCTTGGGTGAAACCCCATTTCAATAAAATACACAATAAATTAATATACTTTAAATAAAATTTTGGAATATAATTTTCAATCAACATTTATGTAGACATTTTACTAATGAATAAAAACATAGTTTAAATTGAACCATGATCAAATGTAACACATCCCAACAACTATAAAATCTTTAGTCTTGTCATAGAATACTATAACTGCATGGAGGACCAACTAGTATATGAATATATAACTATTAAAAATGACATGTGATTAATAATTAAAATACTAAAATAACACATTATGTTTTCATCAGTAGCCTTAAAGATGAGAAAATAACATAAACTGAACAAACACTAACCTAGAGAGACAATTCATAGGACAGTAATGAATAAGTGTAGCACATGTACCTAGAGCTCTGAACTAACAACTCATGGATTCCAAGGATATGTAAATGGAATTTATCATTTCAAAATCACTATGTATATGAATTAATAATAGATTTTATAATTAAACTAACATATCATTTCATCTCCTTCGAACACCCTTTAAAGAACAATCTCTTTAAATAATACATACAAATAAGTAATACACTATCATTTTCAGGAATAATCCACATATTTTAATTTAATAGGAATTCACAATCCATAATTAAATGTGAATACCTAAAAGGGAGGTATTAACATCCCCTAGAAACATTAAAAGGATCAAATGAGTCCATTCAGATAATTTTTTTAAATAACACTAAAATTTCCCCTTTTAATTTATTTTAAAAAACCACACATAGAGATATATAAAAATATATGTGTATTTATTTATTTATATACATTTATATGTGTATAACCACCTAATCTAAATAAATATTTCAAAATCACTAATTTTTATCAAAATCCAATCTCAAATTATTTTATTATTAATTGGGTTCAATTATTAAATGAAATTTCTTGGAAAAATTAAAATCCAATAAATGATTTTCATTAAAACCCATCACACAATTTAATATCCCAAAATTAACAACTAAATGAATTTTAGTTATTTTATTGAACCATAAATGTTGATGATAGTTGTTAAAAAATCTGAAACTATGAATTCTTAAAAACATTGTCCCTCATAGTAATTGTAAACTAAGTAAAATCTGGTATCTTCTTTATAGTACATTTTAATCACATGTAATAAAAATATGAGTGCTAAAAAATAAATTTAAAACAAAAGTAATGAAGGTTCTAGTATTGAATTATAATTAAAAGTTAAAACCTACCTGAAACTCAATAACTTTAATATTATGGGTTTTATTCCACCTAAATAAATACATTGATTATCTAGAGCATAATTAGGTACCCAAAAATTGTCATATGTCTAATGATGTTCGACTTAATGTGAAGGAACTATACAAACCAAACATTAAATCATTGACGAACTTTTCCCCTGATACAACAACAACCACAATAATCAGTCTTAGGAGAGGCCCGAAAATACTATGAAATTAAAATACAAAAAAGAAAACCCCCAAGATATTGTTATAGTTTATCCTTTATGTGTGGGTAGTGATGGGGGAATACAAATAAGAATAACAAATGAAGGTGTGATGAAAATTAGACCTTAGAATGAATAATATAAATGATGAGATGATAGAAGAAAAATCAGAATCCATAGAAAATACTGACGTAGAGGTGTGGGAAAGAGAGACCATTGGCCTAGTGAATTATGGGAACCTTAAGGGAGAAAATTTAATTTTTAATACATGAATTTAAATTTATGAAATAGAGTAATTTTTTTTAAATAGAAATGAGAACTATGTATAGTTTGGCTACATAGATTCCAAAAATGTTCACTAAATATGTTCCCTCTACTACAATCTTATAAAAAATTGCATGAGTGGGGTTAATAGATATGGAAAATATGAACCATTTTTTTTCATTATTATGGTTTTAGATGCACTCAAATGTACTTTCCAAGCATTCTAGTAACTGTACAACATCCGTGGTCTTGAGAAGAAATTCTAAAGATTCCAAAATATCATGACATGTTTGTTCTACAATTCAAATATGAGATAATGATAATTAAATAAATTAAATAATAGAAACTTAAAAGGTATGGTTGTGATATTACATCCATATATCAATTATAAAAAACCTATAAAAACAAAATAGAGAGCCCATGGAAAAATCTCATGGTTTATTATATCAAAAGAAAATAGACTACATGATGTATAAATCATTTCTTATAAAAAAAAATCTAATAAAATGGAAAATTAATAAATAAATAGAAAAGAAATTAAGAAAAATAACATTAGTCTCTAACCAAACAACTATATTATATTCTTATAAATAACCATCCCCTTTATCAGTAATCATATTAATCCATAGTTCATCTCCAATATGGTTCCAAAAAATAAATTGAATCAAAATTTTCTATCCATGTAAATCAAAATAAATTCCATATAAACAAGTAGGGGAGGATTCTGAGGATCCATTAGGATTTTCCAACTCAATTGAACTTACTATGATCCAGTAATAATGTTAATACATTTAGAATTTTTAGTTTAGTTACACTATACCACCATAAACATATACCATGAATACACATACAATATTTTCATTTATGAATTCCATCATAATTTAGAAGATACATGAACCCCCAATGACCCATTCTAGTGGTACCCACCTACATCTCAAGTCCATCATTCCTATATGAATAGAAAAACCTCTCTAATCCCAAATTGGGATACCATAAGGCCACACTGATGTCCCATCATATAATATTATCAAGTATTCTAACTTGACATACATTATATAAATGTCCCTAATAAATATTTCCCAATAACTATATTTTCCATGAATATTGGATCAATAAAAATATCTATTGAAGGGTATTATTATTTATTCTTAAATTATTAAGTCATCATTACATAATTCTATTTAATTAATAAAATCACCTAAGTTATTTTGTTACTTGAATATTCATTTTACATCACTTCACTTTTAATAATTAAACCAACTTAGTTGACATTATATAATATTATTTTCAAGATTCAAAAATTGATTAATAATTAAAAAATTTAACTATAATTTGAATGAAATAATTTTGTTTATTATATAACAACATAATTATGTTTATCTATAATAATCATTTCATTTTTTAACTTTAGTTCTTCTACTTTTATTGATATAATACATTCAATGTTACATTTACAATGAGTTAGTTGTTATGGTTTTAGTTTCTATACCATCACATAAGTCCTTAAAAATTCTCACAGATGTGGTGATATAGAAAACAATGTATAAATATTTATCTCATTTAAAACAAATTCTCTCATTTACACATTTTTTCCATCGCGAGGATTTAATCACATTTATTCCACTCAGTACATAGTATAGTAAATTGAAAAACCCATCCATGATCATAAAATTTAAATAAATAACATGGTAATAAAATAATAAATTATGAAATACATTTTAAAATTTATTGTACAATTTGGATTGAAATTGAATTGATAAATAGAATTTTAATTTGATAACTTCTAATAATTTCAATCACAAATTCATTGGTTTTATTATATATGATAAATTATAGTACAAAGAAAAACAATAAACTATAGAACATATTGAATGTGAAAAAATAACATTGTTGAGTAATACTAGATAAAACTAAGAACAACTATTAGCTTTTATCAATTGAAATGAACAATACAGGTGGTGTCTTTTGAATATAATCTATTTTAAAATGTTAAGATTATACTGATCATACATGTATTGATTAATTCAATTTACCATTATTAGTCATTGATAATTTTAGTCACCAATGCCTTTGTGGGATTCTATTCTTATCCTTGTTATTATAGTCTCTCTTTTATGGAAATGGATGGATGTAGGTAAGAGAAAGACCCAAGATAACATCTCAAATGAGGAAACATAGTGATATCACATGAATGAATAACAATAAAAAATAATATTTACAATATTTACCTTAACTTAATTTGAATTGTTATAAATAAATACCAATAAAAAATATCCTTATAATATGTCATGTTATGATTATTCTTATATCAGTAGATGAAACACAATCTAGAAAAAAATAGAATTTTTGAAATTTAAAAAATAAATAAGTTGGCGACTTGGTAAAACATAGAATTCAAAATTATCAATTATTAAAAAAATACACGAACACAACCCCATTATGTTAGATAATATAAATTTATTTATCCTATTTTATTCACATAAAACATTCTCTACCCCTTTTGTAATCTCATCATCGAATTTTTCAATGATCTCAACATAGCCAAAGGTAAAAAATTTTCATTTAAAAATTTTCCATAAAAATGAAAGCTAGCTCATATATAATAGGTTTAGTCATAGAAAATATTTTTTTAAATATCATTTAATGTATTATTGAATCACCATATATTTGTAATCCAATTTATAGGATATACAATCACATGATGGATAGTTTTTTCCAATGAGATTGATAGTGTTACACGAGCCATTTCATGGTACTCTGACTCAACCCTCGAGGGAGAAATATTGGTTGTTTTTTCACATTACCAACTGAATGTACTCCCTTCAATAAATATTTACTAAGAATATGTTAATTTGTGAGTTATAAAAAAATACATGAATGATTGAATACCTCAACATTAGTGTTCTAATAATATGTAAATAATATTCCTAAAATGGGTTCCATTTATCATTATATTAAATCATATTGAGGTTGGTTGATTTTAAAATAACAATATCACACTACATGAAATTTATATTAAATCATATTGAAAGATTTTAGTTTATCATTATGTCGGTAATAGCTATCAGGTGTGGGTAAAAACTCATTTTATTCCTAATTTTATATATCACCATTCTCTACAGGTGTATCAATAGTTTTATCATGATACAATCTTATCTATGAAATAAAATACACAAAATGACTCCATTGAGATGGAAATAATATATTTTTAAAATCAACCAACCTCAATTACTCTAATATTTTATTTATCCAAATTCATTTATCTAAAATAATTTTTGAATGAAGGCCTTGGGTACTCAAATTCTCACTAAATCACTTTCTATAATGATAATAACATCTATAGAAACAACATCAGTAATTATTTCAATATAGAACTACTGATAGAGAATTTAGAGGTTTTTTATACACAAAGATATCCTAAAATTATTAAAAAAATGGATAAAATGGGAAACCCATGCTTGGGTGTAATTTTATTTCTAAATCAAGAACATTAATTGTGAAATAACATGGAGGATTTCTTATGAGGAAAAAACCCCACATGTTTCTCCATATAGACTTCTTCATCAAAACATATATGGAGGAAGTAATTTTTATCATCATGATGGTTAAGAGGTTAGTGATGATAATAGTTGAAATAAATCAATATGAGAATTTGTATTATTTTAGATACCAAATAGAATTTATTAAAATAATTGATTCTATTAGTCTATGCATAAACCACGGAGATGAGTTGAGAATTGAGGTTCTTAAGAGAGACATATTCATTAAATATAATATTATATACCCATATACAATAAAAAAATATGTTACTATGTGTATGTTTAATTAGAAACCATGAATGAGTTTACTCTAGTGGATGTATCGTGTCAAATAAATCCTATAACCGACTAAGATATTCATTGTACTAGATGAGAGTATAAGGAATATTCACTAATAAAAGTTTAAAAATAACAGTTATAGTCTATGAAGAAAATACATATCCCATGTAATTATATATATGATACTATTTGAATGAATGCATACCATTCTATTATTTAATCAGGATATCTTTAGTATTAGATGGTGTATATGATGAAAAGGATGTTATAGAGTTTCCATGTGAAATTAAAAGAGAGGTTTCATACTAGAATCAAGTATAAAGAAAACAAAATAAGGATTTAACAAGATCAATTGGTCATGTAGTGGTGGGGTGGATGGGTGGAATTATATCCTATTGAATGACAGTAGCCTTCAAAGGAATATGTGTTGTTTATAAGGAAAACAAATTTATGGTGAATAGAAAATGACCCTGATGATTAGTAATTGAGGTTTCTAACAGATTTAAATGGGATGTAAATGTGGATATCTTAATAAGGGAAACATTAGTAAACATATAATATCATTAAAAATATAGAGAGTAATAATGATATTCATGTTGGGTACTAGAATATCCAAGAAGGATGCATTGAAGATAATGGGAATAAAACATTGTTCCTTTTGGGAGAATTTCATGAACATAGAAAAAATATCTGAATACAAAAAGTGGTATGAATTTGTTATATGTAATAGATAGTGTATGTGATATGGATTCTCTTATGCAAGAACTAAAGACGGAATATTGATGAAAAGATATGTATTTGAGATAATAGAATCAACCAAGATAGTTGTGGGATATTTTATATAAAAATTAATTATATGGGAAGTATCTAATTAATAATTATTTAGGTCCATTGAAACAACATTTTGATGAGTTATATTAGGGAACTATAGTGGATGGATAATCCCATGATAATAAAAATAAATGAAGGATTTGGATAGGTATTCATGACCATTTCTAAAAATATAATAAAAATTTAGAGATAAAGAATTTATTTTTAATTTCATGAAAAACTAATACAACATATGAAAAACATCACCTTATCTTTTCAATAGATATAGTCATGACATTCATGTGAATTCAACAATGAATGAAATATAATATAAATAACCCATTTTATTAGGGATTATTTTTTACCCATACATCAAAATGAACTAAATCAAATTGACATGATTTGGAATTCTAAGAGTGGGGAACATAATTATTGAAATTATGTATGCATGATGAAATAAATCAAACCAGATATGTGAAAGTGACCCCAAATCTACATAAATTAGAATATGTAAAATATCATGTGGGTGAAAATGTCAAAAATGAATATCCTTTGCATGGATGAAAAGTGATGAATATGAAATTTAAGAGGATGAGTCTAACAAAAAATACCCTTCCATGTAGTCAACCACTAATAAGTACATATTCTACAATAAATCCTACAAATAACATATAATTGAGGGAAAATATTAGATTCCTCTAAAAATAATTTATTATATATATATATATATACAATAAAATATATAATATAGATATAGAATAGAGTATAGAAGAAATTTAACCTCAAGAGTGACATTCTAAGTGAATAAATTTGGTATAAGTCTTGAGGAAACATCAACAATAGTGACAGTAATTCCTTCTATGATTCAGTGGTATGAATGAATAATAAATATATTTTTGGTGACATTGTAAGAAGTTCTGAAATATAATAACCATGTTATAGGGTTTATGAAACACAATAATCTTTCAGGGTACGCTTCTATTTGGATAATACAATATCGTGCGATGTATGAAATACTAAGTTCAAGAACACCATGACCTATATAACTAGCTGTTTAAAAAGTGGTTATGAATATTAATAACCACATTTAAAATTATATATATGTCACATATCATTTTTAGATTAATATTTTATTTTTCTTAGATATAATAAAATGAAAAATTCTATTTTTTAGACAAAAGTATTTTTGAAAAAAATGTTTTTTTCTCCATTTAATGGTGATACCTTTCTAAATACCATATTAGGAACTTATATATATTCAATTTGATGATATTTTATTATTTATTATAATTAGGATATATGGATATAGTTTCCATTAATTTTTTTTTCTTTTCGGATAACATTCAAATTTTGATGAATAGTGAAATATAATAAATTTAAAATGAAAACAACTGTTTTAATAATAATAATTTATAATTATAAATTATACATTTTAATGGATTTTAAGTATGATAAGATTATATTTTTATCATTTAAAACAAATTTGGTCATTGTATGTAATTTAACTTTTAAACCAGACATAAACACATATCAATCTTTTGATAGTTTTCACTTCTCAAAAACTAGCTTTCTAGTTTTGACAACATGAATTAATTTTAAATTATTTAATTAAACTTCTATGTTTTGAATTAGGTAGAATAGAAACCGTTTTTGGATTCTGAATATCAAAAGTATCTTAGAGTGAATTTTTGGTATTTTTCCGAAAACATTTAATTTTTGATGAATAGTGAAAACCACAATGTTATATTTTAAAAACAGACTTTTTGTTTAAATAATTTTTTATTTTATTTAAATAAATTTTAAATCAAAATAGATAAATAATACCTATATTAGTTCAATGTAATTCATTGGAGTCATTTTATAATAAAATTATATGTATAAAAGTTTATTGATTTTTTAACTAATTTTTACCAACCTTTTAGACGTGTTATCAAATTTGAATAAATTGTAATTTTACTGATTCTTTGAATTTAATATCATTAATCCAGGAGACAAGGTTGATATTAGTAAGTTAAATTTTGTTCTATGAGATGAAAAAAAAATTTGGTGAATTTTATCATTTGACTTTTATTTACAATGGTTAGAAGTAAATACCGTAATTAAATGTAAAAATTATATTATAATTAACTTAACACATGTCTTAATTCCATTGGATAATTTTATTTCAACCAAAAGAAACCATGGGAATAAAATAAGATCCAGTTTGGTACACATGAATTAGATTAGGACATTTATTATTATTTTATTTAAAGAAGAGTTAAAAGTGTTAAATTCAAATATTTATGACTAATATATATTAATATATGGTTATAAAAAAGATAAATTCGACTATAAATATTCATTTGAAATATAAAAATATTTATTAAATCATTGTATTATATATATAATTTTTAGACATTACTTATTTATATTTATTTATGACACAATGATGATGTAGTAATTACCTTATTAATGAATGATTAAAATAATTGATATTATAAATATACAAATAAATGTAAATTGTAACGCCCCAGTTCCGGAAGCCACCCAGAGGCACCCCATACCCGGTTGGTCACATGGCCTCAAGCGCATATCCCTAAAAGCCAGAGGCTGCCGACTAGCAACGAGGGCCTTGGGTTTGATAGTGGGGAAACTATTTCCTCATTGGCAGAGTACACAGCAGAAGAATAATAAAAATGCAATAACGGAAGCAGTAATAACCAACAATGTAAACAGCAGAAGACTAATTCAACAAAATGGAGAATAAATGTATATATATATGTAATGATGCATGATACATAACTAGGAAAGCAGCCAAACAAGTCACAATGCAGGAAAACAGTACAGTACCAAAACAAGTGCAAAATAAAAGTAAAATAATCCTCATAATCACAAGCCAACGCTTGGTCCCATGCTCCCCTGCTCCATGCAATCAAGTTCCAGAAGTGGAAAGGCCCTTTCCCTTTTCTATACCTGCAATAACGTAGTCTGCTTGGGCCCAAAAGCATGGAACAAACAGGGTGTGAGATAAAATCACAGTATGCATTCATCCGAAGATCTGTGCCTAACAGTCAGTGAGTATATGACAGGTGAAAGTACAATAAGCAGTAAAATACAACATCAAGCAATAGACAATAATAGTAATAAATAAAACATGGTGATACATAGTAGAAAAATAGTCCACAACCAATCAAAAGTAGTGAAAAACAGGTAAGAAGCGAAAACCCTCTGGGAAGTACTCGCACCAATCACCTCTGGTCCTAACCAAGAAGTACCACAACCCACTAGGCAGTGCGCTCAGCCTAACCTCTCTGGCTTGGTCATACGAATTTATGAGACTCTCTGGGGAAGCTCACTCGGTCAATTCCCCACATAGTCTACGGTAGTTAGGTATTATCTTGAGGAATATCTCCTGGTCTAAACCTCTTATCCCCAAGGTCTATAGACACTCTGAGGAAGCTATCTCGGTCAATTCCTCGTATATCCTCAGGTATACCACAGACTCTCTAAGGAAGCTCACTTGGTCAATTCTTCCTCTAGCCTGGTAAGTTTCACAAAGAGATTCAAATAAGGTAAGAATCTCTGAGAAAGATCACTCGGTCTACCCTCCTGTATCATATAAAATCCAAGACTCTCTAGGAGCTCACTCGGTCCATCCCCTCTGTAGTCTGTCATATATAAGACTCTCTGGGAAGCTCACTCGGTCTATCCCTTATAGTCTATAGCACCAGGTTCTCTCAGCCCCGTTCCAGTCAGTGCATAATAATGCTATAAGGCCAAATTACACCTATAGATCTACTTAGCTAAATAGTATACAAGGCAACAAGCATGTCATGAGTTTTACCTCAACCAATAACCGCAAGGCATGAAACAAGTGTAACAGCCAATGGAAAACGAGACCCAAAGGTCGTAAAAATAACAAAGCAAGGTAAATACATCCAAGCACAACAATTTATCCTCTAACATGGTCAAATTTACTCTACACAAGCATACAAGCAAGGTAGGAAAACAAGGGCATAAAGGTAAACACGCAATACCCCGTTCATGGGTATCGGTGAAAATTCTCACATAAAACACAGAGACATTAAATGGTAAGGCAAAAACCAACTACCTCAATCCTAGTAGATCAATATAATTGAACCCCGATGGCTAATTCCCACTAGAACATTTTAGATCTGATAAATCATACAAAACGTTCAACCTTAGTTAACCTGAGAAAGAGGAAGAATTGGAAAACAAGGCTCAAGAAGAAGGAATAACTCACCGCTGCGCTTCTAACTCAATCGACCGTGCTCAAATCGGAGAACGGACGGAGAAGTGGGGGCTCGTGGATGATCCGACCGTACGGGTTGCTCTCGGAGGAAGAACCTGCAGAAGGGGTGTGTTCTGTCCATCTGGTGCGACCCCGATGCATTTTTTGAAAAAAAGAAAAGTACATGGTGTGTAATTTTAGAATACACGGCATGTACTAGGTTTTTCCTTACTCCTCCAAAAACGTCCTCCATGTCACCCCTACACACCGTGTGTGTGGCCTGGGAACGACAAGCACACGAATTCATGCCGGAGATGTGTACATGGAATGTACTTAGAAAGTACACAACGTGTACTTCGAAATTTTCCAGAAAGTCCATTTTTCTTAAAAACTATAGAAAAAGGAAAAGCGTACCTGAAACAAAGATCTGGGTTCTTAAAAAATTCCCCCTTAAATAAATTTGTCCCCGAATTTCCTTAGATAGGTGTAGAAGAAGGATCCTCAAACAGTTTCGGCCACTACTATCGAAACTCAGCCTCCCTCTCCCAAGTCTCATCCTGTACTCGCCCGTGCTGCCATAAGACTCATAAAAAAGGAATAGACCAGCCTCAGAGAACCTTCGTACTACGATCGACAATCTGGATGGGATGCTCTTCAAACGAGGCATCCGCTCCAAGCTCATCCTCCACGGGCTGAAAGTCATGAGATGGGTCTGAAAAGTAACGTCGGAGCTGAGAGACGTGGAAGACGTCGTGCATGGCCTGGTACCTCTGAGGTAGCTACAATGGATAGGAAATCGTCCCAACTCTCTCTAAAACCTCAAACTGCCCAATGTAACATGGTGAAAGCTTATCCTGTCTCCAAATCCTCTTGTGTCCCAACCTCGGCGCGACACGCAGGAACACCTGATCCCCAAACTCAAACTCCAAAGGTCATCTTTGCTGATCATCATAAGACTTCTGTCGAGACTATGCTGTAGCCATCCTCTTCTGAATCATCTCTATTATCTCTATGGTCTCTTGAACAAGACAAGGCGCTATCAAAGCTGCCTCTCCTACCTCTAGCCAGGATAAGGGTGATCGACATGGCCTGTCGTACAGAGCCTCGTATGGGGCCATCTGAATGGTCGCCTGAAAACTGTTGTTGTAGGTGAACTCCATAAGAGGAATATGCTTTTCCCAAGAACCACCGAAGTCTAAAATGCAACCTCGGAGCATATCCTCAAGCACCTGTATTGTGCGCTTGGACTGGCCATCTGTCTGGGGATGGTATGTTCTACTCAGATGTACCTATGTACCCAAGGCCTTCGGAAGTCTCTTCCATAATCGGAAGGTAAAGCACACATCCCTATCTGAAATAATGGTGTGTGGAACTCCATGTAGACGTACAATCTCCCATATGTACAGTCATCCCAAATCATCAACACGGAACGTCTCCTTGATCGGTAAGAAGTGATAAACCATTGTATGCATGTCAATGACAACCCAAACAACATCACTTCCCCATGGTGACCACAACAACACGATCAAGAAGTCTATCGCGACATCATTTCATTTCCACTACGGAATGGGTAACTACTGTAAATTCCATACTAGTCGCTAATTATCTGCTTTTACCTTCTGAAAAGTAGAACATCTCATGAAAAAACAGCCACATCTCTCTTCATACATGACCACCAGTACTGGCGATGAAGATCTCGATTCATCTAGGTGATGCCAGGATGAACTGCCCAAACTGAGGAATGAAAATCCATCATCATCTCCTCCCGTATGTATACTGGCACCCATACGCGTCCTTGGAACTGCAAGATCTCATCCTCACCCACTATCCATCCAGGAAGAGGGTCCCCTCCTGACACACTCTCACGCAGGACTAAGTCCTCTGAATCTGATAGCTGCCTCATTCGTACTCGATCAATAAGTGAAGAGGTAATAGCCACACAAGTTAGGACAGTCTGTCTCTTCCTATCGTGCACTTCTAGATTCATCTTAGAGAACAGATCCATAAGCTGCCACTCAATACTGGCCTCCTGAACTGCCTGAATATGGGTTCCTCTTCTCAACGCATCCGCCACTTCATTTCCCTTTCTCGGTGTATAGGTGAGCTCGAAGTCAAAGGACTGAAGATACTCGACCCACCTGCACTGCCTCAGATTCAGATCAGGCTGATTGAAGATATACTTGAGACTATTGTGGTCAGTGAAAACCACAAAGTGCTCTCCCAGAAGATAGTGTCTCTAACTGCAAAAAGAATGAACAACTGCTGCCAACTCTAGATCGTGCGTAGGGTAATTCCTATCATGTGTCCTCAACTGCCGAGACCCGTATACAACGACTCCATCTCCCTACATGAGCAAAGATCCCAGACCGATACCTGAAGCATCATAGTAAACAGTGTATCCCTTTCCTGACTCTGGAAAGACTAGTATCAGTGGTGACGTCAACCTCCCTTTCAGCTCCTAAAAGGCTGACTCACAAGAATCTGACCAAAAAAACATCACCCCCATCTTGGTCAGACCAGTCAATGGTGCTGCTAGGAATGAGAAGTCCTGAATGAAGTGTTTGTAGAATTTGGTCAGCCCTAGGAAACTCCTCACCTCAAAGACGTTCTTCAGCTGTTCCCAAGAAACTATAGCTCTCACTTTCTCTGGGTCCACTGACACTCCTATCTCTGAGATAACATGACCTAGGAAGTGAATCTGATCCATCCAAAAGTGGCACTTCGAGAGTTTAACATACAACTGATGCTCTATCAGTGTACTCAGAACGATCTCAAGATGTGTGGCATGGTCATGTCGAGTGTGAGAGTACACCAAGATATCATCCACAAAGACCACAAAAAAATAATCAATGTACAGATGTAACACTCGGTTCATCTCTGCTAGGAAGACTGCATGCGCATTCGTAAGACTGAACGACATGACTGTATATTCGTAAAGACCATACCTCCTCCTAAAATATGTAAGAGGTATATCTGATGGTCTAACGCGCAACTGATGATAACTGGACCTCATGTCGATCTTTGAGAACACCCGGGCTCCTCGAAATCGATTAAAGAGGTCATCGATCCTTGTCAAGGGATATCGGTTCTTAACCTTCAACTGGTTCAACTTCTGATAATCCACACAAAGCCGAAGGGTACCATCTGCCTTCTTTGCGAACAGGATAGGAGAACCCCAAGGAGATGTACTTGGTCAGATGAAACCTTTCGCCTACAACTCCTCCATCCGCTTCTTTAGCTCCTGCAACTCAGGTGTAGCCATCCGATAAGGAGGAATGGACACCTGTGTCGCTCCTGGCACGAGATCAATCGAGAAGTATACCTCATGCTCTGGAGGTAAACATGAAAAGTCTTCTGGAAAGACATCCCTAAAACAATCCACCACTAGATGAAAGTCCAACTGTGAAGTCCCCTGGTCATCCAGATAAAGACTAGAAATCTGGGCTGTAACTTCCCCTAGCCCATGATGCTCTGGTCCATCCCTACCCACCTGGACATCCCACTCACCTCTATGAAGGAAGGATCCACCCTCTAGAGATATGAAACTCACCCTACAGCGATAGAAATAAACGACTGCCTGGAAGGGAACCAACCTGTCCATCCTGAGAATGAAGTCATAGCCCAACATCTCTATGACATAGTGGTCCCATAAGAAATGACACCCTGCAACCTCGAGAGGGCACTCTCTGCACTGACATAAACTAGATTTCATCGTTCCCAACAGTTTTTTAAGAGTCAACACGTCGACAAACAAAAAGTTACAGAGCCCAAGGCTCTCCACAACCGCAATAGAGATAATGCTATGGGAAGCACTAGTATAAAAAAGAACTGAAGATAAAACTGAGGATACTTAGATCGTACCTAGAACTATAGAAGGGTCGGGATCCTGCTTCTGATAAGTCTACTCCATGGCTATATACTGGCCTGCACCGCAGCCCTGCGCCCCTGGCTCACCACTCTGAGCCGATCCACTTTGGTGTCGCAGATGACCTGGTGACTGACCACCTCGGCCGTGACCTCCACCATGGCCTGAACGGCCGAAAAAACTACAGTTCCCTTACTAGTGGGAAACTTGGGAAGTATCTCCAGAATGTAGGGTCATAGAGGAACCCCTACCACCAGATGAAGGTGAGAAGATGTTCCAGAAATGCTGAAGATGGCTGATCTTGCCGCAAGACTGGCACTCCATCGGATCCCTCTAGAAGTGAGGCCTAGTATGCCCACTCCTACCGCACTGGTTGTATACAACCTGGCTGCCAGAAGACGCATCCCGCCAACCTCTATCTCCTCGAGAAGACTCTCTGCGACGATTCCTACTATCCGTAGGAGGAACACCATCTCTGGATTCCAAACCGCCCTGTCTCACTGCTCCAGAATCTCCCAAATTGCACTCAGTGATCAGAGCCTGGTTGACGATGGAGGATATCAAAGTCAACTGGAAGATATTCACCTGTGAATGGATCTCCTACCTGAGACCATCCTCAAAATTCATAGATAGGAACAACTCATCACCTTCTAGGATCAGTGTGAAATGCTGCTACTCAGTGAAGCAAGACAAGTACTCCATAACAGAGAGAGTACCCTACTGCAGGCTCATAAACTCCCGAGCTCAATCAGCCCTTAGGGTCTCCGGATAGAAGTATTCATCGAAGGTTCATCGAAACTAGTCCCAAGACATATCCTACTAATGCCCTGGCCGTGAGATCACCTCCTGCCTCTTCTTGGTAGTGTCCTGGAGCATATAAGTAGCCAACTTTACCCTTTTCACTGGAGGGATCTCTGGGTGCTTAAAGATGGTCACTGTAGACTCTATCCATGACTCTGCAGCCTAAGGTCCTCCGTCCCCTGAAAAAGTAGGAGGATGTTGCTGCTGTAATACCCGCGTCAACTCAGCCATCGACAGGGCAAGATGTGGTGCTCCCTAGAAGGTCTACATCATCCTCAGAATGTCCACCATGAACTGTGCCTCGGCGCCTGCAACGAGTATGATAGTCGGTGCCAAGGATGGCTCGATGGGAGGATCGGCAGGAATTCCCTAATCAGCCATATCTGGCGTCTGATAACTGTCTGATGACAGATGTAAAATCAGAGGATGTCTCAGAGGCATGCTCTGAAAGATCAAAAGTATAATTTAGATTATAAACAAGGACAGAGAACACAAGAGTAAAAAATGGGAACAAGGATAAGAAACTATCAATGTTTACAAAACAGGACTACACGACGTGTATAAAAATTACACGGCGTGTCTACTTAATCCATTAACATGGGCTTGTACCCCTGCCCGATAGTCGTGTAACACCTCAAACTACACGGTGTGTTGACCAAACAAACAGAGTGTACATGAGAACTATTCCCCTACCTGAGTTTCCTTACACGTCTAACTAACACAGTTTAAACTAACCTCAGACTACACAGCGTGTTCCCTAGGGTCACAGTGTTTACTAGACACTGACTCGACGGCCCCTGTTGTTAGGTACACGATCATCTACATTGATGGTCCTTAAACGGCGTTTTCTGAAAAAACAAGGCGTGTATAGGCGAAGGTGACATCATCTCGTGTTGTTCATGACACGGCCGGGTACTTGGGAAAGACTACACGACATATTCCAAAAGCTACACGATGTGTCTAAGAGAAGGTCATGCCGACCCGTGTTGTTCGTGACACGGCATGGTACTTGGACAGAACTATATGGCATGTTCCTTTACAACATTTCATGTTCTACTCGAGATTCCCCGAACCATGTTCTTAGTGACACGGCAGGGTACAAGGCTCTACACTACACGACATGTACATACAGTACATGGCGTGCTCCTTACGTTATTTTCACAACACTGTGTTCCTACACACACAGTCAGTAACACAGCCTAAATACTACATGGAGTCTAACCATAAAGTACATGCCATGTATTCTGGGTTTTTCTGGGCAGTAGCTCTGAAACTGCATACAAGCCCAGAAACACGGAAAACAAAGCAATGAGGTGCCAAATTCCGATCTGTGAGGGCCCATACTCCCGGCGAATCAAAGCTTGACATCCCCTACAGTCATGTACAAGAGGAAACATGATCATGATCCACAAATTTCCGATTCAAGAGGGCCCATAACACCTCGAGAATCAAAATTTGGAATTCATTTAAAAAAAAGTAAAATACAAAAATTTCTCTAACAAGCTATAGAGATTCTATCAAGCATCTATCACGACAGCATGCATAATCTACAAAACGTCTATCACAACAGCATACAATTGCTAATACACCCTAAATGGAATGGAAAGAATGCGTGGCATGTGATTTCTATATGTGCCTATATGATTTATGAGATGGCATACCCTCATCTAATTGGATCGCGACAGAAATAGAACCGTAATATCAATACAATAACAGCACAAAGCATCTGAATCACTCTAGGTGAAATCGTATCAACCGTAAAATCTCAAAACTATGAAACATCAATAAACGAGGTAGTATGGATTTTCCCTATACATGGGTTAGCTACAACCGGGCACAACTTATTACCAAGTAAAAAATCCATCCTATCCCTAGCTATGTCTTTAAATAGTAATACAAGAGAAAAGAATCCTCTGATACCACTTTGTAACGTCCCGGTTCCGGAAGCCACCCAGAGGCGCCCCGTACCCGGTTGGTCACATGGCCTCAAGCGCATTTCCCCAAATGCTAGAGGTTTCTGACTAGAAGCGAGGGCCATGGGCGTGATAGTGGAAAAACTATTCCCTAATTGGCAGATTACACAGTGGAAGAATAATAAACATGCAATAACGGAAGAAGTAATAACCAACAATGTAAACAGCGAAGGACTAAATCAACAAACTGGAGCACATTTGTATATATATGAAATGATGCATGATACATAACTATGAAAGCATCCAAACAAGTCACAATGCTGGAAAGACACTACTATACTAAAACAAGTACAAAATAAATGTAAACAGATCCTATGCATCGCAAGCCAAAGCATGGTCCCATGCTCCCCTGCTCCAAGCAATCATGTTTCAGAAGTTGAAGGGCGCTTTCCCTTGCCTACACATGCAACAACGTAGTCTTCTTGAGCCCAAAAGAATGACCCAAAAAGGGTGTGAGATAAAATCCGCATATGCCTTCACCTGAAGATCTGTGCCTAACAGTCAGTGAGTATATGGTAGGTGAAAGTACAATAAGCAGTAAACAACAACAGAAAGCAATAGAAAGTAATAGTAAGAAATAAAACAGGATGATACATAGCAGAAAAATAGTCCACAACTAATCAAAAATAGTGAAACAATAGCTAAGAAGCCTGAAACCCTCTGGGAACTACTCGCAACCATCCCCTTTGGTCCTAACCAAGAAGTAACACAACCCTCTGGGTAGTGCGCTCAGCCTAACCCCTCTGGTTTGGTCATACACATTTATGAGACTATCTGGGGAAGCTCACTCGGTAAATTCCCCTCATAGTCCAGGGGAGTTAGGGACTCTCTTGAAGAAGATCATGTGTTCTAACCCTCTTACACCCAAGGTCTAGAGACTCTCTGAGGAAGCTATCTCGGTCAATTCCTCCTATAGCCTCTGGTATACCACAAACTCTCTGAGGATGCTCACTCTGTCAATTCCTCCTCTAGATTGGGAAGGTTTTTAAAGAGATTCATATAAGGTAAGACTCTATGAGGAAGCTCACTCGGTCTACCCCCTGTAGTCTATAAAATACAAGACTCTATGGGAACTCACTCGGTCTATCCCCTCTGTAGTCTGTAATATCTAAGACTCTCTGGGAAGCTCACTCGGTATATCCCTTATAGTCTATAACACCATGTTCTCTTAGTCCCGTGCCAGTCAGTGCATAATAATTCTATAAGGCCAAAGTAAACCTATAGAGCTACTCGGCTAACCAGAGTACACCTATAGAGAAACTTAGCTAAACATTCTACAATGCAACAATCATGTCATGAGTTTCAACTCAACCTATAACCGCACGGAATGAAACATGTGTAACAACCAAAGGAAAACAAGACCCAAAGGTCGTAAACAGAATGAAGAAAGGAAAATACATCCAAGAACAACAATTTATCCTCTAAAATGGTCAAATTTACTCTCCCCAAGCATACATTCAAGGCATGAAAACAAGAAGGGAAAAAAGGTAAACATGCAATACCCTGTTCAAGGGTATCGGTGAAAATTCGCACATAAAACACAGAGAGTTTGAACTGTAAGGAAAAAACCACCTACCTCAATCCTAGGAGATCGAAATACTTGAACCACGATGGATAATTCCCCCTAGAAAGACATAGATCTGATAAAACACACAAAATTATAAACCTTAGGTAACCGGAGAAAGAGGAAGAATTGGAAAACAAGGCTCAAGCAGAAGGAAGAACTAACCGTTGCGCTTCCAATGCAATCAACCGTGCTTGAATCAGAGAATGGACATAGAAGCGGGGTCTCAGGGAAGATCCTGCCGTATGGGTCACTCTCGGGAGAAGAACATGGAGAAGGGGTGAGTTCTGTCCATCAGGCGCGACCCCGATGTGTTTAGTGAAAAAAAGAAAAGTACATGGCGCGTACTTTTAGAGTACACGACGTGTACTAGGTTTTTCCGTACTCTACCAAACACGGAATCCACGTCACCCATGCACAACATCTGTGTGGACCGGGCATAGCCAACACATGGCTTCAAGCCGGAGAAGAGTACATGGCGTGTACTCAGAAAGTACACGGCGTGTACTTCGAAATTTTCCAGAAACTCCATTTTTCTTAAAAACTCCAGAAAAAGAAAAACTGTACCTGAAACGAAGATCCAGGTTCTTACATAAATTGATACATTTGATGCATTATATGATTTATACTGATTAATAAGACATGTTAGGGTTTAATAATTTTTTTGAAGAAATTGGATTTTTATGACATTCACTAAAAAAATACTAAATAATGTCAAAATTGACAAAAATGAGTTTTTAAAACAAATACTATTTTATAATATGATATAATAGTCCGAAAAGTATAAGATTCAACCAAATGTATTATATAATAATATATATGTCATTAATACTCCATTTGGTGTTCTCTTTCCATTTTATTGTAAATTTATTAACAATATAATAAAAAATACAATGATACATGGTAAATGTTTACCAATTTAACCAAGAGTTGAATCTATATTATAATGCTAATATGGTGAACTAAACATATCTTAAACCTATTTTTTGAGATTTTTTTGATACATACACACCATATAATCAATATAAACTCTTTTGGAGCCATTATAAACCGAATATGATTGTATAATTAAACAATATTTCTTTATTTTCCAAAAGTTACACTCACCTCTCTTATAAAAGGGGGATTCCCCTTCTCTAAAAATCACACCTCCAAAGCCATTTGGCATCACCAAAACCTAAAAAAAAATATCCTCCTAACTACCCTAACTACAACCAAGAGGCATTACATAGAGAAAAACGCCAACCTATGGAACCATGTTGATCCAATGAAAAGGAAGTACCTAAAGAAGATGTAATTATTTCATCACCTCTATCAATGTTCATTTCTTCTTCCACATTCAATTTCATTATTGTTTCCATGAAAAAATAATAACTCAGTACATTATATATAATTTTATTTTATTATAAATATGATACAACCATATTCATTATTATATTCATCATATAAATGACAATGTCACTATACATGTGTACTTACGGCTTACCGTCTCCATGTCGTGGTGTAGTTTGTTATTCTACACATAATTATTTGGACAGGAATAATAATGAGTATAATTAAAATAAATAATAATAATTAACTATTAATGATTATATATATATATAATACCATCCAATTACATACTATTTCATCAATAATAGAATGGTATTGTCTCTAGTGTGTTCGTACAGATTACCGCCTCTATGAACGCGATGAGATTCATTCCCCATCGCTACCATTCAAAAATAAATTTCATATTATGATTAAAAAATTAGGTTTAAGAACATAATATCATTATGAATATGAATCTAATACATACTATCCATAAAAATCATGAATTATGTAACAGAACATATAAAGAAAAACAAATCAGGTAACACCTGAAGCAGTGATACTACTTGAGTATAATTATCAAAGAAATAATAAAATATCATATATGATATCATATTTGTGTATATAGTTTATTTATAATTTAATAAAAATTATTTCTCCATTATATAGGAGGAGAACATACCCTCAACTAAGGAAAAGTACAAGATAAGTGGTTTCTTATATCACTTTTAATTCTGTGAGATTTACATTGTTCGCCACTTATTTATATCATGTGGTGTATTGTGTACTAAAATTTGAGATACATTATCATGATTCTATTTATATTCATGGTATTATGTGATTAATTTTTTGGTTATTAAATTTTTTTCATATGACTTAATTTATTACAACGTGGTAAGTGGTTTCTTATCTCACTTTTAATTCTGTGAGATTTCCATTGTTCGCTACTTATTTAGTGCATATGGTGTATTGTGTAATACCATTTGATATATATTTTCTCTATTCTCTTTATATTCATGTATTATGTGATTCCCTTGGTTTTTTTTAAATTTTGGTCATTTGACTCGATTTATTACAACATGGTAAGTATCTTTTATTTCACTTCTTATTCTTCTGAGATTCGTACTATATTGCCACTTTTTTTGTGTGTGGTGTTTACACTGCCCAAGATTGTATTCTTGGTGTAACATACATTAATTTATGGGTATTTAAATCTTCGTTTTCTGAGCCTTCTATCATGGGGTGTATTTTTTGTGTGTTACCGAATATGTAAAGTAATTTCATGTCTAAATTTTTCCTCAGTGGGCTTTATGCATACTTAAATGATTAAATTACTCCAACATAATGTGTTGAATCACTATTTATTATTTATGTAGTAATTTATAGTCCCCTATGTCTGGAAATAATTTTGATACACATAATCACTCTATTGATAAATTCTCATGCTATTGATATGAACTTGTTAAGTGTAATCTTAACTCTATTTCCATTCATTGAGTTAAACATTCAAGTCATTGGTATTGTTTTTTTTCTAAATAAGTTTGAATGTGCTCTGATTTATTTACACTGAATATCTACTTATATGGAGTGTATTTTTATTTTTCACACATAATTATTTCATTTATTTATCCTTAATCTAAGGATACATACTTTATAAGGAATTTCGTCTCAATTTACATTCAATTGAGACCTCTATGTCATTATGCACCAATTAAATTTTATACGGTGTATACACTATCCATTGAAATAATATATCATGAATCCCTTTATTCTCATTACATTATAATGTTTTGATTAACTTTATTCCTCAATTAATTGTATTCAAGCGTCTCTTATTTGGTTAGGAGTTCTTTAACTAAAATATCATTTTTAACGTTTTAATGATTCATTCTTCTAAATCATTCTCATTAATATCCAAGTATTAAAAATGGAATTACAGATTGATTTATATTGAAATGGGTGATTTAAAATTCAAATTACATTTAAAACTTTCAAAGTGGTATGGGACACTTTGATTCCAAAATCTAAGTTTAATAGATTTTGATAAATAGTTAGAATTTTAAATGTTTTCATGAAAAAGGGGATATCTCCCTCAAATAGTTATACTGATTATTTTCATTTATTTCAATATCCTTATTTTTTTATTGACGTTGACTTATTACAGTACAATCATCCATATGGTATTGAATGATTTATGTTTGAGTGTAGATGTGGTATTTTTATGCCATTCATGGTTTTTGGTTAAATAGTTGACATTTTGTAAGCTATTTTTAATATTAATGTTAAGATTATGTTTCACCCATTTTATTTGAGAAATTCATTTGAATTATTAAGAGAAATATGGAGCCTTTTAGAGATACCTGATGCACTGGTAGGTCTTAGGAGAGAAACTAGTGTCTTGGCACAAGGCCTTGAAACAAATTATTATTTGTATTCTTTGCAGGAGGCCTTGACTATGTGGTTATGATGTCCGACATTATGAATTCGATCAATATTAAATTTTCTATTGATATTACAAGTGATTATTTGAATAGTAGAATATCCATGTGAATAAGTAAATGGAATTAAATGATTTATATTTTCCCTATTATGCTGAATTTTATTTTAAAAAGGCTTGTGTTTTATCCTTATACATTTCATTAAACGTTTATTATTATTTATGATAGTTTCTACTATATTATTGTCCTTACCGAGCATAAGAGTTCACCAATTTTTTATGTTTTATTTTCTAAAGAATTTTATGAATTATATTATGTCTAACCTAAATGAATAGGCTATGGGGTATAAGATTGATCAAAGGATAAACAATGTTGTTGTTTTTCATTTTATAATGTAATGTAAAACTTATGTATGTATTTAATACTTCCATGGATAGTAAACTAATCGGTCCTTCAATACATGCTCTATTGTGATCATGAAAATGTTATGTTATAATTCCCTGACTCTAGGTATTGAGGGTCGGGGCGTTATAGTTGGTATTAGAGGAATTTAGTACAATCCTTGGAAGATAGGTTTAGAAAAACTGTGATTAGAAAACACAACCATAAGATGGACTTTGAGTATTAGTATTGAAGAACATCCAAAAATATTGGTAATGAAAATATTATATGGGTTTTAAAGGGAATACATCCATGTCTGGATATGATCCAGGTACGGTGTCTTCTGCATAGATGTACCTAGGTGTGAAAACTCAGACATTGAGTTTCGTGTTAAACCAGGGGTATCTTAGTACATGGCAATAAGCCTTGCTACACTCATGGTTATGACACCCCTAGGTGATATTATTATGATAATTCACATTTTCCTTTCAAACTTATTTGAAATAATTTAATATATGATGAGAATAAATAACCTTGGTTAATCCTGAGGTGTTTTAGACAGAAAATATAGAGACATTATATTCTCTAAATGATTTTATGACTCATACTATGCTTTCTTGTGTTAGTAAATGGATGGATTCCAAGTAAGTCATAGAAACATTGAACATGATGTATAGGGTGAGAACGATGATAGAAAATGAGAAATGAAATGGAATTTTAATGTGAGTAAAAGTTATCATGTTCATGCCAAATCAGTTTTCCAAAAATATAATCAATACAATATATATTAACTAACTCTCGGACTAAACAATGAAAATATAGGTGGTAAATGATATGACCTCTAGTAGTGGAGTCCATGGAGAAAAGAAAACTCAATTTCCATCATGCAGGAAATGTGAAAGGAGACAACCAAGAAAATGTATCAAAAGGGAAATGAAATGATTTTTTAGGGAAATAAGGATATATAGTAAATAATTGCATGAAAAAATAAATAGTGTTATGGAAGAAAATAAAATTGATCCTAAGAATCCAATTAGAGTCATTTTCCAAAAAAGTAACGGACCATTGAATTACCCATGTTAATGTACTATTATATAGGAAAACCTATAGGTCATGGTTGAACCTATGTGGAAATAAATGGATTGTGAAATGTTTAAAAGAATTAAAGATATTTGTTTATGGGATTACATTGGAAGAATATTCTCTAGTTTCTATAACCATGCAGTTTGTTATGTGAAAATCCTATTTGAGGAAGAATTATCTTTTATTTTGTGGATATATTTATAAATAACCATTTGGTTTTATATGATCATATAATTTGTGGCAATTATAGGTAATTAATTTTTGGGATGAAAATGCGAGGTATGAGATAACATTTTTGGTTAAATTATGTTATGGTTATTTTGATGAATTTATCTCATTTAGGGAATGAAATAAAATTAAGTTTTTGATAAAGGACAACACATAGACCATGTTATAACCGATTATGTCGGAAAAAGATGTGGGAATAAAACCCATAGCTAGAGTGATATTGGGATTTATCTCCTACTAATGGACTACATGATGTCCCTGTTTAGTGTGACTAATTATTTTTAGTTGAATTATTTTATTGATCAATAATAAAGTGATTTTCAAATTTTGTTTATCAAATGTTAATCCTTAGTATAAGAAAATAATTTGGTGATTAAGTAATAATTGATATCCTGGAAGTCGTATGTCCTATTGGGAACACTATATTATTAAGGAAAATATAATGATATGGAATTTAATTTGGGGAGTAATGGTGTTTTTTTTGGAAGAATCTATGTTTTTTTAGAGATTTTGGTTATTAATGGAAATTATTAACCAATAATACAAAATATGTGATTCAGTTAATTAAACTATTGTATGATAATTTAATATTAGTTGATGTTATTTAGAGATAAATGTTTAGATTTACTACGAAATACTATGTTATTAAATTCATCTGTGTTTTGGGTTTCAATCTCAGTTTGGATTATATTGAAGGTCTTTAAGGAAAAATTTTATTAAATGGTATTTATTTAACATTGGGTATTGTTTGTTGAATTTAGGAAATTAATATTAGTATTTATTTCTATAAAGGATTATGCATTTTGGGTATCATCTGATCCTGTAATTAGAAGTTGGTTTTGTTTAATCTCTAAAGACAAGAGAAATATATAGTTGGAATTTTTTGGATTATGTGATTCTCTATAATTTTATTCCAGTTCTTCAAGTGTGACCAATTATTCATAAATAGTCATAGTTTGGAGGAAATATGATTACGTGGTGGAAATTTATTAAAGTACTAAACTCTACTTAAAAATAAAGTATATATCTTTTTGTTCTTTGTAAATCTCATAAATAAATTCCTCAACATTATCGAATGGGATATAAAACAAAAAAAATGTTGCTTGTATAATTTTCTTTATGGGAAACTAATGAACGTTCAACACATCAAACGTTTGTGGTTTTCTTGTTGTTAACTTTCATCAGATCATGTTTTCTTATCACTCTCCATCAGAACATGACACTTTGTTTATCTTCAATAAGAATGTTTTCCTACATGGAATCCTAGTATGGGTTATCTCATGTGACCTTTGTATGTATCTTTCTTTTAATGAGTATGTTTTTTGACTCTTTTTCCAATTTGGGACATTTAATGAAGTTCCCATGCCCAATTTTAAAATTTTGACGATGCAATTTTCTATATTGGGTAAGAATGTAAAACCCCAAGCATCTATGGTACACATCGCTTTGAATAATAAAATAGCATGTGATGTATGCAACACCGAGTTGAAGCACACCACGACCATTCAAACTATCCATTTAGAAAGTGGTTATGAATAGTAATTACTAAATTTTTAATTTTATATATGTCCTGTATAATTTTAAAATTCGTATTTTTTGTTTCTTAGACATAATATAAGGACCAATTCGATTTTTCAGTTAAAAGAAGTATTATTCACAAAATGTTGGTTTCCTGCCTTTTAATGGAGAACCCTTTCTAAATTCAATATTTTTCAATTTTCTATATTCAATTTGATGAAATTAAATTATTCTTGATATGTGGGAATAAATATTTTGTTTGGATAAATTTATAGTGTTTTCCTGATAACTATCATATTTTGATGAATACTGAAAGATACTAAATTTTAATTGAAAAATTATTTAAAATAATAATAATTTACTTTGTTAAATTATAAATTTAAATGGGTTTAAAGTATAATTATATTTTATTTTTATCATTTAATACAATTTTGGTCATTGGATGTAAATTCACTTTTAAAATGGAAAAAAACATATATCAATATTTTGATTATTTTTACATCTCAAAAACTGACTTTCTAGTTTTGACAGCAAGAAATAATTTTAAATTAATTAATTAAAATTATATGTTTTTAATTTGTTAAAATAGAAATTATTTTTGGATTCTAAATATCATAATTAGCTTAGGGTGAATTTTTTCTATTTTTCATAAAAAGTGAATTTTTTATGAACAGTGAAAAACACTTCGTTATTGGTTAAAACATGAATTTTTACTTTAATAATTATTTATTTTATTTAAAATATTTTGAAGTAAAAATAGATAAATAATACCTCAATTATTTCAATGAACTTTATTGGAGTTATTTTATAATAAAATTAGATGTATAAAATTTTATTTATTTTTTAACGTTTTTATCCACCGTATAAGCACCAAAGGAAATTTTCATAAAATGTAATTTTAACTCTTTTTTGAATTTAATTTCAAAAATATGAATGACATATCTCATATCAGTATGTAATATGTGGTTCAATAAGATGAAAATAATTTTTTGTGAATGGAAACTTTTAACTTTTATTTACCACGCTTCAAAGTAAATAAGTTAATTAAAAGAAACAAATGATATTATAATTACGCTAAAACGTGTCCTATTTTTATTGTAAATTGTTTTTTAGAAAAAAATAAACCTTAGAAATAAAATATGATCATCTTAGGTCCACATGGATTAGATTAAGACATTTATTATTATTTTATTTAAAGACGAGTTAAAAGTTTTAAACTCAAATTTTCATAACTAAAACATTTAAATATAGGTTTCTACATAAGATAAATTTGACTATAAATATTCATTAGAAAGATAAAAAAATTTCCTATATCATGGTATTTTATATATAATTTTTAGATATTATATAATTATATTTATTTATGACATAATGATGACACATCAATTTCCTTATTAATGATAAAATCAAATAATTGATATTATAAATATCAAAATAAATGTAGATTGATAAATTTGCTGCATTACAAGAATTTTATAGATTAATATGACATGTTTGGGTTTATTCAATTTATTTTTTTCAAAGAAATAGTATTTTATGACTTTCACAAAAACAATATACAAAGTAATGTCAAAATTGACGCAAATGGGTTTTTTAAAGAAATACAATATTATTAAATGATATGATAGTTCTAAAAATATAAAGTTCATCCAAAGGAATTATAAAATAACATATATGTAATTAATGAACCATTTAGGGATCTCTTCTCATTTTATTTTTAGTTTTTTAACCATATAAAATAAAAATACAAGGAGGCATGGTAAATGAATAACTATTTAACAAAGAGATAAATTTAAAAGACAAGGTTAATATGTTGACTTAAACCTATCTATAACATATTTTTTGTGATTTTTTCGACCAATACCCACTATATCCTTAAATTAAATCCTTTTTTAGCCACTATAAAAAGAATATGATTCTATAATAAAATAATATTTCAAGGTTTTCTTAAAGTGACCCTCACCTCTCTTATAAATGGGTGTTTTATCTTCTCTAAAAATCACTCCTAAAAATATATCTAGCTTGCCAAAACCATCTCAAATATTCTCCCAATTACCATCATGTAATCCTTGAGGACTTACTCTGATCATAAAGACAAACTAAGTTTCCATTTTGATCAAATAAAAATAATGCTCCCGAAGAAGAGGACATGATTTAATCACCTCTATCAAGGTTATTTTCTTCTTCCACTTATCATACATTGTTGTTTCCATACAAAAATAATAACTACATCACCTTATACATAATATTATGTTATAATAAATATTTTAAATCCATATTCATTGTTATATCTATCGTATGAATGACAAAGTCACCATATGTGTGTACGTACGACTTACTGTCTCAACGTCATAGTGTAGTTTGTTATTCAACACTTAATTATTTGGCTGGGTATAAAAACAAGTATAATTGATTTAAATAATAAATATAACATTTAAATTATTTTTATATATAAAATAAAATCCAATTACATATGATTTTATCATCAATAGAACGGTATAGTCGCTCGTGCTTACGTACGGATTTCCATCACTATGAATGTGATGAGATTCATTCCTCATCGTATCCATTGAAGAATAAATATCATTTTATGATTAAAAAATAAATATTATGGACATAATATAATTCTACATATTAATTAAATAAATCTTATCCATAAAAAAATGATTTACATAACAAAACATTTAATGAAAAATGAATCAGTTAACACCTGAAACAATTATACTACTGAATTATTTTTTAAAATACAATATTAAATGATCATATAAGATATAATATTTATGTATATAGTTATTATATAATTTAATAACAATTAATTAACCATTATACATGAGGTTAAAATACCATCAACCAAGTAAATGTACAAGGTACGAGGTTTTTTATCTCACTTTTAATTCCCTAAGATTTCCACTGTTCGCCACTTATTTATTGCATGTGGTGTATTGTGTACTAATAATTGATAAATATTATCATGATTATTTTTATATTCCTGGTATTCTATGATTAAATTGGTGGTAATTAAATTTTGGTCGTACAACTCTATTGATTACAACGTGGTAACATGTTTCTTATCTCACTTTTAATTCTGTGAGATTACCAATGTTTCCCAATTATTTATTGCATGTGGTGTATTGTATACTACCATTTGATATATATTATAATTATTATCTTTATATTCATGGTTTTGTGTTATTAATTTGGTGGTTATTAAATTTTATCCATATGACTCTATTGATTACAACATGGTTAGGGGTGTTTATTTCACTTCTTATTTTCATGAGATTCATTCTATATTGCCACTATTTCTTTTTTTTGTAGTGTATGTACAACATATGATTGTATTCTTGGTGTAAGAAACTATAATTTATGGGTATTTTCATCTTAATATTATGATCCTTATTTAATGGGGTGTATGTTTCAAAACATACCAAATCTGTATGGGTATTTCAAATTTAAATTTCCACTCATTGGGATTTACACATAAATCATTGATTATATTACTCCATGATTATGTGTGGAATCAAAATTTATTATTTATGAAGTAATTTCTGCTCCCCTTTGTGTATATAAACATTTGATACACATAATCACTCCATTGATTAATTATCATTATATTGATATGAACTTGTTAAGGTAAATCTTAACTCAATTTCCATTCATTGAGTTAAACATCCAAGTCATTGATATTGTTTTTAAGAATTTACGTGAATTTACTCTGATTGATTTAAACTGAATATTCAATTATATTGAGTGTATGTATATTTTTCACACATAAATAAATCATTGATTTATCTTTAATCTAATTTTATGGTCTTTATAAATAATTCCATCTCAATTTATATTCTATTGAGTCTTCATTGTCATCATGCACCAATTCAATAGTATTCGGTGTATTTACTATCCTTTAACTTATTATATCATGACTGCCTTTATTCCCGTGATATTATAATTTTTTGATTTATTTTATTCCTTAATTACATCTATTCAAGTATCTCTCATTTGGAGAGAAATTATTTAACTAAAATATCATTTAAAATTATTAAATGATTTATTCTTCTAAATCTTTGTCATTAATGTCCATGTTTTGAAAATGGTTTTAGGGATTGATTTATATGGACATGGATGTTTTAAATTTGAAATTCATTTTGAATGTTTCAAAGTGGTATGGGACAATTTGATTCAAAAATCTAATTTTAACCGCATCTTGATAAATAGTGTGATTTTTAAATGTTTTCAAGAAAACTGAGATATTTATGTCAAATATTTTTACTCATTATTTTCATCTATGTCAATATCCACTATTATTAATTATTGAAGTTTATTTATTATAATAAAATTTTCTATACTGTATTGAATGAGTAATTTTTGACAATGTATGTTCTATTTTTATGCCATTCATGGATTGTGGTTAAACACTTGAAATTTCATATACTATTTTTAATACGAATGTTTAGATTATGTTTAAGAAATTTCATATGAGGAATTAGTTGGACTTTTTATGTGATGGGTGGATACTACTATAGCTCATAGATGCGTCTGTAGGTATCATTAGACAAACTAGTCTTTTAGAACAATTCCTTGACAAAATCATTATTTGTATTTTAGGCACAAGGCCTTGAATATGTGGTTACGATGTCCAGCATTATGAATTACCTGATTATTAAATTATCTGTTGATATTATATGAGATTATTTCACTACTATAATATCCCTGTGAATTTGTAAATGGAATTATTAGATTTCTATTTTCTATATTATTTGTAAATTTATGTTTAAAAGTATTGGGTATTAGTCTTATGCATTACGTTAAATGTTCATGATTATTTATTATAGTTTCCACTATATAGTTGTCTTTATGGAGCATCTGAGCTCACCCCTTTCTTATGTTTTATTTTTCCCAGGATGTGATAAAATATATAATGACTGACTTACAGTACTAGGATAATTTATATAAGAATGTTAAAAGGAGCCACAATGTTTGTTTGTTTTTCATTTGATAATGTAATGTATAATTTATGTATGTTTCTAGTACTTCAAAGGCTATGAAACAAATTAGTAGTTCGAGACATGAACTATTGTAATCATTCCAATGTTATGTAATAATGTACTGAATATGGGTAACTAGGGTTGAGGCATTACATTCTTAGATAAATAAGAAGAATTATGTTGAGTTTGAGTATTATATGAACTATAAGAGACATGTTTTGCAGAAAAATATAATATAAAGTGATATTACTAATTAAATAACTCTATCGTATGGTGATTATTAGATTAACTGACCTGACCTGACCCACTAGGACCCCACTTTTATGGTCTACATCATCGCATGTTGTGAAGATCCATAGAAATTTTAAACTCTATGTTCCTTTGACTGTTAAAGTAAAAAATCATAAATTATCATATAACATGATCTCATACAATTTTTTCCAACTCAATTTGTCCTGAAAAAGGTTATATACTCTAGAAAAGGATTTTGGTGGAAAATTCAAGCCATTTCAATTTTCACAGAATATTTAATATTTAATTAATTAAATTTTAATTTATTTACATGTATTCATTAGGTGATATATTTTAAATTGAGAAACATAAGGATATTTTTTTCACTATAGTTATTTTTGTAATAGGTTCATCATGGCATGACCCTATTACGGGAGTTGATATTGGACCTTGACCACTTGTCTTTTCTTTTTCTTTTTATTCCTTTTTATTTATTCCTTTATCCATTCCCAATTTTCCCTTATCTTTTTGAATAATTCACCATGGGGTTATCCCCATTGGATTCGTCAATATAGAGAGGGATATGTAGAGAGGTGTTGGATCCTCCCGAAGAGCTCATCTAAAAGTAGGTCAAGGCATGACATGTGTTTTGTGTATATTTAGTGTGGAGATATGGTGGCCTCAACAATGAGGTTGTAATATAATATTTTATTACCAAAAATCACAATTAATTTTTTGTTTTATTTTTTAATTCCTTGTTAGGGTTTATGGGTACCATGTGGGGTTTATCTTGGATTAATTTATGAGAAATTGGGGTTTAAAATCATTTCTAGGGTTTTGAGTTCTAAAAAACTTATGTACATTGTGTTTGGTTAAATGAACACACACCATGTGTTATTACTATATGGGGAAGAAATGTTTTTGGGACTACAAAGTATGTGATTGGGAGTAAACACTTTATTGTGTTCCTATAGTGGTGGGGATAAGTTTTAAACTATACACATCTTATATGATACATGGGTAGACCCAAAGTGTATTGCATACTATGTAGGTGTACATGGCCAAGTGATGCACATATCCATGTACACTACAACGTTCCCCATGTGGGGGTACATGTTGTGTACAGAAATTACACTCTATGTACTTAATGTTATTATAATGTTTTTTGGGGATTAGATACATAAGAAGGATATCATGTGGGGTTACACAGAATGTACTTAGAGACCCTTGTCATGTCTTTTAGGAAATTACATGCAATGTGGCTTAGGGAATAAAGACAATGAGTACCATCGGGGTTGCACATTGATTACTCCATGTAAACACCATGCACCTTTCCAACCTTGATCAGTTTGGCTTATCTTTCCATCGGGCAAGAATTGGACTTATGAGTAGTCCATGTTGTTAAATTTTTTCATATATATAATAACGGTTGAATCCTCTCATTTTCAAGAGGCCATCTGGATGGTGATATTTTTGTAGGATTTTTTTAAAGGTTTATTCCAGATCTTTTGGCAGTTGGGTTACTAGCTGTGAGGCACGGGTGAGGGTTTGAAACTTGTTGGTTGGACTTACCTTGTGGATTCTATGATAGTGTATCCTAAATTCCCTTTTGATTTATTTTGGATGATGGGAATGGGAGTTATCGATGCGGTGATATTGGATTGAACATGTATGATGTGACTGATTTCTTGAGTATAAAACAATTAAATTTAACACTTTTATTTGAGGATACCAAATCCACTGAAACATTTGGGTTGGATTGGTGTCGTGGAATGGTGGTTACGATTTGGATTCATCAAGCTATTGACAAGATTCTGAGGGACTCTTGAGGATTACATATTTGGATGGCCACTGATAGAGTGAGTAGTGTTTTCCATATACATATTTTTGGAATTAAGATGTATAATTTCATTGTTTAGGCGACCTTGTGGACATTTTTTTAAAATCAGATGGTTTATTATAAGGGGTGGATAGGTTAGGTTTTCATTTGTGGTATTTTCCATGAGGTTTGGAGTAACACATGGAAATATTAAATGAATAAAATTAGGTTTGACATCATATATAACATGAGAAAAAATACTAAATAACATTGTAACACCCAATAAAATTATGAAATATTTTGTTTTCAATAAATTTAATCACTTTTATAGCCTGTGTTTTTGGAAACACTATGTCTATGAAAACAAAATATGAATTATAAATATTATTTTTTACCCTGAACTATCTAACAAAGACATTATGTTAGAAGGTATGCATATAACTATGAAATTTATCAAAATATATGGATTAAACATTTTCAATGGATATATAATTATTAAAAATATAAATAAAATACAATCATAATAAAATATATTTATATTCAAATTAAATGAATTACTGTCTAAGAAAAGTTTCATAACTTCTAGTGCACCTATATTAAAAATAATTTTAAAAAAATTTATAAAATTTATTTAATAAAATTAACTTTATTTCTCAAATCACCTAATTAAAATTATAATAGGGTTATTTTTTCTATTTTTCAAAAGTGTTTTAATTTTGGATTAATATTAAAAAAATCTGCTTTTTTGAGAAAAACCCTATTTTATTTAAATAAAATAAATTCCACATTTTATTTAAATATGGGATTTAAATTATAACTATTTTAATTATAAATTTATTTATCTAAATTATAAAACGTTCATAAATTTAATTTTAGTTTTTGATATAAAATATTTATTATCATTTTACCGTATTTTTAATTTGGAAAACAACATTTTCATCATGTCAATTTATATAATATAAAATTTTATTATGTCGTTTATGTGATTTTAATCAATAAAAATGGATTCCATATTTTTAATCATAATAATTTATATTATATAATATGTTTAACATAACATAATACCATTATTAATTGTAAAAGAAGTTAAAATTAATATGTGTTGTTACGGTGAAAACGTGTTTACGTGGGGTTGAACATAGAAGATAAGGGTTAAAAATGTATTAATATTTGTCCAGAACCCATTTGCTAGATAATATTGAAAATAATAAGAACTTATTTTCTATAATTTCTCATTATGAATTCTTTATTCATGTTAAAAACAAGGGTACGGTATTTTATTTTAAAAATTTCAATATGTGGCCTCTCCCTCACTTAAAAAAGGAAACTCCCTCACTACAATTATTAGAACCTATCAATCCCTTTATCTCAACCAAAATCATAATTATTATCTCCCCAATATACCCATGAATGTTCTAGATCATATTTTCTTCCTAAAAACCAACACTAGGGTCTTTAAGAGGATATGCAATGAAGGTTTTATTATGAAAAGGTAATCATCCTGAATGAGCTCTTTTATTTTATTTTTTCATTTTACTTTAACAATATTGTATTAACACATGGAATATATTAAAATATTTTTATAACAAACTACATTATGTTATTATGTTTATGATATAATATTTATCCATATCCTCCTCTATAAAATGGGAATCAAAACTGTTGATCGTGCGTACGTTGAACTACTACCTCACAAACTGATTTTACTTTATTTCCTTCAAATTATCTCAAAATTTTATATAACGATGAATTTAAAGTATATATAAATTATTTATGGTATTATTAATCAAATATAATCATAATATCAAAAATTAATTCTTACTTTAATTGATGTTTAAAATACGATAATGTTGCTCGTGTGTACGGCAGACTGCCACCAAACAACGTGATAATATCTGTTTTTCACTTATGTTTTACATGGAAAGTAATAAATATATATTAATGAAAATATGTAATATATATTAAATGATATTTATTATATAAAAATAACTTACCATCCAATTAAGAATCCTTTTACATGTTAAATAATGATTTCTTCTCTATTATATATGTACGACCTACCATCTATATTAAGAGATGGGATTCATTATCCATTCCCAACCTTAAAGAATAATTATAAAAATGTATATAATGAATAAATATTATATTGATGACATTTTTTTAATTATATAGATAATTTTTCTATATAATATACATTTTAATTGGATCATTAATGATAAAACACATATGAGAGAACACAACAAATAACAACCAAAATAAAAAATGTAATGAAATTCTATTAACAAACCAATGATAAGATGTTATAAGGGGATAATATTTAAAAATATAAAATATTAATATTGTTATGGAAGAAATTAATAATAATATATAATCCATTATAAAGAGTTTAAGTAATGTTCAACCTAAAAGAAGTGTTAGGTATGAGAGTTCATCATAATTTCCCTTTATTAAGTCATATTGAAATTCTATACACCACATTTCATTTATAAGGTTGATATAATTCCAAATTTAAATGAAATACCACGACTAACTAATAACTAATTCAATTTTATGTTTATATTTTAATTTTATCATCCATGAGGTTTTTACGTATAAGTTACCATGTAGTTAAGGATTTCATGACATGATTACATATCATTGGATTAGGTTATCTCTACACTATCTTCAATACTCTATGATTATGTTTTTATTTAAATTTCATTATATAATGTTGTATATCCACTCTATTTATTCAGTTTTACATATTATACAACTAATTGATTTTTGGGTTAATTCTCACTTCAATGTTATGATGTTTCCAAGGGGTTAAATTAAAATCTCATTTTAATCATGATTGTTTAACCATAAATTTATATTGAAGGAAATTTTTTGATCACTGTCTACTAAATCCCATTAATTATATTTTCCATTAATTAACCGTTATTTTTTCAATTAATAGTACCATTTTCACTATTTGTTACTTAAAATATTATTACAAGATGCTTTAAACAAAATATGATTGTATTTCTCCCTTTATTAAAAAATATTGTTTCTTCTAAAACCATGTTATCTAAAAAAAATTTAATTTTTTTTAAATTATAAAAAATATTTATTAAAAAATTTTATTAAATTTTTAATTTTTCTAAATTTTTTGTTGAAAGGAATCTTCTTATATTTTTCCAAATAACACATTATTTTATCTTACTAAAAATGTTAAACGACTCTTTATTTTATAACTTTTGGTAGGTGAAAAGTTTTTCACTATCATGACCACTAAATGTTTTAAAATTTCCATTATATGTTTCAGTCGTCATTTTAAAATAGAATTTTTTTTAAAATATTTTGTGAACTTTTAGATTTAATTTTTTTAAATTTATAACGGATTGTTTCCCCCATAATATTTTTAATTACAATTTTAAGTTATTCCTATTGTTTAATGATAAAAACTCGTTATTTTTATTATACTACATAGTAGATATATTATTTTGATACCATACATAAAATTTTTAGGGATTTTTTATAATCATTTTGACCTCGGAATGTATTTAGATTCACATTCCTAGTTCATTTTTTTATTTATAAGCTTTCCCATGAATTTTTTTTACAGTGACCATTTAAAATTAAATTTAAACTAAATATCAATATTATTTAACATGAATATATCAATTCCTTAAGAAATATATCATTTATTCACATGGATTTCAACAATGAAATTTATTTTATTATTTGGGAAATTATTGATAAATCTTTATTCCTTACTCAATCCATAAATTTGTGGACATGTTACATTATTAATTAATTAAATCATTTATATTATATATGAGGAATATTATAGATATGAAGATATGGGTTCGGTATTATTATAGATAACCCCTTGATGAATTTTTAGTTTCATGAGACTAATCATTTGGATAGCCTTAGTTAAATGGTTTTCTAGTGTATACGTACCCATATTATTAAAATTTCATATGAATGGTCTTGATAGTAAAGGTATTTTTGTGTCTAAGATCATTAAGTCCAACAATTGAGAATTTACTTCATTGATATGTTATTTATTGTAATTATCCATGTGTTTTTCTCACTGATATAGTTTTTGGATTCATTTAACTCTCACACAAAATTTTTTTTTTTTTCATTTTCAAGATAAAACACTTTCATACAATGTAGAAAACCATATAAAAACACAATTAAACTGTGATGGTAATTTTATTACATTACAATAAAAATTTAATGTTAATATTTTATGTATTTGATGTAGTATCCATATAATACGAAAATTATTACCCCTAGGATCTTTATGAATCATCTAATCAAATAAAGATTCCATTATGTCATATCTCTTAATGAATTCATCCTTACATATTTTCATGTCATTAATACACAAAAGAAGAATGTGGATATTATAATTTTTCATTTTTTATTGTTCCCTTATGAAAAAATCCAAGGATATATCTATCAATAATCATTATTTTTTCATTTAAACTTTTGTTAGGAGATTCCCTTCAACCCACTTCTTTGTAAAATTCATTGTATGTATTTTTCTCTTGGACATGGAAGCCAGTGTTTTTTCCACTACTCTACAAGCCTCTTCTCTCACATTGTTTTCATTATGTTTCATTTTCTTATATATCTCCTTCCAGATCCACGTCTCCAATTTCCTCAAGATTTCCATCCTCTTGATTGGTTTTCTTAGTAAATATTTTGTGTTCATAAGTATCCTCCTCTAAAAGAGGTAGATCATGGTTTTTTGTAACCTCACTGGGTAAAATATCATTCGTAGGTCCTTCAAAAGAGGACTAGAATGACTTCTTCTCCTTGTTACCTATATATACTGATTGTGTAGTCAACAGTTTATGAAGATACAAATAATCTCCTAAATCCTTTTTATTCCTCCCCACATTATCTGGATAATTACCAATTTCATCAAAACATTATTTTAATTCTTCAATCATTTATAGAAGTAATTTGTAGGTTTTTCATCCTCTTCATACATTGATGATGACTATAATTCCTCAATGGGTGTTGCCTCATTTTTTTAAATTTTATTTTCTAGTTATTGATCCACAATATTAGCCATTATTTTTCTAAACATTTTCTATCACTCTATGTCATCGATAATAGAAAATTTATTTTACAAGTCTTAAAATTGGTTATGCCGGAGGACATGGTATCTATTTATTAGAAGTGGAGATATTTAACGTTGCTTAAAATTTTTACCAGGCATCTAGATGGTTGATTTTGAAAATGATGATTAACCTGAAAGACCACGTAATTTAACCTATTGATATTTCTTCATTTATAGGGATGGACAGGAAATGATCTATATTGGATCAACCTATATCCTCTAGTAGTAACCATATAGCTTCCCAATGGTAAAGAAACCACAACCATATATGATATCAATGTTTAGTAACCTTTGTAGTCATCATCACATTTTAGGATAGGAGGGTTAGATCATTGTATGACCCAACCATGCATATAGACCTACTGGTGTTGACCCAGATGATGTAAAGAGGAGCATAATTCCATTAAGTATTCAAAACACACCACATGTTTTATTCAGTATTCATTTTCAATCTAAATCGATAAAAATTAAATGTATGCATTGAAACATTGTCTTTATCACAAATACAAAGAGAACATGGATTATATAGTGAGAAATATATATTATAAAAGAAGAAATATCAACCAACAAACTTCATAACATTGATATAATTGATGTATTTTGAGATGAATGTAGGATTATAAGAAATCATACCATGTCTGGAAATTTGTAAGGGTCACATATTTGATGAAGGTTGAATAACCATTGGAAAAGAGAGAATTGAATGTTGTTGAAGGATCTCCAAATTATATTTTAGGTGGAGATACGATCATCCACATTCTCATTGTGAATTTGAATATCCTCGAGATCCAAGAGCACTATTATATAATGATGATGAAGATCCCAAAAGACAATGACAAATTGTTCAAATGCTTCAAATTAAGGACAATTTTTACCAATGAGATCGACTTGGGATAGCATGTATAGGTCTAAGGCCTATGTGAACTCTTGCATAGATATATTATGTTTTGTGAAATCCTAGAAGAAGGAGGGGGACATGGGGTAAAGATGAATTATTGGGAAGGGTGGAAGAAATAACTTGTCGGTAAGAGGTGTGAAAGAAAACAAGAGATCTAAGAGAGAGGCACCCCTCCACCTATTAGGAGGGGGGAGGAATGGGGGAGGTTTCCATATTCTCCTATCCATTGGAATCCAAGATATTTCCTCCCATGGTGGATTATTTCTACCCATTTCATTATCATTTTATTTATTAAATGGAATGAGAATTTATTTATATACATTTCTAAATTTATTAAACAATATATATTCATCATCTTCATATAATTTAAATGGAATTCATGTTTAATTATATAATTTTCATTTTTATTATTATTATTTACTCAAAATATCATCTATTTTACATAACCCTTACTGAGAATTTTATCTTACCCGTATTTTTTTCTTTCACAAGAACCTGTGAAGTGTACAGAAAATGATATAAAAGGAAAATCTTATTTGAAGAGTGATACTGTTGAAAAAATAGGTTTTAATTGTTTTTTCAAAATTATTATGCGAATATTGTATATATATAGTTTCCCAAGTCTAAAAACAATTCTATCCTTTAAGATGAGATCAGTTTTATCTAGTGATAATGTGATGTAACAACTTCTTATAGACTACTGGGGCAGGGTAATTATAGATTATATTAGAGAAATTTTAATAGAAACTTTGGGAACTAGATCTATGAAAACATATATTTGGGAAAATAATCCTATGATAATATTTGAGTTTACATTTAGAATAACAACCTAATGTTTTGTTTGTGTAGATATATAGTGATTTTTAATAGAAATTCATCCCTCTCTGGATACTACATGTAGATGTGGTTATGGAAGAGATGTACCTAGGGTTAATACCTGTAATAAAAGCAAACCATTCTTGACTCGAGCGTTACCTATTACATGAAAACAGAACTTACTACACTCCTAGTTTAACACTCACGATGGATATTATTTGATAATTCTAATTTCTGTTACAAAACAAGATGGAGGTTTTGAAATAGATAATGATGGTGAATTTCCTACCTTAAACATATTCTGTCTTATATTTAAAATAAATTGTAGAGATTTATACATTAAATAACTGATTATATTTTATTCCAATAATGATTATTGTTTCTAACACTATTATACTTGGATTTAGTCAATGGATGGAACTTTAAAATATCATGTAAAAATTTAATATGTTAGAAAATGTACTGATTATGAGAAACTAAATGGGATAATTACCGAAGTTAAAGATATCATGATTATGATTAATTAGTTATTGTGATGTATGATAATTAAAAAATACCTTAAAAGACTCTTAGACTAACTAAAGAATAGAATGATCATGTTCCACAACATCTCATGTGGTTGATACCATGAAGTTAATAAGAAAGAATTTCCATAATTTCATAAATGTTGAAAGAGACACCTAGGAATGAGTCTCAAGGGAATTGAAATTTTCTTATATCAAAGAATGAATGGAATAATCTAATAAAAATTCAATAAAAATGAGTACTACAATTTGAAGAAATATATTTCATCACACTGATCCATTTTTAATTCTTTATCCTAAATGTAGGGTCCATGAGAATTATTAGACTCAATTATCTATTTTAATGGATAACCACTAGACTAATGAAGGACTTATATTCAAATGTAATAGATAATGTATTTATAAATTGGGATTCAGAGCTAATATTGGAGATGTATTTTACCAATAGTATCTGTCTTATAATAATCATGAAATATCTAAGGATTGTGTTACATTTTAGTGCAATATATGTCACCAATAAATTGTGTTTTTGGATACCATTATGGGTTTATTATTTTAATATTGATCATAAGTTAAAAGTCTAGAACAACACTTTTATATTATAAATGACGATAGCCAAACTAGATTAATGATGTTTTTAGAAACATTTATAAGAATACAACTGATTGTTTTTGTATATGAGATAGTTATTTGTGAAATAATTCTATTATATTTTTTTGTCTCATTATTAATGGTATTGGAAACCATTAAAGTTTATATTATCAATTATATTATAGTAATTATGGTACAACAAAATTTAGGACAATTATGGGAATTAAAATAATTTATATTTGGAAAAATGGAAAATCCAGTTGTCATGTAACCAAACATTACATCTGACGATGGTCTTGGGCGTACATCCCACAACTGAAGGAAAATAACTGTTTCGTTCCAACCAATTTTCTACACGATTGTTTGGTTAATATATAAATTTTTTATAAAGTATTTGATGGATAATTATTAATGTTGAACTAGCGGTGAGTTGTTGATGTTAATGTATTCAATTGTATAATTTTTTCTAACAATATTAGTTTTCAGAAATATTTTGAGAGAGACATAACGACTTTTCATTCTTTTATAGATATTAAGATACGTTAAATGTAAAATTTAGTGCTTCAGGAATAAAAATTAAATTTTGATATTCATTTCATAGAGTAAGATATAAATTGGATATTTATTGAATCAAATCCAAATTACAAAATTGTTCAAAAATAATAATAATTATGTAAATTAATAATTTTTTCTTGCATTCAATGTAAATATTTTGAAGTAATTTTTCAACATTAAGAAAAATGTTCTTGAAACAAAATATTTATACTATCACTTTCATATCAGAATAATCAAATCCTCATTTAAATCATCACATATTTTTCATTTTGAGGTCGTTAACATTACATTAATCATTCACTTTATTGTGATCAATGAACTATAACACTTCGTATATTAAATTAATATTTTCTTCTATGTTAATATCTTCCCATTCCACAAATATTATACTATTTGGAAAACTAGTATTAGTAATTCTAGATGAGATTTATAATACCATTTATTTCTTATCAATATGATATTTAATTCTTTTTCTGTAATGGGTACACAATAATGTCATTTTAAAAAATCTAACTCATTATTATATGTATTATGAATAGATTTTGATGGAAAAATTTATTTAATGTGGGTAGAATGTAACACCTAGATATTTTAAGAGAATAAAATTAGATTTAATGGCATATATAAATATATATAATGATCTTATAAAATAATTTAACCCGACAATACATCATAAAATATATATTTTTTAGTAAATTAAATATCATTAACATCTTGTGATTCTATAAAGCATGGGATTAAACAAAACAAATTACTCTTTTAAAATATATAATTATTTAAAAAATAAATATTTTATCCTAACCATTATGTTAGTGTCTATGAATAGGACTATCTAATTTAAGAAAATATATCATTCACATATGTTCATTCATTTTATATTGATTATAAATATAAATAATAACATTTTGAATAAAAAGTGTTTTTTTTCATAATTATTGTATTTTTTCAAAGAAACCTATTTCACATATTCTTTTGTACATATGATAAAATTAACTTATTGTGAATTTTTTGATGAAAATAATTATAATTTTTAAAAAATAATATCAAAATTAGGTAATAGTAATTTTTTTTCTTTTTCTGAAAGGTTTATTTTTTTAATAAATAATATTACAGTACTGATTTTTCAAAAAACTATAATTTTAAAAATAATTAACAATGCCCATTTTTGTAAATATTGTTCGAAAAGTAAAATAAATTTAATTATATATTTTTCATTCCAAATTACGTCATTATAAACAATTTAATTTTAAATTTTGATATATAATCTTTTTAAAATATTAAATATTTTTACCATGGAAACCACAATATATCATCTTGTCTATGGGATTAATTTTAAATTTAAATCTTCAAATTTTTTGGTTTATGTTTGAATAATGGATTCCATATTTTTAATAATTTTAAATTATATTATCTAACAATTCCAACTTATTTTTTTACCATTATGATTAATTAAGGTAGTAAAAATTAATTATAGTGGTTATGGTTTACACTAGTTTACCCATGGTAAAACAAAAATGACAATGGCTAAAATGTCCCCAAAATATGTCCAAAATCTCATTTTATAGACATATATTGACCTTATGACCTCTAATGTTTTTTACTATTCGATTTTTTTCTCTGTGGAATGTGGAAATGTGGTTAAAAATTATTCCTAAAAATATCTTTTATATCCTCTCCCCCACATATCAAAGGCCACTCCCTCCCATCACTTATTCACACCAATCAAGAACATTGAATTATAAAATCCATTAAAAAGTATCATCCCATCATCCTTATCCACGCTTTATGGATATTGTGTTTCCCAAAATACCATCCCTATAGTATATTAGAGGAGATTCAAATGTGGTTTCTCTAAGAGAATATAATTGTCTTAACAAAGAGCTTTCATTTTATTTCATATTTTTACACAATTAATTGTGTTTTAACATTTAATATATATATATATATATATTCTATCATATATTGATATTTTATTTTCTTTATTTCGTAATATTTATCAATCACTACCTCTATCAATTAGGAATTAAAAATGTCGATCGGGTGATTGGAGAACTACCGCCTCACAAAATTATGTAACTCATTTTCCATGAAAAAAACACATGATTGAATATAATGATGAATTTATAGTTTATATATATATATAATTATGATGTTAATAAACCTTTCTTATTATATCACATATAACTTTTTTACTTTACATGTCATATAATATATGAAAACATCGCATGTGTTTGCAGCTGAGTACGGCCTCCCGAATCGATGTGGTAGATTTTTCACTTATTATTTACATAGAATGAAATAAAGATAAATATGATGAATATATGTAATATATATGACATAATATTTTTTGGTTAAAATTAATATACCATTCAATTATAAATACATTCCCTAGTTAAGGGAATTACATCATTTCTCGTGCGTAGGTATGACCTGCTGTCTCTATGAAGTGATGAGATTCATTTTCCATGCCCAATCAACCAAAATTCCTCTGAAAATTAATATAAATAATAAAAATAATTTTAATAACATTATAATATTTTTTATATGATAGATCTATATTTTTCGTAATAAATTGAAGTTTCATGAAAAAATATGCATGAGAAAACTATGCAATTTACAACCAAAATAATGACTATAAAGAAACATTATAAACAAAAGTCGATAAAATGTTATTACAGGGTTATATATGGTATTATAAATTTAAAAATGGGTTTATTATAAATTAATAATATTCATAAATTAATTATAAAAGAGGTTAAGGAATGTTCAACAAAAAGGAAAGGTGAATTTATAGTCATCTACTCAATTTCTTTTTCTTGATGCATACTTAATGGTTATACAAGAAATTTACTTTTATGGTTTATATTAAACCCTAGTGACATGTAATATCATGATTAAATAATAATTCAAATCATTTTAAGTTTAAAATTTAATTATTTCATCGAATTAAATATTACTTTAATGTTATAATGTTTTAATGAATTTCATAACGCCTTTTATTTTTATTGGATTTTATTATTTCAACATTGTATTTGATATTAATTGATTATCTTAATATATAATTTTAGATATATTATGTTTTATATAGACGTTTTTAGGTTTATATACATTTTATACAAATAATCGACTCATTGTATAATCATCTCTTCAATGTATTCATCGTTGTAAGGTTTTATTTCACAATTACATTTTAATTAGTATTTTTATACTTAAATTTCCATTAATGGAGATTAATTTATCATTGGATAATAAATCCCATCCCCTATATTATTCTCTGATTATTAATTATTTTTTCAATTAATATTTCAACCTTTCACTCTTTTTTATTAAAAAAGAATTAGTATTATGTTTTAAATAAAATTTGACATTATTTATATCATTATTTGAAAATTATTTTTCTTCCAAAACAATTTTTTTAAAAGTATTTTCAATAAAAATTTCAAAATTTTACAAATCAATATTAATATCATTTTTCCCTTATATAAATTTTTATAGAAATTTTTAAAAGTAATAATTATGTCATTTTTTAAAAAAGTTTGGCATCTCATTTATCAAAAATATGAAAAGAAACATTGTGTTTAATGTATAAATCATATAAAAAATTTAAAGAGATCATAGCCACTAAATGTTTAAATGATTAATTAATAAGTTGCAATTTTTTTCAGCGAATATTTTTTTCAAAATATTTGGTGAACGTATTCTTTTAAAAATGATATCAATGTAAAAAAATATTTTCTTAAAAATTTGATTTTAATGGCATTATTATTGTATTTTAATTCATCAATGAAAACCCCTCTATTTTATTTAGAGTCTACTGGAGTTATATTGTATTGATTATATTTTTACTCTTTTTATGTATGTTTGATGATCAATTTTATGATGAGAATTATTTAAATTCACATTCTTGATTATTTTTTGTAGTCATTATATTTCACATCGAATATTCCCTTTCCTACGATCATTCAAAATTAAATTTGTCCTAAATGTACATCTAATTTATCATGGATAAAATTATTTCACAAACAGTATATCATTTATAAAAATATTTTTTTCTACATTGAATGTTACTTGATCATATGTTGAAATATTAATAAATATGCATTCTTCACTCAATATGAATATTTGATGATAAGGTACATTGATAATTAGTTAAATTGATTATTTGATGTATGATAAGTGATTTGGACATGAATATTTTAGAGGTGTCTGTTATAGATATTTCCTCAATGCATTGATAGTCTTATTAGATGAATCTTCTGGAAAAAATCAGATAAATGGTTTTCTAGGGTATAAAAACATGTAATATTAAACTATATTATGAAATATCCTAACAGTAGAGGGATCATGATTCTAGAGAACATGACTCCAAATAATTATGAATCTCCATCATTGATAATTCCATTATTATTGTTATCTATAATATTTTTACATTCACGATGTCTATAGATGAAAATCACTATTAGTTTATTGATTAAATGGAATTTTTATTTAGTAATATATATTTATATATTAATTATTTCATATCTATTCAGGAAAAAATGTTATTTAATTGGAATGGGTATAATATTCTTTTACCATTACATGTGGATTATGATTATTTTCTGAAGAAATATTTCAATTTACATTAACTTACTGAACATGTAATCTCACCCATATTTATTTTCCTTCAACCGAAATCCATAATTAGTACTATAAATTATATACAAGGTCATTCTACATGGAAGAAAGATATTCTCAAAAAAATATGTAGTAATTTGTTCATTCCACTGTAATATGAGTGTCATGTTCATATCATATTTATTAATACTACTAAAATATTTATTCCATAAATATGTTATCACATGTATCTAGTGCTAATGTATTAAATTAGACATAGGCATCTGGCTATTGGAGTCAGAGTCCATACATTTTTCTTATGAGTAGAAGACATTATTGGGTCCTCTTTTAATGGTGGTCCCGAGGGCCATTGTGAACTCCCTTGTTGGTTTTAATATTGCCGTAGATGCTATTGTGTTCCTAAAATTATTGATGTTGTGTTTCCTGAGTTATTTATATATAGATCCTACATTTTATGGGTTTATAGTCAGTTCTTGATTCATTCTGCATGACCATTGGGATTGATCAGTTCTCCAGTTGTGTTGACCTATATATTCTTTTTTCCAGTTCTAATAGTTCTATTACATTCCAAAGGTTTGGTAGATGTACTTTTTTATTTAAAGGATTTTGGTTACACCATGGGGTCTAAAATTTTTTAATGTTAAATTTTGAAATATGCGAGCTCTTATGTAGAGGTGGAGGATATTATAGATGTTATAGGGATAATTGATCCATGTGTTATGAATCATGTAGAAGGGGCCATATGAAGGGTAGATTTTACTCAGGTGTTAGGTTAGAACCTATGGATGGATGATATATTTTTTTATCCCACCCATTATTTTGGAATCTTTTTCATTATTTTATATATTATTAGACATTGAAAATATTGGGCATATAATGTTTCAATTCACATAAAATGACATCATTTTATAGGATCACTTTTCCGGGTTTCCTACTGTGATTTATTTCTTAAACATGTACATGAACCTCAGTCTACATGTATACATGATGTCTACTTTCTTATTGGAGAACATATTTCAACATGGATGGGGTTGAGGTCCAGTATTCCTTGATTGAGTGGGGAAACCCATTTTGAGTCATACGATCTTGCTAGTACAGCTTGATCATTATGAAAAATAGGTATGTTGTTTTTCATGGTGATGGTAGTGAATCATATTATTTTTTATTTTCAGTTATTTTATTTATTTTTTATATTTGTTACTCCTAGTGGGGGATTATTTTTGAATTTTTATTCATTATTAAATTATTTATTGATCTATGTGTAATTTGATTTATTATTAAATTCATCAATTTTTGTTATTTATTTTGCATACTATGATATTTGACATGTGTATGAGTGTGGTTGTTTTTTCTATTATGGAACATTGAACAGAGATTATAGTATACCTAATATATCATTTATACCATATCCACTGGTTATAAGTCTCTAGAAAAAAGGGTGTCTGCTTGAGGCCTTTTTCTGAGCCATATCGGGTTCCAGGTGTGGTCAGACTAGGATTATATATTACAAAATAGTATTTGAGTTTTTGATCTTTTTATTTGAGGAGTTGGTAGATAGGTGAACTATTAATGTGTTAGAATTTATGATGTATATCGTATTGGAGTGTGGCATACACATTTTATAATACTAATTAAAAGTTTATAGTGAATTGGATTTTTAATCATGGATTTTTTATGAATTAATTATTTCCCATAGTATAATGAACATGAGTTTATGTATATATAGTTTATTCCATTTTTTTCTCTTGGAATATAGTAAAAAGGGTAGTGTTAATTTATTTTTAAATCATGGTAGTATTCTTAAAGAATAATATTATTTGTGTTGTTTTTACAAATAATTGAGGTTCTGTTATTTAAAATGTCTAAAAATAGTCCTATCATGTTTTTTAATATAATTACATAATTTAATTATACACAACTGAACTGCATGTATATATATTTTCATTCAATGGATGTTCATTTGGATCCTATGGTGATTGGATCATCAGATTTTGAGATGCATTCCCTTCATCATGGTATTATTGTTTATCATAGTGGGTCACTGCTGGCTCGGAGTGCCATGTTAGTGGTATGATGATGGTAAGGACACATAAGAGAACCTTAGTTTGACCTCAATTTTCCCTGAGGTGGTGTTGTAAGAACCTGAATTATCATTTTTAGGTAACGATCTTGATTTTGGGTGTTATTGAGGTAAAAAAGAAGCAATGTGAATTTTATATGTACACACCATGAACTTAAGAGTATACGTCGCGTACCCAGGTTCTGCTTAGAGCCACATACTGGCCTTGTAACGACAAAGTACATCTATGGGTTGGTGGCCTAGTAGACTGTCTAAAGAGGGGGTCAGTTGAGGCTATAACATGGTGTGTATATTAAATTAACACCCCCATATACTTTTCTTTTTAATTGATGAGTCAGATCATGTCACGTATCATCAACAAAACACACTTCTTCACAACTATGTTCTTATAGGAAAGAAACGAATAGTCGATGAAAATTTATATCCTCCAGATTCTCCATCCGACCTCCAACTGAGATGCCATCAGGTGTGTTGGATTACCACCATTGACTACTCGCATTCACTAGATTCATTCTCCATTATTCCTCCCCTCTTGTGAGTATTTCAAGGATGAACATTTTTAACATTTTGTAGATCCACGTTGTTCTAGGTTGATTGAAGGGTCAAAGTTCAAGAGTGTTCATCTTAAAACAGTGAGTTAGAGGTTTTCCCCTTTCATTGATTGTGTTTGGATTATATAATTTTAATGTTCGGAATAATAATGTTTCGGTTATTTCATGTTTTTTAATTTAACCCTTTATAATACCTACTATGGTTTGTTGGATTAACGAAGGGTTATTTATTATGCATAGGGGTTTATAACTTGATTGTGCACGTGTTTTACATTGTTTGGATGATTGTTGTTGTTTTAACTAGAATTCCTGTTAGGCTTTGTTTTTTTTCAATTCCTCTTGTTTTTAGGATGGAGATACTGATTGTATGAGATTCATGTGAATCTCATTTTAAATGTATTACCACGTGGAATTTGATTGTGAGAGAATCACGTGGTAGGGTCATTTATGTATGAGTTGTTGTTACACTAGACCCAGGGAATTGACTGTGAGAGCTTCCAGGTGGTCAATGTCCATAGGGTTTAGACCATTAGAGTTTCCCATAGGGACTTTATTAAATGAATTTTGGACCATTGGAAATTTACTATGAGTGCTTCTAGGTGGTCATTATAGTTTATTGTTGTTATGAAAGACCTAGGGGTAATTACCGTGATAGCATCCTAGGTTGTCGTATAAAATTGATTAGTGTTATTCAGGGCAAAAGGGGTTACATTGTGTGAGCATTATCAATAAGTAATTATTTATTTAATTATTTATATGTGATCACGATGGGGTTATACAATGAGACATTTACCCTAGGGGTGCTTATGAATGATTGAATGGTTGTGACAAGTCTTCTAAGAAAAAGCACAAGCTTCGATTTAGTCTAACTAAATTGTTTATATGGCCATATGAGACATCTGTTTTTTTATTTCATAGGATATATAGATCATACCCAAGATACTAAGATTTAATTATTCAACGGGTTGAATAATTAAAAAATATAATTTAATGTAATAGAAAACTGTAGGACTGATTACGTTTTGAGAACTTCGAAGTTTATTAATTCATTTCGGTATATTAACTAATATATAAATATATATATATTCATTGACAGTAAGGCACAAATATTTTGGAGGTTTCTCACGGAGATTCGTCTCACACCATGTTCGGTTCATGCTTTTGGACCCAAATATATTATTTGATAGTAGGTATAGCTAATGTAAAAAACGGTCTTCATTAGGGACATGATTATTGTTGGACATGGAGAGCATGAGACCATGTTCAGGCTTGAGATTATTTTGGAGTTTACTTATTTTTTGTACATTGAAATTAGTATTGTATTTCCTACATTGGGAATTCATGGTATTCATTCCTAGACACATGTGACATGAACCACTTATATGTGCTCCATTGTTTGTATCACTATTAGTGATATGAAGTTTACTTCTTTTATTGGTAATAATACTTCTCCTATTTTTTATATTTATTTTATTCTTTGAATACACTACCAATGGGGGAATAGTATCTCCAATTTCATACCTTGACCCTCACTACTAGTTGGTAACCTCTTCTATTTAGTGAAATGCACTTGGGGTTATTTTACGAACCCGGTTTGGGGAACCTTTTTGTAATGACCCCAATATGGGTTGTTACAATATTTTATCAAAGGAGTTTCTTTTTTCCATTGTCATAATATTTTGATCCCAGAAATAGGTACATTATGGAATAGGTAGTTTGTAAAAATTTGTGCATGGGAGTTGCTAATCCATGTATAGTGAAAATCCAAGTTACCACAAATAATTCTATTTTCATGGTTTTGTTATTGTTAGAGTTTATTTGATTTTACTATTGTCTGATTCACATATTTTTGGATATTACAATTGATATTATTTGGGTTCTATTTTTGATTCAACCCAATGAGACGAGTTTATGTCATCTCATGCATCATTTAGGCACTTGATATAGATCACATGTCATTCATTTTTTATGACGTTTTGTGAGCATAACTGATTATATGTTGTTGTGATATATGATGTGATAAATATTCATGTTTTTGTGGTAAATTCCATAATTTAATACCTCTTATTTTTAAAGGGTATAAAAATATGTTATGTTTCATTTGGGTTAAATACTAAATTTGGTCCCTGAGGTGCTATTGGCCCTCTTGGATCATAATTTGGCAGATTATATTTGGACTTTAATTGAATTCTGTTATGATATGACCTGGATAAGAATTCCAAACATTAATTTTTAGGGGGTATGGGCTCCCACATGTCATAATTTGTGATTCCTTGTGTGAAATTTTATATCTTTAAGGGTTCCAGAGGAGTTTCATAGGCCTACTATCCATAAACCCAAACAACATGGAATTAGTTGTTATGAACACACACCATGTGTTCTTGAGTTCTGGAAGAAAAAACTTTTCTAATGTACACTCCATGTACAATATTTACATGTCTTATTGTCTTTAACAATATGACTACAAGTGTGAGTAGAGACACGAGTTTGGGAAACATTTGGTATAACAAACCATGTTTAGATTGTACATGTCTTGTTGTAAAGGACTATGTATCCAACCGTGTGACTAATGACATGGGTGGATAGAACATAATTAGTACACACTATATCTGGGGTGAACATTCCTAGTAGTATTGCACTGGGTGAGAACTGTGTAGTTCTTATCGTGTAGAAGAACCTAGGAAGGAGGAAAAAATTCACGTATAGGTTGTGTCTCAAGTAGAACAGGCCAAGTGTATGGGTTGTTACACGACCAGGTTGGCATAAGATCACGCCATGTTAAAAGCATAAGGGAATACATTATGTAGAGTGCATACATGTCTTTGTAACCCTATTTGGTGAAACATGAATACTCTTATTCTCTTGTTATGTTCTTCAACCTCTAAATAACAGTCCTTGAACATCTTGAACTGAGGTGTGCGCTAGACCTTGCAGAGTCATGCTGGTGCGATGTCCTTCAGTTGAACGCCATGTATAGGGAGATGATCATACACCAAAAATGGCATATTAGGGACTACTAGTAGATCCTCTTATCATTCCAATCCCGGAACCATCTATTATACTAGGAACTGATTCTGCTGTATAGTTCTTTGAAGGATTTTTCAGGATGATACATGCATTCTATGGAGCACCACATCTTTCCCCAACTATGGAAAAGTTTACCCAAGTGCTCCAACAACAACATCCTCTAACTTTGTATGGTGGTGGAAGACTATAGGATATATAGTCATTGATTGAGGCCATGATTTCCATCATTGAGCATTTGGAGATGCCTATGGAGAGGCAGGTGAATCTCATGACGTACCTGCTATGTGAATCCTCCAATAGAAGGTAGGATGTTATCTCATAGGAAGGGTGTCATCGAGATATGGATTGGGAAGAGTTTCGAAGGACCCTCTATGATTAGATCTAACCCGAGACATTGGGGGCCGATTATGCCTAATTGATCATGCACTTAGGGAAGGGAACTCTTTCAGTGACGAATTAATCTATTGGTTTTATAGAGATTCATCGCTTCACACTTGTTCTTGTTTGGGATGAATTATCATTGGATGTGTGATTTATGGATGGTCTCGGGTATGACATCTGATTGAAGGTGAATTTTTTCCAGCTGACTTCAGTGACCGCTATAGTGAAACAATCATTGAATTTTGAGTGAAATTTAATGGAGTTGGGATCTAGGATCATGGGTGGTTCAGCATCAAGGGTTGGTACTTCTTCAATAGATAACAGGAAGTACCTTAGGGATCATTCATGAGATGTTTCTTCAGGTAGACAGGTGTTATGATAAATGTGTTGGACGAATGGAAAAACAAGACTTCAGTGTCTGATGGTCCTAGTCGAGTGCTGATCTTATAGAAAGAAGGGTCGTTTTCATCATTTTCATAAGTTTTTCTCACCCGAAGCTAGTGATAGAGGTTCTGTTTTGACTCCACATTCAGGAGAAAAAACACCATTTTCTCATCAGTTAGGGAACTGGAATTTTTTCTGGCCATTCAAGCCGCAGAGGGGGTCACAACCATGGAAGTTAGGCTATAGGTTCTCAGTGACAACAGGGTGGATCAATTATGTGTAGTTAGGCAGGGTCGTAGGGTTGTGTTATACGATAGACTTTTGTAGTGGATCAGACCCAATAGGCGCATGATCCCAAATCCTCTATGGTTAGAGGTATGATTCTAGTTGCCTAATTTTTAGCTTCTGACCTTTTTTATATATTTTTTCGTAGTAGATATCCTTGGCCTCTGCATCATTGCTTCTGATGATTTTATAACACAAGACACTCTATTGGGGATAATAACATCCAATGTACGTCCGTGAAAGGAGTTGCCTCTTGAGGATGGTGGGTGTCACTTCTTATGGGACCTCTATATCTTAGAGATGACAGGCTTCAATGTCATTCTTATATTGGACTAGTCAGTCTTTCTCTATGAATTTTTTTACTTCAATCATCGTAGGGTGAGTTTCACGTCACCAGATGTGGGTTCTTTCTACACAAGGGCGAATGGGATGTCCATGCGTACAGAGATAAACCTACGCATCATTGGTTGGGGGAAATTAGAGCCCATATTTCTAGTCTATATCTATGTTTCTAGGGGACTTCAATTATAGTGACCCGAGCCTATTACATATAAAATTTCATTATTTCAAGCATAATAAATAATCAGAGTACAAGACAAGGATCGTTAAGTCTAGTGTCTTGGAAGACTAGGTACATATAACATAAAACATGGGGCTAAAAAAACTTATTTATTAAATCTACATAAAGAGCATCAAACATCCTTTGAGCTCTTACATCTTCATAGGGTACCTTGGGGAATAGATTAACAATGGGATGAGCTAAAAATGCCCAGTAAGGGAATGAACATAAGGATATATCTGAAGCACATGAGTTAGGAGGCATGACATAAAGATATCCAAAGCATGAAACATATAAAATCACTCATAATAAGATTTGGATCACATAAACATGGAATCATATAAATGTGGCAGAATCATAAATCATATCTTTAGTACTGGTCCAGGCAAACCGCCAATCCCGTTTCCCTTTTCTGTACGGGTCAAGGCTAACCGCCAATACCGTTTCACATCGCATCTCATGAGACATAACCTTAACCAATGAATTGGAGTGCTATCTGGGCATACCCATCTCAACATATTCATGAATATTATTTCCACATAAATAATCTTCCCGCATAAATAATCATAAATAATCAACCATACATAAATATAAGGGTACCCATGGAAAGAATTGGGTACCACAATCCTGACACCAAACATATCTAATCGGCGTATCATGAATGTGTACATGAAAAGAATGGATTAGAACATACATAGAAATTCATAGGGTAATATAGGCATAATACATGGTAAGTGGTGTCCAATATAAGTGAAAACATTCAAAAAATGTATTTTAGAAACATTAGCATTAAAAAAAATTTATACGGTCTTATGGAAAACACTCTAGAGATTTTCAAATAGAAAAGAGGACATTGTTTTATATAAAACCAGAATTCAACCAATATGTTTTTCATAATAAAAATACTGATTTTATAAATACAATTGTTTTTTAACACATAGGATATAGTGCACTTGAAATTTGGGTAGAAATTTTGGGAAGTCCCCTTAAAAGAGGATTGCTTATCAGAAATTTCTAAGGAGGGAATATTTCAAAATCATGAATATCCCCAAAAGAATGTGGTGAAAGGGTCTTGATATAATAATATTTTACAAATAACCAGAATTCATAAGACTCACATAGATAGATAAGATAACACCATTTTGAAAGAAATATAAGGCAACCCGAAAGAACAAAGAAGGTTCGGGTAGAATTCGTTATGATTTTACCGGCATGGTGTCGGTTGTGACCAAGAGGGGTTGATGAGAGAGAAATGGGGTATCTCATAACTTATAAATCTAGAAGGTAGTATGGTGGAGGTTATTGAACATACCCCATCATTTTCTAGTACACATAAAAATGAAAAGTATAGAGGACAATCTTGATTAAGAGAGAAAAGGGGAGGATCCCTTACCTCAAATCCGGTGGTGTTCTCCACTTGTTATAAATGACCTAAATAAACAAATTAGGATTATTAATTAATAAGTAGAGAACCTCTTATATATGTAATTTACTCATTATAACCCTTTTTAGTTCATTAAAATCCTTTTTGATTAGTTATACGGTTTATTTTCATTGTTCGGGCTTGTTTGTTTACTTGGTTTTAAAAGATCAGTTCAATTATATTCAAGTTTGGATTATATGAAAGATGAAAGTGGTTTTCCAGAATTGAAGTTAAATTATTTAGTTAATATATAAGAGATTACATGGATTTAATTTTAACTAGGTTACTTAGAGTGATGTGGAATTATTATATATATAACCTTAGTGATAACCATTTTTGTTAAATGATGGATTTGATTACGAAGAACATGTTTTGCTTCATAATTTAATACCATTTTAAAAAAAGGACTATAGAACCAGAAATAGTATATATTACATGTATAATAATCTAGTTTAACCATATCACAAATGGTTTCATGAACATTATTAACGATAACGTTAGAAATTGATAAACCATTGTCCTTGAATGTGCTAAATTGGCACATCTCAAATGATGCTTTCATTTCTTTCAAATAAAAGGATGGAGAAAGGGAGAAGATAATGAAATATACCCCTAGAATGAAGATATTATAGTACATGTATGTTAATATATTTATCATACTATTATGGTGTAGGGAGATGTGGAATGAAATAAAAAAGAAAAGAACTTAAAAAAAAGAAGAAATTTTGGAACTGAAATTTACCTCTTGAGACTTCTTCCTTTGAGAACCTCTTAAGTGGAGAAGTTTTGGTATTTTGACGAGGCTGAAAGATTTTGGACGTAGGGGAGGACCTAGGGGAGATATTTGGGCAGAATTTAGAGAAGTATTAGAGCTTCAGAGGAGTGGCGAAAGAGGGAGTGAAGGGGGTTTTTATAGTGGAGGAGAAGAGTGATTTCATGATATTATAATCATTAATTTATTATTTCTTCCCACGACAAGGAATACTAAGTATTCCATGTCCAATAACAGTAAATGAGTCCTGTGAATTCGAAAAAAGTGGGATTACATTAGTATAACATCATCGGTGAATCAATTAATCCATAATTTAGCATTTATTGTGAATTATCATATTCTACTATTCATCAAAATTTCAAGTATTTTAGAAAAATCCCAAAAATTAACCCTAACCATTTTTCAGCATGTAGAATCCAAAAATGAAGTCCATTTTTCAAAAATAAATTTCTAAATATGATTATTTTAATACTTAATTAAAATCATATTTTATTATCAAAAACCAGATTTAAAACATGAATTAACTCATTCTAAAACATTTGTATATTGTACTTACAACAAAAATATTATTTTAATACAATCATAGGTGAGGTTACCATTCATTAGGGTATATCACTATTCATAAGGGTATGTTACTATTCATTTGGGTTGGTTACTATTCACCCAAAAATTATTTTTTTCTTATCAGACTCCAAAAAACATCGTGAAGACAACCGTGTATACCAGATTTTCGTAATTCCAAAAACAAAAGTGAAAAAATTATGTTTAAAGGTCACTTATCACTTATTAGTTCATTATGTTGTGATTTTATGTGATTTTATGACATAAATATAATAAGGTAATTTCCATTTAAAAACATTGTGTCGTTACATTCTTCGCCCCTTATGAAATTTTTCTCTCAAAATTTAGTTCTACATACTAAGACAAAAATAGGTGTGGGTACTTTTCCTTCATTGCTTCCTATAATTCTCATGTTTCTTACTCAAACTTATAGTTCCTCCACAATAATTTAACAATATGGGTTATCTTTTTGTATAGAACCTTATCTCTTCGATCCATAATCTTTACTGGTTCCTCCTCATAGGAGATATCATATTGCAGCTACACCACCTCTGGGCTTAGTACATGTGAGGGATCAGGTATTTACATCATCAGGAGTGATACGTGGAAAAAATCATGAACTCATGTGATATTCAGTGGAAGTGAAAGCTGATGGGCCAAGGCACCAATGCAGTCAAGGATCTCAAAGGGGCCAATATACCTTGGGCTTAGCTTCCCTTTCATCCTAAATCACATGACTCTATTCCATGGAGATATTCTAAGGAAGACTTTATCTCCAATGTTGAACTCCAAGTCCCTTCGATGGTTGTCAGCATAGCTCTTTTTCCGACATTTAATAGCTTTGATGTGTTTCTGGATGACTTGAACCTTCTCTGTCATCTCTTGAACAATATCGGGTGTAAGTATCTTTCTTTCTCCAACTTCATCCCAACAGGTTGGAGTTCTACATCGCTTTCAATATAGAGATTCATATGGAGCCATCTGAATACTTGAGTGTAATCTATTGTTATATGAGAACTCAACCAATGGGATATGCTGAACCCATCCACCTTTGAATCTTAGATAGAAGGATCTATGCATATCTTCAAGTGTATGAATAGTTCTTTCAGAATGGATATCAGTTTGGGGGTCATAGGTCATGCTGAAATTTAATTCAGTACTGAAAGAATATTGATGGCTCCTCCAGAATTTATATATTAACCTTCGATCACGGTCAGAGACAATTGAGAGTGGAACATTGTGCAGTCTAACCACATCCTTCACATATAACTTTTCAAGTCTTTCAAGTGAGAGATCTTCCGGAATAGAGATGAAATGGGATGTCTTGGTGAGTTGGTCAACCATAACCCATCTGAAATTATTTCACTTCGACATCTTCGGGAGACCCGTGAAAATTTCCATAGTAACATTTACCAATTTTCATATGGGTATAGGAAATGGGTGAATCATACCTTTGGACTTTTGTTGCTCAGATTTAACTTGCTGACATACCAGTCATGTTGATATATATTCCGCAATCTCCTTCTTCATGTTATCCAACCAGAAGTGTTCTCAGAGATCACGGTACATTTTGTTACTCCCAGGACGGATAGAGAAGGTCTAGCTATGTGAATCATTCAATAGCTCATTCTTTTTATCTGGATCATATGGTATACATAATCATGTCCCAAATCTCACATCTCCTTCCTTGTCAATTTTGAAATTAGAGGATTTCATATTTTTCACAGCTTCCACCCTTTTGTGAATTTCTGCATCCTTTCTTTGAGAAACCTTTATTTTCTCAATGAGGGATGGTTGAGCAATCATTTGAGAAAGGATTGATGATGTTACTCCCTTGATTATTCCCATGTCCATCCTTTGCAAATATAAGAAGATCGAATCCTTTTCAATTCTCATCATTGATAATGTTACATGATCCTTTCTACTTAGAGCATCTTCCACCTTGTTTTCCTTATCGGGATGGTAGTGGATTGAGTAGTCATGATCCTTGATGAGTTGTATCCATATTAATTGGATCATATTAAGCTCTTTCTGTGTGAATATATATTTGAGACTCTTCTGGTCAGTATATATCTCACATTTTTCCCCATAGAGATAATGTTGATAGATTTTCAATTCAAAGGTCACAGCCACCAACTCCAGATCATGCATGGGATAGTTTTTCTCATGTATTTTCAGCTTTCTTGAAGCATAGGCTATCACTTTATTATTTTGCATTAGCACACAACCAAATCTTTTCATAGAAGTATCACTATACACCACAAAGAGTTCTCCACTTGAAGGGGGTGTGAGTACCGTCACAGTGATAAGCCTCTTTTTCAACTACATGAAATAGTCTCCACATTCATGTGTCCAGATTAACTTTACTCCCTTCTGTGTCAGCTTGGTCATTGGGTTTGAAAATCGTGAAAAGTTCTTCACGAATCATCGATAATACCCTGCTAGACCTAAAAAGCTATGGATCTCCATTACAGAAGTTGGCCTCGGCCACTCTTCAATTATCTTTGTCTTAGAAAGATCCACATATATCCCTTTCCTAGTGATAACATGCCCCAATAATGATAGTTCCTGCTTCCAGAACTCACATTTACTGTACTTTTCATACAAATTCTCCCTTCACAATGACTTTAACATAGTTTCCAAATACTCCTCATGATCATCCTTACTATTGGAGTATATCAGAATATCATCAATAAAGACCACCACAAATTTTTCAAGGTAATATCTAAAGACTCTATTCATTAAATCCATGCAAATTTCTAGAGCATTAATGAGTCCTAAGGGAATCACTATGAACTCATAGTGTCCATTACTCGTTCAAAAGGCAGTCTTTGGAATATCTTCCTTCCTCACCTTTAGTTGGTGATATCCCGACCGAAGTTCCACCTTAGAAAAATAACTGGCCCCACAAAGCTGATCAAACAATTCTTCTATCTATGGAAGGGGATACTTGTTCTTTATAGTGATTTTATTGTTCTCATGATAATCATTGCAGAGGCACATTGATTCATCCTTATTCTTGATGAAGAGGACTGGATCACCCCACGGTGAAGCACTCGAGCGTATGAAACACTTCTCTATATTCTCTTATAACTCCTTCTTCAGCTCTTCTATCTCTACTGTGGCCATTCTTTAAGGTGTCTTTGAGATTTGTAGAGATCTAGGGATAATATCAATAGATTACTCAACCTCTCGGTTAGGGGGAAGGCTAGGAAACTCTTCGGGGAATACATCAGTGTAATCCATCACGATGGGTATGTCTTCAAGCATGATTATCTCCATTGTTTCAATCATTTAAGAGATGTATGTATCCTCATAAAGAAGCAATATCCAAACTTGAGATGAGGATTCTATAGGAGAATAATCTTCCTCCTTGCACTTTTAAAGAATTAGAGGATGCTTCGGGATGTGAAGAGTAATCTCCCTTTCCTGGCAGTTGATATTGGCCTTGTACAAAGATAGCCAATCCATGCCCATGATAGCATCAAACTCCACTAAAGGAAGTATGACAAAAAATTTTGGGAGGTTCAGTCCAGAAACATTAATCGGGGAGGAGTTATAAACCATGGATTCGATAATTTCCCCATTCATTTTTCTCACAGATAACATTTCCTCCAAATTATGAGCTGCTGCTTGAAGAGTTCTACGAAGCTTTCATGATATGAAAGAATGTGTTGAACCAGAATCAAATAGTATATTCGCTATTCTTGAATGAATAACAATCATACGTTTCACCACATCATTTTCTGGCTACACCATAGACATAGTGATAGAATAAGCGCTTCCTTGTGGCCTTGGAGGTTGTTGTTGATTTCCTCCGACAACCCTCGTCTTAGAGAAATTGTTCACATAATTTCCAAGCTCCTAGTAGTAAAAACACTGTAATACAGGCTGAGTGTTGATCTGAACCTTCCGTTCTTCTTCAATATTAGCGGGATTTTTCATATCCCATCTGCAGTTCTTGTCCAGATGACCAAACATTCTGCATTTGAAGCATTTCATGATTCCCTTGAGACAGTCACCAAGATGCATCTTCCCATAATTTTTGAAAAGGGGAAATTGAGGCTCCTTTCCATCATGGGATATTTTTTGATGAACCACCCATGTTGTTTTCCATTTTCTACATCATGTCACTAGTCCCATGAGACCACTGAGAGTCTCCAATATCCATTTCAACCATGAGGGCACAATAGACAGTCTCCTCATAGCTGTCGAAGTCTCGAATTTCCAAATTTTTTCGTAGACTTGGCTTTAGTCCATTAAAGAAGAGATACACCTTACTTTAGGTGTTCATGACAAAGATAGTGGCATAACATGGAAGCCTCGTAATGTTCGCTTCTTACACCCCGATAGACTCATCTTCCTTCGGCTTGAGTCCAAGGAACTCTCTTTCCATCTTAAGACAGTGGGTTCGAGGAAACTATTTGTTCAAAAACATCCTCTTGAATTCCTCCCAATCAATGGAATCAATTTCCTCTTAGGAATTCGTATTCTTGATCAGTGTCCACCACTGATCAACTTCCCCATCAAAACGATCGACTGTCAGTACAACTTTCTCTTCTTCCAACCACATGAGGATAGAGAAAATATTTTCAATGGAGTTAATCCATTGTTCTGTGAGGAGGGGATCAAAAGACCCACTAAACATGGGAGGCCTTTGTTGCATTAAGGATTCTACGACAACATTCTCTTTCCTTATAGGAGGGGGACGTTCCACTTGATTCAAGTTATTATTCATACCTAGAGCCAGCTAAGCAAGTACTACCATGATGTTTTGAGCACCTGCTTCCGTAAATTCAGGCATGTAATTAGGGAAATCATCACATTGCCTATCACATTGGTTGATGGAACATGTTCTTCTATTTCCCGCCATTAACTAAGAAAAATAACGTAGAACATGTGGTCTTGAATACATAGCGATTGAGCATAAAAAGGAAACATTTAACATTAAAGGATAAACTTATAAAGAATAAGTACATCCTATCTTATGATTCCTTAGGTTTATATCTAGGTTATCCTCGATCTATTTCATAACTTATATTCTTATGGGCCTCTTTTTGTCCCTTAATAATGGTTTTTACTAAACTCGTGAATCTACTAAAGCATATCACCTGGGAAGTGTCATAACCAAAAGTGCAGCAAGGCCCGTTGTCATGCACCATTTCCCGTTCGAGTCTAGCTCAAAGCAGTGTTTTCCGGTTTTACCCCTAGATACATCTGTGCCAGAGCCGCCTCTACCTGCTTGTATCCAGACAGGGATGTATTTTCTTGATAAACCACTTACTCTATACTCACCAAAATTTAAGACAATTTTTTTATAATTAGTCTCATCCTTAAGGTTCTTGCTTGGTGCACTATTCTTAATATCCAAAAATAACTAGACCATCCTCTAATACCAACTATAGCGACCCGAGCCTTTTACATATAACATTTCATTATTTCAAGCATAATTAATCATCAGAGTAAAATCCATGGATCATTAAGTAAAGTGTCCTGGAAGACTAGGTACACATAACATAAAACAGGGGGCTAAAAAAAATTATTATTTAATCTCCATAAAGACCTTATAACTTCTTTTAAGCTCATACATCTCCATAGGGTACCCTAGGGAACACATGAAAAAAGGGATGAGCTAAAAATGCCTAGTAAGGGAATGAACATAAGGATACATCTCAATCACATGAGTTAAGAGGAATGACATAAAGATATAAGAAAAGCCTGAAACATAAAAAATAATTAATTATAAGCATGGGATCACATTTACATGGATTCGTATAAATGTGGTAGAATCATAAATCATATCTTTAGTAAGGGTCAAGGCTAACCGCCAATCCCATATCCCATTTCAGTATGGGTCAAGGCTAACCACAAATATTGTCTCACATCGCATCTCATGAGACATAACCATACCCAATGCATTGGAGCGCTATCTGGGTGCACCCATCTCAACATATTCCTGAATATTCATGCCACATAAATAATCATTCCCCATAAATAATCATACATAATCAACCATACATAAACATAAGGGTACCCATGGAATGAATTGGGTACCACAATCATGACAACAATCATATCCAATGGGCGTATCACGAAAGTGTCCATGAAAGGAAAGGATTAGAACATAAATGGAAATTCATAGGGCAATATAGCAATATATCATATTAATTGGTTTCAAATATAAGCTAAAACATACAAAAATGTATTTTATAAACATTTCCATTAAAACAATTTTGTGCGGTCTTATGGAAAACACTCTAGAGCTTTCAAAAACAAAAGATGACATTCTTTTATATAAAAACAGAATTGAAAAAAGAAGTTTTTCATAATATAAATACTGATTTTATAAATACAATGGTGTTTTAAAACATAGGATAAAGTGAACTTGAAATTTGGTTAAAAATTTTGGGAAGCTCCCATAAAATAGGTTTTCTTATCAAAAAGTTCTAAGGAGGGAATATTTCAAAATCATGTATATCTCCGAAAGAATGTGATGAAAGGGTCATGATATAAAAATCATGTACAACTAAATATAAGTCATAATACTCACATATATAGATAATATAACACCATTTTGAAAAAAAGATAAGGCAACCTGAAAGAACAAAGATGGTTCGGGTAGAATTCGTTATGATTTTATCGGCATAGTGTCGGGTGTGACCAAGAGAGATTTATGAGAGAGATGTGGGGTATCTTATCACTTATAAATCCAGAAGGAAGTATGGGGGAGGTTAGTAAAAATATCCTAGAATTTTCTAGAACACATAAAAAGGAAAAGTATAGAGTACAATCTTGATTAAGAGAGAAAATGGGAGGATCCCTTACCTTAACTCCGGTGGTGTACTCCACTTGTTATAAATGAATAGAATAAACAAATTAATATTATTAATTAACAAGTCCATAACCTCTTCTATATGTAATTTACTTATTATAACCCTTTTTAGTTCATTTAAATCCTTTTTGATTAGTTATAAGGATCGGTATTATTTTTCAGGTTTGTTTGTTTACATGGTTTTAAAAGATCGGTTCACTTATATTCAAGTTTGGATTATATGCAATATGAAAGTGGTTGTCCAGAATTGAAGTTACATTATTTAATTAATATCCAGGAGATTACATGGTTTTAATTTTAATTACGTTACTTAGTGTGATGTATAATTATTATATATATAACCTTAATGATAACCATTTTTGTTAAACGATGGATTTGATTACGAAGAACATGTTTTTCTTTATAATTTAACACCATTTGTACAAAAGGATTACATAACAAAAAATAGGATATATTAAATATATAATAATCTGGTTCTACCATAAAACAAATGGTTTAATGACCAAAATTAATGATAATATTAAAAATTTATAAACTGTTGTCCTTGAATGTGCTAAATTGGCACATCTCAAACTGTGCTTTCATTTCTTCAAATAAAAGGGTGGGGAAAGGGAGAAGATAATGAAATATACCACTAGCATGAATACATTCCAGTACATGTATGTTACTGGATTTATCATACTATTCTGAGGAAGGGATATGAGGAATGAAATAAAAAAGAAACAACTTAAAAGAAAAGAAGAAATTTGGGAAGAGGAATTTACCTCTTGAGATTTCCTCCTTTGAGAACCTCTTAAGGGGAGAGGTTTTGGTATTTTGAGGTAGCTGAGATATTTTGGACGTGGGGGATGACCTAGGGGAGAGATTTGGGAAAAATTTAGGGAATTCATGTAGCTTGAGAGGAGTGGAGAGTTGAGGGAGTGAAAGGGGTTTTTATAGTGGAGGAGAGGAGGGATTTAATGATATTATAATCATTAATTTATCATTTCTTCCCTAGAAAAGGAATAGTAAGTATTTCATTACCAAGAATAGTAAATAGGTAATGTGAATTTGATCAAAGTGGGCTTACATCAGTAGAACATCATCGATGACTCAATTAATCCGTTATTTATCATTTTATTGTGAATTTTCAGATTCTACTATTCATCAAAATTTCATGTATTTTAGAAAAATCCCAAAAAATCATCCTAAGCATTTTTCGATGTGTAGAATCAAAAAATTAAGTCCATTTTTAAAAAATATTTTTTAAATATGATTATTTTAATATTTAATTAAAATCATATTTTATTATCAAAAACTAGATTTAAAATATGAAATAACTCATTCTAAAACATTGGTGTATTGTACTTCCAACTTGAATATTATTTTTATAATCTCATAGGTGAGGTTACAATTCATTAGGGTATATCACCATTCATAAGGGTATGTTACAATTCATTATGGTAAGTTACTATTCAAAAAAAAATAAGTTTTTCTTATCAGACTCCAAAAAACATCTTGAACACAACCGTGTATGCTAGATTTTCGAAATTCCAAACACATAAGTGAAAAAATTATGTAAAATGGTCACTTATCACTTAGTATTTCACTATGTTGTGTTTTCATGTCATTTTATGAAATAAATATAAGAAGGTAATTTCCATTGAAAAACTTTGGGTTGTTACATTAATGATGTAATTTCATCCAGTGGTGGATCATTTCAGATATGTCTTTCCAGAAGAATTTCTAGGCTTGCCTCATGAGGTAGAGATATATATCTCTATTGAGCTTGTTCAAGGAGCGACACCTGTGTCCATTCCTCCTAATAGGATGGCTACACCAGATTAATAGTAGATCAAGAAGTAGTTAGTGGTGTTTCACAAAAATCCTTCCATATGACCTAATACTTCTCCTTGGGGTTCGCCTATCCTTTTTGAAAAGAAGGTGTGGGTACACTCATACTTTGTGTGGTTTATCTAAAGCTAAACCCGTTGAACATTAAGAACAGATTTCCCTTTCCAAGGATTGATTATATCTTTGGCCATCTTTGAAGAGATCGAGTGTTATCAAAGATTTAATTCTGATATGGTTATAGTTATTTTCACGTTAAACCATTACATATTCCTCTTACAACCTTTCAGAGAAGGTACAATCTATATGAGTATTTGGTTATTCTGTTCAGACTATTGAACACGCTGATATCATTCATGGTAATGATGAACTGAGTGTTCAATCCTTACATGGATTCCTTTCTAGTAGTCTTTATAGATGATATCTTGGTGTACTCTCACACTCGACTTGACCATGCCACCCATCCTGAGATCGTATTGAGTACAACGAGACAACATCAGTTATATTACAATCTCTCAATGTTCCACTTTGGGAAAGATTAGATTCACATATAGGGTCATGATATCTCAGATAAATGAGTATCTGTAGACCTAGAGATGGTGGGATCATTAGTTTCATGGGAGAATTCAATGAATTTCTTTGAGGTAAGGACTTTTTTGGGGCTGTTTGGTTACTATAGGAGAATTATAACATACTTTTTACGCTTAGTAGTGTCATTAACGAGCCTGAAAAAGAAGGTTGCAAAGTACTTGTGGATAGATTATTCTTATTAACCTATTTAGGAGATGAGTAGGAGATGGAAATTAGAACCAATAATATTATTTCAAGAGCCAGGAATGAGTTAAATCATTTATTGTGATGCATCAGGTATCGGTCTTGGGATTGTGCTTATGCAGGGGGTATGGAGTCCTGGAGTATGTGTCTGGGCATTTGAGGCCACATGAGAGGAATTTTCCAATGCATGATCCCAATTTGCTTGTAGTTGTTAATGCCTTTCTCTATTGAGGATATTACCTTTTGGGAGAGAATTATGTGGTATACACTAACCACGAAAGTCTCAATTATATATTTACTCTATGCGATTTGAATTTTTGATAGTGAATGTGGGTTGAGTACCATCAATATTTTTACTATGATGGTTCATACATTAATGGGAAAGGAAACACAGTGGCTAATGCCATGAGTAGGATTACTCAGATACAGGTGGCTTTGGAGTGAAATGGTTAGTGGAAGATTATGGCATTGTTCTCAGACATGAATATTGAGGTGCATGAAATATAGGTGAAGGCGTTTTATAATTTTATAACACCTACCTCTACTCATTTGGACATAGTATGAAAGAGGAAACTATCATATTACGAAGTCCAAGTCCTCAAGGAGGGTGTGTTAGGTGAGAACCCTACTCTTGAGTGGACTATACATGACGATGAGGTATTGAGTAACCATCAATGTGTATGGGTGTAATTAGACATACATGTGGAAATGTTGTGAGATTTTAATGCCTTATTATGGGCATTTCATCATGGTGTTACCTCGTAGTATTAAGATATAAATCATTAGTATTGGTGTCTCGACATGAAGAGATTTGTATCTAATTTTTTATGAGATGGTCCACTTGTCATAGGTGAGGGAAGAGCATCAGTGGCCAACAAGGCTTTTGTGGTAGTTACCCATTCTTGAGTGTTAGTGTAATGATGTTGTGATGGATTTTTTGAATGGTTTACCGTGTTCAACTCGAGGGAATGATGCGGTTTGGGTTGTTGCCGACAAGCTAACGACGGATGTACACTTCCCGCCAATTAAGGGAACATTCATGGTTGGTGAGTGTGGAATTTTTACACTCGAGATATTGTAAATTTTCATGGGTTTCCACAAACTATCATTTTTTATTGGGACACCCGTGTTACATCTCATGTCTGGAAGGGACTACATCGTGATTTTGGTAAATAGGTACTTCTTAATAAAGTTTACCATCCCTAAATAGATGGTCAGTTTGAGCCCACAGTTCTTGTTTTGGAGGACATGCATCGAGCATGCGTCCTGGATCTTGGGTGATCTACGTAGAGACATGTACCCCTAGTGATTATTTCATACAAAAATACTTTCCAGGAAAAGATTCAGAGGGAAACTTATGAGGGTTTTTAAGGTAGGACATTTTGATTACCCCAATGATGGTTGGAGGTAAGAGAAGCAGCAATTTTAGGACATTATCTTATCAATGAGATGACTGATTAGGTGGAGTTGATTTAGAAGAGGATGGATAGTACACAATTTCAACAAAAATCTCATGTTTATTGAAGGATATGACCAATGGTGATCATGGTCGGAGATGAGGTTTTCTTACATGTCACACAAAGGATGGTACATATGTGGATCCAAATATAGGTGAAGATTTCAATAAGATACTACATGTCGTTTGTGGTTTTGTAGAGAGTCGGGCCAGTTGACTATTGGTTTTAGTTAACTGAGAGGTTCTGCACTATGCACAACTTTAATTTTTCTCATCTATGACATTACTTCTCATACCTGTCTCACATTATTCAACCAGAGGAGGTTGAGAAGGATGTGGATGCATCCTCTGAGGAGCACCCTATTAAACTTATGGATCATAGAATGAAGGTTCTTCATAGAAGGTTTGTTCTTCTGGTACAGGTTCTATGACCACACGAGTGACTATGAAACAAGACTTGGGAGAGGGGTGATGATGTACGATCACAGTTTCCTGAGATGTTTGAAGTTTCATCTTCACCACCATTGGAAGACAAATTTAGTGTTTAATTTATTTATGGGGGGAGTTTTTAGGAACCTAGATCTTAATTTCTATTATGGACCTTGATTTTGGGTGTTTTGAGGAAAACAGAAGAAATATGAATTTCCTTAGTACACACTACGTAGTTAGGAGAACATTTCATTTACCCATGTACCGTGTACAAATACCAACTACCCATGTTACAACTGAGTACATTTCTTTGAAGGTGACCAAAATGACCGCCAAAACTAGGGGCTGGATTAGGCTAGTACACAGTGTGTACACTAAAAGAACACACAATTTACATTTTGTTTTAATTGATGAATCAAAGTGGAGTCACATCTCATCTCTAGAAAATACTTCTTCTCCACATGGTTCATACAACAGAGTGACTAAACACCATAAATCATTGATATACTATTCATTCTACATCTGAACTCTGATTTAGACATCGTTGGGTTCTTTGGATTCCGATCGGTTTGTTATCTCTTTCTCTGGAGCCGTTACTCATATTACTCATCACTCTTGAGAATTTTAAGGATGTTTTGTGTCAATGTTTTGTATATCTACATCATTTAATGCCAATTCAATGGATGAATTTTAATAATGTTCATCGTACGACATCGAGGTTGGTGGTTTGTGCCTTTCATTGATTTTATATGGATTATATATTCTTAATGTGTTGAATAATGTTTTTTGTTTATTGGGTGTTTTAGAATTTATCACTATTTATTACATAGTATTGTTAGTTTAATTGAGAACGGTTTATTGCTTATGAATAAGTGTTTGTACCTTGATTTGGGGTGTGTTTTATCATGTTTGGATGATTATTTTTGTTCAGTCTACAATTCTTGTTAGGATTTATTTATTTTACATGTATTGTGTTTTTAGGATGGAGTAACTAATTATATGAGATGCATGTGAATCGCATTGTGAATGTGTGGCCAAGGGGAATGCGAATTTAGGAGATTATCGAGGTAGGGTATATTATGTGTGAATTGTTTTTATGCTAGACCCACGACATTGACTATGACTACTACAAGGTGGTCATAGACTATAGGTGTTAGACTATGATAGATACCCAAGTGGTCATTATTAGATGAATGGTTGACCATATGAAATTAACCATGAGAGCTTCCAAGTGGTCACTATAGTTTATTTTTTATTTGAAGACCAATGGGGTATTGAATGTGTCATTTTTTTAGTTACTGATATTTTAACCCATTGGGGATAGACTGTGAGAACCTTCCTAGAGTGGGGCTTATTAATGATAGAATGATTTATGAGATTCTTCCAATACAATTCTTAATCTTGGACTCAGTCTTACATGACTGATTAGATGGTCTTCTGAGACATCTGTTTTACTAATTCACCAGGGAAATAAAAATTAATCTACATCATGTGATTTTATTATTCAACAGTTTTAATAATTAATAAATGTAAATTAATGTAATTAGAAACTTTAGGATTGTTTACTTTTTAGTACATTCTTGTTTATTACATCATTTCTCCATATTACCTGCTATATATATATTCACTGATAGTTAGTAACCGCTATTTTGGTGGTTACCTATTGAGATTCTTCTGTCTTCCTCTTTTGGTTCATGCTTTTGGGCCTAAACTAATTATATGATTGCGGGTATATATTAGGGAAAATTCCCTTCTTCATCAGCTACTTGATAAGTATTGGAGTTGGAGAGCATGAGACCATGCATAGGCTTGTGATTCTATTGGAGTATACTTGTTTTCTATACTTTGGTTTTAGTATTGTATTTCCTGTATTGGGACTTGTTTGGAAACATTCCTAGAATCATGTGACATGAATAATTTAAATAATCTGTAGTAGTTATATTACTATCATTCAAACATTTTTACTTGTTTTGTTGGTATTAATTCATCCTCTATTGTATTATATTTAGTTTACACTATGTATACTCTACCAATTTGGGAATTATTTTCCCCAATGTATTACATTGGCCCTCAATACTAGTCGGAAGCCTTTGGAATTTTGGAATATGTGCTTCAGGATATGTGAAAAAATGGGTTTGAAGAACCTTTTTGTTACATTATAGATCTGGTTCATTATTGGTGTTTCCCCTGATTCTTGGATTTTTTTCATTGGGAGTGTGTTGGTCTTACCACCTGTTGTTTGTTGATTTTTACAGTTAGCCCTATGTTCTCACTATCATTGATAGATTTTGTCAGAATGGCTGTTCTTTTTTAGTGGGGAAACGTTGTTTTGTAATCACCAGGATATATCTTGGAAATGGGATGAATGGTCGTTGATAAGGGGGGTCTTCCGTGTGGTCCTTATCTCATATATGGTAATAGTGGGAAGGTTTGGTTTCTTTCTTTTTTCTAATCATTTGGTTTCACATCGGGTAGTATAGAATTTTCAATGTTAGATATTTGTGGATTTGGATTGACAACTGTGTTTCTAGTGGTAATGGGGTTGATCATGGAATGATGTAAATGAATTTTATTATATAGAAGTGTCGAGGTGATCTAAATTGTTGTAACTAACCTATGTGATATGAATAGTTCATGGTGTTATGTGTGTTATCCATGTTTTTAGGACTTTCCCCTCATTTGATCAAGTCATGTACCATTTTGGAGAGACATAAATGGAAATCATTTTGATGGAATGTGTACCATATTTTGTTTTAGATTTTGATCTTCATTAATGTTGTTTTTAGAATATGTGATGTTCTCTATATTGTTATGTCAATTAGTTTTAATTAGTATGTACATGTATATCCATTACATTTGATAATGGATGTCTAGTAGCCTTTATTGTTTTCCATTTTAACACTGGGTAAATGATATGGATTCTTATGTGGTGGGGAGAATCATATCATTCATTGTTCAACACCTCTCATATTGGCAGAGATAATTATACATTGTAAGAATTATGGATAGATAGATAAAATATCGTTGGTTGCACCATTTCCTAGGGGATAGCATAGCTCCAGGTTGTCCTCCTAGTCTTCTTAGGGAAGAAAGATGTTTATGGTGGGTAGTTTTTGATGATCCTCTTTTTCATGGGTTGTGTAAATCACGGAAATTTGAAACTTTTTACTCTTACATTGTTCATGGGAAATGGTAAATAATCAAGTAATATAATCTCAGTTGATTTCACTAACCAATGCATTGGAACCATAATAGGTTGTTTTAATTAGGATGTGATTTTAGTTAAATTACAAGCTATTAATATTTTTTCATAATGATAAATATTTAAATAATTTAATATTAATTTAATTTTGAAGATTAATTTAGTCATATCTCTTAAATAGTTTTTCTGATTAATATTTTTTATCTATGGTTGAGTCCCAAATTGGGGGGATTTTTTATGTTATGCATCACCTTGTTTTGAGCAGCAGGGTCAGGCATGTGTCTCTATTCATCTTTTTATTTATATTTTTTCTTCATTTTCCTTATTTCCCTTTTCTTTTCCACCTCTCCCCTCTGACATGTTATGTACAATTTTTTGGGAATACCCCATTTGGGTACTTTTTATAAGAGAGGGATATATATATAAGAGGGAGAGATAAGAGGTAGTACCACCTAGGGAGATCGTCCGAAGTTATGTTGAGGCTTGGTGGTTGATTGGTACTAAATCACTGAGAAGATTTAAAAAATTATTCTTTAAGGTAGTCCTATTTTATTCTTTTAACTATAAATACCCATAACATATATTTTTTAAGTATAAATTTATTATTAGACCTGTTGGAGATCCCATAGGAATTGATATCAGATTTGTAATGTAGAAACATGAGTTTCGGGCCATTTCATGGGTTTTTAATATGGGAAATCCCATGTTCATGACATGTGGTTAAAAAATATAAATTGATTTCTTCATGATTGAGGAACATGAGTTTTTGGGTCTATATGTTGTTTACCTCAATGTATATGCTGTATAGTGTACATCTTGGGGTGTGGATGAGTTTACAACTAGAAACCCCATGAAGGGGACCCATGATAGCCCCATGTTGGTTATATAACATGTAGGTATACAAGACCTAGTGATCTAATTGGTCAGGTAAATGGGAAATTACCCCATGTGGAGATATATTTCATGTACATGCATTACACATTTTTTACTCGAGATTTTTACATATTGATTGGAGATGAGGTCCATAAACAAATACCAATGAGGAATTACAGAAAACATACTAAGAGGCACAAACTATGTACTTTGGATAAATACATTCTACGTACCTGGAGGTGGATATCCCTAGAAGTCCTATGGGGTTACATGTTTTTTTACTTTTCATCACTAAGTTAATTTTCTCTATTATTAATAGTGGTGTTAGAATTAGACTTCATAGTTGTCTATTAGGATAATTTATCTACCAAGATTATGATAGTGGAATCTTTTAAATTTATATTGGATATCTGAATATTTTCTCAGATTGTGAGAGTTCCTCAGGGGGATATTCCGTGAGTTTTTGTTTCCATAATCTGCCTAGGGTTTGGATGTTAGGTATGAGGCTTATGTTAAAGTTGGGATATTTTTTGTTATACATGGATTTGGGATGTCAGATCAATTTTTTTTGCAGTTATTTTTTATATATATTGATACAATGGAACTTGGGGAACCTCTTAGGAGATCTTGGTTCTCCCTATGTGATAGCATATGTTACCCGAGGATAGAGAAGTTGAGGTTAACAATTTATTTTGACGATACCATATCTATTTGATAATTTTGGTTGGGTTGATGTAATGAGATAACGGTTATGATCAGGATCCATCTAGATATTTAGTTGAGTCTGATGGTATCTTGAGTAAGCTCATGTTCCTTGGTTTCAGGTCAAGTGATTCGGGGTTTCCATAGTATGTTGATGGGAACACCCATGGGGAATGGAACTGTTTGGATTCCCCTATGGGAGTGTTTTTACATGTTTGTGGGTTTCTTGATGAGGTGTCCACTTGAGGTTTTCTTATGTAGGATATCCCCAGAGGGTTTTCTATTTCCAGGGAGACTTTTTTGAATCCAGATTTTGTTGCTTTCATGAGTACAATTTTAAACACCCTTGTTTATGTATTTTTCATTTGGATGATTATTGGGTATTTATTTGTTCAGTGATTAGTCGGAGGATACTAAGGGCTATTCTGGATGTTTCCACACTGGGAGAGTATTTTACTTTTGGATGTGCTATATGAACATCATGTAATGTGTCCTTCCTTTATTGTGTCATTTAAGCCATCTACAGATATGTCTGTAGTTATGGAATTAGATATTTTTTACAATACAGGAGTCCCAAGTAGGATGTCACATTATTTTATGAGCCTAGGGACTACGGTAGACCAATTTGTTTAACCCTAAGGTTGGTAATTGAGAATCTATGCAAGATATTTGTTAGATGTGAAGATCCAAGGTGTCGAGATATGCCTCTTTCTTTGTTTTCCATGATTTAATCAGTGCTACTTTTTTATTAATTTGAATATTGGGGTCATGTTTCCCTCATATCACATTTTTTTTTGTCATTATCCATGACATTTGAGATAGTTTCTTATTAGGACATTGGCTTCATGAGGGTACCCATGGGATTTCATTGATCAGGAATTGGGCCTATGTCGTGATATGGTTGACTCATATATTAGATGGTTGGATATGGATATAGGAGATTAGATAGATTATGAGTGATATGGATGTTTGAAATCCCCATCTAGTTTAGCATAACATTTATTATAGAGAGGATTTGGGTTCACGAGGTGATGAGGAACTCACAATTTGGGTTTTCTTAGAGTTGTGGAGGGTAGTAAGATTTCAACATCATGAAAAGTGTAAATCTCATAGGGTTATTTATGTATGGATCCCACCTTTTTTGGTCTATATCTGGTGCCCAATTCGTTATGAAGGTCCTTTAGGACTGATGGGTTCTCTAATTTTGTGGACCTAGATGTTCTTATCGGCTTTTAAGATCTTGCTACATGAGTCCTTGAGCTTGTTAGATGAAAATTTTCAAATGGACTAATATAGTAACACCCTAGGTGATGAAATTAATTCACATTACATTTAGACATATTGGATTCCCTTTGTTGATCTATAAAACATGTCAGGTGTTATGTGGTCAGGTGACAAACATGTTATAAATCCTCTGGTAGGGGCTAGAGTGGGAGTATCTATACCTCCAGTGTTAGTCTAGAACAATTGGTTGTCTTCTTTTTGTTTTAGTATTTGTCCCCTTTTTTGAAATTTTTTCTTTTTGGAAGATGTTATTATTTTCTGAATAAGATACTCTTATCAAGTGATTATGATATTTTTATGATATCATATTTTAGGTTCCCCATCAAGGTCGAAAAATATGAACCTAGGCAACTAGTAAGAATAGTGTTCCAAACCAAGTCTACCCCTAATAGGATAGGGGATGGTGACTAGAACAGAGTAATAATATCAAACATGATGAAGGTTCTTTACCAAAAGCATATATACTAAAACTAAAAAATCTATATTGGGTAAAATAACACATGTTTGAAAACAAAAATAATTTAAATATATATAATTTATGTGATTAAGACTAGTATCCAAATTAGAGGGAAATAATATAAATTGTAAAGTATAAATCCAGATAAAAATATATCAACAACACTGAAGTATAAAAACATAATGTAACTAAGTTAAAGGTATCTCTACCATGATCTCGAATTAAGTTGAAATTTTATCTAATACCATAACCTTTGGATACGACTATAATAATACCCCATAAATATATTTTCCATGAAATAATCTACAAAAATTACTATTTCAATATAATAAATGATATGTTTGGGTAAAATTCCAATGGAGGGAGTAATATATACATACAAAGTAGGAATCCAAGAAAAAACTATTAAATAATACATGGGATAGTTAGCTCAAAACCTCAACAGTATAGGATGTACTTAATGAAAAATGTTAGGAATACATTAATAAAAATTTATTTTCTTTCACGTTAGAGAACCATAGGAATTGAGTTCTACCCATTAATAATGAAACTTATCATGTAAATCCACCACACAATGAAAATCAAGAATACATGATACCAAGATAAAATATACCTACATCAAATCACCAACTATGATAGGGGAACAATTCTCAAGAAAATAAATTTATGTTAATGAATTTGAAAACATTTTTTGGGTAATCTCTCCACTTGAATCACATTCATTGAAAAATATTTAACATGGATCCAGAAATTGAGGACTCATTCCTTGATAATTCCTAAAACATAATTTAGCGGACTAACAAACAAAATTAACCCTACAGAGGTTATGTGCCTTGTTGGGTATGAGGGGGTACTAAATCCATACCCAGAATATATACTAACTCGATCCCATGATTTTGGGGGTGTATCCAACTCCAACACCCTTTGTGGCATATGTGCCCTATGATCAACCTCCATCCAGAGGAGCATGTGATGTGGTGTGTTGAGCAGAGGTATATTTCAAGTGATTTATGTGGAATTGTGTAACATCGAAAGGGGGAATTTATGATATCTACCAAGAATATATAGAAACATAACCCCATGATTATGGGGGAGTATCCAACTCCAAAACCCGTTGAGGGATCTGTTCCCTATGACCGACATGCACCCAGAGGAGTATGTAATGTTGTGGCCTGAGAAGTAGTGTTTTTTGAGTGATTTATGAGGCATGGTGAAACAAGGCAAGGTAGAATTAAGGATTCCTTCCCTAACTATCTAATCATGTGTGACTATCACACAATGTCCCAACCATACAGTTGAGTAGCTGACAAGTGCGGGTTAAGTCTTCCAAAAGAGACCCTAAGGAGAGACACTAGACATGGAGTGCAAATTGGTTCCATGTTAGTGTGTTTAAATTCATGTTTGGGAATTCCCATCCACTAATAAACATGCCACAAGGTCCAATCATGGGAGGCAACAAGGACCACACTATTTGTTAGGTGATGTTTTCAATATTTCTTCACCAAATTTCAGTTTTGAATACATTATAGTTTTTACTAATTATTTTACAATCTAGATATTAATGGAGTGGATCTTGTGTTTATATGTGTTCATCATCAAGGTTAGATATTTGGTTTTAGGTTTTATCTTCATTGAACTAATTATGGGGTTTAGGAATGATATCAAATCGCCCAGGGGTCCAGTGCCCCTATATCTTATATGTTCTGCTACTTCCATTTTCTGTGTGATATGGCCACGTATATCATTCTATCATCATCAATTATTTTTTTATCCAATGACGATTGGGTTCCGCATTGTGATTTTATATGTGATACAGGGGATCTGGCCAGGTTTTTTGAGTTCTCAAGGTTTTTTGTTGTTTCTTCTATGGTTGGGCCATGTAGAATGGGGTTTCTTCTGTGTCATGGGCTCGGTCAGTATCTTAATGAATATTTGGGTCTACATTGATCATTATTTATTTCATAACTTTTTTAATGATATAAAATTGTTCTTTATGTTATTTCTATGGTTTAGTGGGTGTCCAACAAGGCATTCATATACCCACCCCTAAATTAAAATCTTTTCACACACATTTCATGTCTTATGAATATGAAAATCAAATTGATAGTGACTTTCCAAGACCAAGAATTTCTTGATCTTAGTAGTACATAGTGGTTTTGGTAGGGGTAAATGATATTATATTGATATTGAACATTATAGAAACCTTTACACATGAGTTTTTTTAGATGGGTTTCCCTATTCCATTTGTCAGATTTCTATCTTTCCATTATTTATGTAGTATAATCCATTGAAAATGATTGATCACAGTAGTTGTCACATGAATTGTATTTATATATTGAAGACATATCATTATATTTATTATATATTTTTATTTCATATGTGGATGTAAGAGTTTTTTGTAGGTTCATTTTGTTAACACCTACTATTATGTGTGATAAGACACCTCATTGTTGGTTATCATCCAAAAAGCTATTGTATTTGGGATTTATGAGGTTTTATCCGATTTCCACAACCTAGGAAGGGTTCTAGTTGATCAGTTTTTTTAACAATGATCCTACGTATACTCTTTACACCCATCCAATCATTATGAGGATTAACACCCACAATGAACATGACATATCAAGGACAATGACTTCACAATTACAACCTTTCATTTATAGTGCGGGAAAAACCAAATATAAAGCATGAATTTTCACGGGAAGCCGCAACCTAGGTATAAACTCATGCCTTTTATGTTTGTTAGGATGGTACTGTGATAATTATATTTTGGGTGAAACTATGACCAATTATTAGTATAAATAAAAAGGAAAAATTTCAATTTTCATAAGGAAATGATGGAAATGGTAGTGAGTGAGAGTTAGGTAACTAAAAAAATATAACATACAACAACTAGAAGGTGAATTTGATCATTCTCAAAGAGGATCATCCACTAGATGATAATTCGAGAAAGGATATCTTAAAAATAATGTAGAGTGGTGGAAGTATTAATCTAAATGGAAGATTAATCATGAAAATCATCGTAGTTTTACAAAAAAATGTTGATTGGAAGGTGGTAAAAACTGTGTAAACTAATTGTGACCTAATATATTAGATGGTTGTGATTAATTTTTGATGTGAATAAAATAATTGTAACCATTTTCATTTCAATTTAATAAATTAAATCTGCATTCCCCAAGGAAGTAGGTAATAAATCAAAACCACACAATATCTCTTATGTTTTTTGTTTATTTTATGTTTTATTTTAAAAATTACTATTGATAGTAATGGTTTACCTAATTTAAAGTGTTTATATTGTATTTCGGTGATATTGGAGTGGTTTGTTCTTCCATGTTTTTTGGTTGTATCATATAGTTTCTTTCAAAATATTTTTGACCCCATTATTGTTTGGTGATGTATGTTTTAGTGGTTTATTCAAAGGTATATTTGGACCCCAAAAATCCTATCAATTATCATGGTTGAAGTGTTCCCAGATGATTAGACCCTAGTGAAGAGGTTTAAGAGCTTAGTCCAATAACATCATTGTTCCCATTTCTATGTAAGAGAATAACAATACATAGTTGTTGATCCCTTTTCCATGTGTTATTTATAAGGAGAGATGGTTTAAGATTTTTAGTGCATTCCAATAGAAGAAAATAAGGTCTGCGTAGAGAAGTTATATGGTAATGGTTTTAAATTCATAAAGATATATATTGTGGATTTACTTCACCAAAAAAACCGTGATCTTGAATTGACTACTTCCATGTTTGAAGGAATAAAAACTGAATAATGGGAGATGACTGATAATAAAGGACTTGATTTTATGTAGATTTCACTTTCATAGAATGTTTCATATGACATACTGTAAATGAAAATAACATTATAACTCATGAAGACCCTCATTATCATGTATGAGAAACACGTAGTGATGATGAAAGTGGTATTTCTGTGGAAAATTTGCAGAATCCAAATATAGTATTGTAACTCAATAGACTATTTGAAAAAATTATTATAAAATTTCATTTAGAAATATTAAATGTGACATTTAGGGAAGTCATTTTGGTGTTATTGTGACTCTCTTCACTCCCAAAATCATGGGAAATTATTGGGAAAATATTGAGTAACTGAATTAAAAAGTTATAAATAAATATCACAAGCATTAGAGACATTATCCTGAATTAGGAGATATATTAGACGGAAATAAATAAATACTATACTAACACATAAATAAATATAATTGGATGTAACATAAAAATGGAATATTCACAAGAAGGTATGGGAAGAACAATCCACATAAGGAATATCCTAGTAGATGGTTCTCCAATATTTTAAAAAAATGGGAGATAACGATACGTAAATATTTATTACATTAAAATGAGGTAAAAGTATATAACATATTATACTGGTATTATGTATGTGAATCATTAATTTGATAATAAGAGGGGCATACTCCATTTTTTCCTTGTTAATTGGGGTCTTTAGTGATAGACTTTATATAATCCTTTGACTCCACATCTGAGAGAGGAAATATAAGGAATTATACTTAAATAAGGTATATAAATTTATATGTTGAGGTAGAGAAGTCTATCGATATTGTGGGGAGAGATGATGTTTCCCTATAAATAAGGATCTAATGGACACTGGAGATAAAGGATGCATGATACATATTATGTTTAAGGATGAACACAATTTTGGTTTGATTATTTGTGGATATATGTTTTTGTACTATATTCAGAGATGGTGTATAGAAAATTTCACACATCTATATAATCCTAAAATGCAGATTGAAATATGTTAACTCTATATTATGGGTTTTCTATGAAGCAATGAATATCATAGATATAACATATATGATGTTGTTGTATTGATATCTAAATAAAATTATTTGAAAATGGTTAAGGATCTTAGATTATAATGGATTATTAAAGGACAGAAGATTGGAGTATAGAATGTGTGTAGATTTTATCTTCATAAATTAGTGGATGATTCTATTTTAAATTAATGGAAAAACTTTAAAGAACTGAATGTAAGAGTTGGATCACATAGAGGATTTTGTATTGGCTCGATCGTTTTTTTTTTCATAGAGGGTCACTTTTATATTTTACTTTAATTGAGTATTTTACATTTTTAATGTGGATATAATTTGTGAAGAAAAGGTATTAGGATTTCAATAAATTCTGAAAATTGTATTTTATGGTGTAGAAATATATTAATTATAAGATTAAATTATTACAATCAGAAAATAGTGGTGTGTGTAGAATTAGTGAGTTTTAGATAATTTGTGTCTATAAGGGGATTGAATTTTAGGGGATTATTATAAGGATTCTATAAAATAATTTATTTTTTTAGTGGATGAACTTGATGCTGGTGGATATGCCTTGAATTATACATATTCATTTATTCTACCATAATGTATTTTAGCCAGAATCTATGAAATTTGTGGAATACATTATCAATTGGAGTCTATAATATTTAATTTGACACAAGATTATAGAGACATATTGGTATGGGAAGAAGGTTTACTTTCACCAACTCAATGTTTTTGGGAAAATTTTATATGAACATGTTAATTACTATGAGTGATACAAGATAATGTAAAATTCTTGAGCAAGTTACTATATTGGCTATAGTGAAAATGATTTTGGACATTTTCTTTGGGATAATGTCTCTGTGATGGTTTTCAGAAGTAAGAAATCTAATATTTAATAATGTGATCATATGGAATTATCAAACGTAGTGGAACATTTTTATGAGAGAAAATATCATCTGATTATATTTTTTAGTTGGTAGACATATAAATGTTATTTATTATCGTGAATATCTATTGATAAAATCTGTATCAGAAACTTAATACCATCCAATGGAGTTACTAGAATAATAAACTCATGTTTTGATGGTGATTATAAGAATAGATGTACAAGGGAGTTTAAGGACTATGGAAAATTTAAAACCAACATTTACCACTCCAGACATTGTTGATCCAGAAGTATATAAACCAAAATTGTAACTATATATATATATAATTGAGGGATATTCCCAGTACAAATGTAGGGTGATATTTTTCAGTAATTTCATCTAGTAAAGGATGGAGATCATGAGATACTAAATCGGGTTAGGTGGTTGAAAGACTCAAAATAGTCAATATTCTCTATGTGGTATGAACATTATTCCTTCCATGTAACAAAAAATATATAACTAATTGAAAGGAATAATGAGAAATGTCTATAAACAAATGATTTTATCCACTAAAATAATTTTCGAATTTTTGAATATGGTACAAGTATAGGATAATTGAGAATAATTTTTATAAAATAGATAGTGAAAATTTCACAGGGATTTTTTCAAAAGTAGTTAAGGACATGGAAATTTAAATAGTGTTGAGTATGGTTGCATTAGAAGGACATTCATTGAAATGGATTTATATGAATACAACATTTCTCAATAAGGAATTATATAAATATATATATAGAGAGAATCTAGTTGGTTACAATGTTTATCGGAACATGAGACATGGGTTTTGAAACAAATGGGTCACTTACAATTTAAATACATCTCTTAGTATTTAGAATATGAAGTTATAAAAATCTATAAAGGAATAAAATTTCATATAGAGAAATGATAACCCTTTTTATTTCCAGAAGATTTGTGGTGATGATAATTTTATAAATATTCTTCTATAAATCAACAAAATTTCGATTATAGGTCGTATAAATGGGATTATAAATTAATTGGAATATGAGTTTTATAAAATTATTGATATTTGGGACCTTTTTTCATCGAATTATTTTTTATTGATGAGGATTATAAGGAACCTAAGATATACAGCATTGTACCTGACCTAGGAACTCTTTATCTAGAAGATATTAGAGTTATTTGTCATGTTATATGAAATAATAATGTCTACACCACTATCCAAACACCATAATCATAGAAATCAAAATTAACTACGAATGGAAAATAAGGTCGAGTACATGGTGAGGGTTCTATATTCATCATATAACTGAAGTCTAATGTATTCCTTTGTATGTAATCATTCCAAGATTTTACCTGACATTGGATTTTTCAGAATATATGGGTTAGACCCTAGAATTGGGAATTGGGAGGTTCTAAAATGAATTGTCAAGTAGCTAAAGGGTTCTGGAAGAACAAAACTTTACTTCAAAATACAATTTTTGTTGCACGGTTTTAAAAACATGGTATTTCATAGAGAGTAAAATTTTTAAATTACACCATTAAAAGTATGATCAGTTTTAATGGAATAGAACCATGACACATTTATTTAAAAAAATGGTATTTTTTAGTATTTTTTACGCCCATACATGGTAAGAGATTCATACACTCATAGGATATACTATAGATATGAGTTTAGTTATTGTAGAATAATTTTTAGGTGTTTGTTGAATATTTTTGTGAAATTAATACTCTTTATAGTGTGTGTTATTTAAATTGATTTAATGAAGTTGTGTCGGAGATTATATGGCTAGAAGAGATGCTTGAGTATCTTCGGAGAAATAAAATAGAAGGGACACACTTTTCTTATTCAAAAAGACTGATTCACTTTGCACAATACCAACGTTTCAGTCAGGGAAAAATCACATTAAATCAAAGTATTTATCCCTTAATAATTTTTGTGATGATGTAGTTTTGGACCTATACCATATTAAAATATAATAAAATCTAGTGTACATGTTGAAAAATTATGATTATAAGGAACTAAATTGGAAATGATTCACAACATTTGGAAATTGATGACTAAAACATATGGTAAGTTTATCATGTACCTAATTAATAGATATTCTAGATGAAGAAAGGAATTTTTTTGAAGCAGACAGAAGTTAATATTTATTAATGCCATGGTGTTGGAACCCTATGTACTCATTTTTTACTTTAATACAATATAGGATATATTTTTATAATATATTTAGAAAAAGGCTCAATGATCATTGATAAAAATAGTTACTATAGTTGTCCAAATTGATTCTTGAATCATTGTTATGGATTTATCATTATTTAATTTCTAGTTTTGATATATGGAAAGGAAAATTGAAATAATTCATCGATTATGAGAATCTTTTTTTTAATTAATTTTCTAGAAAACCTTTTTTAGTGTTGAAGTGTTAAGACCAACGAGAATAATTTTAGATGTTATATAGATGTGTTCTAGATTTCAATAATATTTTTTTATGGATATAGAAATTCCATATAAGTGTTGAAGGAATCAAAATGAAATATATAAGTAGAACATTCCATGATTAGGGAAAAAATGGCCAACCAAATTAAGTCAAGTCATGAAGAATGTCATTTTCCAAGGGTTTATACCTCTCTAGAATGAGGTTTCCTAAAATAAGAAATATAGGGTTTTGAGTTGGTCATCATTGAGTATGTTTTCCAAATCACATATAATGAGAGCATCAAAAGTTAATAATTCAGGTAAGATGTAAAAAACAGGGAGCACCAGTCCATAGAACATTTGTAGTGGCCCAAGAGAATCCTTGTGAATAAATATGGAATCCAATGGTGGGAGTTTTGGTTGGTGGGGATGACTCACAAGTGATAGGTCTTGGGTGATTTAAATCTAATAATAAAAGTGGAAGTGATTGTGGTGATGATCATTTCAAAAGGGTTTTTTTTGTATATTCAGAAAACCATGTTTCGGTATTATAAATTAGGATGTTTTTTGGGATTTTTTAATCAAGAAGAACTAAAAATTACATATAGATGATGAAAATGTTTTTTAAGTGGTGAGTAGGAAAATGGAGAAATTATGCATGTTTGAAGATGGTTGATTTGATCTTAAATTATTCAAAAACATGATTCTTTGAATTTATTACATGATTTATGATGTTTAAAGAGATTTTTACATAATATCTCATTAAATTAAATAATTATTAATTGTATATTTTCACAAAGGAGAAGGACATTATATGTAGCAAATAAAAATATAGGGCATCAATGTTATTGAGATTGTGGACATTATGGAATGTTAATAGAGCAGTTCTAGGTTCTTTAATTAGTATATTATCCATATCACAATATAGATTACAAACTGTTGAATATTTATGGATCAAGACTCATGTTTTTAGGATAATAATATGGATTACATTGCGATTAGGATCGAATAAATTATTCAAGATGGACTAAATAAAAAAGGGATTGAATTGATTATTTTTACCGAAAAGGTATCTTATAAGAGTTTAAACTAATATAATAAAAAAACTCAATATATAGAAGAATCTGATTAGGTATTTGATTAGTCTAAATATTAAATTATCGTAATCTAGAATGATTTCGGTATATTAGTGTAAAACCATTTTATTCATAATGATATTATTTTATTGTATTCATAGTTGATATGATTATATTAGGGTAAATAAATTTTATTCACAAATAAAATAATTCAATAAAATTAGAGAAAATAGATAATATTCAAGGTATATATGATTAGATCACTCTATTTCAGATTCCTGGAAGATCTGATTAAGTAATGTAGATTGTATTTATCATAATGATATTAGTTATGATAAAAATATTATAATAAATCAGATCTAAATTAAAAAAAATTTGAAACAAGAAAATCAATAATAACCAAATAAGAATTTCATATAGCTATTTAAAATTTTAATAGATCTCCTTTGATCATATGTGTAAATATGCCACAAACCCTATCTAAATGTTTCTCTTGTTTTATACTTACATGAAATTCTTGATTTTCATAACAAGAAAATCCCTCAATATAATGAACGACATAACTATTTGCCATATCCAAGACACCCTCAATCGGATGGATTTTAATCTCTTCTTTGTTATCCCCATAATCCCTTGATCAATTTTATGGTAGGTGTTTCCATATTCCATGCTAGAGAATCCCTCGATTGGATTCAAACATTATGAAGCAGCATTACGAAAAAAAGTACACTAGATGATTACAATGAGCAAGTACTATATGTTCACACTGTTAGTCTTCACAGCTCTTGGAAATTATAAATTTTTTAAATGAAATAGATCTATATAAAACGCTTTGAAAATAGTGTTATTTATAGGAATCATCTTGATGGTCATCTTGATCTCCCAATGGTCCGATTTTCTCTGATTTTGTTGAAACTTATTTGACACCTATAAAATGGAAATCCAGAATAATTGAAGGGGTTACGTCAAATTGTTTTACATCAGTATGATGTAAAAATATTTTTATATCTTTATAAATCTGTTTTCTGAATTCAAATTTTAAATAAGTTAGTCTTATTGACTTTATTACAAATGTCACTACAATTATATTTAAAAATATGAGTCTGATGTTATTAGTTTCAAGTATTAGTATGATAATAATGAATTTTTCAGTATGAAAAGAAAATAACAAAAAATAATTTTTTTCTAAAATGATAAATAAAAATGTGATATTTATTATATCCATAACTATTATGATATAAATGATGCATATAATTAGTTTATATTCTTGAGTACATCGAAAAAAATTCTATGTATGGTAAAATATTATGGTTTATATAATAAAAATTTAAAAACACTTTGGAAAAAATTGTAATCAAAGTAAGTATAAATGATGTTTCTGTGATTGAAAAACAAAAATGAATAGAAATGTTAGTGGTAAAAAATTCGAATAAAAAATTTCTTACTTTTTGGATTGAAAAAACCCAAAAAATAAAATAATAACTTAAATAAATGAATTTAACAAACATAATATAAAAAAATAAAACATTATTCTTTACTACCCATTAGATTATAAGTATTCTAGATATGATGGAGGGTAATATCAATATAATAAGATTCCTTTAATGTTTTATATCTTCTTATAAAACTCCTTCTCCACCTTTTTAGAATATCACCCCCTTACTTTAAGGATATTACTTTTATGGAATATCTAGCTTTATAAAAATATCACCCTCTTTGTGATTTTCAAATAGGGACGAGGTGTAAGTATGAATTTCTTAAAATTATTTGAAATATAAATAATATTAAAATAATATGACTAATTAACTTATTACCCATTAAATATTTTTATGAAAATTCAACCAATTATATTGGAAAAATATTTAATGATGTAATTTATAAATGAGATAAATTCAATGGTTTATCAAAAAAGGATCACAACAAGAGATCTAACAATATTCAGTCTTTCTACTTAAGGGTTTTTACAAAATACATGATCTTCTTGAAATTCATACTATCTTTATTCAATATATATTTTAGACATTGATTTTATACCTTCATCTTCATAACATCTCAAAAAGGCTCCTTTTTCTAGGATTTGAGAGTAACACCATCATTTTCACATAATCTTACACTGGTCATTTCATTCTTCAAGTATTTGAATTTATATTTAGTGCATCATATTTTTAATACACTCATCAAGCTGGTTTATGAATTGTTCAACAAGTCTCACCCTTTGTTCCATCTCTTTTTTTAGTCTACTAATGAATTTATATGATTCCACCATCAACTGTTTAATTACATGAATCTAATCATCATGGAACCAGAAATCATAATCAACAACAGGATACCACTTTAACATGGAATTATATGACCTTATGTGAGAAATATAACTTCTATATAAATCTTTTAAATCAACCTCAATATGTGTTACTAATATTGTCAATAAATTGAAAGAGTCTATTTTTTGTGAAAGTATGCCCTGAATCATATCATAGAAATTGATCCCATTGACATAGATAACTCTGGATAGGGAGGAGAATGCTTTGTGAGTCTTGGGAAACAATTTTTACATTCCTTTTGTTCTAATAAAATTTTCAAATTTTTATTCCTACATCATTAGTGTTGTTGGTTATAGTTTTTTATAAAAAATTACAATGATGTCTACATCATTAGTGTTCAAATTTTTATATGGTTTTTTTCTAAAACTAGATCATCCCAATACCTCTTAGATAAGGATTCAAATTATTTTCTATATAACAATTCCTCTTCTGATCTTTCTGATTCTATATAATCTACCTTTGTGTTATGTTTGATGAGGTTGATTTTTATGAGGTTGAATTCAATGATTTTTTGGATTGAGACTTTTCTAGTCACTTTCTTCTTCTTTTATTATCATCACATATTTTATATCCTCTCCTATTTCTTCTTCTTCAATGTTTTCAAAACCATAATATTTTTTATCTACTTATTTAATTTCTTGAACTTATTAGTAAAATTTCTCAGTATCAGTTTTTTCTACCAACTTTTTTCTAGCATTCATACCCGATTGTTATTTTTGGTGTCCTTTAACTGAACCACTAAATTATTTTTTGATATTATCCTCAAGATAGTTATTAGTTATTATAATTTTATTTCCCAAGGAATCCGGACTCGATTCTATTTATATTAAAGTGGATTCCAATTATATTTCTAATGTCACTACTAGGACTAAATATTGAAAAATACCTATCTCTTTTCCCTTATCATTAAAACAATATTCAGTAACCATGGAAGTGTTTTTAACCGCTAATTTTTCATCTGAGCTAGGTTTCCTAGAAAAATAAGTTGGTGAAATAATTGTTCCCATGTTATTTCTACCCCATTAAATAAATATTCTAATGAATGATATTCCAAGAGTCTTTTCATTTTCTTTTTAATTTTTGATTCCTTTTCAGTCTCTTTAATACCTTGAATTCAATTAGAATTACCATAAGTATGTTCATATCATATTTTTTGATGTCTAGGATTTATATAAGATTTTTTATCATCTATTCTTTATAAACATAATCATGTACCTTATTTTTCTTATTTTCATTATTATTTTCTATTGAATGTGAGGATTAATATTTTAGTTTCCTTTCCATCTTCATCTATGATTTCATTGATGTATCTGGTTCTAATGAAATAGTGCTTGTATATTAAACATTAATAATCTTCAATTAAATTAAAATCATATTTTTATAATGTCTTAGAAAACTATATTTTTTAATTTATTGAAATTTTCTTAATGTACTGAATAGTAAAATGAAAAATCATAACATGGCCAATCATCCTCATGATGACCAGATTGTCCAACAAAAATATTCTTGTTACATAGAATGTAAATCTATATCCATTATTTGGGATTAAAAATCCTTGAATCTATAATTCAATGAGATGATTTTCAGAAGTAAGAAGTGAAAATGTTCTGTAATTCTCATCATGGGATAAAAAAATACTCATCTCTACATTTGACTATTCTTCCAATTCATCTATAAGTTTATGTAATACACTATGTGAATCCCTTTAGGATGGTACTTTAACCAGTTCATACAAAATCCTTGATAAGAATTTTTATCCTTTTTCATATATCCTGAAGGAATACATATCTTCTTCTTTGATAAACATTAATGAATCAAAGAATTTATGCACATGTTTTGGAGAACAGTTATAAATTTTAGGATATTATTTTTCTAGGTAAATTTATTCCCATACATTAAACATAATGAAGTTATTTGAGGATGAAAACACATTTTAAGAGATTTCCATTTTATCAAACCATTATTGAAGAAAAAGAAATTCTCATTATCATTTTTTTCTCCTTAAAAGAATAACTGTATATGATCTATCAGATTAGAATAAATCATTCAGAATAAGAATAATTATATTAAGAATAGATTCAGAAAAAAAATAACATGAGAAAACAATGTGAGATAGGGGGTACCTTCTTTATATATATTATTGAGAAAACGGTTTTACTTCTAAAACATTTTAAATTGTTAAGATTATATGGGATTGATACGATGGTTGAAAATCAATTGAAGATATATTTAATATATTTCATCCACTTAATGTTTTTTTTAAAATTATATATTTTTAATGAATTATAAATATAATTTTAAAAAAAATTATAAAAAAAATAATAATAATAAACAAAAGCATCACTAATCGTAATGGAATAGTATAAAAAATTTTGGATAAGAAGAATTTATTTTAGGGAAAAAGTGACTTCAGTATGAATAACATGTTCATATTGAATTTTTTTTAAATAATTTCATTACATCCGTTTTGAAAATATTTAATATGATATTTTTTGTAAAAAAATATAGAAGACTCCATAGAGTGTTATTATGACAAAATATAGTTATAAAAACTGATTACAATTACATTTAGAATCTAAAATTGTAAAAAAAATTGGTTCTATAAAATATTTTAAAAAATTAAGTCACATTATCCATTTAAATAATATTGAATTAGATAATTTTATAAATAATAAATAATTCTAGAACAATCATTATGATAACATTTATAAGAAAAACATGAAATTATGAAAAAATACATCTTTTATAAAATAATAAACATATGAACAACCCCAATGAAATAGAGTAACTTAATATAAGGAGAAGCGAAAAACAAGAAATAGATATGATTGATTAACTTACATTATTCATTCCAAAAATTGGTTTATTGTATTCAAATATATCATAAGGTAATGGTTCATTAATAATATCATCATTTTGTTATTGTGTTCCGATAAATTTTAAAATAATATCCCCTTTAATTTTGTGATCCCTATGAAATTTATTCCCAATATCTATGTGTTTTTATTTAGAGTGATGTGAATTGTTATTACATAAAGAAAGGTAAATTCTATTATTACATATTATTTGATTTTTTCAAAAAACTTAATCCATAATCAGTGTGTATTTATTGTATTCACAACCCTTGAACATTAAAAAATCCAATTTCCACACATTAAGCTTAAATAGTGGAAATACATATTTAGTGTTGATTATTATAATAACTAATAACTAATGATTATCCTATTAATTGACTTGATTTTAAGTTGATTTTTTCAATCCATTCTACAACCACCAAAGTCATCATCTAAAAAATACTTAAAAATATTTCTATAAGATTAGAAAAGTCCTAAATTTATATTTCACTTAATATAAAAACACTTTTCATTTCATAGTTTTAATAAGGAATCCCTTTTGATTTTCTTGATTTATTTTACATAATCATAATGAATACATTATATCAAGATGAATTTTTTTCATGTAATGTAAACTTACTATCATACCTATCAAAATATTTTGATAAACCGATTGCCTAGCCTCATCAATATATAATGTATTGGAGGTAGAAATAGAAGACCTCATACTGTTAGTGTTTTTTAATCCATAATTTTAAAGAAGAAATCCAATATACATTTTTTGAGATATATAGGTTCTTTCTTGTTTTTGTGAAATTTTTAAAACATAAAAAGTATGTAAATTTTCCCGTTATACTAAAATCATACTCATATTTCATAATATCTACAAATTAATCCATTTATTTTTTTTGATTATATCCAAATATAATTCCATCAACATATATTTGAATAATCATAAATTATTTATCCAATTATTTTTATAAAAATAGTTTGATTAGGTGTTACCTTAACATAAATGTTTTGTAAGAATATATTATTAATTTATTATACCAAGGTCCAAGGAATCGTCTATGTCCATATAAATCATTCATATGTTTATAAATGTTTTTTTATTGTTTGGGTTCAAGGACGCTTTTTTATTATTAAATCAATGTCCTCTTTGATTGTATATATTGGGGACCAAATAAATATCCCGAATGCCAGGGGGAATGAAATCCAAAATTCAAGGTCGGAAAGCTTTTTTGGCCCAAAGGACCCTCCAGTGAATCGATTACCTATAGTACCCATTATGTTATAGTATATGGTATAGTGTTGTCATTGCTACAGTTTTACCTCTATTACAGTTCTGTTATAGCTACAGTACTACTATAGTACCCAGCTACAATGCTTCTATACTAACCTAGAAAATTCATCCTTGCTCATATTTGACCTCAGGCCTTTGGGATGCCAAACAAGAAACTTACCACTAGGTTACAAGATATTTGTAATTTATAAATATATTAATTGTATTTTATATATTAAAAGGAAGGAGGTTTTTCAATAATAAAATTTCCCCTCAACCCAATCATTAAGAAAACCACACATTACATCCATTAGAAATAGTTTGAATTTGAATAATGCTGGAAAGACTAGTAGAATATGAATAGATTAATGTATTTCTTCTAGATCATAGGTTTGTTCATAATATATTCCCTCATTTGATTATATCCTTTAAAAAATATTTCTTTATTTATAATAATTATACCAGTTGTTTTACATATGTTACAAAAAACACATTTTACTCCAATTAAATAGGTTTCTTTGGGGTGTTCAACTAGGGTCCAAATAGTATTCCTCTCTAATTCATTAAGGTCATCATGCATGGTCTTTATCCAATACTCATCACATAAAGCCTCAATAATATTCATAGGATCAGACATGGAAAAGAAATCATGATGCTCAATTTATTTTCTAAAAGAACAGGAAGACCTAATAGGTTGATAAACATCTCCAATGATACTATCACTATGAAGATTTCTAAAAAAAATTTGGGGGGGTTTTTAAAACATTTTCGTCAATATAATGTTCCAAATATTCCTGAGTAAATACATTCATAAATATTTCTTGGGTATTTTTTTATATGTACATTTTCTATCTAAGGCTTAGAATTAGTTTTTGGAAACACATATGAGGATATTGGTTTGGGTTGTTTGAAAAAAATTGTTGGTTTCATAAAATTAAACATGTAATATCCCCATAATAGTAAAATAATTATTAATATACCCTCATTAGACTGGGGTGAAAATTTTGGTGAATTTTATTTTGTATTCAATATGAATACACTTCATCCAAAAAATTCTAATGTAAGTAACTTTCGGTTTTTATTAGTCCCCAATTCACAAAGTGTTTTTTAAGAAAATATTTAATTAATACGTGATTTTTAATATAACAAAAGGAATAAACTAATTCTTCCTAGATTTGATTTTAAATTGAGTATTCAGTCAACATGGTTCTTGTAATTTCATAAAGAATATTATTTACTCTTTCAACAATACCAATTCACTGAGGAGTTCTTGGAACTAAAAATTTATGTATACATTGTTTCTTACAAAAAACTGTTTCAAAATTAGAATTTAAAAATTATCCACCATTATATCAATGAAAATTATTCATTGTATGGTTTTTATCATTATTATCTTTTTCTACAAAAGTGTTAAAATAACAAAAGGATTTGGATTTTTTTTCTATGGAATATACCAATATATATATAGTGTAATCTTCAACTAAAAAAATACATAATAAATTCCTCCAACACTTCTAGTTTTTTGTTAGACCAAATAAATACATGTTAAATAATTATAAAGCATATGATGTTTGTACGTTATAAATTTATGTAAAACTAGAATTTTGTTGTTTACAATATTGAAAAGGGTAATTTTTTTTTGAAAATTCCATTCTATGTTCAAGTAAATCATTAAAAATTATTTTTTATATACAATTTAAATAATTTAATATGGTTTCAGTTTCCTAACATCTATTCCATAACAAAGAGTGATCATCCATTTCTCTATTTCAAGGAATTTCATGGCACTAAAGATCCTATAAGAGTGTAAACATTCTCATGTCAATTGGTAGAAGGAATGTATTTATCTGTGGGTTTTTTATTACACGTATATCATTTATAAAATTCACTAGTTATCCTTGATCAAATTGTTTAATTTTGATTATAATTTTTCCCCAAGACCTATTAATAACGAAACATTATAAATTAAAGCTTTAACGAGTAGAAAAATATTAAATATACTGATAACCTATCCATGATAATTATCAATGAAGGTAAATTTTGCACCATTCAACAGGAAATTATTTTCATTGAAATATTTGTGTCCATACATGTGTCTGGAACACCCAATACCCATGTACGAAGAAAAATTTGTGGTTGATATAACCTTTTTTCCCTAAAACAAAACTATTAGAATTTTTTAGCCCAAAACGTATTCTGTTTGTTGTTATAAAAAAAATTCTTAGGAACCAAAGTTTCAATAAAAATATGATTTATCAAGTCATAATCATTTAATTTTATTGAAGGGATAATTTTTAATCTATTGATCACCACTTTTGGTATTCTGTACAAAAGGGTGAATCTTGTAGAGAAAAAAATTGTTGTTGAAATTACTTTTTTATTTATAAAACCAATTATATTGTTATCTTTATAAGGATTTATTTTTCAATAATTTTTATAAAAATATTCTCTTCTAGAGGTAGATTTTTATAAATGTTTCTTGAGATTTTATTTGAAATTGTGTTTAATTACTAAATCATTATTGTTACGGTCATTAGTTTTGGGATTCCATTTATCAAACATAATTTTTAATGATTATATCTCAGAAATAAATTTTTCATAATCTTTGGAAATTGATTATTTTTCTAAAAAAAACATTTCAAATTCATTAGAAATATCTAATACTTATTTTTTTATCACGTTTATCCCTGAATTTTCCTCATCATGTTTTTATATATATTTAATTTTTCATATAAAAATATTTTTAAAAAGTAAGAACATTAATTTTAAGATGATAAACAGTTATACTCACTTTTTTTTTGGAATATTCATTATTCGCGGATTTAGAATTTTTCCTCATTTTCAAAATTAAGATAATTTTATTTCAATGATATATTTTTTATGAATTCAGCAGTGCATAACATATCCATTAGAATTCGTTTTTATTTAGGTACCCAGCAATAATACATTTGTTTCTATATCTAGAACATTATTAATCAGAAATGTTATCATAGAAATATCTTATTATTTCACTCTATGAGTCATTAGATTTAAGGACTTTCATTCCTTTGGACATGTAATATGTTTTCTCTTTCTTATTAGAATATTTTTATTTTTAATATTTACCATTTATATTTGGAAAATTGGGTCTGATGTGTCCACATTTCATAGACCTGTAACTCGTAACTTCAGAGTCATTCTTGTCATTACCATCCTTGTTAAATTTCATATATTGGTACTGATAGTATTTCTAATGAACAATCTTATTATTCTATTGAGAAAGATTAACTAGTTCATTTTTAGAATTTTGAGATGCTCTTGAGTTAGATTGAATAATAAAATTCGTCTTTTTTATGACTTTACCACTTTTTCTAGTGTATGATCTTCAATAGGAAAATATATAGTATTGAAAGAAACACCTCTATTATTTTTTATTGTTTTTTTATTATCTCTCTTTAATCTACCCTCATTCTGCATAAGAGTATTAGTTAATTCATCAAGTGTATGATTACTATATTTTCATGTTTTATAAATAAATTTTCTTTTAGATTCACATTCATTTAGAATGATATCAATTATATTATCAAGAATAATTTCATCACCTAATCCTTTTTAATCAATATATTGAAGGCTTCTAAAAATCATCATGAATCTATTATTAAACATAGGAATAGATTCATCATTTATAAATTCAAAGGCTTGAAAATCAGAACTTATTATGGATCTCATAGTTTAAAAGTCTTTTGATTTTTGAAGTCAGTAACTTTTAACAACTTCCAAATACTATTTTCCGTTTCACAATAACAAATATGGCTATATATGTTTCATTTAATAGAATATAACAATGTGTTCATTACCTTGTAATTTAATTGATATAGCATATTCTCTAGATTAGTAAATTCTCTATTTTCCTTATCAAGTATTTTATACTCATTATTCTACATGAAAAATTATCTACTCCTATTTTGATCATAAATGTCTTCATTCTAACCCTCCATTATTCAAAATTAGTACCATTAAAAACTAGTGGCCTATTAAGATTATGATAATCAAGAAATTCGACATCATTTTCTACCATCATTTATTAACAGGTAGAAAAAAACTATTCCACAATACACATTTGTGTAACAAATATTTATAATTGATTTTTTCATCAATAAAATTTAAAAAAACATTTAAATGTAATGGACACAAAAGTTTAGCTATTATGTGTGTAGTGTAATCCTACCCTAATATATAATTTTGGATGAAACTATGAATTATATTGTTATTAGGATCAATGATATTATTCAATATGAACTAAATATAATATGGGTGTGGATTTTAGTCTAACAAATATTAGTTTAAAAGGGATTGAATGAAAAAAATTAAAAAAATCGCTTTATTTAAAATATTATGAATCATTATTAGATCAGTACAAATATTAATTTATCATAATGAATATAGATTTTCATATATCATAGTAATAAAATTTTAGTTATAATGAATATGATTATATCTTATTCAGAGTGGATATGATTATATCAGATCAAATGAATCCTAATGATTAGGTATATGATTCAATAAAATAAGAGTAAATAGATTGTATTCTAGATAGATATGATCATATCAGTTTATTTGATATTCATATAAGATTATATTAAGTAATATAGATTGTATTTATAATAATGGGAGTCATGGAGATAAAAATATTACAAATAAGCACAGTGGAATTAAAACACTTATAAGAAAAAAAATCAATTACAGTAATATAATAATTATTAATAGTTATTTAAACATTGAATATATCTCTTTGAACCTTATGAGTAAGTTATCCACAATCTCGGCCTAAAGGTTACACTTTTTTTATATTTATATGAATTTATATTTTCCATAAAAATTAAATCCCTCGATATGATGATCAGCTTCATTGTTTGCCAATCCTCTATAGCCCTCACTTTGATAGATGAAATTATATATCATGTTATCCTTGCAATCAATCGATCAATATGATGGTTGGGGTCTTAATCCCCCAATAATAGAAATTCCCTAATCATATTAACATAATAATACATGACCATTAGAAAATAAAAGACTCTAAAAGAATCCCATGACTAAGAACAATATGATCACACTTGTAATCATCAGTGATCTCAGAAAATAGATATTTGTAAATTTAATTTATAAGTAAAAACTCTTCAAATGTATGCGTATATATAGACTTCATGGAAATTATTATATTGATTTCACAATGATAATAATTTCTTTCAGTTTGTCAAAATTAATTTGAAACATTAAAAATAAGGACCCTACATAAATGAAGGTGTGGACTCATGCTGTTTTACATCATTATGATGTAAAATTATATTCCATACTTTAAATGTATGTTTTCCGTATTAAAATTATAATAAAATTCAGTCTAATAGACATCTATACAAATATAATTACAATGATCCATAAAGGCATGATTAGATTTTAATGGGTTCTGGTAACAATTTGATTTTAATTACACTGTCAGTATGAAAAAAAAATCTTATATCTTATTTTATAATGATGAAAATGATGTTTATGGTATCTATACCTATTACGTTAACTGTAATTAAGAGGAGAAGTTATTTTTTATGGATACATATAAAATAAATCTTTGTATGGTGAAATATTATGTTTTCTATAAAAATATTTTATAAACCATATTGGCATTAATGATTAGTAATGTATATATAAAGAAATTAATTTTTATTTTAAATATAAAAAGGAATAGAAATTTTAGAAGTAAAACATCTGATGAAACTGTGTTCATTAAATATTAAAACATTCAAATGGGAATCTCTTGAGGGATATTCTATATTCGAAAAAAATAAATTATATGGAAAAGAATAAGTGTGATGATAAATATTAAATCATGAATATTACTATATCACTGATATAGATGAAGGAGTAAACATGAAATTGTATATAAATATTATGATGTAGAACGAAATCTTTTCTATGAAACTAAAATTTTAATTAATTCGAATTATGAAATTCAAAAAGAGGAATTCAGCACCATGAATGGTAGTTAATGGTGGGGATAAATGACTATTGATTTTCTACGTTCTTTATATTTGACTATAAGTAATATTATTCTTTAGAAGATAATTCAATGAATATTTTTAATGGAACATAATGTGAGATTACAAATATAACCACATTGTTTTAATGATTCATCCATCCAGATATGTTCTACTAATCAGGGGAGCTGAATTCACATAAAATGTGGATGATTGTATCCTAGAGTAGTTCTACTATAGGGAGGGGAAATATTTCTAAGGACAGTAGTGACAATATACAAAAACTATCATGTGAGGTAGTGAGCTAAGGCATGGGGTGAGAATAATATTTTTTTTCATTTACTAAACATCAATGATCATAGTGTATTTTGGTGAATTGGTAAATTGCTGAAACTAAGTTCCTTAGATCAACCTAGTGGATTAATACCATGTAAAAATCAATGTGTCCCTAAATATATTACATTCATGTATATTATCATAGAGTTTTTTGAGGTGGAGTGAAATTGGTTGGAATATTTGAATTAAAAAAGGATCATACAAATGTGGGAATAAGACATAAATAATATATATCATCAAAATGAGAAAAAATGGTCACACCCTAATTCAACACCACTCCCACAGAGAGTTGGGGGGCTATCAAGTGGAATCAGAGCCTAATGTTGAGACTACCTATTCAACTAAAGTAGAAATTTTTGGATTTCAAGCTCAAATAAAGGCAATGACAGAGATACTATTCTTCAATGGAATAAAAGGTTATTGGTTAGAAATAAATTTCATAAAATACATAGATAAACTCATGGTGTCTACTAAGAACCTATTTAATAAGGGATTCTTCTATTATTCCAACAATAAATATCATTTGAAAAAAATAATTAATTTTAATTTATTAGTTGTTACAAAATGACCTCAAAGAAGATATCATCTATGAGATTTCTCACTATATTTTTTCCAATCATATATGGATAAAAAATAGAAACTTTTATGAAATGGATTCCAATGAAATAATGATCATATTGGGTTATGAATCCCTCATGTCAGAATCAAATAAGATGTAAATTATGTCCACTAATAAGATTATCATTCAAAATGAGATAATACTTTATGAATATAATATTATATCTAATTAAAACACTAGTGTAAAAAAATGTTCATATGAAAATTTAGAAATTATCATAGAGAAAAAAATAGATGTGACTCTAGTGAAGACATTGGAAAAAATATACTTTCATATAAATGAATTTATAATATAACAGAGAAGATGATATCCAGTCCCAGTAAGAGAAGGTGGGAAAATGGGATGTCATTCATGAAGCACATTATTTACTCATAAAAGATATGAAATTTTAGAATAATAGAAAGATAAGCGTATAATTGGACCTAAACATTGACATTAATAATAATAGAAAAATGATAAAAAAAGTGAAATCATTAAATATATTTCCCAATACATTGTACAATAGATTCTCATAGGTAAGGAATATATGTCATGAATTATTTCCCTCATAATGGAGATTCAATGAAGAATAAAATCTTGGGTGGATGTTGTTCTAAATAAGAATCAAATGTCTACAAAACTGATCAAGAGGCATGGTGAAATTATGATTCTTGTAGAGATGTTGAAAAAGTTCAATTAAATAAATAAGATACGATATATGGAAGCCTTAACATGTAAATTAAGGAGGGATCTTGAAAAAAACTGAACAAAAATGGATTTTAGAATCTAGAAACAAAGAAAACATCCTTAAAAAATCTAGATTAAATTATCCACAAGATAGGGTATATTATACATGAAACTATTATGGAATATTTGGTAACATTATATCTACTTTTTGGGAATTAAAAATTCATAAATGTGAAACAACACACACAATATCAATTTCACATTCAAGAGAATATAAAATGATGTATGATTACAATATGAAATTCTTTTTAAGATATAAACATAATTGTATGTAAAGACATTACAGGATAAAAAATGAAAGAGTATTTATAGTTAATTCTACTATGCCTATAAAAAGGATATAATATAGAAATTTCAAAATCATGTTATGATACACAATAAACTATCAGTTTTGAATGAAAAAATTAGAGCCTGACAAAGCGTGAATCGAGAAAAAATATATGGTAAATTTCAACATATGTTCTATAAAAATGAAAAAAATAAAGGTGGAAAAAAAATATTCTTATACTATAGAGGAAATCAAAGTCCAAATAAATAAAAATATCATATGAAAAGTGATGTTTAGGATATCACTCATGACCATAAAGTAAGAGGAATTCCTAAGTATTCCCACAAAAATTACTATGAAGAAATAAATGAAAATTTTTGGAAGTATCATTTATTAAAGGAAAAAAGATGGATGTATAGAGAAATGGAAATACATCAAAAAAACAATGTCAAGTTGGTTTAGTCTCATGATGAAGATGAATCTAAAACAATGAAATGAATTTTCTAGGGTGACTATCAAGAATATAATTTATTTTATCAATGGTGATCCCCTAGTAAAGGGATAAAGAATATAACTACATGAAATGATCCATTATAAGAACATGTTAATTGGGATCTGAATTCCCTTTCCAAAAATTAAATAATGGGAAAATGAATGTTTTAAATTTATGGTATGATCCCTTAAGATCATCCATCTTCCCCCTCATGAATAAAATTTTGTTAACCATCCCCCAATATTATTTAATTTTTTTAACTATTTTTAAATTTTTATTTATTTAGGAGAGTCATACAATCCATATGGTATATGTTATAAAAAACATATTTATGAGATTAAATAATATCTATTTCTTGACTGTCTATTCGTAAACAAATTTTTAATTGTGATATCTATATATGAGCTACAAAAATTATATGGGAGTACTTGCTAAAAAATTAAATAAAAATGGAATAAATGGTGGAAGATAAGGTTCCAAATCCATGAATGAAACAACAAGTGGTATAAAGAATATTTTGAGTTAAAACTGATGATGTCAAGAAGAAAATTAAATGGAATCATCTGAATAATTGTAAGAGAGTTTATGGGAATAATTATAACAGATGTGAATTAAATTTATTTTTATTATATCATTTGTTTTCAATTGTTTATTGTTATAAGATTTGAAAATCCATTGAAAACTATATTTGTTTTATCCACAATTTTTTTCCCAGAAAAATTAGAAACAATTAATATGTCCTAAATTAACAATTCATGGGGAGCTGGTGATAAATTTTAAAAGCATTTTATGTTTGAACATTGAATGAAAAATCATTTGTAGTTTTTTAGGTTTGTCTAGTATCACTGATCTAGTTTTATAAAGTGGTACCAATTGGTCCTTAATTCTTATTTTCCAAATATTATATTCTATATCAATTATTTTATATTAGTTTTTTTGGGATTTCTGTATAGATGAAAAGAATATTTTTATTGGTAAAGTGAAAAAATCGAGCTTCATGGATATTATGCATCAATCAATGATATGGATTTCTTCGATGAGGTAAAATTTGACACTTACTTCATATAGAAATCCTTGGATTATTATGCATAAATTATTTGTTGATATCCCAAATTCTATGTGGTAAATTCTTTCACCAGATTTCATTGAGTCAGGGACACAATCATAGATATTGGATTAAGTTATGTTCTTCAATTGGGGTATCTAATTGGAGGTTTTCTCTAAAAATTATCTTATAAAGGTTAAAAATTAATTAATATTTTATTTAAGTTTGGTAATAATGTTTTTATTAAAAAGGATTAGCATATAGAAATATTGTTTTCCTAAACTCTTTGAAAGAATACAATCCCACAAGGAAACCATATTATTTTCTTAGTAAAAGACCTAAAGTAAATCATTTCCTACTCGGGAGAAAAAAGGGGAACTCAACACCTAGGGAATGTTAAATTTTTTTTCCTTTAACTCAAAAACAAACTACTTGGAAATGTTGTGAATAAATTCAACCCTTTTAATTTCATTTAAAAAGGGGATGAACAATATTTTATATTTTTAAAAATTAAAAAGTGGTAATTTTTTTGGAACCCTATTGGATCAAAATCAAATTTTCAAAATATTTTATTTTTTTTCAATATCTATGGATAAACTCCTTCGGATATTTCATGAAAATACATGAAAGTGTTAGATAAATTTATGTTTGGTACATTATTATGGATTTATACATTTTGGGAAAACAATAGTGATATTTGAAATCTCATATTTAATATTTAAAGAGTACTGGTTGATTTTATTTATATTATTTGTCTACAAAAAGTTATTTCTGGGGTTATTGGAGTTATAAAAAATGGGAATATGTTAAAATAGTATCTAAAAGTATGATAGAATTAAACTAGGAGTTTATATAGTCATGATATGTATGATGAGGTATTGATGTAAATATTTGAGAAAGGTAGTGGTGAACTATTCCATGGTCTGTATAAAAATATAAAACCCATGGATGCTATATTTTTTGACTTTTGAATGTTTATCCAGGGTTTTAAAATGTGGTATCATGTAATGTGTATAGTGGTTCTCATGGTGGTTATAGTTGACTAACCTCTTAATAACTCAATAGATTGGAGCCTAAAATGTCTAAAATTAAATAAGATGTCAATATGGGGAGAACCATGCCATATAACATATCATGATGGTCTTAGATAATCCCAATGAAAAATAGGGCATCTAACCTTGAGTGTTATGTTTGTTGCGGATGACTGACAAGTACTGGGTATCAGGTGTTTTGATGCTGAAATTTAATTGATATGTGTTCCTGTTATTGTTTGTTTCAATGGTATTTTTAATGGATATTAATCACAGAATTATTTGGTTGATGATTAATGGAATTCTATAGGGTTATTACATTAATAATTGTTGAAAATGTTATAAGGATGATAAACATGTGAAACTATCTGTTAATCAATAGATGAATAAGTATCCCAATGTTATAATATTCTATAATGGGTCTAATATAATTCAAAATTGTTATTATTTGTATATGATTTTTGATTCATGCTTATTTAAAGGTATTTTTAGTGTCATTCCAATGAACTGTATAATGGATGAAATAATAAATATGAACTATAAAATAGTAATATACTTGGGCAGAAAGTATTATAAAAATTGTGGAAATTAAGTGTTGTTAATGGATCCATTATCATTTTTTATCTTGGTTGTTTCCATATTACAATATGGACCATGAAATGTTGATGAATTATAGAGAAATGCTAGTGGGAATTCGTAATTAAATATGTAAAGTGAAATCTACATGGGGATACTATATTATCCAAAAAAGTTGAATATAAGATAAAGAATAAGGGTGGGGGGATATCTCACTTCTATAATGTCAATAAATCATAGTGAGAGAGTTTAAGTAACTAGCATGGCATTATAGATCAATTTTTTGTGATTTATAAGGAATTTGTTTTTTGTAATATATATTAAAGGAATACTTATTACCAAAATGTAAAAGAGGAATCCACTACCATGATTGGTAGTTTATGAAGAATATATGATACTTTTCTTGTACAAAATTATCTCCATTCTAAGAAAATGAATGTTATTTTTCAAGGATTAATTTAAAAAAACATAAATTAAATACAAGTTCTGATCAATGAATCATCTAAATATATTTAATGATTCACAAATCTAGATAAGTAATGTTGATGAGTTAACTTGTATCAAAAAATTGTGGGTGATCCCACCCCAGAGTAGTGTAAAAAAGAGGATAAAGAGAAGTTATCAATGAGAGAGGAGTGAAATTGCCCCTAAAATAAATCTAATTTTTTCTCCTATGTGTTGAGTGAATAGACCCTTTTTTATCCATCAATAAAAAATGTACCTTAAAATCTATGGTTCAATTTCATCTCAGTGATTGCATAATCTTTATATTATGCAAGTGTAGGTAATCTATGTAAACCACATTCTAATCATATATGCATTACTTTCCTAAATATTATCATATTGTTTGGTCATGGGTTATTGTAATTATAGGTTATATATTGGTTGAAATTAGATCATATCCATACTGTAATAAGATGAGGTTTATTAAAAATCAGCAAAATGGTCAAAATTGGTCACTCCTTGATTCACCCAACCACCTTGGTACCTTGGGGACATATCATTGGAAAAATTATCCACTAGTGAGAAATATATAGGCTACCTATGTGAGATTATTTTTTTGGAAGGGGGAGAATATGAATATGGGGATAATGAATCATTGAGGAATAATTTCTATTTTTTGATGGGGATAATGGAAGCAACAATGTATGAGGTTTGGTTTAGAATAAGTTATAGATAGAATATAGTCATAAAGTGATGTTTATCAGTTCATCCAAATATAATTCATGGAGGTATATAATATAAAAACATCACAATCTGGGAATAATTCTTGATATGAGCTTGTTAAGGTGGTGGGAGCCTTTGAAAAAAATGTTCATTATTCATAATGATGCTTTCTATATGATTAAAACCTATGAATATTATAATTTGGTGGAAATAGATGTATATTTTGTGTAATACATTATTTTTATGGAGAAATCACTTTTTAATGTTTATAATGTCATTATATTCAACTTCATATCACTTAAATAAATAAGATCAGCATTTCCCTATGAATTTGGATGCATGTCCAAATCATATTATCTTTATTGTTTTGTTCCAATAATTTTGTGTTTTATTTCGATCCTTACAAATGATAGTTCTTGTTTATAATTTCTTAAAGATTATGAGGTGACTTTAGAATAGTTTTTTCTTCTATATTATTGGAATTTTAGTTTGGGACTGTATTTTGGATCTTTTATTTCCAACCAAATAAGATGTGGAGGTCTGTGATCTTATGGTTTACCAAAATGTGGTCAAGGAATAAATATGAATAACCAAAAAGATAATTATTTTTTATTTTAAAGAATAAAATAATTTATGTACACATACAAAATAAATATAATGAAACGAAAACCCATAAAATCAGATTTTGATCAATGAACCATTAAATAGTAAAAAATTATTGATAACATTTGATAATGGGGTTGGAAATCATCATTTTATTTAGAATAATTTCACCACTATAAAAATTTCAAAAAAACATTTCCCATCTATTTCAATGTAATGTTACTATTTTTTCTAATCCAAATATATATATATCTTCATAAATTTAATACTTCAACGTCATTAGAATATTTCATTCCAAAAAATTGTAATTATGGATCTATATAAAACAAATTATCCATTAAAATAATCAATTAGTTTATAAATTTATAATCCATCATTTAAAATCATTAAATTCATTATGACATTGATTTACCATAATGTGGTACAAAATTATACTCATAATATATGTTTAGTGAAATATTCATTTAATTATCTTGGAAATATACCAAAATTCACTATCATGGAATCCCGAATATCGTAAGGAAAATTTATATAATTAAATAAGTTGATATAAATAATAATTCATATGAAATCTTATAATTCTCATGTGTACCTATGTGAAATTAATCTATCAACATTTATGATTTTATCTTAGAGACATATATTTTGAAAAAAATCAATACGTAAGAGTTTGAACAGAGTACCCATGGGTCATTTCTAATGTCCTATACATATGTAAAGGTTTCCTAAATTGTTATAATTTTGAATCATTGGAGTATAACTTAATTTTACGGAATAATTATGATATATATTTATTTCTAAATTACAATAGTGAAGTGTAATTCCTTAATTATTAAAGAATACATAAATTTCATCTCCTTTCAAAATAACTTATGTTTAATATCTTTTTTTTCAAACATACACCATATAAATATGTGTCAATACATAGGGAAAATATTAATTCGTCGCATGATTATGATTTATTTCTTTATAATGAGATCTATATGTATGAATATTTATTGGCACAAGTATGAGTCAGGTCTTATACACAATTAGTACTTATCATACATAAATATCTTATAAATTATCAAATTTCAAACAATCATTAAAAGTAAAAGTAAAACTATCATTACATAAAAATAACAATATTCTTGTACTATAATTATGTAATTTTAATAATTCATAAATGTAATATAATTCGATATAATCCCCTAAAAAGATATAAAACCTTTGAAAATCATCCCTAAAATGAATAATGAATATATACTTATTATAGGGAATAAGGAAATAAGGTAGTATATTTTTCATTATTTTTAGGAAAACATTTATATTTTTTATTATACTAACCATGTTTGGATAAATAATGTTATCCATAGGGTTGTTGATCCATTGGATAAAGTGATGCTCTCCAAAATACCAGATTTGGTGGAAGCTAAGGCTTCCACTTTCACTCTTAATTATATGAGGTCCCATGGACAAGATGGTTTCACATATATATTATATCATTGAAGAGAATGAAGATAATAATAAAATTATCAGTGGATTCAACTTCATTCCTTTCCTCTACAAACTATGTTGGTTTGATATAGTGAATAAAATAATGATAATAAATAATAATAATAATACAAATAACATGATTAGAAATAGATAATAATAATAAATATTGTAAGGTGAATAATATTTTTCAACACATAAATAAATTTTTATGTGGACAATCAATATTCTTGCCTTTTTAATATTTACATAACATGAACACATTCTAAATATATAACTATAATACCATACTCTATTTTATGAATTAAAAATTTGAATAGTAGTTCATGAAATGAAAAAAATAAAACATTTTTTAAAATAATTATTATTTTAAAAAATATATTTACCTTTATATTAAACAAAAATATTATAAATAATAATAATTACTATTCAAGGAATAGATCATCATGATTAAGGGGAAAAATAAATCACATCATTTTAAAAAGAAATATATCGACAGTTAAAAGGAATAACCCCTCCTAAACTAGCTCATAATTTAAAGGATAAATCAAATTGAAAGGAAAAAATATTTAAAATAATATAATTTAACCATTAATTCATCCTTTATATATCTTGAATATATAATGTTGTGAAAAAGAACACTAATGTGAAAAAATACTATAAAGAGACATGCAAATTTTAATAATATATAATTAATATATATATATAATGTGTTGAATGTATAAAATAGACATGTTTTTAATAATAGTTCATTGATAACATGTCATCTTTCAATATCATTACTTTTTCTCCATTTTAATTAAAAGATTTTAGACTTCCATCTTATCCAGCTCATACATAGTATTTTCAAACATCAAATTATCTATGAAAATTGTAAACATATCAAAAAAATTCATATATTGGATAAAATACAAAACTATGGTAACCATTCGGTACATTATCTTTGATATAATCATACAACTTCTATATTATTTGTTCTAGAATGTTGTAGAAGATTCCTTATAATTAGAATGTCACATGAATTATAACATATAATTGGAATCCTTTCACAACGAGTATCAAAATAAGATAAGGTATTTATAATATAATGAGATTTCAAACATAATCTTTCTATTGTGATTTTATCATCATCTGTTATAGGTAATTCTACTCAAAGTTGATTCTTTGAACTCCAAAATATGTGAATTTTGACTACAAAATAACATGTTCCACTAATTATTTTAAAATATATTTTAAATCCTTCAATGTTAGAATTGAAAAAACTAATGAAATCAATATTTTAATACCTAGGAAAAAACTGAGATTATTATTACCTTTAATGGACATAATAATTCTCTTGACTTATATAAAATGACTTTACATTTGGTAAGCGTAAAATATTTAAAACATAGAAAGAAAGTACATTAAATAATTCTAAATGGTATTTAAATACAATATATATCGAAACATTCAATATAAAATATTATGACCAATAAATTTATAATTAAATTATTTTTCCAAAATATATAAAATAATCATAAAGGTATCCGTTCATTTATTTGAGATAGGTATGAAACTTGTTACTTATTTTTTAGAAAACATTTATTTAAATAAAATTGAATCATTTCACTAATAAATATGTTATCCAATGAATAAATTGAGTTCTCCTACAAGACACCTATCAAATTCATTAAATTTCTATGCCAAAAATTACTTATATATAGATTTACTAGATGAAAAAATTTAACATCATATATATTAATTTGAATAATTATATTACGAATTAAATATATTTTAATTGAAAATTTAGTAACAATATTACAATTAAAAAATCATTCTACATGAGTAACTTTTAAAACTCCCCATACCAATATTGTGTCTCTTGTTTGAGTATACATAGTGATTTTGGTACCCAAAACACATTTTATTGTTTATTTTCATGATGAAATCATAGTGGATATTTTATATAAGCATTATATCATATAATTTTATTTTAAAATTTAAATTTCATATATGTTGTATAAATCTTCAACCATTGAAGTGAGGTTTAGGAAAATGAAATTATTTTGGATTCCAGTAATGAAATTGCTATGAAAGCATCAGTGTATTAAATGCCTACATATTAAATATATCCTAAATCAATAAATCATTATTTTTTTATTACAATATATCTATATTCATCATATATAATCATGTAATTACATTTATTTCAAGTAACATTATTATAATTAGGTCGAGTATCAAATTCCTAAACCATATTACATGAAAACTAGTTAAGGTCATCTTGAACAACCAAATCCACATATGAATCCTTCAATGATTTTGTCATATGACTAAAAAAACTATGAATTAAAATTTTAATGAACAGAAAAATAACTTTTTAAAATTTTATTTTATTTTGAGATTTTATGTTTTACCCATTACTTATTTTGTTACTTATCATTCAAGATTATATTAACAGAAAATTTCCACAAGAACATGAATATTTTATTCCATCAATTTTTCTTTAACAATTAATGATCTAATAAGTCTTGGCGACTGGGTATCCATCATATTCTAATATCTAATATAAGAAATCCCATGGATTTTATCTTTTTTCTTCTGGATCCTAGAATAAATAATTTTTGTGGATATTGACTTGTTTATTTCATCTAAATTTGAGATATTCTCATACATAGTTTTTTTATTATATTGTATAGGATCCACCTTTTTATTTGGGATAAAATTGAATAATACTTAAGGGATAAAAACATCTACATAATAAATAGTAGAGAACATAGGGATTTATGATCTTATTATACTAAAATGTCTTTTATCTTTACCACTATATCCATTCAAAATAATTTTATTTTTCTATATTAATTTAGAATGTATCCTTGTGTACTACAAATTCTAATCACTACATTAACGTGATCAATTCTAGTGATTTCCCATAAAGAATTTCATTATTCTTTGTAATTTAATTACATATTTCTTATAACATTTAATTAATAATACAATTAATTTATCAAAAATTGATCATATAACATTGGAAGGCATAATTAAATTATCTATAATGTTACCATATCTATACTTATCAACTTATTAATTTTTAAACAAAATTGAAATTCTCTATGTATGGGATCATATATTGTTTTTTTCATTGTATACTATATTTTTTATTCGATATTTCATATCATTTTTGAATGGTTTTAAAGTGTTTTTTTATAGAAAAAATTCAATCCCACCACCCTTTACGATATTCTATTTGGTGAATAATAAATAGTATCATAGCCTCCAAAATAATGATATTACAATTTCAGATCTTACAAGATTGTGAATAAAATATACATAGGAAATTTACTTCAAAAATTATAATATAGAACGTCTTTGAGGTTTTTTGAAGATTTGTCTTTCTATAGTACCAAATCATGGAACATAGAGACATTCTTAACAATATATATCTAAAACTCTATTTTCTCAAAATATCATAATATTTTGAAATAGATCTTATTTTTCTTAATGTTTTTAATTGAACTAATTACTCTAATTGGAAACACAAAATGTAATAAGTTATCAAATCTAAAATTCCATAACATTTCTATAATTTTTAGACCATTTTGTAATCCCATGAATATGATAAAATATCCTACACCTAGAAAATTCATAAATTCTAAATTATATTTTATTTTAAATATGATACTATAATCGGTCAAGAGTGCAGATTTTCAAAATCATATTTCACCACCAAAATCATCAGATAATATCTATAATTTTCATGAACATATATTTTGTAATAATATACCAAAATTAGATACTTTGGAACATATTATTATAAATTAAGAATATTATACACTTTTTGATGCATCCTATAAGTATTCAAAAATTGAATATGATGAATAATCTATTAATCCTATTTTAATTATCATATCCGATCATCAATTCCTAGAATATGTGGATTAGGGTTTTTTTAATTCGTATTTTTTTACCAAAACATATTTTATTAGAGACAATTAGTGTGATATCTAATGATTAATTCGCAATAATTTTTGAAAATGTTGTCCACTAGATAAAATACTAATAATTTAACTCATCAAATGACACTAGAAGTTCCATATAACACATATATTCTGTATTCTAAGATAGAGAACAAATATTATCAATATTATTCACTAAATATTGATCTTATAAAAATGATGATTCCATGTTTAGTATCATTTACTTGAAAAATTATATCAATGAAATTGATTTTAGAAACTAAAAATTATTTTAAATCAATCAAATGATTATGATTGTATTATAATTATCATAATAATTTATAAAAATGTATTTATTCAATTGATATCAATAACTACCTTTCAACCTTTATCATTTGAAAACTAAAAAATTTAAGATACATCCTATGTATTGGATTTCAAGAATTAAAATGATTATAGAAAAATTAATAAAGTAAAATAATAAATAAAACAATTAAATTAGGAGGATGGATATAACTTAAAAACATTCATGCACATAATAATCCTCCAAACAGAAAATATTGAATTGGATACTATATAGACATCAAAAATAATATAAAAATCAAGATATATAGGGAAATAATTATAAGGAATCTAAAAATAATGACATGTAACAAAAATCTATGAAAATATAGATTGTTAATGATTTATCAACCCTATATTCTAGATAAAATAAAAATTTTATTCAAAAGCCTATCACTTTCAACACTCATCCTAAAGATTCATTGAATATTTAAAATATTTCCTTCTAAAAATTTATTCATGATACGTATCACTATGTAATATCTATTTATTTTTTCACATATATTGTAATGGTGACATTGATCCAAAAATATTTTATATTTTCATATCTTATCAAGAATACATTTTTTTTGATTTTATAAAAACCCAAATCTCAAAAATAATTGATTTTATCTATAATTAGTTCTATGATGCTTGAATTCAATAGTGATATAACAAAAAAAATTATTCTCCATGCATAAATTTATTTATTTCTTCAACTATTATTCTTCTTTTTTACAGACTATAAATAGTGAAATTCCTCTTTATTTGGATATGATCCTTGAGTGATTGTCATTTTATCCTACTAATGTTTTCTTTTGATTCAAATCACTTCCTATATTTGAGGATATCTCATTCAAAATCCCATCAGAGATAATATTTCTACTTCCTACCTATCTAATAATATTTTCTAATCCTTATAAATTTTATCAAAATAATTCAGAAGAACACTAATGAAATTGGTGAATTTTGGAATTTTATATTCCTTATTTTTGGAACAGTTTTGATAAATAATATTGAGAGGCTGGTTGAACTAAAACAATTGTGCAATAATCCTATTTATAGCTCCATGTAACAACTCCTTACAGTTCAATTTTATTTTTTCATAATTATAGTAATATTTGATATTGATAAGATTATAATTAGTATATATGACAAGAAGCTAGATGAGGTAGGTGAATGGATGGGGAGATGGGTAACCATCGATTGTTTTTATTTTTAAATTATTTTGAGGTATATTTTATGTACTCTATATTATTATGATTTAGATTTAATAAAAATATATATTTAGAAATAAAATAATGTATATTTATTATATATTTTATATTATCAAGAAAAGTAACCATAAATAAAATTATTTTCGGTTTTAATATACTGGGAAAATAATGTATTAATATATTGATTAAATATAATTTTAAATTGGACATTAAAAAATTATTTAAAAATTCATGGGATATGTATATTAATGTAAAATAAAAAAGATAATATATATTATTCTCTAATAAATCAATTTGCCTGATGAATTATATAATCTATTAGTCCCATATTGTTCAATTAAATTCTAACACTGATCTCTATGGTAAAACACAATATTATATTATATTTTTTTAGTCTCATTATATTTTAGTTAATTGAACATATTTTACTAATTGTTTATATTTAATGTTTTAGATATTTAAATTATAAAATTTATTATATTTTTACTATCGAAAAATATGACAATTTCTAGCATGAATTAAATACTACAGTGTATTGATAAATACATATCTAAATCATTGATATTTTTCAAACTATCTCATTGTATGAGTATATATTCCACATATAATAATAGTACGATAATGAAATGAAAAAATTATTTGAAATAATATCATTAATCCATTACTTTTTTTTTGAAATCATTCATTCACATGACTCCTTTGAATTTTTTATTCCATTACATTGTGTATACTTCAGATCATATGGACTATTTTTATATGTGTAATGAAGATACAATTTTCTACACTAATGAAATAATTTGTGTTTTAAAATATTCATATCATCTTCCAAATATCTTTGAAGAATGATAGTCACTACATCCATATACTATAAAATAAATCACTATATAGATAACATTTTCAACATAAATTTGATAGTGATAAGATTAATATGATGGGATAAAAGTTCATTGTATTCATTATCCTCTATCTATTGAAATTCATTCACAACCATTAATTAATTGTGCATTATGCTTCAATCAAGTACATAATTGACATAATACTACCATTTTTTGGGAAATTATTTATTTTTTCTGGTAAAGATATATGTTACCACATAATCATAACATTCAACGACGAAATTCCGTCCTTATTCTAAAATACCCCTTCCTTTAATAGTTAAACTACACCAATTCTTTATAACATTGAGGTTCTAAACCACCGATCCAAATATAAATAGTTGATTTTTTTCATATCCTGGTATTAGATTACATACCCGAGTTAACCTCTAAATAGTTATATCTATACTCATTTTATTTGTATGATTTTGTTTCCACAGAATTTCCTTTCTTGGTATTACTTCAAGAACAACCTATGCATTAGACAAGGGTTCCATTCTCCCACTATAATATTTAAAAACGTTTTATCCAATTATATAAGATTTTCAAGAAATATTACCATTTTAGTTCTAAATATCCTTTTATTTTAATAACCCCAGAATAATTAACAAAAAATTACTACAGTAACCAATAAATAAAAACTTTTCAAACATTACAAGTATTTTATTTATAGAATATAATTAAACTTGAATATAAAATAGAAATCAAAAATCATTAAATTGTAAAATATTTACATAGAATATTATATATAATTTATTAGGTATTTCGATTCACAAAAATACATATAGACTAGAGTTTATCAGATATACTACCATTTAAAAAAAATTATCCAAATAAAACCATAATAAATACAAAATAAATCATAATATTATAAAAAATAAATCAAATTTAAATTCATTCATTTTTTCATATGTAATTTTATAGTGTTTTAAGAACCATATTATCTATAAACTTTTTATTTTTTCAGAAAACTCCTTAAAAATGTATTATTCATATATGTTTCCATTTTTTATACATAGAAACATCAACTTTATATATATTTCATTCCCAAAAATTATATCCCATTTCTAAAAGTTATAAAAAAAAACTAGTCACTTTTATTTAGATAAATCCATAGTTTTTTGAAAAATCCATTAATTAATGCCACATAATAATTTGATATGTTGAGAGAATATACTTTTCCATGTACTCATACATCAAATTTAATAATTTTGAGTTTTCATGCCATCAATGTTCTTACTCCTTATTTAAATGAACATTTTTTCACCTATATGAGAATATAACCCTTTCATAAACTAATATTTTCGGATTTAATAATTAGTTGTATTTCATTCAATAAAATAACCTTGATTCTCTTAATACTAATATTACCCAATATAAAATTCAATGTATTGTAGTCTATTTTTTAATTAAACGATGTCATCATATGTTTATAATCATTTATCATGAAAAGCGTAACATTCTTTACTCCCTAGGATATAAACATACTACATTTTTTTGGTTTTCCATGATCCTTTGAAAATATTTTATAATATCAATTGACTTCAAGATATCGCATATATATTTAATTTCAATAATTTCCAGGAATATATCTAACATTACTCAATATCTAGAATTTTCCATTTTTTTAATTTTTACATCAACGTTTCCAATAATATTAATTGGTTTGTCAAAAATAAGATGAACCTCTATAAAATTTATATGAACGAAATATCATAAAAATTACTTCTTTATGGTTTAATATAAATAATCTTTATATTATATTATCCAAGACTCAATGGGGCTATCAACATTGAGCACCAGTGCATCATCAAATATATTCAATGTTTTATTTACCTTATCATTTCTCAATTATATTAATATAATTTTTTTGTTCATAACATGTCCCATATTCCCATATCTATAATATATGGGACCTTAACCTTTGTATTTATCCTAGGTATAATATTATGACATTCAATTGACTCTATAATTTTCTAAATTTTATGATCTACAAATAAATTTACTATTCGTAGCATCTCTATATTATTTTTCAAATTCTATTTCTTAAATATATTTAATTAGTTTTAAATAATGAACATTATGTTATTTTAATTTATAAGTTCAAAAGGAAATATTCATTGTCATTAACTTAAAAAAAATTTTGTTTCATAATCATGGTAAGAGAAATAACACGTTTATATAATTAGGGAAATAAATATTTAACAAACACTATTAGTTTGGAATAATATTACTATTTAATACGATCTATGATTTATTTACGATATATTAATTCTTTTTTAACAGCTTATGCACGGGGAAAATGTTTTTTAATGAAGAATGGTTTTTTTACATGTTTGATAAAGACTGCATCAACCTCGTTGTTTTCATATATTCTTATACAGTAAAATGGAAATGTGTTCAATTGTTTGGAGTATAATACCTAGAGAATGTTGATCTATTGATAACCAATCTACAAAATACATTTTTGGTACTTTTTACCCAATCAATGGTAGGTGCATATTCTTCTAATATAGAAAATATTCTTTCTATATATTTAAGAATAAGAGTTATTTTCTATATAGGTGCTAAATCATCATATTTAATTTATCATAATTAATTGTTTCTGAATAATTTATTCCCATAAACCTAAATTAATTCTATGATACAACATTTTTTGTATGTTATAGAAAAAAATAAAAAAAATGAAATACTAATTAAACACAAAAGGGTTCCAATATTTGGTAGAATATCTGATACTCATAAAGGGGAGACAAAATTTAAATATTTTTTTTGAAATATAAATATGTTTTTTAACTATAATTCAATAAAAATAAGCTATATTCTAATTAAAAATTTTGAAAAATATATTATCAATAATGAATAAATAATCTCTATGGATCATGTTGAAATGAATAAATAGTTTTTATATTGTGATTATTATGAATAAGGATGTTATACTAAACATATATTTAAAGATGAACCTGATAATTGTCAAAATAAAAATACATAGATTAAAAAATAAATCATATATTTAAATAATGAAACAATGAAATTTAAATGTTTTAGATGTTAGGATACTTGATGAAGATGTTGAATGTACTGAGGAAATTGAACAGATCAACGTTAAAGATATAGAATAATATTGAATATTGAGAAAATATGATAGACAAAACTACGAAATAATGTGAATTTAATGAAGTTCATTCATGTTAACATGATTCTGAAACAAAACATAAGGAATATGAGAGGGTAATAAAAAATGTTTTTGAAATAAAGGTTCAATCATCACAAGCTATGGAGGTTGTTATCCCAATTGAAAGTAAAATTTTTTAATTGTAAATGTTACAGAAGATGAATTTTTTCGACTACTAGAATAGATATTAAAAATATATTCAATTATTCATTTAGATAAAAAACAATATAATCTCATTTTTATATAAAATTAAATTATGAAAATCTAAAATAAAATATTTTTCTAAAAATATTTTAAAATTAATATCAATTTTCCCATATATAGGAACTATATATCTCTATTCAAAATTCATATTACTATGGAAGACCATGATTTAGAGATAATTGATGTTTTTATCGAACTTTTAGGTATAAAGATAACATTTTTTGATTTAATATAAATTTATCTAGAGATATAAATGGAGTTAATTGGGTGGGAGGAAATAAAAATGTATGACAACCAACACTGGATACAAACATGTTTTAATTGGAAGGAATTCAAATATGGATACTGATAATAGATTTAAATATATAAAATATGTGGGTCAAATATGTGGTGAATATATAAATTATGATGATGAATTTATGAAAATAATTATTTATTAATTACAAAAATAATATGGAATTAATTACATTTAAGGAAAAAAGTAAATATTTTAAAAATTTTATTTGTGAGGTTTCATTGAAAAGAAATAATAAAATACAATCTATTGATTATTAATAGTGTTTCACATTCTCATGTTACTAGAGATAAAATTACTAAAAATATTATTTAGTGTAATGGCAAATGAATATTAAATTTTGAAAGGCATAAATCATTTAAAATTAAAGTAGTTTGAATTATTGATATAAGAGCTCAAAAATTAATATATAAGGATTATTTATTTTTAATGTATGAAAGAAAAATATTTTTAGTTTTATTCAATTATATGATGACGAAAATAAGTTTATTGTCAACGGATGAGATTTTGGTCCCTTCATATTTATATTATCTTTGATAACATGTATCACCTTCAACACTTAACTACCACATCACCATACTAAAAATATTTTGAAATATAAAAATTAAATGAAAAAAGAAATCACTAGTATATAAAATAATAACAATTAATTAAAATAATTGTATATCATTATTTTAGTGTTAATAATTTCTAAAAGGATTCCTTCAAATGAACTATTAAAAAATTATATTGTTTTTAACTAAATAAATTAGGTTTATCATCGTAAAAATTTATTATAAAAGATAATATTAGAATTTATAAACTAATATATGAATATTTAATTATTTATTTTCTTATGTGAGATAATATTAATTAAACTTCATGGTTAAGAAGTTTATTGTTTTATAAAAGTAGTTCTTCTTCGTATATTGAATTTTAATTTTAAAAATTATTTTATAAAATTTATAATTTTAATTTGAAAAAAATTAACTTCTTTAATGCATTAAAACATTCAATATTATCTTAGAATAATTTTTTATTTATTTCTCAAAATAATTTAATTTAGGTCAATAGTTAAAAATATATTTTGTCACTAATATCGATGTGGTTTTGAATATACATTGAAGTAAAACATTAAAAATATAGATGTTTTTTCCAAAAAAATAGTTATTTAATGATTATTAATATAAATTTAATATTTCTATTATGAATTTATAAATCCTATGTTTCCCCAATTATGTAATATTTTCAAACCAAAACTATTTTTGTTGTAATCTATTATTTAAATATTATTTTGGTAATTTTATATTTTATTATTTCCATTTGATCCAAATAATATTTATTTTTTATAACAAACCTGTTTATATCATAAAAATAAAATACATGGATAATTTTACATTATATATAAATTTTAAGATAAAAATTCACATTTTGTAAATTGAATTTTTACACATTAATTGTTGTAATGTTAAATTTTTTGATTCATAAATAGATAAATATTATATAATAAAATTTATTTTGTAGTTGTAATAGTTACGAACAAATTAATGGAAAACATCCATTTTATTTCTCTTCAATAAATGTAAATTACTTGGATAATGTATAGTTACCCTAGTAAAATTTTAAATAGTAAAAGTAACAAGTCATTGGAAAAAGGTATTCAACCATTTAAAAAAAATTTAACTAAGTTGATAAGATATTATTGATCTTATTACATGATACACCGCATTATTTCCTATTTATATGGCCACTTGACATCTTAAACATGTGATTTAATTATATTAAGTGGAAATATTTATAATCATATCATTTTCACAGAGGATTATCTCACCATCCAATATAAACTACACAATGAATTCATTTTCCACATGATATTTTACCCATAATCCTTTAATTATAACCCTATTTATTTTCCTTGATCCACTTTTTAGAATATATTATCTTTTTTCTCCCATTCGAAGGAGCCTTGTTTGGGGATGAAAAATTTCTCAATGTGATTACTTTTATTTCCAAATAATATTTTTTTCCATTATTAATTTCACCAATATACGATTCCAGTTAATAAATAATGAAATAATTATTTCTTGAATAATGAATTTTATTATGCTAAGTAAATTTCTATTAACCACCTTTTCCTATTCATAGTATGAAAAATGAAACTGTCATTTTTTCATTGATTGAACAACATCCACCATGAAGGGAGGACATCTGTTCACACAACCAACTGTATTTTATGAATAAAAGGTTGAAATTTGTTTAAAAATTAAAATATATGTAATATAACTATTATTAGGATGTGTCAAACTATAATCCACATTATTTCTCACCTCTTCATTGATAAATTCAAATGTTAGTGGTGTGTTATGTGAACTTCCACCACCACGATGTCATGTATCTAATTTTTTATATAGTTTATTTATTATATATTAAAATCTCAAAAAAAGATCAATACATCAAATATATCTAGACGTTATCAATATTATTCATTAATAATGATATATTAAGAACATAAACCACTATAATAATCATAATCATTCATTAATTATAGAAAGATCATGTTTATGTCGGTCTAACCACCAATATGAACAATGATATTAATTAAAATAATGTGTGCCTATTGGAATTTAATTCATTATTATATATTATTTAGTTATGTAAATAATTATTTTATTTTGGTTCTAAATTTGTAACATTATTTTTTAACTCATTAATTATGCTACCACTGTTCATTTGATTAAAATCATCTAAATGTTCTTGTCACCAAAATAATGTTCAAAATCTATAACTATAACTCTCATAGAATGATATTATAACAATATAATCTATAAAAAACATCATCTCTAGAACCTTGTAATATCTGGTAGTTTTCAAATCCCGGATAATAGTGAATAACAACGTAACAATTATAAAACAACTTCAGAAAAATAAAGTCTACTCACACCCGATATTGAAAATAGATAATAAGTAATTAAAATAAATATAGATAATAATAATAAATGATTTTAATAATGGATATTTATATGAATAATATTATTTAATTTGTTATTGTTCACACCATTGAATGTGTTACATCCAATTTAATACAAAATTGATGATTTGAACATCACATTAACATGAAAGGAAATGTTTGATAAAAAATACTTCTTTGTGGAGAAGGAAGGATAAGATAGTATTTCCAGGTGATGTGACCAAAACATTCATAAAAAGGTATTGAAATGTTTGTATTGAGAAACTATATTTTTTTATAGTCAATGATTGTAGTGAAGAAATCAACTCAAAGGGTTAAGACCGAAGCCTATCTCTAATCCTGATCAAGGGTGCAGGAGAGAAACACCATTGGTAGGGAAAATATGGTTCACCAATGTTGTTTGACCAGTTTCCTGGTGAGATCATAGCTTATGAATACCACTTATGCAGACTAGAAGGCATTTCCCCCCGATACAGTACACATATGCTTGGCACCTATATGGCCCAAAAGATTTTTCACCCCTCGCGTAGGACTCCTACAATGTGGAACTACATGATAAACCTATTGGGACTACCTTAATCAAATAAAATCCACTTATTGACTATAAATAATACCCTTAGGCTCATTATGAAAAAACTAATAATAAATAAGAACCCCTAGAGCTGCCAATGCACAACACCTTCACCCAACTTGTAACACCCCATGATTTCATAGGGTGTTATTTCTTTAAAATAATACAATAACTTGCACTACACGCAACACCGACTTCAAGCACACCATGACTTACCAAACAAGCCATTCAAAAGACGTTATGAATAGTATTAACTAAATTTTAAACTTTATATAATCCTTATAATTTTAGAATCTATATTATGAGTTTCTTAGACATAATACAAGAACAGATTCATTTTCAGTATTGCACTTTTATCAACTTATAATAGTGAAACCTTTTTAAATACAATATTTTAAACTTTTTGACTAAATGGGGACATCAAAAAAAATTTAAAATGAAACATCCCAAGATTCCACGGTACGCTTTCCTTTGAATAAAACAGTAGCGTGTGTTGTACGCAACTTCGAGTTCAAACACACCACAACCAATCAAACTAACCGTTATGAATAGTAATACCTACTTTTTGAATTTATATATATTTTATATTTTATAATGGAATTCAATTTTGGATTTGGAATATCGAATTTAGCCTAAGGTGAAATTTTGGTACATTTCGGATAACTTTCATATTTTGATGAATAGTGAAAATTACTAAATTTTAATTAAAAACAACTTTTTTAATCAAAATAATTAATAGTGATAAATTATGAATTTAAGTGGTTTTAAATTATATTTAGAATTTATTTTTACCATTTAATATAATTTTGGTCATTGGTCATAATTTTACAATTAAACCGAACATTAACAGGTGTCAATCTTTTGATAGTTATTATCTCTTAAAAACACGCTTTTTGTTTTAAAAGTGGGAATTAATTTTAAATTAATTTCTTCCACTTCTGTGATTTGAATTTAGAAAAACGGATTCCATATTTGGAATCAGGATGTTCAAATTGTGTAAATAGGTAACTTTTATTTTTAGAAATTTTGAATAATTACTGCGGTAAAAATTTTATTTACCATGGTTAAGGGTAAATCCGGTAAATAAGGGTTAAAAAATAATATTATAATAATACTAAATTACCTTAAAACGTGTCCTAGCCTTATTGGTTGATACATTATTGACCATAGGCATCTTTGGGTCGATTTTGGGGCCCCATGGTGCCACTTGTAGGTGATAGGGACACTTTATTTTAATTAAGTTAAAATGAATACAAAAATAACACAAGCATATATCCTTTAGCAAAACAATTTTTACATAGGGTTATATATGTTGGATTTTAGATTATAGACATTAATTAAAAATATAAATATATTTCCTACATAATGATATTTTATTTATAATTTTTAGACATTAAATAAGTTAATTTATTTATGACACAATGATGATGCAGTAATTAATATAATAGTGAAAAATCAAAATAATTGATATTATAAATACCCAAATTAATATAATATGAAACTTTTAATGAATTAAACTAATTTTATAGGATAATATGATATATAAGAATTGATTTAATTGACTTTTTTGGAAGTAATAAATCTTTTATGAGTTTCACAAAAATCAACTATTGAATAGTGTCAAAATTGACATAAAAGAGTTCTTAAAACAAATATTATATTATTAATTGATATTGAATTACTAAAAATCTAAGGTTCAGCCAAGAGACTTATATCATGATAGGTTCATCATTAATGGACCAGTTTGGGGTCGCTTGGATGTATATACTAAGTTTATTAACCATATTATATAAAAATACAAAGAGGCATTGTAAAAGTGAAACTAATTAACTTAGAGTTAATACTTAAATATAAGGTTAATATAAGTACCCAAACATGTCTAAATTCTATTTGATGAGTTGTATACGAATCCTCCCCACCTTAACATTTAAATAATCAACTTTGGAGCCATTAGAAACCGAATAAGAATTTATTATAAATTAATATTTCTAGCTTTTCCAAGGGTACCCCTCACCCCTCTTATAAAAGGGCACTCCTCCTTCTCATTTTGTCACACCTTAAAAGCCTTATGGTTCGGACAAACTCTGCCCAACTACTCTCCCAACATCCCTCACTACAACCTAGAGGCCTTATTTTGATCAGAAAGCCAACCTAAGGAGCCCTTTTGATCAAATCAAAAGGAATGAACCGAAGAAGAGATAATGATTTCACCACCCTTTTTCCAAGTTCCTTCTTCTTCCACTTCTTCTTACTTTGTTGTTACCATTCTAAAATAATAACTCCAGTATCATATATATACTGTGATGTTATTATAAATATGGTACAACCATATTCAGTATTCTATCCACCCTTTGAATAACATGTCACCATACGTGCGTACGTACGGCTTACCGTCTCCACGTCGTGGTGTAATTGTTATTCAATATATTATTATTTGGATGGGTATAATAATGATGTGTAACTAATGTAAATAACAAATATAACATGTTAGTGATTCTGTATATATGATATACCATTCATTTATATATTATTTTAATATCAAAAGAATGATATTGTCGCTCGTGCGTACGTACGGACTACCGTCTCCACGAACGCGATGAGATTCATTCTCCATCATATCCATTCAAGTATAGTTATCATTTTCTGATTTAAAAATAATGTTTAAGGACTTGATATCATTCTGGATATGAATAATATACAACCTATCCATTACAAACATGGATTACATAATAAAACATATAAAAGAAAATGAGTAAGTTAACACCCGAAACAACGATAATACTAAGACATTATTAACAAAGCAAAGTTAAAAGATCATATATGATATGATATTAATATATATGATTCTTGTATAATTTAATAACAATTATTTCAATATTATACAAGAGGTTAATCTACCCCAACCAAGTAAAAGTACAAGGTAAGGGATTTTCTTATCTCACATTCAATTCCGTGAGATTTCCATTATTCGCCACTAAATTATTGAAAGTGGTGTATTGTGTACTAGCATTTGATATATATTATCATGATTATCTTTATATTCATGTTATTCTGTAAATAATTTGGTGGTTATTAACTTTTGGCCATACGACTCAGTTGATTAACGTGGTAAGGGGTTTTCATCTCACTCTTTATTTCCGTGAGATTCATGCCATATTTCCACTATTATCTTTTGTGTGGTGTATGTACTGCCCATAATTGTATTCTTTGTGTAATACACTTTACCTTATGTGTATTTACATTTTCATTGTATGATACCTCTTTCATGGGTTGTATGTTTCATAAGTTACCAAATTGATAAGGGTTTACTTCACAATCTCTTTAATATCCGAGGTTGTCTTTACGTAAGTATCTACATGTACATATTTACTATCCATGTACATATTTCATAAAAGAGTTTTCAAAGGGATTATTTCTAAGGGAACTTTTACTAAAACATCATTTTAAATGTTTTTAATATTTATTCTTCTAAATCATCCTCAATTATGTCCATGTTTTCAAAATGGTTGGTAAGGATTTATTTATATGAAAATGAATGTTATAAAAGTGTTAATTCCATTCAAAAGTTTCAAAGTGGTATGGGACACTTTGATTCAAAAATGTATTTAAATTCCTTACTTTCTAAATTGTGTAACATTAAAATGTTTTCATGAAAAAGGGATATTTCTCTCAATAATTTTTAAAAAAACATTTTCATCTATGTCAACATCCTTTGATGGATTTTAAGATTATTTGATGTTGATTTATTATTATTTAAAACTTCCATATTGTAATGAAGTTTTGTGATATGTTTTACTGTAGATGTGTCATTTATATATGATTCATGGTTTCTGAGTAAAGTATTGACAATTTGTATGCTAGTTCCAATAAGAATGTTTATGTTATATTTCAACCTTTACTTCCTATGAATGTGTTGGACAAGTATGTTCCAGGTTGGGGACTGGTTAAAGTATGCCCTCCAGGTTGGGGACTGGTAAAAGTAAGCCCTCCAGGTTAGGGACTGGTAAAAGTAAGCCCTCCGGTTTGGTCTCGGGTTATTAGAGGCACTCTGGGTTGGTGTCCGGTTATTAGAGGCACTCCGGGATGGTGTCCGATTATTAGAGGCACTCCGGGTTGGGTTCCGGTTACAGTTAGCCCCAAGGTCTTGGGACGAGGCCTTGAAAAGAAATTAAAGTTTAGCATTATGAATTCCATCATTATGAAAGTTGTTATTGATTTTTCATGTGATTATTCGATTAGTAGAACATCCATGTGAATAAGTAAATGGCATTATTTCATTTTACTTTTCCCATACTATGTTGAAGTTCAAGTTTAAAAGGCTTTTGTTTTAGTAATGCATTGACTTAAATGTTTATGCTTATTTTGAATGTTCCGCTATATTTTTATCCTTACTGGGCATTTGAGCTCACCCCTTTTCTATGTTTTATTTTCCCTAGGATGTGAAGAAGTAATTTATGAATGACCTCCAGGGATATTATGAGGGGATAATAGTTTGGACTGTGGAGACATTATGTTGTTGTAGTAGTTTTTCATTTTATGATGTAATGTAAAACTTATGAATATATCTAGTGTTTCCAAGGATACTAAACCAATCGGTCTTTCGAGATTTGATCTTTCTTGTGATCATGCCAATGTTATGTAATAATGCACCGACTCTAGGTAACTGGGGTCGGGCGTTACAGTTGATATCAGAGGAAGTTTAGTACAAACCTTGGAAGCTAGATTTAGATAAACTCTGATTAGAGCACGTAGACCTAAGATAAACTTTGAGGATTAGTATAGAAGAACTTCCTAGAATTTTGGTATTGTAGAGATTTTGTGAGTTTTCCGAGCAATACATCCCTGTCTGGATACGAGCAGGTAGAGGCGGCTCTGGCACATATGTACCTAGGGGTAAAACCCGAAAACACCGCTTTGAGCTAGACTCGAATGGGAACTGGTGCACGACAACGGGCCTTGCTGCATTCTTGGTTACGACACTCCCAGGGGATATTCTTAGGATAACTCTCATTTTCCTTACAAATCATTATAAAGGGTTTATGAGTATATACTTCCCCAAAGGAGACATTTATATGATTATGGGTTATATCCATAAACTATTTAATTTATGTTATGTGTTTTACAAGTTTGGGATTAGGTATTGTTATTCATAAACTAATCTAATGTATGCCATTGTTTAGAAATGGCGCCCAGTAGAAGGAATGAGAACTCTAGCAATGTACATGTTCTAAAGAGAAAGAAGGATCATATATTTTATGTTCTTAAGCTAGAATTTACAAGAGAAATAGTCTCGCATGTATTATCATCATATGAAGAAATAATATCATGTATTGATAAGATAAGTAATGAGTTTACTGAGTCCTATGGCTTTGAAGGGAAGCAAGAGAAGAAAAGGATGGAAGAGAGAAAGATGGATAAAGGTAAGAGGGAAAAGAAGAATTTTCCCATATGTGGTAACTGTGGAAAGAAACACCCTGGAACTTGCCTGAAAGGAATGGGAGTTTGTTATAAGTGTGGAGGAAAAGGGCACAAAGTACGTGACTGCAAGGGTAAGAAAATAGTTTCAAATGTACAATGCTTCATTTTCAAGGAGTTTGGACACTACGCGAACCTATGTCTTAGTCATCAGACTATGCCGCAAATGATGTTATTGGATAATAATCAAGTTATGATACTACCACAGATGAAGAGGAATGATTAGAGTTCTTATGTTGATTATGTCAATTGAGTGTTGTATCAACAATGTACTTGTTATAATAATTATGGAGTATATAAGGATTGTACTGCAGTACTATTTCATTAAGAAGTTGAGATTGTGTGGAACAAAGAAAAGTGACTCAATAGAAGGTTAAATTTTTGGAAAATATATGGTTCAGAGAAAGATAAACCATAATATGGTTCTGATACCGAGGTAGGGATTTTAGAATAATACATGATTGATTTGGATAAATTATATTGGATATTCTTGACTACCTTGAAGCTGATTAAGGATTTGTCTATTCCATCATTGTTAGGGTTTAAAACATTTTTGGATTGATGAAGTATATCCATCATTCTATATGGAATAAGGGAGCATGAATGTAATCAACAATGATTATGGTAAATCAGGATGTTTCTGTGTATTAAAAGAATACATGATGAAGGTATTCATATGCTATTACGGGGTAAAAAGGATCTACATTATGTTTACCTTCCTTATAAATGTTGGACTGTGAGTTTGGACATAAGTATTTTGGATAGTTCTAGTTTGGATTATTTTGGATTGTCATAAAAGGGCAACCCGAAGGTCGGGCGGCAACCCGTCGCGTCCGGCAAGGCTGCGAGACTTGAACCCGCAACCGAAGGGCGACAAGGGTGTATCACCTACCACTGGCCCACGAGATGTTCTGGATTAAATAATGTATTTTTTTTAAAAGATCTGGTAGATGAATTATAAATTCATTTATTTTGGAACCCTGTACGAATAGTATAAATAGAAAAAAAATTACATTCTATTATCTTTTAGAGTGAAAGATGAGTTTGTGGTAGAAATTTATTAATGGATAAAACACTAATTATAAAGTTAGTATATCTCCTTATGATCTTATCCAATCTTATAAATAAATTCCTCAACATTAATAAAAGGAACTTAGAACAAAAATGTTGTTCTAGATGGTACCTTAAATCATCACTAATTTATGGCTTTGGAATTTTTGGCCTTTCCATAGCCATGTTCTCTACCACTCTCCATCAGATAATTGATTGTTAGATTTCTCTTCCATATCGATATTTTCCTACATGGAACCCTAGTATGTGTTATTTTCGGTAATCTTCATACTTTCCACTCTTTGTTTTAAATAGAGGCCTCATTAATTCATTTTTCGATGTGGGATTTCAACTAAGATATTTTGAAACGTCAAAAATGTGTTATCCCAATACCCTATGTGTTGTTGAACCGATGGTATTTCAAATCATCATAGATTGATGAGTTTATGGACCTCAATTTTATACTTGTTTGTGATTGATGACCTCAATCACTACCTATAAATATTTACGTTTTTCCTCCAATTATATGTCTCTAATTGCCACCAATGTGCTCCTAATCGAGATCATAATTTGGTGGTGACCCTTTCATTTCTCATTTCCTCATATTAATACTAAATTTTAGTAACCCAACTTCCGATGTGGGTTTTCCCACAAAGATATTTTTTATTTTCAACCTTTTATTTTCGAAGAACAATTTCAAATTGCGAGGACGCAATTTATTGAAGGAGGGGAGAATGTAACACCCCAAGATTTCATAGTGTGTTATTTCTTTAAAATAATACAATAACTTGCACTACACGCAACACCGAGTTCAAGCACACCATGACTTACCAAACAAGCCGTTCAAAAGAGGTTATGAATATTATTAACTAAATTTTAAACTTTATATAATCCTTATAATTCTAGAATCCATATTATGAGTTTCTTAGACATAATACAAGAACAGATTCATTTTCAGTATTGCACTTTTATCAACTTTTAATAGTGAAACCTTTTTAAATACAATATTTTAAACTTTTTGACTAAATGGGGACATCAAAAAAAATTAAAATGAAACATCCCAAGCTTCCACGGTACGCTTTCCTTTGAATAATATAGTAGCGTGTGTTGTACGCAACTTCGAGTTCAAACACACCACAACCAATCAAACTAGCTGTTATGAATAGTAATACCTACTTTTTGAAATTAAATATATTTTATATTTTATAATGGACTTCATTTTTGGATTCGGAATATCGAATTTAGCCTAAGGTGAAATTTTGGTACATTTTGGATAACTTTCATATTTTGATGAATAGTTAAAATTACTAAATTTTAATTAAAAACAACTTTTTTAATCAAAATAATTAATAGTGATAAATTATGAATTTAAGTGTCTTTAAAGTATATTTAGAATATATTTTTACCATTTAATATAATTTTGGTCATTGGTCATAATTTTACAATTAAACCGAACATAAACAGGTGTCAATCTTTTGATAGTTATTATCTCTTAAAAACACGCTTTTTGTTTTGACAGTGGGAATTAAATTTAAATTAATTTCTGCCACTTCTGTGATTTGAATTTAGAAAAATGGATTCCATATTTGGAATCAGGATGTTCAAATTGTGTAAATATGTAACTTTTATTTTTAGACATTTTGAATAATTACTGCGGTAAAAATTTTATTTACCATGGTTAAGGGTAAATACGGTAAATAAGGGTTTATAAATAATATTATAATAATACTAAATTACCCTAAAACGTGTCGTAGTTTTATTGGTTGGTACATGGTTGACCATAGGCATCTTTGGGTCGATTTTGGGGCCCCATGGTGCCACTTGTTGGTGATAGGGACACTTTATTTTAATTAAGTTAAAATGAATACAAAAATGACACAAGCATATATCTTGTAGAAAAACAATTTTTACATAAGGTTATATATGTTGGATTTTAGATTATAAATATTAATTAGAAATCTAAAAAGATTTCCTACATAATGATATTTTATTTATAATTTTTAGACATTATATAAGTTAATTTATTTATGAAACAATGATGATGCAGTAATTAATATAATAGTGAAAAATCAAAATAATTGATATTATAAATACCCAAATAAATATAATATGAAACTTTTAATGAATTAAACTAATTTTAAAGGATAATATGATATATTGTAATTGATTTAATTGACTTTTTTTGAAGTAATCAATCTGTTATGAGTTTTACAAAAATCAACTATTGAATAGTGTCAAAATTGACATAAAAGAGTTCTTAAAACAAATATTATATTATTAATTGATATTAAATTCCTAAAAATATAAGTATCATCCAAGAGACTTATATAATGATAGGTACATCATTAATGGACCATTTGGGGGTCGCTTGGATGTATATAGTAAGTTTATTAACCATATTATATAAAAATACAAAGAGACATTGTAAAAGTGAAACTAATTAACTTAGAGTTAATACTTAAAGATAAGGTTAATATAAGTACCAAAACCTATCTAAATTCTATTAGTTGAGTTGTATTCGACTCATCCCCACCTTAAAATTTAAATAATCAACTTTTGATCCATTAGAACCCGAATAAGAATTTATTATAAATTAATATTTCTAGATTTTCCAAGGGTGCCCCTCACCCCTCTTATAAAAGGGCACTCCTCCTTCTCATTTGGTCACACCTTCAAAACCTTATGGTTCGGCCAAACTCTACCAAAATACTCTTCCAACTTCCCTCACTACAACCTAGAGGCCTTAGTTTGATCATAAATCCAACCTAATGAGCCCTTTTGATCAAATCAAAAGGATGGAACCGAAGAAGAGGTAATGATTTCACCACCCTTTTTCCAAGTTCCTTCTTCTTCCACTTCTTCTTACTTTGTTTTTACCATTATAAAATAATAACTCCAGTATCATATATATAATGTTATGTTATTATAAATATGGTACAACCATATTCATTATTCTATCCACCCTTTGAATAACATGTCACCATACGTGCGTACGTACGACTTACCGTCTCCACGTCGTGGTGTAATTGTTATTCAATATATTATTATTTGGATGGGTATAATAATGATGTGTAACTCATGTAAATAATAAATATAACATTTTAGTGATTCTGTATATATGATATACCATTCATTTATATATTATTTTAATATCAAAAGAATGATATTGTCGCTCGTGCGTACGTACGGACTACCGTCTCCACGAACGCGATGAGATTCATTCTCCATCATATCAATTCAAGTATAATTATCATTTTCTGATTTAAAAATTATGTTTAAGGACTTGATATCATTATAGATATGAATAATATACAACCTATCCATTACAAACATGGATTACATAATAAAACATATAAAATAAAATGAGTAAGTTAACACCCGAAACAACAATAATACTAAGACATTATTAACAAAGCAAAGTTAAAAGATCATATATGATATGATATTAATATATATGATTCTTGTATAATTTAATAACAATTATTTCAATATTATACAGGAGGTTAACCTACCCCAACCAAGTAAAAGTACAAGGTAAGGGATTTTCTTATCTCACATTCAATTCCGTGAGATTTCCATTATTCGCCACTAAATTATTGAAAGTGGTGTATTGTGTACTGGAATTTGATATATATTATCATGATTATCTTTATATTCATGTTATTCTGTAAATAATTTGTTGGTTATTAACTTTTTGCCATACGACTCAGTTGATTTACGTGGTAAGGGGTTTTCATCTCACTCTTTATTTCCGTGAGATTCATGCCATATTTCCACTATTATCTTTTGTGTGGTGTATGTACTGCCCATAATTGTATTCTTTGTGTAATACACTTTACCTTATGTGTATTTACATTTTCATTGTATGATACCTCTTTCGTGGGTTGTATGTTTCATATGTTACCAAATTGATAAGGGTTTACTTCACAATCTCTTTAATATCCTAGGTTGTCTTTACGTAAGTATCTACAGGGACATATTTACTATCCATGTCCATATTTAAGAAAAGAGTTTTCAAAGGGATTATTTCTAAGGGAACTTTTACTAAAACATCATTTTAAATGTTTTAAATATTTATTCTTCTAAATCATCCTCATTTATGTCCACGTTTTCAAAATGGTTTGTAAGGATTTATTTATATGAAAATGAATGTTTTAAAAGTCTTAATTCCATTCAAAAGTTTCAAAGTGGTATGGGACACTTTGATTCAAAAATGTATTTAAATGCCTTACTTTATAAATTGTGTAACATTAAAATGTTTTCATGAAAAAAGGATATTTCCCTCAATAATTTTTTAAAAAAACATTTTCATCTATGTCAACATCCTTTGATGGATTTTAAGATTATTTGAAGTAGATTTATTATGATTTAAAACTCCCATATTGTAATGAAGTTTTGTGCTATGCTTGAATGTAGATGTGTCATTTATATAGCATTCATGGTTTATGAGTAATGTATTGACATTTCGTATGCTAGTTCCAATAAGAATGTTTATGTTATATTTCAACCTTTACTTTATATGAATGTGTTGGACAAGTATGTTCCAGGTTTGGGACTGGTTAAAGTAAGCCCTCCAGGTTGGGGACTAGTAAAAGTAAGCCCTCCAGGTTAGGGACTGGTAAATGTAAGCCCTCCAGTTTGGTCTCCAGTTATTATAGGCACTCCGGGTTAGTGTCCGGTTATTAGAGGCACTCCGGGTTGGTGTCCGTTTATTAGAGGCACTCCGGGTTGGGTTCCAGTTACAGTTAGCCCCAAGGTCTTGGGACGTGGCCTTGAAAAGAAATTAAAGTTTAGCATTATGCATTCCATCATTATGAAAGTGGTTATTGATTTTGCATGTGATTATTCGATTAGTAGAATATCCATGTGAATAAGTAAATGGAATTATTTCAATTTACTTTTTCCATACTATGTTGAAGTTAAAGTTTAAAAGGCTTTTGTTTTAGTAATGCATTGCCTTAAATGTTTATGCTTATTTTGAATGTTCCGCTATATTGTTATCCTTACTGGGAATTTGAGCTCACCTCTTTTCTATGTTTTATTTTCCCCAGGATGTGAAGAAGTAAGTTGTGAATGACCTGCAGGGGTATTATGAGGGGATAATAGTGTGGACTGTGGAGACATTATGTTGTTGTAGAAGTTTTTCATTTTATGATGTAATGTAAAACTTATGAATATATATAGTGTTTCCAAGGATACTAAACCAATCGGTCTTTCGAGATTTGATCTTTCATGTGATCATGCCAATGTTATGTAATAATGCACCGACTCTAGGTAACTGGAGTCAGGGCGTTACACAACTCTTCCAAAATTTCTCAGGTAGCTCTCTAAAACCCAATAAATGATAAAAATAAAGGGGAGATGTAAGATAATTGACTCTTCAGGTTCTAAAATTCTAGAAACCTATTCAAGGAAACTTATTACGTAATAAAAATTCACCTACATTAGGAAACATTCTTTATATAGGACCTACATGTGACTCTTCCAAGGTCACTGGCGGAGACCTATGGTGTTTATGTTAAGGCCTTACCCAAGTGTTGTTTTCCCTGATAGTTCATTTACTATATCATATCATGATTCCAAAAGCCTGTTACCCCTATGTTAAGCACATTTAGTTCCACCTAGGACATATATGGAACACCTATATATATCACCTACACCGAGAACATGCACCTAGTGTCTTTGTTGGGAAACTATTCAGCCCTCTTTCCTAGTCACCTATGGTAGGGAACTTCTCCTACTAGATCACTTGTTTGAAATATACAACATTGAAACATACACCAATACCCTTATAAATTCACAATAATAAATAGTGGCACGCCAATATTTACTCTATTTGGGTGTGTATTTTAATGGTCATAGGTTCCCCGCAATTGTATAAGTGTCCACTTAGGTTTTTATGGTTGTATGATAGTATGTATCCAAATGTTTATGAGAACCCTTACCATGGGGGTAGTGTTGGAGAGTTCCTAGTCTCATATACAAGGGATAAGACTATTTCAACCCCTTCTAATTTCTAATATCCAGTGGCACTAGTTCCCAACTGGGAGGGTATACATCACACTTACATTTACCTTCAACATGGTATTAGTTACTCTGCCACTAAAGAAAAAATGTTATTGAATCCGTCATGGAATAAGTCCCTCACCATTCTTATAGGAGGTTTCAGCATTTATCACATCTTTCTCCACATCCTTTACCTTCATTATTTCATCACATTATACTAACATAAAATGAAAAGTGATGAGAGGGATGTTTCATAACCTTGGACTCTTCTTCCAGTGGGGAATGAAAAGTGTGTTGTTTGTCTAATCTTTAACTTCCTCTTGTTTCTCTAACTGGGCTTTACTCGTGTGGGATTAAGGGTTAGTGATTATCATGACACTTATAAAATCCACCTGAGCAAATGAACTATGACATCTCTGATTCTTTATCAAACCATGATTTTTAGGGTACATATCTAATTACCAAGATGAAAGGACATGATCCTTAGAAGTTAGTTTCAATCACAACCCCAAATCAATCAGGGCATCCTCTTTAGGGGAAGGCACCGTATTACATCATATAATCCTCCACCTTAGGTGTAATACCCAAATAATCTCCCAAACCACTATGATATTATATATTACTCACGGTCCCTTTTTTAGGGAAACATATTCTAGACTAATCGCCCAACTTATTTCTCTTAAAGAATTATACTATCATGCGAGGCTTATCCATCTATATGGACATTCATTCCCATACAAATGGGACACGTAGGATGGATCCCCTAGGTCTAAAACCAAAAACCCTAAATAAAACTTATATTCTAATGGCCATATTCCCTTTAGGGTATAATTTTACATGGAAACCCATATCCCTTCTAGGTTTCTAAGGATTCTCTGGAATAAGTCCCACTTAAATATTTAAATAGGAACCATCCCCCATGATGTCCTAACCACATGCCATTAAACTATATGGTTGGGTATTTCTCACATGACCTTAAAAGGTATGATGTTCCCCATTTAATGGCACCAAACTATGTGGGATATACGTCCGTTCACACTGATATGTAGGGAATTCATCTATTGGTTTGATTCCAACATCAAAACAATGTGTGTCTTCCCGGATGACAATAAACTCCATAGTGATCTTCATATAATAGAATGAAAATAAACTCTTAAGTACCCTAGTGTGTGGCTAAAAATGAATGTCTTAATAATGATGATCATATAATCTATAAGTAGTATATAATATGATACCATTGATGGAGAACCTCATATATATATATATACATCTCAATTAATGAAGAACTATAGCTACATAAAGATGATTCTAAATTTGATTAAATTTCATAATTATCTTCAAATTTATTTAGGAACTCATGTCATACATTGGAATTAAGGAAGGATTCAGGAAAATATATCTTTAACGTATAAGAGAGTCTCATAATTGAAAATATTACCCATCAAAAGGGAGGGATGTTCCCGACCTACAATATTCTTGACCAATGTGAGATATTAAGAATTGTTGGTCAAAATCCTTAAAGAGATACATCCTTTGGAAATGAGGTCTTCCTGGATATAGAACCATTCAGTGTTTTCAATTCCTTGAACAAACCCATTGAAACCCATTCAAAAATAGAAAACCTTTATAGGTTGTGAAATCTGTGGGGAAAAAATGGAAAACCAAAAATGAATCCCTAAACAATATGATTGTGTTACCCATCTATTATGTTACTTTCAATAAAATTGGACCAGAAAATGAAATTGATCATGCATGTGTTCATACAAAAATATGATATGTTAATATGGGTTTTTAATTCATGTATATCATGTATTCATACACTCTTATTCATAACTCCCTTCAGTACAATGGTTTCCTTTATGTTTTCACCAACGAATACCACAACTACTAACTCATATAGTTTTTCATCAATGTGAAGGATGGCATAACCATGACAATGTCATCAAACCCAGGACTCTAATGTGCTAGTTTGATAGTACCATCATCATGGTACCATCCTGACCCAATTGGCCATCAGATAGGTCCTACAACTCTACACGAACCACCAATCATTCGGTCAGTGATGACTGGTATTCCTAAAGCAGATGTTTCCAACCACCATCTTCATCTGTTTTAGGAGATTTTCCTCAAAATAGATAGACCAATCCATCCCATTTTCTGTGATTTGGGCCAATATACCACATTTTATGTCATCCTAAGGACACAGTAGTCATTCTCAAGGGCTCATTCCTACAATCACCACAACCAATATTGTGTAGCTGTGAACCCTTAACATGATGAGGGATTTGGATTCAACTATTCATCCCAGATCCTTAAAAACCAAGCACAAAAGGCATTAATTTGGGGATAAAAACCAACCAATAGGTATCAGGTTCACATGTTCCCCCTCTGAAGAAGACCACCAACCAATTATGGTGTAAAATAACAAGTGGTGATAGACACTAGTTCATTTTTATTTAGCCAACTTACAGCCTATTCTAGAATCCACCAATGAACAACCCCATTCAAATATAGGGGAGTATTATAATAAAAAACGTACACCTTCTTACACCCATAAATTTATCCATCTGACTCCTCTGCCTTCATTAAAATAATCCCTCCAACCAATTTTGGTGGCATCCTGCAAGAAGGAATATTCAACTGTATATACCCACCAATCTTGACAAAAGCCTTTTTTGATATCACCTAGAGAAGCCGGTCAAATTGTTACATCCCAAGTAAGTTAATAATTATGGATTTTCATATCTATGTCTATTTATGAATTAGATAGTGAATAAATGGCTTAAAATGAAAATAAATCCAATCTTAAGCATTACATTATCTAATATTTTTAAAAGATTGTTTTACCGCCTTTTGATGGAGAAAGATTTTTAAATATATCTTTTGAAAATTTTATAAGCTTTATTTGTCAAAATAAATTTATTCTTCAGTATTTGGGAATTTAAATTTACTTTTGATAAATTTTTTGTATTTTTCTGACAATGTTCATTTTTTCATGAATAGTGAAAAATACTGCATTTTACTTGAAAAATTATTTTTAATATAATTTATTTATATGGATATATTATCTTTTTAATTGGTTTTAAAGTGTAAATAGAATATATTTTTACCATTTAATCCAATTTTAGTCATTGGAATTTATTTTACTTTGAAATTGGACATAAACAATTGTCAATATTTTGATAGATATTGTTTCTAAAATACCAGCTATTTGTTTTGACAATAAGAATTATTTTTAAATTAATTACTACAATTTCTATGTTTGGAATTTGGTAAAAGGGATTCCATATTTGGAATAATAAAGTCCAAATTATGTAATTAATACTCTTTTGTTTTTGGACATTAGGAATATTAACGACAGTAATTATCTTTAATTATCGTGATTAATTAGTAATTGGGTTGTTAAGGGTAATAAAATAATATCATAATAATAACAAATGACCCCGAAATGTGTCCTAATGCTACTGGTTGTGTCATTGTCGACCATGGGATGCCTTGTTCCAACTTTGGAGCCCGATGGAATCACTTTTGGATGATAGTGACACTTTATTATTTTATTTTTAAAGAAAGGATAATATCACAAAAGTATGTATCACCCAAGTAAAACAATTTTAGTTTTGTATGTGTAAATTATCTCTTAAACAATAACTATTCATTTTAAATCTAAAAATATTTCCTACATCATGGTATTTTTTTATCATTTTTAGACTTGAAATAAATTAATTTATTTGTGACACCATGATGATGTAGTGATTACCTCATTAATAAACGATATAAATAAAATGAAAAGATAATGTATAATCTAAGACATACACTTGTCAAAAACCTATTTTATATGTTTATTTAAAACCCTTATCACCTTATCCTTGAAATATATCAATTTAGGACCTTTAAAATCCGAAACTCATTATATAATAAAGTATCATTTCTTGACCTTCCAAGTGTGCCCCTCCTCCATCTTATAAAAGGCCCCCACCTCTACCACCTTACCCACACATCTCAAGCCATTTTCTCTACCACGCTCTACTCATTTTATCCCTTCACATCCCTCTCCCAATCCTAGAAGCCTTAACATAGGAGGAAATCTCTTCAAGAAAACCTTTTGGTTCAAAGTAAGAGGAGTTACCCGATTTAAAGGCAATGTCTTCACTTGTGTTCTTTTGATTAATTTTTCTTCCCCAACCCCCTAAACTATTTTTAATATTTTATTTTGTAAAAAAACTAGTATATAAAATACACTAGGATTTTTTTATGAGAAGGGTTTGATTTACACTTACACACTCTCGTCTAATGGTTAAAGAACATACTATTTCTGTGGATGGCGAATTTCTGCCTCACAAAACGATGATTGTTAAATCATCTTTTAACACCTTTCATAGTGGCCATTAAGATATCACTATATTTATATATTATATATATTATTTTTATGTTTTCCTTATGATTCTGTATTTTTTATTTATGGAATATCTTTATGGTTTCCATTATGGGTAAACACGATATCTTCATTTTAGGAAGTGCGGAATACCACCCCCTCAAAGTGATTTGAATCATTAATTCCATATGTGGGATGTATAAAGGATGGATTTAGTGATATTATATATTATATTATACTATAAATATAATATACTTTTTATATCATTATGATTTTACTCCATTAAAAACGAAATAGAAATGAAAGTATCGTTCATGCATACGTACGGATTACCGTCTCCATGAACGGTGCATTTCATTTCTTACCTCAAAATGTTATGTAATGTTATAAATGCATGTATATACTAGATATATATTATATATATGATATATATATCATGAATATAATTCGGGATATAATGGATATTTTACCACCTGAACAACTGGTAATTATAAGAAGTTTATTTTTGGCTCAAGTACCAATGATCAACAAAACAACAGTTATTAACTTAAATAATTACATAATGTTAATAACATGGTATTGAGTGATATAAAAGGAATAATGAAATTGAAAAAGGTTCTTAAGAAAGTAGAAATTAACTCTAGTTTATTATTCAAGAGATTAAAGAATGATTGAGTCATGTCAGACATGAGATATGGGACTTCATCTCAATCTCCTTTTATTGAGGCACATTTTGTTTTATACAAAAATTTCTATAATACGGTGTATAAAACCCTTTAACTTTTACTTCTATTCAAAAGGAATATTTTTTATACAATGTGTTTTACTAAACAACAAAAGGGAATGTTTTTGTCGTACGTATGCGGCGACAACGACTTCTTCGCTGCCGTGACCATTATTTGAGTTTCGGCTTCCTCTACAAGCCATTATTTTTTTTAAATGAAAAATCAATACCATGTTTTAATTTTCTTTTATTTTGGTTTTCAAAACATTTTTGATAATGTTTTAATTATATCAACGTTTCTTATTGATAGCTTGTGATTGAAATGTGGAAATGTTATGTTTCCTTTATGCATGTTTTATGTGACACTATTATGTTATTGTTCTTGATAATTATTTATGAAGACGGGTGGTTCCGTGATAAAATCAGGGCGGGTGATCCCGTCATAGCTCTCCAATACATTGGGTAACGTGAAGGAGTTAAACATTAAGGTTTCTCTGAAGATATTTAGGGAATATACTGTAATGGGTATTCCAAATTTAACCATGAGGTTTACTCCCTACGTAAGAATGTTATGAATGCCTCAAGTTACCTTTATGTCTTATGATTTCTATGAGTTATTCATAAATCTTATGATTTCTTCAGGTATGTTAAAGTGCTTATGTTTTATGAGTAAAGTATGATTTCATTGATTCTTATGAATACATGGACTAATGTTTTCATTCCATATTTTTTTATCCCTTACTGAGCTTTTTATGCTCATCCCGTGTTTTTGAAATGTTTTTCATAGGTCAAGGGGAAGGTACATGATTTGATGATCGTTTCGAGGAATTTTCAAGAAAGAATCCATGTTTATGTTAAATATGTCTCCTTTGATGGGAAAAATAATACTGTATTTTATATAACCACCTTTTTTAATTGTGGAATGTAATGCATGATTTATGGTCTAATTCTCTAAAACACTAAACCTGAAAATATCATCATTTTTATTTTTGAAATAACACAAGATTAAGTAATGTTTAAGGCTGGGGCCTTATAATTGGTATCAAAGGTCGGTTTAGATAACATTAAGAGTAATAATTGAATTAAATGATTATCCAAAAATAATTTCTTTTATTGTCAAATTGAAATGATATAGAATTTGAAGATTACCATGTTGCTTCATTTAAGACATGTTTGTTCAGAATAGTTTTATGCAGAGGAAATAGGGAAGCAGTGCTAGGAAGTCATACAGAAGGAAATGACCTTCCGAATCAGTATCCTGAGATGGTTGGAATTAGAACTGAATAGTTGGATGCAGTAATGGATCAGTTGACTCAAGCGATAAATGGTGGTGCAATCCATGCATGAGATCATCTAGATCAACCACAGAGTAACATGTTAGTGGTGGGACATTTCATGAGGCAACATCCCCCATCATTCAGAAGATCATCTGACAATGTGCTAGCTGAAGGGTGGATTAAAGCATTGGAGAAGATTTTCGATGTCATGGGGTGGTCAGACAATCAAAAGTTTAGTCTTGTTGTTTACCATTTGGAGGGTGAAGAAGATCAGTGGTGGTCGTTGGATAAAAATATCAGGGATCCTGATGAGATTGATTCTCTTGACTGGGATGAATTCAAAGGTATGTTTCTTGAGAAATATTTTCATAATACTGTTCGACTTAGGATGGAAATACAATTCTTGGAATTGAGGCAAGAGGTTGACTTAGAGGCTGCTTATGAAGAAAAGTTCACTCGATTGTCATGGTATGCTATAAATTTTATCTGAGACCTTGATAGTAAAATCAATAATTTATACTCATGATTAAATCCAAAATATCAAAGGGATTTAGCTTCTCCTGAGTTCAAATGTCATGAAATTCTTATTCGATGTGCTGATAAGGTAGAAATGGTGTTTTCGATGATCAAGTGTTCTATAACAACCAACAGAAGAAGATACAGAGGTGGTAGGAGAAAGGGAAGAATCCTTCAAAGAAGTATGATGGTATGAAAACTAAGTTTTCAGTTTGTGATAAATGTTCTAAAATGAATGCTGGGGATTGTCTTCTGAATTCTGTAAAGTGCTACCGATGTGGTAATATGGGATATAAGGCTCGTGATTTCACAGAAAAAGATCAGGGTGATGGTAAGACCAAATTTGATTTACAATTAGTGAAATGTTTCAAGTATAGTGAGATGGGTCATTATGAAAACGAGTTTTTGACAAAGTGCTCAAACGATGGGAAGAAGCCAGACTACAAGCAGAAAGGTGTGGTGAAATCCTTTGCAACTACTTCAACATATGTTGGGCCATCAAATGAAGTGGTATCAGGTACTTTTTTTGTTTTCTCATATTATTCCAATGTGTTTTTTGATGCATGGTCTAAACATTATATCATCTCTGAAATATTTTCTAGTAAATTGGGAATTCCATCTCATGAAATTACTCCTAAACTTGTGGTAAAAACACTTGGGGGAAATGTTGAGGAAAAAATAATTTATAAGAATCTTCATATCCTTATCTGTGAAAAGAACCTACTTGGAAACCTTATTGTTTTACCTCTAGTAGAGTTTGATGTTATCCCGGGTATGGATTGGCTCTCTGTTTACCATGATAAGATTTATTGTAGAGCTAAAAAATTTTCTTTTCAGAAAGACAATCATTTTGTGTGCAAGAATGAACCCTTACTATTGATAGCATATCAAGATGTTGAGAAACCTGTAAAAGATGGAAATTAATGTTACCTTGCACATATAGTTGAAAACAATGGAACTATGAAGATTAATGATGTTCTGGTAGTAAATGAATATCCTGATGTTTTTTCTTATGAGTTACTTGGAATAATACCAGATCAGGAAGTTGAATTTACTGTTGACTTAGTTTCTGATGCTATGCCGATTTCAAAACCCCCTATCGAATGGATCAAATTGAACTTTTAGAGTTGAAGGAGAAATTTCAAGATTTATTAGAGAAAGTATTCATTAGACCTAGAACATCACCATGGGGTTCTCATGTATTATTTGTTAAAAAGAAATATGGTTTTATGAGACTTTTCATTGATTATAGAGCCTTGAATAACATCACTATTAAGAAGAAATATCATGTGCCTCATATCGATGATTTTTTTGATCAGCTCCAGGGAGCTCAGTATTTTTCAAAGATTGACCTGAGATCAGGGTACCATCAGTTTAAGGTAATGGAAGTAGATGTTCCGAATATAGAATTTCATACAAGATATGGCCATTATGAATTTTTAGTAATGCCTTTTGGGTTGACCAATTCACTTGTTGTATTCATGGACCTTATGAATAGAATTTTCCATGAGTTTGTGGATAAGTTATTGGTTGTTTTCATTGATGATATTTTAGTTTTTTCTAAAAGAAAAGAGGAGGATGAAAGTCATTTAAGGGTTATTTTGAAAACCTTAAAAAAAATTGTATGGGAAATTCAGAAAGTGTGAGTTTTGGTTGCAACAAATTTCATTCCTTGTTCACATTGTTTCTAGAGATGGAATGACTGTTGATCCTGCAAAAACAATGGTTGTTGAAGAATGGCCAAGGCCCACAAATGTAACAGAGATTCGTAGTTTTCATGGATTTTTAGGCTATTACCAAAGGTTTATTATAAATTTTTCATGGTTATCTAGTCCAATGACTAAGCTAACTCAGAATGGTGTTAAGATTATCTGGAAAAAATAATGTGATGATTGTTTTCAGAAATTGAAAAGAAGATTGGTGAATGCACTAGTTTGGGACCTACCTTCCATGAAGGGTGAGTTTGTTATCTACATTGATGCTTCATTTAAAGGACTTGTTTTTGTCCTAATGCAGAATACTCAGGTAATTTCTAATGTTTTACGTCAGTTAAAAACTAATGAGTTAAATTACCCTACACATGTTTTGGAATTAGCTGATGTTTTTTTGATTTAAAAATTTGGAGGCATCACTTGTATGGAGTAAAGTGTGAGATATACAATGATCACAAATGTTTAAAGTATATATTCACTTAGAAATAATTGAACATGAGATGGAGGAGATGGGTAGAATTAATCAAGGATTATTATTGTACAATTCATTACCATCCGGGAAAAGAAAATATAGCTGATGATGCTTTGAGTCGAAAATGTAATGTTTCATTAACCATGATAAATTTGGAACGTGATCCTTTTTTGAAGGATTTGATGAAATTTGGCATAAAAGTTGTTGGTGCAGGATGTTCTTCTGTTTTGTTTCAGGTATCAGTGAAATCTCTTCTATCAGACAGAATTAACCAAGCTCAGAAGCAAGACAGTGAGTCATAGAAAAAGGTAGAGCTGGTTCAGAAGGTCATGTTACCTGAATTTAAAAATGATAATAATTGTGGTTTGATATTTGGGAAGAGATTGTGTGTGACTTGTGATTCACAGTTGAAGAGAGAGTTGTTATGTGAAGATCATAGTTCTCCGTTTTCGGTTCATCCAGGAAGCACTAAGATGTATAGAGATATTTGGGAGTATTACTGGTTGGATGGAATGAAAAGAGATATTGCTGATTTTATTGTGAATGTTTGACTTTTCAATAGGTTAAAGAAAAGCGGTAGTTATAGAAAGGGATTCTTCTGCCTTTACCAGTGCCAGAGTGTAAAAGAGAGAATATATCCATCGACATCGTTGTGGGGTTTCCGAAGACACCTCAAGGTAACAATGCGATCTGGGGTATTGTTGATCGCTTGACTAAATCTGCTCATTTCCTTACTATATGAGATAATTTTTATCTAGATAAACTTTCTCATTTTTATCTTAAATAGATAGTCAAGTTAAATGGAGTTCCACTCTCCATTTTATCTCATCGTGATTCCAGGTTTACATATAACTTTTGGAATGGCCTTCAGAAGTCGTTAGGTACTGAATTATATTTAGGTACAACTTCTCATCCTCAATCACATGGGAAGTCCGAATGAACAATTCAAACATTGGAGGATATGCTACGTGCTTGTTCGATGGATTATCAGGGAATTTGCGACCAACATCTTTCTTTTGTTGAGTTTTCTTATAATAACAGTTTTCATTCCAGTATACAGATGGCACCCATTGAGGCATTATATGGGAAGCGGTGTCGAACTCCAGCTTTTTTGGATGAAGTGGGTGAAGGGAAGTTTATGGGACTAGAATTGGTAGAAGAGTTGGCAGAAAAGTTCAGTTGATATAGAAACACATGAGAACAGCTCTGAGCAGACAGAAAAATTATATGGACAACATGAGGAAGGGTATCTCTTTTGAGGTAGGTGATCATGTCTTCCTCAAAGTTTCACCATGGAAAAGTGTGATGCGATTTGGCAAGAAAGGAAAGCTTAGTCCAAGGTTCATTGGACCATATGAAATTCTGAAGAGAGTTGGATCAGTTGCTTACCGAGTGGCTTTACCTCGGATTTTATCTCAGGTACACAATGTTTTCCATGTTTTAATGTTAAGGAAGTATATGTCAGATTCATCTCATGGTTTGAGTCTAGAGGTAGCTCAGATGGAAGAGAACCTATATTATGAGGAAAACCCAGTCCAGATTCTTGACCACATGGAGAATGTATTGCAAAATAAGTTGATTCATCAAGTAACATTTTTTTGGAAAACCACATGATTGAAGAGGCAACAAGGGAATCTGAAAATACAATGTGGGATAAATACCCCCCACTTATTCGATAAGTAAATAAATACGGGGACACAATTTTCTAAAGGGGGGAAAGGTGTAACATCCCAAGTAATTAATGAATAATGGATTTTCATATCTATGTTTATTTATAAATTAGATAGTGTTTTAAAATCTTAAAATGAGAATAAATCCAATCTTAAGCATTGAATTCTCTAATATGTTTAAAAGATTGTTTTACCGCCTTTTGATGGAGAACTATTTATAAATATATCTTTTGAAAATTTAATAAGCTCTATTTTTCAAAATATACTTATTATTTATTATTTGGACATTTAAATTTACTTTGTATAAATTTTTGGTATTTTTTTTGACAATGTTCATTTTTTTAATGAATAGTGCAAAATACTACATTTTGCATCAAAACTTCCTTTTCATCTAACTTCATTATATGGATTGATTATCTTTTTAATTGGTTTTAAAGTTTAAATAGAATATATTTTTACCATTTAATCCAATAGTGGTCATTGTAATTAATTTCACTTTGAAATTGGACATACAAAATTTTCAAATTTTGATAGATATTGTTTTAAAAAAACGAGCTATTTGTTTTGAAAAAGGAAATTATTTTTAAATTAATTACTACAATTTCTGTGTTTTGAATTTGGTAAAATGGATTCCATATTTGTAATCTGAAGCTCAAAATTATGTAATTTAGACTCTTTTGTTTTTGGACATTATGAATAGTAACGACGGTAATTATATTTAATTATCGTGATTAATTAGTAATCGGGTAGTTAAACGTAATAATATAATATCATAATAATAAAAAATGACCAAAAAATGTGTACTAATGCAACTGGTTGTGTCATGTCCGACCATGGGATGCCTTAGGCTAATTTAGGGTCTCCATGGAATCACTTTTGGGTGATAGTGACACTTTATCATTTTCTTTTTAAAGAAAGGAGAATATCACAAAAGTATGTTTCACCCAAGTAAAACAATTTTAGTTTTGTCTGTGTAAATTATATATTAGATAATAAATATTAATTCGAAATCTAAAAAGATTTCCTGCATCATGGTATTTTTTTTATAATTTTTAGACATCATATAAATTAACTAATTTGTGACACCATGATGATGCAGCGATTACCTCATTAATAATCAAATTAAATAAAATGAAAAGCTATTGTAAAATATAAAACATACACTTGTCAAAAAAATATTGGATTGGTTTATTTCAAACCCTTATCACCTTATCCTCTAAATATATCATTTTGGAACCATTAAAATCCAAAAATCAGTATATAATAAAGTAACATATCTTGACATTCCAAGAGTGCCCCTCCTACCTCTTATAAAAGGACCCCACCTCTACCACCATAACCACACATCTCATGCAATTGGATCGGCCAATATCTACTCATTTTTATCTCTCTATATCCCCCTATTAATCCTAGAATCCTTACCTTAGGCAGAAAGCTCTTCAAGAAACCATGTTTGTTCAAACCAAGAGGAGTTACCCGATTTAAAGGTAATGTCTTCACTTGTGTTCTTTTGTTTTATTTTGCTTCTCCAACCCCCTAAACACTTTTTGTTATTTTCTGTTGTAATAACACCAGTATCTATAATATACTAGGAAGTTGTTATGAGAATTATTTTATTTACACTTACACACACTCTCGTCTAATGGTTAAAGAACATATTGTTTCTATGGAAGACGAATTTCTGCCTCACGAACCGATGATTGTTCAATCTTTTTTTAACACCTTTCATGGTGGCCATTAAGATGTCACTATATTTATATATGATATATATTATTTTTATGCTTTCCTTATGATTCTTTATTTTTCATTTATGTTATACCATTATGGGTAAATGCGATATCTTCATTTTAGGAAGTGCAGACTACCGCCCCCTCAAAGTTATTTGAATTGTTAATGCCATATATGGGACGTATAAAGGATGGAGTTAATGATATTATATATGATATTATACTAGATATATAATATACCTTTATATCATTATGATATCACTCCATTAAATACGAAATAGAAATGAAAGTAGCGTTCATGCGTACGTACGGCTTGCCGTCTCCATGAATGGTGCATTTCATTTCTTTCCTCTAAATGTTATGTAATATTATAAATTCGGTTATATACTGTATATATATGATATATATGATATCTATTTCATGAATATAATTCTTGATATAATTTATATTTTACAACATGGACAAATTGTAACTATAATAAGTTTAAGTTTGTCTCAAGTACTAATGATCGACAAAATGACCGTTATTAGCTTAAATAATTACATAATGTTCATAACATGGTAAAAAGTGATATAAAATGAATAATTAACTTTAAAAAGGTTCTTAAGAAAGTAGAAATTAACTCTAGTTTATCATTCAGGAGATTCATGAATGATCGAGTCAAGTCGGACATGAGGTATGGGACTTCGCCTCAATCTCCTTTCATTGAGGCATATTTTGTTTTATACACAACTTTCTTTAAAACGGTGTATAAAACACTTTAACTTTGACTTTAATTTAAAAGGAATATTTTTTATACAATGTGTTTTACTAAACGAAAAAAGGAAATGTTTTTGTCGTATGTATACGGTGACAACGACATCTCCGCTGCCGTGAACATTATTTGACTTTCGGCTTCCTCAACAAGCCATAACATTTTTTAAAATGAAAAATAAATACCATGTATTAATTTTCTTTTATTTTTGTATTGAAAATGGTTTTAATAATGTTTTGATTATAATAATGTGTTGTATTGATATCTTGTGATTTAAATGTGGAAATGTTATGTTTCCTTTATGCAGTTTTATGTGATACTATTATGTTATGGTTTTTGGGAATTATTTATGAAGATGGGTGGTTCCGTGATAAAATAAGGGCAGGTGATCCCGTGATAGCTCTCCAATGCATTGGGTAATGCAAAGGAGTTAAACACTAAGGTTTCTCAGAAGAGATTTAGGGAATATATAGTAATGGGTATTCCAAACGTAACCATGAGGGTTACTCCCTACGTAAGAATGTTTTGAATGCCTCATTTCACATTTATGTCTTACGATTTCTCTGAGTTATTCCTAAATCTTTGGATTTCACGAGTTATGTTAATGTGCTTATGTTTTATGAGTAAAGTATGATTTCATTGATTCTTATGAATACATGGACTAATGTTTTCATTCCGTATTTTTATATCCCTTACTGATCTTTTTATGTTCGTCCCATGTTTTTGAAATGTTTTTCACATGTCAAAGGAAAGGTACTTGATGTGAATATAGTGTCGAGGATGTTTCAAGAAATAATACATGTTTTATTTTAAATATTTCTACTTAGATGGGAAAAAATAATATTTTCTTTTATGTAACTACCTTGTTGAAATGTTGAATGTAATGCATGATTTATGATCAAATACTCTAAAACTCAAAACCTGAAAAGATCCCCAATGTGTATTCTTAAAATAACTCAAGATTAAGTAATTTTAAGGCCGGGGCCTTATACAAAATGTACTAATGAAAAATATAGTAAGAATAAATTCACCTCCCCCACCCAAGATAACTATCAGTATCCTCTCGTAGGAAATGGGATGATATGAGTAGGCACATAACCTAATTTAGAGATAGAATGGAAATATATTACCATTCTAGTAATGGATGCTAACAAACACATCCTGAAAGTGGTAAAGGGGAATAAAAAAATCCCACCCCATATCCTAGACACTATCTATATCATGGAGTTGAAGTTCAGTATATTTTCATATCATTAAAAAGACTTTGATTCAAAATATAAAAATTTTGTAACTGTTTCTTGTCTCTAATTATCACCCTTGAAAAAAATCATATTATGCACAATGCATTCTTTGGATTAGTGTATCCACTATCTCGTTAAAATTTTTACTATGATCCACCCATTATTAATGGTATTTTGTGTTTCGTTTTAAAGGGCATATTTCTAGTTGGTTTTGACATGAAATTTTCTAATATTGAAAAGGTTTCTTGTTTCAAATTTAATATCATGATACATGTTTGATATTTTACATCATTATTTATCTTATGTAGTGTATTAACATCCCCATTAAAATAAATTATGAAATATCTTACATGTAAGGATATGTTAATAAATATTTCATGATCATCCTCTCAAAATCATATGGTTCTTACGTTACCCATAACGTGATGGTTTTTTCATCAATAATACTTTAAAATAGAGATATATGTTGAAATATAATACATATTGTTAATTTATATACATTTACCAATTAAAAACCTACAATTTAATTGTCACCTGGTCATTATTGGTGTTTAAATGTCTTCCCCGTATTTCATTTTACCCCTAGATCATTATTTAACTATTTTAAGGAAATTGATCACACATTTTTATAGTTTTGAACATCCATTTTTTCAAGTTCATATTCATTGGATGATTTTATCAACATCCTTTTCTATGCCACATAAATTTTTTAAGTTAATTTTTTACTATATAAACTTCTTCAGTATTTTTAATGATATTATTAACATATATTATTTGGTTTGTTTTCATCAAAGTGTGAAAGGTAACACCCTGGTATTTTTGGAAATATTTTTTATTAAAAAAATTAAATATTTTTATATTAATCATTACAGATTACGAATATTTATCTTGAGTTACACGAAACACTTATCCCAAAATACATTTCATGTAACAGTTGCTTTAAATGAAATGTGATATACTATTAAAAAATTATTATGGTAGTTATCACCAATCCATTTTAGTAGTTCTTATGAATAATATTAACAAAATTATGAAATTATGGTTTAAACATGTAGAAAAATGGATTAATTAGTGACCATCCAAATAAAAATGAAAACAAAACCATTTTCAAGATAAAAGGAAATATTTCTCTAAAAAAATTTAATCAAATAATCGACTTTCATATAAATATATCAACCAAATAAATTTTGGTAAATTTTATTAATAAAATTTATATAATTTATATTCACCCAAATTTTAAACATTAATATTATTTTTTTATAATAATGTAAATTAAAATAAATCAAATTGTGCACTTAAAATTTTTATTTTTCAAAAAAAAAAATAGTTTCATCACCTTTTCTAACATATAATAAAATTATTTTTTACTAATTATTAAAATTAATTTTATAAAATAAAATTAATTTTTAAAATCATAATGAAAAAAATATATCAGTGTGATGTTTTTGGATTTTTGTAAAAAAAATTCATTTTGATAAATAGTGAAAAATATTGAATTTTATTTCCAAACTACATTTTGTTTACATTTTTTTTAAAGTAAAATTATATTTTTATTTGGTTTTGTAGTAAAATTATATATAAATTATATCAAATAATATAATTTGTTGCATTTTAAACATTTTATTTTTGAATTTTTATTTAAAAAGGTTTCAATCTTTTAAAATTTTTCCCTTTAAAATCATATTTTCTCATCGCATATGTCGGATTAATTTTAAAATGAAAATTTCTAATTATATGAAATTATTTAGAAAATTTGAATAAAATTTTAAAATCTTAATAATTTATAATTACTAAATATTTAATCTGATTATTTTTCCAAAATTAGTAGTGAATATAACAAAAAATAATTACAGCTGTTAAGGTTAAAATGGGTTCACAAAGGATTAAACTAAGAATATAAGGGTAAAAATTAAATATTAACATATATAAAATTGTTTTTATTACATTATTTAAACCACTAATACTCTAATGTTTATAATATAATAATTTTTACCCTTTTATCATATGAATAACATCAGATTTCTTATTTCATTTCAAATATACCATGTGTGTCCTCCCCATCACTTATAAAAGGCCACCTACCCTCTGATATTCACAACATCAAACCTCATTGGTTCCACCAATTCCTACCCAAATAACATCCAAAAATACCTTACCTCATAATAAAATAATTATTTTGAATTTAAATAAAACTTATTAAGGATTTTAGAGAAAACATAAAAAGAATACATAAAGAATAGCTTATATTCGTCAATGAGCATTTTTTATTTCATTTCTTCCTCCACATCCTAAAGTTTTTATTATGCTATTATTATATAATAAACTAATTGTATTCCATATACTAAATTTTTTTATGTTATAGTAATTACATACATCTATCTCCAGTTATATAAAATGGTTTATGAAATCATCATTTGTGTGTACGGTGGACTACCACATCGCAAACTGATTTCATTTGATTTTCCATTACCACCTATCGTAGTGGAAATAAAGACCGATTTTTAGTTTGTATATTATATTTATAATATTTTCGAATCTATTATGATTCCTGAATTTTTATATCACACATACCTTTATACATTATATTTTGTGGGAACATGATAACGTCATTCGTGTGTATGGTAGAAAAGTGTCCCGTGATGCGATGTGATTAATTCATGCTTTACTTGTATTTTATTGAGGATGCGTTTAGTGAAAAAGTGTGATATTTTTAACATAAAAATAATTCTATAATGATATTTGATGATTTACTTTTAATTCTCCCAATCCAATAAGAAAATTGAAACAATGTTAATTTATATGTACATTTTACCGTGTCCATGAACGATGTATTACATTTCCCATCACTAAATTATATTGATTACGTTAAATATATTTATACTAAATATATATGATAAATATTTCATTTTTTAAATTTTTTAGATTATAGAACCCTAATCAATGATATAGGATCATGAAAATAATAAATTAAAACATATACAAATAACAACAATTTTACTACATGAAACATAAATTTAACAAGGAATTGTTAAAAAATGGGTAACAAAAGTACTTAATAATATCAAATATATTTTAAAATATATAAATATTATTTCTTAATATATTTATAATAGAATTATATTTATAATACATTTGGTATTAATGTGTATGAAAAAATTAAATAGTTAAGGTAAGAGATCTATAGTCTCTCCTTTATTTATGGGACACATATGAAAAATAACCACTCATTTCATTTATAAGATGTATATACCACCCTTTGAAATTTTATATCATGGATACAATTATTTTAATGATTCATAATTTTCATTGTACGTTATTTTTTTTTTTGAGATTATGGTTGATAATATTATTATTGTTGTAATGGCTTTTCATCTAATTTTTTTTATTAGACAAGAGCCATATTCACCACTTGTTTCATTTTTATGGTGTAAATAATAACCATGAATATATATTTTGATGATTATAATTTAAATTATTATTAATTATATATACATTTTATGATCTTTCTTTAATGGGGTTTAGGATTATAATGTAACCAAATTGGTAAGGGACATTTGTATCAAATTTCATTCTTTGAGATGTATATTATAGTATGCACCTTTATTATTTCTAAAGGTATATGTACATACCCATTTAAAAGTAATATCAAGAATTTATTTATCCCCATGATATTTTGAATTCCATTTTATGTTATAAATTTTTGTTTCTTATGATTTAATGTTACCAATGGTGTAATTATTTCTGTTAAAATCTCATTGCTTATCAGGATAGATTATAATTATGCTTCAGATTATAAAATTGTTTGAAAAATTTATCAATAAACTCATGAGTTTTCTTATAATCTGGTTATTTTTTATAATTTCCAGTAATATTAAAATTTTATAACTCATTGGATATTAAAATAATAATTACAATGTTTTTAAGATTATCTGAGTTTAGTTTCTTCTTCGGTCAAAAAACATTTTCCTTCAAAAATAGTAATTTCTAAAAATACAATAAAAATTGATTTATTTATATAATTTATTTTTTAATATATATTTTTACCCATGTATTAATTTTAAAAACTAAAAGTAATATTGATGTCGTTTTCCAATCAATTTTATATTGGCATTTACCAAAACATTTAAATGAATCTTGGCTTTTAAAATTCACAACATGAATAATATTCCATTATATGTTTAATAATCTGTGATTTAAAACATCAATTACTAGTTATCAAATTTATTTTCATTTAATATTCTTTATTTAATATTTGGGAAATGATTATATTATTAATAAATTATTTTATATTGAAATGGATTTTGAAATTAGTTTATGTTTTAAAATAATTTTTCAAATAATAAAAAAAATTTACTTCACTAAATGTATTAAATTATTTTTAAAATAATCCTCTCTATTTTTTCAGTTGTTTCTATTAAATAAATAGATTTTATTATATTTTCTGTTGTAACATTTATTTTTAATGAAAAGTTATTTTTTCTTAAGAAATGTCACAAGTACTCTTTCAAATTTATTTTCCAACTACGATGATGTTATTTATGGTTACAAAAGCTTTACTGTGGATATGATCCAATGATATATTTTTTATTATTTATCAATATTTTTTAAGATAAAAATATTTTTCCAAAACCCATTTCTTTTCCAAGATTTATACCATGATAAAATTCTTATAAAACCACCTACTTTTTCAGTTGGTCTTACATTGATCTAATGTTGAAATGAATAAAGTATTATGAAAATTATTTATTTTTCATAGGTTATATTATGATGAATGATTAATGCAACAAATTTAAGGGGTTATGATATGATGAATGTTTTATGATTTTAGAGAACACATATTTATTATTTTCATTGTGGGATAGTGGTTACATTATAACCAAGGACATTGGTTTTGTTATAAACTAGGAAGGTGGTTAAATTATAACCAAAGACTAATTATACTTAAATATCTCTATATTTCATTGGGTAATGATTCATATCTCATGTTATAGATAAGACTGGGATAGGGACTAAACTCATTTTACTAAGGGATTATGTCCACTATGACTGTCATGGGAGTTAACCTTGACTAACATGATGGTTTGGGGAGTAAAATCATTCCAAAATGAGAAAAGTTATTCTATTAGGGGTGGTTGTGTGTTCTACCGATGAGGTGAATCTTCATAAAAGGAGGACATATAGGTTGTTTTCCTAAGACTGACGTAGGTACATTAGTGGTTACCCTATGTCAAACATGTTAAGAATGTCTTTGTTCATTACTTCAAAATATGATCTTCTATTCTTATGTGATTCCAAAAATATAAATCTAAAACCAATCTTATTATCTCATGGCTCATGTTATTTTATTCCGTTAGATTCATTTATTATTAACTTACTATCACTATTATATGACTCCTGTTTATGATATTTGATAGGTTGGGAATGAAATTCAGATGTTATGTTCATTCTCACATACACATATTCTTATAATTGGAAATTAAATGATCCTTGACTTGTATTTTTTTTTATATTTAACCTTAATAAGAATATCAGATCACCGTTTCTTATGTTTTTATTCCCTGGTATATGAAGAATGGTTTTATGTACTGTATATTTATTAAGAGTACGAATCGGGATATTTTTTCTGTGAAAAAAATGAAGATCATTCACCAAATTAGAAGACTATGTTACAAATTTCTAAATAAACTAAATATTAATTTCATCATTAATTATTTTGTGGAATGTAATGAATTCTCACATATAACTATCTAAATTCATGTATCAGAATCATTGTTCACAATAAATGGAATCAAAGGAATGGTATATTTTACCATTAGAAACTATGATATAGAAACATTATTGAGATATATAGGGATATTTATTAGGATAGTTATATGGATATATATAGGGATAAGTACAATGATGAGTTAAATTATTGGAAAATATCTTATTACTTTGGTAATGGATAGATCAAGTATTTATTAATACATTACAGCAATGTCTGGATATTATAGATGGATGTGGCTCTAGAACAAATTATCCTATAGGAAAGAACCATGAAAACATCATATTGGGGTAGACGGAACTAGGAACGGGTGCATGAAAATTGGACTTGATAAACCTGGTTCAACACTCACAATGGATAGGATTTTCAATTCAAACAAATCATTACAAAACAACATGAAGTATTAAAAAAAACTATAACTATGAATGACCTAGGATAATCATAAGGTGAAATATATTAAATATAAGGTGTCATGATTTAGACAGCCTAAATGATAATTTAGACTATGTGATTTCCAATTATGAATAGTGTTTCTCACTTTATGCATTCTATACAGTGTAAATGATGGGAAATAAAAGGAAATGGATTAACACTAAATGCAATGGATGTGTTTTTTATGGGAGTTCATATGGTAATATGATTTGATTAATGGATTTTCTTATTATTCGTAATAAATTTTCATAGAACATTATTAACTACCAGTTCCTTCAAAAACTATCAGACACACAAATAAATATATGGAAAGTGATTTATGAGATTTTAGTTAATGATATCCATGGGGGAATGAATATTAATTTTCATATTTTTTGATAATGTGGAAAGAGTAACCCAAGATAATTTCTTAAAGGAATAGGTTTATTCTTTTAAAATAGAAAATATAGACATATAGAAATTACCTAAAAAAGGGAAAAAGAAAATATTTTTTAATAAAATATATGTGAATAATTGTCTCCCTATGATATATAAGACTATTGAATGATTTAAATATAGAATGTATGGGTATAATGAAATGAAATTTCATAGGGAGAAATCACATGAAGAGAATCAGTAATGTGACATTAGTATTGGTCATACTACTAACGATGAAGATACTATGAATGACATGTAAAATCAATTATGTAATACTAAATAATGTGAGGCATAATAGTTAATTGACTAAGTATGATGTGGAATAATTTATGTTTTTTTGGTATTGAAATTTATGAATTATAAATTATATAAGGATTTTCAGTATGAGTTTTCCTTTATGTATTTATCTAAATATATTGAATGATACTAATAACATTTAAAAGTGATTAAATGTAATGCTTATATTTTTTTTGGAAAAAAAGTGGGTATGAGATGGTGTCGCTTAATATGTTCTTCATGTTTATAAAAAGTATTTTATTGTAAAAAAGAGACAATTGATATAGATAGAGTAAATTAGATAGTATTTATGACCACATAATAGATAAATTTTTTGTTGATAATGTGGTTTGTGTTATCAATGATTAGGTTTTGAACAATATTGGATCTATCCAATAAATTCAAAAACCAGTGGTTTTTTTCAGGGAATGAGATTGAATGTATTGGTTCCATAAGTTTATATTATAAATCCTGTTATTATCATGTTTCAATAAAATACATGATCCTAGTATTCATATGTTTGGTGTGTGAAAATCATGGGAACATTATGTTGTATAAGGATTAATGATAAGACGATTTTTGAAATTTAGTGACATTAATTACAATGTTCTATAATGTTACATTTTGGAGGGTTATAAAAATAACAATTAATAGAATAGTTTAGTTTTAATTTTGGATGAAGTTTTATATAGTAAAACATTTCTTCAACATATGAATATTTACCCGTATTAGATAACCTATTTTTTCATTTTTTAACTAGTGATAGAAAGAAACATTTTCATTCTATTATTGATTTAATAATTCATTAGTTCTTCAGACATAAAATATTCACAAAAATTTCATGGAGTAAAAAATGAAGTTGCAATTGATCGAGGTACCACTAAAGAGTGAGATTATTCTTAAAATTGAATAAAATCTTGAAATTATATCTTCTGTGATAATTCGTGAAATAGAATTTTTTCGTGCTGTCGCAATTTCTTATCATATCAATGAAATATTCCATACCACCATATTTTATTACTTTATGGTCAATAACATTATCTGGATAACCCATTTTGGTGTGTTCAATGTTCTCTATCAAACTTCATCGGAATTTGGGGGTTAGTTTTCACTTATATGTCCTTGTTTTCACTTCCTACCCATGTTCTCATATATAAAATCCTAGTAGGTGTTATTGTAGATGATATAAGACAATCCCTTTCTATTTCTCAATAGGGTATTTTTTTAATCCTTTTATTATGTCGGTTTCAATAAAAGAATTTAAAATGTTAAACCATTGATGAAAGAGATGCATTTCTAGGGTCGTATTCATTTTAAGGGGGTAGAATCTATCAACACGAGATTTTGTGAAATATTTATTTTCCAAATTAAATTGATATTTTTGATATTTTTCTTTACACACATCACTGATTTTATCTTGGTTTAGAGACAAAAACATGCTTAGTATGCATTAGAGACAACATTGAGTTCAAATAAAACATGACATATTAGTAATATATATTGATGATATTTTCCACCTGGATAATAGAATTGAAATTATAAAAAAGATTAGTTGTATTATAAAATTATGGTTCAAATATGTTTACAAAATTAATTCTCTGGTGACAAATTATATATAAATTATAATACAACCCTTATGAAAAAAAATTAAATCATTCACTGAAATACTATTTTTTTTGTACACAGGTGTGTTTTACATAAATAAAATAACCAAATATATTTTTGTTAAATATTTTATATAAATTTATAAATTATATATTGGTAAAAACCCATAAAATTCAAGGAATTTCTTTCTTAATTTCTCGGAAATTTTAGGAGTACGCAGTTTCTGACGGAACCTGATTCCGAGGCCTAGTGTGCCCAGAATCAATTTCCAATGTTTAGCTCGGGTACACTCAGAAAACGAACGAGCAGGTTTTCCTAACTTCTGAACTGGTGCTCAGAATCAAAATCTGAGGGCACCGATGAAACCGCAGCGCCGATAATTTATTAGGAACGCCTTTTCCGAAGGTGTGTCTTCTCGGGAGAAGATGTCAAAAATGTGAGGAATAAAATTATAATTGTTTTACAATTTTATTTTTATTTATTTACTAAGTGGTTTAATTGTTAAGTGAAATTAAGTTGTGTCACAACATTATTTCTCTCTACTATGTGATCAAAACTTTTGGTTAGAATATTAGTGATCTGGGGCCCACACGAGCCCCCCCCCCATTTCACTTTCCCCATAACCCCTTACAAAATCCTTTTAAAACCTCCATTGTTTTTAATGTTGTGAGTTCCCCTATCCTCACATTTAATCAAGCCAACACATTAATTCAATTAATGGATTTGAGTTTTCAAATTTTGAACTCATGGAGTGGCTTAATAAAATAATTGGAGCTTATTTTATTTTTGGGATAGATTGGTTGTGTTATGGATTGGAGAAGAACGATCCAGTCTTTAAGAACATCTTCTATCTCATTGAAGAATGTGAAGAATGTCGGAGCACCAACGAGAGACGACTTGCCAATATTTCTCTTCACTACAACCGGTAGTCATGAATAATATCTTCTATCTCGTTGAATAATGTGAAGAATGCTGGAGCACTAAGAGAGTGATGGCGTGCCGATCATTCTCTTCTCTTCAGCCGGTGTGAGACGTTATCCTCTTCTTTGATGCTCGCAAAAGCCATCATAGAAACCGCCCCCACGACACCGTTTTTCAGCGAGGATCAATGTTCGACAACTTCTTCGAGGTATGGGTTGTTTTTACATTCGGAATTAATTGACGTACTCCGTTAATTCATTGGCCACCTGTTATCAATATAACAGAGGAGGTCGGACCGCACGAACACCGCCAAATCTCCTCCCATTTTTGTTGTTGAATATATTGTGGCTTGGAAACGAGGTAGCGCGGTGCAACGTCACCGCGTGGGGATGAGGTAAATCGCGGAGAAGGTGCGCGGCTCCGTCGCGCCACGCCAGGGAAGCTAATGGAAGCGGTGGGCTAGAACGGGTCGTGGCGGAGGGGAGCGGTGCTGTCGCGCCGCGCCGGAGAACCATTGGGGGCCCCGGACGGGGAGGGCCGCGGCGCCGTCGTGCTGCTGTGGTCAGACAGGGGCGGTGGCCTAAGGCCATGGCGGTGTAGAGGAGGGCGGCCGGAACCGCCGGCCGCCGTCGCTCAGGAGGCGGGACCAGCTGGTCCCGCGCAACACAAACAGCCGGCCATTATGGCCGGTCGGATCCGGGACGTCCGGGGGTTGTAACCCCCAGTGGAGGAAGATGCGGGACCCTCCACGTGGGGGGCCGCCATTTCAAAAGAATGGTGGGCAGCACCCCCCCCCCCCCCCCCGCGTGTCCGCTAAGCGCGCGGCGCCGTACCGCGCCAACCGGCCGCGCCGGGCCAGACCACCCATGCCGCTCCAACCAAGCCAAGCTGCGCCCTAATGGGCCAGACTCTAACATGGGTTAGGTCGACCCGGTTCGGGCCGACCCATGGGGGGTCTTGGGCTGGGTTGGTCTGGGCCCAAAACCCCATAAAATCGGACAACTACGTTCAAATGCCCATAACATGGGCTACGAACCTCCGATCAATGCACCATAAGTTGTGATGTGATCCTTGGATCGAGGCAATCATTTGGTATATTACAGTCAAGGTTTCGGTGAACTTTTTTTATGGCCGGGATGGTTCAAACATGAAACCAATCGGGCCCTCGGAGCGGAAACACTTATAAGTTGAGCTCCGAATGTCTGATTGACGTGCCATCGACTTTGTTGGATTCCTATTAGTGAGACGGATCTCTTAGCTTACTACCCTCTAGGTTTTGACATAGTTCGAGTACAATCAGGTTGGTTTTGACTTAAAACCCAACCGGGTCCCTCGGATGAAAAAGCCAATAACTCTCAGACCGGGCATCTGATTGATGCGTCGTCGGTCAAATTGAGTTCCTTTTGATGAGAAAGAACATTGGGATACATCAACTCTAGACTTCATTTCAGTTTATGTATCGACCCCCTTGGCTCGTGGAGTGAACCCTCCCAGAATTGAGCATGCTGTGTGCGGGAACCCTAGTGCTGGTTGCGATTGTGATGACGATGACGACTGTACTAAAATCCTCTGTGGGTTCGGCATCAACGATGACCGTAGTGTAATCCTCTATGGGTTTGATGGCGATGAATACCGTTGTTGTATCCTATGTGGGTCTGGTAGTACTTGACTACTGTTCTTATATCCTATGTGGTCCCGGCAGTATTATACTATGTACTTGTATCCTACGTGGGTCTGGTAGAGTATCTGGTCTTTTATCCTTTGTGGGACTGAGAGTATAACTGGTCTTGTGTCATATGTGGGTCCGACAGCTTAGATGAATCATTGGCTACATCTAGTCATCTCTATCGTCTTACGAAGTGTATACCTGTGTGATCTGTGTCTTGACTTTCACTCATTATCATTGATATGATTGTTGTGATTTTCTGTGTGGAATGGGTTGTGATTTCTTATATGGAATGGGTTATGTATTCCTGTGTGGACTTGGTTGTACTTGGGCTCATGTGCTGGAGCCGAGCAGGAATTTATGACTTTGGTAAATGTATGGGAAAATTCCTAAGTGGAGTTGGTTGTTACATTTTTATTATAAATTTCCATTGTGGTTTATCTTTCGTGGATTCTGGGAGACCTTAGGGTGTCTCGGGGTCCTTATTGAGTAGCGTATACTCACCCATGCACGGGCTATGCCCGCACTTTGTTGTGTTGGATGCAGACGACAGACAGCGCTGATTGAGGTGGGAGCTCGTGAAGCTGGAAGGTACCAGGAGGTGGATCACTTGACGGGACATACATAGAGCGGACGACTGGAGCCAAGGAGCAAAGGGGACTATCTGTACCCACCCTTCAGGTGGTATTACTAGAGGACAGCTCGAAGTTGCTTCTTTACCTTTCTTATAATGTACTATCTTTTTAGTTGTACATTTCTTCAGTTGGGTTTATATTCTGGCCCATTTACTTTCCAGCACATACTATTGTACTCATTTTACTTAGTGTTTTGTTCTTCTTTCATACTCTGTGGTGATTGTTTTATTACATAAAGGAAATACCTTCCCTTTTATCAGGATGTATGCCTTTGGTGCTAGTCGCCAACCCCTGGCCTATGGATGGCGGGCTTGGGGTAGTCACGACCCGGGTCCCGAGGACGGGTCGTGACAAATTGGTATTAGAGGAGTTTGGTTCTACCACATAACTCAGGACTCTGATCATTCTTCTATGTGGAGAAATGGTGTTAAGGGTATTGAGTGTGGTTATTAGTCCATGGAGTCCAGTGTTGGTGCAGTGGCCGACGTATCCATAAAACAGGGCCCTGGTTTCTGATTTTCGACTCAGTGCACGAAAACATTGATTGCACGTGTGTTTCAAAAGTTTTCTTTGCGATTACTTGGTGTCAACTCACCAGGTATACAATATTGACTGTGGCGCACCAATCTCTTTTCAGAATGGCCCCACAACGGTATCCAGCTAGGGTTCTGAGTTTTGTACGAGACGACAGCCCACCGAGCGACGAGGCCTCGTTGTAGGGCCCTATTATAGCAGGCGCACCGGCGGTACCTCTACCCACCGAGCCACCGATGCCACCAGCCCTAGCCGTTGAGAGTGCACATCACCTTAGTGCACTGCACAAGTTTCCGCATAATAGACTGCCCAGGTTCCTCGGGGAGATGGACCCTCAGGCAGCCGAGGATTGGCTGGAGGCTATTGTACGAGTTCTTAGGTTAGTGGGGACACCAACTGACCTCATGGTGATCCTTGCAGCGAGTCTCCTGCACGCAGAAGTATGTATATGGTGGATCATGATGCTTCAGGTTCATGACGAGTCATCTCTTCTTTTCTCGGACATCGACAGCCTCTTCCGCTCAGAGTTCGTACCAGCCACCCTCCGTACGGTGCGCATTTCGGAGCTAGTGCAGTTGTGGTAGGGCAGCATGACAATAGCCCAGTACTCTGCGAGATTTACTGATCTCTTTTGGCACTCCACGGACATGGTACATGGGCCATTCTTCAGGGTCCGGACCTTAGAGCAGCGACTGAGGCATGAGATCAGGGCATCGATGATCTCCCTCAGCATTCCGACGCTGGAAGAAGTACTGGAGTGAGCCCTTCTCGTAGAGAGCTTTCTTGATGAGCCTACACCAGTATCAAGACCTACCGCAGGGCGGCATACGGCTGAGTCTTCTCCAACCGGCAGCCGATAGATGTCACAGGGGTCATAGCGGACGAAACCTTCAGGCGGACGACTTTAGGACACTAGATCAGAGGTTCGGGGCACACGACGCAGATCCCATCCTACGAGGAGTAGACAGTGTTGTGCATGTGGTGGGCAGGGCCACATGGCTTGTGACTACCCAACCCTCTATGCAGAGGAGCATAAGACGGTTGAGGTACCACCCAGGCAGAGGCAGAGGTTCGACCGTGGCGGTCCGTAGGGAGAAAGCGGATAAGGTAGAGGAGGTGGCCGAGTAGCAGGTGGTGGGCGAAGCTTTGAGGCTCTCCCACCACCACCACCAGGAGGTCCACCCCGACAACAGGGAGCTGGCGGACAGAGGCAGGCTCAGCTTCAGGTAGTAGAGGCTTACAACCACGGTGCACCAGAGATGATTCTAAGTACTATTTGTGTCTACTCCACCCTTGCTGCAGTTATTATAGACACAAGAGTGATTCATTCTTTCATTGTCGCTTCCCTTGTTTGCAGCTCGGAGATTCCTACGGAGACGTTGGATCGATCCTTACGTCCAGAGAATCTTACGGGAGCAGACTCGACGATTACACCCTAATTCCGGCAGTGTGAGCATACTCTAGGAGGTAAGAGCTTTGGCAGGAATCTTCTTGTAGTGGCATCGAGGTTTTATGACGTCATCTTGGGCATGGATTGGTTATCTACAGTTCATACTTAGATGGACTGTATTTGGCGCAAGGTGCGGTGTGTCCACACTATGGAAGTAGGTTCACCTTCACCGGTGATAAGGGAGCCTTTGTAGCACAGGATGGACTCTCGCAGAGGAAAGGATAGCCGATCACTCATCAGTTGGATATCCTCATCCTAGGAGCAGTGGATGTGCGGAGTCCGAGTTTTCCTGTAGTGGTGGATCAGTATGCAGACGTTTTTCCTGACGATGTTCAAGGACTACCTCCTCGCAGAGAGGTAGACTTCTATATTGACTTGTACCCCGAGACAACCCAGATATCTACTCCATCATATTAGATGGCTCCCGCTGAGCATCGCGAGCTACAGGTACAGCTGTAGGACTTGCAGGGCAAGTGATTCATTTGAACCAGTGTTTCACCCTGGGCTTCCCCGATATTGTTCGCCAAGAAGTTGGATGAGAGCTTGCGACTATGTGTTGATTACCGTCTCCTGAACCAGGTGACTGTGAAGAACAAGTATTCACGTCTGAGGATTGAAGACCTCTTTGATCATCTCAAGGGAGCACGATGGTTCTCGAATATAGACCTCATGTCAGGCTATCAACAGCTCAGAGTTTGAGACGAGGATGTGAAGAAGACGTCCTTCATATGTTGGTATGGACACTATGAGTTCTTGTTTATTCCTTTTGGCATAACCAATGCTCCAGCAGTGTTCATGAGTCTCATGAAAAGGATTTTTCAGCCTTACCTCTATTGATTTGTCGTAGTCTTCATTGAAAACATATTGATATACTCGACTACTGAGGAGGAGCATGCCTACCACTTGAGGGTTGTGCAAGACACACTCCGAGAGAACCAGCTTTATGGTAAGCTCTAGAAGTGTCAGTTCTTGATACGTGAGGTCTAATTCTTAGGACACGTCATCTCTGAGGCAGGAGTTACGGTGGATCCTGCGAAGATCAAGGCTGTGCTAGCATGGGAGCCACCTAAGAGTGTAACAGAGGTTCAGAGTTTCTTGGATCAAGCTGGGTACTATCTGAGGTTTGTGCCAGATTCTCCAGAGTTGCAGCACCGCTTTCAGCATTGAATAAGAAGGGTAGACCCTTCGTGTGGTCGTATATATGTCATCAGAGCTTCTAGGAGATGAGACAGAGATTGACCAGTACACCCATCTTGAGGCTACCAGAGGAGGGATTACGGTACGTAGTCAACTGAGATGCATCAGGGACCGAACTCAGGTGTGTCCTGATGTAGGAGCTGGCAGTGATCGCCTAGGGATCACAATAGTTGTGGAAGCATGAGCAGAACTACGCTACCCATGACGTGGAGTTAGCAGCAGTGGTCATCGCTTTGAAGATGTGGTGGCACTATCTGATGGGCGAGCGCTTTACAGTCTATTCTGACCACCAGAGTCTCTAGTACATCTTCTCATAGAAGGACCTGAACCTGAGATAGTGGCGATGGATTATGTTGCTCCAGGACTATGATTTTGAGATAGTCTATACTTCTAGAAAGGGGAATATAGTAGCCGATGCTCTCAGCAGGAGGACGGGCATTCAACTACTCAGGGAGGCGACATAGTACCTAGTCGCATTGCAGATATCCTTAGTGGATAGAGATAGAGCAGCCTTTCTACAGTCGCTCACAGTCACACCTCCACTTCTCTAGCAAGTCAGGAAGGCACAGTGTGGGGATGTTGATAGTGAGATGCAATGTGCATAGATTTCCATAGGGCATGCACCTGATGGTTTCCCTATAGGAGGATAGCACAATGTCATTTTTAGAGGATGTACCATGGTACCAATTGGTTTACTTGAGGAGGTGCGGAGAGAGTTTCACACTTCCCCTTTAGCAGTACATCTAGGAGTGGCGAAGATGTACCGGGATCTCAGACGACAGCACTGGTGGCTGGGTTTGAAGAAGGCTGTAGCAGTGTTCGTTTCTCGATGCGTCACCTACCAATAGGTGAAGGCAGATCACTAGGTACTAGCAAGCTTGGTACATCCCTTAGAGGTCCTGGAGTAGAAGTGGGATGGGATATCTATGGATTTTGTGACTGGACTTCCACATACTTCCATATGACACGACGCCATTTGGGTGATCGTCGACCGACTCACCAAGTTGGCCCACTTCTTACCCATCAGAGGGTAGGCCTCAGTGGAGAGCCTGGGACGCCTCTATGTTCAGGAGATCATAAGGATTTATGGTGTTCCATAGTCTATTGTTTCCGATCGAGATGCTCACTTTACTTCCATGATTTGGAAGGGCTTCCAGGAGGAATTTGGGACGTATCTACACCTGAGCACCGCCTTTCACCCACAGACGGATGGTCAGATGGAGAGGACCATTCAGACTCTCAAGGACATGCTACGTGCATTGGTCCATGACTTTGGTCGTAGCAGGGAGGATAACCAACCTTTGGTAGAGTTTGCGTACAACAACAGCTACCATTCCACCATCAGGATGGCACCATATGAGGAATTGTAGGACCGACCTTGTAGGTCACCTCTATGATGGAAAGACCCTGGGGAGTCCGGACTTGTGGGACCAGAGATGGTTCAGGACACGACAAAGGAGGTCCAGGTCATCCCGGAGTGGATTAGGATAGGTTAGAGCCGATAGATGTCTTATGCTGACAGGAGGTGGAGACCACTAGAGTTCGAGGATAGCGACCACGTTTTCTTACGGGTCTCACCTCGACGTGGGCTACGGAGATTTGGTCGGGGCGGAAAGTTATCTCCGCGCTTCATCGAACCATTCTATGTTCTCAGCAGGATAGGCGAGGTGGCTTATCGCCTGGCTCTACCACCTCATTTGCACCGGGTGCACGACGTCTTCCACAAATCTCAGGTGAGCAGATACGTGCATGACCCGATACATATCATTGACCATGGGGAACTGGGCATCGTTGATGGGAGACTTTTGCGGAGGTCCCAGTGGAGATCGAGGATCGACAGGAGAAGGTCATACATGGGTGTTCGATTCCTCTAGTGCGCATCAGGTGACAGCACAGGAACCTCCAAGAGAGCACTTGGGACCGGGAGGATCAGATGCGTGCTCAGTACCCTCATATTTTCCCCTAGTTTGTGATGTATCTTTACATGGACGTAAAGCCCTGAGGTGGGACTAATGTAATGACCCGTAAATTTCAAGGAAATTTTTTTATTAATTTATTTTGGATTTTACGAGTACGCAGTTTCTGATGGCACCTGATTCCGAGGCCTGGTGTGCCCGGAATCAATTTCCGAAATTTAGCTCAGGTACGTTCAGTAAACAAACAAGCCGGTTTTCCTAACTTCTGTACCGGTGCTTGGAATCTAAATATGAGGTCACTGATAAAACCACAACACCAGTAATTGCTTAGGAACGCCTTTTCTGAAGGTGCGTTTTCTTGGGAGGAGATATTAAAAATGTGAGGAATAAAAATATAACTATTTTACAATTTTATTTTTATTTCAATACTAAGTGGTTTAAATGTTATGTGAAATTATGTTGTGTCACAACATTATTTCTCTCTACTATGTGATCTTAACTTCTGGTTAGGATATTAGTGAGGTGGGTCCCACATGAGCCCCCACCTTTTCACTGTCCCCATATCCCCCTTTAAACTCCTTTTAAAACCTCCCTTGTTTTTAATGTTGTGACATCCCCTCTCCTCTCATTTAATCAAACTAACACATTAATTCAATTAATGGATTTGAGTTTTTAAATTTTGAACTCATGTCATGGCTTAATAAAATAAGTGGATCTTATTTTATTTTTGGGATAGATTGGTTGTGTTAAGGATTGGAGAAGAATTCTATAGTCTTGAAGAACATCTTCTATCTCATTGAAGAACGCGAAGAATGACAGAGCACCAACGATAGATTACATGCTGATTGTTCTCTTCTCTACAGCCAGTGTGAGACGTCATCCTCTTATTTGACACTCACCAACACCGTCATCGAAACCACCCCCTGCGATGATCAATGTTCGACAACTTCTTCGAGGTAGGGGTTGTTTTTACATTCGGAATTAATTGACGTACTCCGTTAATTCATTGGCCACCTCTTATTAAAATAACGGAGTAGGTCGAACCGCACGAACATGGCCGAACCTTCTCCCCTTTTTGTTGTTGAATATCTTGTGGCTCAGAACGGAGGCGGTGCGGTGCAACGGCACTGCGTGAGAACGAGGTAAATCGCAGTGAAGGTGCGTGGTGCCATCGAGCCACACTAGTGAAGCTGAAGCAAGCCGCGACCAAGAACGGGCTGTGGGGGAGGGGAGCCGCACTGTCGTGCCGTCGCGCTGCGCCGGAGAACCATGGAGGGTCACGGCCGGGGCTGGCAGTGGCGGTGGGGCGCGGCGCCGGCACACCATGCCGGTTGAATAGGGGCCACGACATAAGGCCACGGCGGTGCAGAGATGAGCAGCCGGAACTACCAGCCGCCAGCACTCAGGAGGCGGGACCAGTTGGTCCCACACTGAACAACCGGTCGGCCATTACGGCCGACTGGATCCGGGATGTCCGGGGGTTTAACCCCCAACGGATGAAAAGGAGGGCCCCTCCAAGTTGGGGGCCTCCGTTTCAAAATAAAGAGGGGCAGCCCTCCCCCCCCCCCCACACCACCCCATGCCCCCCCCCACGCGTCCGCTCAGCGCGCGGTGCTGCACCGGGACAGGCCGCCCGAGCTGGGGCGGAACCCCGCGCCAGGCCGGGCCGCGCCATCCGGGCCAGGCTCCTCTCTAATGGGTCGTACCCAGACCTGGGTCGGGTCGACCCGGTTCGGGCCGACCCAGGGGGTCTTGCACCGGGTCGCTCCGGGCCCAAAACCCCATAAAATCATACAACTACTTTCAAAGGCCCATAACATGGGCTACGAATGTCCGATTGTTGCACCACAAGTTGTGATGCGATCCTTGGATTGAGGCGGTCATTTTGGTAGATTACACTCATGGTTTCGTTGAACTTTGCATATGGCAGGGTTAGTTTGAACACGAAACCAACCAGGCCCTCAGAGCGGAAACGCTTATATCTTGATCTCCGGACGTCCGATTGATTTACCCTCGACTTTATTAGATTTCACATAGTGAGATGGATATTTTGTCATAATATGCTTGAGGTTTGGACATTGTTGGAGTACAATCGGGTTGGTTTTGACTTAAAAATCAACCGGTCCCATGGGACAAAAATGCCAATAACACTCAGACCGGGCGTCCGATTGACGCGTCATCTATCACGTTGAGTTCCCTTTAATGAGACAGAACATTGGGATACATCAACTCCGGAATTCATGTCAGTTGATGTATCGACCCCCTTGGCTCATGGAGCGGACCCTACCAGAATCATGCATGTTGTGTGCAGGAACCCTAGAGTTGGTTGCGACTATGTTGACGATGACGACTGTACTGAAATCCTCCGTGGGTTCGGCAGCGACGATAACCGTACTAGAATCCTCCCTGGGTTCGACGGCGATGAATACTGTTCTTGTATCCTATGTGGGTCCAGCAGTACTTGACTACTATTCTTGTATCCTATGTGGGTCCGAAAGAATTAGACTCTGTACTTGTATCCTACGTGGGTCCGGCAGAGTAGCTGGTCTTGTATCCTTTGTTGGTCCGACAGATTAGTTGTTCTTGTATCCTATGTGGGTCTGACAGCTTAGATGAACCAGTGGCTACATCTGATCATCTCTATCATCTTAAGAAGTGTATACCTGTGTGAGTTGTGTCTTGACATTCAATAATTATCATTGATATGATTGTTGTGCTTTCCTGTGTGGATTTGGTTGTGATTTCTTATGTGGAATGGGTTATGTTTTCCTGTGTGGACTTGGTTGTACTTAGTCTCGTGTGCTGGAGTCGAGCTGGAAATTATGATTTAGGTATATGTAAGGGAAAATACCTAAGTGGAGTTGGTTGTTACTTCGAGATTCTAACTTTCCTTTGTGATTTGTCCTTCGTGGATTCTGGGAGACCTTTGGGGGTCTCTGGGTCCCTAATGAGTAGCGTATACTCACCCCTGCACGGGCTATGCCCGCACATTGTTGTGTTGGATGAAGATGATAGACATCGCTGATCGAGGTGGGAGCTCATGGAGCTAGACGGTACCTAGAGGTGGATCACTAAACGAGACATACTCAGAGCGGACGGCTGGAGCCAAGGAGTAGAGGGGACTATATGTACCCACCCTTTATGTGGGATTACCAGAGGATGGCTCGGAGTTGCTTATTTACTTTTCTGCTATGGTACTTTCTTTTCAGTTGTAATTTTCTTCATTTGGGTTTGTATTCTGGCCCATTTACTTTCCAGCACATACTATTGTACTCAGTTTACTTAGTATTTACTTCTTCTTGCATACTCTGTGGTGATTGTTTTTTTACATAAAGGAAATGCCTTCCCTTTTATTGGGATTTACGCCTTTGGTGCTAGTCGCCAACCCCTGGCCTATGGAAGGCAGGCATGGGGTAGTCATGGCATCGGTCCTGAGGACGGGTCATGAAAAGCTTCAATAAAAAATTTAACATTCATCATATCTATATTTTAGACAAATAATAATAATTAATATAATTATATGCTTAAAACTGCATTTTTCTAAAAAGTAGTTTTGTCAACTTTTTTTAAAATATAATTATATTAATTTTTTACATTATAATAAAATTAATTTCATAAAATAAACATCATTTTTAAAATTATTATTTAAAAAAATCAAGATTTTTTGGGTTTTTTTTAAATGATTTATTTTTTGATGTACTGTAAAAAATACGTAAATTAAATTAAAAACTGTCGATTAATTTAAATTAATTGATTTATTAAATTACATTATTAATTTTTATTACAAAAAAATTAGCTCAATTTTATATCAATTAATTCAATATAGGTCATTGAAATCAATTTCATGTTACATTTGGATATTAAAAATATCAAAATTTTGAATGTTTTCTCTTTAAATACCTGTTTTCTTTTAATATTTTTCGTATTAATTATAAGTTAAACAATTTAATAATTTGAAGGGAATTTTTAATAATGTATTCATTATTTTTAATCTTAATAAATTTTAATTTATAATATGCTTAACTTAATTTTTGACCAAAATAAATAGTGAATGTAGTAAAAATTTATTACCATGGTAATGGTAAAAATTGGTTTACATGGGGTTAATCAAAAAATATAATGTTATAAATGAACAATAAATTTGTCTAGAAAATATATCCCGACCATATCTATAACAAAAAACCTATAAAGTTTTACAATGACCATATTGGGACGCTTTTTACATATGAAAAATGTGGGAACTGTTATTTATTTTAAAAAATAGCAAGTTTGTCATCTCCCTCGCTTTTAAAAGGACACCCCCACTCCTCCGTTCATCAAACCATCAAGAAAATTTCATACTCTAAATAACTGACCAAATCACATTCAAAATACCCTTCCATCATCCTATATTCAATTATTGGGATATAAATTAATCCAATTATGATTTTAGTGAAAAGATATTGAAGATGCCCAATGAAAAGGTAGAATTCATCAACAAGCGTTTCAAATTTATTTTTTCTTCCACCTCATTAAATTATAATTGTACCATGAATATATAATAACATCAGTATCATACACATACTAATAAATATTTCTATTAGGGTAATGATTTAAAACTATCTGTACTTCCATCATAATGGGATACAAAATTATCATCCATGTTTACGGATGATTACTCCTTCATGAACTGATGTTGTTTATTTTTTTTTGTTACCACCTATTAAAAGTTGTAAAAAATAATATATTTGTTAATTATATATAAAAATTATGATATTTATTATTTTATTATTATAATAAAATTATTATATAAAACATACATTAAAACTACCCATTTTGTGGGAATTTGGTAATGTCGTTCATGTATACGGTAGACAACCATCTCACTAAGCAATGAGATTCATCCGTGATTTACATTGATGCTTTTTATAATATAACTTTCAAAAAATGTGATTTATTTAAATTAAAAAAAATATTTTTAAATGATAATATATTATTTACATTTCTTTAATTCAATCCAACATCCAAATGGGAATAACATTCATGCATACGTATGTCATATCCTCTCCTTTAAAAGTGTATTTAATATACTATAACTAAATTTTATGGATTTCTATAAATACATATATAACAAATAAATATACTATTTCTATAATGTATTACATTCTGGGTATTTTTTAACCATGATCAATATAATTGAACTAAAAATATAACAAATTAAAACATATATGATTAAAAAATGTCACACCTTGAACCTAGAATCCCGATAGCTGGTGCATTAATAAACACGGTGTGTATTTTTTAATATTATTTATAAAATTAAGTGATTAAGAATGAACCATCATGTTCTAAAGAGAATATTTTTTTGATTTATGTTCTATAAAATCACATACAAATATTACAATCCTTCAAAACTAAATGGGAAAAGACTCCATAAAGATGGTACCATTTAGTGTAACTAAAATCAACTAAACCTATAAAAAGATAAATTTGTAATAGAGGATAAGAATATGAATGCCCGGTAAGGGGGTTTCTTAAAATAGAAAATGATTCAAATAGATACTTTTAAAAAAAATTCTTTTAATAAAATCGGAAAACATTTTCTTTAAGAAAACTGCAACAGATGAAGCATGACATAAAATTCTTCGAATAACTACCAATGAACATTTTAAGGAACATTAAGAGGGATGCCATAAAATGTGCTCTAATCATAATATTTCTTATACAAAATTCATGGTTTGTAGCTTATTATTCAAGATTAAACTAAAATAATTGTTAATTGAATCATTCAAGTGTGAGGGTACATAATTTACACATAGAAAAAGTAAATGATTCGAGTTTTGCATAAATAAAGTCACGATTAACTTATCACATAAAATTTACGTCATAAAATAATTTTAAAACTAACATAATATTTATTATGGCTCTGGATATGGGTGTTTTATAATCATCAAGGCATGTGCATTAACTCCTTCTGATAATCATAAGCACATGATCTTAACCATGAATATTTTCCCGTTGAATACCCACATTGTCAATTAAATACTATAAAAATAATGAGGGAATGTATAATGCTAGACTATGTCAAGGCCCCATGCCATTACCAGACTTATCTCATGAGAATTACTAATGCATCTTGGGGTTTCTATTAACTGGTCCCCAACTCATAGAGCTTGTATTAACCAGTACCCAACACATAGTTCTTTCATTAACCAGTCCCCAACCTGTTATATACTAATTTCAATACATTTCTATTATCTCTGTTGGAACCAATTTGTGTATAGGTTTGTATTTGTTGTCAATAGTTGTCAATGGAATATCAAAATGAAAGAGATCAAGAAGTACTCCAATAAAATGGAGGAATGGAAGCTCACAATGAATGAGATCATGAATTACTCCGATGAAGTAGAGGAGTAGTGATTCAGACGATTGTTGTGCTAATCATAAGTTCAAAGAACATGTGTCAAAGGTGATACATTGTTTACAACAATGAAGAATGTGAGGAGTAATCCATCCAAGGATGATTAAAGCAGGATGGTGTTTTTGGATGAAGACCATGCAATTCCTCATTATTGCATGAGAACAATGGGTTTTGATGGAGACCATGCAATTACTCATGATTGCATGATAACCATGCTAGAGACTTCTTGACGGATTGAATCACATGGTTTGCATGAAGTTTATCATGATAGTTGATGAAGGAGGCAATGTGCCAATGAGTTGAATTATGAAATGGCCATGCACATCACATTGTCATAGAAGATGATGGTACAAAAGCTGTTCCATCAAAGAATACATATCACAATAGTGGAGTTTTTGGTAAAAGAAAAAGAGTTGTTGAAGGATACAGATCACCAAGAAGAAGTGTTGTTGAGGTGATCGTGATTGTCGACAAATCAAACAATCGACATACAAATTTGTTGACAAAGGAGATTCCATGGTGACATGTCGTGTTCAAGAGTTGTGGTCAACGATCTATGTTTGATTCAAGAACATCGACAGAGGAATGGATGATCTGGAGGTGGTACAAAAATAGCAGATACAAGGTGGCACCGTTTTCCAGTGTTTGCCAAATTTTAGGGCCTCAAAATCAACAAATGAAGAAGAGTGATTTTGGAAAAGGGACTTGCGCGCCATACTCTTGGAGGATAGGAAACCTGCGCGCCATATGTTTTTGATGATCAGAGCATCAAAATATGGAAAAGGGATTAGGGTCGCACAAGTTTTGGTGAGGTCGTGAAGGTTAATTATGTGTCGGGAAGAGACTTGCGCGCCGACGCCTTGATTGCATTATAACTTGCGCGCCTATGGTTTTTCGAGATCATAAGATCCAAATTTGGAAAAGGCAAGATGTTCGCGCAAGTTTGGATGTTGATCGCACAAGTGCCTAGCAGGGGTCGAGACTTGTGCGCCGATGGATGACTTGCGCACCGCCGCGCAGGGGGTCCAGTTTGCCTATAAATACTGGACCACCCCTCCTCATTTCTCACGGAGCTCATGACTGAGAGATTGTCCGAGCTCTCATCGCGCAGGTGGTTGAGCCGCGCGAGTGGTGATTGTGCGCCGATTGATGGTTGCGCGCCCTAGGTGATTTGGGCGAGAAAGGAACTGAGTCGTGCAGGTTTAAAGTTCAAGAAGGCCGAGTCATGCAGGTGCTTTTGTGACACTTGTGTGCCATTTTATACTTGCGCGCCTAAGACTTGCGCACCGGGGGAGACTTGCGCGTCGGTCTTGAAAAGAAAAGCTAGATAGTGTTAAAGCACGCCCCCCTTTCTGGAGCTGCACAAGAGCTGAAATATTTCCTGATACTTATGGTGCAAAGTGAGATTGAAGAAGAAATATAAATGATACATGCATGATCTAATGCATACATGGAGAACTGATTCTGACAACGCCGAGTAAGCTGACCTTCATTAAGCAATCACATCAGTGATTGTGATTCAGTCAAACGAAGACAAGGGGATCTAGTGCATTCATTCATTGCACTAAAGAAGAAGGATTGAACTAAAAGGAGCATCAAATCGGAACCCTGATGCAAGCAATGTCTCATGCTGAACAGGAGACGAATATCTTCAATGCACACCTAATGAAGAGACCTTCACATCTTTAAACTGAGTGAGACTTCACCAACGGCAGTGAGCCAGGGGGAGTGAACGGGAGTGACCCGAGGGACGCAGTGAGCTATCCCTGAACAATTGTAAAGGTAGTGATCCTGGGACAAAGTGTCTGTACCCGAACATTTGTAATCCACAGCTAGTGAAGCATAGTTGATTTAGGTACGACTGACAACCTGTCGGCGTATGCTCCTTGGACGTAGCCATTAGTGGTGAACCAAGTAAAAATTGTTGTGTCATCTCTCTGCATGTGAATGTTTAGTTGCTGTTCATATCCATCATACAGGATCAAGTAGTTCTTACCAACGTGGGAACAAGATCCACAACTAAAAGAAGAAAAAGATTCCACCATGATTCACCCCTTCCCTCTCAGGGTGTCCCGGGGTCCTACAAGTGGTATCAGAGGGAAAGGTTAACGTATGTTGGATATTCTCCAGTAATTCTATTGAGAAGAGGATTTGAGTTTCTTTCCTAATGTCAACATTGAAGAGCAGTCTTGATGAAGTTTCTGAGCAGACGTCTACATCTAGAAAGGCCATGACAAACAGGAAAAAGAAAGAGAAGAAGCAGCTAAGGAAGTCCCTCATATCCAAAGAAGATGCAGTGTCTTGTTCTCCATGCCATTCCAAAAATGAAGAAACATCAGGCATGGAAAGTATCGAGCAGGTGACTCAGAATTATTCCAGAGGAAAGGATGACACCCCCAATTCACGCTTTTAAGAAAAACTCAAAACATATCTTCATGCTATTCCTGAAGAAAGGGCTGCTATTATTTGTAACCTATTTCATTCTATGCAGGTTGAGATCACTCGACTTGAAAAGGAAGATGACAATATGGAAGAGGGGTTGGAAAGAAATTTTATGGAAAGTATGAAACTCACCAAACAGGTGAAAGTATTTGAATAAAACGAGGCAGTCAATAAGACTTTAAAAGAAAGGATCCATTCACTTGAGGCTGAGCTGAAGAAGAGCAATGAAGTCAAAAAAAATTTGTTTGGAAGAAACTTCCATTAAATTCAGGGAACTTGAATCTTTGTTACAAAAAAAAGTTAAGATGCATGAAGATGAGGTTGAAAGGTTGAAGAAGACTTGTGAAGAGAAGACGATCACGATTGAAGATCAGAAGATCATCCTCAATATTGAGGGTCAAAAATTGGAAGCCCAGTTGACCAAGATTGAGAATTCATATACTGAGACTTCACAAAAGAATGAAATGAGTGATGCTTGTACTCAATGTTCATTGGAGGAATCTAAATATGAAATACCTCCAACATGTGACAAGAAGATTATGAAAACTCTTGATTATCCACATCAAGAATTAGTTACTGCTGGTACTCAATGCTCAGTGGAGGATTCTATTGTCAAAAGACCTCCAACATGTGATAAGAAGATCATGACTTCACTCTTTGATCTATCACAAGAAACTGAGAAAGTGAAGGTACCATCCAAACCATCTTGTACTCATATTTCTAAATACACTCCTACAATCAGTGCAGGTGGGAAGAAAAGTTTTAAACAAGTGTGGATGAGGAAATTCTAGAAGAAGAAACCTTCCACCATGACAAGGGTGGATGAGAAGAAAAAGGAGGAAGTGGGTTCCTCAAATAGAGCACAAAAGATTAAGAAGATGGCCCAACAACTTAATACAGAAGAAACAGAGAAGAAAATATTTGTGGGTCAATGTTGGTGCTGCAACAGATTTGGGCACTGTGAACTGGATTGTCTTTATAATACCTTACATGGAAAAGCACAGAGAATGCCTATATCAAAGAGAAGGAAGCCAGAGAAAAAGAAGCAACATCAGTAGGTCTAGAAGCATCTGTTTACTACAAACAGATTTGGAATTCTTGATAACATATGTGATGTATGCAATGGCAGTGGTCACAATGTAGGGACATGTCCATATCAACATGCTTTCACTGTTGAAAATAAAAGAAGACCTGTGATGCCGTCAAAGAATGAAGCAGCTACCTTGGGGAGAAATCAGAAGAATGTTGTGAACACACATTTCCCCAAGAAGATCTCAAGTAGGGAAGCTGAGAAGACTCGGGATTTTAGATCCATGAAATTGAAGGGTCATTCATCCAAAAGAAACACTAAGTGGGGTGAATCTCGGATGAACCCATGTGGAAGACCTAAACCAGCTGCAAAAGTTCCAAATGATATATTGGTCATCTGGCCAGAAGATTTGAAAAGAATAAGGAAACTTGAAGATGAGAAGGCCAAGGCTGGTGACAAAGGAAAAGAAAAACTTTCACATGATGAAGACACAGTGCATGAGAGTTTGCAAACAAAGAGAAACACACGTGTCAAAGAAGTTTTGTGTGAGAGATGCAAGAAATATGGTCACATTGCAAAAGGTTGCCTAACCTTAATACCAGAGCAAGAAGCAGTCCTTAAGAGGAGTAAGAATGTATCATTCATGATGGATTCTAAGCAGAACAATTCTCCACACAAAGCAGAAGAGAATGTGAACAGAGCCATGCCACACCGACAGATGTCAGAACATATGTTCAAATGTGCAGGCATGAATACAAGAGTGAACAGAGGAACTTGGTTGAGAAAAGAACCTCAACCACGCAATTCGTCTAGATGAACCAAGAAGGAACCACCTTATTCCTGTAATCATTTGTGTATTGTATTTGTGCTAATAATGCGGGGAATTGAAAGTGAAGCATGCTCTCAGGGGGAGAGCCTGAGAAGTAGTGAATGATGTCAACTCTTGATAGCCACGCTGAAGAAGTTTCCATCCTTAGTATATTCTTCAATTGATATTCAAAGATTATGATGATGAAGGATCACTCTTGATGACGATGATGAGTAGTGTTTCCCTTGAGGGGGAGAAGAATGTAGAAGCTTCCATAATCACTGTTTCAATCAATATCAACTCCAGCTGGACTCAAAAGCAGTTACTCTATTAATTTCTTGAAGAACACGCCAATGGAGAAGGTATGTCATATATCAATCACTATCCCTTGGTTACTCAGATCGAAGATTAGTTTACAAAGGGGGAGTAGCAGAATTGATCAGTGACATAAAGAGAATGGAAGTGCCCCAAGGTCACTTATCCTGCCAACTGCACTTGAATGTTTTTGATCTATTTTCTGATGTGAGTGCAGGAGTCTCAGGTTGATTATTCTTTATCATAGTTGATCTTCTTCTACCTAGAATTAAAGTGGTAAACTCTTGAAGAAAAGATACATGAGTTATCATCTCATGTTGGTATCATGATCTGTGGATAATGGATAGACTTGTTGACTTAATCAAATCCTCTTGTTTTCTACATCGAGCATTGCTCAATTAGACTTAGAGTGAAATGATTAATGAAACATTTCTTAAGTGTGGATTGATACCCTCCCTACTATGTGCTTTGTATTTCTTGTATATAAGGGGGAGATAAAGTGAAATGAACATTTGAAAATAAAAGTTGATTGAATAGAAGATTCTCATTTTGACATTGGCAAATTCATTTCAGAAGATGTATAAGGTATTGACAACAAAATACAAAGGGGGAGATTGTTGGAACCACTCTGTGTATAGGTTTGTATTCGTTGTCAATAGTTGTCAATGGAATATCAAAATGAAAGAGATCATGAAGTACTTCAATAAAATGGAGGAATGGAAGCTCACAATGAAGGAGATCATGAAGTACTCCGATGAAGTAGAGGAGTAGTGATTCAGCCGATTGTTGTGCTGATCGTAAGTTCAAAGAACATGTTTCAAAGGTGATACATTGTTTACAACAACGAAGAATGTGAGGAGTAATCCATCCAAGGATGATTAAAGCAGGATGGTGTTTTTGGATGAAGACCATGAAATTCCTCATTATTGCATGAGAATAATGGGTTTTGATGGAGACCATGAAATTACTCATGATTTCATGAGAACCATGCTAGAGACTTCTTGACAGATTGAATCACATGGTTTGCATGAAGTTGATCATGACGGTTGATGAAGGAGGAAATGTGCCAATGAGTTGACTTATGAAATGGCCATGCACATCACATTGTCATAGAAGATGATGGTACTAAATCTATTCCTTCAAAGAATACATATCACAATAGTGGAGTTTGTGGTAAAAGCAAAAGAGTTGCTGAAGGATACAGATCACCAAGAAGAAGTGTTGTTGAGGTGATTGTGCTTGTCGACAAAGAAAAAAAACGACATAAAAATTTGTTGACAAAGAAGATTCCATGGTGACATGTCGTGTTCAAAAGTTGTGGTCAACGATCTATGTTTGTTCCAGAACATCGACAGAGGAATGGATGATCTGGAGGCGGTACAAAAAGAGCAGATACAAGGTGGCGCCGTTTTCCAGTGTTTGCTAAATTTCAGGGCCTGAAAATCAACAAATGAAGAAGAGTGATTTTGGAAAAGGGACTTGCATGCCATACTGTTGGAGGATAGGAAACTTGCGCGCCATATGTTTTTTAAGATCAGAGCATCAAAATATGGAAAATGGATTAGGGTCGCGCAAGTTTGTGTGAGGTCGCGCAGGTGAATTATATACCGGGAAGAGACTTGTGCACCGACACCTTGAATGCATTATAACTTGCGCGCCTATGGTTTTTCAAGATCAGAAGATCCAAATTTGGAAAAGGCAAGATGTTCGCACAAGTTTGGATGTTGATCGCGCAAGTGCCTAGCAGGGGACGAGACTTGCGCGCCGATGGATGACTTGCGCGCCGCCGCGCAGGGGGTCCAACTTGCCTATAAATACTAGACCACACCTCCTCATTTCTCACGGAGCTCAAGACTAAGAGATTGTTGGAGCTCTCGTCGCGCAGGTGGTTGAGCCGCGTAAGTGGTGATTTCCCTCCGATTGATGGTTGCGCACCCTAGGTGATTTGGGCGAGAAAGGAAGTGAGTCACGCAGGTTTAAAGTTCAAGAAGGCAGAGTCGCGTAGGTGCTTTTGTGACACTTGCGTGCCATTTTATACTTGCGTGCCTAGGACTTGTGCGCCGGGGGAGACTTGCTCGTCGGGCTTGAAAAGAAGAGCCAGATAGTGTTAAAGCACGCCCGCCTTTCTGGAGCTGCACAAGAGCTAAAATATTTCCTGATACTTCTGGTGCAAAGTGAGATTGAAGAAGAAATCTAAATGATACATGCATGATCTCATGAATTCATGGAGAACTGATTCTGACAACGCCGAGTAAGCTGGGCTTCAGTAAGCAATCACATCAGTGATTGTGATTCAGGCAAACGAAGACAAGGGGATCTAGTGCATTCATTCATTGCACTAAAGAAGAAGGATTGAACTAAAAGGAGCATCAAATCGGAACCCTGATGCAAGTAATGTCTCATGCTGAGCAGGAGATGAAGAACTTCAATGCACACCTAATGAAGAGACCTTCACGTCTATAAACTGAGTGAGATTTCACCAACGGCAGTGAGCCAGGGGGAGTCAACGGGAGTGACCCGAGGGACGCAGTGAGCTATCCCTGAACAATTATAAAGGCAGTGAGCCTGGGATAGAGTGTCTGTACCCGAACATTTGTAATCTGCAGCTAGTGAAGCATAGTGGATTTAGGTACGACTGACAACCTGTCGGCATATGCTACTTGGACGTAGCCCTTAGTGGTGAACCAAATAAAACTTTTTGTGTCATCTCTCTACATGTGAATGTTTAGTTTCTGTTCATATCCATCATACAGGCTCAAGTAGTTCCTACCAACGTGGGAACAAGATCCACAACTAAAAGAAGAAAAAGTTGCCACCCTGATTCACCCCTCCCCTCTCAGGGTGTCCCGGGGTCCTACAATCTCTAGTATGGTAATATAATCTACATGTCCCATACCACTTTGAATATTTAATTTCTCATTCATATTATACCAAATTTCCCATTCCACTATGTATAATTTACTTTCTTAATCCATAAATGCTTATAATAGTTAAATTTTATTCTTTTGAAATTGCATATAAAAAGTGAATCATGCATTAATTGTCAATACTAACAACTGTATGACTATAAAAAATTAATCAATGACTTGTATGGATTGGTATACATATATGTGTACATGTGAAGATAAATATTGAACCTTAAAAATGGTTATTCATTATTTTCTATATAGAATGATAACCCCTAAATATGAGAATTAATATTTCATTAAAATGAACATTTAATATTCCAAAATACATAATTTTTAAACTAATATAGTTGTCATTTATATATAAAACATGCGATGATAAATGGGTAAGTCTAAAAAGGAAACATCAATAAGTAAAAACAGTTATTGTGGAAGAATCTCTATAAACTAATGTTCAACAGGACAAATGAAAAACAATTATTTCTTGTAAAGCACTCATGCATAAGAACGTAATTAAACATATTTACATACATGTTCTTGTATATGTATTTGTATTAATGTATAATATCAAGAATATTCCGACCTTCTATCAATAGTAATGCATTCATATAAGGTCAGTTGTATTGAAAACATGGTGTATTCCTTTAAAAATGGTGGGCCCATAATAACAAAACAATGTTTTGTTATTGTCTTCCAAAATAAATTTCCATCATGTGTATTGTATAAAATTATTTAAAATCATGTGAATACAAAGTGTATAAATCAATGCATTATTTTGAGTAATTGTGGTTCTCATACATAGATCTGTGGGTTTAAAAGTTATATATAAACATGTAAACACAAAATGTATACATGGGGTTTTTACAGCCAAAACAAGGTTTAATATAATATTATAGATATTAAACACCTCAAAAATTAAATTTAATCACCCTAATTTGTTTTATGAAATCATATTTTAGGTTACGATAAAATAAAATAATTATATACCTATAAACTTATATTTATATATTTTTATAAGCCACTTAAACACAAAAATAGGGGATACATACATGATTTACATGTTTATAAAAAAATGTATACATTCACCATTTTAAAAACACTTAAACAAAACTTCTTCGTTTCATAATTAACATATAAACATGTATCCATATATAAAATATTATATATATGGGTATTATATTACAAAAAAAAACTGAAAAAAAACACATACAATTCCCAAATGATTTAAAAAAATATGATTTAAACAATAATAAACAACACTTAGAATACTTAAAAATTGATTCAAAGGGGGGCTTATATAAACTATTTGATTATATACATATATAACCACATATACAAAGTGTGTGTATTTTGGGTTTTCCCAACAAATGAATGGTATATTAATCACATACATTATGAGTTTAAGGACATCATACAGTAGTGAATTTTCATTCCAAGATCATGGAAGCATAATTGTTGGATAATTAATGTGTGTGTGTGTGTCTGTATTTCTGTGTTTGTGTGTGTGAATATGTATATATATATATAAATTAAAAAAATAAAATATAGACCAAACCAAAAACCCTCACCTGGTTTGAAGAAGATGAAGATATCGACTACAGGTTGATAGAGGCATTGTTAGAATAATAAACTCAAAGGGTTTGAGTGAATATGAGTTGGGATATATTAATTATGCATAAAAATATTTTAAGACCACTTGAAGGGGTTTTGAGTTACCTTGTTTTAAACAAAGGCTTAGTGTGTTTGGTTTTGTGGTAAAAATGAAGAGGAAATAGGGCCACCACGTATATGTGTGGTCCCACGGGTGTGGAAAACATTATGGGAAGAATGTTGATCGCTACTAGAATGGTGCGAGTAAGAAGACGATGTAGAGGAGGATTTGGAGAAACATGGATGGACAGGATTAGACGCAACCTAATACAGCAGCAGAAGAGCTTCTATAGTTTTAAAAAATATGAATGGTCGATATTAAATCACGACTCAATCAGATGACTGGGAAGAGACAAGGATTTTTTAAAGGGTTGACCAGACAGGATTCGATCACTTCAATGATTGGATGATTGGGATGTAGTGCAGAGTGGGATAGTGCACTCTATCAATCAAATGGATGATATCATTGTTCTGTGTGATCTGACGGTTGAGGCTGCTCTCGTGGCTAAAATTCACTTCCCATATTGAAACGAGGTGCGCATTTCACCTAAATTATATGTAAATAGGCATTGGGGATGGAGTAATAAGCTCTCTCCCCCTCCCAGTACCGCCTTATATCAGTTCTCCCCTGCTAGCATGCTCTGATCCCAACCTATGTCGTTGTGCCACCCACATGGTGGAACACCACATAGAAATACCTATGTGTGCATCTCCACATTATTTCATGCACACACAAAATCCCACACAAGTTCTCATGCCCTCACATGGGAACCATGAGGTGGCTAGAGAGCTAATGTTGACCATGTCACTACCTTTTGAATGGTTTGAGCTGCCTCCCTGGGTTAGCAAGGGTTTTCCTAGGGTACTTTTTTAATTAATGTAATATTTTCATCTATAAAACATAATGACACAATTAAATACAATGATATTTAAAAACCAACGGACATAAATTTCTTCATTTGGTTGTTCAAAACATTAAAAACTATTATTTAAATTTTTTTCTAAACATTTTAGTTTTATAAATATGAACCTTCAAAATATAAAATCAAAATTTAATATGTTATAAGGGAAATACCCTACAAGTATTATATCATTAAAATTGAAAAAATTTTTTTTATTAAAACACTCTTTTTATTCATCCAAGGATGAAACCATTTAAAAGAAATTTTCTAAAAAAATTGAAATATTTAAATACCTAATTCACTAAGTATAGATAAAATATTAGAAATAACTATAATCATCAATTTCATTTTCCCAAAGTATGATTTCAAAATATAGAACAAAATTCTTGGTGTGAAAAAACCAAATGTAATAAGTGTGTTCTTCTCCTGGTATTTTCTTTAAAACAAAAGGGTTATGATTTCAAATCCATTTTACACTTTATAACATTATCCTTGATATATATAATGATGGGTTAATTACAAACAAGTATAATTAAATATCTTTAATATATAGTTAAATAACATAGAAATATCAATATATATAAATACATAAAATAAAATAACCAGAATACCCAATAGTTATAAGGTATTAAAGCCACTATATATTAAATGACCACCTAAAGGAGGAAATAGTTGAATTAACTATATGGAATTAAAAAATATTATTAGTGTGTTACATTTTCAAAAATTGAAACAAAGAAGACATTTCTAATCAAACCCTAATGCTTAGTTCGATCGCCATTATAGCAACCTGGCCTTTTCTTACATTACTATTACATCTTTTAAAAGACAAACACCATAATAGTATTACACATGGAGGATCCAATGGTTTAGTGTCTTGGGAAAACTAGGACGACACATAACAAATACAATATCAACCATAAACATTTATTTAATTTCTTCTTCACAAGCTTCTTTGTGGCACTTGTACTCTCCTTAGTACATGTAGCCACCTGAGGATATACACCAAATGGGGTGATCTAGAAGCCCAATAATAGGATAGATAAGAAAAATATAGCATGGGGTGAGCATAATCATGACATAGTAAGAAGGTCATGAACATGAGAGGAGCATAAATAATAGACTTGAAATGTGGCAATGCATAAAAATGAAACATCATGTCTTAGTGGTTAACTACCACACATATTTTTGAACCAAGCTAGAATCTTTTTCAAAAATCATTTCAAATTTACTCATGTGATTCATCACTTTAACCAATGCATTGGAGCGCTATATAATTCCGGGCGCACCCGTCACATTTAAACATTCATATTGCGATATATAATTCCAGGTGCACCCATCACATCATAACATTATCATTATCATGCTTGCCGCATAGAACACATATCAAACATGTATATAAATATCCCATGGAATAGAATGGGTTTCATCTCATAATAACACATTCATAAGCTTGTGGTTCCCAAAATAAAGAGGGAACACCATACTTGATACAAGAACCATCAACCTGGAATAAGAGGTAAAAGGTGATATATTGAAAGAAGAGTTATTTTGGAAAACATTTTGATGGACATAAAAACCAGTGAAAAACATTTATATCCCAGAAAATTAATGGAAATGATGAACAAATGATCTTTGAGGAGTAACCATATCAAAAATGGGGTGGAAGAGGGAGAACCCGAATGAAGATAATTGGGTTCGAGATTTCCCCTTACCTTGTAACTGAATGCCTCCTTCTCTTTAATGTCCTGTATAATGACATTATATTCATTAATTAAAAATTCCAGAACCATTTATACATTAATATGGTTCATTATGATTTCATTATTTCATATTTTGTTCCTTTGGATTAATTATAGAGTTTAAAAACATTGATCGGGGATGTTCGTTTTCATGGTTTTCTTGAGTGGTCCACTTGTATTCTTAAATTTATGTTTGGGTAGATCATGGGTAAACATACAGAATAGATATTAAATGTTATTAATGATATTAAAGTATCTTGTATGATTTTATATTGAGTTATATTTGATCCATGTGGACGAATCATTATATAAGAATTAAATGAAGATTATTTGGGTTAATTTCAGATGGTTTTGGATCACAACAAACTCATTTTAACTTTTCACTTAGTAATATGGCCATAGGTTATATTAATAACTTAAAATATAACATAATACATATAAAATATTCTGTTTCAACCATAAAAATGGTTTCATGACAAGAGTTTAAGGTAGAAATGGAAGAAGAGAACATGTCGTTTTTGAAGGTGATAAATTTAACACCTCATGAACAACATTCTCTTTATTAAAATAAAAGGAAGAAGGAAAAGGTGTAGGGTGATATAATATAACATTAGAATAATAATATTACATTATATGTATAATAATTGAGTTACAAAACAATTTGGATGAATATAGGTGGGGAGAGATCAAGAAAGGAACTTGAACTTGAAAGGAAATTAAAGGAGAAGAGGGAGGAAAATTACCTCTTGAATCCTTCACTTGAGAACCTATTTAATGGCCTAAGATAGGTATTTTGATGAGACCAAAAGAACATGGACGTGGGGAAGGGTATAGGGGAGATTATTGGGTGGATCTTAGACAATTATTGAATCTCGAGAGGTGTGGTTTGGCAAGAGGAGGGGGAGGGCTTATTTATACATGAGGAGGGGGGTGTTTTTGGCATAAAATATTAAATAAAATAATATATCCCGAGTTAGACTTGTAATAGTCGTTTTTTGACATCCTAAATCATATATCAGTATAATATAATTCACTTTAGTATTTAAATCTTCTTTATATTTCGAATTCATTAATTTATTAAAAGGAAAGTGAAAGAAAGAGAAAAAGACACTTTAAGAAATCACCTTTTGACTTTAGGCTTTGGAAAGTTATTTTTAGGTATGAAAATTTGATTTATTGTATTTCAAGGAATAATTTATTAAATTTGAGTAATATTTCAGAAACTATTGTTCTATAATGATTATGTCAACATTACATCATTAATGATGCAATTTAGTGTACACCGATTATGTGAAAAACTGTATTTGTTACTATTCACCTGAAAATTGAAGTATTTCTGAAAAAACCCAAAAATTAACCCCTACCATTTTTTGATATGTAGAATCCAAAAATGATGTCCTTTTTTTCAAAAATAATTTTCTAATTATTATTAATTTAATGTTTAATTAAAATCATAATTTACTTAAAAATAGTTTTTAAAATTAAAACTGATTTGTAGTTCTTTCAAAAATGACGTAGGTTCTTATAAAATTATCTAAAAACTAATACAAATTGATTCAATAAATTTTGAATAAATTTCAGGGAAATAAATATTCTTTTAAATTAATTAATTATTTTAATTAATTATTTTGACTTATAAACTACCAAAAACATTTAATAAGGTCAAATTGTCACTTTCTAAGATGTCTAAATTTTATTTTATTATTCATAGGTAATGTTACTCTTATTTACTATTCATAAGGGTCATATTACTATTCATAAGGGTAGGTTACTATTCATAAGAGTAGGTTACTATTCACCAAAAATATTTTTGTTTCATTAGACTCCAAAAACTATCTTGAACACAACCATGTATGTCAGATTTTTAAAATTCCAAACATAGGGGTGGAAAAATTATGTTTAAAGGTCACTTATCACTTAGTAGTTCATTATTTTGTGTTTTTATGAAATAAATATAAGAAGGGAATTTTCTATTGAAAAACATTGGGTCGTTACATTCTTCCCCCCTTAAGAAATTTCTCCCACGAAATTTCACTTTACACAAACAGGTGAGGGTACTTCTCCTTTATTACCTCTCCTGGTTCCCACCATTTTCTAAAATAGAAAAGGATAGAACAAAACATAACTAAACAAGTCATGAATAACTTATTCTTTTAAAAAAACTATACCAAAAACATAACATATGGGATCCCTAGGTAAATATTCTTGTGTGCATATTTTTACTTAGTCTCATACTAGAGGTTTTCTCTAGGGTTCACTAATCTTAATTCCCAAATTAACTAAACCTTTCCTCTAATACCAACTATAGTGACCTAGACTTTTCTTAAATTAATATTACATCATTTAAAAGATAAACAACATAATAGTATTACATATGGAGGATCCAAAGGTTTAGTTTCTTAGGAAAACTAGGACCACACCTAACAAATACAACATCAACCATAAACATTTATTTACTTTCTTCTTCACAAGCTTCTTAGTGGAACTTATACTGTCCTTAGTAAATGTAGCCACCTGAGGATATACATCAGAAGGGGTGAGCTAGAATCCCAGTAAGAGGATAGATAAGAAAAATATAGCATGGGGTGAGAATAATCATGACATAGGAAGACGATCATGAACATGAGAGGAGCATAAATAATAGACTTGAAATGTGGAAATGCATAAAAATGAAACATCATATCTTAGTGGTTAAATAACACACATATTTGTGAACCAAGATAGAATCTTGTTCACACATAATTTCACATTTACTCATGAGATTCATCACTTTACCCAATGCACTGGAGCGTAATATAATTCCGGGCGCACCCGTCACATTTAAACATTCATATTGCGCTATATAATTCCGGGCGCACCCATCACATCATAACATTATCATTATCATGATTAACACATAGAACACATATCAAACATTTACATAAATAACCCATGGAATGGAATGGGTTTAATCTCATAATAACACATTCATAAGCGTTGGGTTCCCAAAAGAAAGAGGGAACACCATACTTGATACAAGAACCATCAACCTTGAAAGAGAGGTAAAAGGTGAGATCTTGAAAGAAGAGTTCTTTTGGAAAACATTTTGATGGACATAAAAACAAGTGAAAAAAATTTATATCCTGGAAAGGTAAAGGAAATTATCAAAAAATGATCTTTGGGGAGTAACCATATCAAAAATGGGGTGGAAGAGGGAGAACCTGAAGGAAGAAAATTGGGTTCGAGATTTCTCCTTAACTTGTACCAGAATGCCTCCTTCTCTTTAATGTCCTGTATAATGACATTATATTAATAATTTAGAAATTAAAGAACATTTTATACATTAATAGGGTTTATTCTGGTTTCATTATTTCATATTATGTTCCTTTGGATGACTTATAGAGTTTAAAACATTGATCGACGATGTTCGTTTTCATGGTTTTCTTGAGCGGTCCACTTGTATTCATAAATTGATGATTGGGTAGATCATGGGTAAACATCCAGAACTAATATTACATGTTATTAATGATATTAAAGAATCTGGAATGATTTTATAATGAGTTATATTAGATCAATGTGGACGAATCATTAGATAATAATTAAATGAAGATTATTTGAGTTAATTTGAGCGGTGTTTGGATCACAACGAACTCGTTTTAACATTTAACTTAGTAATATGGCCATAGGTTATTTCCAGAACATAAAATAGAACATAATACATATAAAATATTCTGGTTCAACCAAAAAAATGGTTTTATGACCATATTTGAATGTAGAAATGGAAGAATAGAACATTTCATTTTTGAAGGTGATAAATTTAACACCTCATGAACAACGTTCTCTTTAATAAAATAAAAGGAAGAGGGAAAGGGTGTGGGGTTATATAATATACCATTAGAATCATAATATTACATTATATGTATAATAATGTAGTTTAAAAACAATTTGGATGAATATATGTGGGGAGAGATCAAGAAAGGAACTTGAACTTGAAAGGAAATTAAAGGAGAAGAGGGAGGGAAATTACCTCTTGAATCCTTCACTTGAGAACCTCATTAAGGTCCTAAGCTTGGTGTTTTGATGATACCAGAAGCTCTTGGACGTGGGGAAGGGTCTAAGGGATATTATTGGGCCGAGATTAGACAATTCTTGAAGCTTGAGAGGTGTGGTTGGACAGGAGTAGGGGGAGGGCTTATTTATACATGAGGAGGGAGGTGTTTTTGGCATAAAAAGTAAAATGAAATAATATATCAAGAGTTGGACATGTAATAGTAGTTTTTTGAAATCATAAATCATATATAAATATAATATAATTCGTTTTAGGCTTTAAATCTTCTTTATTATTCAAATTCATTAATTTATTAAAAGGAAAGTGAAAGAAAGAGAAAAAGACACTTTAAGAAATCACCTTTTGACTTTAGGCTTTGGAAAGTTCTTTTTAGGTTTGAGAATTGGATTTATTGTATTTCAAGGAAATATTTATGAAATTTAAAATAATTTGGCCGAAACTAATGCTCTATAATGTTTATGTCATCATTACATCATTAATGATGCTATTTAGTGTACACCGATTATGCGAAAAACAGTATTTGTTACTATTCACCCGAAAATTGAAGTATTTTTGAAAAAACCCAAGAATTTACCCCTACCATTTTTCGACGTGTAGAATCCAAAAACGAAATCCATTTTTCAAAAATATTTTTCTAAATATTATTAATTTTTTGTTTAATTAAAACTTAATTTACTTAAAAAACAGTTTTTAAAATTAAAATTGATTTTGTAGTTCTTTCCAAAATTACATAGGGTCTTATAAAATTATCTAAAAACTATTAGACATTGAGTCAATAATTTATGAATACATTTCATCGAAATAAATATTCTTTTAAATTTATTAATTAATTATAATTAATTATTTTGACTTATAAAATAACAAAAACGTTTACTAAGGTCAAATTGACACTTTCTAAGATGTCTAAATTTTATTTTAATATTCATAGGTAATGTTACTCTTATTTACTATTCATAATTTTCATATTAATATTCATAAGGGTAGGTTAATATTCATACGGGTAGGATACTATTTAGAAAAAATTATTTTTGTTTCATTAGACTCCAAAAACTATCTTGAACACAACCGTGTAGTCGGATTTTTAGAATTACAAACATAGGGGTGGAAAAATTATGTTTAAGGGTCCCTTATCACTTATTAGTTCATTATTTTGTGTTTTTATGACATAAATATAAGAATGGAATTTTCTATTGAAACAATTTGGGTCGTTACAGCCATAGCTATGGCTATAATTTTCTTTGTAGTGGAAGTCGTGAAGGACTTACACTATTTTATAGGGATTTTTGTTGTATTTGGTGGTCTCTAAGTAGTTTTCATAGGTCTCATAGTAATCATTCTAGGTAAGTAAGATTATTTTTGTCTTTTCGTAATGTAATTGGTTTTAGTGTTTCATTGAATAAAAAATGTCTTCAATTTATTTTGAAATTATTTTTAGGATAGTATGAAAACATAGTAATGTAAACAATAAAATATTATAATTACATATGAAATAGGGTTGGTATGTCACATTATCCCCCCTTCAAATAATTTCACCCTCACAATTCTATCATACTCGCACACTACTACTAAAAAATAGACTAACTTCACTCCCAATGACCCTTCACTAGGACCGCCAACTATGTAAAGGCTATTGATGACCCTAGGTGTATTCCAAGGGTAGTATTTAGCTCCCCAACATCTTTGGTATAGATACACTGTGAGAAGTTATGTTCAAAACATTGTATAAAACAATCATCAATCCAAATATGGTCATGAGATGTGTTGTGGTTAGATATTTCAGAGTGGACCAGTTCCCTATAAATACCTCAAAATATATCATTCCTGAGATCTTTGATGTCATAGAGTTTCCCATACATACTAAAACTCTGGAGCTGGAATAGATAGGCTTCTCGATGGTCATCCACAATTGTATTATCCCAAAATTTTGTTACAGGTTAGTAGTTATTGACCAAAGGGAAACATGGAAAGAGACCATCTTGAAAATTTCCTATTTTCCTATATTCTAAAAATTTGGTGTTTCAAATAAGGTAATAGAGAAAACTATCTCCTTGCTAGAGATAGGGGATATTTCGGCGGCTCAACAACTGGTGTACAAGTTTGCAATACAAATGCATGTTTTCATAGGGTTGGTATTATTTTTAACACATCTTGATAGTTATAATATTTAATAAATAGGTATGATTTGACAAGAGGATGGTTGGTGACATCTCATCTTCCATATGAGAAATTTAACAAAATTTTCTTATTAAATCATAACCATTTTTAAAATAGAGATGTTATTTTTAAAATACCTATTAAATTATCAAAACATAAAATATAACATTATCCATTTAAACAAGGTTCATCATACTCAAGGTGTTACATAACCATTCGCTCCCTATCACAACTCACTAGTATGGATTTTCTGACATCCACCATGATGTACCATCATAGGTACCATTGACATCGATGATTTCCCCAATTATCAATAAATTGGATCCCTAAATCGATTCAGAACTCTTTGATCTCTTTTTTCAAGATACAGCACAAGAATCATGGATCCATCATGTGTGGAAATCTAAATTTATAAAGGACAAAAGCATGAACTATATGATATTGGAAGACATTAGCAAAAACTTTAGTTCTATAAAATAAATGGGAGGACTCATCCTCATGAATTTCGAAGTCCATAACTTGTCTAGAAAGACCATAAGTCAACATTTTACAAAGAAACTTTTCTTGGAGTTCACCCACTTGTGCATCCTCTTTGATGCCCTCTAGGGATGAAGAATTATTATCTAGGGTAAAGAATTTAAAATGAACCTCCAATTACTTTACCTTACATGAATAAAACGGAAATTGAGCATGAATCAGAAGTAATTAGTCGACACATAATCCTTGGTGGAGTTGAAGTAAACGATGAGAGTTTGATGCCCAGTAGAGATGATTACATTAAAGAACTAATTTATAAAAATTCATATAACCTTCAAAACATGACATGGAATCTATTGTGTCTGGTATTTCTGTTGGATGAGATAGAAGACTTGTTTCATCATCCATCTAAAAATTTTATGAATGAAATCTAATTATAAATACATAATTAAATTTTTAGGGTTGTTCTAATTTTACAGGGTTTTCTAAACCGACCTCCGATACCAACTATCATGCCCCAACCCCAGAAGCCTAGGATATGCTGCATTAATAAACATGTTGGGTAAATTTCATTTAAAAAAACATTAATCTTAAATAATTACACATCATGTTTAATGTAGAGGATCTTTGTGGTTTACGATCTATAAAACCAAAATCAAATATTATAATCCATCAAAACGAATTGTGAAAAAACTCAACAAAGTTGATACAATTTAGTGTGACTCAAATATACTAAACCTATAAAATGATAAATTCAAAACATAGTGTGATCATACAAATTCATAGTAGTGGGGTTTTTAAAATATATAATGATGCAACTAAAACATTTTTAAAAACTCCCCATTAAAAAATTCATAAAACACTTTCTTATTGAAAACTACAACAAATGATTCATAAAATTATAGGCTTCTAAGAATTACTAGTGAACATTTAAAGAACAATAACAGGGATACTATAAAATATGATCCAATCATATGCATTGTTATACAAAATGCATTGTGTGTAGAACATTATTCAATATTTAATTAAACAATGCTATTTGAATCATGCAATGGTGGGGGTACACAAGTAACACATGTAAAAATGACATGATTAAGTATTCACATAAACAATTTCACATTTAATTAATAACAAAATAACACATCATAAAATAACTAGTAAACTACCATAAATTGTATAAATTTTGAAAATATGGGTGCTAAATAATCATAAACCCATGAGAATTTACATCTTCTGGAACTCATATGTATAGGATCTTTACCAAGAATATTCTTCATAATAATACCCACATGGTCCATTAAATACTATAAACATAATTAAGGAATTTATAATTCTAGACTATGTTAATTCCTAGCGCCATGACCTGATTTGTCTCATGAGAACTACTGATGCATTGTGGGGATTTCATTAACTGGTCCCCAACCCATAGGGCTTGAATTAAATGGTCCCCAACCCATAGGGATTTCATTATCTTGTCCCCAACACGTTATATAATGAGTCCAATACACACCTCTTATTTTTAGTAAGTTCATATATTCAATGTGTCCCATACCACATAGAATATTTAATTTATCATTCAAATTATTGAAAATGTCCCATACCACATTGAATAATTTATTTTCACAATCAATAAATTGTCTTAATAGTTAAATTTAATTCATTATCAATTATATATATAAATTAAATCAAACCTTAATTGTTAATACTAAAAACTGTATGGGTATAAAAAAATAATCAATGACATGTATGGATTGGATGATGTACTATTGTACATGTGATTATCACTAATGCACATAAAAAATAAATGATTTTTCATGTTTTGTGACATAGAATGATAACCCTTAAATTATAATATATTTCTGTCATGAAAATAATCATTTTATATTTAAAAATGTGTAATTTTTAAATTTATATAGTTGTCATTTATATATAAAATATATGCTGATAAATATTCATTGCTAACAAAAATAAACATCAACAATTAAAAAAAATATTGTGGAAGATTCTCTATGAACTGAAGTGTAATAGGTTAGATAGAAAACAATTGTTTCATGTGAAGAACATATGAATAATAATGTAATTTAACATATTTTCATAAATGTGCTTATGCATTTTTATGTATTCATTTATAATATACATACTATTCCATGATTCTATAAATAGGAACTCATTCTTGTAAGGTCAATTGTATAAACAATATGGTGTCTTCCTTTAAATGTTTTAGGCACACAATATCCAAACAAGGATTTTTTATAGTTTTCCAAAATAAAACTGCGCCATGTGTGTTGTGTAATAAAATTTTAAACCTTTAGAACACTATGAATATAAATCAAGACATGATTTCATGTAATTGTGTTTCTCATTCATATATTTGTGGGTTAAAAATTTATATATAACCAGGTAAATACGAAATGTATACATGAGGCTTTCACATCCAAAACAAGGTTTATTCAAACATTATAGATATTAAACACCTCAAAAATGTTATTAAATCGCCATAATCTGTTTTATGAAAAATTATTTCGGGTTATGATAAAAACCAATAAGTGTATACATATGACCTTATATATATATATATATTTGTATAATCCACTTCAACACAACTAGAGGAGATACGTACATGATTTACATGTTTAAAAAAACTATACATACACCATATGAAAAAAAACATAAACAAAACCGGTTTGTTTCATAATGAACATATATACAAGTATCCATATATACAAAAGTGTATATATGGGTTTCATAAAACAAAACTAAAAGTGAAAAATAACACATACTATTGTCATATGTTTTTTAAAATCATGATTTAATCAATGATAAACATCATGTAGAAGAATTATAACCTGATTCAAAAGAGAACTTATATAAACCGTATTATTATATACAAATATAACCATATATAAAAAGATTGAATATTTAGGATTTTCACAAAGAAGGAAAGGTATATTAAATCCTAACATGATGAGTTGAAGGACATAAAACAACTATGAATTTTCATTCCAATATCGTCCAAGAATAGCAGTTGTATTATGAACGAATATATATATATATATATATATATATTTATATTTATATTTAAACCATTAAAAAATAAATGCAAGACAAAACCTAAGATTCACACCTGGTTTGAAGAAGAAAAAAGAGTCTAGCGGAAGTTGATGGAGGCCCAGGAAAGAAAAGAAATGCGTATGGTTTGGGTAAGTAATGAGTTGGGATATTTTAATCACATATACAAATATTTGATGACAACATTAATGGGATCAATGGAACCTCGGTTTAAAAATATTATCAGTGCATTTGGTATTTTGGAAAAAATGAGGTGGAAGGACGACCACCATGTTGAAAAGTGGTGCCACGGGTCTGGAAAAACCGAAGGGGAAGAAGGATGACTGCAACTGGAATGTTGAGAGGGAGATGAAGATATAGTGGAGGGTGAGAAAAATAATGGATGTCCAGGATTAGCTGCGATTTTATCAAGTGACTGAGGAGCGTCTGTAGTTTAAAAAAATGAACAGTCGAGATTTAATCACTACTCGATCAGACGACTGAGAAGCGAAATGGATTTTTAAATAGGTTGGAAAAATAGGATTCGATCACGTACATGATTGGATGTCACTGAGGAAGTGCAGGGAGTTATCACGCATTTGATCAAGTGGACTGCCAGGATCATCGTGATGCGCGATCTGACTACAGAAGGCGCTCCCACAGGTTAATCCCATGTCTCACATCAAAATAGGGTTCACCTTTTTCCTGCCTTATAATGTTGGAGGCACTAGTGATGGAGAAATAATCTCTCTCCATCTCTTGGTACTGTCTTGAACAAGTTTACCCCTATGGGTGTGCTCTTCGCCCAACATAAGATTTTGTGCCACCCCACACTGTGGCCTGACACCTCGAATGACCTATGAACATGCCTCCACTAGGGCTAAAAACAGATGCATTCCCACACTGGCACTCATGCCCTCACACGGGCAGCATCAGTTGGCTGGGGAGTTATGTTTTGACTGCCCCACCCCCTTTTGAGTGGTGTGAGTTGCCTGCCCATGTTGGAAAGGATTCCCATAGGGTAATTTTTTTAATTTATGTAAGAATTCAGTTCTATAAAATATAATGACACAATTAAATATAAATATATTTAGAAACCAATGGATATAAATTTCATCTTATGGTTATTAAAAATCGTAAATAATATTATTTACCTAATTTTTCTAAACATTTGAGTTTTAAAAACAACAAACATCAAAATATAAAATCAATGTTTCATATGGCATAAAATAAATACCATAATAGTATTATATCATTAAAATCCAAAATATAATTTTAATTAAAATCTTTTTTTATTCATCAAAGGATGAAAACATTTAAAGGTAAAATTTTTAAACATTTTAAATACATAAATACCTAATTCAATATATATAGACAAAATTATAATATATCCATATTCTCCAATTTTATTTTCCCAAAGTATTATATCAAACTCAAAAACACATTTTTTATACAAAAAAACAGAAGAAACATATTCGTACTTCTCTTAGTATTTTATTTAAAACAAAATGGTTATGATTTCAAATCCATTATAATATTTAAATCATTATTTTTAAAAATCTAAAGAAGATTTAATTAAAAACATGTTTAATGATATAATATTAATTCATACTTAAAACACATAGGAATATAAATATATTTGAATACTTGAAATAAAATAACATGAATACCCAATGGTTTTAAGGTCGTATATCCATTATAGATTCAATGGTCACATAAAGGTGGCTACGTTCAAATTAAATTTATGACATTATAAAAACATGATTATGGTGTTCCAAATTCAAAAAAACGAGACAAAGAATATGGTTCTCGTCATACCGTTAATGATCTGTTTGGTCTCCATAGTTCTTGATGTAATGCTTTTTGATGTGAAAGAACTAAAGTACTTTCACTATTTTCGAGGTATTTTTTTATTTGGTGGTCTCCCAGAGATTTTGATAGGTCCTTTAGTAGGCATTCTAGGTTAGTAAGATTCTTTTGGCCTTCTTGTAATGTAATCATTTTTAGTGTTTCATTGAATAAAAAATGTCTTCTATTTATTTTGAATGTATAGTTTGGATAGTATTTAAATTAAGTAAAGTAAAAAATAAAATATTATTATTACACTTGAAATAGGTTTGGGGTGTCATAGAAAAGTGGTTTTTATATGAAAAAAACTTAAAAAATCAATTTCTTATAAATAAGTGATAAATGGTCAAAACACTTATATATGGTACAAAAAATATAAAAAAATTAATAATATACATATAAAAACATAAATTTATTATTATTTATTTTTTAATGTCTATGATGGAATTCAAGACTTAATGTAATTTATTTATTATCTCTCTTTTCTTTCTGGGAGACATATGAAAATTCACCACTCTTTTATTTTATGTGATGTATATATGTACACTTGGAAAAGTTATATCATTAATCCCATTCATTTAATGTTATTTAATCATTTATTTTGGGTTTTTATTTATTGGGTATTATGCTTCAAATTATTATACATGTGGTAAGGGATATTTTTCTCACTTTTATTTTCTATGAGACATAATAAATATTCACAACGTGTTTATTATATATTGTCTATATAATACCAATTAATATATCATTGGATGATTACACATAAAATTATTTTTATTTACATATCTATTTTAGGATAACTCATTCATGGGTTTTAAAATTCAAATGTATCCAATTTGGTAAGAAAGTTTTAACTCAATTATCCTTCTTTGAGAAATATATTATGGTACGTACCAATATTCATTCATGTTTTGTATATTAAACCCCTTTGACATGTAATATAATGATTTTTTTATTCTCATTTTATTTTAAGAATAGTTTTATGTTATTAATTTATGGGGATTATGATTCAGGGTTACCAAAGTGGTAATGATTTTATGTAACAATCTCAACACTTATCATGATTGTTTACGATTATGGTAATGGTGATAAAATATTATGATACATTTCTCAATAAATGAGGAAAATTATTTTCCTCTAGTTATTAAATATATTATCATGTAATTGATCCATCTTCATTTATACTTTTCTTAAAATAATTGATAAATTTTTAAGAAAATCAAACTATATTTCTATCTTCATTCAGAAATCTATTTTCTTCAAAAAAACATTTTTTAGAAAATATTTTCAATAATGATTTATTATTGTCATAAGATTTTTAAAATAAATTTAATCCCATGTTATATTATTTAAAAAAATTAAAAATTAAAATTTCATTTCATTTTAAAAAGAATTTTTATTTCATTTAATGAAAAATTTGGAAATAATCATGTTTTTAACAAATATATAATGAATATTATATCCTTCTATAATGTATGAACAATGATTTCCATCATACTTTACAACTATTCCTAGTTATTTTCAATTAAAATTCATTTGGTAATATTTTGTAAAATTATATATTTTAAACATATTGTTTTTAAGTGATATAGATTTTGAAAGTGGTTTATGTTTTAGAAAGTAATTTTCAAAGTTGAAAGGATATTTTTCTAATTAAATGTTTTAAATGAAATTTAAAAGATTCCATAATATGTTTTAATTTTTATATTCAAATTAACTCATTTTCATAATGATTTATCTTTTAAATATATATTTTCAAATAAATGTTATTTTCATCAAAAAAATGTGTCATGTAGCCATTCAAAATTATATTCAAACTAAGATGACATTCGTTGGGGTTAAGTTTGATTTACTGGGGATAAGATCCATGGATACCATTATTATAATTTCTATGAATTTTATATTTTGATAGAGAAAATCTGTTTATGAATCCTATTTCTCTTACACGGGATAAACCATTATAAAATTCATATGAAAAATGCTTCCATTTCCATTCATTATGATTTTATGAGATGGTTAAATAATTATGAAACTAATTCAATTTCCAGTTTTTATCTTATGATGAATGTAATGTCCCAAAATTTTATCAATGGATGTTCACCCTTCTTATATGTATTTCATAAAGTATAAATCACATAACATTTCATAGAGACCATAATAAAGGATTATAAATGAATATTTAATGAAATAAGATGTGTTTCATGATGTTAAAGAACCTATAATGATGAAATAGTAACTTGATTATAGGAATTGTAATATGACCCTTATGAATAGTAAACAAGAGAAGTGAATAGTAATCACAACCATTAAAGTATAAATAAAATATATGAATCTTATATGTGAAAATGTGATATCATTATATTATTTTATAAACAAGTAAAGATTTTAAAAAAATATTAATTAAGTGTCTATATTTTGGTAAGTAATAATTATTTAATTACAATTTTTAAATTAATTTAACAATTTAAACAAAAATTTATTTTCCTCATATTCCTAAATAAATTAATATTTTAATGAATTATGATTACATGATAATTTTAATATAGCTCATATAATTTTTCAAATTGTTCGAAAAGAAATATTAATTTTTTAATTTGTATTTTTAAATTAAATTATAATATTAATTAAAAAATAAATAACTCATATTTAGAAAATTATTTTCAAAAAATGGAGTTATGTTTTGAATTCCACATATCAAAAAACCTTATGGTTATTTTTTTGGATATTTCTAAAATTAATGCATTTGTTTGAATAGTGAAATATGATAATTTATGTTAAAATTAAATAAAGGAATTATGGGTCATCACTGATATATATGGCTGATGTAAACCAATAATATCAAACTTTCCATCCTCTTTTGATTTATTTTGTCATGGAATCATCATTATTTCTTATCTTGAGGGAAATTAGTAAACTAATTAATTAAAAATTCCGAAAACACCCCTCCCCTACACTATAAATACTACCCCTCAGAACCTCATTTTATCACACCTCCCAACCATTCAGACATGTCCATATTCGTCTGAAACCTCTTAACTAGTCCCTCACCCAAGCCCAAAATATCTAGGTATCATCAGATGGCCAAAGCTATGTTCTTTAAAAAGGATCTCAAGAGTTGAATTCATGTGAAATTTCCCCTCTCTCTTTTAATTCAATTTCCTTTTAAATTTCATTTATTTTCAACTCTAATACTCAACATATATTATCCAAATTTCATGATAACTCTATTATCTTTAATATAATATAATTATATCATTTTAATGGAATAATGTTCTTTTAAATCCTCTATCTCTTTCTTTTGTGAAATGATCACTTGTGATGTGAAATTTACCATCATCATGGGTGTTGCACCTTCACTTTACTCCAATTACATCAGGGCTGTAAATAAAACCATTAAATGGTTTTAAACATAATTTAATAATTATTTTCTTACCCTTTTTTATATTCTATAACTAAATTATGTTCATGATAATAAATTATAATATAAAACAAGTTCAATGTGATCGAAAACCCAGACTAGTTAACCGAAAACAAGCATCATCAAATTTTATATATTGATTCATCCACATGGTGTATTACCAAATTTTTTAAAAGATAATTTAAAGTTTTGTAATATAATTAATAAAATATAATAAATATTTTGGATGTTTATACACATTTTAAATGAACTCCCATTAATGTATTCAAATGAACCGATCATGAAAAATAAGAAAATGAACACTCCCAAACACTAAAATTAAACTCTGTAACTCATATAAAGGTAAATAAAAGAACATAATAAAACTATAATGAATTATATTAATGTATAAAAGGTTCTTTAATTGTTAATTAATTAATCAAATTTCATTATACATGATATTAATGTGAATGATGACTTTAGAAAAAAGGTAAGGAGAATTATTTAACCCAACACTATTTCTTTGTGTTTTACCACTTTCAACCCATTTTCTAGGTGGATATTGAATAAAAATAATTTTTTCATCATTATCATATTTTTTCTATGATATACTTGTTTTTTGTTATATTTTATTACAATGAAAATGTTTTCTAAAATTACTATCTTTTCAAAACTGTCCATTTACATACAAATCAAGGTTGATGATTAGTATATCAAGTATGTTATCCCACATTTAATTTGGGAACCCAATGTTTAAGAATGTATATTTATAAGATGAAACCCATTCCTTTACATGGGTTGTTTAGGTTCATTATTGATATATGTTCTATATTTCATGCACGATAATGTAAAATGTTATAATGTGACTGGTGTACCAGGAATTATATAGTGCAACAATAATGTTCTGATCTGACGGGTGCACTTAGAATTATTTAGAGATCCAATGCATTCGGTAATGTGAAGAACAACATTAATAAAGTGAAATATATGGGAACATAATGTTAGCTTTTTTCAAAACAGTGTGAGGTAGTTAACGACTACGACATTATTTTTTATTTTTATGCATTACCACATTTCAATTATTCTCCTAATGTTTATCTCATGATTATTACTATTTGACTATGTTATGATGATAATGATTATTATCACCCCATGTAATATTGTTTTCTATCTTTTTAGTGGGATTTTAGCTCCCCCATTATTTATGTATACCATTAGGTGACTACTTGTACTATGTAGAACATAAGGGACAATAAAAATATAGAGAATAATGAATTAAATAAATGTTTATGTTTTAATTTTTAAAACTTCTTTATGGTGCTAAATTTCCTAAGACACTAAACCTTTGGATCCTCAATGTGTGATTTTTTATGGTTTTTTTAAATTTAAAATGTTGTAATATTAATTTATAAAAAATCATTGTCTTTATAATTAATCATGTATGAAATCCATCTCATTTAATATATTCTTATATGTTGAAGTTGTTATGATTATTCAGAACACATATGGATTATTTTGATTATGTGACAATATTTACAGTAAATCCAATGACGGTGTCTAAGTTATATCCCAGGAAGGTTTTCAAGTTATAAACAAAGAAGAAAAATACCTATATCTCCCTCTAATATATTGATTAAACATTCGTATATCATTGGGTAGAGATGACTAAAATGAGGAGTGAACTGAGTTTAGTATTGGATTTTATACATTACGATGGTCTTAGGAGTAAACATTGGATAATATGATGCTTTGTGGAGTAAATCCATTCCACTCGGAGAAAATTTCAACCATTGGAAATGGTGGTTTTCCCACCCAGAACATTTAGTCTCTGAAAAAGAGAGTACACAGTTGGTTAGCCCAATACCAAAGTATTTACTAGGGAGGTTAGCCAAAGACTAATATTTTATGAAAGTCTTGGTGGTTAGACTTGACATATGATTTTCTATGATTATGAGTATGCCATAAATCTGTGTTTTATTCCATTTGTATGATCTCATGGATTGTCTTCATTGATTATATTATTATTATTGTCTTATGAACATCCAATCATTATTTTATGACTTATTTTTAAATCTATGACAAGATGGGTATGAACTTCGTAAGTTGTGTTCTTTATCACATACCCATATGCTTATAATTTGATTTTATATGATGTTATATTGATATATCTTATGTTTACCCTTACCAAGCATTTGATCTCACCCTATTTTAGTTTACAATTACCATATTATAATGAAATTATTTATGTGGGCTTTGTCTATAATGTGTACTAAATATAAATATCTTTATGGGAATCATTAAATACCATTCACCATATTAAAATGCTTTGTTCCATGATTTTGAAGGAACTAAACAATTATGTTCCTCAATTGTGTTTTTGTGTAATCTAATTATGATTCATACAAAAAATATGTAATATACATGTATGAGAAGCCTCAATCTCTATATGAAAATAAAATAATTTTAATTTTATTGGAGTAAACAGATCATTCAACCAAATTTTATATTTTAATTGAAACATTATTAGTAGGTTTTCATTATTTCAGAAGGGAAATATTATTCTCATATTTTAAAAAATACTTAAAATGGATTTCATAATATTAATGTTATTTATTATTTATAAATTTATTATTTCACTCCAAGATTTTTATCGATGTCCTTGTTTATTGATATATAATATTATTTTTCAAGGATATTACAGAATTAATAAATGTACTATTATAAATAATTTATTACACAAGGATATGATAATACATTTTATGTTTATATTATGTTTCATATAGAATCTTCTTAATCTTATAATGTTCTATTGTGATCACCAAGGATCATCATTGCCTTTATAATCATCCTCTGATATGATTAAATAATGTAAGCCACATATAATTTCATTATCATCTACTCAAATATTGTTTTATTTTTTATGTTATTTCATTGGTGTAATAATTCATATCACTCTTTGTCCTCTTGAGTTTTTCTATACACATTCCCCATAAAAAATGTCATTGGGATAGTACTCCCCTATAAATGGAAGGTCAAGTTATTCCTCCCATACAAACATAATGGTAGGTTTTGACACCTTTAAAATTAAGGTGTTATACCACAAGGTTTGAATAGGATAGATCATATTTGTATGTAATTGGGTTATCACTACCTATAAAAAGTGAGGATATAGTGAAAACCATTATCCTCAAGGAGTAAATGAGTTTAATGATATTATTAGGATCTTGGGGATCCGAAAATTTATATAAATTACTTGGGTTATCTATTTTATTTATACTACAAATTTCAACACTATTATAACTATGAAATATTATATTTTATAATAATTAATAAAAAAGGAAAATTCACCCCCTATTCTTTTTTTCTATACCAAGGTTATAAACTAAGCCTTCTTAGATTTTCTAAAAATCTAATGGTGGTTTTTTTGTAGATATTATTAAAAAAAGTTTGATATTTCTTATATATTTTCAAGAAATATTTCATGGGCTTTCTGGAATATGGTGGAAATATAATGACACCATATTATTATGTTCATGTCTTATTTTTGTAATTCTTCATGTGCATATGATATGCTCCCATAGGACATATTTACTGTATCATGCTTCCAAAATCTCAAGGATCATTTTTTATTTTATGAAATATTTTATTTCATGACTTGTATTTTATGATCTTTGATATGAAGGTTGTATTTTCTTATGTATATTGATTATACCCATATTATCATCAAATTCCCCCTCGTGATATTACATTATTAGCACTTATATATTACCATACTAGGAATTTGATTTAAACCTATTCTTATTTTTCCTATTCCTTGTGTAGTAAAGAAATTTAATGCTGAGAATGTGTCTAAAAGAGGTTCATATATCAATATTTTGGTTTGAAATATTATATAATTGTTTTATTTTTAGCAGATGTTTATATAGGAGATAATTTCAATGTTTTAAAATGGAATGTGTTTGGTTAATTATCTTTTATATTAATTCTATTAAAATCTATCATAAACATGCCCTTGAAATTTGAATGATTCATTATTTATAAAATTTCTTGTAATTAATAATGTGAATTTTTTTCATTATGTCAAATAATGGCTGTTTCATATCCTGACCAGGTATTTCACGTCTTGGGTGTCTCATCTAGTACGAGAGTAGGGTTTATAAAACGTTGGATATTAGTATTTTATTTAGAGAAAATTTCTGTGTTGATAATTTAAGGTTGATCAGAATTTTATGGCTATAGATAATCCATTAGGTTTTTTAAGGTAATATTAAATATATTATTTATTAGGATATTTAAACACTAGTGAAAATGATGGTGATAATTCTAATTGATAATTCTATGTATAGGAAAATATCCTGATATTTTATTAAAGTAGATATTTTGTGTCTTTCCTAGAAATAAAATTCCTATTAGGATACTGTAACTGGATAATGGCTCTAGAATATATATAAAATGGGGAAATAATATAGAAAATGGAATGTTAGGTATTATCACAATTATCACTGACGGAAAAATAAATAGGCCCAACATCACACCTGTTTTGACACTCCTATAGGATATTCTTTTGAAAATCAAATATATATTTAATAAACAACTATGATGTATTTGAGTATAATGTAAACTAATTAAGTTATATATATTAATTAGAAATTGATCATGGATAAACAAGTATTGAACAATGTGATTCCAAGGTTTTACCAAATTAATAACATTTTAAATATTATGGTTCAATAGGGGAATAAAAATCACATTTATGTTTTCATGATCATATTTTGGACATTTTTATAACGTTTTGTGTATTTTATTTTATTAAAATGTGGATAAAAAAATTAAGAAGAGAAATGTATGTATCTAGAAACAACTAAGTATTATAAATAAATTATGGAATAGACATAAATGGTTGATAATTTTACTATTTCCATGTTATGATGGGAAAGGATTATTTCATAGTCATTCCTTAGTTAGTGAGGCTGATATATGAATTGAAAATAAATCTTGATACGCATTTTTATTTTCATTTTTGAGTCATATATAAATGTGATATTTTATTATATATTAAATATTATTTGGATTGTGGGAGAGAAATAAGTATTAATCTATAGAATTTTTTAATTAAATAATTAAAAACATATATTGAATGGTATCCACAACAATGAAAATAAAATTTAAGAATTTTTTTATTATTTTTGTGGATAACTATAGGATAACATATTTTTTAGGTATTGAAAACTCTTATGTTAAATATATATAGGATGTTGAGGTAATAATAGTTTGATTTATTTTATGAAAATTTAGTTGGAGAGAATTGATATCCTTGGAATTTTTTATTTATTTAATAATAATCTTACCCCTGATATATTTGGGTAATTTAATATCATTTTTTATTATGTAATATATAGACTTGTATGTGTCATTTTGGACTAGTGGTTGAGGATAATAGTTAATATTTGGAGGAATATATGATTTCATTATTGTTTGTGTAGTAAATATTAAAATTTTATGGTAATGGAATTTTATGAAGAATATATGTTTTTTTATATAAATATAATAGTACATGATTCTATGAATGACTACCTTTGTTTGAGGAGATAAAAGATACTTGATAGAGCCTATGTAAGAAATGTAGTTTTCATATTTGATGTTATATGTATAATTATAAATATGTTAAAAATACCAACACCTATTTTCATCAGTGACTAATAATTAAATCTTGGTGGGTGAAACTTATTTTATGGGTATAATGATTGACCTTATATTTTAGACCCTTTAAATTAATACAATTTCAATAGATTGTGTCAGAAGAAACATAAAACTAACCCAATACCCGAGTAAACAAACATGAAATGTTGAAATAATATGAATAATAAAAACATTTTATGTTAAAAAATCTTATTCAGTTAAAATAATAACATATTATTATTTTTTATTTATTAATAATTTTTAAAACGATTTCTTATTAAGAACCTTTTAACAAAGGGTATTGAATGTTACCTGAAATAATTAAATTGATCACAATTAAAAAAAATTATGATATTTAATATTTATATTTATAATATAATATACTTGACTTCAATTCTTTATTAACTTAAATGAAATAATATTAAATGACATGGAAGTTTAAAATGTCATTTTTATGAAAGTATTTTTCCATTATATATTGTATATTAATATTAAATTTTATTTACAAAGATTAGAATTTTAATTTCAAAAAATTAAATTATTTATTTTACTAAGTATTTCAATATTATCTTAGAATAATATTTTCAAATGTTTTAAAGAATTAATGTTTTGGTGAAGAGTTTGAAAAATACCTTTTTACAGAATTCCTAAAAATTATAACTATGTGAAGAAGTAAATATAACATAAAAACACAAAATAAAACTTCCTGATAAATTATATATTTATGGATTATAATATATATTTTACTATAATATTATGAATTTACAAAACCTATTTTTAAAAAAACATTTATAATTTTCCAATATTTATTTTTTAGACTTTTAAATTAATTAAATTTTATTTTTTGTAAAATATGTTTTTCGAATTCATTTAATGCCACATAAATTATATTTTTTATATTAAATGAATTTATTTCATTAAAATTAAATATATGTTTAATTTAATTATACAAATAAATTTTAAGCATAATATACTATTTTTATAAAATAGATTTTCACACATTGTATGAGCTAATGTTCAAATTAATTTTTCTATACATATAAATATTATATAATAAAAAGGAATTAATATTTAGATTAATTTGTTCATAATTATATAATAATGGCAATTTTAATTTTTTTTTAAAAATAAATTACAAAGCCAACAACCAGTTACAGTGGTAAAATAATGAATAATTAAATTTATAAAATCAAGTGGTAATAGTCTTGAAGAATGTTAGAAGCATGTGAATAGTTGTGTTTTTGATATTGTTTCAACAATATATCATCCTATCATCAAATAATTTCTTTTTCTGGAGCCACATCATAGGTGAGACATGGGATATGTTTATATTATGTTGAAATATTTACAAAAATTTCATTCTCACCACATATAAAAGGTCCATTTTCCAATATGTTCAATACTACACAATTAGTTTTTTTCCTACAAAAACTATTATATTTATTCTTCCGTTATCACCCACAATTTTTTTTAGCCACTGGTCAATTAAGATTGGCTTAAGACCTCCATTTTCATGGATTCTTCCAGGGGAATGAATAATTTCTCTATGGGAGTACTTTATATTCCAAAACATATAATCATTTATTTATTACATTCCAAAATTTATAATTCCAATTACTATATAATAAAATAAATATTGTTTTTATAATTAATTTTAATATTCTTATAGAATTAAAGTTTATAACATTTCTTTTTCTATTGAAATAAAAAAATTATCATTTTTGTGTTGTACGGAATACCACCTCCATAATAGGATGACTTATATTTTTCACCACCATCTATCATTCCTAATTATAAGGGTCAAATTAAAGAAGCAATATTACTTATGTAACAATATTATGATTATGATGATACAAATTACAATCCACTATTCTGTGGACTAATGCTTCTATTATGTTACATATATCATTTTCCATCTAGTTTCTTGATAATTTATCATATCATCTTAGAATATGATATAAAAATTAATATATATAAAAATAATATCATTATTATTATGTAATAATGATATCATTCCAAAATAAGCCACTTCTATAATCATAATCATCCATCAATTATGGTATATTGGTTTTTTGGTCTAATTAATCATCTACTTGAAATCCTCTTCAAAAAAATTTCATGGACGACTATTAGAGCATTACTACTAATGATATATGATATTAATAAGTAATTAATGATTATTCGTTTATAGATAATAAATTATCATTAAACACATTAATTAATATTCCACTATTAATTTTCTAAAAAACATTGAAGTATTATTATTATTAATTTATTATATAAAAAATGTCACAAATACTATCTGAGAATGAGATTATAATAATATAAACTACCATAAAAAAATTATAGTACCATATATTATCTATGAAGGAAGAACATTGGTGAATAATGATTAACAACAATGATTTTATGACACTAGTATAAAACAATCATGACTACTCACACCCAATATTGAAAATATGTTAAAAAAATTAATATATATGTAGATTATAATTAAAAATGATGATTATAAATGGATTTAGTTTCGAATATTATTTTGAATTTGTTTATTGAAATGGTAATGTTTATTATATGAGAGGTTATAGCACGTTCATGTCAGGAGGAATACACGGTACGGGTTTATTTTTCCCATTTTCAAATTAATGAGACAAGATTGATATCACAAAACAGAGTTTTTTTTTCTATGGTTTCACTATATCATCATAATTTTAATTTTATATATTCATGAAAATCATGGGGATTTATTATTCATATCAATTTAATTATTTACAATGCTGTAAATTCAAAATATTACAATTTTTGAAGGGTTATTTGTCTAAAATTTTATCCCTTGATATATATTTATTAGTATATATCATGTCTTATTTATAATGGTAAATATAATAGATATTTAATATTTTATATCAATACTCCCTCATTATTCACGGATTTTAATTTTTCATTTTATTCTATATCCATTAATGTGATTCTGAATGAAATTATCTATGATTCGAAGTGGTTTCTGTATAAAATTTAATTTCTTGATACATATTTCATATTGAACTCCATTATTTATTTTATATATTTTATTCACTTACCTATTTCTTTCATGTATGAAATATCTTCCACTTGATGATATTTTATGTATCACCCTTGGAATCTCAGGTATACATTAATTAAAACTTGGTATGGATTTAAATTCCTTCTATAGAATTCAGGTTAATGATAGTCAAAATAATTTTTTTTTGGATAAGATAGACCACGTGAATTTTATGATAACCATTAGTAATAACCATGTAAAAAACATACGATATGGATATGTGTTTTAATTGTGGGGTTTGTCATAGTTTGAGCATGGTTAAAGAAACCATCAATATCCCTAGGGAAAATCATGTGGGGTATTTGTGGTTGTCCAATGGGGATTTTACAATTTGATAGAGTTGTTCATCTTGTCCATGGATACCATGTGGATTACCTTTTAAAAGAGATAGAGCCCATATATGGGTTGTGCATGATTTTACCATCTATGATGCCGAACTGTGCACACCACTCTCAAACATTAAAATTTTCGGTTTACCCTTCTTTCCCATGGTCATTTTTATACCTACCCCCCCAATATCATTTAGGTTCATATTAATCCTTACCCATTGATATAAAGACTTTTACCTTCAAATTATAGGATTTCTTCCACCATTATTTATGGATTTCTTAAAGTATGTTTTGGATGTGATGTAGTTTCTTCGTAATTTTTCAGATCCATGGTATATCTCTCATCCAAATGTCTCATTGGAACCTATTTGGGTTATATATTTAACATAAAATGGGTTTGATAGAGTTTTGTTGTGTTTAGCACCAATCTAGTATCATGATTACCAAATCTATTATTCTTCGGTCTTGGTTTTCAGTGGATTTTAGTTAAACCACTATTCATGAGGTAGGTGTTTCCATATAAATTGATTATTACATATATTTCAAATTATTCTTGTAAATTCAAAGCTTTATTTATTAAATTGTATTTATTTGTAATTACATTATATTTTTTGGGAGTTAATCATTTTTAAATGGTTTTCCCGTTAAAATTGGTTCATACACAACATGTGTTTTATTAAATTCATGAAAGTTTCTTTTGGTAAAAATGTATTATAAAACACCAAAGTGGACTTGCTTGGATATAATTTTTTTTAAACATTGACAGTTATTTTGAAATTTATTTTTACAAGAATGTAACAATGGGATCCTTGGGTGTGTTGGGAATTGACATGTTAATAGTTTTTTTTGTAATTCCACTAGAGGTTTTCTATTGTTAATAAAATGTATAAGTACTTGATATCGGTTGGTTCCATCATATTATTGGTTTATGATTATTCTATGTTTGTTATGTAATCTCATTTTTTATGGCCCAATAAAGAGATATTTTTCATTTATTATTTTTATCACATGATATATTTTTTTCAACAAGGGTTGCTCAAATTTTATCACAAGAGTTTGTATCACATTGTTTGTCAATATGGATTATTTCATGGATATGTTTTTACATGACTAGAATATAATTTGTGGGTAAGATTCTCTATTTAATCACATATACTACTCATATTAATATATTTTCAAATATGAACAGATTTTATGAAATCTAACGGAAATTATTTTTAAATGGTTTAGGATTTAAAAAAATTATTCTTGAAATTTTTTTGTTTTAAAATCTTGAATTACTATTTTCTTGTAATTAAACCTTGCATAGACACTATGGTATCATCCTAAAAAGTTTTTTTCTCACACCCTAATTTTTATTTTAGCCTCTTATATACAATTTTTGTAGGAATCATGTAATGGGAAAGGAATTATGTAGAATAAATTTTTCTCTTATCATCTCAACAAAAGTTGTGGGGTGTTTTGGTATTGAAGACTTGTTACATTGAGACTTGTTGGCGTTGTATTATCATATATTATAGTGTGGATGGTTTTCATTTTATTTTATGGATATTATATGAATCTGTTTCTTCCATATTGTACACTAGTGATTTATCTTGTCTAGTTATATATGAGACTGTTTTCTGTTATCCTATTGTCCCTCCCCACCATGACATGTTGTCTCTGGTTTCATGTCTAGCTGACTCTGTTTGGTTTGTTATTTAGTGGTATCAGAGTGATGCACAACCTATTGTGTATTACCATCATTAGAGATTAGTTCTTTTTCATAGCTAGACTAGAGTTTTCACCAGCTAAATATAGGTAGTTAGTGTGAGAATGTTCCTAGCTAGCTCAATTATATGCCTAAACTCAAGTAACCATGGTGGTTCAAAAAATTATTACCACATGGGAGACTTGGAGTTTTAGGCCATTTTAATTAAATGGATGATGATTTCATTAATATTCCAATGTTAATTCTTAATTCATTGTTTTAAATTTAATAAATACATAATTTTTAAAATTCTTGATGTATTAATGAATGGAAATGAATTCAGTAAGGGTCTTAGGATTTTGGAATATTCTCTAATATCGATTGGTCCTTTTCGCGTTCTTCATAGAATATGACATGGAGAAGTGATCTTTAAAATATGAGAGAGGATGTTTGCAGATAAGAAATATATGTGAATCCTTAAAATGACCCTTCTTTTATTGATGTTGTAATGAATAACATTTATACTATAGGACAAGCAGTTATTGGGAACTCAAGGAATGCAGTGTATTATGCCTTAGAATTTACTAAGAAGCATCCAACCATTATTCATGGTGATAAGGGACCAGAAAATAATCTGAGTGGAATTATTTAATTGAAAATTTATTCAACTTGTTGAATACTACCAATGACCATAAGGTAATTTTTTCATGTACATTATGGAGGGACTGAGAAGGATATTGTGGGAATTCGTCGTGAAACCTATGTTTTATGAGGATCTTACATAAACTTATTTGAAAAAATAATCAATTAGTTATTTCACCCTCAGATATTTTGTGTGAAAATACAAAAGATATTATAAAATTAGATCAATGGGAGCATATTGTTCTGAATTATTCCACCCATTTTGTTGATATTGTGAATTTTACATGATATCTAGTAAGCAATGTGTATCTAAAGGATCAAAGGATTGAGTTGGGACTGAGGCATTATATTTGGTTAATGTTAATTCTCATGTCCATTCATTTTATCCTGTAGGTAGTAAACAAGTATCATTGGTGGAGGCTGAAATATCAGGAAACACTTCTTTGGTTAGAGCCTCAGTTGGGGAAGTTGTTATCCAGGGTGTGTATTGTAGCCAAAAAAATCAAGGGAAAAGGTATTTAGGTTTCTTCAGGTTTAGTTTTAGGGGATTAAACTAGATAGCTATACTTTGAATTATCTAAATCTGGATGGTGTAGTTATACTAAGATGAAGTTTATAGATAAACCTAATATGTTTCATCATTGTAGACTATAGGGTCATACAAAGCATTTCTATGAATGTATATCCAACGGTATTGATGTTGGATCCACTCTAACCAATGGTTTTATGTTTTTATGGATTATTTCAAGGGTGATGTCCAAAATACTCATAAGAAGGGTGTGTTCATGTGGCTATGACCAGATGGATTTATGCATTGGAGTGTCCTCTAATGTAATCCCAACTAGGAAAGTTAATATTATTGGTAAAATGTTTATTTAATATTATATGGTAGTTGATTTATTTGATACAAGTGATACTAATTATTTTAGATCAAGAAATATAGTTGATTTTTTTGGGACTACATTTGTAACATATTTCATTTTTCTTATCTTTTCATACCCTTAGACAAGAATTCAGAACAAGGATTCAAGTATCCCACATTCCTAGTGGTGATAACTGACATTGAGGTTATATAGGGATTTTTAGTTCACGATATTGACATAATAAATAGGAAACATGGAATTTATTGAATGATCATTATGAATTCCATGATATATTTTTATCATTTTTTCATTGATTTTATATCTTTTTATGGGATTACTCATGTTTTTTTAGTGCGAGTGGGACCCTATAATTGGGACAGTGGTGAATGTTGTTCTTTATTATGGGATGATCTCAAGCCAGTTTTCGAAAATATTTTTTCAAGTTGTTGACCCTTGTTCGGGTAGTATGATTTCTATTGTGTTATGTGCATACATTAATATATGTCCCTAGCCATAAAAATTACTAAATCATAAGATAATTTAAGAGTTCACATTATGGGTTTTTTCAGATTTAGAGCATTAGAGTTATAGGTCATAAAAATTACATCACCTCTCAAAAATTAAAAAGTATACACTTCTACTCGGTTTTCATTTTTCATAAAATAAAAACTATTAAAAAAGAAACATGAAAACTTCCATGTTTTAGATAGCATGACATTTCCTTAATCCCATCATTGACCCAATTTATCATTAAGTCCTATGAATTTTTTTTCAAAACGTGGGTTGAAAATAAGAATCTCAGTAAGGGTTATAAAATAAGTTATGAAAACATTTTCCCATCAATAAATACAAATAAATGAAACCATACTTTTCAATCATAACATACATTATGAAATAATTAGATTTATAAATAACACACAATAAACATAAATCATAAATGTCACTTATGGAATACATAACATACATACATTGTATCTTTCGAAGCTACAAGGGGATTTATGTTTTAAATACCTATCATAGTATATTCAATAAATATCTTAGGAGCAACATTAACATTTACCTCTGTCATGATACCCAATGCATTGGTGAGCTGTCTCTGGCTCACCAACCCTAGTTTTATCACGGAACTACCCATATAAATTAAAAATGACCAAGAACCATATCATATACATAACAAAAAAAACAAGAATAAAAGAAAGATAAAATTACCACATTGCAATCACAACATATCATTTCAAGATATTGAAATAATCGAAGCTTTATCAAACAATTTTAGAAACTATTTAATCATTTAATAAGGATATATTTGAATCAAAATGCCGATTCCAATTTGAGGATTTTGATGGAAATGAAATTTTAAAACATTAATTTATATATAAATAAATCCTTAAAAGAATTTTGAAAAATGAACATTAATGATAAATATTTAGAAGAGTAAATATTCGATGCTTTTAAAATGGTGTTTTTGTTAAAGAGTCTTATAACACTTGAAAAACACTTGAATAAACATAATTAATGACTAAAATAAAATAGAACATTTAATGTCATTAGAATAATAATATTCATGATAAAATATTTCAAATGAAACTATATAAACCATATAAAACTGAACTGGTGCATAAAAATAAATATGTCATAATAGGATGTAAATTGATACAAAATCCGGAAAATTGATTGTTCAATTAGATTGAGGATAAATAAATGACATAATTATATGCTAAAAATATATATAAACCCAATATATGTTGATATTAAGTGTAAACCAATCACATTCCATTCACACATATTTATAGCAAGACATAATCAAGATGTAGATGTCTAACCCAAAGAATTGAATTTGGGTTATGAAGTTCCCTTACAAAAATTCAGCAGCCTAACGACATCACTTAAAATCTCAGAAAATGAGTTGATGAGAGAGTAAAGGATCAACCATCAAATGGAAATAAAATTTACCGTAATAAGAATATATATGAACATATCCCAGCATTTGATAATGGAAATTAGAAGACATAATAAAAAATAATTATTTGACTAAAATAGTATGGTGAAAGGTTCCCTTACTGATTTTCTAACTTACGAAACACAAACCACGTGAAAGTGGGATCATAAAATGAAGCTTTAAATACCAATATATTATATTATATTTAATAATAAATACAATCATGGGAAGTACATACATCACACAGAAGGAAATGGGGGCAAATATAGCATGAATCTCATAGGAATAAAAAGTGATATGAAAACCCTTTAACTCAAGTACGACTTTTCTTGTATTTCCCTTTTTCTTCCTAAATAATGAAAATAAGATAATTTTTAATTATTAACAAAAAATTTCCAGTTTATTATTAGTTTTATATCACCTTTTTCCTTGCTATAAAAATTATTTAATTGTTTGAGTTCATATGGGGCATTTGGTTGATGTTCATAACATGAGATAAAAATGAGCTTGTTATAATTATAAATTGTCCATGTAATTGAAATTACATTATCTTTAAAATTATATTCATGATTTATATATCATATATATCATATATATCTAGTATATATTTATTATTAATAGTCCATAATATTTCAATATATAAAAATGAAATGCACCGTTCATGGAGATGGTATATCGTATGTATGAATGAACGCTACTTCATTGCATTTTTTTTAAAGGAATGAAAACAAAATGATACATATGTATTTTATTATTCTAGTATAATATCATATTTTATATTTGTTACATAATCTCATTAACACAATCATTTTTATATTCCATGTATGGTATGAATGAGTGATATCACTTTGAGGGGGCAGTAGTCTGCACTTCCTCAAATGAAATTTTCATATTTACCTATAATTGAAACCATAAAGGTATGATATATATGTAAAATATACTTTCATAGAGAAAAAATAAACATAATATATATTGTATATAAATACAGTTCCATCATAATGGCCACCATTAGGGGCTGTTAGAGATATTTGAACAATCGTCATTTCATTAGACAGTAGTTCACCGTCCACAAAAATAGTATGTTTGTATCCATTAGATGAAAGTTTGTAGAAGTTTAGTATGAATAATTATCATAAAAACAACCTATCATATTGATTATACTATTTTTGTTATAAAATAAAGTTATAAATGGAGTTTATTGGGTTCAATAAGTAAAATAAAGGAAAATAAATTAATAGAAGACACTACCTTTAAATCAGGTAACTCCCTTTGGTATGAACCAAAAGGACTCCCTGAAGTGTCTTCTGCCTAAGATAAGGCTTCCAGAAGGAAGAGATAGATGTATGTATTTTAATTGGCTAGTGTTTTTATGATGTAAAGGTCTTGATAGATGTGAGTAATGGGATAGAGATCATGGCTTCTAATTAAGGGGAGGAGGGGCTCTTTAGGAAAGTTGAAAACATTATTTTATTATAAACTAATTTTTGGTTTCAAAAGGTTAAAAACTCTATAAATTAAAATATAAGAAAAATATTGATCGAAATAAAATCATCCAACAATAACTGGACAGGTTTTGGATAGTTTTTCAAATTTTATAATCTGATTTTTTTTAAATAATTTATTAATAAGTTAATCACTACATCATCATTGTGTCATAAATAATTTTATTTATATGATTTCTAAAAATTTTAAATAAAATACCATTATGTAAAAAATAATTTTAGATTTCAAATTAATATTTATAGTCAAAGATATATCTTAGATAACCCAATGTGAAAATTGATTTACTAAAAGATATATTTTTCTGTAATTTTTCTCTTTAGATTAAATTAATAAATAAATGGTGTCATTTCACTATTATGTGGGTCCATGGGGTCCCAAAATTGACAAAAGGATTCCCATGGGAATAAATTTATCATCATATAGGATTCAGACATGTGTTAGGGTAATTTATTATTATTATAATATTATTTGTTAGCCCTTATTTTTTAGATTTTACATTTTAACCAAGGTAAATAAAATAATTGCTAAAAAAATATTCATAATGTCAACAAAAGTTACTTATCAACACAATTTAGACCTCCTAATTCCAAATATGTAATTTATTTTTCCAAATTTAAAACCCATAAGTGGCATAAATTAATTTAATATTAATTCCCATTGTCAAAACAAAAAAGCGTGGTTTTAAGAAATAATATCTATTAAAATATTTATACGTGTTTATGATTAATTTAAGAGTTAAATTACTTCCCATGACAGAAATTGTATTAAATGGTAAAAATATAATCCAATAAAACCTTATAATCAATTAAAATAATATTCTAAATATATAAATAAATTATATTAAAAGGCTATATTGAATTAAAATGCAGTAATTTTCACTATTCAATAAAAATGAACATTTTCAGAAAAAAACTCCAAAATTTCATCGAAAATATATTTTTATATCCCGATACTAAAGAAGAATATTATTTTGTCAAATAAAAAATATTAATGTGAAAAATAAAGTAGATATAAATATAATTTCTCCATCAAAAGGTGGTAAATCGACATTTTAAAATATATTAAAGTGTTTATGCCTAAAATTGGATTCATTCTAATTTTAATTTTCTAACTTTTATTGGTTAAATGTAAAAAGAATTAAAAAACATGTATAATCATATTTTAATTAGTCATGTTAATTCCTACCGATAAAATGGATATGTGTTAACTACCATTTAAAATAGTAATGTTATTTTATTATTTTTTGGTATAACATAATGTTGTGTGTAACATAAGATTTCCTAGAAATCCATTATTTCATAATAGGAACACAATAGAAATTAGAATACCATTTAAATTAAAATTAATATTTAATTCACAAATATAAATAAATATGAAAATTTAATATTCTTTTTTCACCTCGGATGTTACATCTTTCCCCTCTTTTAGGAGTTTCATCTTCTCTTTTTTAAAATTGGGCGTGGAAACTTCAATAAAAGTCCCACATTAAAAAAGATTCAATAAACCTATCAATTTAATAAAAATTAAAGAGAAGTACAAAGGTCACCTTAGATAACCGATACATGGATTCCATTAAATCATGGATATAAAGGAGAAACTAAATTTCATGTTCTAATATAGATTGATAGAAAACATGATTTAGAGAACGTTAACAACTAGAAAATCACAAACATTTGATAGGTTAAGCACTATTTAGTTTCCTAGTAGGAAAAGTAAACAACCAACATTTTTTTGTCTTAAGATAATTTTCAAAAATTTGGAGAATTTTTTATGAAATTGACTAAGGAAATAACGAAATACACTTACTTTTCTATTACAGTTTCATCCTTTAATAAGTTTCTAACAAAAACTCCTCTTTTCATTAAAAGATGAGTATTCAAGATGACTTGTTTTCATATGAAGTGCTAGAATCAACTTATAGAGAATAACCTAAACCACAAAAGATGAACTATATATTTTCTCTATATTTAGACATTAACCCAAACCAAAATGGTTAGTAAAATATCAGATAATCCCAAAAAAAGACAGTCCTCTAAACAAATAAATATAATTCCTAATCATCAAAATTCTACAAACAATACCCAAAGTTCAACAAAGACCATTTAATAAACAACTCTCCATTAAATTCAAAAAATTAAACCAAACTAAAATAAAAACCCAATACTCAGATGGATTTAACCGAGCCTTCCATAGTAAATCTTACCATTTATCTTCAAATTACATCTACTACTCATAAAGTTTCATACAGAATTTTCAATATTCTAATCACATATTATCTATGATTGGCTAATCATTTAAATAAATAACCAAAATATCCATAAAACACAGATTATTCCAAAATAAATTTTCAACCGTTATTCCAAAAAATGAAATACCGTAGTTTTCTATTTTCCATAGGCATATAGTATTTCTATAATAGAGATAACGTCTTCCAAAATAACCATTATCACTTAATCACCAAATAATTTTCATATCTAAGGAAGTCTATTTGATAAAACCTAAGTTCCAAAAATCAACTTATTCTTGATATATAAAATAATTTAACTATTTGAATAACTCATACAAACTAGGTACTTCACGAAGGCCAGTATAAGTTGATGCAACCTTGTCACCCTTCGATTGTTTGTTAGATTCCCAAGGCATTGCTGGACATGATGGGATGTCACCCATCTTATCGTTTGTCCATTTTTATAAAACTCAAAAATGACCATAACATGTTTTAACCTAATAAGTTTTTATATAGCTTTCATTTTCATCAAAACACATTAATAACTCAAAATATTAATTCATTAAGTGTTACATATATTGTCATTTTTCTAGTTCACCTCCATATGATAAAATAAAACTATTAATAATAGAAAGAACAACATACCTTTATCATGGATTCTATATGCTTTCATCGTCAACTTGTTCACATAGGTAAAAGTTAAATTTATTACAACAAATATTTATATATTATTCAAAATCATTTTCTTCTTTCATCCAAAAAAACTTATAGAACATGGGTCATAAGCGTGTTTAAAGAAAAATAGTTTTGGGAAATAATCATTTATAACATAAAACTTCAAAACATTTGATAAACTATTATTTTTATAAAATAGTCTGACTAAGTTTGAGTTGAAACGATCAATAAGTGGTCCTTTAGAATACCATAATTTTGTGCTCGCAGACTATAATTTGAACGAAAAGATAAATAGGTTGCCAAGGGTATCCTTATTCAACACCTTTTTCAAAATCATAATATGCTTCAAAATCTTGTGATAAGGTAAAATAGTTTTAAATTCCTTGGTAATATATTCCATTATTGAAAATATGAGAATATTGAGAGAATAGAATTTGATTAAATAAAACTCATGATTCATGATGATATCGAGTTATAGAAGAGGTTTTCGATATCTCAAACAACTGCATTCAATTGTGTTGAATGTTATAAAATGTTTCAAAATCATTTGGGCTTGACATTGAAATAATTATTGCAAGAAATTCATCAGGAAGAGATATAAATGTCATTTGAGATCCTTATCTTTACATTTGTAACCGAATTTCCTTGATCTGAGAATGTTATAAAACAAGATTTAACTGAAATAATAGACATAGTTACTAACCATGTATTAAAAAAACGCTTAATCCCTAAAGTTTTCTAAACCTATATTAGATACCAACTATAAGGTCTCATCCGTAAACATTACATAATCTTGAGTTAAATCAGGAATTCACATTAAGGATATTTTCAGTTTTATATATTTATAGAAATAGTCCATATTAATTACAAATCATATTGAATATTACTTGTAGACACTTCTACTCAGTTTCCATTTTTTTAAAAATAAATACTCTTAAAAAAAGATACATGTCAGGTTCCTTGTTTTAGATATCATGACTTTTCTTAGATCCAATCCTTGACCATATTCAACTTTAATTCCTAAGAAAAACATTTCAAAAATTGTGAGGTAAAAAAAAAGCTCAGTAAGGGTTGTAATATAAGCAATTAAGACACTATCCCATTAATAAATACAAATCAATGAAACCGTGATTTTCAATGATAACATACCTTATTAAATCATATGATTTATTAATAACACACAGAAATCATAAATCATAATGGTAACTTATGGCATACATAACATACTTACATTGTAGCTTCAAATCAATGTTGGGAGTTATGTGGGGAATACCCATCACATTATATTCCCTATATATTATAGGATAGACATTAATGTTTAACTCTATCACATTACCCAACGCATTAGAGAGCTATCTCAAGCTCACCCCCGTAGGTTTATCACAAAACCACCAGTATACGTAAACAATTCCCATGAACCATAAAATATTCACTAAACATTAAAGAAGAATAAAAAAAAGATAAAATTTCCTCATTTCAATCACAATATATCATTTCATTATATTGACTTAATCAATGATTTATCAAAACATTTTCAAAACCATTTAAAACGTTTAATGAATACATTTTTGAATCAGTATATCCCATACAAATTTGAATCTTTTAATGGAATTAATATTTTAAAACATTAATTTACATATAAATAAATCCTTAAAACACTTTTGAAAACATGGAAAATAATGAGAAATATTTATAAGAATAAATAATTGAAGCTTTGAAAATGATGTGTTTGTTAAAGAGTGTCGTAACTCCTAAAAATCCCTTGACAAAACATAATTAAATAATAAAATGAAACAAAACTTTTAATATCATATGATTAAGGATATTCATGATATACTATTTCAAAGGGCAGTATATACACCATATAAAATTTAACTGGTGCATAAAAATAAATAGTTCTCAATGGAATGTAAATTGAGATTAAATCCCATAAAATGATCGTACTATTAGATTATCGATAAATCAATGACATAATTATGTGTGAAAAATATAAATACACCAAATATAAGTGGATATTATGTTTAAAAAAATAATAGTTCATTCAAATATATTTATAGATAGTCATTATCAAGAATTATAATTTTAACCCAATGAATTTAAATTGGGATAAGAAGTTCCCTTACAAAAATTCGGTAGCCTGACGGTGTCATTTAGAAATTCATAAAATCAGTTTATTAGAGAGAAGATGATATATAATCACATTAAAATAAAATGTACATCAAAAATGAAAAAATATTAACAAGTCACAACAAAAGATAAATGAAATTAAACCTCTTATCATAAAATAAGTCTTTGACTAAAAGAGTAAAGTGAGAGGTTGCCTTATTGATTTGGTAACATATGAAACATAAACATCATGAAACGAGAATAAAATGAATAAGTAAATGTGCATAAATTAAATTATATTAGTCAAATTATACAATCATGGTTTGTACATACACCACATAATAGAAATAGTGGGAAATATAGCATGAATACCAAGGGAATAAAATATGAGATGAAACCCCCTTACCACAAGTCCGATTTGTCTTTCATGTTCCTTGTTCTTCCTAAATAATAAAAATAAGTTAATTTATAATTTCATAGGAACATTTTTCAATTTATTTTTCATTTTATATCACTAATTACCTTTCTATATAAATTAGTTATTTATTTGAGTATATATCAGGCATTTTGTCGATGTTAGAAACATAAGTTAAAAATGAACTTGTAATAATTATAAATTGTACATGTGACTGAAATTACATTATCTCTAGAATGATAATAATGATTTATATATCAAAAAAATCTAGTATATATATATATAATAGTCCATATCATTTTTTATATGAAAATGAAATGCATCGTTCATGGATATGGTAAGTCGTACGTACGCATGAACGATGCTTCGATTTCATTTTTTAAAAAGGAATGAAAACAAATTTATAAAAAGGTATATTATTATTCCAGTATAATATCATATTTTATATACATTAAACAAGTTTATTAACACCATCTTATATACCTTTCCTGTATGGTATGAATGACTCATATGACTTTGAGGGGCGGTAGTCCACACTTCCTCAAATAAAATTATCGTATTTACCCATTATAGAAACCATAAAGATATGATATAAATTAAAAATACAGAATAATAATGATAAAAAACATAATATATATCATATATAAATATAGTTCCGTAATTATGGAAACCATGAGAGGCTGTTGGGAATAATTGAACAATCATCATTTCATGAGGCTGTAGTTCACCGTCCACAGAAATAGTATGTTTGTATCCATTAGATGGAGGTGTGTTGAAGTGTAGTTCCAATAAATATTATAAAAACAACATAGTATATTTATTATACTATGTTTTTATAAAATAATGTACCAAATATAGTTTAGTGGGTTGTAGAAGTAATATAAAAGAAATGAACTTAAGAGAAGATGTGACCTTTAAATCAGGTAACTCCCTTTGTTTTGAACCAAAAGGATTACTTCACGTGAGTTACGCCTTTGAAAAGGATTCTAGGAGGAAGATAGGTATGTAGGAAGATTAACTGGGAAATGGTTTTATGATCCAAGGGTTTTTAGAGGTGTCAGTAATGGATTAGAGGTTATGGATCTCAATAAGGGGGAGGAGTGTCTCTTTAAGAATGTTTGAGAACATTATTTTATTATGAAATGATTTTCGTTGTCCAAAGTTCCAAAACTCATTAAATACACAGATAAGGGGAATAATGTTAGAATTAAAATCATATAATAAAAACTGGACAGTTTTTAGATTGTTTTTCAAATTTTATAATCTCATTTTTTTAAATAATTTATTAATAAGGTAATCATTACATCATCATTGTGTCAAAATTAATTTTATTTATTTGATGTTTAAAAATAATAAATAAAATACCATAATCTAGGAAATAGTTTTATATTTTAAATTAACATATACAGTTAAAGATATAACTTATATAAATGCATTTAAAATTGATTTAATAAAAGATATATGTTTTGGTAATTTTTGTCTTTACATTAAATTAATTAATATAAAGTGTAATTATCACTCTTATGTGGATCAATGGGGTCCCAAAATCGACACATGGATGCCCATGGAAAAATATGTATCATCTAAAAGGATGAGGACACGTGTTGGGGTAATTTTTTATTATTATAACATTATTTTTTTACCATTATTTACTAGATTTACATTTTAACCATGGTAAATAAAATATTTACTGAAGTAAATATTAAAAATTTATTAAAATTAATGTTACATATTCACACAATTTGGTCCTCCTGATTCCAAATATAAAATTCAATTTTAAAAATTCAAAACACATAAGTGGATGAAATTAATATAAATTTATTTCCCATTTTCTAAACAAAAGCGAATTTTTTAGAAATAATATTTATCAAAAGATTTACACTTTTTTATGTTCAATATAAGAGTGAAATTACTTCAAATGACCAAAATTGGATTAAAAGGTAAAAATATAATATAATTAATCTTTATAACAAATTTATAGAATATTATAAATATATAAATAAATTAGATTAAAAGTCAATTTTGTATTAAAAAGCTGGTTTTTCCCAATTCATTATAAAGGGCACATTATCTGAAAAATGCCAAAATTTCTCCAAAATAAATTTTAATGTCCCAATTATAAATAAGAATATTATTTTTTCAAATATTACATATAAAAGTGGTAAAAATATATTTAAAAAGTGTTCTCTATCAAACGGTGAGAAATCGTCCTTTTAAAGAATATTAGAGTTTTTATGCTTAACATTGGATTATTTCAGAATTTAAGCTTCTAAATTTCATTGGATAAATGGGAAAACATTTAAAAACAAGAATAATCATATTTTAATTATTACTATTAATTCTTTCCAATAAAATGGTTATTTGTTAACTTCCATTTAGAATAATAATAATATTATTTTATTTTTCTGTATAACATAACATTGTGTGTAACGTCTGATTTCAAAGAAACCCATTGGTGAGTTTCAGGTACTCCATAGAACATGGATTCCCCTTTATAGTAAAATTGATATTTTATTAATAAATATTAACAAATATGAAATTTCCATATTCTTTATTCTCCTGTGATGTTACAGCTATGGTCTTTCTGGATTATTTTTCTAGTTTACCACCATAATGAAAGGTCATGTTTACCAATGCCCTTATCCTTGTTATGATACCCATTTATATTCCATCATATCAAATAGAACCTACTATATTGTTGGAACATAAATACCATCCTGAGGACCTAGAGTATAATGTATTAAATCATCATAGTGTGTCACTAGGGTATTTTATAATTTATTTTTATATGAAAGTTGTTGAGAGTCCCCCACTTTTCATGTAATATTAAATGTTTAATCGAGTGATGGTTATGAAAAAATATCATTTTTCCATGACTGGTGAACGATTTTAATATAATTATGGGGAAATTTTATTTTCAAATATTTACATTCAATCAGATTACCATTATTTGAGATTATGAGAAGATGATTTACCTTTGACAGTGTTCGGGAGCCGGTATGGGCATTTTAAGTTAGTATTTGTTCTTTTTTTCTCACTAACACACCTATGGTATTTATGGATTTTTTTTAATTCAATCAATCATATGTTCTTGTAATATTTTGTTGTCAGTTTCATGGATGCTATTTTGGTGTGCTCTAAGTTAGGGGAGGACCATACATACCATTTGGATATCATTCATTATACCTTGAATAAGAATGGACTGTATGAAAATATTTCCAAATGTTAGTTCTTGAGAAGAAAAATCCAATTTTTATGGAATTTTATATATGATAATTGAATATCATTAGATCTTGAGAAAATATTGCTTATAATTCCCTAAGAGCATCCCATAAATGTGTCTGAGGTCTGTTGCATCTTGGATTAGTTTTGGTAATCTAGATGGGTTGTTTAGGATTAATCAAAGACCACATCATCTATGATAGTTTAAACCTATAATATTGTATGGATTAAATTGATTAAAAATTTTATATATAATTTGAGAATCTAATTTTGATGTTAACATTATCATTAACATTGAATCTTCTAGAACTAGGTTTGGGTTATGAAGTTTTTGGTGATGCATCGAGTATGGGTTTGGTATCTGTATTGATGCATGGGAAATTGGTGGTGGAATATGGATCTCTTTGGGTAATCCGTCATGAGAATAACTACCCTACTCAAAATAATTATCTTGAAGAATTTATAAATTCACTCCAAACATGGTGTCATTATCTCTTTGTAGAGAGGTTACAGTACATTCTGATCATAAGAACCTGCAATTTATTTTTACTCATAGGGATATAAACATTTGATAGAGACTACAGGTGGAGTATCTTTATTATTTTTATTTTGATATTATATACACTCATTTGAAATTGAATGTGGTTTCTGAATCATTATACAAAAAACAACCGACAAATGTCGTGAAGGAATTAGTATAAGAATAGTTTATGCTATGTTTTTTTTGATATGAGCATCGATGTGAAAGTGGTTTGTGGATATGAGTTCTTTTTATCGATTAATGTTGACTAATATTTCTATTAGTGAGTTTGGGTTGATCAAATTATATATGCTATATTCCAAAAAAAATATGTAACAGGTGTTATATTGGTGAGACCTTAGTTGAGTGGTCCGGGTCTCCCAGTGGTGCATTGTGATTTCATAGTAGGTCGGACACTCTGATTTATATGAGGTAAGTGTTTATGGATATTCAAAACTGTTCATGATAGTCCATAAATATGGGAATACCAATATGTATCATGAATTGATATACCAGTATTGGTGTCGATGTATGAGGCATCCGATTGTAGATTTATTATAATGGTTTCCCATCAGTAAAAAAATAAGGTTGAACACCAGAGATTTTTTTGGGTTTGTTACAACCCATTTCCATTCTTTTATGGAATTGGTATGATATTTCCATGGAATTCATCATTGGGTTTCCACAGAATCCTAGTGTGAAGGATGAAATTTTTAAGGTCATTGATCGACTAATGAAGTTAGATAAATTCATTCCAATCAAGAGATTTAAATGTTTAACCATCAAAGACATATACATCGGATACATTATGCAAATTACTAGGGTCCCCAGTATGATTTTTTATGACATGGAACAAAGGATCATATCCAAACTTTATAATGTTTAATAGGAGGTGATAGGTTCCAAATTGAAATTGAGCATGGCTTATAATTTATATATGGATCGACAAATATTGAGAGATGTCTTGGTTCTTGAGGATATGCAAGATGATTTTGTTTTTTATTTAGGTCGATCATGGGAAAATTATTTTAAAAAGGAATAATTTTCTTAAAAAATTAGTTACCATGATAAATTTAATATGGATTCCTTTGAAAAAAATTATAGTGTCCTTGTCGATATCCCATTTGTTGGGAAGAGTTTGGAATGTGGTTCTTGTTTGAGATGATTCATTCATAGGAGATGATGGAAAAAGTGAAGATGATCTATAGGAGGTTGGTCAAACACAAATCCATCCAAAATATTATTTTCACCATCGTCATCATCCTATAGATATTGAGGTTCGTTCGGGTTTTCTCTAGTGTTTCACCTCTCTTGGGACATCGTTGGTTGTGTAAGAAAAGAACATATGTTTGTTGGCCCCTTTTTGATGGAAGAGTGACTATGATAAGTGGAGTATTAGTTTTACTTTCCTTCTCATTTTAATTTGAGTCACATATTATCTCATGTTTCGTAGCTAAAGAGTTACTGACTAAAACCTTACAATGGTATTGGATGGGATGATATTGATCTTAATCATGATACCATCATTGTTGAGAATCCATTTTAGATTTTTGGATCGCAAGGATACAGGACAACATGGTAAAATGATTAACACAGTACAAGTATTGTAACAGTTTTTATGGAATATATTTGACACATTAGACTAGGAATCATTTATCAGTTAGTAATGACCATCTCTTTTTGTAGGCGTAGGATCATGAGGATGTTTTGAGGATGTAATGATTTTATAGTGGGGGAATTTTAGAACCCACTAGAACTGAGGAAAACTTTATTTTTTTTGTTTTTTATAGGTTTTTATATAGTTTTTGTGGGAACCAAAGTCAACAATATAGATTTATGGAGGAGACTAACCAAACACATAGTTTGTGAACAATTGGAAATAACTATTCTGAAACTGTGTGGTATGGATATATTTTTTAATAGTGTGGGTTTTCTAGGTTTGAAAATGGTTAATGATAATTCTCATCTCACCCTCAAAACCCATATAGGTTCAATGTGTTTTTTAAAATGGGGTTGCATAGATTGAACATACAAGGTGGATTTTTATAATAGATTCTATGGATAGTATTTATAGAGTGATAGTACCCACCAACGGTTGGAAAAAGGTTTTACTAACCATACAAACTAACCGTGTGTGACACTCAAATCCTTTAATATGTTTGTTTTCACACTTTTCCCTCTTGGTGAATTTTATTCCCATTTACCTACTAATTCAATATAATCTATACATAATACTTCTGTAAAAATATAGTGGCATCTTCCGTGGTATTCATGGAATTCTCCCAGTGTTCATGGAAAATTTCTCAATGTATGTTCAGGTTTTTATGTGGTTTCCTCTTCCTTTCATAGATCCTTACTAGATCTATCCTCACCTTGTCTCATAGGAACCCATGTATGATGGGTATTTATTATATATGTGGGTGGATGGAGTATTTCCGTGTTTCATTTTTATCTTGAATCATGAGGACCCGATCTACTCTTACCCGTCATTGTTTTCAATGGAGTTTAGTTCTACATCTTTTCCTAAGATAGTTGACTCTATAGGAAGGGATAATTATAAGAATTTATTATTGTTCATGTAAATTAAGATGGTTTATTTATTGAATTATTATTATTTTTATTGAAATGGAATTTTTGGAATGAATCATGTTTTAGTGGCGGTATATTTTAAAAAAAATCTCAAAAAAAGTTCGGGATTAAATGTTTGAATTATGGTTTTAGGTTAGAAATGGGATTTCAAAAATTAGGAGAAATTATATTGTCAATTATTTTTTATAAATTATGATTATTATTTTTAAATGGATTTTTTGATAACCAAAGAACATTGGGACATTTTTGTTCCATGGGAGTATAAATTTCTCTTATAGTTTGTATAATTCAATTTGAGGTTTTTTAATATTTATAGACTATAAAAGAACGTGATATCAGTCTGTTCCAACAAATTCTTGGTTTAGGTTTCATTTATTTCTATTACATATTCCCATAGGAACGGTGCAAATATAGAGTTCCTTTAATTTATTTTTTATCACATGATGGATTTTAATAAGGATAGTTTCTCACATGTATTTCACATGAGGTTTTAACACATGGTTTCACAGGATGGATTAATTCATGGATATGTGTTTACTGACATACCATATGGTGTGTGAGTGTGATTTACTATTTTATCACATATACATTTTATATTCCTAGATTTCTGAATATGAAATTATTTTTTGAAAACCAAAGGGAATGATTAACAAATCGTGTTGGATTTTTGAAATTGTTTTGAAAAACTATTTATTTTTTAAAATATAGAACTACTTCATTCTTACTATTATACATTGTATGGAATTTTTTGTGGTATCATACTAGGCTTTGTGATCAAACATATTTCTTTCTATTGGGTGTTTGTAGATGTTGTATTATTGGATCTATATAAAGGTAAATCCATGCTGTAGTACACATGTTTCTCTCATCATTAAATCCTATGTTGTGGAATGGTTTGTTGGTGATGACTATTCACATGGATACTTATTGGTTTTTCATTTTCATATTTATTGTTTAAGTGGGATATATTAGATTGTATTCTTCTTTGATACACATTTTTATTAATGATTTTACTCGACTTTCCTATATTGTTTTTTATATACGTGAAATGTTTCTTTTAGCATATTGCATCCACAGTGATGGGACATTTCTGGTGTCTTACCTAGTTGAATATTTATCATTTTTTTACATTATAATTACCATTTTTATATTTTCATCTCAAGACTTTTGATCATTATTTTACCCATACCAAGAGAATTTCATCAAAAGGCCCACTTTTAAATAGACACCTATCTGGAATGATAATATATGTGGGTAATTTGTAAAATTTTATCTCTAAAATCCAAATCATTTTATTCCCCTATATTATTTATTGTGGTTTTACATTTCTATCCACTATTTTAGTTTTCCAATTGCATCCATTTTTAGGAAACCAAATATTTTTTCAATTCATTTCAGAACCACCCATTTTCATTATCTTTATTCTTTTCATTCTTTTACAGAAGTAATTTTCTATTCCAAAATAATTAAATCCAGTCATTTTCTACTATATGAAAATATATAAAATCATTAATTAAATTTCATACATTATTTATATGGTTTATTTTCATCAATGAATGAAAATAATCCCTTTTTAACATTTTCAATGTAAAAAATCATTTCATTAATTTTTTATTATATATATAACTTTTATATACATTTTTTGGTTTATAAAAGATTTTTTTTAATATTACATAATTTTATAAAATATTTTAAGATGACTTAAAAAGATCATGAATAGTTATTATTTGAAAATTTATTTTTTCTAAAACATCTAAAAAGCTGTTTTCATTTATGTAACTGACCTTTGATATATCTTATGTTTTCACATATATTATTTAAATGATACCAACCACCTTTTTATCCCAAAAGATTAAGAATTTTTTATATCATAGATATGGTCGTTCAACTTTTCTGTACTTCGTACTCATTGTTGGTTTATAAGAATTATTTTTTTACATTATTCCATTCTGATGAGAAAACCGTATTTTCCATTTATTTGATTAATGGGTGGGAACATATATTTGGAACATTAAATTATTGGTGATATTATTGACTTAATTATTTTCCCATTATCTATAAATTGTAAAAATCATATTCTCTATCATCTTCATTGAAGGTTACAAACCTAAAATTCCATTGAATATCATTACATCCACTTTTATTTTCAAAGTGTACATAATACTATGAATTTTGATAGAATTATGAATATTTTTACTTACATGATTCTATTTGAGAAATTTATGAAAGCTATTTTATATCCATGGTTTAATTGAGATATGATGAATTAATTGATTTTAAGAGGGGATCATATTTAAGGATGATGATGGGAGGGGTCCTATATCTCACTCTAATTATTTTTAAAATGTTTTATATCTCATGAGATAATGTATTACGGGAATTCTAGGATATACTAACAAATTAATGGGTGGGACTTCTTGTATATGCTAACTGACTAATATGTGTTGCATATTAGGCATTATTAAAAATTGAATGGTGGAATTCTTTGACGTACTATAATAAAAAAGGGTGGTACTTCTTGGATATTCTCACAAAATAAAGAGTGTATCTTATTAGATATTCCCAAAATATAATAAAACATTATTATTATATTTTTTCATAATATTATACATATTATTTTAAATATGTTATGCACTCATGGATCTTGTTATTGACTCATGTTTCCACACTCTCTAGATTCATTTATTATGTCATTCCACAAATCCTATTTTATTATATATGATTTTTTGGGTATAAAATTCTTATGTTTCATTGTTTTACCCATATAATCATCTTAATATTACATATGATCTATTATTATTATCACTTATATTTACCCTTTTTATGAATTTGAGATCAAAACATTATTATGTTTATATTTCTCTAGTTTGTTATAAAATGTAATATATATGATTTGTCTATAAGAGTTTCTTATTTGTTGAGTTTTGTGTTAAATTTTGGAGAATTTATATGGGATACATTGTTTTTATATAGTGGAAAAAATGTCATTTTCTTAAAAAGAAATAAGTTTTTATTTGTTAATGTTTTTTTCTACTTATCTAAAACACTATTCCTAAAAAGGTTCTTGGAATAAAAATTTTACATTATTTATGAGTTATATTCTAATTAAGAATCTATATCAAAAACAGTTTTGAAATAATGTTATTTATATCACTAGATCAAAGAGTGTGGGTCTAGGGTGATAGAGTAATTTTCGAGATAGATGGTTTCATGCCCAAGAAGCTTAAAAATAAAATAATTATAACTAGAAGATAATGAAACCATGAAAATTATTTTCAAATTGAATATATATTTATATAACTATTGTTATATAAGTCCAAGGGACGATAAAAACATCTTGAACATAATGATTAGTTTTCAAGACCAAATATGTATTGCCAATATTTGCATAGGTGGGTCTATGAGAGATCTACCCAAGATATAAAGAGAATATTTTCAGATGCGATTCATGAAAAATTTGTGAAATGGGGTAAGGATGTCACAAAAGTGTTGATATATAGTACATAAATCCACCCAATCTAGTACATACAGAATTTTGTGGGTTAATGAGACATCAATCAAATAAAGGCGATCTAAATATAAATATATTGATTCATGATTTCTCAAAGATTATAATTTTTAGATTACAAAACATATATATAATATTTTGAAAGAGAATAAAATGAGTAGATATGTAGAAAATGGATTAAAGACTGTTTATCAATATGTTATGAACAAATATTGAGATAGGTTTCACTTGAAATTCCATTGAATTATATTTTTATAATAATTTTTATTAAAAAATAGTATATTAATCTTTATACAGCATAGTAAAATTGTTTTTATAGAGAAATGATATATTTCTTTTTGATATAGAATGATATATGTTGGATAAATTCAAACCAACAAGGTTATTTTATAGAGAGGCTATTTCTATAACTATACACATTGTAAATAAAAAAATTGATATCTAGATCAAATATAACTAATTATTATATTAAATACAAGAATAAACCAATAATAAACTATTTTAATGTGTCTAACAGTCTATACATTATGTAAAGAAAAAACATGGATCTATGAAATTTAAATAATAGACCTAATTAAATTATTTTCATGGAATATTTATCAAATGGAAGAGGTTAAATATATTTTAAAATGAGGATTCACCATGAGTTTTATTTATTTAATGTAAAGATAATTGTAAATAAACCCATTCTGATTAGATTTTATAATTATATTTTTATAAATTATAATGAATAGTTCATTTGTAATTTTTTACTTGTTTTTTATTGGAATTTGAAAATGAATCAATCAAATTAAATTTATATTCAAACCATAATGGTGATGAAAAGGGTATTATTCAAAATGAAAATAAAATGTATAAATCGATGTAAAAAACATTTGATCATTAAATTTTCATTATGAATCAGGAGTCATCTGTGAAAACATGAAGAAAGATAAGATATGAAAACCAAAAAATTCCAGTTTCACAAAGTGATCCACATTTTATCGATGAATATATTGAACTCGATAAATGGATTAATTACCTGAATTATGAGACAGATCCATTTTAATAGATTAACACTTGGTATATTTTTCTAATACTAAAATCAAAATAATATTATCAGTACCATGTGTGTGTTCTATAACAAAATCCAATGATGGTGATATATATGGAAAAAAATTAAAATTAGTATAAAAGAGATACTCTCAAATTTAAGGAGTTGACATGGAATAAATTTATGCACATTTTATGTAAATTGAAGTTATTAAAATGTTTCTACATATTAAAGAACAAAAAAACATTAATGTATATTTAATAGATATAAAATCAATATTAACGAATGGTGATTATAGTGACCCACAAATTTCATCCATATATATTACAAATTACATGATAAATATTTAGTGTATACGAATATGATCTACATAATAATCATATTGGATTAGTGTCTTGAGGAACATGGATTCCTAAAAAACTTATTCATAACTAATATACAACATCTCCAATTAAGTTATTCATAACTAAACCCTTTATAAATATCATACATAAAACATGTTTTTATAAGATAGATAAAGGAATCATAAGAAATGGTGAGCATTGATTCTCAGTAAGGGTAAAAAGTGGAGATATTAATGGTCACATAAACCTAACATGAGCATACGTGTATGCTAACATAAGAATAACATTCTATAACAACACAATGTTTATCATTGATTATACTATTGAGTCATGGCATAAATCATAAAAGTATATATGTCATGAATCATAAAGTACACAATGAACATGATCCTTAAGACAATAGCACTAGAAAAAGTCATAAGTTTCTAGAATGTGAATAACTATATAGAATCCATTATTTATTCAAGGATTACTTCTCAGACTATAATAGTGGATTGGGTTAATTATCCATTCTATCATATATTTATTCAGGTTTCACTCACAAGACTATCATAATAGACAATGTCACTTGCTAAATTGGGTACAATCTATATTATAGACGAAATTATCTAATGAGATATCAACCATTACCCAATTCAATTTAGGGAAATATAATATATCCCCATCCATCACTTTAAAAAGTAATATATATGTGTGACCAAGATCATATAATTTTCATCAAATCATATTCCATGAAAATGAAATTGGTTTCAAAAACAATTACAAATTTTTGCTTACAATATCACTAAGAAAATTAATTGGTTTCAAAATCATATTTTCATCATAATAATAATCCATAAAGAGATTAATGAACCTGGAATCACTAGTTCATATACCTTGTAAATCCTTTGATACATCAAATTAGGTCATATTAGATGAAAAATATCTTTAAAAGATAACATTAATCATTTTATCAAAAAAAAATCCATTTCACTTTGAAATAAATTTTCTGAAACAAATAAAAGAAAAAACAATATTGGAATATAAAAATGGATTCTACTCATTGGGATCATTAATGTATTGTGCAGTCCTAATGGAAGAAAATTCCATTAATGTCATATAGTATATAAGGAAACATTCCTTTCCCACTTTTGAAAATAAAATAAAAAACATCATCATTATGAAAATTAAATGAATATTACCTAGATTTAAAAAAAACGAATAATGAGTAAAAATTACATTATAAATCAATGAAAAATATTATAAAATATATTCCTAGATACATTTTTATAAAAAATGGATATAAAAATATTAATTTCATTTGAAGTGAGATCTATAATCAGTTTTCATTAAAAAATTATTTCAATCTATTTATAATTTAAAATAGAAAAATCAATGGAAAAAATGTAACTTTGAGAAATAGAAAATGGATAATAAAATTAATTATATTATTGATATATAGATCATAAAATTTAATAAATTGAAATATAAAAATAAAAATCCAAATAAAAAATTGTATTCAAAGATAAATCCCTTAATAAATTCGTAAATTTTTTATTGTAAACCCCACGAAGAAATAACCTAAAATTAAAATGAAAATTTCATGATCAAATGTCACAACTTGACTCGTGCTAGGTCTCGAGCTGCAACTACCGCAAGCATGCCTCCATATGCTAGGGGTGGGGAATTGAACCAAAAGAATAATAAAATTGGGGTGTCCTTTTCCTAAGAACCTTTAAACATATACAGGAGACATATGTAGAAGGGCCTCAATTCATTGTAGCAAGATAATATCTTATTTGGGTGGCACTCACTCATCCATAATGTTTTTGATAGCATTACAAGAACTCATCTTATTTTGGAAAGAAATCATCTTTCTCATTAGTCAATAGGTATGGAAAATCATTCCTTACAAATATTTTGTATAGTCGAGGGTCCTCTTTGAATGATCCTGTGGGGATATACTTCCTAGCCCACCCAGAGGGTTGGCACAGATGTTTTTTGGGGACCACAATAACCAGCCTAGCTGGAGGGTCAACCTAGAAGGCCATAATAGAATACAATATCTATCCCTCCTAGAGGGTCATCCTAGGAGTTTGTTGGGGACTACACTAACCTACCCAGATATAGGGTCATCCCATAGTCATTGGGGACTACTCGACCCAACCCAGTTGGAGGGTTAGCCTATAACTAATATAGCCATCCCTGCTAGGTGGTACCTCTCTAAAAGCATCAAGGAATTACAATATCCATCCCTGGTGTATGGTACCACACATAATGCATTGAGGAACTACAATGGTAATTCCTACTCGATGGTACCTATTAGAACACGTTGAGAAACTACACTCTATATCCCTGCAGGATGGTAATTCTGAGACACTCTGATGATTTGGTATGACTGATGTCATCAATGAGTGTCACCCCTGCTAGGCATCACACAAGGAGCATCTCACATGGCATCTCAAAATCCAATAGAGATGGCACCATCACATTTCACGTGGAATGATACTCAGTATAGCCTACTTATTTTCCGAAATTTGAATCTAGAAAAAGGACATTGAAGAAATATAAGATTCATAGAGTGGCACATGGTGCATGTAGGGACCCCATGACATATGACCCCAACTCGTTGACCATCCATGTTCCCAGCCATACTCTGGTACTAAATTGTGCACTAGTACCATTAGGTGTTCCATTATAATCCCGATGTACATGGAAGATCAAATCAAGATACTGACGAGAGAAAAATTATTGTCATTAGTCTAAATGGAAAACACATAATTTCACTGACTTTCCTCCTCAAACGGAACTAGAATCTTTGACTGCATATCTTCATAAGTGTTCCCCACTCTCACAAGATCTGGTTATGAAATAATCCATGGAATCTCCTTGAACACATTAAAATGAATGGCCACTGATATTCAGTTCATGTTTCTATATTTAATGAGGTCATAAATAAGTCTTTACACATCACAGTGAGCATATAAATGAAATTTCATGCCTCGTATATCCAAAATGATCCATCGATGTGATCTTTACGAAAAATTTCACATGATCAACTATCTATTTGTCCAAATAAGACACCTTGTGAACAAGAAGAATTTCACAACATTTAAATTGAATTAAAACTCATGGGTTTAACACCTCAATATCAATTTTTTAATCCTGATATTAGTCTCTAATGGTTTGCCTAAAAGATAAGATCACAACTCCTCTGAGAGCTCAAAAATATTATTTTTGATAGAAGAGTTAGAAAAAATATACGATTTTGAAATATTATTATTATTATTATTATTATTATTGGGTGTTTCATGGACCCAAACAACAAAACATAATTAATTATCCACCATTATACCCAAATTCACCATCTTAAAGATAGGTTCACATTGTCACTGATGATACTTGAATCAGTTGTCGCACCCAAGAGTTATGACTGGTCATTGATTTAATAATATTATTACATATATTATTTTATAGGTGTTTTTTGGGACCCAGCAACGAGTCAATGAAAATTAAATTAAATTTCCATAAGATGACTGTATCGTAAATTGGATCGTGCCATCACTGATAGCATGTCAATCCAACACAACATGAGGGAGTTACATGGGTTCAAAGAAATAAATAAATAATATTTTTTATTCATTTATTTATTTTATTTATTTTATTTATTATATTTTATTCCCCCTAGTGTTTCCCCTCCCCACATAGTTCATGTGGGTCATTGCCCCTTTGCACCCTGGTCGCTACTACGCTCACCCAGATGCCCCTAGCCACCTCCTCACTCTCCCCGAGCCACCCCCGTACCACCTCCCAGAACCTTTTCCCTACCACCTGGACCACCTCCTCACCTCACTGGAGTCATCCAAACCGCCTTCCCAGCAATATTTCCTCACCTACATAGTCATGATTCATATCCTCTACCTTCTATATTGACGTTGTTCTGCTCCTCCGTGCTATTGTCATCCACCAACCTCTACTGCCCAGACCAGCCTCCTCGGGTACCTCGCATGCTAACAGACCACCTTTTGTACACCTCACAAAGGCACCACACCTTTTTCTAACCACCAAATATCCATTCCATGATTTTAAATTTTAAATAATCACATATTTGTGATCCTTGTGTTCAGATCTACACAGATCCCATCTCTGCTCGTGATTCCATCATCATTTTGTCGATTCGCCTCAAATCAAGTCACCTAATCATGCTCGGGACTCCTAAAAATTGTCGACTTGGGAACCGCAGGGTTCCAATTTTGATGAATGCATAGAAGTATTGGATAATATAACATATTAAAATGGTTTTAATCATTGGTCAATTATTCTTGTCCAACCGATCAAGAACGTCTGAGTCAGGTTAGGGAAAAACTGATAATGAAATAAATTCTTGTTTTCAGGCACATGTAAGGGGTGCAGATAGAAGAAATAATTACCATCATGATCAGTTGGTTAATCAATGGTGGAAAAACACCAAAGACAAGCCATCCCAATATTGGATCAATCATTGTTGAGGATGATCACAATTGTGCATCGATTAGAAGAAGTTAGTTTGTTTGTCGTGCTTCAATCATCCTAGATCTAAGGATTCATCATTGATCATCATTCATCATTTTAAAAAGAGTAGGAGATGAAAGGGGATGTAAGATCATTATAAAAAATTAGGGTTATGATGAAAAATCAACTTAACCCTAAATTTAAAACCATTAATTAGTTTCAAGAGGCATTTATGAATTAATCAAGATAATTGATTTAATAACTTAAATGTACTTTCAATGAGCTAGGTGTCTGAAAATCACACACTGACTCATTTTATGCTACCCCAAGGGTAAACACTACATTCTGTAACCAACTGTAGTCTTGTATTTTCAATCCAATCAACCATTTGAGATATAATCAATTATTTTTGAAAAACCTTGCACATTGATTAATAAACTTTATTTAATATTTTTTTTATAAAATTAATTCCGTGCACACATAGACTTTGAATTGGGAACTGTCTCAATACATGGATCCGAAATTATTCATAGGAATATTCCAAAGACTAACACAGAATGTCCCGAGACTATACATGATTCCCTTATTAAAAATTATTTGTTCTCGAAGAGAATAAACTATGAAATGTGTTGTATTAATTTAGCTTGCACCAGGATATTACCTACACCGAGATCTATGGACAAAGGATAATTGTGAAACATCCTCATCATCGACCCTAGTAATTTGAATAGAATAAATGTATATCCCTAAATATTTTTATTCCATTCACTAGAAGAAACCATCATGTGGAAATATGAAGGCTATATGGTCACACAAGACATCATAGTCGATGTCCCTAAGAAGATACTACCTCCCTTTCTCATGAAACAAAGAATCAACCCCATAAACTTATGAAAACAATACCCTCTTACTCCACCACTCTATCAAGGTAGATGTTGAGCACAAAAGTGTACTAATTATCGAGGAAGGTGGGTAGACTCATCTAACCATGAGAAGCAAGACACAGAAAGTAGATGGCATACCCCACACATCTTTTCCACTCATGGAAGGTGATTAACCATCCAAAAAACACCCATTAAACCTGAACACACATGTATAAGGAACTAGTTCTCCATATCTCAACATTGTCTTCTTTGGTAGGAAATTTCTCTCCCTCGTGATTTTGACCATGCCACAAAAACTTATCTCAATGTTAAAGGATTACTTTTCCATGTGAATCCAAATCTACATAAAGCATAACAGGGAAATTTCATCCAACCAAGATAAACTGGACACAAAAATTAAGTGTCAAACCCCGAGTGTCTTTACCCTACCATGAAGGAGAGTATCCCAAACAAGAAACCGTTTCCACTCCCAATAGTGGCATCCCAACTTATTATGATTGGTAACTAACCAATCCATGTTATGAAAAAATAATAGGGTATAATTCTACTGTTATAAAATGATTCGTGGAGAATCTATCCAAAAAACCACATCACCCTGAACACACAGGTCAAAGAGACCAATCTACCAGAATCGCCATCAGGAAGGTTCATATACAATTTAGACCTCCACCCCACAAGCTCTCTGTAATCCTTTACCACATGAAAATATGAAGTCTATATCCCCATTAATCTTGGGTGATAAATATCTCTGAAACTCACAACATGCTCTAAAAAAAGGTGTGTCATCTCTCGTTACCACTAGAACCATTAGATGATCTATAGGGCAAACCAGTTTCCAAAAAAACCATCTAATCTACTAGGTTCTGCATTAGTCGGAAAAAGGTGGAACTATCTCGCATAAAACCTATACAACATGATGGACTATATCTTCCTAAAACATTAGAGGTGTTTGTTTCATGAAATTGGGGAATGTGCCCAACTTGTGCCTATCATAATCCTGCTCATGTGGGACTATATTTTGCTCAATGTGTGGGGTACAGAAACCCAACCACTAAGAGGAAGGGGATATCATGAGGGTACCTGAACTGAGGCTGCATTGCTCATTGGGTCATCATCCTGAACCAGAGATACTTTTCTTGATGGCTATCATCATGAAGGAATCATGAAATTTATAAAGGAGTGTCACGGTTGGGGAAGCATATATATCTATATATTAATATATCAATGATAATGGGGAGGTAACTCAAGAAGGACCATAAAAGACTCAATATTATATGAATCATGTACAATTGTTCCCTACAACTAATGTATCAGCGTGATGAGTTGAAAAGTGGGTTACTAGAGTCCTTATGAATGGATACATCAGTCGTTTGTACCATCAATGAACTCCCTAGCATGAGAACCTCTCTCGAGACACATTTACAATCTTTAACTAAACACAACCAAAAACTTTTTATGGAGACATCTGAACAACATCCCATGGATCGAACCACCTCTGATACCACTCTATCATGATCCAACCCATGTCGAGGCTTGATCCACAACTCCCCCAAGCTCACCTCCATAGGATAGGGGGTGGAGAGTTGCTCCGAATTCCCATCAAACTTGCAGAGGCCTTTTTCTAAGAACATGTACACACACACACAACCAAATTAATGAAAAAGTACAGAGGACATGAAATAAGGATAAAAAATTTCTATAAATAAAACAATAATTCAAGAACAACTAAATAATAAATATACATTAATGTAAACTAAGAGGTGAAAGCTGGATAAATACACAGAAAACCATAAATGTTCCACAAGCTGGAAGTAACTAAAAATAAGTAAAATAAATGAGATCTCCAAACTCTTAGATTCCTAGCTATGACTTCTATTTGCAATCCAAGAACCCGTATCCCTAGGTTCCTCTAATTTCAGGATCAAACTATCCAGGATCTGCATAAGGAATGAATCATTCGGGAAAACACCATTTAGGGTGAGTATAATAACACTCAGTAGGACACCTTGAAAAAGAAAAGGTGGAGCGATAAATGATAAAATAAAGCAGAATATAGTAATTAGGATATGGTACACTAAAATTTAATGGAAATAGTACTACTCAACACAACAATATAGTAAATGTTGACTAATAAAAACACAAGTAGCTTGAAATGGTTATTAGATTAACTCTTTACGGAGTCTTCGCTACCAATAGAAGGTGAGTAGACATGTGCATCAATGCAAAGATATGCATGTACACAAAATGGGATACCCCACCTTTCTTCACCTCTATATGAAAGAGAGTCACAAAAACCCACTAATTGGGTACTCTAAGAGGATATCTACATATTCCCAACCAAAGAAACCCAAACGAGTGATTAAGGGGTTCTCCATCTCACAACTCGAACCAAACAAGTGAATAGCCAACAGTTCTATGCATAACCATATGTAATTCCTATAACCTCGTAGTCTTCCTAGCATGAAAATTTTAATAAGGCTCAAATCTCCACACCACAATACAATCTTCTTTGGGTGGCACTCACTCACACACAAAGATTAATATCGTTTCACTAGAAAACATATTAGTGGATAAGGATTCCCAATTTCTTGTGAGTCCATAGGTATTCCAAATCACACCTCACCACATTGTTTCACAGTCAAGGGTATTCTCTGAAAGGTCATTGTGGACTACACTGCCCATCCCCACTTGAGGATCATCTTCAAAGGTCTTCAATGACTATACAAAGCATCCCACCAGGATGGTGAGTGCGAAAGGGTGTCAGAGAATTCTGTACATAGCCTAGATAAAGGGTCAGCTCAGAAGGTCATTGGGGACTACATTACCCAACCCAGCTACAGGGTCATCCTAGAATCATAAATGAATACCATGCCCAACCAAGCTAGAGGGTCAACCCGTAACTTTTCTAGTAAACCTTGCTAGATGGTACCTCTTGGAAAGTATCTAGGAACTACATTGGCCATCCCAGTTGGATGGCACCTCTTAGAAAGCATAAAGAAACTACACTATCCATCCATGATAGATGCTACCTCTCAAAAATAATCAAGGAACAACAATATCCATCGTTGTTATATGGTAGGTCTGGGATACTCTAAAGATACAATAATATATCGGTCATCTTTGGGTGTCACCCTAGATAGGCCTCATAACCAGAACACTTTTTATCACATCTCAAAAATCACTATAGGGGGAACCATCGTGTTATACGTGAAAATTCACTTAGGATTGGATACTCATGGGCCAAAATCAAAGTCCAAATAAAAGGGATACGATATATAGAAGATTCAGAAATTGGTACATGGTGCATGCAGGGCCGCCATGATATGTGACCCTGCCTCATCACCTAGCCATGTTCCCATCCATAATTAGGTATTAAAATGTGCACTATTACCCCAAGATGTGCTAGTGTACACCTAGATTACATTGCACATCTAGTCTATATACTGGTGAGTTTACGATACTCATCAATAGTATACTGGTAAAAAATTAATTTCACTGACATGAAACATTGAGTGGCCCTAGAATATTTAACCACATCTCTTCATATAACATCTCAACTATCACAAGAGTCGGGGATGAAAGATGCTATGGATTCTCTTCAAATATATAAAAATAATCTCCCATTGATATTCAATTCCTATTTCCACATTTAATGAGAACGCAAATAATGAACTTAATATTACATTGTGATGAAAATAGAATTTTGAGGCCTCACATATCCAAACTAATCCCACCATCATGATGCATTCAAAAAAAATATCGGATCGATTATACATTCTTCTTGAATTGGAAAACCAATGATAATGATTCATTTCAAAACATTGTGCCTGAATGGTGTCTCATTTGGACCACACCTCGATCTCAATTTAAAATCCAGATAATGGTTTTAGAACATTCAACTATATGTTCATATCAATGCATATTTGATGGCTCACAAATTTGATGTCGTGTTATAGTGTTATGATAGATGCAATACTCCAAAACAACAACAAAAACAAAAACAAAAATAATAATTTGGGGTTTTTTGTGGCCCTGAACCACAACATGAATAAATTATCCAACCTTAGTCCTGAATCAACCTTTTAAAAGATAGGTCCATATCACTACTGACGGCACATCAAACAGATGTTGAACACATGAATCATGGCATGTCAAATATTTAATAAGGATATTAAATTTTTTATTTCATGGTCATTTTTTGTGCCCAGGAAACGAGTCAGATAAAATTATCTGAAATGGTCTTAAAACGACCGTACTGAAAATGGGATAATGTTGCCATTGATGGCATGTTGATCAGACGCAGCACGGGGGTGTTATGGGGGATCAGAAAATTATTATTATTGTTATTATTATTATTATTCATTTATTTCTTTTATTTATTCCCCCTCCATAGGATTTCAAATCCTTCGTGTTTCATGTGTAGCATCTCCCATGCACACCTAGTCCACTGGCCATTACAACCCTCACTGGACCAGCCTCGGCCACCTCCTCACTCACTCGGAGCCACCACCTGACCACCTCTATGTGCCTCTACCCAACCCCATGGAGCTCCTACTCGCCTCATTGGTGTCAAGAGAATTTTCTCCCAATCCACATTTAATTGTAACAGCCCTCAAGAGCCACTGTCTTGGCCTTATATCATGCCTCTGACCTACTCCTCCCTGCTATTGTGATCATCGAATGGATATTCCTAGACTAGTCTCCTCAACTACCTCCCACGCCATCAGAACTCCCACCGTACATCGCATGAAGTTGTAACACCTTTGGTGAGCCACTGAACCTCCACTAAATGGATGAAAATTTGAAACAATCATAGATCTTTGATTCTCGGGTCCTGATGTACACAGTTCCCATCTCTGCTCAAAATCCTGTAATAAGTTTTCCAATCCTCTTCATATCTAGGTCCCCGATCGATCTCAGGTCACCCAATTATTGTGAATCCAAGAAGCGCATGGTTCCGATGGTAATGAATGAATAGGAGTAGGGGATAAAAACGCATAAGAAGAGTTTTTGGATCATTGGCCAAGAAATATTGGTTATCCAGTCAATAAAGTGTGATTCATGTTATGAAAAAATGATAATGAAATTAATTCGAGTATTCAAGCGCACACATAGGGAACAATTTATTGAAATAATTATCATCATACTCAATTGCTTAATCAAATTTATAAAAATACCAATAGAATTTCCTACATGGATTGGTTTGAATGCGATTGGAAAATATATAAATTACGCAATGATCATAAGATTCTTTTATGTTCATCACACTTTGATATGCCTTGTTACAAGGCTTCGTTATTTTTCTTCGTTCATTGTCTGCCAACGAGAGTGAGAGGAAAGGGGGGTATATCATTGGAAAAATTCAATATTATGTCATCAAATCCTCTTAACCACAAATTTATATCATTTAAATATATTTAAATTTTAAATTTTATCTAAACAATGTAATTTGATTAATCAATTAAACTCACTAACAATTAGCGAGGGGTATGAACATCGCATACCAACTAATTTTATGCTAAGACTAGGGTAAACACAGTATTCCTGACCCAACCATGGTCTTGTATTTCCAATCCCATCAACCATTTGTGGGATATTCCATCCCTACTTAAAAATCATTCATGCGATTTAAAAAAAAATTTAATATTTTTGATAAAATTAATTCTGGGAAGACCGAGACTCAGAGTCGCACACAACCTTATATCCTGGCTCTAAAATTATTCCTATAAATTTTCCAAAGTCATAAATGTATAAACCAAGGTCTCAAAATCATAATAATTTTCATGATATAAGGGAATGGATACACACCTCATAAAATAATATTTCATTATAATGTAATATATGCCCTAAAGAAGAAGATTTGAGATGATAAACACATATATTATGGAAATATCTCAATAAAAACCTCATGTAGGGGAGAAAGTTATAGGGACTTTTAAATTAAAATATATTTCATGAAAATCAACAAAAAATAAACTCATTGGAAATGTATAGACATACAGGTGAAATAAGTGGAAAATATTGAATTTGTTTTATAGAAACAAAAGTGATATGTGAATATCATACCAAATTTTTAAATTTATTTAAATGCACATAAAACTCATATATAATAAATTTATATTTATTATAATTAAATAAAATATTGATTTAAATACTTATAATATCATATATTATCCACTTATAACATCACAATATCCATTTATTAAAAATTCGTTATTAAATTCATTATTCTCTAATGTTCATAGTTTTGTTTTTCTACAGAATTTGGGTTCAGTGGTTCGGGATGTTGAAATTCTGTCATGGTATAATTATGTTGAAAAATTAAATCATGTTATTTATATATCATATATATTCATTACATAGATGTTTATGATCATCCATAAAATATAGTGATTGAAAATGAATTACATTATTCATGGATAGAGTTGGTCCCATGTATGCATGAACGCTCATTAGACTTTTCAGCAGAAGGAAATAAAGAATGGTTGAAAATAATAAAGATTTACATAATCATTAAAATATCATCTATATTAATTAAATATCTCTTTAGTACTATCATTGTAAAATATTAAGGAAAAAACCAATCACATCACATCATATAGGTAGTAGTCCACATGTAGGTATTAGGTACATTATCTATTTCTAATGGATAGGAATACAATAAGGATGATATGATATTATAATTTCACAAGTTAAATATTTAAATAAATTTAATTATAATTGAGAATCCTTTCATAATTATCATCCATGAAATATTTTGAAGAAACATTAAATATATCTCTATGTTGAGGTGGTAGTCCACAAGTACACACAAGTGATACTTTCACTTCCCATGTGATGTGAAAAGGGTAGATAATAGTGGATACGTAAACATAATAATAGTTATGTATTTTCAGTATATTGAGGATATTATTTTATGAATTATAAAAAATATTAAGAGGAGGTAAAAGGAGAAATATATTGAATGATTTCTAGTAGAATGACAATCTCTCCTTTGTTAGGTCTCCTTTAGATTCCTTCTTAAAGAATATTTTAATGTTATTTTAAGAGTATCAATAGCTCTAATTAATTAATGAGGAATTTTAGAATACAATTTTGTATGGTTTTGTTGATTTATAATTCTAATGGTGGGGAAAAGAAGATAATGTTGATGTGTCCCTTTATAATACGAGGATGACAGACATAGAATTTTATAGAAAAATTAAAATACAATATATTTAATCTCATTTTTAATGCTTCAATATATACATTAATTTCAATAAAAAATGTACACAAAAAAATATAATCAGAAAATGAAATTTATATAGGTTTTTGATACATTTTAAGCATTATTGTTTTTGTAACCCCAACATTGAAAAATATAATCCAATGACATGATAACTATTTTTTCAATGTAAAAGGGGTATAATGATACATATAATGTATGAATCAGATTAAATATAATATGTGATGTTTAAAACCATATATTATAAAAAAATTTCCTCTTTTATGATTTTTTTGACTTTTAAAAAAATTAATAAAAATTAATTTTCATAAAATATCATTAATTTCATTTTTTATACTATTCAATCAATTTTCCATTTAATATATCTAGATAGTAATTTAACTCAAATATAAAAACATAAAGAATCCATGATTTGTTTTATAAATCTATAAATTTATGGGAAACTATAACTAAGTAAAAAAATACTTGTTTTATAATTTTTAAAATCCTTTAATTGATTTTTCTACCACTTTCAGAAGCACTATGTTGGCCTTGTATAAGCATTTATGTTAATTATTTCATCACAAAAAATTAATATAAATTACTATTATAAAAAATTATTTAATATTTTAAAAAATTATTTGGGTCCAAAAGGTCATATGTTTATACTTATTTAAAAATTCTGGAGATATTCAAGCAATGGGAGTGTCATTTTTGAATGTTCGTTCCATAAAAAATATACATTCTATTATCAATGGAAACAAGAACCAAAAAGACATATATAAAAATTTGTGATTGATATGTTCATATTTCTCCCTTCCAATGAAATTAATTTGTGTTTTGGGACAACTTTGCAACCGTTCTTCATAGTTTTAAGCCTTTTACCCATATTACCCTTAAAAAGGTAACAACTATATACCGTGGTTACTTTTCATAGTGAACAAAAGTAAAAGGGACCAACTTACCAAATATGAATTAAATGAATCTAAATATGGTATCCATATTTCATGATTCAATTTATATTATTGGTATAAATTAATTTTAATATAAATTTGTTAATCAAAATAAAAAAAATTAGAATAAAAAAATGCTTTTATGCATAAATATTAACACATATAAAATTCATGACATTTTATGATTCAAATGTAATTAATTTTAATTATAATATTTAGAATTTAGTGAAATCATTTTTGATGTCAAATGCATTTTATAAAGCATAAATTACTTTGCAAAAATTTGTGTGCTTATTTACTAAGAATTAATCAATACATTTGTATTAATTAATACCATTAATACTATATTCTAATAATTTTAATCACATTCATACACAATAAATGAATAGAATGTTTATAATAGTTTCATTCATATAATATTGTATTTTTTATTGTATATATCAATTCACATGAAGCTCAATGTTATAGGTTTTGAAATATATGAATCTTATTATTATCATAACTAATTTTTTAGTGTTACATTCTCCCATCTAGATTAAATAAATTTTAACCACCCAATTTTATCCTTTTCTACAATGTTTAACTTTATGAAAATACCTTTTATGAATCCCACCTTGTTCAGAGGGTTAATAAAACTACCTTTAAAAAGGCAGAGTGTGAAAACATAAATTTTTCCAAAATTTAAATTTAATTGGGTTACCATATAAGGAGACGATTTTTAGGAAGTTAAAATATATCCATAAAGAATAAAACTAGAATCTATGGACTAAAATTGAATGATATATTTCATGTTCATGATAATGTTAAGGTCCACAAAATCATAAATCTATGAGAGGTTAAAAGATTATATATTCATCATAAATGAATGTAAAAGAATAAATTTTTTATCTCATGTTCTGTTTCCTAAAGTAGATGGAGTATTTTCCTCTCAAGATAGAGAACAATGTAATATTTACATACTTAACATATTTCTAATTTAAATTCACATTAACATCATTTTTTTGGGTTTGATAAATTTATAAATCATCTCTTACTCCGTGAGATTATTATTTAAGATGATTGTTTTCATTCACAAAAAAAATAAAATTAACATTTAAGGGATTATAATATCCATAAAATAAATAAATTTTATACCTTCTATCCCTAGATATTTACCCCATCCAAAATGCTTTGAACAATTTATTCAATGTACATAAATATAACATTTTAATCTCTAGAACTTCAATAAAATTAACCAATGTTCATCATAATCCATTACATAAATAATAATTCTTAAGTCCATTACAAAGTATTTCAGTAAAAATTTAAATATACAAAAATTTATAAATAAGGTTAGTAATTATTTTTATAAAAACATAATATTTATCCCCTATAAATATATGGTATTCGTTAATATCACATACCAAATATGGGAATACCATGGTCATGTATAAATTTAAAACATTATAATAATTTCCCAAAATAACATAAATAAATATTAAACATCAATGAAAACATAACTGTTTCCAAAAATTAACACAATCCATATTCCTCAAACTAGGTCATATTCTATGGACTCTATTCCTTAAATGTACAAAAGTAGTGTACTTTATCAAATATTAAATAAATCAAATTTGTAGTCAAATAACTAACCAATTTCATGGTCACTAATAAAATCCAATTTAATTAATCAATATCAATCATCACTTTATCTTAGCTAGACATTATTATGCCAACATGAAGAATATATATATGGTATTTATTCCCTTAATTATGTATTCTGTAAAAATAACACCTTATTAATAAATAAATCTCATCAATTTCCAGTACAATATTCCTGTAAATCCTTAAGGAAAACTATTTAAGATCAATCCTTATATGTTTTCGAATTCTATATTGGGAATATAATTTATATAACACTTCTACTACATAATTATCAAATCAAAATACATAAAATCTTCAAGACAACCACTATAATGACTTTAAATTGTTACTTATATGTTATAAGAGTTAACAAATTGATTTAGGAATTTAATTTGATAACTCCCATGTCCTGCACACTTATTACATTTAATTCCTAAAAAATTTATTTCTCTACGACCTTAATTTCCACATATAAAACATTGTCCACTTTCATTAAGTCATTCTAAGGGGTTATTCTTCCCACATTCTTGACAAGAATAAAATTTAACTCTATTTAATCTATGTTCATTACCACATGGACTTGAATAACAGTTTATATTATAGTTATTTGAATCATTAGGTTTTGGATCAAAAGAGTATATAAAATAGAATAATAGTGGTGAGTTTTTGTTTATACAGTGAAACAAAAAAAAATTAATTATCCTCCTTAGTTATGCTTATTGAATGAATATTATGTCCATTTAGTAACAAATTAGAAAATTTTGAAACATAAAATGTAAAAAAATTATTAAATGAAATTCATAGTGGAAACAAAAACGTGTTACAACAAGTAACACAACTTATACAAAGTGTGTAAGGAAAAAATATTGAAATTCAAATAATAAGAACAAAAAATTAACATTATGTGTTAACGAAGTCAATATCCCAAAATTTCGGAATACATGGATTTAATATTACTATATAGACATATCATACTCAGTTAACAATGTCTGTGATACTAAGAGCGAATAATCCTCAGAATCCCTAGCCTTGGGAACCCTCGATCAGAAGGATTGAAAGTCTATACCTTCATAAACTTAGTAATCCCTTTATCATGCCAGATTAGAAAAAAAAATTCAAACACACAAATTCATTATTATTTTAAAATATATCCTTATAGTGTATACCCGATGAATAAAAATGTCTAAAGGATTATACAGAATCACACTCAAGTAAAAATATGTTTCAAAATCATCAATACAACATTAAACCATTGATTTATGAATTTTTAAATGCTTAATTATTTTTAAAAAAATATTTAAATTATATTAATTTCTCCAATGGTCATATCCCACAAATCATAGATGTGGTCTCAAATGTATCACAAGAGAATTTCATTTACTTGGAACATTCATCACTTAAACTTCATCTGATGTTTGTCTTGATATAACAAAATTATAGTTCTTGTAGATTCCATCTGGTAGAATGATAATCTATTATTCGGTAAGACTATGTGAGTTTCATCAATCCTATAATATTTATAATTTTTTATCTAGAAAAACATTCAACCTCCTTTTGATGACATTCATTTGATGGACTTTATTAATATTTATCCAGAATAATTTCTTATACTTTATCCAACATAAGTTATAATCATTCTATCCAATAAAAATGATGTGGGTTCTTTTTATGCAAAAATGAAAACTTCCTTATGATATAATTGTTAGTTATGATGTAAAGGATTTTATTTATTATGTAAAATAGTAAATTTTCTAAAAATTATTCTAAAATATTTTTATGTTAAGAAGTTAGAAATTTTTAGTCTTTAATTGAAGTGTAGTGTGATTTAGAAAAAGGTTATAATGTTTACAAATAATTATTTTGACTCAATAACTTCCACCCTTTTTAATATAAGAAAACAGAACATTTTAAGAGATAAAATTAAGAAAAATAATTAAGTAAACATACTCCCAATTTATAAATAATATCCCTTATTACTTTTCTATATTTTATTGTACATTTTCTCGATTTGATAAAAGTTTAGAAAAATTCTCAAAATTATTCTTTCTCAAAAAAAAATTAGAGCGTTCACCCAAAAAGATCAAATCCATTCTCCCACATTGAAATTTTTTAAATTATTTATCGAAGGTTCAATGTGTTCCAAAAATGTTATGAAAATGTGTATGGAATAATATATAACATTTGTTCATAAAATTTTTAAATATATTCATCTAAAAATAAAAAAATACTTTTAAATTAATTTGTAAAAACACCATACCAAAAAATTATAATAAATATTCATTCATCTTTAATATTTATCCAAAAAATGAGTTTGGAATATTATAACATATTTTTTGAAAACATTGGTGATAACCATATAATTATTTCAATGAATCTTGATGAAATGAGTCATATTTTTTGCATATTTTTTGTATTCCATTGACACAGAAGCCACATACTTCATTCATTCCATTACGTCGTCCGAACTATGGGATTTATTACATAAATTATAATTCTTCTCTAGACTAAGAACCTTACATTAATGTTATGAAACATAATATTTTTATACATCTCAATACATTATTTATTTTTAATATTAATTGTCTTAATTCATATAATGGAATTTTATATGTTCAACTACCCTTGTAGTTTCAAAAACATCTTTCTTTTTTCATCTTGCATACATCAAAATTTATTTTTCCATTATTGCTATTAATTCAATTTGTTTATTCTAAAACATTAAATCACCCCATGTATGTTTTATCCATTGTATTAATTATTTCAACATTCGAGATTCAATCATTAATTTTCCTTTATAATATATTAATCCAACCACATTCTGATGTAAATTCTCAATGATATTATTTAGAGAAATATAATTTTCTAGAATATCAATTTTTCCATTCATGTATTTTTTAACTAGATTGTATTTAATTAATTATTTTCATTATTCCATTAATATAATGATTAAATTATTTGAAATAATTCATTTCTATTTCTATTTTTTTGTATTATTTATTTTGGCATAATTTGTGGAATCAAACAAAACACTAAGAAGTGAAGGCCATAACAGAATAGAGGGTCCAAATTATACTTTCTATACATCATGGAATTTATAAATATTTATTAAATCAATATAATTAAGAGATAGAGGTTTTAATTTTGTTTTAACTTTGAAATTTTTCTCTTTTTTGTACTTATTCTTATTAGATAGGATTTATTAATGAAACATCCTTCACAAATTAAATAAATATAGAGGTTTTGAATGCATCTAACTTATCCACAATATATAATTATTTTTTGAGATTATAAATTAATTTGTACTTATTCAATATTTTCCTCCATGTAATAATAGTTTACTCCTTAGGATTTTTATATTACATAGTTCCTTCTTTCTCTTTTTCAGTGACTTTACTTCAACTTGTATATACTTAGATATGTATTTTTTAACCATGAATTTTTTACCTTTTTTCATAAAAAATCTACTATAATATTCAAATGTTTAAGAATTGGATTGAATAGTAATGAAAGAATGAGATACTACATTAGAAGAAACATTACCTCTTGATTTATTTTTTTCATTCCTTTTAAAAATTCATTACCCATCTTTCATTACCTTTAATTCACAGCCTACCTTTTCTTTTATTATTCTTATATAATTATTTCATAACTTTTCTCTTTAAAGGCCATATCCATAGACCTATCTAAATCAATAATTGGATCATAAACATTTTTGTATAATTTCTTCAATATAAATTCATTGAAATCTTCATTAGACGTTATCTTTTTCTTTTTTCTCTTAATAAAATACTATATTTTTAAAAATCGTTCCATTTTTTATGAAGATTTTGTTCCAGTTTCCCAACACCTGAAATAGAAAAATAATATTATAATTTTTCCAAAATAACTTCATTAGAGATGGAGAAAAAACAACCCATGTCTTATTTAATATATCTTCTATGAATTCTTATGTATTATCTCCCTCTAGATTCTTATTATTTGTATTCTTCAGAACTTCTATAAATTACAGCAAAAAAAATAAACTGTATATATGAAATAAAATAATCTATAACATTAGTGATATAACCGTAATAACCTCACTGTAAATAAGTATGATATTTATATTGTTAAACATCCTTATATTACAAAGAATTTCTAAAACATAAACATAATGAACTTTCAACGTATCTCTCTCCCTTTTCTAGGAGGTAAGAAATTATTGATCCATGTAGATATAATTTATAATCCAAGAGATAAGTGTGATACATTCCTAACAATTTTATAGGAAGAAAACAACAATGTTTTAGCTATTGAATTTTATGAAATTATATTTGTATCAGGTAACTTATAGGTTGAAATACTCATTTCTCCCTCTAATGGGATCCAAAAAAATATCTATCTACTTTATATTATGTTTTTATGGATTAACAAACAAATTTTAATAATGAATTTTTAATCCCATAAACATCAATAATTATATATATGTATAATATTTTTTATTTATCACTAGATAGTGGAGATAAAATTCTTCATTTTCAACACAAATAATTTCACAACCTTGACAAAAAATAGCATATTTTGATCAAGAATATTAATTTTCAGACCGCTTCCTTTCAGTCAAAATTTTCACTACTATTTCTTAGTTTGAAAAAAAAATTGTTGATTCCATGATATATTAAGGTTAAATTTATAAAATAAAAAAAACAGAATACCAATAGAGAGATGAGAAATAGAGAATTGAGATCTCTTCACAAAATCATGAGGTGAATATTGAGCACCGACCCACTAATATTATATGTTGACCAACAAAGTGAGTAAATTAATCCACCAAAATACAATGTCATAAAATCATACAATTTTTTGATAAATATTTTTAAATATTTCTCAAAATATGGGAGGAAAATATTGAACTCTTGAATTTTAATTACTTTTATTATAATTTTTTTAATGAGGATTTATTTTGATAGAACTCAATGTTTTTAAAAACAATTAAGGAATTTTTTTTAAGAATTATAAATATCATAAAATATATTTTAATATTAGATAAAAAATATACTATAGAATATTTAGAATTAACCTCATGCATGAGAAAAAATTAATATCTAGTTTGAATGATTTTATATTAACTAGAACTTATTATTGTAAAATAAATTTTTAAAAAATAAATCATAAAAAATATATAAATAATTCCAATAAAAATTTTACTATAATTTTTCAAACAAAAATTTATAACAAAATTAGGAATATATTATTATAAACAATTTTTGTATTAATATTTTCATATAATTACTTTATTCAAAAAAAATACAAAACATTCATTTTCAAATAATAAGAAAATTTAATACTTCTTTTTATGATTTTTGTTAATATAATTATATTAGTAGAAAAGATGTAGATAAATGATAATTTTTTGTTTACAATTTTATGATTCAATTTCATATATCCAAATTTTTCTGAACTTAGGGGTTTTAAATCAAATTACACAAGTTTTTCTTCTTTTCTATTAAATTATAAAATGGTATCTCTTATTTCGAATGATCTTAAAAGCAATGGTTTCTTATATCTATTTTATCAAATCATGAGTGATGTGATGCTATTTTATATAAATAAATGATAATGTTATTATAAAAAAATAATATTTTTTCAAAAAAACTCATTCGAAATCCTGTGAGTGTATGTTGCATTCATAATAAGTGTGGAAAAAAATCTCCATCTAACATATATCAAACTTTGGGAATGGAAATTGCTACTGATTATTGTATCAAACAATAAAATGGCATTAAATCATCCCCTAATAAATTAGTAGTTCCAAATGTACTTTTTCTATCCATTTTGTATCCATTAAGGTCAGCATTGAAAAAAACATTTTAGTCCAAAATTTTATCAAGAAGTATAAAATATACTAAGATTCATACTTCCATAATGGTAAAAATAATTTATTTCATGTATTTAAGATGTTATTATTTTATAATCCCTTAGTATCTCTCACAAAAGAATAAATAAAAAATTCAATCTATAAAATTGGGAATTTGTTATAATAAACTACAAATCATTCCATTGTTTTTTTTTTCAATTAGTTTCCCATGTTCATCATGATGAAAATTATTTGAGGCTTTTATAGATGTATAAAAACATTTATAAGTATTTCATCAAAAAAAATCATGAAGAACATTTATATTCTCTAATTTTGATATAATACATCCTTCTATTTTTATAGAAATTTGACAAAAGTGAGAGAGTTGGTTAACTCATCTTGAAAATTTCAAACTTATAAGTCATAAAATCTAAAAAAAGAATCAGAAGATAGAAATTTTAGTTTATTTGAATATAATTTCATTGATTCTTTCAAAAAAAATGATCTACTCTTTGAAAAGTTTTTTAATAATTTTTTTAATAGAACTTCCTCAAAATTTTATTTTGTAACAATACAATTTTTAATGTAATATACTAGTATTTTGGGATTATTTATGTCCATAGATTACCATATTATCTCTAAAAAATTATCTGGTTATTTTGTAATTTCAAAAATAGGTGGTTATTCTACAAATTCATCTTCCAGAAAATATCCATTAAAAAATAACACATCACATCAATTTGAAAAAGATAAAAATTTATGAATAATATATATGATATAAGGATAGTAATGGATTTTCATCTAAATACACGAAAAAAAATTTCTTCATAGTCTACGCATTTTTATTGATTATAATGATTTGAGAAAATACTATATTTATTGATAACATTTTTTCAATTCTCTTCATATTTATTTGATAAAATAAAATTCACTTTAATTGTAGGATAATATACATGATTTCCAAAAAAACCTAAACATTATTCCTCTCAAACTCATTGGGTTAATCCTCCATTACGTTTATCCAATCATCATCACCTAAATAATCATAAATTTTTTTCTTTTCAGATTCTGATTAGAATGAAAACTTTTCTAATTTATTTCTTTAGAATCAACTAGTTTTAGAATGTTGATCTATATCACAAATTAATTTATTAGAAGGATGATTCTTTATGTTTGTTATATTACATGGGTTTGTAAAACTATATTACTTATTGATATGAGGAGCTTATTTTAGTGTTATAACTCCATAAATTGTTTCTTCATTTTTTCTATCATGTGAATAATTTTCTAAAATATTTTTGAAAATTAGAATTATAAAAATCATAAGATGATTTTGTTTTTGGTTCTTAAAAAACAAGAGGATCAGTTTCATAAAATTTTACTTGAAAATTTTATTCATACGTACATTTTTTATTTAAAACTATATAATATGGTATAGTTATAGATTAACCATGGAAAAATATTTCACATTCTTTTTTATAGAATTTTTATAATTTAAAATTACTATTCCAAATGAATACTTTTCATCCAAAAACTATAATGTATGAATGTTTTCAACTTTTTTGCTACCCAAAAATCATGTTGATTTTTATTAAGAAAATATATAATTAAAACTAAATTTATAGTATAAAAATAATTACTATCGAAATTTTCATAATAATTTTTGCTAATTTATTATTCAGTCAACATTATTCTAGTAACAACCTAAGGAAATATATGTATTTTTTAAACAAATACAATTTTCTATATAGATATAGGTGTTGATATGTTATATAAATTGTATTTTTTATTAAAAACATTTCAAAATCTCCTAAATGCACAGAAGGCCTTCTTTTTACTTATTTTATAAAATTTCAAACTTATTAATGGGATGAGAGGGAACACATACACAACATGTAGGTCCAGTGGCATAATACCTAGTACATGAAATGAAGGGAAAGATGTGTAATGCCCAAAACATAACCCGATGACGCATCCCAGTTCAACTTCCCTATCCCTTAATTTTCATAGTTGAAGGTACCTAGCTCCCAACATCACATTTTTTATCAGCTAGAATTTCACAATGCAAATCTGCACGGTGCCTGGTCATGACGGCGATTTCCATTCCCTCTTTTTCTAACAATCTAGTTTTCTCTTCTATGATTGCAACTACATTTACTCTTCCACATCCATTTTCTATTGGAAAAAAAATTTAATGTTCACTAAACATAAATCTTATATATTTGAATCTTATCTAATATATTTTAAATTTTATTTGTGTTTCTTTTTAAATTGATAATGGTTCCATAATTTATTAAAATTAATCCAAGTATGTTGTATATCTCTAACTATATCTTTTTTTGAAAGGTTGTCTATAGTTCTAATATAAGAATTTCTCAATATTATACTCAATAACCAGTATTGATCGTTAATTTCAAAACGGTATGTATTATCATTTATCATATGTTCTTTTAAGTTTAGAGTGTATATTTTTATCTTCATAACTAAAATAATAATAAATTAAAATTATGAAATTTGAATTGTACATTTATCATTCATTATGTTCACATGGAAGGATTCATAAAATAAATGAATTATTCTAAAAAGGATGTTCTTTTTTTCTGAAGAAATAAAACATTATATATTAATGGTTTTCAATATAAATGAACTTATTAATTAGATTTCTCTTCATTCATTATCTCTGAATGTCAATTTTACACATTTCATATTTATAATATTCTAGAAAAACATCTTATTTTTCATCATATATTAGGAATATAATCTTTTCATATATAATATAATTTTTCTCTAGGTATACTTTTAATTTTCCCAACTTAAAGAGTCTATGATATTTGTACCAAATAGTTCTAGGGTCTAGAATTATTAGAAAACAAAACATTGGGAATACACATATATCTAATTATTTTATACTTGAGAGCTTCTAATTCCGTAAGTGTTTATGTTCTATGAAAAAAAAGAATAAAATTTGGTTAAAGAACGTTTTTTCTTACAGATTACACATATATGACATTTCAAACAAAAGATAGTAGTTTTATGAACAAAATAAATAATATGAAAATGAAGTTTTGATGTTGTAAAACCCATTCATGATATATTTTGATAGCGTCACATCTTTCTATGTATTTTATCAAAATCTTCCTTCTTGAATAAAAAATTTTATGGATTATTTTTTCTAATATTAATTTCATAATTTATTTTTACAACTAGAACATTATTATAAATATATATGGTAAAAATCTATTTCTTATCTAATTATTTTGAATGACAAAAAATTTCAAGGTAATTTTATGAAATGATTATTTTTTTTAGAAATGTTCATGCTTAAAATTTTCATTATTTAGACACATTATAATTTTTCATATATAATAATGTTAAATATAGAGAAACATCTTCTTTACTATATAAGGAATCATCTTCATCAGATGATGTATATTTTTCTTCTTTATATTATGTACTACTATTTTCATCATTTGAATATAAAAAATTTTCATTCAGGGTAAAATTACAAAGGTATTCAGAAGATAAATTTTACACGAGGCATTGTTTTTCCTTTAGGATACCATAATATAATCCCATAACCTTATACTATCATAACGATAGTCAAAAGAATTTTATGAACAGTGTTATCCCCCACTAAAACTCTAGGTTTCGAATGATTTTAGACGTTTTATACCATTCTACAATTAGAACAACATATAATTAATATCCCTATTTTCCTTATTATTTTTTATAGGATAATCATGTCTTTTATAACATAGTTTCTTACATTCATATTATATCATTCCTAAAGTATCTTTGTCGTATCTATGTAAATAACTCATATTGTACTTGTAATGAAAATATTCCATTCTAATTAACTTATTCATTATTTTGGAAATATTAGTATGTCTATTAACACTTTTTTTAGGTGAATGAATTTCAGTATTAACTTGTAATTACTTATTCTTCAAATATTTAATAAATTTCTCAGATAATATTACCTTATAAACTATTGTAGAAGTTATGTAAAATACAAATCCATTTTAATTATTCTATTTCTCAATATCTATTATAAATTTTACCTCATATTACCTGATATTTGTTATTAAATAATCTATTATTTACTTCCTAAGATAATTTTCATCATCATCATTTATCCTCATACATTTCCATAAATTGGATATGATGTCATTAATCTTTTCAAAAATATTCATCAGTTATTTCATTATCTATATGAGATTGTGGACACTCTGTTCCATCATAGAGTTTAATAAATGAAAAAAAGGAAATACGTTAGATAAAAAGAGAATAAAATACAAGAACAAAATCAAGGTTTTAAAAGGATTGAACATTAGATCGCCTTAGTATCACTACTGGAAAACTAAACTATTCCAACAGTTTGGAACTGTTGGTATAGGCCTCCAAACCATTGGTATAGCCTATACCAATGATTTGGCGGACCGTTGGAAAGTAAGTCATTGGGATAGGTCTATACCAAAAGTTTTTGGAAAACCATTTGTATAAACCTATTCCCATTGTTTTGAAAACTGTTGGTATAAGTAATATGAAAATCTATACCCACGGTTCCATAAATCCGTTGGTATATGTATTTCCAAAAAAAAACATTCAATGGGATTTGATCCTAGGACCTCCAGTTTATCATTGAATGACCTAACCTCTAACCTAACATGACTTTTTTTAACATAATTTCATTAATATATATATGTATTATCATAATTATTTTAATTTTTGATTTATATAATGTTCTCGTTAAGAAGATCCGATAAAAAATCAAAGGACCTATAACAACGGTTGTCAAAACTGTTGGTATAGGTTTATACCAACGGTTATCAAAACCGTTGGTATAGGTCCCTGGATTCTAGAAGTGATGTTGATATATTGGGGAACTTTCCTAACGGTTTTGGAAAACCTTTGGGAAAGCCTACCCTTTCCAAACGGTTTGGCCAAACCGTTGGGAAAAGTGGCCAAAAGTGGACCTTTCCCAACGGTTTGGGAAAACTGTTGGGAAAGCTTACCCTTTCCTAACGGTTTGGAAAAACCATTGGGAAAGCCTAAACTTTCCCAACGGTTTTGGAAAAACGTTGGGAAAATTGGTCACAAAGTGGGCTTTCTCAATGGTTTGGCCAAACCATTGGGAAAGGTGGTATAAAAGCATTGTGAAAGGTCAGATTTCCAGTAGTGTATATCCAAACATCTTCAGCGCACAATGTAATTTCAAGCCTCAATTTAGAGCCCAATAAACTTGCACTCCAAAATATATTTTTTCCTATGGTCCCATTTTTTCAAATTAATAGACCCTCGGGGCCCTAATTTCAGTGGACGAATTTCCCTGAAGCCTAAATGCTTCTTTGGTCACCCTAATGCTTTGCCCAAGTCTTCCAAAACATTCAAGGTAGTGCTTTGAAACCAAATGTTGAGGAATTAAAGGAGTATCATATGACTTTAGTCCTTTTGTGTTTAAAATCCATAACACTTGCATTACTAAAGAACCAAAAATACATTAATTAGAAACAATTGTGTGATACCTATTCCTCTCTCAACAACACGATCACCCATCTTCTGGAAATACCAGTGAATACTCTTTAAGGCTTGAGTCCAATCTCTCCAAACTATTAACATTCAGTTTGTTCATCAGTTAGGTAAACATCAGGTTGCCCAAGATGGCTTCTACTACGATACTTTCATGCGAGAACCAACTGGGAGCCCTTACTTTGTTCACCTACTCTCTTTAGTCTTCAAGACAATAATCCCTCTTAAAATCTATTCATGGAAAGGATTATTCTTCATTGGATCACTTACATGAAAGTGATTCTGTTGATACCTCCACCAAAACCTCCACACTTATAAAAAAAATTGGGAAAGGCACATTCATTTTTCTCTTATTTGAGTTTGTATATCTGCATTCAAAGATTTCCCACATTTGTTTCACAATGGGTTTAAGATTCATGTAGTGTATGTGGGTTATAATATCTGTAGTCACATGGACCATTCTCCCAGGAATAGTGTTGGGGAGTACTGGGATTGGAGGATTAGGGTTTGGATTATATCCACCAATTTTTTTCATTAAGACCCCGAACCTCGGTACTCTAGTAGGGAAGGTATGGTTCACACATAATTTTCCATGCAAGCAAAGAGAAGTCTCCCTTTCCTACCAAGATCAACTTGGGTAGCCATTATGGTTTTAGCCCATACCCTTCCAGGTAATAGGTTGCAGTATTTCTCCCATATACTTCCTTCCCCTTCACTCTATCGTTATGTTCAATCCTTTTCCAAGGTAAAGTAAATATAGGGAAGGCTGATTTCCTCTACCTCTTCACTAGTCGCCTCACCCTTGTACACCATCGCCACCGTAGGCACTCTCTATTCCACTAGAAAGTGATAAAAATTTTGGGATCCTTTGTTGGATTTTTCATATCCTTGTATTTCTCACACTGATCATTACTCAGGTGGGATTATAGATTTGTCATGATCAAATTTTTTTACCAAATTCTTGAATTATGATTAATCTAATTCATGTTCAAACCAAGATACATAAGACACCTGTTTGAAGGCCCGAGCTGAAAATGGTGCCCTTCCAAAAAGGGCTCACCTAATTATTTCCACTTAAATGGGCATATTTGATGCATAATCTACAAAAAAAATAATGAACTATGATAAATATGATTCCAATCATAATCAGGATACGTCGGATGCCTTACCATGGCTTGATCTCACAGGATGTCCTCTTCAAGAATACATCCCTAAATCCCTTAATATGGGAATCCCTTTTAGGAATAAGCCAAAAATTAAACACCCAAATCATCATGGAATCCTTTTTATAAAGTAAGACCAAACAAATTTCTCTCAAAATACAATAATATCCTATGAGACTCATCGAACTATGTGGGATGTTATTTCCATCCACATGGGATACATAAAAAGTCTCATTGAGGTTCAAACCCAAAAATTCATATTAACCTTGTTCATCTTGGGCCATATTCTCAACATGGTCTTATCATACATGGAAAACCTTATTATATCCATGTTCCTTGGTCTACATAGGCATAATTAGCACACCAAACCTTGACATTACAACATTTTCATAGAGGTCCTTATCACATGACCATAAAATGTATGATGTGTCCCATTAAGCGGCACTGAACTATGAGAGTTCTTATTCCTTTCACAAGGATATGTATGTATAACATTTTATGGGTAACATCCTATTATCGAAACAATCCTTTGTCTCCCCGGAAAAAAATAAATTCCAGAGTGCCGCACATAGTGGCTTATAAATCAGTATCATCATAACGATGAAAAAAATAATCTAAATATTTTATGAGAGGATTCCACTGATGGATAAACGTGAATACATATAGATATCTAAATTAATGAAGAACCCCAAATACATACATATGATTCTAAATTTCACACATATTAACAAGTGATTGAAAATTCCAATGGAATCCTATGTTATACATGGTGAATTAATAATGATTCCTAAACATATCTCAAATTTATAAAGAGTATCCTAGAGTATAAAATAATTCCCCCAAAAGGGGGTGATGAGTCTGACCTCTTATCCTCTCAACCAATGCATGTTAATAAGTATTGTACCTCCTTAATCATCTCTTGGATTGATGGTTGTGAAATAATTGGGGAAAGGTAGGATGTATCCCCTTTTTTTATGATTTCCAAATCCATCCTTTTCATATCCAAGAATATAGGGTCTTTCTCAATCTGTAACATAGAGAGAGTAGTGGGTAATTTTCTATTTGTAGCATCAACGACCTTGTTCAAATATCTAGGATAATAGTGGATAGAGCAATTATACCCCATGATTAGCTCTAACCAACCCCTTTGATGTATATTGAGCCCTATTTGTATCAATATACACTTTAATCTCTTGGTGTCAATGTATATGTGAAACTTCTTACCATAAATGTAGTGCCTCCAGATTTTCAATGCAACGATCATGGATTCCATCTCTAGATGATGTGTTTGGTAGTTTTAATCATGGATCTTCAACTTCCCTGAGGCATAGGATATCACATTATCATTTATCATAAAAACAAAACCCAATAAATTCATTGTAGAATCAATGTATATCAAAAAACATTCTCTAAATTCTGGTAGTGTGAGTACATGTGCAGTTACCAGCCTTCTTTTTAGCTCCTTGATGATTCCCTCACATTCTTCTATCCAGACATACTTTACCCCTTTATTTTTTAACATAGTTATCATTGTTGAAAATTTTGAGAAATTTTTCACAATTCATTAGTAGTACCCAGCAAATCCATGAAATCTAATGATTTATATGAAACCTGAGGGCCTGTTACATTACATAATCACCTTTTTTGAATGGTTTACATAAATTCCTTCTCTTGTGATAACAAGTCCCATGAATGTGACATGATATATACAAAAGATACACTTGATGAACTAAGTGTACAACATCTCCTTTCTCAATGTCTCTAATACAATTCATATATGTTCTTCATGTTCCTCTTAGATCTTGATGTATATGAGAATATCATCCATAAAGACAACCAAAAAATTCAAATAAATGTCTAAGGATTATATTCATTAAATCCATTAAGATTTCATGGGCATAAGTAATTCTGAAGGGAATCACCAGAAACTCAGAGTTCCCATACCTTGTATAGAAGGAATTATTCTAAATATATTAATTATTCACCATTAACTTATGTTATCCAGAATGAAGATATACCTTTGAGAAGTACTGATATCCTCTTAACTGGTCGAACGAGTCCTCTAACCAAAGAATAAGATAATTTTTCTTTATGTTGATCTTGTTGAGTTCCTGATAATCGATACAAGACCACATTGTTCCATCCTTCTTCTACAAAAAAAGCTCCAGCCCGCCCCAAGGTGATGCACTAGAGTTTTTGAATCCTTTTTCCAAATGATCTTGCAGATGCTTCTTTAACTCATTCAGTTTGATTGGATCCATCCTATAGGGACACTTTGAGAAAGGAGTAGCTCCAGGTACTAGTTCTATTGAGAACTCTCCCTCATGATCTAAGGGAAGTCCATGTAACTCTTCAGGATATACATCTCAATATTCCCTCATGATGGGAATTTCTTCAATGTTGGAACTTTCATTTGACTCAACGATTTGGGAAAAGTAATCTTCTTCATAGAGTACAAACACCCACACCATTGAAGTAATTTTCAAAGGAGATTCGTTATCTCCCTTGAATTAATAGAGGAGCGTGTGATGTTTTGAAATATGAAAAGATATTTTCATTTCCAGATAGTTCATATGTTCTCTATATAATGAGATCAAATCCATTCTCATTATAGGATTTAATTCCACTTAGGGAAGTATTATGAGATTCACTATAGGAATATTCCCACATTCTCCAATAGGAGAAGAGTAAAACACATGGGTTGAAATAATTGAACCACTATCTGTTTTTGAAGATAACTCTACTTCAAAATTACAGTGCTTCGATTCTATAGTTCTAGAAAACATTCAAGATATAAATGAATGCATATAACCATAATAAAATAAGACATTTTCCATTCATGATTGAATAGGAAGTGTAACTTATAGGACGTCATTATTTTTTTACTTACTCAATAGTAATGGTATAATATTTTTCTTGTTCCATTGGCATTGGTGGCTACTAATTCTGATTAATGTAGAGGAATTGAGGTTCCATGAACTAGATTTCATAGTTCCCTTTCTCACTACAGTTATAGCCATGAACCTTGGGTTATTCTCTATTTCATCCACAACATTCTACTTCATTCCCATGTATGTTCGGAATTGTTTAGCATGGTGTCCTTATTTCCCTCACATGAAACATTTCCCCATCCCTTTTAGGATGTTCCCATGATGCAACTTCACACATTTTTGAAATGTGGTTCATTGTGTTTTCATCACACCTTTATCATTAGATCCTCGGGCTTGGAAATCCATCATTCATTTCTTATTACAATATCCATGGGACTATTATACACTCTCCATATCCACATTGAGGTCACAAAAAACAACTAATTAATAAAACCCAAATATCAAATTCAAAGAGCCTATAGTAGGTGTGGTTTTAATCAACTAAAGAAAATATCAAATTTCCTATCTTTTTTGACAACATAACAAGATGTGTACTTTCAAGACTTTTGAAATTCAATTTATAGGTCATGAAAAATTATCCTTCCTTTTTCTGGAGATCTAATAATTATCACTAAATATTCATATAAAGAGTTTGTGGGAAATACTTGATATGAAATTTGATCTTAATGTCATCGCATTCCATCTCTTCAATTTCTTCCCTTAGCTTGGTGTTCTTAATCATATCCCAAAACTGATCAGACACTCCATATAGAAAATAAATGGCCAGTGTCACCTAATCCATCTCAGAACATTGAAGTAGAGAAAAGATCATTTCTATGGATTTGACCCATTTATCCGCAACTTGGGGATCATATGATCCACTAAACATCAGTAGTTGTTGCCACATAGAAATCTCGATTGCCAATTGCTACCTCTTTGGTGAAGGAGGACATTCCCCATTATTCACGTTATTTATTATAAACTAAGATAGTTGGGTAAGTATTTCAATGATTTTTTAACTCCACCTCATAATGCGTTAGGGATTTCGTTCAAGAAATAGTTTCATTGGACCTCACTTGATATGTTGGTCGGGTTTCTCCTTGTTCCAACTATTTTTTTTTAAAATAGAAAAGGATAGAACAAAACAAAAGTCATCAAGTCATGAATAACATATTCATTTTTACAATTTATAAAAGCATAAATTATCAAATAACTATATAAATTTATTTGTGTGCTTATTAGTACATATTATTATACTTGAGGTTTTCTCTAGTTTTCACTAATCCTAATCACCAAATTAACTAAACGATGCTTCTGATACCAACTATAGTGAACCTTCCATTTCTTACATTACTATAAAATCATTATAAAGATAAATAAAAAATATTACTACACAATGGGAATCTATATGTTTAGTGTATAGGGAAAACTAGGACCAAACATTAAATGAAAACTTCAAGCATAAACATTTATTTAGTTTATTCTTCTCTATCTTTTTATTGGCACATGACGTCTCTATAGTACTTGTAGTCACATGGGGATATAAATCAAAAAGGGTTGATCTAAAATCCCAGTAAAATTATTTATAAAACAATATAGCATGGTGTGAGCATAGTCATAACATCATCAACACAATCATGAGAGAAAACATTAATAAAAGACTTGAAATGTGGCACTGCATAAAAATAAATCATCTTGTATGAGCGTTCATACACCCCGCATAATTGTAAAAAAATATAATAATGTTCACAAATCATTTGATTTTAACTTCTGAGTTTCAGCCCTTTACCCAATTCTTTTGGTCACTGTATATCTTGGGCACACTTGTCACATTTAAATATTCATGTTGCGCAATATAATTCTAGGTGCACCTGTCACATAATAACATTTTCATTAACATGATGGACACATAGAACAAATATCAATAATAATCATTTAATGAAATGTTTATAAACTCATAATAACACCTTCATAAACATTGGGTTCCCAAATGTTATAGGGAATAACGTACTTGATACAAGAACCATCAACCTTGATTGAGATGTAAAAGGTGAGTTTTTGATTGAAAAGTTCACTTGGAAAAAATTATATTTGACCAAAAATCGTTTGGATAACATGTATATCCCAGAATAATAATGATAATTATGAAAAAAATGATATTTATAGAGATACCATACCAAAAATGTAGTGAAAGAGGGAGAACTCGAAGAAAGAATATTGGGCTCATGAATTTCCACATACCTTGTATCAGAATTCATTCTTCACATTAAAATCCTGTATAACTACATTATATTTATTAATTATTAATTCAAGAACATTGTGTACATGAATATGGTTAATTTTGGTTTCATTAGGTTATTTAACTGGCCTATGGATGTGTTATAGGGTTTAAATCCATTGTTCGTGGAGGTTCGTTTTTATGTTTTTCATAAACCATTCACTTCTATTCATGAATTAATCTTTGTGTAGAAAATGGGTAAAAAAAGAAGAAATATTACATTTTATTAATGATAATCATGTTTTATATATTGTCTTAAAATTAATTATGTTATATACTGCGTGGATGAATAATTAGAAAAAATTTAATGATAACCGTTTGGGTTAATTCGGCTAATTTTTCGACATTAACAAACTTCTTTTGTTTAATAATTTATTAATATGTGCGTAAGTTAAATCTAAAAAATGAAATAGGATACAATACATAAAATATAATATGTTTCAATGATAAAAATATTTTTATGACCATATCTAATGGTGGTAATGAAAAAAATAAAACATTTCATTCATGAAGGTGATAAATTAACACCTCATGAGCCACATATTATTTTCTAAAATTAAAAGTATATGAGAATGGGTTGGATGATGAACTCTCCCATTATTATCATATAATTCCAGTGTATTTGAGATACTAGAGTAAACATATCATGTGGATGAGGATAGGTGGGAATATATTTAGAAATGTACATCAAATTGAAAGGAAATTAATGGAAAAGAGAGAACATACCTTTTTAATCCTCCTCTTGAGATTCTTTTTAAGGAAGCCAGGATTTATATATTGATGAGACCAGAAGCTCTAGAACATGGGAGAAAGGATAGGGAAGATTCTTGGGGAAATTTTAGATAACTATTGATTCTTGAGAGGTGTGAGGCAATGAGGGTGTGAGGGTGTGAGGGGTGGTATTTTTTGTGGAGGGAGAGTTGATTTCTAAATATTTTAATTATTTTTTATTTGATTTACACCAAGCTAAAAATAGTGATGATTCCATGTCCAATAATATTAAATAGTGCATTTCAGTTAGATATTTGGGTTCCAACCACACTTGTGATATAAGGAATAGTGGGTTTAAATTATAATTTATTTTTACAGTAAATTAATGTATTTTACTATTCAAAAAATTTATGTATTTTTGAAAAATCACGAAAATACACCCTGACCATTTTTGAAAATGTAGAAACCAAAAATTATGTACATTTATCAAAAATAATTTTCTAAATGTGATTAATTTAATTTTTTATTAAAATCAAAATTTTTCCTGAAAATATTTGTTTTTACAACATTTGTTTACTTATTCCAAAACATAGGTACAACTTGCTTTAAATTAAATACCATATAAATACTATCATAGGTGGGGTTAATATTCATAATGTTATATTACTATTCATATGGTTAAAATTACTATTCATAAGGGTATGTTACTATTCACCAAAAATTAATTTTTTTCTGTTAGACTAGAAACATCTTACTGATCGCGATTGTGTATGTAAGAATTTGGAAATTCAAAACATAGAAGTGGAAAATTTATTTTTAGTTATCAAAATATATTTATTATAATGACATGTTAAGTGATTATAATATAATTTATCATTATAATAATATATTTCCATTAATATAACATTAGATCATTACATTACACTCAGAAATTCTACCAACAGCCTCGTCTGCCAGTGTTGAATGAACTTCATCAACCATTTTTGACGGAAAATAGCTTGTAGGTACATACACCATGCACATTCATCAATCCTTCTAATTTTATCATTTGCAAACACTTGGAGAAGTCTGTTAGAAAACATCCTTATCAAATCTGGTGTAGACTCAACTCTTTGTCCCCATACAAGAGTATTGTTAGTACACATTGATAGGAAAAGGATGACATTATCTGACACGAACACATAATTTCGTTATGTAATGGATGCATATTCCCATTCTGTCTACAGAAGTCTCCAAAATCATCATATAAATGTTGAAATGGTAGACATATATTCCTTGCACAATTCTAGAAGAATGCCAGAATATCCTAACCACTACATCAGAAGTACTAGGGGAACATACACATAAATCGGTCCCCAAACCTGGGATAACACATTGGAATTCCATCCCAAAGCAGATAAATTCTTATTTCCAGTCCAGGGGTTATGGGGAATACTCCCTCATATCATACGGACAATAGGATCTGGAAAATAAACCCTTTCCAATTTAAGGTAATAGGTTCATTCGGATAACTATCCTAATGTATGAACAGACACCAGCCTATGATAACCACATCTTCAAGAATGTGGCCCTAACTAAGTGTCAAAGAGCATAGAAGAAGAATTCTCATCAAAGATATTTGAAAATAAAATATCCAAGATACAATCTAGATCCTCATAATTCTGGAGTTCTTGATTCCCCCATACATTTATTTGTTTCAACTCAAGATCCTACCAAATAATTTAAAAATTATGGGTGTAGTACCTGTAATTATGAAGTTCCCCATCAGACACTTTATAATGAAATTTTTCATTGTAAAAATTCAGTCAATCCAGAGAGCCTATCTCCGGATGAGAGGAAAAAAACCTTATGTGTGGCCAAAATTCCAAGGATCCATAGGATTTATCCCTTTTTGTAATCCACCATGTTGTCCTACCCATGATGGCATTCACTGCAAAAGTTATCCCTATAGTAGTATTTCACATTTTACAGATAATTCATTATTTTACAATGTAGTATGGATAAATCCAACTTATCTTGAGTCACATTACAGCACAAGGGAAGTAATGTATGATAACTTGTCATTATCTAGATAAATAATTTCTCAACTAGAAGAAATGTTAAAGGAATATTTATTCTCCAAACCCCCATGGGTCATTTTACTTCTAATATAGTAGTGGAAAAAGTGTCTGATTCCATTGTTTTTAATAAAACAATCGAGTGGTGTTCATTTTGTTCAGTCCTTTTGTAGAAACCTCTAGTGAAAGATGATACAGATATTTTAAACCTTATAAAACAATTGGATAAAGGAGAGATACCAGTAATGTTCAGGCCTTTGGAAAACTCTCAATATAACATTCTAGAATTGAAGGGATAATATTGCATTTATCATGTACAACTCATTATATTGAATAATCATTGGCATTTGAAAACTAAATTATTACCCTATGATGAATATAAATATCAAAAAAAGGTAATAGAAGTGTTGTAACGCCAAATTGATTTTTCATATCTATCAGTTTCACGACATCTAATGGTTGAAAATTAGCAGATAACCCTTCAGCATCCATGCCTTAATGCATTAAAGAGTCTACACCAGTTAATTTCTGATACCCCATTTGGTGTTCATATCCGATGATGGGGTAAACATGGAGATTTTCATTTCACTTCACTCCTGGATCAACAAATCCTGCCAAAGTATGTCCCATTTGATGGTTTGGCCCCCTACTAGCTATAATAAATATATTTTTTCTGTAATCAAGTACACACTCAAGAACATGCTTCAATTTTATCTCATCAGACTAGGCCCAAAGAAAGAAATCTATTGAGATACTTTTTTACCAAGCATCATAGAATCTTCCACATGCCTCTCATTTAGAGGATTTCTGCCTTTAGCTGTACGAACCAAAATTCTAAAAATCAGAATAGAATCTGTGAGAATATTAGTTATAGTTGTTCAAGATCCCCCCTTGCCTACCCATCTGGAGGAAAATTTAATTAAACCATTGAATTCAACAAATAATGATCAATGGTTTGATGAAGAATAACAGTAATATCCCCAACCTGCAATGTTGGGGTTTTTTCACATCTAAAGTAACCTCCTCAATGGAAGTTTGTTTTATCTTGATTAGGGAAGAAGCCACAAAGAGAGTGCACAACAGAATCATCCAAGGATACCATTTGGGTAACAATCCATCAAAAAGTTATTGAGAATTTAAAATATAGGATATTAGTGTCTCATGGAAGATACAAAATAAGACGATCATAAAAAGATACAGACAATATGCCATCTGTGTATTATTCTTTAAATATTTTCATTAACACCATTGTAGAATATCCCCTAGAATATGAGTCTAGTATAGGGATTCAGAAGATGATGTTATTATCCTTAACATGGTATGCACTAAATCAAATGAAGGAGGCATGAGTACCCAAAATTAGAGGCTTACATAGAATATAGATATGCCCTAAACTTAACAACATCCAACCGTTCAAAACATATCTTACAAGGGTAAAAGAAAAAGTCAGATCACGTATCACGTTTTAACTAGAGAAGGTTAGTCACTTTCACTAGAAGAATTATTTACACAACAATAAGAGGATACTAAAGAGTTGAAAAGATGCCAAAATGAGTTACATCGAAACAACATTTCAACTTTACATACTCCCCTGGAAGATCCTCAACTTCCACATCATGTAGGAACTCTTTCGTAAAGGTGATTTCTAGTATATACCGATACAAAAAATTAATTCCCTCCATTAGGTTGATATTTAGGTCCAGATCAATCACATCCTTATAGGCCTATCCCTAAGTGTTATTGGAGAAAAGTACTAGCACCCCAACCAGTAGTTTTTCAAGTCATTGAATCAGTTCAAGATCCATTTACTGTACATGTACAATTCCAAACTCTTCCAGATATTTCCCAAATTCTTATGAACATAATTGAGGAATTGACATCTAGAATGAATGTTTTGGAAGAATGGAGTGCACATGTTTAGCTGGAAAAGAATGCCTACCATGAGTGGGTGGATTTGATCCCTCCCCCCCCCCAATGTTTTGAATAATACATTCCAAATATTTAATTGTTTGGTAGATCTGGAAAAACACTTAACACATTTTTTTCATTGTGATCCCAAGATGGGGACTCCTCAATAAAAAGAAGCAGTATAGTTTAATATTTTTTCATTCATTATAGGGAAAAGATATTGTATGGTATACATGTTTGCAATGTCGATAAATTTCTGGATGGGAAGTTCTTTGTCAGAAATACCTTCTTCAATTCAGCTCAACGCTACTGAAGACAATATTTATTTATCATACAAATTTCCGGAAAAGGGAAAATGAAACAGTGTCAAATTTCATTAGTCGATGGATATAATTAACATATTACTTAAATATGGAATTCTCTAAGGAAGAGTTGATACCATTTTTTGTGGAAAATCTACATGATGAGTTATGTACACCACTGATCCTAGTGAAATACACAAGAGGGTTTTGAGACCTTTATTGAATTTCCCAAAAGAAAGAGGATTATATTGTGGAAAATAAATATCAATCTCACATAATTACATAAGCTCCAAGAATGAGAATAGGAAAAGAAAAGGATGATATAGTCACAGTCAATAATTCACTTGTACCTGCTTACACTTCAAATCCATCATCATATCAAAGGGATCCACGTCCCACGGGTCAGTAGAAAATACCACCTCATCATGGTGATCAAAGATATCAAAGGAAGATAATAGTGTGAGGAGTTAATGATAAAATTTTATTCATTTCACAATGAAAACCTTCCTGGTTACTTAATCTCATATTGGGAAAAAATTAGATTCAATTTCCAAGCCCAAAGAAACACAAAAATAAGGATATTATGATCTTCTGATTTATTTTCCCATTCAACAGATGTTATTAATTCTCATTCCAAAGTGTTTTATTTTCAAATACCTCCTTCAAAAAATAGTAGACTCTGGAAAAGTAAAACTAAAAATATCATCATCCCAAGTATCATGTGTTGCTATTACTAATCCAGAGGAAGAAAGAGAATGACATTATGTCAAAGGAAAAAATGTACAGAAATATTATGATTGGATGACCAATAAAATGATCAATAAAACTCATGCAATTCTACAAACACAGTTGAAACCACCGATTGTGTCTTCTAAAAATCATGTCATAGAAAAACCACTTCCATCAAAAGATTATTCTACTAAAGGTCAATCCTCAATAAAGCAATATTATTAGAAGAAAAAAGAGTAGTCAGAAGGAGATGGGCTTGTGTCATGGGAAATGTTTTCATTGAATTGGGCATATTGAATGACATTTGTTTCAAAGGCACCTACACTACCTAGAAAAATGGCACAAACAGAACAGACATGTGAAGCATAATCTTCATCAGATGTATAATTGATCTTTAGTTCTATCAATGTTATCCAATTAATGGATTCATATACCGATGGTGATTTTATGTTAAGATGAGTCTGAGTTCCCTCCACCTAATTGGGAAACTAGAGGAAGAAGCTAAGGCCGAGGATACAGGAGAAGACGTGGGTATTCTAGAAGCCACTATTATAACTATACTCCTACTTGGACCATATACTTGATAAAAACTTGTGGGAGATCTCATCAGTAGTCCAATAAAGAACAATGATATTTGTCCATTGATGACATGTTTGGTCCTAACATTATTATTTGGGATGACGGACTAGATGATTCACCATCATTATATTAGTATGCAGATATACCTAGTTAGTCTAATCTACCAAAACATGATGTACTTCAAGCTTCATCTCTAACACAGGGTATATCTACACCAAGAGCATCAACTTTTAAGGATCCTTCAAACCTGCATCTCTATACTCAGAAACAAAGACCTCTAGACCAAAATTACTATATTTTAAAATAGATGTCCCATGTACGTACATTTTTTTTTGATTTTGGATGCCTTGAATCTATCAAAAGAACATCAAGAATCACTTATTGTGGCCTTTTCAAGTCATAGAGAGTTTGAAACCGTAGTTGTTGTTGCTGAGGAATACCGTATAGAGAATGATCTTGTATAATTTCTTGCAGTTATATATTTTATGGATGATGTTGAATATGAAGTTGTACATGGACATATCAGGCCCTTGTATCTATCAGGTATGACCAATGATGTAGATATCTGATGAGGCTACTTTTATAATGGCTGAGGAGTCAACCTCATTCTTATTCGTACAGTATGTTGAATGGGCCTCATTGAATCTGACTTATCTCCTTTCACATTTTTGTTGTATGATTGTTATAAGAATGAGAGAGAACCTCTAGGTGAGATTACACTCCGAACTCTATTCAGAGATATTGTGTATAATTCGGATTTTATGGTTGTATGTTATGACAAAACCTTTAAAATTCTATTTGATTGGCCTTAGCTACATCCACGTGCATCCATACCTTCTTCATACCACCAATACCACAATAATGTTTCAATGGTAAAATAGGAACATTGTACGGTTACAAGGCTACATTCAAAATTTATGAATATCATTACATTGAGGATGAATTTTATCACAAGAAGGGAAAGAGGTTTGTTATGAAAGAGGTAACTAGAATCAATACTCCAAATGATCTGGAATAGATCCCAGAAAAAATTTAACATTTGAGTATAGATTAGGTGTTACCCATCAATTGAATTGAAAGGATAAACCCAAATATGAACACTGATCTGGTGATGTTCATAATGTCAACTATGGCTATCGAGCCTCATGGTATAGGAGAAATTTTTTATTTACCAAGAAGTGATGAAAAATTAAATGTAGATTTCATCATTTCATCCCTTGAAATTCATCAAGCTTATACTTCACCAACTAGATTATAAGAAGCGATAGAAATACTAGAGAAATAAAAGGATGAAAATTCCCAACCAATCATCTCCTCTTTATTACTCCAAGAAAAATTATTATCATTAGTAGGGTTATAAATAGTGGCCTCTTCTTCAAGATGTAGGAATACTAACTCCTTCCTCGGAATTAAAATTGATTCTTCATCACCTACCATCATAGTAGAAATCGAAGAAGTGACACATTAGGATGAATAATAAGGAGATCTCAGGGGTGCTCCTCCATTATTTGAGGAAGGTCTCTCTACCATTATGGATGAGATGAATGAAATATATATGGGAATAGAAGAAGATCCTGGCTCAACTCAAATTAGTGTAGCCATGAATTTTTAATAGAAATAAATATTTACTTTATTTATAAAAAACATTGACATATATTTTTGCGGAACTATACAAGTAATAATCCTAATGTATCCACTCATCAATTGGGTTTGTCAGAAGAACATCAAGGAATCAAGCAGCCATTAAGAAGAACGCACCTAACTCCTGCCTCTAAAATTGAAGCTAATGTTAATATGATTATAATGGATAACATTTTTAGGTAGGTCCAACATACCAAATGGTGATCCAACATTATCTCAGTGTAAAATAATATTTGGAAAATCAGAGTTTACATTGATCTAAGAGATCTTAACCGGTATTATCCTATATATGACTTTAGAGTTCCAATCACATAGATTTTAATTGATGAAAAAGCTGGATATGATGATTTTTACTATATGGATGGATACTCTAAGTATGATAAAATATGCATTTCCACATTAGATGAATATTCTACAGCATTCATATCCCCTCAAGGTTTATTTTTCTATTGGGTAAATCCATTGGGATTAAATAATGTAGGGGAAATGTATCAACATTCTATGCACCATAACATAAAATACTTCTTAGGAAATTTTTTGAAATGTTATGTGGATGATTTGGTGGTAGAATCCAGACATTTTTCCAATCACTTGGCTGATCTGGAGACCATATTCAATAAAATTTGACAACACAATTTGAATATGAACCCCTTGAAATGTGCTTTTGGGAAAACTAATGAAAAATTATTCATCTTTATTGTACTAAATCATGAAATCGACATTGATCGTAAGAAAAAAATATCAATCCTTTTCATGTGACCTCATCTAAATTTGAACAAATTTATAGGAATCTAAGGAAACTTAGTCTATATTTGGCACTTCATTAAAAATTTAGAAGGAATGTGTTTTCCCGTCACTAGATTAATGAAGGTGGGAGTAACCTATAAATGGACTAAAGACTACCAATAGGAATTTGGTACCTTCAAAAATATATGTTCATACCATCAGTATTAATACCTCATGTTCAATGAAGACCAGTTATTTAAATGTGACAGCTTTAGAGCGATCACTGGGTGTCTTCCTTTCCCAAAAGAATGATGTAGGTAATGAAAATAGCCATTACAATCTTAGTCAAAAATTTCCTGATATCTAAAATCAGTATTCAAGTATTGAAAATTGATTCTTGTAATTACTCATTGTAGTTCAAAAATTGATGCACACCCTCCAACATCAAGATGTCCAATTGGTGTCTCACAATTACCAGTTCCAATTTATCCACTGTTGTCCAGTGCTTATATTCCATTTGGCACGGTGTGAAGTTATTTTTAAACATTTTGATATCCAATTTTTTCCTCAAAATGAAATAAAATTCCATGATTTGGCTGACATCCTTGTTGAAATTCCACATGGAGAAGATACATTATTGAATAACGAACTTCCTGATGGAGAGGTCTTCACTATTAAAGATAATACCCAAACATGGAAATGATCATTGATGGTTATTCTACAAGTCCAATAGGAAAGAAAATGGAAAAACATGAATTTCACAAAGAATCATTAGGAATAAAACTTATCTCTACAGAAAATATTTGTTTCCTTATTTCTTTATGTTGTCCGCAGTCAGAACAAACAATGAGGCTTAATATCAATCTCTCATTAGAGGTCTGTAATGGGCACACCAAGTGTATGTGAACCACCTAAAATTGATGGGTGATTCATAGTGGGCAATTAAATAAATCAATGGGGATTATTCTCATAAAAAATAATTGTTAATCCCTATGTGTGATTACGTTAGAGAGTTAATGGATGAAATTCCATCAAAGCTGACGTTGTATTATTTCCCATGATCACAAAATTCCCTTGTTTATTCTCAATCTAATTCTGTTACAACCCTGGTAGATCCAAATCGAGATGATACAATCATCAATATAGCTCATTTTCGTGTTGTATCACCTTTTATTAGAACTAGAATGGATGTAGTTAATTGAATTAGCCCTATTTTTGAGCCATGTGGTCATAACATAGTATAAATGACACCTGTCATGGAATACCTAAAAATTGGAGTACATTAACCAAATACAGATGAAAAAATAATATATCCATAAATTTTGGCCAATTTTATTCTTTATGATAGTCCAGATCACTAAAAGATTCTTTACAAATGAAGATTTGATAGAATCCTCTTCAGGTGTGTGGAAAAAGAACAAACTGCAACTATCAGGAAATAAGTACATATAGGAGATTGTGGGGCTCACCAATATGGTAAAAGGATTTCTGATTTAATACCAAGGCATGTATACTTTTGACCCTCATTTATGTAGGATTGATCAAATTTTACTAATAAATATCATCCCTTCCAAGTGCATCCCAACTTCATTCATCAACCCATGGAGTTTCTATATACATCTAAATACTCATAGCCATTTTCCACATGGGGAATGGATGTCATATTAACTTATCCTCCAGTTATAGCTAACCAGTTCAAGTATATTATTAGTCCAACTGACTTCTTATCCAAATTTCCTAGGTAAATAACTCTCAAATTATCATATCCAACATCATTTTTAGTATTTTCATAACTAACATCATCGCCATAATTTCTATTCTATGGAAGTAATAGAGTTATATCAGGAGCACAATATCAAATCCTACCATTCAAATTGCTATCATGCTGTGTCCAATGGAGAGATAAATGCATACAATAAAACCCTATCAAACATACTCCAAAACATGGTGGATAAAGATAATAAATTGTGGCCTGATAATGATTTCCATGCCTTATGTAATTACCAGACTACTTCCCATACTAATACATAGGAAAAACCATACACATTACTGCAAAACACAGAAGCATTGTTTTCAATTGAAATTCAATTTCCTTCACAGTGAGTTGTAATATGTTGTTAGTTTTATACAGATGAAATTTCAATGAAATGATTTGATGAGTTGGAACAATTAGACAGAAAAAGATTGCATACATTTCATTGCTTAGAAGTCTATCCGAACAGAATTTCACAATCCTTTAACAAGATGATTCTCCTCCATCCATTTATTCAAGGAGAATTTTTATTGGTCATCAAGAAACCAATGATACTAGGAACGAAACCTCCAATTATTGAGCCAATGTGGGAAGGACGTCATTCCATACACAAGGTCTACTCAGATGGTTCTTAAGCCTTAATCTCAATAGATGGAGAGATTATCATAACTAAATGAAATGAAAGAATATTAATAAATACATTGTTTGACTACACACAATGTCCTCATTGAATGACTCTATAATACACAATACATAGTCATATTCACAAGACATTAAACTGCATAACAACCATAAGTATCCTTGTATCACGACGGTAAAATTCATAGCATCTTTTTCATTTATTCACGATGTTAAACTGCCTGAAATAATTTTTATGCATTACATTATATTAAATTATATGGTTAACATTTACTCTATTTGATGTTAAGAGCATCCATATGAAAGATTCATTGACATCACTGCTACTCCTTAGTGAACCATGAGTATCATTCCTCCCTATGTTTGAATAAGATCATTATAGGGGACTCATTTATTGAACTACGTGTGGAAAGATTCTCATTCATATAAGATACGTAGAGATGCATATATCTCTAATCATTGGCCCAATCGCAATCAACAGAAAACATTATTTCAATTTTACCCCTCTTATATATGAATGGGATCTATATGGAGTGAGCTTTTAAGAAAAATATCTTGATTTTCATTACATATTATATCATAATTTTAAATCATTATTCTAGAATGTGTTTAAATACCATGTCTCCCACTTCAAAATCATTTAATTTATGAATGTATTGTTCAAGAACTATGTTTTCCTTGATTCTAATCCATATGAGGAAAATAGAGATACCAAGATCTTCAATAATGATCCCAACCACAATACCCCCCTTATTCCCAATGTAAGAGTAAGACCTTATTAAGAAATGTTTAAAAAACAATGTATAGATTTATTCTCATCTATATTTGATACGTTGTGACATCTAGGTTTAATTCATTGGTCTAGCCATAAAATTCCATTTTTAAATCAGAATATGTTCGTGTCCTCACTACAAGACTCTAAACTGCACATCATAATATTGATTCAAATGAAACAAGGAAAGTATCCATTTTACATTTTAGTCAGATATATGTAAAGGACTCCAAATTCATGGCTAATACTGATTCAAATGTTTCTTATGGGAATTGTGAATTAACCACTTTCATATTTCACACAAATAGTCATGAATATTTTCAGATCTTCATAATCATTCTTATTGTTTCTGGTGGAAGTGTTTTTTGATATTTGAGACCTCTTTTTCCTAACTATGTAGTACATTCCCTTAGGTGGCCATTCATAATTTTCCATCATAACATGTTTGTCAGTCAAAAGATTTCACTATTTTTATATGCAACACATTCCCTAGTTTGACATTCATAATACAACCCTTGTAATGGTTTTGTAAAATAATGGTAATTTTGTTGATGGTTAAAGTTCAATTAATCTCCTTAATACATTTATAACAATATATAAGAAACTATATTTTAATGTTGTCATTTTGTTATATTATCCCCTTTAACATTATCTAAATCTAAAAGGATACAAGACAATATTTTACACATTTCCTTCTCCATGTGTTTAAAGAAATATGAAATAACCTTGGATCACATGACCACATATTATATAATGATTTCATTTCTTGTCCTAGTTGTATGAACTAAAAACTGAACACATCATACTCCCTATGTTTGGGTTAAACTTTCGTAGAAATCTTACTCCTCTAATTCCATAGAAATCATGACTGGAAATAACCACTCTATATTGAAGCACTTTCATCATAAACCAAACTATGTGTTTTGGAAAATATGAATCTCTATATACTTTCTTCAACTTTTAGAATTTGAATGTCAAACATATGAGGGATCTTTTTCCTGAGTATGCAGTACGTGCCCCTATTTCCCTTTTATAAAATATTCCTACATAACAGGAATGTCAGAAAAAAGATTAAAACTATTTGACTATGTAGTATATTTTTTTGTCGGCCCTGCACAACACACCCCCCATAATGGGTTTGTCAAATAATGGTAAATTTTTTCTTGGAAAAGACTTCCTCTAATTCCTTTATCCCTTTTTCCCCATATCATACATCGAATTGAGTAATTCAAAAATCACAGTTTACAAATTTTCCATTCCATACCTAAATATGGAAGTATGTTAAAAAAATATTACCATGAAATCAAAAGAGTCTCATCCCTTTGGTGAAAGATAAAGACATTAATTTAAATCCCCACAATGTCCTCACTCTATGACTTAAGACTTCACAGTACTATGTCCTCACTACATGACTTAAAAATTCTCAGTACAATGTTCTCACAACATGACATAAAACTGCATAACCTGATATTAGAAATTCAACATTCTAAAATTTTTTAACCATTCCTCATATACCAAATTTGTGTAAAACTGGTTTTCCTATTCATGAAGTATGTTTTCATAGATAACCCTTTATTATTAAAATCCCTTTCCTTGGAGAAACCACCCCTTATGGTCTTGAGTCACCAAATATTATTTTACTTTTTTTGTAAATAGTAAAATGTTAAATTCAAAAGATATATTTTTTAATGACTATGCAGTACATAGCCTTTGGTGGCCATGCATAAGTTTCCTACATAACAGGCATGTCAGTAAAAAGATGCCACAATTTTTCTTTGCATCATATGCCTCAGTTGTCCCTGTATAACACAACCCCCATAACGGGTTTTTCAAATAATGGTAACTTCATTCTTGGAAGAGACTTCCTTTAATATTATACAAGTATTATATTTGGTGACCATAATAATAACGACTAAAGAACCCCTTTGGAAATATTTAAATAATATTAGAGCAATTAAAAACAACTGAGTCTTGTATTGGATATTATTTCAAAATTAATGGTCAAAACATTGCCACCTAAAAAACGTGACCTTTATTGTCTTAGATGCCTAACTCTAAACTTCCAATAACTAGAGACCTGGTACTAACTATATTGGGAACCCACAATGGGAACTCTTGATAATAGTTGACTCCCAATTCACAAAAAATAAATTTTTAATCGTTTACGTAATATTGTGAAACAAATATTCAAAAGATACAAACTTTTTGGGGTTTTATATATAACCCTAGTAAGAATAAAACTATGATTACTAGGCCCATTGTCTTAGTACAAAACAAGAAATAATTAAAATACAGATGATTAAAGATGAAATTCTTTTCATTTGTGAGTAAAAAAATCATATAGGAGCATCCAAAAACTAGAGTATCTCCTCAACTAGAAATCACAAAAGGGTTTCTATGTAACTTAAAATTTGGTTAATAACCACTTGATCCCCATCAGCTTACTTTTGAAGTTTGTTTAAATAACCATCTTCATTCTATTTAGTGTGACAAAATGCTTCCATGGAATCTAAAATAGATTTTTCACCATCCCTATGGACTTATCCTCTTTAGTTATATAGATGGTCAACATCTATAGTGATAATATCTTATTCATGTTGATGACAATGATATTGAACAATCTTTTCTATAATTTTCTACTTCAATTCATTCAAATTTGGAGTATGATTTGCATCATATTGGGACAGCGCTGCTTGAAATTCATAATTGTTGATCTAGAGTTTAGTTTCAATCAGATCGTGTTGAAGTTTCTGCTCTTGCTCTCTCTTGCTATAAATATTTTTCCCTGCGGTTTGAATTTCATTATATTCAAAACCACCAAATCCCAGCGTGGTAAGCAGAGATGAAATTTATGGAATTCATGAAGGTATTTCTTCAAGAGGAATTTTTGATTTTATCTTCCATATATTTTTTTATGCCTTGACACTTGAAAGATGAAGAGAATTTTTTATTTCTATGTTTGAGTCAGAATCATTTTCATAAGGAGCGACATATTCTTGTATTAATGCACTTAAATAATTCCATGTTGTTACCCTTCTTTTAAAGTAGTTACATCACATTCTAATAGTGTTTGACCTGATACAGAGGCTTTACCTCTAGACCTAGACAGTGATGCTGATATCCTTATATAGGGAATTAAATTTTTGTTATGGATAGTTTAAAAGAAAAAAAGCTAGTAAATTAACAATATTGTTATATCTTACATGACAATAGGTCGAAATATTGAAAATAAACCTCCCAAACATTGACAGTTTCAACGGTTTTTCTTGATGTATCTCGGTGGGGAATGCGCTCTCAAATTTTATCAGGATCCTCATATTGAATCTTAAAATCATATTATTTCCCAAAATACACCTATTCCAATTTCTCTACAATGGTTGGATTGACATTAATGTCAATTATTCCATCAGTCATCATTGTGGAAACACTTTCTTTAGAGGGAACTGTATATTTTAACAATTCCTGGTTAGAAATTTAATTATAAAAAGATAAGTATGATGAATAATGAAAACTCACGTATATTTGATTTTATACAAGGAAAATATAAATAATCTAAAGAATTTGTTATATTAACATGTTTTAATCTATCTTCAAAAGGCATTCCAAGGTTCACTATAGCATCCATTGGTATCTGAGATCCCATGTTAGTCTGACATGTGGAAGCACTGAGAATGTTTTCTTAACAACCTTCCTTCGAAAAACATTGATCCCAAACTGCTTCCTCAGAAATAGTTATGGGGTCAGCATCAGTTGTCACAGGATGTTCTGGTGAATTTGATGAACATCAAGTATTATATGATAGAAGACAGCTTTTGTTATTATTGATGTCTTTTAAAGCACTGTTGATTTTCCAGAGGCCTTCTATCTTTTGATAGCAGAAATATGAGCAGTGCTAGAAATGGATATTGGTTCTTTTGGATTCAATTCCTTTTCAGGAACCACTGGGATTGAGGGATTTTTTTCCTATTCAAAATCACTCTCTGTAGTTCCTTTAAGATTATCATTATTTTCTTATAGAGAAGAAACAGAAGAAGATCCTGCAATTCCTAGAAGTTTAAACAATTTTTTCCTGAATATGGATAAAATTCATGTTATCAAGAAGATATAAAACGACTAAAAAGAGTTTAAACATTGTATTATTTCATTTATTCTTTTGTTTATTCATCTTTTTAGGTGTACTCGTAACATCATTTTCAAAAAGAGGTATTAGAGACTGCAATACCATTTTTATCACATCTTCCATGTCCATTTGGCATAGAGAATTTTCTCTCGATTTATGGGGTGATCCAGTAGATACACGAGCAGTGCCGTGAGGGATATATAGTGGTGATTGAACATCATTATATTTGCATACGGACAACTAAAAGTTAAGATGATGTTACCCCAAGTAACTATTCATTGACTAAATTAAAATTTCAAAGAATAAGATAATGCGAGAAAAAGGAAAATTACAAATCCCGGATCCATTATGTCATTCCATTATTCATAACATAAAAGGTATATATTTTTTGTGGTATAATGATCTATCATTTCTTTCACCCACATCATTGGGTGAATTGGTTTGTCAACTGCATATATGATCATTTCCATCTCTTGGATTTAAGTAATCACTTTATTAGTATTGTTCTTAAATAAAATATTAGAAGAACCCATAGATACCCTTTTCCCAAAATATGATAACCTTCACATAGATCGATCCATGTGGTTTTAGCATAAGAATATAATCATGTCCATGCTTGAATAGCCTCTGGTCGTATATATTGGTAGTACATTCCATAGGGTTGTGAAAATGATCCTGTAGTCTTTGATTTAAGTTTCTTCCCAATTCCCATAGTAATATATGGGGGATGAGAAAATGGAAGTGTTCATCCTTGTGAATGATGGAGACTAGATACCCTCGGTACATCCCTGGTTGGGATCAATGGGGTGGCTCTCTTAACTCTCAGAAGTGGATTATATCTTTCATGAGGCCGCTTTGGTGAATTTTTAGCTCATCACCTCCACCCTCGGACTCTAGTGAGTCGGCCCCTGATGATGATGAATTACCATAGAAATAGCGGTTCCTTCATAATACCTCTCTATATTAGAACTCTAGGGACAACATGGTTTTATACCCCATAAAGTTATGATGTGACCCATTTTTCAGCATACCAGACAGTCAACCTGCTTATTTCATCAATGACAGGTAAATTAAATATTTCCTCAATCCTCTCCACTGATTATAGCCACCATAGTTTTTGGGAAACCATTTCATGTTAATGTAATATAATATGCAAAGGAAGGGATACATTAATTTCTTTTTATACTCTTTAATTGAAATGAAAATATATAAAGAGAATATACCTTGAATAGGATTTCAACATCAATTCTGGTGGCCGATACGCCATCTCTGCAAGCTAGTATGTATGTCCTTAGCTCCAAACTATCCATTCCATCATCAAAAATTGTTGTGTAGGAATATTCCCATCTGGGAAGAGATGAAATTACTTATGCATACTCAACATTACCATAATATCATAAGCATTCATAGACCAAAGTAAAATACTAGATAAGACCTGGATATATGGTTATAAAGAACTTCCAATGACCTCTACCACACTTTGCATGGGATATGTTCTAAAATTATTGGTGATCCACCCCCTATAACACCATTAATGGTACCACTATTATAAAAGGATCCTTCCCTCTGTAAATATGTAGTAATATTCTTTGAATCATTCCCAAAATATGAGTGTCCAAACCTATCATCTTTTTTATAGACAACATGGCTCCGATAAAAATTGTAAGTGGCCTCATTCCTCCATTGGAATCATGAACTGGTAATAAATATGTGCTGATCCATGTGGCCAGGAAATATTCCATACATGTCATCGCAAAAATTTTGGAATTGAATTCATATCTCCCCTTATCAGAATCTCTTTTCTATAATGTTGTCCAAATATTTTTAGGTGTACCTCTCTTCTATGACTTTAGACAACTTGTTAGAAAAGTGTTGGTGGGACCGTTTCCTTATTTAGCAAGAATATTTCCATCCAATACCCTTGATTAATATCCTTTCTTGTGTTTGATTTCATGATTGTATCATTATTGAGCTTATAAAATATTTTCAATGAATAACAAACCAAGCCTGATGTATTCTTTGAGTCATTCCAAGTCACCTTAGGGGTACTAAACTCCTTGAATATATCTCCAAGAATTAGAACTCCAGAGATCCTCTAGACATCCTGCAATCTGATGCCTACTTCTCCATGAGTCAAATGGAAAGAGTTAGTTGTTGGAATCCATCAGCATAGTAACTACGACACAAAAGAGTCATTCTTATACACATAAGTTTTCCCAACCCATACAGGGTCATAAATAACAACACATTTTAAGTCATATATAAGTTCCTCACACATTTTTCATGCCACAATTCCCTCTTTTTTCTTATTCGTTACATTACCTCAGTATTCGATCCTCTTTTCATTCCGGATCCAATTCTGAGGGGGGGGGGGGTTGACACATTGTTCCATCATAGAGATTATAAAATGACAAAGGGAAACATATTAGAAAAAAGATTATAAAAATGTAATGAAAATAATTTTTTTTCAAAGGCTTGAACATTGGATCACCTTAGTCTAGCAAACATTGTCAATATGCAAAGTACTTGTGCGACACAATTGGGCACACAAGCCACTTGATCACCCAAATCTATTTTTACCAAGGAACCTATTTATATATAAAAATACCCTTGGGGACTTCATTTGTATAGAAAAATATCTCTATAGCCTAATTGCGTATTTGGTTTCCCTAAGCCTCACCCAAGTCATTCAAAATAATTAATGTAGTTTATTTACACCTAAAATGGAGGAACTGAAGGAGGATCATATAACTTAAGTCATTTTAGAGTTTGAAATCCATAACACTTGGATTCCTAAACCTCCCAACCTACCCAAATCTGAAACACTTGAACGCCACCTATTCCTATCATTGGAACTTGAGCACCCCACTTCTGGAAATGCTGATGAATACTCTTAACGTCTTGAGTCCAATCTCTCATATGTATTAAAATTATGGTTTTTCATCAATTAGTTGAACAACAAGTCCCCCAAGCCTTGTTGAATTCCCATACTTGTGTTCCAGAACCTACATGGTCATCCATCATTGATTAAACTACTCCCTTTAGTCTATAAGAAATTAATCCCTCTTCAAATCCATTCATTTCAAGGATTCTGATTCATTGGATCCCTTACCTAAAAAGGATTCTATTGAGACCTCCACCAAAACCTCTTGACTTATCAAAATTTTGGGAATGTCACATCAGTCTGTCTCCAATTTTGGTTTGTATATCTATATTTAGATGTTTCTGAAAATTTTTTCACAATGGTGTTATGATTCATGGGGCTGTATGTGGGTTTTTAAATCCGCAGTCACATCGATCTTTCTCCCGAGAATAGTTTTGGGTAGTTCCTAGTTTAGATGATTGTTTTTGGGATTTTTCCTTCCATTTTATTCTCTAAGACATGGAAAATAATGTCTCTAAATGGGAATGTATGGTTCACAATTCATATTCCATGAAATAATTGGAGAAGTCTCCCTTCCCAACCATGATCCACTAGGGCAGTCATCCTGTTGTAAGACCCTAACCATTCTAGTAGGAGGTTGTAGTCTTTCTCCCTTATAATTCCTTAACCCTCACTCATTACATACATTCTATCCTTGTCCAATTTAAAGTGAATAGATGGAAGGATCACCGCCTTAACCTATTCCTTGGTGGCATTACCCTTGTCCACTATCTCCTCCAATGATGCGCCCTCTTCCACTAGAGGAGAAGGAAGTGTGTGGGTGCCATTGTATAATTTTTACATCCTCTTGTTTCTCACACTGTGCATGACTCACATGGGCCTTGATATTTGTCAAGATCACAAAATTTTCACAAATACTACAAGAACTCGGATTACTGTTCAAACTAGGATGCATAGGACACCTCCATGAAGTCCTGAGCTCAAAAGGGTGCCCTTTAAAAAAGCGTTTATCCTATCATGTCCCCTAAAATGGGAAGAATTTATGAATAAGAACAAACACAAGGAATGAACTACGAGAAATATGATTCCTATCCTAATTGGGAATTGTATGAATATTCTTAGGGCCCAAGCTTGTAACACCCCGACCCCAACTACCCAGAGTCGGTGCATTACTTCGTAACATTGGCATGATCACAAAAGATCAAGTCTCGAAAGACCGATTAGTTTAGTAGCCTTGGAAACACTAGATACATTCATAAACGTTACATTACATCATAAAGTAAAACAAATCTAAAACATCTTCTCTTCATATCCTCTTATATTATCCCTGCAGGTCATTCATAAAATACTTTTTCACATCCTGGAAAAATTAAAACATTGAAAGGGGTGAGCTCAGATGCTCAGTAAGGATAACAATATAGCGGAATCTTTCATCAATAAACATAAACATTTAAGGCAATGTATAACTAAAAAAAGACTTTTTAAACTTGAACTTCGTCATAATATGGAAAAAATAAAAATAAATAATGCCATTTACTTACTCACATGGATATTATATTAGTCGAATAATCACATGAAATATCAATAACCACTTTCATAACGATGGAATGCATAATGCCAGACTATCATAACCACGTAGCCAAGGCCTCGTGCCAAGACCACAAATAAGATTTTGTCAAAGCCTCATGCCAAGACACTAGTTTGTCTAATGAGACCTGCCGATGCATCGAGGAGCTATAGCGGGCTCCACCTGTCACTTATTAAGTTCAATGCATTCCTCATATGAATAGGTTTAATCATATCATACACCATAACATAATCGTATCACATAAAACATGCATAAAAGAAATATAAAATTTCCACATTTCAATCACATGATATCAATAAAACACATTGATATAATAAAAACACTTTCAAAACCATTTTCAATGCCAAAATAAATGAAAAGTAAAACATGGTATTTATTTTTCTTTTAAAAAAATGGTATGGCTTGTAGAGGAAGCCGAAACTCAAATAATGGTCATGGTGGTGGAGAAGTCATTGTCGCCGCATACGTACGACAAAATCATCCCCTTTTGTTGTTCAGTAAACGCTTCGTATAAAATGATTCCTTTTTAATAAACGTAAAAGTCAAAGGGGTTTATACACTGTATAAAAGAAAGTTGTGTATAAAACCAAATATACCTCAATGAAAGGAGATTGAGACGAGTCCTTAAGAAGATCATTTTTAAAATAAAATAAATCTATTATGTGTATTCACTATAGGTACACATGAAGAATGTAAAAATACAAAATAGGGCATAATAATATCATGACATAATTTGAAAGTAGGAGATTAACCCAAAGAATGGAAGTTGGGTTAAGAAATTCCCTTACCCCGTGTCCGACTTGACTCAACTATTCTTTAACCTCCTAAATAATAAAATAGAGTTAATATCTACCTTATTAAGAACCATTTTCAATTTCATTATCCTTTTTATAGAACTTATTACAATGTTATGAACATTATGTAATTAATAACGGTCATTTTGTCGATCTTTGGTACTTGAGTCAACAATAAACTTCTTATAATTACAAGTTGTTCATGTGGTAAAATATCCATTATATCCAGAATTATATTCATGATGTAGATATCATATATATAATATATATCCAGTATATACATTCATTCATAATATTACGTAACATTTAGATGTAAGAAATGAAATGCACTGTTCATGGAGACGGTAAGCCGTACGTACGCATGAACGCTACTTTCATTTCTATTTCGTATTTAATGGAATGAAATCATAATGATATAATTGTATAATATAATTCCAGTATAATATATCATATAATACCATTTACGCCATCCTTTATACATCCCACATAAGGTATTAACGATTCAAATCACTTTGAGGGGGCGGTAGTCCGCACTTCCTAAAATTAAATTATCGCGTTTAACCATAATGGAAATCATAAAGTATGCCAAAAATGAGAAATAAAGAAGAATAAGGAAAACATAAACAAAATATATATATCATATATGAAAATAGTTTCATCAAAATGGCCACCATTAGAGGTGTTAAAAGAATATTGAACAATCATCTTTCGTGATGCAGTATTTTGCCACCCACAGAAACAGTATGTTCTTTAACCATTAGACGATGGTGTGTGTAAGTGTAAACCAAATATTTATCATAACAACATCCTAGTATATTTTATATACTCGTGTTTTTACAAAATAAAGGAATAAAAAGAGTTTAAGGGGATGGAGAAGAAAAATAAAACAAAACAACATTAGAGAAGACATTACCTTCAAATTGGGTAACTCTTTTTGATTTGAGTCAAAGGCTTCCTTGGGAAGAGTTCTGCCCAAAGTGAGGCTTCTAGGAGTAAGAGGGGGAAGTTGGGAGAGTATTTGGGCAGAGTTTGGCCGAGAAAAATGGCTTGAAAGTGTGAATAAGGTGGGAGTGGTGGGGGCCTTTTATAAGTGGAGAGGAGGGGCACTCTTGGAAGGTAATGAAATATTACTTTATTACACAATGCTTTTCAGATTCTAAAGGTCCCACACTTATATAATTCTAGGATAAGGTGATTAGTGTTCTAAATATACCCATCCAATAGGCTTTGGACAAGTGTATGCCTTATATTTTACATTATCATTTTATTTTATTTAAATCGTTAATTAATGAGGTAATCGCTGCATCATCATGGTGTCATAACTAATTTAATTTATTTAATGTCTAAAAATTATAAAAAAAATATCGTGATGTAGGAAATCGTTTTATCTTTCTAATGAATATTTATAGTTAAAAATAGTACTTGTATAACCCCATTTAAATTTTTTTTAGTAAAACAACTCTTGTTTGTGATCTTTTTATTTTAACATTAAATAAAAAGTTATTTATGTCCTTTTCCTACCAAAGTGGCTCCATGGGGTCCCCAAGTTGACCCATGGATTTTCATGGTCGTCCATGGCACATCCAATGAGGGTAGGACATGTGTCAAGCTCATCTCATATTATTGAAACATTATTTTTTTCCTTAAACTACACTAATTACCTCTAATCGCGATTAAGAACTTAAAAGTTACTATTCACCAAAAAATTATTTTAATCTAATTGAACCAAATTTTAATTCTTAATGAAAACCATGTATGTCGGATTTTTGAAATTCAAAACACATATGTGGTAAAATTTCATTTAAACGAAAAATCAGTTTTTATAAATACCACTTAGTGGTTTCACTATTCATCAAAAATTGAAGTTTTTTAGAAAAATCCCAAAAATTCACCCTAAGCTATATTTGATATTCCGATTTCAAAAATGATGTCTATTTTAAAAAATACCAAATATATAATTTGCATTAATTAATTTTATAATTAATTCCCGTTGTCACAACAAATAGCGTGTTTTTAAGAAACAATTTATATCAAAAGATTGACAATTGTTCATGCCCAGTTTCAATGTTAAATTAATTCTAATGACCACCGTTGGATAAAATGGTAAAAATATATTCTAATTATACTTTAAAACCACTAAATAGTATAATTTATCATAATTAATTATTTTGATTAAAAAAGTTGTTTTAGGTATTTTTCACTATTCATAAAAAATTGGAAGTTCTCAGAAAGTTAAAAAAAATTAAACATAGGCTAATTTCAATATTACAAATACAAAAATGAAGTCCATTTTGAAATATAAAATTTCTATAAATTTAAAAAGTGGTTATTACTATTCATAACGGCTACTTTGATTAGTCACGGAGTATTAGAATTCGAAGTTGCGTACAACACACACTACTGTATTATTGAATGAGAAGCGTATCGTGGAAGCTCGAGGTGTTACATTCTCCCCTCCTTCAATAAATTGCGTCCTCGCAATTTGAAATTTTTCTTTGAAAATAAAAGGTTGAAAACAGCAAATACATTTGTGGAAAACCCACATCGGAAATAAGGTTATTAAAAATATAACATGAAAAGAAAGAAAGAGAAGTACAAAGGTCACTTGAGATAGCCCATACTAGGATTATATGAAAATATGGATATGGAGGAGAAACAAACCATCATGGTCTGATGGAGAGTTGTTGAAATCAGGATTAGGAGAAAGTTAACCATAAGAAAATCCCAAACTTGTGATTGGTTAAATAGTCATTGAATCCCGAGTTGGAAAAGTTAACCGACAACATTTTTTTTTAAGTTGACTTTTATAAAGTTGAGGAATTTATTTAGGAGATTTACTAATAATTTAAGGGAATATACATACTTGTTATGTAGACTTTAATTCTTTAATAAATTTTTACCACAAACCCATCTTTTACTCAAAAAGATAATAGAACTCAAAAATATTCTATTTATCCTAATTGTATAAGGTTCCAAATATTAACACATACTATTTATATTAGTAAAACTATTTTGTAATAACCAGGGTCTTCTTGTAGGCTAGTGGTAGGAAATAAAGGCCTGTCGCACTATGGTTGTGGGTTCTATTCCTGCATCTTTGTCCGACGTGATGGGTTATTCCCCACCCTGTAGGTTGTCCTTTTCCTAAAACTATAGTATTATAATATTCCAAAAATAATCTTCAGAAATGTTTTAACCTTAAATAATACTATCCAAAGATCAACTTAATCCATTCCAACCTTTATAGTTATCGAAAATACCTCCGTCCAGACTTTCTCTAAAAGGTCTCTAAATTCCAAAATCAATTGTAACATCAGATTCCCCAAACAAAGTAAAGTTTATCTTATTTTCACATACTAAAAATATGATTACCTTCATCATATTAAATCCTTAATGAAAACAACATGTACTGCAGTACAATCCTTATATATATCACATTATTCTTATAACCATAATCTAGTTCTTGAGTCCAAAAACACAAATACAATAATTATTCAACTCCATCTGTAGTAACAGCATAAGCTTGACCTTGATCCCTTGGCCTTTTCTGAGGTATGTTTTCCTAACGCTTAGGACATTCATTTGCATAATGCCCCATTTCCCTACAACTGTAGCATTCAACATTGATAGACTCTTTCATTCCCTTGCAATCACGCGCCTGGTGACCTTTTCCCCACATTTATAACAAACTCCCATTCCTTTTAGGAAAGTACCCGGGTGATTCTTACCACAATTATCACATAATGGAAAATCCTTCTTTCCCTTTTTCCCTTTATCCATCTCTTGTTCCACCTTTCTATTCCTCTCTTACTTTACTTTATTGTCATAAGACTTAGAGAATTCCTTTTCTGTCTTGATAGCACACGAGACTATATCTTCGTATGTTGAGAAAGATTGTGATACTAAAGCTCGACGAAGAAATGGTTTTAACCCATCAAAGAAATGATCAATCTTACTTCTTGGGTTACATATATAATTTGCAACATGTCTCGCTAACCTTGTAAAGTTGGCCTCATACTTTCCGACATTCTCATCCTCCTTTTGTCTCAGACTCAAAATTGTATTTCCATATCTGCCCGATGGTCATGTGGAAAGTATTTTTCTAAGAAAAGAACTTTGATCTCTCTCCGTTCCATATTTGATACTTCTTCATCTTCCTTTGTGTTTTGAATCAATGACCACCATTGATTGGTATCTCCAGTGAGGCGGTAAACTGCCATGACAACCTTCTCCCTTTCACTACTCCCCAAGGCATCAAATATTTTCTCTAAGGAGTTTATCCATTTCTCAGCTACTAATGGATTTGTACCCCCATTAAATGTTGGTGGTTGTTGCCTAATGAAGAGGTCTAACATTGATCCTCCATGTTGCGGATCAGGGTGCTCCATACGAGTAAGGTTATTATTCATAACCTAAGTGAGTTGTCCCAGTATGGTAATAAGTTGATCAACACCAGTTGTATCTCCAGCTCCACAATAATTATCTTGAGCAGGAGGGCAATCTCTACACGGAGTGCGTGCATTGATACGATTTCCATTCCTTCCACTAGGGGCCATTTCTAAACAATGGCATAAACTAGATTAGTTTATGAATCAAAATACATAATTTTATACATGTAAAACACTTAACACTAATTGAACTATTTATGGATATAATCCATAATCATAAAAAAAGTTTTCTTTGAGGAAGTATACATCATAACCCTTCATAGTAGTTTGTAATGAAAATGAGAATTATCCTAAGCATATCCCCCGGGAGTGTCGTAACCAAGAGTGCAGCAAGTCCTGTTGTCGTGCACCAGTTCCCATTCGAGTCTAGCTCAAAGCGGTGTTTTTGGGTTTTACCCCTAGGTACATCTGTGCCAGAGCCACCTCTACCTGCTCGTATCCAGACAGGGATGTATTGCTCGGAAAACTCACAAAATCTCTATAATACCAAAATTCTAGGAAATTATTCTATACTAATCCTCAAAGCCTATCTTTGGGCTATGTGCTCTGATCATAGTTTATCTAAATCTAGCTTCCAAGGTTAGTACTAAATTTCCTCTGATACCAACTGTAACGCCCCGACCCCAGCTACCCGAAGTCGGTGCATTACTTCGTAACATTGGCATGATCACAAAAGATCAAGTCTCAAAAGACCGATTAGTTTAGTAGCCTTGGAAACACTAGATACATTCATAAATGATACATTACATCATAAAGTAAAACAAAACTACAACATCTTCTCTTCATATCCCCTTATATTATCCCTGCAGGTCATTTATAATATACTTTTTCACATCCTGGAAAAATTAAAACATTGAAAGGGGTGAGCTCAGATGCTCAGTAAAGATAACAATATAGCGGAATCTTTCATCAATAAACATAAACATTTAAGGAAATGTATAAATAAAACAAATTCCTTTTTAAACTTGAACATCAGCATAATATGGAAAAAATAAAATTAAATAATTCCATTTACATACTCACATGGATATTCTACTAGTCTAATAATCACATGAAATATCAATAACCACTTTCATAATGATGGAATGCATAATGCCAGAATATCATAACCACGTAGCCAAGGCCTCATGCCAAGACCACAAATAATATTTTGTCAAGGCCTCGTGCCAAGACACTAGTTTTTCTCATGAGACCTACCGATGCATCGAGGAGCTATAGCGGGCTCCACCCGTCACTTATTAAGTCCAATGCATTCCTCATATGAATAGGTTTAAACATATCATAAACCATAACATAATTGTATCACATAAAACATGCATAAAGGAAACATAACATTTCCACATTTCAATCCCAAGATATCAATAAAACACATTGATATAATAAAAACACTTTCAAAACAATTTTTGATACCAAAATAAAAGAAAAGTAAAACATGGTATTTATTTTTCTCTTAAAAAAATGGTATGGCTTGTAGAGGAAGCCGAAACTCAAATAATGGTCACGGCGGCAGAGAAGTCGTTGTCGCCGCATACGTATGACAAAAACATCCCCTTTTTTCGTTTAGTAAACGCTTTGTATAAAAATATTCCTTTTGAATAAACGTAAAAGTCAAAGGGGTTTATACACCATATAAAAGAAAGTTGTGTATAAAAGCAAATATGCCTCAATGAAAGGAGATTGAGATGAAGTCATTAAAAAGATCATTTTTAAAACAAAATAGATCTATTATGTGTATTCACTATAGGTACACATGAAGAATGTAAAAATACAAAATAGGACATAATAATATCATGACATAATTTGAAAGTAGGAGATTAACCCAAAGAATGGAAGTTGGGTTAAGAAATTCCCTTACCTCATGTCCGACTTGACTCAACCGTTATTTAACCTCCTGAATAATAAATTAGAGTTAATATCTACCTTATTAAGAACCATTTTAAATTTCATTGTCCTTTTTATATCCCTTATTATAATGTTATTAACATTATGTAATTAATAACGGTCGTTTTGTCGATCTTTGGTACTTGAGTCAACAATAAACTTCTTATAATTACAAGTTGTTCATGTGTTGAAATATCCTTTATATCCAGAATTATATTCATGATTTAGATATCATATATATCCAGTATATACATTCATTCATAATATTACGTAACATTTAGAGGTAAGAAATGAAATTCACCATTCATGGAGACGGTAAGCCGTACGTACGCATGAATGCTACTTTCATTTCTATTTCGTATTTAATGGAATTAAATAATAATGATATAAATGTATAATATAATTCCATTATAATATATCATATAATACCATTTACTCCATCCTTTATACATCCCACATATGGTATTAACGATTCAAATCACTTTGAGGGGGCGGTAGTCCGCACTTCCTAAAATAAAATTATCGCGTTTACCCATAATGGAAATCATAAATTATGCCACAAATGAGAAATAAAGTAGCATAAGGAAAACATAAACATAATATATATATATCATATATGAAAATAGTGTCATCAAAATGGCCACCATTAGAGGTGTTAAAAGAATATTGAACAATCATCATTTTGTGAGGCAGTATTTTGCCACCCACAGAAACAGTATGTTCATCAACCATTAGACGAAGATGTGTGTAAGTGTAAACCAAATCCTTATCATAACAACATCCTAGTATATTTTAGATACTGGTGTTGTTACAAAATAAAGGAATAAAAAGAGTTTAAGGGGATGGAGAAAAAAAAATAAAACAAAACAACATTAGAGAAGACATTACCTTCAAATCAGGTAACTCTTTTTGATTTGAGCCAAAGGCTTCCTTGGGAAGAGTTCTGCCCAATGTGAGGCTTCTAGGAGTAATAGGGGGAAGTTTGGAGAGTATTTGGGCAGAGGTTGTCCGAGCCAAATGGCTTGAAAGTGTGAATAAGGTGGGAGTGGTGGGGTTCTTTTATAAGTGGATAGGAGGGGCACTCTTGGAAGGTAATGAAATATTAATTTATAACACAATTCTTTTCGGATTATAAAGGTCCCAAACTTCTATAATTCGAGGATAATGTTATAAGGGTTCGAAATATACCCATAAAATAGGCTTTGGACAAGTGTAAGCCTTATATTTTACATTATCCTTTCATTTTATTTAAATCGTTAATTAATGAGGTAATCGATGCATCATCATGGTGTCATAACTAATTTAATTTATTTAATGTCTAAAATTTATAAAACAAATAGCATGATGTAGGAAATCTTTTTAGAATTCTAATGAATATTTATAGTCAAAAATATTACTTGTATAAGCCCATTTAAGTTTTTTTTTAGTAAAACAACTCTTGTTTGTGATCTTTTTATTTTAACATTAAATAAAAAGTTATTTATGTCCTTTTCCTACCAAAGTGGCTCCATGGGGTCCCCAAGTTGACCCATGGATTGTCTTGGTCGGCCATGGCACATCCAATGAGGGTAGTACATGTGTCAAACTCATCTCATATTATTATAACATTATTTTTTTCCTTAAACTACACTAATTACCTCTAATCGCGATTAAGAACTTAAAAGTTACTATTCACCAAAAAATTATTTTAATCTAATTGAACCACATTTTACTTCTTAATGACAACCATGTATGTCGGATTTTTGAAATTCAAAACACAGAATCGGTAAAATTTCATTTAAACGTAAAATCAGTTTTTATAAATACCACTTTGTGGTTTCACTATTAATCAAAAATTGAAGTTTTTCAGAAAAATCCCAAAAATTCACCCTAAGCTATATTTGATATTCCGATTTCAAAAATGATACCTATTTTACAAAATTCCAAAAATATAAGTTGCATTAATTAATTTTATAATTAATTCCCGCTGTCACAACAAATAGCGTGTTTTTAAGAAACAATTTATATCAAAAGATTGACAATTGTTCATGCCCAATTTCAATGTTAAATTAATTCTAATGACCACCATTGGATGAAATGGTAAAAATATATTCTAATAATACTTTAAAACCACTAAATAGTGTAATTTATCATAATAAATTATTTTGATTAAAAAAGTTGTTTTATGTATTTTTCACTATTCATAAAAAATTGGAAGTTCTCAGAAAGTTACAACAAATTAAACATAGGCTAATTTCGATATTACGAATACAAAAATGAAGTCCATTTTGAAATATAAAATTTCTATAAATTTAAAAAGTGGTTATTACTATTCATAACGGCTACTTTGATTAGTCGCGGAGTGTTAGAATTCAAATTTGCGTACAACACACGCTACTGTATTATTGAATGAGAAGCGTATCGTGGAAGCTCGGGGTGTTACAGAGCTCCCAAGATATCCTCTTCATGAATCAATCCCTAATTCCCTTAATCTGGGCATCCTTTTTCAGAATAAGAGCCAAATTAAACCCCAAAATCATCATGGAAACTTTTTAAAAAATTAATCCCAAACTCATTTCTCTCAAATGACTATACTCTATAATAAGACTCATCGAACTATGTGGGTTATTATTCCTATCCACATGGGATACGTAGGAAGCCTCTTTTAGGTTCAAACCAAACAATTCAAATTAACCTTATCCCCTTTGGTATATATTCTTAATTGGGTTTAATATAACTTGGAAACCCATATTTTTTACAAGTTCATTGGGCTTCTCAGGAATAATCCCCACACTACACATTGATTAAAAATTTATTTCATAGAGGTCCTTATAAGATGATCTAGAAAGGTATGATGTCTCCCATTAAGAAGAACCGAACTACAAGGGTTCTTATTTTCTTCACAAAGATTCATAGGTTTTCTATTTTATTGGTACGATCCCAATATCAAAACAACCCTTCATTTCCCTAGATGACAATCAATTTTATAGTGCCCCACTGAGTGTATTAAATACTAGTATTATCATAACGATTTTTAAAAGAATCTCTAAAACGTATATGAGAGGATACTATTGAAGGATAACATTTAATACATAAAGATATCTTCATTGTTGAAGAACCTCAAAAGCATATGGATATCCTCATTGTAGAAGAACTTCAAATACATATGGATGAATCTAAATTTAACACCTATAAATAAGATTTTGAATATTAAAAGGGAACCATATGTTATACTTGGTGAATTAATAATGATTTATGATACTATCTAAAATTTATAAGGAGATACACATAGTGGATATAATTCCCCACAAAAGGGTGGGATGAGTCTGACCTCCCATCCTCTTGTCAAATGCATGTAATTAATTATTGTAAAGTTCAATCTTAACAAACGTCTACCTTTGGAAATATCTCCCCTTTTAGATAATGAACTGTTGGTTGTTTCCAATTCCATGAATAAATCTAATGGAAACCACCTAGAAGTTGTGATTCTTAAACATGAACACACATTTCTAGGAACTATGAAACAACTTATTGAGACTATTTCAAAAGGTGATAAATCTTAGATTGATTTTAGAATCTTTTTCACCGTGTATGGAATAAAAGGGTCTATAATCATTTCAATGTATTGATCTTATTATTTCAATAGCTTTTTTAGTCATAAAGTGAGTAACTTCTAATTTATTCAAATTACTATTTGTAGCTTCACAAGATGAAATACAACTATATATACTTCTTTTAATTGAGAAAAACAATATTTTTATCATGATAGTTCAACTGATACTTATATTTTCCTTCTTTGGTGAATTTTGTAACATCCTTTTCATGAATATCATAATTTAATTTTGATATCAAAAAATTTCTTACTGTAGGATTTATAATGAAGTAATTCATGATATCTCTCTATTTTTCAATATTAGAACCATAAAATATAACTTGCCTTATTGGATTTTGATTCTCTAAAGTCCAAAACATTCTAGCCTATGATTTTTGAAAGTAAAAATATGTTTCCATATTAAAAAATTTTAGTGTAATAATTTTATAGCTATGTGAGTTTATAAACCTTGAAATCAGATCAGTTACCAAATGTAGGGTATAAAGTGTATAGGAAATACAATTATTTGGGGTAAATTATAGTTTATAAAACAATACATGTAATTTTCATTTACCACATTATGTATGTTTACAAAATTAGTATTTCAACCTTTAATTAGAATTTATAATTTTTGAATCATTAAATGTAAATCATCTGAAAATTAAACACTTGTTGGAAATATAAACCTTACAAATAAGTAATAAAATTTTACAATGTATGTGAGGAAAACTTATAAAAACTAGTAAAATAAAATCCACACATTGAACTTAAGTGTTAAGTAATTAAATAAACCTAACTATAGGTATCCATGATTTTTACCAAATCATAAAGAGGAATCTTCCTTACAAAAGGAATCCCAAGATACAAAGATTGGATAAGCCTTTATTTCACATTCTATAGGAGCCCATGATTATCAATATCTATAATATATGTCTTTATAAACCTTATAATCCCTTTACTACAAAAAATAATAAAAACAATTCAAAACATAAAAATTATGTTATTTACAAAAGATCCCTAAAAAAATATTCCTTAAGAAGAAAAGTCTATAAATTATTACAAGGAATATAACTCAAGTAAAATGATGTTAAAAATGATTAATCAAAACATTTATATCCTAGATCTAAATGTTTTTAAAATATTCTTCCTCTTGGATACAAACTTCTATTTATAAGAATTTATCTAATGATCATATCCTACATATCTCAGATATGGCTGCAATATCATCTAAAAAATGTAATTTAAAATGGAAATTTCATCACTATTTCATTATCACATGGACTTATTGATATAACTCCATTATAATTCCCAAATATTCCATTTATTAGAATGATCAACTTTTTTCTGGTCAGAAAGTGTAATGATCGTCCATCTGGTAAGATTTATAAAATTTATCGGAAAAACTTATCTTCCTCCATTTGTTAAATTTTATAATATAGAATTTATTAAACATAATTCAAAATAATTTTTTGAAATTCCTCCAATATGATTTATAATCCTTATAATTGACGAACATTATATTATTTAGATTGATGTATATTGTACATATTTTTCTGATAATATAATTTCATCTGATTGAAAGGGTTTTATCATAATAATAAACCGGTATTATTTCTACAAAAAACATACTAAAAACATGGGATTTATAAAATTCAAAAATATATAAATATTATGTAATTGTAATGTGATTCAAAAAAATGTTATATATTTTAGAATAAATTATTTTGACTTTATAATAAGAAGCTTTTCGTAGTATTTGATATTGATAATATATCATGATTGTTGACTTGGAATAATCATAATGTTTAACTATATATATACCATATTTTTCTATTTCATATGAAATAAATCATTACATTTTATATTACATTCAATATTAACACGATTCCTCCTCATTCTATCCATTGACAAAACCGAAATAAAAATCATAGTTTCAGAAATAATTGTGTCAATATAAAATCATGAAAAATTATAATAAATCATGCAACCCACATTTTAATTTATGGCACATTAGGTTTCACATATGTCATACAGTATATTTATGATGTCAAATAATTTTTCATGGCTTATAATGGAGATTTGATTTCACCAATGAAAATATGAAGGGAGTGTCAAACTAGGTGTACAAAAAGAGAACAATCACGATGAACCAGAATGATGGTTGTGATATACTCAACCAATTATTTTAAAATTTATTATATCTAGATAAATTTGTGACAATACTATGTTACTTTATAGTATCTAAAGAAGTATTTATTTTTTAAAAACCCACAATATATTTACCTTATTAAAATTTTAGGATGTTTTCCTATATTTATACATCTACATAGACTAACAGTAATTTTTTTTCATCTTAGTTTCCTAATTATTAACAAAACCCAGCTCTGAAACCAACTATAGTGACCCATACATTTCATACGTAAATATTTAATATTAAAATATTAATATTCAATAAATAAAATTACAATCTGGATAAGAATCATATCGGTTTAGTGACTGCTCAAATCTGGATATATGAACAACATATTCACAAGTGATATACATCATATACCCCTATGCTATTAATGACTAGAACCCTTCTTAGACACATCACACTTAAAATAATTCATTTTAAACTCGGGTACGAAAACATAACAAATGATGGGTTAATATACTATTTACGAGTATACAATAGATATATCAATCATCATATAATCATAAGATGATAATAAGGGCATGAGAACCAATTCCTATAATTTTAAAATTGTACCAGTCATATCATTAATCATAATCTTTTGTCGTGGAATAAATTGTGGAAGTCTATAAGATGTAAATATTAAATGAATCAATGAACATGGTACATTAGACAATAACATTGACATAAGACATAAGTTTCTAGTTTACACATAATTATAGAAAATCGTTTCGGTATTTAAGCCTCACTGAGAAGACTATCATAATATACTTGGTTTACATCCCATTCAATTATATCCATAGTAATAGTTCACTCTGAAGACTATCATAGTGGATATGGTTTCATAATGATATGTGTTCAATCGTCATTATAGGACAAATTAAATGTTGAAATATCCATCTTAAACCAATGAATTTAATGAATATATAAATATGGTCCCACCATCACAAATAGGAAATCATATATATTTGTTCTGTAACAACCTAGGTATTTATAGAATAATACCTTTTCATATCTATTAATATTTATGAATAAGTTATAAATATTATATTAAAGATGATAAATTTTCCAATATCTTACTTGACAGAAAATAACAGGTTTCTATGAACTCTTACATTGCACACAACATTGAGTTATACCAAAAAATTGTTTAATAATATTATTATTATTTTAGATAGTAATTAACGCCTAGCTATTGGAATTCTCATAATGAATAGTATCAAATATATTATGAAATATGGGTTATACAAGATTAAATAATGATTCATTTCTTAGAAAATTTATTATAAATGGAAATAGAAATAAATTGTATATAAAAGATGTGTTTTTATAAAAACCTTTTAAAAAGAGAATAATTATGTTTATCAAATGATATCACTCTTTATTGATTTTTATTTAATTCAAAATATATGTTATATATTCATAGGAATTTTTTAAATTAATCTTAAATTTTTTCTAGATATGATATATGAACAAATTCAATTATTCCAGATTAAAGAAGTATTCCCCTAAAAATGCAGTTTTACCGCTATTTGATGGTGAACCATTTTAAAATATAGTTTTATAACTTTTAAATGTTCTATTTGAAAAAATAAAATTATTCTTTAGAATTTGGATATCAAAATATATTTTGGATAAAATTTTGGTATTTTCCAGATAAATTTAATTTTTTAATGAATATTGTAAAAATACGGCATTTTAATTTAAAACTGCCATATCATCTAATTTATTTATATAGTTATATTTTCTTTTTAATTGGGTTTAAAGTATAATTCAATTATTTTTTACCATTTAATACAATTATGGTCATGGGAAGTAATTTCTCTTTGAAATTAGACAGAAAAGCTTATCAATATTTTGATAGTTATTATTTCATAAAAACATGTTTTTTTTCTTTTTACAAAAAGAATTAATTTTAAAATAATTACTAAAAACTCTGTGTTTTGAATTTGGAAAATTAATTCCATATTTGAAATTATAATTTCCAAATTGTGTGAATAGGAACCATTTGATTATGGATATTATGAATAGTATCTTCATTAATTATTTTATTTACCATGGTTAAATGGTAAATATTGTAAATAAGCATAAAAAATAATACTATAATAATACTAAACACAAAGACATGTATAAATCCTATTTTATGAACCATTTCTAACCATGGTAATCATTATGTCTATTTTGGGACACCATGTGTCCACATTGGAGTGATAATGACATTTTATAATAATTTATTTAACGTAAAAAAAATTACCAAAACAAGTATCTTTTTATAAAACATATTTTTATATGGGGTTATATAAGTTATCTCATAAACTATATATATTCATTATAGATATAAAACAATTTATTAAATTATTATATTTTTCTTATAATAATAAGATTTTAAGTAAATAAATTAATTTAAAACACAAATAAGATACAACGATTGCCTAATTAATAAATGATTCAAATAAATGATATTATAAATATTAAAATATATATAATTTAAATATTTTGATATCATACATTAATTTAAAGGAATATATTTACATATTATATTTTATTCAAAGCCCTTGGTTCAAATTAATCATGTTTTTGATGAATTTAAAAAATATCAATTACTTTATAGTGTCAAAATTGATATAAATGAGTTTTAAAAAAAATACTATTTTATTAAATGATATAATAGTCATAAACGTATAAGATTTGTCCAACATACTCACATAATTATATAAATTTCATTAATTAACCACTTATGTTTGTCTTTTCATTTTATTGTAATTATAAGAAACATATATTATGAAAATCCATGAAGACGTTGTAAGAGTTAATGTTTTAAAGTAAGGGATAAAACAAAAAAAATAATGTTAATTTTGTAACCAAGACATACATAAAACATATTGGTTGAGAAATTTTTGACCCAAAAAATATTTTATTTTAAATAAGTGAGTTAGTTGCCATTTAAAATAGAAAATCATTTTATAATAAAATAATATTTCAAAACATTCTTAAAGTTCCCCTCATCCCTCTAATAAATGGGAATCACCTCTACCCATTTACTCACACCACTCAAGACTCTTTTATTATAATAATTCTACTAAATTAAGATCCCAATATCCCTACATTCCCCCTATAAGTCTTAAAATGGGTATAAGAAAATTCAATAAAGCATTTTGGCACAAATAAAAAGAAGTTACCCAATTTTGATGTAACGTCTTCACTCAAGTTCCATTCCTTTATTTTTATTCTCCACTAACTATGATATAAATATTATTTGTTTTCCATAGAAATACATTATCTGAAATATACTTGGATTTAGTTATGAGGATTATTCTTACTACACTTACCCACACCTCTATCTAATGGATAGGAGCATATTGTTTCTGTGTACGGAGGACTACTGCCTCAGGAAACAATGATTGTTTTATTTTCCCCTAATACCTCTCATAGTTTCCATTATAATGAAACTATATTTATATATGTTATATGTAATATTTATATTTTCTATATTCTTCTGTATTTTTCATTTATATCATAACTTTATGAATTAGAAAATGTGTAAATATGATAATTTTAATTGAGGATGTGCGGACTACCGCCCCCTCAAACTGATATGGCTCATTTAATCCATACATGGAACGTATAATGGTTGGAATTAATGAAATTATGTAACATATATAAAATATGATATTATAATATAATTACAACATACCTATCCATAATTTTTATTTCATTCACTTAAATATGAAAAATAAATGAATGTAGCATTCCCTCATGCGTACGGCTAACTCTCACCATGGATGGTGGATTTAATTACTTTTCTCCAAATGTTATGGAATATTCTAAATACATATATAATGGATCTAAATACATATACACAGGATATATATGATATTTAAATCATTAATTTTATTATGGAGATAATGGGATTTTGAGCACATGGACAATTTGTTATTATAACATGTTAATTTTTGACTCATGTATCGTACATTCAAAAACAACCAATATGAACTTGTATAATTATATGATTATTATAGAAAAATAATATGTAATATAAATGGAATAATAAACATGAAAATTATTATAAAGAATGTATAAATTGACATACGTACATTATTTAGGAATATAAAAATGAACGAGATAAGTTGTTCTCCAGGTATGGGGAATCTTAACTCAATATACAATCATAATGTTAAATATTCATGTCATTGATTTTATTTATCTAGAATACATGTGAATTACATTTAATTTCATTACACTTAATAGATACATATATTGGTTGTATTTATATTTCTCACACTTAATTATGTCATTAATTTATCCCTAATATAAGGTTATGATATTGGTAATGGAACTGCTTAACCCAATTTCCATTATTTGGGTTAATATTTGACATAATTATTTTTTTCATGCTATAAATATGTTAGAGATATATTTTGATATCCTATCTTGTATATAAACTTCCTTTATGTTTATTTATATTTAATACACATAATCAAAATGATTTTATTAACAAAATGATCTTTGTATGGGACATTGTTCCAATCACATTTCATTAAGTAATTTTTTGATTATATTCACCTATTTCATTTATACGAAGAATAAAAAACCCCTTTGACATTTTATTTCATTTAAAGGGAGTCTTTTTTCAATGAATAATTTTACTAAATGTCTAGAAGAATGTTTTTAATATATGCGGTGACAACCTCTTCTCCACCGCTTTAATCATTATTTGGTGTCCTCTATAATCCAAAATTTTTTTAAATGGAAAAGAAATCCTTTATTCCATTTATGGGTGTTTTCATATTGAAAATGGTTTTTCAAATTGATTGATTATTTCAATATCATTAATTTATTTCTTGTTATTTCAAATGAAATGTTATTTGTGAAATGTTAATATATGAAATGTTGTATGTGCTATGATTATATAATGGTACTTGGACATTTGACAGGTGGTTACACGATAAGACAATAATGGGTGGTTAAGTGATAAACTAAATGATGGGTGGTTCAATGATAAACCAAGGATGGTTGGTTACGTTATAACCTCCAATGCATTTTGTATTGAAGACCACCCTATGGCTATTCAATTTAGTGATATGTATTGAAGTTGGTAGTATGGTTATTCCATTTATGTTTGTTTATGTCCCAAGTTACCGTTAAATGTTATATATTGCTTTCTATCGGCATTATGGTAACCATTTTGTTACATAAACTACAACCAATTAGCTTATATTCAGTGAAGTGTTTTGGCTATGTTTTAAAGGTGAAAAGTGTTAATTTATTATAATGTTTTCATGGTTTACATGTTATTGGAAAACTAAATGTTTCCAATAATTATTTATCCCTTACTGATATTTTAATGATCATCCCAGGTTTTGGAATTTTTTTCCATTGGATAAGGAAGAACATAATCAAGGATGAGATCATGGAAAATTCATGTTTTTTACAAAAAACAAACCTGGATTATTTTTGAATATTTTTTTATAATGAAAAAATTGTATAGTGAGTAGAACCATCTAATTAGTAATAATCAAGTAAATATGTATGAGTTATGGGCTAATTCTCTAATGATCTAAACCTTAAAATATCCATGATGTGAATAAAAGTCAAATTATTCCCTTATGTTAAGAATAAAAAAAATTAGGGTTTGGGACTTATTTTTTGTATCAAAGGTCAGTTAAAACAACATAAGGGGTTGGGAGTTTTTGTTAGATACACGGTTAGTCTATATGTATACTCTTTATGTTAAATCCTTGTTTTATTACTTTTTCATATCAAGGAAATTATATTTTAAATGGAAGGAGGAGTATCTCAAATGACATTCATATATCTTCCTAATAAATTGTTTACAATAGTTATTGAAAAGTCATGTCTAGATGATTTTGAAACATTTTATAACGTATAATACACATGCAAGAAATTGTTTGAGATATAAAGAACCTCCACTATACCTTGAAACCATTGTGGATCATGGATTGTATTAAATCTTATCATATTTTCTTAATAACCACATATTTTCAGGAAATTTAAATATTAACATTGTATTTTAATATATTTCACCTTATCATAGTATTTTGAAGCATATTATGATTTTGAAAAAGGTGCTGAAGAAGGAGACCCTTGAGAAACCTATTTATATTTTCTTTTAAAATATATTATTTCATAACATACATATGGTATATTTGAAGAAATATTGATAAAAAGTTTCAACTCAAAATAGATCTGAAAATTTTATAAAAATAAACATTTATCAGATGTGTTGAAATTATATGCCATACATGAATATTTTCCGAATCAATTTTTTTGCAACCACCCATATGACTAGAGTTGTACATGGTGTATTTGGAAGAAAGAAGAAAATTATCATGAAGAATCTTTGAATAATTATTTCAACTCAGGAACATTCTATTTATTTAAATAAATGGACGATGAAACTAGGTGGAAAAAATGTTCAAGTTATGATGTTCTTAATATAGAAAATAAATTTATTTCATCATATGGGGTTGAAAACATATTTCAATACATATAAGACTTCATTAATAAAAATTTATAGGACATTATGTGTTGGGATGAAAATGAGAGGTATAATAAAACTGTTGAGGTTAAAAAATGTTAGGGTTATTTTTGAGTTTTATAATAAGGTCATACCATAATATGGGTGACAACCCATCGCGTCTGTAAAGGCTGTAGAAATCAAAACCACAATCTAAAGTGGATTAGTGTGCATCGCCTACCACTAGCCTACGTGAAGTCCCTTGTTGGAATGAGTTATTCATTTTAGTTAAATGATTTTATAGATTAATAAAAAGTTAATTTTTTGGAACAAATATTGAATCATATGGAAATCATTATTATAGGATAATTATTTGGTGATTAAGTGATAAAATTAATTTTGGAAGACACTTTATCTTTTGGGAATACTATATGCCTACGGAAAATTGAATACTATGATATTTAATTTGAGGAGTAGTGGTTGAATTTTATTTTGTAGGAATATTTTTTTTTTGGAAATATGGATATTTGTGCAATTTTGGGAAATTATTAACTTATTATAGAGAATATTTGATTAGTATAATTACTTTTTAGTTTGAGACTTTAATATTAGTGAATTTTATTTTAAGATAAATGTTATGATTTATCTTGGAAGACTATGTGATCAAATTCTTCTGAGTTTTGGTTGTCAATATAAGTTTGGATTATATTGAATAATTTTAAGGACAATTGTGTATTTAACAATCTTTGTTGAAATTTGGGTATTGTTTGTTGAATTTTAGAGATTAATAGCCATATTTCTTTTTATAAAGGATTATTATCTTTGGGTATTATAATATATTGTTCTAACTGTTTTCGATTTTCTAAATACATGGAAAATATATTTCTCATCTTTTATAGATTATTTAATTCTCTCGAAGTTGATTTTATCAATTCAGGTGTTACCCATTCATCTTGAATACTCAATATTTAGATAAAAGATGATTTTTTGGTAGATATTTATTAAAGGATTAACTCTAATGACATGTAAGTATATTTCCCTATATTAATAGTAAATCTAATAAATAAATTCATCAATTTTATGATAAGGAAAATAAAAAATAAAAAATCCATTTACTTTTCCAACTACGAAATCAAAGACTTTTTAACCCATCATATGTTTATGATTTTTAGATGGTTAACTTTATCCTGATATTGTTTTCTATCACACTCCATTAGAACATGATGGTTGGTTTATCATCCATATACATGGTTTCTAACATTGAATCCTTGTATGTGTTATCTTAGGTGATATTTTTACTTTTTTTCATTCTTTTTATGTTTTATTTTTAATTTACCTTTTTTTAAGATGGAAATTAAATTAAATGTTTGAGCACGGTTTTAAAATTGCAAGGTTGCAATTTACAAAAGGAGGGAAGGATTTAATAACCTAGGTATTTATAGAATAATAAATTTTCATATCTATTAATATTTTGGAGTAAGATAATATTATTATGTTAAATTTGACACTTTTTTTATAGTGTAATTGACATGCAACAACAGGTTTCTCTTATATCTTACATTGCACACAACATTGACTTATTAAAAAAAATTATTATCATTATTGTTTTAAATGTTAATTAATGTCAAGTTGTTCTAATAGTGATTATGAATAGTATCAATATAATTCAAAATTTTGGTTAACACATGTTTAAATATTGATTCATTGGTTACCAAATTTATTAGAAATGGAAATAAAAATCAATGTAATATAAAGGATGTGTTTTTATGAAAAATATATTCAAAAGAGAATAATTGTGTTTATAAAATAAAATCACTAATTATGGATTTTTATTTAATTATAAATAGATGATATATAATTAAATTAAAGTTTAAAATTCAACTTATATATTTTCTATATATGATATAATAACAAATTCAATTTTTTCTGATAGAAGAAGTATTTCTCTAAAAATTCATTTTTACCACATTTTGATGGAGAAAAATTTTTGAATCTAGTTTTTATCACTATTATATGTTCTATTTGAAAAAATTAAATTATAATGAAGAAGCGGGACATCAGAATTTACTTTGGATGATTTTTTTTTCTTTCAGATAAACTTCATTCATTTAATTAATTGTGAAAAAATCATGCATTTTAATTAAAAATTACATTTTAATCTCATTAATTTATGTAGATATACAGTCTTTTTATTTGGTTATAATGTATAATTTGGCTAATTTTTTTTAATTTAATCCAATAAGTGTCATTGGAAGTAATTTCACTTGGAAATTTGATATAAACACATGTCTATCTTTTGATAGTTATTATTTCATAGAAACACGACTTTTGAATTTGACAATAGGAATTAATTTTAAATTAATTACTTAAAATTCATTTGTTTAATTTGTAAAAATGGATTCCCTATTTGTAATAATAATTTTCAAATTTTGCGGACAGTATCCTTTTGTTTTTTGAAATCATGAATAATAATTTTAGTAATTATTTAATTTACCATGGTTAAAGGGTAAATCTAGTAAATAAAGGTAAAAAATAATATTATAATAATATTAAACTACCCTAACACACATCCTAATCATATTTTATGATATTGTTTGACCATGGTCATCCATGGAAAAATATGGGGACCCCATGTGTCCACTTGGGAGTGATAATGATAATTTATAATAATTAAATTAAAGTAAAAAATTAAAATAACATTAACATGTATCTTTTAATAAAAAACATTAATATGTGGTTATATAAGGGATATCTTCGACTATAAACATTAATTAGAACTATAAATTAATTTACTACATCATGATTTTTTTTATAATTCTTTGATATTTAATATATGAATTTATTCATGACATAATGATGATTTAGTGATTGTTTCATTAATGAATGTTTCATATACATTCTACTATAAATAATAAACTAAATATAATTTGTATATTTTGATTGTATCCACAAATTTTATGAATAATATTGACTAATTTTATTTGATTTAATTCTTTATTTCTAAGTAATAATTTTGTTACGACTTTAATAAAAATCTATTACTTTACTGTGTCAAAATTAATATAAATGAGTTTTTAAAACAAATGCTATTTTATTAAATGATATAATAGTCCTAAAAATCGATGATTCATATAAAAGAATTATATAATGTTACAAATGTCACTAATGAACCACTTATGGTTCTATTTTTAATTTATTGTATGTATATTTACCATATATTATGAATATGAAAGAAGACATGGTAAGAGTAATTTTTTTTTAGTATGGGTTATAGAAAAAAAAACTAATATTATTTTTGTGTCCTAGACATGTCTAAAAAACATATTTTTTAAAATTTCGACCCAAAATCATATTATATTTGAAATAATATAGTTTGTTACCATTTCAAACCGAATAACATTTTATAATAAAATAATATTTCAAGACCCTTCTAATGTTCCCCTCCTCCTCTTATTAAAGGGAATCAGCACTTCCCATTTACTAACACCTACCACGACTAGTTTATCATACAAATTATGACAAAATAATCTCTCTATATGCCTCCCTTTCTCCTATAATCCTTATTATTACATAAGTAAATTCAAGAAATCCTTTTTTCTCCAATCAAAAGAAGTTACTCGATTTAGAGGTAATGTCTTCTCTCAAGTTTTTTTCATTTATTTTAATTTTGCACTCCCTATGCTCTTATTAATTTTTGTTTTCATAAAAAACCATTATAATAAATATACTAGGATTTTTTTATGAGATTTATTCAGACTACAGTTACACACACCTCCATTTTATGGATACGAAATTACAGTTTCTATGTACAACGAACTACTGCCTTGCGAAACGATGAGTGTTCGATTTTCCTATACAACCTCTCATGGTATCCACTTTGATGGAACTGTATTTATATAAGTTATATATTATATTTATATTTTCTATATTCTTCTATATTTTTTTTATTTATATCATACCTTTATTCTTTCCATAATGTACAAATACGATAATTTCATTAGGGGAGGTGCTGACTACCACCCCCTCCAAGTGATATGACTCATTCATGCCATACATGGAACATGTAAAAGATGTTACTAATTAAATTATGTATCATATATATATATAATATATTATACTATAAGTACATTATATCTTTGTATCATTTAGTTTTCATTCCTTTAAATATGATAACAGAATGAAAGTGGTGTTCATGTGTATGTACGGCTTACAATATGATTAAACGGTGTATTTCATTTCTTATCACTAAATGATATGGACTATTATAAAGACATATAATTGATATAAATAAATATATATTGGATATATATAATATTTAAATCATGAATATGATTTTGGAAATAATGTACTTTTAGAGACATAGACAATTTGTAATTACAAAAAGTTCATTTTTACTCAAGTACTGGACGTCGATAAAATGACCAATATGAACATGAATAATTATATTATTGTTATATCAATGTAATAAGTGATATAAAATTAATAATAAACATTAAAATGTTTTTTAATAATGTATAAATTAACTTATGTTTTTTTTCTAGAATATAATGAACAATTGAGATATTTTGGACTCATGGTAAGGGGGCTCTTCCCTCAATCTGCATTTAGTGGGATAAATTTCCATGTCAATGGTTTTTCTTTATCAATAATATGTGTGAATGACCTCAAATTTATTTACAATTAATATCTACTTATATTGGGTTTAATTATATTTGTCACAGATAATTATGTCATTGATTATCCTTAATCTAAAGATGTGACCTTTTTAAGGGTACTTTTTAACCGAATTTACATTCTTTGGTTCAATATTTTACTTCTAGATTATGAAATTCTATGATTATGGGAGAAATAACTATTGGTATCCTATATTTTATTTATTCTATATTAATTTTTATTTATAATGAATACACATAATCTATTGATTTTATTAACGAAATGATCTTTTAAGGGAATTCATCTCGATCTCCTTACAAAGAGGCATATTTTGATAATATACAACTCTTTATTATATACGTTTTGTAGTAAACCCCATTGACTTTTAATTTCATTCAAAGGGAATATTTTTTCTATGAAGCATTTCACTAAATGAAAAAATGAATGTTTTTAACGTATTCGGTGACAATGAACACTCCACCACCATAATCATTATTTGGATTCCTCTATATGCCTTAATGTTTTTAAAAGAAAAATAAATCCATCATTAATTTTTTTTGGTGTTTTTGTATTGAATTTTTTTTTGAAATAAATTGTTTATTTAAATATCTTTAATTTATTTCATGTTATTTAAAATTTAATTTTATTAGTGAATTTTGATATTAGCAATATTTTATGTCCTATGATTATATAATAGTACATGGAAATTTTATAGGTGGTTACGTGATAAACCAAGGACTTGTGGTTACATGATAAACAAAATGACAAGTGGTTCCATGATAATCCTAGGATTGTTGGTTACGTTATGACCTCTGATGCATTGGGTATGCAAGTCGGCCATATGGCTATTCCATTTAGTGATATTTGTGGAAGTCTGCTACATGGTTATTCCATTTAAGTATGTTTATATCCCAAGTTATCTTTATATGTTATATTTTTCTTTATATGGAAATTAGGGAAATTAATTGGTTATAAAAATGGTAAGTAATGATCTTATATATAGTGATTCCTATTGGATACTTCTTAAAGGTGAAAAGTATTACTGTATGATAATGTTTTCATGGATTAAATTTTTTTTCAAGACTAATAGTTTTCATTTATTATGTATCCCTTATAGAGATTTTTATGCTCATACCATGTATTGATATGATTTTTAAAGGACATAAGGAAGAATAGAGTCAAGGATGAGATCAAGGAAAATTCATTCATTTTAATTATGAATCAATCCTTGTTTCTTTTTCAAATATTTTTGTTTATGAAGAAAATTAGAGAGTTTGTGGAAAAATATACATTTTAATATTCAAGTAGATATGTATGAGTTATTGCCTCATTATATATGTCTCTAAACCAGAAAAGATCCTCGATTTGAATTAAATTCGAATCATTAACATAAATCAAGAATATGTAATGTTTAGGGAGAGAGACTTATATGCTCTGCAAGATCATAAAACATTCATCGTGTCATAACATGTCAGATGTAAATTTGTTTCAAAAAAAAATTAAACATTTAAGCATTGAATAACTTGAAGATAATAATGTGGCTTCACAAATATATTTTAATAATAATCATAAACCCTTTTAAGAAAGAATAATTTTGGTATCATTTTATCATACCCCACGTAAAGAATACCTAACATCAAATTATGTCATCTTATATGGGAAATTCCATTGAAATATCACTTCGAACAATTCTCAGGGAAAATACCCTTTTGAATTTTAAATAATTATTTAAAATATCAATGTATCCCAAATATTAAAATAAATTATCTTTTAAAATACAATGGAAACATGTAAAAGAATATTTAAATAATTTAGTGTTTATAATGATCTGAAATTCCATTCATTCCATATAAGTTAAAATAAAACATCCCTTTCACACATTTATATAAAAATTAAAATATTTTCTTCATTTGGAAAATGAAAAGAAAATTATATTAAATTTTTTAATAAAATTAAATATTGAATAAAACTGAACTTAATAAATCATATGAGAATATTAGAAAAATCTTGAAACATTCTTTCAAAAAATATATTTGGAATAAATATTTTTATTGGTCGACTAGTGATATAAATTCAATTTTCCGTAAAAATACTCTTTTTTATACTCAATAATTATAGATATGAATAAGAAATGAAATCATCTAATACATATAATTAGATCTAGGATAATAAAATAAAAGATTTTATTAAGATTTATATAATAAAATTTAATCATAAGAAACATAATTATAAAAAATATCAATATATAATTTTATTGTAACTCAAATCCATTAGTGATTTGGTAAATTTTGAATCACAAGCCCCAAGAAATAATAACATCAAATGAAACATTATATTTAATGTTTATAAAGATATTAAATTTAAAACATGTATAAGGTTTTTGTATAGAACCATGATAAAATACTATAGTCTTATAACATAACATATATCCCAAATAATACATTTTGAGAAGATAAACCCTTAACATTTTGAACATATCATAATAAAAACCTCTTGATGATTAGATAATTATATGGGATTTTAAATCCAAATATTTTTCATGAAAATAATCATAAAATTTTTTCATGCTTACTAAATACACCACAAAAGGAAAAATTGTTATGAATAATACATGTTTCACACAAAATTTATAGTGAAGTGAGAATACCATACCTCAAGGTCCAATGGATTTGAAAGATATATATCATCCTGTGTAAAAAAAATATAAACTAATTATAATTATATAAAATATTATTTTAAATAATTTTTGTTAAATATATTATCATATTATAATATCACAACACCTATTTTTGAGTTATTGTTTGTTTAAATCAATGTTTTCAGGTGTAAACTATTTCAATTTTCATGGGAATATTAGTTATGTAGTTCTGGTCATTATACATTTATCACGGTTCCAATATCTACAAAATTATAATAATGATATAAATATAATATATATTCCTTAAATATATATATATAATCAGTATCAAAATGTTTATATTGAAAAATGAATTACACCATTAAGGGTAATGATAATTTATAGGTGTGGAATAATCTTATTATGTCTTTTTAAAGGATAAAATAAATGAATTGTTAATAATAATTCACCATTAAAATGATTAATATATATTATATAAAATATTATTTCATTAAATCAATAATTATTTCATCAGTATAAATTTAAATAATAAATAAATAAAATCACATTGTGGAGGTGGTAGTCAATTGGTATGCATGAGTGATGTTATTATTTTCCAATAGAATGTAATGCAAGAAGGAAGTATGATAATATAATTTGATAGGAATAATAATATCATAAATATAATGTACAGACAATAAAACCATCATAATACCCATCGATGAAACATAATTATGAACAGTGAATTGTATCGCAATGTAGAGGTCATAGTCCACACATACACATCAGTAATAGTTTCACAACCCATTTGAAAAAAAAATGGTGGATAATGGTGATTACCTATGCATAAAAGTAAAAATTATGTATATATAGGATACATAATATATTATTTAATGTTGAATAACATTTATTTAGAGTAGTTAAGAGAAGAAATAAATTAAAAGAGGATGGTTAGAATGGATTATTATTCTTTAGTAAGCCACATTTAAATCATTTCTTAATGACTATTCGAATGGTCTTTACAAAATTTAAAAAAAAATTATTCATGTATAATTATTTTGATAATATAATTTTTTAGGTTTTGGTTGATCTATAAGGTTCAATGTTGTGTAATTAAAACAAATGAAGGGTTTCCATTTTTATGATCGGGATATGACATTGTTAGTATTTCTTTAAAAGATCATAATACAATAAATTTATTATCAAATCTAATGCTTCAAAATCTCCAATTAATAATAGGAGGATATTTCTCAAATATAATCATCCAATTCAATTTAGATTGGATTTTTTTATCATTTTAAAGCTTATATATTGGTTTAACCTCTTTGTGACCAATTGTGACCTTAACAGATATAATGACTTTTTCAATATTAAAGTGTAATAATTTAACATATAAGGTAATATTTGGAAAATATATATAAAAGGGAAGAAATTTTTTACCATATATTATCCTACATATCCTCTATCAATATTTTTATTATTTTTAATTAATTTAATAAAATATTATTTTCCATAATATATCATTAATGTCATTTCTAACACTTTTCACTTAATTTGACTTTAAATATATCGAGATATTAATGTAATTTGAATATAAATATTTCAAAAATCTTTATTATATTTAATAATCTATAAATTTTTTTTGGAAACTATAAATATCCTAAAAAATATTAATTTTTTTGTTTTTGAAATCATTTAAATGATTTTAATACAGCTTGCACATGCACTATGTTTGTGTTTTGTAAGAATTTAAGTTAAGTATTTCATCATTAAAAATAAAATATAAAATTTTAAGATAAAAATTTAATTTTTTTTATATTATATACTTATAATATAACTTATTTTTTCTTTATACTTATGAAAAAATATATTGAGATATTAAAGTCAATCAAGTCGCATTATGGAATTTTCTTCACATAAATAATATAAATGTCATTATCAAGGGGAACTTGAACCAAAATTCTATATATTCAATTTTTGGAAGAATATGGTTGAATATATTCCATATAATTAAATTAATTAATGTTTTTGGTTGATTTGGAGACCATAATTCATGGATTTTACTTTTTTTTACTCATTTTACCTTTACCGATGTCACAAATATTTACCATCATTATTAATCAGAATGACTTCAAATAAAATCGAACTATTTATTAAATTTCATCCTCATAATTATAAATATGTTTGAAAATTTTAAAGATTCAATTTATAGAAGATAATGAAATTAGTTTTATTATAAATTCATAAAACGTAATGAAAAAAAACATTATTTAGATAAAATGCATTTATTAATCATAAAAAAGTATATCAAAATCAGGAGAATTTATTATCAGTATGGAATAAATTATATTATTATAAATAAATTTTTTCATATTTCTCAACAATATTAAATCTAGAATATATTGGGGCTCTTAAATTACACTATTTAATGAAATAAAATGAGAGTATTCGAAGAAATATAATTTTTCACTATTTTTAGAAAAATCACCAATTTCATAAAAATACAAAAAAATAACCATAGTCTAATTTTATTATTTTTTAAAAAAACATATTCAATTATATAAAATATACTTTCTTTAATTTGATGAAATTAAATTTATTCTCTATACACATAATTTAATAAAACCCATTTTTGAAGAAAAATTCATTTTTGAGGAATAAATGACTTCAAAAACAATTGAGTGCTTATTTTAAAAAAAATTAATTAATAATTTTTATCTAGTAAGAACATCATAAATGCATTCCATAATGAACCAACTCATAGTTAAACCCAAAAATTCAATAGATTGTTTATAATAGTAACATATATATATATATATATATATTTTACAATAGTAACATTTATATAATAGTATAATTGTTTACAATATATCAATTTTTTTAAAGATTAATATTGGGTGTTAATGAATATAAAAATTCTATTCTTATATGAAATAAATTTTTAAATGTGTTAAATTACACAAACCCCAAATCATTTTCTCCCTCAGAATTTTATCATGGTCATTAAAGGTTCAATATTTTATTATACCATTTTTAAAAACCACATATTACAATGGGTCAATGAAACATCCTTTAAACTGGATGGTGGGAGTAATAAATGTGAGTCGAAGTAAAACATTGTTGAATTACCATATAAGAGTAATATTGGTATGAAGTTATAGTATAAACATGTAGCATAAAATTATCATCCAAGCACAAATAAATAGTGATATAGAAAATGACAATTATAATTTTAACAACAAGAAAACCTTAAATATGTATGAGGAAAAAATCAAATATTCATCAAAAAAAGATTCTAAAAGAATAACATTTTTATCTAAATATAATTTTACTAAAGACTAGGGATTCATTTACTATCATGTTTGAGAACACATGACAATGTACTAAATTTATTTCTATAACATATGAACATTTTATCCTTTTTTTTTGCTTCAATTAAGTTTCACTTGAACTCTTACTACAAAAAATGACTATTCAAGATGATTTTTTTCATGACATAATAACTAAAATTAAATTTTAACTTGTTATAATATCCATACAAGATTAAATATATATTTATTCTCTCTATATATATTTACCAAAACGAAAATTTAAAAAAATCTTTAATATGGTTAAATATAACATATTTATCTCTAAAACATCATAATAACACCCAATGTTCAACTTAATCGATTATATAAATAGTTAGCATTAAGAAGCTTCCAAAATATCTTCCAATAAATTCAAAAAACAAAAATATATAAATAAGGTCAACAAATTTCGAAAATCATCTTCATATTGATACCCCAAAAAATTAATTTAGCCTTTATTTATCATACCAAATATATGAATACCATATTCATATGTTCTCTTAAAACATGATAATCCATTCCCAAAAAATTATGAATCTCTGTAATATAACAATGGAAACATAAACAATTCTAAAAATTAATACATTCTCTATTCTTATAATAAAATTACATTCTATTATATATATTGTATAAACCTGAAAATTATCTAAACATCATCAATGATTAGATAAATTTCTTTTTCATCAAATCGCCAACCAATTTCAATGTCCCCAATATTATCCGATTTTGTTTATCATTATCAATAATATCTTAATCATAACTAATCATTATTCTCTAAATTCTATAAATATATTAGGGGCTATCATTAAGTTAATATTATATTATCTAAAAATATCCCCTTAACACTAAATCACATTATCAAGTTATTAGTACTATATTCTTGAATATCCATTAATAAATCCATTAAAACAACATTAGATGTTTCTTGATTTTCTAAATATAATGTCATTAATATAAAACTTCTAAAATATAATTCTCAATTCATAATATATAAAAATTTCAATCAATCCTCTACAATTTTTGATAAAAAAAATATGTCATTATTTTCTCTAAGAGTTATTATTTAGATTTGGGAATTTATTGGAGTAATTTCCTAGTTCACTACTCATAAGACCTTGAATTCTTAGAAATTCGTTGCACTATAGACATTATTTCCATACAGAAAATATCTTCCACATCCTTTGAGAAATTATTTTAAGATTTTCTTCATATATTCATGAAATGAATAAAATGAAATTTTCACATCACTATAGCCATTACCAAATTAAATTTAATAAAAATAAATCTTCTTCTTTATATACTCATTTGGAAACTCCCAGTATTTTATGGTCATAATCATATATCATGATATATGATTAAAAATTACCATAAGGTTTCACCTTCCGAATTCCATATCTATCATTTTCCCAAGAAATTATTCATTTCAATGTCTTTAACATTTATAATTAACTTCATTTCTTATCATCTAATCCACTAAATAAAAACAAATAAATATAATATTCTGAGAAATCATTGTGTAATCATATAGTCATAAAAATGACTATAAATTCTCACACATTCCATTCAATTTATGATGCCTTAAGTTTTTTCTAGGTCATCCATGATCATCGTCGATTCCAATAATTCATAATGTTTTATAAATAAAATGTGATTTTACCCATCAATATCCCCTAGTAGTTCCATCCCAGGTGTGAATTAAGGGAATTTTCCCCATTCATCAAAATGATGGCGGAGATATACAAAACTATGTTTTTTAGGTTATTGTATCTGTATTAATTTTTTCAAAAATAATATACTTTTCAATAACCCATATATAGATATATTGATAGGAAACCTAAATAATTTATACCTTAATAATAATTTAGGATTTTATATTATTCAAAAAATTATCCAAGTTTAGAAAATAATTTTTCTTCATCCTATGTTTCAAAATATTCACTAAACCTAGACTGATACAAACTATAGTGACCCATATATTGCATAAATTAATATTAAGTTATCTTTAATGAATATTAAATACATAATATTACAATCCATGATAGAATAATATTGGTTTAGTTTCATTAGAAACAAGGATACACAATCAAATTATTCATAATATATCTACACCATCTCTCACTAAGTTCATATTAACTACCACCATTTTTAGAAATATTGTAGTTATAAATTCTCATTATAACCAACTAAATGGAAACATAAAAATGGGTGTGATTATATTATCTGTAATGGTAAATAAGGTATATATCATGTATCACATAAAAAATTTGATTAAAGGTATAATAAGATGATCGTAACATTTGAAAACCTCACCTAGAATATCAAACAACATAATCTTTAGTTGTGTTATTAATATTGGTAGTTGATAACACATGAATTATAAATTAATTTAAGAACATGATCCATGAGAGCCTAACAAAGACGAAATATATATGTTTATGTCATACACATAAGTGTAGAAAATAATTACATTTTCCAGGGATCGCTTCTAATACAATCATAAAGGATTAATTTCAGTCAATATTCCATCATATATTTTGACATGGTTCACTCCCAAGACTATCCTAGGGGTCAAATTCTCTTACTGAATTGGGTTTAAACCCAATTTCAATCATAATTTTCTCATGAGATATCCATATTTAACCCATTAATATTATGGCTCAATAATTTTGATCTACCCCATCACATAATTAAAATCATAAATATATGTTCCATAAGATCAAAAAATATTCATCATATCGTAACCCATGAAAATGACATGGGTTTCATAATAATCTCCACATTTATTATAGCATATCGTGGGGAAAAGAACTAGGTTACATAAACATATGTTAATAATTATCATAAAAAATATTAATAAATAATAAATAGGGTTTCATTATATCATATTCCTAATATAACTTATATAACATTAATGGAAGGCATATTAAATAAAAAATTACTTTAAAAGTTCTCTTGAAACACAACTTTAGGGAAATTCCATTTTCACATTTTAATTACATATTAAAAATATAAAATTTAGATAATATTAATAAGAAAATTTTAAAATGCACCTTTGTAACATGTAATGGAATATTCAAAACATTTAGCATTTATAATTTTGATAAATTCAGTCACGTTGTGTAATTTAAAAGAAATAATTCCTTTCATAATCCAGAAAAAATAGTAATAAAATAACTCTCCATATAAAATAAATAGGGGATTCATTGTAAACCATTTTATAAAATTTAAAACATGAAAAAAAAATAATTTAAAAAATTACAAGGTTATTTTAAAATAAAAAATCTTCAATTTTCTTTTATAAAATAAGGATATGGAATAGAAAACATTTTTTACTGAAGAGAAAAATAAAGATGGTTTTCTTTAAAAATATTATTTACCTATAATGTTTAATTAGAGAGATAAAAATTAAAGTAAAACTTTTAATATCATTAAATAACAAGAAAAGAATAAAATTAATGAGTTTCATTACCATTATATTGTAAAATTTTATCATTTAAAACTTAATAAAAACATTATTGATAATCTATGAGATTATAATATAAATCACTTAACACATTAGAGACATTTAAATCGTATATCACAAGAAATAATACCAATAAATAAAACATTAAATTTAATGATAATAATTATATTAATGATATAATATTTCCATGGTTTTTATAAGATCCCTATAAAATAAGATAGGTTCCTAATATAACATATGTTCTAGAGAAAAATAATTGAAATGATAAACATATACCATTTTGGAAATCATTGAATCAAGACCAAAAGAAGGATAGAACCTAATATTCCATTATTAATCACAAAAAAAATCATAATAATTTTCCAAAATAATTTTTTTTTCTGTATATACACAACAAAATAGAAACAAATTATGAATATGGATGTTGTGTTACATAAATAAAAGTTACATGAGAATATTTTACCCTGATTTATACTTACATCAAATGACCAATATTTTTCTATATACAAAAATTAAACATTTATATATTTGTAATGATATGTAATTTATATAATTATAATATCATATATTATCCAATTATTACATCTCAAAACTAATTTATTAACAATTTTATATTAATATTCATGTTTCCATGTGTTAACTATTTCATTATACATTAAAATTTCATTTTGAAAGTTCTAACCTTCAACATTGATCAGGGTTTTATTTTCTATTGAATTTTAACAATGATGATGAAAGTTGAGAAAATATATAATTATTTTTAAATTATATTTTCATCTAATAAATTTGGATATATTATGCTATATAATTCATGGATATAATGAAAAAACTCCACAAAATTTACATTTTTTAGAATAGGGAAATTTTTCACAAGAAATTGGCTAAGAATGCATATATATATATATATATATATAAAATTAGATCGAGTAATGAAGTGGATCAATTTTTTTATGTGTGTATAATTATTACAAAAAGGATCTGTATGTAACTGTTGTAATGGAATATCCTAATCCTTAATGTTCTTGAAGATTAATCCCATATTCATGCTAAATATTTTATAATCATAGAGAATATCTAATTATTTATGCTAAATCAATTTAAGGGTTACCGAAGACCTATTAATTTGGTTAAACACAATTTTTAAAAAGGGTAGACTTTTTATAAACAATTTTATCAGGATACAATGTTGTTAGAAATGGGTACATCGTTAAATATGATATCTTACTCCATTAGGTTCACATTTAACATTAGTATATCTATTTCTCTCTGATTTTACTAAAAATATTAAATATATAGTCACCTATATTAGGATTGAATCATGTAAAAATAAATTGTGCTTATTGTTATTTACTTTTCATTAGATGTGGGAATGGGTTTTTTTAATGCCTCAACATGATCCTGGATTTAACAAGACGTAGAGGTTGAATTCAAAATGAAATTTTAAAATAAAGACACACATATTAAACACCCCCTTGAATTTTTTAGTCAATATATTCCCTAGAAATCTTAATTCCCTAAACACCTAGGAATATTGTTCACCTTAGAGCCTGAAACATAGTTGAAAGTAACTTATATAGATTGAATAATATTTCAAATAAATATTGAGAGATGGCACACTCCCCACCATCAAATTAAAACAACGTTGGTTTTCATAGGAGTACATTGTATTTTATATATCTCACCATAAATTCTTCACAATAAATATTACTATGGATGATGAATATGAGAGAAAATAATTAACATCAAACTCAATGAAATGACATCACCCTCAACTACCCTAACCAGTTGAATAGTAACTAGTTTGTTAATCATTTAATTGAAATTCTCTCAATCACCCTTAGAATAATAACCACTTTTATTTTGATAATAAATTTCCAAATCATAAATATCAATAACATTAAACCAATTTTAGAAAATTGATTTGACATTTATATTTATCTCAGAGTTAACCACACTCATCACCTAAAACATCTATGATTGAAACTATTGAAATAATGAATCTATCAATAAAATTTTTCCTCTTTAGTTACAAGGATTATATAAAATAGTGTTTCACCATAATTTAACTTTATCATTGGTTTAGGTGATCATATCAATTATTCTGAATATCTAAAAGGGTGGAATCACCAACACTTATGCTTTATTCATAATTTAATTTCTAGGAAAACAATTCTAATGATCATTTCTACATCACCACCATGATATTTCCATGAACAAATATATTCTATTATATTGATTTTATCAGGTATTATGTTCAACAATTATATCAAATGGACTATATACTGGTATTTTTCTCTCATATTCTGTGTAATTAAATGACAATTACATCACATAACTATAAAAATGTTCATCTATTATTCTACCACACTCTCACTTCTTCTGACTGTCGTGAATAAATAGGGAAATACATTTCCCGTACCATATAAACAAATTCAACCATTAACATATGAGAAAAATAATTCTATTTTAGAACCCAAAATAACACTTATCTAATCATATTATTGATGAGTTAAAACACTAAAATGCGAACAATAATGTTGTGATTGTCACAACATCATGGTTCTTGTTATAGTATTTTTAATTCAATGTTTTGATTTTAAAAATATAATTATATTATGATCCATTCTAACAATTTTTCTATATTTATCATTATGTAGTTTTATTTTGATAGGTCATGTAATGATATGTAAATGATTAGGTGAATATTAAATGAGATTAAAATCATTTAAAAAAGTATTTGATTTTTTCAATATTCCAATAAATGTGAGTTAGATATTTGATAAATTTAAAAGGTTGAAATATTATTAATTTCAAGTCACTATTTCATTCATTGATAGAAATTTATTTAAATAAGTTCATGGGAATGATTTCAAACATTGCTAATCAATCTCTTAAATGGGAAAAAGACCTCATGTTCTCTTCTCTTCTTAGACTATGTAGGTGATGTTGGCATTCTAAATTATGAAAATGAGGTCCAAAATGTAAATAAAATGATTATATTTTACTAATTGGATACCTTTAGAGGAATTATTAATTTTATTTCTACAATGTAATCAAAACCAAGATCACTATAGTGAAATATATTTATGAATGGTTGCATACAATATTAATGATTCTTATTTTATTCTTTATTATTATACCCTAATTGGCCTTGTTGTTGGTTTTTATTTTATATTTCATTGTATTTTGTAATATATATATATCCACCATATAACCTTTTTGTGATCTTTATCATAACAAAAAAAATCACACGTATTAAAAAAATTTATCAACCACCCAATACCTAATGGTTTCTCCAATGGTAAAAAGATCTTGTGAAAAATTAATAATAGTAACTCATTTGACCTTTTTATATGATTCCATCACACTAATATCCTCATGGATACATCAAATGAATAGAAATCTAGGACACCTAACTTTGAGTAAACTATCTTATTTAAAAAATATTTTCACCTCATTTACATGATTTCTCTAGTAATTAGTTATCCTTCATAAAACGTTTCTACCTTATGTATTGTTCTATGACCTCCACTAGATTTTCCATTTACACATAATAAATCATTATCACTACCATAATGTTATATTATCTATGGAAATAAAATACAATCTATAATAGGGGAAAACATAACTTATACCTTGAGTCAAATCAAAAACTCTACAATTTTGGTCATCCAAGACATGTAAGTATTCTATTTCCAACTCTCTAGTTCCGATCCATCTAATAATTTAAATACTATGAATTACAACAAAGTATGTATTTTTGGGAACTAACTAACACTATTATTAATACTACTACAAAGAAGATAAGATGTCTTTATTTTCCATTATCATGTTTCATTATCCACCTGCAATAAGAATGCCAGGCCATCTTACATCAATATCGACCTACCACATTGGGATAAAAGAAAAATATTTATGTTTTCAAATATCTAATACCCTGGTAACACTGAAACATAACCATTTATTCTCTTTCATTTTGTGTCATACTAGAAATTTTCTAATGTCCTGATCAAATAAACGAACATATCAAAGTATGTTAATGGTTGAAATCATATTCTAAAACTTTTTTTATATTCGATTTATGAATTGAAAATAATTTTAAATCTCAACACTTAGAACATAGAAAATATTTATTGAGTCCTTAATCAAAAGTATTATACACAGTAAAATACTACCAAGACTACCAAAAATTGAATAGATCCTATAATGAAATGAAATAAATTTTTATAAAATTCATAAAAAGATTTTATGTTTACATGTAGGGGAAATGAGGAATAATTTTATCAACATTAGTGAAATTTGTGATATCTACAAAGAAATTCATAATAAAAAATTAAGTGAACAATCAAAAGAATATTTAGTTTTATTATAATGAATGGAACAAAGATATGAAGAAACATTTATTAAGTCAATAAAGATTATTTCTCCTTACCAAGGAAGACAATAAAAATATTGGATACTAGAATATTCATTAGATAAATAAAAATTTAATCAGTGACTTATTTTATCATGGTGTTACTAAAGGAATACCCATCCTAAATAAGGAACTAAAAAATATATGTGATGTTCACCAAGAAGGATAAAATGAAGAGAACATTTAAAATTCCAAGAAGAACTAAATAATATTTTTTTAACTAAAAAATAATTATATTTGATAACTATTCATCCTAATAATGTCTAATAAAAAGAGGTGTAATATTATCTATATCCATGCCTATAATAAGATTACATTAATGAAGAGGATAATTTACAAAACAAATTTTTTTTAATGGAATAAAACAATATATAATAATGAATAAAACATTAGTGGTATATATATTATAATATTGATATTGCATAATGACATAATGTCTAAAAATCACAAGGTAGAAGAATATCTTGAAAATCATGATATAATAACCCAAGTCTCAATGGTGTAGAATGACCAATATCATAATTTAATTAAAATAAAAAATTATTCCATCATCAACATAGTAAGGATGATATTGATTGTTCATCTGATTTTAGGTAAATATTGAAAATTCCCCGTGATTCTAGCAGTATAGTCCCAAAATAGGTCATTTTTGAGATACAATTAAATGAAAAATTCATATGCTATACAATATAATGATATGTTAACCCTCAAATATATTTAGTTATTCAAGGTTAAATGTTAAATTTATCAGAAATAAAAACATCAATTGAATATTTAAATGTAATTATGTTGAAGGTACCTACCTTGGATATTCATTTGTATTTATTGTAGACTAAATATTAATTAGAAATATTGGAAAGAAAATTGAAAGATTGAATGTCAATATTACTAATGATAAGAAAAGTAAGAAACAAATAATCAAATAAATTTAAAAATAATTTAAATAATATAGTTATGTTATATAAAATAAAGAGGTGAAATATGATGATTCTAAAGTTGATTCAGAAATCAGAGTATAATTTTCAAGAAATAAAACTACTCAAAAAAAAGAAAAATAGTTTTAGAAAATATGGAAAACCCAGTTGGTGAAAATTTATATCTTACTCAAAGGAGGATTAAGAGAGAATAAATAAAAACATTATTTTCATTTATTGACTCCATGGATTTGGAAAAAATAAACAAAATGACTATATTAAAGAAATTATTTAGTATTCAAATGACCAATAACATATTGTGTTGTTAAATTTGGATGAAATTGGAATTTTTGATCCCAGTTCAAGGAAAATTATTTAAAATAAAAACATGTATTGGGATTATAAGATTTTTAAAATCTATATGATATGTATTTTGATATGACCTAGAGAGAGATCAGGTGATCGAGAGAGGATTAGAGAAGGGTTGGGGTATCCCTGATATATAAATATCATACATAAGTAAATTTTCCTCTAAAAAATGGGGTTGAAAAGTGGTTTATTTTGTGAGTGAATAATTTATTTTATGGAGTGAGAGGTTCACACCATGAAGGAATAAGACGACACTAAAAATCATTATTTTTTTATTAAATATTTTATAATCACGAAAAATCTGGTCATAACCTAAGGGGTTTTATTTTGAGGGTTTCTTGAGGTATAAGCATACCACTATATCACATGGTTTTCCTCATGAAGATTATTTATAGAAGAGATGTGTCTTTATTTCTAGGATTTTTTTATCGTGAATTTCCATATGACAGGATCTATACTTTTTGATGTTAATAACCTATATAGAAGTTATGCCAAAAAGAATATGTCATTTCCACAACAAGTTGTATTATATTTCTCTGTTTTATTCTATGTTAGGGTGTTTTTCTATGACTAATAAGGTCATTCAAAAATACAACCCATGAGGTTCTACTTTGTGTTGTTACCTAATTAGATTACACTATAGTGGCCTTACTATCATTTTTTATTTACATGGATCATACCAAATTATTTTTTCTTATTACCTGTTAATGTTTTGGTTGAGTGTGACACATGGAGGCACATTTTTTCTAGTTACCCCTCATTCATCCTCATTTTCTAATTATCTAATGCACGATGTTCAAGGAGGTATTTTTTTGGAAATTTTGTTATAAAATTTTATATTTATTCCACCTCGTAACATGGTGTTGATTTTTTGTGATTTGGGTTATTTTTTTAAGACTTCACTACAGAATAGTGTAATTATTCCAATAGATTTTATTTTTTGGGGTGTGGAAAAGGGTTATATTTTTATGATGAATGCATGTCCTATCTCATTGTTTATTTAGAGGTACCTATACTAATGTATTTTTTATGGGTTCTTATGAGTTAGATTGAAATTTGTGACCAATTGGTTATTTAATTATTGTGTTTTTCTCATAGGTGTTCTACAATAAATCCATGAGTGGTTAGTATGCCATTTCTAATTTTTAAAGCTACTAGAATCCCCATATTCTCTTTTTCAAAACTATTCCACATGATATTAATTGTTTTATTAATTATAGATTTATTATTATTTAAATTTTGGAATTCTGGATGAGATATATGATATTGGAATTGTTGGTATTTGTCTCGGTCATCGATAATTATTAGAAAAGTGTGGATTAAGGATATTAACACCTATATATAGGTATTTTTCCATATAATACATTACAATATGAATGTTGGGGAATGATTGTTCATGAATAATTAGAAATTTAGATTTTTATTTAATGGATATGGACTACTTGTCACCTAAGTGGATATTTAGGTGGATTAGAGCCTCATAGGCTTAGATGGAATGCATTATAATATTTCGACAGAATTGGGGATGAGGATCTTGTTTGACATTATGAGATTTTTGGGATATGTCCCAATGCACTAGGTGAGTTGTAGATATCATGTGTTGGTACTTTCTAGTGATAATAACAAGCAAATGGATCTATGGCCGATTATTGATGGCTTATATGGTTGTAAATATCATATATGGTTGGGAGAAACCTCATGAGGTAGGGATGTAAACTTGGTTCATATGGTAAGTGGGCTATGTCCTCATAGACATAGTATTATATAGTGAATATGGTTCTAAGAATACATTAACATCTAATTATTATAAGTAATCCTTTTGATGATTCCATAAAATATAAATAGATCTTCTAGAATGAATCCATCTACATGGTAAATTAGAATATAGTTTGACCACACAACCTACTCCCCACACCAATTATTACTCACATACACTCCAAAAAACACACACTACGCCCACATAATAATATAATAAATCAAATAATGAAAATAATGTATTAAAACTTTAGACTATATTGTTTGGAATTTTTTAATTCAACCATGTGAGAAACAATATTTTTATTTTCTTTCCATCAGATGTTATAATTATTTAAAATGCAAATATGTAGTTATTGATATTATAATACTTTTATCCAGGAGGCTTTTCACTATAAATAAGTGTTCACACACTAACTAAATAGTACTTGTTAATCATTTATCCTATTTTTCCATCTTAAGAAGTTCGTGGGGAACCCACCGTCGAATGTTCGGATTGCTTATACCTTAATTAAACTTCATCCAAAAGAACCAATACATGATGAATAATCAATTTTTCTCAATTTCACATTAGGATAAACATATATAACATAATTTACGCCAAATCCATTCCATGAATGAACCAACATATCATCACAAGAGCACCCAATTTAAACAATAACCACTATGTTCCATCTAACGGTTAACTGACCACTAAACAAAACCATCTAAATATACATATCTTCCGATCAACCTTCCCTATATTGATATTTATGTTTTCACTAAATTGTACCAAATTTATGAGCTAAAATTATGTATTTATCATTCTTGTCAAACTATAATAAAACATTGAATGAGATTTTTATTTCAAAAAATCTTCCACATGAAAAATTATCCAAGGAATAACATTGAATATCTCCAAAATTTAGTCATTCCAAATTATCATTCGTAATAATAAATTTGATTTATCTCTTTCACCATCCATTCAACCTAATACCTCTGAGGCATAGTTTTTATGTTATTTTTTTGGACTAATGTCTTGGAGAACATGTCTGTTTTATTTTGTTACCTTGTTATCTTCCATAACTCTAACACCTTCGCCTCCAAAAAAATGGGTGAAGTGATATTTTAAGTAGAAGTGTTCGACCATTTCATGAAACACTACATTCAAATAAAGGATAAATTTATTTTAAATTTCACATAACATCACTCCAACTACCTGAAATATTTTAAGATCATTAATGAAGAACATCAACTATACAAGTTCCCCTCCCACTTCAATTTCTACTACATACTTCACTTCTACTATGGAAATAATATCTCCATGTTATATCCACGACGTCTAACTGATGAATGTTCTTCTATTGGGAAAAAAATATTGGGTGTTATTTATACTATCATAATATATAGTAATTTCAATTTAATACCATAAAATGGGTCTTCTTCCCTAATAAACGACATGTTATATTTTGACACCTTTATATAATGGATGATCCAATTTGAAAAATCTCACACTTCTCTACCTAGAATCAACATGAATCAATTAACCACTCTAAATATAAATTTAATTTCAAGATTAGTACATATCATGGTGTACATAGAGATAACAAACACTGATGGAAATATAATATTTTCCATTTTCAAGACCTTATCTCGGAACTTTAAAAAACTCTACCGCTACACTCATATTTCCATAGTTTATTTAAACTAAGGAAATATCTTATATAATACCATGGATTAATTATACCATAGAAATAACATTAATTTGTTGACCTGAATCTATTAATATCACAACCCTCAAACCTCTTCTATATTGATAGATCTTCACAACCCTCTTTCCTATTCCACGTTGACTCATCTCCCCTTTGATGCCAATAATGATTCCCACTTTTTCCCTCTAATCTCATCATCATTTGTTGAGATACCTCCAGATACCTTGTATATTACCTCTTCATGATATATATATATACCTTATAAATCCCTTCCCTCAACTAGATTTACCTCCCATCAACTGTGCAACCCTCTTCCCAATCGAGCGCATCTCCTCATCACCACCATCTTCATGATAGATCTCCTATGTAGCACCACTGTAGTGCCTACCTTTTGTTAATTTATCCCCACCATATTGCCTCCCTATTCTCAATAAATCCACTTTGTAGTGTGTTCCTCTTCATGATAGATCCCCTCAACATCACCTCTCTCATAAAAATTGACCCTCCCCCTTATAATGCATACCTCTGTGCGATAAATCTATTCTACAGTGACCTCCTATTCATGATCGAGCCCCTCCACAATTCCTCATTATTCATTATTCAGCCCCTCTACATTATGTCCCAATTCAGGATCAATAAAATACGGTTTGATGTAATTAAACTGTATTTTTTTTCTTAATTCAATTCAAATAAATATGGTTTTTTCTAGTCTGGAATGACCGATTTCAATTTTTTTAATGGATGTATAATTTTTTCCACCTTGGACTCATTTATATTTTTTATTCATATTAGTTATAGTATATTATTTTCTAGCTGATTCTATTCATTTCAATTTAGATTGTTTTATTTTAGTTGATTTTAGTTTAGTGTCTTTTATTTTAGTTTCCTTTGAGTGGTTCATTTTTTTATTTATTCTAATGCGTTATAAAATAAATTCCCAATTTGGATTAGGTGTGTTTAGTTTATTTCGAATTCAATTTTTTTGGACGAGTTAGATATGTTAATCCTCCTTTATTTTTTTCTTGAAAAATATTCTATTTCATTCAATTTTGTTTTTTTGTTTTTTTTTTGGTTTATATTGGGTTTCTTTCTGTTAGAGAGGGTGAGATAATTTAGTTATTTTCTTATTTTTATTATTTTTATTTTTCTAGGTTTGATCAATTTTAGATTAATTACATTACATTTCATTTGATTCTGATTCGTAGAAGTTAGTTTTAGTTAGTTAAGTTTATTTAGGGTCTGGAATGTTAGGCCTTTTTTGTTTAGTTATCTTTTTTATATAATTTTCTATTCCATTCTATCTAGTTTGATTCATGTTAGTTTTTTGGTCATGTCATTTTTTTTATTTTTATATGGTGGTTCTATTCATTCCTATTATTTGAACGATGTTGATCATCTTTTTTAGGTGTATTTATATTTAGTTTGGTTTATTTTAGGTCTATTTGAATTATTTTCATCAAATTATTAGAGTCCAATAATAGGTTTTTCATTTGTTATAATGTTTTTTATTTTTGAAAATATAGTGAATTTTATTTTTAATATAAATTATTTTTTATAATTTTGTTTTGAATTTTTTTTTAAATGTAAATTAATGTTTTTTGCTGGAATCTATTTTTTACTTGTTTTTTATTAGTTAATTCATTACATTATAATAATTTAATAATATTTATTTTTAATGATCATTATTTTATAATGGAATAGATAGTGTTAATGGTATTAGTAAAACCCATGGGACCGATTCTATTTATATGAGATGGTTATATTTTTATATGTAATGTTATATTATTTTAATGAATTAAAATTCTTCTATATTTATAATTTTGGAAATAAAAATTCTTTTATCTATTATATAATTAATGTGTTATACTTCATAATTCCTTAGTAATAATAAAAAATTAATTAGTATTTATACTATATTTATTAATCATGAATGAGTAGTACTATTGTTATATGAAATCAGAAATATAATAACATATTTTATATTCATATTATAATGTATATATGTTAGATGAATAATATTTATTGGATCACTAATGTGATTCAGTATGATTTGGAATACATTTTCTATTTTTTATTCAACAATAGAACTAATGTTGTATTGATTCGATGCATAATTTTTCATTGTATTTAATTATATTGGTTAACTTGTGAGTATGTGAGTTAACAAAACACTGAAATGGTTTCCAAATAGAATATTATTTTTGGTATCATAATGAGTAAAAATTCATGTAATTAATGACATTTATTCAGCTAAAATGATCTAAAAAATGATTTTGGATATGTTACCATTTGTTCCTTAATATAGAACCTCATGCAGATTAGTGGAAGAGGAAATGAATATAGGAACACAATTTTTTAAATAATTATCTCGATAACAACATTGACTATGTTACATTGTTTTTTAAAGATGCAAATACACTAGTTTACTAGACATAAAGAAAAAATAGCCACTCACTAGTTTTTAATATGATTATATAATTAAGAAAATAATGTGTGGAATTATTAAGAAACTAATTGAGAGTATAATTACCTTTTAAAGATATACTACCTAATGATGCATGTTTTGTTGAGAATTATTACATGGTATTTATTTTTATTTCCAAACATGGATTTTCATGTACTTAAATCCACACATACCGTATTTATTATTTTATATTTTTGAAGGATTTTATAATGTTAAATGAAAGAAAACAATGTGTTAAATCATTATGGAATACTTATAAATATGGAACTCAATCATGTGTACCATATAATATGATATAAAAAATTTCATTGATTCCTAGACATTAGAATCATTTTAAGCCTGGTAAAATAGAAAATAAAAAGATATGGCAAGGAGATGAAAGAAATATAGATATTGATGATATATATTATCATACCTATAGGTTTACATGCTATAAATTTAAAGGTTTATATCATTTTCTTTCATTTCACCAATACAATTTTATATGGGGATTTTCATGTGATGGTTTGAACCCATTTCATAAGATGCATATTTCACAATGTATGCCTATTTTTTCATTCATATTTATAATTTTCCATCATGTATGTGAATGAATAATTCATTTAATATCATTATTATATTTATTTTTGGACATAATGACCTTTTACATGTTATTGAAAAAGATCTTTAATAATTAATAGATGAGTTAAAAGAGATTTTTACCATTGGGGTGTAAACATATGATTCACTTTGAAAAGATTATGTTATGTTTTGTGCAACATTATTTTAGATAATAGATTATTTCCATTCTTATGGAATGATGTCTTGTTAGAATTCCATGATTATGATTTGCTATTTTTATACAAATTAAATGTTCTACTAGATTAAAATTCTATAGAATTTTTAGTTTTATATGGAATCAATAATTTATAAAAATGGTTCATCAATACATAAAAAAATTGAATGCAATTAAATAATTCTATAGTGACCCATTATGTTCCTCAAAGAATATTGAGGGTTGATATGCTCAATGAATCTGTTAGTTTGAAATCATTTTCTCTTAATGGGTCAGTGAAATTCTAGAAATCGGAAGAATACTCCATTAAATTCCACTAGAAATTGGAGAATGAAAATTATAATCATTGATTTTATGTAGTGGTTAAAAAATTTGTTACATCACTACACAGACATATTGCATATTGAGAAATATATTTGTGAAATGTTATCATCTATGTTTTTAATGATAATGGAAAAAATGTGATTAGTACTCACATCATGATTTAATGGATGAAGTTATAAAACCATGACTTCATCCTGAATCAATTATTTCGAATCAGAGGAAAATCCTCTTTATTTTTTTTTTATGAAAAATGCAGATTAAAAACAATTTCTTAAATTATTGGAAAATATAATGGTTTAAGATGGTTATTCGAGTAACATTTCGAAATAGATTAATAAATGAGATGTTAATATAAAATCCCTTTAAACCCATGAATACTATGTCATGTTGCAAGAATTGATTTTTGTTTCCCTTTAGAATTTTCAGTTACATTATCTCATGATAACTAGGATTTTATTTTTATGTTTTATTGAGACCATTTTACTAATAAATTGGACAGAAAATGTTGTGAAAAAACTATAAAAAGATGCAATTATCAATCTTTGTGACTTAGAGAAAATTTTCTCTCTTACATTTTTCAACCCTATGTTTCATATAACCATGTATATTCAAATGAAAGTTAATTTTGGTAGTTACTTTTTTAGTGGAGGGATGTTTCCAATATAAATAATGATGTTTTTATTAAAATATCATATGGGAAAAAATAATCATCCTGATGTATTTTTTGTGAAAGGTGGTTTAGAATAATAATGCATGGATTTTTATTCAAAGTTCTTGTATAATGTCATCATAAGATATAATCATCCAATTGGAAAGAAGGATGATAAGTACGATCATATTTATCCAACATTATCATCACTACCCCAAATGGGGGATAGGGATATTTGGATCATACAGTTCGTGTACATTGAATAGGGATGACTGAGATGTGTCTTCTCATATAGAATTATTCAACTGTTTCATGGTTCATTATTACATCATAGAAGTAAAATTTTAAATATACATAATTTATTGTGTATTTTTTTGTTATATTTTAACATAATTAATTTCATATTTAATGGGAAAATTTTGAACATATAAAAATATTTTCATTCCTTAAATATTAAGAGTCAGATATTACACAATAAATAATTACCTACTTTCTTGAAGTCAAAGGTATCAAATTCATTAATTACATGAAAAAATTGGTAGTTTTTTAATATTATACCTTGATATATTTAAGGTCCAATGATTTCTAGAGAATGATTTATCTACTGAAATAATGGTGTTTCCCATTGGTATGAAAAATGTGTCATGTTATTGTAATGAAATGTTTTTTAATGGATTTAAATTCAATATAAAATGTTGGGCCACAGAAAAAACACATCATGACAGTGTCATGATAAGCACATCAATGGATTGTTTTTTTAGTTTATTAGATATAATTTTTTTTTCAAAAATATATTATATTATGTGAATGATGAGATAATATATTTATTTAATACTATTCCCTTGATCTTTTCATTATAAATGAAAAAAATATTGTTTGGTAAAATGACATGAAAAGGCATGTATATAGATATTTTTATCTTTATAGTGGTTTATATTAACTATAATATGTGATGAAATGATCCATACATTCTAGTTTCACAATATAGAAATTAATTTTATATAAATGTCCCTTTAAAACAATAGTTTGGTTTTATTTTTGATGTTACTACATGAAATGTTTTTGAAGAAATAAAGGAGGATAACGATGTTTTGGATAAACCAATCATTATTTACACAAATTAATCACTCTATTCCACAAATGGTTAAATTGAATGAATTGTTCATGAATAGGATATTTTAAGAGATATTTCATAGTGTTGACATGTTTGGAATTATTTATCAGTAATTAGTCTGACATGGTAAGTGATTTTTTTATATTGAAAATTATATTTATTTAATTTTTTAAATTATATTATACTAGTATCTAGATTCATATAGTATTAATGTTTTATTAAATGTTGTAAAATATTTTTAATTCCCAAGCTATGTATGTAGATATATTTATTATAGTGTCACATTGCTAAAATTCTTCTCAATGAAGAGAAACTTATTAGTTTAGTTGTACATGAATATGTTTAATATTTTTTAAATTAATATAATAATTAATAAGTAAATTGATCTTTAATGGATAAGAAATTATATTTACCATCATAAGAAAATGTTTTAGAATTTCTTTTCTTGTTAAGTGTCAGTTATATCTAAAAAATGTGTACTTAATATGTAGTTTCATATAACGAAAGGAAATTTATTATTAGGTTGTTTTATAGTTATCGAATAATAATATTTCTATAGACAACATAAAAATTGTTTTTCTTATTTTTAAATATAAAGCTGTATCATTTTTTATTGTGTAATTTTTTATTATTTTGTGAGTAATCAACTTAATTAACAAAAATAATGGATGGTGTAATGTTTTGGAAAATAATTTTTATTTTCTAGGAAACTATATACATATTTAATGTTTTATTCTATTTTTAAAAATTTCCCCTCAATTATAACATATTCTGGTTATAATTCCTTAGGAGGAGGTTTGAATAAAATAATTAGAGGAAAAATATGTAGTTTAGAGATGCTAGACTGTGAAATTTGATTTTTTTTCTGGTGTGTAAATTATTTATTTATTAACTATGTATGGAATTTTAACAAATAATATTTAATATAAATAACAATAATCAAGGAGGAAACCTGATTTTAGTGTTGATAGATCTGGTAGTCCATAATATAGAATTGACCCTACATGATGTCCGCATAGATGTTGTGCCTCATACCCCATGGATCTTTAGTGACCAAGACATTTTCCTAGCATCATTCCTCAAATATATATGTCATATTCCTTCATTTGGGGACATACTTTTTATCCATATCCTCAAACTACCAGAAAGTATATTCCATCTCTTTACACACCTTATCCATTTTCCCCTTATCCCCATACATCTCTATAGGGTACACTTAAATTCTCTATACCCTATATATTCATGTGCAATCATACACAACATCTATAGATATATTCTACTAAAGGGGACACTCCTCTAGTATTCGGCACCCAATATAGTATGTAATATCGAGATCCAAAAAATAGTTCTACTGGTAATAGTTTCAAAATTAATGGTGTAAGGAAATTTTCAGTTAATTTCAGTTATATATTTGTAAGAAATTTTCATTTCATTTTATGGAATCGTATTCTAGAAAAAGACGTGGTCATATACAATTTCATGTAGGGAGAAATTGTCAAGAAAAAGTTGTGGTTTAGAATAATAAAGAATGACAAATTATTTTAAAAATGATAAAAGAATTTAATGTTTCTTGGGGGAACTCAATAGAAATAAAAATATTATTCTAAATTATTAAATATACTGATCGAAATTTGGATCATAAGATAAAGACAATTCTTGGGTAGAAATGTGAGTAATATGTTTTTGGAAATTATATGTCAATTACATTATAATATATATATATATATATATATATATATTTAATATTCATCTCTGATATAACATCCAATATGTTATACCTGAAAAGGAAGTTAGGTTATTGGAACATGCTGAGATGTGATAGGACTACAAGAATGACATGTATATTGGAAGGTAAAAAAAGGTAATAATTTTTAAAATATTCAAATCATTAATGAATTTCCACTATACAAATATACAGACATAATTTCATACTACATTATTTCATAATTAAAGGTGATTTACTGAATTATAATTTTTTTTTGGATTTTATAATAGTATTCATTATCTATTTAATATACAAGAAAAAGTTTAAGTACTTAATTAAAGAGTGATATCATGCCCTTTTCCTTCAATTTAATTATATAGGTCTTATTTTCCTGATACAACATGAATTTTTTTATACTCAAATAGATTAATTTCATTCCTTAAACATAGATAACATAAATATTGTGTATCAATAAAAAATCCAGTAATAGAGTTATGGCACCAATTTATTGTCTATAAGTTCAGGTTCGATGTCCTAGATGCAACCCAGTTCATCTACGGTGTAATGTACTACTAACACCTTCTAATAGCATGCCATATAGATGAATTTTGATAAATCATGATGCCTAATTATAGTCATTAAATAAATTACGCCCTATAAAATCCCAATGATGATAATTTTTGTTGAAGAATGTTTATTATATATCGGGTAATAGTAGGCTTGTCTATGAAATTCAATTTTTGATTCCCAAAACATGATATTTAATGGTTTAAATCATTTGTTGCATACCACCATGACAACCATGTTCTCAATGATTAAACCCAGTAAAAAATTAAAATTTGAACGTACATTTTGATAAACTAATTGATTTTTCTTGGACATATGTGTGTGTGTGTAGAAATCATATTCAAACAAATAGGTGATAGTGGAATAAACAAGGAAAATACTACTTTCTTGGGAAAGTAACTTAAGGGGCACATTAATCATGACCTATAATATTGATATATTATGAAGAGATATAATTAGCATTTAAATTCTTGAAAAAAACTAGTACCTATAAAGAACATAAAAAATAAATGACTATTTAAGAGTTATTAATTTTTTATTAAAATTTTGATCATATTAGAAATGTTTCCATATTTATACTTCCTCTTTATAATATTTAAATATTTTGTTTTTGTATATAAATAATCAAGAACCTTTTGTCTTCTAATAAAAATAGCCTAGTTTTCCAATATAATTGGATTACCAATAGATCAAAACATGGAAGAAATGACCTTATTAATAATATTAGGTAGAGTATTTCAACCAATAATAGTACAATAATCAGTAAAATCTAATGAATTCATAGTATTTTGAATTAGGGAAATGAATAAAGAGATTCCCCAGGGAGGTAGAACATCAATTTTGAAAAAGGAATGAACATTTTGAACTAATGCAACTTGTATAACCTCCTAAATTATAATGAAGAATTTATAATGAAATCCATTTAGTCCTGCTCTTACCATCTGTAAATATACATGTACCTTTTCCTTTTCTAATGTTCCATGACATTAGAGAGAGTCTCATAATAATTTTCCATGTTCACTTTTTCATTAGTTCAAATAAAACCAGATACCATATTTATCTATTTGAATGATTTAAAATATATTTCATTATATTAATTGAATTTTATGTTGAGGGTAGATTTAAATCATATTTCAAAATTAAAAAATCTAATTAAAATTTCATCATTTTATTTATAATCAAGACATTTATCTTCAGGTGGTGATAAATTTTCATCAATCATTTATGGATGAATTTCCATGAGTTCATTTACCTAATTAATAATACCAAAATTAATTATATATTTTTTAACTTCATTATTTTTATCCTTTAATTTAAATATTAAATGAATAATGGGTTTCTATGTTTCTATGACTTGAATTTAAATTGTTTTTGTTATTTTTATGTGAAAAGTATGTCTGTGTGTGTGTGTGTAGTATAATAGAATAGAATAGTACCGATAATAAAAAATGGAGTTGGATTAAATAATCATTGAGTGGGGTATTAGGGTTACTATCACAAATATGAAAAATCAAAAATTAATTACCAAAAATAGAATTAGAAATAGAACCAATTATTGAAACGTTACTGAACACAACTTTTACAAAAATGAATATTTTTCATTTATTTACGAAAACAAATTTTTATTTAAACCATATTTTTATAAATATTTGTAAACATAATTACATATTACTCCACACATTATGACACATGATTGGAAAAGTAAAATATATACTACTTAGATAGCATTGGAATATTAAAATAATAAATAGTCATAATTATTATGTGTAAAAATAAAAATTATGGAATCATGAAAAATAAGTAATGATCAAAATAAAAACATATAAAAATATATTTAAAATTATTTAAATGTCTAAAATATAACTAGATATAGTTTTATGATTTATTTTATTTTTAAAATGTATTTTTTGTATCAGTAAAATTATTCACTATTGATTGTATAAAAAATTGATTTCTCTCATTCTTTGTTCTCATTGGTTAGTGCTGATTTTTTTGGTTGATTATAATATATATGTTATTTTCCTAATAGAATATAATTAATTAGTTAGTCTATTAATGGAATTTCAATTTTGTAATTATGATTGTGTTAGGTTTCATAAAATAGTACAATCGTAGTTATTTGAGTTATGTCAGAAAATCATTGATTTTAATCCATTGAGACTTCTTTAAATGAATGATTCTTTTTTATTTGCTAATATGATTCATCTAAATGGAACAAATGAAATAAGCCTCCTAGGAAATATATCTATAATCTAGAGTGCACTTAAAGGTTATATCATGAACTATCATAGGTAATATATCATTTAACAGTGAATATACATTGATTTTTTCATTGATTTTTATTTAATTTTTATGAAAAATTGGGCATTGAATTTTGATTTAAATGTTCTGGGATTATATTTTTTTGTTCCACTAAAAAATGAAATATAGAAGAACCATTAGTTTGGAAAAAAAATATTAATAATCTATTATAAATTTTTTATAATATTTTCCATAAGGTCTATATATTTATTTTCTTCTTTTTAATTTGATTTGTTCCGTGTTCAAAAGAAGGTTCTTTTAAAAAAATTATCCAATATATAAACTCAAGAAAATAAATATCAATAACATATCCCATTTATAATTTCAAAGTCATATCGATAGAGAAAAACCTTCTTAAACACATTATAAATATAAATTTTGATTCTCATTCCTTTTGTATCAATATTTTGGCAATAATTTTCCCATTTTACAGTGATGAGGGTTTTTCCCAATGTACTCATGTTTTTTAAAAAATACATAGATTTGTATTTATATTTTTATTTATATTCATATTAATTTTATATGTCATGAAACAGTTAACAAATTTGGAGATAATAGTGGAATTTAACAATAAATCAATACAATCCATGGATGGAAACTTCTACATATATCATATTAATTATTAATTAATTATCATAATAATATTTGAAAAATATGATGCATGTGGACCATCATTGAATAAAGGGATCCCCATTTATATAGTAAAAAATAACCCTTCTCTCACTCTAGTTTACCTAAGATATTTTATGCTATAAGAATCATATTTAGCAGTAACATATTCTCCTGCCACAAATTTAACATCCTCTTTTCTTGCATCAGCCTTATCATATCCACAAGAATCCCTTTTATAATAGGATATGTATCCAGTTATATTATTCCCTTCCTAATAAAGTTTGAATTAATCTTATTTAATTACTATATATTTTATCTCTTATTCATTCAACCAATGTTTCTAGATATTTTTTCATTAACATCCTTTTTGTGTTACAAAAACAATGTATGGGGAGGTCTCACAACTGAGGGTTCCCCCAACTAGTGTCTGTTATCTGTCACTATAATCCTTATAAAGAATACCAAACTTAGTGGAATAATTGATTTTTCCTAAATAAATTCAATTATTTTCTAAATTATTCACATTATTGGTTTATAAAGCCTGATTAGTAATGGGATTTCCTCCCCTAGAAGCATCAACCATACAAGAAGAATTTAAATCAACTTATGTGAATTGAAGATCCAACTGTGATTGATGTAATAAATCCTATACATATCCAATGAATATTTTGGATTAATTTAACACTCAAGTAACCTCCCCTTATCATCCAAATAGAATTTATGATCACGTTGTGAAGATTTTGTAATGGTATCCTCCATAGTTTGTAATTACACTACTTTCATTTGAAAGAAATATGACTACGTACCGACCTTATAACCATAATCAACTACATTGACTATTTTGAAAACATAATTCCAACATTTACTATATCATCTAAGTTAGAATATGAGTGTCTTGTTTTATCATCCTCTATCACACATCGAACTTTATTCTTACATATGCTTTATTAGATCCACATGCATCCATTTTAAAAAGGGATAGTCTATAGAAATTAATTTATATTTGACCATGAAATTATAATCATTTTTATATTCCTTTTAATATGAGATGAATTCAAACATCAATGATTGATTTGGGGTACTTTTTTCCTCATTGAAATAAATAATTTCACATTCATAATTAATAGAACCATTATCAACAAGGGGTGAGTCATTTTTCCCCAGTAGTTTCCCAATGATTACATCCCTCTTAAAATTCCACATTTAAACCCTAGAAATATGAATTCAAAAGTAGGATATCATAATGGATTTATTCTAATTAACCTATGGGTTTTGGGAATACAAAATATTATACATAAAGGTTCCCTTTCTAATAAGTTAATTTTATGATTAAATCATATATGTTTTTTCTATCATTTAGTTATGAAATTTTATTGATTTATTTGATAATGCACTTGGTCTGTTCTAAATTTTGAATGAATAGGATTCTGATGTTTCAATGTGGAAAATATAGAAAAAGAGAATAATTCACCTATTACATGTCATGAATCTGCATTCAATGATGTGTAGTGTGGTTTAATAGAATCCCAAAAGTCATGAATCATGTCGTGACTCATGTAATTATAACTATATGTGAAGTGGGAATTACATGGAGTGAATGTCCAATACCTATCATGAACCATTTAAATTTAATTCCTGCATGAAGATATGTCTAAAAGGATGTTACATGTCATGAGTCTTAGATACAAACCCTGAGATAAGTCAAAAATTAATATCTAGAATGAGATATAAATATAATACAAGTAGATTAAATATTCATGAATAAGTACATGTATCAACATTACTCAATAGGAATCCCATTACATTTCATGTATGTTTTCATCTATAAATAAATCAGATTGGTAGTAGATTTTGAAAAGCATTCAGGTTATAAATTTTTTTATCATTCCATAGTCATTCTCTTCTATTCCATTGACCATAAAAACTAATTTCATAGTCTCTTTTGAATATTTTGTTTTAACAAAATAATTATGGATTGTTTTTCATCATCATCTTCTTTAATTTTTTCATCATCCCCTTCGATCATCCTTGACCATTGATGAACTTATATGGAATTATTTTTTACAGTCATTTCATGTAAGCAGTTAATTGAATTTTTATTTACATTTATTGATTTTAGTCTTTTTCCATTATAATTTATTGAATCTAAATCACTACATGTGTGTTAACTATTTAAACCTGATCATTCATAGTTTGTAGAGAACAATGTTAATTCTCTTTTCACTGGATTTAATCCATCCTTGAGTGGATAAACCACCTAGTGTAGGGATTGAAAGTAGGCATATCTGAATTTATTAAATCTTCAATTATTAACCAGGTTACATTATATATTAGTAATCTGGATAAATAATCATTGTAAATTAAATTCACCCAAACATTCCTGACCAAATGGTTTTTGATTAAAGAACTATATCATTGTAGGATTAGATTAGGTTATGAAAAATATCCTAAACTAATTTCTTCTCTAGAAGTCATGCCTTTTACGTCGAAGTTGTCACTATATCTTGATCTTGGAATAGTTACATATTATGTAGAAATAGTTTATTTTTCTATAGTGAACTAGTGACCTTCATTTTCTTCAGAGCCTAAACCGTAGGATCCTACCATGTTGGAATTAATATCATCAAATCAATAGATCCTAGAAACTATCCCTAATCCCTATCATATTCCAAAAGAAAACAATCAACCCTCTATATTTAGTATTCCCAAAATAAATGATTTAGATAGGTCTCTTAAACTAAAAGACCCAATCCATATGTTTACAATGCCATATTCATTCCCCATGGGATCAACCCTGACCTTTTTATATACTACCCCTCATAGAAGGTGAAGTTTTGGAACTAACACAGTTCTAATCTGACCATATCCTGTGCGAATTCAACAATGTGTGTGAGGATGTAAAATTTTGGATTCATTTCAGGGGATGATAAACTTTTCCTTCACACCATCAAACCTTTGGAAAAATACATAGTATTACCTATCATTCACCCTCTTTCTTTCATTATTTTTTATGATTCCACTTCGTCCTTTCTTAATGGAGTAGTATAAGTACCTAGGCCCTTATTCATATTCAAGGATTCATGATACAATAGAACCAGTAGCCTCCAATCCCATGATCTAGATCTATATATCTACGCACCTCCATTCAACCTTGTCCGATCAAAACCATCAAGAAGGACCCGACCCCCCGAACCCTCCTAACAAGCAATAAATAATCCCCGGAGAGCACCTTGTGCGACAAGAGAGAACAATCACAGATTATGGCATGACATCAATCTATGGTTCTACACATCGAATAGTTATACCACCAATTAAATCTTGTTATTTTGAAATAAAATCGGTACTCATTCACATAATCTTGAACATGGGCCAGTTTAATGGATTTTAGAGTGAATACCTGCATGAGAAAATCTCCAACATCATAGAAGTATGCGATATGGATCAAAATCAGAGAGTATCATTAAATTCTATCAGACTCCACATATTACCATGATAAATACATGATAAATCCATGTATTGGCTTAAGATTTAAGCACTCAAGTCAAGCATGACATGGGATGATCTAGACATGAATATTCTAGAAAAATTTATCCCACTGATCGAGACATAGAAACCCCATAATGATATCCGAACATTCTCTATGACTAATGAATATTCATCATGGGAATCTAGGGAAAAATTTAAGGACGTGATGAGGATTTTCCCACAACCTGGACTGGACATTTGGATTCTGATTTAAACAATCATCCAAGGTCTCCAACTCACCACATGAATAGTTATAGATGTTGTAGTGGGTGGAGGACTAAATTTCAAAACACTAGAATTTACTATACTCATTGTGGTTGTTCTCCCAAATTATGAATGTGTATGGAAAATTGATCATGGAAAACCTTGATATAGTATCCACCAGGTGGATGAGAACTCAAAACTAGCTACACAAGTTGGACCACCTATAATGAATCTAGAATCATTCCAGCGTCCTGGTACACAAACCCCCCTTTCTCCTCTAATGGAAATACAGTCATGTGGAATCTGTATTGGCCCAAACCTATTCCAAAATTTCAAGGAAAGTGTTGAATTTCAATGGCCTCAAGATTTTAATTATATTAATTAAAATCATAAGATCCAACCATTCCAACAGTAGCAGTAGTATTATCAGTAGAGGTTGGCTCAGCATCGACCTCAAAACAACCCAGGATAGTATAAATATCGAAGTGGTCAAGATAATTTTTGGAATCATGAAACACAAGGATGGCCACCTATGAACCATATGTTAAGACGAAAACAAAAATTATGGTAAAAACCTTTCACATAAAGACCACAACAAAAATTTCAACCAACTCAAGCAAAACATTAGAAAAAACCCACTCTTCTCAAAAGTAACTTACAGAACATTCAAGCTACTTTTTTTTCAAAAACCAAACCAATGAATGAAGACTCAAGTGATGGATATGCATAAAATCAGGCTACATTAAGCAATATAGATGTTCAAATGGGTCATTCCTCAGGGAATTTGTCTGAAATATTACAACGTACCCAACCTAGTAATATCAATACATTCCCATGGGAATATTCTAATGCTACAGTGATAATAAGAAGAATGATTTTGGACATTCAATAACCAGGTGTAATAAATGAATGAAAACCTGAGAGTCCTTTGATGAAATAACTAGTTGAAGACGAAAAGGTAAATGGTACTTCACTAGAAACACCATAAGAGAAATCACCAGACCAAACATCTGAGAAACCAAAACATCTAGTTTCTATTTCCCCACACCCATAAAATCATTCTCTACTATTTTTTTAAGAGCACAACACAGAATATAAGAGTCATAGTACAACATGATCCTGACGATTTTAAAAAAACATCATATTAATATACCCTTTGTATAGGCTATTGACAAAATGCCAAATTGTTCCAAATTCCTTTAGGATATTATGTCCAACAGAATATAATTGGAATATTTTGGTGTCATATAACTAAATGTAGAATTATTATCTATTTTAAGAAAAAAAAATTAAATCTAAATTTGAGATACCAATGATGTTTTTCAATCCCATGTTCTATTGGAGACTATAAATTTGAACGATAAATTTTAGATATCGAAGCAAGAATCAACATATTCACAGTGAGTTTATTTTTAATATTGGGACTTCAAAAGATCAAAAAAATAGGAGTGAAACTATATGATGAATACCATTTTGTGAATTACAAGAGAGGAATTATCAAGGATGTGCTGGTCAAATTTGGAAAATTCATCTTTCTAACTTTCTTTCTATTTCAAGACATGGATGATGTAGGTGACATCACTATTATATGTAGAAGACCATTTTAGTCCATAAGAAGGGAATTGATTTATTTGAATCAAGGGAATATAATATTTTCTTTCATTGAAGAACAATTTTCCTTCATCCTTTCAAAGGCACATAAACAATCAAAGGATACCATTGGTTAAAACATTATCTCTCTTACCCAAGAAGGTAGATAATATATATCCACAGATGAAGAATTTTAAGTGTAATTCTCAGATACGAAAGAATAATACCATATTGAGTAAGTGACCTTCATTGAACCTCTCTTAATGGATACATGTCCACCTTTCACGCCTCAATAATTAAACCCCCAGAATAAAAGTTTAAGATTATACCTAGTAACATTATGTATTAATAAATTGGACCATGAACCTCTTTTCCAATAATAATCAAGTTTGTACTATCTCATTAACAATAATAAATGCTAGATGACATCTTGAAGAGACAGAAGTAGTTAATTGAATAGGTTTTGTATGATATTAAAGGAATCAGTCTACCTTTTTTCACGAACAAGATTCTACTTGAGAATGATGAAAAACTAAAATTTGAACCTTATAGGTAGCTTACACAACCAATAAAAGTAGTTTTCAATAAGGAAGTGTGGAAACTTTTAGATTATGGAATTATATTTTTCATATCTGATAGTGAATGGGGGAGCCCACAAAAATTTGTTCCCATGAAAGGTGGACTCACTGTGGAGAATACTTATGAAAATGAATTTATCTCAAAAAGCACCATCACTGGATGGGAAGATTGTGTATATTAATTAATATTGAATGTAGAAACATGAAAATATCAATTTTCTTTACCCTTCATGGATTAAATGTTGTAAACACATGTAAGGAATTAAATCTATTGTTTCTGGGATGGATATTCAAGATACAATCAGATTATAGATGAGCTAGATGATTACTCAAATAACATATTGACATGCCTATTTTGAACCTTCACCTATATGCTTATGTCATTCAAAATGTGTAATGATCCAAAAACATATTAATGATTCATAACCCATATATTTCGTGATATGGTATTGTATTTACTAGGAATATTCATGGATGACTTCTGGGTATATGGAAGATCATTTGATGTCTATCTATGAAAACTAGAGTTATTAATATGTTACAGTAAGGAAATATTCCAAGTCCTGAATTGGGAAAAGTGTCATTTTATTGTTCTTGGAGGAATAGGCCTTATGCATAAAATATCCAGAGAAGGCCTAAAATTCGATCCTTCCAAGATCAATCACAGGTCGAATTTACTGAAACCATCTAATTTTAAAGGAATTGGAAATTTTTGTTTCATGAAGGATTCTATAGAGATTTTGTAAATGAATTTTCAAAAATTTCCCACCCATTCACACACTATTTTTCAAAGGAATTTTTTTTTTCAAAGGAATTATTTCAGCATTCATAAATTTAAAGAAGGTCCTGATAGTAGCCCCTGAAATCATTTCACCTATCTGGGATAAGGATCTTGAATTGATGTGTTACACAATAAAATTTGTGGTTGTCATTGTTTTTGGAAAACGAGTTGGTCATTCATTTTTTCCTATATACTATTCCATCAACACAATTAATGAAACTCATGTCAACTACACAAATATATAGAATGGACTCTTCATTGTTGTGTATCCCTTTGAAAAATTTCATTCCTATCTGGTTTCATCCACAGTTATTGTGGACATCAATATTTCTTCCCAAAGGTATTTAATAAACATGAAGGATTACATGCCAAGGCTAATATGGTGGATCCTCCTAATATTAGAATTTCATATTGTGATCAAATACACAAAAGGAAAAAATGTTATTTTTGTTCATTTAACCTAATTTCTTCTTCCACTCAACATGGATGATGATGATATTGATATTGAAGTAAATTTTCTGGTTGAAACTATATTCAACATTAAAGTGAAATCATGATTTTATGATATAACTAAAAATATCCCCATGATATTTTTCCATATAGACAAATCATATTAATAAAAAAAATATTTTTAGAAGAAATAAAAAATTATGACTAGGATGAAACATACTTTTATAAATCTTAGGTTAGTGGATTATTGTGATATCTCATCCCAAATAATGAAATCTGGAATGTGGTAGAAATGTGTAATACATCACCGACTATCGGAAATCATTGACTTGAACGCACTATATAAAATATTTTAAAAAGTGATCTTTTATGACCCACACTACACCATGACTCATTGAAATTCTACCAAAGCTGCAATAGGTTCTAGTGAACTGGAATCATTGGGAAAAGAAATGATATTCCAAAAAACGTAATCATGGAAGTTGAAATATTTTATGAATGGGGCACAGATTACAAGGGGCCATTTCCCACTTTACATGGAAAGTCCTACATTCATGTTGGCATTCACTACATCCAAAAATGGGTAGAAGATGAATCCATCAACCATGACATAGTGAAAGTGGTCATGAATTCTTTGGAAAATAATGTGTTCCTGATATGTGTATTTTCAGGATTACTAATTAATGATTGAGGGGTAATTTTCACAAATAAATAGGTAACAGGGTTACTAAAAAAATATGGAATCTGTTATAATACAGGAACTCCCTACCACCCAAAAATAAGAGGTAAAGTTGAAATGTCAAATAGGGAGATCAAGAAAATATTAGAAAAGAATGTGAACACAAGACAAAGAGACTGGAGTTTAAAATTATATGATATACAATGGGTGTACCGTAATTAATACACAAAATCCATTTGTACAAAACTGTTCAGACTAGTTTTTGGGAAATCATGTCATCTTCTAGTTGAACTAAAGCATTGCACGTAATATGAAATTAAAATGCTACATATGGATTCTAAAAATACTGCAGATACCCGGATTTTACAGTTGTCTAATTTTGATGAAATCATTAATTATTCTTATAAAAATTCCAATATCTACAATGAATGAACGAAAAAATGGAATGATCAATGCATTGAAAGGAATATATTTTTCTCAGGGAATAAGGTCCACTTATTTAATTCCAAATTAATATTGTTTTTAATTATGCTGAAATCTTGATGGTCTGGCCCATTCGAAGTCATCCAGTTTTTCTATTATTAGACCACTACAATTTAAAGGGATGGTGGGACACCTGTCCATGTGAATGGTCAATAATTAAAAATCATTCAAGAACAATTCCATAAAGGTTGTTTCATCATATATAAGTTTATCAGAGTCACAATGTAGTATATATTTCAATGTTAATGGAAGGAATAACTATAATGCAACCCATGGAAGGTCATATTAACCTAGATTTTACAATTCTGTCCAATGTGAAGCTTAGAATGTCCGAGGAGTTAGAGGGAAGGGGTTGAATAAAATTTGAGATTAAATAGACAACATCATGTTGTTTAACCCTCTTATACAACTTGTACCTTTTATGTGAAAAATCCATTAAAACATTGAATTACATATTGTGATACAATTTAACTTGTTATTTAACACCACATGACAGGTTTTTAAAAAAAACCAATCCCTGAACCCTAGGTTTACAACATTCAAACCCAAACGCCTCCTAAACTTTGACCTCCCTCTATCACATACTATTCAAGAACCACCCCTTATACCTCGTCCTCTATATCGGTTGAGACCACCTCCCTTCCCTCCATAAAACAAAACAACATCATACCTTTATTTATAAAACCTTGGAACCCTCTTCCCCTCCCCTTCATAGCTATTGGCTGAAAAACCTCTACGTACCCACCTCTCTCGACTGTGCACCAGCACCCCCTATGAGGTCACAATCAACAACCTCAATTCCTCTTTAAACCTAAATTGAAACAAACCCTCCATCAACCACACCCCAAAAACAAAAAAATTTCAATTTCATGGACCAAAATGGTGTTGCAAGAATCCTTAGAGTCGTCGTTAGACCACAGAACGTATCCACTAACCATGTGACAATGTGGAAACACCCCCCCCCCCACCCCAAAACCATATACACTTCCCACAGTAGCCTGTTCCTTTCCATTTTCACAGGACAAAACCTCATCCAATTCCAAGGACTCTTCTATAGATGAAAATATACCTCCCCCTCCTTTAATATGCTTCTGTATCCTGAATAATCAGGTAAACTGTAGCCAGATATATGATAATCCCAATAGAATTAACAAGACCCTAGGCATTCAAATTCATTCCCCTTGAACATCATTAATGCTATCCATGACCTCCGCGGGACATTACATATAGACAATATAATTAGGTTATAGGAAGAGATGTACAGGGAACAATTTCTAGAGATCATTTCCACATTTGAGGTGGCCATTGATATCCTGTGATTTCGTCTCGGTGGACAACAACATGGTTTTTCTGTCACCAAGTTTAATATTGAACTAGGCCCTTATAAAGTGGAGTTTTCTACATCTTTAGAATTTCTGAATCATTATCTAGAGCCAGCTAGATCTGATTTGAGACATCTATGGAAGATGATTTCATGAGATCCTCAGATAATAGATGACCCATAGATCAACAAATCTATCTTGTTTCATAGATCAGAATTTTGGATACATCATTGATATTTGACACTATCGTTGTATTCATAGGTAGAGTCAGATGGCATCATAATCTAGGTTGATGTAATCTTTCTATCCATGTCCATGGGTTGACTATCCATCAACATGGATGAACATTTCACCTAAAACTACAAGGCTCATGCTTAGCAGATTAGAGGTAACTAGAAGGGTGGATAATTCATTAAACTCCTTGCTAGGAACCTCATGGTTTTTGATATAGCAATTTCACAAACCTCCCTAGGACCTATATTGATCATCAATTTCCATATACAACATAAGAATAATCAATTTTGGGGGAAACTTTTTATATATAACTAGGAATCTTGTGTGCATTAGGCAACACCAGTAGTGGACCCTCCAGCAATAGCATACCAACATGCTGAACCACTAACCACTTCCCCACATGCACCGTCCTCCCGTATCCCTTCACCCTTCACTACAGCATCCACTACTTCTCCACCAACTCATCCCAACCTAGCATATATCCAGTATAATTAGTTATTCATTAAGAATAACCTTTTCCAAATCTCCACCCATTTGTATTTACCTTTCACCAAGCTCACCAATTTTACCACCCATCCAACACCACAAGCACCTTCTTGCCCCTCCTATTCTACAATTCCTAAATCACTCCCTACCTACCCAGACCTACCCAAAAATATCACTGGCTCAGTTTTCCATCATGAGTACCTAGATGATCAAGATAAATGAGGAAAGGTTCCGACCACCCCTTCCATCGAGGTTCCCTTCTTCGATCCAGCTACTAGACAAATAGCCCCTCTCTAGATCAGAACCTCTCTACCACCTAACCATCCCATCATTATAGATCCATGAATCCATCCTATGTTGTTGAACTACCTTCTCCTACTAGAGAATATGCCATCGATCTGTCTAAACATCCACCACCTCCTTTTGATTGCAAGTGGACATTTGGAAAGTTTTTTTGTTCTGGCGACTAATCTTAGTCAGAATTTTTTTTTATTTTTATTTGGAATCTCGTGGTGGGGTTTGTTGTTTTCATTTACACTCAATGTATTCACAAATATTTAAATGCTCATTTATATATATGGGAACTTATTTTTTCACATTTAATTTTATTGATTTTACATTCTTTAAAATTGACATTATCCATGTCTTGCACCTTTTGGTCATCTATAATTGTCGATGGACTTGTGCCACCATCTATTCTAGTTTAACATGATACTCAACACAAGGAAGGAATAGAACAAAAACTTAATAAACATTTAATGTAAATTCATATAGAGAAGAAGCCACCATGTGCACTTATAATGTTCCCTTGTCATCTGATTCATGGTCATGCTAGTCCTAAATCACCAATCATGTCCAGTGACCCTAATAGATGGAGAAAACTACCACCAATAGCCGAAGATTCTAGAAGAGAAATTGAGCTGATATACATACTTTTTATATATTTTGGTCTATCCATCTAGTTGAAAATGTTCTATTAGTGTCTTATGTGAGAAAAAGAAGAGTTCCTTATTTTTATAAATTAAGTCCCCATGATAGAATCTTTTTCTTTTCATTTTAAGTATCTTTTAAAATCTCTACTATAAAAAATTTATAAATTTAAATAAAATTGGTTTTCATTTCTCATCAAACTATGAACCTATATGTTATTTGTTATTTTTGTCTTTTTAACCTATGTAATAATATTCCATCTAGTGTGGTAATTATTTTCTAACCCATTTTGCATAAAACCAATCATCCTGATAGTGCAAGTTCACCCATGGAAGACCACTACTTCTAGGGATCACATGATTCAATAATTATTTAATTTTTCCATTTCTATTTCATTTTCATCATCTTTAAATTCTATAGTACTCCCATAAAAATTCCACGGATTGTGTAGAAACATTCTCCATTTATGTTTAGTGGATTTTTTCTAGAATTTAATTTTTTATAAACATGATTTTTTTTCTATTCACATCTATCTTGGGGAGATTTTTCAAATAAAAAGCATGATTTAAACCAGAAAACTAAAATTATTCCCATTTAAATTTAAAAAATTAAGATTGAAATTAATAAATTTACTGTTTTGTCTATATTTCTATATTTAGGATGATTGTATAGAATTAGTGATTTGATTCAAATTTATAATTTTTGAAATTAAGGTTAATAGAATTATTACATGGTCTTATAATATTAGTGAGTAACATTATCTATTTTTATTCTCATTCCCAAGAGGATTTTAAGAAAATAATTGCATATTCATTCTAAGAGTTTTTCTTGAGTGATGCCTAGGACCTGTAAACCTATCATAACTTTCATTGATATCTTATCAAACCTATGATTGAACAAGTACAATTTTAACAAGTTTAATGCATCCTTTATTGAGACACTTCTTCATAAGAAATACCTTTTATCATTTCATTATTTATCTCATCTTTTCCATGAAATACTTTATTAAGATGAAGCTAATTCAAGTTGATTTTCCTTATCTACCATGATCATTGTGTAATTCATGATTTTATTATTAAATAATTATGGGTAATTCTTTATGATAGAATGAGATGCTTATATTGTGGAGATGTATTGTGTTACTCACTAGACTATAAAGTTACAATCTATTTATACTTTGTATAATTTAACTTCTATCATCTTCCTTTAAAAAATACAAAAGAAAATAAAAATTTACATGGGTTGTGTAGTTGGAAGGTCAAAAATCATCATTTTCATACAGATGAATCCCTTGAATGATCATATGTGGTTAGGGTACGGATGTGAGATCTATCCTAGAAATAAGTTTTGAAAAAAAAATACAAAAAGAAGGAAAGGAACATGATATTCTCTTTTTCACATACCTGACAAATAGATGGATCCACCAAAATCTACTGCGAGCATGGATTTTATGCATTGAATGAGTCATTTTATTACATTTTATAAGATATTAAATCATTATAATTTATATTCTATCCTTTTTTTAAGATTGATTTTCATTATTCATCCACCTTCCTACAACTTAAATGTCATTAGAACCCAATTTTGCATCCCTCATGATTAATTTTTTTTCTTGTCTTCACAAAGATGGGATGTTATAAGAAAGGAATGCCTATGGTTCGGAACATGTACTCATGGTATGAGTTTAAATCCAATATCATATTACACAATGTTATGAGAGGTATTTCATTTTTAGGTAAATTAAAAATGGGTATAAAGTTCAAGGAAATATTAAGAGATTTAAATTAAAAGAATAGAATTTCTCGATGAAATGACCTATCAGGAATGGATAATTTTCAATGAAGGTGTTATTTTGGAGAATAACCTATTATTTTTTCCATTAATTTGATTTCCCTTTACATAGTTAATATTTATTATTTTAAGAATGTCTAATCTTTTTGAAATCACTATTGCATACTTTTTTATTGAGGAAAATAAATTTTTTATGTGTGGGATAATTTGATATGCTGTAATAATATCTAGGTTTTTATTTCGGTTAGTGTAGGATTTATAATGATTTATTTGATAATGAACTTAGAACATGATGAATTTTTTAGAAAATAGGCTTTCAATGTTTCAATGGATAAGATTCATAAAATGAATTGAATTCACCTATTACATGTTGTGAAACCTCATTACACGACATGTAGTACGGTTTCATAGAATCCCACTAGTTGTGAATAAAGTCATGACTCATGTAATTTGGACTACATGTGAACAAATAATTACGTGGTGTGATAGACCAATAAACATCATGAACCATTTAAACCCAATTCTTACTCGAAGATAATGCTGAAAAATTGTTAAACGTCATGAGTCTCTGATACCTGATGTGAGATTGGTCAAATATTCAAATCCTAGATGATATACAAAAAATATATACATATATTAAAATTTATTAAACAACTACATGGATCAACATTAGATTACATTAATACTATTACATGTCATGTATGTTTTCACCTATAAATAATAAAGTTGGGCAGTGGATTTTGAAGAACATCTAGAGTAGAGAATTTATATATTTTTTATTCCCTTCTCATTCTCTTCAATTACCTTGAACATATAATAAATTACATTAGTATCTATACCATATTTTATTTTAATAAAAGCAACATGGATTGTTATTCATTATCTCATTCATTATTTGTTTCACCACCTCCTTTGTTCATCACAAGTCATTGACAAACTCATGTGGCATTCATTTTCACTCTCATATCATGTAAGTAGTTAATTTAAATGTGTCATAATTTTATTGATTACGGTTACATGATTGTACCATTTATTATATCTAATTCATCACATATGTGATAAATATTTAAACTCAATCATTCTTACCAAGTTGATCGCATTATATAATCTTTGTCTCCATTCATTAAATCCTACCATGAGTGGCTAAACCTCCTAGGGTAGGTATTGAGTGTACGGGTATCAAAATTGAATAAATCATTAATTATTTACCATGCATCCTTATGTATTAGTAATTATTATAAATAATCATTGTCAATTCAGTTCACTAAAGAATCCCTTACTATGAGGTTTTTGGGTGAGGGACCCTATCATGGTTGAAGTAGACTACGTTATGACCAGTAGCCTAAAATACATTCATCCCTAAAATCCAAGCCTAATGTGTCTAATATGCCACTATCATCTATTCAAGTAATTTAGGTATAACGTGTTTATTTGACCATATTCAACTAGAGACCTCCATTTTCTTCGCAACCTAAACCATAGGATCCTATGATGTTGGAATTAAGATCATCTATTCTAAAGATCACAAAAATTGATCTGGATCACACTCTTATTCATGAAGAAAACAATAAACTCTATAGATTTAGAATTCCCAAAATAAACCATTTACAAAGGAATCATACACCAAAAGTTTTCAAGCCACAGGCTTCTAGTACCAGATTCTTTCTCTAGGGGATCAAACCTAGACTTTTTCAATTCTACACCCTAGTATAATGTAATGTTTGGGAAATAAAATAGTTATAATCTGACTGAAGCTTATGTGAATTCAAGGGAATATGAAATATCATTAGTTAATAATAATGTTTCTTTAAAGAATGGATATTATTGCTCCCAAACTAGACCACATCATTTCTAGAGGTGTTTCATTTTGAATCCTTTTCTATAATAGATGAAATGGATGAGGGGGCCTCATCATTACACAATACAATTAATTGTAATGGGGTATATCCAAATAATTTTTCATTAATTTTATTAGTTTTCTCATAGAAATATGATATTTCTCATATACCCCGGAATAATATTATCCATGGGTTTATGATTGTAAATTCATCTTCTCTCATCCAGAAATGACTAATTAATTTGAACTTCATATTATGATGGAAGCCTTTCCTTAAGAGGAGTTGAGATTATACTCATTTTTATTATTTCATAAACAAATTGTTTTTAAATCTTAACACATTTATTAAATATTTTTAATGTTTCTCTTTGATCATTTTTAAAACATTATAATATTATATTCATATATCAAATTATTGGGGGTATTCATTCTTCTCAGATCTTGATAAAATTTGATGTATAAATCATTATCATTTTTAATAATAACCCTATTGATATAAGCTTCCATAATATATAATAGTGACGAAGAAAATGGATCAACATACCCACACCTCTTGAACATGACCAATACCATTTTGGAAAACCATGTTGAAGAACAAATATTATGATAAATTCAAAAATGAGCATGAATTATCCAGATGAAATGATCATTCAAAAAAATATGGTCTTCAAAATTGAACTATTAGTCTATAAAAGACAACATTATAGGAATTTTTATTTAAAATCAATTATAATTAATAAACATTGTATTAAATATTTTCTAGTGTCTAAAGTTATTGTGAAACTCCTTTACCATGGTTTTACTAAATCTTGGTCTGTATGTTATAGAATAATAGGTTTCCCTCAATTAAATTTTATGTTTTTTAATATTTTATATGTATCAAATTTATTATATATTATTGTTTTTTATTATCTACTAAATAGTTTTACACCATTTTATAAGATGCTCTGGACGGTCTGGAGGAAAGGGATCCAAATACATTTGGACCAAAAGATACTTTACATCATGTTCTAGGTGACAAGCAGTGTAAGGGTTTATTGTAAACCTATAAAAAATTGTGACATATAAATATTAATCTTCGTGTGTTGAATATACTAGGAATATATGGGAACAGTTACCCAAGACCAGTTAAATTTCACAATTGATATCGGAAAGTAACAACATTAATAAGAGTCTTAAAAAAAGAAAAGAAACAAAAAATGAGAAATTGTTCAAAGTTATATCTTTTATATACTATTCACTTATGTATGATAGTGAAAAAACAATGGATTGATGTTTATCAAGCCTTTTCTCAATTTATGTGCATGGTTATGATATTGGTATTGATGATGATGGTAATGATGGTGCTGGATAGGTTCATGATGGTGTCGGTGTAAAGTACAATGATGATGGAGAGGATAATGGTGGGGAAGCTGAAGGTGGTGTAGAGGATCCTTATGGTGGTCACACACACAATAATAGAGTTGATATTGATGTTGACGATGATGAGGATTTAGATAAAATTATTGAATAATATTGTTTGCATATTTTGAATATATATATTTATAATTTTGTTTATAAAATGGTAATTTTATATGTATTAGTTTTTTTGTATGTGTATTTTTATTTTGATGGAAATTGGATGTCGTAGGTGGCTTATTTAGGGTATGAATAGTGGGGGGCATGCCTTGAATTTGTGTAATGTAACCTATTCAATAGGTGGTCAAATTACATGGAATAAATCAGGGAGGAATGGTTTAATATCCATGGTTAATGTATGGTTCTATCCATTGATTTCCTCTGTTAAAACAATAGAACTATATTTCCTACTAGAATAGTTAAAACCATGGAAGTAGGCTTTAATATCCACATTTAAATTGTGGCTATATCTATATTTCTCCCCTATTTAAACCATGGTAGTAAATGTTAATATCCATGGTTAAACTGTAGACATGTAAAATTATTACCAACTTATAAATTTTGTAAATAGATGACATACTACCTTAGTTTAATTTATGGAAATTTCCAAAGACTACTACAATTGATTTAGTATCCACATTTAAGAAAAAAAATTCAATAGGATTTTGTTGTGGTTTTTTTCAAATGACCATGGTTTCTAGTCGTGGACATATGTGAATATCTTATTTGTGTAATCCATTATAGGAACCTCATACATAGATAATTTGAGTTATCTTACTAGTGTAATTGATTCCATATTATATAAAAACATTATGAGCATATCAATGAGATTCTAGTAATAGTCCCTTTAATATAGTACCATAGTATATGACTACACATCACTATCAATATTCATCTCTAAATCCATCTTATCCTAACAAGGATATTTCATCCCGAATTGTCCCAAAAATTAAAAATTTAACTCCAAAGTCCTTTTTATTTTCATACAAACAATGAAATGGTAATCCTCAAATAGGTGAAGTATGTTGAAATTACTATCATCTAACTCTTTCTGTTAGAAATAGTGATCCACATATCTTCGAGTGAAACCTTCCCCGACCATGAAACATCAAATTTCTAATCACATTACCTCAGTTATCATTTATATTCTTAGAGACTCATATTCAATTCACACACCAAGACAATTTTTATTTTCCCTTAAAAAATTTAAGAAACCTAATTTAAATCCATTCATATAAGTCACCATGAATGAAGGATGTATTTACATCCATGTACTCTAAGTGTAGATATTCACAATAATCCTAACTCAACACTTTCTATGTGGTAGAATTCATAACTACTGGTGATAAAATTTCTAAAATTTCAACCATGTAATTTTATTAAAAACCATTTACCACATATCACACCTTAAGCATTATCCTTCCATTATATTACTCTATATATATCACCGACATGTTTTTATGTTATCTTTTCTCAAATGGTAAATTATTATGCTCTAATATTCTATTGGAATCCAATGAATTCATTTTTTCCATCATTATTTACTCCCACTATATTGATTATCTCATATTACAGGAATTATTTGGTTCCTAGTTTCTTCCCCATATATTATAATTAGAATGTTCAGGTTGGTTCCAAACCCTTGGACTAACAATTTAACTATAGAATAAACTCCTTGTGGAACATGCAATTCTTCTATTTCTGAACATTATTCAACTATTACTCTATATTTAAGACAAGAAAATTCTACTGATCTAATTTTATCTTATAAATTTGTTGACACATCTTTTACTAGTCTCAATTTTGAACATCAAATTATTATATTAAAACACATTGGAACTTGTTCATTTCTGGTTCCCTCATTAAGATCAACCTGGACATTGTCAGTTGATCCCTTCATCTTAAATTCTACATCATCCATGTTTTATTCCTTCCATAGGACCTTATCATTGAATAAAAATCAATAAATTTTCACTTTTCCTAATCTCAATGTCATCATAATTTTTTTTATTATGTCCCATAAGAAAACATGTCTTGGAATTTATTTCATGTTTTATATGTTCTTTTTGTGAACATAAATATTTCTTATTCAATTGGATATATTTATGTGGAAAACTTTTATGTATTTTTCGGAATATATGTTTTCTATAATTTCTTATCCTTAAAGATTATATGAAATTTAATTGAAAATGTATGTTTTTATATACACTGTTTCCACCAAAATTGACATTGAAATTACATAGTGCTCTTTCACGCTCTATTCGTTCCCCTCCAATTGATTCATTTTTTCTACCAAATTGATATTTGAATGTGTACCATGAAATGAATTCTTCAACGTGACCCCATTTTTAGATATAGGTTATATAATTCTCTACCACTAAACTCAGAACCATTATCAAATCATTGATATTTTAACTATAATCAAATTGCGATCCATAACACCCCCGCCATTGGAATATATTTACAAATATTGCCTCCATACATTCTAGTGATTCTCTAGGAATGATTATTTAATAGTATAAACTCGATTAAATATAATTTCACATCAAAGACCATATAATAATTAAATGGTAGAATTCCAAATTGACGAAATAGAAAATTTCATGCAAGCTTTCCAAGAAGACATTACGGACCTTTAAATCACATGCACTCTAACCCGACATCATGCTTCAAAACTAATATTTATGACTCTTTACATAAATCAAATAGGGAAAACATGTTGATCATATCTATCTGACAAATATTAATGGTTCCTAGGTTAGGCGTGTTGCTCATTTCTAACTGGACTATAATGAATTCCTCCGATTCATCATCAATTTACATCTAACACACACACTGATGCACATACCTGACTTATGTTGATATTCTCTGATCAAAATAATCACCTCAAATTTTAAAAAAAAATGTATAGAATAACATTATTGAAATGACTAGAGTTTATGTAACTAACCCAAGGTAGTCCATAAACCATTTTTATGAGTGATATGTTGGTATAATACCAAGTCGTCCACATCAAAAAACTAATTGATCCCAGGGAGACATCGGTCTGGAGGTCAATTAAGAAGACATGGCTGGTGTACAATATTTTATTCAAAGAATTCCTACATGATAATCCAAGAGCTACTCAATGCTATGAAATCATCTATTAGAAATAATCATTTAGTGTGAAACACTGGGATACCACTTAAACCTCCCAATAACATTTAAACAATAGCATATCATAAGACCAATTCTCTATTTCTTTATCTAGGATGACATCCAGATAGGGGACAAGATCGTATCTAAAGGAATAGTTCACTAAGAATATTTTAAATATTACCAAAACCAAAAATGGTTGAAATGTTATTTCTCGATTACTTAGAAGAAAATATTCATCACCTAAAAATACGACATCATTAACTCATCATAGAGACATTACCACCTAAGGTTTCACAAGATCATTCAGGATTAACCAATCAATTTCGCCCACAAACAATATTGTTTCTCATGGGTTTCATACACTACTGACCACACCAATGTAATGCTTCTGAGAAATTAATGACATGATGTAATCTTAATAAGACACATAGGAATTTAAGCAAGCCAGACAATTCTCTAATGGTATTCTTTGGATGGGTTCCTTCTATCCAAAAGGAAATGTATTCAACAGAACCAAAATTAGACTCCCCATATGAGGAGAGTCTTCATCATCCAACATAAAATATATAATAGAAATTCGACATCACTATTAGCTAGAACCTCCATAGACAATTTTTTTTAATTAATTGGCATTAAAACTAAAACTAAACTGATCGGTAATCCAAAACACCCATGCATCTGATATTCATTCCGATCATTGGGGAAAACTTGGTTTCTTTATCTCTAGATCAGTCCAATACAAAGATGTCTCGAGGCTACACTCAATAGAACAATGCATAACTATTCTACCAAACTTGACTAGTTTCATCATTTAACATTCAATCATTATCATGTACGTGAACATATACTTCCCTAGGGTTTCATTAGAAACTTACACAAACTAATTACAACCCATATGTTTTCCTCTATCTATATTGTAGTATCAAATGGTCTATAAAATAGATTTAGAACTTCATCATATTTCCCCATAATACCATTAACCAATACAATGCTATATCTATTAATCCATCATTGAAGAAGAAGAGAAGTTCGAGCGACCAACCAAGTGGATAACCATGCAGAAAGAACATATGCTCACCTAAAACTGAGCATTCCATGATGATCACGCCCATATCAAAGGCCAAGAAAAATATGGCCACCCATATGTACAAGGGTTTAATTATATGAATGTTCTCCAAGTAGGTAAAACAGATCTTAACCAGAACCAAAAGGAAAAAACACACAATTTGCAAGGATTTTATGATTTAAGTGTGCTACCAATCACGGGATAACCCCTTATAAAAACCCAATCACCCACCCTATCACTTGTTTGTTCCAAAAAAAGTCACACTTACCAAATAGGAAACCTTAATGATATTTAAAAATGACACAAATCTATGGAATATTCCTATATGTATTTTCCAATGTAACATAAAGGATAAAAAATCAATCTACCCTATAATATGGATTTGAACAAGGGACACCACCAAGGGTTCAATTTTAAGGCCATTTCATTTATTAATATTTTTAATCATTACCCTTTAAAATATTTAACTAAAACATCATGAAAATAATACATGTCTCATCAAAATTCCTTTTAAAATATTTTAAACATCCGGACATTCGATCATAATTTTGAAATTTATCAAAACAAATTAATTTTTAATAGACAAGGTGACCTACAAGGATATTAAATAATCTATTCTTGTTTGTTATAACGTAATCTAGTAGCAAAAATTTAATCATTGAAATTTTAAACATCCATTAAGGGTTATCTGATAAGATTCATTCCAAAACAAACCCACATGGGTCTAATTTTTTATAGTATAAAGGGTTCCAACTCATTTAGATCTATGTTAAACATCTTTTTCATTTTAAAACCATCTGTAAATACATTAAGGACAGATAAAAAATGGTCTGATTACATGAGTTTCCATTTCCCAGTTCATAATGAACCAATACACTTCATGAAATGAAACTTTTCTCCCATTAATTCAATCCAATCCACTTAATCATTTTAAAATTAGTTTCCTTTTACATTTATGTGGCAACCAAAAACTATTTAGATTTAACAATAAAAACTAGAATTTCATCTAGAAATAATCCTAGAGAAGCATGATATGACATATAATCATGGAATTTAAGAACTTACTCATGGAAAAACATAATAAAATTAATCACCAAAGCATGTTATCTATACAATAATTCTAACAAAAAAAAAATCATGGAATAACTCTCAAGTCACAATGTCAAATCATAAGTCAAACTGAAATGAAACTACATGGAATGATATATTCATGACATGTTATTTCATATGTTATTGTTATGATAAATACTATACTTCATCCTTACTAAACCAGTTAAAGGGTAAAAAATTAAAAAAATTCATAAATCATAAGTAGGGAAAATTACACTAATCAGATGAGGTGAAATAAAATCCAATTGTAAAAACAAACAACATGAAAAATAATAGCATCCCTAGACACATCATCATTTCCCATATATGGGGTGATCAGTACTAGGAATAATTATTTTCCAAGAACAAACACATTTCATGTCTCAGGTATACCATCCTAGAACAGTAAGATAATAGAAAACCTGGCTCTGATATCCCTCTATAACATTCTTACTCATCTAACCATTAATCTGGTGGTCAGACTAGTGGGTCACATGGATTTAAGAGGGCCTCCCAATATTCCATATGCAAATGAATAAAAATGATGATGGTATTATGGGGAGACTATACCCTCTAGATCAAAGTATCGCAATGGTTTTTCAGATTATAAATAACCAATAAAAGTTGTATTAGTAGTAAAATAAAGATAATCATTAAAATAATAAAATAATTTCAAAATACAAATAAAAATGGAATACTACAATTCCATATAATTATTAATGTAATTTTAGGTTTTACTATAAGGCATGTGTAGTAAAACATAACAAATGAAAATAAAAACCCATAATTTATCTCCTATAGAATCTTGAGAAAGAGCCTAGTCTAATGATCCCTAGCTCCCATGTACACAATACAACATAAAAATGAATCCAAATACTTGTGAGAAAAAATATCTACGTAGGTTCTAAATGGTTCAAAATCAGGGTGTGAGATAAAGTATCCTGACACCCATTCTATTTATCCCAATCTATTACATGATATATAATGTATAGAAATGGCTAGGTATATGTATAAAAATAAACAATAAGTAATGAATAAATAAAAATTCTACCCAGGGTCATTGGAGACAGCCGGAGGTTATACCTACTTCGAAACCCTTCCATATATCTATGGTTGTATGTTGATACTCATGTATTAGGATAGAGAACCCAAATCAGTGGTATATTTTCATACCGAGGATGAAACACTTAGAGAATACAATAAATGTATTGCCCCTAACCCCAGGAAAACCAAAATATTAAACTCAAGAATAACTAGAATCACTCCCTACAGGGTCATGTAACTGTTAATCTATGCCTCATACATATAACATAATCATTGATATTACCTTGTGAATTTAGTACCAGTGAGACGTTCCCTCAGGAGGTATGAAAAAGTTCACCATGCCCTTGAGCATCAACACCAACCATGAGTCCTCAGAAACATCATTAAATCATTTACTCGACCCATAAACATCAAGTGACAGTGTTCCATTCCCTAAGGCAGTACAGAAGAAAATTCACCAATCCCTAAAGCATCCACATTAGATATGATTTATATATAGACAAACCCATCATGCTAATCAGTATCAAACCATAGGGCATCATTCTCATTGATATCAAATATGCTCCAAATTTAAACCAGAAAAATTCAAGAGTATATTATTGAACATGAAAAATTTATCATTACAAGGAACAATGTCCAATTTGAAAAAATTATTATCTACCAAACTAATTTATTTCATTAATCCAGGTTCTTAATTATATCAAAATTATTTAATTAATCATTCAACCTTAAAGTCGTTAATATATTATTTAATCAGTTAACCATGGTTATTCTACCGAAAGAAATAAAATAGTTTATTATTATCGAAATTAAAAAGTCAAACATAATAATGAATGTATTATTCTAGTTATTGTACAGAACAAAATACAAACAGAGTAGGTTGCAAGTAAATCCAAGACTAGCACACTTATGTAGTTTTTATAGGTATCCGCCTACTTTCTTATAGACCCAATGGAATTTGATGAAAATTTAAAAAAATATTATTATTTAACAGGGATTATCCAATTTTTTCTTGTCACACCTACATCATGCTTCCACAATCTCACATATCACAACAAATATAAATAATAGTATCAGATAAAAAAGGTAGATTTAGTTAGATGGCCCAAATCAATTTCATTAAATGCATGTAAACACCCAGAAAGGATGATATAGAATATATTCAAGTAATATCATTGTTAAATTTTACATAAACAATGATATGTTAATTATAAAAAGAGGTACGGTAAAACCAACCTAATAAAATCCATTTAAATTTAATTATTCAAAACATTAAGGAAAACATGCCATCTTTGACATGCTTGTCAAGTTGAGGAAAACATTTAGATATTTATATAAGGAAATCCATCACAAGAAATCCATTTCAACTTAATTCAACCCATAAAATTTCCTTATGGTTTGGAAAATCCATTTATTATACTCAATGATCACTTAGGAGGAGTCATTGGAAAAAAAAGGAAATTTACTACATAGTTAATCCTCATTAATAAATCATGTCATTAAATTTATTATACAAGAAAAAATTCCCAAAAATATCATTTAACTACCCATGGAATAAAATAACGATATAATCATCTATATCATTAGAAAAAAATTGATTTAAAAACACTAATAACTACATTTTATGTTAGAATATTGTGTGCCTCCGTTGGAGGGGTTTTATTAGAAAGACATGACTTCTTTCTTAAAAAATATTAGAAATGTAACATAAAAATTTATTCTATAAGTCAAGATTCATTAATTAAATTCATGTAAAGAGAGTAAATTAGTCAAAATGAATTATTTAATTTAAAAGGCATGGAATGGGATCCTCCCCCAATAGTAGACCAAACTAAACTACTTTTGGCACTCGATGACAATTTTAACTCAATGTTGTTTGACACCTACATGCGCATACATAATTATATAAATATACCTTTCAATCTAATGTACATATTCATAAATCCATGAGGTAATATTTACAATGATGATATTTATATACATATCCATATTTATAACTATATATATGAGTGAAACCCCTCCTGAAGTAGTAAAATACTCTATAAAAATTATGAGATACTCAAAAATTTCATGGAATGGTTCAACACACTCAATGGAAACTTCCAGGAACACATAAAAATGTAAATAACCAAATATTAATTGAGAATCAAGGATGAAAATTTTAAATAATATTCCCAAATCAATAGAGGCAAACCGAGTTGATCAAAAATACTTCACCTTCGGTAGGGGTTGTGGGAATACAAATCGAGGAGTTCAGATAAGCCATTCTGACAAACTATAAATGGAAGAAAACAAAACATCACTCAATACATAACTAGAGTGTTTGGGATTCACTTCAATGGGCACCCAAAAATAGAATAAAACCAATGTGATTAAGGATATGTGAGAAAAATTACTTAAATAGAAGATTCAAATGGAAATTTTTAAGGATCAAGGTGAAATCGTTGAGTGAAAAGGGAGAAAGAGGATATGGGGTTACAGGCTATGGTGAATCAAAAAAGGGGGTCACGTGATGGAAAAGAAGTGGATGGGAAGTTTTCTAGACTCTATAACATAATTGATCAAAGTAAGATCATGAAGAAATAAGCTTGAAATCACCACATTAAAGAGGAGCATAGGATTGTAGGTCATGTACAACACAATGTGGAGCCCCTAGTGGTGCATCAAACTAAAGGAGGGTGTATGGGGAGACCCCTTGGTCTCTTCAAATAATAATATGAAAATAAAAATAAAAATATTATAATTCTAAAACATAATAATAAAACTATTATTATTAATATTTTTGAAATATTTACATAATTTTTTATTTCCCCAATTGTATTAATTTAATTTATTACCCTAGTAATTTTAATTTAATTATATAAATTCATAAAAAGAGAAAATATAATGGTCAGATGCTGAGGGATGCATGGTTTCAGACTTACCATGAACCACTTCCACCTCTTCTAGACTTGAGGTTTCAGATCCCAACACTCTTTAAAATTTACGGAACACCCTGGGAACCCTCGGGCCTTGAACAAAATAGAAAAACCACACATTAATGTGCATAAACTATTGTAAATATGTTCTAAAGATTGGTTTAGAAAACAAAACAACCACTAAATGAATAAATTATAATTTATTGAGTTTTTCATCCGGTTCAAAAACTGGTGTCCTCATAAAACCCAATTTTTTATTACCTCATCTATTTTAGAGTATAGAAAATGTCATTTTCTATCAAGAAAATAGAAAATATTTATTAATTGTGTGATTAAATAACTTGGTTAATCATAATGTATTTGTATTATCTAATCCTCATGGGAACATGGATTCTTGGGAATGTGAGCCTAGATATGAATGGAATCCTTTCCACCAATTATGTGTGTTACCCTAACTATTTAAATTCTAATTGTTGTGGTACAATTGAAATGTGAATATGTCCATTATTAATCCTTCTAGATTAGTGCACTTCTCTAATTAGTGATTTCATACTTCTAGAAGTTTAAAAAACAACATTGATTTATTATGTTAAAACTAGGATAATTTAAATTCTCTAATAAAATATTTATATGGACAAATTGTTGTGATCCTATTTTGATCATTACTCATACACCCTATAAAAACTAGTGGTGCATGTAGGCCTGATTTTATAATTTTTCTGAAAGGGAATGTTGTCACTTTGAGGCTGCGAGTATTCATTTTGTCTTATCCAGGTAATAGAGGTGAAATGTAGAGATGATTCCCTTGTATCACATAATGATGGGTATTGAATATTTTCGGATTATTTTTCTATCCCATGTATTAAAAAAATTCCTCACATATTCATCTCTATTTCCATCACCTTTTTTTCATTTTTTTGATTTATGATGTTGCTTATGAAATTCAACCTAATATATGCATGTTTAGTTTAATTATTTACCATTCATGTATTACTAATATGTAATGTGACCATGATTCATATTATGTTACATGATTGGGTGAAATACCCACTAATATATGGCGTGGTCATGTCTAGTTCTTTGTTAGGAAGTAGTTATATTATTAGTAACCATTCCAAAAATTTCACCCGCAAGGGTTATTCTATGATTCCTAGGAATAAGTATTTGTTTTTAGAATTATGAATTCCCTTTGGACCTTTCAATTAGATAAATCTTGTTCTTATATTAGGGGTTTCCTATCTGGTTTAATTGAAAATGGTATTGTAGATCAATTTTAATTAATATATATTATAGTTCATGGTAAATGATAGTTAAGATTATCATAACTCAATGAGAGTGGGTATGAGAGGCTTTTTGGAAAACATTCATAGTACCACAGCTTGGATCTATAGGGTATGATTGGAATGATTTATTTTGAGTTTTTTTTTCAGATGTGCCATCTTTATTGTTTAGAGTTTGTGAGGTGAAGACCATCCTCAAAGTCCATTCAGTTTAGACTAGTATGATATTTTATTTTTCCCTTTTTAATATTTATTTAATTGATTGATTGGTGATTATGATTTCATTTGTGATAGATTATTTTTTTATGATGGGTTTCCAATTTTTGTATTATAATTCATCCATGAATACCAATGATGAACCCTCCAAGGGGGGTCGAAAATAATTTTCCTCAAGAAAAAAATCTCGTTCATCAGAGTGGGGTTGAAGTAGTTCAATGAACGATTTGATCCATGGATAAGAGATGTGTTTTAACCAAACATAGGTTAATGAAGTATGTTTTGTTTTTATTTAAAAATGATCTTAGTAAAACTATTGAGATAAGCCTTAATCTTTATATAAATGTAAAAAAAAATTCATTAATATGAGGTTTAGCTATAAAATATCAATTAGTTTTTGGATTTTTTTGGTACTTCTGATTCCATAACGGTAAAATTTAATTCTTTCATAATTGAAGGATAAACCCATGTGTGGTGGGATTTATTAATATATTTTGAAAATAAAATAATTTATAATGTAAGTATTTCAATGTGATTTTCACTCCATATTTTTACCTTGAGACTATATACATGGAAAATATTAGGGGGTTTATAAGTATTCAATAAGGCAATCATATAATTATGGATCACACTAATTGATTATCAAAACATATACATTTCACCAAGGAAATAGTTTATAAAGATAACATGAAATATCTGTGGTTTGATATAAGACTTTTTCCAGATATGAAATCCTATGTTTTCTTACCAAAGACTATATATTTTGTTGAAGTTGTGGATCAATCCCTAATAGAATACATAAACCATACTGTGATGTTATGGTTGGATGAGTCTTATAACTCTCTAAGAGGGATAAAAACTAGTTATTTTGGAATGAAAGGAATGTGAGATGATCCATGAAAATGCTATAGAAGGGGTTTAAACCCCCCATCATAACAAGTTAAATCTATATCCATGGGTAGTAGAACCCTTAGGATTACCTAGCGTGGAATTTTTGTGCAAGGAAATCCTTGTTTCTAAGAGACAACATAGGATATAAATATATTTAGTCATGCCATATATATTTATAGGATTAAGAATATGAGTGTTTTATAAAGTAGTGGTGTCGGATCCCTCTACTAGGGTATCATAGTAATAATTTGATCCTATAAAAAGTAGTTGGACCTCATTAACAACAGAGTGAATATGAAGTAAAATTGACTTATATGGGGATCCAATTTAGGGTTTATCCTTAGACTACTGATATGTATAAAACATAATAATATCAATGTCAACTTAATGTAGTGGAATAATCCCACATATAGTCTGATGTTGTGAAATTTATAGTCAGAGGTGTAGTTATTATCACATTATCTAAGGATATATCTTTATTTGATACTGATTATTCTCAATTTTTTATTTTTACCCATATTTTGGATTTAGTAATCTCCCATCTGACCTCATTCCTTATGTTATGAAAATTATGAATCCCCTTGTAAAGAATAATGGGATTTTATTCTACTATCCTCTTTTATTTTTTTACTTAACTAAATTTTTTTCACTAGGATTTACTCATCCATTATATATAACTCTTTTTAATTATCTTTACGACAGACTGGATGGATACCTTCAAGTCCATTATAGATTTCTACCATCAAAGGGTGTCCTTATCTACCCAAGAAGGGAATTTGTATATATTCAAAAGGGAATAGGATCTATGATCCAGATATGTTGGAATCCTTCTTCACAAATTCTGTAGTCTCATATGTTAGGTTTCCAAATTATAATTGGAAGATAATGAGTGGAATTCATGGATTATTTTTCCTCCTGCAAACAAGTAATTTCTTATTGAATTACTAGACATCTTCTTAGGGTTTCCTCTAAAGTGAGTAGTGGAATTATTCATTTAATTTATTCTAATACATTAAATTATTTCTTATGGAACTAGTTTAAGTAAAATAAATGAATATCAAGGTGAATGATTAGTAGTCTGTGCGAATTATTCTCCTATGAGTGTATCGATGGGCTAACCTAGTGAATTATTCCAATATGGAAGATAGTTCCCTTGAGATATGTAATGATTTAGGAAATATTAATTAGGGAATGAAAAAGAATAAGTCTCTCAAACCGTATATTGATTACCCATTTGAACAAATGATGGGGGAGTAGGGGTTTCTCTAAGATTTAACTTCACTAGGGGTATCATCATTTTAGTGGGACAGAAGATATCATTTTAAAAATAGATTTCAAATAATGATATGTCAAATATGGATACCTTGTGAAGATATCTAACTTATCTATTTATATTTCATTTTAATGGATTTAATGAAATTAGTATTCTATTATGATCTTGATTTATTCATGGTGATTTTCTTTCATGACATTATAGAATATTAAAAAATTTAATAGAAACATTAGATACATCTAGGTATTTTCTTCGCAAATCATCATGATCATTGGTTTTATGTCATGTTTTCAATGTGTATATTCTTGATCTAGGAAGTGAAATTATTGGGGTATATGGTTTAGGAATAGGGCGTTTGAGTGGGAACTGCAAATAATATGTTCATTAAGAATAAGAGAATATTTTTCATATAAGAAGCTTCTTATTTATGGTGGTTTATTACCATTGATTCAATTGAAATTTCATTAATATTTAAATTCTAGTGACATTAATCACCCAAAATACAGTGGAAATTTTATGGACATGAATTTCAGAAAACTCTTTAGGTAAAATTTATAATCAGTTGACCTAAACCCTGAGGTTGATCTAACCCAAGGTTGTTCTTGGGTCTGTTGTTTATTTTGATGTCCCAAGTATGGGCTTTAGATGTGTTTGAATATAAGGAAATTATGGGGAATCCTATGATCTCAATAACTCATTCCACATGAAATAATATACCCAAATTATTACTTATAGATGACTATTATCATAAATGTGGTTAAATTTTTGTGTAACATCTTTTTTTAGATAGAAGTTTATAGTTTTCTCTATTCCCATATTTTTTGGGCTATATTTTATTTTTAGGAGACCAAAACCTCAAGAAATGTATATTGGTATAATACGGCCAACCATTTGATTTTTAACTCACCTATAATCTAGTTATGTCCCTGGGAATGGTAGTAGTGACTAAGAAGGGAGGAATAATTATTAATTACTTTTTGTTATAAAAACTAAATTTATTAGTGTTTTAACAGTTTTAAAAGGAACAATGGAAATCAAAAATGATAACAAGTTATGTTTTTATATAGGTTCATATCACCAGGATCCTATTCCTCCTATAAATCTCTTCTAAACATTGGGAGACTTGAATGCACTAAAACCTCTCTAATTTATTTGAGTGATAACCTAATTATATACAAATATAAATGTATGTTTTTTACACCCGGTGGTGTAAGCCCTGAATTTTTGAGGACTCATAACCTACCATTTTTTTCCTTGAAGGGATAATATGAAATTCCTTTTAGATAGGAGGAATTAACCAATTAAGTCTTCCAGAAAATAAATGATTTAACCAAAACTCTATAGGAAAAAAGGAAGTATAATACATTAAAATGGACAAATAAAAATAAAAAATTGAAATAGAAGTTGACAATATGGTATATAAATTAATTATAGGTCATGTTCTATGACCACATAAGTAAATGAATATTAATTAGATGATGAGTCATAGTTATCACATCAGTATAGAAGAAGTTTTAAGATGATTCATGATCAATTCGACAGAAAAAATAAAATATATCAACATGTCATTTTTGAATTGATCATTGGAAATGGAATATATTTTTTATTATTTAATAAATTAACATAGAATCCTAAATGAGTGCATCCATGTAAAATATATGCATGATACTTTTTAGAGTATTACATTATTATAATAGGATTATTACCTTATATTTATTAAAACCATAACGAAAAAAACATATTCTGTCTCAAATTCTAATCATGAATTATAAAATAAAATAGTTAATATATTAAGAGTAATAATTATTTAAAAAATTGAAAATTGAAAATCTATTATTATAATAATATAACTATGTAGACTATAATTGAAACAAAATGTTATGAAAAATAGAGCGTCGTATAAAGTTCAATCTTCGTAAGTATGTGTAACTTAATGATTGCAATAATTAATTATAAACAAAATTTCAATAATATTTTGATTTTAATTATTAAAATATTTAACATTGTAATTTATTTTTACAAAATTAACTAAAATTGAGAATACAAAAAACCTGGAAACAAATTTTTAACTAATGATGGTTCATGACTCATCATTGAAAATAGAGAGCTTTCAGACATTTCCTAACATTGGAAATGTCCAATAGCGGAAAAATAAAGTATTACCTAACATTTAAATTTCATATATAACTAAAAAATAATTAAATAGAACGAAATGAAAATCCATGAATATTAACACTTAATGGTTTAATTTGATCCATAATAATCATCTACCATTAGATTTCTAGCAATGAGATAATTAACAATAATTGGGTTCCAATAGTGGCTCTTAACCAAAAATGAGAGTGTACATCAAGACAAAAATAATTACTACTGATTATCAAATATGCATGAAATAATAATAATTGAAATAAAATAATTGAGAATGAAATACTACCATACTTATTTATTCCCAGAGGAATAAAAAATTCACGAAGAAGCATTTGAAAAATAGAATTAAATACTGATGAAATAGAATGGAACATAAAATTAATACAATTAATTGATCAATAATTATTTCACATAAGAAGATAGAGAAGGTCGAGAAATAGATCAATAGTTTTTTCACATAAGAAGACGTAGTGGCCCAACATTGGGTTCCAATGGTGGGTAAAACACTCAATATTAGAAATTTTCCACTGGTGAATAAAAATAATCACTTCTAGTGAAATCCAACAGTAACCTAAAAAATTATAAAATTAAAAAAGAATGGATTAGAACTTCTATGAAACCAAAACAAAGTGGAGGAAATAATGAATGATATTATTGAAGAAGATAAAGTAGAGATTGTAGACTGAGACGCTCTAAATAAATATTGAAACACACTAAGAAACATGGGGAGTAAAATATTAAGGTAACTTAGTAATTTTTGTGGATATAGTGTGAGTTTCGTTGGAGAACTAGAGAGATACATCTCATGTAAAGAAGAAGGTGAAGTCAATCCACTATTATTTGGAGTAAAATCAAAAAAACATGTATTCATAAATGATATTAAATTGATGTTTTGATAATATTTTGTATGGATTCTTGAGATACAGTGTTACGTAGATATACAATAGATCCAGGAATAGATCAAGGGAGATAAATCAGATTGAAAATATGGGTGAAAGAGAGGAAATAAAATGTGTAAGTTCAAAAAAAGACCATATGTGATAAGAGGATGGCCCGAAAGCCTCATAGAGAAGTGATCAGATGGTTGGGTGAAATAATAGAGGAGATTAATCAGATGATATTGAATCTCACTATAAAACATGAATCCGAAAATGAAATGAGCATGGGGGTATAATTGTAATGTAATAAAAGATGTTCTGAATGATAGATATAACAAAACACATAGCACAAATGGCATGCATGATTGTGTGAAACTTATGCCTAAACCGTAATGGTTTCTTTAAGGGGCTTATACATGGGCCTAGATGAATCAATTAGAGAATTATGTTTGACCAAGGCCTAATGTGGGTCGTTATACATGGACCACCCATGAGGGCTAATCTTCGGGTCCCCTTAAAAGTGGTCTATGTTTTGAATTAAATTTCTTATGAAGAATTTTAATTCATGGAAATACTTAAAAAACAAAAAATAATAATTATAAAAAAATTTATAAAACTTTATACCAAGTTATTAAAATTAATATTTTTGAAATAATATTATATTTAATTAAATGTAATGCAAGTGTAATTTAATAAAAAAGAAGAGATATAAAAAAGATAATACTAAATTACAAACAATGTTCTCTTTTAGTAAATTTAAAAACATAATATTTATTTGAATTTTAAACATAATGGAAAATTATTTAATTATAAAAAAATTATCCCCTTTCTAAAAATTATCAAAAATTAAATGAAAATAGTTATAAAAAATATAATAGTGAAATATACAACGTAAAATATTATATATATATATATATATATAGTATACAAAGAATATTACATTTTTATTATTTCACTATGGCATTATAATTTAAGAAAATTTAATCAGATTGTAATAATGAACATTTAGTTAAGTATGTCATGGAAAAAACATTTAATCGAGTTATAGAGAACATATATTATACTAAAAAATTGTTAATCATCTATCATAACCAATTCAATTATTTTTTTCTCAAATTTAATAGAATCCTAGGGTTTAGTAAAAATAGAAGATAATTATTTCTTAGTTGGAATAAATTATAAACATACATCACCTTGATTTAAATGATCCCTAATAAAATAAAATCTAGCGTTAATGTATTTAGTTCTTCAGTATTAAATAAGAGTTTTTGAAATTGAAAACACACTAGAATTATCATAGTATATGGGAATTTTATCAAAATTAATATTGAAATCATAAAAATATTTCATTATCCAAATACTCTGTGAATAAAAAAAAGAAGAAGAAATATATTTTTCCTCATCTTTTGAAAATTATAATGACACAAATTTGATAAATCTTTAATAAAGTATTTTTTTTCTTAAAAATTGTCAAATTCCTAAAGTTATTTTTCAGTCATGTTTGTAACCACTAATGTAATAATATGAGTATGATAGTAAATCAAAAAATTATCATAAGAATAAAATAGCTCAATGCTTACAATACCTTTGATATACCTAACTACACTTTTTGATAGATTTAAGATGACTTTTTTTGGGTTTGACTGATATATTGGACAGATAAAAACAACAAACATGAAATCTGGCCTAGAGGAAAAAATTTATTGAATAGTTCATGTGATGAATATATAAAAGTTATCACAAAAAGTACTCTCCATAATCATCTATATCCATTTTATTAATTTTCTTATAGTTGTTCTGAAAGTTTTACAAGAATCATTTCTAGTCTTTTTTAAATTTTCTTTGGAACACATAGCTTGATTTAAGAAATTTACATTTTTTCATTGATTAATGTTTATACAATGAAAAAAATTAAATTCCCTCCTTAGGATCATATAAAATTCATTTTTAATTAACATTGAAAACAAAATACATAATTTATCATTTATATAACAAAAGATAATATCATTCACATAAATCTGCAAAATTAGTATATCACTGGACACTCTTTTTATGAATAAGGATGGATAAACTATACCTTTATCAAAATCATTTTGAATTTAAAATTGAGCTAGTATTTCATACCATGCTCAAAGAGCTAAGGACTATAAATTGATTTAGACAATTTTTAATTATGATCTAGAAATTAATTATTTTCAAATCTAGGTATTTATTTAACATAATACTTTTAAGAAATTACACATTATAAAATTAAAATTTTTAAATAAAATTCGAAATTATTAAAAATTATAAAAATTGAAAAGGATAATAAAATATGTATAGATTTTAATCTTGAAACCAATGAAAATAAACCCCCTAAATAAATACCTTCTTCTTGAAGATAATATTTGGAAACTAATATTTATTTATTAATAACTATATTACCATATTTTTCCAATTTATTTTGAGAAATTTATTTCATTCTTATAGACATTGTATATTTAGGTAACATAACTAAATATAAAACACTATTTCTATAAATCTGGTCATGTTTATCATGCATATAATTAAACCAATAATACTCTTTCAAAACAACACTAATAATAATTGAAACAAATGCATCAACAAAGGAAGAATTAGCATTTAAATTTAAAACATAATGTCTTGTTCTATTTCCATTTTCAATATTTCCTCTAAAATTTTACTATTAGTAATATTTGGGAGTTTTACACATTAATGAATTAGATTGAGATGAGACAAGATCCTCTTCAACTAATGCATCATTATTTTTAGTATTATCTGCATGATGGTTGAATTCTTTAAAATCATCAGTATTTTTAATAGAATCAGTAATATACATATAATTCTTTTGAATGATTTTAACATTAACATATTCTATCATTTAAATAAATATTTTATTTTATACCCTATAATAATTATTATTATTATTGTATCCCAAAAAATCCACCATCATCACTTCTTGAGTAAAACTTTTCTAGATTATCTTCTGTATATAAAATATATAAAGTACAATAAAAAATAAATATTATCATTTTTCTGTTTTTCATTTACAAACAATTTCTATGGAGTTTTCATCAATAAGGATCTAATGTATCCACTATTGATGTTATATAAATTAGTTTCAAAATATTTAACCAAAAAAATATTTTGGAAGTAGGAATTAATTTAGCATTGTTGTTTCCATTTCAAGAATATTTCAATTTTTTATTTCTACCACCCCAATCTATTGTGTTGTTATAGGGGATAAAAATTTATGAAAATATGCATCAGTTTCATAGAAATTATTATATTTTTTATTTAAAAACTGTCCACATTTATAACTTCTAATAAAAGATATTTATTTCCCTCTCAATTTTTTTGTTACCGAATTAAATGATTTTTTTAATGTTTCTATTCTATGAGATAATAAATAGTCAACATTAATATATAGAAATCATAAAAAATTACAAATAAATTTCTTTTATAACCTAAATTTTTGTCCTCATGGGTATAAAAATATCAAGGTGTTGATATATTATGTATCTAGTAGTAATAAACATATTTATAGATCTAAATTATTCTTTATATAGAATAAATTTTAGATAGGAATCACAAACATAATACTAACATGTTCGGAATTTTGTATGTTCCAAAACCAATTCCTGTTTATCTTATTTGTAAAAAAATTGATGATAAACATATAACAACATCTCATTCCAAATAATTTGATGTGTATCTATAGTATTTAATCATTTTATATTTTCATGTATTAATTTTGAAAAAATAAATATCATATATTTTTTTTTGATTAGCATAAAATAAAGAATTTGTATCTATATAAATAAATAATTTTTTATCTTAAAATTTATCATTCAATACATGTTCAAAATTTTCAAAAATGATATTTATTTTATGTTTCAGTCCTTCTATAGATGTTAAAATAAAAATAATAAAATAAGTAAATATAAATACTTCTCATAAAAAATTAATTATTCTTTTAGAGATGTCACAGAAAGAAATATTACTTCTATCACAATAGTTAAAATATAATAACATATAAATTTCAGAAGTTAGGTTCATTGTTCTCCCATAATCTATATAACAGGTGAGTTTGGAACTCTTTAGGTAGGATTCCTAGAAAACAAATCAAGAAGATGGGTTTTTCAGTACCCAGACTACTTTGGGTCAAACTTGATTATTAGAAAATGATTTAGGTACCCATACTGATTTGATAATTTTTTTATGGAAATCTATGAGATATTTTTAATAAAAGAATTTATTATTATATCCTAAAGATATAGTAGAGTGTAACGAACATTCATTTTCATAATTCCCTTCTGGGTTTCAATTATTCCAGGTATCATTGGAAATATATGTATTTATTCCATTATCAAAAATAGATAAAAAACTCAATGAAACAAGAGTATTATATCCACAACAATTTTTATCATATTTTTGTTTGTTCATATCCAATATTTTATCAAATTTATCTTGGCCTTGATCAATTACAGATAATTATTCCTTTTAACTAGTAATATCATTTTTTCATGATTTTCATTATCATTCTGAATAAATTCCATGTCAACACATGCTTTTTTATTTGAGCATTATCCTAATTTAGTAGTAAATTATTTTCATGTTATTTATTCTTAAATTATTTTCCAATTTTCTATAATCATTACAAACTACTGTAAACGTCCTATCTTTATATTCATTCGTTTTGGACACAAAACATTTTATTCTATTTTATTCATCATTAACAAGTAATAGTTCAACATTAACATCATTTTAAACTATTATAGTAATTAAAATAGAGCCATTCAATTTTTTTAAAATTACTTCATTGAAATTATTATTTTCTCTTTTAAGTTCATGTACAATCCATCCATTCTCAATATGTCACATTGTTATTTTTTATTTTGAAGATTAAAATTTTTAACCTCATTATCAATATATGATTTACAACATGAACTATAATTATAATATGAGTGTACATAATTTAGAGTAGTAGCATTTAAAAAAATATTGGAATATTATTTATCACTTTCGGAATTAACATCACTTGAGTCTGACAATTTAGTACAAATTCATCTTGTATGGTAAGACTTGTTTTGTACATTCCTTTATTCCACGTCCTTTACATCTTGTTTTAGATTGTGATTGTCATATTTTATAATCCCATTTTCCTCCACTACTAAAATGTTAATTTGGAAACATATTATTTTCTAGTTTCAACAATTTTACTTCACTTTTATCACCACTATAGTAATATATTCTTGTAAAAATCTTAATTTCTATCTTAAACATCATATAATTGTACACATATTTGGTAGAATTTGAAATTCCATCCTTCTCACTCTCATGTAACTCGGAATCATATGAATTAGTAATAACATTTATATTTGATTTAAATGATATAACTTTACCTTAGTCATGGTCATTTATATTTTCATTCTTCATTTTATACTCATATTGTGGTACAAAACCTATTAAATCATCTTTATAGTGTTCAGTTATATCCTTACATTCTTCTATAGAAACATTTATTTTGTGCCATCTCTTGGACAGATCTCGAAGTTATCGTTCAATGAGAGATTCATTGTTCATGGTATCTCTGAGAGAAACCATGTTATTGAAAATATTGGTGAATCTTCTGTACATCTCATTTATTCCTTCTAAATCATCCCTCTTGAATTCTTAAAATTCAACTCGATGTATACCATGATTTATTATTAGAAACTTTTTAGTTCCTTGAAGGGTGAATTTCAAAGACATCATAATGTCAGAATAAGTCATATAGGATGAAATATGAACAAAAATATTTCTATTTAAATATAAGTATATGTAATCCATAACATTTTAATTTAATAACATTTTAAAGATACATTGCAAGAAAGTGTCTCAAAATAATCTTATGGATGTTTATATGGTTTTTACACTACATCCCAATAATCAAGACCTATATTTTTTATAACAACCTACATTATATCAATCCAATAGATATTGTAAATTCTATTGAAGTGAGGTATTTGGATGAGATTAAATATAACAAAATCTTTATAATCCATAAAAAGTAGTGGATCATTCCCATTGACTTTTACATCTATAATAATCATTAGTTCAAAAATGATAATGAAAATATTAAAACCAAATCCTTAAAAAGGAAACACACTCTGGTAATAATTGTTATATCCATTATTATGGTAGTAGAGACAAGTGAGGGTAAATATTACTTATTTATTTGTTATTATAAACACTAAAATTTTCATATATCTTACAATGTTAAAAGTTATAGAAAAATAAAAAATATAACAAAAGATGTTATTAAAGAGATTAGAATCACCAAGATCCAAGTCCTCTAAAAAATATCCTTTACTAATTTTGGAGATTAAAATACAATAAAACTCACTTTTAGTGGAAATGATAACCCGATTACATTCAAATAAAATATAACATTATTCACACCAGGTGGTATAACCCATGACTTTTAAAGGTGTCACAATCAACACTCCTTTTGTATAGGAGGAACAAACCAGCCTTCCTCATAGATGGGTGGAATATCCCAAAGATATATTTATGATGGGACAAGCTTAAACCAAAACTCAAGAGAATAAATAAGTATTATGAAAAATTACAATAGGAAAACAATTGAAAAAAATAAATTATAGTTGAGAAAATGATATAGAAATTCATTATAGCTCATTTTCATTGATCATATTTGTGGGGGAATATGAAGGTGATGATGATTCTTAGTCATCAAAATAGAACATCATATGTTTGAATATGTTTCCAGATCAATTTGTGAGAAGTTTTAAAATGTATTGATACATCCTTATCATATGGATCATTCACACTGGTAAATATGATTATCCTTGAATAATTCTCCTAAAACAATAAAATAGGGATCTACAATAGAATATATTTGTCAAATGTCTGTATAAAACTTATGACAGCGTAAAATTATTATAATATTATAATTTCATTTTATTTTTTAAAGTCGTGATGATAAATAAAACACATTCGGGATCATAGTTTAATATTGAAATATAAAATAAAAACAATAATATATTAAGAGTAATTATTATTTAAACAAATCAGAATTTAAAATAAATTCAAATAGTAATATAATTATTTAAATTAAACATCCAAAAATATGTTATGAAAAAAATGAAAATCATATAAATAAAAATCAACATAAGAATTTGTTAATAAATAATTGATATATATACTTGTACATACTATTTCAGTTTTATTTCAACATAAAATATTAAAAAAATTTAAAATATAATTTATTTTAACAAAATTAACTAAAATTCATAAAATAAAAAATTTTAATACAAAATTTTAACAAATAATGGGTTATGAATTTCTATTCAAATTAGAGAGTAATGATTCATTTACTACCATAAAAAATGTGAATTATTAGAAAAAAGAGAGTATTTCCTACCATTTAAATTTTACGCAAAAAAATAATTATTTAAAACTAAAATAAATTACTTGATTATTAACAAAAAATGGATTCATATGAAAAATAAAAATTACCTACCATTTTGATGGCTGATGGAGGGAACATTACCTAAAAATGGGTTACATTGGTGGCTACGATCCAAAAATAATTAGGAAATTAAAGATGATGAAATTTAAAAATGATTATAAAATAAGAATGAAATAATAAAAATCAAATAGATTGAACTGAGAAAAACATATTTTGGTAATACTATGATCCTGGAAGAAAAAAACCATAATGAAATATTTAATTATTTAATTAAAAACTAATAACATATATAAGACCACAAAACTAAAACAAATAATATAAGAATAGTTATAAAACATTAGAAGAGGTAGGATCTCATGAAATATCTCGGTAAAGGATACTCCTATATGAATAGTGCATAAAACTCTGAGTGAGAAAAAATAATTCACTATTGATATTCAGTAGTTGGTAAATTTACTCATCATTGATCTCCTAATGGGGGTTCAGTGACCCCAAATTAGGTTTCAATTGTGTGTAAAAACACTCACCATTTTAAATTTTACCGTTGTTACTAAAAGCATTCATTTTTTGTAAACACTAATGGTGACTCATAAAAGTAAAGAAACTAACAAAAAAGGCATTGAAATAGAGAGAAACCAAAAAACATTGAAGAAATGTAATGAATAAATTATTGAGGATTATAAGGAAAATAATGAATATTGAGACCCTTTGAATCAATATTGCAACCCAAGACTAAATAGGTAAATGTAAAGGTTGGTTGATCCAATTAATGTTGGTCAGATATACTATGAGTTTCATTAGAGAACTCAATATAGAAAGGTCATATAAGGAAGAAGATAAATTTGAAACACTATTACCTTGATTGTGAAATTAATAAATCCCCAAAGAAAAAATGATCATAAACTAATGGTTAGAAGAGACTTGGTAGTGATACTGGAGACACTGTGTTATGTAGGAGTACATGATATCTAGTTGATGATCGAGGGAGATGAAGAAGATTTAATGTAAAATCATAAGAGAGGAAATGAATTTTGGATGCTCAAAAATAGAGTGTATAGGAATGGAGGAAGGCCCATAAGCCTCCTGAAGAAGTGATTGGACTGTTGAGAGGAAGAACAGAAGATATTTTTCAATTGTGATTTAATACCAATTTAACACATTCATCATAAATTGAAATGAAAATGCACGAATAACTTATATATTGTACGAGGTTTCTTGAAATGTGGATAGAACCAAACACATACCACATATGACCTATGGTATTGAGGGGGACCTATTTCCAAACAATGAAGGCGCTCTTTACATGCCTTATACATTGGCACCGTTAGTGATATGGCATAATTAGGATATATGAGTTTCTAATGTCAGTTGTGATAGTTTTACCTCCCATGAGGATCAATCTTTAGGTATCCTTAATAGTTGTTGATGATTCAGCTTAAATAGCCTCAGTTGATGGATTATCTTTTACACCACATAAAAAAATAAAATCTATAAACGTAAAAAAGACATAATTAAATAATAAATATTTAAACCAAGTTATTAGAAATATATTTTTTGAAATAAAATTAGATTAAAATAAATGTTTTTTCATGTTTTATTTATCAAAAAAATAGATATGAAATTGAAAATACAGAATACAAATAAATCTAGATAGGGGTAATTCCTTTTGATTCATCAAATAAGAAATTTTTCCCTTGGGTTTTTAGTTAATACATAAGGTTGTGTAATATATTGAGTCTCATGGATGAGCTACACCTGAGGTGAGTAGGGGTTATGATGTTCTATTTCCTAGATATATGTAGTTGACCCCTTCTCTACCTTAGTTTATTTTCTTGAAGGAGTTTTGAAATAGTGAGTATTAACACTTCATGGAATCTATATATTGGGGGAGACCACCATTGAGTGGTTTCTATGTCCATGACTAACTATTTATTTCAGAAGTGATAATGTAGTCCCTTTATCTATGATAAAGGATGTTTTGAAATACATAATTTAGTATCAATGTGTTTTCTATTATGATCAATGACATGAAATGTTGATATTGGTGGCCATGAATGTGATGAAATAAATCATATTTACTATCTCGATGTTATAGTTATCAATAAGTTAAAACCAAACCCCAGAATCAAGTTGGTTTTCTCAAACCCCTCCATTTCCTTACCTCGCTGTGGGATGATGTGTCCATTGATTTCATTATTGGATTTCCTCATACCCCTCAATGAATTATTTTTCTCGGGAAGTAACTGATTAATTTAATAAATAATTCCACATAATACTGATCAAAGAGAGTAACAATGGGGAGTTCCAAGACAAAATTTAGGTTCTATAATAATTAGGCTACACAGAATTCCCTTCTCTGTTATATCTGATAAGGACCATAGTTTTATTTACTAGTTCTGGAAGGTCCTCTTTGAGATAATCTGAAACATGCCTAATGGGAACTCCATCCCCATCCACAACCTAGGACATAGGGAGCTCCTCTAAACTAGAAATACTATGAATAATATTAGTCTGAATAATCAATTCTTCAGAGGATTTTATAGCAATAGTTCCATATGGCACTTCAATCAGTGTAGTGGAATCATTTTCTACAATTTTCATTCTTCTACATAGGTTGGACTCTTGACCCTTTAAGACACAATATGAGAAGAATGTATTACTTCCCCAATTACAGTTCAGGTGGCCTATAATAACACAAATAAAATATGGCAGGAGTTGCAATTTTATATTTTTAGTAAATTAAACTAATTACCATGGTAAATTTTTAATGATGGGGAAAAAGGGAAAAAGTGTATCAAAAAGAGGATTATGTTTTACAAAATAAAATTGATAAAAAACACTTTTTATAAGTCCTTTTTAAAATATTAAATTCATACCTATGAGACATGGTGACATTATATAACATAATTCGTATATCTCTCCTAAAAGTTCATTCTATTCCATCATATACCATTCAATTCTAAGGAAAAGTCATGCATTTTACATATAAAAGGATCCCACTTCCACCCACATAATGCCACAGCTATAAAAAATCCTTTATACCTATATATTATATGTCTCATATAATTCATTAAGATGTTTCTAATCCCATGGTTATAATAATGTTTCATGAGTCCTCTATTTTCAAGAAGTCTCTAAATAGAAGACTCAAATCCTTATATTGAGTATTGTCCACCCCTAGTTTTTTGTAATTCATCATTCTCATACACTGTACTCTAAAGAAAAAGTTACCATATTACTACAATTAAAAAATTATAATTTTTTTACTAAAATGTTTTTATATTCTTTGTATAACCATTTTAAATTCCCCTATCATCCTTTAAAAATGTAAACATCACATATGCATACGAACAAACTACTACCTTCATAGACGACATGTTTCATTTTTTGTCACTACCTTAAATGGTTTGATGTTACAATTTATTTAATGAATAAATATTATATAAATTACTTAATTATTATTTTTTATTGATAAATAATTGTTTATTTTATTTCATTTTATCTACTGGAAAATGAAAATGTTGCATGTGCGGACTATTACCTCTATAAATTGATGTAGTTTATCCTTCATCAAATTCCCACATGGATAGTTATATATATTTAGTAAATTAATAATTATTATATTATTATTTTTAAAATTTTTGTCACGTCTTTAATTTTATTTTTAATATTTATTTTTTTGAATTATGATACAAACATTCAACAATTTAAATTATTTCATCTTTATCTCACCACAAATTTCATCCTCACAAATTGTAACTAAATATTACACCGAATAATCTAAGAACTCATAAATAATGCATTATATTAACTTATTTTTCCTTGAATAATATTATGATTTTGAAATTTTCAAAAAATAATAATGAGTGACATCGACATGATGAAACTTCTACAAAAATATCATGAATACCAACACTCGATGATGAAAATAAATGATAAGTATCTAATGAATATATAATAAAATATTACATTTGTAGATTATAATAGGTTATTTATATGAATAATATTCTAAGTTGAGTTAATAAAATTTATATATTTATTATATAGGATGCTAAATAACTTTTATAAAAGTTGAGTCATAAGGTAAGGGTTTCTCATCTCGAATTTTCTTTCATTGAGACACATGCCATATTCAACAATTGGTTTATTTTGTGTAGTATTTATATATCCCTATGGTTATTATTAATCATAATTTTCATCTAATTAAATTCATTTACTAATCCATGTCATGATTTATTTTTCATGGCATTTTAATAAAAAATAACATAAAGTTTTAAGTATTTTCATTTCAATTACCCTTTGTTAAAGGATGATTTCTTATTTGGAACCTATTATTAATTTACATGGTGTAGATACTAACCCAACAAATTGTTTCATCATAAATAAACTATTATCATGTGATATTAATTTCTATATAAAATCTATCATATAGGTTTCATTTATTTGTATACTAGCATTGTTGTATGGTAATTTTCTAACTCAACTTCATTTTTTGAGTTATAAGGTTTCCTCAAAAAATTTATTCTTCTATATGGAAAATAATAAATTATTTTCTATTTCATATGATATTTACACAAATATATTATGTAAAAATGAAATTTTTTTAATCAAGATTCATCCTTTTTAATTTTTTTCATAAAATTACATTATATTTAAGAATAATTCTAATACTCTTGAATGATTTTCTTTACTCGACATCCATATTCATTATCTAGAAATTTTTTTATTTTATTATTTTTAAATCCCAATATTTATACCTCTTACTATATTCATTATTCTGTTTTTATATCTTTTCAAAAGTAATATTTATTTTACGATTGAAATATAGGGTCTTTAATAATGTTCTTTTGAAATATTAAAAATGGCCTTTTTCGTTCATGACTTTATTTTTTGTCTTCCACTCCAATTTCTCTATGGTAAAAATTAATTTCACTTTCTATGATTGATTATTTTAAATTTTAAATTTTTTTTCCAAAACTACATTTTAATTTATTTAAAATTATTTTCAATTTTTTCATGTAACTTTGTCTTTTTATGAAAATTTCAAGATATATTTTCTAAATTCTATTTTTATAGCTTCAATTCCATTTTCAACACAACAAATAAGTGATTTAACTCCATTAGAGTAATTTTCCATTAATTTACCTCTTAATTATCATAAACATATTTTCTTTTGGAGATTTTACTCATGGTATCAAATGATTCATTACTCGATCCCTTAGTATGTTTTACTATTCATATATATTCTTCTTTTAAAGGACTTGTTCTTATATGTCAATATCCTTTAATTATTCTTATTATTTACTAGGGATGTGATCAAATTATACCATCCACCCTCTTTCTATAGATGGATTAATATCATGTTATTCTATTTCTTGACTTGTGAAAATATTGACATTGCATTTTTTTGCCTTTCCAAAATAGAAAATTATTTATTACCAGGACTATTTGATTATATATTATCATGTTTTTAATTTACATAATATGTTGACTGAATTGGAATAAATTAAGATGTATGAAAGGATAAATATAATATATATCCCCTTGGAACATCTTTAGGTATAATTACATAAAATATATTTTTTATTTGGTGTATGCCTTCCAATTTTGTATTATTTCTTGTAAACAATCTTAAAAATACATATGATTTCTTGTTTGAGGCCTAAATGATATGAAATATGTCTTAGTGGATGAATTGAATGTAATATTAAGATATTTTACTTCTTATAATTCACCATAATGAAACCAATTATGATGGTCTGTGTGAATAATTATATTTTTATTTTATCCATCATCTTTATTCTTTCTTAAGTGATTAGTAATATTATATTTTTCAATTATTATTCATTATTACTATATTAATTTATGAAATGATTATTATTTGATATATTATAATATATTCTGACCCTTAATGGACATTTTATCTCACCCTTCTAATGTTTATATTTCCTAAAGATCATAGGGAAGAGTATTTAGTATGAAATGCCTCGAAGGGAGTCTTGTATAGAGAAGATTTTGGGAGAAATTAAAGACTTAATTTCAAATAAGGAATCCTTGGTTTAATAGAGAAATTCCCTTATATGAGAAATGTTATTACTTTTTTAGTTAAAGGGTTTTCTTTAAAATCTAGTGCACTAAAACAAAAAATCCCTTATTTTTTATGTGACTTGATATTTTTGTTTATATTTTGATAGTAATGATAGAGTTTGGTTTTCTTTAGTTGCTGACATAGTATGTATTTAAAGTATGTGTCCATTCACAATAAATTATTTGTGTGTGGGTCTATGGAATCACAATTAGTATCAATGAAGATATTAGATAACATTAATGGCTAGGAAAAATGCATGAAAATTTTATATGTATCCCATAGGTTTGGAATGTGATTTTATGTCAAGAAAATATATTTGATTTTGGTAAATATTAATATCTTTTAGCTTTATACATTATTAATGAATGAATTGGATGGTATTCAGTTTTATATTATTTATATATAAGGATTAATTTGAATTCTAGGAGCATAGGTTCTCATAAATATTGGTTTTATGATATACTAATTGATTTAATGATTAAATTATTTAATGAAATTTGTAATACAAAACATTAGTGAAAAATCTAGAGATAAATAAAAATATATGAAAACATCTTAATATTTTAGTATAGATTTTGTGAGTTCCAAACTATGAAATACGCCTTTAGATAAAAATTAGGATATGTTATATACTTCGCAGATTAATAAATTCTTAATAATCCTATTAAATGTTTGTAATATTATTATCTTAATCTAAAATAGGAGTATAACTAGTTGGCTTAACATCACACATGGTTTAAAACTCCTACGGGATATTATTTAGATGTTTCAAATTCAAATTATGAACCATTATAAAAAATTTAAATGGAATTTTATGATGTAATATATTAATAGTAAGGTTGTTGAAAATAATGATAAATGATAAATGAAAACCTTAGTTAAAATAAAGTATTTATTTTTTTGATCAAATTATATTATAGTTGAACTACAATTATTATAGGTTGAAATAAATGTTTCCTTGGAGGATACATAATAGGATTTATTTTTTATATTCGTATAGTAATTTACAATTGTTTTATTAGATATTATAATAACCATTTTTTGATTTAGTGTTTCATTATAAAATTGATGATGATGCAGATGTAGTTAAAGGTTTTCCTCTAGAAACTCATAACACATATAGATAGCTGATGAGTATTTCAAAAAATTAGCATCGAATACCAATATGTTTTGATTATGAAATAAAATAATATTTTTATTGACTTACCTAAGATATTATGGTTAATAAATAATTATAAATTATATGTTATTTGATAACTATATTACAAATACCATTAGATATTTAATTAGTGAGTGATAATTAAAATTATGATGAATGAATTTATCTAATGGGTAGAATGTGACACCCTATAAAATTTATTAATTTATTATCAAGATAGTTTCTTTTTCAAGCATCAAGGAAAATAATAATCTATGTTATATTGAAAATATGTCCATTTTTACTTAGTCTTTAAATTAGTGGGTATAAAAAGATGTAACTACATTATAAAATTAATACCATAAGTAGAGATTAGGTTGATATGAATCTATGACTACCAATTTAATACAATATATCATATTTAGTTTTATTTAATTCACATTTAAAATTTTTAAAAATGTAAATGGTTATTTTTAATGTAGATTTATTTATAAAATTTAATTAATATAGTAAAATAACTAATAAAATTATTGTTATTATTAAAAAATTATTTTACTAGAAATTTTATTTACGTTTTGTGTGCTTATATTTAATTTTTTTATCAATATTGTAATTTGAGTATAAAAAATTGTGTGCATATTTTAAAAATCATATAAATATTTTGAAATAATAACCTTAATATTTTAAACTTCATAATGAGTTTCCAATTAGATATTATTTTTCATGGTAAAAATGTTTCTTAAATAATTTTTTTATAAACATTGTGAAATTTATATCAATATAAAATAAATTGATATATTATATATAAGGATTATAATATTATTTTTAAACATTTAATCAAATATATTAAAACTCATTTAATTATTAGTTGATTGGAAATGTGACTGTGAACATATAATGTATAAAAATACATTTTTCGGTAAAAACATTTTCCCGATATATCTTATGTTTTTAATTAATATTTAATTATATAGTATTTATAAATTCAAATGGATTATAATATGTATACATTAAGAATCACCATGATTAAATTTGGTAGATGGAGTCATATTATTATTTTAGTAATAAACAATTATTCTTGGAAATTTTTTGTCATGCTTAATGAGAGAACAATGGGTATCATAAAGTGGGTCAAATTTTACATAATTAAAATTAAAAAGAACATTATAAATTATGTTTTTGTGTCTTATAACCTTTACTAAATTTATTACCAAAATTGACTTACATAACTCATTGATCTATCGAGAAATTCAATTCGGATCCCTCACCCACCATTCCATTCTAAGGGAAAGTCCCCCTTTCCACCTATGAAAAGAGATAACATCCACCAAATTCAATACATGAATATAGATATTCATTTACTTGGAAATACACCCATTAAAAATATCCTGTAATCCCTTTAAATTTTTTGGAATCCCATTTTTATAACAATGTTTCCCAAGTCCTCAAATTCCATGAATTCTCTTTAGAGAATATGAGAATCCTCAAAGTGAGTATTACACACCCCAAAATCTTTTATTAATTATATTTATCATATGTACATTTAAAAACTAAAACAAATTTAAATATAATTATAATAGAGTCATTTTCATATTTAAATTTTATAATATCAGTGGAATAAAAATTATATATTTCCTTCCAACCTGTTTGAGAATGAAAATGTTGCGTATGCATAAGTGAGAACTAAAACCTCCATGGATGATGTGTTTTGTTTTAATCACCCCCATAAAAGGATAGTTATAATAATTTTTTAATGAATAAATATGATATATATTACATGATTATGATTCTATAAATATAAATAAGGTATTAACTTCTATAATTACGTTCCGTTAAAAAAATGAAAACACCATTTCTGTGTATGTCAAGATCCGTGCCAACAAAAAATGATATAGTTCACCTTTAATCACCACCTTTATTTTATTGTTATAATAATTTAATTAGTGAATAAAAATTACATTAATTCTTAAATAATTATATATATATAGTCAATTTAAATATTAATATTTAACTCATTAATTGTGATACAACATTCCTTTCATTATAAATATATAAAGAATAACACATCATCATTTCCATATTCACAAATAATAACCAAATCACTCATGGAATGAAACTATAATATTATAAATAATTATTTACCATCTATTATAGTAACTTTAGTAATCTATGAAAGATGAAATTTGTATCAAATCATATGGAACATTATTGACATTATTAATCATATATAAAAAGATCATGGATACAAACACTCGATAAATAAAATGTATAATAAATTGCTAATGAATTATTTGTAAATAATAAAATATAAGACTATATATTTAATATATATTAATATGATTTATGAATAATATTTTTTATTTTATTTTTTAATACAAGTGTTTAAATCCCTTCCATCGAAGTCAGGAGTTATGATAAGAGTGTCTCATCTAAAATTTTCTTCTTTTCAGACATACTCTTTATTTACAACTTGTTTTATTTTTTATGGTGTATATATATACCAATATATTATTTAAATCCTAATATTAATCAAATAAAATTTATTTAAAAATCCATCACATGTTACATATTATGGGGGATTTCAGTTCTAAAGATATTAACCAATGTTATATGAATATTTTTGTCAAATCCGTTTTATTGAATAATGATTTCATATTTTGTCAAAATTATTATTTTTGATGGTTTTAGTACTACAACATTGAATTAATTATCTATAAATCACCCTTATTTATATCATTTACATCCCCATTTCACAACCTCTTTCTCCCCCTCATGTACTCTTTATTCATACATTGTCCTAGTTATAAGTGGTTTTTTAAACTCATCTTCATTTAACTGATTTATAATATTTATTATTTAACTCCATTCAAATATTCCAACTATATTATTAGATTTCTTATTTTATATTATATTACATAATCTATCAATGGGGAATATTTTATTTCAATCTTATTCTGTGATGAATTTATTTTTAAAAAAGTAAAACATTATAAATAATAATTCTCATCCCTTTTAATGACTTTTATTCTTCCATGTTCGTAGTATTTATCTCTGAAATTTTTTTGTTTATTATTTTTAAATCCAAATATTTATTTTCTGTTGTGATTATTTTTATTTTTTTATTTATCTAAAATTTCATATTTAATACTATATAAAATATTATGGGTTTAATTACTATTATTTTAAAATACTAAAAAATAATTTTCCTTTCGAAATAATATTTTTTAATTTTCCACTCCCCATTTACATTGAAGAAAAATTAGGTATATTTCAATGATATATTGTTTCAATTTAATTTATTATTTCAAAATACATTAATGTTACCTTTATTAACATTATTATTAAAAGTGACAGGTGTTGTTATCTTTTTATGAAAAAATTTATATATGTTTTCTAAAATATTTTTTATAGTTTTAGTTCCATTTTCCATTCACACTATAAAATTTAAATCTAATTTGGATTTATAATAATTTATTTTCCTTATAAACATTCTTGGACTAGTTTTTTTAGAGATTAAACTTACTTTATTAAATGATCAAATTCTTGATTCATTCATATATGGTATCATTTGATGGTGTTATTCTTATAAGGGTGTTTTTAATATATATTTAAAACCTTCAACTTTTATTAAACTTAAATATGTATATGAGCTGAGGATATCATCAAAATTCTTTAATTAGATGGATTATGATCATGTTATTCAATTTATTGAATCATGAAATTATTAACATATCATATTATTGTTATTCAATGTTTTATTTTCTATTATAAAAACCAGCTGATTGGGTATTTTGTTAAAATTATTTCCTCCACATAGTGAATTTATTTGAATTAATTAAGTGACAGGTGGATCATATAGTTATATATCCCCTCTATGCATTGTTAGTTCTCACGATAACAACTTAGTTATGTATATTCTATATGATTTCCCATATATTATGTGTTATTAGAAAAAATATTGATGGTACATGGGATTTTTTGGATGAGGAAGTGATGATATATAAGATTTCTTGGATGAGCCCTCTATGGTAAGATTTATATGTCTTGTGTTATGCACTTCTCCACCATGAAAATAGTTTTATTCTATTTTATTAATAATAATGTTATTTCATTAATTTATTCATTTCATGATCATGTCATTGGCTATATGTAATTTTTTGTTTCAAATTCATTCCATTTTTATTTATTAAATTCTTAAACACTGATATCTTATAATAAATACTATCACTTACTATGTATTTTAGATCATGTTTCTTATTTTTCCATTTCCATGTGATCATATGGAATAGTATTACATATGAATTTCCAAGATGGTTTTTATTTGTGGAAAATTTTAGGGGAGATTTTACTAACATAGTTTTAAATAATGAATCCATGGTAAATACCCACTAGATAGAAATTATATGGGTTTTTAGTCAATTCTATTAGTATGTCCCTAAAATTCTATATCTACAAGGTCATTAGAGTTTAAGTTACTCAATATTTATTTTATGGTATATAATAACTATTTAATAGGTTTTCGTTCCTTCAATAAAGTCAAAAATGATATGAAAAGTATGTGTTCTTTTTGCAATGAATTTCATCAGTGTGGGTTCGAGGTGTCACCTAATAGAATCCTAAATGAAGCAGATTATTGGTTATAATCCACAAATTTATTGGAAATAATGTTGGAGTAATAATATTTTGGAATATATGATTTGAGAATTTATTCATGACTTCAATGGATTATGGGATACCCATATGTGACTATCCAAATTTACAAGTAATAAAAGTTTCCATTATTCTATCATGATGGCCACATTCAAAGATCATTATGCTTAACCATTCCATTCTCATCTATGTTATGGTAGGTGAGTCTTCCAATGTGGGACCCGACCTTGTCCAATACTCAATCGGGTCGATCCAAATTATTAAAAGTATTTAGTGATAGTTCTAAGTCAATTGAAATCTTATATTGATTGATGGTTTTTTTCCATTGAGTTCCTGGTAGGAGACTAAGTATTTTAAATGTATCACTCTATTAAGTTCAGTAAATAATGGTAATATATTGAATGATTTCCCTGAGATACATAGGTCCCTTCAAGATCATTGAAGAGATTAGAAAGGATTATTAAATATTATATTTTATTCCATAATAGATAAAATTACAAAGAATGTTTCATATTTCTAAATTAACGAAATATCAATCTAAATAGTACAAGGTGATGAATTTGAAGGATCCTGATTGGGAACATGATTTTTGTATTAATGAGAAACTGGTTTAGATAACTAACTAATAAGATAGATTATTTCATGATAATTCCATTTGGTTTGGTCATGTTTTCTGGTAGCACAGAACAGATTCACATGATGCTTGGTAGCTAAAAACTCGCATGAGGGAGTTACATGCTCATTTATTTCAAAACCATGTAATGGATTGAATTCTTAGGGTAAGGAGTGATATGGAGGGGAGAATTACCACACCCATGATTTCTTTCTCATGTATGTATTCTATTTTTTATTCAATTTTCCCGTTATATTATTTTACTAGTGTTTTTCTACAAAATATAATAAAATTTAGGAAAAAAGGATTCTCCTACTCGGTGAATGGTTTGGATAACCATATTAAAAACCATTCAAAATATGTAGTTTGGGGAACGTTTTGATTTTCATCATTACATAGTGGTTCTTCTAACTATGTGTCAAAACCATATGATCTTCCATTTGAAATTATTATTACCATAATGTCTTTTGAATTGTTTTAAAAACTAGGTGGTCGGCCCAAAAATATAAAAAGTGAAATGTATATTCTATATTTAACTGATTTATTACCGTAATTACCTCATTATCTTTCTATCTCAAAAAAGATTATCCCACGCACATGATTTATTTTCCCCCTACATCCGTAGTTAATTTTTAGTGGCTTCCTCTTAGGACCATGATGGTAAACATATAGTAAGGGCCTAGTTTGATTTCCATTGAGTTCATTCCTAACATTTTCATCGTTTTCCTTTATATATAAAAGCTATAAGGGACCAATATTCATTCCATATGAATTTATTTTTTATTTTTTGATATTTAGGTCTTTAATTGTGATTCAATGGGTTCCCTTTCTCAATTTTATACTAATTTACTATATTTCCAATATGTTATCCATGATTAAGGTAGGTAGTACAATTTCATACTTTTTACTATTAAATTATTTATTGTTTGGAACAATTAAATTTGGGTAGGGATATTTAATTAAAAAATTTTATCACTTTTGTGTGGGATAACATACCTAAATCAACTTGTTTGGTTACCCTTTGATGACAGAAAATAGAAAAGGAGGGTATTTCATAGAAAATAAAAACTATTTATTAATTTCTTAATTTAATTAAATGTTTAATTATAATTTATTTTTATTAACTAAACATCATAACAACCTAGGTATCTTGATAGGTGAACTAATATCATGAAAGGTCCTTTACTCTAGTTGTGAATGTTTCCCTAACTATTGAAGTTATTATTGTGGATCCCTTATTGGCTACTGAATTCATTTATTATACTACCCACTAGTTATAGGAATTTCTATAATTGGTGATGGAATATTATTAAGTGACTTTAGTTAGAGTGAACTTAGTTTTCACTCCTCTAATTTATATTTTGAAAAGTTGACTTCAATGTCATTTCATAGTGATAATTCATTTAAAATAAATTTATATTGTTTTTTGTCTTACAAAAATGTTAAAACATACATCAATGAATAATCTTAAATTGTGAATTCCATAGTCTCTCTAATTAAGGATTTATATCAAACACCTTTTGGTATCATACAAGGATCACTATTCACACACTTTATATACATTGATGGTGTATGTAGACATTGTTTTATCTGAGGTAGGAAAGTTAAAGACACCACAAGGTGGTGGTAGGTATTCATGTTATAGAGGAAACATAGTTAAATGATTCCCTTTTGTCGGATGGTGGTGGGCAGCATATTTTTTTACATCGTCCCTTGTATAAAAATCATGTATTGATTATTCATCTCATATCCCATCCACATTCATTTTTTTTTGGATTTATGTTATATATTATCTAATTATGCCTAATTTAAGTATGTTTTGTTCTTTTTTCATTGTATTGATTTTATTACTGATATTTCATCTGATTATACTTCATAGTTTGTTTCATTATTGGGTGTATGACCCGCCAAATTATGGCGTTGTCTTGTTGGGTTCTCCATTGGATGCTAGTGTAATTATAATATCCTTCTAGTGAAAACGTTCCCATAGGTGTATTCTAAAATTATAAGGCTCTAGTCATGAGTCTCTTGGGATCGTGAATAACATTAAGGAGATTCCATTAGTTGACTCGAGTGCTCAGTTTGTGGATGGTTGAGGCTGGTTAGTGATGATATGTGTATATGTTTTTATATATGTACATAAATATTTGTTGTTATATTCAACTATGTGAATACATCTATTTGAATTTTTTTTATATCTATGTAAATTTATTTATAGTTATATAAATTTATAATTATTTATATGTTTTTATCTATATTTATATATATTATAGGTGTATGTGTGTGTGTGTGTGTGTGTGTATATGTTTTTAAATATATAATAATATTTATTTATTTATACATATTTAGATATTTTTATATGTAATTATATTTACTTTTATTTATATATATTATGTTGCTCTATGTATGTTTATATATATATATATATGAATTTGTATATATTTATGTAAATTTATTATTAATTTATATACTTTTATACAAATTTTCTTAAAATTATATATATATATATATTTATTTATTTATATATATTCAAATATATTATGTTAGTATACATATATATGTATGTATATATATATATTTACCTATATATTTCTCTAAATTTATTTTTATCTATAATTATATTTATATATTTTTTATACTTATATTTATTATGTGGTTATATATATTTATGATTATTTAAATCTGTTTATATATATTTATTTTAATATTAAAATATATATATTGATCTATTATTTATATTTATATACCTTTATCTATTCATGTATATTTATATACGTTTATATATATTATGTCAGTGAGTGTGTGTACATATATTTAATATGTGTTTATAAATATTTGTGTATATTAACATTTATATTTATATTTAATTATAGGTATATATGTATTTATATACATTAATGTCAGTTTTTCATATGTATATATATTTGATATATATATGCATATATTTAGAAATTTATATGTTATGGTATTTATATAAATTTATGTATAATTTTAATTTTAAATATGTGTTTATCAATTAGGAAATATATGTATGCATATATATATAAGTATATTAATGATGATTAATTGACCACATAAAGAGCATTGTGGAGTGGTAACGACATAACATAATATCTATGAGGTAATATGTTCAAATTTTTTCTAACATATATATATATATATAAATTATTCTACAGGATTGGTATAGTGTGTAAATAAATATATTATAAGATATAAAATATAAATTTCTAAAAATAATTAGAAATCCTCAATAGTATTTTTTTCAAAATCATTAATGATGTAATTAAATATAAAAACTCACCACAAAAATAAAACATAAAATGAATTTCAATGGTTTGGTAAAAGAATAATAAAATAATATATAACATAGTAACTCGAGAAATTTTTGAAAAAAAATCTATTAATCTTTTCTTGGTGGATTAAATCTCTACTAAATTGTGTTTTTGGTCATGTTTTTAGTCAAATTATCTCTATCAAACTATATGGTTTTGAGTACGGACCCTAAAACCTCTATTAAATTTTATATTTTTTGAAATTTATAATGATTCCCTTCAATTAACTACTCAGATTTATTACCCTCTCTTGTGATCATTGAGAGAAGTGCTCTTTGGGTTCATTGAAAATGTTTGAGAAATTGTCCATGAGTTACATAAGGGTAGTTTTTCATGATATAATATAAAGATTGATGATAGTGTGGTTTCCAATAAAAAAATGGAGATTTATCCCATTATTATTTTTTTGAAAGGGGAAGAGTACATGAGTGTTTACTTGGGGGGATCGTAGTTTAGATATAGTGAAGAGCATTGAGAACAAGGAATTTGTTTCATGAGGTAATTTTAATTCAAAATTTTTTGCTGATGATTATATAAACTCATGAAGGAATAAATTTTATGGTTAATAAATCATTTATACAAATTATAAAGTAAAGGTTTTCAATAATATATTCCTAGTTAGTTCTAATGGTTGAGAATCAATATGTGTTTAATTAGTTCTAGATTAATTCTTAACATATATAAATGGAGAAATTGTTTATAGGAATCCCCTAAAGGTTTTCTTGGATAATTGGTTAACAATGATATTCAAGGAAATTGAAAGGAGGATTTATAAGTCAATAAAATGGATAAAGTAATTTTGGAAGGAGTATGATGGAGTTGTGGATGTTTTATCTACAGAATAAAATTCAGTTCATGATAGCTTATATAACACCATGAGTAGGCTTGGCCAGAATAGCCTATTCATGATGTTGGAATCACATGGTGAGGAAAAGGCTGTTAAGTGAACCCCATATATGTTATGTTTGGAATTGTTTTATAATGAACTTGTGGGTATATGGAATCTTGATTCATGTTACAACTTGAACATATAAGATTATTTATCTTACTATAAAATTGAGATGTAATAAAAAATTAATTCACTCTATGGATATTAAGGACATATTGTAAAAAGAATATGTAAAATTCATTTAGGGTGTAATGAATAAATTCATTTCATGGAGGATCCCATGGAGTTAAGACTTGGATTTTTCTATTTTAGAAGAGGATGATCATTAGTTTGTGATTTTTATGATTCAAAATTGATGAAGTTGAATATCATATATTAAGGAGGTAAATATTAGACATAAATGGATGTTCTTGAATTGAGTTCTAATAATGTTATTGTATTATAATTACTATTTTTTATGGTTTAATGAATAATTATTAAGAATTAAATTTTTTAGAATTTATCCTGATTAAATCATTATATTTCTTAATAAGGTAAAGGAGGACCATGGATTTACATAAGAATAGGGAGTCATGGGAATTTTATATTTATTCTGTAATGTCAAAAACGATATTTAGGTGGATATCTCACTAGAGCTTCCTAGAGTTCCTCATATTTATAATGGTTTTGTAGATTCATACATCATTTATCATGTATTCACATTCATTACTAGTGGATATCAATATGGTTATTTTATTGGAGATTCGGGGAGATTTTTCAGGTGAGTGATATCAATGAGTTTTATGTTTTTTGAGGATTGTAAACATGGAGGGTCAATATTTCCTATCTATTTTATAATAAATAAGCACTTAATATAGTTCTTCTTTCATGTTATTACATTTTAATTGTATTCCCCTTGGATTAGCATGGTTTGGGTTGACCATGTATAGTTTCCTGTATACATTTTTCATTATTTTTTTTTATTTGTCTATAGGGATGGAGAGAGTATTCTTAATAACGGTGGAAAAAGACCATAGTGATTTATATTTGAAGAAATGTATATACCTTGATCAACCCCCTCACTTATGTCATTTAATATTATTGGGACTGAAAACATATCTTTTATGGTCATGTGATAATATCCATTTTAGTATCTCATTATGGACATAAAAATCATTACAAATGAATATTCATTTATTTTTTATCATTTAGAAACAACGAGGAACCTTTTAATGTCATGATGAAATAACCAAAAAAGTCTCAATTTTAGGTCATGCATCCCAAAACAATATTCTACGTTTTCTGTCCTGGTAGGTAAAACCATATTGTCTTTTTGATTAAATTATTTTAAATAAGAAAATTTATAAGAAGATTAATGTCATAAAAAATGTAATACTAGGAAACATATACCTAAATGGTCTATGTGGGTATTACTCATGAGAATCCATTACTGTATTAACCTAAAAATGTCTTGGGTGAATGTAGTTTTGGGAATACCCTTGGTTGGATGCCCATTTATATATTCATGATATTTAATTGGACAAAATTAATGCTGATCAAAGAATTAATTCGATGACAATTAGAAATGGTGTGGGATTTAAAAGTCCATATTAAGGGAACTAGGGAGACTAAGACAAAATATGGAGATTATATAATCATTGAATGAACAAATTTATCTTTAATGAATGCTCGATATCAATGGAATCTATTACACATCGGTTAATATGAGTGTCCCATCCCATGAAGGATTACATAGTTAATCTAAGGATAGGGATACTCATTTTCAATGAAATGATTTTTCTACTCCTAGGACCATATCTGTTTGGGGGGAAATTAGAGTGAATTATACTATATGATGTATGATTCTTATAATCAATGAAATAAATTATTGAAATGGATAATGAAAGTTAGTGACCTAAATATATATATCAAGTGTCTTTTGAATTTTCCTTGATAAAAACAAAATAGGATTTCAAACAATATAAAATATTTCAATGAATTATTTAGGTTCACCATCAAGTTTCAAATACCCATAGAAGGTATCATTAGTAATAAAGGTACCCTTGTAAAAAAATTTATGAAGAGATGGAATTGAAAATATGGAAAATGGTACTATAGGATGAAATGAATTAGAATAGGATTTTGGTCCTTTATATAAAATATGGGGTGCCCAAAAAATATAGATTATTAAGACTTGAGGCCTAGTTGGAAGTGCATAAACAACCCTTTGAGTCGAAACTACATTGGGAAGTCAAAAGGGGGCCTTTAAAAGGCTATTAGGTATACCTTCCCCAGTAGATATTACATAAGTAGATTATTGTCATAAAATATTTAGTTAGTAGGATACCCCAAATTCAAAAATCAATTAATTGTCTAACTAATATAATTCTACTCTAAAGATATTATAATGAATGATTTACTTGAAATCAATTTGATTTCATAAATGTCATTCTTTGGGAAAAATATTCATGTCTTGAAATGATTGTTGGGGGTTATATTTAATGGTACGCAATGTAACCATTCATCCTAAGATGAGTGATACCATATTAAAATAAAGAATATTCCTAGGGGCACATTAGGCTTTATCCATGACACTAAAAAGAAGATACTTAATATTAGACCATCCCTAAATCATAAAAAATGAACACTAAAATGTCAAAAAAAATCAGTACTAAAATTTTACTTGGATGAAAAAGATTAATTTTTTTATGTCTCAATTAAATTTCAAACAAATGCTCTCTCACATAATCACAAAGGAATAATTCATTGATATTATGCTACAATAAAAGATTTTTTCCGAATTCAATCATGTAAAACAATGTGTCACATAACATCAATATAGAATGGTTGATTTTATTCATGTTGAGGTGTGTCCACCTTCATGGATATATAATTCCTTTGAATATTATTTACAATGTATTGATTAAATTTACTAGTTGTAAAAAAATCACCTACATAATTTTATCTCATCATCAAGAAGGGGAACAAATTTTGGTGGAAAATGGGTTCTTTAATATATACAATTTTTATCCAACATGAGTTTGAATCCGAAATCAACCCAAACCCATGTAGTTAATGAGAATAAGTGTCCAATTAATCATATAATTATGTTAAAAATGGTGTTCTCTAAATTTTCACTCGCCTTTATAGATATTCATATTTATATATCTTATTGAACCCCTTTATGTACGAATTGTGTGGGCATCTGAAATTTTTTGAAACAATGATAAATATTTGTCAATGTATTCCTTAAGAAACAATTTATGAGAGTCTCTTCTAAATATATAGTTTCAATGAGGTGAATTGTTCACATAATATCTATTTGAAAGTATAGACTTTAATATTTTTGAATTTATAATATTGGAAAACATTTTCACTAAAAAATTTCAATAGTGATAACATATTTGGTTTCAAATTTCCACTTATGTTCAATGAATACATCCAAAAGGGTGTCTTCATTGCTAGGAATATTTTTGTTGACCTACAATATCATATTGTATCCCAAAATAAGTCCCTCATAAATCTTCTCAAACCATATTGCTATGATTTCCCAATAACCATAATGATTCTCATGTATAGCCTCATACCTCATGATGATGTTCCATTTCCTACATCTAACCAAAACATTCCATTGACATGGTTTGTTTCTTCCCCAAAAAATTTTCCTAAAAAATTCCACTAAATGATAGATCATCCTAAAAGCACCTCATTAATTTTGTTAGAATTTCAATATATCCCAATTAATTGGACGATTAAAATATGAGTCACTGACCAGTATTCCAAGATTTTTGATCCATCATTTCAACTTAAATGGTTGGTTCTAATGGCGGATAGAGTGCATAGTGGGATATATTTCCACGAAATAATTTCAATGATGATTTGGAATAGGTTTTCTAGGATAATCCTATATGTATAAAATTCACATTGTGACAAGTGGTAATAAACTTATTCCAGTCATTAGAAACATAAAAATTCATTTTTTATCAGTAAAAAATCATATTACAGATGTTATATGTCATTATTTTCCACAAACAAACACCTTTAATCAGATATATGGTGTTGTAGGTATCAAATTATGAGACAAAAAATATTTTTCATCTCACCAATTCATGGGGAGATATAAATAGATTATATTCCCATTTAAAGTGTTTGGTGACATGTAGATAAAACTCTTCCTTTGGAAAGGGACATGTTCATAGAGAATGGAAGAATAATATAGAAATAACTATTACCCTTTTTCATCATTACTTTTATAGAATGGGTGGGTTTCATCCTGTAGACAAATACATTGAGGTCAAATTTGAGTAATTCCAAGAGATTCCATATTCAGTATGATGTTAAAAATGAGGGTTCATATTGGGAAATCATGGAGGAAGGACAATACATCATGTTGTATTAAAACAAACAATAAGTTTCCTTAATATTTCAATTCATGAGATTCATAGCCATGATTTCTAAGTTGGTAGATATTTCCTAAAGGGGATTCCCATTTAGGGGAATGTTTTTTCGCATTAGTAATGAAGAGACTTATGGGATAAGTGAAATTGGTCAATCTTATTCTGATGATTCTCACTTGTATTTTTTATATATTGTGACATATATGTCAAAAAATCATATTCTAGATTATGTGAATTATTCAATTCAAGCGTTATTGGGTTGTATATCCTTTCAGAGGATATGAAATTAAAAATACATTCAAAATTTCTCATTCCTCATTTCATCAAATTTTATTCAACATCACTAGATTATAGAAAATACCTCTAAGCACTGATGAGGTCATCTATGTGTTAAATAGTCATTCAAATTTTACATTTGGTCCTTCAGAATCACATTGTAGAAGGTCTATGAAAAATTTTGATGGTACTCAAGATGATAAGTGCTTTATCATTTCCATCCATGTTTACGTCCTCGAATCTCATGTTGATGAACCTATTATCTATGAATCTTATGATCAATATGGGTTTTCACATCGGTTTAGGTTCCTATAATGAGTTTCAAATATTCATTGCACTATAGTTTAGAACAAATGATATGATTCCTTAATTTCCAATTATAGATGATATTAACGTGTTAGGAAAATATAGTTGATATTAAACATCCACCAGGTTACACACCAACTAACATGTTATTTGATTAGAACAAATCATTGTTAAAGTGTATTCCAAATGATTTGTTAACGAAACTAATCTGATGTGTGTGTAAACCATTCCTTTCATAGGTTTCATAGAGCCATATTATTTTACCACAAATCATTGAAACCATATATTATGAAAAAAATCACATGATGGGTTTTTTTAATTAATGGTTGCTTGGTAATGTTTTCTTTGGAAAATGGGGTTGATTAGCGCCACATCAAGTGGTGTTTTGGGGTTACACCCAAAAGTCCACTTGATGTGGTACTCCCAAAAACAACCCCGCTCCATTTTTCAACACCCTATATTCCCCTAAAATATATATTAATAATATATATTATATTTATAATTATATTTATGAATAAATTATTTAATTTTTAGAAATATATTTTTAAGTATGTATTTGAAAATTTCAAATTATGTATATATATATTTGTAATTATATAATTATAAATCTATATTTATAAATAAATAATTATATACTTATATATAATATTTTTTTAATTATAAATTTAATAAAACCTATTATATAGGGTTCATATGTACCAACTATAAAAATTATTGTCATTGAGATGAAAATTGAAATAATAAGTTATATGTACATAATTCTGCGAATCCTATGGATGGGAAGTCAAGGATGGATGGAATGAGAGGAGTTTTTCTTATGCAAGCATGGAATTACATTCCTGTGAATGAAATTGGTCTTGATCCTTCAACATGTTCCTATCAACTTGTCTCTTCCTTTGCGGATGTGGTCCCATGTGTTAACAAAAAGAGTGTTGGGAATCTCAATGAGGTCTCTAAAGGTGATTTACAAAGTGTTCTGATTGATGATGAAGGTAGGGGTAGAGATGATGTGGCCACCTATAAAGCAATCCTATGGCATACACTACCCTCAGAATCCCCGTAGCTTCATATCAATGATTCTAATAAAACCCATAGCATGGATTTTTTAGGTGATGAAACTAATGCCAACCATTTATAGGCGACACATATTTATGATTTGGATGTTGTGGCTCCTACAGATCTTCATCATTTAGTAATTGTACTAGTTCAAGATGTAGTAGATAGTGAGAGAGATTTGAAAAAAGAAAAACAATTAGTGGATGATGAGGTCTATCATCTTGTTAACTGTAGGAAATCTAGTTTGTTTCCATCCTTTGGAGGCATGGAATTAGATGTGGATGAAGAGGATTGTACTAGAGATGCAATAGGAAACATAGTGTTTGGTGATATGCAAGGAGATAAGGGGAAAATGTTGCCACTATCCCAACAAATCTCGGTCCATTTAAACATTCGATGCTTGATTTGTTAAATATGTCCATGAGTATGAATGCTTTTCCTGATGTATTTGGGGTAATTCCTTACAGTAGTTGTAACCCACCGGATGGCTCCAGATTGGTATTAAATAATGGTTCCACATGATATCATTTTGATAATAAGTCTTATCATTAGGGTGATGATTTGAGGAGTGTGGATGACCATGAAATTAAATAACATACCCCTATGTGGTAGAAGCATGATAAACATCCTTGAGGAAGGGGTGACACCTTATGAAGGAAATAAATACACAAAAGGAGGTGACTGAATTGTCTTGGGATCTTTTGTGGCACTACCATGTTCATTGTACAATTTTCCTTCAATTTCTATGTCTTTTTTTACTTTCCTTTTATTAATTACTTTTTGGGACCATGGGTACAAGCACATGGTTCACACTATTTTGAGTAAGGTTTGTTTATATATATATATATATATATATAATTATGGTTTATTTATATGAATTTGTTGATATAAATAAACCTAATATTTCAAATAAAAAGTATAAGGTTTATATATATAAATAAATTTAATAAGGTTTATTTATATAAATCTACAAAATTTGATTAATATTTATATAATATATATATATTTATAAATACTTTAATAATGTTTTATATATACATTTATATATATAAATTTATGAATAAATTTAATAAGTTTTATTTATATATCTAAATAATTATATATAAAATTAGATATTTTAAATTTAAGGTTTATTTATATTTAAATATTTATATATATTTTTAGATATAAGGTTTATTTAAATATATAATTAGAAAAACATTATTTAAATATATGGTTTATTTATATATTTAATTATAAATTATAAAATTATTTATTTATAAATATATATATCTATGTTATTAGAAATTTTTTATATTGCTGAATATAAATATATATTTATATTTAATAAATTTGATAAATTTCATTATTAATCTTTTATTATATTTTTTAAATATATTTAAAGAATTATAAATATGTATTTATAAATAGAATAATAATCATTAATATAATATATAGATTTATATATTTATTTAAATAAATATATGAAATTGTTATTATAATAATTTAATATATAATATATATCTATATACATGTATATTATATATTTAAATTTATATAAATATATGCATTTACAAATTATATATTTTAAATATATATATATATATGCATATTTAAAATTATTAATATTTATTTGAAAGTATAATAAATTTTTAATAAAGTTTATTTGTATATATCTATATATATAAATTTATAATCAAATTTAATAAGGTTTATTTATATATTTACATATTTATAAATAAATTTATAAATTTTAAATGAGTGGTTTATTTATATTTAAATATTTATGATTAATTAAAATATAATGTTTTTTTAATATATAATTATATTAATAAATTATTTTAATTTATTTTAATTTATATATATATATTTATATATTTTAAAATTATTAAATTGGAAATATTTTTATAAATTTCAAGAAACCTTATATTTTAAATTTTATAAGGCTTACTTATATAAGTAATTATATAAAAATTTATAAAAATTAAGGAATAATTTGATATATGGTTTATTTAATTATTTAATTACATAATTAAATAATTTTTAATTACAAATATATAAATATATATTAATAAAAATATATTTATAATTTTATAATTACAAATATAGTTATAAATATAATTATATGTATCTTCGTGTTTTCAAATACATATTTATAAATATATTTTTGGAATTGTAGTTATTTATTTATAAATATAATTATAAATGAATATTTTTATATATTATTATTAATATATATATTAGTGGAGTTAGTTTGGTTCATAAATGGAGGGTGGCAAAGCACCACTTCAAGTGACATTTTGGGTTCAAACCCAAAACAACACTTAAAGTGGTGCTGATCATCCCCATTTCCAAACAAATTATGACATATCCCCCTTTAATTAAGATACCCCATGGGAAATTTTTTCCAATGGTCACCCAACAATGAAACCCAAAAAATATGGGTATTCCCCAGTTTATTTATCTCTCTATATATCGAATAGAGTTTCAACCAAATTTCAAAAAAAAATCCATGGTTACATCACTAGTGTTGATATCATCATGCCTAAAGTGAATGATACGTTGGAGGAAACAACTTATATTCAGTAATTCCCTTAAGTCAATAAAAAATATCTAGTTTAAGGTCCTCTCCAATCCATATTTATGGATATACTAGACCCTTTTATTCCAAACATAATTCCTGGTTATATACCTATAGCAATGAGTGATTTTTATTTAAAATATTGGGCTTATCATTGATCATCATGTGGAAGGAAATTGGGCATGGTTTTATATTAATTCCATTATCATTGAATATCAATTGGAGAATATTGTTAGTAATTCTAAGAATATTAATCATCTCTTCTAGGGTTTACTAATTGGTGGATTATATTATTTTGGATTACGTGTTCTTATACCAAAAAAATACAAAATTTAGCATCAAATAAAATCATAAGAATGAAAACAACACGGTTCAATATTAATTGATCAATGTACCAATTTAAATGAGTAGACTATTTGAAAATTGAATCAATAAAGGGATGATGAATGTAAAATCTATAACTAGATGAATACCCCAATAGCATTTATAGGTCAATATAAATTTACCACTACTGTTATGGAAATATTATTGGCCAGCATATCATATGAGGTTAAAACCATTGAAAATCAAACTAGACAGTTGGTTTTGAATATTGAGTAACTATGTCTATTAGTCATAGAAGGGGATATTAGTTGAGAAAATCCTCAGTAATGAGCGGATTACATGTACTATTATTTGGAACACTAGTCCTATCAAACATTATTGTTTCCCTATTTTTTAGATCCATTTTTATTTTTTAATTTTGTATGAGAAGGTTACTCCCTATAGATGTTTATCAAAAAATTTCATAAATATTAATGAATTTTTTTATAAGAAAACTATTTTAATTTTTCTTAAATATTATTATTTTTTCTACTATGTAACATTAATGCGTCCATAAAATTCCAAATAAGTAATATCATAAAAATTTAGCCCACATCAAATAGATATCAGTTAGTTTAATCGTGATTGTCAAAATTCCGGATTCAAATTATGAAATGTTTGAATCAATTGACCATCTTTAAGGTTAATACCCTAATATATATAGAGGAGATAGATATACATTGTGTATATATACCATTATCAATGGTTATTTTAATAATATTGATGGAAATATTGGATTTTGGTTTCATCCAAAACAAGTTCTCTTAGATGGGTATACGTAGGGTGGATATGTAGTGAATTTACCATCAACATAATCCACTACTAGATAATTATGATATGAAAAAATAAGTGAATCTAGAAAGTTCAAATCATGAGGGGGATTTCATTAAATATTAAAATCACAAGTAGGTTTAAGTACCTTATGATTATATCTTTTAATTTTCATCAAATATACATTAATCCAATATGAGTGATAAACAGAGTAGTTCTATAAATTTTACCTAAATCTATAGATTATGTGATCCTGAACTGACTATTTCAAATGGCAAATAATGGACCTAATACTATTTATTTTCTTCATCACCCAATCTTTTTCAAATGTCATGGGAGGGAAAGGATTACTGAGACAAAACTTTGGTTTTTCTCAAATGTGATCACAATGTTTCAAAAAAAATATTATTCAATGAAAATAACACCAAATTTAAATAAAATACCTAATAATAATTCAATTTTATGAATTTTGAGGAAATTAAATTTAATATTTAAATTTATTCAATGTTGATGAATAATGATTTAATCATTTTTTATTCATTGAAGAATCTTTGAATTGATTTTTTTTAAATTAAATTGATTTTTATTTTTATTTTGAATTGTGATTGTATAATTCAATCATGAATTTAAATGTTAAGTGTATGTTTGATGTTTTAATGGTTTATTTAGTTTTCAAAATTAAAATGAAATCGATAAATTATAATTTTTTTAAAAATAGCATTGAAAATTTTTAATTAGTGAAATTTTATTTTTCTGTTTTTGAACTTGATGAAAATGAGAAATTGAAAATTAATTGTAATTTTGAAAAAAATAAGATCTAACATAATTGGTTTTTACAATTTTTAATTTTATTTGGACTTAAATTGGGGAGAATAATTAAAAATTGAATTTGTATTAGTTTATTATATCAATTATTATTTTTATTAATTCCTATAATTTTTAAAAAACATAAATTAAATTGTTTGAAAAATGTTTAATTCAGATGTGATATCATTAGTATACTGCCATTGGACCTGATATCATGCCTTCTACTTTTGACCATATTATAATATTTGATTCTTTCTGATTGAAAATTTATTGTATTGTCTTACCTAAATAACGAAAAAACATTTCTTTCATTATTATCACTAATATTGATGCTAGCATTTACAGGCCTTGTTCGAATGAAATTTTTTTTCTACCACCAAGGAATAGTGAGAAAGAATCTTATACTACAAATGATACCGATTTTATACTAGTATTTAACAATTATCTAGACTATCAGTGCAATCATTCCATTTCCATATTTGTAGAAAAAATTTATTTATCACTCTATATTATATATTCACAAACACCACATTCATCATTTATTAACACTGCCAACTGAACTCTGACTATTTTCAACCATTTCATCACACTTCTACCACTAATGGTACCAGGAACTACCCAAGATATACCATACTCATAACAACCCAAGATGATGGATGTGGACTCTTTAATTCCATATACACTGGTTTTTGGCCTATAAGAGAGTTCACACCAGTTGCTTGACCAAATTCCTCAAATAGTCATATGAACCCATGTTTAGTTATAGAGACATGAATCCAATGATAGGTTCCTATAATCAAAGATGTTTTTTTAAGGTCCCCTTGAATTCCCACACCAATTTAAACCATCCAAGATTGCACAAGATGACCAATTGGGAGCATTTTCTTGTATATAATAACTCTAAATGTTCAAATATCATCTTCCTTAAATTCATATTAAAGTTGCCATCTCATAATAACCATTAATAATCTAGAATAATTTAACCATTTACATGTCAAAATTTAGTCCCCAAATGTGATGATGACCAAGTCTAGGTCTAGGGTTTCACTTCTAATTCTTCCAAACCATGAACCTATCACATTCACCATCTTTTTGAATCACACAATATAGGTTGGGAAGAGGGGAATAAAGATCTATTTAAATAGTTAAAGATTCACTAGATCATGGGGACTTCTTATATAATCACCAGATCAAACTATAAATTTTATGCATCTATTTCTTCCTATTCCTTATTTCCTCCTTAATTTCTAGTAATTAAGTTATAATACTCTGATCATGGATTATTAGGTCATTTGTGGTCGCACAAAGAAAAATTACCACATTCCCCTATTGATGAATTTTAATCAGTATGGTTATTTCTCCTACCACTTTATATATAGATTTTATTCATTTAACATATTAGTGTTTTCATCTAGATTATCAATTTTATTTCTTTCTATTCTCTTTATTGAGATTTAACATAGAAGACACTATAATTAAGTTCATTTCTTGTGATAAAAAGTGGTGGGATAATTGGAGATTAATCGGAGATATCCAATTAAAAGGAATGGAAAGTATAGAGTATACAGTGATCATTATATTTCCCCATAAAATTTGAAAAAACCATATAAGAGTGATTTTTGAGGTATCATCTGATTATAGGATGAGTATTCAACAAATTAAATAATGATTCAACAACATAATGAGGTAATGATATATAGAAAGATCATTATTTTCAAAACTAATATTAAAACTAATAAATTTCATCCACCTTTTCAACAATTAATACCATTTAAACAAGATTAAAAAATACTAAATTTTTTCTCTAGAAAAAATCTGAGACCCACATTACAACATTTTACATGGGTGTGAAAATAAATTTATTGGTATCCCAATTATAGGTTGTGCTTAAAACATTGTTATTTTGTTTGGGAAGAAAGTGTTAGTGTTTAATAATTTAAATGATTTAATGAATTGACCAAATCAAATTCATCTAAACCAATTGGTTTTTACCCTCTAGTTGGGATAACTGTGATCACAAGACATGAAACTCTAAAAAACACTAAATAAGATAAAAATATATTTCCACCACTACATTTTCTAACTCTCCTTACACACTTTTTTTTATAAGTGTTACATTAGGAAGTGATGAAATGGAGGATAATCTTCTTCAAGTGAACAAGACATTGAGGTATATGTGTGTACCTTATTTCAAAATTAATAACTCAAAATCTCATCTAAATGAACAACTAGACTTTAAATATAAAACTGGAATGTTTGTAATTTTTACTAAATTTCATGGACTATATAGTGAATATCCCAAAAGGAATTTTAGTGAATTTTATTTCATTATAAAATATATTTAAAACCATATCAGTCACTGAGGTTAGAATCACCTAGTAGGAATTCCCCTTCTCTATTTAAGGTTTATCTAATGTCTAACACTACAATATTAAAACCAGAGAAGTCACCTCATATGATGAGATGTAGAGGTCATTACTATATAAATTTTTCCTTGATTAAATGACTGTTAATATTAGAAAGGATATCTTTTGGAATCGAAAAAGTAATAGTATAAACACTGTTTCCATTTTGGGATAGGTTGAAAAAGTTAGATAAATCAGTTACATGGTAAAACTAAGAATAATTTTACATATTATTTTTATTTATACTGAAATTTATTGATATTTATTAAAATATAATAGACACTTCATTGAGTGGATGACCTATTCATAATTCACCTGCTGAAATTAGAGAAACCGTTGAAAGGATCTCTTAAAATTACCAATAATTTAGTACAATAATTGCATGTATTTGTGTATGTGGGGTAAAAACATCTAACTCACCTTTACATGAAAATAAAATTAAAGAACTAATCTATCTTTCCATTATTATAGGTCTATAAATGTTGATTAATGTATCACCTACCAAACCTCCTCGAGGCTTCCAAATTATATTATGATAATTACACTAATAGATGCCCTTAAGTTCAACATACATTAATTTTTCATACCATCTACCCAATAAAGATATCGAATCAACAAATCATAAAATAATTATTAAATAATTGCAAACCAATTGGTTTGGAGATTAGATCTAATAGACTCATTATCCACTATTCCAAAAAAAAATCTATTAGGATTCTCAAAAGAATTTTCAACCCCCCACATTCTCGAGACATCGTTTCAAAACATCCACAAGATTATATCATGAAAATGATAAACATGAATTCATTAATATCTTGGTGATATAGTTAATTGTGCATCAAAAAATTCAGTAGACCACTCTCAACACTCATAGATTAGAGGTAATTTAATTAAAAGGACAGAAAAGCTATCCTATGAGCACCCTCAATAATCTGGAGAATCAAGGATCATGAAAGCATCTTTAAAATATTCATAACCCCAAAGGATGTTTTTTATATTACATTATTATGTAGTAATAATATATAGAGCAGTGAATGATTTTACCCATGGAAATAGATTCTATATGTGAAAACCCATAGTACAGGAAGAACTTATCCATGAAAAAGAATGTGAAGAGGGATCTCTAAAGATACACTATATGAATAAATGAAAAGGGATATCGAAAATTAATACCCACATCAGTCCCATACTCTAATCTCTAAATTATTTAAGTACCGCTGAATAACAATGAATAATATTTTCAATAGAATATCTGTTATGAGTTCAGAAAAATAGAGATCCATATCCCTCTATTGGAGACCATCTTTTAAACTCCAATGTATTAATCATTCATTAAATACATTTCCATCTATAGAATGATATTTTGAGGAAATTAAGATTTAATATTAGGTACTAATGTTTTTTTATTTTCTACCACACAAATACCAAATATGTTTGAATATATAGGTACTTTAACTATATATTTTATCATAGGAGAGATTACTTTTTTCAATGCACTATGTGATTTAATAGAATCGATTGATGTAATGAATTTTATAATTATTCTTTACTATATATTGGATAAATAAAACCTACCTATGTGCATCTAAAATATTTCAGTCGAGCAACAACCTTCCTAGTTGGTTCTCTTGAAGATATATTCATATGTGTACCATGATTTATTTTCAATGATGACGTCTATATTCTAAACATGGAAGAAGGAAAGTATATTGACCAGTATCCCATCATTCATGGAATTTCATTCCCCAAAACCACTAAACCCATAATAAATATCATTAAGTGAACTACTTACATGAATTTTGGGTAGGAAACAATTTATTTCAACATCCATGAAACAATGAAATACCGCCATGTGGAATAATAAATTTTTTTAATAAAACATTGAGAATTATCTTTTTAATTTTGGGTGTAAATTGAAATGTTCAATGAAATCATATAATTATGTGAAACATTAGAATCACATATACTATTTCATGAATATTTTTTAAATATAATCATAATCTTGAAATATTTTTTAGTGTTGAAAAATTTTACCAAATTTAATAATGTAATTTTGATGAGTCACTCAAATAATATACTATTATTTCTTCCATTAATGTGTAGGATTCCAACAAAAATAATTATGAACTAAAATATATTTTTAGAACCCCCTAAACTAGATATTATGTGTCAAACATGAAATATTCCTTTTTAAATAAAAATAGAAACTGTCATGTCATAATATAAATTACATTATAGCCTATCAAACATCCCCAAATAATATAAAATATAAAACATAATTCTACGGTTGTAAAATGTACATTAGGGGAAATCTTAGGGATTATACCTAACTTCTAAATGTAAAATATTTTTATTAAAGATATGTCCAAACAATTAATTAATCCTTAATGAATTATCATCCTGACCATATTGGAACTACTAAAAAATTATTATAGATAGTATTAGGGGATGAAAAAATCAACCCCATATTAGATACTCAATGGTTGAGTCTCAACTAAATTGTCCCATAGAAAACTACATGCATAATTTCACAAGCATAGAGTAATGAGTTAGTACCCATAAGATTTTATAATATCTAGAGAGTCTTCATAGATTATAGATGGATGAACTATATTAATTTAAAATAACATTTTCCCACACCCACTATAGATAAAATATTAGAGAGATTAGTTAGTAATGGTTACTACGACATTATTGATGATTTTTTTAGTATTTCTAGGTTCTAATTACTCTAGATGACCATGAAAAAACAATTTTACAAGTCCATTCAGTACATTTTCCTTCAGAATGATACCTTTTAGAATTTAAAATTCCTTAGGTACCTTTAAGTGTAGTATATTAACCATTTTCTCAGACATGATTGAAAACTACATAGAGGTATTTCATGATGACTTCAATATGTATGTTACTAGTTTTGAAATAATTATTGAATTTTTGGAGAAGGTTTTAAAATTACATATGGAGAAAAACATGGTTTTAAATATTTAAAGTGTTTCATTTTAAGGTAAACAAATGTAATGTCTTATTCCATATAATATATGAGGATGGAATTTTATTAGATAAATCCCAATTTTATGTTATTCCAACACTTCCTTACCCAACCGTTTTGAGAAACACTAGATCTTTTATAGTCCATTCTTGATTTTATTATTGTATTATTAGAGACAATTACAAAATTTCATTCCCTATAACTAACCAACTCAAGAAGGAAACTCATTTTTTTCTTTGATGATTCATGTAAGGAATATTTTGATATATTTAAATAATTTCTGACCACTTCCCCCATAATATATCCATCAAAATATATTTTTTTCATTATGATTCTATATGTATCTTCCAAAATTTTAATAGTTGTTTAAATTTCTTGAATGATTAGGGGGTTTCCATAAGTGATATCCTACACTTCACATAACCTAAACGTCACCCAGAATCAATTCATTGAAATAAAAAAGGAAATTTTGACTATTATTGTAGATCTAGAAAAATAGCACTCTTATCTTTTAGAAAAAAGTAAATATTTATTTTTATAACTTGTATTTGACCTATTTTATAAATAAAGATGAAGAAAATGCCATATTAAAATGATGGATTCTACTACAGAAATAGTTTTACATGGAGATCAAAGATAAGAAGGGCTGTAAGAATATAATATAATACCATATGAGGCAATTACCTCACACATCAGAGGTATAACTGATCACTAAATATAATTTGGATGACTCAATTCCTAATAATAAACTATAATAACTCAATAAATTTCCTTGTAATATTGAAAATGTAAGTTTTTTATTCATATAAAATGTTCCCTTATTTTATAAAAATAAAATTACAAGATTAGAATATAAATCAAAATATTCTTCCTAGGATGAACTAGCAAATGGGGGGTCAATACCAAAAAGGGAAATTAAATATGTGATATCTTTTAGACACACAATTGTATGTGGATTAAATTTTGGACATCAATCAAATACTAGAACAATTTTATTTGTTGGATTGTTTTCTCCATCAATTTTGACAATTCAAATGGTTTTCACAAAATGTTTCCCAAATGCCAATTTTTATAATAAATTTCCTGAATATATGATATTCTCAAAAAACAATAATTTTATTGAAATATTTCATCTATGAGTATTAGATTTGGTAGTAAAATTTGATTAGTACTTTGGATTTTAGAACATAACTTTTCATCTGTAACATGTTTCTAAGCAGAATAAAGAAAATGAAATATGAACTAATAATTCAAAAACAGTGATTGAATTTCTAAAATTAATTATTCAAGATAGGTTTGGAATAAAATAATATATAATATGTGATTATAGAACCCAATTCCATATTAATAATATTGAATAATTTATGAAGACATTTGGAGTACACTATAAAACATCTATTTCCAACAAACCATAATAAAATATTCTTTTTGAGGTATGCAATAGAGAAGTAAACATGAATTTTTTTAAAAATAGTGCAACCCAACCACACAGATTATAGTAAGAAAATATATGATGAAAAATAGGCGTAAAAACTACCTATAAAATCCCCTATGGTATGTCTAAAAACAAATTTTCTATTGAAAACATTATCACTTTTCTGTTGAACAGTAATAAAAATCATACTAGGATATCAGAAGATTGAAACTTATTTTTGGAACCACTAGAGAGTAGGGTTAGGTATATATGGTGGAGATTACAGATTTACTAAGGCAATCATATAATAATTCATTAAAATTAAAGTATAAAACATTATATACTCTTGAAAAATTAATCAATAAAATATAATTCTATGTTGGATACAAAATATTTGTTATTTACATCAAGGATGAATCTCTTCCCTGGTAAGATTTATTTGATGTGGACTAGGCCATACCTAGTAACTAATAACAATCCTTTTAGAGTAGATGATATTCATGTACAAAGATAAAATTATTCATTTAAGATGAATGAATAACAGATGAATATGTTTCATAATAATACATTGAATAAACCATTGGATGAGGCCCATCTCTTCCTTTTTGTTGGTAAATTGAGCACTATTAGGTTGTATCTTTCCCTTATATTGGCCTAATTGGTTACATTATTTATAACTGTTTTTTTTAAATAAATTATATTGTAATTCAATTATAATTATATCCATACTAAATGTATGGGGATAGAGATAATGTACCAAAGGGTTTAAATATAAACAACATGTTTTAGTGCCTATTCATACCATCGTTTTGAAATTATTTTTAAAAAATTATAGTTTTTTAATATATATAAGTTGGATAATAATTTTTTCTTAACTAATTAAAGTAAAAATTAAAATTTTAGGATTAATTTGATTCTTAAATAATAAACTTGAGTGATTTATTTGGAAATATAACCTTTATTTTATTGAAATTTTGTATTTAAGCCTAGGGAAATGGAGTGAAAATTGAAATATTCTTTGTGGAATTATAATTTTTACAGGCGGCCACTATGATTTGGAAATGAATCTTGAGTTAAGAGACCCTTTTGTTTGAATAAATACTAAGGGAGACTAACTAAAATAAATTCCTATATTAGACTATAAAAGCTAGAAAAAATTTTGAAATTAGGATCATAGAATTAATCTTTAAGAAAATGGAATTGGTTTTCTAATTTTAATCCATTAGTGCTTATTAAATTAGTTCTTTTTCGACAATGGATTTCAAAACAATGGTTATGAAAATTCAATAAATTAATAATGTTTCAATTTATAAAAAATAAATTGATTTGGTTGAGTGGAATATTGAACCCAGATGAAGAATGGGAAATTAAAATTATAAAATTTTCATATATAAAGTATCGATAGAGTCTAAAAATGAAATTTGGTTAATTATTGTTAGGAATTAAGGATAAGTATAATTGATACCTTTGAAAATTTTAATACACATAAAATGATCAAATTTACATTTGGATTTGGAATTTGAATATATAAAAGTAATAGAGTGTGTTAATGTCACATAAGAGGACTATCTATTTGTTGGAAGAATCATTTTTTCTCAATCAATTCAAATTTTTTATTTAAAATTATGTGGAAAATCATCTTCTTATAATTCAGTGATTAATTTATTTAGAGTAAAATAGTTCATGTGTGGGGTGTGATGTGTCCAATTTTGTTATAAAAACATACCACTATATCATTGAAAATTACCCGAATTTATTTAAAATCATCAGTAAGCATTCACGTTTTTTAATTAGAGGAAATTTTAATCAAATCAGTAAAACTATTCAATGCTTATGATAAATTATTTATTGTTATTTTAAATTTAATGATTAAAAAATTCATTTATTTAGAAAAAATTGATATTATTTTTTATTTTGATTTTGAAATGTGATTATTTAGTTCAATCATGAATTAAAATATTTAATAATTTATTATTAAATTTAATAATTTATATATATTTTTCAATTAATTTAAAATCACTAAATTTTAATTATTTCAAAAAATGAATTGAAAATATTCTAATTATGAAATTTCATTCTAGATTTTTTGAATTCGATCATGATTTTCAACAGAAAATAAATTGTGATTTAGACGAAAATATTATTTGAATTGATTGATTTTTTTGAATTTTATTTTGTTGTTGAATTATATTGTGGAAAGGAATCAAATTTTGAATTTTTTTAATTTCTATAATTAACATGATTAATTATTACATTAAAAATATATATTTTGGTAAATTATGCAGGATAAGAAATTGTTTATGTGGGTGTGTTACCATCGGTCTACTATCACATGGCTATAAATCATGATTAGTTTTTTCACAAATATTATATTTTTGGTCCTTTGTAACCACCATAGGTTTACAACTACTATATCATTAGTAGAAAAAATTTATTCTATGATTGGCCTTGCTATCATTGATCATACCATTTTAAATCCTTCTACTATTTTATATCTTTTCACCACTAAGGATAAATGAGAATAAATGTTCTACAAATACCACTACCTAGTTTCTATTATAATTTTACACCACCATTTAACAATAATTGTTCAAGTTCTATTTTGATCATTGAGGAAATATTATTATTTCAACTTTATCTTATATCGCCATAAGAACCCCATGTGTCCGCTACCACCACCTCCAACTCCCTTCGGTCTATTTTCTATCATTTCTTATCTCTTATACACCCAATAATATAAGGCACCAACCATAATTTATTATACTGAAATTAATATCGTTGGATGTAGGAGGCCTCATTTGTTCCCCACCAACTTCTTTCAGGTCTGTAAGAGAGTGCAGACTAGGTGATCGATCAAATGACATAATAATTCACTAGAACCCATGTTAGGTTGAAGACACTTGAAGCCGTAGATATGTTCCTAAGATCATAGAACTTGATTAAAGGTTCCCAATAATTCCCACACCAATTTCCACCATCCAATATTTCCTAATATGTCTAATGTAGAACTGATTACTGTCTAAGAAAACTATTAATGAACCATGTCCATCTTCAATGAAGATCCAAGCATGCCACTATCTCATCACCAACATGAATAATCCTATCCAATCCCTCAATTTCCAACCAAAAAAGAAGAAGCAAAGTTTATTACATATATATCCAAAAAAAAGCTTGCCTCTCGATTTTTTTATACACATGCACCCAGCAAGTTCGTCACATATTGGTATCACCCAAAATGAAGCATCGATTTCCACTATAGCAATATGTGGTAATGTTATCCAACTTAGATTATTCACATCTATTTAATATAGTGTGATCATGGGAAAACATTATGTAATAATAATATTCAAGTGATGGTATTCGAGTACCTCAGAGGTTTACATGTGTCAATAATCCATATAATATGAATTTATTAAGGACTGACATTAAAATAAATTATTGTTATATAATCTCTAAATACATTACAAAAAATTAAAAATTATTGAGCATATAATGTGGTGGGAAGATATGTTTGACCATCTCTTTAAAGGGAGATCTATTCACCAAATATGGGATACTTCTTCTATAATCACCAAATCAAGTTGCTGGTATGTTGATTCTATTTCTTCAATTTCCTTATTTCATTCTTAATTACATGTAAATTTTTTATAATACTGTTATGATAGAATATTATATAATTAGATATTTTTATAAATTAAATGACCACATTTTTTATTTATGAATTCTAATCATTACAGTTTGTTCTCATACTATATTTTCTGTGGATATTTATGGTTTAATAAATTAGAATTTTTGTTAGATTCTACATTCAAATTATTATAATATAATTGCCTATATTTCAAAAGAATTAAAATAAAATAAGATTGAATTCATAAGATATGATGTAGTTGGATAATATAAGGGTGACTGGAGACAACTCATTACAACTCTATGAATTGATATTGGATACAACAATCATTTTATTTATCTATGTAATTTTAAATAACATGATAAGAGTAATAAATGACGTATGATATGATTATATGATGAGTAGGTTTCAATTATAATTCTTATACAATAGTAGAATTAAGAATGATCTAATCCCATACCATTATTCTGAAAAAGTTTGTTAATATCAATCCATTTCATCCACTATTACAACAGTTTAAACCCAATATGCATGATTAAAAAACTATAGTATTTTATTATTGAGTTCCACTTTAATACATTTTACTTGGGTTAAAATGTTTCATTTTATAGATGCCCCATGATTTTATGGATATCATTAAAAATCACTCTTTCTAGTTTTTCAACCTGAAATTATTTTTTACATATTCTTTTTTAAAAGATATAAAATTTTACTAGTCTATGTAATGTGTGAGCCTAGAAAGTATATTGTTGAATTTTCAAGAGAATCATATTTTTATTTTTAATCATGATTAGTATTGTGCCACATTCAATTTAATATTTAATGTTATTAAATATTGACAACTGTGTATAATATTTAAGGTCAAATAGATTTGGCCATAATAATTTCGAAGATTAAGGACATACAATTTGGACCAATAAAGAAATGTGACAACACAAATGAGTGGTTCAAGAGTGTGAAACATTTCAATACCATTTTATTTTTGAATGAAAGTTATTTATTTCATAAATTGATTTACCATAGTTTAGAAATAGTGAAAGGAAAATGGATAGTCTAGGTACACACCAAACAATATTCGAAATTATTGGGACCTTATAGTAATATTAAATTAGCATATTGAGTATAAACATTGAGTGAATTTGATTGATAGGATTAACTATAATTATTTTGAGGGAATATATGGTTAGGTGATCTTTTTTATATGATGAAAACATGATTATGACTAGTTATAAGGGATAAATGCTTAGAATATTCACCAACACCAACAGAGGAGACTTTCCTGATTTGATAAACACATGTCCAATATACATGGAGGTTTTATGTTGATTCAAATGATAATAGTTCATTATAAGTTATATGTAAATAGAATATTCATAAATTCAATGGGATACCCTAGTTTATTATTAAACAATATTTGGTTATTAAATAATGAAAAATAGGACTGGAAGAGGAAGTGGTTTTATTATTGGGTGAATAACAAAATGTTGAATTATTGTTATGTGTCACATAGTAAAAAGAGTCAAGAAAATTTTAGTTATTGCATGGAAATATATATTTTACTTCTATAGAGTAACATATTTCAATATTTAATTTGAATTAGGAAAATACATCCTTGTGTGGAGATTTTATGGGAATGGAATTTGTATATAGGTTTAATATATGTTATCTAGACATCATTACATATATCATAATAACAATAATAAAGACACATGTTTTTCATGGAAATGATAATAAAATTATAATCTTAAAAAATAGTTAATGATGGAAAACCCCAACATTAGTTAATGAAGGAATGAGTTATAGAATGGTAAAGAGGAATGGAATGAAGGTGAAATTTGAGACTAGGTCTGAGATAGGTGATCTATAAATCTTTACATATTTTGTTATAATAATAATCAGTTTATATATAGTACCTAAAAACGGTATTTATTCCAATATAGATCATGTTCAAGGAGAAAATGAATTAATGATTGCCATGGAATGAAAATAATTGAAACCTGATGTGATGTGCTGAATTCATAGTACCAGAAAAAAATAAATTGGTCCTATTTTAATATAGGGCCATTGGAAGACCCCAATTGAATAATTAATAGAACCAACACACAAGGATATAGTGAAATGTTTGGGTGAATGAGATCTAAATATAAGACTGAGGAAGGAAACTCAAGTTTCATTATATATACTTAAATAATATTAATTATTCCACTGATAGTTCATAGAAATAGACATTGTGTCGATCTGTATCATGATTTGGGGAATGATGAAATTGTTTCATCCTATTGTCATGTCATTTATAGAAACCCAGCATGAACTGGTTATGTGTCAGACCCCAGGATGATATAGTAATTTTATTGAGACGAAATCTATAGTTAGTCCTACGATATATGATCTAAATATCACTACATATCTTATTATAACATGAATCAAGACACATGTGGTTCATAAGTATTGGTGAATTTCTTTAGTTCTCGTGAAGGCTTTGGGATTGTAAAAACCATAAATCATATAATTTTTTAAGGAGAAGGATGTAATGAAAGGAATCAAGTAATATGAAATATATCTCTCCATGTAATTTATCTATTACGTAGGGTCGAACTTTATGTTTTGTAATTTAATATCATTTGAAAATGGATGATAATGACATATACATTAATTTATTATGATTAAAATATTTTTGAAATTTATTTTATGTTTCAACGACTAATATCATATCTATGAATTTTACATTCATGTAAAATAAAAATTAACTAGGATCTATATAATCCAGTTCTTGATAATCCATTCATTTGTGGTATGCTTGATATCCTCTTTATTCATTGTGATTGGGACTGACATTTACTAGAGTATTCCATGTAAATGATATAATATCCATACAACATTTCTCTTATTTCGAGGGCTTCTTCACTAACATGATTATAATTATGAAGGCCAATTCCAATTCTCGTTATATAAACAAGAAAAAAAATCTATTCCTATTGAACACTTATGTGATGAAATTTTGGTATACATTGAGGTTATATAGTGTGTGTAACCTATTCTTATTGATTTTCTCTAATTCTTAATGTTGGATCTATTAATTTAATTCTTCAAAAAACTAATTTTAAATAATATTTTGGATTAAAGGAAAATTTACATTGAAGAGAAACAATAATTTTATACCATATAAAAGTGATTATGCAGTTGTATGTGTGGAATTATGGGTCACGGTGTGATGATCCCCTAAATAGTGAAGGTGTTTTTTCATCCAATAGTTATTATCCTTATCCACCATATTTAGAATAATATTGGTTACTGTCTTATTTAACGAATTAATATATCCATTTCCCACCAAAATATTACATTATGAGTGATTGGACTAGTTGTTATACTCTTGGTATATTTCAATAACATGAAATCATAGAATTTTGTATAATTGTCTATCATAACTATATGATCACATACTAATTTTTTAATGATATTAGATTTCATGAATATGATATTTGGATTTATCCTAACCTCTTTCAAGGGTACACCGTCAAACCAATTAGACAATAAGTCAATAATAATAAGAACGAAATAAAAAAAATATCTATGGCTAGAGGATATGGACCCATGACATATATATCCAACACAAAATATGTATAAATGTATTAAATAAATTTTAATAACTTGATATATAAAATTCACATGGATTTGAAATGAATAAAACTTATTGGTTAACTCTATGTAATCCTGGATCATTTATTTCCCAAAAAATAATATACTTATAATCTAGTGGAGGATAATGGTTTTTAAATTATGATAATTGCATTAATCAATTTTAACTTCTATTATAGTAATGGGGTACTCTCTTTGAATGAACATAAAAAGGTCCCCATTACAATCATGTTTGGATAGTCCCATTATCGTGATTCTCTATTATGGGATATATCCAATAATTCTGGCATAAGTATGATAGGGATAATTTTTTCTATAAATTGAGGTATAATTAACATCATTTATCTCTTCCATATCATTGTATATATATGGATAGACCAACCTGTGTTGTACAATGTGATTCATTATTTCAACATGATCTAGATTATCTTGGGAGGTTGCTTTGTTTTCCAATGTCTCAACTTTTTCATTGTTTGAATGATGAATTTATAACATTATCAACTCTAAAAAAATCTAAAATGTCAAATAATAGACATAGTAAATAAGGGGTACCATTTATTCTTTATTGATGTATTCTACCCCATTTTTTCAGGTCTCTAAATAAAAAACACCCATGACATTTAGTATGGTTATTGGTATCTGTTGATCCAGTTTTAAAATTATAATGAGAGGTTGATATTATACCTCATTATTAATGCATCCTTTTGAGTAATAAAAATAATTTTTTTGAAATAAGGAATCCTTTAATCAATATTTTTTTCTTTTGTTTTTCAATCTTTATTCCTTTTAAAATCTATGATGATCTAAAAAATTATGTTTCCAACGTTAACGAAGTTCCAAGGTCAACCATGGATATCCATATTTAATTATGACTCTTATAGGGTTGGGTGAGCTTATAAAAAAATATTATAACAACTTCCATTATATTTCTTTATGATACAAAAATTAGATCTAAAACTAATATATATTCCTAATAAATCAAGATAATCTTCTTTTCATAATGGGGTAAACAAGGATGTGTCAGAGTAGGTCCACATGAGAAACCAAGTGAAATTCATGATTCATTGTGTAATTCAGATGTTTTATGGACTATAAAGATCAATGAAATGGAGTTTATAATTATATTATTTTATTGGTTCTCAGCATAAAGAATTGTTTTTCAGAGGTAATAATATTTATTCTCTATACTTTTATCATTATTTTGGGTTATTAATGCACAAACATACCACTCTATGGTTTTCACATAGAACATAACGGGTTCCCATCTATAAGAGACATCAAACCTTTGAGCTATAAAAGGTTCTACTTTGGGTCATCGATGTATTTATGGAATTCATCACCGTAATAATAAGTTAATCCTTTCATAATAATTTTTGTGAATGGTAATAATTTACCAACCTTGTTGAAATGGTGTTCATAATATAGTTTTAACATCTGAAGATTCCTATCTATTCTAGTAGGTTTATATGAGGGGGAATATCATGCATTGACTTAGTTTTTTTAGGGTTTACATTGAGGTTATAATGGTGTACCTTGAAATATAGTAAATTTCATAATGTAACCCAAATGTTTAATTTTCATTTTATGATGACACAACTTTTCAAACACTGCCTTGAGTTTAATAAGATGATCACAATGCTTCTAGGATTTGATAACTAGATCATCATCATAGCCTTCAACTATATTACCTAAAAATTAATTGATTATATGGTTCACGGTGGGTTGGTAAGTATCACCATAATTAAGTAATAAAAATTGAATGTTATGATATCAATATACCCCTTACGATGAAAGAAATGTTGGACGGAGAAAGAGAAGGAGTGATGGCAAGAGGGGGGTGAATTGCCTTTTAAAAATTAAATAACAATTTAAAATCAAAGTTAAAAGAGCAGCGGAAATAAATGAGGCAAGACACAAAAATTGATAACGGAGTTCGGCTTAAAACCAAGTCTACGTCTCCGCTCCCAACTCAATCGTTGAGATATTTACTACCGCTTCCTTTTTAATGGTTTTAGCAAGAAACCCACTAGACTTTACAGGTAGTCTAGAACCTATTACAGCTTGCTTTTAAATGGTTATGCAAGAACCCACTTGCTTTAAATGAATGAGCAAGAACCCACTAGCCTTCTTACAGGTGAAGGCTAGCTCACCTATGTCTCAAGCCTTTTAAAGGAAAGGCTTGACCAACCTCTTCACACCTTAAAGGTGATGTGAAAACCCAATAGAGAGGATGAGAGAAATAGATGGGGGTTTGTAGGAACAAACCCAATTTGATGCTCAAAATAAATAAAGCAATGAAAAATCGTAATGGAGGAATCCTTGGGCGCCAAAGGATTGATTGGAGTTGATGAAGGGTTCTACCAAGCTTCTTTGGTGGTACTCCTTGGATGTGGAAGTGAGTTGGAGCAATTGGGTATTCTTGAGGGAGTCCGCCGGAGATTTTCCAAATGATGAGAAATGTATCCGTGGGCTTCACAATAGTTCCGAAAAAGTTCTGGGGCTTCCTAGTCCTTTATTTATAGAAGGGGAACCCTCATATGGCCTTTGGAGGTCTTCGGAGCCGTTGGAAAAGGCTTCGGATCCGTTGGGAGGCAAGTGGACAGGTCTGGTCAAAGGCCCAACAGCTAGTTTGACTGGCTCTACCGGCTGACCGGTGCTAGGCCACCGGTTGGCCGGTGCTTGAAAAATGGAAGAGGGCTCGGGCTCAGGCACCACCGGCTGGCCAGTGAGGAGGCCACCGGTTGGCCGGTGCTGAGGCAGTGGCTGACACTTTTCTGGCTGGGTGCCACCGGCTGGCCGCTGGTGTGACACCGGTTGGTCGGTGGTCGGGACAGAGGGATGCCTTCTGTCCAGGCCACCATCGGCTGGCCGGTGGTCTACCACCGGTTGGCCAGTGGACTGAATTTCAGTCCACTTTTGCTTTCAGCCTTCTTGCCCCAATTCCTTGGCAATCTGAAATTATGCCTATCAACCAAAAACACTTAAAAAAATATTAAATAAATAAGAGAGTGATTGTGATCATGAAAATTAAACCATGAGGGGTACGAGAGGTACAACAATCTCCCCCTATTTTGATGATCACAATCACCAAAACAAACAATGTAAAAATGAAATGAAAGGCATGCTTTAAAAGATAAATGGGAAAGTAAAGCAAAGCATGAGAGAAAGATTTCTCCCCCAATCAACCAAGAATTTCTCCCCCTTTGTGATTATCAAAATAGCACGGGGCATAAAACTTTATTGAGGGAAACGTTGAAAAACAAGATAGAGTTTTTTAAACCAATTGAAATTTTTGAAATTTGAATTGAAAGTTTTGAATTGAATATTTTGAATTGAAAGTTGAATTGAAAATTGAATAACAGTTTGAATTGAATGTTTTGAAATGAAAATTGAATAACAGTTTGAATTGAAAGTTTTGAATGAAAATTGAATAACAGTTTGAATTGAATGTTTTGAATGAAATTTTTTGAAAATAAAGCAAAAAGGCTTACACAATCCTAACTCCCCCTAAATAAAAACAACAAATCACCAGGGAGAGGTTTTTGAAACCGAAACAAATTTTGGCCCGGTGAGACTCGCTAAGAGGGATTTTTCAATCCACACTTGTCTAGTGGCGGGTCTTCTACTATAAAATTCATCATTGAAGAAAATAGTTTTGGGCCTACCATACCGGGCATTTTTGCAATTGCACTCATAGATTAAGTGCCCGGGTTTTTTACAATAATTTCAAAATTTAAATTGAGAGCTCCCCCTTACAAAAACAGTTGGAGCATGGGAAGAGGAAGCTTGCTTGGAATAGCCAAGCCCTTCGGTGGTTCTAGATATGCGTTGGGAACCAAGCAAATTGTTCAAATTTTTTTCACCTTGGGTGAACTTGGCAAGGGATTCCCTTAAATATTTAATTGTTGATTCCATAGAATCAACATCGGGAAGGTTTTGAAATTTGAGGGACAACTCCTCCTTTTCTTTGAGAAGTTGTTCCTTTTCGGAAGAAAGTTTTTTGAAATTCTTTTTTAAAGCAACAAATTTGGAAGAAAGTTCGTGAAAACCTTCCTCTAATTGATCTCTCGCATGTTGGAGATCCTCATAAGACATGTGATTGAAAGAATTTGAATATGAAGAACAAGAGGAAGAGGGGTCGGAAGATGTTACCTCATGAAATTCCATGAGGCATTTTTTACCATTGTCACTTGAGGAGGAGGAGGATGTGGAGCTATCACTCCATGTGGATTTGAATGCCTTCTTCTTCTCCTTTTGCTTGGCCTTTTTCTTTATGAGTGGAAAATCGGGCTTGTAATGGCCTTTCTCGCCGCACCCGTAACATGTTACCTTGGGCTCGGATTTCTCGTTGGGTTGAGCCTTGCGGGATTTCTTCTTCTTGTGCTTCTTCATGAATTTGTGCATCTTGCGGGAAAGGTTCTCCATTTTGGAATCGCCGCTTGAAGAGGAAGACGTTGAGGAGGAGGAGCTTTCTTCTTGTTGAACTTTGAAGGTGATGTTCTTTGAAACTTTGATCGGTTTGCCTTCCTTTTCAGCTTGCCTCTTCATGGTGATCTCATAAGTCATGAGTGATCCGATGAGCTCTTCGACCGGCATGTTCTTTATGTCTTTCACTTCTTGGATTGCCGTTACTTTTGGTGCCCATGTGCTTGGTAGGATCCAAAGGATCTTCTTGACCATCGTTTCTGCAGACACATCATCACCAAGGGACTTTCTCCCATTGCAAACGTCAGTAAAGCATGTAAACATTTCATAAATAGATTCGGATGGATGCATGGAAAAAGACTCGAAATCTTGACGGTACATATCAAATCGAGTATCCTTAACTTTGTTGGTCCCCTCATGGGTAACCTCCAATAGTTTCCAGATTTCATGAGATGAGGTGCATGTGGAAACTCGATTGAATTCATTACGATCAAGGCCGCAATGTAGAGCGTTCATGGCTTTTCCATCAAGCTCGAAATTTTTAATATCGGCTTGGGTCCATTGGGATTCATCGGGAGAAGAGAGAGATTAACCATGCATGACAATTTTATAAATGGGATAGCCTATACTTCTAAGAAAAGTATTCATGCGGGTTTTACAATAATTATAGTCGGTTCCATCAAAAAATGGAGGACGACCCAAAGAATAGCCTTCAGGGGCGAAAGAGGTTGAAGCCATCACAATGGATCTTGAATTTGAAACCGGTTAGGGTATTACTCAAATTTTCCTCTGATACCAATTGTTGGACGGAGAAAGAGGAGTGATGGCAAGAGGGGGGGTGAATTGCCTTTTAAAAATTAAATAACAATTTAAAATCAAAGTTAAAAGAGCAGCGGAAATAAATGAGGCAAGACACAAAACTTGATAACGGAGTTCGGCTTAAAACCAAGCCTACGTCTCCGCTCCCAACTCAACCGTTGAGAGATTTACTACCGCTTGCTTTTTAATGGTTTTAGAAAGAAACCCACTAGACTTTACAGGTAGTCTAGAACCTATTACAGCTTGCTTTTAAATGGTTATGCAAGAACCCACTTGCTTTCAATGGTTGAGCAAGAACCCACTAGCCTTATTACAGGTGAAGGCTAGCTCACCTATGTCTCAAGCCTTTTAAAGGAAAGGCTTGACCAACCTCTTCACACCTTAAAGGTGATGTGAAAACCCAAGAGAGAGGATGAGAGAAATAGATGGGGGTTTGTAGGCACAAACCCAATTTGATACTCAAAATAAATAAAGCAATGAAAAACCGTAATGGAGGAAGCCTTGGGCGCCAAAGGATTGATTGGAGTTGATGAACAGTGCTCCCAAGCTTCTTTTGTGGTACTCCTTGGATGTGGAAGTGAGTTGGAACAATTGGGTATTCTTGAGGGAGTCCGCCGGAGATTTGCCTAATGATTAGAAATGTGTTCGTGGGCTTCACAATAGTTCCGACAAAATTCCGGGGCTTCCTAGTCCTTTATTTATAGAGGGGGAACCCTCATATGGCCTTTGGAGGTCTTCGGAGCCATTGGAAAAGGCTTCGGAGCCGTTGGGAGGAAAGTGGACAGGTCTGGTCAAAGGCCCAACGGCTAGTTTGACTAGCTCTGCCGGCTGACCGGTGCTAGGCCACCGGTTGGCCGGTTCTTGCAAAATGGAAGAGGGCTCGGGCTCAGGCACCACCGGCTGGCCGGTGAGGAGGCCACCGGTTGGCCGGTGCTGAGGCAGTGGCTGACACTGTTCCGGCTGGGTGCCACCGGCTGGCCGCTGGTGTGACACCGGTTGGCCGGTGGTCTGGACAGAGGGATGCCTTCTGTCCAGGCCTCCATCGGCTGGCCGGTGGTCTACCACCGGTTGTCCGGTGGACTGAATTTCAGTCCACTTTTGCTTTCATCCTTCTTGCCCCAATTCCTTGGCAATCTGAAATTATTCCTATCAACCAAAAACACTTAAAACAATATTAAATAAATAAGAGAGTGATTGTGATCATGAATATTAAACCATGAGGGGTACGAGAGGTACAACAAGAAAGACACATGATTTATCAATATCACTTTCCATTTGGATCTGATTATAGCTAGCGTATTTATCCTTGAAACAAAGGTCTTGAAAACTATTTGTTTCATCAAAAAGAAACTCACTAATCAGGAATGAGAAATAATACTTTAGATAGTATTTGTTCAAATAATTTAATTCAATGTAGACTCTGATTTTTTAGTTAAACTTCTATACAGGGACAATACTTTCATTTCATTTTTAGTATTAAACATCCTATATGAATTTGTATTTAACATGCTTATCAAATTTTGTTTCGGACATGGTTTAATAAATTATATTTATTCACAAAGAAAATTTTTTATAGTCATGGTTGTTTTCTGGAAAACCCATGTAAAAAAGTAACTACTTAGGGATTTAACCAGGTCATATATATATATATATAATTCCATGTGAAGACATATCAATGATACTTGTGGAATGAGGTGTATTATTTATTTTAGTGATCATGGGTTCACGGATTAATTATAATCACGAGTCTTCATCAACACCAAAATTCACTAGACTGAGTTTATTAATGGTGTTTATGAAAACATCATCAAAAGTAGGTAGAATGCACTCAGTCTTTTAATCCTTACCTTTATGAAGAGAAGTATATATATTGATCTCTTGATATATGGCAGATTTTTTATGAATGTTAACATTTCATATATGGTTACACAATTTTAAGATATATGAGGCTTCATTGAGAATAGATATCATCATATGAAGGGAGTAAAAGTTTCTTAAAACCCATGTTCTCCATTAAACAGTCATATACAACCAGTCAGAGATTCTATCCTATAAAGGATATATATTTTCAACCTTATATTTCAGTGGAGATTCTCCAGGTGAATGAAAATTTATATAAATTTTATGGGAACCTACTCAACTATTGAATATGGTTATTCAAGGGAAGAATCTTACACACCCTTTTATGAGAGTAATGAAATAAAAATTTCCATATCCACAGACAAAACATGAAAATTAATATCCAAATATATATATATATATATATATCACTTTAATAATTTTTATAGAAAACATTATGTATTCACTAATTCACTCCTTGAGCTGATGATAGTTGATTATAGGCAATTAGACACAATAATTTATTCAAATGTATTTACTAGTGTAAACTTCCCATCCCTTTTGTTGTATCCCACATCAATTTATTATTATTTTTATGATTTAAAAGCTGATTTCTTACCATGGATTTCCTTGATCTACCAATCAATATATTATTTTATACATTGATTATATGATGAGGGAATTATTAACTGCATGGGTTTCCACAAAAATCCTAGTAAAGAAATGAAATAAGTGTCTTGGTTGTCCACAAATAATTTAGAGTCAGATACGAGATCTCCAAACTATGTCTTAAACATGATCCACCTGAGAAGACATTTCTCACATTTATCATATTAATGTATTATATGACTTAATGTAGTAAAAATATAATGTTGTTAGAACCAGATATAGTTTTATTTTAGAACCATTTTCTACAAAGGATTTCATATATTGATGAATTTATTTTTATAGAATCATATAAGTGTCTAATATTTTCATTGCATGGTAGTTTCATAGGCTTATTTAGGATCAAATTGATCATGTGGTTCACATTAAAACCCTTATTTTCATGGTATTTATAAATTTCAACAACATTTTTCTCAAACTCTTCTGGAAATGAAGGAGCCTCAATAATAGATTCAATGACTTCATGGGGGAGGGAATCAGAATTTAGGATTTAATGAGTAGAAGGATTGATTGATTGAATTCTTAATTCATCAAACTTCTGAGATAGTGGATTGTATTTCCTTCTATTTGGATTCTCCGGACATTGGGGATTATGGGTCAAATCTACTAATAATGATGTCTCCCACCCTTTATTAGGATTATATAGAATATTTGACTTTTAACAATTATTATGAGTTACAATTTTCATTTAATATGGTTGATTAAATATTTATACAAATTTAAAATAGTATAATAATGTATTTGGATTAAATATAGATCTATAATTCTGAGGATTATGCTAATTATCGTGTTGAGATTATTTGATTTCTTACCTTTCAATATCAACCACATAGATGATCATTGAAGAAATAATGCTCGAATTTCATTTCCCACAACATCATATCCTTCCTCATAATCTATGTGCTCTTATATTATTTTTAACCTGTAATTCTTCTTAATAATAGGAAATTCATCAGTGAAGGGATCCATCAAATGGAAAATTTTGATATATTAATATGATGGTTCCTCATCTAATGAAAATTAAATTTAGTTTCATGTTTGCATTCCATTTGATGCCGAGTTTCATAAGATGAATAACATTTTGATAGGGTTTGGTACTAAATGGACAACTTATTGACATTATTTACTCTATAGATTTCAATTTCATTGACTTTTAGAATATTTTGAAAATGAAGATACAACCTTGATCGGTAATGGGGGGATTGGGGCTCTGACTGGTTGATTCTGTCATTCTACAGTGGTTATGTGTGCATTATCTATATATTTTTGGTTATATAATATTTACATTTATATGAATTTCCATGTGGGACTTCATAAAACCCTCCTTATTCTTCTAAAAAGGTGTTATGAACACTAATAACCTAATTTGGATGATAAAACCAAATTACGTGCCTGGTATCTATCATTCTCTATAGAAAAAACTTATTGAAAAATCAATCCTTGAGGTTTTTCCCTAATATATGTTGATAAGTATAGTAATAATTGTGATCATTAAAACCAACAACATTTTTTCTTTTAACTTATATTAGTGTATCTAGGTTCTTTTCAATGTAGGAATTAAAATTTATACAAATTGTTCTTTCTAGAAGGTGTACAACTTATTCTTGCTATTCTCAAATTTCCTTTAATTCACCCCATCATTATGATTGATTTCATATGTTTCCCAAAAGGATGTACAATAATACTGTTGGAAGGATCAAGACATCAATTAGGAACTGAATTTTTTTTGAGAGTGATGGTATCCATTTCTTCCATTCCATATTTATTCCCTTATATTTATGATATCAAAAAATTATTTTATTTAGATCCTAAAAGGTTATATCTAATATTTTTTCCCAAAATGTTAAATAATCATAACCCATGTGGTTACATTAATGTGATTAAAGGTTTTTTCAACTAATCTCATTGATTCTTAATAAGTATTTATAATATCTTCTCTTTTGTGAGTTTCATGTTTAAAAATAAATTAAACCTTTACACCATGATATGCAGTATACAAAATCTCTCATTTTCTCATTTATTTAAATTTCATATTTCAATGATAGTTTTCCTTCATATCGTTGAGATAAAAAGAAATAAAATGATCACTAAAGATATTCCTAGCCACTAATGGATTTATTTAAAAAATACTTATACCAAAAAAATTGTAATTGTAAAGTTTGTTTTAACTACTCTGTCCTTACTGCATATAAATTCTATTGAATCCCTAACATCAAACTATATAATTATGTGAATTTCATAAAATTTTCTTCTAGATCTCACATGACCTTAAATTTTAAGAAGCTTGGATTTCTATATTTGGGTGGAAGAGGAGTAAAATACACCCACATTGGATATAATAATATAACCTGGTACATTTGTTATTATCATCCATTCATGGTTTCTATTAGAGTACCAATATATTCATTAGATACATAATGTTATTAAGTTATTTCATATAGATCTCATAAATGAGTGGGAATGGTTATCTAGGCTTTATATTGCCATCCTATCTCGGTTCACAGCTAAAATCTAAATTGAGTTGGATTGTAACTGAAAACTTGAAATGGTGGGGGTTGAAAAAATAGAGGAGGAATATTTGGATAACCCAATGATATTAAGGTTATTTAGAATTTTGTATTTAACAATGGGTTGGTTGGACAGTCTTACTTTTCCCTTGCTGGTTGAGAAATTTCCACCTATTGAAATGGGTTGACTATGGGTTGCTTGGAAACCAAGACCTGATAATTTCACTTGGTAGAAATATTTCTTCAAAGTAGTTCAAAATTAATTAATCTAAAATTTTCTATCTCGAATTCATACTGGGAAATATTTTCCATAATGTAAATAGGTACATAATCTATAGGTGGGGGTGGGAATAGATACAACAACAAAATTTCTTTTTTCTTTTATAAAAAAATTCGGATTTGATGGTTATATTATATTTTTAAAAGTCCCTAAATCCTAATATTTAATCTAATGCTAGAAAAGGACACCTAATCATCTCAATAGATTATAGACATAATTCTAAACAATTGTCTCATTATCATGTTACTTTGAATCTGTATTAGGATCCACACCATCGATGGTGTTTAAATCAATAACATTCATTGAGATCATGGACCAACCAAGGTCACCCTTGATTTGGGAACGTCAAACAATATGTGTAAAATATAAAAAGGAATTCTTAATCCCCATGGACTATAAACTAGTTTTAAGGAATAAATAAGCACACCATATGAATTTTTTTAATAGAATCACAAAATAGTTCCAATCCAAGAACCTGACAAAGAAAAGCATGATTCAGTAGAGTAATTTGAATCATCTGATTGATACATCAACAAATAAAAACAATTATAACATTTCTAGAAACTATAACCATCAAAAATATAAAAAAATTAATCATTTATATAGATTGAAAAATCATGTCGATAAATAAAAAAATGATGTGATGGGAGGTTGAATTAATATTACCATTAATGTCTAACAACCACAAAAAATAATAAATAAAACTAAACAAACCCTGTGAAATAAGTATTATGTTCATTTGTTTCATCACCAATAACCATATAACTTCTTACATGAATACATATTTCCTCTATTTGAGGCTTTACCTTTACCCGAATCTTCCAAAATAAGGTCTCCTTACATCAATTTGGTGTATGTATGAAGTGACCAACACTTTCCAAATAGGATCCCCCCATGTGTTTCATGAGTGACTCTTGTTAGACAAAGACATAAATTATTGTTTTATATGAACAATATCTAATTGATATTTTACCTTTTAGAGGTAGAATAATAACCAAAAACCATTCATAATTTTAGAATTAAATTATATTCCATAGAAATAAATATTCTACAATCGTGCCCCATGGGAGAAAACTATGTCCTCTATGGCCATAGTTACATTAGTACCCACATATAAACTTATGATCTATTTGTTTAATATAATTTTAAATTAACACTACTAAAGAGATCACGACTTATCCTAGAAGAATTATGTTATCTATCCAAGACATCACATCTGATACAATTCTACGTAATATAATTATTTAACAAGTGGATTAGTTATGATTCTATATTAAACTATGACCGTCATCAATGTTTAATATGTTTAATTTGTGTCGCACTATCCAAGGGATAATGAATTCTAGTATCACTATTTTGATATAGAGCCTCAGTATGGGTTGACCACTTAGGGGGTGGAGGTGGGTGAGTCGGTAGATTCTTCTTATGAATTCATTTTTTAAAATTCATCCTCTTGAACTTGTTAAGGTTATAAATACACTTAATATTGTCTCCCAGACTCACCTTGTAATCCCTAATACTAACAGATATTAATGTTCATAGTTTTTTAATGGTTTAGAATAGATACCTACCTCTTTCATTGTTGGTTATTCACCAACATGGATTATCAATTATAATTCAATCTCTACACATGTGATTATAATGAATCTAGTTCCAATCGAGAGTCTCAATTTTATTTGGGAACTAGCCAAACACCTTCTTGATTTGGATCAATCTGAGAGCCCCCTTTTACTCATAGCTCAAAACATAAGACTTCAACTACTCCAGACACCTAGTAGAGGGTATCACCTATGATGTAAGGGAAGATCTACTATAGAATTATTCTCTAATGTTCACCAAATACCATGTAGGATATACCTTTTTCATGTACTCTTCATGTATATTAAATAACATTCGATCATGTCTGTTGGCCTTACCCAATTGATTATAATCACATATGACTAATCAATTACATCATTGAAAAAACACATAGTTAATGAATCCTTAATAATGATGTCCTAAATTAATATAGATGTGTGTAAGGGTGAACAAAAATATTAACAAATATTAATATATAATATCTCAAATAATGACAAATTGCTTCTTCTAAAATTTATCATCTCAATTGAAACTCATCAAATAGAATTCATGCATGGAAGTGTATTTGAATTTGAAAATATTGTTTCTAGTATCTCGTATTTTGTACATGTTTAAGAACATGCATGAATGAATGTATGTTTTATCCATGGAATTATTTCCTTATTTTCACACACTCAATTCACTTAAGTCTCGTGCATTCATGTTATCACATGCATGTAAATTCTAACACGTGAAATATGGCTTCCTTTTTCCTATGCATTGCTCTCACATTATTTATGCACATTCTATACACTGTATATTAGTTTAATTCCATTGAATTTGATTCATGAATGTGTGCCAAGTATGTTCTTAAAGAAAAGATGGGTGAAGAACGACCTACCTCCTTCTTTTCTTAGCACATAATTCTAGTGTGCACACTATTTTATGTGCATATATTATTCTTCTAAAGTGCTACCTCAATGTGAAATGCTTTCATGTAGGTGTAACACTCCCCTAATTATATAAAACTAACTGTAATGGGTCTTAGATATATTTAATCATTCAAGGACTTCTTATTCCTTAGGTAATGTAAATGTGATCATTGTCTCGATGACTCAATCATGTCTCCCAACCCAAGAGGCTTCCCAGACCTCATAATTTTCTAAAATATCGGGAGATTTGATAATAATAACATCCCTTAATGCTTCATGAAATGTTTTATTAAAAAATTCTCAAGATAATTGTGCACTAGTTGATAAATTCCAGGATCCTTATTCCTCTTTAGGAATGAAAAATGATTCATAAAACATACTTTCTTTCAGGAAAAATTTCATGTGCCCTCCTTTTTCTGAGATCCATCTAAAATATTTATATCTAAATCAATCCATACCATTCATGGTATCTCCCTGTTTGTAGGAATATTCCTCCACCTCATATCCATTATTCTAATCTATGTACATGACTCTTTCAATGCCTCAATATTAATGTCATTTCATAGATATTCCAAAGACCCTATGTTTGTTGGGATATCATTTATGTGTATGATTAAAATATGGGTTTTCCCTTCATCTATTATAATTTTCCTCCACACATGAATGTGAAAAATATTTCAATCAAATAACATTTATTTGAATCCCAAATTCATAGAGGCATCAAATTTCATCTGTAACTTCATTTTCATTCTCCCATAACTCATTCTATTTGATTTTTCGCATACATGAAAGATGAAATTGCATTCATCATATCAGTTTGATATAAAATTCTCATGAATTTTACGTGATATTAAATGAAAGATACATGCTCAATAATTGTTTTTTGTATGTGTCTTTGGTGAACTGGATCGCCTTAGGAGTGGTCTGAAGAAGATGATGATCATAGATCTGATTGGATGTCTCACATAATCTCAATCAAACGACCAGGATTATATGCGTGTCTTTTTAGTAGAGTTATAGTGGCATGAATCTCACTATCCTACATCAAAAAAATATACAGTTGGTGTGTGGTATATAAAACAAGCACTATGGGGGATGACTCAGTTAATTCTATTCTCCCACTCTTGGTACCACCTCATACCGATTCTTTTCCACATCATTCCACATTGCATGGTGGTGTAGCCACTTCTGCACTCTATACACAGGTTCCAATGTAGGTTCACATTCACACACCCATTCCACTTTAGTTGGCCTTGTGTTGGTTCCCTTGGTTTTGGTTGACCCTCCATGGTCCCACATATGATTGTGGTTGATCCAGCTTGGTTTTCCCTTTGGTTGGCTATATATTTAATTAATCCTTCAATAAGATGCCATAGAATGTATCTAATTATAAAAAGTATAAAGAATTGAATGCTCAAATAAAATAACAACCCACCTGTTGGCGCCAAAATATGGCACGAAAGGAAGGGATGAAAAAGAAGGTTGGCCGCTGTCTCGTGAAGCACCGACACGAAGCACCGACGCGAAGCACCCAGAGCATCACGGTCTCACGAAGCTCCAGAGGCAGTAACTCTCCACGAACGCATTTGACGTTCGAGAGCCCGCTGCGAAGCTCCAGAGGTGGTAACTCTCCACGAACGCATATGACGTTCGCGAGTCCACCGCGAAGATCTAGAGGTGGAAACTTTTCACGGACGACGTTGAAGTTCACGAGCGCGCCGCGAAGCACCTGAGGTGGCGCGCAAGTTCTGCTTCGCGGCGCCCCTTCCCTATAAATAATGGAATCCCCCTGAGTCGCGGGGATGGAAAATCCAACCTTTCAGCTTCTCCTCTCCTGAATCGTGAAGCACCCTTTGCCCTCGGGAATCATGAGCTCCGCGAGGTACTTCTACTTCGCGTGACGCCTTTGCTTTTTCTCGTTTTGAGCCCCTCTTCCGAGAGGGATGATTTTCGCGAAGCTCAAGGGCATTCGCGAAGGAAGGGGATTCCCAAGGGAACCCGAGCATCCGTGGAGCGTTTATGCTTCTCGAAACACCCATGTTGTACAAGTGATCCCTATGCTAAGGTAGGATCACTACGCATCGCGAAGCACACTGCTTCGCAGCACCCTGCTTCGCGAGGCACCCCTTCTTCGTGAGGCAGTGCACCGCGAATACTGTTCCATTTCGTGAAGCACCCTCCACTCACACCTACGCCCCCATGCTAAGGCCAAGGCACTCCACTTCGCGAAGCACACTCCTTTTCTTGGAAATTCCTCTTCCCGTGCGACCCTCCAGGTTTTCACGATGTGATTTCAAAGTCCCATGGACAATACCACTCATAGCGTTGCTTCGCCTAATGCTTCTTCGCATAGGCACACTAAAGGCTATTGCTTCTTCACATAGCCACGCTAACGTGGACCCCTTGATGGTTCGCTCCACAACCCCCCTTGACTATGGACTATCCAGTACCTTCCCTCCCCCAAGGACCAGAGGGTACCGGTTATGTAATTCATAGGGGTGCGGTGTGAACCCACCTCGTCCGAGCTGCAGGACGTTAAACTGCCAAGCCCCACGTCCTCAACACATGACGTTAAACTGTGACCCGACCTCGTGCCTCTCACGAAGGGTCCCCCCCAGCACGAACATTTTTTACGCCACTCGTCCCCATGGGAGTGGAATCACCCATCCACAAGGGATGATATCCTCCTTATTGGAGTGGCGTATGTTCTCAGGAGAAGGGCGGCCCTAGTTCCCCAATGGATGGCTGCACCCCTGCATCTCCGTACTTCCCCACTACCAAGGTCAGTGGAGGGAGTGATAGGGAACGAGGCACCCCCCATCATTGGTCCTGAGTCCCTCTTTCGCTACGCTTTGTCGCACTTTGGGCCTCCATCCTTGAGTAAGTCTCATCACCATGGGCCACCTAACACTTAATCCCCTCTTCGCTTCTCACGGACGCATCCATCGCGACGTGATCATTAGGTCCTTGCAACCTCTTGTTTCTCACACCGAGCATGACTCATGTGGGCTTAGAGTGAGAATCGACCCTGACCCCTACCATCAATGAACTACGGGGACTTTGATCCCTGTCAAGGCATGGTACATAGGAGTCCTCCATGAGATTCAATCCGCATTACTCGGTCGTTCATTCACGTCGAGTTTCGCCCTCATCCAGCATGACGTTAAACTGCACGCCCAGTCCCGCATGACGTTAAACTGCATACCCTTGTCCAGCATGACGTTAAACTGCATGCCCTCATCCAGCATGACATAAAAATGTATGCCCCTTGTCCCGCATGACATTAAACTGCACACCCATTTGAACTACGAGGTCTTTGATCTATGTCAAGGCGTGGTACGTAGGAAGCCTCCACGAGGTTCAAGCCCACCCATCATCCAATTCACGTCGAGTTCTACCTGCGTCTAGCACGACGTTAAACTGCAATTCTAGTTCGACGGAAAGACATTGTGACCAACCCAAACTACAAGGACTTTGATCCATGTCAAGGCGTGGTACGTAGGAAGCCTCTACGAGGTTCAAACCCACCATCCAGTCGTTCCGACCTCATTCACGTCGGTTCACCCCCATCCCGCATGACGTTAAACTTTATTCCCCAATTTGATATATGAGGACATTGATCTGTGTCAAGGCATGGTACGTAGGAAGCCTCGCTGAGGTTCAAGCCCAAAAATCATTGGCCCAGACCGTCTCCTTGCCGGTGTGCCAAGCCCCCCCCCCATTTTCACCTGAACTACGAGGACTTTGATCCATGTCAAGGTGTGGTACGTAGGAAGCCTCCCAGAGGGTCAAGCCCATCTCCCATCGGACCAAGGTCCCTCATTTATGTCAGTTCGTCGACACCCACCGCCCGTCGTTTATTCACGTCAAGGTTCACCACTGTCCCACATGACGTTAAACTGTATTCCATCAATCCTTTGAACTACGAGGACTTTGATCCATGTTAAGGCATGGTACGTAGGAAACCTTCCCAAGGTTCAAGCCCACCACTAGTGGACCCACGGGTCTACCTTCACATCGGTTCACCGATTAAAACCCTTTGAACTATGAGGCCTTTTATCCATGTCAAGGCATGGTACGTAGGAAGCCTCCCCAAGGATCAAGCCCACCACCCATCGTACCAAGGTACACCTTCACTTTGGTTCGCTGACAATTCCCATCGGACCAAGGTCCACCATCACGTCAGTTTGACGACGCATCGGACCAAGGTCCACCTTCACGTTGGTTCGCTGACAATGCCAATCGGACCAAGGTCCACCTTCATGTCGGTTCGACGACGCGTCAGACCAAGGTCCACCTTCACATCGGTTTGCTGACGATGCCCAACGTCCCAAGGTCCACCTTCACGTCAGTTCACCAGCACCATCCCGAATATGCAGACTTTAATTCCCTGCCACGGGGATACGTAGGAAGCCTCTTCAAGGCTCAAGCCCAACTTCACTGTCGCCCTTGCGATGGTCCCATTTCATCCCCCCTCCACTCCATTCATCCACCCATCACCCATCCTGATTCTCTCCCGGACCGTCATACCTCGGTGAGACCATGTCGATACGCTCCTCTTCACATCCGCCCATGGGCTGGCCCCGGTATCGGCATCCCTTCAAGGGAAATCCCTCAATCCGATCTATTCTAGCTAATGCTCCGATCGGGATGATCTGTCTCCCCTGGATGTTAAACTCGCAACGTACCTTGTGTTAAAACACGGGAATCTGAGGAAAACCTCAGATATGTGCCCACGGCATATAATTTCCTATGCTCGATGTGGGATGCCTTGGGCTTCCACACCCTCAAAAAGCCCTGTGATCAGGGATAATAGACAGACATGTCAGGTTCCCCAGCATCCAGACACGCTACTGATGCCTCAACATGACTACTCCCCGGACTGAAGGTTTCTGCCCTGACCGAACCCTTTGGAATGTCCCAACAGAAGCAGTGTAATTAACTGGCGCCCATTGAAACAAGGCACTGGGAAGAGTTTCACAAACAATGTATTAAATTTATGAGGGAGACTCGGACTAGGTGACGAGTTCTGAGGAAGAATCCACAGAAGGAAGAACTGACATCCCATCATCCCGTTTTGATCAAGGAGCAGACGTCCCTGAATAAGGAGTGAATGTCGCATGCCTTTGGAAAGCGGGAACGCGGGGCAACAAGCGCAATGCGTCCTCCTCCGCGGACGGACGGATGCGCGCGCCCCGGCGAAAGCGTCGGAAATAGAAATGGTGAACCCGATGTGAAATTCGTCTCCTAAATATGGAGATTAGTAGCGTTCAAGACACCAGTAAATTGATGTGTCACTGGATCCCGATATCTGGTACCTGGTCCCGCCATGTAAATAGCGGGCCTGTCGTGAAACTCACCGGAAGTCGAGGAAGTAAAACGTGGGGCACTCCGTTCTGCAGCGTGTTGGCGTGGATCCTTCTTACAGAAGTGGAGAATGGAAGGACGTTGGGGAACTAGTTTTCAATCCTTTTCCTCTCAGTGCTGATGAGTTGATCCCTTCGTTTCTCAGGAACCAGGTTGCTGTTACAGAGACGCGATCATCGCACGCTCGCCTACGCAGGGGCAGGGGAAACATCGCCACAGCCACCCCACATGGCACCGCTACCACCACGACGGCCGCCGCATCGCAGAATACGGGGCACCCATGTCCACTTTCCCCATCAGAGCTCATCCAGCGAAGGGTGATCAACAACCTCGTGCACAGGTACGAGGAGGAAGGGGTCATCCCAACTCGCGATATGGGCCGCTTGGACCTGGAGGCCTCCAGGCCCCTCCGTCAACACCGCCCTAACAGGACGCGTAGGGAGCCCCTGCTCCCCACCCCAACGTTCAACCATTTCGGGAGCCTGTCCCCGGAACGCCTTGACGAATCCTCGCCTTACGCTGATGAGGTGGGCGCCGTCCGGTTCAGCCTGCTCAGGGTCCCAACCCAAGGGCTCTAGGAAAGAGCTCCCGCCCGGCTGCGTCAACACCACCGTCCGACTCCGCAAGAAGAGTAGGTAGACCATCCCCCTGCACCACCTGCACCCGCTCTCCTGACCCAATGTCAGCACCGGGCCCGGGCTGAGGATGCTCGCCCAGTTGCATCGATGTCGAAAGCTACAGTGTCCCAAGCCACCGCCGACATGCATCTTGAAGTCCCTGCATACACTGATTAGGGTCACTCTTTAACCAAACCAGGATCGAGACCCCAACCGCCCCACGGGCAGGCTGGGTTGACTCTCCGGGTTGCAGGCCCGAGTGGTGATCGTCGTGAACTAACCTGCGGTGATGTCACCCCGTACGGAGGCCTTCCCCGTACCACTACTCCATAGAGCGTGGGACTTCCACACTCCGAAGTTTGTCATGGAGGTATGCCTTGTGCTACCCCCATCCCCAAGGAAGACCTGTCCCGCGACAGTGACGCTCGGTGAGGAAACCTTTCCCGCACCCACTATACAGGGTATGGAGTCCATCCTCCTACCCCTGACCGTCGATCTGAAGGCACTGCCCATCCAGTCCTTCTCCAATGTGGGGGCCCTCCCTACGTCCTCTCTGCAACCGGTGAAGGTCCTCCTCTCCCCAGAAACTCGAGGAGTGAAGGTCAGCCTCGCTTCGCCCGCATCGACCATGGAGGTCCTCCCCATGCTCCTGCCGATTCCAAAAGAGGCTCCGCCCCCATGGGTTTTGTCCATGGAGGTCCTCCCCATGTACCCTTCGACATTTTCCCTGGTTCCCCTCGTACTGCGACTATCTCGAGTGGGGGCCCTCTCCGCCACAGCGCCAGCGCCTCCCCGAGACTACATGATAGGGATCAAACCTATCCCGAAGAGCCACCCTGGGGCAGGAGAGTGGGTTGTTGCCGCCACAAGAAGAGTCCTGGGAAGGCCTGAGTGGAGATCAAACCTGCCCACTTCTCCGACTCTGAAGCAGAATGCGACTCAGCAATGGAACCTTTTCCCAGCTCCTCCATATCAAGGACTAGGGAAGGAACCAGACGCTTTAGCCTCATTCTCCCAGAATATGAGGTTCACCAGATTCCCATCTCTCTCGGCAGGTACATCCGAGAGGAAGAAATCTTGGGAATTCCGCAGGTCTCGACTGCTCAATCACCGCCATTGTCACCAGAAGCACCCTCTACCTCTACCAGAGATCATAGAGAGATATTTTGGGGGCCAACGATGGTAGAGTGACGACATGACATGTCGCCCGTAGCTGCAACTCCTGTGCCGGAAGCTCTGGCTATCAGCCCATCGTATCGTGACATCATGGCCAGGTCACCTTACTCTTCGGAGGATGGCCCGGAATTCGGCGGCTAGTCAGCTGATTCGCCGTATTCTCCACGGCCGAGTTTTCTATCCCAGAGGTCCGCCTCGGTATCGCTACCGGTCCCTCAGCCACCCCCGGTTGATGAGTGGGGCAATACAGGGCCAGACCCCGAGTCCGAACCCCGGAGCTTCTGGGGTATTTTGCAGCCGATTACATCCTGGAGAAGTTCTGGCTGACGGCGGCGCTGAATTTTCACGCACCAGAGTCACTTACCCCTGAAGAAGTTGGGTGATTTTGTCGAACCCTATGGGCGACACACTTCCGCCTTCGTTACGAATGGGTGGTATACCCCAGAAGTCGAGAGAACTTCGAAGAAATCAGCGAGCAATGCCGCATAATCGATTAGGCCGCACTCCTTGTGGCCCAACACCCCGAGTTGCCAGGCCGTCAGAGCGCCCTTCAATGGAAATGTGTTTAGAGTTTCAAAGTACTCCGCAGAATCGTCAAGGAAGCTACCCCCCATGTGCAAGTCCGTGGTTGGGGACACTATGTCGCTCTCCTCTTCGACCCTATCCGACGACAGCCCGATTCGCTATGTGACATCGAGGACATGCCCTCGAGAGGGGTCGCGGTCCACATGGCTGACGTAGTGGAAAAGGAAGACAATCTTGATTTCCTTGATAGAGACTTACCCCCCCGAGGTCGTACCGCCACTGCTGGACCCATTAGGGAGGGTTACCCGTCAGCAGAGGAATCTGCTAGGCCTCCTCGTACCCACCGAGTCGTTGGTACTCGGTCGAATTACTGGCAAGGGTAAGGAGCATGTCAGAACTGTAAAGCACTTCGACCCATCTGACTCTGTGCAGAAAATGGACAAAGACCCCGAGAAGGCCACGTTACGCCAGCAGCTTGCTAAGCAGAAGAGGCTGGTTGATGAATTCTTGGCTGAGCGCGCCACAGAGCGGCGGCCTGACTATGGTAATCCCAGGCCAGGGCAGCAGGGGCAGGAACAATTTCCCCCCAGCGAGATGCCTCCGGGAAACCCTGATCATGCTACTGCCGCAGATAGGGCAGATGCCATAACTTACAGCAAGATGGCGCGATATGTCTCGCCAAACCCCCCCCCCCCCCCGAACGACGGGTCAATCTGAAGAATCCAGTCCGGGTTCCCCCAGTCGCCCCGTAGGTCGTTCCGCCAGTTGATCCACGAGATTCTGAAGCCTTCTACCATGTTGAAGAACCTATAAATGCACTTTTGGTTAGGGATCCCCATCAAGTCAGGTACCCCCACTCGGATGATTTTATTGCGGCACTCACAGCCCACTTCGATGCGTTGGAAACGCAGCAGGTGGCGGTCCCACCGGATGGCAAGCCCTATCACGCGTGGGTGGATGATATGCTCGCACCTTCGGGTTTTGGGAACCCCACTTTCTTTCCCTTCAACATGACAGGGGACCCTCCACAGCACTTGGAACATTTTTCTTCCAGGTGTGGCCCCATACTGGGGACCCCGACTCAGCATGAAGCCGCCAAACTCCGGTGTTTCGTACAGACATTGGAAGGTCCAGCATTCGTCTGGTACAGCCAGCTCCATATCAGATTGGTGACCGGTTGGGAGGACCTCCGCCGGAAGTTCCTATACCATTTCATCTCCACCACGTGGAAGACCATCATTGCAGACCTCTTCCAGTGCAAGCAAAGGCCTGATGAGCGGGTTGCAGATTTCATCGCCCGGTGGAAGGGACTTACGTATTCCCTCGATATGCCACTGACTGAGGAGAAATTACTGATGATGTGTGTGGGGAATGTCAAAGAGGAGCTGGTACCCTCCCTGATTACCCAGAACTACCCTGGAGGGTTTAGAGATTTCTCAGATAAGGCTCAGCGGCTTGAGGAAGCTCTGCAACAGGCTAGTCAGGCACGTTCGTTTCCCCCTATGATCCCAGACAGGAGGTCCACCGGGGTTGAACCTGCCGCGGTGGACAAAATAGAAGCCCATAGGCAGCTCGAATTACTACCAGCGGCACCATCCCCGTAATCCCATAGAGGTCCTCCACCTCAAGCACAGGCTCCTGCCCAGCAGCGACCGCCTCAGAATCGAGAGGTTCCCCCGCGCAATGCGCCACCGCCACCCAGGAGAGACAATCAGGTGTTGCCTCATCGGCAGGCCCCTCTGGACCCTCGTCATGGTCAGGCCCCCAGGGCCCCATATCCAGAAATAAGGCACCAGACATATTCGTTCAACGAAAATCAGGTCCCTGGCTACTTCCGAAGTGCTCTAGAGAAAGGGATTGTGCGCTTACCCGAGTGCAGAAGGCCAGTAGAGGCGAATCTCACCAATCACCCCAACTACTGACCTTATCATCAGATTCTGGAGAACACCCTCAAGAAATTCTATGTGTTTAAAGACTGGCTTCAAGACCTGGTCAATAACAACATAGTCAAGTTGGGCCCGGCACCAGCACAATTGGTGGGTGTCTTTGCAGGATTAGAGATCGGCAGCGACAGCGAAGGCGAGTGGCAGCAGGTTCCCAGCCGCGGATCTCAGAAATACGATGACTGGATGGCTCGAAAAACCATCGTCTGTGCCCATGGTATCCTCCGGGAATGCCTGAAGCAGCCAGAACCTTCATAAGAAGTAGCCAGTACCTCCGCATCGTCTTCACAGTCGACCTCTTCCCAAAAGGGCAAGCAGTGGCGACGTAGGAAGAAGCAACGCGCACCGCCGTTGTCGTCGTCATCCCACACTCTCGGTGACTTTATGCCCCCTTAAATAGGGATTCCTCCCAGAATCCGCCTAGTGGTGGATGACTCCTCGAGCAACAGCCAGGGGTATGCTTAGGTTAACACCATAGAGCTGGTAAATCCCTATATGACTCCAGATGAGGGGGAATGCCAGGCGAACCTCCCCAACGTTTCCAGCCAACGTCAACGTCAGCGGAATCGCAACCGCGCCGGTCATCGAGGTACATCAACGGGCACTATCAGCCAAGCCGTGCACGCTACTGAGATCGGACAGCTGGCTCAACGTAGAGGTCAGCACGCGCAACCCCATCTAATGCCCTCAGCTCTACCTCCCCCGCCATTTGTGCTACTGGATCAGGGAGAGATGCCTCGTTCGTATCACAGTCAGTCTTGCCCGGCTACAGGCCAGCCTCCGCTATCCAATCCTAGTCCGGCGACTACTCTCCAGGCTTCAACTAGTAGGCAGCAGGATGTACCCAGTACTATCCGATCGCCGGTTCAACTGGCAGGGCCCGCTATGCCTCCAAATGCTGAACGACCTCTTGTAGGCAGAGGTTCGCGTTTGGCACGAAAGTATGATGTCCTGAAGCACTTTTCCATAATTTCTGCAAGGCTTTCTATCCTCGAGGCCCTTCTCCTTTCATCCAAAATGCGCGAGGCAGTTGCCGAGGCCCTAAGGAGCCCCCTCCAGTTTGAGACAGAGGTAGCAGCTACAGAAGCCTTCCATACTGAGACGATTGAAAACGACGAATGTCAGGCGGTTATCTCGTTCTCCGGAGAAGATAAGGACCCTCCTATACAGGGGCACATTCGCCCACTATACATCACTGGCCACTTCAATGGTGTGGAAGTCCGCCGTTGCCTCGTTGACACAGGTTCCGAAATAAATCTAATTTCGACTCGGACGTTGCGAAAGTTGGGTCTGTCTGAAGGTGATTTAACTCCCTATGACCTCGGAATCCAGGGGTAGGATAGGACCGAGAAAACCCCAGTCGGTGAGATCCACCTGAAGACTCAGTTCGGTGGCTTAATTGCCAGCACCAAGTTCATGGTCGTCTCTCAGAACACCGCCTACAACACATTTATGGGTAGGCCATGGCTCTATCTGCATGCAGTGGTCCCTTCGTCGTATCACTAGTGCCTCAAATACTCACTCAATGGTCGAGTAGGCATGCTCCAAGGAGATGTGTCTCCCTTCACTTCTTGTGAGGCCCACTATCTGGATGCGGGTTATTACAAATGTAAGGATAAGAAAATCCTATTAAGGGAGGATGAACCCGCCCCGGTCACAAGTGATCCCTGGACAAGCATGGATGATGCCTACGTCCTCCCGATCCACCGATTGGAGGCCACGACCCCTGAATGGGGCAATGTTTTGATGTTTCAGGTACACAATGAAGGCATGTTACCGTGTCCAAGCGACGGTGTAAAATCACCACGTACTCCTACATCAACCAGGATCAGATGATCCCGGAACCTCCTACCCCTGTACGATACTGGAATGTCAAGCTAATGACAACAACAGTACGCCATACATGTCTCTTCTGCCAGGCTGGAATCCACCGAATCAGGCCGACACGTCGCCACTACTTTGATATCATCAAAAGTGTCCCCTTAGGCCGAAGGCTAGATGGGATAGGGTTGACCTCCTTCATTGCTATGGTCTCAATGGCAAGTGAGTCTCCTGATATGATGACCACTACTGCCCGATCCAGCACCATCTTCCACTCAGGTTTTGATAGCCCAGAAGTATCTCCCGTCATTGGAAATCCCCCCACGGGTGTGGAGGAAGACCCGGAGGATGCTCCCCCTTCCTTTGAGGAAGGCGTCTCTACCATGGTTGATGAACTGGTACAAGTGATCCTTGGTAGCGAGGAAGATCTGAAACCCACATTGATCAGTGCAGACATGTCCCCCGAGGAGCGGCAACAGTACGTGGACTTCCTTAAACAACACCGTGACGTGTTTGCCTGGAGTTACAAAGAGATTCTAGGACTAGATCCCTAGGTAGTCGTTCACCATCTGGGCCTCCCGGCAAAACATCGTGGGTTTAAGCAGCCTCCCAGGAAAATGCACCCTTCTCATGGTGCTATGGTTGAGGCCGAAGTTGACAAGCTTATCAAATCCAACTTCATTAAGGAAGTCCAGTACCCCAAGTGGATTTCCAACATTGTGCCAGTCAGGAAGAAGTATGGGCAGATCAGAGTTTGCATCGACTTTCGCGATCATAATTGCCACTGCCAAAAGGATGACTTCCCACTCCCGGTGATAGAGTTATTGATTAACGCCACAACTGGGTTCCAAGCACTCTCTTTCATGGATGGGTATTCCAGGTACAACCAGATACAGATGGACCCCGAAGACGAGGAGTCCACTTCCTTCAGGGCTCCCCAAGGTACCTTTTTCTACCAGGTTATGCCATTCGATTTGAAAAATCAAGGTGCCACTTATCAGAGGGCCATGCATCGCATATTCAAGCCGATTCTTGGGACATTGGTGGAATCCTACGTAGATGATCTCATAGTCAAATCATGTCAGCGCCAGGACCATCTCAAAGTCCTTGAGAAGGTGTTTGGTTTCCTCCGTTCCTGTCACCTGAAGATGAACCCGTTGAAGTGTGCCTTCGGGGTCACCTTTGGGAAGTTTCTGGGCTTTGTTGTCAGATACCGAGGTATCGAGATCGACCCGGAGAAGATCAAGGCCATCATCCAAATGCCTCCCTCGAGCAACATTCGGGAACTTCGAGGCCTTCAAGGCCACTTAGACTATATACGCCGATTCATCACGAATTTGGCCGGTAAGTTTAATCCATTTTCCTGGCTCATGAAAAAGGGCGCCGCCTACGAATGGGATGAGGAGTGTTGGACCACCTTCGAGGAAATCAAGCAGTATCTGCTCCAACATCCGATCATGATGCCACCCGTCTCTGGAAATCCGCTGGTCCTTTACATGACCGCCTTGGAAAGATCCCTCGGTGCGCTGCTCGCCCAGAAGAATAATGAGGGTACTGAGAACAGTCTCTACTATCTCAGCCGAATGCTTCTCGATACAGAGGTCAGATACTCCCCTATCTAAAAGAGCTGCCTTGCTCTCGTCTTCACCGTGTCGAAGTTGCGACATTACCTGCAGCACCATGAGGAGCAATTGGTCTCTCGGGTAGACCCACTGAAGTACATCCTGAACCGCCCCATGCTGACTGGCCGACTAGCACGGTGGGCAGTGATTCTCCAGCAGTTTGATATCAGGTTTGTACCTCATAAGGCCATTAAGGGACAGGCGTTGGTGGACTTTTGAGCTTCCCATCCAACCTCCGCAGATCAATCCCCGGACCTGGATTTTCCTGATGAGACGATCCTCTCAGTCGATCATGTCGTCCTGTGTTGGAAAATGCATTTTGACGGCGCCTCCCGGAGCCCCACTGGCAGGCGGCTCAACGATCCCAAGCTCAACCGAGTGGGCCTGGGTATTGTCTTCATTACCCCGGTGCAAGCCATCCTTCCATACTCGTTCTTGTTGTGAGAAGGTTGTACGAACAACGAGGCAGAGTACCAGGCTCTCATCACCATCCTCGAGTTGGCCCTTGAGATCCATGTGCGCCATCTACATCTGAAGGGATATTCCGAGCTGGTAATCAAATAGGTTAATGGAGACTATGTCGTCAAGAAGTCAGAGCTTGCACCATTGCTGGAGTAAACCCTCCGCCTAATGGCCCAGTTCTCTTCTCGACCAGAGGTTACCCATGTCCCACGGTCACATAATGGTCAAGAAGATGCCTTGGCTGGCTTGGCCGTGTCGCTCGCAGAACCCGAGAAAGATGATTTGATCATACATGTGGCACACCGGAGAGTCATTTCCCCCATCACCCAAGAGGAAAATGATGTCCTGTGGGTAGGTCATCTCACCACTGGACCCTCCACGTCAGGGGTCCCGGGTTCGTTAGACATAGTGGTTGAAGCCACTCCTGACTGGAAGGAACCTTTTGTCTAGTACCTCCAAAATGGTTGCCTCCCAGACGACCAGGCCGAGCGCGAGCGAATCCGACGCCGCGTGCTACAATTTACCCTCCAGAGCGGCCCCAGTCTTGAACGGATCCTTTATAATAAGAGTTTCGATGGTGTCCTCCTTCGTTGTATCCAAGGAGCAGAGATACCTCAAGTCATGCCAGAGGTTCATGCCAGTTCCTGTGGCGCCCATCATGCTGGGCTGAAGCTGTCCCATCAAATCTGGAGTTTGGGGTACTTTTGGCCCTCTATGATCCACGATTGTATTGGATATGCCAAGAGATGCCACGCGTACCAAGTTCACGCCAACATCCTGCATCGGCCGCTGGAGCCCCTCCACCCCACCAAGTACTCCTGGCCATTTGTCGTATGGGGACTTGATGTAGTGGGACCGTATCCACCGGCAACAGCCCGCCAGGGTAGGTTCATCCTGACTGCTGCAGATTTCTTCTCCAAGTGGGCAGAGGTAGTTCCACTCAAAGAGGTCAAGGCTCATTCCATCGTTGACTTTGTGAGCTCCAATATTATCCACCGGCTTTGGATCCCTCACACCGTCCTCACCGATAATGGCACCAACTCTTGAGTGGCTGAACTAATGAAATTGTACGCCAAGTACGACATCCGGTCGAACCATACCTCCTTCTACCACGCGAAGGAAAATGGACAGATCAAGGCGTTCAACAAAACCCTCTCTATCATTCTGAAAGAAGATGGTTGGTCAGAACAAGAAATGTTGGCCGGACAAGCTCCCCAACGCCCTCTGTGATTACCGGACAACGACTCACAACTCTACCCAGGTGACCCCATATTCCCTGGTGTGTGGAGCTCAGGCCATCCTATCCATTGAGATCCAGCTGCAATTGTTACGCACTACAGTCTATGATCACCAGACATCAGATGAGGTAACCAAAATCCGTCTAGCTGAATTAGAAGCACTGGACGAGAACCGGATTCGTGCCCTTCACAATCTGGAAAGGCATCAGGATAAGATAGCGAGGGCCTTCAACAAGATGGTTCATCTCCGTTCTTTCCTACAAGGCGACCTAGTACTGGACCTTCGAGCACCAATGATTCCCGGTAGGAAACCACCCAAATTAGAACCCAAAAGGGAAGGGCCTTATATCATCCATAAGGTTTACCCTAATGGAGCATACTCCTTGGTGACCCCAGATGGAGAGCGCATAACCCCTCCCACCAATGCCAAGTTCCTCAAGCGATACTTTGCCTAGGGAAAAAGGGTCCTTCATGACCTTAAACTGCATCTTCGTCCTACAAGACGATAAACTGTGAAATGGTCCTGCATGACCATAAGCTGGACGTTATGGTCCAACATGACCTTAAACATTAAAGTCTTGCACGACCTTAAACTGCATCTTCGTCCTACAAGACGATAAACTATGAAATGGTCCCTCATGACCTTAAACTGCACGTTATGGTCCAACACGACCTTAAACTGTAAAGTCCTGCACGACCTTAAACTGCATCTTCGTCCTGTAAGACAATTAACTACAAAACAGTCCAAGCTCTATGACATTAAACTATGATCTCCCCCCGTCCTTACTGCAAGACGTTAAACTACAATCCAGTCAGCCCTTCCTGAACGAGGATCAGCCTCAGGCCCCTTGGCCTCCTCGGGCCCCTTGGCCCCCGTCCTTATTGCAAGACGTTAAACTTCAAGCCAGTCATGCCTTCCTGACCGAGGATCAGCCTCAGGCCCCTTGGCCTCCTCAGGCCCACGGCCCCGTCTTCACCGCGAGACGTTAAACCACAAGCTGGTAAGGTCTCCCTGACTGCGGTCCGGCCTTAGGCCCCTTAGTTTTCCCTGAATTACCCTCTTGCGGGATTGTACGTTATGGTGTGGGACTACGTCCTCATTCATGTCACATTACTTGTTGTACCTTACATATCCCCAAAAGAGATGCATCCTCGTCCCGCATGACACTAAACTTCATCTTAAGAACTACGTGTGGATTGATTCCCATCATGATGGGATATGTAGGAACTCTCGGACGCCTCGTTTTGAGCCCAGCCCCAAGATTTTCTCTTCCACTATCCCCCCTAGGAATAGTTTCCTTGGAATATCTTTGTGTAGCGAGGGGTAGTCTTTCTTAGCCCCGCTCACACAACCCTGCTCACAGAAGGATTGTAAGGGTCGCACCATATTCCCACTCCCGTTCTTCTATCCTCCCACGTCCTCACCACATGACGCTAAACTGCATGGCCTTCAAGAACTATGTATGGCTTGATTCTCATCCTCATGAGATACGTAGGAACACCCGGACATTTTTTCTTTTGGCCCAGCCCAAAAGCCAAAATCTTACCCTCGGGTCAAGACATATGGCAGGGTGCACACTTTTCCACCAACTCACATTGAGCAAGCCTCGAACCGGCTGCACATCCCCCCTGCATATGTTTCCCACTTTCTTGGATGGATACAGCTATGCTTCATCCACTCCTTGACTGGGATTCCATCATTTTTTCACATCCAGAGGGACCCCCAAGAACTGCCTGGATACTATGCCCAAGGGCCCTCCTACGTATATGGGCCAACGTCCCCGAGGTTTTTCAAGCAACAAGCCGATACAAGTCCCGCGATACGAATTTGGTCAGTGGTCGATGGTCATCAGTTGCTCCCATATCAGGTCACCATAAGAACACAGTGTTTCAAACATGGTCAACAGTGTCCTGGATCTTCGGGTCCACCCCGAGATGTCCCAAACATCGAGTGCAGTGATTCGTTCTACCCCATCCCGAAGTGACAAACATCCCCCCGGGTGGTGCTAGCGATCGGGCCCATGGCCCCGATTCCCCATAGGGGTGTACGGTGTGGTGTGGGACTATGTCCTCATTCACGTCGGGATCATGTACCATTCTGTACGCCTTCCCTTACGAGGCCCAGCCTCAGGCCCCTTGGCCTTCTCGGGTCCCCGACCCCCGTCCTCATGTAAGACATTAAACTCTAGACCCGTCAGGCCTTCTTGACTGATGCCTAGCCTTAGGCCCCTTGGCCTTCTCAGGCCCCTCCGCCCAACCTCTTACCCGGGGTGTACGGTGTGGTGTGGGACTATGTCCTCATTCACGTCGGGATCATGTACCATGCCGTACGCCTTCCATTACGAGGTCCAGCCTCAGGCCCCTTGGCCTCCTCGGGTCCCCGACCCTCGTCCTCATTGCAAGACGTTAAACTGCAAGCAAGTCAGGCCTTCCTGACCAATGCCTAACCATCTGGCCCCTTGGCCTTTCCGGGCCACGGCCCAGGTCCTCTATTATGGGAGTGTATGGTGTGGCGTGAGGTTATTTACTCATTCACGTCGGTCTCGTAATGACCACTCCATGTACCTCTCCCTCCTGAGCTGTTTTGTCAATCCCTATTCGGCAGTTCACCGATGTGCCTAAGAGTACTCTGGTTTATTACCTAGAATGCCATGCTTTACTCAGACACGTCTGCACCCGCTTTCCAGGCATTGTGTATCCCTGCATTAGGACATCCATCATCTTTCACACCCGGAGGGACCCCCAAGAACGGCCTGGATACTACGCCCAAGGGCTCTCCTACCATTACGGCCAACGCCCCCGAGGATTTCGGACAACAAATCGACAAAATCCCGTGTTGCGAATGTGGTCAGCGGTCGATGCTCGTTTGTTGTTCCCAGCTCAGGCTAACGGGATATGGACGCTGCGTTTCCACCATGGTTAACAGTTTTCCTCTATCACCACACCAATCCATTAAGCCCAAAATGTCAGGTACACAATTCACACCCTTTATCACTTCACCGTGTCCAAGTAGAATCTCGGAACTCTTGGTACTTTTCCTTCGTGCACGTCTGCGCATTGGGGGAACAAGCCGCGTCAAAGGTGTCCTTCGGGGCTCTCTGCCGACTCCCCTTCGATGGGCGCCCCAAGTATTGCGATAAGGATCTTCCCCCCTTGTTTCCCACACCGAGTTTAGCTCACATGGGCTTAGGGATCAGGTTGACATCTGCGCTTACTCGGGAAGTTGCCTCCATCCTTGGTCCGAGATCTATGACCATAAACTAAGATCCTATCAGAACTACGCACAGCTTGATTCCCATCCTAATGGGATACGTAGGAATGCCCAGACCTCCTGTCTTTGGGTCCGGCTTGAGTTCAGCTAATTCTACTCTCGGGTCCTGCCATCGGGACCCCGACTACGGGACCGCATGGCATAGTGCGGGATTATGTCCTCATTCACGCCGGGTTTGCAATAGCTGCACCACACGCACCCTCGTTCTGAGAGTTAGCCCTCTTATTCCTTATCCCACATGACATTAAAAGGTACCCTCCAGAACTACGTATGGCTTGATTCCCATCCTCATGGGATACGTAGGACCACCTGAATGTCGAGGATTCGGGTCCAGCCCCACCTCTTTGAGATCTCCTGATCTCCCGGTCACCTAGGCCACTTGGTCTATCCCTCTCCAGGAGGGGGATATGTAGGTATGATACAAGGTTTTGGTCACCATGTCCCCTTCCCCCGGGAACCCGCCATCTCTTGGTTACCCTCAATTTGAGTCTCTTGACCCCTTGCAGTGGTTCACCCATGTGTTAAGAGTACTCTGGTCTAGGACCATGATTGTCAGATTCAACTTGATCAAGTTCCTTCCACTTGTCAAGCTTCGTGTTCCCCTCCATTCGGGCTTCCATTACCTTTCACACCTGGAGGGACCCCCAAGAACGGCATGGATACAACGCCCAAGGGCTGTCCTACCGTTACGGGCCAACGCCCCCGAGGGTTTTGGACAACAAATCGAGAAAATCTTGCATTGCGAATAAGGTCAGCGGTCGATGCTCATTTGTTTGTCCCCATTTCAGGCTAACGCGACAGGATTCTATGTTGCGAACATGGTCAGCAGTAATCCTCTATCTTCATGCCAACCCCTTCAGTCCTCGAATGTTTGTTGCATGATTCACATCATTCTCCACCCCATCATGTCCAGGTGGAATCTCAACACATTTGGCGCTATCCCTGAGTTCACCATTTCATGTCAGGGGGACAAAGGTGCAATATGGCGTCCTTCGGGGCTCCCATGGTCCGAGATCTAAGACCATAAACTAAGATCCATCCGGGACCACATTCAACTTTATTCCCATCCTCATGGGATACGTAGGACCTCCCGGACGTCCTGCCTTTGGGTACATCCTATTTAGGGAGCCGGTCTCTCCCCCATGTTTCACCTCTTACCTCTATATATAGGCCCCCCGGCCTAAGGTCTCCCTCTCCGAGTGGCATATAACGTGATGTGGGATCATGTCTCCATCAATTGTGTTTTATAACACTATGCATGTTCCCCGCCTAGCATCGTCTCTGCTACGTCTGCGCTGCAAGATGATAAAATACATGCTTGGTCCTATCATACGACCCTAAACTGTGACATTATCGTCTTGGCCGCACAATGAAAAATGGCAATGCATTGTGGTGACCTCGTTGTAGAGGACATCACGTTGGGTATTGGTCACGTGCCATGCCATTTTTCAACGCCCATCACGGATTGATCCTTGTGGCGACACCACAACCTACTACTCTAGGCCCGTCGCTTCACAAAAAAACCACTCACCTTAAAGAACAAACAAGATTTATCAAATTCCGCTTCTTTTAGTGCAAGGGCCACGACCGCACTCCCCTTTTCCCCTGGAACTAGTACCTTACCATGTCACCTTCCAGAACTACGTATGACTTGATTCTCATCCTCATAAGATACGTAGGAGCACCTGGGCACTTCCCCGTGGGCCCAGCCTAACCTTTGTGTTCGGTCCCTCGACTCGAGCATTTCTTCAGAGAACGCATGGTAAGTAGGGCTTAGGTTCTCCTTCACGTTGGGTTTTGTTGCCATGTGTCCCCTGCTACCTTTACCCATTTATGGTCTAAGGTCTATCAGGAACTACGTGAGTCTTGATTCTCGTCCTTATGAGATACGTAGGAGCGCCCAGGCACTTTCCCCCGGGCCCAGCCTAACATTCGCTTTTGGTCCCTTGACCTAAAGCCTCTCCCAATGAGGTCATGTGGTGTGCTGTGGGATTACGTCCTCATTCACGTCAGGTTGTTCATCGCACCGCACACACCCCCTATTCCCATTCATGCCAGGTGTTTGAGTTACTCCACCATGTGCCTCTTATGTCTCCTCCCATCCATGGTCCGAATTCTACGACCCTAAACTAAGATCTCCCTATGGGAAAGGAATCAGCTCCCTCTATCTAATATGTCTCGTTGTCGTATTTAGATATGTTTTGACAAAGAGCCCGAAGTGTGGGATTTTCACAGGGACATTCCCCTCGTTCCATGACCAAGCTTCATGAGCTCTCTATTTGGATCCTCATCCTCTTCCACATCCAAAAGGACCGTCGAACAACATGGATACTAGGCTTAAGGGCTCTCCATGAATGCTTTACCTAGGGGCCCTCCAATCATTTCGGGCCAACGTCCCTATGGATATCCGACAACATTTGTGACATGGTCCCGTGTATCGAACATGGTCAACGGTCAAACATCATTTGTTTGTCCCCATTCTAGGTTAACGCGAAATGGATGATGGGTTTCCTCCACGGTCCACAGTTATCCTCCATCATCACGCCGCCATCATCGTGATCTGAATCTAGAGATTCATTATTCACACATTTCCACTTCCTCATGTTCAAGTGGAACTCCATCATACTCGTCTCTTTCTCTTCGCGCATCTAGGTGCGCTAAATGATCATGTTAGTGTCATTGGGCCGGTATTCACCGAGAATCCCTTTTCCCTAACCTGCCCCTTTTTGTCGGTAAATTCCCACCACTACTGCTTGTTTCCCACACCGCACACGACTCACGTGGGTTTAGTAGTTTTTGCAGGATGTGTACCAACACAGTCGGGCTTCTCATCATCCTGGATGACGTTAAACTGCACTTTCAGAACTACGTATGGCTTGATTCCCATCCTCATGGGGTATGTAGGAATGCCCGACCACTCTGCTTCGGGACCATCCTAATCCTCACTCTTGGTCCCTCGACCTGAAGAGTTTCCTCCGGGGGTACGTGGTGTGATTTGGACTCCATGTCCTCATTCACGTCAGTTTCATATCTACCGCACCACACGCTCCCTGGGATCTTCCCTTTTATTCCACGTCCTATCGTATGAAGTTAAACTACATGAGTCCATGTGTCCTCAACGCATGACACTAAACTGTGGTTCTACCCTGAACAAGTTCAGGATGCCCCAAGATTACATTGGGAAGTGACAGACCCCCTCGCCAGAGAGGCCCTGTCTGAAAGAAGGAATGATCCATGATCAAACCAATGCGCCCATATGGTGTACTCCCACCATGGTGGTGTAACTAACTAAGTGTTGGATTCTTTTTGGACAAACCATCACTCCATATTCCATGCTTTGCGTGCCCCTTATTCGGACCCTCGTCCCCTTTCATGTCTCACGGGACCCCCTAACGTCCTTGTCTCATGCTGCATCGGCTCACCTACCGTCCTGGGCCAACGTTCCGGAAGACTAGTCATGTTTGGAAGGACCCCCTAACAGTACGGATGTTTGACCTATGGTCTGCCAACTGTCCTGGGTCAATGTACCGAAATATTGACAGACAATATTTGTGACATGGTCCCGTGTTTCGAACATGGTCAACGGTTGACCCTCATTTTTGTCCCCATTACAGGCTAACGCTGTAAGGGTACCACTTCTCCACCATGGTTAACAGTTGTCCTTTATTGTCACGCGATCCCCACAGTGCTCTGAATCGTGGGTATCGTGATTCACACTTCCCATTTTCATCTGTTTGGACGGATTTCAGCACCCCTGGCATTGTGCCGTTCGTGCATAAGAGCACCCTGAAGAAACTGTAATCCGGCTGTCCTAGAAACATCCTTCTCCGGTCAAGCCTCTCCCATCGTTCGGAAATCCAGACTGGTAATCCGAATCTTGGATGCCCGGAGCATGGTCTCCACTCCTATGTTAGGTGGGACGATAAGGAAACCATCTCCTATTTCTCACATCGGGCTCGACCCACGTGGGCTTGGGGAATTGTCACCGAACGTCCCGCAAACATTGTAGGGATGTAACAAGGCGATTCAAACAGTGGAAATCGTGTGCGCTGCGGCATTCAAAGCAAAGAAAGAAAAAATTGAGGCACAAAAATACCAATAAATGGTTTTTTGGTTTGTTACAATACCCGGGGGTCGACTCCCCCCATGGACGGACTGACCCCGTCAAAAGAGCGTTGCAGCTCCGCCACCCGTTGGATTGTGGCGTCCAAGGCTTGCTACCACTGACTTAGCTCCCGCTCCTTTTTAGCAGCGGCGGGGCGTAGTTCGTCGGCCTTGGCTTTTCCCCTCTCTAAGCCATCTTGAATGACAACCATCTTTCTAGAGGCCTGCCTCATATGCTCTTCTGCCTCTGCCAGCTGGGCCTTCAACCGTGAGACCAGTTCTGATTGTGCATTAAGAGAGTCTGAAAGCTCATCTGGCCGGGTCTGCATCTGTTGGACCTCGCCTTCAGCCTCCTGGAGCTTCTTGATGTTGGCCTCCTTCCTCCGCTGCCAGCCCACGCTGAGCCCACAATCATGTTCCTGGATCTTCTCAACCATAAGATCTCAGATGAGTGTGTGAGGACGTTGGGCATCCACTACCCCAGCACATAGTTCGCACAACCGTGAGCGGAGTCTATCCATTTCATCCATCCATTGTGCTTGGGGGTTGTCCTTGATAAAGCATGTGATTAGCTTCTATGACCGGTGGTGGGCTATGATGATGTCTTCCTCATCGGAGGCCGTTTCGTCCCAGTCTGCGCGATTGGAAGGCTCGTACGTGGGATACACCCACAAGAAATCCTCGGCAGGATCTACATCTGGTGTTGAATCCAGTACGGCACCTGGCGCCGAAGCAGGCGTGACAGGACTGGGACCGACCGGTTGAACCTCTTCATTGGAGTCCACCTAGATGACCTCAGGCACGACCCTGCTGGTGCTCCTGCCAGTGATGATGTGTGTCGCTGCTTGAGGAGATGGGGGGACTATCACCACTGTCACCGGCATGCCCCTAGGAGGGACGCCACCAGACATCCTGACCAGTCTTGCCGTAGTAGCCCACGCCAGTTGGAGAACTGTATGATAGAGAGGGACATAAACGTTAATTAACATAGTCTACATGTGACGCCGAGGAAACCGGTAGAGGAAACTTACGAAGATCGACCTCCTGGCACTGTTCTTGAGCCGGTACTGATGGGACCCCGAGGCGAGGCCCTCCGTATACTATTGGAAGGTCTGGAGATTCCAGGGGAGCCACCACTGGTGCTTTGGTCCCACCAGATGCGGAACTGGACGTAGCCATAGGCGCGGGTTCTGAAGGACCCGCATCATCACCCGCCGAGGGGCGAGAACGAGGCCTACGAACTAGTTCCTCTTGCATGACTCAATCATCGGTGACAAGTACATAGTGACCCATGAACGGGTCGTAAGGAAGGAAGTTTGGAATGCTACCTCGAGAGCCTCCGCGAAATCGTCGGAATCTGAGCCTTGGTCTCCGACCTCACCTTTCTCTAACGGACACCCTCCTCCAGCCTCATCCTACCGTGAGGAGTCCTCTGATTCTTCCGAAAGGGGGAAGCACTCCCTCAGATTGGCAGTCGATAACTGTGGGGGACCGTTAGATTCAGAAACACCCTCACATGGTCTGTCATTGGGCGAGGGACACCACTGGAGTGGATGTAATCCTCCAGCTCGTCCAGGTATTGCTCTGCCTCTGCCGGAGATGCCATGAATCCAGCCCGGACTGGGCCTATGCCCGGTAATTCCATCCCGAGGGGATTCAGGTGGGCCCATATCTCGGGTGGGATGAGGAATTGTCGGTTGACATCCCAAATGTCCCAGGCTTCCGGGAATACGGAATCCTCTGCCATGTTGATATGACGCAGGCGCTTCCCCGGAGGCTGAGTGGATATCCTACGAAATCCCCTTGGTGGCTGCCCATCCGTATGGCCCTGCTCTTCCAGAATCACCGGATCCACCGCTGCTGCCATACCCTCAGCCGGTGCAGGTCTCGCCGCCATGGAAGCCCCGCTATCGCGAGCGGCCCTAGCCTCCCTCCGACCCCGACCTCAAGATAGAGGAGGCCCACCGTCACCGACCTGAATAGTTGGTTGCTTCAGCATCTCCCATAGGCAAGCAGCCTCCCAACTAATGGCATACTACCTCACCAATCTGAAAGCGGCGGTGGATGGAGGAAATGCAATTTGCATCTTCCCATCTTCACATGTGAACATGAGACACAACTGCCTCATCACACACGGGTGCTCCTCATGACGCACCTCCCAGTAGACCTGCGGGGTCAGCCGTTGGAGGCACCAGAACTGCATCGCAAAACGATGTGGGGTGTACGGTTCACAGAGTGGCTCATGATCTACTCGTGCCACCATAACTCCACCTCGAAAGGCCAGGAGGTAAGCCCGATGTTCTTCCGTTCCCCGCCCTTCATCAGTATGTATCCCTGTCGGCAATGGGAAGGGGTGGAAATTAAACTCATCCGCCCTCCACACCCGATTCAGCACCATCGGCATGGCTAGTTTGAACGGGAAGCTCCCGACCGCTTTTAGGATGGAGGGGTGGAAGTTCGATCCCGGCGGCGAAATGGGGTTTGGATACTCATAAATCCCCCTGATATGCGCTTCGATCCACCCATAAAAGAGGTGGAAGGGCCCGCATATCCTTGGCGGCTTCTTACCCTCGCTAATGTCCCGCAGCATTCTGTATAGTTTGGTGAGCATCAGAATCCCCAGATTGATCCGCTGCCCCATGGCCAACCTGGATGCCATAATAGATGATCTAGGCCGCACCCCCATGCTTGAATCCCTCACCGGTATGATCCAACCGCAGATGAGAGCCGCGATGAACGCCGCCAGCCTGACTATCTGCTGTTGTTTAGTGCTGACACTGAAACCCCAAGTCTTCCATTGGCTGTCCTCCAAGACATGCCAATACGAGTTCCCCTTGCCCTGTTGGGCCACCCTCGGACAAGTTCGAGGCCTCGAAGGGAACTATCGATTCTCTGGGAAATTCAGGAATCACTTGAACCATCTCCTAAAGTGGACATCCCTCACTTCCTCCTTGTCCTCTCCAGGGACGAGCGCCACCAGCGCTGACACCAATCGCGGCATTTGTTCTGTATCCTCCCATGCGCTGATGACGGGGAGGAACTCATCATACATGGCCCCCAAGATTGGAACCCCAGAAATCTGGTGGACATCCCACAAGCTGATGCCCACCTCCTCGTGGTGTAGGTGAAATGTATTGGTCCTAGACGACCATATTCTCTGCACTTCCGGCATCAGTTGCTTTGGTTGGTAAATGTGGAATTGGGAGGCCCATGCTGCCTCATACAACCCCACTCTTCTTAGCTCGGCCCCAAACTCCTCGCATGAGGCGCCTACCCAGTAGGCCCATGCCCAGTCATTAGTAAAGTTGCCGCCCTGGCACAGGTCCCACTCATCGTACCATCCCTTCTTCGAATCCTGCAAAGCCGCCTTTAGCATGGTATGGTAGAGAGGAGGGGATGTCTCCAGTTGCAGTGGCTTCCCGTCAATATCGTTCAAATGTTTGTAGAGACAGTCAGCGGTGACGGGTGTGAAGTCCTCCTACGCATGACCATCGGTCGCCCTAAACCATTGGTGCTGGCATGGTGTGCGCCTGAACCAGCAAGCTGGTTCGTCCCTACTCGCATCAGGGATGAAGACGTCATCCCTCAACCCGAAGCCGTACAATGGAAGTTTCTTGCACTGCGGATAATCCTTATGACCCTCCGATAGCAGTTCTGTCAAAGAAGCGTTGTCCGAATGGCTTCGGACCATCTCCCCAAGGCCTGGACAGTTGTCCATCTCACCAAGATGAGCGGCATCTGCAAGCACCCCCAATACAGCCTCTTGATGGGCCATTTCGATTCCGGCCCTCAGAAAAGAATTTTTTAGAATGGATTGCGAAGCTGGATCGCGAATGTGGATCGCGAAGGTCGGTCGCGAGACTAAGCCGCAATGTCTGGCGGAGGCCGACAAGCAGAAGTTCGCATGGCGCGGACGCGGAGTCGGAGACCCGCGGTTCGCCGCGAAGCTCGATTTGCGGAGGTCTGTCACGGAGTACGCGGAGGTTTGCGAAGTCGAGAGCACAGAAAAAAAAGGAATTCGTGTGAAGACAAAAGAGTTCGACCCCCCTATTTATAGGCGGTGACCCCGGAGCATCGCGGCACGCCTCACCCGCGCGGAGCATCGTGGCGCGTCCGGATCCGTGGCCCCGATCAGCACCGCGGGCCCCCTTCGCATAGCTACATCGCCAACCACCGATAATTTTGGCGATTTTCCCTCAGAATTCGACCCTTCACCCTCCGCGGCTCCAAGTCTGAGGGGGGGCATTTTTTGGCGCCAAAATATGGCATGAAAGAAAGGGACGAAAACGATGGCTGGCCACTGTCTCGTGAAGCACCGACGCGAAGCACCGCCGCGAAGCACCCCGAGCATTGCGGTCTCGCAAAGCTCCAGAGGCGGTAACTCTCCGCGAACGCATTTGACGTTCGCGAGCCCGCCGCGAAGCTCCAGAGGCGGTAACTCTCCGTGAATGCATTTGACGTTCGCGAGCCCGCCGCGCAGCTCCAGAGGCGGTAACTCTTCGCGGACGACATTGACGTTCGTGAGCGTGCCGTGAAGCACCAGAGGCGGCGCGCGACTTCTGCGTCGTGGCACCGATTCCCTATAAATACTAGACTCCCCTTGAGTCCCGGGGACGGAAAATCCGACCATTCGGCTTCTCCTCTCCCGAATCATGAATCACCCTTTGCCCTCGAGAATCATGAGCTCCGCGATGTACTTATACTTCACGTGACGCCTTTGCTTTGTCTCGTTTTGAGCCCCTCTTCTGAGAGGGATGCCCTTCGCGAATCTCAAGGGCATTCGCGAAGGAAGGGGATTCCCATGGGAACCCGGGTAGCCGCGGAGCATTTATGCTTCGCGAAACACCCAAGCTGTACTAGTGATCCCTATGCTAAGGCAGGATCACTACGCATCGCGAAGCACACAGATTCGCAGCACCCTACTTCACGAGGCACCCCTTCTTCGCGAGGCAGTGCTCCGCGAATACTGTTCCACTTCACGAAGCACCCTCCACTCACACCTACGCCCCATGCTAAGGCCAAGGCACTCCACTTCGTGAAGAACACTCCTTTTCTTGGAAATTCCTCTTCCCATGCGACCCTCCAGGTTCGCACGATGTGATTTCAAAGTCCCATGGACAATACCACTCATTGCATTGCTTCGCCTAATGCTTCTTCGCATAGGCATGCTAACAGCTATTGCTTCTTTGCATAGCCATGCTAACGTAGACCCCTTGATGGTTCGCTCCACAACCCCCTTGACTATGGCCTTGCCAGTACCTTCCCTCTCCTATGGACCAGAGGGTACCGGTTATGTAAGTCCTAGGGGTGCGGAGTGAACCCACCTCGTCCGAGCTGTAGGACGTTAAACTACCAAGCACTACGTCCTCAACACATGACGTTAAACTGTGACCCGACCTCGTGCCTCTCATGAAGGGTCCTCCCCAGTTCGAACATTTTTTACGCCACTCGTCCCCACGGGAGTGGAATCACCCATCAACAAGGGATGATATTCTCCTTATTGGAGTGGCGTATGTTCTCAGGAGAAGGGCGACCCCAGTTCCCCAACGGATGGCTTCACCCCTGCATCTCCGTACTTCCACACTACCAAGGTCAATGGAGGGCGTGATAGGGAATGAGGCACCCCCCATCATTGGTCCCGAGTCCCTCTTTTGTTGCGCTTTTTCACACTCTGGGCCTCCATCCTGGAGTAAGTCCTAGCACCATGGGCCGCCTAACGCTTAAGCCCCTCTTCACTTCTCACAGACGCATCCTTCACGACGTGAGCGTCAGGTCCTTGCAACCTCTTGTTTCTCACACCGAGCATGACTCATGTTGGATTATAGTGAGAACTGACCCTGACCCCTACCTTCAGTGAACTACGAGGACTTTGATCCGTGTCAAGGCATGGTACGTAGGAAGCCTCGATGAGTTTCAAGCCACATTACTCGGTTGTTCATTCACGTCGAGTTTCGCCCTCATCCAGCATGACGTTAAACTGCACGCCCCGTCCTGCATGACGTTAAACTGCATACCCTCGTCCAACATGACGTTAAACTGCATGCCCTCGTCCAGCATGACGTTAAACTGTATCGCCCTTGTCCAGCATGAAATTAAACTGCACACCCATTTGAACCATGAGGTCTTCGATCCATGTCAAGGCGTGGTACGTAGGAAGCCTCCACGAGGTTCAATCCCACCCATCATCCAATTCACGTCGAGTTCTACCTGCGTCCAGGACGATGTTAAACTGCAATTCCAGTCCAACGGCAAGTCGCTATGACCAACCTGAACTACGAGGGATTTGATCCATGTCAAGGCATGGTACGTAGGAAGCCTCTACGAGGTTCAAACCCACCATCCGGTCGTTTCGACCTCATTCACGTCGGTTCACCCCCGTCCCGCATGACGTTAAACTGTATTCCCCAATTTGAACTATGAGGACATTGATCTGTGTAAAGGCCTGGTATGTAGGAAGACTCCTCGAGGTTCAATCCCAACAATCATTAGCCCAGACCATCTCCTTGCCAATGTGCCAAGCTCCCCCCCCCCAATTTTCACCCAAACTATGAGGACTTTGATCCATGTCAAGGCGTGGTACGTAGGAAGCCTCCCAGAGGTTCATGCCCATCTCCCATCGGACCAATGTCCCTCATTTACGTCGGTTCATCGACACCCACCGCCCGTCGTTTATTCACGTCAAGGTTCACTACCGTCCCGCATGATGTTAAACTGTATTCCATCAATCCTTTGAACTATGAGGACTTTGATCTATGTCAAGGCATGGTATGTAAGAAACCTTCCCATGGTTCAAGCCCACCACTAGTGGACCCACGGGACTACATTCACGTCGGTTCACCGATGAAACCCTTTGAACTACGAGGTCTTTGATCCATGTCAAGGCATGGTACGTAGGAAGCCTCCCCGAGGTTCAAGCCCACCACCCATCAGACCAAGGTCCACCTTCACATCGGTTCGACGACGCATCAGACCAAGGTCCACCTTCACGTCGGTTCGCTGACAATGCCCATCGGACCAAGGTCCACCTTCACTTCGGTTCGACGATGCCTCGGACCAAGGTCCACCTTCACGTCGGTTCACTGACAATGCCCATCAGGCCAAGGTCCACTTTCACGTCAGTTCACCGGCACCATCCCGAACTACGCGGACTTTAATTCCCTTCCATGGGGATATGTAGGAAGCCTCTTCAAGGATTACACACAAATTCACTATCGCCCTTGCAATGGTACCATTTCATCCCCCCTCCACTCCATTCATCCACCCATCACCCATCCTGACTCTCGCCCGAACTGTCATATCTCGGTGAGACCATGTCAATATTCTCCTCTTCACAGACGCCCATGGGCTGGCCCTGGTATCGACATCCCTTCAAGGGAAATCCATCAATCCGATCTATTCTAGCTAATGCTCCGATCGGTCTGATCTATCTCCGCTGGACGTTAAACTCACAGCGTACCTTTTTTGAAAACACGGGAAGCTGAGGAAAACCTCAGATATGTTCCTATGACATATAATTCCCCGCGCTCGATGTGGGATGCCTCAGGCTTCCACGCCCTCGAGAATCCCTGTGATCAGGGATAATAGATAGACATGCCAGGTTCCCCAGCATCCAGACACGCTACTGATGCCTCAACGTGACTACTCCCTCGACTGAAGGTTGCTGCCCTGACCGGACCCTTTGGAATGTCCCGACAGAAGTAGTGTAATTAACCGGCGCCCATGGAAACATGGCACTGGGAAGAGTTTCACGAACAACGTATTAAATCTTGAGGGATACCCGGACTAGGTGATGAGTTCTGAGGAGGAATCCACATAAGGATGAACTGACATCCCATCATCCCGTTTCGATCAAGGAGCAGACGTCCCGGAATAAGGAGTGAATTCCGCCCACCATTGGAAAGCAGGAATGCGGGGCTACAAGCGCAGTGCATCCTCCTCGGCGGACGGATGGATGCGCGTGCCCCAGCAAAAGCGTCAGAAATACCACCTTCATCTCATATTATTATCTCAACAAATATTAATGAAAAATAAAATATTATCTCATATTTTTCCATGGAAATGTCTCAAAAACATCACACATTAAAACCATATGCATGGGCCCTTATATTCACATGAAATTTCTTATTGCATGGAGTGAACTTGTTGGAAAAATTGTATGTATGCATTTTCACATGTTTAATTTACATTTATAGTCAATTATATAATCGAAAAATTTATAAACAATGATGATTTTCCAAGATTGGAATCCAATTATTTGAAATGGAACCATAAAAATTCTCTATGAATCACCACTTCACCAACATCTTCCGAAAAACATATTGAAGAGTTATTGACATAAAATTCATATTGGGCGGAACAATATATCCATTTTTATTTTATTTTCAATACCCATTTATCAATCAGTGTAGAATTCAATACATGTGCTCAAGAGGTTCAAGTGATTGATGTTTTAACACTTCATACTGCTGGTCTATAGGGTTGTATTTCCTTCTATTTGGCTTCTCCCGACATTGGGGCATATGGGTCAATTCTACTATTCATGATGTATCCCACCATTTATTAAGATTAAATAGAATAATTGACTATTAAACATTTTGATGAGCCATATTTTCCATTTACTATGGTTTATTAAATAACTATACATATTTAAAATTGTATAATCATGTAATTGGGTTAAAACTAGATCTATAAGACTGAAGATTATGCTGATTAGCATGTTAAGATTATTTGATTTTCTACCTTTCAGTATCAACGACATGGATGATCATTGAAGAAATAATTCCTAGATTTCTGTTCCCACCAAAACATATTCTTCTTCATAATCTAGGTCTTCCTCCATGATTTTTTATTGGTAATTCTTTTTAATAATAACGGATTCATCAGTGATCGGATCCATCAACTTTAAAATTTTGATATATTCATATGATGGTTCCTCATCCAATTAAAATTATATTTAGTGTCATAGTGCCCATCCATCCAATGGTGGGTGGTTGGGGGTCATAAGACAAACAACATTTAGACATTTTTGGATACTAAATGGGCCACTTATTGACATTCATTACTCCAAATATTTCAAGTTCATGTACTTTTAGAATATTTTGAAAATTATGATACAACGTTTTTTTGTAAAGGGGGGATTGGGGAGGTGAACGTTTGATTTTTTTTATTCCTTGATGGTTATGTGGGCATGATCAATAGATTTTTTGGTCATCCAACCATTATGTTATTATTAATTTCTATGTGGGACTGCATAAGACCCTCCTTCTTCAAAAAAGATGGTAGGAACATTAATAACCTAATTCGGATGATAAAAAAACATTAGGTGCCTAGTATCTATCATTATCTATAGAAAATACTTATCGAAAAATAAATCCTTCATGTTTTCCCCAAATATCTGATGACAACTATAGTAAGCATGGTGATCATTAAAACCAACTGCATTTTTCCTTTTAACATATTGTAGTGTAGCCTGGTACTTTTCAATGTAAGAAATAAAATTTAAACAATTTTTTATTTCAGGAAGGATTAGATATTTTTATTAGTATCCTCAAATTTCCATTCATTCTCCCTATCTTTATAATGGATTTATTATGTTTCCCAAAAGGATGTATAATATGATTGTTGGAAGGCTCAAGATATGATGTATGAACTGGATGTAGTTTGAGAGTGATGGTCCCCATTTTTTTCTTTCCATATTTATTTCCTTATATTTAGGATATCGAAATATTATTTTATTTAGAACATAAAAGGTTATCTCTAAAACATATTCCCACTATGGGAAATCATCATAACCCATGTGTAAAAATTATTGTGATTGAGAGGTGTTTTCAATTGATCTTAGAGAATCTTAATTTATATTTCTAACAACTTCACTTTTGTGAGTTTCATGTTTGGAAAATATGTTAAAACATTACACCATGATATGGTGTATGAAAAATCTATATTTTTCAAATTTATTTAAATTTTATATTTCAATGATAGTTTTCCTTCATATAATTATGATAAACCGGACTAAAATTATCACTAACATTATTCCTAGCCACTAATGGATTCATTTAAAAATTGTTAGACAAAAAAATATTAGTAATTGGAAAATATGTATTAAAAACTCTATCCTTACTACATATTAATTATCTATAATCCCTAACATCAATCGAACGAATTATGTGAAATTTTTAAAAGTTTATTCTATATCTCACATGAAATTAAATTTAATGAATATGGGATTCCAATATTTTGGTGGAAGAGGAATAAAATACACCCACATTGGATATAGTATTGTAAGATGATACATTAGTTATTATCATCCATTAATGGTTTTCATTTTAGTAAAAATAAATTCAATATATTCGTAATGTTCTTAATGTATTTCATCTAGATCTCATTAATGAGTATGAAAGGATAACAATGCTATATATTGTCACCAAATCTAGGTTCATGGTTGAAATCTAAATTTAGCTGGCTTGATATTACTAATGTGAAATGGTGGAGGTTGCAGAACTAGTGGAGAAATATTTGGATAATCCCAAGATATTAATGTTATTTATATTGTAGTCTTTATCCAAGGTTTTGTTGGATGGTCTAAATTTTTCCTTGCATCTTGATAAATATTCCCTTGTTGAAATGGGTTTACTAAGGGAGGCTTGGACTCCAGGACCTGAAAATTTCACATGGTAAGATTATTGCCTCTAAGTAGTTAAAAATTAATTAATCTAAAATTTTCAATCTCGAATTCATAATAGGAAATATTTTCCAATATATAAATATGTTCATAATCTATTGGATGGGGGTGGAAAATGATACAATTACAAAATTTCTTTTTTCATAGAAAAAACATTCTGATTTGAAGGTAATATTATATTTAGAAAAGATTAAAAATCTTCAGCTTGATTCTAATGCAGGGAAAAGACACCAATCCTCTAACCTATGTATAGACTAAATTCTAAACAAATATCTCATCATCATGTTATTATGAATCTGTATTAGGATCCACGCCTTTGATGGGGTTTAAATCAATAACATTGACTGAGATCATGATCCATCCTAGGTCACCCTAGATATGTGAACAAGAACTGACATGTGTAAAAGATAAAATGGAATTTTTAATTCCCATGGCCTATAAACGTGTGTCAAGGCATAAATAAGCACACCATTGGATTTTTTTAATAGAATCACTATATATCTCCAATCCATGAACCTGAAATCGAAAAGCGTGATTCTGTAAAGTAAATTGAATCATACCAATTATATATCAAAAAATAAAAATAGTAAAACAATTTCAAGTAACTATAATGATCAAAAATATTAAAAAATAAATCATGTATATAGATTGATCAATCAAGAAGATACAAGTAAGAAAATGATGTGATGTGAGGTTGAATTGGTATTACAATTCATGTCTAACAACCAACAAAATTACAAATAAAACTACACAAAACCTTATAAAAGAAAAATTATTTTCAAATTTTTCATCACCAAATACCATATATCTTCTTACAAGTATACATGTTGCATCTATTTTATTCTTTAGCATTACTGAAGTCTTCCAAAAAAAATGTAAACATACATCATTTTGATGTATGCATGGTTTGAGCAACGCTTTCCGAATAGGATTCCCCCATGTGTTTCATTAGTGACTCTAGTTAGATAAACACCTGAATTATAGTTTTATTTAATTTGTATCCAATTAATAATTTACCTTTTAGAGGTACAAAAATAATTAAAAACATTATTAGTTTTACAATGAAATTAAATTCTATAGAAATAAAAATTCTATAAACATGCCCTATGGGAGAAACCTATGTCCCCTATGGCCAGTGGTAAATTAGTGCCCATATATAATCTTGTGATCTAGTGGTCAAATATAATCTTAAATGCACACTACTAAAGAGACCAATAATTATCCTAGATGAACTATTTTGTCTATCCATGACACCACATTCAACCAAATTCCAAGGAATACAATTCATGGAACAGTGGTTTAGTTATAATTTTACATGACACTACAACCATTATCAATGTTTAATAACTATAATTAGTGTGGAAATATCCAAGGGATACTTAATTCTAATATAACAATTTGGATATAAAGCCTATGGATGTGTTGACCACTGAGGGAGTGGGGGAGGGTGAATCGGTATTTTCTTTTTGTGAATTCATTTTCTTCAATTAATCCTCCTAAACTTGTTAAGGTTATAAATACACTCAATATTGTCTCACAAACTCCCATTTTATTCCCTAATATTAAAATAAAGTATGGTACATATTATTTAAAAGGACTGAAATAAAGACCTACTTCATTAATTTTTGGCCATTCCCCAATATGGATTCAGCATTATAATTCAATATCTCCACATGTGATTACAATGGATCCAACCAAGAGACTCCATTTTATTTTGGAACTAGCCAAATGGCTTCTTGATCTGGATCCATTTGGGAGCCCTTGTCTATACTCTTAGCTCCAACCATAAGAATTCAAATACTCAAGACTCCCAATGGAAGGTATCACCTCTGATGAAAGGGTTAATCTACTAAGAATTATTCTCAAATTTTCCTCCAATATCAGGTAGGATATAACTTTCTCATGTCCTCTTCATATATATTTTATAACCTTTGATCATGTCTGTTGGCCTTACCAGATGGATTATAATCACATATGACTAATCAATTACCTAATTGAGAAAACCCACTATTTATGAATCCTTCAAAATTATGTCCTGGTCTAACCTAGATGTGTGTAAGGGTGCACACAAATATTAACTTATATCATTCTAGATTATCTCATATAATTTCAAATTTCTTCTTCTGAAAATTATCATCTCTATTAAAACTCATCAAATAGAATTCATGCATGGAATTGTATTAGAATTTGAAAATATTTTTTTGGTATCTCAAATTTTATACATGTTCAAGAGCATGTATGAATGCATATATGTTTTATCCGAGGAATTATTCCAATATTTTCACACACTCAATTCACTTATGTCTCATGCATTCATGTTATCACATGCATGTGAATTCTAATACGTGCAATATGGAGTCCTCTTTCCTCTCCACTACACTCACTTTATTTATGCACAAAAAATACATCGTATTTTTGTGTAGTACAAATTAATTTGTTTTCTGAAAGTGTTCCATGTATGTTATTCTTGAAAGGATGCATGCAGAACACCCTACCACCTTTCTTTCTTAGCACATAATTCTAATGTACACACTATTTTCTATTCATATGTTAATATTATAAAGCACTAACTAAATGTGAAATTCTCTCATAAAGGTGTAACATTCCCCTTATATATCACACTAACACAAATGGATGTTAGATATATTTAATCATGCAAGTTCTTCTTATTAATGGGATAATTTGAATGTCATCAATATCTCGATGACTCAATCATGTCTCCCAATCCAGTAGGCTTCCCATTCATCATAACATTGTGAATGATAGGGAGGTGTGATAATATAATTATTTGTTAATTATTCTGGAAATGGATTCATAAAAAACATATCAAGATAATTGGGAACATGTTGATCAATCACAGGATCCCTGTTCCTCTTCATGGATGACAAAGGATTCATGAAACATACATTCCTTCATGAAAAATTTCAAATGTGATCCTTTTATGATATCTATCTCAAATATTTAGATCAAAATCAACCCATATCAGTCATTGAATATCTCAATTTCTTGGAATATTCCACCACCTCATATCCATTTTTTTAATCAGTGTACAAGACTCCTTCAATGCCTTAATATTAATTTCATTTCAGGAATCTTCCAAATACCATATGTTTTTCAAGATATCATTTATATGTATGATGAAAATAGTGGTTTTTCATTCATGCCTTAGCATTGGAATTCTCACATGAATGTGAAAAATATTTTAATAAAATAACATTTAATTGAATCCCAAACTCATAGAAGCATCAAATTTCATATGTAATTTCATTTTCATTCACCTATAACTCAGTCTCCTTGATTTATCGCATACATGAATAAGGAAATTCCACTCATGATATCATATTGATAAAAAAAATTATCATGAATTTGACATGATATTAAATGGTAGATACATGTTTAATAATTGATTTTTTGTTGTGTCTCTAGTGAACTGGGTCTCCTCATGAGTTTTAAGAAGAAGATGATGATCATCGATCTGATTGGATGTCTCACATAATCTCAATCATACTACCAGGATTATATGTGTTTCTTTTTAGTAGAGTAATTGTGGCATGCCTCTAACTATCCTACATCAAAACAATGTTCTAGTTGGGGTGTGTTATATAAAACAAGCACTATGTGGACCGACTATGTTAATTTTGTTCTACCTCTCCTGGTACCACCTCATACTAATTATTCTCCTCATCATGCCACATCGCATGGTGGTATGGAAACTCCTACACTCTATACATAGGTTCTAATGTAGGTGAACTTGTACCCACCCATTCCCCTATGGTTGGCATTGTGTTGGTTCTGTTGATTTTGGTCGACCCTCCATGGTCCCACATGTGGTTGAGGTTGATCCAGCTATGGTTGGCCTTAGGTTGGATTTATATTTAATAAAACCATTAATAATATTACATAGAATGTATATATTGATAAAATTTATCAATAAAGGAGTCTTTAAATAAAATACCTACCCACCATTATCACATATTCTACTATCAAAAAATATTCATCAAAAAAATTATTATATCATTTTTTTCTTGGACATGTCTTCACAACATCGCACATTAAAAACACTATGCATGGGAAATCTTCTTCACATGAAATTACTTATTGCATGGTCCACACTTATTGTAAAAAAATTATGAATAAATTTTCACATGTTTTATTCACATTTATCATCACTTCAATATTCTCAAAATTTATAAAAAATGATTATTGTCCATGTGTGACATACAATTATATGAAATGAAACCATAAAAATTATCCATGAATCACCACTTCATCCAAATCGTTATAAACACATATAGACGTGATATTGAAAAAAAGCGTGCAACATTAGTCCAGAGAATATATCACTTTTTATTTTTTTAATACCACTTTATCACACATTGTAGGATTCAATACATCTGCTCAGAAATTTATCACCCTTATTGGAAATCAAATGCAATGGAAAAGTGGGGATAATTTCAAAACATATTCTCCACACTTGAAAATTATATATTAATTACCTTAGTGAGATAGGTATGATATAACATGGTTTTTCTAAGTACATATCTTTTAGTGAATAAAATATATGTCTAATTAGGCTATCCTAGTGTAGAAAAAAATTTAGATATGACCATATTTTTCTATTTTTTCCTTAAACAAAATTTATTGTGAAATAATTCTATTAATTAATCAATATTAATTTTCTAGAATGGTAATAATAATTTTTAACAATAAAATGAAAAATTCACCACATACTTTAACAAACACATCATTATGTTTAATTGAAAAGATAAATCTCCCCATTTATCTAATTTTTTATTCATCCCAACACTCCCCATTAATTTATAATACAATTAAGAATGTCATATTAATTTTTGATTGGTAAAACATATTTTCAATTTTTATAATGTTGATTTGATGTTTCGCAGTCACTATGTATTGATTATATAACAGATTTATCAAATCAGTGACCCCCCTTAAGGGATCAAACCATCTTTTTAAAATCCCTCCATTTGTGTACAAAATATTTCATATACAATGGAATAAGTATGGGACCTTACTTGTTCTTAAATGTTAATTCCATGGTAGAGATGTTTTTAATGACCATGTGGCTCTACTATATCCTGTATTCATGAAACCACAAATGATTTTTAATTATTAATTCTCCATAGGTAACACATATCTGACCAATCCAACCACTTAATCATGTGTTACAGTTCTTCTTTATTTTTATTTAAAATAATATGAATATCTGTATGAACGATTCATTTTATTCAAGTCTTTTTCTTATACTAAAAATGTGGTAGAACATATTCTTTCAATATGTCCAAATTTATTACATCTCTCAAGGAAATCATATTCAGTACATGTGTTTTTATTTGTTTACAAACTCTTCAAGAATCCATCTACATCAGGTGAAATCTGTATTTTTCCTTTAGTACTAACCACTCTGTTTTATTCTTTTAACTTTCAGTCATTCTAAAAATTATCTTAATAAATGAAAATAATGTATTTGGTAATTTTACATGTCTTCTTTGAATATATTGATGAGTTGAATTTTATTTATCTATTTGATATAGGATATGGGATATAGTTTTTCTTTCTTAGTGGATGTCATTTTATTAATATTCTTGTTTTGTTGACATCCCAATGATAAATTTTCACCATTTCTATTCTGTTAGTTTCTATTTTCTTGTAGAGGTATTATATTTTCTTCATCTTTTACCCCTATGTAAAATCCTTATGTTAGTATCATGATTTTACATGTTTTGATAGAAATCCAATGCCTTATGTAAAAATTTATTGCAACACTAACAACACCCTATGCGAATTCTTCTTTTATTTTGAGGTGGTGTCTATTTGGATATCATAGACTAAGAATCACGTTGTTTCTATATAAAAGCATCACACTTTGGTACAATTCATGGGGAAGAATTATTCAAGAATATTTTTCTCATCCACCCTTGATGTGGTGGGTTTTTACTGAATTTACCAATCCCTAATTCCCCAAAGATTTGTTTATAACCTTTATCTTTTATTGATACATCGTCAGTACACAAGATAGTTTTTAGGATATGGGATGCCTTATTTGTGGAGGATTTTTCCTTTTTAAAAGAGAGTGATATCATGATCTTCTTTGAGTCATTATTCTCTGAGAACACTTATGTTGAAAAATTTCTTTTCAGGTTAATATGGGAAACTCTAGTCTGTGATGATTCGTGATACATTAATCGCATCTCTAGCTCTATGAACTTCAAGTTCAGATAGTTATTCTTATCCTAAACTAATATCTTCTTTGATTAAAATTTATCATTAAAATTATTCATTTGATCTCTATGCATATTTTATTTCATTCAAATAATTTTCAATCTCCATTACTCTGTTAACGTTTTCTTCTAGTTGAGAATCTTTTAAAACCATAAATATATTGTTTGGTTTTTCAAATGAATGGAATGATTATATAAATACAATCTCAATGAATTATTTATCATAATTACTTCCTTGAAACTATTCAACATATTTAGTATATCATTCATTGAAATGATAAACATTTTATTCCTTTTCATTCAATTGTCTTTTAATAGTGTTTTACATACAAACCCTTTTATATAATCTCTCTTCCATTTCATATTCTTCATCTTCTAGCTATAATTTTTTCATCTTGATGACCATTGATTTATTCCACAATATGATTTACCTCATCTCTATGGGTATTATTCGTATGTTCTTTTAGTTTATAATGAAGACCACTAAATGATCCCACATTATCAAATATTTACAAAACATCCTTGGAATAATCCTAATTGAATGAATCATTCCATCTTATACCATTCATATTTCCTTCAGTTGAAGGTGACTCCCCATTTACAGTATTATTATTTTTCAAATTATTTTTATTCTTTTGGTTTATTTTATTTTGATATATAATAGAAATTTCTATTTGAGTCATCCAACTCATTACGTGAAATATTCACATCATAAAGATGCCCGTCTATATTTTTAGGTGATATATACTATGATACAACTTTAGAGCCCCATGTAGGATTGACCACTGAGAGGGGAGGTGTAAATAAGTGGTTTTATTTTATGAATTAATTTTCTATTAAATTCAACCTCTTGAAATTGTAATGATTCTTGATCAACTCAATATTATCTCCCAAACTCACCTCATGTGTAGTAAGAATAACATAATGTACAGCACATAGTATATACAAAGTTTGACATAAAGACCATATATTTTCAATGTTTTTTATTCCCCAACATGGATTCTTTATAATAATTCAGTATCATTAAAATTGATTAAAATGTATTTGTCTCTAACTAAGAAACATCGTTTTTTGAACTATAAAAAATAAATATTTCTCTAACACCAACTTAGAGACTCCTTATACTCATGGATCCTACTAAAAGACTTCATCTACACAAGACACCAACCAAAAGGAATCACCTCTGATGAAAGTATTGATCCGTTATAGGTTAACGGTCTGATATTACTATATGATCATGTAGGATCATACATTATAGTTTACTCTTCAAGTATCTTCAACAGCATTTGGTCTGGTCTATTGTCCTTGCTCACTGAAATGTTTTCACCTGTGATTGATCAGTTCCCTGTGTGCCAAAATTCCCTGGCTATACTTAATTCTTAATGAATTCCCAAAATCACTTACATGTGATAATTGTTTTTCACAAATATTCAGTGAAATTTTGAATGAATAACTCACACAATAAAAAATTTATTTTTTATTATCAGCTCAATTAAAACTCATAAAATATAATTCATACATGGATGAGTAATGGAATTCAAAAATAGAGATGTGGCTATCTAAAATTCATTATGTTTTCATGAAAATTCATGAATGCATTTTTTTGTTATCCAGGGCCTTATTTCATACTTTCCACATATTCAATAAACTTATGATTCTTGTAAGTGTGATATCACATGAAATTGAATTCTTTCACATGAAATATAAAATCCTTGTTTCTTTTCAAAACACCCACATTATTTATAGACTCATTTTATACTATATTTTGGTTTAATATCATTGCATCAATTTCATAAAATTTCATTATAAATTGATTGGTGTATAACACCATGACTCTTTTATTTATTTGCACATACTTTTTTACATACACAATTACTTCTTTTATACATCTACCTAAATTTTAAATGATCTCATGCAGGTTTGGAATTCCCTTTAGTCTTGTGTGAAAACCTGAATGGGTGATAGTTATATGTTAGCACTAAATGACTTATTCTTCACGAGTAAATGTTTATTTGATCCCATTATTAGTGCCTAAAACAAGTCTCAAAAACTAGGAGTGCTTCAAAGACCTCAGAAAATTGTTAAATAAAGGGATATATGATAATATAAATATCCCTTAATTCTTTATGGAATTGGTTCTTCAAAAAGCATTTGAAGAGTTTTTTTGCAAAAGTTGAGCATATAGGGGATTCCACTTCTGCTTAATGATATCCAAATTCTCAGTAAAAAATAATTTCCATAAGGAACTAGTTTATGGGTGCTATATTTTTTATATCTCCCTCATCAATAATTATTAGTAGCAACCATACATGGCCTCAAGATCTCTCTATTTATAATGGGATCCGATTACCTCATATCCATTTTTTAGCTGCATCTAGGGCTCCTTTAATTCTTCAATGTTAATGTAATTTTGAGGATATTTCAATGATCTTAATCCATTTGAGGTATCACTTATGTTTTTTTCAAAAAATAGTGGTTTTCCCTTCAAGAATTCATGTTGACCTATTTGTGTTCAAGTGATAAAGATCACACGTTCTTTAAATTTCATTAATTCTTAAACTCATAGAGGGCATGAATTTCATCTACAACTAAGTTTCAAATCATTCTTAACTCATGTAATTTGATTTATCGCAGGAATGAAAGGAAAATTTGCATGTCTGATCTCAGTTCATTCCGACAATCCTCATGTTATTGAAAGATCTTCAATGATAGAATGAAGAATGATCTTGGTTGTTCATCTATGTCTCCAGTGAACTTGATCACCTCAATTGATGTCTTAAGAATAATATGATTGATAAAATGATTGGATGAATCAGATAAAGTAAATCAGACAATCGAGCTTATATCTGTGTCAATTTTTGGATGAAAATTTACCTGACACAGGACATCCCACATCAAACCCACAATTGGTTGGTTCATGGTATATCGAAAAATCACTTTTGGGAGGATATCAGTTAATTCTCTTCACCCTCTCTGGATAATGCCTAGTACTGATACTTCTAGTGGCCATTCTGTAACGATCTTAAATTTTGAATAAATTTTGTTTCCAAACATTGTGTGTTATTTTATTTTATACTCAACAAAACTATTATATGTAATAATGTGACTATAATTAAAATAAGATTGCCGGGTTTCGACTATTATATGATTGTTGGTCAATAAGACCGTGGGAAACTAAATTTTATGATTATAGCCTATATATACAAGTTATCTTGATTAATTACTATAGAAATAAGATAAAATGGCCCCATCTAGTATTCTCGGGATGATCGAAGCCCATCTGACAGAACATGGGAAGGAGGTAGCACCTTTGGGCTTTGCTCTAGAGCAAACCCAATCTGAGCTTCATCGTGTGAAGCTGGAACGGAATCGCCTTCGCGAGAAGTTCAAGCTGATATAAATCACTACTCGAGAAATGTTGACCAATCCGCCCCAAGATTCTATCACCCTATCACACCTTACTCTTAGGTCATATGCTGTTTTTATAAGGGTCTATGTAACGAGATTGTAACTTCCTTGAGTTATCCTTTTATTTAGATAAAAATTGTGACTTATTCTTGTGATGATATTTTTGAATTTTTAAATTTCTAAATAAATATAGTATGCATATTATAGATAACTTTTAGAAAAAGTATATTTTTTAAAAATTAATGTAAACCATAAATAATTAAAAATAAGTAATTATTTTCAAAAAATGGTCTTCTACAGTTGTGTTTAGTATGAAATTTAGAGTCTAATAAGATCAACATAATTTTTGATGAATATTAAATTATGAATTGTGATTTTACGCTTAATATTAGTAATGTGACTAGATGGATTACTATCACACTTAAATAATGTATTAATATAATTTAGGAACCTTGATTATGTAATGAGATTCAATAAAATAGGTAAATAATTGTTTCAGAAATTACTGGTTAAGTATTAGTTTTTTCAGGTGAATAATGTTTTTTATTTAAAAAATTTAATTAAAAATATTTAGAAAATTATTTTCATAAAATGGAGTTCATTTTTGAAATCAGAGCATCGATATTTGGTTTAGGTGAACTTTTTGGCTTTTTCTGAAACAGGTGAATTTTCTATGAGTAGTGTTTTTATTTAAAAATTAAACTAAAATTTTTTAGAAAATTATTTTCATAAAATGGGGTTCATTTTAGAAATCATAGCATCAATATTTGGTTAAGGTAAAATTTTGGGATTTTTCTGAGGTTTGAATTTCCAGTGAATAGTGAAAATATAGTTTTTGAATTTCGGATGTTTAATGACATAATTGAGGATGTAATAATTATACAATAATTCTGGTTGAATTATGGATAGTAATATAAGGTATGAGGTGTCCTAGGTGGCCAATACCATGGGCAAGCCCATGGTTTTTCCAATACCACCGATGAGGTGTCCCTTGGCATTTAATGCCTTGTCCCTTCACTTATCCTATAAATACCAAGTCTTTCACTCATTCATTTCATTTCCAACTCCCCCTAAATGAAGCTCTGGACTCATTACATCCTAAGGATTCCTCCCAAGGTTCCCCTAAGCCCTCAATGTCCCTACCTTCAAGTTTTAGGAGTTATGTTTTAAGGTAAGGGATCCTCCCTCTCTCCTTCTTTTCATGTACTCTCTTTTATGTTATTTATTTTATGCTCCATGTTCTTATGTTGGAGGATGTTATTTAATATTCACCTTACTGTAATTTTTGATTTCATATTATGAGAGATCCCCTCTTATTCTCATCAATTAATTTTACGATTTATTAAGTGGCGCTGTTAGCCCGTCGAATTTTTATAAGGGATTCATTCACCCTTCTCATTTTCAAAGTTCTATTTTCATGTCAGTTCGTTCAAGTTCATTTTTCTTATGTTGGGGTACTATCTCTATATCTATCATACTTTCCTTTTATTTTAATATTATGAGAGACCCTATTTGATCTCATCAATTAATTTTTTAGAAGTTTTAAGTGACACCGTTAGGCTGCCGAATTTTTATAAGTGAAATATTTTTTTTGTATTCCATTCATGTTTTTCAATTAATATGGTATGTCTTTAAAATTTCATTACCATGTTCTTATATCCTTTAAATTATGTCCCTATACTGTTTTGTGGATCATTTTTGTGTGGGTAACCCATGTCCCCTCCCTTTTCAATGTTTTCTAAAACCCTGTAACATAGCTGTTATGCTGCAGAATTTTCGTATCTAAATGCCTCTCTCTTTTTCTCAAATACATTTATTTTATTAAGTTAATACTAAAAGATCTTTCTTCTATAGTGGTATTCACATATATGTCAAAATTTTCTATTTAAATTATGGAATTTACATACATGAAACCCTCTTTCCTTTTCCCTGGGTTTAAAGTGACATAAAGATCATGTATTTAAAGCAGTTTATAAAAAGGTTATGATTATGAAAAGAAACCCATTTATTTTAAGATATCTGGGTTATTTAAAAAAAATTGATGATGACATATATGGATCACATGATAATAAATAAAAATTAAGGGTTCTCCCCGTTAGAGCTCCAATGCATTGGGTAAATAATAAATCTCTAGAGATGACCATTTTCAAAATACCTTGGTGAATAACCTTGGTAATTTTTTTTAATGACATCGTGATGATGGAACTTGGTGAAACGGAAATTATTGTCTAATTTAAATGTTGTAGCCACATCTTCATGTCATGAAACGCGTTACATTTAATATGATATGCCTCATGATCTCTTTCTCATGCCTTAAAGTTATTTATCATTACTTAATTGATGTATCTCAAATTCACATGTAAAATGTTTCTCTTGTTTCCCTTACTGGGCCTTCTGCTCACCCTTTCCATTGATGTATTATCCCAGGTTATGAGATGTTGTAATGAACTTAGGATGAACAATGAATAATCCTTTAAAGTTTTTAGAAGAATGTTTTTGTTTTTTTCATGTATTATGTTCTTGATTTCCAAGACACTAGACTTTCAAGATCCTCTGCTTGTCAAATGTAATGAAAAGTTATGTATTAAAAAGGTGGGATTCTATAGTTGGCATCAAAGTATAGTTTAGTTATTTATGGAAATTAGTTTATGAAAACATTAGGATGAACCCTATAGAAAAGTTTAAATATAGTAAATCTTCCTGGTATATTGGTGAGTATTGAGTAACTGGTTTATCAAGCAAATGCATCCCTATATCGATATGATCAAGTAGAGGTGGCTCTGGCACAGATGTACATAGGGGTAAAATCCGGAAACACCGCTTTGAGATAGACTCGAACGAGAACTGGTACACGAAAATGGTCTTTGCTGCACTATTGGTTATAACACTCCTGGGGGATATGTTTGGTAAATAGAAATATTTTTATGAATCATTATTAAAGAATGATAGAAAAATTTAATTTTTCTAAGCATTAAGTTTTAATACTTAAAATCTTTTTAGTTAAATGAGTCATAAATGAAATAAGTTTCTCATGGAGGATTTATTGTTTTAGAAACTTTCCCCACCGTCTTGGAATACGTTGATGTATTTCGTAAGGAGTTACCCGGACCACACCCAGAATGAGAGGTAGAGTTCTCCATGGAACTCATACCTAGACCTCATCCGATTTCAAAGACCCCTTATAGGATAGAAAATTTAGAGCTAGAGGAATTAATGAAAAAACTCCGAGATCTTTTGGAGAATGGGTTTATCTGACCAAGTGTGTCTCCTTGGGGAGCACCAGTTCTCTTTGTGAAGAAGAAGGATAAATTGATGCAACTACGTATGGATTATATAGAACTGAATATGATCACAGTGAAGAAGAAATACTCTCTTCCAAGAATTGATGACTTATTTGACCAACTTCCTGGGACTCAATTCTTCTCTAAGATTGTTCTTCGTTCTAGTTATCATCAATTGAGGATGAAGAATGATGATATTACAAAAACATCCTTCCAATTAAAATATGGGCATTATGAGTTTGTTATTATGCCCTTTGTACTAATTAATGCACCTGATATTTTTATGGATCATGAATAAGTTTATTTTTGAAGCTTAGGTTTTATCAAATGGATATCCTTTGTATAGAAAAATGATTCGGTGAATAAATGATAAAGGTTATTTCAGATGATGTTTTCTATTTTGGAGTACTATATGCCTAAGGGGAATAACATACTATATGATTTAATTTGAGGAGGAATGGTGGAATTTTTTTGTAGGAATTTATGTATTTATGGTGGACATATGGTGACTTCTGTTATTTCTGGAAAATGATGAACCTAGCATAGTGAATATGTGAATTGGTTAATTACACTTTAGTATGAGACTTTAATAGTAGTCGATGTTATTTGGAGATAAATGTTATGATTAATTATGGAAGACTATGTGATTAAATCCTTCTGAGTTTTGGGTTCCAATTATAGTTTGGATTATTCTGAAGAATTATAAGGACGATAGTGTATTGAATGGTTTTTCTGGAACTTTGGGTACTTTTTTTCAATTTTGGAGATGAATAGTCATATTTATCTTTTTATAGGATTAACCTTTTTGGGGATTATATGATCTCGTACTAACCTTTTTAGTTTCAGTTGATGACTAAATTCAAGGGAAAAATATAGTTATAATTTTGTAGATTATGTGATTCTCTAGAAGATGATTCTTGTGATTTTTATGATACCAAGTATTTTTGAATGCTCATTGTTTGGAGAAAAGATTAGTCTTAGTAGAAACTTATTAATGGATGAAACTCTACTAGAAGGTAAGTATATTTACATATGTTTTAATTCTATGTAGTCAATTAATTCCTCAAAATTCTGAAAAGAAATGTAAAACAAAAACGTTGTTAGTCTACGTTTCTTATTGGGTAATCAAAGACCATTTAACACATCTTATGTTTGTGATCTTCTTGTGTTAATTTTCTCATAATCATGTTTTCTATCACTCTCCATCAAAACATGATCCTTTTTTTTCTCTTTCATGTCCATGTTTTATTAAGTTGAATCATAGTATGGGTTAACTCGGGTGACCTTTTTACATCCCTTTCTTTCTTTTAATGTAATATTTTTACTGAAACTTTTCTGATGTGGGGATTTCAAAGAAATTTCCAAGGCCAATTTTAAAATTGTGAGGGGATTTCAAAGAAATTTCCAAGGCCAATTTTAAAATTGTGAGGACATAATTTCTTATGGGGGAAGATTTTAACGACCTGAAATTTTGAATAAATTTTGTTTCCAAACTTTTTGTGTTATTTTATTTTATACTCAACAAAACAATTTCATTTAATAAAATGAGTTTAATTAAAATAATACTGTTGGGTTTCCACTGTTATATGATTGTTGGTCAATAAGACCGTGGGAAACTAAATGTTATTATTATTGTCTATAAATACAAGTGAACTAGATTAATTAATATAGAAAGAAGATTCAATGGCCCCATCCAGTAGTCTCGGGCCAATCAAATCCCATCTCACATAACTCAGGAAGGAGGTAGAACCTTTGGGATTTGCTCTGGACCAAACCCAAGACGAACATCATCGTGTGAAGCTAGAATGGAATCTCCTTCATGAGAAGTTCAAGGTGATAGAATTCACTACTCGGGCAATGTTGACCGAGCCGCCCCAAGATTCTCTCACCCTAGCACACCTTACTCTTATGTCTTATGCTAGTGTTATAAGGGGTTATGTAACGAGACTGTAACTTCCTTGAGTAATCCTTTGATTTAAATAAAAAATTTGACTTATTATTATGATAAAGTTTCTGAATTTTCAAATGTCTGGATAAATATAGTATGCATATAATTAATGAATTTTAGAAAGATGATATTTTAAAAAAATATTGAAAACCTAAAATAATTAAAAATGTATAATGATTTCCAAAAAATGGTATTCTATAGTTGTGTTCAGTATGAAATTTAGAGTCTAATAAGATCAACATAATTTTTGGTGATTAGTAAATTATAAATAGTGATTTTACTCTTAGGATTAGTAATGTGACAAAATGGATTAGTAATCTCACTTAAAGAAAGTGTTAATATAATTTAGGCAACTTGATTAAGTAATGTGTTTTAATAAAATAGGTGAATAAATATTTCAGAAATTATTGATTAAGTATTATATTTTTTGATTGAATAGTGTTTTATATTTAAAAAATAAAATTAAAAATATTTAGAAACTTATTTTCATAAAATAGAGTTCATTTTTGAAATCAGAGCATCGATATTTTGTTACGGTGAATTTTTGGGATTAATCTGAATAAATTGAATTTTAAGTAAATAGTGTTTTTATTTTAAAATTAAATTAAAAATATTTAGGAAATTATTTTCATATAATAGAGTTCATTTTTGAAATCAGAGCATCAATATTTGGTTAAGGTGAAATTTTGAGATTTTTCTGAGAAAGTTGAATTTTCAGTGAATAGTGAAAATTCAGTTTTGGAGTTTCGGGTGTTTAATGCCATCATTAAGGATGTAATAAATATGAAATAATTATGGTCGAATTATTAAATGTAATATAAGGTATGAGGTGTCCCAAGTTTCCAATACCATGGGCAAATACCATGGGCAAGCCCATGGTTTTTTCAATACCACCGATGCGGTGTCCCTTAGTATTTAATGCATTGTCCCCTCACGTCTCTTATAAATACCATGCCTTTCACTCATTAATTTAATTTACAACTCCATCTAAATGAAGATATAGTCTCATTAACTACCATAGAGTACTTCCAAGGTGCAGCCAAGGCCTCATGGTCCCAACCTTCATGTTTTTTGAGTTAAGGTTTAAGTTATGGGATCCTACCTCCCTCTTTCTTTTCAAGTACTCTTTTTTAGATCATTTTTTATGATCCATGTTCTTATGTTGGAGGATGATATTTTATATTCACCTTACTGTAATTTTTATTTTCATATGATGAGATACCCCATATTACTCTCATAAATTCATTTAACGAATTTCTTTGTGGCGCCGTTAGGCTGCCGAATTTTTATATGGGATTTTTTTCACCCTTCTCATTTTCAAAGTTCTATTTTCATGTCAACTCTTTAAATTACTTTTTATAAAGTTGGGGTATGATATATATATCAATCATATGGTCCTTTAATGTTTATATTATTAGAGACCCTATTTGATCTTATCAATTCATTTTTTAGAAGTTTTATGTGACGTTGTTAGGCTACAGACTTTTTATAAGAAAAATCGTATTTTTTTATTCCTTTCATGATTTTCATTTCATATGGTATATCGTTAAAATTTCATTAACATGTTCTTATATAATTTATATTATGTCCCTATACTTTTTTGGATAATTTATGAGTGGTTAACCCATGTCCCCTCTCTTTTCAATGTTTTCTAAAACCATGTAACATAGTTGTTATCCTACATAATTTTCATCTCAAAATGTCTCTCTCTTTTTCTCAAATTCATTTATTTTATTAAGTGAATACTAAAAAATCATTCTTTTATAGTGGTATTCACATATATATCAAAATGATCTATTTTAATTATGTTATTTACATACATGAAACCCTTTTTCCTTTTCAGTGGGTTTAAAGTGATATAAAGATCATGTCTTTAAAACAGTTATTAAAAAGGTAATGATTATGAAATGAATCCCATTTCATTTATGTTGTAAGGGTTATCTATGAAATGTTTCATGATGATATATGTGGCTCACATGATAATAAAGACAAATTATTTGTGTTCCTGGATAGCACTCCAATGCATTGGGTAAGGACTTAATCTCTAGAGATGACCATTTTAACGATACCTTGGTGAATAACCTTGGTAATTCTTTTAATGACACATTGGGGATGGACCTCGGCAAAACAAAAATGATTGTCTAAGTTAAATATTTTAGCCCTATCTTCAAGTTATGAAACACATTAATTTTATAATGGTATGCCTCATGATCTTTTTATCATGCCTTAAATTTATTTATCATGAATTTATTGATGTATCTCAAGTTCACATGTAAAATGTTTCTCTTGTTTCCCCTACCGGGCCTTCTACTCACCCTTTCCTATGATGTATGCTCCCAGGTTATGAGATTCTATAATAAAAGTAGGATGAATAATGAGGAAGCCATTAAAGTGTTTAGAATAATTTTTGTTGTTGTTTTCGTGTATTATGTTTCTGATTTCCAAGACACTAGACTTTAAAGATACTCTGTTTGTAAAATGTAATGAAAATATATGTATTAAAATGGCGGGATGTTATACATTCCACCACACATGGTGGCACGACTGATAATTATTCCAATATATGATTTCCAATTTGGGTTCACTTGTTTGTACTCCTGCCCCTATAGATGGCCTTGGGCGGGTCCCCTTTTGTGTAGTTAATGTTCTAGGGTCCCACATGTGTTCGATGTTCATCCGATTAGGGGTGGCCTTAGGTTTCCAATATTTTCAATTAATACTTAACTAAATTGACATAAAATCAATCTACCTATAAAATGTAAGAGCTATATAATCCTAAAATAAAATCCAAAGTCACCTTCTTCTTATATTCTACTCTAAAAAATATTCATGAAAATTAAATTATGATCTCATATTTTTTTAATGTCTTCATACCATTATGAAATAAAAAAATTCATAGTCTCTCATCTTCACAAAAAATTACTTTTTCCATAGTCATCACTTGTAGTAACCAGTATGAACATTCATTTGCACGTGTTCTCTTAACATGTAAGATCACATCAATAAAATTTGTATTTCTATAAAAGTAGAATTTTTCAAGCATGAAAACAAATATTATGATGTGAATTAATTAATACTATCATAGTGTCACCACTTTATCCATATATTCCTAAACCCATATTGATATGTTATTGAAAAAAATTAAACATTATGCCCAAGATTTTATACCCATGTTCCCATATCCAATTTATTATTTTCCAAATCACATTCAAATAATAAATTACCTTTCAATTTCCCAGGAGGACCTTTTAAAAATCCATCATAAGAATTTCCATTTAATCCATTTATCTCGGAAAAACAAATAACATCATTTTAAATAATTAAATCATATGTAGTTATATTTTGAATCTACCATTACATAGTAAAAATTACTTTAAACACCATTAATAAATAAATTTAATCAAATTTTTTTCACCAAACATGTTTATATAATGAATCCACCCACCGTAAATTATTAAAACCAATATAATTGATTTAAACCACTAAAGATAATGTCCGGGGGTCACAATTAGGAAATAAACTTATTTAAAAAACAAAATATCCACCATTATATTAAATTAGATCTAACGATAGGATTCCATAGCCATAAGAGATTAGTGAAATAAAAGGAAATAGAGTAAATAATGAGGTGTAATAAAGAAAATCACTTAATGAGATAATTCCAAGAAGTATCTAGGTAAAATCCACCCTAGAATTACACTAACAGGGAAGGTATGAGAGTTTTTTGAGAGTGGGATAGTTTCCTAGGATGATTGAGGGGAAAAATGAAGGAGATAGGGGTTAAATTGGTTGACTTCATAATATAAAAAACATATTTTTAAAATTTTAGGTTGGTTATATGGTTGAGCCACATGGTTTTTCTAAGCATGATCCAACTGTGTGGATCTCCACTACCTCACCTAAGAACCCACATGATTGGGCCACAAGGTTTGTTAAACCATATAACAACTATAAAAATACAAACTATAACAAATTATGGACCAGGTGTAATTATTTTTTACAGTTACTCCCAATTATGAATTAACTATGAAACAACCAAGTTCATTCCAGATTTTCAAAATTTTAAAGATAAATGCCATGAATAGAATTGAATCCATACCTAAAAATTACATAATGCGTGTGAAAACACTCTCTCTAATATCACTTGATTTAATTTGAAAGTCCCTCATTTTTCCTTTGGGAGTAAAACACTGTATAAAATATTGACAAAATCCATATAATTTCCATACAAACACATAGTGGAGGATGTCTCCGCGATAATATCATCTCTTTATTGTATGCAAATATCAACTATAAAACCTCTATCCCAATAAATGGAATCAATAAACAATAACATTACAAAAAAAATTAAATAAGTGTAACCCCATAAATAAAAAATAACAACATAAACTAAACCGTTATCAGCAAATCATATAAACATTCATCACAAAAATTTTATGTTAAAAACTCTATCACTGAAATTGTAACAAAAAAGAAAAAACATAATCCTATGAAAATAGCTATGATACAGTTAATCTACGAATATATAAAAACTAATATACTAAATTAGAAACTAATATAATAACAAACTTTATTCCTTCTTTCCAAAATTAGAAATATCTGATCGTTCATGAATACATTTTACGTCATGAAGCATATTGAAAATCTCAAATAAATATTTTCTAAAAAGAATATTGACTAGGAAGAAGATAAAGGAATAACTAAATTGATACTCAAAGTATACAGTTTTAGAACACAACCATTTTATCTTGGAATTAAGAAATCCAATCATAATAATAATGTTTTTAAATTCAAAAAACAAAATGAATACATGTTAACATTTCATTTAAAATATAGAGAATTATATTTTCATATCTGAAATTCAATTTGATACAAAATTTAACTACTTATTATGGCATATTATACATGTGAGTTCCTCCCCACAATTATGTCTATTTCCTACTCAAACAAAAATATATCATTAAGATTAATAGTTATTAACAAGATGATTCAATTAAAATAGTATATTTGTAAAATAATCAGTTTTAAAGAATCAAAATAACATAAAACGAACATATAAAAAATTGCCTTACTAAAATGAAAATAATTCATAAAATTGAATAACAAAAAAAAAAAAATTGTTAATAAAACTATAAGAATCAAATATTACTCATTTGTCAAACCCAAAAATGAAATTTGAAACAATAATTCATGCATTTAAGAAACCAAATATTGAATAAATTTTGAAGAACAAAAAAATATCATAGCACCATACATTATAATCTCAAACCACATTAATATATATCATTATCAATGGATAAATTCATCAAAATTAATCTATGATAACAATTATAGTAAAATAAAGAAACATTTAAACTGTACTATTTCTTAAAACGAGTAATGTCTTCAGATATCATATTAATATGAATCATAACTTTATAAAATAAATCATATAAAAAATTATTATTTAAAACAACATGAAAAACCCAAAAAAATATATATCTTAATTATTGAAGGACATTAATACCCATAAGTTACATTCTTATATAAAAGTTTCTAAATGTACTAAAAATAAATCATTAAAAAATTTAAAATAATTAATAGAACTATTAAATGAATTATTATAAAAAATAATGTCCCCACGTATCCTCCAAAATAGAAGAAATGTAATTAATAAAAAATCCAAATCCTCAAACACACATGAAATCATTTAATTATTTCAAATATTTAAAACCTTTTAAATGAATTGTTTTGACATGAAACCCATAATAATTAATACTAATATCATTTATAATATCAATTCAATATTATAATAAATTTCATTACACGTTTTTAGATTACATGATACCCCTATGGTTTATTAAAAACAGAATGCATCACTAAAACATATAAGAAAACCTACAAATTCTCATTGGATATATTTTATCCGACAAGGTATAAAAATTTTATATTAAAATATAATTTTCCTATAAATAATAGTTCTATATACCTAATTTAAATATATTGAGTAACATTTTAAAGTTACTTGTTATTCATAAAATAAATGTAATATTTTTTTAAAACACAGCAACCTTATTTAAAATAAAACTCAGGATTGATATATTTCATTTCAAACAACTAATAATTTTGATATCAATTTACCAATGAGTATAGTAGAAAACCTATAGATATTAAGGAATTTTGTTTTAATATATTTAAATATATATTGAATACAAACATGAACAATTATATGTGAAATAAAATTTTTTAATTTCATAAAACCCTAAAATAATAAATCTATGTAATTTTATTCCATACTAAGAAACCATAATGAAAATTACAATAAAACCAATTAAATGAAATACCCAAAAAAACATGGCACAATCAAAATTCGTAATTTAAAACACATTAATCCATAAAAAACTAACAAACCGTTGATAATTAGGTTCAACTAAAATAATCCTTTTAGAAGATGAAATGAAACTTATATAGTGGTGATTAAATATTCCTAAGTCCTTATTCCTTTTATAGATTCTTACAAAAAACAATACAAGTACCATGATAAGAACATATCACAATTTATATATGTTCAAACTCACAATGGGTAATACTAGGTATAAAATAAGTATGTTTAATAAAATTGATACATAAAAATAACCGATTTCATAATTAATTTAACAAACATCTAATATTTTTAAATTATACCCATTTAATCCTTTTAGACAATATATATAAATAATCTCAATGAAAAATCTCCTTGATTACCTTAAAACACTTCATAACAATCAAAAAATGTGTCTCAACTATTTTTATCCTTCTCAGTCCAATTTATTTATAACATAGTGGAAATCTATTCATCTAATAATTTAATACAATTTTAGTGTATAATAATTAACAATATAGATCACCAAAAACTCATTATTTTTTCATATAAAATAATATCATATTACACTACATTGAAAGTCACTTAATTATGAAACCTAATAATTATACTAATTCAAACAAAATTATTTATTACTTTTAAATCCTTTAAATATTACTGTTGTTTCATTATAATAGATTTAATATATTTATCCCACACTGTGTGACATTTATTTATTATTAAGGAATTATTTTAATTTTATGTCATTATATTTTTTAAGAATAATACCTCAATGATTGTAAAACATTTCCCAATAATTTTTTTCTCTCATAATGTTAAGTGAAATAAAATTTGTAAATACATCATAGAAATGTTATTTGATATTTTTGAAATATTTTATATGAATGATATTTTTCATACAATTTGAGGCTCTGGAGATATATTTAATATTTATTTTAAAATATCAATTAAAATTTTTAGGACAATATAAATTCATTATCAAGATGAATATTATAATAATAGAATTCTCTATATCATAGAGTGTGAAGAAGATAGGATAATTCATGAATTGATTATTATATTGTATAAAGAGAGCAGTCAACCCCATAAATGGTTGAGTTATCACATGAAAGGGCCTAACCACTACATGTTGTAATGTGATTCCACAACAATGAAATTTTACAACGGTAGAGTACATGTCTTCTTTGAGTAAAGCGTTATCTCGAGTCACATGATAGATGGAGCTACCATTAAATAATTTAGTCGATGTAATGTGAGATTTTATTCCAATGTTATAATATCCTGATAATGTCTATCATTATAATTTAAAAAAAAATTCCATGTATTAATTGTGTGAGAAGGAAGAAGATGATTAAAAGAAGAATATGATGTTAGGTATGCTATTTGAAAAAGTATATAACCACATGTGTGAATCTTCATATATTATTTGTGTAATAAAATATCTTCATATATGATTTTTTATATATAATAATATATATTTCTAAAAATTATGACTCATAAGGGATTATCTACCTGTGGGATTTCTTATATAAGTTATTATTTGTAGATAAATCAATTTTCATGTATGTGAATTTCTCATGGAAGGAAACTAGTCATATGCATAGGTAACGTACTTTGAAAGTGATTTGATTACTCATGTGAAGGGACCACATATGTGAATGAGTTTGAATTTTTATTCTTATCACGTATATGAATTCATATAGATGTGCATATGTGAATTAATACATATGATAAATCTTCCCATAGCCAAAAATCAATGTCTTCCTAGACGTATTGGATATAGGATGAAGAGAAAATTTAAGACGAATGACATGGATACGGCATCTTCATTTCAGAAGATACATTGAATGTTCTGCCTTTTTATGTTCTATATATCATGATATTGGAGATCATGATCATTTATATTGTTTAATTCCAAGACAATAATACATGAAGATATTCACAATAATATTTTTTGTCGAAGTCCCATGTTTGATTCATATTATATCATGTAATATGACATTTATTGACATGATAATCACAAATATTTGGTTTAAGTTGTGATTCAGGAAGACATGAATATAGATGAAATGTGTTAGTTGATTCTCATGCATGAATCAAGAATTGTAACATGCGATTTCGGCCATTTATTGAATTTACAAGACTATTGGATGTCCATGTAATCATATATAAATTCCATGAAATATGTATAAGATTTTTTGTAATGAATAATGAATATATTATATGTTTTTTATGAAAATAAATAGATTAACTTGCATTCATTTAGTATAGATTAATGAATATTTTTTAAATGCTGATAAATTATTCATTGAGTTATTGAGTAGTTATGGATAATGGTGAAGCAAAAAAAATACCAAATATTAATATTATGTTATCATGTCAGGTTATTACTGGACATGTTTTACAATAATTTATATTATCGTTTGGGTGTTTAATGCTGAGTATTTTGGGATTGCCATAAAAAGTTAAGGGAAATTATTGTGAATCTAGTGGATCTGAGATCCAGTAGGATGTGAATTATTTATAATCATGGTAATTCAAATAATTTATTCATGAAAGATAATGAATACAAAAAACAAAGAATTGAAAGTATATAAGTAACCAAATATATAAGTAACTATTCTCATATACATCTATATTTATGGTTTTAAATGAAATCAGTATGTGATGAATTTAAAAGGATAGTTTTACACAATCATTCTAGGGAATTTTATAGAGTCAGGATGAAGATCTAAATCATGTATAATCAATTTATATTTTACGAGTAAAATTTAAGGAAGAAAAAATAGAGATCATATAAACCAAATAAAAATAATGGAAGATAAGAATGAATAATATATAATAGGTGAAGATAGTGTTGTGATAATTTGTTTCCCAATGATGAAGAAAAATTAGAGTAGTGAGAATAAGAGAATTAGGTTTTGTAGATCCATTTTACAAAAATAATAGAACGAATGAGATTCATTAACAATTTCTTTTATAATTACTGTGTTCCCAATTGGGAATACAAAATAATATGATTTTCCTTTATATTTCTATGAATGTAATATATGAAAAATAAAAAGACCCCAAAAGCACACTATTAAATCTCAATAGGTACGGGAGGAACCTGTGAGAAAATATGATCCAAATCACTACAGAGGATTCTATACATTAACATGGGTTTCTAGGATATACCTTACCAATTTTTAATAACTGATCATTTTAATTCAGTTTTCTGATCGAGGATTGTATCATGATTTCATGAGTATTTATCATTCCTTATTGAAAAATGAATATTGGAAATCACAGGTACACAATGCATGTGTTAGAATAAATTAATGAAATGTAATAGAATGAGAGAATTAAAATATTAACTATTCAAAGAGGTAAAATTAATACAAATTACAATTGGATAAAACTACACCAACACTAATCCCCCTCCAGTTTTTAGTATATCATAACTAGTCTAATAATAAATCATAGAGGTCCTATGATTCCAATTTTCTATAAATTTCTAATTCATTATTTTTTTAAATTTATTTTCCATTATTCCAGTATAAATATAAATTAAAATAAAATAAATATTCAGTTTGAAAATAACAAGGTAAAAATATCCCTTATTGTTATAACATTTAGTTAATGTTTCCATTGACCTTTCTTTATAAAACACTCCTCACTAGTTTAAAATCAATGAAAATTTTCATTTGGAATAATTCAAAAAAATTACAAGTGAAGTTTTTTACAAAACCTATTATGATTAAATGATTCCATTTCTTTATATATGTAATCACAGAAATGAAATACATAAGATATCCAACCATAAGTAATAAAAAATAACTTTTATAAAATAATAATTTCATTTTAAATAAATAAACTCAAACCACATCAAAATTAAAATAAATTTAGATTATATTGTTTTATATCATGTACACATAATTATTTTCAAACATAATCAATCCATAAAATTAACAAGTGACATTAAATGATATTAAAAAGAAAAACATTTATCAAAAACTATTTATTTCGAGATGATAGACTTGGATACGTGGTATGCATCTCGAAAACCATTCACATGAAACCTAATTATCACCATTGATATTTATTAAAATTTAATAACAAACCTAAAAGGTTGGATGACTCATGACCCAAAGTATAATGAATCTTTTCTGACATCCCCTAGAAAATCAAGGTTTAGTACTAAAAGTTTTGACAATAAGAATTTTTATTCCTACCCCTTGAGCTCATATGATCATATCTACTATATACCATTACACTCCAAATAAATAAACAACTATTTGATTCCATTTTATAATGATCAAACCTTGTCCACCACTATATCAGAAACCTGAGTCATCCTATGGTAAGACCTGAGATGAATTGTTGATCCAAACGAGGTAGAAACTAGTGTTAGGGAATCAAGATTCACATCTTGATAGTTGTATTCCATTATTATTTCTAAACAGATCTAATATGTGAACTCTAAATGATTATTCCAAAAATTTTAATGGAATTCATATGAAGATTAAATTGAACCATCCCAATGATATATCAAAAAATCAAAATAATAATAAAATCTCAAGGAACAATGATTTTGAATAATATAAACATTATTGATTATGAATATATTAGGATGAGTTAAGATGATATGTGAAAAAAAGAGTTCTAATGGGAATATGATCAGTTTATATAAATAATGTCTAACAACCAACAAAAAATAAGAAAAATACCACTACCCATATCTGTGTGACACAAGGGTTATCCCCTACTATGTAACCACTAGAAAATATAACTCTACTAATTAGAGTAATTTCTTTCCAAATGAAACTCATTTCACTTACCCAAATATTTATAAACAATTAATATATATACCCATATGTTGTATGTAGGATTTGAGAAACACTATCCTAATAGCGTCCCACCATGTGTATCCTGAGTAACTCTTCTTCGATAAACATAACCATTCTAATTCTAAATAAACTATAAAAAATAAATCATTCACTTATTAATGGTGGAAATAATAAAAAATAATATTTTTCAGTTTTATAAGGGAATCAAATTCAATAGAAATTAAAATTTCATAACGATGCCCCATGGGATCAGTATAAGTTATCTATTTTGAAAGGCACCAAAGAACCCTCATTTAAACTTTTTATTTAATTTTGAAATCCAGTTATTTAAAAAAAAGTAATTATATCATGAATTGGCCTAGTGGAATGGTGTTTACCATTCATGAAACAACATCTTTTTGACTATTAAGGAGTATATTTCTTTTCTAGGTAGTATAGTGATGCTCATCCTTAACACCATAACCTTATCTATGTGTAATATTTTTAGTTAGTTTGTATTTTTACAACGGATAATTAATTATTTTCATCCCCATAGTTACTCAGGTTACCGTGTTTCATTTTGTATTTCACACCCCACATTTAATTTCCAAATCAATTTTTCATTTTTTTATGAGGGAGTTTTATTAATTCATCGTGATCTTTTACATTGAATACAATTCAATTTTTAATACCAGAAGTCACATTTTGAGCAGTTAAGGAATCTGAATTTCTTTTTGAATCAACCATAACATAGTTAAAATAAATTATATCACCTTTACTAAATTAAATAAATCATATTTATTTCCTCTAGTAAAAATATATCAAAAAACCACCTACCATAAATATTTTTAACTCATTAAAACTGAATGAACCACTAAATACAGAGTTAAGGGGTCTTAATAACCCAAGATAGGCCCTACACTACAAAATTCCAACAATTATATTCATATATAGAAAATACATTGTTTTAATAGCCAAATTTGATTATAGAAATCGACATAAAGATGGAAAATAACCATGATGAATTAAGAGTACTACTTACCTAGGTGAATCTCTGAAGTTCCTATGTAAACTTTTCTGAAAAATAAAACCAAGAGGGAAGGGAAGATTGATTTCTTCTTGTGGAATAAGTGTTGGGTTTATTGAGGGTATAAATGAGGGAAATTAAGCCAAAATCATTTTTTCCATATTTTGAAAATAATATTTTTTTAAATTTTGGGTATACTATATGGATAGAACTAATGGTTTTACTAACCATTCATCAAACATAATGATCATCAATGTATCACCCGAGAACCTACAAATTTGGGCAACACATGTAGGTTAACCTTATGAAAACTATGAAAATTTTCACTATCAAAAATTAGAAAACTGATTAATGGTTATCACATGGTTATTTATAATGGCGCTCCAAATTTGTAGAAATCAAATTTTTTTAAATATTTCAAAAAAATTCAATGTTAAATGACATGAAAAATAATATTAAAAATGAAATCATAAATTATATTGTCTATAAGTGAAAATATAATTTTGAGTGTGAATACTTTTGTGAATTGGTCATCATGAAAAAATCCTCTTTCATATCTATATTTTATGTGTATTTATCTATGTTTTAGTATCCTTTGAGGTATACATCATGTTATAACATTTATCATGGTGTCATGGAATATTTTTTTTGAATTACGAATCATTCCACATTTGAATTTCCAACCCTGGATCTCATGTAGAGAGGGAGTATGAAATAATTCATGAATGGTGATCCTTAGTAAATATCCCATAATATTTCATAAACATTATCCTAGTAGAGGGTAAGACTCATTAAATTATTGTGGGGAAAACACAGAGGTAATTCTTCTAGAGAATATTCTAGTGTGGAAATCTATTTATTCCTTGGATGAGGGGGTAAAAATTCCCCCATTTTTATGGGATGGGATAGAACCCATTTCTCCACAGTAATGACTACACCATGTAATATGTTATCTAGTAATATGGGTAGAGGTAGATTTAAAAATACCCCAATCATATGGGTTTGTATATCCCCTATTATATCACCTAATATTTTGATTCATCCCTATTTTTCTTTTAGGATCACACTCAAGCATCGTCTGATTGAAATGTGATCTTTGCTATCTCGAGATGAGAGGTACTAGTCTTTGAATATAGATCAGCTTTCTAGAAATTGGATTTTCAAAAATTAGCTGCCTAATTCACTCTATAAGTGTTTTAATTCACGTTCCTATTAATTTTTCATTCCATTTTAGTTTTTACCTTCTAATATTTGGTGATGGTGGGATTTTTTTTATAACCAATTGTAGAATGCATACGAAGGACATGATAAATTGAATGGAGTAATGAAATTTGTAGCTACCTTTCTTGGATAAATTTTCAATCCTACAAGTTTACTGAAGTGAACATTTTCATATTCTCTGCAAATAATAATTTGTATCTTATATAAAACATCATTGATAATCAGGTAGATTTTCATTAAACCATTGATATAAGATTATTGGATTCACCTATCATATTTTTATTATTTTATTTTTTATGAAACTAATTGGGAAACTATATCTATAAAAAAGTACTTGGTTTTAATGAACTGATGTGACGAAATCATCCCTCTTATAGAATGTGTATGGATTAAAGACCGTGGAGGGTTGTAGATTGGTTATGAAAAAATATGGTATAAATTACTCTTCCAATTACATAGGAACATCATATTGAGACTTTATAATGGGACCAAACATGATTGATATATTACATTAAACTATTTACTTCCTCATGATATCATGATTTTATTTATCTCAGGGGATGTTTCCTTGAACAACTCAGATCATAATGTCCATTCACTGACTATTTAATTAAGAATATCATGATTATATATATATCATCATCTGCATCCAGGGTTTTCCAATCATTGGGAGACATAAATGAAGATTATTAACATGTTTAACCAATTAATTGGGGTAAAACAATAGGGTTTTGAAATTTTTATTAACGATTAATCAAAATATTCTATGAAATTAGAAATATTATTTTTAGTAATTTATATAATTGAAATTAAAACCTAACTAAATATATAAAATTAAGAAGTGGAAGAAACCATTAACCATAGATGTTTGTTGTAATAATATTCTTTAAAATACATGATAAATATCACTGAAATGAATCAATTAGACTTCAATCACAATGGGGTATATATGGGATGATGCTGAAACACTAATCATAACAGAAGAAACATCACAACACTAACTATATTCATTTTCCTAATGGGGAAAGAGGGTAATTGTAAAGAGACTAGGAGTGAGAATCAATAAAATTCATAGAGAAACCCATATATACGGGTTTTTATTAATTATATATGTTTCAAGGACACTCCCCAATCCCCATGATTTTACTCATGTATTACATAATGCGTTATTAAAAATGTTGGTTACAATAGTTTATAACTATTCAACTATACACTTTACTCTTAAGTACATTGGTTAACATGTGTTAATTATATATAAATGGAATATATTTTTATCATTATCCATTTAATAATAAAATGCCTCATTAATAATATGTAGGAGTAAGTAATTTTATACCATAACTTATGATATCCCTTTATAAAGGCATATTGTAGTCGTTATAAAGTCTTACAATATGCATTAGTTTAAGTATGTTGTTGTTATGGAAATTAAAATATTAGAAAATATGTTATAAAAATTTAGTTATATCTCTTTTAATCTCTAACTATAACTAATGCCTCATAGAAGAGATATATTTAACCTTATATTATATCATAAGAAATAATGTTTTCTATCAAATCTAAAACTCATTTTGGATTTCTTCCAAAACAATTTGGTAAAGTTATTTTCAACATCACCTTGTATGACTTCATATATAATACCGTATTAATACAAAAAACACATTTTAGATAAAATATAGAAATATATTAGATTATAACTCTAATTCAAACTCAATACCCATATATTAATCTCTAATGTGTTACCCTTGGATCCATTTTAGCATTTTTATTAAATATCAATTCCCAAATTCATCAATGTATGAAAAGAGAAGACACTAGAAATTAATTCATGATAATCAATCTACAAAGGGATGTAGTGTGATCTCCATAAAAAGTGTATCTATATATTTATGGGCATTTGTTTCATCATATGAAATAATTAATTTTACTATGATCCCATTTTCCTAGAAATCATGTTACCATGGGTGAAAAAGTATATAAATCCCATATACATAATTGTATAATACTTATTCCCTAAGTATAGACTGAATAGGCTGACAAATATATCACATGTCATTCACCATTATGGATGATAACATAACTTTACCATAACATTATAGATAATCACATCAGATTCCTCAAATATGTATGTCTATACAATTCATCTATCTGTCTTAATCAAGGGACTAATTTCAAACTCGTTATTTGATCGAAAAAGTCACATCTTGGTTGAGCACTGACTGAATAAAAGAACAAAAAAATACCCAAAATCACCTAAATAGTTATGCTTCAAGTATTATGTTTGATTTCAATCCAAGTATTATGTTTCCCATGATTTAAATATAACTTAACATAGGTATTCAGGAAGTGCAAATATTAACCATGAACTTCAAGCATACCAATGATATAATGTTTGATAGTCAATGTGGTGTATCTAATGGGTCATCGAATTCCCAATTTTTTTTGGAATTATGAGAATATATTGTATCATAGTATAAGAATATTACTCAGGAAACCCATAAAATATCATCACAATATATAATAAACTATTATGAAAAATGATTATGCTTGTACTAAAGTACTATAAGGGTAAAATTAACAAATTACTTCTTGTGTATATGAGGCTAACATGATAGAATTATGAAGTAATGTTTTCGGTTTTTATAATATGAATTTTTATTAATTTTTAAACTATTTTAAGAATATAAACAATCCCATAAATAATTTCATGTATTATTATATCATATAAGTTATATTACCATATCAGCTTTATGTTTGAATCACTTTTAGGGCCTTTTGAACTCATTAGATCTATATGTAATTATTACCACATCTCTATATGACATTCTAATATAATAGTCTCATTGAAGTATATAGTGAGTAAATTATATGAAAAAATAATGTTTTAATAACAGTGAGACTCTATAATAATATTCTAAATGTATAATTATATTAACATAACATTAAAAGGTCAAATATTTACAACATCAAATGTTATGATATTAAAAACTTTTATTATATACTTATATATTTTTCTATGTTCATCATCATCATAATTCCTAGGACCCTTTACATTAAATATTTCCGTAAAATTAATTTTAAAACTCATTTAACTATTTATATTAATCTTCTAATAAAAAATTTTAACCCCTTATGATATAAGTGATTTTAACTATTTATTTTTACTAGAATTATATTTTATTTTTTATCCTGGGAATTATAAAACTTGAAACATACTTCAACCAGTCTCATAAACACATCATTATATTCATAATACCCTGCAATTAAACATAAAATCATATTTTTTGGAAATATACTTTATTCACTTTAGTGGAATTATTTAAAAAATGAACTATTATACTCATATAATATATGGTATTATATGTGTATGGAGTGATATTTTGAATAAAATATTATATTTTTAAAATATTTCACTAATAGTTGTATCAAATAACAAAAATTTTAAAAACCATCATAATAAACATTTTTATTATAGATAAATTATTTTATTATTTATCTTCTTTTAAATGTGTTATATAACCTAATGAACCATAAACCATGGGCATAAAAGACCATCATTTTATATTATTCATAAAAAATATTTTAATAAATATATGTTTTATTATAAATATGAAATGAGATAATTATACATATTATTAACTAATATCCATGTGATATTGATATATTAATTTTCTTCAACTATGTGGTCCAGCAACCCTCTATATCATCATTTTAATGGAAACTACAAACTTCAAAAATCATTTACTCATTTTTGTACTCTTGTATATTTACAACATTTTTAAAATATATATTTGGTATTATATTCCCACAAAATGGAATAATTGGTTTATTTAACCCAAAGATATAACATGATAATTCCATGGAGTTTTTTAAACCCCTATAGGTATCTCAGAAAATTAAATCATATTAAAACAATGTGTTTCCTTTTGGATATTCCCCATAGGTTTCCATAACATTGACTTAATATTTTAATAATCATTATAGGATATTCCATCAAAAATTTATTTTGTTTGTTTGAACTTTGACCCACATGTGCTATTAATATATCATTATAACCTATATCTCATATTCCAAAATATCTCTACTAAAAACTTTGAGAAAACAGGTTATTTATTTTATTTAAAATAATTAACATTGTCTAAACATTTTAAATTATTATTATATAATGAATTTGATAGCTAAAAATACTATTAAAGGAAATATTCAGACTCTCCACATCATTAGCATACCTAATCATATTGATTATATGAGTGGAGAATAAAGTTACTTTGGTTATTTTCCATTTAATAATTTTTTAACCTCAAGTGAATCGTTTTATACATCTCATAAGAATCTAGATTCACCTATTGAACAAATTATACTATTGGTTATTCACGACAAATTTACTCTTATACAGAGAATTTTTTAATTCCTTAAGAATGATTCATATTTCATTTACTTATCTATGAATCTTATTACATTAATATTATTCATTTAAATAATTGATTTAAATGTTATGTTCATTGACGATGCTTCCAAATATATATAATAGAATCTTTTATCAAATGAGTATCTTGTTTTGCATTTATCATCTGTATATTAGTTTTTTCATTCCTTATGACTATTATTAAATGTGATACTGCAAAATTGATAACACCTTATAAAATCCATCATATCAATTAGTGAATTAAGAAAAATATTTCATTAAGAAATGAGACATATTTAGTGTTTCTCTCATCACTTTTTAATTTGGGTTGGCTATCCTACCTGTCATATCATTTATAAATAATTGATTGTTAAGAAAACAAATCTTTACCCAATTAGATATATTGATAAAATTAAGACTATTATCCCATTTACATAATCATATTAAGGTTTCCAAGTAAATTTTTACCCATAATAATCACCATGAATTTTCACCTAGTCATATTTTGTTCACCCATTTCTGTTTTATCATTACACAAGATAATCCAATGGAACCCTGTTTTGGAATGATCTACCTGGACAGATGATCAAGGTCTTTGAATGTGTTCACTTTGGAAGGAATAAAATACCAATTATTATTTAAATAGATCTAATCTCACAATGATATTCCATGTTATTCCCATAACATGTGTTCATGATTATAATGATTTAATTTGGAATCATATTCTTTCCCCCAAATCAATATGTTCAATCTGTATTGTTTTCAAAATCTTTATATGACTAATAGTGTGTGTTACTCTTCTAAATTAATATATATATATATAACCAAATTCAGCTGATAAAAAAGGTATATGAAACAATTATTTGAAAATCCCCATAATCATATGAAATTAATAATCCATACAAGAATAATCTTAGAGGGACAAATAGTTAACTCCCACTTTTCTAGTCATGGATCAAACCATCAGGCTTGTAAGAAATCTGAACCAATGTCCCTCTATACATAGATAATTTACTAAAGAGAGACTTCAATTCCAATATAATTATAAAATATATTATATATATAAATCAATACTAACCACCTAATTCAAGACCAAAACCCAGTGAAATCTAAATTCTATGTAGAATTAACCTAATTAAATTATCATAACAAGAATTTAACTTTTTTAGATGCACATATGAAAATTTATTTAATTATTTTAAGAATAGAATAAATCCTAAATTCATTGAAATATAAAAATTGTATCTATGAATAATAATAAGATAATTAATTAAGTAAAAAAATTATTCATATATATAAATGTGATATTTAATATTTTCAAATAATTTATAAATAAAGAAATTTATAATAACATTATAACATAGTTATACATTATGAACACTATATAAATTAATAAATATAAATACTTTATATTTATTCTTACATGAACTATTTTATATGATTATTTATATTGAATTTTACTCTAATATTTGATATTAAAATAAATATAATTTTTTTTTTGTTTTTGTTTTGTTATGTAATAATTTTAGAAAATATAAATACGACATATTTATTATTATTTAAACCATGATAATATCAATTACTAAAACTTATTTTGATATAGTTAAAATAATTACTTTTGATAATACATTTTTTCATTTAAATAATTAAAATTTAATTATAATGAATGATCCATGTTTTTAATTATAATCTCCCTTTTATTTTCCCTGATTGTTTAATTGTTAATCTCATTGCAAATTATTTTTTAATTTACATATAACTTTTTTTTATATAAATCATAAGTCATTCAATATAATTAAAAATATATTTAATGTTAATAATAAATATTATGGAGCAATAATTTATTTACTTTTTCATAAAAAAATTATTAATTAATTATAATTAATTTACAAAAATTTAATTTAGAAAAAAATTATAAATAAATAAATGTCTTAAAATACCTTTAAATATGATTTAAAAACATTTTATAATTCTTTTAATTCAATTCTAAATTGTAATTTTGAAAATTTAAATTATTCCTGCGTATTATTTTTAATGATATCAGTCAAATCATAAGGTGTTAGATGTTGTATTAAATGTCATATTTTTTGATAGATAACCTATAACTATGACACATCACTCGATACGCTGATAATAATATTTGAAGATATTTTCGATATCACCTTGATAATATGAGGCTCTATTTTTTTAAAGGATAAACAATTATATTGTTCTATATGATATCCCCATTTATACACAATAATAAAATGGTAATTGAAGTAATAACACCGTGACACAGTCTATGATATCCAATATCTTTGGTTGAAACCATATCATGTTGGGACCAAGTTGGGTGTAGGTGTCATTTGAAGACGTTTTTTTGGAAGGTTTGTCCTTTTTTTCATGAAAAAAACACCTCACTTTGTTAATTATAGTTATTTGAGTATGTTTTTTTGGACTTAGATAATATTGTAAATTTTACTTGATAAAGGCCATCAAATAATGTTTTCTATTATAAATGTTGTTTACTAAGGGAACTTGTTTTCACACTGATACTTTCATAATAGAGTGGGCTAGTGTAACTGATTTCGAATTTCATAATAGATATTAGATATTCAAATTGTAATTATTAAATGTTGTTTTATTAATGTAACAACTTCATGAGAAATTTATGGTAAAAGAGAAAATTATTAAAAGAAAATGTAAAAGAAATTTTCTAGTATTTCTACAAAGTTGATTTTCATCAGACACAAGTCATTTGTTTGAAAATAATAAGAATGAAAAAGTTGTTTGAAAACTAAATGTTTGAATTTCATGAAATTATAATTTTTTTTGAAAAGTAATGGTCATGAAATATATTTGATAGTATGATACACCAAAATAATGATTAGTCCAAAATGAAAATTGACACTGAGATCCATCAAAGGAAGAACATTAGACATACAAAGTTATTTATTATGAATGAAATGATTTATTGACACTGGTATAGCAAAATATATTTCTATATAGACAGAGCAATATTTTTTATATTAATTTAAATATAAAATTATTCATATTAACACATTAATTGATTGTTTTCCCATTATTTAATTGTTTTAATTGTTATTCTAATGATATGGTGTTTGATTTGAAAGGGAAAATATGTGGTGTATATAGTGAAATGTGAACACTTCACACTAGGACACTTCACAACACAACAAGACACCATATTTCTTAAGAAATACTTATGTTTCAGCATAGACAAAGACTAAACCCAAATATTTGAAATGAAAACCCATACTAAAACTGGGAAAACCATATTTATGTCATCTATTAAACATAATTTAACTTATTTAAACAATTTGAAACTTTAATGATTACATAACATGAAAAATAATCACACCCTTGCATGTTACACATTTTAGAACATTTACATGGTGTGAAACCCCTAATGTTTACATATAAAATAAAACTTTGAAAAAATTTAATATGATCACCACCCATTTTTCTAAGCCTTCCACACAAGGGATGACCATTATGGTCCATTTATTATTCCATGAAATCTCATTCATTCCTATAAATAAGAGGCTTGGTTAGATGGATAGAGGATCAATCCGATCGGTATGCTTTGGAAAAGAAACTACTGATGGCCTGATGATTCACTGTTTTCTTTTCTTTTTTTATTTATATTATTTCCCATTATGTACCCCCTCTTTCAAAATCACTTACCATCCCTATTTATGTAGGGGTAGTTAATGGGGATGTTCAAAAATAGGGAAGGGTGTACTTAGGATTCTATACCTTATTTTATGTGCCTAAATAAATAGATATCCTTTATTTATTATTCAATATCATATCAATTCAATTTCAAATTTAAATTACAACTGTGATTTTGTCAGAGATGGGGTCTATTTAAATTAATTACCTTAAGAAATGATCCATTTCACCGTACACCCAATTATGACCTGTATATGATTGAATATATTAGGGTTTGGTGTTGAGTACACAAATATCGTCAGTACGCACATGGGATTATGATAGGAACTATTGGTTGATAAGTGAATAAGAACAACCTATCGAGGATTACTCTAATAAATAAATTGGACCTTCTATGAGAAAACACACAAAGGAAGGAGTGTGTGCTAATATGATATTCCAGTTGGCATTATTCTCACAATCACCATATCACAAAGATAGTGGCATAAATATATAGATGAATATATTTCTTATCATAAACAAGAAGAATACTTTTTTACATTTTAAAAACTATGATTGAAATTTTGTAGGCCTATCCAAATATATTTTAATCACTATCATTCTAAATTGTCTAAAAATTAATCTAATTAATCTATTTTCTACTTTCAATTTCAAAACCCAAAATTAAAATCATATTTTTCTTAGTAAAACCAAAAGTGACAATTTGTTTTGTTTTTTATCCTCTTTGGGAGACTACCTAGGTTTATCCACTAGAGTATACTATGGTAATTAAAAATTTTGTTTCACCACATCCTATAAAAGGCATTCATCACGCATCGATCCATCATTTGACCTTTAGAGACTGATCCATCTGATATAATATAGACACTGACCCACCAAACAAGTAACTTTAATCAAAATACCTAAGATGTATTGTTTCATTATACAAAGTTTCATCAGTTTGAGGATAAATTGAGTTGATCAAAAAGTGATAAATATTAAATTTTCTACCAAACTGGTTTTGTTGGATTATAAATATTTTTAAATTTCAATAATTTTTATGAAAATATACATTTTTTGGATCATCAAAGTGATAAGTATTCTATTTTACTTATCGTGACAATAAAATCATAATGAAAATAGTGTTCTAGAATTAGAGGTTCTAAAATATCAATTTATTAATTGAGAACTGGTAATGTTATTTTTTAAGTGATGTTGAGTTTCAAGATGTCCTGAGGAATTCATGAAAATTTAAAAAGACTCCAGAATAGTTTATAGTTATTAAAAAGTGGTTTAAATGGAATTTAAATGAACATAAATTTCATATAACTAGAATTTCATTTATTATTAAAACAATTTGGATATACCACCTTTTCTATTCATGGATGAATATAAATAGATAGTATAATACATTCATACTTTCAGGCTATTAATGTATAAAAAAGTGTATATATAGATTTCTGTCCACAAAATAGTTTCTATATAGATGTTATTATCATAGAATTTTTGATCAAATTTGTTTTGATTAGATAAGGGGTGATTAGTAATTCCTAGGTTGGAGAAAACATTGTCATAAAACTTGTTATTAGAGGAGTGTTTGTTAGTGTTTTCCAGATTGAACTAGTGAATCATGATTTTTTCCTAAATAAAATCTCAAACTCATTTATGAATATATAAATTAGATAAAGGAATTGTAGTGAGTGATCAGACTATGTTTTTTACATTCCAGATAAGGAGTTCATACCTAATGTTGGTTACATAAGTGAATAATTGTTTTTGAAGAATTAAAAAATATAATTTTTGTAAAAAAACATTATGAAAATGTATTTAACCAATTGGTTAAGGCTTATAAAACTAGTTACGACATGTTATTTTCATCATTCATTCTACATGAATCACATGAACTGCTTTATTGATAATAGTGATACACAAGTTTAAGGATATTTCCTTTATTTCGTATCCTCACAAAAAGTATTTTTTTAATGCATTGTGTGGTATTTATTTTTATCAAAACTATGATGATGAATAGACACTATTATTTATTATTGAACTTTGTAAATTCTCATATTCATTTAGATGTTTGAATGTTTTTTTTTTCAGAAAATTGAAAAATATTTAATAGTAGGAGAACATTGTTTCAATATAAATATAATATAAATGAAAAGATATCATTATTTCACCTCCTACCCCTCTCAGTGATTACATTGATACTCATTGGGACATTGTAATCAGTTTTAGAGTGAAGGTACATTTTTTACTCTTTTCTAATGTTTGAATAGAATATGCAATGGATAATTTGAATTCTATGAACAGTGTGGGTATTCTGGTTTTTTTATGGAAGGAACTATCATATCTAGAAACAAATAATATTTCTATATCTTATGCCTCTTGGATATGATATTCAAAAATTTCATCAAAATGGATTCACTCATCAAACTGACATTTTCCTCTTATATATGTTGGTAATAAAAATATGAAGAATAATGGAATGTATAAAAATTATTAAATTTGATCACCTTATGAAAATAAATTTCTTAGAGTAAAAGGTGGTGAAACTTCCAATTTTGTTTAGTAAAAGATGAAATATATCAATGAAGGAAACATTATACTGAATAAAGAAAAGATACCAATCTTAAGGTTGACAAACAACATTCTTAAAATTGGTGAGTATGAATCTATTGGTGACTTTCTAGCAAAGGAGAATGATATTTTAGCACCATATTATGTCTTATTGAGATTCATGAGGATTAAAATTCATTTTGAAATGATCTTAAAAATTCTTCATGAAAAGTTTGATGCCAATATTTCAGCATTTAAAGATAGAGATCCTGAAACTCTATTATTGGATGACATAAATAGAACTCTAATGAAATAACAATGATAATATAGGAATTTATAAAATAAAATGAAAAGGATGATTAAGAAATTTACTTAAATTCTACCATGAAAAGAAAAATTTATAATTATTATTGAATATTAAAATGTTTCTAACTCTAATAGTAAATATGAGGTTAGTAAATTTTTTTCTGAATTCTTGTCCTTTCTTCAAAAAATTTGAAAAGATGCATAGGATAGAACAAAGTGAAGTGGAAATTAAATTGATTTGAATGTGGAAATATTGGGTATTATAATATGAATTTTACTAAATAAAGAATGAATAATAAAGTGATAGAGATGACAAAAATTCAGGAAGATTCCTTAAGAAACATTTTGACATATAAAAATCTTATTCCATGTGAAAAGATAAACAGTTCTCAAGACCCAAAAGGATACTTTTCTTGTCTAGGGATGATGATGATGATGAAATTGAAGTTGAAAATTATAAATCAATGGTTGTTTTTGGAAGAAACACATATATTACCAAGGTAAAAATGAAATAATTTGTTGATTATGAAAGAAGTTATTCTAAATAAGAGACTCAAATATAAAATTAAAAGAAATAGGATTTAAATAGATTTTTTAAAATATTATAAAAAATGAAAGTGAAATTATAAGCTTGATAAATGAAAGTTATATTGAAGAAAATCGTGAATATTTTCTATAATAAAAATAAAAAAATTAAAGATATTGATAATTTGATGATATATACAAAACAATTAAATAAATAGAATAAAAATATTGATGTAACGATAAAAGTAAAGGTGTATAAATTATAACTTTTCCAACATAAGTACACTAAAAGTTTGTAGTGAGTTACAAGATTGAAAAACTGAATTTCAAAAATTGTTGAATGTCCTAAGAAGTGATATCCTAAGATATATCAACAAAAATTATCTTTATCGCTTGAAAATATAAATCTAAATGTTCATAAGAAGATGAAATTAAATAAAATCATGTATATATTCAAAAACAACAACGTTTTAAATTTAAAATTATCAAAGATTGATTAAAATGTTTCTACTACTGGTGATTATGTTGATGAAGGTAAGAAGTACAAGTTGAAAATGAAGATTTTATAAGAGAGTAGAACTTAATCAGCTCCACAAATACTCAATGTGGGTAGTACTAAATTTGTGTAAATCAAGTTTACAACTCCAAGAAGTGTGGAATTTATAGAGTAAAATATTCTTTTTATGATTATTAATTGTATTTTAGAGGATTCATTCATATATAAAATTTGTATTGGTTAAATAAAAAACACTAGAATTATCCCATAATTAATTGAACGAAATGTTTATAAGGGAGTCAACCCACATAAAGGTGGAAAATTTAGAAATTTGGTGTGAATATTGAATATAGATTCCATCCTATTAAATATATTATTTATACAATTAAAAATATTAAGGATCTTTATAAAGGATTTATTTTTTGATACTAGAACAATAACATCATTAAAAAGATTCTCAAAATTTGTATGTGAAGGAAGATAAAGTGAATGTAAAAGATCTTGCTGTAGAATTTTATCTTAAAGCTCCAAAAGGGGAAAAATCTAGATTTTAGACAATTGGTTATCGTAACATATAACATGATATATACATATGTTGAATAATATGGAAGACATTACTGAAATAATAGTGTTAGTTGTCAATGATGAATCACTCAGAATAAACTTTTTTTATGTAATCTAATTAGGGAAGAAAAGCAGAAATTCAAAAAGGACCTTTTTTATGGGATGAAAATAACATATTAAGTTGATCATAACCATGTGATTATGCTAATAATGTTTCATTCAATAAAAAAGGTTATTTTTAAAATATTTGAGGATGAATTTTTTTTATAAGAGGCCAATGTAAAAAAGGGAAACTTGATTCAAGTTGGTAATGTAAAAAAATTCAGCTTATGAAATCTTTATGGAAGAAAATTAATCATATCATAAAATTATGGGACATATTTGTTAGAGGATTATGAATAATTTTGAAAAGTGAATTTTTTTGTGATATTATAGATATGATAATAAAAAGAGATTGGTTTTTTTCAATTTTTCAGAAAGGTAAAATTAAAAACTCAAGGCACATGAAAGTATAAATTCATTTAACTCAACCCCTATATATTATTCATAATAATATTTCTGGGACAATTAATAAAAAAATATAATTTGAAATATAATTAAATTTTTATTTCATTATTTATTTTACTTTATTCACTTGTATTATGTTTTTGAAACATAAATGAGACTCTCTAAAAATATATAAGAGTTTAAATAGATGAATAAAAAATGAATTTTGGTATTCTATAAAGAAGTTGTGAATAGATAATGGTGATGAATAAATAAATGCATAATTTAAATGTTAAACTAAAAAATGGTATTTTTAATGATTTTTTGAACCTACACACACAAAAATTGTATATTTGAAAGAAATAATATGAGGTTGGTGGAGATAGGGAGTACAATGCTGATTGAAAATGGGATTTCTCACTTCTTTTGAATGTGAGATATGAATAAATATTTAGATTTTTTGATTTTTTCTATAACTTTTTTTATATGACTCATTATTAAATTCTTTACAATGAAATTATTTTTATCAGACACTAATGTGTTTATTACGAGTTCATGTATAATAGAAAACTGTAAATCTTGGAAAAATTGATCGAATATGTGAAGATATAATTTTTCAAGGAAATTCTCAGAATGTTATAGAATGTATATGGTTTAAAGTGAAACAATGGTATTATTTAGTTCTTCTGATGTAAAATATTTGGAAAAATTTTAAGAAGATGTTTCACAGAAAAATACAAATAATGAAGATGGAGATGATGAAATTGTTTTTTAACAACATGAATATAATAACAACAATATTTTTGGAATTCAAATAGAAGATTCATAATATTCTATTTCTAGTAATGAGGAATACCTTTGAACATCTCTTCCCAGTATGAGGAAAAGGGTGGAATTATAAAATATTATCAATGATCAATGAAAAAGGTTAAAACAATAAGAACATCAATTTTTCTAGTACAAACATATTAATATTTAAAAGTTCATCAAAAACATGTTAATGAATATTTCAAGAATCGTGATTGGATTCATTCTATGAATGAAGAGTTGGACCATATTTAGAGAAATGATACTTGGGAACTTATACCCAAACCAAATACTAAAAATGTTATTGGTATAACATGGGTGCACTGAAATAAGTAGGATAAAGACAGTGAAGTGAATAAAATCAAATCATGATTCTTTTCTCAAAGGTTACTCTCAAAATTGGTGGAATACATTTGGATGATATTTTTTCTCATGTATCTAGGTTTGAAACAATTTTAATATTTCATGCTTTTTCTAAAAAACGAGTTTATAAAATTTTCTATATTGATGTGAAATAATATTTTTTGAATGGATAACATGCTGAATAATTTTATATTGAACAAAAACGTGGATTTGTAATTAGAAAACATTAAAGTTATATATACAATTTGAAGAATGATATTTATGGTTTAAGGCGATCTCTAATATCCCAGTATTGCAAATTGAATGTCTTGTAAAGGAAGTAAAAAATTATGAAAGTATGAGTTGATTGTAATATCTGTATAAAATAAAATTAGAAGATCTATAATTGATATATTTATATTGATTATATTGTCTTTTTTTGGGAATGATGAATGAAATTTTGAATATTTTTATGATTAATTTAATATGTTTTCTGAAATATCCCTTCTTAGTTAAATGAAATAATATGATATCTTATAATTATCATAAAAGAATAAATATATTCTGATATCTCAACAGAATTATGATAAGGTATTCCATGAAATATTTGTAATGGAAAATTAAAAACCAATTTCCACAATAATTTAAGTGGGAACAAAGTTCTATAAGTATGGGTGAGGAATCACAGTGGATTCTAAATAAATATGAAATATGATAGTATTTTTTTATATATGACTAATTCAATACCATATACATAATATGATATTAAATTAAGTGAAATATTTCAAATATATCCAAAATAATCTCATCTTTTTGAAGAAAAATGAATACTCATATATATAAGAGGCTGAATATATTTATGTTTCAAATATTATATCATAGTGAAAATTCATTTATTTTTTATATATTTGTTGATTAGGAAGGAAGTGTCATTGATAAAAGATCTATACCTACTATATTTTTTTTATAGGTGAAATTTATGTTTGCTGGAAAAGTAAAAAGTATAATATTGTAACTCTTATCCTGGATGAAGATAAATATGTTACCACCCATAAAGATGCAACAAAACATATATGGATGAAGATTCAATTTGATGATCATCAATTGGATGTAAGGTAACACATTATTTAGGGTTGTGATAATAAAAGGGATACAAATATAACTAGAAATCTAGTTTAACCTTCTCATTAAAAACATATTGACTTCAATCATCACTTCATTCAAGATACTATGGGGAAGAATGAACTCAAATTGGAATATGTTATTATAATGGAACAACTTGGTGATATATTCAAAAAAACCTTTACATTGGAATATTTTTATAAACTATTTTTTAACATGGGAGTCCAACCTCTCTCTCTCTCTGTTTGAGGTATGTGTTTCTATGCTATATCATAACTACTCTATTGATACTCTTTTCCTAGGGGATAAAAATGATGATTCATAAATCTATACATTGGTATATGCTAATCCATTTATGGAATCACATATTTTGGGGAATTTTTTAAAAGGGGTAAAATAATAACACAACATGTATATGTTAGAACAACTTTAATAGTTGGTAAAAGCTTATGTAAAATAATTATTTAGATGAAATTTGATAATTATAAAATAATTGTTTGATGTTATAAAGAGCTGGAATGTTGTATTTCCAAGAAGTTTCCCCTAATCACTATTTATGAATATAATGGTTTTCAATTCAATTATTCTTAATTCATTCAATTAGATCACTCATATATGCATAAAATTGCTGAAAAGTGATTCATATATTTATTTTACAATTTTTTAGTGAATAATCATTCTTGGTTGACATAAAAATCCAAAGGGGGGTTTTTGGGACTATGTTGGCAAATGGAATTGTTTGAAGAAGAATTCAAAAAGGTTTTCAATTTATGTCATTATGAAAAATTACCTCACATTTCTAAATATAGTGATATAACTTTATTATTTCAAACATATATAATCTGACACAATTATCTTGATAATCTCTATCAATTGAAGTTTTCTTTTTTGATTTTTTTAAATATATGAAATGTTTTTGGACTTATATTTTCATAATAGAGTGGTAAGGTATACAAGATTCAAAATTTATTAATATATGATCTCTATATAAATTATGATGATGGTTTATTTTTTTATTAATTTTACAACATCATTAATAAGTAATGATACAATTGGGATTTTTTACAAGAAAATGGAAATTTCTTTTTTAGTGTTTTTATGTATTTTAATTTTCTTGGACATAGATCATTTGATTTAGATTCACTGAGCATAAAATATTTTTAATGATTAAAATATTTAATTTTTTTAATTCTGGAGGTTTTGGAAAAGTGTTAATCATCTAATCCATCAGATGGGCCAATCAGTCATAAGAATTTTTAGACCAGTAATATATGGGATTTTGAGATCCATTAGGGGAAGAAAATCAGACTACCTATGTTTTTGATTGTGAATGGGTTGACATTTTTACACTGTTATATCATAAGAGTAGTTGGAACTAATCCATTCATAGATTATTGTTGATAGATCCATAAAATTAAATTAAAATACAAATCCATCAGATGAGTTGGTGACACAGACCAATCATTGGATGTTGCCTTTCATTAGATATGATTGCATTAGACTAAGGGGAATTTGAAATTATGAAAAGGTGGTATGTATTAAATTTTCTATAATACGATTATTGTATGGTTCTAATTTATTTATAAGTTTCAATGATGTATATGAGAAAAGGGTTTTAGTTTGAGCATCATAGTGAGAATTATACTATCTCACAAGTAAATGATAAGAGAACTGGAATGAGAAACTATATTTATCAATGAATGGTTCAAGAATATCAATTTCTTTAGTGAGAAAATGAATAGTTATTTTTAAGTGACGTTGAGTTTTGATATGTTTTGGAGAATTCATGAATATTAAAGAAGACCCTAGAATTGTTGAGAAAAATTTAGAAGTGGTCAAAATGAAATTCAAATGATCATAAATTTTAGAGAACTGAAATTTTGTTGAGTGGGAAAAAGTTTTACAGTTCCCCAATTTTCTATTCTCATATTCCAATAAATAGAGATGACAATAAATTCATCCTCTATGACTGTTCACATGAACAAAAAACAATGCTCTATAATTATAGCTTCATAATAGTTTATGAACATAAGTTTTTATCAGATAAGTTTTGATTAGAGAAGATGATATCATAGAATACTTGGTCATAGAAGATATAGTCCAAGAGATTTTTATTAGAGGATTAGTAATCAAGGTTTAACAAATCAGAATAATGAATGATACATTTTTCTCCACTAATGAATAAAAAATATTACCAAAATAAATAATATAATATATTTATCGGAGTTGGTGATATAAATGATTTCTTAATTATGTCCAGAGAATATTTTCTTACCTACTATTGGGTAATAAATTAAATATTTGCTTTTTATGAATTAAAAAAGATGATGTTGGTTGAAACCGCACAGTGGCATTATTTGGAACCAATTGGTGAAGGTATATAAAACAGGTTACAACATCTTACCTATATCTTTCAAACTAAAAGAAGAATAATAATTGTTTTATTGATCATAGCTTCACATATGTATCAGGATAATTCCTACTAGTTGTACCCACACACAAAAAAAGAATTTTTTTCTATTGTATTTTATGGCATTATAATATTTCTAGACAATTCCATGAACTAGAAACACATATTTATTAGTGATCCTTGTAAATTCGTGTGTTCATGTAGACATTTAATTGTTTTTTTCAAAAAAACTAATAATTATTTAATATGAGGTGAATGTTTTTTCAAAGTAATATTAAAAAATATGTTACTAATTCACCCCTACCTCACCTAGTGTTTACAATGAACCTACATGGGCCATTTCATATCTTATATAATTATATCACATATCATATAAATCACTACAGTAAAACAATTATCTTATTTTATAATGGTAAATATGATTATCATATGAAATTCATGTTATTTAATTTTAAGCCTGATTTTGTGAATAAAAAATATGAATTTCTTTGATATCCATATGGATTTTGTAAGGGATGTTTAACAATTAATCAACATAATGAAATTAGTTTGAAATATTATCCCTACGATCTAACATAATTGAATCAAAACCCATAATAAATATATATATTTAATAACACATTTATAACATGAAATTTTGATGGATAAAATAATGATATTAATTATAATCCATTATAAATATAAATTAATGGATTCCATTAGACTCCCTTCTCTGTAGTGTATCAATGGGCTGATGATGAATCACCTAAAAAATCTCCTAGACTCTATTAACTCTTAAGATATGCTAGTATCAGAAGGTGGAATTAGAGAAGGTGAAATATGGAACTAGAAATAATCATTGAAATTCATAGTAAAACCTTTATCTATGCATTTTACCTACTTAGTATATAAGGAAACTAACCAAACCCCACTGATCCACACATATGTTACACAATGCATGGGTAAAACAAATGTGGTTAGAGTGGTTTAAAACAATTATTCCATACATTAATCTTTTATGTGACCTGATTCTACAAGTGTTAATGGTATCTAATATCGAATCAAATCAAAAGGATAATTATTTACCATTCACCTACCACATTAATCATTGGCGATGTCATTATATTATATAACATGCCTTATGATATCCCTTTAAAACGGAATATGTAGTTCTTTATAAATAAATATGACATGACTTAGTTTATTCTTGTATTACCCTATGATATTATTATATAATATAATAACATATTATCTTTAAGGAATACCACCTTTAAGAACACTGCATGTTGATCATAGAGTTCTTGATATAACTGATTTCAGATTCTCTTATTACTTTGGTTATAAAGGTAGATTTGGAACCATTGTAAAGTTTCATAGACCTTCAGGCCATGAAAATGTGTCATTATGAGGATAACCTTTTAAACAATACTATGGGGAGGGCCTTCATGTTTATTAAATTTATATTCACCATTATGGGGTAGACAAACAATTTTCTTGTTTATTTGATCAACATGGTAAGGACCCCAGAAACTATATATTTCATGCGTGTCATCATAAGAAGGAACATAAATTTGGTTATATAACTTATCATCATGAGGAACTCAATAAAATATTCCATTTGGAGGATATTCATAGCTATAAGCTTAACCACCATGGGTCGGACCTGTGTGGTTTCTAGTTCTTTTACCATTATGTGGAGGACTTCCATTTCAGTTGTGGGTTTCATGGACACCGCAATTAATATATCTATGGTTATTGGTTTTCAGTTTGTTGTTAAGGGGTGGAGATTCATTCTTGATAGTTTTTTTATTATATGTAGGAACTCTACAATTTTTATCATATGAAGAAGTTCATGATTTTTGAGTATATCATTATGGAGAATACCTCTATTACCATTTCTAAAGGGAGGATATCTAAGATTATCAAATGATTTTATATCATTGGGTGATCATTCATAATTGGTATTCATATGGTTGTAAGGATGACCTTCATAGTGTGTACTATGAGGGGGACTTCCAAGAAATCTTACTTATTTTTATGCATGGGTAGGACAACCAAATTTTGTGTCTAATTTATGAATTCTAGGGGGAGGACTTACAAATTTTTTGTCTATACTATCAAGAAGAGTAACCTCTTGATGAGTTCTCTATGGAGGATCTAGATAGATATTATTGGATATACAACTATAGGATGAATTTCCACAAGGTATTTTATCTTACCTTTTGAGTAATGGTCTTACTGAACATACCACCAATGTTTTTCTAGACCTGATCAGAGTCTGTTTTCCAATGGTGATTTAGAAATGTCTTTTAGTCCCCATTGAGATATACCATTTGGTGTTGGGAAAGTTTTTTCATAGTTAAACTATAAAACCTTGATATTTTTGTGATTTTTTTAATTTCATTAATGTCTTATGTTGTATACTACACCAAGATATTGTTTCACTATAAATAATATTGTCATAGCTTTCAGAATATTGAACACTCTTCTTGGCTTGTGTTACATAGTTTATTTTCTTAGAATTCATTTCATATAAGACTATGCTTAATCAAGTATATAATATAATATAATCAATATGGATATATTTTATTAAATAAACATATATTTAATATATTCAATATAATATTTATAATTCATCTTATATATTTTTTGGACTTGATATAAGAACAAAATCAATTTTTTGGATTAATTTTTTTTTAAAAATGCAGTTTACCATATTTTCATGGATAACCCATTTTAAATTGAGTTTTTGAAATTTTCATAAGTTATATTTCAAAAAATAAGATTTTTATTTGGAATAGGGGCATCAAAATTTAGTTTCCATAAATTTTATTTTAATTTTTTGATAACTTTCATATTTTTAAAAATAGTGATAAATACTTCATTTTAATTCTAAACAACTTTTCCATCTAATTTAGTAATATTTTGAGATCAAATTTTTATTTTTTTCAATGTATAATTATATTATGTATTTATTCTTTCATTCAATTTTGGACATTTAAATAATTTTCACATTGAAATTTGATATATAAAAAAGTAATTCTTTTGATTGTTTTTACTTTTTTAAAACTCATTTTCTCATTCCCTCAATGGGATTAATTTTAATATAATTATTGAAACACCAATAAATAATATTTTAAAAAATAAATTCCATATTTGGAATCCGGGGATCCAAATTATGTTAATAGGGTACATTTATTTTTTTTGATATTATGACTAGTATATAGGGTAATTTTTATTTTTCAGAGTTAAAGGTAAATAATGTAATTTGGGAAACAAATTAATATGATATGGAAAATAAAATTAAACGAACTCCAAGAAAAATATAGTTGGATGAGTAACCATTGACCCTTGACACCTAAATATCTTAATTTCATAATTTAATGCACTTTTGTGCATCAATATTGTATAAATATTATTAAAATAAAAGAAAGTGACATGAAAATAACAAAATGTCTCCCACTTGTTTCATATAAGTATAATAATTTTTATATAGTGATAAACATGATAAATCTTAAATATTAAATATTATATAAAATTATAATGAATTTATCAATATCTTGTTAATTTATTTAGAATTTGTAGAGATTAAATAATTAACTTAAAGATTTATACAATGATGATGCAAAATTTATTCATTTGATGAAAAATCAATAAAATAATTTTATTAAAATAATAAAATCCATTAAAAAAACATTATAAAATCATATTAGATGAGTATTTATTGAAAATAATCATCCTAGGTTCTAGTTATTCACCATTTGGAGCTTTATAGAAGAGATTATGAAATTTATATTATTTTATTTACCACGATGTTAAACAAGTCACATTCAGATTTTAATATGTATTACATTTTTAATGATTTATTTTACATAAGTTATATTGGATTAATATTATTCTTCTTAAATATAGTAGATTTATATTTATCACAATATTTTCTTTTTATTTTTTACTCAAAAAATAAGCATATTAAATAATTACACTAAATAGAGGTTGTAATTATTTTACTATGGGAAATATCAAATAAATGTTATTGAAAATATTAAAATAAATATAATTTGAGCTAATCAACATGTAAAATTTATTTTATAAATTATCTTTACCCATTATAAATATATAAAAAATATTTTTTTTTGTATTTAAATTCTAATCATTATATTTTTAAAAATCCATTAATTTTATAGTGTCAAAATAACACTATTGATATTTTGTCAAAATAATGTTTTATTAAATTATTTAAAAACACTAAAATATTATAAAATAATAAAATAATTTTTTTTACTCAAAATTGTTCTATATTGTTAAAGTAAGGTCTAATTAACATTAAATAAGTAATAATTAAACTCTTCAAATATTAAACAATTTGTTACCTTAGTTAAAACTAAAAAATTATAATTTAGGGTAAAAATGATAAGGTTTAAAATTAATTCAAAACATGTATAAAAATTATTTTATATTGAGATTAATACCTTCTCTCATATAATATTTAAAAAAGTTCATTTTTGGGGATTTGGGTTGTGGTTAGGGTTTATTATTAATTAATATTTTTTAAGTTTCCGAAAGGACCCCTCACCTGAATTATAAAAGGGTACCTCCTCCATTATATTTTCACTTTACATTGATCCTACAAACTGAGAAATAACCTTCTATTTTTCCATTATAAACTTCCCTATTTACATTATAGATGTTTTGGTGTTCTCAAAATACCATCTCTATTACTATTAAGAGGAGTTCTAGAGGGAGCATGTTGAAGAAGAGGTAATCTCCTCTACTAATTCTTTCAGACTTATCGCTTCTTCTACTTCTTCTTCATGAATTATTTACATTATAATCTATAAATCCAATATTAATTATATACTATTATATTATTATAATTATGGAACAACTATATTCCACCACCTATCTATCTGATGAAAAATGAAATCCCCATGTGTGCGTACGTATGGCTTATTGTCTCCATGTCGTGGTGTGTTCAGTTATTCACAACCACTTCACATGTATCTGTATAATTATGGAAATATGGAATATATATTATTTTTATAACATGATATGGATTTTCAAGAAAATATATACTGTCCACATCTAATCCATTTTATTGTTTTTTGAATGATATCGCCGCTCGTGCGTACATACGACCAACCATCTCCATGATGTGATACTTTTCATTCTACATGATATCAATTAAAAATGATTATATAAATTTATTGATGGAAAAAAAATTATATTAATATAATTATAGAAATGATATTACTATAATATAAGAAGAGGAACAAGAAATTTATAATGAAACAAGCGTATAAAAATAAAGTAGTTAATACCCGATTGATGAGTGAAAATATTATTGACAAATCGATGATAATATGATCATATAATATATCCTCACAATGACTATTATTATATAATAAATAAATGAAATTATTTAAATAATTGAAAAAGAGGGTAAAATACATACTATGGATATCATACCTAATGTAAGGGATTATTTTGTCTCACTTTTTTTTGTGGGACATATGCCTTATAAACCACCAATTTATTTTGAGTTTTGTTTAAGGTTCACATGAATTTTTTAAGGTCATTATTAGGATGATTATTATATTTAAATAAAAAATTAGTTTTATCTATTTTATGAGGAATATTACTCGACTGATAATAAATTGGTAACAGATAATTTTACAATCTCATTATTATCTGAGATTATTTATATGTATGTATTTACAAGGGAATATTTATCATCCATATCCTTGTTTTCTAAATTTTTTTCCATAATATGTATAATATTATTATATGGGTGTTTAAAGCCATTTTTACCCTTTTTGACTTTTCTACTACATTGTTTGAATTTAATTTTTTTTATTTTTGCAAACGATGTATTTTTTTCATTTCTAGAAATAGATTGTGAAGAATGTTTTTTTACTTATACGACTGAGTGGATTCTTACACAATCATAATGAAATAGTTTCATTAATATTATATTATAAAATTTCAGGGTTATTTGTAAAAAAAATCTTTCCATTTAAAATTACCTAGAATGTTATGAAAAGAAAAGGTTTTTGAAGAAGAAATGATTTTTTCTTTAAGAATCAATTTCAACTGTTTTATCATAATTTCTTTCTATCTAAGATGAATTTATTTAATATGATTTTTTTAATGTATATTTTCAATTTAATTAACTTGGTTGATTATTTTTTTATGGAATGATATTTAAGAAATCCCTTAATTTTCAATGGATTATTTTGTAGTGTAATGATGTTTTGGTTGCCCATTTTATTCCTTAGGTGATGATATGTTGAATGATTTATATTTTCATGTCACACATATATATGATTTCATTTTTTTATATTTTAGGAATTATATCTCCCTCTAGTGTGTTGGGTAAAAATGGATATGTTATCAGGAATGTGTGTTATGGATGAACCAAAACTCATGTTCACAATTCTATTCATGGACATGTTTCTTCATGTCCATATTTTTATGAGTAGACATGGATTCCATGACCATATGTTTTTGCAAGGTCATGATTTCATATTATTAATTTAATGATTTAACATATAATTATGTATACATGTTCCAAAAGTTATATGTTTTTTCGTATTCCACAATATCATGACTTATGTTAATTTTATGATCTTATGGATTGTGAGATTTTATTGTCCGTATGATTCATGTTTTCGTTTCATATGCAATGCGTGATCATATAATGTTATGATCACAATATCATACCCATTGTGCTTATGATTAGGATTACATATCACCATTTTTTACCCTTGTTGAGCATCTAATCTCACCCTTTATTATGATTTTTTCCAATTTTTTAATAAGGGTATTAAGTAAGATGTTTCAAAAGGGGATTCATGTTATGAAGGATAAATAAAGAGATAAGTTTGATGTTTCGTGAACTAGTTTTTTATGTAACCCAGTTTCCAAAAACACCAAACCAATATGGTATTTTGTTGTATTTGGGTATAATGTATTAATGATTCCATAAATTTAATTTAATTTCCATGTGTGTTAATAAATAGTCGTTACATTTCGTATCAGATTGATGGTTTAATCAGTATTTGCAATCTAGGATGCACAAAATTTAAGTGAAATCTATAGATATTTCTAAGGATGTCTATTAGGATTTCCTAATATCAATTATATATATAGATTACACTCCTAGAGTTTTTTTATAATCATTAATAACCTAGGATTAAACCAAAGATATCATTAATTGAAATATTATATGTAATTATCTTAAATTATGTGTTTTTAATTTCTGATATGTATTTATCACTCTTTTCTTTCAAGTCTTAGTCAATTTTATAGAACAATATAGAACATTACTAAACTTGATATTATCATATGTAGAATGTATTGGAATTATGAAAACTGATTTACTAGAAGAAAATATCATAAAGGTAATCATGAAGGTCGTATTGGTATTGGTGATACTGTTGAGGAAGAATTGATTATAAACAACATGTGAAAGGTATGAGATGTTCTAGAATTATTGTTTATATTAAACCTAAGAAGTTAGTTAGATTTGTTTTTGGGAAACCATAGGACATGATTCATATTTTAGGAAATACTAGGATAATGGAATATTTTTAATTGTTAAATAATAATGTTTGATGATTGAGGTGTGTATGTTTTGAATTTCAAAGATTGTGTTATATGAATCATAAAATATATAAGTGTTTTTTTTAATTTTTTCATTAAGGATTGGTAAGAATATGCTAAATAGTTCTATGGACCCAGAAAATTAATTTGTAAGATTATATAATTAGAGAACAATTGACTAAGGGGAATATAACAATTAATAGGTCCCTTATCTTAAGACAACGATTTTTGGAAAAAGATATATTGGATTTGAATATGTAAAATGAATGTTGCGTGATTCATAGGAAGAAATTATAGATTATTTTATCATGATACTTATTCTATTATAGATGATGTATACAACTTTTAGGGATTTAAGGAATATATACAATAAGTTTTAGAATAAGTAAAAATTATTATTTTCAATAAGAATATATAGTAATTCAGGTTATTATTGTGACTCGATTGAAAACATGATGAAGGTGATCACATGTTTTGAATGTGACCAAAAAGAGATACCTTAAAATATATGGGGGATAAATGTTAAGCCGAGTCAGTGAACCTTTTTCTCGTGTTTTGTATTTTTAGTTTCCTGGAGGTAATTTATGGTTATCTATTTATACATAGCATAAGGTAAACTATATATGATGTCTTCTACATTAATATATAATATCTCTATAACTTGACTTATGTATATTTGATAACATTTCCTAACATTATTATTGAGACAGATCGAATGAATCGTAATTTTAATAATGTATCTGATGATCTATTAGTGCTTTAGGAGGGATAAATACAACTTTATTTCACTGAATAAAAGGTGACGTGGAAATTAGTCAATGAACAAAAAATTGTGATATTATACTGAAATCAAGTAAGTATATCTACTCATGAAAATTATTGAAATTTACTAAAAGGGATAATGATGTAAATTGGTGTCCTATTATCATCGTTCTTTATGATATCAAGGAATTCATTTAAGCTTCTTAAGTTTAAGGTTTTTATATTTTTAACATTCTCTAGATTATAAACATTGTTGGGATCAATGATCTCTATCAATTGCTATGTTTATTTAAAGTTTTCCTCCATGCCCAAATCATCACTTATGTTCTCCTACGTAGAGACCTATTTATGATTTAATTTTGGTAACTATTATATTCCCACAATATCATCTTAAAAATAAAGTTTTAGACATCATTTTTATAAGGTAGTTTTATATGATGGAATATTTCAAGTATTAATCCTTTTATAACCCAAATGAATTTCAAGGGTGAAGTTCATTTTAAGGGGGTAGAATGTAACACTATAATATTCCTATGCGATAGATTTCATTTTAATTTCTTTTATTTATTGTGTTTTTTGAAACACCAATATAATATTTCATTATTTGTGACACTATCTTAGCGTGAAGTATATGAAATCCTATACTTGGCTTGGGTTACACATAATTTCAAGTTATTTTGATAAAATTAAAATCATGAAAAAGTGAGTTTATTTATGTTTATAAAATAATAAAATTAATTTCTATTGATTTTATTAAATAAATATATATTTAATATATTTAATCGAGTGTTTAAAATTTATTGTATATGTTTTAATGAGATGATACTAGAATAAAATCAATTTCTAGGATAAAAGAAGTATTTTTCAAAAAATAGATTTTTTATCCCTCTTGGTGGATAACACAATTTAAATATTTTTTAACACTTTTATATGTTCTATTTTTAAAAATAAACTTTTTAAATATAATTTGGACATCCAAATTTAGTTTGTATAATTTTTATGTAGTTTTCATGTTAACTTTATTATTTTAATTAATTGTGAAATATTCTGTATTTTAATTCAAATATTTTTTTGTATAATTTATATATATTGATAGATTATCCTTTTAATTGGTTTTAATGTATAATAATATTAAAAATTAATCATTTATTCTAATTTTGGTCATTGGAAGTAATTTTAAATTGAAATTTTATATAAAAACATGCCAATCTTTTGAGGGTTTTGTCTTTTTAAAAACTCATTTTCTCATTACATCAATGAGATTAATTATAATTTATTTATGGAAAATTAGGTGTTTCAAATTTTAAAAACTAGAATTCATATAGGGAATCATTTATTCCAAATTTTGTTTATAGGTTAATTTTATTTTTTGGATATTATGAATTGTATCTCAAGTAATTTCTATTTAACAGAGTTAAATTTAAATCCTGTAATTTTGGGTAACAAATTGATATGATAAAGAAACAAAATAACTTAATCACCGTAAAAATACTATTGGATGAGTAAATATAGACCCTTAAAATATATTTATATTAATTGACTCATTCAATGGACTTTTTTCCATAGAACTGATATAAATATTTTTAAATTAAAAGAAAGTGACATGAATGTGAAAAAATGCCACCCTATTTTTTTATAAGTATAATAATTTTAATATATTTATAAACATGCAAAAACTTCAATAATGAATAGTATATATAATTATAATGAAAATATATATATCATAGTAATTTATTTATTATTTTTAGAGACTAAATAGTTACCTTAAAGGTTTATATAATAATGATTGAAAAATTATTTAATTGATGAAAAATAAATAAACTAATAAATTTATAAATTATAATAACAGTTAAAAGACACAAAAACATGAACAATATTATTTATTGAGTATATATAGACAATAATAATCAAAACTATAACTTATTTACCATTTTGATCCTTATATAAGATATTATGACACTTTTATTATTTTTTTAAAGTGATGTTAAACATGTCACATTCATGTTTTTAATAAGGACAATATTTTTCATTATATATTTTCGTAAATATATATTATAATAAAATAATTCTTCTTAAATATAGTGCACTTATCTTCATCATATTATTTTAATTTTAATTTTTACTCAAAAAATAAATATATTAAATTATTACAAAAAAAACTAATTTTGTAATTCTTTTATTAAAAAAATAGAAAACAAATGTTATTAAAAAATATAAAAATCAATATAATTTTAGATAATTAATATTTCAAATTAATTTATTAGATTACCTTGACCTTAATAGATATATTAAAAAAAATTTGGTTGAAATCTTATATTGATATTTATAAACATTAAATTAATAGTGTGAAAATGAACATATTTATATTTTGTCTAAATAATGTTTTATTAAATTATTTAAATAAAATAAAATATTTTGAAAATTATAAAATAATTATGTTTTACCCTAAAATGTTATATATTTTTCATTTAGGCTCTAATTTACATCAAATAAGTAGAAGATACAATATTTTAATGTTCAGTAATTTCTTACCGTAGAGAAAATTTCAAGATAATAATTAAGCGTGAAATGAAATGATAAGGTATAATATGAAATCAAAACATGTATAAATGATATCGGTTGATGATTATATAACCTTATCTCATTTAATCATATAAATACCCATATTTTTTATGTGTTTTTAGATGGTTTTATTTTATTATAAATTAATAGTTTTCAAGTTCCAAAAGTGCCCCTCACCTCAATTATAAAAGGGAACCTTCTCTCTTACTTCTTTACTTCACATTTACCCTTCAATTTCTACCATCCCATTCCCATTTCCCTTCTCAAATTTCCTAGTAAAATTTTAGAGGGTTTTTCTTAAAATAAGAACTCTAGTACATTTAATAGGAGGTCTAGAAGGAGCACATCGATAGAGGGGTAATCTATTCTACTGATTCATTCAAACATCATTCTAATTCTACTTTCTCTTCATGAGTTTCTTCCATTAAAGTAATAAATCCTATATATATTATATACTAAAATGTTATTATATTTTGGGAGTAACCATATTCCATCTTTAATCTATCTTACCAAATACGAAATCACTATGTGTGCCTACGTACTGCTTACCATCTCCATGTTGTGCTATAATTTGTTTCTCTATACCACTTTATATTTATGGGTATAATGATGGAAACTATAATTATATAATATTATTATAACATGATATTGATTTTGTAAGAAAATATTTTCTATCCACTTCCATAATATTTCACAATTATGGGAAACATATCTTCTCTTGTGCATATGTTCAGCCTACCATCTCAACGATGCGATGCAATTTATTTTACATGATATCTGTTAAATCTTGATTATATAAATGTATTTAAATAAAAAATATTATATTAATAGCATTATAAAAATTATTTAAATATAATTTAATATGATAACAAAAAACGTATATGATGAAACATGTGTAAGAAAATAAATATGTTAATACCAGAAGGAATAATAATAATGTTATTAATTAAAAAGTGATAATAAGATCATATCTGATATCAAAAAAATTTCCATGATTCTGGAATTAATCAATGAAATTATTTAAAACTTTATATATGAGTTTTGAATAAATATAGAGGATATCATACCTAAGTTAAATATATTATTTTATATCACATTAATTTTAGTGACACATGTGCCTTATATAGAACATATTTATGTTGTGTTGTGCTTATGTTTCGCACGATTTTTTTATGATTATTATTATTAATATTATTATATTTAAATATTAATATAATATTATTTATTTTATGAGGCATACAATTCGGCTGATTTTAAATTGTTAAGGGATAATTTCATAGTCTCATTATTATGCGAGATTATTTATACATAAATATTTACAGAGGTATATTTATGATCCACATCCATGTTTTATAAAATACATTCATAAATTTTTTAATATTATAATATGGTTTTTTAAATACATTGTAACCCATTTATGACTTTTTACTAGATTTTTTTAATAGAATATTTTCTGATTTTTCTAAAAGAGGTACTTTTTGACATTTCCAACAAAATTACAAGAAGAATTTTTTTTACGTATAAGACAAGAATGGATTTTTACATATTTATAACATCTCATTAAAATTATCCTTATATTATATGTTTTCAATGTTATTTTCAATGAAAATATTTTCATTAAAATTAAATATTATTTTAAGACAAGAAATTTTTTAAAGGAAAATGATAATTTCCTCAAGAATAAATTTCTACTGTTTTATCCAAAATCATTTACATCTAAGATGAATTTCATTAATAAATATATGTTTCAATTTTATTATCCATGTTATTACTATGGTTTATTATTTTTATGATGGAAATATATTTATAAAATCTATACATTTTCTATTGATTATTTTATGATAAAATGATGTTTAAGAATCCGGTTTTATTCCATGGGTTATGATATGTTTAATGATTTCTATTTCTGTGGAACACATATATATTATTTCATTTTTAGAGGTGTGGGACCTATATCTCCATCTACTGAATTGGGTAAATATGGAAAGCTCATAAGTTATGTATTTTATATGTTCATTTATGTTTTTTTCACAATTCTTTGCCTGGACCTGGTTTTTCATGTCTATATTTTTACTAGTATACCTAGTTTCTATGTCAATATGTTTATCGAAGGTCCTGGTTTTAGGTCCTTAATTTATTGAGTGAAACCATTACAATTTATTTAATTTTCACAAGGTTATATGTTTATGTGTATTTAATAATTTAATTTTCTGTGTTAATGTAGTGATCTTATGGATGGTGATCTTTTATTTTTATTATGATTCATGTTTTCCTTAGATATGCAAGGAATAACCTTCTAATTTAATGATCACAAAACCATACCCATTATGATCATAATTATAGTTTTTTATTACCGTTGTTTACACTTACAGAGCATCTAAGATCACCCTTTCTTATGATTCATTTCCCATGATTTAAATTAGGGTATTATGTAAGATGTGTTGAAAATGAATTATAGTTATGAAGGAAAAATCAGGAGATGAAGTATGTGTTTTATGAACCAATTTGTTATGTTTCTTAGTTTCCAATCACACTAAACTAGTATATTATTTGATTATTTTTATTTTAATATATTAAGTATTCCAAATTATTAATGTAATTTAATTTCATGTTAATCTTGGGTCATTAAAGTAACATGGGATTACTACTTATCCTCAATAGTATATAACCACCATTGGTCCCTACTCCTTGATTTTCTAGTATGTATGACCAAATTATAGATAATTTCATCTATGATATCTTAAGGAATCAATACTGAGAATTTATTATAGTGGACATGACCTATGGATTCTTTTTTAGGTGGGTTTTGAGTGTCTATCAAGATTTAATTAATATCTATCTCTTCAACCCTGGGTTATGGGAGAGAAGTTTCAATTATCTCAAGTGATTGACATCCAATGTTATTTGAAGTGGAAAAAGGGACTGCATGCCTCCCACTGTCCTTTTTTTGAAATAGTGTATAATTTTTCATTTCATAAATGATTTCATGTGTATTTTATAAGTATGGGATAGACAATTTGAGGATGTAATATTTATTAAGGATGTACACTATATGGATTTAGATATATTAAGTGTGTAAAAAAACTATCAGTGTTGAGGTGTAACAACAATCAGTTTGACTATGGAATTTTCCTATAATGTCACTTTTTATAGATGTATTGGAACATGGGTTGATCCAACATTGCCTATAACTATCGTGGTAATGTGATTCTTGATGGAGCACTATGAAATGATCTTATTTTTTATTTTATAGGATATAAATATGTGAGAATAAACAATAATAAATACATTTTAGTATACTATCATAAATAAAATTAATTTAATAATTGATCTCTTCCATGGGTAATGGATTTCTCATTGGGTTTGCCATCTTTATTTCACTACACATTTATGTCCATATTTTTGTTTAGCTGAAGTCTAACTCTATAATGGTGGATATTTTTTTGGATAAACTAATGATGATTCAAATTTATCAATGATTATTTGAATATTGGAGGATTAATGATCACATTAAGGGTGTTATTTATTTTTATAGGACTCTCTTATATAAAAAATATGTATTCATTAAATAAATTTCAATAACATTACAAGTTAACATCACTTTTAAATTGATCAATTAATACTATAAATCAATGTAAACAATAGTATATATAACAGGTTCTCTATAGACACCTTAATTGGTTAGATAAAATCAATTTTAAATTAACAGAACGTGGAAAATTGGAATTTACCATCTCCTTATGTGGTGGTATGTGTGGGGGAATTAATATTTTTCCCTTGGTAATTGTTACCAATATATCCCTATGAATGGAATTAAAACCCATTTATTTTGGAGAGATTTAATGAGTAATACAATTCCTTTTATGTTCTTTTGATAAGTACAATTTGTGTTCCCTTTAAGGGAATGAATAGATTACCGAAAATACTTATTTTATTGCCATACATATATGAAAAATTATGTGAATTTTATGTTTCTGTAACTAGGAATAAAATTTAATTTATGTTCATTCAATCCTTGAAAAAAAATTACTTTCAAATTCATTAATCCCCAACCATGACATTTTATAGTTTATAGTTATACAAATATGATCTATTTTGAAGAGATTAAAGTCATACATAGTGGACTACAATGTAAATGGTCTATAGAAATGCAAAATGTTGGTCTACATGATGATCATGTCAATATATATTAATGTGGAGGCTGACTAAGTTAAAGATAGATTTGATATTACCCCCGCATTGAGGTCTATTTTTGTCTTCAACTCATTAATTGTACAGAATGGAGATAGGTCGAAGGATAATATTGGAAACTAGTGGACATGGTTTCAGTTTTAACTAGATTGGAAATATTAATTTATAGGTAAAATATTAAATAATAACCCAATTGGATAATAAATTAGACAAAATTATGTTTATTGGTAGCTAAAAATCAACAAAACTTTTTACACATCGGTTTAGATGAGTGTGCTAGCTATGAGGGATTCCACTTGTTTTTTTAGGGAAGGGGTCCTCATCCTTAAGGGAATACATTATTTTTTTTAATCTAAGGACAATATCAGTTATGTAGGATAACCATGGGAAATATTATTCATGGTGAATTATTTCCGTTATCAAAGGAATAATTGATTTAAGGGAAGCATGAAATGGGTTAGGGTGATTAGATAATAAAAAGATTATTGATTTAGAGGATATCTTAATAGTTTAGCTTTTTCATGGTTTTGGACTATAGTAAAGAGATTAAAATAATATATTTAGGTTAACAATAGTGATTTCATACCCATATAAGGGATCCTTTGAAATGTTTCTACCTTAATATGAATTATTTTAAGGAAACCACATTGAAAATAAATAAAAATGTATTGTAGGAAGAACTCATTTTACATAATATTTTTTTCCACGTGTGAATAAATGGGGTCAACAAATCATATAGGTTACAAAGGATATGGACTATATTGGAATTACATGGGAATACCTATATAAAGAAACTAGACTGTGTAGATAAAAAGTGGAATTTTTATGGATCTTTTTGAACCAACATAAAAATATCTTACATGGATAGAGCATCATCATAAGAATATTACAAGGGAGGCTACCCCTCTCTTTATATTTAGATTTAATTTCCACCTTTTGAAATTTTACTCCAAATAACTTTTTAAAAAGGTTTTATTGAAATAATATGTGATATCTTATACTTTATGGTTTGGCAAAATTATTTGTGCCAAAAAATGCATGTCAAGGGAGATAATTTTAGGTAAAATGAATAACTATTCGATTTGGGTTGAGTGAAATTTATTTCTTTTAAAACTGATTATTTTAGATTCATAAGAATTCCACATCAATTCCAAAAACCAATGGCACAGTACAATATTTTTACACATCCATGATTCATCAATGCATTGACACAAAAAAATGATGTTGAACTCTAATAATTTCATGAAACCATAAACGATTAATACATTGAAACAATAAACGAATTATAAACCATAATTATTTCATGTTATCATAAAGGATTATTTACTCAAAATAATAAATGGATGTTGAATGATAAAGATTTTATGTGACCATAACAGATTTGTGTCTCTATTAAGTGTATAAAATTTGGTGATTCAAAATTTTTATGTGGTGGTGATGATTTTATTCGTAGAATGGTATGTCTATATTTATAAATCAATATATATTACAGAATTTTCCATCTAATATTCATGATAAATATTTAATTATGTTTTTTATTCCATAAAAATTATCCAATAGTAAAATTAATTAGTTAAATTATATTTTATTACTTTTTAACTCTAGTTAATGAAAATATTGTGCATTTTATTATCCAAAATATATATAATATTTAATTATATATAATAAAATACTATATTAATTAATATATTATATTAATATAAACCATAAAATATTAATTATATTACATACATGTTGGATGTCCTAAAGGATATCGAGTGTGGGGGGGTATTAATATTTTTGATTTATAAATTGAAAATTAATACCATTTTGAAAAGCATTCAATTAAAAATCCCATAAAATTATATAAAATATAAAGACAAATCTTGTAATTTTAAAATAATTTTCATTGAAGTAATAATAAATTATATGTTGTTATATTAAAAATATTTTGATAATTTTACACACATGATAACAAAACCCACACATTGGAAATAAGTAAACCAAAATGAAAAGAAATAAGTAATTGTTAAAATAATAAGATTTTTGTGAAATTAGAAGATCCGACATAAATGGTATCAAAGAATATTGTTACCTGCAGAAAAAAATTAATCACTAACAAAAAATTTAAAACATATTTGAATTAAATAAAAATTATTGGCCAAGGGTTGACCAAACTTTTCTACACTTGATAGTAAATCCTACCTATAAGAAAATACTCTAATCACAGGAAAATATTTTTCATCCAATGGATGAGCCTATAACATGGATTGCGTTTCCTAGTATCTATTAGTAACTCATGATCACTATCAAACCTCTTACATATTTTTATATTAGAGCAATGAAAATTAATATAAATGAAAGATATTATAAGACTCTTTTTCAAAATGCGTGATGGGTAATAAATAAAATAGAAAAAATAATATTATATATATATTTTTAAACAAATATAGAATAAACTATATGGATAATTGTGAATCTATGAAAATATTACTTTGGAAATGAGAGGAGATCCGGATGCATCCTAAAGTTTAAATATGTGTTGAAATTTTAACATATTTGATGGTTTTTTATTGATTAACATATGTTTAATGTGATTATTTTCATATATCATAGTTCCCATATCCGCATCTCCTTTTAAAGAACATTTATTTGTTTATACGTGATTTCATCAAAAATATTCATTGAAGAATATTAAGGATAACTCCTTTATTTATATGGTAAATAATGAAATCCTTATATTTATTCTGACCATTTAATATGTTGTAGTAGAACAATGTTTAATTTGTTCGTCTTAATTGACACCCATGCTTCCATAAGTTTGTATTTATTCTATAATTTATTTTTTAAAATTATTTTATTGATTTTTGGATTAAAAAAATTGAATTGTTTTTTGAAAATTACCAAAATGTTTGATTGACCAACATGGTGATCGGGACTGCATGAGAGGACCATGTAAAAGTGAAGTTTTAATATAGTATAACATACTAAATTTTTTGCCCAGTCAAAGAGTCCATGCATTAAAAACCTTAATTTGTTTCATAAATGTAATTTAATTTTTATTTTATCAATATCATGGTGTTTTATAAGAATGGAAGTACCCCATGTGTTAGTTATTCATAAAAGGGTCAATTCTTAATTGAATAAAAGTTAATTGGATATGATATGTGACATTGGTTTTATATTGTTTTCACTATTTCTATCATAAACTAGTTAACACAGAAACCAAATTAAATCATAATTTAATTTTGTATGGTTAAATGATGTGATGGTAGCTTGGATGCTTTGAAGTGATTCTAATAGGTTTAGATTTGAAGATTAAATTTTGGAAATTTTTGGGAGAGGAAATAGAAAATCACATAGTGAAAATAAGTAGTTACCCCTTGATTAGCTTTTAATTGATGAAAATATTATTGAGGTTGTTAAATCATTCAATAATGTTACATGTAACTTTATTATTTCATTAATAAATAGGATGATGTAGTAGATGGGGTTTTATGAGAAATAGACCAAACTAAAATAGGCATGGATTGATTTTTTGCATTCAAGATATTTTGAGATAGGTAAATGGTTTCTACAGGAAGAGTTTTTTTTTGATATCTATATCATACCAAAATGAATTAGACAATGATTATTTTATTTTATCTTTTATGGTTCTTGTAAGTGGATTTTTCCATGATGGAGTAAGTTACATCATACTGTCATAAATCACATTATAATTTTGATACCCAAAAAATTATTTATTATCAGGTTTGGGAAGGTTATTTTAGGTAACTATTAAATAAAATATTTTGTCCCATAATTCCCGTATAAATATAAAAAATGGAGTTATCTATATGTAAACAATATTTTTTACTTCTGAAACATCTTATTATGTTGTTATTAGTCCTAAAATCTAGTTTCAAGTGAATTTATTGATGTCGATTTATAAATGACTCAGAAGATACTCTAACATGATACATATCTGCCATAAAATATATTAGGGGAGACTAAATGGTATTGAGGTATCAAATTATTCTATTTTATGTGATATGATCTAAAAATAATTTTTCCTTTGGAAATTAAATTTGAAATTCCAATTTTCAATGATAGAGAAAGGAAGTGTGAATTGTAAATCATGGATGAAGTGTGAAGTGTATATTTTTTCTTGATTTTTGATAGTTATAAATAGATATAAATAGTGAAAGAGAGAAGATATGATAGAATACATAGATAAGAGAGAATGTGGATGAATATTATATAGAGTTTTGTGTTTTTGGTGAAGGATCATAACACCATTGTTGTGTGTTGAGGAATAATAAGGTTACACATATGTTATATGATTCGAATAAGTATTAGATAACTTGATATTTTTTTAAAATAATAGAATCAATAAGGTAAAAGTATATATTTTTCACACATTAAACAAATAATAAAATATTGAAACAAGATTGTTTCAAAGAAGAAATAGTATCTTTTTATGTCTGGAAATTATATTATGGGATATTGTATTTAATGTTCAAGGATAAACCATTTTTTTATTCTATTTTATGAGTATAGTAGAATTTATGGTCTCATATTTTTTTGATCATTCAAAGGATGATGTCATTCATTTTGAATAGTGAACGTTGTTTATCAAGTTTCATTTAGGTGATTTATTTTTTAGGTGTGCGATAATTATAACAAAGTGACATTTTATTATAACAACTTATAGAATTTTATTTCAAATAAATAATAAAAGGAAAATTATAAAAATATTTCATTGATTGACCCCCCTAGTAGTGAACTCTCACTATTCATGATCCATTTAATTGGTATCCATGTTTAATAACCTCCATTAGTATGGGAAGGTTGTTTTATATAAATCCAAGAAAAAATGAAATCTGAAACAGAACTACATTAAAAAATAAAATTAGGATCTCGAATAAGAATTCTGAAATACATTCAAATTTTTTTAGGGAATATTCTTCTGATTCATGTTTTTTCTAAAATAACAGAAATTAGTTTTCTTTCATTTTGTAAATATAGAAGGTATAATGGTTATAACATCAATCCATCGAAACTATAGTGGAGGCCATCTAAGATTCATTTGACAAGGAATTGGTCATTAACCACCCCACTGTAAGAATAGTAAGTAGGGCAGATAGAATGTGATAGAAATTTAGATGTATAGTAGATCTAACCAATGTTTTTTTGGGACTTCTAACCCAAACATTAAATTGAGGAGGGTTTTTAATATTTAGGGATGTTTTCCTAAAACCCTTATTGGATTTGGGTGACTATTGAAAGTTAATAGAAGGGAGTATATATCCTTTTCTTCTACTATCCTTCATAAATATTTCCATTGATCTATGTATCCTAAGATAAATTAAATTCGCTTATTGAGGTTATAATACATTATTATTGTTCCCCATATCCTCATCATAATTGCAACATAAATTTATATCGATTAAACTGGTAATTTTATAACTGAATTCCTCAATGTAAGGTGAATTTTTTTAACGTTGATATTGATTTTTTATAATGATTTAAAAGGTGGATAATTGAGGATTCTAGTAACTATGTTAAAATCTTTTTTTATGATACGTAAGCCTTTATATAGTTTTATCTTTTATTTTATGTGAATTTTTATGAAATTATTCGATTAATTATGAGTGGAATATTGTATTTTTTTATGAAATTTTTCAAAATAGTAATGCTAGATTATTTAATCATTGATTATTTTTGTTAGGGATTTAAAGTTTCATCCATTGAGTTTTGGATTGATTATTCCTAAATGAAAATGAATAATTAATTATAAAAATTGATTATATGTTTGTTATAATTAATTAAGGACTGTTTAGGATGAGTTATGTTCTTGTGGATGATAATTTTTGATTGAAAGTAACTAACTCTTTGATTTAGTGAATGTGAATTAAGGGATTAAATTTGGATTAAGGTAGGGGTTACCGAGAATTTTTTTTTGGTTTATAAAAGTATCATGTGTTTTGTGATTTGTTTGGTTTTTTCACATGAGTTATTGTCTTGTAATAATACATAATTGTTCCACATCATGTATTTATGATGATTTTATATCTATTAGGGGTTTGGTAAGTCTTATGAGGATTATGATTTGATGTTGTGGTCACCAATGACCATGAGGTTAACGAAAATTGAGATGAGATTTTTCATATGGAACTAAGGGTGGTGTTCTATAGTGATTTTTTTTTCATAATTAAACTTAAAATGTTCATTATATTATCTCTAAATATTATAAATACACTTTATGTTTATAATATAGTGTGGGGTAAGTTTTTAATTTTTTTTAAATTATGGTTTTTGATATTTTTTTAATTCTAAATATAGTGGTGTCTAATTTTCGTATAGTAAATGGTTATTTTTTAGGATATAAATTTGGTTAAAAATGGAAAAGAGATTATGTGTTTATTTACAAACCATATTTAATGTGTGAAGTAGAATAAGATAAGATTCCATTCTATTATTTTGGTTTTGTTTGAATTTCGTTAATATTATATGTGTAATTATGATTAATGCATTATGGATTTTATTTTTCTTTTATATGACTATTAATTATCACATTTTTATATGATGATGTTGTTTTTTATGTTGGTGGATGTAAATACTGCATTTATTTTTTTGACAAGTGGGTTTAGTTTATTTTCAACTACTTTTGATTTCGTATATGGGATGGGTGTAATGCTAACTAGTTTATTTATGATTAAGGTAGGTTGTAATTCCAAATAAAAACATTATGGTATAAGGTTTGTTTGTAATTCCATCCATTATTGTTGTTACATTGTGGTTTGGGTGTAATCCCAACTAATTTTGTTTTTTGATGTATGTTATGTGTAATGTTGACCATGAATACACTTTAAGGAGGGTTAGGTGTAATTCTATCCATGTTTATTTTTTTCTGTGCGTTGGTTGTGATTACATCCTTGATTATACTTGTTGAGGGTAGGCTATAATTTCAACTACATGTGTATTGTTAAGATATTTGGGTGTAATACCAACCATTACTATTCACTCAATTTGGGTTAGGAGTAATTACAAAGTTATAATTTTTTGAGATATGGGATGGGTATAATTTCAACCCTGATTTTTGTTTTGTGAGTTGGTTGTAATGTGTATCATACATTTTATCATATTAGGGATGGATTTAATGATAACTATGACTATTATTGTATGAGTGTTGTGTATATTTCAAACTACTTGGTTATTTTTTGTGGTAATGATTTATTAATACCAATGATTTCATTGAGTATCAAGGAAGGGTGTAATGCCACCTTTTGTTCATAGACTAATTATGTTTCATGTAATTCCAATTCTGATATCAATGTTGTCTGGTTCTGTGTATTTCAAAATTTTCTATTTTATTGTTTCTAAGATATATTTATTCAAACTAATATCTATAAGTTATTAAATGTTTTATTTTGGGTAGATACTTCACCAAACCTTGGTATATTTTCAAAATATGTCGAGAGACAACATTAACAGTAGAAAAAGTATGTATATAGGATTTTGGGTGGATTTTTAGAACCATGGAATGAAGAAATTATTTATTCTTCATGTTGTTGTTAGAATATCGCATAATGATTTTAGTTATATATTATATATTTTTAAGGAATATTGTTGGTTTTGGTCTACTAAGTTGTACTTATATCTTGAATGAGAACTTTGGTGTGTGCGCAAACATTATGGTATGAGGTGAAGGTGAGGGAAAGGGCTCTGTAATAAATGGATAATCTTGTAGGAAAAATACTGTTGGATATGGTAGAAATCATGTACTCCTCCCCATATATTCTATGTGTCTCTATAATTTTATGCTTATTTGGTGGTGTTGTATATAATTTTCCACTAGGGAAATATTATTAATGTATATAGGACTGTGCGACATTACAGTGAGCCTTATTTTATTATAGAATATGATATGATTATTTATAGTGGTCTTCTATATGCAATTTCCATATTATATAATTTACCATTATTAATGACTATTATTAACATGTACACTATTATTCTTATTTATCTAATATACAGTGTATTGTTTTTCTGTGTTATATATTGGTCCTCTCTGTTAGTAAATTTTATATGGTGTACATAGATGCATGTATGAGGTCATGTTACAAATTTATTTAGGATAAATTTAGGTTTAATGGGATAGATACATTACAGAAATAATGTATAGGTTTCCTCCATAAATCAACAAGTGTTTAACTTTTTTGTTAAGTGTATTCAACTCAATTAGTATTTGATTTATATCTCTCACACTCCCTCTTTATCTCTCTGTCAGATATAAAGTAGTATCTATGTTTCTTCGTTGAATGTGTCAAGGGTAGTATAATTTTTCTAAGGAATTATAATATATTTATTTGGTCATATTAATTCAATGAACAAAAACTAGGTTCCCAGATTCAATTACAAAATTTACAGTGATTTTAAGAAAATTGATACCATAATTTCTTCCACTGAGTATGGAATTTGTAGAAATTGTAATTTATGGCATTAAACCTAATGTTATATGTGAATTATTGACTCAAGATTATGGGGAGAATTTTATGATTTATGGGAATCCATGGAATGCGATATTATCATCTATTTGATGAAATAATAATTTATAAATATTTTTGGGATTAAGTTAGTGAAGTGAATATTTGAAAAGAAACAAGATAATTTTAATGGAAATGTTAGTGATAAAGAATCCTAACTATAAATTTATTTTTTTATGTATGAATATTTATCTATGATCGGAGATGAATCTATTGATGAATTCTCTATAAGATTGAGTAAGGTGCTTCATGCAAAAATAGGTTTTTAAAAACTCTTTATGATTCCATAATGGTCAAGAAAATAAATTGTATCATATCAAATAAATTTGATATTGAGCTCTCGACACATCAGGATCATGATCTCTACAAATTTCCTTCAGATTACATGCATATCATCATAATTATTAATGAAATATGGATAGGAATAACTCTTAAAAATAACTGTATGGTTGAAAATGAAATTTATTTTAAATTACTGAATAATTATTTTAATTATAAGGATATCATGGAATAAAATTATAGATAACATTTAAATGAATATGTGGATGGTTATTTTACCAAACTTATAACACAAATATTTATATTGTTTGGAAGAGAACATGTAAAAATTGTGCTAAATTACCTTTGAATTTTTTATGGGGGCATTAATTATTTTTTTTAGATTTTACAAAGACAAAAGAAAAGGTATGTAAATATAAATAAGGGTATTAACACGAATTTTTATATATAAAATTTATGAATTTAAAAAGATTTATGTTATCTTTAAAAATATTATTATAATTTCTCAATAAACAAAATGAAAAAAATTACCCTAAGTGGATATTTCATCTAATAATGGTTATGATTCCAATAATTTATTAATTTATAAATATTATAATGGATTAATATTAATTAATTTTTTCATTGATTGAAGAAGTGAATATGAATCCAATGAAGTTTCTTTAAGGGATAATGGATATAGTTGTGATAAACTAGGAAAAAAAAATCTAAAATGGAGTACATATTTATGAAATTGATATAAAATTATATCTCAAGTATTATCAAGTGTATAAATAGAATAATATAGAGAATTTTTAATCCATGGTATTGTAACTAGAGAAGGTAGAGATTGTAAATAAGAAATCTAAATTTATCTAGAAAGTTGAGGATGTGAGTTAATTACTCAATACAAAGAATTAAATTATTCAAGTATTGGAAAATAAGTTACTTTACGAGGATATGGATATTGAATATATCAATGTTTTGTTCCATGAAAAATAAAATCATATAGAAAAATTCATGTATGATATTTCAGATTCAATTCATGAATATGGAGAATGGCTTATTCAAGAGAAGTATCTTATGCCTAAAGTGAAACTTGAATATTGTATAAATCAACTAGTTTCTCATCCAATTATAAAAAATAACACTGAAATTATTGAATAATATTTTCTACCCATAAAAAATATAAAAATAAAAAATAAAAAATAAAAAAATACTACATAAATCAATTTGGAATTCTACTTTTTTCAATAATATCTGACATAAAATCAAAATATATGAATTTGTGTGAATATAAAAAATTAAAAAATATTATATAATTAAAAAGACATTTTTATAGTTTATCAATGTTTTATAATTGAATAAAAAAATTATAAATCATCTAATATTATGAATCTCATGAGATAACTTTTATTGGATTGATTTTTTGTTCAGGGAGATGATTGGCCTTTATGGGGATTAGTATTTTATGAAGGAAACATACATGTTATGAGATATTTATGTTTTAAAAAATAAATATTTTATTCTTTTAGAAGAGTTTAATGAAATATATATGGGGTTACAATACCATGAAAAACAAAATAAGTAAAATAAAATGTAATTAATCATTGGGGTGCCAATTTGAGAAATCACATTGATGACATGGATGATGTATAAGGAAGATGTGACTAACAAGGCAATTTTTATTTGGAGTGTATAAAAATTCTTCCATCTAAAATTTTTAAATTATAATAGTTGTGGAAATTTCAATATATGTGATTGATAATAAATTTTGTGAAGAAATAGTTTTCTCATAAGAAGACCAAGGAAGTGTGTTGGATTTTATTAGAGATTATTTACATCAAAATGGATTGGAAAAAAATTTCTTCATGAATAATTCTAAAATATTGTTCTCAACATGAATATATCAAACAAATATAACTAAGTAAATATATAGATATGATAAAAAACTATTGGATAACATTTTCAATGCTCTTAAGAAGAATATGGAGTTAAATATTATAAGAAAGAAGTGTCTTTAGAAATTTATCATAATAAATTTTTAAATAAAAAATTAATCCTAAATTTAAATATGATTTAAATAAGTGTCTGACAAATCAAAAGAGTTTCTAGCCTAAGGATGTGTTTGATTCCAATCAATAAAATTTTTAAGAATAAAATGTGGTCATCATCATCTAAAGACTAGGTATGGTTTTCAATAACATATCTTCTTATCATCAGATTGTTTTTGTCAATGGAGGTGATAAAAAAATTCAAAAAATATACATTTCCTTTAGGTATAAAATATATTTAAGTGGATTTTTTCAAAATGGGTATTTTATTAATTTAGTGTGTGTGTGGGTGATTATGTTGTGGAATGTGAGAAAATTTCTAACTTGTTTTGTATAAAAGAACATTCCTTAATTATTATGTCCCTATAAAAAAGTTTTATGATTGTGATTTCATTATATTTCATTGTTTTATATAAATGAATTATTTATTACATCCAAAAATATCAGAATAATTCATAGGTATAAAATTTATTAAAATATTTTTTTTAAATATAGTTCATATACGAAGAAACAAAAAATACAAGCAAGAAAATTATGTATGATATGACATATGATATTATTTGGATTCTAATTAATGAATAATTTTCAATGTTTTCAAATAAGGTTCCTCTCTCATTGTCTAAAAATATAGTACCATGCTTCGATTTTTCAGGTAAATAAGAATATTTTTCCTCAAAGGCCTATATACCATGATTTTCCTTATACTCATTTGTTACTTCCATGTTATGAATATAAAATCAAAATTTTCCATTATTATTCACCATATCATCATCCCAAGCCATATACAACAATTATCTTTAAAATAAAAAAATGTCATCAAGTATTAATATAGATTATAGTGCATCTATCACAATATAACATATTTCATTCTAGGGGTATCTTGTATAACAAATAACTCGTTATCATGATATTTAAAAGTATCAATCCTTATGGAATATCAAAAAAATATCCATGTAACATAATTTATATAGAAACAATTCATATTAAACATATAATTATGTATAGAGACCCAAACATGACGTACATGGAAATTACAATACTTTTGCGAAATACTTATTACATGACAAAAAAACGCTCAAGGACCGTATTAGTTTAGTATCTTTGGAAACATGGAACATAATCTTATAATCATGGTGAATGATTTTTAACATATCCTACAAATATCTTCCCCTTTTTCCTTACCTAAAACCTCTCTCTATATATTCGGGAAAAGGAAACATAGAAAGGGAGAGCTTGAATGCTCACTAAGGGTAAACATGGAAATCATTAAGCAATCCATATACATTTGAACGTAAAAATATGAACATAAAATTTAAACATCCAAATCTTAAGAAATTTCATAAAACATGGTAGTACACGAGACATAATGTCACGACTCATCCTTGGGGCCCGTGCCGTGACTACCCCAAGCCCGCCTTCCATAGGCCAAGGGCTGGCGACTATCACTAAGGCGTAAATCCCAGTAAAAATGAAAGTCATTGCCTTTGTAAAGTAATCCACAAACACCACAGAGAAAGCAGACAGAAGTAAACACTGGTACAATAGTAAGTGTGGATAAGTAAGTGGGCTAGTATACAAACCCAAACTGGAAGTAAAGTGCAACTGGAAAGGGAAAGCAACAACTGAAAAGTAAAGCCGCAACGTCGAGGTGTCCACCAGAAATCCCACCTAAAGGGTGGGTACAGATAGCCTCCACTCCTCCTTGGGTCCAGCCGACCGCTCTGAGTACGTCCAGCCCAGTGGTCCACCTCTAGGTACCGTCCTGCTCCGCAATCCTCAACCACGATCAGCGCTGTCAGTTGTCTGCAACCAACACAACGTAGTGCGGGCATAGCCCGTGTAGGGGTGAGTATAAGCTACTCAGTAGGGACCCCGAGACCCCTAAAGGTCTCCCAAAATCCACAAAGTATAATCCACAAAGGAAAGATACACTCAAGAAGTAACATCTGACGCTGCTTAGGTATATTCCCATACATATACCTAAGTCATCAATTCCATGTTCGGCTCCAACATCCAAGCCCAAGTACAACCCAGTCCACATAGGAAAGAAAAACGTAAATCCACACAGGATAGGACAACACAATCCACATAGGAAAGAAAAACGTAAGTCCACACATTAAAGCACAACACAATCCACATAGGAGAGAAAACTGTGAATACACATAGGATATCACAACACAATCCACATAGGAAATAAAAACGGGATTCAGCTCACACAGGAATAATACTTCGTAGGACGATAGAGATGATCAGATGTAACCACTAATTCATCTAAGCTGTCGGACCCACAAAGGATCTGTAGGTACTAACCCTTGCAATGAACCACACAGGATCAATCATGAAGTTGAACCCATATCTATTGGGAAACTCCTTCTCCATCAAGTATAGTGGTTATGCCACGACAACCAAGCGCTTCCCTCTTACCATGGACTGCTATAGTACTCCACCTATCGAGTACTATGGGCCTGCTGCAACAACCAAGCGCTTCCCACCATGGGTTTGCCACTACAAACAAGTGATCCCCCTCATAGCCTCTAGAGGTAATCCTTCTGTTGAGTACCACAGGTCAGCTGCTACAACCAAGCGCTCCTTCGCCGTGGGTCTGCCGCTACAACCAAGCGCTCCCCCATGCTGCTACAACCAAGCGCTCCTCCGTCGTGGGTATGCTGCTACAACCAAGTGCCCCCCCTCATAGCCTCCAGAGGTACTCCTTCTGTTGAGTACCACGGGTCTGCCGCTACAACCAAGCGCTCCTCCTCCGTGGGTCTACTATTATAACCAAGCGCTTCCCACTGGGCTATCCGTAACACACAGAGTCGTTCGGTTAGCAGTCATCAAGTCTCAAACGGCTCTAGGGTTTCCGCACATAGCATGCTCATTCTGGGAGGGTCCACTCCACGAGCCAAGAGTTCGATACACCAACTGACACATATTCCGGAGTTGATGTATCCCAAATGTACCGTAGTGGTCACTACCGAACCCACGGAGGATTCCAGTACTGTCTTCATTGTCGTCGCAGACGCAGCCAGCTCTAGGGATCCCACACACAGCAAGCTCGTTCGGGAGGGTTCGCTCCACGTGCCAAGTGTACGATACATCAAATGACACATAGTCCAGATATGATATATCCAAAAGTTCCGTATCGCCAACAGGAACTCAACGTCGCAGACGGCGCGTCAATCAGACGCCCTGTCTGAGAGTTATTGGCTTTTTCGTCCCAGGGTCCCGGTTGGTTTTTAAGGCAGAACCAACCCGACCATACTCTACCTTCATCCAAACCACGGGCGGAGTAAGCCAAAAGATCCTTCTCACTTAGAGGAATCCATCAAAGTCGACGGCACGTCAATCGGACGCCCGGAGCTCAAGTTATAAGTGTTTCCGCTCTGAGGGCCCGGTTGGTTTCGTGTACGAACCAACCCGGCCGAACCCAAAGTACTCTGAAACCTTGAGTGCGATATTCCAAAACGACCATCTCGATCCAAGGATCGCATCGCCGCTAACGGCGCGTCGATCGGAGGCCCATAGTTCAAGATACGGGCAAAAGATCGAAAATGTCCAAAAACGGGGGGTCTGGGCCCGGACCGACCCGGCCCAACGCCCTCTGGGTCGGCCTGAACTGGGTCGACCCGAACCAGGTCCAGGTCCAACCCGGCCAGCGCGGACCGACCCGGCTGGGCGTGGCTCCACTCGGCGGTCCTGCCGGGCGGCTCGGCCGGCGCACTGGCGCGGGCCAGGCGCCGCACAAGGCAGCCGCGACACCTGCGCGGGGGCCGCTCCGTGACACCCGGACGCGGCTTGAGCTGCGTCCCTCCTCCGCGGTCCCGCGCGGCCGCGGGACAGGTGAACACCGTCGTGGCAGGTCTTCCCGGCAGCGCGCCGGGCACCGCCGCATCCTAGCGGCCGACCGCTGCCGGCCGCCGGCGTTGTCGTGCCGGCGGGGGGTTCCGCAGACCCCCGGACGCGCTCCGGTGGTCCGATTTGCGCGCAGTCTTTGCCAGTGCTCGTCCCGGGACTCGAACATCACTTAAAATCCTTCAAAATTAACTTGCGGCCCCGTTTGTCATCGGCCGCCAATCCGCGCATTAATGAAAAACTGCGGAGGGTTGTCGGGCCGTGTTTGTTTGGCACGCACCCTCCGCGTTAGGTGATAACAATTGGGAATAGCAATCAACACAAGAAAAACATGGCAAGGCACAATTTTAATTAATTAAAATTGAAATTTGATCCGGGTTCTTTGTTTTAGAAGAGACAACCATGGGAATAAATATTATTCTCAAATAAAACCCCTATCTCGTAGCTGTCGTCGGACGAGAGTTCTTCGCAGAATTGACTGTCACGAAAGAAGAGGATTGTCGCGTCGTGGAAGGGCATCGCGTCATCGCGGAAGGGCGTCGCGTCGACGATCTCTGAAGGTTAAAGAAAACACACGGATTTAATTTCACGAATTAAATCCATTTTAAGGATAAAATCCACAAAGGAAATAAAGATCTGAAATCTCCTACCTCAAGAAGTTGATGATCGGAGATTGTTGCGGGGAAGAACGTCGCGGAAGAAGCATCATGGATCGAGAATCGTCGGCGTCGCGGAACACGACGTCGCGTCGTCGATCTCCGAGGGTTCGGCGTTCTTTGCGTTCTTCGCATTCTTCGCATTCTTCGTGAAGGGGAATGAAGGTACAGATTCTCCAAATCCTCTAAAAAATCAACTTGTCCATAAAAAGAAAAGGTGTTGGTCTTATTTTATTATTATGCCAACAGTTTTAAAACATATTAAGAAACGAACCATTAATTCGGTGAATTAATGGTAATGACTTAACATTCCATTTAATAGGAGCGTTTAAGAGTTTTAGAAAACGCCCCAGTTGACTTTCAATAATGGGGAGTTTTCGCGGGTGCGTTACTTAGAGGAAAAGAAATGGCGGGGCTCGTGCGGGCCCCACCTCAAAAATATCCTACCAAGAGGGTAGGATATTTTGGGTTGCACCCTATCCGCTTCAACTTAGCTTAAGTGGCATTAAGTGGCTTTAAGTGGTTTTAAGTGAAATAAAAACAATTTTTCGCACCACTTTATTTTATCTTCTTCACTTAACCCCAAAAATTAAAAACCACACCCAAGCGAACGCAACTCCGGAAGAGGCGTTTCTAAAAAAATACCGGTGTTGCAATTCCATCGATGCCCTCAGAATTCGATTCTGAGCACCGATTCAAAAGTTAGAAAAACCCGCTCGTTCGTTCACTGAACGCACCCGAGCCAAACTTCAGAAAATGATTCCGGGCACACCGGGACTCGGAATCACGTGTCGTCAGCAACTGCGTTTTTGTAAAATTCCAAAGAAAATTAAGAAAAAGAATTCCCTGAAATTTATGGGTCATTACATCCGAAATGTGAGAACCGGATCCCGGTGACAGCACAGACACCCCTCCTTAACATGGCCGTCAGGTCCTGGCTTACCAGGTACCACCAGTTGCCCCGCAGACACGTGGGGCAAACCCTAGGGTCCACCCACATGCCCGAACGTGTCATATGACTAATGATTGTCCTCACAGGCCAACACATGTCCTTTCCTGTATGCTTTGTCCTCACTTGCACACACCCTGGGAAACCTTCCCAGAAGGTCACCCATCCTGATCACTACTCCAGGCCAAGCACACTTAACTGTGGAGTTTTAATCAGATAGGCTCCCGAAAAGAAAGGTGCACCTTGTTGACATGAGTCATATCATTTAGTAATTTAATCTTTTATCATTTAGGGATGTTACAATCACCCCCCCCCCCCTTTAAAGCACAACGCCCTCGTTGTGGGCCCTACATCTCAACCTAGGTAGTGCACCGCACTTAAGGCGTGGTTCCTCCTCTGATACCAAATGTGACAACAGGGTCCCGATAACAGCACAGACACCCCGCCTTTACATGGCCGTCGGGTCCTGGCCTACCAGGTACCACCAGTTTCCCCACAGACACGTGGGGCCCAACCTAGGGTCCACCCACATGCCCGAACGGGTCATCTGACTAATGATTGTCCCCACAGGCCAACACATGTCCTTTCCAGTGTACTTTGTCCTCACTCGCACACACCCTGTGAAACCTTCCCAGAAGGTCACCCATCCTGATCACTACTCCAGGCCAAGCACACTTAACTGTGGAGTTCTAATCAGACAGGCTCCCGAAAAGAAATATGCACCTTGTTGACATGAGTCATATCATTTAGTCATTTAATCCTTTATCATTTAGGGATGTTACACATTAATCATAATGGAACATTTTTCAAGATAAAGAACCATGGGGATAAAACATGTAATTGTGGAAAATCATTAATCAAATGTTATTATTTCCATAGTACCCAAGGCATTTCTATCAAAACCATCATAGTGGACAAAGTCCCTTACTAATCCGGGTTTACTTGTTGTTCCATCCCTGTATTACTGAACCAGATTTACTTGTCATCCCAGCCATGTCTATCTCATGAGATATAAATCATTACCCAATGCATTTGAGGGAGATATAGGTCCCACCCATCTGATAATGAAATCATTATTTTGTGTTTCACAAAATAAACATAAATCATTCATCATAACCCATCAAATAAAATGGGTTTCATAAAAATCATCCCATCATAACAAAATCCATATAGAATAAATGGATATCATTTCATCATAATAAAAATTAAACCATGTAAATAATAGAGACATTATACTTTAATCATAAACATATTAAATAGTGTCATCTAATATGGAAAATTGTTTTGACAAAATAATTGAAATGAATTCTTGAATAAAATATCCTTTCTTCTTCAACATCATTTTCTTTTCTCAAAATGCAATGAAATTTTAAAAGAAAAGGATTTTGTTGAAAATATTCATGAAATAGTGTTATGTAAGCTTCATGGAAATAATTATTTATGAAACTGTAAAAATCTGTTCATTCCATATAAGTTAAAAACATTCTTCTTATACTTTTGCAGGAAAAGTCAAAAAGTACCCCATATGGTAAACAAAAGAATGATTCAATCCATAACATGTGAAAAAAGGGTAAAAATGATTTTAAAAATACATGGAAGAATAGTAAAAATTTTATGAAAACATTTTGAGAAAACATGGACATGGATGATAAACATAAGCCCAATAATTACTTACGAATAAACAATCTCGGATAAGAACAAGATTGGAATAATTATCCCCTATCTTATGTCCAATTTCTTTTGTATGTGTCTGAGACTCCTTTATAGTGGGATTAATCATATTATTTACTTTTAAAAGAACTCTAATAATATAAATGACATCATATATGATTCACTTACGACATTATATTACCAGTTCATTTTTCAATTCCATGTTAAAGAAGTGTTTTGGGTAAAATCGTTTCATTTGTCGTACGTGTTTTGACATGTAATTATTCATATGATTACATATATCATGATTATTTAATTTCATAATGTAAAACATGATATATATATAATATATATTCAACATAAAAATATATATTGTAGATCTATAAATTAAATGAAATACACCGTTCATGGAGATGGTAGGCCATACGAACGCATGAATCCTATTTTAGTTTCCTTATTAAATTAAATAAAAGTAATTAAATAAAATATACATAAATATAGTATCATTAGTATATCATATATTTCATTATTAATTATTATATATACATTATAATCATTATGGAATGGTTAACATAGTGAATGAAACTAATCGCGTTGTGGAGACCGTAATATGTATGTACGCACGAGCGATGAAATCGTTCCCATAATTATTGAATGGAATTGGATTGGATGATATAATATCTAATAATCAGTATGATGTTATAATAATCATATATAGTTATTATTTCCACAATTATATCCATCCAAGTTTGGTGGTGGTGGAAAAACAGATTACACCATGGCGTGGAGACGGTAAGCCGTATGTACGCACGCGTCAGGATTTCGTTTTTTGTTGAATGGATATAGAGTATTTTATTATTTATAATAAATTATAATTATATTAGTGAAACTTATGTTATTACATTATAATGAAACAACTAATGAAGAGGAAGATGAAGAGGAAAGAAACATGAAAGAATCGGTAGAAGAGATTACATCTTCCTCGATGTGACTCTTTTAAACTTCCTCTTAGGGAACTAGAGTTGGTCTTTTTAGAAGACCAGAACCTCTATAATTAAACTAGAGATGTTTATAAGAGGAATTTTCTTGGTTTGGGCGAGCTTGAATGCTCATGATTGAGTGAAGAGGAGAGGAAAGTGGTGCCCTTTTATAAGAGAGGAGTGGGGCACTTTTGGAAACCGCCAAAATATTAAATTATAATAAACTCAAACCCAACATAAAAACTTCCAATGTGACAAAAATTCAGATATGAGGTAAGATAAGGTTGTATTCTCATCAAACAATCAAATTTAGACTTGTTTTGATTTTAATTTAAACCTTATATTTTTGATTTATCCTTATTTAATCTATTTAATTTTATATGCGGTACTAATATTCTAATTTTTATGTTGTAATAAATACTTACTTATGTTTTTTGAATTTCAATAATTAGATAAATTATTACATTTTAGACCATATAATTTTAAATTTTAATTTTTTAAATATTTTTGTGATTTTTAAACAATTTAATAATATGTTATTTATATAAAATATCAATAGTTTCAATTTTGACACTATTCAATTATTTGAATTTAAATAAAATCTAGGCAGAAGACATATTCAAAAAATATATTTAATAGATTCCTAACATGTCATATTCCTCAAAAAGATTCATGGATCACATTATATTTCTCATAAATTTAATTTCAATTTTTTTTAAACCATTTCATTGATATTTATCTTAATAAAATAACTACTACAACATTTTTTATAATTACTTAAAATACTTATTTGTTTCATAAAAATTAAAAATAAAATATTATAAAGCTAATAAATCCACTATATTCTATAAGAATACTTTTACTCAAATTTATCATATTAAAATCACAACATTTAAATTTTTATATTTATTAAAGTATGAAGGTGACAACTTTGACATCATTTTAAATAAAATAATATAAGTGTCATAATCAAATTTATAAGGCTCTGAATGGTAACAAGTTCAACCATTGGATGATTATGGTTAACATGTACATGACCAATAAGTTTTGGTCATATTTTTCTGCCTTTTATGGATATTATTGGTTTAAACAAACTGTATTATTGATTTTTCACTTAATAAATAATTTCATCATCATTAATGTATAAGTTATTAAGATAATTATATATTTATTAAAAATTACAAATAAATTACCATAATAAATAAAAACATTTTATCTTTTGTATGAGTATTTATAACTGAATTTATATTCTGTATAACCTTATATTAAAAATACATTAATTATTAATGTATGAATGAGACATATTTCACATTCCTTTAAATAAAATAAATTAATGGTCTAAATAAAATCCAAGTGGGTTACAATAGATTATATTTAGACCCATTTATGTTTTATAGAGAAATATAATCCACCATTATATTGAGACAAGTGTTAGTTTAATTTTATAATATTATTTTGACCTATAATTACCTGATTTACCTTTAACTATGGTAAATAAAATTTACCATAGTTACTATCCATAATTCCCAAAAATAAAAAGATTCATATTAACATAATTTGGAACAACTAATTCCAAATATGGAATCCATTTTTTCAAATTCAATACACAGAAGTTGCAGTATTTAATTTAAAATTAATCCCATTGTTGAGAAAATGAGTTTTAAAAGATAAAACATTGCAAAAGATTGAAATGTTTTTACCTATGAATTCAATGAAAATTAATGATAATGAATTATTTTATATTAAATTTTAACAATATATTCTATTTATACTTTAAAATAATTCATTATTATAATTTAACCAAATAAATTATCTCGATGAAAAATGTGGTTTTTAATTAAAATGTAGTGTATTTTTACTATTCATCAAAATATAATGTTTTTTAGAATAATGTAAAACATTTATCCCAAGTAAATTATTATATCCTGATTCAAAAGAAGAAGTTTACATTGTCAAATTGAACTTATAAACTTGTCAAAAAGTTTATTTAAAATGGGTGCGCCATAAAAATACGGAAAAAGTTTATTTTAAAAAAACATACTTTATAAGAAAAATTGATTTTGTTCACATGCCATGTTCTAGAAAATTTGTAAGATCAATTATAATGTTTTAAATTTTAAAATGTTGTTAATACTATTAATAATGGAATGTTCATAATAATATTATAACAATATATCGTTGTTTAGTAAAACTCGGTATTACGTACAACACATGCAATTGAGGAAGGTCTCACTTGTGTGCAACACAATATATAAATACTGTTTGCATATACCACAAGATAATACGGTGTTGTGTATAGCACATGTTATTCCTGGTGTAGCATACAACATAAGACAACAATGAAATTAAAAATAATATTTCTCGTAAAATCTCAGGGTGTGACATTCAACCCCCCTTAAAATGAATTTCTCCCTTGAAATTCGTCAGGGTTATAAATGGTTTACTACATGAAAGTTTCTTTCCTAGAAACCCACGTCATAAATAGCAATACTAAAACAAAATTTTAAAAATTATGTAAGAAACGTAAAGGGTACCCAAATTAACTCATCACTGGGTTTCCACATACGAGAACATAGGTGAAAACATGGATATAGAAGGGAAATCTTACCATCATGTTCTGATGAAGAGTGGTAGAGAACAAGGCTTTGAAATAGCCAATAATCACAAAGCCATAAATTTATGATGATCTATGGTACCATCTGATTCATCAGATATGAGGGTTCTAAGACAAAAGTTTTATTATTCAAGAATATTTCCCAAATGTTGATGAATTTTCTTAAATAAGGATAAATACTTACCTGATTTCAATGTAAAATCATCATTGTTCATTCCATGAAAAATTTCAAATTGATATCTTATTTAATAAAATGAAGTTGAATTTTTCATTCTTGAAGTATTATCAGATCATGTGAGTGAGTGATAGTTCATTCTATCTGTCTCTATCACAAGTAATGATAACATAAGATATTAAATATACATTAGTCCATCTGTGGTGAGATTAATCGTATATGGTTCCAAAAATGGACTTATACTTCATCTATCATACCGCTTATAAAATAAAACTAATTTCTACAAACCAGGGACTTCATGTAGGCCAGTGGTAGGTAATAAAGGTTTGTAGTACATCGGTTTTGGGTTCGATTCTCACATCCTTGTCTAACGTGATGGGTTGTCGCCGATCCTATAGGTTTACCTTTTTCTAAAACTATACTATTATAGCTTTCTAGGGAAAAAGTTTTTATCCTTAAATGATACTATTGGATGTCCAACATAATCCATTCCAACCTTTAGGCTTATCGAAAATACTTCTATCCAATCTCATAATATAAAGAAAATGACTACTAGAAAGGTCATCTACCAAGCCTGTGAATACCATCATCTATCCCCCATATATCATAAAATATATCTTGTTGGTTACTTTCCAAACATGTTAATTACTTAATCATTTATTCTCTTTAAACATGAATTACCCTAGAAAACATGAATTCTGTTAAAAATTAACTCTTTCCACATACCAAAATCCCTATAATTCTATATACCCAAACCCTGATATCACATTGTCCTTATATTAGTCATTATCTCAATAATACTATCAAACATTTCATTATCTCTTTATCCTATCATTATGTGCATATTAGGTGATTTCCAAAAATATATGAATAATATTTCATTGATATCAGTACCATTCAACATATACTTTCAAAAACATATGGAAAAACAATTGTGTAACCATCCTTTGATGTTACTTTATTACATAGTACCATGAGATTACTTATACAACAATACTATTGATAAACATGAAATCATTCCACTACCATCTTAAACCATTGACCGAGCTTCATCATTTTATTCCTCAACACTTCTTTCATCTCATATATCATTTTTAGTCTCTTTATCATCATCAATATAAATACTACCCATACGACCATGCCGATTCTCTTTATGAGATTTTCCCTTAGGGAATTGGTTTGCATAATGCATGTACGTTCCACATTTAAAACATTTAACTGTTGTTGATGTCTTAGAAATACCATTATCCTTGTTCATGGTGTTAACTAAACCATTTCCTTTTCAATTACTGGCTTTGTGTCCTTATTTTCCACACCCAAATCATCTTCCAGTTCTTTGAAGCATTCCCCCTAATGCCTCTTCCCACACAATTTACATGAGGGAAATTGAACTTTCTTTCCTCTATGATCATCCATAAACTCTATCTTTCACTTATTAGCTAAGTCATGAAACTTATCAATGTTTATATTATTATTCATATTATGAGATTGATGATTAGGAATAATAACGATGTTTTGATATCGAAATCCAATTTCATTTGTTTTCTCATAAATAATATCATTCCATTTTCCGTCATATTCTCTATTAAAAATAATCTTCCTGTTTCCATCCATTTCCTAAAACCCAAAAAGAATAGTGTGAGAGGAAAAATCATACTAGGAAACAAAATAGTAAAGGGTGAGTGCCTTCAATATCTAACATCTTAGGTTTAATTCTATGATCGTTACCATAATTCTTGGAGAATAACATATACTTATACTTATCCTTAGGGACATCCCTGGACATACATTAGAAAAATCACTAGGGATCTCACTAAATATTTTTCACCCTAGTATCCATAGGTTAACTAAAAATTTCTTCTGATACCAACTGTAGAGATCCAAACATGAAGTACAGGAACATTACAATACCTTTTCAGAATACATAATACATGATAAAAAAACTCCCAAGGACCTTATTAGTTTAGTGTCTTTGGAAACATGGAAGATAATCTTTAATAACGGGGAAAGCTCTTCAACATCTCCTACAAAGATCTTCCCCTTTTGTTTTCTTTCCTAAAACCATTTTTATATCTAGGGGAAAAGAAAACATAGAAATGGTGAGCCCGAATTCTCAGTATTTGTAAACATAGAGAACATAAAACAATCCATAAGCATTTGAACGTTAACACATTAACATAAAATCTAAACATCAAAATCTTGTGCAGTGACATAAAACATGGCATTACCCAAGGAATAGATCATAAAAGAAACTATAATCACTATAAAGTAACAGGGGTATAAAACATATAATTGTGGAAAACCATTAATCACATGTTATGATTTCTATAGTAGCCATGGCATTGCTTCCAAGTCCATCATAGTGGAAAAAGTCCATTACTGAACTGGGTTTACTTGTCGTTCCAGCCCTGTATTACTAAACCAGATTTAGTTTTTGTTCCAGCCATGTCTATATCATGACATATAAATCATTACCCAATGCATTGGAGGGAGATATATGTCCCACCCATCTCATAATGAAATCATTATTTCGCGTGCCACAAAATAAATATAAATCATTCATCATAACTCAATGAATAAAATGGGTTTCATAAACATCATCCCATCATAACATAATCCATATAGAATAAATGGATATCATTTCATCATAGGAAAAATTAAACCATCTAAATAATAGAGGCATTATACTTGAAACATAAATATATTAAACAATGTCATCTTAGATGGAAAATGGTTTTGACAAAACACTTGAAATGAATTCTTGAGGAAAATATCCTTTCTTTTTAAAAATCATTTTTTTATCATAAAATGCCATGACCATTTAAAATAAAAGGATTTTGTTAAAAATAATCATGAAATAGTGTGGATGAAGCTTCATGGAAATAAATCGTTATAAAACTGTAAAAATTCATTCATCTCGTATACGTTAAAAACATTCTACTTGTAATTTAGCCGGAAAAGTCAAAATGTACCCCGTATGGTAAAAAAAATAAAGATTCCTTCCATACAATTTGTAAAAAAGGGTAAAATTACTTTTAAAATAAATTTATTAATAGGAAAAAGTTTATGAAATTTGTTTGAGAAAACATGGGCATGGATGATATACATAACCCCAGTAAGTACTTACGAATAAACAATCTCGGATAAGAACGAGATTGGAATAATTATCCCTTACCTTATGTCCAATTTATTCTGTATGTGACTGAGACTCCTGTATAGTGGGATTAAACATATTATTAACTTGTAACAGAACAATAATAATATTTATGGCATCATATATGATTCACTTATGACTTTATATTACCCGTTCATTTTCCAATTCCATGTTAAAGTAGTGTTTTGGGTAAAATCGTTTAATTTGTCGTATGTGTTTTGACTTGTAATTATTCATATGATTACTTAGATCATGATTACTTAATTAAATAAAGTAAAACATGATTTATATATAATATATATTCAGAATATAAATATATATAGTAGATCAATAAATGAAATGAAATACACTATTCATGGAGACGGTATGCTATACGTACGCATGAATGCTGTTTTCTTTTCCATATTAAATTGAATAGAAGTAAATAACAAATACATAAATATAGTATCATTATTTTTTCATATATTTCATGATTATTTATTATATATACTTTATAATCATTATGGAATGGTTAACATGGTGAATGAATCTCATCACGTCGTGGAGACAGGAATCTGTATGTATGCATGAGTGATGATATCATTCCCAAAATTATTGAATGGTATTGGAGTGGATGATATAATAACTCAGAATAATTATTATGTTATAAAAATCATATATAATTATTATTCCCACAATTATATCCATCCAAGTATGGTGGTGGTTGAAATATAAATTACACCACGACATGGAGATTGTAAGCCGTATGTACGCACGCGTGGTGATTTCATTTTTCATAAGATGGATATAGGATTGTTTCATATTTATAATAAAATATCAGTATATTAGTGATACTGATGATATTTATTTATAATGAAACAAATAAATAAGATGAAGTTGAAGAAAAAAGAAACATGAACGAATTAGTAGAAGAGATTACCTCTTCCTCGACGTGCCTCTTTTAAACTCCCGCTTAGGGCACTAGAGTTGGTCTTTTGAGAGGAACAGAACCTCTATAATGTTACTACAGATGTTGATAAGGAAAATTGGTAGGTTTTGGACGAGCTTTAAGGATCAAGATTTAGTGAAGAGGAGAGGGAAGGGGTTCCCTTTCTTAAGAGAGGGGAGGGGCACTATTGGAAACCTCCAAAAAATTAATTTTTAATTTACTCAAACCCCACTTAAAAACATCAAAAGTGACAAAAAATAGGATATGAGGTAATTTATGGTTGTAATATCTTCAAAAAATAAAATTTAGACATGTTTTTATTTTATTTTAAATGTTATCATTTTGATTTATCCTTATTTAATCAATTTAATTTTATTTGCGGTAATAATATTCTAATTTTTAAATTGTTATAAATACTTACTTATGTGTTGTGAATTGTCTATAATTAGATAAATCATAACATTTTAAACCATATAATTTTAAACTTGTAAATTTTAAATATTTTTGTGATTTTTAAAAAATTTAATAATATTTTATTTTTATAAATTATCTATTGTGTCAATTTTGACACTATTCAATTATTTGAATTTAAAAAAAATCTACACAGAATATATATTTGATCCAAAATATTTAATAGATTACTAACTTGTCATATTCATCTAAAAATTCATGGAGAACATTAATTTGTTCATATAATATTTATATTAATATTTTTAAAATCATTTATTTTATATTTCCCTTAATAAAATAATTACTAAATCATATATTATAATTATTTAATAAACTTATTTGTTGAATAAAAAATAAAAATAAAATATTATGATGTAGATAAATCTAGTATATTCCGTAATAATACTTTTAATTGAATTTATGATCTTAATATCATAACATTTAAATTGTTATATTTATTAAAGTATGAAGGTAACAACTTTGAGATTATTTAAAATAAAATAATATAAGTGTCATAATCTCTTTTACAAGGCTCCAAATGGTCAAATATTTGACCATTGGATGCTTATGGTTTAACTTTACCTGAAAAATAAGTTTTGGTAATATTATTATGCCTTTTATGAGCATTATTTGTTTAAAAAATTGTATTATTGATTTTTCACTCAATAAATAATTTATGCATCATTAATATATAAGATATTAAGGTAATTATATATTTATTAAAAATTATAAATAATTTACCCTAATAAATAAAATCATTTTAGATTTCAAATTATTATTTATAATCGAATTTATATTTTGTATAACCTTATATTAATAATAGTTTAATTAATCAAATTTTAATGAGACATGTTTCACTTTCCTTTAAATAAAATAAATTAATGGTCTTAATCACATCCAAGTGGGTTCCAATAGATTATATTTCGACCCAAGTATGTTTTATTGGGAAATATAATCAACCAATGATATAAAGACAAGTGTTGGTGTAATTTTGTAATATTGTTTTCCCTTAATTACCTGATTTACCTTTAACTATAGTAAATAAAATATACCGTAGTTACTATTCATAATGCCCAAAAATAAAACGTATCCTATTAAAATAATTTGGACCTATGAATTCCAAATATGGAATCCATTTTTCCAAATTCAATACACAAAATATGTAGTATTTTATTTAAAATTAATCCCACTTTTGAGAAAATGGGTTTTAAAAGATAAAACATTCCAAAAGATTGAAATGTTTTCACATATGAATTCAATATAAAATTAATGATAATAATTTATTTTATATTAAACGGTAAAAATATATTCTATTTATAATTTGAAACCATTAAATATTATAATTTAACCATATAAATTATCTCAATTAAAAAAGTTGTTTTTAATTAAAATTTAGCGAATTTTTACTATTCATCGAAATATAAAGGTTATCATAATAAGGTAAAAAACTTTATCCAACATAAATTTTTATATCCTGATTCTAAAGAAGAAGGTTAAATTTTCAAATTTAACTAATAAACATGTCAAAAAATTTATTTAAATCGGTGCGCCATAAAAATTCTACAAAACTTCATTTTTTTAAAAATAATTCCTTTATACGAAAAATTGATTTTGTTTTCATTCCATGTTCTCAAAAATGTGTAAGATTAATTATAATATTATAAAATTAATGTTTTAGTTAATTCTATTTATAACGGCTAGTTCATAATAAAATTATAACAATATATAATCATTTAGTAAAACTCGATATTGAGTACAACACACGCTATTAAGGAAGGTCTCTCTTTCGTGCGACACAAGTAAAGAATAGTGTTTATATATACTACAAGATTATACGGTGTTGCTTATAGCATAAGCTAATCTTGGTGTAGCGTACAACATAATATATCAATGAAATTAAAAAGAATATTTCCCATAAATTCTCAGGGTGTTACATTATGGCATATGATATTATCAAAAATGCATAGAATATAATTTCATAAAACCTTTTTTGTATTAAATAGAATGTATCCATTTTGTGTAAATTAATCAACCAGTAATGTTAAAATAATAATTGAAAACCTATTATCTATATAAATTCATCATATTTCAATAATAATAAATACATATTGAAATATTTCTCATTAATTGTCTCATTTAATTCTCAATGCATGTGGCATCGAGTTGATTTAATTCTCAACTAACTTGCCCAGATAAGAAATAATTCAATAAGAAAAATCACAAAATATATATATATATATATAACATATGTAATAGTTGATAAATAACCATTATAATACCCCACATGTTTTTTAATATTCCATTTTCCATGGGTTCCCCACATTTATTTTTATCCCAAAGACCCACAAATCGCACATGTTCATTTTACTCACACATTTTATAAGAACAAAGTTATATACATGAGATTTCTTGTCACTATTATCTTATGTATCCCACCAACCTTGAAAATAATCTTGATAAATAATAATGGTGATTTGTTTTTAAAAAAAATAATAATACAGACCAACATGTTGTGACAAAAGAATTATTTCTACCTAACATTTGAATTTCAAAATACACACCCTATTTGTTACAAATATAACTTCTATTGGGTTTCAAGTGGATTATTTGGATTGTATTTTGTTTTTATGAATAACCATTTTGATCTTATTTACATAAATCATCAGGACCATTCCAATAATATGTTTACCAAAATATATGGTCTATGATTTTTCTAATATTTAAAAGAGTATATTCTTATCCTAAATGTTTTAAACATAATTTATTTTTGTTTTTGTTTTTTAGGAGTGATGTACCTATTCAATAAATAATTATCGGTACAAGTTTAATGAAAATAAATAAAAAATATGATGATTTTGAAGTTATCAATGTATATGAAACTAAACTAGGTAATCAAAATTCCAAAACATTGGAGTTAGTTATGGTCTACATCTATAAATATCATCATGTGTTCATGATTTATAATTTTATAAAATATATAAGAAGGTAGAATGCATCATGAAGGCATAAAAATCTTATTTCATTGAGTTATTCCATTTATAATATATTCATATAGTTTTTTTTTGTAATTTTTTTCACTTTTAAATTTTTCCTTAAAATGATATTAATTCATTTCCACTATTTATGTTTCTTTCTGTTTTGTAAGATTTTGGTCTCCTAAGGTTAAGGAGAAAAAAGATGTATTTTATTTTCATAGATTAACTTTTTTAAGAAGGAAATAAAACGTTTCTCTGGTCTAGTTTATGTATGGATTTAATGGATAAGAAGAAAGAAAATAATATATGCTTGTAATCGGGTATACCTAAAGTCGGTTCTGAAGACTTCATTCCCACATTGGGTTAAATTGGGGACTTAACCCACTTGAGTTTTGGTTACTATTTTATATGATTTTTTTAATTATGTTACATCTTGTTTTGTACCTATCTCTCACTCATAGCTCTTTTATAATCACAAACTATCACTTTTGTATCTAATGCTTTCATTTGAGTGATTTACAGTACAACATTTTAGTCATTAAGTGATTTGATTAATGTTATGAATAATGTTCTTAAATTATTTTCAATGGATTATTGTTATTCTTGTGAAAGGGTTGTTCTAGTCTTATATCATGCCTTAAGATCTTGGAATAAATATGGAATTCCTGTAAAAGACAATGCATTGAATTATTGAAGGAATTTATAGAATGTGAAGGATGTTGGTATCACTGACTATCCAGTTTATATCAATAGAATATATAGTGGTTTTGTATTGAAGTCCAGATATAGAATAAGTAAAGTGGATAGTCAATGCTAGTAACTCGAACCTAGGATTTCCCTAGTTCCTCACCAGCTAGCTTCTGGGATTTTTTTTCTAGAAAGTGGGGTTGATCAATAAATTTAATAATCATTATTTTGGTGTGAATTTCACATCATAAATCATTTTTGATGATACATAATAATACCAATTAATTTAAAATGTTTACTATATTCATTGGAGATTATAAATTGAGTAAATTGGTGCCTTAGATGAAAAACTCTCTAGTAAAACAACACTCTAATCAAATAAAAAAATTCATCAATCCAAATATATAGTGACCTCAAAGATTCCTCCCAAATTTCCAATAATCAATTCTCAAACTAAAAGGCCATAATAAATATTAATCTTTATAAATAATCTTAATTTAATTAATCCCTCATGAGAGATAAGCGAGTGGTTTTGTAATGGATTTTTTTCAAGAAAATTATTTTCATCTCAACATACCTTCTACAATGGCTTTCTAACTAATATTGATGAAAATAAAGAGAGAATTATTTTTGTACACATTCATAAAAAATATAGTGAGTAAAATTTTTCATTATTATTATTACAATCATGGTACTAATAAGCAAAACCTCCCAAATTGAGGAAAGGATTCCGAGTAGATCATACCAAGATATAATTGAATTCCTATATCAAACTATGTTTACTCTCAATTTCTATTTATGAGTTTCACTATTTGATCTTTATATTCATAATTAATCAAATAAAATTCCTCTATTTTCGATTTTTTATAAAAAATTTAATGAAAATTAATATTAAAATTTTTTGTATATTGAATTTTTCTCTTCATAGATTCTTCATATCATAATATTTTTTCATTAAATTTTCTATTGTCATTAATATTTTTCACAATGTAAATGGAAATTTACACCCCCCTCTATTTCCATTTCATCTTATATATAACCAAATTTTAGTATAAAAGAAACATTTTTTAAACCCAAACAATTTTCAATGATTGGTATTTTTAAAATTGTATCTTATTTTCAAAATTCTCTTAATGGGGTCTCATTGGGTTGTTCCCCTTTATTTAATTGTTAAAATTATAATCATTGGTGAAATAACATGTATACCATTCTTATTAGAATAATATTTCCTTTTTGGTAAATGGTTATTCATGGATACACACCCACGAAATAATCATAAGATAATTGGACACCTCAAGATATATCTTTTTTTGAACATAATGGAAAATCCATGAATGTTATCAATTGTGGGCTTAAAAATAAAATTTAATATTATACCTGATTTCAAATATACTCATGAAATATTTAAACTCCTAGAAGTCACACAAGATAATACAAATAAAGTTAAATATTATAGATTGTATATATTTATATTAAACTATTAATATGTTATTATTCAATTAAATTAATCTATTACCAATATTTTTACACAAGTTACTAACATTTATAGTGGTCAAAAGTATCTTGGTGATGATTTTTCTATTAACAAATTGGTAAATAAAATTCTATAGATATTAAAATGATCTAGGGAAATAATTGATGTAGATATAAAAGGATAAAAAGACATAAAAATTTGAAAATTAGAGAAATAATTGACTTTCTCATAACATAACAGATCACCTTGAATCATCAATAAGAAAAAGAAGAAAAAGAAAAGAAAAATAATCCAAAAAATTAAAAAATAACAATTTATTTAAAATCTAGGGATGATAAATATTCTTCCAATAATAAATCCATTATTGAACACATTACCAATCGATTGAACATATTATTAAATAAGAAGAAAACTTTCCTAGGTTCCCAAAAGAAAAATAAAATTTAAGCACTGGATGTGATATATTTTAAATTAAAAAAGTATCATGTTATACTGTATTAACTCATCTAAAAAACATGGAATAAAAGGGTAAATTTTAGAATGATCTTAAAGTTTCATCAAGAAGTGCTAATAAGAATCCTTGGATTCAACATACTTAAGTGAAACATGTCTTAATTGCCTCATGGAAAATCTTGAGGTAGGTGTTGAGTCATGTTATTTTGTTTCTCATTATCCTTTCTATTCCCCCTCTTCCTCTATTTCATCCTCTTCGTCTTACTCTTCCAATCAAAAAATGACTTGTGACTTCTTTTGATGAAATCAATTTTAAAATACAAGGATCTAAAAAAATTCGAAAATTTTATTAACAAAAAGTATAAATAAGATAGAGAGAAATAAAATTTAGTATTGAAATTAAAACCACAAAAAACCATTGAGAATTAATATTCTAAAAATCAAAGGAAATAAAATTTTTCATTCTTAATTCATCCATGGTGATCAATATTAGAATAAGATTTTGGATTTTCACAATCGTTTACAAATCATCATAGATTTTCATTATCATATATTACATGTTCTTGATAAAATACGAGATTTATATAATGATAAAATCATGATAAATTTGTAATTATTATCAAAAAACCATGTATATTATTTATGAGTGTGATTGAATAAATATTATATTTGAATGACCAAAATTTATTTATATTCCATCTCATTTAACTATTATAAGATATCAAACTATACATGGTTTCATTCCTAAATCATTATTTTCCAACTATAGTAGAACATATATTGTTTTGATATTAAAATTTTAATTAAATTAAATGGATGAAAATAAATGAAAAATAGAACCATGATGAACTTGTTTTTTTGTATCTGTAGGTTTGTTCCATTTGAAACCATTGATCTATAAAAAATTTAGAAACCCATTTTTTAAAATATCATCAAATTTTGATGTAGTTCATTATCTAAATGGATGATCCATAGTGTTTAAATGAATCATTTGAGGGGAGTGTCTCTTTTTTTTAAATATTTTAACATTGTAAAAATCCTGAGAATCAAACTTATCTATTTCTTTTGCAGTTGATGAAATTATTTTTGAAATTGGTTCATTGAATATCCATTTAATTTTATATGATAAATATTTATTAATAATACATTTAATGTTTGTACTTCTTTCTAACTTACGAGTAATTATCTTCTTCTTTTAAATAGCTTATTATTTCCATTCTTTGTTTTCTTTTTGATAATCATAATAGAAGAGATGTGTTTTAGTTTTCATGGGGTATTTATGGATATTAGGGAATGTTTTTATTTTTTTGTTAAATGTGGTAGAATTGGGTTTATGTTTTTTAATGTTTATCTCTTGATCACATTGAATATTCTAACCATTAATATCTTGAGTTACTTAGTTACATGTTTCACTCTTTATTTACACTTCATGTTTTTTTGATAATTATTTATGATCATATAAAATGGATATAATAAAATATCCTTCTATGTCATGATGTTTTAATTATCAAAAACACTATATTTTTTATCAATATTTTTCATTTTAGTGAATTTTAGTCTCACCATTTTATCATTAAGTGATGTCATTTATATTCATGAAAAATCTATTAAAGTATTTTCAAAGCCATATTATTGATATTGTGAAAGGATAATATTATAATTGTTTCAAGAATTATGATATTGTAATATTGTTAGAATACCTATAGAAGAAATTAGAGGTATTTGAAAGATATTATTGTTGAAGTTGAAGGTTGGAGGTTGCATTGGCTAGCCAGTACAGATCCAACATCTAGACAGCTGTGTCGGACAGAAGGCCAGATGATGCAGTATTCAACCATCCTGCTGGTGTGGCAGCACTAATAGAATGATGGTGGAAGGCATAACCTGGATGTTCCTTTGTGTCTCACCAAATATCTAGGGTGATTTTCGACCTACCTAATAGGCATAATCCAACAAGTCAAGAACTTTTCATTCTATGGGCCTCACACCTCTTAAAGTGGTTTTGATATTTCTTAATGATCATGTGGAATTACGGAAGTTTCCTAGATCTTTTGGGTGGCTATAAATAAAATGGACTATGGGATTTGAAGGAAAATTATCTAGTGGATCAACTATTCGATCGAATAAAATTTTCCCTCACCATAATATCTTCTGATCTTAAAGTACCCATTGTCAATTTTGAATCTCAATGAATCTCATCTATATATCTTTATATGTCTCATAATTAATATATCAATGAATCTTAAGAGATAAGAGAGAATATTTTTAATGGATTCCCATTATGAAAATCGATATGTTATCATCTTACCTGGTACAACATGTTTCTTCCCATAACTCGAGAAAAGAAAGGGTGGTAGGTTTCTTTATACTTTTGATAAAAAAACTGATTATGTGGTTTCTTTATGACTATAAAAATCCATTGGATAATAATACAAACCCCTCAAATAGATGTGATGATACATCTGAGCTCACATTAATATATTTCAAAACACTTTTATGAAACATTATTTTCTCAATATTTAAATTTACCCAATGTGTCATCAAATTTTTGTATGCATAATTATAAATAATTTATTCTTCTATTTTCTTATATTATTACTCCTTTACTCAACTTTTATATTAAAATTTTTAATAAGAATTTAATTTCTCTCAATATAACTTCATCGTATTGAAATATTTCAATTTTGAGTTTTCTCTTTGTATTTTTTGTTTTAATTTTTTTAAATAGAAATTCACACCCCCCCTCCTATTTTCATTTCATATTATCTCAAACCATCATATTATAATTTTCATTTTATTTTAAACCATCTCTCAAATAAATATAGTAGTATTTGTTTTTCTATTGTGCATATTTTTCCTTTTATGCTATTGTTCACTTTTTATTGTTTTTACATTTTGTTTTTATCATAATATTCTCAATTAAATAATTTGAAATATGTTGTTTCATTGTTCTATTAATAAGATAATTATTTAGTATTTAAAGATAAAAAACCACAACCACTGTAGTTGTTCAAATTTCATACATATATGTGAAACAAAAAATAACAAATATTATATGAAATTGATAATTAATGTCAATGATGAATTAAGAGGAAATTAAAATCTTTTATTAAACATAAAACGATGATCGTGTTTTTAAATGTGAATCAGTGATCAAAAATTGGATGAGGTAGATTTATATAGAAGGTTGATGAATATTAATTAATCTAATTCCTTATTTGGTATTGTGGAAAGTGAATCCATGATATATAAATTGAAACCTAGAATAATATATTTTTTGTACAATAAAATAGAAAAAATGTTCCATTATATATGGGAAAATAGATTCCATGACCAATTATAACTAAATTATGGTCTATGAAAATAACTAATATTTTATTACAAAAATAACCCTTGTATTTGTTTTATTGAATTCTAACTACATACCCTAATCATTTTAAGTATATAAACCTACACACCACAACTAGATTGTTCATTTTCTGGATCTCCCCTCTTATCCAATTCTAAAGAAATTAACTCTATTTTCTCTGAAATCACCATTACCCATCATGTCATTACCATCATCGCCTCTCTATAAAACCTATAAACACTAAAATTTCCCCCTATTGAACCAAATCTTTTGGGTCTAAAAAATATTCATCATCATCACTAGAATAACACCCTAATATACATGGTTTTAGGATTAGTTTCACTATCATCAGATCAACTCCCTCTACTGTAGGATGGTAAAAAATAATTAATTTCAACCCTTTTCTTTTCCCATTCTACTATTAATAATTTCATATTCCAATTACTATTAATTTTATATTTATAACTCCAATTTATTTTCTATTAAAATAGATTCACTCATACAAAATAATCCCTAAATTCATCATCCTTGTTTGATAATAATTTTTTAATCACTTCTAGAATAAATAAAATTATAAACATAAATAATTAATTTTCAAAAAATTCAGTTGAATTTATACTAGGTACTATTTATATTTTAATAAAGTTAATAATTAAGGTTACATGTTTCATATATGTATCAATACTATAACATAATTTCATATTTATACTGCATGAGGTATGATCCAAAAAATATATATAACTAACTATGAAATTAATTAATTTTGGATTATACATGAAAATAAAATCAAAAAGTCTAAAATAAATAGATTTTTCCAGGATGAGGTGTTACTTAATAGTTTAAAATTTAAATATATAAAAAGTTTATAGAATTCGTTTCTTCTGAAACAATTATTATAATTCATTTTTATTTATTTTTTTGTTGACTAAATTTAAAAATAATAAAAAATACACTATAAATCATTTATCTGGAAAATATCAATTTCATCGTGTATGGATACTGAAAATGAAGGTTGAATATACTTATGGATTTGATCAAAATAGAGATAAGATAAAAAATTGGAGACTTCTATATTTTATTAGTTATGAAATTATTGTAATCTTTTATTGGTTATGATGTGAAGCTCCAAGAGACTAAAAAATTGTTTAATAAGAATTGACATGTAACGGGGGTAATTGACATAATATGTGAGAGGGATGAGTGATAATATACTATTAATTTAAGATGGTGTGGAGAAATTGTGATCAACTATGAATCGAGTTTGGGAATGATGATATATGAGAGGTACAGTTAACGTTTCCCTATAGTGAATGGAGGGACATTAGTGGGAATTTTCTCTACATAAATGAATCTCCCTCGAATTACTTTTTTAATATTCCAGAATAAATAAAGGACTAGTAAAAATAGGTTTGTAGTTCATATACAACCTATAAACAAATTTGAATATCATAAAACCATTCCCATATACACATACACTAATACACATACCAATGTAAACAAGAAACATGTACACCAATACACCAACCATCCCATTTACCAATATGTGTACTAGATTAATAATACCCAAACACACTACCAGAAACCTTACCCAACCACTGCGCCATTCAATAAACAACATATCCTTAAGCCAAATAAACCTTAGGCTCTATGAGATTCACCACTATGTTCAGATATCACCATGCAATCCAAAAACATCATTGTTGATTGGTAATTTATTGGTCACTACTAATGAGATTCTCTATCACCAACCACATGGATTTATCAAGAGCCTTTAACATGTTTTTTTATGAAAAATAAAAAATAATGAAAAATGACAAACTATAACATTGAAATTCCATCTAAAACAATATGGAGCCATCATCTATAGAAACTAAAACACAATAATGCCTCAAAAACCATTAAAACATGAAACCCCCCAAAACATACTAAAATAAGTCATAATACTTAAACCAATATCAAATCCAAAACTACATCTGAAATCATTAGAAATATGATATTGTTATTTTAACCAAAATATAGACTCAGTAAAACAACGTCTCCCCCACCATAGGTCACCATATAACTAACTATCCTAGGTCAACCTTCCACACCACCCAAGCCATATCATCACAGGTCCTGAAGGAATTTATTTATTAAAAAGGGATAGTTATAAGAAATATGGTATCAATTACTACCATTTGGTAATTAATACATCCATAAAAACACAAAAAATCAATAATGATCCCACTAATAAATATGGCATGTTGAAACTATAAATTAGACTTCCATGAACATAAATAACTATAAAAAATAAAAAAACAACATCCAAATAGAATATAACATAGTAAAATAACTAAATAACCAAACAAGAGTTTATAAACCAAAAATAAGTTTATACAACAACACATATGAATAGTAATAAAATGAAATTCAAGGATATCATGGGTGATATAAAAAAATAAACTTACATTGAAGTATACCTAAAATTCTCCACATGAGACATATCTTTGTAACATGAGGTTATCACTAGTACCAATCCAAAAAAATGAAAAATATATCAACAATATCCTTCATAAGAGTCATCTACTTTACCGTTACTAGAATCATACATACACAATTATGTATACACCCAATGAATGTATGCGAGGTTCAAGGAAAAAGCATAGTAAGATACCACCATGAATCTATATTTTATTTATATCTCTGAAAATTGTTATTTAGAATATAAAAATTGTTTTAAGAGGAAACATTATTTAAGAAAACACTACTTTGATTACCAAAAAAAATTCTATAAACCATTTCCAAACCCATTTAGTTTTAAAAAAACAACCAAAATCATATAAATAAACAAGACCAAGTAATATGTTAAATATCAAAAAATCAATATCAAATAAGAATACTCATTAAAAAATACTTGTCTTAATAATACCAAAAATCACATGGGCTCAAATTTTTTGGACACATATAAAAAAATTTTGATCATGGAAAATACATTGAAACACTGGAAATATTATGAAAAAATTACTATAAATCAACCCCTAATTTATAAACATGGTATTGTTATGGGGTTATCTCTTGAATAGAATATTCATTCCAAGGGAACAATTCATAGCATGACCTATAATAGTATATCTCTAATCCATTTATGCATATATGAACCTGATATTTTTATTTTCTTCACTTAAATAATAAAACCAACCCATATAACATGGATGACACCATATGTCAACTTATGAAACATAACAACCAGGAGTAAAAACATAATAAAAAAACCTAAATTTAAATTCAATACTTATAAATCAAAGAAACATAGTGTATAAGACATTTCCTTTTTAAATATACCATTACAGACTCATTTCGTATAAATATATCTTAAAATAATTTTATCATTCACCTAATATGCATAAAATTGGTTTTTATTTCAATATTATGTTAGACACAAACATTTATAAACACATTGAAAAGTAATAACAATAAAGAAACATAAACCAGTCCTTGATAATTAATTTCAATCATAAAATATTGATAAAATCCATAGAACCCTAGTGATAATGGTATAAAAAAGTGAATACCCATTCTGTATAGGTATCAATACTGATAGTGTTGAAAATTCAACTCTTTTTATAGATTATATGAGAAAAAATAAGAATTAACATCACTAGCCTAAAAAACACAAGATTCAACATTAAAAACCATCCATTTTTTCAGGCTCAAACACCATGGTCATCTACAATAATAAAACATGATGAAATTAGCAAAAAATGATAATATGAGAAAGGGGATTAAACAGTCAATTATAAATAATGTTAATTTAACGTTTTACAACAATAAATAAAAACAATAACTAAAAGAACATGGGAGGAATATTTATTGGATATAAAGAATCCCATTGTTGAATTAATGTGGGAATGTGGTAGGAAATGGTTTATAATTTAATGAAGATGATTATGAAATTTTATTCCTTTTAAAGAAATCTAAGTATCCTTGTGTTTTGGGAAATCTAATACTAATCATTTGGGTTCACTTCCATATATATTATTTACCACAAAGTTTGACCATATAGTTTCCCATAACCTTGTACCTTACCTTAACATATAAAACATAGTTTCATGGTTTTCATGTAGGTCAACATGATTTGGAGAACCATGCACCAAATATGTAAACGACACTATAACTCCTCCTTCAACTATGTATGGTTTATGTTCACTGTTAGAAATAATTGTGTCCTGACTATGGAACCAAAATTATTACTCCCCATTTCAACATTTGTCGCCTCCAACTCCTGAAATAGAAACATTAAAAGAAATAAATAATAATATAAGAAAAATACATACAAGTGAACTGATATTTTTAAAAACTCATTCAACCATTCCCAATTATTCTGCCCATAAGTTTTCTATGCTCCTCATCCGTGAAAATGTGATGCCATTACTCTCTCATAAAGGCCTCACACTCCCATGTATAATGAATATATACACCACATTATCATAGTATATTAAATAGGGGGATCAATTTACCCTATATCACTCTGTCTAAATTATCCACAATATGAATTTGATGCTCATCCACAATGTTGTTGTGCTTTAAATCCATATTTTCCAACTCAGTAGCATGATATGGTTTTGGGTGAGACCTCTACAACTAAGACACGTGAATTATTTCATGGATATACCAATTAAAAAGTAAATTTTACCCTATATATCACTTATATAAGATTATCAATGATCATAAATGTCCCAAAATATCATGTAATTAACTTATAATATGTTCCCAATTGATGATGAACTAGTCAAGAATAATCTCTAAATCGCACCTAAATTTCGAAAAAAAAAATTAATAAATTAATAAAATGGTCTGAATAAGATTTATGGTGACTGTGGTCAATTTCAAATAGTTTCCAAATAAACTAAATCAAAATCATCATCTCTTAATTATGATTAGTTTAGGAAAATCACACCCCCCTCATTTCGACCAATTAAGAGGGGATGAGTAAGGTTATCCGTATAATTCTTCAAAGGGGTCCATTTTTATTGATTCATGATACCTATTATAATATGAAAACTCATAAAACCATAATTTAATCCCCCATGAGTATCCAAAATGAAAAAAAAATTCACAAATCATATCCCAAATAGTCTAAGTAGATATCCCAATATAAATATCTGTCTTTGAATTATATTTTATGCACAATTTCCTATAAAATTCAATATTTCCAAGAAACCCTTCTATAAATGATAATTATAGTATGGGTCTTGGTCAAAAATAATATTTAGTGTAAAACTATTGATAATTATTATATCTTTTATATAAAGGTGTCCAAGATCATTCACTATAATTAAATCCTAGATAGAAATAAAATTTTATGGATTTATCATGTGATTAATAAACACCCATATAGAATTATTCCCATGAAAAGAGTGAGGAAAGCGAACTAAAAGCCCATGTAAATATCATCCCACTACTATAAAGTAATTATAGGAGGCTACAATAATTCTATTATCTTTTAGTTTTATCCATTATTCCTATTATTTGTGAGACAATGATATATAGAATTATAAATCTCCTACTACGTCACATGCCACCTATATTAGTTTTTATAATCATAACAAAACTTAGTATACCTGTTTTTTACTTCTCAAATGGAATGTTTTCCACATTGCATCACTTCCTAACATAATTTCAAAGAATCGACTTACATATTTATAAAACAAATAGTACCCTCTGTAGTTTGAGACCAGTCACCCAAGGTCTCAGTAACATTTATAATTCCATGAAATATATTAAAAAGTAAGATCCCTTAAATTCTTTATCAAAATGTGACCATCTAAAAATTTTGCGAATTCTAAACAAGCCAAGAACACAAGATCATATTCCTCTTATAAATCAAAATGAGAAATAATAAAAATTATAAAATATCATTCATCTTTATATTTTTTTGATTTTCTATGTTAGTAATTTCCTTCTCAAAACATCAGGCACCACATTCCATTTACCCAAGGATTTTTCCGAATCAAAATCATAATCATAATTATAATCCCCCCAGTAGAACTATCTAATATTCAGATCCCTTTTTGGGAATATGTAGTTTATAATTTTTTGATTGGAATACATGGTGAACCTTTCCATTGAATGGTAGTGGTGTAATGTTTTCAAAGTAAGAATCATAGTTTCTAAATCATTATAATTGGTGGGGTAATTCAACTATTGAGATAATAACTAGTGAAATACATGAGCTATTTAATTATCTTTATTCATGAAAACACACCCTAACTCCATACATTAAGATCCCAAATAAATAGGGTTTCCCTATACTAAATCATGAAGGATCCAAACATTAGCTAAATTTGGTCTCATTTTCAACTTATCTAAGGATATCTAACTTTTATCATCCCAATAAAATAAAACTCCCATTCAATTAAACGTTTTTAGGGTATATCCCAAAATAGTGAATTTAAAAAAAATTCATGTAATATCTTTCTTGGACTAAAAATTTATTTATCTCAAAAAAAAATGAGTCTTTCTAAAGACATCATTACATTGATGAATTCCTGATCTATAGAGACACATTTCATTTATTATAAATAGATAATAAATTTCTAATTATATCTAAAATTTTATTTTCTATAATATTTAGTATGGGAAGATTTCCTTTAATGATCCCAAAAAACATTCAGGTGCCCCTAATGGCTTTCTCTTACTTTGTATTAAACCAAGATATCATCTTTTAACAACACAAAAAAGGTGTTGAGATACTAGTGTAAGATATATTCCATCATATCCACAGTAATAGTAGGATAATAAGTAAGTCTAAACAATATACAAAGATATTAATAATGTATATACCTTTTTTTAAATGTGTTCTTATTAATATCTACATCATTCCCTTTCAACATGTGGTATCTTCGTCACGGGATAATATTTGAAAATTATCTTGCTCCCCTAAGTTGTTCAAAGATATCATTCATCTGAAGAAATTTATTATTATAATTAATTGTAACTATATTGATCTTTTGGTAATCAATGCAATGTCAGATACTTCCATACAATTTCTCTATAAATAGAATAGATGATGCCCATGGTGACATGCTTGGGTAAACAAACAACTTTCTAACTAGATCTTCTAGATTAATATTTATTTATGATATATGGGTATGAACTATTTGAAATAATTTAAAAGATATGAGACTCATACCTATTATTAAATAAATATAAAACTATATCATATACTATGTGATTTTCCAAATAAATCATCAAGTAAACCGATAAGTTAATTATCCACCAAAATCCAAAATTTTCCATCTAAACTTTTAAAAATAGTATAAAATAAAATGCTGTATATACATAGTATGATATCAATAACATAATTAGATTAATATGTACTTTCCTCTTATACCAAAGATCTCAATACCCTTGTATGAGTATAGTGATTATATCATGATAATGGAATAAAGCCATATGATGGTAGTGATCAATCTAAACATTAGAAGTAAACACATAACCCATTCCATAAATAAGTTCAAAGAGATCTAGGTTAATAACTAAGAAATATATACATCCTCAACATCATAGATGAATACACAAAACACAAGACAATATATAACTTTTCTCTCTCGTCTTCTATAATGGAGTGGAGAGATCTATCATATATGACATCAAAATATGTCACAATCTCAAAAATAAATCCACATAATTGAGATAAAATAATATGATGCACCAATATAAAATAAATTTAATGAAAAAGATTAATAAATAATCATTGTACCTATGATGGTCAATGTCCCAACTACAGATTTTCCTTGCACATTTTTACTGCATATATAAGCTCCTAGATTTAGACCCCATCAAATATATTCTAGCAAGAAGAGAGTTTCATTTCATTTGTGGAAGAGATAACAATAATTTATATGAAAATTAATTATCCTAATATCCCCAAATAAAATAATATCTTACATTAATAAATTAATGAGGATTTAAGAATTTTTTTTGTAGATTCCCTAATCACCCACCATAATGAAAATATTTAAGGGCTTATTAATAATTTGGTTTAGTGTTCCCTATCTTCCCATATTGAAATCAAACCACTAGACCAATATTTAAATGTATACATAGTATTATGGTCTAATGTTTTTTCATACTCTTATTGATAACATTTCTATACTCTTCACTCTTATTATTTTGACCAAAACATGAGCAATGACTTCCCACTATAGTAGTGTAGGAACTACATAGTCTAGTAAACTCCTATATTTCAATCTCAACCATTTCTGCATCATCAATCACCTCCTCATAGGCCAGTATAATAAAAATCATGATCCTTCTCAAACTTTCTAGTCTCAAGGCTATCTCAAATCATAAAGCCTTCAAGTGTTCATTCATGCTGATTTTTTAGGAAATATGGACTAATTTTGTAAATCTGGTGGCATACTCCATCACAGAATGATCCCATAGATTTAGTTTCATAATCCTCCAAGTCATTACCACCAATATATAACCATCCTATTATGGAACGAAGTTTCTCCAATATGACACTAACACATGTCCCAAAACACATTCTTGAACATCAAAGGACGGTGAGAAGAACTATGGAATCACTAATAACCATTTAAAAATACATTCACCCTTAAAAATCATGCATGACACATCCAATAATTGGACATACATACTAATAAAAAAGAATTCTCAACCAATATAAAAATATTAATAGAATATAGGACACAATTAACAAAATAGATATAATAATAAACATTAATTTAAAATTTATATAGAAACCATATACATAATATCCATTACTCAAGATAGAAAAAAATTAAAAATATGTATCAAGACAAAGAAGGCCAATTCATGAGATCACAAATAATAAAAATCAGAAAATGCTTCACATTAGATAAAATATGTGAACCATCATCTCCACTATCCCAAAATAATTAGGGATGATGGTAATCAAGAAGATCAACAAACGAAATGGTGCCTTAACCTTTACTATTGTCTCGTAAAACAATTTCATCATGCACCTGTAGATGTATGAAGGGTTTGAGGTCAATTCCTAATAGTATACCACCAGGAATATATATAAAATATTTATCGATGAAAACCAATAACTCTAGTTTCAAAATTAAATTTAAATTAATTTTTCTTCGAAATCAATTTTTTATTATACTGGTTTTGTAAAAAAAACAATGTTTGAGGAACATGCAAAAACAAGACCCAGTAATCATTAATTAAAAACAAACAAAAAAATAAGAAGTGTAATATAATATAAATATCTATAAATGTTTCTAGTCAAATTACTGGGGAAAACAAAACAAACATGACATAAGAAATAATCATCATAGACTCTGAAAAAATGAATCAGCTATGAATTATTCTAGGACACATATTCAAATATTTCTAAATGAGTAATCAAAATTATTAGTTATCTTAATTTTTCATGGGCCCTACTTTCCTTTCATGGAATACCATAAAAACATGGGAAACATACTTTCTAGTATCTCTTATGGTCATTTGAGTAGAATTCCCTAGTTAATCCATAACATTTGTTAAGGCACCAATTCTCTTTTCCACTCATACACCCATGGTCTCCCATTTACCACACAATTTATATTTTAAAAACCGTACATTCTTATAATAAATGAATTATTAATCACATGTTAATGCCCTTTTAAAAATACCTTTATAAAATCCATTTCAAACGATAAATCCTCCTTGAGGAATTTTATAAAACATATTTAATTCATTCAAACTACATACTTTTGTATATCCCCTTTAAAACATAAAATTTCCAGTAAATTTCGTAAAAAAATTCAAACAGGGATAAACCAATATTTTCAACACAATTTAAAGTCAATTTTTTGAACATAAACCAATGGTAATCAGTAACTAAAAAGTACCTAGAAAATCTCACTAAAATAGAGACATGTAACCCAGAATCTTATTAAAACTCATATCCTTTAAATAAAACAACCAATATTGAGTTGTATGAGTCCATGCATACCTAAACCATCATAATAAAACATAAATACAAACCCCAATATTAATCCACGTGGAATTATATGGTTACAAAACTCCATTAAAATGGATGAATGTGGTGATAAGGGAAAAGAGGTGGAAAAAAGATTTCAATATTTACTTGAAGGATATCAGCAAACATAAAAGGAGATTCACCAAGACCCATGGGGAGATAATATCAATACCAAGGGGAACAAGTTATGCATTAATGGGGATGAATAAAGAGGTATTTTAGTTAAAATTTATAATATTGTTTTTTTAACACTAAATCATTAGTGACCTTGATATCCTACATGGTTTGGAATCATAGTTAAAAAGATCATGCATTTACCATGTGGGAAAGACTATCTCCCAAAATCATGGACACACAGTTTCTAGAAAATAATTCATGGCTCAACATACCATATGGAGAGCATGTAAATTATAATCCTCTCATAAATAACAGAATATCATGATTATTTTCATTAATACTATTTATCATAAACTAATTTTGGTCAAGGAAAGTTTCCCTAAAACCATTAAATTTATTAACAATAGACTTCTAGGAAATCCAACGACAAATGAATAAAAAAATTGAATAAATATTTACTAGATAACCACTGAGTGTCATAATTATCCCCACCAAGGTAGTTTATGACCTAGAATGTCATAAAGTATTCTTAAAAGAAAATAATTATAACATTATTTCCTCAACAAAACATCATGATCCCATGTATCATGGATATCACTACTATAAATTCTTTTTTTTCAAGTGATAGTTTTTATTAGTGCTAGATAAATGATTTGATAATGGGACCCGTTATCAACCCTAATAAAAAAGTGATATTAAGGCCCCCTTAATCTATGAAAATAAATAACTTCTTTTGTCAATTCTAATGAAAAAACAATGAAAAAATGTGTCGTTTATTTGTGCTATTAAAAAGCACTAGCAAAGAGGGATGTGTATCAATGCTAGTAAAAGTCATTGATAAATTGGGGCCTTTATTAGCTATTTTTTACTAGCACTGATAAAGGTCCCCTTTATCTTCATTTTTTTCAGCACTAATAAAGGGTATATTTCATAAAAATTATAAATTTCATCAAATAAATAAATAAATAAATAAATATATTAATATTGATACAAATATAGTATAATTTTTAAAATTTAATTTTGATAAAGAAAAATATTCATTTCCATTTAATATATAATATATTTACTAAAAATTACTTATATATTAATTTAAAAAATTAATTATTACTAACTTAATAATTAATATCAAGTATGAGTCATTAAATAAAAATTTTACGGACATAAAAATTATATAATTAATGAATGGTGAAAGAAATGTTAAATACCTGATTTGAACAAAAAATGTCCATAACAGATGATCCATGTGTCTCTTTTGGTTTACCATATATCAAATCAAAACTTGGTATGTGATATTTTCCTTGGTTACAAGGGGAACCGTGTTATCATTTTTTGAGGCCAAAAAAGACCTAGAAGGCCTCTGAATTTGTTTTTTTATTTGGGATATTCTATATTTTTATATTCAACAGTATTTTAGATTATTTTAAGAGATTATTAAGGGGGAATGAATTTATTCCTAGAGATTACATTCATACTGATATAATGGTTTTTAAATTTTATCATTTTATATAATGTCGTTTTATTTATAAATAAATATTTTCATGTTTTATTACACTTATTATATATCAATAAATAATTCCACATTTAAACCTTTATAAATAAATATATGATTAAAACTATATTTTTAGATATATATGTGAAATATAAAATGTATTTAAATATTTATAGATAAATATAAATATTAATAATGTGAAAGAAAACAACTGAGGACATTGGTAAATCACTTCCTTATTCTGTAGGAGGTCCAGGTATTGAATTCGTGTGAGTGTCACTTTATGGAGAACCAACTAGTGTTCACTAACTCGAGTGTTCAATCATTATGAAAGGGTTGTATCTGGAACTGAGAAATGGTGCGGGGGTGTCAAGAAAGGAGGGGATAATTAATTTTTTTAAAGACTCCTTAATCAGTGCTACAAAAGCTTAGATAAAGTACCCCATTATTAGTACTAATAAAAATAACTGATATAAGGTTATTTATGAGTTATTTAAAATGAACTGATAAAATTAAACATTATTAGAGATAACAAAAAACACGAATAAAGGGGGCCTTTATTATAACATTTTTCTAGAAATAATAATGTTGTCCTTTATCAGTGTTATTTTTGAGCACTGATAAAGGTCGTCCTTTAATATTGGTTAGGTTGTCAATAATTTTTATGTTTTGATAATGCCTATTTTTATTTCTATTAAAATATTGTTCTGTAGTATTGTATCTCTACCATTATTCCAAAGAATATAGGAAATATTTCATAGGGATAACCTTTTTATGAAAATATAGGATATGAATAGGATCCTCCAAGAAGGAAATGTTAGGGTCCACCTCAAAATATTTCCACTTTATCACAAAAGATGGGTTTGAAAGGTACTTCTTCAACTAGAACACAATAAAGATACCATTGATATTATCAATATATATAAATTGGTATGACTTATAGGATACATTCTCTATATTCCCTATAATCAAAAAAAATGTCTTGGTATAATGGGGTTTAAGTTTCCCATACATTCCTATTCAACGATGGCCCAATCGAACAGATTCCCAAAGAAACACCAGATCATCCATCTTTAACTCTAACGAGAAATGATTACAATCCACATATGAATTTTATTGAATCATGTTCATTTACAATAACTTTTAAATCCACTAATGTTTCTCCATTATCTTTCAGTTGATGCTCATTCCTAAAATAGAACAATGACCCAACTTAGAAAAATATGTTGCGAACCAACACTACCACTCATAAAACACCTCAAAAGGACACATCATTTTTGACAAATATTAATTAATATTTTATGTGAATTAAAAGAACAATAGATTCCCCTACCATGAACCCATGAAGTGAAGAACACAAAAAAAAAGATCATATTATCAATGATCTAACTAGCATGCTCAGTCTAACCATCACTACATATGTATTATGTTACGCTCAACTTCAGGTTTTATCCTTTGGTAAGAAAAATATTAAATTTTAAAAATTATTAACCTATTATCTCATATCATGCCACAAATACTGATTCCTCCAGGTATAAAATTGATTGATATTCCCAGGGTGAATGAACCTACTAGAATAAGGTCCCTTCCAAATAACATCCTTCTTTAATGTCAAAGAAACCTCAAATCACTTCATAAATATGAGTGTACCATCAATAGAATTAGGAAAATAACTAGAGGTATCCTTATTAATATAGGATTTTTTAATCATCTAGAAGTCAATGTTTGATTCCTTCTGACATCAAACCTAATAAACAATAGAGGGTGTGACCTAGACACTGGTTAAGGAAACTATATATTCGTGCTTCAAAATCATCAGACTGAGGTTAGAAAAAAAAACCAATCAAAATACATTTTTTCTTGTATTTTTTCACTCCATATATTTGTAACATTTAGTTCAAGTCATCAGGGATGAAATTACCCTTCCTAGGTATACATGCTATGTGCAAATCAATCCTATAAATATATTCATCCTACTATATCTTTATAAGGATAAAGTACCTATCGGCGAAAATAAATATCTCTTTATTATGACCAAAATAAACTATTAACCAATATTTCAATGGGTAATAGAACCAATTTTTTAATGAACACAATGATCTCTAGGTGATGTGTGGTTTAATTCTTTTTATGTGGGTTTATATGATGAGATCTATAGGCCACCACTTGATCATCATTCATCATCACATACCCCGGCCTTATACCTATGTCATCACAATACATAGGATATCCCGTCCAAAGATCATGAAGAATAAAAATTGAATATTATATCAAGTAATCCTAAAACACTTAAAAAGATCTATACCACTTCTCATCACACTAAATTTTTTTTGATCTATGTATAAGGACTTGACCTTAAACCATACATAAAATTGAATTAAATGAATAATTCACATTGAGGATCTTTTCAGGTTTAGAGTTTTTGAGAGTTAGGCCATAACTATTTCATTTCAAAATATTACAAAGTAGATACTTCTACTAACTTTCCAAATTTTTTTACAAAACATGAACTCTTTTAAAAAAGAGTCTTATCTAGTTCCATGTTATAGACCATATGACTTTTCCTTGATCACATCCTTGACCCTATTCCACTTTATGTATTGTGAAAAGCATTTCCAAACTTGGGATGTGTATAAAAACCTTTGTAATGGATTCAAAAAAAAGTTACTTTTTCAAAACAAAAAGTAAACCATGAATACATTAACATAAGTAATACTTTTCACCATTATGAAGTAGTAAATACTCTTCAATGAATAAAAGATCATTACTTACCCTTTTGTTACCAAAATAGTATCATAAAACCCATATAAAGAACACATAACTTATAAAGGTTACTTGGGACATAAACATACTTAAATGGAATAACCATACGTTCTACTTCCACACATATCACTAAATGGAATAGCCATACAGCCAACTTCCATACCCAATGCATTAGAGGTTATAACATAACCATCTGTCCTCGTATTCACGGCACCACCCATCATTTGGTTTAACATGTAACCACCCGTCAAATGTCCAAGTACCACCAAAAAATCATAAGAAATAAAAAAAATATAAAGGAAAGAAAAATTTCCACATTTAAATCACAATATATCACTTAAATATATTTACAAAAAAATCCACTATAAAAACCATTTTCAATACCAAAATACATAAAAGTGTTTATGGTATTCTTTTTCTTTTAAAAACATTACGAGTTGCTGAGGAAGCCAAAGATCAAATAATACACATGGCAGCAGAAAAGGTCGTTGTCACCACCTACGTTAAAAAGAATCATTCCTTTTTGTGATTTAGTAAAATGCTTCGTAGAAAAATATTCCCTTTGAAAATTCAAGGGTGTTTATACAGTGTATAAAAGAATGCCACGTATTAAAACAAAATATGCCTCAATGAAAGGAGATTGAGATGAAATACCTTAAAAAGATCATTTTGTAAATAAAATAGATCTATTATGTGTATTAAATATAATCACACATAAAGAATGTATAAATACATAAAAATTCCTTTCTCACATAATCAAAGAATGACATAAACAAGAAAGAGAAGATCAACCAAAAGAACGAAAATTGGGTTAAGAAGTACCCTTACCTCATGTCGGACTTGACTCGATCGTTCTTTAATATCCTGAATAATAAAATAAAGTTAATTTATACTTGCTTAAGAACCTTTTTCACGTTTATTATTCCTTTTATATCACTTATTACCATGCTATACACATTATTTAATCATTTAAGTTCATAATGTTTGTTTTGTCAATATTTGGTACTTGAGTTAAAAATGAACACCTTGTATTACTAGTTGTCCATGTGGTAAATAGTCCATTATATCCAGAATTTTATTCATTATTTAGATATCATATATATCATATATATCCAGTGTATACATGTATTTATAATAGTATATAACATTTAGCGGTATGAAATGAAATGCACCATTCATGGAGACGGTAAGCCGTATGTACGTATGAACACTAATTTCATTTCTATTTCTTATTTTAATGGAAATAAAACATAATGATACATAGTTATATTATAATTTCTGTCTAAAAACATATATAATATCATTAACTCCATCCTTTATACATCCCACAGAAGGCATCAACTAATCACATCATAATGAGGGGGCGTTGGTCCGCACTTCCTCAAATGAGATTATCGTGTTTTCCCACTATGGAAACCATAAAGGAATAATATAATTTGGATGTACAGAAGAATAAGGAAATCAAAAACATAATATACATCATATATAAAGACTGTTCCATCATAATGGCCACCATGAGAGGCGGTAGGAGAAAATCGAACAATCATCGTTTTGTGAGGTGTTAGTTTGTCATCCACAGAAACATTATGCTCTTCACCCATTAGATGGAGGTGTATGTATGTGTAGTTCGAATAATTCTCATTAAAACATCCTAGTATATTTAGGATACTGGTTTTATTACAAAAGAATGTAATAAAAATAGTTTAGGGGTGGGAGAAGTAAAATAAAAGAAAACAATTTAAGAGAAATCATTACCTTTAATTTGGGTAACTTCCTTTGGTTTGAACCAAAAGGACATATTGAAGTGCCTAGTGCCTAAGTTAAGGCTTCGAAATAGAGAATAGGGATGCAGGGAGATTAATTGGGTAGATTTTGGACTAGCCAAATGGCTTGACTGGTGTGGGGAATTGGTTAGTAGTGGCATCCTTTTATAAGGGGGAGGAGGGGCTCATTAGGAAAGTGTGAAAATATTATTTTATTATATAATGATATTCAGTTTATAAATGTCCAAAAATAATTATAGTCAACCATAAGATGAATCGTATTTGAAATAAAATCATCCATTCATAATTGTACATGTTTGGGATAATATTTTAATCATTATAATCTTATTTATTTAAATCACTTATTAATGAGGTAATTACTGCATTATTATTGTGTCATAAATAATTATATTTATTTGAGGTCTAAAAATTATAAAAAAAATACCATGATGTATGAAATATTTTTAGATATCTAATGAATATTTATAGTCGAAAATATAATTTATGTAACCCCTTATAAATATTAATTTACTAAAAGATATTTCCTTTTGTCATTTTTTCATTTACTTTAAGTTAATTAATCTAAATCGTCATTATCATTACCAAGTGGATAAATGGGGTCCCAGAATCGACCCAAAGATTCCCGTGGTCGTAAATAACTCAACCAATAAGGTTTTTACAAGTTCTAAGGTAATTTTGAATTATTATAATATTCTTTTAACCTTGAATTACCCTATTTACCTTTAACCATGAAAAATTAAAGTCAAAAGTTATTATTCACCAAAAAGTATTTTCATCATAATGAACCACATTTTACTTCTCGATAACAACCATGTTTTTTATATTTTTTAAATTCAATTCAAAGAAGTTATAAATTTTCCTTTAAATGAAAAAGTCAGTTTTTTAACTTCCAATAAGTGGTTTTACTATTCATCAACAATTGATGTTTTTCAGAAAAATACAAAAAATTCAGACTAAGCTATATTTGATATTCTGAACTCAAAAATTATTTATATTTATCCAAATTCAAAATAAAATAAGTGTCATTAATTAATTTTAAAATTAATTCCGGTTGTTAAAACAAATAGCATTTTTTAAGAACCAATAACTATCCAAAGATTGATACTTGTTAATGTCCAATTTCAAAGTGAAATTAATTCCAATGATAAATATTGGATTAAATTGAAAAATTATATTCTAATTACACATTAAAACCAATTAAAAATAAAATCTTACCATATAAATAAATTAGATGAAAAAACATTATTGAATTAAAATACAATATTGTAACTATTCATTAAAAAATGAACTTTATCGAAAAAATTCCAAAAATTTACACATATTAAATTTTGATGTCCCCATTCTAAAAAAGGATTGTATTTGGTAATATATAATGTATTAAAGTAACCAAAACAAGATTTATGTAGGGTTCTCCATTAAAAGGCGATAAATCGGCCTTTTAATTTGAATTACGCTTAAAATTAAATTCATTCACATTTTAAGCCTGTAAAATTTATTTGATAAATGTAGATACATTTAACAAACATGTATAATCATATTGTAGTTATATGTTTTCATTCCTGACAATACAATGACTATGAGTTAATAACCGTTTAAAATAATAATATTACAGTATTAGTGTGCAACGAAAGATTTCAAAGAAACCCATTGTTGCGTATCGGGTACTCTATCGAACATAGAAATCCTTTTAAAGTAAAATTAATATTTAATTCACAAATATTAATAAATATGAAATATGTCTTATTTGTCATTTCCTTGGTATGTTACACTCTGAGTCACATATTTATAAGTAGATTTTATCTTGGAGAAGTCTGAAAAAAATATTCTGTAATATCTAACTATGAAAAAAAATATGTGTGTCTCAACCATGTTCCAAAGACCCTCCCCTGACAAGAGTGCTTATATTTTTTTGGGGTCCACTAAATTCTATTTCACATAAATATCATTATCAATAAAAATTACCAACTTGATCAAGAGCATGATTTTATAAAGCAGAGAATATAAGAGATTCTCTCTCAAATTTCCCAAAAAACCTATAAATGGTATTTATTATCAACCTTTGTTTGGGAATACACCAATATATAGTCACTGAATATGACCATGAAGGAATCTAGAAATTAATGAAATAGTTGGTTTATTAAATCCAAAATACCATAGGAGAATTTTTAAGGCCAAACAGTTTAAGAATATACTTAAAAATACACATAACTACTCTTAAAGGTGGTATTAGTAACATCCTATTCCCAAACCTATAACTTTTGGTAAATCTAACTCTAGTAGATTTTTGGAATCCTCTAGGATTCATTGTGTTAATAAAGAAGATTATTTATTTGAGGAAAATGGTATTTATTCTTAATAGTCTCCTGACTCATATTGTGATAGTCTATAAAATGTAAGGCACTCTAATGATACTTTTTGAAAATAGAGAAAATCATGACCATAGTGACATGCATAGAAGAATAAATCCATTTCTTTAAAATTCCTCTAACTAAACCTTTAACTATTTCAAATCATCATGATCCATTTGGTATTATGGTAAAGAAATAGTTTATAACCTGGAGAGCATGTTGATATAAAACTAATAATTTTTTGCAGATAAAACATAGAAATTTTATCTAGAATCAACTTGGGTACTGGTCCACCACAACTATAATATGAAAATTTTTTCCATGACCCACAACATTAAAGAAAAACTGATACAATTTTCATGAAATAAATATCATATTTGAAAAAATGGGACATTCAGTCTATGATATTGTTTCCCATTCACCCTAGAAAAAACTTATGTTCTCATTTAGATATAGAATCTAAACCCTATAGTGAAAATAAAATTGTATTTGAAACTAACCATTATATCCATATAGATGATAAGATTAAAAAATCCAATTCCAAAAAAAATTATGTCTGACGCAACCTTGAATGTAACAACAAAAATAGGGGACTTTGTCACTTAAATCCTTTATCTATCTGAATTTACAAATGGGAATGTAGATCCATCGTAAAATAAATTGACTCTACTATTATACCAAAATAATCAAGAAACATTATTGAGTTAATGTAATAATAATCACACATATAAAAACATATAAACCCTTAGAAAAAAAAATAAACTTCATGCCTCTAATGGTGGTCAACCCAAAATCAGAGTCCCTAGGTGCCATTCTTGTTTCATAAATACATCTTAACTCAAACCCGAATTTATCCTTCATATATGATAATTATTCTTCTTTAGACTATGGGTGAGATCCCACGCCTCTAAAAGGATCATATTATAGCTAATAATCATAAAAAAGTGAAGAAACAACTCCACTCTTCTCTGTTGGATTCCTACATAATAATCTAAGAAGACTCAAACCCCACAGCGATTCAACATCCATAGAGACTTGGAATGTAAGATATTGTATGAATAGATATCCCAGGATGATAAAAAGTCCTAGGCATTGCCCTAAAGAACCAAATGAAATTAAACTTGGTGACTCTTGAAATCCTATTCCACTACTCTAATGAGACTCATCCCACTTTATCTTATATCTAAAGGATGGTCTATAACTATCAACAATTACAAAAGAATACCCAATTAGGCTTTTAATCTCTAAAAAATCATCAATGACCATTACTATATTATCCACCACCTCAGAATAATATGCTAGGTGAGAGTGGATAAGCATTGATATGATCTTATCCACAAAATAAATTTTGAAACATCTCTCATTAAATGGTCATTTCTGAGGATATTGGGATACAATTAAAAAAATGTAGAATATTAAGTATTGTATCCCATAACTAACATGAATTCACCACCCACAATGTCTCTAGAAAAAATAAAAAATTTCAATTTTTCTTGAAGCTACTATATGTGAGATCATCATGAAAATTCACTTGAACAATGTATTCCCATAACTTCCTACCATGTCCATCCAAAATATAATGGGAAATCCCAATTTTTAAATTTCAGGTTCTTCAGGACATAGAAGATATCCTCTATCCTTTCAATATATTTCTCAGGCTCATGGGTACCATTTTCTACATGGATACCTGGTAGGTTCAACTTGGTGAACCCCTTAGAATCATCCACCAGCTATGACTAACCACTTATAACCTCTTGTAATAAGGATTATATATCCCAAATAGAAAATTATACTTATGTAGGATCAACTAGAGGGTTTTCATGTCAAAACTTCTTCACATCTCCCACCATTATATTAGAGGAGGCCTTTTTTTAGAGGCATTGATGACAAAACACAAAGAAACAATCCTTTAAAAAACCATTGAATACTAATAAATATCAATTAAACTTCAAAAAACTATTAAAAATTGTATTCATTAAATAGAATTATAATCAATTATAATTCCAAAATGAAGAAAGGGTAAAAATTAAAGAATTTTAAACACATTTTAATTAGGTATGGTTTAACTACACATTTTTCACAATTAGGTGCCAATAAAGTGAAATGAATCTAGAAGTATTGAATATCTTGTCTAATTGGTTTCTACACAATTTCTACAAATTGTAAAAAAAACCATGTTCCTTAACATTCCTCCCTTATTTCTCCCTGATTCTCAAAATTTCTCAAAACAGCTTAGGTGTTCTTCCGAAAACTAATAATAAATGATAAAAGACAAAAAATATCATCAAATAAAACCCAAATATTGGTTAAAATTATATAAAAACTCTCTCCCTCCCATGTAAACTCCAATTTTGGAATAATAGATATTTATACAAGAACTCCATTATACCAACCGCATCATCCTCGATGGTCTTATCTCTGGACAACCATTTTCCCTAAAATAAAATGATGGATCCCCTACCATTTTATAGGGAAAAAACATGTAATGACCTAATATGTTACTCATAATACTCTACCAAAACTCTTGAAGTGTCTTCCCAATCATCACGGGTAAGTGATAAGCATCACACTTAATCATTTGAGAATGGTTTCTTCGTTAAAAATCTAGCACGACCCATCCATTAATTTGAAATACACACAAAAATATATGGATCATTAAGAAATATAAACATATTTATAGATTGAATGAAACTATCATAAAAATTGATATAATAATCCACAAAAATAAAAAAACTATAAACCATTCATATATATAATATCCCCAATTTAAAATTAACAAAATCTAGAATTTGGTATCATGTACAATTAGATAAATACATGAAACCCCAAACAAACCAAAATATCAAAATGATCTATATGATATATAATATATTAGACCATCATCCCCATAATCCCAAACCAATCATGTAAGGTTGTAATCAAGAAGATTCATTGAACAACATGTTTCTTTTCATCTCCACCAAACCAAAATAATCATTTATTATGGAAATAAATAATATACATCGAACAGAATAGTTCCCAAACCATTACTTATGTACTAAATAACATGGTATGCATATGCATAAAATGGTATATAGGGTGTGGGGCCAATGCCGAGTTAGATATTACCATGAATATATATATATATATTATTTATCCATAAAAAACATTAACACTTTCTTGACACCCATATTTAAGAAAATTTATTAGGGATAACATTTATTTAGAAATTCCAATTGTTTTATCAAAACAAACAATATCTCAAAAATATACATAAACAAGGCTCAATAAGTAAGAAATGGAATCCCATAGAATAATAATAAGAATAAAAATCATTTAATAGGTAACTGTATTTATAGGAATAATAAAAGTAAAACCAAATAAAATAATATAGATGAAATAAACATTATGGGTTCTAAAAAAATTATATTGGGTATGAATTTTTTTAAGACATGGTTTGGTGGCCCACATAATATGCACAAAATGTTTTTAAGATCTCTTGGTCTTCTTGAGGATGTACATTAGATCTATGGGATCATGGGATATATAAGAAATAGAATTTAAAAGAAATTTCAATATCCATTAGGTGAACCTCCCTATAAAATCTATTATATAGGCTAAGGATTTAATTTATTAAATAAATCACACACCCATGGTCTCCCATTTTCCACATATTTCCAAAAACATAATACAACTATCAATTTCACATACCCCACATGCCTGAAATCAATCAATCATCAACCAAAATGTAAAGACCTTTGAAACACCCCATTTTAATGCATTTAAGACCCAAATAACCTCATTGGGTCATTTCATCAAATATTTTTCATGAATTCAAATGATATCCTTTTGAAAGGACACGTTAAACCATAGAACAACAAATACATTCCGTAAATCACAAAAACATAGATAAAAAATATAATCAAAATAATATATAAGTAAATTTTATAAATAAAACCGAAATTGAATAATGAACCATACACAAGCCAGTGAAATGTGCCGTTAAATTGAAACACTTAAACATAATCAAATCAAAAACCATCTATTTTGATGAGTACCATAATAGTTGAGTAGGAGGGGTACTCAAAAACCTCAACCACAAAGAAATAACATAAATCCCTCATTCTGAGATATATTTTTATCCACATGTCAATCTTCGTTTTCATAACTCTATTAAAATTGAAGAAAAAGGTGATATAATGGGAAAAGATGATAAAGACCGTAGCAAATCGAGATTACCTTAAAGAAAACCAGAAAATATTAACTGTGAACCTACAAAAAGGGGAAAGAATCTCAAACACAAAGGGAATATTTTCAAATGAATATATAGGGATAGTGGGGATTTTTGTAAAAAATAAAATGCTAATTTGGAGGTACACCAATATTGAAATTAGTTGGATAGATAGCTTGGTTTGGAAAACCATGAACCTGCCATGCGAGAACCACTATATTAAAAATCATAGCTATATAGTTTCTCAAAAAGTCCATATGGTACAAAAATCCATGAGGATACCATTTGAAAACACAATATTCCATAAATACCTCTCCCATAAGGTTATTTAAATAGTTATTAGAAACTATAATATTAATGTATTCTTAGATATTTTATTAAAAACATTAAAATTGTAACACCTTGACCTGAGTTCCACACACTAGTGCCCCATGTTGGTTGGTAACATAACCCCATGTTCACATACATGATTCCATAGGTTTCCAACTAGCAGTGAAGGTCTAATATATCAACCTAAGGAGACTATACACTCTTTATAAAAGTAGTGAAACAATAGAAATAACCAACCAATAGAATATAGTCAATAACCAATAATCTAAATAATAAAATTACCACAATGTACTAGTCTCCCATTATGAAAGAAAACTGAAAAAATATCTATAAATAAATAGTAGTTATGTTGTTCCAAATAAGTTCCATGTTTCAAAATAAAAACCCCCCAAACAAAGTGATTAAAAGCTCCCCATGTGGGTCCCGACACCCTGATTGGTTCCCTCATCCATGCTTTATCCCAACTAAACCGTCAAACAATGTAATCTTGGCCTTATCTTTTCCAGAAAACATTATGGTTAATTGGGTACTCATTATGAATCCCATGTTGCATTTGATTACAACATATTAGGCCAAAATAAATGATGTCTACAACAATAACCAGTAAATAACATTGTACGCACTTGTATAAAGAATAAATTACAATGCATAATTTAAATAGTTATAACAATTTATTATTCTTCAATTAACCACAGAAATACAGGGGATCATAATGACTCCAATAATGTTACTACCTTCTTTGTCTAGTTCTAGGGTCCGAAATACCCCCAATGGATATCGTATATCACAATACCATGGTTATCATTAATCTTTTCAATTCGATTCATATCATGACCATTTGGAACCATATCTAATGCCAATATCATGGAATTAAATGTTATTAATAACCTCACATGGGTATTTGGAGCATCATTCCCTATACTACACCTCAATGTGACATGGTTATTTGAAGAATTAATCCCTATATCACACTCTCTAACACATATGGGTATTTACGGACTCATTCCATACACTACACATCAACGCCACATTGGTATTTGGATCCTTAGTCCCTGTCCAAAACATACTAACCCATACTGGGATTTGAATCCTCATTCTCTATCCCACACATACTAACACATATGGTATTTATATCTTTATTCCCTACCCCACACCACAAATTCACATATATCACAAATACCACAATATCAAACACATCACAATTTCATATCCATCATGGTTATTCAATAATAACTTCATTATATAAAATTCACATAAAAATGTGCCTTTTTGTTTATCAAAATAATCATTGTTGTTTATTTCAATCCGAAAAAATAATATGAAAAAATCATCATTAAACCATTTATCAACATTTAATAAAACAACTCGTTATCCATTTAAATTTAGTGAAATCATCTCATTAATTACATTATCAACAAAATAAATATCTCATCAATTATAAAATTACACAATTAAACTTTATTGATCAATTCAATAACGCTAATACCCCATCAGTTGCATAATCATGAAATGATAGAAATTAACAAACTTATTAATTAATCAAATTCCACTAACTATAATAGCCCCAAATTCGACACATCTAATTTTGAATTGGAAATTTAATCAAATAAAATAAATACCAAATGTAATTTTGGAATCATTGAAATTTCAAATTTCACAATTACGTACACTTAATAAAACCATAACTATATGATTTCCAATTTAGATTGCTAGCCTCAAGAATGGTGGAGAATGCTTGCTAATGATAATCCACAATTGATGAATAACATCCTATATCATGAAATAGAATGGGATCAAGATCCAAGCTAAAATGGAGTTAGGTATATCATATTCTATATCTATTCCCTATCCAATGGATAATAACACCAGCACTATTTATTATGAATAGAGATGTAAGATATAGGAAATCAGAGTGGATGAGAATCCCTTATATGGAAAGGTGTAGATTCTTCAATCCAACCTTATATTCATTCATAATGGAGTTCAAAATACATTGGTATCCATTTTATTGCCTCCAAAAAAATAATATAAACAATATAGGGTGGAGTTGGGTTGAAATAAGGTGTATTCTGGGTGGGTTGGGAATTTTAAAACTAATTTTTTGGTTTTTAATATTCCACATGAATGGTTATATATACATGGAACATGGTTTTCCCTATCCATGAACCTACATGTGCACCACCTTCTAGGGGTTATACGATTATTACTATGAGGTTTCATGGTATTAATAACCACGACCAATGAATGAAAATATCCACTGTTTGGGATCACATAGTTTACTGGCCTTATTGTACAGTTTGGGAAAACAATGTGCCAACCATGCAATGCCCCTTTTCCTTCCAATATTATACAATATCATACTTAATATCCCCAAAGTAATACCCTATAAAAATTAAATAAAATAATTTTAAATAAATACCTATAGTTGACCGTAGGATATCTATAGAAAATTTTGGGATCATACAATCTCCTGACCTTATAATAGCTCATCCTTGAGATGTACTATCAAGTATCACCAAAAATACGAGGTAAAAAAATCGGGAGACCATGTCCGTATATTCTTTTTTCTCTCCTATGTTTCCTCTTTGGAACATACATTTATCCACAAAACATGAACTATAATCATGGAATTTCTCCACAACACTTTATCATTTCCATCCACACCATGTATCATATGATCCTGAAAGGACACATCAGTTTCAAGATCAACATCATCTATATTGATCATATGAGAATGATGGGGGTGGTAACTCCAAATATAGGACACATTAAATACATCATTCCCAGCACTAAACCACTGTGGAAGAGACAATCAGTACCCCATTGTCTCGATTCCCTTCACATCCTCTAATGTCCCAAAAAACTTGGGCACTAAAATTCCATTCCTCTGAATCCAATAGAGAACTAATCTATGAAAAACTCAATGGAATACATCATTCTACTCTATAAACTCTAGGGGTCATCGAAATCTATCAGCATATGACTTCTACAAATTCTATATTATATCCATAAACTTATAAAGCAGTTGAACCTTCTCCAACATCTCATGTATGAGACTCAGTCCCAGCAACTCTCACTCACATGCATCCATCCAACATAGAGGTGATATTCATATCCTACTAAAAATATCCTCATATGGTTCCATATTAATATTTATATAAAACCTTTTTTATAGAAAAAATACATCAATATTATATTCTTATCCCAGGACCGATCAAATTCTAGAACAATTGCTCGTACTGTATCCTCAAGCACCAAAATAGTACACTATGACTTCCCATCCTTCTATGGGTTGAATTTTATACTCTTTAAAACCATTTAAACAATTTCATTTTAAAAGACCTAACAAAAGTGTGAGTAAAAAGTGAGTCAAAGAATGAAACTATAATTTTTGGCACCCCATGCAAAAGGACTAAATCCCCAAAATAAATATCTACCAACTGGTTCACTAGAAAATTCTCCCATATAGGCAAGAAATGTATTTCCTTCATCATTCGGTCCACAAACACAAAAAGAGTATCATGATTATAATTCATCCTTGTATGTTACACCAAAAATTCCATTTGTTAATTCATCCCATATCCATTCTGGAATGGGAAACAATTGTAGTAAGACACCAGGTTTTTTATGCTTGTCCTTCTTCTGTTAATAGGTTTAGCATCGTGTCACAAACACTAAAATTATCTTGTTCATTTCTGGACACCAAAACTGTTAATGTAGTCCATAGTAAATTTTTGACAAACCTAGATTCACTTTTCATTTTGAAGCATGAAATTCAGGCATTATCTATTTTTTCCATGAAGGCACAAAAACCTGATTCCTAACCTAGATGGTCTCATTCTCATTTATAGTCAAATTGGAATGTGACTCCCCACATTCAAGGCATTCTTTTAAGCCAAAACATTCTGGATCCTCATACTGCCTCTCCCAGATTCGGTTCATAATTTTAGACTCCATTGAAAATGATATAATTTTAATACTATCAAGACCCTCTTGAGCCACAACGTGCATCTCATATTTTAAATTCATTATCTTCAACTCTGAACTAGACTCATAAACTAGTTATGTCTATGATTCCCTACATAAAGCATCAAAACCACTATTTCCATCCATAGTTGTATATGTTTTCTCAAAATAAAATAACTACATATACTTTTCTAATATCTACTTATAGAGATTGAAATATCATTGATGAAAGATATAAATTAACCTCCTGTGAACAGTATACACTATAATTTTTTCCCCAATAGATAATTTCAGCAAAACTTCAAATCATAATCCAATACATCTAATTTGAGGTCATGCTTAGGGTAGTTTAATTATTGGGGCCTTAACTTCCATGACTTATATTCCACAACTCAACCCCCCTACATCAATACTACACTAATGATTATCTAAATTGCATCACATAACATTGTATAAACATCCCATTGCACGAGTCGGATCAAGATTGGTGCGGTATTCAAATGCTTCTTGAACTCCTATAATGAATTACCAAAAGATCAAAACCATTAAAACTTATCTCTCTTATTTATCAAACTATAATGTTGGTTTTCCATGAAAAAAAATTCATAGATAGACCTTTGATAATATTCCACTAACCCCAGAAAACTATGGATATCAGAAGAATTCATGGGTTGCTCCAAAGAAACAACTTCCTGAACTTTATCTGGGTCAATGGACAGACCTTCTTCTGAGACGATGTGACCAAATAAATTTACATGATCAATCCAAAATTGTATTTTAAATATCATTGTGTATAGATTATTTTCCCTCATCACAATCAGGATGATGTCGAGATGTTTAGTGTGATCATCATGAGTCTTAGATTACACCAATTTTTCATCCACAAACATGACAATAAAATAATCTAGGTATGTATGGAATATTTATTTCATCAAGGCCATAAAAACTACTGGTGCATTTTTTTGTCTGAATGGCATCACGCTGAACTCATATAGATCAAACCTTCTTCTTAAATAAGTTCATGGTATGTCCAATGTTTAACCTAACAACTGATGATACCTCGATCTCAATTAAATCATGGAGAAATAATAATCTTTTCTCACGTGGTCAATAATATCATTAACACATAAAAGTGGTTACTGGTTCTTTATATTCATCTGGTTCAAATTCTGGTAATCCATGCATAAGTGTAATGTTATATAATATTTATTAAGAAACATGATTGAAGAACCCCAAGGTGATGAACACAAATGGATAAACCCCTTATCCATCAACACATCCAGCTAAGTCGTGTGCTCTTGAATCTCTATTGGTTCTATTCTATTTGGTGTAATAGAAAATTTCTCCACCCATGACATGATATCAATCGTAAAATCCATGTCTATTTCAGGTGTAAGTGCTAAGATTTCTTTGGGAAACAGTTCCTAGAACATGTCCATTGTGGGTGTAAAGACATCATTCTTTACACCACTACCATTGTGTAACATACTATAAATAAGGATGGTGATATCCCCTAGTTGTTGATGTAATGGAAATACATGGCCTGCCTGATATCCCACTCTCCATGGAGAATATAATTTAAACCCTTATGATACATAAAAACTAATCTCTTGCAATAACAATATTGGTGGGGTTAGTACTACACTAACTAGTCCATACCCATAATTAGTACAATGCATGAAATATTTAGTATTTAAATAACCTAAAAGAAACCATACACTTTAATATCAAGAGAACACCTTATTCACAAACAAATGTATCCCTACAGTACTCCAATGATGTGTCAATTTTGGTAACCTCACTCACAAACTCCACATCCAAGATCAAACCATTCATATGTTGGGATAATATAAAAAATTAGAGGAACTTATATCAAATATGGCATTGAATATTGTATAAACTGTTTGAATTGTTCATGTAAATATTAATGGTCCAACCTCTCTATCTATATATTTTTTCCCAACTATATTAAACTATCCTACTCATCTTCCCTGTGATGTAGTCTACATCCCCTGAGATACACCTCTCTACTGGTACAGGTGATCTTTCCTAGAAGCACCATGCCAAATTTTTATACATCCTTGGTTAGTAGAACTCCAACTACTAGACTGAAATATTGTATAAGATCCCCTTCCAGTATTTTGGGTCTACCTAGAGAATATATATTTACACATATGTTGTGGGTTCATACAGAACCTTTGTATATATCCCATACTATTATAATTTCAGCACTATACTGGGGGTCAAGAAAAAATGTATATGAAAGTGTCTGAATCTAATGAATAGATGGAAAAAACAAGGGAATGATCCTATGTAGCTAAACTATCCCCTTTTTGTCTCCATTTTCCATTTATTTAGTCAAAAGTATCATATTGATGACTCATACTGCTAAAATACATACCTATAGATCATCTAGAAGAAACCACCATTACTCTAATCGAAGCCTCCTTCAGGTTCCCCTTAGATATGAGAGCATGATCCACCAATTTAGTAAAATTATTTAATCAAAATATATAAACATGGTAAATTATCTCATATTTAAGTACATACTAGAAATTCTATTTCATAGCAATCTCATCACCTTCAAGTGGTAGAGAAAATGACTTCAATTCTGTAATGAGTCTAGAATAGTCCATCACAGACATACTCTCTGAGGTCAACCTCATGAACTATGCTTCCCTCTATTGTCTCATTGTCTCTAGATAATATTAATTTAGGAACTTCAGAAAATATTTCTTCCATAGCATACCATCTACCTTCTCAATCTATGCCTAATCATACCACCAGTGGATCAGTAATCCACATAACATATATTGTTTCATCTGGAATAGCTTCTCAAATGGATACTCCATGTGATCAAGATTTATCTGGATATACTCAATCAAATACTCAACATCCTTTGTTCCACCCTCTCTAGTGAAATTAATAGAGTTTTGTAGATTAAAAACATTTGTCAAGTCATACATACTATCTATAACCCACCCTATGTATCTTTCCATAAATTGTATAAACTATGAAAGTTTATCAAAGAACTTCTCTCTAACTTCCCCACTTGAAACTACCAAAGCCTCATGTTCCACAACTGGATTCACATCTCTATCTATGTCATATTATCATCTTCTCAATAAGCATCCTCATAGGTGCATATCACTAATTTTCCAAGAACAAGATATAGGAAACTGAACACAACATTATTAAAATTATGTGGATTCACATAAATCTTTAATGAGTCATCCCCCAAAACCTACCACACGGTCAAAACAATGGAATAGAAACAAAACTTATGAATCCAATATCTATGTCTTGGTTATCAAATATTAGGTCAGTATCATTAATAAAAATTTTAATTAGATGCCCATTTAATTACATATTGGGTATTTTTACAACATTAAATTAATATTTGGTCCATTTTCCAGTTCAATTTTATATGTAATGAATAACATTTCAACATCAACAAGATTCCCATAACCTACATTTCCATATATAACTAAAATGATAAATTTTAAAATAATAATTCAATTCGTAGAATGATGCATGCATACTCATTTCTAATGAAATACCTTCCTATGATTAAAATATTAAAAAAAATCAATAACAATAATCACAATTCAGACAAAGTGCATCACTTGGGGTGAAATAACATTCAACAATTACCACAAAGATTACTAATAGCAGTCCCACCCTGGGTACATGACAATATACATCCGTAAATGGGTTATATACTCCTATGAATGAGATATTGACCTATTATTGACTCATATTAATCTCTTATCTACCTTTCCCAAATACTAATACAAAGGGAAAATTAATACCCATCTGATACCACTTTGTAACATCCCAGGCTGGTATTTACACACAGGTGCCCCAAGCCAGTAAATCACATAACATCAAGAAAAAATAATTATGTTCCATAAGATATCAAATTGTATTGGGGTCCAATATATAAACATTGGGATATTATACCCTCTTTATCAAAGAAATGGGATCACAAAAATAACCAAGAATTAACCGATAGACAATAACCAACTACCAAAATAATAATATAAATAGAACAAACTAGTATCCCATGATGAAACAAAACTAAAAACAAAATCTAAAAATAAATAGTTTATATGACATGGAAAATAAGTGTAATGTGTAAAAATGAACACCCCAAAAGAAATAAATCAAAAATTTCCCAAACATGTCCCGACACCATGCCTAGTTCCATAATCCATGACCAATCACAACTATTCAATATAACATAGAAATCTTTCAGTTATCTTATCTTGCAAACATGAATTATTTTCAGGTATTGATCATGAAAACTAAGTAGGGTGTGAGTAAAACTTAGTATCCCACCACCAAAGGCGTCTAAAACAATATCCCTTCAAAACAGTGTATAATGTTATACAAAAATTAAATTACAATGTATAAGACAAAAAGATATCACATTTCATTATTATTTAATTAACCACATATAATCCTCAGGTTCATGATGCCACCCATACAGTTAGTACCTACTTCAGCTTATGCTCAGGTATGAACTATCCCCAAGGGATATCACATATCACAATACCAGGGTTATCATTTATCATTTCATTTAAATTCATATCACATCCAGTTGGAACCAAAATACAATGCCAATACCATGGCATAAAACATCATTTCTAACAACCTGGGATTATTTGGATCATTCATTCATGTCCCATGGATCAATTTAACAAGTGTTTGTTGAGCCTCATTCCCTACAACACACTCACTAAAACATATGGGTATTTGGAGCCTCATTCCATGTCCCACACCTCAACATCACATGGGTATTTAAAGCCCCATTCATTGTCCCACACTTACTAACACGTAGTGGTATTTGGACCTATAGTGTCTGTCCCAAACTCTTTAATAGTTATAGGTATTTTGAGTCTCAATTACTATACCACACCTCATCATCACATATATCACAATTATCTCAATATCACACAAATCTCAATTTCAAATCTATTAAGGTAATGAAACACAAACTTTTTTAACGAACACTCTAATTAAAGTGTACCTCTTCAATTTATCCCAACAATAATAATTATTTATTTCAATCAAATGGAATAATATGATAAATTCATCATTAAACAGTTTACCATAATTTAAACAAATAACCCACTAACCCTTTCATGTTAATACTATCATCCCATTATTTACATTATAAATTAAATCTAACTATAATTAATTAAACAATTTCACAATTTCATTGAATTGAAAAATTACACAATCCCAATGCCTCATGAATTCAATAATCACATTATTCTATTAATTAATTAACTAATTAATTAATCCAATCCAACCAATTACAATTGCCACAAATTAAACGAATTCCATTTTCGCATTGTAATTTAAATAAATAAAATCAATCTCCTATTCAATTTCACAGTAATATAAATTTCAAATTTTATTGTTAAATACACTTAATGAAATCAATAATATATAATTTTTAATTTATACATCCTACCTCAAGATCAATGATATACTCTCACCAATTGAAATCCCCAATTCGAACATAATAACCAAGATCACAATAAATAATGAGATCTAGACCCAAAAAACATCCAATATCAAATGGAGTAAGATATATCATAACTTGGATCTAAAAATATGAAAAAGATAATATGAAACTCTACATTTTTAGGGAATGGAGATGAGAGAGAGAAAAAACCACACATGATGAAAATCTCATATCGGGAGAGGTGTAGATTCTTCTATCCAAACATTGATTCATCAAGAAATGAGTTTAGAACCCCATGGGATTCTTATCTAAGCATAAAAAATCATAGAAAATAGTTTGGGATTATTTGGGTCGAATTAGGGTGATGTCTGGGGGGTTCAGAAAATATAAAATGAATTTTCAGGTGTTTAACATTCCATGTGCATGGTTCCATATATGGGGCACACTATTTTCTCTAATTTTGTTAGAAATTTTGTGCCTCCAATAATATATTTATTAAATAATTAGTGAAGGTAACATGGTTTGAAAAACATTGTGCTAGTTATGTATATTTATTTTCTTTGGTTTCATATTGTTTTCTATCATGGGTACACAATTTTGGAAAATCATATGACATCTGTGTATTGCACATTTTCATTCCAAAATTCCTTAATTTTACCCCAAATCCCCGCAAAATTAAAACCCCAAAAAATAAACTTGAAATTATAAAAAAATATATTTCTGAACAAGAATTATACATCATTATAAAGTTTGAGATCATATCAATTTTCTAACCCCCAGCTTCAGATATATATATATGGACAAATAAATTAATTAATAAAACTCTAAAAAAGATGTGTCATTGCATCCATCATTGTCACACCAGCCTCAATGTATCTGGGTAGATTTTTTAAATAAATATCTCAATTATCATAGCCTAACTATGATTCTCCTATATCAAATCCTTTTCGATAGATTCCTACCACATCCAGTTTGTTCCTTCCAATATATATGTGGAAAAAACTATCCTTTTACATCTTTGGATTTTAATTGAAATGAAATATTCATCCAGTCATATCAATCCATTCTTTATGTTCTTAGGATCCCTATTTTCTATAGAACATGATTGGGGTCTTCATGGTAAATTCATGGGCATAATCCAACACCCAGTTTGGTCCTTTATAACTTCACTGACCAAAATATTGGATATTTTTTATGAGTGACTCAAGAAGAATTTGATACATAATAAGGTTATATCAAGGAATATTTTATGTGGATCTCTCTCCATGATTCATTGAAGACTTTATGGGAGGAATAAAGAATTAAATATGAAACATAATACTCATTCAATAAATATTTCAGCATCATATTAAAATAATATGGAATATAAAATTTTACCAAACTACTCATAAATATGTAAAAACAATGAAAATTAAAATTTGAAATGAAAATAGAGTGAAAAAATGAAAATATTTCCACTTTTTTATCACCATGAATAGTTTGATTAAATGGATGAGATAACCATGTTCAAACCAAGTGAGAGTGACTAAAAAGTGTATGGGACTATTATCATGGTCACTAAATGGTTTTACAAACTTTTCCCCAATGGTTTCTTTCCCCCATTCACAATAAAACTAAAATATTTCATGAATAATATGGGATTAACTCAAAACAAAAATAGCAGTAAACCATCTCAAATCCCATCATAATACTCGAAAAAAATACAAATTAAGAAATAATTCTCGATCACCCAATGTAACTTGTCATTTGAAAGGAAGAAGAGTTAGTTATGCACTCCCCTTCACCCACACCAATCATTCTTAAGGTCCAATCTTCATACTACCTTTTCTCCTAAAATGAAATGAGGTATTTAATCAAATTTTTTAATAAACCCAGCTTAGTCAACCTAAAATGTCACCCTAGAACACTCTCCATAAATCCTGATGTAACGAAAAAAAATTTCAAATTTTATTTTATTTCAATGAATATTTTTTTAATAGCTTATTTAATATAAAACATTGATCAAAAACTACACCATTATATGTTAAAAAAAATACCACTATAATATAACTATTAAAATATAGGGTATAAAAAAGGTGACCATATTATTAAATCTACAAACAAAATAAATAACATCATGTGCTAGAAGCGTCCCATATGAAGATCAATTATCGAGGACATGAAAGGTGGTAGCCTCACTAGGGTTTTAATTAGAGAAATATAGAGCCAAAATAAAAAAATTATTATATGAGTGAAATCATATGCAAGAGAAATTCAATCTCATGGAAATTGCTATGTGATTCATGGTAGGGGATGCACCACCCGCGACTACCACCAATGTTTACTTCTCCAAAGATGTTATATTGAGATATTTAGGGGATATGTAACTTGATAATTGATTGATATTATTATGTAATCATTAATCTGATAATTTATTTATCACATATATTTTACACATTTTATTATATTCTTTTAATTTTTTCTATAAAAAATCCATTATTTTCAATATTTAAAAGATAAATGTTTTTATTTTTTAAATTTAATTTTGTGAAATGAATTATAGTTGTAAATTATTATATTCAATATTATGTCAATAATATATTATGGGAATTTATGGAAAAGTTTTACTTTTTAATGAAAGGTGAAAAATAATTTTTACCAGAAAAATAATTTTTTTGAATTTATCATTTTATAATAAAGATATATAAGTTTATAGAACATTATAATTGATCAAATTTTTATGGAAGCATTAAGACTATACACATTGAAATAATTTTTTAATTTATTTTTCCCATGTCTATAATTTTATGGAAATGTGTAATATTTTCCAATAAAATTGAATAATTTTGGTCTATTATTTTAATTAAATATTATTTCTGTAAAATTCATGTATATCTTACATTAAAAGATACATGAAATTTAATTTTGTATTATAATATAATTTTTTCAGGAAAAGAAAAACCTTTATAATTGTATCCTCTAGATAAATTTGAGCTTTAAAATACCCTTTTTCTATAAATGGTTTTTATGCATTAAAGTCACTAACTAGAAAATTAAATTTTTCCGAACTTTTGAATTATAATTTGGAAAAATGGATCCATATTTCTAATAATTTAATGAGAATTATGTGACATTTACCATTTTAATTCTAGGCATACAAATAATATTTCTATGATTAAAGTTAAATAGTAGGATAATGATACACCGATTATTCTTATTGAATTGTTTTAATAAAATTGTCTTATAATTATCTAATAATAATAATTAATATATTAAAAATAATGAATTTAATATTATTTTAAGACATATATTAAATTAATTAACACTCATATAATTTTTATTCAATATTAAATAATATTAAGAACACTTAATGGTTAAAATTAAATTTTTAAACCAAATTAATTTTCATCCCATTATATTTTTTTACTTAAAATATTAATTTTAATATATTTATACATTTAATTACAATAAATAGAGTTTAAATTTGTATTCATAGAATCTAAATTTGGTATAAAGTGTCATTTTATTTTGATTTTTAAATTAATGTGCAAGATTAATATTTAATCAAGATTAATAAGTGTTAAAATTGGTATTCTAATATGGCTCTAAATTTACTAAATCGATTTGAAACATATAACTTATAGAGTAACTTATTTTGTTTATAATGTTATTCATTCATGTATCACTAACACTTACCCACCAAACTCACACACCTCTCAAGCAATTATAATATGAAGCATTACATAACAGTATTTTCTACAGATTTATCCCTTTTCATGAATAAAATAACCCCACTTACACCCATTTCAAGCCACACTAAAATTTTCCAATTCCAATGAAACATTTCTCAATATAATTATCATAAATACCCTCAACATCTTTTTCATCCAGTATCTTAATTCAAGTGGTTGAAGTCCTTGATTTTCAAAATATACATAAATAAAAGATCTAAATCATCAATTAGGTTAAGTGTGCTCATGTAAATTTGAATAGAATGTATGTTTGTATATTGAATCAAATTTTTTTATTTATTTATAAATATTCATTTAGGACTATGGTTTTAAAAAAAAGGATTTCATATATTCTATGATGATACTAAAAGGCTTCCTCTCTCTAGGGAATGTTACATTTGTAATTCAAATCTTCACCTTATGAATTTTTTCTCTAAAGTGTATCATTATTGAGAAAAATTCCAATACTCTTTAATTTTTTTTCCATATTTTCCAATATTTTCATTTCCCACTAATGTTATGAATTTTATTTTGATTCCCAATTATCTCTTATCATGGGTGACCCTAAATTTTTCTTTATTCACTTTTTAAAAATAGGTTTTTTCTATTTTTATGACAAGTGTTTCCCACAATGCTGTCTCAAAATATAAAAATTGGATTCCATCATTTTATAATAAAATGTTTTATTATTCAATAAAAATTACTTTAGATACCCTTTATATAATTTTATATAATTTTTATGGTTGATTATTTTAAAACAAAATTCTTTCTAACTTTTTTTATTCACCTTTTAAAAAATTGATTTTAATTCCGATCTAAAACTTCTTCATTTACAACAATTTAGAAAAAAATCTAAAAGCACTTTTATATATTTGATATTATTTTCCACATTTTATTAAAATAATTGATTTCTATAGAAATTATTTTTCATGAATAACTATCTAAATTTTATTATGTAATACTATTATAAGGTGATTGAGTTTCAGGTAGAAATTTTTTACATTATTGTGTTTAATTTTGGGTGATACCATTTATAAATATTGTGAAACCTATTTTTCATTCCAATGTTTTTTAAGATGTGATGAATGAACCCCATTTTAATTCCTTGTATTTTCAGGATATGTTGAAGGATTAATATCATAAGGAATAATAATTTATAGATTATGATATATGAGGTCATATATAACTCTAAAATTCACTGGTTAATGTCATATATCTCATAAGATAATGTGGTGTCAACCTTCTTGGATATTCTAAAAAAACTCATGTATGGGCGTTCTTAGATATTCTCACAAAACTAAAGTTTTGGCCTTCATGGATATGATCAAAAAATAATGGATGGGCCTTCCTAGATATTCCCACAAAATAAATTTTGGGAATTATTATATATGTTCATAATATGATGGTACCATAGGCATATGTATTGGATACAGTTTAAGGATTATTGTTAGGACTATGTATGGCTCTCACAGATCAAATTTATTGAATCATATTTTCATGCTTTCATGATTAAATTATTAATTTATGGTATCTTATATTCTTTGACCCATATTTTATGCTCTATTATTTCAAGCGTATTGTCTTCATATTCGTCTTTGACCCATGTTTTATGTCTTATTTCTCAATATTATTTTCTAAGATATTTGATTGTTAATGGTTATGTTAAGCCTTATAGAGCATTTGATCTCACCAATTTCTTTATTTTTCAATTTTTATTGGTTAGGAATAAATTTAATTCATATGATGTTTAAATAAAATTATATTTATTTGGTGATTTTCTGGGAAATTTTGAAACCTTGTTATAGGTTTACAATTTTTTTATTTAGTGGGTAAATTTATTTTAGTGGAAAAAGACATGTGTTTTTTATTTGATTTTTTCACCTAATCCACTATAGATAAAAACCTAAATAGTTTTTTGATTGTTTTATAATAAATTTTTTATTTAATTTAGATGGTCACATTTGTGGAGCATCATAGTTCGTATCAGAGTAGTGTTTATAAAACTTTAGAAGTTACGATGTTATTTGAGGATACTTTTTAGGTTAATAAGTTAGGATTGATCATAAATAAAAAGGTATAGGTAACCCTTTAGGTTATATGAGGTAATATTGAAAATTTTACAGATTGGGATAAGGGAAATTTAGTGAAACCCTATTTGATAGGTCTAAGGGATAACTCTAAGTATAGTATCACATATAAATATTTTTAAAAAGTAGAGGTTATGTTTTTCTCATTGAAAATGAATTACTATATAGATAATAAAATTGGATTTAATATAGGAAAGAGATGTAAAAATCTATAATAACCATGAAAAGGTCATATTGGTTATTAACTCAATCATCACAAAGAATATGGTAAAGAGGCCTTACTACACACCTTGTTTGAAACACTTTGGGGATATGATTTTATCAATAACATTATATTAAAGATCCATTATGAATTATTTATTATATTGATCAACTAAGTAAAAAAATATGTGATAACCCAACCTAGACAAACCTACATAGAATCATGTTTGATTTAAGTCAAACTGAATGCTAATGTAATAATTTTCCAGAATAAGATATTTTTTGGTAATTTTTTTAAATGATTATTCTATTATAAATCTATTATGTTGTTAACTATTCATAAATCATTATTAAATCCTTTTGGTTTTAGTAATGGTAAAACATTGGTGGAACAAGGCTAATAATGGATTCCATGAAAAATGAAAATGTTGTCTCAATGAGAAAATTTACAACTTATAAATTAGGGTAAGAAATATTTTGATTATAACAAATCTTCTCTCGTGAATTATGATCTAACAAATTATGGTTATCAATTTTAACATCATTGAGTTTCTAAACACACTAAATAATATAAGGATATAATTTCATAGAATTTATGTCGACAAATATAATAATGGAATGAATATTTAATTTTCTATATATCAAAAATGTGTGAAGAATCACCAAATAAAATGACATAATAGAACATGGAAATTCAATATGTGTGGAAATGGAGGGAAAAACAACTAATTTTCATGGAAAATATAATATCTTAGTGGAATATATAATAGGAAATGAAGTTCAACAGGGGAACCACTAATAGTTAAATGAATTTAATATAGAAAACATTGACATTAACCCAAAAAATTACCTTAACTCAATGGATAATATGGATAACGGGAAACATGAGCATCGATGACAAGAGAAATCCTTTATAACCAAAACTATATAAGTGGTTTCTGAATATTATATTGAATGAAAGAAATAGATCACCCACTCAAGAACTATGGGTTTTGTATTCATGTATATTTCGAACTACTCTTATATACATAGTTTTTTTGCTAAGAACATTAAATATCCACCATGATGACTAGATATTAAATTTGAAATAAAATATTTTAGTGATGTGATAAAAATTTCACATATATATAACTAATATCAAATAAATTTTTGTAGGAATATGCATCCAATAAAATCTTATTATCATTTATTTAGCCAAATTTTATGTGATTTAATGAATAGATTGAGTCTTTTCACATAAAACACATGATGATATATATGATAGGAAAATCACATAAAACCCCATTAACAACTATTAATACAAATATCATTATAATATTATTATTAGAAAATCAGTCCCATTATATTGGGGTATTTAAAATGAATAGTAATGGAAAAAAAGGAAAATTAGTTATATTACTATTATGAGAGAAAATATTATTTCATTATTCCAACCAATGATATAAAAGATAAAGCGTCATTATAAATTAAATCTAGAGTCATGTGTATCTTGTGGACACCCTTCATTATTTCATTAGATATGAATAATTAAAATTTTAAGTATTCAATTTATTTAATGGAGATTGTAAAGAACAGAAGTTTCATGATATATTTTCCTTAAATTAATATTAAATTAATATTTTCTTCTACACACAACAACTAAACAAATAAAACCATGATAGGTTAAAATTAATTCTTACGAATATAAAATAATTGTTAAATTATCATGTATAAAAAGAAGTAAGCATATTATAAAATCTGTGAAGAGAATAAATAGTCTTGTGATGGGGAAGTCTCCGTTATAAATATCATTTATATAAGATTGTTAAATATTTAGCCTAAATATGGTTTTTTATACCAATCCCAATCTATAATAGAATAATTATGGTTTGAGATAAATTGTATGTGATGGAAGATCAATCTCTAGGAAATTTCCATGAGATCAATGCTATTAGAAGAATGACTCGCGACAGCCATAGGAGGTTACCATATTTGTAGATAATAGGAAAAGATATATAAGGGATATGTAAATATAAATTAAGATGATATAATTTGGTAACTATTAATGTAATAATTTATTAATCACATGAATTTTAGAATTTTTTTATTTTCACATTTAATGAAAAACTATGTTTATTTTTATATAAAAATAGTTTTTTGTATTTATTATTTAAAATATAAATTTATTATTTTTATAAATTGAAATTTATTTAATATATTATCTTTTAAAAATATTAATTTTAATACAATATTAAGAATAATTTTTTTTATTTTTTAGAAATATATTATTTTCAGTGAATAGTAAAAAATAATGTTTTTATCAGAACTGTAAATTTTATAACATTATCATTAAATAAAAAAGATACAAAAGTTTAAAAACCATATAATTGATTAAATATGCATTTGAGGTGTAAAAATATACATATCTAAATACCTTTATGAATTTATAAAACCAATTATTACAATTTTTTAACTTAAGTATTATTTTCCAAAAAAGAAACTGTTTTCTGTCTTTTATTTTATTTTAATATCATTTTTGTTCAAAAAAATTATTATATTATGCTTAAAGACATGTAATTTTTTAATAATCTTATTTATATCATGAAAATAAAAAAATTTATAAATTTATCCTACATATAAATTTTAGGCCTAAAAATATACATTTTCTAAAAATGAACTTTATGCTTAAGTGCGATAATATAAAAGTTAAAATTTTCTCACCTTTAGAAATTTTATATAGTAAATTGAATTCAATATATATAATTATAAGGTAAAATTATATATAATTATCAATTTTTTACACATAAAAATAATTTTACAAAGATTAATGTTAATTACCAAAATAACAGTGGAACCATTATTTTCCAAGAATTTATTCCTTAAAATTGTGTAATTTTTATTAAATAAAATAAATTAAAATATAAAAATAATTTGATATAATATGGTGTTTATAAAATTAAAAACCTAGAACAATTTTAATTGGTCATCAATTTTAAATAATATAAATAATGCTTAATGATTAAAATAATATTTTGTTTAGAAAATGGCTTTTGAACACATGATATTTTCTGATTTAAAGATAAATTGTTTATTTAGAAAAATAGAATTAAATTAATTGGAATAAAAATTTAGATTTATAAAATTATAATTTTAATACAACGGTCAACTTATTTTTTAGGAATAAAATAATAACTATGATTAATATTTAATCATGATTAATTAGTGTTAATATGGGTAATCTAATGTGGCTCCAAATTTTACTAAATAAATTTAAAACAAAGAATATTCATAATACCTTTATTCGGCTAGAAAAAATTACCTAATTGTCCAATAGTCATTTCCCCATGTAACTCTCTTAACTATCGAGAAATTTTATTCTCACCCCTTTCATTTTAATCTTTTCCAATGATTTATCCCCCATTTTCACCTATAAAAGGGGCCCACAACCCCTCATTTCAATACACACATCTAATTATAAATTATCATTAAAAGATAACTAATACATTTATTCCATATCACGTCTACATTTTTGGAATATTTTATCAAAAAACAATGTTCATATAGTCCATAATTTTCAACGGTTAAATCAAGAGAAGATCTAAATCCCTAACGAGGTTATAGAATGTTCATGTAATATGGAATACATAGAAAGAGTTATTATTGAATCATCTTATTTTATTGAGAAAGAATTTTTACTTTATGACTGTGGTTTTCTAATATATCTTTATTATATTCTATGATGATACTATAGTGCCTCTTCTCTATTTGGGGATAGTGATATTTGTAACTCAAATCGTTACCTTGATGAATTTCTGTTTCAAAAGTATATCATTTTTTAGAATAAATTACATTCACTTTTATGATTTTATCCTATCCTTGTCCATATTTCCCCTACCGAAAAATTTTATCCTTCTTCTATGGAAACTCAATTATGTGTTATTTTATTTTACCTTAATATTTTACTTCTCCAATTTTTAAAAATTATATTTGGTTACTATCATTACAAAATCAGTTAAAAAATATATTAAAAAATATTTAAAATTCCTTTCATCCTTTCATAAAAAAATGTTTTATCTTCCACTATAAAATAATTGTGATGAGCTTTATATTAAATCAAAGAAATTTTATTGATGACTCTTTCTAAATAATTGTTGTTAATTTCTTCACATCACATTTTCTAAATTGATATTAGAATTTGATCTAAAACTTCTTCTTTTATGAAAATGTAAAAAAATTCTAAACAAAGGTACATGATCCGAGTTCATAATATGTGGCTTGAAAATATCATCCCTTTGTAAATTGTCAAAAAAAAATCATGTAAAATTTATATAAACCTTAAGGATCCCCCTTTGACACCCTGGCATGTCGTTTTTTTGATTCACAATTTTTTCCCTCTCCGGGCCTAGGGAATTGAGATCATCCATAAGGGGTTTTATGGTAATTGTGTGGATTATATTTTGGTCTCAGAAGACTTTCAAGAACTCCCACTCAGGAGGGTTTCTACTAATGGTTCTCCCCCTGGCAGTGTGAGTATTGTTGTAGGGAATCTTCTAGGTCTCCACTTTTTCAATCCCCCATGACTATCTCATTGTGTATCTTTTTATTCAATAGATTAAACTCATTTTCCTAGAATAATATTTCATGATTTGATGAATTATTGATATATTAATGATCAAAAATTTATTTATTATGATGTTGGACGTCTTATTCCCCCCTCTAATGAATTGTATAAATGATTATGTCTCGCGAAATAGTGTAGTGTGAGCCTTACTAAATGTTACCATTGAATTCAAATATGGGCCTTCATAGATATGGTAAAAAATTAAAGCATGAAAATTATTGGATATGCATAAAAATTAAATCATAATCCTTATTGGATATTCTCACTATATGAGCATACAATAATTATTCTTCATCAATAGTTTTATTCATATTATTTTGACTCGGTTATTCTCTTGTGGCTCGTATTTTTTGAATCATGCTTCCAAACTCTATTGATTCCTTTTTTTGATATGTAATGTTATATTTCATAACAAATTAATTATTATATAATATTTTGGGGGAAATAATTTATTATTTATCAGTATTATACCCATGTTCTCATCCTATTATCATATGGAATCCCAACTTCTTATTACATAATTTTTTATTACATTTTACAAAAGGAGGATATTTTAATGTTTGTGTCAGTGAATTGAGGTAAGAAATACATTAAAACATAAAAAATTATTTAATTATACATTAAAGTATTATTCAAGGTTCATATAAGTAAATTTATTAAATCTCATAACCTGGGTATGAACTTCAAAGGAAAGGGTGAGAAAAAGTCCAAGTATGGGAAAACAAGTGAAATAAATCTACTTGTAATCTTAAGAAATATCAATAGGAACATGAGGACTTACATGAAGGCATTATAAATATAAAAATAGGCATATAATAAAAAAATAACAAAAATCATAAAATTGAAGTGTGGCTACATCATTTAATTTCTACATTCATAAGCATATCACCATAGATACTCACCAAGGTGTCATAAAAATTACTATGGCTATTCACCAAGGTATCTTAAAACAGGTCATCTCAAGATATTAAATTCATTACCCAATTTATTATAGAAATATAAATTCACACCATTAATGTTTATTAATTAATATTATCCATAAAAATCATAATATAACCTTTCATAAATAACCATTGAAGAATAAAAGAAATGAGTTTCATTTAAAAAATATGGTGTTTTAGAAAGTGCATAAAAACATGATCATGATGTCATTTTAAACCCATGGAAAAGAAATAGGGTTTCATGTATGTTAATACTATAATTAAATAGGTTATTTTGAAATCTATTTGAATATAACAAGATAATAATGTTTTTTAGGTATTCAAAAAATAAAAATTATAATTTCATTATAAAAAGAGATAAATTTTGAGACAAAAATATGGTAGCATAATGGGTATGAATGATTTTTCTATAAAGCATTAAAACTAGAGTGGATAATTATATAACATTAATAAAATATTATTAATATTTTAAAATGATCAAAAAGTTGATTGATCAACACAGTATGGAAATTTTAAAGACATACTGCATTAGTAGTTAATTGATAGGAAAAATAAAAAGTTAAGATTTCATTTGCCTTGAATAGTGACTCCTAAAAAATTAATATTGGGACCATGGTGGCTTGATAAAAACATGGGATGAATAATTAGTAGATAAAACTATCATAAATATATGGTGAATGAATTTTTAATTAATGGAAATGAAATAATGCGTCGGTATTTATAGCAAAATTGAGGGAATTTGTTATTAATTTCTGAGGATAACATCAATAGAAGTACTTAACAAACAATGGGCTTTCCCATGGTATTTTTCTATGGTATTGGCCAATCGGGATACATATTAAATTATTATAATCCAATATAGTCTACAAAAATTTTATCTTACTCAATTTATCATTATGGTTTAATCAAACATACTAAAAACTCAAAGCTTAATTTTTACTATTCACCGAAAAACAAAAGTATTATATAAAATTCTCATAAATTCACCATAACGTAGTTTTGAAATTATAAATTCAAAAATGAAATCCATTGAAAGAAAATTATTTTATAAATGTTATAAATTTAATTTTTAATTATAATCAATATTTACTCAAAAAAATACAAATTCAAAATTTATATCTAATTTTATAACACATTTAAAAAAAATTAACAAATCTCTCATAAAATTAACATATAACCATAATAATATGAATTATTAATTATTAATTATATTTTATAAAAACTAGTTTTTTAAATAATTATATTAACTATAAATTTTTAATTAAACTTTAACATTTTATAAAAATATTAACACTTAACTAATAATTTCAAAACATTTATTTACATATACTATGTTAAAATTATATCACATTATCATTTAAGATGCCAAAATTTTATTAATACGTCTGTAGGCGAGGTTACTATTCCATTATTCATATTTTTATTCATAAGGGTAACATTATTATTCAAAAGGTTTAAGTTACTATTGACAAAAATTTTAATTTGATCCTATCAAACTCAAGATATATTACATTTTTCCATCATGTATTTCCATTTTTCGAAAATAATTTAATAGAATCAATTATTTATTGTATAATAATTATTTATATGAACATTAAATTATTTTCATTATTCATCAAAAATATGAATGTTCTTAGAAAAATACTAAAAATTCACCAGAGATTAATTTTGACATTTTAAATTCAAAAATGTTGTTTATTTTACAATAATAATTCTCTATATATAAAAATATCTAAAGAGTAAAAAATTTATTTGTGAAATCAATTTCTCAAAAAATTTACAGTTAAACAAATATTTTGTTAATAACAACTATTCTTAAAATTGAAATGATGAAATAACATTTATATTGAAACAAAATTAATACACTTAAGTGACTAGAGACATGATGGATAACCCCTAATTACACTTATATATGTCTTAATGGTAAGGTGTGTGATGGTGATAGAATTTTGGGGAGTCTCAAATAACATTTCTTGAGTAGTAATCTTCATTAACATGATGTTCCCCTATAGTGAATTTCCTTCAATATTATCATGTTGAACATTGTTTAGGTATTATTATTATTTGGTTCCTAGTGACACTGGATCCTTCCCAAGCTCTAACAAATGGGCTACATGTAACACCCCGAGAATTTATGAAAAATATTTTTTAAAATTTCATTAATGTCTTGTGTTGTACACTACACCAAAAGGAGCTTGCACAACACGCTTCCTTGACTTTCCTTGCATTACACGCAATCACGACCTTCCTTGATAGTTTGTGTAGTACACAATACCGAGTTTCACTAAACGAGATATTATTTTAATATTATTATGAACTAGCCGTTATGAATAGTAATACCCACTTTTTGAAATTTTATGAATTTTATCTTCCAAAATGGACTTCATTTTTGGATTCGGAATATCGAAATTATCTTAGGGTGAAATTTTGGTACTTTTCGGATAACTTTCATATTCTGATGAATAGTGAAAATTAATAAATTTTAATTAAAAACAACTGTTTTAATCGAAATAATTAATAGTGATAAGTTATTAATTTGAGTGGTTTTAAAGTATATTAAGAATATATTTTTACAATTTAATACAATTTTGGTCATTGGATGTAATTTCACATTTAAACAATACATAAACAAGTGTCAATCTTTTGATAGTTATTATCTCTTAAAAACACGCTATTTGTTTTGACGATGAGAATTAATTTTTAAATTAATTAATTCAACTGATATGTTTTTAATTTGGTAAAATAGACATCATTTTTGAATTAATAATATCAAATATAGCTTAGGGCTAATTTTTGGTATTTTTCTGGAAACTTTCATTTTTTGATGAATAGTGAAACCACTAAGTGGTAGTTAAAAAAACTGAATTTTTCATAAAACATAATTTTACCACTTCTGTGAGTGGAATTTTGAAAATCCGAGAGACACGGTTAATATCAAGGACTAAAATTTGGTTCAATGAGATGAAAATAATTTTTGGTGAATAGTAAATTTTTACTTTTTTTACCACGGGTAAAAGTAAAATAGGGTAATTAAGGGTAAAAAAGATATTATTATTACCCTAACACATATCCTAATTCTATTGGATAAGTGTAATTCGACCAAAAACAACCTTAGTAATAAAATATAACCATTTAGTCCCACTTGGATTAGATTAGGACATTTATTATTAATTTATTTAAAGAAGGGTTAAAATAGTTAAAATCAAAGTTTAATAAGTAACTCATTTTTAATATGGGGTTATACATACGATAAATTAGACTATAAATATTCATTAGAAATCTAAAGACATTTCCAAAATAATGGTATTTTATTTGTAATTTTTAGACATTAAATAATTTAATTTATTTATGACACAACGATGATGCAGTAATTATCTTATTAATGAAATATTGACATAATTGATGTTATAAATACCCAAATAAATGTAATTTGAGACTTTTTATGAAATCCACTAATTTTTCAGGTTAATATGACATGTTAGTATTGATTTAATTAACTTGGTTTGAACTAATCATTCTCTTATGGTTTTTAGAAAAATAATGTATTAAATAGTGTCAAAATTGACATAAAATAGTTTTTAAAACAAATATTATATTATTAATTGTTATTTTATTCCTAAAAATATAGTGTTCTTCCAAATGACTTAGATAAGGGTATATATATTAATAATAAACAACTTGGGGTTCGTTTATCTTGTTTTACTAAGTTTATTAACATTATAGTGTAAGAACACAAGAAGACACGGTAAAAGTAAAATTATTTAACTTAATGTTAAAACTAAATGATAAGGTTAAAATAGGAACCTAAACATGCCTAAATTCTATTGGATGAGATTATTTCGACCCATCCCCACCTTAGCTTCGAAATAAATAAATTTTGAGCAATTTAAAACCGAATTTGGCTTTATAATAAAATAATATTTTTAGTTTTCCAAAGGTGCCCCTCTCCTCCCTTATAAAAGGGCACCTCCTACCTCTCTTCCTCACACCACTTTGAGCCTTAAATCTCAGCCAACCCCTTCCAAATTCTCTTCTCCACTTCCCTAGAAACTTCATAGAGGTCCTGGTCTTCTTAAAAGACCAATTTTAGTGCCTTAAGAGGAGGACTCAAAGAGGCGCTTCAAAGAAGAGGTAATGTCCATTACCGATTCTTTCAACTTTATTTCTTCTTCCACTTCTTCTTCTTAGGTTGTTTAATTATGAAGTAATAACATCAGTATCACTAATATACTGATATGAGATTATAATTATGAAACAAACCTATTTCACCATCTATCCATCCTACGGAAAACAAAATCACCGGGCGTGCGTACGTACGGAATACCGTCTCCACGCCATGGTGCAATCTATTTTCCACCACCACCTTACTTGGATGGGTATAATGGTGTAAATAGTAACTATATATGATTATTGTAAATTTATAATGATTCTTAAATAGTATAAATACACTCCAATACAATTCCATGATCATGAGAATGATATCATCGCTCGTGCGTACGTACGGACTACCGTCTCCATGACGCGATGAGATTCATTCTCCACGTTAACCATTCATGAATGATTATAAATTATATATAATAAGTAATCATGAAATATATTACAAAATAATGATACTGGATTTATGTGTATATATATGTATGTCATCTACTTAATTCCATTCAACTCAATAAGGAAACGAAAACAGCGTTCATGCATACGTACGGCCTACCATCTCCATGAACGATGTATTTCTTTCCATTTACTAATTTATTATATATATGTATATTCTGAATATATATTATATATAAATCATGTTATATATTTTGGAATTATGTATTCATGATCTATGTAATCATATGAATAATTAGAATTCAAAACACGGACGACAAATGAAACGATTTTACCCAAAACGCTCTTTAACATGGAATTTACAAAAGAACGGGTAATATAAAGTAATACGTGAACCATATATAATATCATAACAATGAGTATGATTCTGGAATAATTCAATGACATTATTTAAATCATTATACAGGAGGTTCGGACACTTACGAAGCAAATCGGACCTAAGGTAAGGAATAATTGTTCAAATCTCATTTTTAACCGAGATTGCTTATTCGTAAGTATTTACTAGGGTTATTGCTATCATCTATGTCCTTGTTTTATAAAAGTGTATTCATGTATGTTTAATGTCTTTTTTACCCATTTTTGACTTTTACTACATGGTATGTATGGAATATTTCTTTTACGAGGTACTTTATGACTTTTCCGTCCAAAGTACGAGAAGAATGTTTTTTTAACTTATACGGCATGAAATGATTTTTATTTTTTTATGAATCCATATTTTCATGAAGCTTACTCCAAAACATTTCATGACTATTTTCAACAAAATCCTTTTCTTTTAATATTTCATGACATTTTGGTAAAAGAAAATGATTTTGAATAAAAAAGGATATTTTCCTCAAGAATTCATTTCAAGTGCTTTGTCAAAACTATTTTCCATCTAAGATTACATTATTTTCATATGTGTATGTTTCAAGTATAATGTATCTATGATTTTCATGTATTCACTTTCCTTATTATGAAATGATATCCATTTCTTATATATGGATTATGTAATGATGGGATGATGTCTATGAAACCCATTTTATTTATTGGGTTATTATGAATGATGTATGTTTATTTTGTGGCACAAGTAAGAATGATTTCATTATGATATGGGTGGGACCTATATCTCCCTCCAATTCATTGGGTAAAGATTTTATATCTCATGAGATAGACATGGCTGGAACGGTAAGTTAATCTGGTTCAGTGTTACAGGACTGAAACGAGGAGTGAACTCGATTCAGAAAGGGACTTTGTCCACTAAGATGGTCTTGGCAGCAATACCTTGGCTACTATGGAAATCATGACATGTGCTGAATGGTTTCCACAATTACATGTTTTATTCCCATGCAATTTTATCATGATTTATGTTCCATTATGATCTATGCCTTATGTACTTCAATGTTTTATGTCGTTGCTCAATATTTTGATGATTAAACATTATGTTCATGTTTTTAAGTTCAAATTTATATGGTATGTTTTATTTTACCCATGCTTACCCTTACTGAGAATTTGAGCTCACCCTTTTTATGTTTTCTTTTCCCCCAGCATTCAAAGAAAGGTTTTAGGTAAGGAAACAAAAAAGTGGAAGATCTTTATGGGAGATGTTGAAGATCCATCACGACGATTAGAAGATTATGTTACAAGTTTCCAAAGACAATAATATATTACGGTCCTTGTGTGTTTGTTTTTGTTATGTATTAAGTATTCCGCAAAAGTAATGTAATGTCCATGTACGTCAAGCTTCGGGTCTCTACAGTTGGTATCAGAGGAAAGGTTTAGTCAACCTTTGGAAACTATGATGCGAAAATGTTAGTGAGATCCCTAGAGATATTTTTAAGGTATGTATAGGAATGTCCCTAAGGATAAGTATACGTATATGATATAGTCCTAGAACTACAGTAACGATCTTATAATTTAACTTAAGATGTTAGATATTAAGGGTGCTCCCCCTTTACTATGTTGTTTTTCCTAGAATTATTTTTTCCTCTCACACTATTCTTTTTGGGTTTTAGACGATGGTTAGAACCCGAAGGAACCGTGTTGATCAATGCAATGGACAATGCAATGATTGTCCTCCTGAACAAACAAATTTTATGGGAGATGGAGTGCAAAATCATATTGCTATACTTACACAAGCAATGAATCATTCTGGACTTCCAAATGAGTAGAGAAGGGAACAATATTCTATTGAGTCCTTCATGAGGCAATTTCCACCTTCTTTCAGTGGGTCTTCTGATCCACTTGTAGCTGAAAAATGGATCAGTACCACTAAAAAGATATTTTTAGTTATTCAATGTTCAGAACATGATAAAGTCATCTTAGCGGTATATCGTTTGGAAGGTGAAGCTGATCAATGGTGGAATATTATCAAGAATACAAGGACAATAGATGAAATTGAGTCCATGGAATGGGACGAGTTCAAGAACTTATTTTTCAATAAGTACTTCCCTCGTATTCTTCAAACAAAGATGGAGAAGGAGTTTCTTGAACTAAAGAAAAATGATAATGAATCTGTTGGTGTATACAAAGGGAATTTTACAAGGCTTGCAAGGTATTCATCTGGCTTTATCATCCAACCTGAAAGTAAAGTTGATCGATTCTTCAGTGGATTAAAACCATATCTTAAAAGGGGATTAGCTATAAGAGACTTCAGTAGCTATGAAGAAATTGTGCATTATGCTATCAAGGTATAAATGGAAGCTGGTGTTACTTATCCATCTCATAGTTTTGACAAGAAATCAAAGATGGAGTTTAAGGAGAAATCTCAGAATAATGGTGAAAAGAAGATGAATGTTTCCTTATGCTCAAAGTGTGGAAAGAAGCATGGTGGAGATTGTCTTAAAGGGACTAGAAAATGATTTAAGTGTGGAAAAGAAGGTCATCGAGCAGTTGAGTGTCGAAGTAATGGAAAAAAGGGTTTCTAATGATGTGAATAATGAAAAGACAGCAGAGAACGCACCACCAACACTTCAATGCTTCAAGTGCAAGGAAATGGGGCATTATGCTAATAAATGCCCTAATCCAAGGGTTAGTGATGATCAACATGAGCAACCAGTTAAGGAAAAGGACAAAGGGAAATCACATGCGATCACTATTGGCAATGTTGAATATGAAAACGATGTGGTGGAATGATTAAATGTTTATGTAATGGGATTCCAAAATAATGTTGTATATAGTATCGTGGAATATTGGAATATTTATGTATTGGTCTATTGTTGTTTTCAATAATGTTATGGTACCGGTAACCATGGAAAGTGATTGAGATATTTTTGGAAAAAAGATGATATGCGCATAATGAATGGATAAGGAGAAAATGAAATGTTTGACAGTATTCATGAGCTCATGACTGATATAATGAAATAGTTATATCATGGTTTGAGGTTTTGGTATATGAAAAGAGTTAACTTTTGACAACACTCATGTTTTCACTAAGATTCAATGGGTATTCATTTTTCACGAAAATACATGATTAAGGAATTCACAGGATTGGAATGTGCCCAACATGATATATGGGGGATAAATGATGGTAATCACATGTTTGGTTGATGACATTTCAAGTAATCGTTTTCTTTATACTATGAGCTTGGACCGAAGTATTTTAGATAAGCCTAAAGATTGGAATGGATTATGTTGGACATAAGTTAGAATTTTTTAAGTATAGAACTTTTTTTCGATATTATTGATGGGATGTTATAGTAATATAGCTTTAGAAAAAGGAAATCCTGCAGGACGGGCGAAATCCCATCGCGTCGGACAAGGCTGTTGGAATCGAACCCACAACCGAAGTGCAACTGGCCTTTATCGCCTACCACTGGCCTACATGAAGTCCCTGTTTAGTAGAAACTAGTTTTATTATATTAAGCAGTATGATATATGAAGTATAAGTCCATTTTAGGAACCATATATGATTAATCTCACTATAGATGGACTTATGCATTTTTTATTACTTTTCAAACTTTGATTTGAGACAGATGGAATGACCCATCATTCTATCACATGATCTTATAACACATCACGAATGAAAAATTCAACTTCATTTTGTTAAGAGATGAAGTGGAAATTGTCCAAAGATTGGACAACGGTGAAACCATACCAAAATCACGAAAGTATTTCTTCTAATTCAAATTTCATCAACTTTAGGGAAATGATCTTGAAAACCAAAAATGTTGTCCTAGTGCCCTTATATCTGATGAATCAGATGGTACCTTAGATCATCACAAATTTATGGCTTTGTGATTTTTGGCTTTTTCATAGCCATATTCTCTACCACCCTCCATCATAACTTTACGGTTAGATTTTTCTTCCATATCCATATTTTCACCTATGTTCTCTTACGTGGAAACCCAGTGATGAGTTAATTTGGGTAACCATTACGTTTCATACATTAATTATTAAATCCAAGTTTTGGTATTCCTTTTTACGATGTGGTTTTCTATTAAAGAAACTTTCTAGTAGTAAACCATTTATAACCCCAACGAATTTCGAGGGCGAAATTCATTTTAAGGGGGGTAGAATGTAACACCTCGAGATTTTATGAAAAATATTCTTTTTAATTTCATTAATGTCTTGTGTTGTAATCTACACCAAAAGGAGATTGCAAAACATGCATCCTTGACTTTCCTTGCATTAAACGTAATCATGACCTTCCTTGATAGCATGTGTAGTACGCAATATCGAGTTTCACTAAAAAAAATATTATTATAATATTATTATGAACTAGCCATTATGAATTGTAATAACCACTTTTTTAAATTTTATAAATTTTATTTTTCAAAATGGACTTCATTTTTGGATTCGGAATATCGAAATTAGCTTAGGGTGAAATTTTGGTACTTTTCAGATAACTTTCATATTCTGATGAATAGTGAAAATTACTAAATTTTAATTAAAAACAACTTTTTAATCAAAATAATTAATAGTGATAAGTTATTAATTTGAGTGGTTTGAAAGTATATTTAGAATATATTTTTACCATTTAATACAATTGTATGACATTGGATATAATTTCACATTTAAACCAGACATAAACAAGTGCCAATCTTTTGATAGTTATTATCTCTTAAAAACACGCTATTTGTTTTGACGACGAGAATTGATTTTTAAATTAATTAATGCAACTGATATGTTTTTAATTTGGTAAAATAGACATCATTTTTGAATGCATAATATCAAATATATCTTAGGCCTAATTTTTGGTATTTTCTGGAAACTTTCATTTTTTGATTAATAGTGAAACCACTAAGTGCTAGTTAAAAAAACTGAATTTTTCATAAAACATAATTTTACAGCTTCTATGAGTGGAATTTAGAAATTCCAAAAAACATGGTTAATATCAAGGAATAAAATGTGGTTCAATGAGATGAAAATAATTTTTGATGAATCGTAACTTTTTACTTTTTTTACCATGGTTAAAAGTAAAAAGGGTAATTAAGGGTCAAAAAGATATTATTATTACCCTAAAACATGTCCTAATTCTATTGGATAAGTGTAATTCGACCAAAAACAACTGTAGGAATAAAATATGACCATTTAGTCCCCCTTGGATTAGATTAGGAAATTTATTATTAATTTATCTAAAGAAGGGTTAAAATAGTTAAAATCAATGTTTAATAAGTAAATCATTTTTAATATGGGGTTATACATAAGATAAATTCGACTATAAATGTTAATCATAAAGATAAAAAAATATCCTACGTAATGGTATTTTATATGTAATTTTTAGACATTAAATAATTTATTTTATTTATGACACAACGATGATGAAATAATTATCTTATTAATGAAATATTGACATAATTGATGCTATAAATTCCCAAATAAATGTAATTTGAGACTTTTAATCAATTCCACTAATTTTAAAGGTTAATATTACATGTTAGTATTGATTTAATTAACTTTTTTCGAACTAATGATTCTGTTATGGTTTTCAGAAAATTCAATTACTTAATAGTGTCAAAATTGACATAAAATAGTTCTTAAAACAGATATTATATTATTAATTGTTATTTTATTTCTAAAAATCTAATTTTCGGCCAAATGACTTAGATACGGTTATATATATTATTAATAAACAACTTGGGGTTCGTTTGTCTTGTTTTAGTATGTTTATTAACCTTATATTGTAAGAACACAAGAAGACACGGTAAAAGTTAAATTATTTAACTTAATGTTAAAACTAAATGATAAGGTTAAACTAGGAACCTAAACTTGTATAAATTCTATTGGATGAGAGTAGTTCGACCCCTCCCCACTTTATCTTGGAAATAAATCAATTTGGAGCTATTTAAAACCGAATTTGGCTTTATAATAAAATAATATTTTTAGTTTTCCAAAGGTACCCCTCTCCTCCCTTATAAAAAGAAACTTAATCCCTCTCTTACTCACACCACTTTGAGCCTTAAAGCTCGGCCAAAACCTTAAAAATTCTCTTCTCCACTTCCATAGAAGCATCTTAGAGGTCCTGGTCTTCTTCAAAGACCAATTTTAGTGCCCTAAGAGGACGACTCAAAGAGGCTCTTCAAAGAAGAGGTAATATCCGTTACCGATTCATTCAACTTTATTTCTTCTTCCACTTCTTATTATTAGGTTGTTTCATTATGAAGTAATAACATTAGTATAACTTATATACTGATATGTTATTATAAGTATGAAACAACACTATTTCACCATCTATCCATCCTACGGAAAACGAAATCACCGCGCGTGCGTACGTACGGAATACTGTCTCCACGCCGTGGTGTAATCTATTTTCCACCACCACCTTACTTGGATGGGTATAATGGTAAATAATAAATATATATGATTATTTTAAAGTTATATTGATTCTAAAATAGTATAGATACACTCCAATACAATTCCACGATCATGAGAACGATATCATCGCTCGTGCGTACATACGGACTACCGTCTCCACGATGCGATGAGATTCATTCTCCACGTTAACCATTCATGAATGATTATAAAGTATATATAATAAGTAATCATGAAATATATTACATAATAATGATACTGTATTTATGTTTATATATATGTATGTCATCTACTTAATTCCATTCAACTCAATAAGGAAACGAAAACAGTGTTCATGCTTACGTACGGCCTACCGTCTCCATGAACGGTGTATTTCTTTCCATTTACTGATTTATTATATATATGTATATTTTGAATATATATTATATATAAATCATGTTTTATATTCTGGAATTATGTAATCATGATCTAAGTAATCATATGAATATTTACAAGTCAACACACGGATGACAAATGAAACGATTTTACCCAAAACGCTCTTTAACATGTAATTTACAAAAGAACGGGTAATATAAAGTCATAAGTGAACCATATATAATATCATAAAAATGAGTATGATTCTGGAATAAGTCAATGACATTATTTAAATCATTATACAGGAGTTTCGGACACTTACGAAGCAAATCGGACCTAAGCTAAGGGATAATTGTGGAAATCTCATTTTTAACTGAGATTGCTTATTTGTAAGTATTTACTAGGGTTATTACTATCATCCATGTCCTTGTTTTATAAAAGTGTATTCATGTATTTTTAAAGTCCTTTTTACCCATTTTTTACTTTTACTACATGGTATGTATGGAATCTTTCTTTTAAGATGTACTTTTTGACTTTTCCGTCCAAAGTACGAGAAGAATGTTTTTTTAACTTATACGGCATGAAAGTATTTTTATGATTTTATGAAGCCATATTTTCATTAAGATTCCTCTAAAAGATTTCATGACTATTTTCAACAAAATCATTTTCTTTTAAAATTGCAAGACATTTTGTGAAAAGAAAATGATTTGGAATAAAAGAGGATATTTTCCTCAAGAATTCATTTCAAGTGTTTTATCAAAACTATTTTCTATCTAAGATGACATTATTTTCATATGTGTATGTTTCAATTATAATGTATCTATGATTTACATGTTTTCACTTTCCTTATTATGAAATTATATCCATTTCTTTTATATGGATTATGTAATGAGGGGATGATGTCTATGAAACCCATTTTATTCGTTGGGTTATTATGAATGATGTATGTTTATTTTGTGGAAAAAGTAAGAATGATTTCATTATGAGATGGGTGGGAACTATATCTCCCTCCAATGCATTGGGTGAAGATTTTCTATCTCATGGGATAGACATGGCTGGAATGGTAAGTTAATCTGGTTCAGTGTTACAGGACTGAAACGAGGAGTGAACTCGATTCAGAAAGGGACTTTGTCCACTAAGATGGTCTTGGCAGCAATGCCTTGTCTACTATGGAAATCATGACATGTGTTGAATGGTTTCCACAATTACATGTTTTATTCCCATGCTATTTTATCATGATTTATGTTCCATTATGATCTATGCCTTATGTACTTCCATGTTTTATGTCGTTTATCATGATTTTGATGTTTAAACAATATGTTCATGTTTTTAAGTTCAAATGTATATGGTATGTTTTATTTTATCCATGCTTACCCTTACTGAGCATTTGAGATCACCCTTTTTATGTTTTCTTTTCCCCCAGGATTCAAAGAAAGGTTTTAGGTAAGGAAACAAAAAAGTGGAAGATCTTTATGGGAGATGTTGAAGATCTTTCACCACGATTAGAAGATTACGTTCCCTGTTTCTAAAGACACTAAACTATTACGGTCCTTATGTGTCTGTTTTTGTTATGTATTAAGTAGTCCGCAAAAGTAATGTAATGTCCATGTACATCAAGCTTCGGGTCTCTACACTACGTATTGCGCAATTCAACTGGATGAGGCCACCAAATCATCTTTCTATATTAATTAACCATAATCATCTGTATTTGTAAACAATAATCATAATGTTAACAGTATAGTTTCTAGTGGTCATATTGACAAATGATCATAATTGATAAATGTTCACACAATACTAAAAACCCTATGGATACATTAAATTATACTTAATTCATTAATAAAGAGATATAGTTTTGTTCTGTATAATAATTAAACACACATTTTTTGAAACGAATTATTTTTCAAAAATTTCAGTCCATTTAATTTTTACCCCTTAATAAATTTCATCCAGGAAATTTCAACACATTTTATCATTTAAGAAAAGGTGATGGTACTTCTACCTCATTGTTTCCTCTATTTCCCACTTTTCCTATTCATATTTTTTTGTTCCTATAGAACAATTTACTTAAGTAGATGGTATTATTGTGTAGAACCTCATCTCCATGGTCCGAGATCTCCACTGGCTACTCCTCAAAAAAAATCATGTTTGAGTTGTACAACCTTTTCATTCAGTACATATGATGGTTCAGGTATGTACTTCCTCAAGAGAAATATGTGAAAATCGTCATGAACTTTTTCTAGATTTTGAGGAAGTGAAATTAGATAGTCCACTACTCAGATTAGGTTATGGATTTCATTGGGGCCAATATACCTAGGTCTGAGTATCCATTTTTTCAAAAACTTATGACTCCCTTCTAAGGTAAAATTTGAACCAATAATTTGTCACCAACATCAAAATCCATGTCATTTTGATGGTTTTCAGCATAACTCTTCTTCTTACTCTGAGAATCATTTATGTGTTTTTGGATGGCATGATCCTTTGCTATCATCTCTTGCATGGGATCTTGTCCATGAATCATTCTCTCAGCTGCTCAATCCCAACAAGTATAATATATACTTTGCTTCCCATATAGTGCATCATAGGGTTCATTTTTAATGGTATAATGGAAGCTATTGTTATACGAGAATATAACTAATGGGAGATATTTATCTCATCCACCTTTAAATTCCATTGAGTATTTTCATAGAATTTCCTCGAGTGTTTGAATTGTTTTTTCATATTTTCCATTAGTTTGGGGATGATAGGCTGCACTAAAATTCCATTTCGTACTCATATAATGATTAGGACTTCTATGGAATTTTGATGTGAACCTTGGTTCCCGATTAGATATTATAAGAAGTGGAAATCTATACTTCCTTACCACATCCTTCAGGTTTATCTTGGAAATTTGTTCAAGAGAGAAAAATTATAGAATATATATATAGGTAAATCTTCATGTTATGGTCCACTATAACGCATATCTCATTGTTTATGTTTGATGTTCATGGGAGACCATTGAAAAAGATATATTTCAGAATATACCACTTTCATGATGGTATAAGTTATGGTGTAAATACACTTTAGGAATTTATCTCTTTGTCTACACTTGTTGACACATTAGGCACCTTGTAGTGCAGTCATCAATATCTCTTTTCATGTTATCCCCCCAATAATGAACATGAAGGTCTATATACATTTTAATGCATCCATAATTTATATAGAATGTTGAGATAATGACTTCATACATATTTTCCATATTTATTTCTAGAATATATGGAACACATAACCTTGTATAAAATTTCCTTACACCTTCTGGACCAATATCGATCTCATGAAACTACTCATTCTTCAAAGCCTATATCTTCCTCTATAATAAATGATCTTATGATTGACATTTCTTGATCTTCTATAGTAGTGGTTTTTGAGAAATAATTTGTTGTAGGTTTTATGGTGTCCCTTAACATGTGATTCCATTGTGTAGATTTGATAGGCCATTGATCAAAGGATCTCTTTAAATCCTCATCATTACTAAAAAACAGGTTCATTCCATCATAATTCATTATCAAATTTGGTTTTTTGTTATGGGATGATAAGGAACTGAAAAATCATATTTTTTAAGAAGTTTCATCCATCTCTTATGTCTCATGATCAATTCCATTTTCAGAAAAATAATCTTTAAACCATGATGGTCTATTTATATATCACATTAATCCCCATAATGATAGTGCCTCTATATCTTATGACAAAAAACAACCACATCCATATCAAGATACTTTCTTAGTTAGTTCCTCTAATGAAGTTTTAACTACTGATATCTATATGAAATATCCTTGTTATTTATTCTGAGGATGTACCCCACACCTTTTAGGGATACATCACTAAAAATAAAAAATCCTTCTATGATATTTGGTAGTCTTAACATAGTTGTAGTAAACAACCTCTTAATCATCACATGAAAACATTCTTCCCACACCTTTGTCTAGATAAACATCACCCACTATCGATTTAAAATGGTTATTGGATTATAAATTCATTAATTATTTTTCACAATCCACTAATAATATCCAACTAAATCATGGAAACTATGAATCGTAGTTACAATTGTAAGAAGATCCCACTCCTCTCGAACCTTTTCCATTGCAGGGTCAACTTATAATCCTTCATTGGTTAGAATATTCCCTAGGAAGGAACCATTTTGAAACCAAAATCTCCATTATTTTAACTTTGAAATAAACTTCTACATCCTCATAGTTTTCAATATAACCCATATACAATACTCATGTTCCTAATGACTTTTGGAATATATCATAATATCATCAATAGAAACTACAACAACGTAATATAAGTAGTCATTAAAGACTCTATTCATTAAAACCTTAAAAATATCATGATAATTATTCAATCCAAATGAAATAACAACAAACCCATAATGCCCATATATTGATTTTCAGTTTTTCTTTGAAATAACTTCTTTCTTCACCCATAATGGATGATAACCAGATCGAGGATCAATCTTGGAGAAGAATTTCACAACACAAATATATTTAAATTAATCATCAATTATTTCAAGAGGATACATGTTCTTCACTATGATCCTATTATATTAACTATAATAAATGTATAACCACATTGATCCATTATTCTTCTTCATAAAGAGAAAATTTTATCTCTAAGAGACAAATTGTTTTGAATAAAACCCTTCTCCAAAATATCATCGAGTTATTTCATTAATTCCTCTGACTCCACATTTACCATTATATCATATTAGGTCCAAAAATGAGTTCATTGGTTAAATATACCAATCTTTTAGGGGGAGTACCAGGTAAATCCTTAGGAAATAAGTTAATGACATCTTTAATGATGAGGACAATTCCTATTGGTATACTCTCATTTCCGTTTTAATATACACAAATCATTTTCATAAAAATGGATATAGGTGGTTCTTCTAGAGAAATATCAGGTTAAGATATATCTCCTTTGAAAACAATTTGTAGATTTTCAATTAATGATTAATGATATTTTCTTTCTTATTTATTTGATTTTAGCATTATACATTGAGGTCCAGCCCATCCTTAGTATAAGGTCGAATTACATCACGGGAATGACTACTATATTTATGATGATATTCTGTTCACCAAATTAAATAAATGAGTTTCTATACACAATTAATGCTTGGATAATCTCTCCTAGTGTTTTAAATAATATGTATAATTATATAAATATATATATTTATATAAATATATATATTGATTATATATTCATTGAAAACATAGTGAAAATAAATTAATCTGTGGAACAATAATCGAAAAAAATTACTTGATAAATTTACGATAACAGTGAGATTACCTACCACCACATATTTTGGATGTTCAACATCAGCCTTCAAGATACTAAAATCATAACCTTGAAACATTATCCTCTGTTGAGGCTAATGGGGATTCCTCTTGATGGCCCTCGTATTTGGAAAATTATTGGAAAAGTTCCCAAGATGTCCAAACTTGTAGCATTGGACTTCTGGAAAAGCTTGCACCATTTTTACCTTTCCATTTGAGTTGTAAAGTTGAGTCTTCGCCTCAATATGATAGTTCTGAGTAATATGTCCATCTCTTCCATGAAAGTAACACTTCTCGCTCCTGAGTAGGTATTTTCCCATATACTTCTTCCAAAATTTGTTGAATATGGAATGTTTTACTTAAATTAATCACCTTCATTGATCAAAGATCCTCCCCAATTTTGTCACCAAATATTTCTTCTTTTCACTAGATTTTTTAGACCACTCAATCTCACCAAACTATAGCTCAACTTTTATAGCTCTCCTAATGATCACCTCATAGTTTTCATTATCTCGATTGGAAATATTTTTCCATTGATGATGTCATAGTCCTCCAAATAATCTACCAACCTTAAAATTATGATGCGTGAAAAATATACTGGTATAATCAGAAATCCCTTTGAATTTTATCTCAAAGATACCCTGATATTCATTTTCCTTGTGTTTTAATTCTATGCAATCCTTTTCCATTTTCGTTCACATTGAATGTGGGAAATATTTTTGGAAAAATGTTTCCTTAACTCATCCCACTCCATATCTCCAATCTCTACTCTTATCTTTTAATTTTTAACCATTCTCCACTATTGATCATATTCTCTTTCTAATTTTTTAATAGACAGGGCTACTTTAACTTATTCTGAATGATTAATTACATATTAGATCTTTTTGATAGATCTTGTAAACTTTTCAACATTCAATGGGTCAATAGCTCCATTTAATGTTTGTGGTCATTAATACATACGGGACTCAATAAAAATTTATTCACTTTATTGTAAAATTATTCTATCATCTTGATTCAATTTATTTCCCATAACACGAGTTAGTTGATTTCTCATTCTAATGTAGGTTTCCATCCCAGATTCCATTGGAAGGTTGTCTGTGCCTAGTCCATTTCACGCACCAATTATGTAGTTTTTTCTTTTTCATACCATTTTCTAGAAGAATAAAACAATATTTAAAATTTTTTAATTTAATATTATTATAGTTCTATGGGATCTTTTATGTTATATAACATCATGATTAAACATGTTAAAAATTTTAATTTTCTATAAATCCTTCATATTGATTCATAAAAAACATGTACTTAACCAAACATATAGTAGTGGAGTATCAAAATAGGACTACATCAAGTCCCAATATCACTCACCATTTCTAAATTGAGTCTAGATAAAAGTTTTTTTTAATGTATTATCCATAGATACATCTTTTCTAGAGCCACACCCAATTATTCTTATCAGGAAAGGGATTTATTTTATTATAAACCACTTAATATTTTACCAAGAAACCAAGAAGTTTTCCTATATTTCATCTTTTATCTAGGTTTATTCATGTTGTTTTAAAATATTAATTTAAAAATATAACTAAACTATGATTTTATACCAATAATGTAATACCATATTTTTATTACATAAATTTTCATTACATTTTATTAGTAGATGATCTTTTAATGGTTATTGTATTATAAATAAGGTGAATAATACATGAATATATAAAAAAATTAATCTATTATAGTAAAAAGGCATATTCAAGATTCATCCTATGTTCATTTAGTGAATCTCATGACCATGGAATGTATGTCAAAGGAAAGGGTGACCAGAAGGCTGAATAAGGGTAAACAAGTGAAATTATTTACTCGGAATCTTAAGGAATATCAATAAGAACATGATAATTACATAAAGGAATGAAAAATGAAAAAATAGTTATATGATAATAAATAGAACATGATTAATAACCTATAAATGTGGCTACAACATTTACCTTATGAATTCATAAGAATGGAACTACAGTTTATTACTGAGATGTCATATAAATTACCAATGTTATTCACCAATGTATCATAAAACAAACCATCTCAAGAGTTTAAATTCATTAAACAATGCATTAGAGTGATATCAGGGGGAACCCTTGATATTTATTAATTAATTTTAACCCCAAATATCATAATAAAACCTTCCATAAATAACACATGAATAATAAAACAAATAAATTTAATTTCAAAAACGTGATGTTTTAGAAAGTGCTTAAAAACCAAATCATTTTTTCATTTTAAACCCATAGAAAAGGAAGGACAGATTCATGTATGTTAATAATAGAATTAAATATAACATTTTTTAAATATAAAAGAATATCCATGGATAATAAATAGGATTGGATAGTAAAAAATTAAAATAAAATAATTTCTATATAAAAATTGAGATGTTTTTAGATAAAAATCTTGCATCAAAATAGGTACGAAACCTGGTTTTAGAAAATATTAAAAATATATTTTACAATGATCTATCATACATAAAATACACATGATAAAGTAAAGGTATTTAATAAATGTAAATAATAACATAGTATGGAAATTTTAATGACATGCCACATAAAAGGAAAATTGGAAGGAAAAGATAAGTTGATATTTCCTTTACCATAAAAAGTATCTTCTGAAACTAGATGATCGAGACCTTGGGGGATTTAGTACACCATTTAATGAATACTAGGGTGTTTTAAATATTATAAATTTATTTTAGATTAATTTTGAATGAAATAAAATTAAGTAATGGATGGTTATTTATATCAAAAGTGTGAGTTTTTTATTAATTTCAAAGGACACCTCTGTAGTGGTATTTTCAAAACCATAAGCTTGACCATGGTATTTACCCAAGGTATTGGAAACATGGGAAACATATTACCTTATTATAATCCATATGAGTATACTGTAAATTTATCTTACTCATTACATCATTATGATGTCATTAAACATAACAAAACATAAAACTATATTTTTATTATTCACCGAAAAACCAAATTATTTTATAAAATTATCATAAATTCACCCTAAACTAATATCTATGTTCTCAATTAAAAAATATAATCCATTTTATTAAAATTATTTTTGAAATATGATCAAATTAATTTTTAATTAAAATCATTATTTACATGAAAAATACCAATTCTAAATTTATAACTTATTATATAACACTTTTAAAAAATTATCTTAGGTCTCATAAAATTAACTTATAATAATAATTGTACCAAATATTAATTTATTTTTCTTATTTTATCAATATTATTTTTCATTTAAATAATTATATTAATTATAAACATTTATATAACCATTTTTGTTTCAAAAAAAATACTAATACTTAACTCGTAATCTCTAAAACATTTATTTATTTATACTACGATAAAAATATATCACATTGCCATTTAAGATGCCTAAATTATATTTTTACTACCTTAGGTCAGTTTACTATTCTATTTGTCATATTACTTTTCATAAGGGTAACATTGCTATTCTAAAGCATTAAGTTACTATTCACTAAAAAATTATGTTGATCTTATCAAACTATAAATATCTTACTAATCACAACCATGTATGTCTATATATAGAAAATAATTTCATATAATAGGATTTTATAAGTATAATAATTATTTTAACTAAAAGTGTATTACTTTTCACTATTTAAAAAAAACATTTTTGAAAAAATACTAAATTTTCACCGTGGATTATTTTTTACATTTGAAATTAAAAAATGTTTTTTATTTTACCATAATAATTCTCAATGTATGAGAAATCATTGAAAAGTACAATTTTTAGGTATAAAATCTATTTATCAAATTTCTCTCAATTAAACATATATTTTATTAAGTAAAAATATTCTTAAAATGAAAATGGTGAAATAAAAATTTTATTTTAAAAAATAATTACATTTTATGTAACTACAGACATGAAAAATAACCACTTATAACACATGCATATGACCTAAGGGTTTGTTGTTCGGTGGTGATAGACTCTTGTGGCAGCTCAAAAAATATCTCTTGAGTGGTAATATTATCTATCGTGAACTTATCCCATATGTGATTTAATTTATCTTAAAATTTTGAATCTCGGATTGGGGTTGTTCTAGAGCGAAGCCGAATAAGGCTACCTCCTTCCCAAAATTTGACAAATGGGGTTTATATGGCATGATTCAATTGTATGAGTCCATTAAATCTTATTTCTACATTTATTATCTAGTGTCGTTTCTTTTTATAGTGAATAATTATAACGTTGATTGTATAGTTTCTAGTGGACATATTGAACAATAGTCACAATTGACCAACTATCACATAATGGTTGAAAATTGATGGTCACATTAATATATACTTACTTTATTAATAAAGGGATATAGTTTTGTTTTTCAAAATAACATAACACATATTTTCTAGAAAACATTATTTTTCAAAGATTTTGGTTCATTTTAGATCAACTTTGATAATTGATATTTATCACTTATATTTACCCAAACTAGGCATATAAGTTCACCCCTTTCTTATGTATCTATTTCAATGTGTTTTGAAGAAATTTAAAATATCTTATGTGTCTATAAGATTATCTTGTGTGGTTATTTTGTGGGAGATTTTGAAGACTTGTTATGTGTTAAGTAGTAGTTTATATAGTAGAAAAAAATTAGTTGAAAAAGAAAGATGTTTTCTTTGATAATTACTTTTCCTAATTCTCTAAAACTCAAAACATAAAAGTTATTATAAATGTTCTAAAATTAAATATTTTCTTTATTTTATACAATTTAGATGGTACCACCCAGTGGGCATCACACCATAAGCTTGTTCCCATTCTATAGGGGCTGGAGACAAGCACCAATTTATCAAACGCATCCATTTGGGAATGATTTCATCCTCCTAATCAAATAAATAAAAAACATATATAAAACTTGTAAATATTTAATGACTTATCCATATATTGGATTTTCATGGATATAGTAACTCAAAGTAATGAAAAAAAACATATGCACAAGGTATAACACAACATAATAACTAGATTAACCAGAATTACATAGTAAACCAAAATTAAGTGATTACAACCACATATATACAAAATAATCAAAATAAGTCTAGGATGTAATTATTGATACATAAACTTATCAAAATAAACCAATACTATATTATCAACAAAATTATCTAGATGATCCATCTCTATGTAACCCATGGATATCAACAATCTCAAAACATGAAGGATGAAAAATTCATTAAGAAGCCCTGCCATAATATATAACTCATTTACATTTACCTGAAATTGACATAACTAAGTATACATATACTGAATGGATATATTTTTAGTCTGAGGAAAAATCAATGTAAAATACATCTATGGATATTTAAAATATCTTTTACATTGAAATATTTTAGTACTAGTTCGAAAATAGGTTTTGGAAAATAGTTTATTTAATAGTTCATCTATTTGATTCCAAAAAAGTGAAGACTATAAACCCATTTCATACCCATTTGGTTTTTATAAAATAATAAAAACAACATAAATAAATATTAACATGGAAATTGTGAAATATAACCAATGGTTTTATCAAATAACATCAACATGGATAAAAACATATCATAATAATAACATGTATCACATGTGAATTAACTATTGGGATGTCTACATAGAAAAAGATAGTGATCAAGGACATATCATTGGTATACCTACATATATATGTTAACCTAACAATAACTCCACCCTAGATTACCCACTATATGTAATGAACAAACCTTCGTTGACCTATAAAATCACCTTGGTCATCTTTCCACAAGTTATAAACAATATTCCTGATTTCCATAGGTTGTTTTCAAGAACTAGGGATTCAAAATACAATAATTGGATTGATTTCACCCATACAATTTGGTTAAAGATGAAAATACATCCACCTATTAATCTAGTATGACATATCTATACAATGGATGTCCATGAAAAAAAATAAATAGTTTAAAATCCATAGAAACAATCAAATATTGTACTAAACCACATAAATGAAAAAACCACTAAATTACTAGATAATCATATGTAAGGTGATAATCCAACCCCATAATATCTCATAAATCTGAAAAAACAGAACCATGGCTAGTATGGATAATACAAGACTCTAAATTCAATATAAAATAAAATTCCCAAAAAATTACCCAAATTGAGTTATATCCATCTGATTGTTGGCCACCTTCAATCCCATATCATGGTAGATAACAAATAATCATTAAAAACCTCCATATAATGTGGATACATTCCATTTAAATGTATCAATTTTTGTAAAGTCTACATATTTCCAAACACATGTCCAGAGTGTGATGAAAAATCATAGTAGGATACCATCATGAATATATGTTACATATTTCACTACAAAACCCAATTTTTCTAGTTTAAGAAAATTTCAATTTAAAATAATCTCATTATATGATAAAAAAATAGTTTCAAACCATTTCACAAATCCATTAGTTATTATGATATAAAATAAATTATAAAATAACATGATCAAGATAATAATAAAATGTATTAAAAGGAAATAAAACATTACCATCATCATTATTTACAAATGAAGGAATAAGGCATAAAATGATGTCATTTTCATCAAGAATAACATATGAAATATGGGATTTACCCTATTTGTATTAAGGTAACTCAGACTCACTATTGAGACACTAATATATAATATGTAATCCTGACAATTTGTGGCATCTCTCATGGCCTCATTAGGTTATATATTTCATGTTATTAACTCAATCAGTCAAACTAGTCCACAAACCCTTTCCAATTCACAATTTATACATGGGTAAAAATTGTAATAGTTTCCAACCTACACCAAAGGTATAATACGTTCAAAAAATATTCAATTCAAAAATCAATAATTCCATTATATCAAATCAAAATCTCCAAATCAATAAAATATAGTAACATAACTAAAAAACCCATCGCATAAATCCATGGAAATATCATCCCAAATAAATTATCTTCTAACACATCCCCGTTTTAAAAACATTTGGCATCAAATCCATTATTAATATTTTTTTCCAGTAACATTATAGTCATAAATATTTTCTTAAATCCAAACTCTTGTAAAAATAATAAATTATCAAAAATATTCAATAACCAAAAATTAATATCCCTAAATAATCCCTCAATAAATAAATTTTATCATGTTTTATCCAATAAAAAAAGAAACCTAAGAACCCTATGCATGATTATATAAATAGGAATTATATAGATACACCTACCTCAAATCAAGAGAATACATTCAAGATGGTAGTTATTCCACCATTTAGAGGAAATTCCAATAAAATCATCTCTTATAATAATATTTAACAAAGAAAAGTAAAACAAAAATTTAATAAAAAACTGTATCTTGAAATAAATACATTGACGTCTTAGAAAAAACATTGGGATTGCCTTTATAATAAATTACATGAATCCAACACCATTAAAAAACATAGTTCTGATAAATATCTACGAAGATATTGAAGATAGATGATTGAAAATTTTAGATAGAATTTATGGAATATTATATATGGAAAAGGAGAGAGATATATATAGAGTCGTGTTATATCATATATGTTTCCCCTCCCTCCTCATCCTTTTCAAATTATTTTCATTTATATTTCTTCATTCAATTTTAATCCCAGGTGTTGTGATTTTTAGTTCCTTACCTCCTCTAAAAAAAATTAAAAACCCCTACTTCCTGTATAATTCGCCATACCCCACTACATTTATTATTTAATAATTATCATTATAAATAATTTTTATTTAATATTATAATATATTTGATAACATAAATATTATTATATAAAACAACCACTATATTAAACACAAAAAATGATATTAATAATCCTAACCAAAAATTATTGTTTCTATTTTTGAAATTTAAGTAAAAATATTATCAGCATTATTATTTTCAATTTCAACTCAAGTATTCATAAATAATAAAAAATAATAAAAATTAAAAAAAAGCTAAATCTATCCAATGAATTTTCTAGAAATAACATTCTCCCTATTTAAATAAAAAAAATGAAAAATTAATTCTCAAACTTGATACATTATAATCACCCCACCAGAATGATTCTTATTATTGAGAATATTCCTTGGTCTTAAAACTACTTTTCTACACGTGAAATAAGGACATGTAAAGAACTAATCATGGTAAACTTATCTATATGATTTTCCATATAAAATTCCAAACACATAAATCAACATTATAACCCAAAAAATTCACATCATATGAATATAAATTTTCTTCCTAATTACCAGGATTTATTCTCCCTTATAAAATACATCAATAGTCACTTACACCATCCCTTAATTACAAGAATATTAAAACCCCATTTTCAATTAAAAAATATTATTCATTATGATTATTATCAACATTTATCACTAACCCAGAAAGAAATAACAAAAAAGTAATATATATTAAACACAAGACATACTCTATAAACTCTAATTCATCAAATGATATAAAATATTTTGATGTTATACAAATAATATCATATCAAAAGATTTATTTTTTATATTTAAAAGGATCTCAAGCAATTTTAAACATAAATTAAAAAACTCAAAACATTATGAACCTCATTTAATTTTATCAAAATAGATAATGAATTCCCTAATAATAAATAATTATTAAAACTACATTTATGTTTATTCATACAAGGACTTATTTCCAAAAAATATCAAGAATTTATCTTTTTATTAAATAGCATAAAGCTCAATCAAATAAGGGCTTATTTTTCCATTAATAATTTCAAACACATTAATCCAAAATTAACTAAATAAATAAAACCAAAATCACATGTTAAGAAGGTAAATTATTTTTAAACATTAATATTGTTAATAAATATATCATCACATAATCTATAAACGATAATCAAATATTAACAACAAAAAAATATTTTCTGAAAATCAATAAAATCTATTTCTATAAAAACCACATTTTATGAAACTAATTAAAATAAATTATAAAATATTATGACAAAAAACCCCACTAAATTTGTTCATTTTTTATCCAACAATTTCCCATAAACAAAAACTGTAACACTCATCATGCTTGATAAAAACAAGAAATTATTTTAAAAATTCTGTATGATAATAAAACATCCTTTTTTATAATAAAAATAATCCTATGTTTCCTGACACTATTACCAAAATAATCCATTACTATTCAACTCAATTTATTAAAAAAATATTCATTATCTTATTTATTTTCCATGATTTTTCCACATATCATAGAACATGATACCAGCTAACCAAATATAAAATTGAAAATAAATTTTAAACCACATGTTTAATCCACATAGAAATTTTTAATTTTAGCACACCATTCAACACATAAACATAAATATTATTCACATAATAATGTCAATATTGTTAAAAAAATACCCATTTAAATTTCCTTATTTTCAAATTCATCACTAAATTAACACTTCACTTAAAAAACCATTATTATTATTCTAATTTTTGGTTTTAAAATCTCTTTTAGTATAAAAACATTGAAATATACACACCCAAAATATTTAATTATTTTTAAAATATTGTAACATATAATATACCCAACACATTTTATATGAAATAAAGTCTTAAGAAATAATTTTAATATTTGCATCATCATGACCATAATTTAGTAATCATACATGGCCCATTGTTTTGGCATTAACAGAAGAATTATAATACTTTTCTTTCATTTATCCTTATTCAAGCACAAGAGCATCAACCTAGTTGGTGAGGACTCGATAGGTGCATCCAAGATATCCGAGATCAAATTTGGGTGGAGGCATATTTTCAGGGGGTTATTGTAGTAGTAATGTATAAGTACTGTAGGAAGCATTGTTTAGTATTGTAGTAGCCAAAACTATCCATCCATCTAGGCCTTCAAAACAGTGGTTTGGTCTTCAGGTCCTATAAGGTTTTTGTTCCACCCAAGGCCTTCAAGAAAGTTGATTCTCAATGACTTCGGGCAACCTTAAGGCCTTATGGCCACCTAAAGGCCTTCAAGGCACAAGAATATAGGCCCCATACATAGTAAAAAAAAGGGGCAGCCCTAGAAAAGAATTCAGATCACGTGTACTCACCAGAGAAGAGCCAAATGGATTCTCGTAATTAGAGGGTATGGCTTTGCCATTGGTACCAGCCTATGCTTGAATGGGAAGCCTAGCCAGATGGTTATGCAAAGGTGAAGAGCTATTATCTAGATGTAGATGATGGGGAGGGGCAGTTCCTTGTAGATAGTTTGGTTGAATTCCCTAAAGGCTTTCAGGTCATGTAATATCCTAAAGCCTATAGGCCATGTAATCTCTGAGCCTACAGGCCTTGTAAGGGTTCCCCCTCATACCTTGAAAGGGGGGTTTTTAAAAATAAATAAAAATGAAGGCCTTAGGGGAATTTAGGCCTTATTCAAAAACCATATCATCATAAGAGTGATTTAAAATAACATCAATAAGTTATGAAACTAAAAATTCTCATTAAAAACAAATTTCATTTAAACTAAAATTATCATCCTCATTATAATAAAGGAAATAATAACTATTTAATCACTATTCTATAGTATTGTTCCAACAAACCCTTTACCATAATTAAATTAATTCAAAACCATTTTACATTCTTGAATTAATCATATATGTTAAAAATTAATTTTATAAATACTATGATATCATGTTAATTAATACTTAATCAAAAAAATACTATTGGAATAATAAATGATATAGTTTCAAAACAAATCCTAACTAACTTCATATTAACTATACATCAACACACATTAATTAATAAATAATTAAATCAATCATTTTTTCCAATTAATAATACCTGACATTTGTATTTCATCATACTAAATTGAAATTATAATTATTTAACAAAATAATGTAAAATTTAAAAAAATTCTCTAATATCTCATTAGGCATCTATTTCATACTGTATGCAAATCATACATACCAAATTACATCATTTCATCCATTTTACACACTTTCATATTTGTTTTCATCTTTACATTGATATTTTATAAAAACTTATATTTGATAATTATGTTTAAAAGGATACACACAACTCCGAATTTCATATTTTTATGGTTTTATAATAATGAAAAATCAATCTGCAACCAAATAAATATATAATTAAACCATCATTCAATTTACACAGTGTACCATTTAAGAATTCCTCAAAAAATGAATAGTTATTTTATCATTTATGTTATTTACAAAAATATTATTTTCAACATAACAAAAATGAACCAAATTCATTTTCAGTTAATAGAAAATACGCACACCAATCAATATTATTAATAAAAACATTAAAAAACATTATGAAAATGAAAGAATAGTATGAAAATAATATTCCTAGATATAAAATATGTGTGCACGGTCTAGATCCAACACACCCTTCCCATGCAACTCATGAATTCCCATTCTAACTTCCATCTAGTTGTACATTTGTCCATATAGGATGGAAAAATCATATACATGTATAATATACATACTATAAAAATCCCCGAGAAACTCAAGTATTGATACTGAATGTATTCTCCAAACACTTATTTGTATCTACATCCATAGTTTCAGAAACCATATCTTATGTCTTCCTTGAGTGCCCAAATATCATAAATCAAACTTGAATCAAATACCATTTTGTAATGACACGGCATAGGTTGACCAAGCATGCCACTCAATCGGATGCACTACAAGGACTGAATCATGTTCATGATAGCCCTAGTCTGGATACAATCACCATGGATTTAAAATATAATCATTGGAAATTATTTAAGCATTGGAATCTAGATAATTATAGTGACCAAATTAGCAAGTGTGCTAATTAAGGGGTAAATCAAAATTTCATTATTTTTATTTTTAAATTATTCCATCTAATTTTAACCCCTATGACTGATTAATCATATGATTCACTCTCTTGTGTCAGTTCCTATCTTATATGAATGAATATAATAGAATTTAGAATACATATTTTTATTACATTCATCGATCTCGATATGAAAACCTACTCTATTCAAATATCAATCTATGGTTGTTTCTAGTATTATTTTAACATTTTAATTTGTAGTGATTACAAATTCCTGAAATTTTCACAAAATGATCAATAAGGATTCAACAACTTCAATTCATAGTTTTCACATAATTATTTATATTGGAACCACAAGAAGATTAGATTTTCTTATTATCCCTTATGTTTGAATCAAATCTTCATATATCCAATTACTAGTTTGGTCCTAAATTGTGGATACTCTTCAATGTGGACTTTGAATTTCAGATATATTATATTGTTATAATAAAAAATCAATATATATATCACAATTATTCATAATAATTTACTCATGAATTTGAAAATTTGTAATAAACAGACTCAAAAAACCTATAGTTGGTGTATACTTTATTAAATGTGTATAAATACAAGGGGTCTCACCACATTGGATCGATCAGTTTATCAATATTGGAAACTATATAAATAAATTATTCTCATATTACATTATAAATATGAAAACATATAATAATATTCATTCTGGTATCCATAATATAATTTATAATATCCTGGTTAATTTCATTGTGAGAGGAAAAAAATAATGGCTGATCTTAGATACTCTATATATTTTACATATAACGGAGTCTATCATGAGTAAATTTAGAATAATAAATATCTTAGAGTGGGTAATCTAAACACTTGTCATCGAATGAAAAACATGAGTTCAATAAAAATAAACAGATAATATATATATATATATATATATTATATGGATAATGTAAATAGAATTTTTAAAAATTTAAATTAATAATTCTAGAAATTTATTCTGAAGGACTCTCAACCAAGATATCACGAATCTTACGATCAATTCCAGTCAATCAAGAAATCATTATTAATAAATTCTTCAGTGTAAAACAATTGATATATATATATATATTTTTATTTTTTCTCATGAGACCAGTACCCACCTATTACAGTCATGTCCTATGCATTCTTTATATTTTGAATGATCAATAGAATTCATTCTCAAATTTCCTTATAAGTCAATAATTATACATATTGAAAGAATTATATGGTATATATATATATATTTCATCATTATAATAATAAAGCATCAAAACAAATAATAAATATTATATCATTTGATAATATGCACCATTTCATTAAAAAAAATCATAGATGAAAAATAACTTTAATATATTATTGGGATATTTCTTGAGTAAAATAATTAATTTATTTTGAAATCACTTATATAAATTCTAAAAAATTCAATAATATTAGGAAAAAAATTTCATTGAAAATAACCATGACGACCTATTATGGAATCATAAAATTAAAAAGTATTCGTGATGATAAAAATTTTATTTTGTGTAGTGTAAGTTAAATCAAATATTTTCTTCACATATTTGGTAAAAAAATACATTTTTGGGAAAACATAAAAAGATTTAATTTATAGAATTTTATAGAACGTAAAAATTGGTGAAAATTACTTAGGTAAATCTATAGAGGATATAAATAAATTAATACAAAACATTTTAATAATAATATTAATAGAGATGAAACCAATTTGGATTGAAATATTCATAATAAAATTTTTAAATGAAAGTCCCTTACATCTAACTTTATTATTGATTATTAATACAACTAGAGAATAAATAGAATATAAAATTTTAAACACAAAAGTAAATACTTAAAAAGAAAACATATGTTGTATAAATTATTGGTATCAAATAATTCTACACAATTAAATCTCAAAATAAATTATCTAGAAACAAAATGAGATTATAACAGAAATACCTTAATCCATGTTCAACTTGCCTCAAAAGTTGGTTTAATATCCTATATAAAAAAATTATATTTATTAAAATTCTATAATATAACAATATATATTCTTATAATATCATATATGATCCAATTATTACTTTTCCTCACTAGTTTATTAATAATTCATTATTAAAATCATCGCCTCTGGATGTTAATTGTTACATTTTTTATTTATATTTCAGATTGGTAGTTTCAGTACATAATGATTTTTCATGGTTCCATTATATCATTAATGTTAATAATTATATAAATATTATATAAATTATTTATATAAAAATTTATATTCATTATAGAAATTAGTGTGCGAAAAATTAATAACATCACTTTATGAAGGCGGTTGTATGCATATACTCCTGAGCGACGTTGTCATTTTTTAATGGGTAGAATAATTTGATGGTAAATGATATATTATATTTATAGATTAATAATAATTTTATAAATTTCATGTATAAACATTATATAGATCATAATAACCATCCAGTAATGGTAGTGATGAAACAATATACATCTCTTCATGAAGTGATAGTTCACACATACGAACGATCAAAGCTTTCACATCCCATTTGATGGAAAAGTAGATGAAAAAATGTTTATCAATTGATTATATAAAATTGGTTTATATTGGATATAATTATGTTATATTATAATTATGGTTATCATATAACTCAATGATGAATGATAAGAATGAAAATGAAGACACTTGGTTATGTGATATACATCTTCTTTGAGAAAACTCATTTGGATTAACCCTTAAGCATTATAAGGATGGTATTTGGATAAAAATGGGAATTCTTGGATGCTATGGTGGATTTCAGAAGATTTTTTGGAATATGAATTTCCAATATAAGAGTATATTGAAGCATGGATAATAAAGGAAGGCATATCCTTTTATAGTTAAGGGAGAAGGTATACTGGGAATGTTTCAAAATATTAAAATATATTTAAGTATTACTCAAGAAAAAAGGATCCAAAGTAGATCATATTAGAAAAAGAGATAATATATGGCCAAAATAATATATTAAAATATTATTTTGAAAATATTTAGTTCATTTTAGCCTTATCACATTAGTTTTTTTCTTTTTAACCTATTTTAAATATTACGGTGGTGGTAGAATTTAATTTTATCAAATTTAATATTCATAATGAAAAAAAATGAAAGTGGATTCACTATAAAATTTGGTTATGGTGACTCAGAATATTTATTCCATTTTATAAAATTTACTTTCTATAACTATATGAAATAAATCTAAAAACAAATATTTGGAACCTGGTGACAGGTATTTTTCTAGAAAAATCCATTTTAATTATAAAAATGATTTCACAACCAAATAAAGTGCAATGTTGATTACAATGGAATTAATAGGATTATTTTAAAAAAAATTATTCTTATTATACTTTAAAATTAAAGAAAAATCATATGAAACTTTATATATTCTATACTAAAATATAAGAAAAAATATTTTTTTTATTTGAACAAAAACATTACTAATATTTTCAAAATGATTTGCATATAATTCTATGTTCAAAATTATAATTTTAATTTAATTATATAAATTATTAAATATATATTAACTCTTGTAAAAATGGTTAATAAAACTAAAATATATTTTTATATCATTAAATATTCATAAAATTGATAAATTTGTAAAATAGGTATATTTTTCATTATTCACATAAAAAACAACTATTTCTGAAAAATTTTATAAATTAACCTTGGGATAATTTTGATATTTTGAATTTAATACTGAAATTATTTTGAAAATAGTAAAATTATAAAATTTTATAATTTAGGTTTTAATCACATTATTTAATGAATATATGTGTATTATATTGTTTATTATTTAGAAATAAAATCTTTCTTATTATAATTTAAAATCTTTTGTTACATTATTTCCACCTTAAAAAATATTTTATCTTATAAATTTATATATTTCAACCAATAAATAGATGTTCATAGTTCTGCATCGTAAATTCTTCTACTTCCATCATTTCATATTCTATTTTATTAATTACTAATGAACCTTCACCAATTGAGTCATCTTATTATGGATCAGTTGTTCTCTTGTGTCATGAATATGGATATTATCTTTATATTATGATAAATAATGTTCCAATTATATTTACTCTAATTTGATAACTTGAATTTGGTATATCATGTACTTAATCAATAAATGGATATGGAACACATCATGAAATTTAGTTAGGATGGGTGAAACTGTCAAGTGGTAGGCTACAACTCCAATTCATTCCAGAATTTCAAAAGGCTTGATGTAACTAGGACTTAGTTTCCCTTTTTACAGAGCCTTGTTACACATTTCCATGGATACCATTGAGAAAAAAATATCTCCCACTTATAACTCTAAATATATCAAAAAATTATCCTCATAGTTCTTTTGAATTATTTTGTCTCATTTATTATTACGTTGAATAGTTCTCATATTCATCATTGTATCCTCCAAAAAAATTGGCCCTAAAATATTCCATTCTCTTAATTCATCCAAAGATGGTGTAAAAAATATTTGATCATACAATGCTTCATATGGTGCCATTAAATTTCTCAAATTATTATATGAAAATTTCACCGTAGATAAATACTAATCGCATAAGCATTTAATGTCAAGTGAGAATGAAATCAACAAGTATTCTATTTTTTTAATAGTCTTTTCATATTTTCAATCTATTTTAGGATGATAAGTTGTGATAAAAAATAACTTAGTGAAAGATACTTACGAAGGATTTTATAAAATTTGATGTATACCTTTGGTTATGATCTGATATAATCGAAATAAGTTCACCTTGAAGTATTATAACTTCATTAATATATGTCTTTTCACATAAACCATGAAATAAATATTTCATTATAGCATTGAAATGGTTGTAGATGGTAAAGAGATCACTAATAACCCATAGGAAATCATTATTTATTTGATTATGTGGAAATATAATGAAATCTTTTATTGTAATATCCTCCCATTTGTGCACAGGAATAGGTATAGAATGTATGACTCCTTTAGGATATGTCTCTTATCACATACCTGTTGAAAAACCAATCATCTTAATAAATAATCTATAATTCACCATTTCATATTATACCATTGAAAAACATTCCATGAAACCCTAATGCATTTTGGTGCTTTTATGGTGTATACAGAAATTTAATATATGGGATTCATCTAAGAATTACCTATTTATCTTAGGTATTTATATAAAATGTAACCTCTTTATAAATTTCAGTACATCATCTTCATATATTATGTTTACCAAATTCACATCATTCTAGGCTTTGATTTTATTTTTAATATACATATAAAAGGGAGGGGAACATTTTATTTTCTACAATAAGGACGTTTTGGAAACCATTTCAATTGATGTGTTGTTTTCCCATTCTTAATGATTGCATATCCAACTATAATAAAATCATGAATATAGGGTCTTTTTTAATCCTTATTTTAGTCAATACTCTATGATCTTTCCATCTTAATGCATCAACTACTTTATTAACCTTCCTAGGGTGGTAGTGTATTAAATAATCCTTGTCCTTGAGTAGATCTATCCATATCCACTACCTCGTATTGATATCTTTTTAGGATAAATTGTATTTAATTATCTTGGAATCCATATATATACCACATTTCAACCATAAATATAATTCGCAAATATCATCAATAAAAAGATTATGACTTCCAAATCAAGATTATGTGTTGTATAATTTTGGTCATGAATCATTATCCACCTTGATACAAAGGTAATGAATCTATTTATTTATATAAGGATAAATCCATGTCCCTTACATGATACAAAAAATTATATCAAATATACATAGATTATTGATGGTAATGTTAACATTGGTGCATTGGCATATCTCCACTTTAATCGATCAAAACATTCTTTAAATTCTTCTAAAAATATGAACATATAACCCCATTATGTTTCCTTAATTTTAATGGATTATCTAAAAAATAAATATTTGAGAAAATCCTCTATAGTAACCTATTAACACAAGGAAAATATTTACCTTGGTTATATTTATTGGTGTTGTCCACATTATCACAACCTATTTTTCTAAACAATTGAAAAATATTTCATCCTTATAGAGATTATGTCTCAGAAAAGAAACATCCTAAATCTAAAATCTGTATTTTCTAAATTGTATATATTACTCCTTTTCTCTGTCATTCATAATAATGACTTGATCATAACTCTTATAACAATAATAGAATTTAGATTTTAACAATATATCATTAATAAATACAATTATTAAATTATTGAGATAAAACATTAATAAATAATTCATCATTTTCTTAAAAAAAGAGGGTGTATTAGTTAATACAAAGTGCCTTGCAATTAATGTTTAATGTCCATACCTAATCTGAAGAATAATATTTGGAATATCTCCCTTATTTAATATATGTAAAGGATAGCTAGAATGAAGATCAGTATTTAAAAAACATCCATCTACTTATAGTTGTTAAATTAATTTAAAAATTCAGGGTAGATGATTCATTTTTTGTATTGTTATGGCATTGATTTATATATAATCGAGACACTACCTCATAGACCTAGTTTTATTCTTAGTACAAATTAATAGGGGATCTTTGTGTTTAAAAACTATGTCATATAAATATATTATCACCCAACTCTGATAGTTTATTATTCAGTTTCACTAATTACATAGTGGAAATCCAATTGGGAGTCTTAGATATAGGTTTTTCATCAAGGATGAGATTAATAGAAAACTCAAAATCATGGTCACATGGTTGTATGTTTAGTTATTCCTGAAACACGATAATTTATTCCTACACAATTGGAGCATCCTTTACTCTAGGGATACCTTTACAATTTATAGGATTCATAGAATCTTCTTATTTAATAATTTAATTAAGGACAACTAATGGATGTGGATCCATAAATGATTCAGATGATGTAGTCGCCCCTCTATAGACAATGGATTCCACATATCAAACAGGAATTATAATATCATATTAGAATTAAATTTTTTCATTATATATTGATATCTAATCAATATCTTAGATTATATCAAAGTACAACATATTAAAAACATTCTATTTTTTAAATAGTGTATATCTATGAGTTATAATAGGACGTAACTGACAACTACTAGGTTTAATAATATTTCATCAAGAAATATTTATTATCATCTCCCTTTTAAGGTTCTTAGGAAATATCTATTTTTCAAAGTAAACATGGAATATATAAAATAACTAGAAGATCCTAAATAAAATGAATCATTATCTATGATTGAGGTTTTAATAAAATTACATATAAACACATCATTAGTAACATAAAACTTAGGTATAATAATAGCATAATCATAGTGTTCTCTGCTTGAACTATTCTATGAGAGGTTCCATTACTACTTATGACATTGGTTTGAATAATTCTCCATCTCATTATAGATGAATCACTTTGTCGTAGTGTGTTATTTATTTTTATTTCATTCAATAGACTTATAATACCTTTCAATACACTTGTAACAAACTCATGTTCCCATTAAACAATTATCTGGGTGTTTTATTTCACAACTGTCACATTTTGTAAATCTTATCCATCTTCTCTTCTTCTTTAACACATTTATTTTTTTCTTGGTTGTCATATAACATTTTCTTTTTTTTACATCACTAAAAGTTATATTACCATGAAAATTATTTCCCTATAATGATTTAGGTTTATATTATAACATCATATGATAAAAATGTTGTATGAACTAGTGCCCTTTGAGAACATGAAATGATCTCATCAAAGAAATGATCAATATTACTTTCTAGAGTATGTATATAGTCTATAGTATGCTAGGATAATATTTTAAAGTTATCCTAATAATCTATTAAATAATATTCTTTCCTCTATTTTAAATTAAGGATATTCCTCTCCATTTAGACTCATTATTCTCAAATAATTTATTTCCAAAATAATATCAATTTAAATATTATACATTCACTAATTTATATTTATTAAACCACTTTAGTATTATAGATCAATGATCTTCATTGTTTGGCATATTCTTTTAAACAATAAACTATAAAAATAACAATTTTAATTTATTACTTCAGAAGGGTATAAATATATTTTTGTGGAATTAATCCATTGATTAGATACCAATTGATTAGTTGTTATACTAAAACATGGAGTCTCCTATAACTTGAAGTGATACAACATAGGTGAATCACCCAATGTAACAGAATTTTTCCCCATATGGGAAAGGTTATTTGGTATGGCTGTATTTAGTTTCCATAATATGTCCTTGATCAGATCAATTACAACACCATCTATATTGGTGCGCTTAGTAGGGAAATACATAAATTGCCTACAGCTATTGATTCCCTTACTTACACTAAGAACCATCTCTAAACAATGACACAAACTAAGTTAACTCATAATGGTCTTGAATATTTAACCATGAAATTAAAACCCCTATAATAGTAAAAGAACTCAAATACCATAAGGGATTAACATGACTCTCATGTTAGCTATGTCCATTTTAAATCTACTTCCTATGCATCAAACTAGAATTATATTGATTCCAACTATAATGAACCCACTCCAAAATCTAAAATCCAGAGTTTAATTTATTACATTAGTAAAAATTCAAGGGACCTCACCATACATGATTGATCTGTTTATCAGTATTGGAAACTATATACATACATGATACTGATCACACATTTGAAATATAAAAAACATACAAAATAGAAATTTCTACATCCTTTAAATCATTAACAATAACCCTCTTCATATCCCAATGAAATGAAAAAAAGGGTGAGATCTAATTCTCGATAAGGGTTACATACTACATAAGTTATCATGAATAAATAAGAAATAATCAATATGGAAGAGTGGATAATAAAAACACATATAATTCAACACTAGAATTTAGTTAAATAACCATCCATATATAATACCAACATAAAAATGAACATTAATAATCCAAACTAGATTTTCAATAAATAAAATGCATATTTTTGGGAATTAATGATCATGGCTACTCAACCAAGATATCATGAATCTTACCGTTAAGGTGACATGACCAAGGAATATTTATTAGTGAATGACTATGTGTAAAAGAAATTCCCATATAATATGGAATACTACTATTTTGTCTCATGATACATGTTTATGAATAAATGGTTTATCTACAATTAGGACCCACCTTTAACTTTCATTGAATTTTTATTACTTATATTTTTAATGGTTAATAACATTCATTCTCAAAACACATAATAAGTTAATAATTATATATATTGAATATATAATACCAAACAACAATATTTCACCATAATAATTGTAACCCATCTAGAAAAATAATAAATATTGTGTCATTAGATTGTATCCCTGATAACATCAATAGTTGTTTCTATAGATGATAATTCCTTTAAAAGACCAGTGAATCATTTTTAGAGGAAAATACCATTTTCATTTTAAAATAAATTATTAAAAATATTATAATTTCCAAATTATTAGATAATAAAATTTCATTTTAAATTACCATATAAAATATTAAATTATTCTTCAAATCAAATATTTTTTTATGACTTTTGAAAAAATATCTCTTGTAGTGTACATCAAAAAAATATTATGTTGACACCTTTAGAAAATTTTACTTGTTCAAAAAACAACAACAATATTTATTTAAAAAATTATTATAAAAAAATGGCTAAAATAATCTATACTAATTTTTTTTAGAATATTAAAAATATTTTTGAATTTTTTTAAATGAAAATATGGGAAATGAATAAGAATATCTATAAGGAAGACATAAAATAAAATTAAAAGAAAATCCCTAACATGTAACTTACTTGTTGATTCTTGATCCCTCAAAAGTAGAAATTTAATATAAACATGAAAAATCCAATATAATTACAAGAAAATAAAATATATGGGGTTTAAAAATTTAGGATTTTATAATTTTCTATAATGAAATAGGAATAAAAAGAATCCTGAAATAAAATTAGATCGTAACAAAAATATTTTACCTCAAATTTGACTTGACTCACAAGTGATTTCAAAATTTTATAAAATAAATTTATATTTATTATTAGTATATGAAATAATTATATAAAAATTATAGTATCATATATGATAAAATTTTACCATTCCAACACCCATTTGTTAATAATTATTTATTATAATCGTTTTTTTATAGTGTTAGTAATTTTTTTTCATGTATGTTTCGAATTCATTGTTTAGGTTATTGCATATTTATTATGAATCCATAATATATATAATGTTAAAAATGAAATAATTATAATATATACTCAGTATTTACATATTTAGAATTTTTATAGAAATTTGGAAATGAAAATTGAATCACATCGCTTCATTGAAGTGGTAGTCTATGCATATGCACAAGCGACATTATCATTTTTCAACTAGTGGAGGGTTAATAAGTAAAATTACATATTATAATCCCATAAACTTAATTATTTCATAAATATAGTATATAATCATTATATACATCATAATAACCATCCATTAATGGTGGTGATAGAAAATTAAATAATTTTTTTTGTGAGGTGGTTGTATGTTCATACACATAAATGATGTTATAATTTCTCATTTTATAGATAAGGATTTTAATAATGGTTTAACCATAAATATAATTACATATAACTATATCATATATATTGATATTATTATTACATATTTCTTATAATTTAATTTAATAATTTGTAAAAATAAATTAAATAAAAACACTAGGTTAATATCTATACCTCTTTTTTTGGACAACCTCCTTGAATTTAAACCATTATGCTACTAAGGATGGTATTATTATCAAAATAGGACCACTTATAAATAAGGGGTGGGTTTTTGGAGAGTATTCAGGTAGGTATTAGATGATATTTAGAGTCTCTAGTTTTTTCAAGAATAAATAAGTGGTGGTGTCATTTTATAAGTGAGAGAGAGGAAACACTTGGAATTTTTCAACATATTAAAGTATATTAATGTATTACTCATGTAAAATAGATCAAAAATAAATCATCCTAGAAAGGAATATAATATATGTTGAACATATGAAAAAATATTACTATTTATACTAGTTTTTTTTCATTTTAATCATTGTCATTTTAGTTTTATCCATTTTAACCCATTTTCACTCTTACTGTGGTAACTAGATTTTATTAAAAAGTTAATATTTAAAATGACCAAAAAAGAAAATGAAATCATTTCCACATTTTGCCTTAATTATTAAAAATATTTTTTCTATTTAATAATATTTTATTATTTTAATCGAAACAAAATATTTTAAAAAACCTCACAAAATGTGTTACTAATGGTTTTCTAGAAAAAATTATGTTTATGTATACATATGATATTATAGAAAAATAATGTATAATTATGATTCTAATGCAATTAATTTGATTATGTTAAATAAAAAGATATTTTTTTTATAACTACAAAAAATAGAATTTAACCTTAAAAATACTTGATTAAAATATTATAACTAAAAATAATAATTTTAATAAAGACATTTTTTAGATTTCCAAATGTTTATCATATATTTCTATTTTCAAAATTATATTTTTAAAAATAGTATTTTAATTCATAAAAATATGATTTTTCTATAAATGTTTTTATTAAACCTTCATGTTATTATAATATCATTATAATTTACTATGATTTATGGTTTTGTAAAATCAATATTTTTGAAAAATCACAACAATTCTTCTAAAGATAATTTGGACATAATGAATTCAAAAATAAATGTTTATTCTCCATATTAAATTATTAAAATTTGAAATATATGTTTTTAATTATCTTACTTGTTAAATATATGTACATTATTTTATTTTTTCTTTAAAAATAAAAGCTTACTTATTATAATTGAATTCCAACATTACAAGCTCAATAAATGAGATAAAAATTTTCCTTCTAAAAAAAGTGAACAAATCACCATAAATAAAAATATATTTTATTTATCTCCTCAAAATATCATAATTGAAATAAAATTAAACCCTATTCATACTATCCCTCTTTGATATAGTAGAGTATCAATAGAACATTAAAACGTTATCAATCACACTTCATTTTTCATTCTCCAAGAATAAATATTTATAAAATATAGGTATTGTTTCTCAATGATTTGTAAAAATTTACTTATAGTATATATATGGTCATATTAAAAACATTTGAAATAGATATTACATATAAAAATATCTCCTATTGACATGGATGTTGATCTCTATGTGATGTTTGAATATTCATTTCCTTATCATCTCCACTGATCATGCTAGTTTAAATCCATTACAGATTAGCATATATATAAATATAAATGAATCATATAGGATAATGGTAAAGTATTTTATGCGGATTAATTTTCATTTTTTATAGGTATACACTTCTCTTTAAACTCTCACATCTATAGAATAGTTATTTTTCCCCATTTCATCAGTTCTATTTCCATTTCTTCATAAATATTTTATGATCACCAAAACACAAACCAAACTTTCACCCTATAAAAACAGATCATCAACTAAAAAAATTGGTCTTTAAAAGTAGAATATCAATATTCATCTTCTTATTTTTTGTTTTCACGTGTGTCATGGGATTCAATTTTATCTTAAATTACTTAGTATTAATCATAAAGTTTTTTACTCTCATGGAAAAGCAGAATCTATGAATAACATCACATAAATAATAATTTACCATTTATTATTTAGAATATATCATTTTATGTATGATTCATTAAAACTTTACATAGCCTCTCATTAACCCTTATATAGCCTCCATTATTTTTGGGTGAACAATACATTTCTTTAATCCTAACATCAAACAGCTCTATTTTTTCATTATATATTTATAAAAAATCATTAAAAATTTTCGCAAAATAAGGTTTAAAAACTATTCTTCTTATTATTACATAGACATTTAAACAATTACATTGTAAAATGATAAACATCTTGACACAAAATTATTATTTAAACTCATGTATTTAAGAAAACTCTATCTTTTTCTAACATGATTTTTTGGGATATGTGATAAAATGATCCACCTCAATGAGGGAACTCACTTATTCAAAAAAATCCCATTACACAATAACCAATTCCATTGAATTAAAATATAAGTATAGAATATACACTCTTATCCACTTTCATTTCAAATTAAAAAATGTGTTCAATCATGTATAGGTTTGTGTATTACATATCCCCCATCAATAAAACAATCCAATGATTATTGAGGGTAATTCTTAACTCCTTTACTGATGTCAGAGTGAATAAAAACGTCATGTTTAGCCTTAGTGTGTCAAATATATGCTTAGGTATAACCTTGGTGAAGATATATAACAATTGATCCCAATTTAGAATAACTTTATACTTAATATATCTATGTTCACCGTCTCCTTGATGAAGTGAAATCTGATATCAAAATTCATATATCTTTTGTTCTATATGGGATTTTTAGGAATCTATATAGATCCTTTATTAACATAGTGAATTTTTAGAGGTTTCTCATCATTCAACTATAAATATTATAGCCTCTCTTTCATCTAAAAAATTAAAGTGAAAGCACTAGTAGCATCAATATATAATTCTATAATTGTACAATGTGTAAATGAGTTCTGTTTAATATAAAAGAAAACTCAAAAAAATATCACCCAATAGAGAAATTCCACCTAAGTGGACCTTCTATCATAATATTAATATTCCTAATATGTATTTATGAATATGAAAAGATTCAAATTATTTTCCTTGTTATAATTTATCCTATATATCATATTACGTTTAATAAATCTAAGATATATTTTAACATCCATAATATGTTACTATTTCTGTTCACTATTTTTAGAATAGAAACTAGCTTTATTTAAATTATAAGTTCTAAAGGTTGTAAGATAAAGTAAACTCACAATCATTCTATAGAATTATATTTGATTTATACTCTCTTATTAAACATATTTAGTTAGTTCCAATCCAATATTAATGTTTTTTGATACTATATTTGACTCCTCCATATCAGAAATATTCAATAAATCTAGAAAATACATCCCTTGTGATAAGAATATAAAATTTTCCTTTTTTATCTCTTTTAATCCGATGAACTATCTTAGATCACATAGCAAGGACATCTCAAACTGCCATAGTATTTGATTGTAAAATTCATTACAACAATTATCATGACTACATTCAAAAATGATATCATCAATATATATAATTAAAAATATTGTATATATATTCATTTAATTAATATATAATTTCCTTCCTACTTTTCCATTAATGAAATTTTACTCATTTAAATATATTTCTATTCTTTAATTATAGATCTTTGTGACCTGTTTTATTCCATATAGATGACACTTCAATTTTCATACTCTTATTCAATCATTAAAAATTAAAAAAACATTATAATTATCAATATAAACTTATTTATAAATATTAAAATTTAAGAAGATTGATTTGAAACCCATTTAAAAACATATTCTTTAAATAATCTATTATAAAAAAGAACATATTTATAGAATAGTTCCAAAACATTAGTGTAAATTTTTCTTCAAAATCAAATCCTTATACTTGAGAGTATCCCTTATACACGAGTCAATCTTTATTCATGAAGCATTTTACCTATTTATTCATCTTTCTCCTAAAACCTACTTATTTATAATGATATTTATATAATCATGTATTGAAATAATATCTCATGTATAATTTTTCCAATATATAATAGATCTTAATTTATATCCTTAATCCAATTATCAGGTTCAAGGGATTCTTCCTCTCATTGTGGTTCAGCCTAAGAAATTGGAGGAGTCTGATTTTAAATCATCTTGCCTATACTAGTATTTTTTAAATTTGGATTATCATATCATAGCATTATTCTATTATGAAGAAGTGAAAACTACTCTATAATTAAATTTTATATCTCTGTACGTTTATTTTTCCAATAAAACTTCTATTTTTCATTCTCTTAATTTTTTCATCATTACATGTCTAATAAGATTCTTTATTTCCTTCTATTGGTTTAGAATTAATATATTTATCAGTATTTTTCTAGAAATCTACCCATTGGAGTCATCACATAATTCAAGAAATATTGTATCCATATTAATGTAAGTGAGTTGATTTTCAATAATATTTACATAATAATAATGAAGCACAATAGAAATTTTTTTATAGTATGTGTATCCTTTTACATTGGATATGTTCTTTTGAAATATTATGATTAAAGTTGTTTTTTATTATTTTGAAAAAACTTTTAGTGAATAAGTGTGAAACCATACATGACTTCACCACATAATAACATCACCACTTCACCACTTCAACACTTCAAACCATACAAGGATACACCACTTGCATTATTCAAGAATAATGGAAGAACAATCCATTCAAGCATTCATAGAAACAAACCATCTCTGTTGGAGCTGAAATCACCAAGAAAAGGTTGAGGTTCCACGAACCGGGGAAACCAAACCATAGAAAAGCTAAAAAAACCTCAGAACCAATCTCCTCGAACATCCACCGATGCAACCGTCGACACCAAACCCAAACTACAAACCTCCATGTGCACTCCAGTCAGAGTTCACCCAAACCTTCTATCTATGTGAGATGGACCCTGAAAAGGAGCACATCCACAAATGATGATGAGGAACCAGTAAGAGGAATATAAGGCCGTCTGGATTCCGCACCCTAATCCACAGACCACTTCAGCACAACCTCGATCCAATCAGTACTCTACATACCCCTTTCCAGCATTTCCAATATTGTAAAAACAAGCACTTCCCACATTGCCATCCAAAATCATCACAACTATGTAGCGAAACTGAAGAACCAGAACTGAGATAGTGGAATAATAGTCAAACAGAAGACAAATATAGTCTTGGTTCCAAAGCTGAAGCCGAAAACACCCCACCGCAAAATCAAGCAACCCCAACCGCCTCCACAACAACCCAATGATGAAGATGATCTATTGGAATTGAAATCGATACTTCGTCACTTAGTACTGAAAGATCCAGCAGAAAATTGAGGGAGAAACTCTGATGAGGGGGCCAGATAAGAAGAGGAACAAAACTCCAATCTGGTCAGGAGTTGGACCAATCTAAATCATGGAAGAATCCTCACCAGATTCGAGATCGTGCGAACCAAAGTGAAAAGAGGATACCGAAAGGTTGAAAGGGCATACCAGAGATGACGCTGAAACACCGGAGAGGCAGCCAAAATCAAAATACATAGCAAACCTGAAAACATATAATCCCTCCCCCCTGCATGCCACTCCGGGGCTGACATTGAACCACTCCAAACAAGATTCGTCACCCACAGCCTCCAAGCCAAGAGCCCCCTTCAAGTCGTCTCCACCCGCCCAGATCTGAAATCATGACATGTCGATCCATGATTTCCATGACCCTTGAGAGGACCGAGAACCACCGAAGAAGGGGCGTCAACACCAATCCAACCGAAAAGCTGGAGGGGGGTTGGGACAAGGCTAATGGAGGAAACACAATCCTATGGTGGGAAGGGGCATCACCACTCATATTTCTCATAAAACATTCCCAGATTTGAGTCTTTAATTTTGATGGTGCAAGGGATTCCAAAGACTCTAAAGTGACTCAATACTGGATTCCTATTACCTAAACACATATGAGGTCAGATTTTATTATATTCCCAAAAATTAATGATTTTCAATGTGGATAGTACTTATAATAGTATCTCTATAGACTAATTTAGACTACTAAAAAAAGTATGGTTCTCCTTATATCCAGAAAGATTCTATTAATTGTCATAGATAAATCATTCTATTGGGGAGAGTACATAGTTCTATTTTTTTGTTTAATATCATAAATTATAAGGTATAATTAAAATCAATTAGTTGTATACTCCTTCCCATTACCAATTCTCATCCTCAGGATGTGAGTGTCGAGCTCTCGTTCAATTAGTATTCTAAAAATATGGACACATCCAATACCTATGAATTATGAATTGTAAATAAAACCTTTTTCATTATATTATTATAAAAAATGATTGTGATAAATAAAATGTTTCCCCTTATAGTTTTTTTCAGTCTACACAATTCATGGTGAAATAATTATAATGGTATTATTGATTGTGTCACCACTCTTTAATGTATACCTTCAACCATTTTTCTTTTTTGTAAGGTTGAGTAAACATGATCACTATATAAACTCAAATGATCCAAATCTCACATAAAATTTTCCATAAATATTTCACTTTAAATATTTCATCCAATATGTCCATGAATTCCATGAAAAAAGATGATTTTCTTCCCAAACATAGAGATAACATGAATTACATATATCACTAGTATGAAATAGATTTCGAATAGTTATTTCTATTTTCATTATAATTATACCATATTAAAAAAATTTAATGAGAAAATTTATCTTAATTAAGATATCCTCATTTCCATTATCACTTAACTTACTCAAACTTAAAAGGTTACTCTTGAGGATATCAACTAAAAATACATATTGTGAATTTAGTCTATTATGTTCAATAAAAACCAAATTGACTCCCTTGATCATTAATGATTTTTCATTTTTGAAAGTTTCTATATTAAAACCATGTTATTTAATTCATTTATATATCATGGTATATCTTTTCATGTTTAATGAGAATCCACTATCTTGTATCTAAGGAATTCTTCTCTTATTGGACTTCAGAGATTCCCTAAAAACCAAATATTTTTCTATCTTACTTCTACCCAATTTCATACTTTCTTTCGAAATATATTGTTGTTGACCAAAAATAAATATGACACACACTTCTGCACAATGATCTTCCTGGTCACATATTCCAACGATCACTTCATTCCAATGATACCCATTTCAGATAGATACACCTACCATCAACTCATATCCAATTTAATTTATTAAAAATCTATTGATTCAACTTTTAGAGAATCCCCACCAATTATTAACTTTTTTGGATCCGTGGGAGAGATAAGTTATGAATATAATACATAGTAATTCTGGTCATAGACACTAAAACACCATCAATAGCCTCTGAATCTAGTTCATTTGAAAGACAATGGTGTCTGTCCTAGAAAATATATACATTCTAATTTTTCACAATGAATCTATTATTTTTCATTGTTTTAAAAATTACCTACATATTTTTACTATACTCAAATACCATAGATATAGGAGTCTCCATATTGTGGTTTTTATCAACCTCTATTTTTCCATTTTGGTATTTAGCACAAATATTGTTAGCTTAGATAAATTTAAAATTATAAAAACTAACCTGAATAGATTTTACCTATGTTGATGCACTAGGCATCTCAATTTTTTGTGATGAGATATCTCTAACATTATATGACATTTGAAAATCCAACATCATTTTTAGAAGGGTCTATTCATCGTCAATATTCTTTGATTTAACATGAATATGTTTCTCTTCTTGAGTATCCATATTTTTCTTCTAGTGTTTCATAATTTTTTTTAAAGGTTCGTTCCAAAGCCTTATTTTATTATTAAAGCAAAGAAAAGACCTCTTCCAATTGGGTAGAGGGAGACCCAATACATATCCCAAAGGACCAGTGGGAAAGTAGCCCATTACATATCATGTAGACCAAATATTTTGGCCAAAGGGCCATTCTGTGAATAGTAACCCAGCTGCTACCGTACCGTCGTTGCTACAGTGCCCTACCGCTGCTATAGTGCCTTCCGATCTATAGTACCGCTGGTGCTATAGTACCACTATAGTACTGTAACAGTACTTGCGCCCTATGGGTTTTGAACCCCCATTTTCCATGTAGGATTACGTGGTACTTACCATTAAGCCAAACCCCAACTACTTTTATAATTGTATCATTCTCAATAGCTTTAACTTTGAGATGTTTGGTTTCCTCAAGATATTGATGATCATAGTTTTAAATATATCTAATATGATATAATAATAGTATATTTATTTTATTCTAATCTATCTCAATATTATTCTTATCTATAAACTTAATAGAATTATCCCTTGCAATCGGTGGATAGACCTCAATGAAAACATCACCTAATTCTAGTCCTTATGAAAAAATGATGGTAACATTTGACACTAATAGCCATGAATGTTCATTCCATCAAAAAAGAACACCACAATTATCTAAAAAATTGTGATTATCCATGATACACAATGGATGATTAGAATATCTGGGGAAATATGTTCTCCCTGATAAAAATTTTAGAACCCATATAAATTACGTTTCTAGAGAGAGACTGTATGAATTAGTATTACTTGTTTTTATTTTTCAATTATTATATTGAAATAAACCATTATGACTAATTAAAATTAATATTAAAACACTATAATATCTTACTCACTCGTATGAAATAATATAAAAGAATACAACATATGAGGGTTTTTACAAATTTTCAACTGAATGTGAGATCTTAATCCCTATTAGGATCAACCTATAGTTATGTCACAGATTTTATTATCACTAATTTATAGAAATTGAACAATTCCAGAAATTGGCGCACAGTGTTTGAGTAGTTTTTACCCACTTCACTCTCTAATCTACAAGGTATTATTTATTCTCCAAGCAACAATTTTTCTGATTTTATCATAAAATGTTGTGATTGAATCTGATCTTCATATACTCATCAGATGCTTCAGTTCCAAAGTATATATACTCTTTATGAAATAATTAGACTATCTAATATATTATAGTGAAATTTTAATTTAATTATATTCCCTTAACTATTATTCAAAATAATCAAATCATGCATGAGGGAATGAATGTATGGGATGACCTTCTTCCTTTTTAGTAGAAATATTAAAAATCTATAACAACAGTAATGGGTTTCCTTGAACATTTATATAGTTAAAGGATATATTACAGGATGATTTTCTTCATCCTTTCTCTTTTAGTAATAACATAGTATCAACTGGACACTCAAAATCTATCGAACACACACTATTTCTCATTCTTATGGACTAAAGTTCACAAAAAAAATGAATATTTTATAACTGATTTTTACATTTTTAATTCTCCTACTTATATAGTAATTTTAAAACATTTACAATAGATATTATTACCCATAATATTTCATTTTGAAATGGATATTAATCTCCACATTTCATTTGAATTATCACATTCTTAATACCTCCATTGATTTATCTACATTAAATCTATTCCACATGAGAATCGAAATATTATAAATTACTCATATAGTAACATGGTAAATACTATAATGTGGAGTGATTTTTCATTTTCATAGGTAAAAGGTACACATGAAACACCCACTACTACAACATAGTGATTTTGTTTCTCTCATTTCAACACTATTATTTGATCCACTATGTAAATAATCTATGATGACCAAAATTCCTATTGGAATTTCACTATGTCATTGTCTTTTCATCTACTAAAAATAAACGCTTATAAAACTATGGTGTATCCAACATCAAAATCTTATTTTATTCTTTTATCTTGTGGTGTGGGATTCCATTTAACTTTAAATAAATTATATTGAATCAAAAATGTGTTTTGATTTCATTACGAAGTATAATACATTAATAAAATCACATAAAAAATCCTTATGTCTTTATTCCTAAAAATATAAAGTATTATGGGTACTTCCACATAACTTTACATGGCCTCCAATTAACCCTTAAGTATCCTTTAATATTTTTGAGTGACCTTTAAATAACATTCATCATAACTGTATGTTACTCTATTTTTTCAGTGTTTACTTTACACTAATTTAGGAATAACATTAATTAATAAGTTTAAAATTATTTAAACATTTAATTATCTTATAATACCATTATGTAACTATTTATTAACCTTGACAAGTCTCTATAATTTTTAAGAAACCCTCAAAGAGCATGTGAAAGTGATAGACTACTATTTTATAGGTAATAATATAACTAATGGAATATAAAAAATATCATTTATAAAGTTATACATACCTTTATAAATGTGATTAAACTAGAATATTACCTTTAAATGGAATTTTAAATTTCTATAACACATTAAAAAACCTTTTAAATTCATTTCTGGGAACCTCCACCACTATAATAAATACTAAAAATATTTCATATATAGGTTTGATAACAAAGATAGTAAAGAGGCCCCATAATATAACAAAAACTATTGTGATAATCCAACAACATAATATATCAAAAATAAAAGAAAAAATAAACAAGGATCGTGTGGCTAATACAAAAACCTAAATAAAAAATAATGGAGAATCACCCATAATTTCTCTAGCCAATACATCGCCATGTGACATACATTTAACACTACTCCCAAAATAAAGAAGATTATGAAATTGTTAAAAATAACCACCATATTATGTGTCCCCTTTCCATTTACATTTATATTCATAATGATGTCTATATACACCCAAAGGAATATGTAAGGTGTGAGGAAAATTCATAGTTGGTTACCACTATGAATCTGTAAAACGTCATCGATAATGAAAATAAATAATTCTAATTTGGAAAACATTACATTTTTAAATACTCACTTGGTTTAAAAATAAAAATAAGTTATAAAGAATTTATTAAATAATTTTTTAATTATTAAATTTGAAAAATTCTAAAATAACATGAACAAGTAAATTATCATATGTAATCATGAGAAATAGGATATAACTATAATAATAATATCAAAATAGGGTAAAGGTTATATAATGATATCATATCTCATTATGCACAACACAAACAACATGGTCTACAGCATAAATCCCAATAGGTAACTTGGACTCACTCCGAGAACACTAAGCTAGTTTATGTGAACCTAAAATTTCCCACAATCCGTTATAGTATATATAGGTTACATATTTAATCCCTTTAGATATAATGGTCTAACTAGGATATAAACCCTAGATAAAAACAATATATTGTATGGTAGCACTCTTATAGGCTTCCAACATGCACCCAAGGTCTTATATGTGCAACCCATAATCAATTCACTAAATCAGGGATGCCCTAATATCAAATAAAAATCCAAAAGTTATAAAATAAATGTCAAATAAAAAATTATATCCTTTCAATAAATCCTAGGAAATATCATCCCAAGATCTTTCTATTTTAAATCTAATTTTCCTAAAAACCATTTAGATTGAAATTACCCATTAAAAATTTTTCTAAAACACATCATAAGTTTAAATCTGGTTTTAATTCAAAACCCATGTGAAACCCCAATTTATCCAACATAATTAATAATAATAATATTAATGAATAAACATAAATCATACCTCAAAAAAATTTAATAATATTTTAGAAATAAAAATAAAATCAAACCAGAGATACCTAATTATTCCAAAGTAAATATTTATATATATAAACACATACCTAAAATTTTGAGAAAAATTATAAGATGGTACTTCCACGTTGATGAAAATATTCTATGTATTTTCTTCTACTAAATAAGGCCCCGACCATAAACAATACAAAATATTGAGTTTATTCAAGAATTTAATTTCATTAACATTGTAGTACTTTTCAGTTTTATAGTTTTAGATAATTAATCCATAATTAATACATAACATCCCATAATCATACAATAGAATACCACCAAACTAGTATCCATTTTTTCAACTAAAGGAAACCCTTTTAAAAAAACATGATTTCTTTTGTTGATAAAAATATTCATGGATTATTTATTTCTATTAATCATATTTATACCATATGAAATGATTTAAAAAATATTAAATGTGCATAAAAGTTTTAGTAAGGGATATAAAATAAATAAAGAAAAATACTAGTTCAATAAAACTATAAACCCATGAAATCATACATTTCACCCAAAAAACATAATCTCATTAGCATGCCTCTTGAAATCATTTTATTATTGAAAAACTCATTGAAATCATAAATCCTAATGGTAACTTATAGAATACATATTATACTTACATTTTTTCTTTCATAACTACATAGTGATTAAGCTTCATGATTATGTTTGTAATACCCATCATAGTATATTCGCTAAAACTCTTAAGATAAACTTTATCATGTAACGTTGTCTCATTACCCAATGCATTTGAGATATATCATGAGATCACCCACCCTCAGTTTATCATAGAACCACTAGTATACATAAATAATTCCCAATAACAAAAACATTGTCATAATATATATATCATGCTTAAAGGAAAAATAACATTTCCACATTAAAATAACAAGATAACATTTCAATATATTAAAAAATCAATATATTCACAAAAAAATTCTCAATAAAAATATACCTAAAAAGTAAATATGGTATTAATTTTACATAAAAAAATCAAGGATTATATTGGAAGTCTAATATCAAAAAATAGTTGCGGTGGCATAGAATTCAATTTCACTATATACGATAACAAAACATTCCTTTGGTCATTTTCTACGGATAGTCAAACATTCTATATAAAAATATTACATTTAAAATCACTGAACAAAATTAAATATATAAATAGAAAATAATATGTTAAAAAGTAATTTCACACGTATGAGTTGAACTACATAATAAAGAAGAATAAATTTAACCCAAATAATGAAAATTGGATTAAGAAATTATCTTACCTCAAGTTTGACTTGTCTAATAAACTCTTTATCATCATGAATAATAAAATTAGGTTAATTCATAATTTATTGAGAACCAATATCACGTTTATTATTTCTTTTATATCATTTATTATCATGTTATAACAATTACATAATTATTTATTATTTCGTTGGATGTTTGGTTGATATTCGGTAATTGAGTAAAAAATGAACTTGGTATGATGTCAATAGTCCATGTGGTCATAAGTGCATTATCTCTAGAATATAAAACAAGATATAAATATATTATATGATCTTTAAATATGATTTTATAATAATCTTTGAAGATAAACTAAAAACACCATTCATTAAGAAGATAGGTCATACGTATGCAAGTATGCTATTTTGGCTATTCTTGTCTTATTGAAAGAGTACAATTAAATGAAAATTATATAATTTTGTATACATATATGATATCATTATATTAAAATTAATATTTCATTTATATCATATATTATTACTAAAAAATCCTTAATACATTCCATGTGATATGTGAACAAATCAATTCATATTGAGGAGGCGGTACTCCACACATCCCCGAATGAAGTTATCGTATTACAACAATATATAAAGCATGATGGTATGTTTAATATAACATATCCAAAATATGAAACTAGTTATAACATAAATATTGAAATATTAAATGACCATAATAATTCTTTTAAAACCATCCAAGAAGGAGATAAATTAAAAGGAACAAAAACATTATCCATTGAGGCGATTAACCAGCATAAAATGGAGAAAATTTTTATTTCATATAATAGGAGAAGGTAAAAATGAAATAGATATAAGATATTAAATATGAAACATAAAACTCTAATATATACATGATTCTAGAGTAATCATGCATCTATTGATTAAGGAGGTTATGAGAAAGTAGAAAAAGAAATAAACTAAGAGTGGTACTTTGAGGAAATTACCTCTTCAGTATCTCCTTCATTAATGACTCTTGATGACATTGGATTTGTTATTTTTGTGAGACCAGAACCAATTTTACATGGGTAGAGGGAGAAGGAGAGGTTTTTTCAGATATTTTAAGAGATAAAATGTTTTTTTCGACATAGGGTGGTGGAGATATGGTATTTATACTTGAGGAGTGGTGGGTTCAAGTGATTAATTTAATGATTATTTTGTATTAAAATCCTTCCTTATAAAGGTGGTAATAATTTTCATGACATTTTCATATATTTATTGTTCTATATCCAATTTAGGGTTTATCCGCACCTCAAATAACCATTAATTGTTGTATTTGTTAGGTATGTTAATATTTAAACTCTTAACATTAACCCTTTCAAAATTTCACTTTTACTATGGTAAATAATTTTTTTACCATAGAAAATTTTTTATACATAACAATAAAATTAATCATACAACCTAATTTGGAACTCCTGATTTAAAAAATGGAAATAATTTTATCTAATAATACTCATATAATTGGGAAAATATTATTTAAAATTAATTACGCAAATAAAACTAAAAAGTGGGGTTTTAAAATGAAACAATCAACTGTTTGGAATGTTTTAATATATATTTTCAAAATGGAATTAATTCTAATAAAAAAATTGAATTAAATTATAAAAACATATTTTAATTAAACACCAAAAACAATTAAAATAATAATATAACTATATAAATAAATTTTATGAAAATCAGTTTGGAATAAAATTACTATATTTTTCACTATTAATTTAAATATTAATGTATTTAGAGAAATACCAAAAATTTATCCAGACTAAATTTTGATGTCTTTATTCCAAAGAATATGTTTGTTTTCTCAGATATAACGTATAAGGTAGTGAAAACCAGATTTAAAATAGATTCTCCATCAAAATGGGATAAAACTACGTTTTAAAAATATTAGAATTTTTATGCCTAAAATTAGATTTATTTTTATTTTAATCAAAAAAAAATTATTGGAATAGATTAAAAACATTTACTAACATCTTTAATCATAATATATATTTTTCTTTTAATATATACCAATAAAATTTCTATGCCTGAACTAACATTTAAAATAATAATATTAATAATGTATTATTTTTCAATATAACTCGGTTTTGAGTGAAACAAAAGATTTCAGAGAAACATGTTCTTCTGTGTCGAGTAAGCTATTGGACATACCATCTCCATTAAGGTAAAATTTTATATCTAATTAATAAATATTAATAGATATGAAAGGTGTATTATTTTTTAATTATCGGGGATGTTACATCCTTCACCCTTTTAGAAACTACATCCTCGCGATTTTATCACGTATAAATTAAGTAGGGGTAATTCAACTTCATAGAATTTTAATATTCCTATGTTGCCTCTTAAACCATATAGTTTTTTTCAAAAACTTTAACATGATGAATCTCCTTATGCAGTAACAATTTCTCTATATAGTCAACAATCTGGATAGGGTGTTCCTCAGAAGAAAGATTCTCTTCCAATAGAACTACCTCTAGACTCCGAAAATGAGATGAATTCAATATATACTTTCTAAACATTGAATCATGAAAAACATTGAGTAAATTGGATAAACTATGAGGTAAATCCACTTGTTAGGAACCTGATCCATCTTTATATAAAATTTCATGAGGTCCAATGACCTATAGAATAAGCTTCCATTTTTTACCAAAACAAATAACATTTATCCAAAGAGAATCTTTGAGAAAGACATGATCACCTACCTCAAAATAATGATACATAATCCAATTATCCAAATTACTTTTTTCCCTGCTCGATCTATCCTCATATGCTTCTGAATCAATTAAAATATTTTCTATATCTTCTACCAATTGTGTTTCCATCAACTTCTTTTCATCTACTTTGTCCCGAAAAGCAGATGTTTAACACTGATTTCAATATAATGCCTCAAATTGTGCCATCTGTATACTAAAATGAATATTATTATTATATGAAAACTCAACCAAATAAATATTGTGATCCCAACATCCCTGGAACACCATTAAACCTTCTCATATCATATCCTATAATGACTGAATTGTTCAATTTAACAGCCCAATTGATTGAGGATGAAAAATAAAATTTAATTTAATTTAATACCCAAAAACACGAGAAGTCCTTTCCAAAAGTAATAAGTGAACCTCAGATTAGAGGAAAATACAATAGAGAGAGGTACTCCATGTAAACTAATAATCTCTTTCAGATACAATAGATAATTTGTTTCTAGAGATAATATATCATTAATTTTTTTAAAATGAGATGATTTAGTTAATCTATCAAAAATAACTCAGTTTCCATTGTTTCTTCAAGAAGTCTTTGGAAATGCCACTATGAAATACATGTATATATTTTACCATTTCATATTTGGATCTATAAAAGGCTAAATCATCCCCTTCATAAATTTTTATTCTTAATTATCATTTTAACATGTTAAACACATCATAGTAAAGTAAAAAATAACTATTTTAACTCCATCCCACTAGTAATACTCTTGAAGGTGTATGTACAACCTTGTACTTAAGGGATGAACTAAAAATAGATAACAATAAGCTTTATATAATAACTCTTTCTTCAACTGTGAATCACAAGTCACACATAACCTCTTTCCAAATCTCAAATCACAATCTATATCGATTTTATATTTGGGTAAGTTACCATTATGAACCAATTCCTTCTTTTTTTGCAACTCATTGTCTTCCTTTTCACATTCCTAATTATGTCTGGTAGAGATTATTTCATTAATACCTAAAAAATAGAATAATTTCATGCACCAATAACTTCCATGAAAAATTTCATCAAAAATTAAAAAAAGTTTCATATTACAAACATAACATTGTTACTGCATCATTAATTTTATGAATTGAGCATCAACCACTTCATTTTATATTCTTATATGGAAATGAATCATGAAATCATAATCTTTGATTACTTCAACCATCTTCTTTTTCTTGTGTTAAATAATTTTTGAGTGAATATATACATCATTCAATTGTGGTCAGCATATATTTCACATTTTACTCAATACATATGTTGCCTCCAAATTTTTTAAATCAAAAAAAATTTCAGCTAATTCCAAATCATGCGTAGGGTAATTTAACTCATGAATTTTCTGCTAATAAAAATACTATGTAATTACCTGATCATTCTGAATTATAACACTACCAATTCCATTTAATGAATCATCATTGTAGATAATATATTCACAATTTCTGGATGGTGGATCCAAAAATGGATAATTCTAAAATATTTTTTAAATTCATGAAACAAATCATCAGATTATTTTCTCTAAATGAACATAACACCCCTTTGAGTTCACCTAGTCATTGGGATAGATAACCTTTCAAAAAATTTATTAATCCTCTATTAATATCCTTTTATAGTATGAAAACTATTAATCTGGGATATATTTTTTGTCAAGCCTATTCTTCAACAAATTTCTTTTTATAATGATCAATAGTTAAACCATCATCATAAATAATGTGACTAAGGAATTAAATTTTTTTAACCAGTACTCACACTTTTTGAATTTACCATATTGTTTCATTTCTTTTAAGGTTTAAAAAATAACCCTTAGATGACTTTCATGCTCCTCTTTACTTTTATAATATATCAAAATATAATAAATAAACATGAATATATATTATCCAATAACGTAAAGAGTATTATATTCTTAATATCCATGAATAAAGAAGCTGCATTAGTCATCCCAAATTAAATAACTAAAAATTCAAAATGGATATATCTAGTAAAAACCATAGACTTTAGAATGTGTGATTCCTTTAATGTCAACTGATGCTACCCCAACCCCATGTGAACCTTTTAAAAAAAATCTCCAAAGTGCTGATCCGAAAAAAATCATAGATATGAGGAAAAGGATACCTATTTTTAATAGTGATGTTATTAAAGTCTCTATAATCAATTCAATGTCTCATTAAACCATCTTTCTTTTTAACAAACAAGAGAGGATCACCCCATTGTGATGTGATAGGTTGAATGAAACCTTAATCTAATAACATTTTCTATTACTTCTTCAACTCTAAAAGTTCAATTTGATCAATTCAATAAGGGGATTATGAAATTGGATTATCAACAGGAATTACGTCAATAGTAAATTCAAATTCTAGATTAGGTATAACACAGAGAAACTGGTCATTAAAAACATTAACATATGCATTTACCACTAGCACATCATTTCTCTGAACAGCTCCTTTTTTCAACAATATGTGCTAGATAACATTCATTTCAATCTTTTAATAGTTTCTCATCTTCCTAATATTTCATCAATGTTAAGAGTTCATTCTTGTAAACAAATTGAATGTCTTTTTGAATAGAATCTTCATAATCTCTATAGTCAATATTAACATGGTAGATCAAAAAACAATCCATACCCAAAATAACATCAAAATCTTTAAGAGTCAAAATAAAAAGGATTAAATGTAAATTCTTTCCACAGAAAAATATAGTAAAATTATTATAATTTCTTTTTACAACAACATTTACCCTAGTGGTTTTTATAATAAGTTCTAGATTTATTTCATGAGGTGGAATTGGAAATTTTTTTGAAAATTTCTCAAAAATTTAAGAATGTGTAGAACATGAATTAAACAACACATTGGAATAATTTGAGTGAACAAAAAATATACCTAATACCACTACATTTGATGGCCCAATATCCACTGAAGTAGTTGCAATGGATTTCACCACTCCTTTATGCTAATAGTCTGGATACTTACCCTCATTCAAGTTCTTCATCAGACACTAATTTTCATAATGACCCTTCTCATTTCTATTATAAAAAATTAATGACTATAAATCATATTTTTACAACTCTCATTATCTTTTTTTGTGAAATTACATGCCCTAGGCCCCATTTTACAACAATAAAAAAACATACTAGAATTCAATAGGCATGCCCAAGTATTATTTTTACCCTAAATTTCACTAACTATAAACGTAATTATTTTACCATATGAATTTTTTAAAGAATTCATGCCTTTTTTAGGCCACCTCAACCTATTATTCTATTATTTTTTCAAAGAACATATGATCATCGAAAAACTCCATTTTATCATTATCCTCACATTGAACATGTTCTTTTACTTTTGTACTCACAAGTATATAATGCCCTTCGAATAATTGGATTTAATCCTGAGTAAATAAGATTTATTTTACTATCAAGATCTCAGATTAAATATTGATCTTTCCTTTCTAGTATAGTGAATTTTTATACATAATAATCCATCAAGTCATTATCCAGCTTTAATTCCAAGAATTCTTTTTTTATCCTAAGTCGAATCGCCTTAAGAAAAAATTCCTCAAGAAATTTAGTTTCGAATTCATCCCACTCAAGACCATCAATATCCTCTTTTTTCTAGATATTATAAACCATAGACCACCACTTTTCGGATTCACCTTCAAAATGGTAAATAGTGTGTTTAACCTTTTTATTATCTAAACAATCCATGACATCAAAAATCTTTTATAGTGCTTTAATCCACCCTTCAGCTATCATGTGGTCAGATGACCCTATGAATGAGGTTGGATTTTTCCTCATTAAATGGTCCAATAATGAAATATTCTTATATGGTTGATCTATCGGATCTCATGCATGCATACCACAACTATTTATAAACTAATCTAACTACTCAATCACTGCAAAAAACTATTCAGTTCTGATTTTTATCATCTCCACTTTCTTATTAGAAAGATTGTCTTCTTCTTGATGTCATCCTCACATATATTCCATGTTTCCTCTATGTAAAACCATTCTTAACAGAAAATACCACAGATGAATAAATTTGGTAATCTTCAAATTATATATCATTAAAAATTTATAAGGAAATAAAAATAATTAATTGATATTCTATAAACAATATACTAACCCCTAATGTTATCAAAATTCACCTCTAATACATATTATAAGGCCCCAGCCATAAACATTACGTAATATTGAGTTTGGTCAAGAATTTAATTTCTTTCACATTGAGGATAATTTCAGGTTTAGTGTTTTATAGATTCAATCCATCATTAATAAATAACATCCCTTAATCTATCTAGAGGATACTATGATGATATTATAAAAATTTCCAACAAAGGAAACACTTTTAAAAATAAAACACGATTACTTTTTGTCACGACTCATCCCTCGGGGCCCATGTCATGACTACCCCAAACCCGTCTTCCATAGGCCAGGGGTTGGAAACATGCACCAAAAAGTATTTTCCTGAAAACGGTAAGGCATTGCCTCAAATCCTGTACACACACAACCAGGTTACACTATACAAATTAAAACCCTACGGTAGAGTAAGGAGAAACCAAAACAATTAACCTCAATTATTTGTAATAGTAAGTACAGAAATTAAAGGTTTTTGAATACAAGACCAACTGAAAATATACAACTAAAATAGAAAACATAAAACAACTCCTATGATCACCCATAATGGATCCTACCTGAAGGGTAGGTATAACTCATCTGCACTGCTCTCCATGTCATCCAGTCTCCTCTAAGTACCACCTGTTCTTGGCTTCTACTGTCACATTTGAGCTGATCATCATCTACACAAGACATAATAATTTGTGGCCGGATTCTGTGTTGGGGTAAGTATAATAATAATCTGTGGGGACCTCAAGACCCCCAATGGTCTTTCATAATTCTATAGAGGAAAAACGCATAATGCAAGATCTCAATCACAAAGCACAAATAAAATGACATAGCTCAAACCAGGTTTAAATGAAGTATAGAAGTACATATGATTAGTCACGAAGCTATATCATCTTATTCTATCACGAGGTACTACTACTGAATATACATAGTCTCTCCCACACATCATAGATAGGTGCTAACCCCGAAAGACCCCAAAAGGATTAAACCCACCATGATTCGATAGGTACTAACCCCTGCTGACCCACACAGGATATGACCCACACAAGATCGACATGTGTTGACCCACACAGGATTGCTACGCACTAACCCACATAGGATTGGAATGTGCTATCCCCCTCAAGATCACAGAGTGCTTACCCATACAAGAACTGACCAATATAGTATTAGTGCTGATCCACACATGATCACTAGTACCAACCGATGTACAAATTATCTCCAACCTTTTCCTCACTACTAGCCACTGGATTCCCTCTCATAGTACGCATGATTCTAGGATAACCTCTCATAAATCCATCCGTCATATTTCAACCAGAAAAAATACACATGAATAAGTAACCCAATGATATGTCACGTCATAAGGGTCCCAATTCAATAGACATCATGTCAACCAAACGCTCAGTCTGTACATTATTGGCATTTTTGTAGTGAGAGTACAGTTGGATTCAGAGTCGATATAACACATTAGTACACCAAATTTCTCATAAAATCTCATGGAATATCTCAAAAGTACGGTCTCAATCCAAGGATCATAGAGCCATAGACTATTCGTCAAATGGACATCTGTTTCGCAAGTTATGGTCACTTAACCGTATCTGGGCCCGAGGGGGGTCTGGGTCCTGTCCAAGCCTGTCGGGCTGACCCTGCCCAACCTATCCTGGGTGAAATAACCCATTCCTGGTCAGCCTAACCCATTCCATGTCCAACCAATCCCGGTTGGGTCAGGTCGTGGTGAGCGGGGCCCATTGGGCCGCAGACCAGCATGGCCGACCAACATGGTGCGATCTGGCCTTCTGGCGTGCCCTTAATGGGGCACACGGTCTGCCTGCTAAATGGCTCAAAAAAGATGTTTCCCTCCCTTTTTGGCATCTCCAGTTGGTGGTGCCTCATCATCAGCAGGTTCCACAGGGAGTGGGTCCCAACCTTTCCCCCCTCCGCGACTTCAAATTCGCGGCTCTTCAACACGGAGCATAACGACACCCCCCCTTTGTAGACGTCACAACATGATGTCAAAGCTGCCCTCTACGGCATGTGACAACACTCTGCCTGCTCTCATTGCACCATTATCGCACCGATGGATCTTTTTTGTGGCTCTGACGATGTTCTAGATCTCCGTTTCCACTCCCACATATGCTTACGGGTCTCTTGGGATGCCATCATCATATCATGACCCACTACATTGCAATGTCATCAAATTGATGAAACCCATCCTAGAAGTACGCCACATGAATGAAGCGATGGAGGGTTTGGGTGTTGTTTTTTTCAGCCTACGCCCTCTATATTAATATGATAACAAGCAGGAAAATATTTTTCTATCAATAAAGATAAAATAAACTCCTTTCAAACAAAAACTCTACCTCGAGATCCATTGGAGGTGTAGCGGTTGTGGCAGGAGGAGTGACCCCATTGGATGGAGTCATCAGCGATCATAGATCCTGGATCGTAGCCACCTGAGAATCCATGCTCTGTTAGCGGATGTTGGCATAATACATTACAAGAGTTTCCCCATTTGAAGAAGTTGTTCCAGAACCCCACACCGAGTACCATTTAAATGGGAGGGGGAATGGTCAGCAAAACATTGAGGAATTAATGAGGTTCATTAAATAAACTAATGAACCCCTTTTAATTCACAAAGGTGGAGTTTAGATGTTTATGATTCAAGCCAATAAATGTCTTGAAATGTCACTATTCCCACCATCATCACTCATCCATTAGTGAAAAATAAAATTCAATAAAAAATTCATGTTATTTTATATTTCTTTAAAAATTTCTAAAACTATCTTTTTTTTAGACCTACTGCAGTCCAAGTATGGCATCCCTTAAGAAAATATGAGTGTTTTAGATTTAATGGTGTCCTCATATTTGAATTCTGAGCATCTATTCAAAAGATAAAAAATTATTACTACACGTTTACTAAACGTACTGTAAAAAATTCAGAAATTCATTTTGGGCACACCGGGCCTCAGAATCACGCACCATTAATTTTTACAGACTTGTAATAATCCCAAATAATTTAGAAAATTTAAATTGAATTTTTTGGTCTTTATATTCTCCCCACCATAGGAATGTTAATCCCCAAAATATACAATAAAACTAGGGGACCAAGTTGGGGTACTGATCACGCATTTGAACCTCCCACTCCCATGTGCTCACTAAGAGATTCCCTTTCTTCCATCAAACTCAAACTAGAGGAATCGACCACCCATGAAGGGCCCACTCATGTTGATCTTCTCACTCCACTAGGAACTATGGAATCTTCACCCCATCATCAAATTCCATCTCTCCCCAATCGATAACATGTGATGGGTCTTGCACGTATCTCTTCAGTTCTGACATGTGGAATACATTATCAACCCGATGCATCTATCAAGGAAGATCAAGATAGTACACCACCTCACCTACTATGTGTAGCATCTTAAAAAGTCTGATCAATCGTGGAGATATCTATCTTCCATGGCCAAACATTCTTAATCCTTTTTTGGGTAATACCTTATAAGAAGACATTTTATCCCTCCTCAAACTCCAAGGGTCTCTATATCCAGTCAACATAAGATTTATTCTATCTTAATGAAGTCTTCATAAACTCCTAGATGACCTGCACCTTCTCTGTGGTAGAATGTGCTAACTCTGGACCCATAATTGGGGACACCCTTTTGTCTATCGAGCAAAGAGGTTATTTAAAGGTCTTTTTACAAGTCCTACAACGTTTCCATGATGATGGTTGAGTGATAAATGTTGTTGTATGAAAACTCCATCAGGGGCATGTGGTCCTCCCAACTGTGACCAAGATTAAAGACACAAGCCCAAGTCATGTCCTTAAGTATTTGAATGGTCTGATCTGTCTGACCATATTTCTGAGGATGGAAGGTGGTGCTCAATCATAGCTGAGTCCCAAATGCCTCTTACAATCCCTTCCACAAGAGGGATGTTAAATGAGTGTCACAATCTAAGTCGATATTGGATGGAACCCTGTGATGTCATATAATTTATTGTATGTAGAGATTCCCCAAGATCTCTACTGATCCCTGGTCTCGGATGGGTAGGAAGTGCACTTACATGGTGAGTTGGTCAATGATCACAAAGATGAAATCACGGCCCCTGAATGTATGTAGTATCCCCGTCATGAAGTAAATGGTCATACCATTCCACTTCCCCTATGGTACCTCTAGTGGTTGAGATAATCATGATGGTACCTAATGGTCGGCCTTCACTTGCTGACAAGTGATACATTCAGATAAAAACCATTCAACTACCTTCTTCATCCCTGGACCCCAGTACTATCATCGGAGATCCTGGTACATCTTCACCACTCCAGGATGTACTTCTAAAGGGGATGTGTGTAACTCCATCAACACCTCATCTCATAGTGTCACTGTCACCATAGTGAGTCCTATGAAGAGGATGATGTTATCCCCACCTTTAGAAAACCTATCAGGAGCATGTCCTGAGGATATCTGAGCACATTAGGCCTCATAGTCTATCTTCCCAAGTTGTGCCTCCTTGACTCACCAAAGGAGTGGGAGAGTAATTTTCATAGAGTGTTGGTAACCTGCTCTATCTCTATCCATGAACGATATCTATAACGCGGTTAGCTGCTATGTTTCCTCACTTAGTAGCTGTAAGCCAGACCTCCTTCTGAGTGTGTCTGCTCCAACTTTCCCCATCCGAGGAGTATAGACTATCTCAAATTCATAGACCTAAGGAAACTCTAGCCATATTCTCTATCTCGGGTTCAGGTCCTTCGGTGAGAAGTTATACATGAGACTCTTCTTATCATATTAAATAATAAATTGTTCACTAATCAAGTAGTGTCACCGCATCTTCCATGCAATGACCACTGCTAGTAATTCCACGTCCGGGGTAGCATAGTTTTTCTCATGTTTTCTCGACTGCTATGAGCCGTAGGTGATCACTACTCACTCCTGGAATAGGACACAAACTAGTACGGTCCATGATGAGTTGCCGTAGACTACATACCCAACACCCTCTTCTGGTAGCCTCAAGATGGGGGCACTCATCAGTCTCTACCTCAGCTCCTAAAAACCCTGTTGGCACATCTCTGTCCACAAGATTGGTTTCCCCTTATTCGTCAAGGCTTCCAAGGGTACCTCTACTCTGGATAAGTTAGGTACGATTCTTTGGTAGTACTCATCCAATCCCATGAAACTTCATGACTTGGTCACACTCCGGGGTGGCTCCCAAGAATGTGTTGCCTCTATCTTTTCCAGATCCACTATAACTCTAGCCTCTGAGATAACGTTCCCTAATAAGTGGTATTACCATATCCAAAACTAGAACTGTGAGATATTTCCATAATGATGGTGCTCTCTAATTGTATCTAGAACTATCATCAGGTCCTCACCATTCTCCTTCTCTAATACTGAGTATATCAAGATGTCGTCGATCAAGACCACCACAAAGAGATTATGGTATGGCTGAATGATCATGTTCATGATCCCCATGAAAACTTAAGGTGCATTGGTCACACAAATAAGAATCACCAAGAACTCATAATGGTCATACCAACATATTAATGTTTTTTTTGATATGTCCTTGTCTCATACTCTAAGCTGATAATAGCCTGATCTGATGTCAATTTTGGAAAATCATCGAGCTCCCTTCAGCTGGTCGAAGAGATCATCGATCCTCAGGAGTGGATACTTGTTCTTCATGATCACCTGGTTCTGGAACCAATAGTCCACACAAATCCTCAAGAACCCATATGCCTTCATGGAAAACAATATTGATGATTCCCATGCACTTTATGTACCCCTTTCCCTACAAGTCCTCCAGCTGTACCTGTAACTCCCGAAACTCCATGGGAGCCATCCGATATGAACGTCTAGATATCAATGCCATTATGGGGTAAAAGTAAATTTAAAAGTCTACCTCTATGCATGTAGGTTCACTCAGAACATCATCAAGAAATATATCATCATACTGGTCCACAACTACAGGATATCTCGGACTCCACACATCAACTACTCTGAGGGTGAGGCTAGCCAACTAGTCATTGATCGACTACACACTCCTACGATAATGTCTATGTGTGGTGAAAAGGTTTCCTTATCACCAGTGAAGGAAAACCTAATCCCATACCCATGGACACACCACACCTTGCTCCTAAAATAGTCAATATAATAATTGGCTATGGATATCTATTACATACACAAGATGACGGAATAAGTGATTAACGATGCTACTTGGAGATTCCAGCTAAAGATCGTTCCTACTAGAGTAAGCTCACAATATCGGCACCAGTGTGTAATCATCAAATCTTCTTCTGTAGGAGTCTCTATTCTTAAGGATCAACCCAACGGCTCCATCAGAATCTCTGAGATCTGAATGAGTTTCATGGAAAGGAAAGAGTTATTGGAACTTCTATCTATAAATACTGCATCTGGGATAGAATGGACATAGATAGTACCTCTAATCTTATATGAAGCACCCTATTAGTAGGATTCTGCTACATGATGTTGTGATCACCACTTTCCACCTGATCCATGTGTTCGGGGTGGACCTCCTGGTGGTGGTGGTGGCAGAACCTAAAATTGTCGCCCATTGCCTGCTTCACAGCATGCTCCTCTTCCTTATCATCCGCCCTGCGAACCACGTCACTCAAATATCTACCTCTGTCTTATAAATCCTTTAACTGTTTAATGATCATTTTTATGGCGGTTCAGGCAGTCATAAGCCCTGTGGCCCTGCCCGCACACGTGAAGCAAAATTTTCCTCCCAGTTGACCTTCTCTTCCTTGTGATCTTTGAACATTCGTCCTTGCATCCTATTGTCATCCACTGGTGGGTCTAGCCCACTTGGACCACTATTTAATCTTTTTACTTCCTCTAATGGATTACATTTCTACCTTTCATCTCATGGTGGCTCTCCCCATTGGTGCCTGCTGAGTTATAATTCTTTCCACAAACAATTCTCTCTCAAGCACTCTATCCTGCATTGGAATATCCATCCAAATAATCGATGCTCTGATCTTCCCCCAGAGACCCTGCTCAAAGGTCCGGGCCCAAAAGAATGAGTCTCATACCATGTCGGTGGAGAATTGCGAGAGGTCAGTAAATCTCGCCAAGTACTGGTCTACTATCACGCTTTATTGATGTAAGTGAAGAAGGTTCTGAATATGCACAGAGCATTGTGTCACTGGAAAAAACTCCACCTTGAAGAGGCTCTCAAAGTTCCTTCGAGGTGAGGGTCAACTCATCATGTGTCTTGAGTGTCAGGATCCACCTTCTCCCTATTTTTTCCTGGAAGATGAAACCATCTAGGATAACCTTTTACTCATTTGGTGTCTCAACCATGTGAAAAACTCTAGGCACAGCCTCCAGCCAGTCCTCTGCTATATGGGGATCTATCACAAGTTGAATCCTCAGAGGCCAATGTCTATGGAACTTTTGCAATGCGCTCAGTTGATATTCAAGGTCAGGTGGAGGGGATGGTGGAATCTACTACCCAATGGGTGGTGGTGCTTCTAGTGCACCACCCAAAGGTTCCAACACGTTAAGAGGTCCATACACCAATGCATAGTCGCATAGTGGGCTGTCTTCAAGTACTCTCTCAAGAATCATCATGGGATATCTACATGGTGGCATCTTGAAAATAAACAGGTTTTCCTTGTTCAATAAGTTATACCTAGTGAGCTGACATAAAAGAGATCAACGTAAAACCATTTCCATAATACACGCAATTAGTGTTTTCATGCACCGAGATAGAAATCAGAATTCAAGGTCCTAGTGTATGGATACGTTGTCCACTGCACCAACACTGAATTCCCTAAACTGAAAACCATTCTCAAAACATTAAACACTATTTCTTGATAAAAAAGATCATACTATTAGTTCTTTGGTTGAACTGACTCCTTTGATACCAACATTTCACTACTCGTCCCCCAATGCTTGTGTCGTGACTACCCCAATCCCACCTTCCATAAGCCATGGGTTTGTAACTAGAACCAAAAAATAATTTTGCAAAAATGGGAAGGTATTTCCTCAGAACCTGTACACATAGAAGCAGGGTACACTACGCAAAGTAAAACACAAAGAAAGAGTATGGTGAATCCACAATTAAGTGTAATAGTATGTGTGGAAAGTAAAGAGGATATAAAACAAGCCAAACTAAAAAAGATACAACTAAAATAGAAAGTAGAAAATAACTCCTATGATTTTACACCATGGATACTACCTGATGGGTAGGTACAACTCGTCATTACTACTCTCCACGTCAACCAGTCACCTCTGTGTACTGCCTGTTCCCTACTCCTATAGTCTCAGTCAAGTCGCCCGTTGTCTTCATAAGACATAACAAGGTGCAGGAAATTCCTATGTAGGGGTGAGTATAACAATACTCAGTAGGGACAGACAGACCCTCTATGGTATCTCATAATTCTACTAAGGAAACAATCACAAGCCATGATCTCAATCACAAAGCACAAAGTAATAGACACAGCTTAAACCAATTTTATGTGAAGTATAGGAGTAAAAATGATTAGTCGTGAAGATAGATCATATTATTCTTTCAAGAGGAACTACTGATGACCACACATAGTCTGACCCACACTGGATTGATAGGTATTAACCCCTGTAAGACCCACATAGTATCCAACCCGCCAGCCATCGATAGGTATTAACCCCCACTAACCCGCACAAGATCTTACCCACAAAATATCTGTATGCACTGACCCACACATGATCATTGAGTGATGACCCACATAGGTTCTAACCCACATAGGATTGGTGAGTGCTAACCCACACGGGTTTTGACCCACACTGGATCGCTAGGTACTATCCTCTATATGATCTGTCTGCAACCTCCACCTCACTACTAGCCACTAGATTCCTGCTTATAGTACGCTTGATTATGGGGGAACCGGTCCTCAAGCGATCGTTCATATTTCAACTGGGAAAAATAATAACTAATAAGTAACCTGATGATCCATCACGTCATAAGGGTCCCAATGAAACAAACTGTGTGTCAACAAGACACCCGGTCTGTATGATATTGGCATTTTAGTGCTGAGGGCCCTCTTGGATTCAATGTCGATCGAACCCAACCGTACTAAAAAATTCTCAAAAACTAACATGAAGTATCACAAAGAGATTATATCTCTCCATAGATCCTAGTTCCGTAGACGGTACGTCAAATGGACATCCAGTTCGCATGTTACAGTCACTAAAGCGTATATGGGAATGAAGTAGGTCTGTGTCTGGTCCGACCTTGTTGGACCGTCCCGATCCAGGTCATTCCCGGTCGGCCCGCCCACTGGGAGCAGCCCCCCAGGTGACGTGGACTAGCTTGTTAGCACGCCCCGCATGGGGCGTGCATTGCACCTGTCGAATATCTCAATAGAGTCACTCTAATCCCTGAATGGCGGTGCTACATGGTGCCATCTCGTCACCTGCAGGACCCGCAAGGAGTGGGTCCCGACCATCACCACCACCGCGGCTTCAATGTTTCAACCCTTCAATGGGGAGCGTGATGGTGTGTCGCCTCCACCTCCACAGTCAACCGAGTATTGGCCTCCTTTGTATCCATTGTGGCATGCTCTTTTGGATCCCATTTGCGGCTTGTGGCGATGATTTGCCTTCTGCCCTAGCGGTCGGCTGATGTCGGCCACCACATTAGCATATCTTTCACAGGGCTCTGTTGACGCTCCAGAGTTCCGTTTCCACTCGCTTATGCTCCTATGGGTCTCTATAAATTATGTCTTCATTGTGTGACCCAATGTTTTGCATTTCTGTCAAATTGAGGTAACTCATCCATTAAGAACGAAAAATGAACGAAGCGGCAGAGGGTCTGAGGCTTGTTTGTTCCCCCCCCCCTTAGCGTTAAGATGATAACATGTGAGAGAATATTTATCATTCATTAACAATTAAATAAAATCATTTCAAACAAACCCCTTTCCTCATGATCCCTTGGAGTTGTCGGGTTTGCGGTGGGCAGAGAATCCACATTGGATGGAGTCGTCGACGTTCGTCAATCCCAGGTCGTTGTCGCCCGACTTCCATCTTCCATAGGTGGATGTTTATGAAGTACTTTGGCAAAATTTTTTCATTAGAAGAATCTATGCCAAAACCCGACCCCATGCTCAATTTAAATAGTCATTGGAAAGTTGAACAATGAATTGAGTAATTAATGAGTCTCAATAAATAAATTAATGAATGCCTTTGAATTCAGAATGGTGGAGTTATGTAGTTGATTAGTCAACCCATTAAATTTCTTGACAAGTCATTGTTCCCACCATATCATCTATTCCATTAGAGAAAATGAAAACACAATAACAATTACATGTTATTTTACTTTTCATTAAAATTTCAAAAAACTAACTTTTTCTCCCGATCTTCTTCGGTCAAAGTGAAGTTTCCCTTAAGCAAATCTCCACATTGAGGATTCAACAGTGGACTCAGATTTCAATTATGAGTACAAGTAAAAAAGATATAAAATTCCGATCAAGTGTTTATTTAACGTACCTTAAAAAAATTCAGAAATTTATTCAGGGAACACAGGGCCTTAGAATCACCTAACGTCAATTTTCGCAAACCCATAATAATCACAAATAATTTAATAAAAAATTATATGGGATTTTTGGGACTTTATACATTTCTTGATAAAAATAAACATGACTATTTATATTCTCTTAATCATCATTATACCCTAGGAAATGATTTTAAAAACATGGGATAATCACAAAAATCTCGGTAAGGGATATGATATAAATAAAGAAAAATGTTAGTCCATGAATACTATAAACCCATGAAATCATACTCTTTTCCTGCAAAAACATTTGCCCTTTAACATAACTTTTGAAATCATAAGTTTAATGTAAAACTAATAGAAATCATAAATCATTAAGGTGACCTTTGGAATCCATATCATACACACAATGTAACATTCATAACTTCATAGGGAGTCACCTTCTTGGGTTTTTTTGGAATACACATTATTGTTTATTCCCTAAATCTCTTTGGTTAAATGATATCATTCAACTCTATCTCATTAATCAATGCATTGGAGAGCTATCACGGGCTCACCCACCCTCGGTTTTTCAAAAAACCACTCGTATACATAAGAAATTACCAAGAACCAAATCATAATCACAGCATATAAATCATTAAAAAAGGAAAAAAATAACATTTCCATATTTCAATCACTAGATATCATTTCAAGATATTTATATAATCAATATATTCTCAAAACCATTATCAATAAAAAATATAAAAAGGAAATATGGTATTTATTTTCCTTTTAAAAACATTATTTCTTATAGAGGAAAATAAATATCAAATAATGGTTACTATATCAAAGATGTAATTGTCACCATATACGTTAAAAACATTCATTTTGTCATTTTGTATGGAAAGTAAAACATCCCATATAAAAATATTCCTTTCAAGTAACAATTAATGAAATTAAACATATAAATAAACAATAAAATATAAAAAATTTATTTCAAACATAAGATTTCAATTACATAATCAATTAGTATAAATTTAACCCAAAGAATAAAAACATTGATAAGAAATTCATTTTCCACAAGTCTGACTTGTCTTGTATAGTCTTTATCATCGTGAATAATAAAATTTTGTTAATATATATATTTTATTGAAAAAAATTCTCAAGATTACTAATTATTTTATATGAATTATTACCAATTTATAACAATTATATAATAATTTATGTTCGTGTCGGATGTTTTATTGATATTCGGTACTTAAGTTGAAAATGAATTGTGTATGATGTTAATAGTGCTTGTGGTTTAAGTCCATTATATACTGAATATAAAAGATGATATAAATATATTATATATTCAATATATAAGTATTTATAACAATCATTTAATACAATCTCAAAACACTGTTCATGGAGAAGGTAGGTCGTACGTATGCATTAACGATATATTAATTTTTTATATCATATTTAAAGATACAAATTAAATGAAATATACATAATTATGTATACATATATAATATAATTGCCATATAATTAATATGTAATTTTTATCACATATTTTTACTAAAACAATCCTTAATATGTCCCATGTGTTGTATGATCAAATAATATCATATGGAGGAGGCGGTAGTCCACACTTACCCCAATGAAGTTATCGTATAACAAAAATATGGAATGCATGAAGGTATGTTTTATATAACATATAAATAATTTTAATTAGGTTATAATATTAATATTAAAATATTATTTGACTATAATAATGTTTCTAATACCAACCATGAAAGTGTTAAGGTAAAAATATCCAAAACATTATTAACTGAGGCGATTAACCAGCATAACATGGACAAGAGTTTTATTTCTTTGAATATGATGAGGTGAGAAATAAAATGGATATGATATATTCCATTAGACACATAAAACTATAGTATAAACATGATTATGTATTAATCACGAATTAATGGATGATTTAGGTTAGGATAAAGTAGAAAAATAAATAAATTTAGAGAGGTAGTTTGAGAAAATTACATCTTGAATATCCCCTCCCTAAAAACCCTTGAGACCTTGGATTTTTTCTTTTTGTTATACCAAAACAACTTTAAAATTTATAGATTGGGGAGGAGAGGTTTGGGAAGGTATTTTATTAGATACAAGGCTTTTTGGGTCAAAATATACTGGCGGAGAGTTGTTATTTATACATAAGGGGAGGTGAGTTCAAGTGATGAGTTTATTGATTATTTTTTATTAAAATAAAACCAAATAGATGGGGAATTAATTTCTCAAAAAAAATTCATGTAATTAGTGTTGTATAGAATTTTTATGGTCTAGAAAAATCTCAACTAACCATTAAATGTATAACATTTTCTGTATACTGATCTCTTAACTCTTAAATCTAACCCTTGTCAAAATTTCACATTCACTACGAAAAATAGTTTTTTTACCATGAATACTTTTTTATACCTAAAAATGTAATTGAACTTCATAACTAAATTTGACATTATAATTCAAACTATTGAATCAATTTTATCAAATAAAATTCCTTTAAATGGGAAAATTTTATTTAAAATTAATTCTGCAAAACAAAAGTAAAAAAGCGGTGTTTTAAAGTGAAACGTTCAAAATATTGAAATGTTTGAATATCTATTTTCATCTTGAAATTGATAACAATGACCAAAATTGTCATAAATTATAACAAAATTGTCTAATTAAACCCTAAAATAAATTAAAATGTCAATATAAATTAATAAATTTGGCCAAAAATCTGTTTTTAATTAAAATAAAGTATTTTCACTATTCCTTAATATATAAAAGTTATCGAAAAATACCAAAAATTTATCCAAATTAAATTTTGATGTCCTAATTATTAATAAAAAGTTTATTTTTCCCAACAGAACATATAAATTAGTCATAAAATATATTTAAAATGGGTTCTCCACCAAAAAGAGATAAAACTAACTTTTAAAAATATTATTGCTTTTATGCGAAAAATTGGAGTTTTTATATGTTAATCCAATACAATTTATTTGAAGTCAGTTAAAATATTAATAACTTATGTAAACATAATATATTTTGCTCTGCTCATTCCCAAAAATATAATTTCTAGTTTTTAACTACCATATAAAATAAAAATATTAATAATTTATTATTTTTCAATATAACATAATTTTTTGTGAAACATAAGATTTAGTAGAAACCCATTGTTATGTGTCGAGTAATATATTGAACATACTATCTTCATTAAGGTAAAATTAATATCTAATTCATAAATATTAGTAGATATATAAAATTTCATATTTTATAATTACATGGGATGTTACATACTCACCGAGATGAATCCAATTCCATTAACGGTGAGTTATTCTGATCGATATTGAAGAAGATATTAAAGAAACAATGTTGAATTTTTTTGATAGAATTTTAAAACATGAGATAAGGGAAGACGATACAATTTAAGAGTTCTTGTACGTTTTATATACTACCACTCCCCTTCCCTTTCTAGTTTTCTTCATTTTCATTGCTCTTTTTCCTTTTTATCCAATACATTTCAAATTATAGTGCATGCTCTCCTATGATATAAAATTCCAACCTCTTTTTCTTTTTGTACATAGACTCATACCATACTACCTTTATCATTATTAATTTCTATACATTATAATTATTATAATTATCTATTTATTATTTCAATATATTTCATAATTTAAATATCAATCAAATAAAAAAAAGAACCAATTTACTAAATTCAAATAATAACAATAATAGAAACTACATATTTCAACATCATTTTTTCAAACACAAAAAATAATAATATCTCCATTATTATTTTTAACCATCTCACAAATATGGAAAAACAAAAAAAAATTATCAATTTAAATTAATCCAAAATTATCCAATAATTTTTCTCTCAATCCCATTTTCCCAATTTTTATAATACTCTCATCAAAAAATAATTCATAATCATGATTGGTCACATTTGGTCTCACTGAGATGTAATACTTATTAGAGAACAATAATTCATTTTGTAAAAGTGAGAGAATAACCTACTCTAGTGGATCACTCATCTATTCACCCAAATATACACCCAAGGTTCCCATGTGTTACTCATCAATAACCAAACCAATCCATATGACATGGATAAAACCATAAGACCTCTCATAACATAAAAATCATAAAAGAAACATATAATCAATACAAATAAACTAATATCCAAGTACTGATAACCATGGAAGTGTAGTTCATACAACATTTTCCTTTAGAAGTGTCCATTTAAAACTCATTTTTTTAAAAAATCAATTCGACTATTCTTATTAATCAGAAAATATTCATAGAACTAGTTTTAAATAAAAAACCAAGTAAAACCTTTACTTTTAAAAGAATAAATCCATGTAAAAACAAAGAATGAAGAAAAAATTGTTCCCAATAATTAATTTCAATCATAAAATAATTAGATAAACTATCAAACCCATTTTCTAATGGAATTAAAAGTAATGATCTATTATATTGAGACTCCTACCTAAAATCTGAATCAAACTCATTGACCTCTCCAGAAACTATAATAATTTATTATAAGGGGTCCCCAAGAGACTAAAAACCTTATATTTATCTTTAGAAACTAATTTCTAGTTAGAGACTAGACCACCACGGATTACTATGGCAAAAGAACTTGAATAAAGTGGAAGAACACTATAAAAATGGATGAGGTAAGAAGAAACTCATAAGTAATCTAACTTAAATTGAATTTATACCATGAGAATTAAGAGAAAACCCAAGGGAGCTTAATAGGAAGATAAATTTTCTACTATGAAGCCCTGGGAAGAATGAATGGGGGAAAATGGGGAGGAATGGAGTTATAATTTAATAAGTGAAAAAAAAATTAAAACTTTTTTAAGAAACCTGGGTAGTCCCATGGTTTGGGAAATTATCTGCTAGCTACAAAGGCTCACCCATATATGTAAGGTTTTATACATTGTTTGGAATAATGGTTTTCCCTAACCATGTGCATGTTTTTTCCTAATATTACCTATTAAAATAGCTTCATTTTTTCCCTTTTGGTTCACATGGATTGGATAAATTGTCACTATAAATAAAAACCATAATAAAACTACAACACCCCAATGCATGGATTTAGTGAATGGTTATCACTAACCATCACCCATACCTACTGTAAGATCCCGGTTTTTGGAATGGTTTTTTTAGTTATGTTTTGGTTGAATCCCTTGTTTCGGGCTTCAAGGGATGTCTTCTAAAAGTATGAGAGGCCTTGGGGGAGTTCTGGGGGTTTGGGGAATGAAAGGAAGAAATGTTGGGCAAGACAGGCCTGGGCACATGGCCTACGCATGGCCAGGGTAAACCATGCGGCCTGCCCAGGTAAACTGTGCAACTCCTCCTCCTCTAGATAGTAACATGCACACGGTTTGTGCATGGGTTGTCAAACCGTTCTTCTAAACTGTGCAGCCTCTTAATGTTTGGAAAATTACAAGTTTTCCACTCCGAGCTTTTAAACCCCAACTCAGGATTTTCATACATTCATCCCCTCTCAACCCTAGTGACAAACTTGGCAGACCCAAGTATCCAAAGGGTGGTTCTCCTTCGATTCTTGGCCATTTAGAGACCCATTGGTTGTGGATCGAAGCTCTGGGTAAGGCAAATCCCATCCTTGCTTCTCTTTTTTGGTTTAGGATTTGTACCTTCTCTCCCTCTTGTTCTAAAGCTCTAAACCCTATCTTTTGGGTGAGTTTTAAGTTGAAGCTCCAAAGGTTGGTCAGATCGAGGTCTAAGGACTCGATTGAGTGTGTGTTCAACCACAGTTTCGAGTTAGGTGGTCTATAAGTTATATCCCATGGTTATTTGGGTATTTGTGCATGTTTAGTTGTGTTCTTGTTTTCCCTTGGTTATGTTTTGTATAACCATGTCGTGTTTGGTAATAACAGAGTTTGAAATGGAAAATGGGAACCCTCACATCCCCTTGGGATGTGTTGGGATTGACTTGACCGAATTTGGTTCCATCCATGGGATGTGCCAGATTGCCCTGACATAGGGATTATTATTAAACATGTGACCTTTTTGTAATAAAAGGTAGAGCCATTGATGAATATTTTGGCATGATTGGTTGAACTTGGAATATAAGTTAGGTGATGCACCTAGACTTGGCGATAACCTAATGGTTATTTGGAATGGGTTGAATGGTTGATTCATGGAAATGATGAACGGGTTAAATGGGTTAATGTGTAAATTGATTAAATACCATAATGGGATGGATTATGGGTCTATTTTGGAATGCTTAGTGAGATATGCATAACACATGGGAACTGGGTGAATGGTTAAATTCTGTGAAATGATAATGTGTTAATGGGTTAGGGCATGATGTGGATTCCACTGTGGGGTTGTTTTGAATAGTGTTGCCGAAGGGAGATGGTTTGGACGGTTCATGGTTACATATATATATAAGCATGTGGACATGGCTCGGTAATGTGGGGTAAGACTTGAGGATCTACACCCATGGGTCGAGTGAAGACTGATGTTTAGAACTCCACCCTGAATGCACGGGTTAGGAATGGGGATTGATGCTCTTTTCTCCTAACGATTTCATCCACCCGGACTGATGCTTCGAGGTGAGGTTATGGTTGCTATGAGGGGGTTATTTTTAGTGAGATAGGATAACCATGTGTTTACCCTCTTGCATGTTATTTTTGTCCATATACCCATGTAACATAGTGTATGTGATTAACCCATGGAAATGTGATGAGATGGTAAGTGATGATAATCAGTGTGAATGAATGGTAATGGAAGTGGAAATGGCTTTGACTCTGAACTGGTTAATGGAATCATAAATAATTACTTTGAAATTATCATTCATATTCAATTTTCATGCACTACCTGTTCATACTGGATATTTTGTAGACACCGTTGGTGGCGTCCTACTGAGATGTACTAACACCCTGCTCGGGCTGCCGTTGGGTACCCGATAAGACATCATGTTTGTAGGCCAAGATTATGGAAAAGGAACTTTCTAGATAGTTGAGTGTACATGGGTATCACTTGGTGGAGGATCTGGAATTTGAGTCGAGACCATTTTGGGGATTTTGGTCATTGACTTTTTTTTTGGGTTTTGTTCACTCTTTCACTTGTAGTATGACATGACATGTTTATTATTGTAAATGGTTGTTATACATATTCCTTGTTTATTGGTTATTGTTTCTTCTATTGGGTATGTTTCTATTTCAGCTTACTCTGATAAAAGGGGGCTATAGTCTCCCTACATGACTCCATTGACCCCCGCTGTTAGTCGTCAGCCATTGGCGTATAGGGAGTTGAGCTTAAGGTCTTGTAACCACTCGGCTCCGAGCACCGGTTTAGTGGCTTCCGGGTCGGGTATGTTACAAATTGGTATCAGTGGAGGTATTTCTTCTCTTTTTCTGAGGTCTTGTTTTTTGGGATTGGTATCCAAGGGTTAAGATGTATCAGGCCTTGGTAATGAGCTCATGCTTGGGAGTAGCTAACCCATGTACGAGTGAAAACCCAAGTCACCCCAGGTGGGAGTTGTCTGAGGTGGGGGGGTGTCCAGGGGTGGGGGCTATTCGTGGTGGGGGAGTCCAGGGGGTGGGGGTTGTCTGTGGGGTAGGGGGGATATCTAGGGGGTGGGGGCTGTCCGAGATGGGGGGGGGGGCTATCTGATGTGATGGGGGGATGTCTTGGGGGTGCAGGCTGTCAGGGGTGAGTAGGGGTTGTCCAGGGTGAGGGGGCTATCCAAGGTGAGGGGGGTTTTCCAAGGGTGGGGGATGTCCTTGGTGGGGGGTGTCCAGGTTGATGGGGGGTGTCTGGTGGGTGGGGCTATCCAGGGTGAGCAAGGGTTGTTCGGGAGGAGGGGGGATGTTCAGGGGGTGGGGTGGGGGATGTCTGGATGGGGGTAGTTTGGGGGTGGAGGCATTGTCTAGGGGGTGGGCAGCTGTCCCAGGGGTGGGGGACTGTCTGGGGTGAGGGGAGATGTTCGGGGTTGGGGTTGTCCAGAGGTGGGGGCTATCTCAGGGTGAGGGGGCTATCCGAGGGTGAGGGGGTGTCTGGGGTGAGGGGGGAGGTGTGTCTGGGGGGTGGGGTGCTGTCCGGGGGGAGCTTTTTAGGGTAGGGGTGGCTGTCCGTGGTGGGGTGGGCTGACGAGGGTTTGGCAGGAAAACAATAATACACATTTTATTAAACCTTTAAATAGAGTGTTTCTCCTTCAGTGGCCACTCTAACCCAACAAATATCTTCTTCATATTGAGCTATGGTATTTTGATCAAGCTGTTGGGCAACAAAAGGATCAGTATCGGGTTCATCTTATTCAAATGGAAACACTCCTCACCGGTACATTTTCACAATAACTTACCAACTAGGATTTGAAGGCAAAGTAACAAAGAATACTTATTCCACTTGTGATTTCAAAAATAAAGGCTCATTATAAACTTGATCATTTCTGTATAACATATTGTTAAAATTCACCATTGTAAACTGATATTGATTGACTTTACTTCCACACACTAGACCAACCCAATTACACTTTAACAAATGTACTTCAACATTTGTGTTTATAAAACATCAATGATATATGTCAATTGACCATATTAATAACTAGAATCGACGAATGGAAAACAGATTCCACTATTTTGTGCTGTTCGTTTTTCATCAACATCTTTAATGCTAAATCGGAACCCGTTAACATCTATATCTTTATAACGATGAGTTGTTATAGATGGAACCTTATCTAGTTGGATAAATTCTTTAGTTAGCGTGTGGTCACATAACTTTTTCATCTTATAAACCTACATAATTCACATAATTCAATAATGATTTTTCTAGAAAAAAATATATTATTATTCTTGAATCATAATGAAAATAAATTTATATTTACAAAATCCATTAACCAATCATTAAATGACGCATAATGTGATTGTTGAATTTGATAATCAGTCACATGATACCTCTCTTCTTTTAGCTCATTAATGTGTTTCCTGAAAATGAACAATCTAGATGTTTAAATGAAAAAGTTATTCAAACCAAACATGTAAAATTTCAATAATAAAATTGATATGACACTTATGGCATTAATGGTGCAACTGATTGAGTATTGAACAAGATGTATCGATGCGCTGGAATCCACTCGATGTTGTCCATATCAAATGTGGTACTTTCTCCAGCTGGACCATCATGAATTTGAGTGGTCTTATCTAATTTTGTTTCAACATACATATGATATTATTCACAAAAAGTAGTTCACACATCCATAAAATAACCATTGGCTATTGATGCCTCCAAATAAGCTCTGTTGCCTAAAAATTGTTTCAATGTATTAAGATATTGCTCAATAGGATACATCCACTTGAATTGCACTGGAGCAGCAGCCATTACTTCATCAGTAAGGTGCACTGTCAAGTGAACCATAACATTGAAATATGAGGGGGGAAATATTTTTTCAATGTGAAAATTCATAAGTACAATTTGTTCCAACAAACATTTTAAATCACTCATTCATTGATTTATTAAACAAAGCTGTCTAAAAATATTACTCATATCAATAAACAGATGAACATCATTAGGTGATAAACAATCCCAAATTGTGATTGGAATCAACTGCTAAAGTAGTATATGATTGTCATAACTTTTCAACCCTTCCAATTTCTTGCTCATCAAATTCACACACTTTTAAATATAAGATGAGTCGCCACTAGGAACCTTGAGCATCTTCAAAATGAAAAGAAATGTCTCTTTCTCCTTTGTAGTCATTATATACTATGGAGCAGGAAAATATTACTTGTTTCCCTCAGCTAACTATAAATGCAACTATTTCTATTAACCCATTTCTTCCAAATCACAATGTGCATAAACATGGTTCTTTTATTTTTCACTAACACCTAAAATAGTCCACCATATATTATCACAAACATTTTTTCAATGTGAAAGACATAAAAATTATGCGTTATCATGTTAGTTTACCTATAGAAGAGATTGTAAAAAATACTTTTCTTTTTCTAATTGTGACTATGTTTTCTACCTACACACCGAATATTACATAATTGACGAGCAAATAAATCATGAAACTCATATATCATGCATATGTTTTCTTCCTGATTCTATGATAGCATTTCAACTACTGTAATGATATTTTGTGTTGGGTTGATCTCTCTAGAACAAAAAAATGTCACTCTCTCATTTCTGAACCTGTGTTGAGTGAGTAAAAAACGTGTGTGACCCATGTATTTCCATTTTTTGGAATTTTTAATTCATACATATAATTTTACTTTTATAGCTCTAAGGGAATGAAAATTCCCCTTTCATACTCTTGTCTGATAAATTTTCATAAGCTAGGAAATCAGGAATTTTCCACAATAAAGTATCCTGTAATTTGAACATTTCATTCGTTTCACTGTCATAAGTCATCACACCATCTCCCCAAAATTCATTCAACTCAATAATCAATGGCTGAAGATAAACATCAAACATATCCCACAGAATTCTAGGTCAATCAATATGAGTGAAAAGTAATATAAATCATTGCTTCATACAAATCCATGGAGGAAGATTATACAGAACCAACACCATGGGACATGTGATATGAGATTCACAAACCATATACTTGAATGGATTGAAACCATCTGCTGCCATCCCCAATCGGACATTATGAACATCTTTATCAAAGTCGGGGTGTCTCTTATCGAAATCCTTCCATGCACGAGAGTATGTCGGGTGGGTCAACATATAACATTCCTGATTCCATTCCGCATGCCATCTCATTAAATTAGAAACAATAGATGACATAAAAAATCATTTAAACCTCGAATTTAGGGGATAGTAACGCATTTTCTTTATAGAAATATTTTTTTCCTGTTTCAGATTATTACTTTGATGAGTCTGATTTCACATGTTCTCTTTCCACCTGGATGTGCCACAGACTGTACGAATATCTAAATGGGCAGTATCCTTTGAAAACAACATACAATTGTATGCACATTCACCTATGGTCTCATTTGTAAAACCTAAGTTCTCTGCCAACTTATGAGCATGGTAATATGACTTAGGAATCTTATCATTGATAGGAAGAACATTTTTCAATAACACCAACAGCATATTGAAGGATTTCTCTAACCACTGATTCAAATCCTTCAAATGCAAAAACTCCATGTTTAATGAAAATTTATTGTAAGAAGTATATCCAAGATATAATTCTGTTTTTGCATCATCAATTTCTTTATAAAACCTTCTTGAATCCCGATCTGCACCATAGTGTTGATATATCTCACTGGTCTCAATGATCTGGATGTCAAATCCTTTAAGAGCCAACCCACATACCATTTCAGTAAGCATTTCATGCATTGGATCATTCATCCTCATATCAACATCCATATAAACTGCATCGTTATTTTGACAATGTATATATTCTTCTCTAAGATGAGTCCAACACTTAAATTTTTTTAGAAATATGTTCAACAATTGGAGCTCCCTCATGGTACCTCATGGGAATTGATATCTATTTTCACAATTTCTATACAGAAAAATAATATAGTAACATTTATATCCTCTAGTGAACTCAATGAACTGTATAGTTAATTAGAAATATTCTAAATACATTTGATTTAGAAGATCAATCCAACTCTTATCCATAATAATATCTGTGTAACAAACATTTACAAAAATGTGGTCAAGCCTCAAACATTTTCTCATGGGATACACACATAGACTTAGGAATGATATAAATCAAATAAAAAAACAAATTAATATCAATCCAGTCAACATATATATGGACTATACATTGTATGCAACTTCCAACCACAAATAAAGTGTGACGTCTTCTTATAAAAACACTATTAAGACACATTTTTTTAAAATTCATTGTGCACACAAGCTCATATACACATGAATTTCAATTTCCATAATTTTTATTCACACATAATATTCATATAATTTTCATGCATACAAACTTTGTGTTATAAAATGTTCAAAATCAAAACTCATAAATAGAAGTTAGGGCATACCTGATTGCGCTACAAATAGGGAACGGAGGGGAGCTGGAGGTTGTGATGCGAGATAGAGGAGGGGTAGCGGAGGGTAGTCGGAGACTTAGGTGGTGACAGGTAATGGGTGGAAGTGATGTGGCATGGGAGAACATGCATTGTCGGTAGGGTTCAGGTGAGAGGGGGTTCGACCGTGAGGGTAGGGGAGGGAGGAGGTGGATGGCGTTGGCGGTGTGGTAAGGGAGGATGGGTGCAAGGGTGGCAGTGGTTGGCGTGAGGACGGTGACGGTCGATGCGAGGGTGGTGGTAGTCGGTGCAATGGGGTATGGTTCCAGCGGCATGAGAGGGGTGCATGAGGGGGGTTCGAGCATTAGAGGGGCACAGATAAAGGGTTTTTTTATGATTAGAAACTTCCAATGGCAGTCGCCCGTGTCAGGGGTGCTCCAAAGCCCCCTTTTGTAGTAGTGAAATTGGATACCTAATTCATGTAACACGTATATGTGTGGATATAAAAATAAAGAGTTTGAATTTTTCCTTTTAAAAAATTTAAATCCCTTATTTATGTTAGTATTGGTTACTATTTCTCTCAAAGAATCATTTAATTTTTTTTCTTGTGATAATATATCATATCGTATATGCATTATTAAAAAAAATATTTTTTCTATTTTGTATTATCATGAAACTTAATAAATTGTAATATTAATACAAATATTATGTTATATTTGGTTTGTTTCTATAAATAGAATACAAGAATGTATAAATATGAAAAAAAAATAACGTTTATGAAGTACTGGAGGACCCCTTCTATTTTAATTAAATCCCATTAATACAATATAGAATGATAAAAATTAATCATATGATATAAAACAATATCTATTAAAAAATAAAAATAAAAATACAATTGAATGATAACATTAGATCTCATTAATACATTTTGTAGAAAGAATTAGATTAAAAAGAAATGTGAATGGTGGTTTTTTGGTATTTTTCTTCGTATATGGGTTCCCACTTAACCCCAAAAAATTGTTTTTTTATAAAATAAAAAAAATATAGAATTGAAGTCTAATTACATGATCAATTACCCAAATTAGGTTTTTAATTATAATTAAATATATAAGAAAAAAATAGATAATATGACTATTAATGTGAAATATATGTTTGAATTCGATGAATACCTGAAGCATTCAGACTCACAGTCGAAAAAACTTGTGGAAGTGATAATGAATATTATTTTTTTCAATATTCACAATATATTGAAATATAGATACTATTAATATTGTTTTAAAATATATCCTAATCAATATACATATGATATATTAATATGTTTTGAATATTTTTTGGGTGTCAACAAAAAAAATGTACAATATAAGAGTAAATGAGAATTCTGAAGTAAATATTACTTCGAAATATATTTATTGACTACATTTTTTTGTTTCCTATAGCTGATCATATAAAATAACAAATTATAAATTTCTAGTTATACATAAAAACTGTATATATTTATTTAGAATATTCCATATGTATATAACATTTTGCTGGTAAATGTTAACTCATATGCTTAAAGATACATCTACCCCATGTGTAAGATTTAGTACAAACATCATGTCTTGAGAATAACATTTGGCTCCTATGATTAGAACAAAAAACAAAAAATTACTCGGTGAAGATAAAATATAAATATATTTAGATGATTTGTATTATAATAAATAATACCCCATTCTCAAACATCAATCAAACCAAACACTAATATACTTATATTATTCATTTATTTTATGAATATATTAAAAGTATATAAATTGAAGATCCTTTGGGATGTTTTTATAATATATTATTTTTTTTTTTTCAACCAATGTTGTTATGAAATATTTTGTATCATTGGTGACAAATAGTTATTGGAGATGTTGAGAATTTTTTATATTATACTAGAGGAAGATAATAATGTTTTTGTAACTCTGTTAGGTATCATTAATTAGTCAGGCAATGTGGGGTTGTTCTTCATATTTCTAATATCATAAAGACTTTCTTGATCCAAGATACATTTTTTAAAATGATTACAACATAAAAGAAGTATGTGGTTTATTCATAGTCCCTATAAAGTAATCAGATAGGCCCGAGGATAAATAACTAGTTAGAGAAATAAAATAATTACATTGAACTATGTCACCTATATATGATAAAAACTAAAATAAGTGTAAAGGGGAGATAATTATTTCATAAGAATGGGTAACAGATTGGGTTTATAGGATAAAGGTGATCATATGTTGTTGTATCTAATAGAATAGATAGGTTTTATTGGTAGAAAGTTACCCTTATGCACAGTTTCTCTCACCTTTATGTATTATATGAAAAACTCATTTTACCCATATGAAAAAAGTGTAGTTCTATATTTGGAAAAAAATTTCTCAAACAAAGAGGGGGAGAAATTAATGTTCAATCCTTTTTAATAAGATAGAGAAAACATTTTGGACTAACGTCTCTACAAGGTAAAACAATGTAATCAAAATATAATGGGTCAAGAAAACTATATAGAGTTCAAACTAATTTTGTTGAATAGAAAATGTGTATATAGTATAAGTGATAAAAATTATGTTTAAAAAGTATTTTATTCAAATAAATTACTCACAAAGTATGGTGCTGATGTATGTGATCGGTTAGAGTTCATCGAACGAAGAACAATCAAATAGAAATTTTTAAAAAACTAAATTAGACAGACAAATAAAAAAATAAAATATTTAGAAATAACAATTTAAGTGAATTCATGTCATTAATAAATGTTTTATCAGATTGAATAACATTTTAAAAAACAAAATTTTATTAGATAAAAGATTAATGAAGATGCAAAATAATAACCTTGTATATCCAAAATCTATATGGTGTTGGAAAAAAAGAATGATAGATCAATTAAAGAAGAGAATATTTCATCAGACTGAGGAGATCATTTGATGAGGATCAGACAATAGGGAGAAAAACACGTACATGATAGAATGTCATTAAAAATTTATCAAACACACATTTTCTAGATGAATTTTGTACTAACTTTACATAACCTATGTAAATACCTTTATCAACAATAATGCTGAGATGGTCTATCCAAGTGTTTCATCAATCAAGGTTAAGATAGTTTCAAGATGATTCTTAACTATAACACCGGGAAATTTTAAAATAAGGACATTGTATTTGATAGTGTGTTTGACATGAAACTCTAATATTTGATTGCATTACTCATATGTAATTTGTACTTTACTTTACATGGAACACCAATTTTATATTTCACTACCCTCAACAATATGTTCCATCAAAATCTTGAGTTAGACCTAAGATCGAGTTTTACCAAACAACAATATACTATTAATATTATTATTTATTATGATTGTTATCTCATAAACAATGGAATGATAGAAATGAATATTATTAAATAACTTATTAAAATTTATGTATTATAGATGTTTATTAGTTATTTACTTATTATAAATATAATAATCATCATTTTAAATAAAAATCCATGTTTAGGGGAAACAATATTTTTTCTAAAAGAGTATTTCAACATGCTTGGTGGAAATTACATAAAATTAATTTTCCAACAAAAATTTCCAAGATATGGTTTTTCCTTTAACACCTTAGGATCTATTCATATGAGTTTTTGGGATACTATTCCATCAAAAAAACTAATGTATTAATTTAAGTAAGGAATAAGTTAAAAAAAAGGAACATTCATTGCCTTTAATATCTATAAAGCTTTGAGATAGGGAAAGCATCACATTTTAATTTGTAAATTAAATTTTGAAGTAAAATTTGTTTTATTTTGTCAGGATAATTTATTTTACTTTTTTAGATATTAAAAAATTACTTTATATTTTTAAGAAACAATAATGAATGAATTATATAATTTATAATTAAATAAAATAAATGATACTAAAAATATTAAAAGTGAAGTAAATTGAATGAATTATTCTCTTAAATTAAATTTTGATGAATAAATCATGTTAAACAAGTTTTATTCAAATATATTCATATTCCCTCATTGTGGTGATATTTCTAAATTCAAATTAACTAAATAATTTCAAAAGTTATAGTAATTTTATTTTATAACAAATGATATTTTCTTAAATGATTTAAAATTTAAAAAAAATTTCATCTGAAAAGTAATTTTTAAATGTTATTAAATATAAAATATAGTCCATTAATATACGAACTCGTGTTTTATAAGGAAAACATTAACACAAAATAGTAAAACCTTTGTTACTGCAGTTAGGCTTAATGCATTGTTTATTACTAATTACTTTTTGTTTTGTTAAAATTAATTTCCAAAACAAATGTGATTTTTTATTTTATATATTACATATCATATTCATAATTATTTTGTATAAAATATATAATAATTATCACATTAATTTTGTATTAATGAATAAATAACATAGGTTATAAAATTAGTTATCTTAAAAAAGAAAAATAATAAATGTAAAGTATATAGGAAGTTACATAACCACATTATAAAAATGAAATTATTTACGTATTTCAAAGATGTTTCTAGTCAAAATAAAACCTCAACTATGTTATTATTAAATTTCTGATCCACATGATGTAAGGAAGACCTCCCAATAGTGATCATGTTTGAGTTTTTATAAGAATGTCACTCCTCCTCAACTATAAAAGGGAACTCACTCTCCCTAATTATTCACACCACTCAAGCCATTTTGATCGACCAAAACATTCCAAAATTACTTCTATAATTCCCTCCCATTATATTAGAAGCCTTATTTTTGGATAAATCAAACCATTAAAGGTTTTGTTGAAATCCAAAGGAGGTTACCTAAATAATAGGTATTCTTCTTCAAAAGTGTTATTATTTTATTTCCTTCTCCACATCCTTAAATTTATAATATACAATGATAATATAAAAACACTATTTTAGTATATATTATAATAATTTTTTATGTATGGGTATGATCTAAAATTTTACACACTTCTATTAAATAGGTTATGAAATCATTGTTTGGGTGTACGGCAGACTAGTGCCTTGTGAATAGATGTTGTCCATTTTTTCATTAACACCATTCAAGGTTGGGAATAATGATGGGTTTATATTTTATTTAAAATATATATGATTTTTATGATGTTATTATTCATAGGTAATTAATATATCACAAATTACTTCAAGATTACCATTTTGTGAGAATATGATATCATCACTCTTATGTACAGTGGACTACCACCTCACGAAGTGATGTGGTTCATTCATGCTTTACATGGAATGTATTAAGGATGGGTTTAATAATAATATGTGATATATATGAAACAAATCATATAATTTAATTGTAGTATATATATATAATTTAATTTTCTTTCTTTCAATTTGACCAGAAAATGAAAAAAAGTGTTCATGCAAACGCATGACCTATAATCTCCATGAACAGTGTATTTCATTTCCTCTCACAATTTTTTTTATTAATATAAATATATATTTATTAAATATATATGATATTTTATTCAGGTTTTTAATTCTAGAGAAGACTAAATAATGGTCTATATAATATGAACAAAATATTATAAGTCAAACCATACTAGAAAAAGATTGAAATTAATAGCCAAAACAATGAAAATAATGACATATTATTAAACAAATGGGTAAAAAGATGTTATAAAATGATAAAGTATGATATTATAAATATTTATATGGTTCTATTATAAGTTAATAACATTTTTAAAACCACTTTAAAAGTGTTTATAGAGTTCTAAACCAAGAGGAATTGTGAGTAAAGGTATTTCTCCTCAATTTACATACTATTTGGACTTATTTGTTTTCATGAACCAATTCACTTTTGTGTTGTTTATATATATATATATATAATTTTACATGTAATATCAGTATTATTTTTATAATTTAACATACTTTCTTTTTTTATTTGATGTATCTCATCTAAGGGGATTTGAATTGAAAATTACCAACAGGTAAAAGTTACTGTACAATATCAATCTCTTTTGGGAGGATTGACATTCTCTTGAAAAAATAAATTTTTTGAAATAAATTTTCATTGAAACATATATTTATTTTTTATTAATATATTATTTTATGATTCTTTTTATTTTTCACTAATTTGAATACAATTTTAACAAATGGTTTTTACTTTTAATGTTGGATAATTTATTTGGGAAATATTGAAAAGTATGTATCCTTCACCCAATATAGATATTTGATATTGCACATTATTTATAATTCAATTTGATTATTAAATATATGAGTAATGGATTTTACATGTATTAAATAGGTTGGGGACTAGTTAATGAAATCCCCTCGATGCATCGACAGTCTCATGAGAGAATTAGTTAGCTAAATCTAATAGGTTTCTACCGACAGACAAAAATTTTCTTGAGGATCGATCTTGTAATTAACTTTCTTGAGGATATATATTGGTAGTAAAGATGTAAAAAATTATTAATTACATCATTATTCTTATTACATGTGATTATTTTAGTAGTTATAATATCCATGTAAGGTTTTATGTTCTTGAGATTATTTATATGGCATTATTTGATCATCATTTCTTCCGTTCCTATTATGCTCATGTTATTGATTAATTATCATGTACATCAGTCATTTACCGTTCTATGATGATAACTATTTATTAATTAATAATTTATTATGTTCTACACAACCCATACTGATCATTAGAGCTCAACCTTATTCTGTTTCTTTCCCCTAGGATCTGAAGATGATTTATTGGATTGTGTTTTCAAGTATGTAGATAATTTTGTTTTTTTCTTGTGTTGTGTTTTATTCAATATTCTCAATGTAAAATAGATATAATGTTTGTATCTAGTTACCCAACCTACTAAAAGTTTCAGTCCTTCTAGATTTTATTCCTTGTATCTATTTTAATGTAATTTAGTAAGACACCAACTCTAGGATACCGGGGTCGCATCGTTACAATTTGAATCAGAATATGTTTAGTCGAAACCTTAGAAAATGCATTTAAGAAAAAACAGACTCTAGAACATGACCCTATGAAATAATTTTAGCATATGTATAGAATAAAATCTTAATTTTTTGGTAAGATAGTTATTATGTGGTTTTTCCAGTAATAAATCACTGTCTGTATTCTACAAGTTGATGTGGTTCTGGGATAGATGTACCTAGGGTTAATAACTCTCAATTGATGCATCATTCTTGACTCGATGATAACATGGTACATGAAAATGGGACTTACTAAGCACCTATTTTGACACTCATTGGGGGATATATTTAGGATAATTCACACATTATTTAAAAATAATTAAGAAGGATTTTAATATATGGGTATAAGTAATGAACTAGATTAAACCCTAATCCAAGAAAGGGCCGCTATTAAAATAAGATTGATAAAGTGTTTGAGTATTTTATTTAGGAATTAAATTATAGATTAATTTTATCAATGGTATTTGGTTATATAAATTATTGAACATCTAAGTATTTTACTAAAATTAAGAAGTATATATGTCTTCATTAACATGATAGTTATTGATATCTTCATAGGATTATGAGTTGAAGATTGATCATAATTTAACAGAGATAAACAACTCGTATTTGGATTTATATGATGCGATTATTCCAATATTAACGAACATTTTAGTGAAATTTATGGGACTTATATGTTTTAATGGAAAAGTTATTTGATGAATAATCCCATTACATTTAATAAACATAAGATTAAAGGAAATGATAACCATTATGGTTGATATGATCATTAATAATATAGTAATAATAGTAAAATAAGATTATTATTCTTTATAAAAACAATAATAAATTAGTTATGTTGAAAACATTAGTAAAAATTTTATTTAATGATTAACATTATAAGGCCCCAGACTTAAACCTTACTTAATATTGAGTTATTACAAGATTTCACATTGAGGATCTTTTTAGGTTTAGAGTTTTAGAGAATTAGATCATGAAACTTGAATTACATTCCACATTTAAACAAAGTGGTTACATAAAAGACAATATTCATTCTTCCCATCAACGGAAACATATTTAAAATAAAACACGGATTCTTTCTTGACACGTCCTTGACACTATCATCACATCATGTACCTTTCCCTTGACCTGTAAAAAACATTTCAAAAACTTGGGATGAGCATAAAAAGCTCAGTAAGAGTTATAAATATATGGAAAGGAAACATGAGTTCATATATACATTAGAATGAAATCATACTTTACCCATAAAACATAGGCATATTAAATCATGAATAAATCATAGAAATCATAAGATATTAAAGGTATCTTGAGGCATTCATAACATTCTTGCGTAGGGAGTAACCCTCCTGGTTACGTTTGGAATACCCACCACAGTATATTCCCTAAATCTCTTCGGAGAAACCTTAATGTTTCACTCCATCACGTTACCCAATGCATTGGAGAGCTATATCGGGCTCACCCGCCCTTCGTTTTTCACGGAACCACCCGTTTTCATAACAATTCCCAAGAACCATAACATAAACGTATCACATAAAACATGCATAAAGTAAACATAACATTTCCACATTTCAATCACAATATAACATTTTAGGATATTGAAATAATGAATCCATTAAAAAAGAAACCATTTCCAAAACCATTTAAAACATTTTATAAAGATATTTTTGAATCAAAGTGTCCCATACCACCTTGAAGCTTTAAAAATTTTAAACCATTAATATCCATATAAATAAATCCTTAAAACCACTTTGAAAACATGGATATTAATAAAAACAAATAATTAAAACATTTAAAGCGATATTTTGGTTAAAGGGGTTCTACCAAAATTAGAGACACTTGAATACAATAATTGAGGAATAACATTTAGTCAGAACTTTATAATATCATGAGAATAAATGGATTCATGATATAATATTCCAAAGGATAGTATATACACCATATAAGAGTGAATTGGTGCATAACAACAATAAAGTCTCAGTAGAAATGTCAAATGTGATGAATTCCCTTATAAAGAAGGTATCCTTAAATTAAGGATAATTCAATATCAAAATTATGTGTGACAAATATAAATACACCTAATATAAGTGGATATTAAGTGTAAAACAATAAAATTTCATTCACACATATTCAAAAGATGACATATTCAATAACTACATGTTGAACCCAAAGAAATCGAAATTGGGTTAAAAAGTTCCCTTGGTAAAATTCGACAGCCTAACGGCATCACTTCAAAATTCAGAAAAATTAGTTGATGAGAGATAAAAAGGGCATCTCATCACTTGGACATAAAATTTACATCAATAAGGATATAAAATAACATATCCCAACATAATAGTATGTGAATTAAAAGACATAACAGAAGAAGTCTTTTAAAAAGAGGAGGGTGAAAGGTCCCCTTACCGAGTTGGGTAACTTTCGAAACGTAAGCCCCATGGAAGAAGGGTCATACAATGAAGATGTGAATACCCATAAATGAAATTATACTACACAAAGTGTATAACAATGGGCATTACATACACCACTCAATGGAAATTGTTGAAAATGTAGAATAAATCTCACGGGAATAAAAGTGAGATGAAAAATCCCTTATGAAAACTCGGCAGCCTAACGACGCCACTTAAAACTTTAAAAATGGATTTATTAGAGGAAATAGGGTATCTCATCATATTACCATAAAATTTACAGAGAGAGGAATATAAAATAACATCCCCCATCATAACAAATAGGAGCTTAAAAGAAGTGACATAAAGGAGAGTACTAACAAAGAAAGAGAGAGGTTATATCTCTTACGAAAATTTGGCAGCCTAACGATGCAACTCAAAACATCCAAAATGGATTGATGAGAGAGAATAGGGTCTCTCATAATTTGAAAATAAAAATTACAGTATGATTAATATAAAAGAACATCCCAATAACAAGAAATATGAGATTTAAAAGGAATGACATAAAGGATTGTACTTAAAAAGAAAGAGAGGAGTAGGATCCCTTACCTCGGGTCCGACTTGACTCGATCGATATTTAATCTCCTGAATAACAAACTTGAGTTAATTTATAAATCCTTAAGAACCTTTTTCAAGTTCATTATTCCTTTTATATCACTTATTACCATGTCATAAACATTATTTAATCATTTAAGTTAATAATACATGTTTTGCCGATATTTGGTTCTTCGGTCTAAAGTGGACTTCTTACAATTACATTTTGTTCGTGTGGAAAAATGTTCATTATATCCAGAATTTTATTCCTGATTTAGATTTCATATATATCATATATATCCATTATATTCATGTATTTATAATATTACATAACATTTAGAGTTAAGAAATGAAATGCATCGTTCATGGAGACGGTAAGTCGTACGTACGCATGAACGCTACTTCCATTTCTATTTCATATTTAATGGAATTAAAACATAATGATACATAATAGTATTTTACATCCAGTATGGTATCATATATAATATCATTAAATATATCCTTTATACGTACCACATATGGTATTAACGAATCAAATCACTTTGAGGGGGTGGTAGTCCGCACTTCCTTAAATGAAGATATCGCGTTTACCCATAATGGAAACCATAAAGGTATGCCATAAATAAAAAATACAGAAGCTTAAGTAAAACATAAACATATTAGATATAATATATAAATATAGTGTCATCTTAATGGCCACCTTTAAAGGTGTTAGAAGAATGTAGAACAATCATCGTTTCGGGAGGCAGAAATTCGCCATCCACGGAAACAGTATGTTCTTTAACCATTAGATGTAGGTGTGTGTAAGTGTAGCTATAATCCTTCTTATAACAACATCCTTGTATATTAAAGATAATGTAGTTGTTACAAAAGAAAATAATAAAAAGAGTTTAGGGGGTTGGAGAAGTAAAATAAAACAAAAGGACTCAAGTGAAGACATTACCTTAAAATCGGGTAACTTCCTTTGATTTGAGCTCAAAGGCTACCTTGGAAAGGATTCTGCCCAATGTGAGGCTTCAAGGAGTTATAGAGGGATGTGGAGAGACAAAATGGGCAGGGTTTGGCCGATCCAAAGGCTTTGGAAGTGTGGGTAAGGAGGTATAGGTGGGGGCCTTTATAAGAGGAGTGGAGGGGCACTCTTGGAAAGTTATAAAATGTAATATTATTTCCCAAAGCGTTTCGGATTTTAATGGTCCCACATTGATGTGTTTCGAGGATAAAGTGATAAGTGTTCTAAATACACCCATACAATATGTTTTGTACATGTGTAGGTATTAGATTTTACATTATCATTCCATTTTATTTAAATCGTTAAATAATGAGGTCGTCGCTGCATCATCATGATGTCATAAATAATTTAATTTATTTAATGTCTAAAAATTATAAAAAAAATACTATGATGTAGGAAATCGTTTTAGCTTTCCAATTAATTTTTTTAGTTCAAAATATCATTTATGTAGACAAAATTAAAAATATTTTACATAGGTGATACATTCTTTGTCACATTTAACATTTTTAAAAAAATAAATAGATAAAAAGTCACTTTCTCACAAAAGTAATTCCATGGGTCCCCCAAGTTTGGCACAAGGCATCCCATGGTCGGCCATGAGACAACCAGTAGCCTTAGGACACATTTTGTGGTCATTTTTTTATTATTATGATATTATATTATTATCTTTAACTACCCGATTACTCATTAATCAAAATAATTAAAGATAATTACCGTCATTACTATTCATAATGTCCAAAAACAAAAGAGTCATAATTACATAATTTGGAACCTCTGATTCCAAATATTTAATTCATTTTACCAAATTACAAACACATAAATTGCAATAATTAATTTAAAAAAACTTCCCGTTGTCAAAACAAATAGCGGGTTTTTTTAGAAACAATATTTATGAAAAAATTGGCACTTGTTTATGCCTAATTCCAAAGTTAAATTAATCCCAATGACGATAATTGAATTACATGGTAAAAATTTATTCTAATTAAACATTAAAACAAATTAAAAAGATAATATAACCATATAATTAAATTATATGAAAAAGTAGTTTTGATGTAAAATGCAGTATTTTTCACTATTCATTGAAAAATGAACATTGTCAGAAAAATACAAAAAATTAACCCAAGGTAAATTTCAATTTCCCAATCATAAATAATATGTTTATTTTGAAAAATAGAGCTTATAAAATTTTCAAAAAAAGTGGATTTAAAAGGGGTTCTCCATCAAAAGGCGATTAATCGACCTTTTATATAATATTAGAATGTTTTCTCTTAAAAACTGGATTCATTTGCATTTTTAATCCTCTAAAATTTATTGTAAAGAGTAAAAATATTTGAAAAAAATATATAATTATTTTGTAGTTAGTTCTGTTCATTCCCTCCATTACAACGGATAGGCGTTAACTACCATTTAAAATAATATTATTTTTTTATTAGTGTGCAACGTAAGATTTCCAAGAAACTCGTTGTTGCGTGTTGGGTACGCCATCGAGCATAGCATCCCCATTAAAGTAATATTAATATTTTATTCACAAATATGGATAAATATAAAGATGTCATATTCTTTATTTACCTGGGGTGTTACATCCTTTCCCCCTATTGGGAATTTCGTCCTCGCAATTTTAAAATTGGGCTTGGAAATATACTTGAAAGTCCCACATCGGAACAAGAGTCGGTAAAACAATCACTTTAAAATAAAGAATGATAAGTACAAAGGTCACCCGAGTTAACCCATACTATGATTCCATGTATGAAAATATGGACATGGAGGGAAAAAAGGGTCATGTTCTGATGGAGAGTGATAGAAAACATGTTTAGGAGAAAGTTAACCACAAAAAAATCACAAACTTGTGATGGGTTAAACGGTATTCGATTCCCCCGATAGGAAAATATAATAGACAACATTTTTGTTTTAAGTTACTTTTTATTGATGAATTTATTCATAAGTAAACATAATCACTTATCATGTTGACTGTGAACTTTTATTAGATTCTTTACACAAACTCATATTTTCTCCAAAAGACGAGTATTTAGGAAGACTTGTTCACATTAGGAGAACTATAATCAACTTCTAGAGAATCACCTAATCCATAAAAGAGAACTATATACTTCCCATGTGTTTAGACTTTAACCAAAACCAAAACCAAAAAGCTTAGTACAAGATCAGATAATCCAGAAAAGGATAACCCTTTAAAAAAAGAAAATCTATGCTTAATCTCCAAAATTTGTCCAACAAAACCCAAAGTTCAATGAGGACCATTCGATAAACAATTTGTCCATAAAATTCTTCAAAGTAAACCAAACTAAGGTTGAAACCTAAATATATGAAGGATTTAGTCACATAGTCTTCCAAGTTAAATTGTAACATTTATCTCCAAACAACAAGAGTTTCTCTTAAAGTCTCGTACTGAAAAGTAATTAACCTAATCACATATCCTCCCTGATAGGTTAATAATTTCCATAGATAACCCAAAATCAGCTCATTCATGATTCATAAGATCATCTAACTAAAAAGAATTAGTTAAACTAACCAGGGACTTCATGTAGTCCAGTGGTAGGTGATAAATACCAGTTGCACTTTGGTTGTGTGTTCGATTCCCGTAGCTTTGTCCAACATGACGGGTTGTCACACAGTCTGTGTGTTGTCCTTTTTCCAAAACTATATAATTCTCAAATCATTCCCCAATAAGAGATAAAATCATCAAAAATAACCATAACATAATTTGACCTCAATTTTATCTCATGCCTTTCACTTCCATCATAACATATAGTAACCCATAATTACCTCAAAAGTAAGGATCATATAAACCCAAATGGTTCTTTATAACTATGTCCAAAAAAGAACAGATAATTATTCCTTGAATAAAATTTTCATATGTTAAACATCAGGGTTACACATACTATAAAAAGTCTTTTAATGTAACCCCATCATCAAAAGAGACTTAATACTCTTAAGAATGTCACCATAACTCTTGAAGCCCTTATATGTTGACTTCTTACTCACTAAACATTATTAATGATCAATTATCCATTCCTTTCCAACTTATTCTGAAATACTTATTTCCTACAAACAAAATCATGAATCATATCCTAATATTCCAAAATAGGAAAACAAAAGTTATGAAATAATCCATACTTTTGATTGGTCATTGTCAGCCTCTTCATCCTCAATTGGAATGGCATTAGGTATTGGTAAATGAATATTTGTACGATCTTGGTGATCCCATTAATGAAACATCTTCATAGGACATGTGTTTTCATAATGACCATGCACCCCACATTTAAAACATTCAATTGATCCCTCAGAAATAACTTCTTTCCCTTTCCTCGAGTCAACTGGATGCTTCCTTTTTCCATGGCAGGTTCTTTCTTTATGACCTTCATTTCCACATCTATAGCATATTTCTATCCCTTTGAAACATTTTCCTAGGTGTTTCTTTCCACATCTCTGACTCATAGTTTTTTTAGCACACTTACCTTTATGATTATCACCTGTAGTTCTTTAGGGACATGTTTCTCTCATAAATGATGCCTTAAAGAAATCAACAAGTTTTAGGTGGTCAATCATGACTCAATATAGTTGGTTGAGGATAATCACAATAGTTCTCATTGCAGCCCCCATATCATCAGTTTCTTGCTCAAAAAACTGTCACAGTTTCCTTGACATCCACTGTTACTTTGGTGCCTACTAGATCCATCCATTTACTAAAACCAAAAAGGTCAGTGTGAGTATATGGACAAAACCATCATATACTAATGAGGAAGATAAACACCAAGATATACTTACTCATTCACATTATCTAAAACTAGGACTCTTTCTGAAATCCTATCCATCATGGTACTATCACTTATGCTTAGAGAATACCCTAACCTCTAAAGTTATCTAAACCGACCTTTGATACCAACTATATGGCCCCAGCCTTAAACCTTACTTAATCATGAGATATTATAAGATTACACATTGATGATCTTTTCAGGTTTAGAGTTTTAGAGAATTATATCATTAAACGTGCATTACATTCCACATTTAAACAAAGTGGTTACATAAAAGACAGTATTCATTCTTCCCATCAACAGAAACATATTTAAAATAAAACACGGATTCTTTCTTGACACATCCTTGACATTATCATCACATCATGTACCTTTCCCTTGACCTGTGAAAAACATTTTAAAAACTTGGGATGAGAATAAAAAGCTCAGTAAGAGTTATAAAAATATGGAAAGGAAACATGAGTTCATATATACATTACAATGAAATCATACTTTACCGATAAAACATAGGCATATCAAATCATGAATAAATCATAGAAATCATAAGACATAAAAGGTATCTTGAGGCATTCATAACATTCTTACGTAGGGATTAACCCTATTGGTTACGTTTGTAATACCCACCACAGTATATTCCCTAAATCTCTTTGGAGAAACCTTAACGTTTCACTCCTTTGCGTTACCCAATGCATTGGAGAGCTATATCGGGCTCACTCGCCCTTAGTTTATCACGGAACCACCCGTTTTCATAACAATTACCAAGAACCATAACATAAACATATCACATAAAACATGCATAAAGTAAACATAACATTTCCACATTTCAATCACAATATAACGTTTTAGGATATTGAAATAATGAATCCATTCAAAAAGAAACCATTTCCAAAACCATTTAAAACATTTAATAAAGAGATTTTTTAATCAAAGTGTCCCATACCACCTTGAAGCTTTTAAAATTTTAAACCATTAATATCCATATAAATAAATCCTTAAAACCACTTTGAAAACATGGATATTAATAAGAACAAATAATTAAAACATTTAAAGCGATATTTTGGTTAAAGGGGTTCTACCAAAATTAGAGACACTTGAATACAATAATTGAGGAATAACATTTAGTCAGAACTTTATAATATCATGAGAATAAATGGATTCATGATATAATATTCCAACTGACAGTATATACACCATATAAGAGTGAATTGGTTCATAACAACAATGAAGTCTCAGTAGAAATGTCAAATGTGATGAATTCCCTTATAAAGAAGGTATCCTTAAATTAAGGATAATTCAATCTCAAAATTATGTGTGACAAATATAAATAAACCCAATATAAGTGGATATTAAGTGTAAAAAAATAAAAGTCCATTCACACATATTCAAAAGATGACACATTCTATAACTACATGTTAAACCCAAAGAAATCGAAATTGGGTTAAAAAGTTCCCTTGGTAAAATTCGACAGCCTAATGGCATCACTTCAAAATTCAGAAAAATTAGTTGATGAGAGATAAAAAGGGCATATCATCACTTGGACATAAAATTTACATCAATAAGGATATAAAAGAACATATCCCAACATAATATTATGTGAATTAAAAGACATAACAAAAGAAGTCTTTTAAAAAGAGGAGGGTGAAAGGCCCCCTTAGCGAGTTGGGTAACTTTCGAAACGTACACCCCATGGAAGAAGGGTCATACAATGAAGATGTGAATACCCATAAATGAAATTATACTACACAAAGTGTATAATAATGGGCAGTACATACACCACTCAAAGGAAATTGTGGCAAATGTAGCATAAATCTCACGGGAATAAAAGTGAAATGAAAAATCCCTTACGAAAACTCGGCAACCTAACGGCGCCACTTAAAACTTCCAAAATGGATTGATGAGAGGAAATAGGGTATCTAATCATATTACAATAAAATTTACAATGATAGGAATATAAAATAACATCCCCCATCATAAAAAAGAGGAGCTTAAAAGAAGTGACATAAAGGAGAGGACTTAAAAATAAAGAGAGAGGTTATATCTCTTACGAAAATTCGGCAGCCTAACGGCGCCACTCAAAACTTCCAAAATGGATTGATGAGAGAGAATAGTGTCTCTCATCATTTGAACATAAAAATTACAGTAAGAGTAATATAAAAGAACATCCCAATAACAAGAAAGATGAGATTTAAAAGGAATGACATAAAATATTGCACTTAAAAAGAAAGAGAGGAGTAGGATCCCTTACCTCGGGTCCGACTTGACTCGATCGTTCTTTAATCTCCTGAATAATAAACTTGAGTTAATTTCTACTTACTTAAGAACCTTTTTAAAGTTCATTATTCTTTTTATATCACTTATTAACATGTCAAAAAAATTATGTAATCATTTAAGTTAATAATATTTGTTTTGCCGATATTTGGTTCTTAAGTCGAAAGTGGACTTCTTACAATTACATATTGTTCGTGTGGCCAAATGTTCATTATATCCAGAATTTTATTCATGATTTAGATTTCATATATATCATATATATCCAGTATATTCATGTATTTAAAATATTACATAACATTTAGAGTTAAGAAATGAAATGCACCGTTCATGGAGATGGTAAGCCGTACGTACGCATGAACGCTACTTCCATTTCTATTTCATATTTAATGGAATTAAAACATAATGATACATAATAGTATTTTAATTCCAGTATGGTATCATATATAATATCATTAAATATATACTTTATGCATACCACATATGGTATTAACGAATTAAATCCCTTTGAGGGGGTGGTAGTCCACACTTCCTTAAATGGAGATATTGCGTTTACCCATAATGGAAACCATAAAGGTATGCCATAAATGAAAAATACAGAAGCTTAAGTAAAACATAAACATATTAGATATCATATATAAATATATTGTCATCTTAATTTCCACCTTTGAAGGTGTTAGAAGAATGTTGAACAATCATCATTTCGGGAGGCAGAAATTCGCCATCCACGGAAACAGTATGTTCTTTAACCATTAAATGTAGGTGTGTGTAATTTTAGCTCTAATATTTCTTATAAAAACATCCTAGTATATTTAATATACTGGAGTTGTTAAAAAATAAAAGAATAAAAAGATTTTAGGGGGTTGGAGAAGTAAAATAAAACAAAAGGACTCAAGTGAAGACATTACCTTAAAATCGGGTAACTTCCATTGATTTGAGCTCAAAGGATTCCTTGGAAAGGATTCTGCCCAAAGTGAGGCTTCAAGGAGTTAGAGAGTGATTTTTATAGACAAAATGGGCATGGTTTGGCCGAGCCAAAGTCTTTGGAAGTGTGGGTAAGGAGGTAGAGGTGGGGGCCTTTTATAAGAGGAGAGGAGGGGCACTCTTGGAAAGGTATAAAATGTAATATTATTTCCAAATGAGTTTCGGATTTTAATGGTCCCACATTGATTTTTTTCGAGGATAAGGTGATAAGGGTTCTAAATACACCCATCCAATTGGTTTTGGACATGTTTAGGTCTTATATTTTACATTATCCTTCCATTTTTTTTAAATCGTTAAATAATGAGGTCATCGCTGCATCATCATGATATCATAAATAATTTAATTTATTTAATGTCTAAAAATTATAAAAAAAATACTATGTTGTATGAAATATTTTTATCTTTCCAATTAATATTTATAGTCTAAAATATCATTTATTTAGACAAAATTAAAAATATTTTACATAGGTGATACATTCTGTGTCACATTTAACATTTTTAAAAAAATAAATAGATAAAAAGTCACTTTCTCACAAAAGTGATTCCATGGGGCCCCCAAGTTTGGAACAAGTCATCCCATGGTCGGACATGAGACTACTAGTAGCCTTATGAAACATTTTGTGGTCATTTTTTTTATTATTATGATATTATCTTATTATCTTTAGCTACCCGATTGCTCAGTAATCAAAAGAATTATAGATAATTACCGTCGTTACTATTCATAATGTCCAAAAACCAAAGATTATTAATTACATAATTTGGAAATTATGATTCCAAATATGTAATTAAATTTACCAAATTCCAAACACATAAATTTCAATAATTAATTTAAAAAAACATACCGTTGTCAAAACAAATAGCGGGTTTTTTTAGAAACAATATTTATGAAAAGTTTGGCACTTGTTTATGCCTAATTCAAAAGTGAAATTAATCCCAATGACCATCATTGAATTACATGGTAAAAATATATTCTAATTACACTTTAAAAAAAATTAAAAATATTATATAACCATATAATTAAATTATATGAAAAAGCTGTTTTGAGGTAAAATGCAGTATTTTTCACTATTCAATGAAAAATGAACATTGTCAGAAAAATACCAAAAATTAACCCAAGGTAAATTTCAATGTCCCAATCATAAATAATATGTTTATTTTGAAAAATAGAGCTTATAAAATTTCAAAAAGTGGATTTAAAAGGGGTTCACCATCAAAAGGCGGTTAATCGAACTTTTAATGAATATTAGAATGTTTTCGCTTAAAAACGTGATTCATTTGCATTTTTAATCCTCTAAAATTTATTGTAAAGAGTAAAAATATTTGACAAACATATATAATTATTTTGTAGTTAGTTCTGTTCATTCCCACCATTACAACGGCTAGGCGTTAACTACCATTTAAAATAATATTATTTTATTATTACAGCGCAACGTAAGATTTCCAAGAAACTCGTTGTTGGGTGTTGGGTACGCCATCGAGCATAGCATACTCTTTAAGGTAATATTAATATTTTATTCACAAATATGGATAAATATAAAGATGTCATATTCTTTATTTACCTGGGGTGTTACATCCTTTCCCCCTTTTGGGAATTTCGTCCTCGCAATTTTAAAATTGGGCTTGGAAATATCCTTGAAAGTCCCACATCGGAACAAGAGTCGGTAAAACAATCACTTTAAAATAAAGAAAGATAAGTACAAAGGTCACCCGAGTTAACCCATACTATGATTCCAAGTATGAAAATATGGACATGGATGGAAAAAGGGTCATGTTCTGATGGAGAGTGATGGAAAACATGTTTAGGAGAAAGTTAACCACAAGAAAATCACAAACTTGTGATGGGTTAAACGGTATTTGATTCCCCCAGTAGGAAAATTTAATAGACAACATTTTTGTTTTAAGTTACTTTTTATTGATGAATTTATTCATAAGTAAACATAATCACTTATCATGTTGACTGTGAACTTTTATTAGATCCTTTACACAAACTCATATTTTCTCCAAAAGACGAGTATTTAGGAAGACTTGTTCACATTAGGAGTACTATAATCAACTTCTAGAGAATCACCTAATCCATAAAAGAGAACTATATACTTCCCATGTGTTTAGACTTTAACCAAAACCAAAACCAAAAAGCTTAGTACAAGATCAGATAATCCAGAAAAGGATAACCCTTTAAAAAAAGAAAATCTATGCTTAATCTCCAAAATTTGTCCAACAAAACCCAAAGTTCAATGGACCATTCGATAAACAATTTGTCCATAAAATTATTCAAAGTAAACCAAACTAAGGTTGAAACCCAGATATTTGAAGGATTTAGTCACATAGTCTTCCAAGTTAAATTGTAACATTTATCTCCAAACAACATCAGTTTCTCTTAAAGTCTCGTATTGAAAAGTAATTAACCTAATCATATATCCTCCATGATAGGTTAATAATTTCCATAGATAACCCAAAATCAGCTCATTCATGATTCATAAGATCATCTAACTAAAAAGAATTAGTTAAACTAACCAGGGACTTCATGTAGTCCAGTGGTAGGTGATAAATACCAGTTGCACTTCGGTTGTGTGTTCGATTCCCGCAGCTTTGTCCAACATGACGGGTTGTCACACAGTCTGTGTGTTGTCCTTTTTCCAAAACTATATAATTCTCAAATCATTTCCCAAAAGAGATAAAATCATCAAAAATAACCATAACATAATTTAACCTCAATTTTATCTCATGCCTTTCACTTCGATCATAACATATAGTAACCCATAATTACCTCAAAAGTAAGGATCATATAAACCCAAATGGTTCTTTATAACTATGTCCACAAAAGAACAGATAATTATTCCTTGAATAAAATTTTCATATGCTAAACATCAGGGTTACACATACTATAAAAAGTCTTTTAATGTAACCCCATCATCAAAAGAGACTTAATACTCTTAAGAATGTCACCATAACTCTTGAAGCCCTTATATGTTGACTTCTTACTCACTAAACATTCTTCATGATCCATTAGCCATTCCTTTCCTACTTATTCTGAAATACTTATTTCCTACAAACAAAATCATGAATCATATCCTAATATTCCAAAATAGGAAAACAAAAGTTATGAAATAATCCATACCTTTGATTGGTCATTGTCAGCCTCTTCATCCTCAATTGGAATGGCATTAGGTATTGGTAAATGAATATTTGTACGATCGTGGTGATCCCATTCATGAAACATCCTTATAGGACATGTGTTTGCATAATGACCTTGCACCCCACATTTAAAACATTCAATTGATCCCTCGGAAATAACTTCTTTCCCTTTCCTCGAGTCAACTGGATGCTTCCTTTTTCCATGGCAGGTTCTTTCTTTATGACCTTCATTTCCACATCTATAGCATATTTCTATCCCTTTGAAAAATTTTCCTAGGTGTTTCTTTCCACATCTCTGACTCATAGGTTTTTTAACACACTTACCTTTATGATTATCACCTGTAGTTCTTTAGGGACTTGTTTCTCGCATAAATGATGCCTTAAAGAAATCAACAAGGTTTAGGTGGTCAATCATGACTCCAGATAGTTGGTTGAGGATAATCACAATAGTTCTCATTGCAGCCCCCATATCATCAGTTGCTTGCTCAAAAAACTGTCACAGTTTCCTTGACATCCACTGTTACTTTGGTGCCTGCTAGATCCAGCCATTTACTAAAACCAGAAAGGTCAGTGTGAGTATATCAACAAAACCATCATATACTAATGAGGAAGATAAACACCAAGATATACTTACTCATTCACATTATCTAAAACTAGGACTCTTTCTGAAATCCTATCCATCATGGTACTATCACTTATGCTTAGAGAATACCCTAACCTCTAAAGTTATCTAAACCGACCTTTGATACCAACTATAAGGCCCCAGCCTTAAACCTTACTTAATATTGAGATATTACAAGATTACACATTGATGATCTTTTCAGTTTTATAGTTTTAGAGAATTATATCATGAAACTTGCATTACATTCCACATTTAAACAAAGTGGTTACATAAAAGACAGTATTCATTCTTCCCATCAACGAAAACATATTTAAAATAAAACACAGATTCTTTCTTGACACATCCTTGACACTATCATCACATCATGTACCTTTCCCTTGACCTGTGAAAAACATTTCAAAAACTTGGGATGAGAATAAAAAGCTCAGTAAGAGTTATAAATATATGGAAAGGAAACATGAGTTCATATATACATTAGAATGAAATCATACTTTACCCATAAAACATAGGCATATCAAATCATGAATAAATCATAGAAATCATAAGACATAAAAGGTATCTTGAGGCATTCATAACATTCTTACGTAGGGAGTAACCCTCTTGGTTACGTTTGGAATACCCACCACAGTATATTCCCTAAATCTCTTTGGAGAAACCTTAACGTTTCACTCCTTTGCGTTACCCAATGCATTGGAGAGCTATATCGGGCTCACCCGCCCTTAGTTTATCATGGAACCACCCGTTTTCATAACAATGCCCAAGAACCATAACATAAACGTATCACATAAAACATGCATAAAGTAAACATAACATTTCCACATTTGAATCACAATATAACATTTTAGGATATTGAAATAATGAATCCATTCAAAAAGAAACCATTTCCAAAACCATTTAAAACATTTAATAAAGAGATATTTTAATCAAAGTGTCCCATACCACCTTGAAGCTTTTAAAATTTTAAACCATTAATATCCATATAAATAAATCCTTAAAACCACTTTGAAAACATGGATATTAATAAGAACAAATAATTAAAACATTTAAAGCGATATTTTGGTTAAAGGGGTTCTACCAAAATTAGAGACACTTGAATACAATAATTGGTGAATAACATTTAGTCAGAACTTTATAATATCATGAGAATAAATGGATTCATGATATAATATTCCAACTAACAGTATATACACCATATAAGAGTGAATTGGTTCATAACAACAATGAAGTCTCAGTAGAAATGTCAAATGTGATGAATTCCCTTATAAAGAAGGTATCCTTAAATTAAGGATAATTCAATCTCAAAATTATGTGTGACAAATATAAATAAACCCAAAATAAGTGGATATTAAGTGTAAAAAAATAAAAGTCCATTCACACATATTCAAAAGATGACCCATTCTATAACTACATGTTGAACCCAAAGAAATCGAAATTGGGTTAAAAAGTTCCCTTGGTAAAATTCGACAGCCTAATGGCATCACTTCAAAATTCAGAAAAATTAGTTGATGAGAGATAAAAAGGGCATCTCATCACTTGGACATAAAATTTACATCAATAAGGATATAAAAGAACATATCCCAACATAATAGAATGTGAATTAAAAGACATAACAAAAGAAGTCTTTTAAAAAGAGGAGGGTGAAAGGTCCCCTTAGCGAGTTGGGTAACTTTCGAAACGTACACCCCATGGAAGAAGGGTCATACAATGAAGATGTGAATACCCATAAATGAAATTATACTACACAAAATGTATAATAATGGTAATTACATACACCACTCAAAGGAAATTGTGGAAAATGTAGCATAAATATCACGGGAATAAAAGTGAGATGAAAAATCCCTTACGAAAACTCGGTAGCCTAACGCGCCACTTAAAACTTCCAAAATGGATTGATGAGAGGAAATAGGGTATATCATCATATTACAATAAAATTTATAGTGATTGGAATATAAAATATCATCCCCCATCATAACAAAGAGGAGCTTAAAAGAAGTGACATAAAGGAGTGGACTTAAAAAGAAAGAGAGAGGTTATATCTCTTACGAAAATTCGGCAGCCTAACGGCGCCACTCAAAACTTCTAAAATGGATTGATGAGAGAGAATAGGGTCTCTCATCATTTGAACAAAAAAATTACAGTAAGAGTAATATAAAAGAACATCCCAATAACAAGAAATATGAGATTTAAAAGGAATGACATAAAAGATTGTACTTAAAAAGAAAGAGAGGAGTAGGATCCCTTACCTCAGGTCCGACTTGACTCGATCGTTCTTTAATCTCCTGAATAATAAACTTGAGTTAATTTATAAATACTTAAGAACCTTTTTAAAGTTCATTAATTCTTTTATATCACTTATTAACATGTCATAAACATTATGTAATCATTTAAGTTAATAAAAATTGTTTTGCCGATATTTGGTTCTTAAGTCGAAAGTGGACTTCTTAAAATTACATGTTGTTCATGTGGCCAAATGTTCATTATATCCAGAATTTTATTCATGATGTAGATATCATATATATCATATATATCCAGTATATTCATTTATTTATAATATTACATAACATTTAGAGTTAAGAAATGAAATGCACCGTTCATGGAGATGGTAAGCCGTACGTACGCATGAACGCTACTTCCATTTCTATTTCATATTTAATGGAATTAAAACATAATGATACATAATAGTATTTTAATTCCAGTATGGTATCATATATAATATCATTAAATATATACTTTATGCATACCACATATGTTATTAACGAATTAAATCCCTTTGAGGGGGAGGTAGTCCACACTTCCTTAAATGAAGATATTGCGTTTACCCATAATAGAAACCATAAAGGTATTCCATAAATGAAAAATACAGAAGCTTAAGTAAAACATAAACATATTAGATATCATATATAAATATACTGTCATCTTAATGTCCACCTTTGAAGGTGTTAGAAGAATGTTGAACAATCATCGTTTCGGGAGGCAGAAATTCGCCATCCACGGAAACAGTATGTTCTTTAACCATTAAATGTAGGTGTGTGTAAGTGTACCTCTAATACTTCTTATAACAACATCCTAGTATATTGAATATACTGGAGTTGTTAAAAAATATATGAATAAAAAGATTTTAGGGGGTTGGAGATGTAAAATAAAACAAAAGGACTCAAGTGAAGACATTACCTTAAAATCGGGTAACTTCCATTGATTTGAGCTCAAAGGATTCCTTGGAAAGGATTCTGCCCAAAGTGAGGCTTCAAGGAGTTAGAGAGGGATGTGGATAGACAAAATGGGCAGGGTTTGGCCGAGCCAAATTCTTTGGAAGTGTGGGTAAGGTGGTAGAGGTGGGGGCCTTTTATAAGAGGAGAGGAGGGGCACTCTTGGAAAGGTATAAAATGTAATATTATTTCCAAATGAGTTTCGGATTTTAATGGTCCCACATTGATGTTTTTCGAGGATAAGGTGATAAGGGTTCTAAATACACCCATCCAATAGGTTTTGGACATGTTTAGGTCTTATATTTTACATTATCCTTCCATTTTATTTAAATCGTTAAATAATGAGGTCATCGCTGCATCATCATGATGTCATAAATAATTTAATTTATTTAATGTCTAAAAATTATAAAAAAAATACTCTGATGTATGAAATATTTTTAGCTTTCCAATTAATATTTATAGTTTAAAATATCATTTATTTAGACAAAATTGAAAATATTTTACATAGGTGATACATTCAGTGTCACATTTAACATTTTTTAATAAATAAATAGATAAAAAGTCACTTTCTCACAAAGGTGATTCCATGGGCCCCCCAAGTTTGGCCCAAGTCATCCCATGGTCGGACATGAGACTACTAGTAGCCTTATGAAACATTTTGTTGTCATTTTTTTATTATTATGATATTATCTTATTATCTTTAGTTACCCGGTTTCTCATTAATCAAAATAATTATAGATAATTACCGTCGTTACTATTCATAATGTCCAAAAACAAAAGATTCTTAATTACATAATTTGGAACTTATTATTCCAAATATGTAATTAAATTTACCAAATTCCAAACACATAAATTTCAATAATTAATTTAAAAAAACACCCCGTTGTCAAAACAAATAGCGGGTTTTTTTAGAAACAATATTTATGAAAAGTTTGGCACTTGTTTATGCCTAATTCCAAAGTGAAATTAATCCCAATGACCATCATTGAATTACATGGTAAAAATATATTCTAATTAAACTTTAAAACAAATTAAAAATATTATATAACCATATAATTAAATTATATGAAAAATCTGTTTTGATGTAAAATGCAGTATTTTTAACTATTCAATGAAAAATGAACATTGTCAGAAAAATACCAAAAATTAACCCAAGGTAAATTTCAATGTCCCAATCATAAATAATATGTTTATTTTGAAAAATAGAGCTTATTAAATTTCAAAAAGTGGATTTAAAATGGGTTCACCATCAAAAGGCGGTTAATCGACCTTTTAAAGAATATTATAATGTTTTCGCTTAAAAACGTGATTCATTTGCATTTTTAATCCTCTAAAATTTATTGTAAAGAGTAAAAATATTTGACAAACATATATAATTATTTTTTAGTTAGTTATGTTCATTCCTACCATTACAACGGCTAGGCGTTAACTACCATTTAAAATAATATTATTTTATTATTACAGTGCAACGTAAGATTTCCAAGAAACTCGTTGTTGGGTGTTGGGTACACCATCGAGCATAGAATACTCTTTAAAGTAATATTAATATTTTATTCACAAATATGGATAAATATAAATATGTCATATTCTTTATTTACCTAGGGTGTTACAAACATTATTTCAAAGATTACCATCATATTTTTTTGAAACATTATAAGAATTATATTAATATAAAAAAAGGAAAATATGCATGCAGTGTGATAACCTATCATGTTCCTAATTAAAGTGGGGAATGAACCCTTGACAAAAGTATTATATGGGTTTCGTGCCTACCAATGGACTATGTGATTTTCTTATTAATATTTCAATGTTCTTAGTTAACAATTTGATGAATAAATATTAATGATGAACCAGTAGTATTACTTTTGAGGATTAGAGATTAATTTATTATAATGGATAAGTTATGATACAATTTTAGTTTTGGAACATATTTTTAGAAAAATATAATGACTATATTATGGATCTTACAATCCATTAAAAGTAAATTTTAATGCTTCATGAATAAAAAAATAATTTTTTATATTCATTTCAGGACATAATGGATGATATAAAAATTGATTAAATCACAACCAAAGGATGATATTTTTTAATATGAATATATCATGTGAGTATATTTCCTTATTTACATTGGTTGTAAAACAATTACCCATCTTTAGGAAAATGATTTTGAAAAAAAAAATATTACCCAATTACATTCTAATTTGATGAATTAGAAGGCCTTTCAAATAATTGTAGATTTATGGTTTTGAGCACCATAATATTTCATTGATTATTCACATTCTTGTTATCAATGAACTTAATCACTCTATATAAATATTAAGCCTTTTCTTCTATGTCTATATCATTACTTAATACCAATTTTTTCCTATTTAGAAACCAATATATATGTTATTCCATATGTAATTTTTCCCTCCCTTTCTATATTATTAAAAGGATATTTAACTAAATCATTTATGAGGTTATTTTTCCCAACAATGTAATTTCCAAATATAAAAACCTAGATTATCAAGATTATGTTTAAATTATGAGGATGAAATTTACTTATTGTTTGGAGAATATAATACCCTAAAATTAGAAAATAAGAATATTATATTTGATAGCATGTATAGCAAAAAACACTAAGATAAACTTATGTTACATGAAATACAAGTATTATATTTATCTGCACTGAACATTGAGTTTATCTTTCATTACATGAAAAAGAAAATTCCTTTCAAATCATTTCTTACAAGGGAGACTGAGTTTTACTAAACAATAATATAATATTATTATTATTGATTAACATGATAGTTATCGCCTAGCCATTGGAATAGAGTGTATGAAACAGATTAAACATCCTATTAAAATATATATTATACATGTTTATTATTATTCTATTTATTATAAATGAAAGAAGAATCATTTATAAATATAAAAAATGTTTTCTTAAAAGCTGTATTTTTTCTAAAAGAGGGTTTAATATTTCTTAAGACATGAATTAAAATTAATTTATCCCACTATTATAAAACTTATAGGAAAAAATAAATGTCATTTTTGAAAGGGGATTACTAAAATTATCTTAAGATGTAATTTTTTATTTTCTTATATATGTTTTAATTTTTATGGATAAAGAAAAATATTGAATTTTAATTGAATACTACCTTTCTATTTAAATAATTTATAAGGTTAAATTATATTTTTAATTTATATTAAAGTAAAATTAAATATATTTTATAACAATTAATCAAATACAGTTTATTTGAGTTATTTTCATTATAAATTAAATATAAAAACATTTCAATATTTTGAAAATTTTCCCCTTAAATTTTTTTTTCATGCCACATTTGGGTGATAAATTTAAAATTATATTATACCATTTCTATGAAATTAATTGATAAAAATGTATTCCATATTTGGAATAATTATAATTCAAAATTAATAGTAATACAACTAAATTTTTACAATTCTAATTTGTAAAAATCAAAAATTAATTACAGTGATTATGGTAAAAACGAGTTTTCTTACTGTGTAAATGTAGAATATAAGGTAAAAAATGAACTACCAACATTTCCAACACTACTTTTTAGGATAGATTTATACAATTAAAAACATTTTCCTTATTTTTATTAGTTAGTGGGATATTATTTTATGAATTTGACCTATATGATATTTTAAGTAACAAAAAAAACAAAAAAAACATCCTTGCTTATAATATTTATAAAACTTTGAGATAGGGAAATCATATTTTTTTCATAAATATTATTTATGAAAGTTAAATTATTTTAATTATCATAAAAATTTATTTTAAATTTTTATTTATTAAATAATTACTTCTGATGCATATGGAACACCAATTTAAGAATTATATATTTAATAATTAACTAAAAATGAAACTACAATATAAAAATTATAGTAAATTGAATGAATTATTATCTTATATTAATTTATTTGATGAATATATGTTTTTAAAAAGTTTTTAACATACTATATTGAAATTACATTCTTTTTTTGAAATTTTAGATTTCAAATTAAATTAATAATGTCAGAATTGACATTAATTTTATTTTATAATAAATGTTATTTTATTAATTTATTTAAAATTAAAAAAAAATCGTATCTTCATCCAAGCCAATTCTAAATGTTTATAAATATAAATTTTAGTCCATTCATGGTCCAATTTTTCTTTTATAATGAACACATTTTCCATGAAATAGTAAAAACATTGTTCGGTTTTCCTTAAAGTAGTATTTTTGCACGTTACATAGGCTTCTGTTAAAATTAATTTCCATCAATCATAAGATTTTTAATTAAATGAAATTTTCATCATATTTATAATCAGGTGATCAAAATAATATAATAATTATCACTTTAATTTAGTCCTAATGAATAATTTACCCTAGTTAGAAAATTAGTTGCATTAAAAAACCAAATTGGTAATTATATGGAATCATAGGAGTTAGGGAAAAACATTATAAAAACTATGTTTATGGAGTTTTTTGTTAAAAAAATAAACCCATACTCCGATATTATTAATTTTTTGGATCAAAATTTGGTATAGGAGACCTCCCTATAGTGAATACTTTTGATTATTTACCAGAATGTCACTCCTCCTCAAGTATAAAAGGTCAATGACTCTCCCCCTTTATTCATACCAATCATGCCAATTTTCCTGAATAAAACTTACCAAAATCACATCCCAATCTCCCTACACTAATACTAGAATCATTATTTTGGTTCTAAGGATATCATTTTAATGTTTTAATGCATACTTATAGAGGATACCCGAAGAAGAGGTAATGTTATTCTAAAAGAATTTTTATTTTATTCCCTTACCCACATATATAAATTTTTATTAAACCATGATTATGTAATAACCATAGAATATTCAATATACTAATATGTTTTTATATAAAAATTAAAATCTACTAACTAACACACTTCAATCGAATGTATTACAAAATTTTCACTTTTCGGTACGGTAGACTACCGTCTCGCAAACAAATGTCATTCGTTTTAACATTACCAACTTTCAAGGATAGTAATAATTATATTTATGGTTTATATATACCATATATGATTTTTATTATTTTATTGTTCTTCTATAATAATTATATCACACATACCATAATTCATTCAAATTCTTAAGAATATTATATCATCGCTCCTGTGTACGGAGGACTACCACAACCCGAGGCGATGTGATTTGTTAATGATTTACATAGAATTTATTAAGGATGGGTTTTATAAACATATGTGAAATATTTTATATCAAACTCAACATATAATGATAATATATATATCATTTAATTTTCTTTCCTTTAATAAGACAAAAAATGGAATCAATGTCCATGTGTACGTAAGACTTACCATCTCAATGAATAGTGTATTTCATTTCCTATCAAAAATATTTATGGATTAATATAAATTAAAATTTATTAAATATATATGATATTTGATTTGTATTTTAAATTATGGATATTATTAAATCATGGTCAAATTTATAGGAAAAAAATTACAATTCAAACATACTCGAAAAACATGTCAATTAACACCCAAAATAATATAAATAATAAAATATTATTAACAAATGGGTGAAAAAATATGTTATAAAATGATCATATATGATAATATAAATATTAATATGATTCTAGTATAATATAATAACATTATAAATCAATTATACATGATTTAAAATAGTGTTCATCCAAAAGGATGTGTACAATAGTGGATTTCATCATAATTAACATTAAATTGAGACTTATTTTTTTTATAAACCAATTCACATTTATGTGGCTTATACTATTCCCATTTTTCGTGTAATATCATAATTAACTAATAATTTATTTTATTTTAATTTTCATTATGAATTATCTCATCTAAGGGTATTTTAATTCAAAATTACAAAGTGCTAAAAGTTGTCATAAATTATCAATTGATTTTGTTATTATTAAATTTCTCTACAAACAATCACCTTATTGTAATAAATTTACATTGGAAATGATATTAATTTTTAATTTTTATATTATTTTATAATGGATATGATTTTTTCCTAAACCATGTACCATTTTATCATATGGTGTTTTGTTTGAAAGTTATATGACTTATTTCGAAAATATTGATAAATATGATTCCTTAAATTAATACAGATATTTGTTATGGCACATTGTTTATGAAAAAAATAATTATTAAATAAATGAGGAATATTTTGGAAGTATTTTTAATGGGTTGGGTACTGGTTAATTCAATCCCCTTGATGCATTTTTATTCTCGTGTGGTGAATCAGTTGGACAAATCAGATAGGTTTCTACCCATAAACTTCAACTAAATTGGGGATTGATCTTGAAAATAACTATCCTGGTGATTGATCTTTATATTTCATACATAAAAATTTATGAATTCAAATATTATTTTTATTAAATTTGATTATTCAATTAATTAAAATATACATGGTCAAGTTTCTAGATCATGTGATTATTTACATATCATTACTTGATCAACATTTTTCCTTCTATATTATGCTCAAGTTAATGATTAGATAGAATATTTATCCGTAATATACCTTTACAAGGTGATTATTCTTTATTTATTTATGATATATTCTATTATGAAAAACCCTTAATGATCATTTGAGCTCATCATTATTTTGTTTCCTTTCCTCAGTATTTGAAAAAAAATCTTTCAATAAGTTTTCCAGGATATTGAGCATTTTATTTTGTTACGTATTATGTTTAATTTTCAAATATTAATAAAAAATGAGTATCATATTTCTATCTAGTTTAAAATAGATTATCATTTCATTCCTTTGGGATTTTATTTCTTATTTTTATGCCAATGTAATGTAGTAAGGCACCGACTCAGGGCTACTATGGTTAGATTCATCACATTAACACTGAGTTAATGAATTATAAAAAATATGGGGATAATTCTATCTTTATTAAGAATCAATAATTATTTATAAGAGGTGATATTTGTCTAGTGATTTTTAGATGAGCATGATTTTTTTCTAAATTTTTTAAAGTGGGAAAATAATTCAACTTCCAATGCTTTTTCCTTAGAGGATTTCTTATACAAAGTGGGTTTCTATAATGTATGAACCAACAATATTTACCTATTTTAAAGAGTTTGTATGCTAATATTTTTTTATTAATTGTGAGTTTCTAAATAGTTCATATTTTGGTTGATGTTTAAGAACACCGTAAAAAAGTGAAGAGACTAGAGATACTCAAATGAGGTGTCGATTAAAGACTTTGGAAAAAGGAAGTGATCAGTGTACTGGACATAGAATATATCAGATAGATGTCTTAAAAATGTTTATTGTGTATGATTTTTTTAAATATATATAGATTAAAAAATATAAAAAAAATTCATGAAATTAATTAGAAACAGTTCACCATATAGAGTATGGGTACACCAGAGGGACTCTTACCAAACAGATAAAATCCGATGGACAATTTTGAGATGATATTGTTGGGTTCTATTTTACAAATTCCTTCAACATTTAGTTAGATCAATTTCATAATTAAACGTTTTTAACTAACAAGTGTCTATTTAATATTTTCTATTGGGATATATAATGAGTCTAATGATATTTGGATCAAATTATTTTCACGTTTCTATTATAGGGAATTTCCAAAGACCAACCAGAGCCTCTATGGAAGAAATATTGTCAACCAAATTAAGGGAGAACCTTGTAAATCCTATGTTTCATTCATTACTTTCTCAATAGTTCATGATTGTGAGGATTTTATATAAATTTAAAAGGGGTAAAATGTATAATAAGCTGTAAGGGTTAATTTTAATATAACATAAGATTTTAAAAGATCACCACTGATTTATCCCTTATTTGCAGTGGTGCACAATATCTAATGGATATTCAATTAGGATCATAGAAAAGGTCCCCCATGTTATATCCATATTCTATAAAATATCTACTCAATGAAGAGTATAGTTATTTCTACATTCACTGAAAATATGATCATGTTTGAAAGAATAGAATGATTTAATATCTTCTTTATTTTGTCTTGGAGGTAGTTGATACAACACCAATTGGGTTTCCTCCTATTGATAAAGATTCTCTTATGATAATTGTTAAAAAAAATAAATATTATGGTTGATGGAAAATCTTGAAATATTCTAATATATTTTTTAGGAAATTTTTACATGAATGGGATGGGTATCACGACAGCTAAGGATACATTGGATAAACTCAAGATTATTTTTTAGGAAAATATCAAAGTGAAGGAAGAAAAATTTTCAAATCAATAGAATGATGTTTGAGATATTATATTTACCGACAATAAATCTATTTGGGAGTAGGTCACCTGAGTAACTGAAATTGTTTATAATATAAGAGTATTTGGTGATGTATAGGAATATTCAACAACTATTTATAAACACATGAGAAACTTTCCTAATAGGGTTGATCATAAACTATTTTCTTTAAAAGATAAATAAAATTTGTCTCTTCATTTACATAACTTTCTTTTTAAATATTAGATGAATAATGTTATATTATTTAAGAATAAGATAAAGGAAGATATGGAAGTTAGGGCTATAAAAAAGTAAAATATTTTTGAATCAAAACATGAAATAGTATAACAAAAAAACTAATATGATAATGAATTTTATGTTGAATAAAATTGACGAACCATGTATCTTATCTCTAAAAATTACAGAAAAAGTAGAGTAAAGTTCAATGAAAAACTCCAACTTAATTTTTTTGGGTGTGTAGGATTTATGAATTTTTATATAATTTGTTCTAAAAAGATATTTATAGAATATGAATATGATTTTGAAGAAAATAATTAATTGAATAATTAGAGAATAAAATATTTGGAAGATAATAAATCCAAAATATATAAGATAATGTTCATTGGAAACAAAATAATTATGTTGATAAACAAAAATGTGTATGACTATGCTAAAAATAGTTAATTAGAAATTAAATCAACAAAAACTATCATAAAATTATTTCTAAATGATAAAAATATAGAAGATAATTCTAATAGAGAATAAAAAAGAGGGAATGAATAAACCTAATGGGAGTATCAGTTGAGATAAAAACTAATGTCAAGTCATGATGAAAACACAAATATAACGAATGAGATCATAATATTAAATAAAAAATTTGAAAGAAGATAGAAGTAAATGAATATGTATGATAATAGAATGATGAATATATCTAGGAGATTATATTCTCAAAATAATGGTTAATGAACAGTGAAATTTAATGAAATATCATACTAAAAAACTTCTAGCAAAAGATTTTGAGCATTTTAAAACCCATCTAAGGTTTCATTAGGTTTAAAGTATCATAAAAACAAGAGTGAAAATTTCAACAAAGGATTTAGAGGTAGAAACATAATCATAAAATGCTATTGAGAAAACTCATTCAAAGAATTGGGTGAAATATAAACCCACAAAATATAAAATTTCATATAATTATTTTAATTATGCATTTCTTTGAAAAATTATTAGGAAAAAACTGGTTAAGAAAATATGTGCAGAATATTTCACATAAAAAAAGTTGAAAATAATCTCTATAATAAAGACTTTCCACACAATGGATTTTCTTAGATAAAAAGATATATTAAACCTCGATAAACTAATTACCAATAAATTTTATTTTTATATTGATTACTGTGATTCAGTGGATATTATTGGTGATTTTGTATATAAGGGAACAAATATTATACTTGTTGGAACAACATATATCTCCTTGGTTGTAGACATGAATTGAGGTGGAGTGATAATAGAACAAAAGAGAGACACTTTTATATTCAATATAAGGAAACAATATTAAAATCATCATAAGTAATAATGTAAATATATAAAAATATTATTGATTAACTCGAATATGTTTTTTGAAGCTGTGACCAATCAAATAATTATTCTGAAAGAATGTTTTAAAACCTCTCAGAGTCAATTTTTCTATTTTATCAATGAAAAATGATTTGAGAAGAAATAAAATCATGAAATATATTTTTTCCGTTTAGACTAATATAAAATCTATCAAAATGAACAAACCGTTCATTATTTATGCTGGTTGATCCTCAAAAATGATAGATGATGTGAAAATATTGAAAAAATTTCAGAACATGACTATGAATAAGTTACCTTCTATAAAGATAGTTCCTTAAAAATCATAGGAATTTTAACGGCTTGGATTGAACCCCAAAAACTAATGTCAAAGTATGTTTTTTTAATTAATTAGGTAAAAGAAAATATTTTGAGTGTTAAAAAAATTTTATATTATGTTAATGAAGTTATCTTCAGGAAGTATTCTTGTATCATCAGATTCTTTAATGATAGAAAATTATTACAATTGGAGAATGATCAAGAAGAAACATAATTTTTATTGGGGATTTTTTTCAGAGGGAGTATCTCAAGTGGGGGTGAACTGAATACCCAATATTTTTTAAAATTTACTTAACTTAGATCCCCCAATTAATTTAAAAATGTCACCATAATCTAAAATAATAGATTTATATAAAACCTCACCTTTTAAAATAATTCTTAATGATTGATTATCTTTATATAAAATAATATACAATATTACATTAACCTTTGAAATAAATTTAGAAAATCAAATACATATATAAATACCATTTAAAACTCACAATCAATGTATTTGTTTTGTTTAATAGTTAAAGTAGATTATATTTAAATCTTTAAAATAAAACAAAACACACAACATAATTGAATATAATAGGTTCAGTATGAAGATAATACTTTGTCCTATCCACTTACAAATCACTTGCTAATTATAATTTTATATAAAAATAAAATTGATCCACAACATTGATTGAGTATTATAATAGATTGGATATCCAGGCCACTCTCGGATATCTTCCAATGTTTCCATGGGAGTATAGAAGAATAAATGGTTCACAACTGGACCTCTACCACAACACGTGGAAAAATAGTTTTAAAATTGTTTCAGATGATATCTAATTATCTTCCAGTTTAAATCATGATAAACTACGGGCCAAAAAAATTGAGTGATCCAAACTAGTTTTAATGTAAATATGAATAAAACAATAGTCCATGTAAGAATATATAGTGTTCATGTTGATATAAATGATATGTTTTCCACTAGTGAATCGTTGAATGTATCTTGAATTATAGATTCAGTTGGGTTTCTAAAATTCACATTAGAACTGAGTGTTGTAAACTCCTTCTATTTTGATTGTAGGATTTGAATGTTCATTATGCTCTACTCTCACAGTATTTTGTGATAAATATGGATAATGTAGGAACACTATAGGGTCTTTAAATATTGTTTACATCACTTTAGTTGTGTGTTAATTTTTTTCTCCGCACAACACTACTCGAAAAAGGTATTCTTCATCTATTTTTAATAGCTGCAATAAGAGGGATAATTATCTAGATCATTTGTTCCACGTACTTCATGTTTGACCCAGAAATTAATTTTTCTTTTTTAGAAAATTAATTATCAATCTATAAAATACTAAATTCATTAAATTGTATAATTCATCCATTATATGTAACTATTTAAAAATAAATATAAATAGTGGTGGTGACTCTTTTGAACGGCGAAAAGTCATTGGCGGTGACTCCATGTAACAATGAAACTTTCGAGTGGTGTCTATGTCTTGTGGTTATTGAGACATATGGTGTGTCAGGATAGTGGTAGGTTCAAATGGTGGTGAGGAATTCCAACACTACAAAATTTTCATTTGGGTGATATGTTTCCTCAATATTCACTCCACTATGGTGGTGATTATTTCTAACACTTATCTAAATTTTCATTATTGTTGTGAAACATAGCTGGTGGTGAATCCTTTTCAAACTTTTTCTAATTTATATTTCGGTAGTGAAACCTGTTCACAGTTAGTCACCCAATTATATAGCCAATTTTGGATCTTATCATTGATTCACAGGTTATGGTGATACATTGGTGACTATGAGATATACATGGTTGTGAGACTTCATTGGTGGTGTCTCGTTCTTAGGGTGACTCATTTCTAGTCATAACCAAATATCTATCTTGTATAAAATATAATATAAAATTATATCATTAAACATAAAATTCATTAATATCATATTAAACATGTTTATGTGATCACTAAAACAAGGAGGCCAAAAATTTCCCCATTTTTTTTGATTATATACCATGGCATTTTATGTACATGAAATCAGTGAGAAATGGTGGCATCAAAAGTAAAGGGAATAAATTGGGTATCAAAGATATTAAGTAGAGAATATCGAGGATAAATAAATAAATGTATAAAAGTTAAATCAATACAATAATTATATTTTATCAATGTTATAAACATAGTAATCCGTAATATGAACCACTATAGTATTCGAGAAAATTGTAAATGAATATAAAGAAATTAGAAATAATATTTCTATAATTTTTTGAGTTTATAAAAAGATCAATAATTAAATATTATATTAATAGAATTAAAAATAGAATATGAATATGAAAATTATTATTAGAAACTAACTAATGTTCAAGAAAAAGATATAGCCAAGATGTTCTAACACAAGCATTCCTATCAAAGACCTATGTATCATATCGACTATCTTACGGCTTGGATGATGGGTTGAGAGGTTATTTGAATTTTTTATTAGCACAAGAAGTGTTAGTATAATTTGACACTATAGATTTAGTATGAATATTTTTAGGAATGTCTGTTATATCTTATAGAGCTTGAGGATGTGTTGTAGGAACACCATTCAGAGAATGACGCTATTTGATAAGGATTGATTATAGTAATTGAATATATTCCCTAGGAGATAAGTAAAATTACTTGAAATAGGCTGGAAAAGGTTCATTTGGATATCTAGTCACTCCTAGTCAAAAGGGGGTGTTCTAAAGTATTGGATGGAGGTGTCAGATGGGGTTTTACTAGAATGGCCTCATGAGCCACAACTCCAGTACCATGCACATGAAAAAAATGTCTTCATCAGATTAAAAAAAGTCCATTATGATATTATCACCCCTTTCCATTTGAATAAATAATTATTTCTTCTATTCCATTAAAATCTTCAACAGATGAGTCATGACATTCAATTCATCAACTTGTTCATTAAAGGCTCAAGTTTCATGAGACATCCTCAAATTCAAAGCATGAAATGTGAAATTTTCATCCATGACATGATTATTATATAACCTTGATATATTATACTTTATTTCATTGGTTATAATATCTTAGTAATATTTCATTTCCTTTACATATTCTGTAATCAGATTGAGAACATGATCACTATTACACATTATTCTGCATAAATTTTGTTAAGGTTTTGTAGTAGCATCACATGAAGTACTAGTTGAAGAAGCTCTAAGCTCTTCTATAACCACTAACTAGAGAAACTAAATATTAATTATAGAAGGAGGAGGGGCACTTGGACTAGATTTTATAGAAGATATATTATCAATTATCTCAGGTTGAGAATCTATAGAAGTAGCAATGGTTGTCTACATCTCCTCCAAAAATAATTTTAAAGACTCCAACTAATTAGAAAGTCTCCTATTTTAAATTTCTACCTATAGAATATGGTGCCTCATATTTTATTTAATATGTTATATCACCAACTCAAACAATTACTTATCATCTTATTCAATAAACATAGTGACAACAGGTTACTGATTTTTGAACATCACATTAAACTCTAAAAGATGTTTTTTACATTAAGAATCTAAGTAAACTTTTGGTACCACATCAACAGGAACATGTAGGATATTATGAGTAGGTGAAGGAACTCTCTCAAAAAATATCTTTTGTAGAACATCATCATCACTCTCATCAACTATGTAACCCTTAAGATCTATTTCATCTTGATGATCATGTCCACCATTATTTCATTGACTCCCAGGTAACATACCCCATTCCTCGTACATCAGAACCATCCAAATATCATATGACTAAGCAATAAAAGACTCAGAAACTATGGTACGACTAAATTATGTTTTTTATATATATATATACATAATCATAGGTAGTACAACATTAGGGGTCTCAATGGTTCTCTTCTCAATTGATGTAGGTGAATTTTCTATGTTCTCATTAACTGAATGCTCAACGGTAGTATCCAAATCACTAAAATATAAATCATAATATTTATCACAAATAATAGATTTATAATTTAACATTACATAAACTCTCTAATTAGTAACTAACTATTAAATTAGAGAAAAAACATTGTACTTTATCAACATCAACTAAATCTAAAATCATTTAATCATCTGAAATATATACATTATCAACTCTATCATAAGAATCAAGTAATTGATGACTTCCATGAATTAGTCAATTCTTCTCCTAAATAGTATAATCTTCTTTATCTCTAGAAGAAACATCCACTACACCCACAAAAATGGATATCTCCTATGATCTTGAAATAGATCATCCAGGAGAAGCAAGTTGAACTTGAGGAATCTGAATATCCTATATTCTAATTTTTCCACTATAACCATCAGGATTTGAATCATCATCATCATTATTTACATTTTCTTCTTCTTATTCGCCATCACCATTTTATTCATATAATTTTGAAATACTCTTGAACTAATCTTATATATAGACTTTGTTCTCTTTTCCATCACATTTTACCAATTTATATCTTTTAGGGAGAGCATAGGTGGATTAAGGGCTCGAAAATTTATGGTAGTAGATCTTGGAGACATGTAAAGGTCATATACATCATCAATAGAAAATTAATTCCCCTCTTCTTCTGTAGTGGTAGAATCCTCTTCTTCCTTATCATTATCTTAGTACCCAACAATCTCATCATGATTTAAGTCTTGGTTGAACATGGACTCTTGTTCATGAAAGGGGGTCAATTGGATTAATCTCATCCTAAATCTTTTCATTATCACATTCCTATTTCTTTTTTCATGTTTCCTAATTTACTATCATTCCTCTATATATAATTATTGTGATGAAAAACCTACCATAATATACTATTAACTATTCATCATTATGAAATAATCCCCTTTCTTCCAATATATAAAACATGATTTCTGGTTAAATCAGACAATTGGATCATGAAGCAAGATTAGTTATTTATAATAATTAAATAATCAAATATCTATAAAGGATTACCACTTCACATCTTACCATAAAATATAACAATTAGTCAAATTGGTATTTCATAGTAAAAAAGTCACCATTTATTAGAAACAACATGTTCTATAAAAATTTGAAGATCAATCTATATTCACTATATAACTCTTAGTAAATCGGCCTTCTAAATGTTGTATCTCTAGTCAACTCAGTAAGGGATTCATCATATGTGAAATTTTCACCAACATCCACTTCGTTTCCTTGATAATATTATTAAAAACTATCATGTGGAACTTTTAAAAATTCATCCAACTATTTTGAAGAAAACTATAACTTACAACCATTGATTCTTGTTCTTACCCAAACAGAAATTTCATACAAAGGAAAATCAACATTATGAAGGAACTAATATAACATATTCGGATAAAATGGTTTTTAATTATAAGAAAACCAATCTAAAAATTCTTGATCTCAATGAACTCTAAACACAAATGATATAACTGAAAGAATAAAACAATATTGAACTTATTTCATGGGTACAACTATATTATTTTCTATCTTGTGATTCATTGTTTCCACTATAAAAGGACTACATAACTCCCCTTTTTTATTCATCATGGAACATAACTAATATAAAGTAGAATAAGATGTTTTCTTAAATCTGGCCATGAAGATCTTCTCTTTTGGTTTTAGAGAAGGTAATGGTGAAAAAAATGGTAGAGAAGTAAAATGTCGAAACGGGTTTGGCGCAAGAGAAGAGTGTGCGTTAAAATTATTAAATGGTTCAATTTATATCATTTGGGATCTGGGAATTAATAAATTCATAATTGAAATAGTATATTAAAATTGAAATGAAAAATAAAATTTGAACCAGAAATATAGATTAAATAAACCATAAAGAATTTAAAACTGATAGTTTGAAAACTGAGATGTGAAAAACTATGAAAGGCAAGAGAAAAAAATTCAAACAATGAGAAACAATGATGAGAAATATAAATGATAATATGTATCAAAAATGATTAGTTTTAATGGTGAGACATTAAAAATTGTGAGACATTCACAACAGTGAGAGACTCATAATGGTGAGACATTCATAATGGTGTGTCCCATAAAATTTAACTTAACCAAAATTTTATCATAACTAATTCATTTTTTATGTAATTAATTCTCTATGAATTCAAATTTTTATTAAAAATATTAGGAAATTGATGTTCTATACCAATGTATTGAGAAATATTATCACCCTTTTGAAAATGATCACTCAATATATGATGTCTTACATTAATAAGTTTTGTTCTAGAATTTGATTTAGGGTTCATTGAAATATTTATAGAACATTATTATCATAGTTTAAAGAGAAATTTTTTAATTTATATCAATAGTCTAATAATGTGTGTTTAATCCACAAAAAGTGTTTCATAGTAGTGGCATGTATCCATATACTAAGCTTTAACAATAGTTAATGAATCAAAATTTGGTTTCTTACTTCACCAAGAAACTAGAGAGATGTATCAACGGTGGAATACTCTAGAATTTTTTATTATTTATACATTATATCCACAAAAATCCGCATTAGAATAACTAACCAAGCCAAATTATTGTCCTTACGGATAGAATGGTACTAGATTGGTAGTATATTTGAGGTATTTGAAAATTATTTTTATAGCAAGCAAGTGTAAATCTATTGGATTTTCTTGAAAATGTGCATAGAAACATAAACTAAACATAATATTAGGTCATATAGAAATTAAATTTTGATTACATCTAATAATACCTATATAATTTGTTTGATCCATTGGTTTCACATCTTAATCAAGATCCAAATGAAAGGTAGTTCTCATATGAGTATCACTACTCTTGTTGTTATCCATATTAAATCTTTTAGAAATATACATTGAATAATTATATTGATTTAATATTATTCTCTCCTTATTTTAAAAAATAAAAAAAACAAGAAATAATTGGGCATCACCTTTTAAACTCATTTCAAATTCATTTTGAATAGTTATTGAAACATTATTACATAAATAGTTTTTGGATAATCCCAAAATAATTTATTCTTCATTGATTTGAACAACTAAAATATATTTTGAAATTCATTTTATAAAAAGGGTATGATTTTATACACATTTTGAAAATCTTTTGAAATAATAAAAGCATTGATATTATCATAACAAGCTCTAGGATCTTGTTTTAAACCCTAAAAATCTTTTATCATTGTGAAAAATTGATTTGGAAATTGGGGATTTTGAAAACTATGGGGTTGTTCAACAAAAACATCACAAACTATAAACCCATTAAATAATTTACTCTTGAAATCCATTTTACATAGTTTCAATCCTTAGTGAGATATATAGGAATGTGTTATTCTAATGGATTCATGTCTAGATACTAGTGAAAAGGTCTCTCTTACTCTATTCCTTCTTTATACCTATACTCTTGTATAACTAATCTAGACTTGTTTCTTACTATCATTCCTAATACATCTACCTTGTTTCGAAAAACCCTTAGGGAATATAGTTAAGGTGTAATTGGGTTCATAAACAAGTTCCCATAATTTGTTTCCAGGAAATTGATTAAATTCATTTGGTATATACATCACCCAGAACTCATCATTAAATGCATCATTGATGTTCTTTGGTTAAATCTATGATAAGAAAACTTGATGTCTAACCTGATTTTTTAGAGAAGCTCTAGTTTGTGTACCTGTATCTAGGTCTCTATCTAAAACATTTAAATGATGGTACATATGGGTCCTAACATCTCTAGAGAATGTAGGTATGGCTACTTTTGGATCATCTATAGGTTTAAGTTTTTTATTTTCTAGAAAATCCTCATAACTAGATGATTTTTATAACTATTTCATAGCATAATCAGTTGGTTGCGAATTTAATTTTAGATTTTATAAGTCATCCCTAAGGATTTGTAAAGAGCTATAACACTCATGTGGATTTTTATCCTCAAATTTGATGTGAAAAGACTCTTTCATATTCTTGTCCCTTTTATTAAAAACTCTATAGACTTTACTAAAAGTTGAATAACAAAAGATAATTACATCATCACTTTTAGAGGAAAATTTTTCATTATTATCCTCAGTGTTAAGAATAAATACTTTGAAACCAAAACCTATAAAGTAATTAACCCGATTCTTAATATTATTTGAAATTTCATGAGGGGTCTTATTCAAATAGGTTTAAATAAAACTCTATTGATTATGTAATAGACTGTATTTACAAACTATATCCAAAAGTTGACATGTAAGTCATATTAATTTACCCTGGAATGGGAAATATCTTGAAGTGTTCTATTTATTATTTCTACAAATCCATTTTGTTAAAGGTTTCTAATAGTATAATAGTTATTACTATAGCCATTTTTTGAGAAATGTTTTTCAAAAACCCGATTTTCAAACTGAAATCCATGGTCACTTCTAAGAGTCTTAATTATATGTCCACCAATGATTTCTACATTTCTATAAAAAAATTTATAATAACAACAGGCATCTCTTTTGGATGATAAGAATAATGCCTAAAAATACCTATAAAATACATCTACTAATACATAAATATGGTTCTTACCATTTATACTAGACACTATAGATTTTCCAAATGAATCTATTTGAATAGACCTAAGAGGTTGAGTAATTGAATCATATTTCATTAATTTTTAATAGACACTATATTGTTTCCTTATTTGATAGGGGTTGCCAAATTTTTTATTTAGTATGTCATGTTTGGATAGATCCTTGACTAACCCTTTCCTAGTACGCTTCCTAAGTGAGTAAATATTATATTGACCTAGTCTCCTCTTCCAAATCCAAGATTCATTATGAATGGAGCTCAATGAGGAAATATTTTGATAAAATGATGAATTAAGATCAGAAACATATAAATTTTCCTTCCATAAACAAATAAAAATTAAAGAATCTTCTAAATAAAAATAATTACATAGATAATTTTCAAATTCATCAGGAAAACAATCATCACATAATTTTTAGATGCTATAGAAATTATACTTCAAACCATCATGAAATAGCACATTGAAAATTAAAATTTAATTGATGTTACCAATTTTGGAAAAGGCTGATGATTTTTCCATTATCATTATCACCAATGGTGACATGACCACCATCAACCTTTATTAATATCATGAAGTCAAAATAGTCTCCAATCATATTCCTTTAACATCCACTATCCATATACCATATAAATTTATAGGAGGTATTTAAAATTTTTTCCAACAAGAAACATTATAAAACAAAAGGTTTTAGTACCTACATTTTCATGGGTCCAAATGTGTTAGTAATTAAGGATTTAGGAACCCACATATATTTAATAGTTTACTAATTAAGAGACTGTATTAATTTTTAAACAAAAAAATTAGGCATATTTGATAAATTTCTATAAATATAACTTTTAGATTTTAATTTAAGTACAAATGTGCTCTTAACTATTTTTCTATATCAGGGTTGGTATCCAATAACTATAACATATTTTGGAGTAACTTTTTTTTCCAGGAATTTGATTAATTGTTTCTCTACCATTTTTAAAATTTTCAAAATCCTTCATTAATTTTTCATTATACATTTTATGTTTAGAATTATCATTTAACAATTGATAATTATTTTCATTCTCATTAGATAAATTAGATTTTTTAATAGATTTTAAAGCATGTTGTTTCTTAAGAACATTGTGTTTATCCTTAAGTTCATTAAATGTGACTTCTCGTATTGTAACACACACAAATATTTATTCTTGAGATATTTAGTCATAATTATATTCATTATCATTATTACCATTATTATGTATAGGTAATAAAATAGATAAATAAGTTACCATTGAGACATTTGTCATCAAACACTTATTGGCTTGGTTATAATTTTTTTTAGGAGTACATTATGAGTCACTAGAGGTACCCTCAAAGGAACTCCAGGTCACTTTCAAGGATTTATTGAACTTTATGTCTATGTACTCATATTTCTTCATGTAATTTAATTTTGGATAGTCTTACATAACATGTCTTTTATCTTTGCATTCATAGAAGGTTATCTTATTTGGGATGTCATCCCCTTTAAAACCATTTTTTCATTTTCCTTTAGTAGCATACATTCCCGTATAATTAGGATTTATGAAAAAAAAACATATTTATGTAAAAGATATTAAATTCCCTAGCTAGATAGGAAATCTCATCATCATGGTCAAGTGGTGACTCACTATCACTCGAATTTTTGGATAGTATCTTTTACTTGTTCCCTTTTTATTGGGATTCGATATAATTGAAAGCTACTAATTTTTTTTGGCGCATTATCAACCTTATTTTTTAACTTTCATCTCTTATTTATATATAATATGTTTCATAATCATCACCTTTATTGGAAGTTTTCTAATGTCATGGGACTCTATAATTGAAATAGGTGTTCCTCTCTATATTTATGGAAGGCATCTGAGTAGTCTTGTGATCCTATCTTTTTCAAACATGTGATTTCCTAGAGAGACCATTATGTTCACAATTTCATTAATGCTAAGATAAATTTCAGAAAATAATTTATATGGATTCATCTTAAAGGTATCATACATAATATTATATTTACTGAGTATCATTTCTATAACATTGGTGGTTTCTCCATGTGAAATTATTAATGTTCCTAAATATCCTAAGTAGTATTTTAATAATAAATTAAATTAAATTACTCTTCTCTTAAGGCACAATAAATATAATTCACTGATTTTCAATTATCATTATATACATTTTTGGAATCCTCATCCCACATTACTCTAGCAGTTGCAGGTATTTCATATCTATATTGTATATAGATAAGAATCTCAAAACCAAAACATTCTATATGAAATTTCATTTTGACCTTTCACAGAGAATAATTATTACCATTTCAAATGTGATCTATGTTAATAGAATAACCTTATTGTTTATTGTCCATTAAAAAATTAAATTTATAATTATCCTAAATTTATGATCTTTAAATCATAACTAAAATCAAAGATCAATTTTTTTAAAAAAACATTGATACTAATGTAGAACCTTGGATATTAAATTCTGGTTAGAGTGAGTATTTAAATTGGGGTTAATTGAGAAACCAATTAATTTTTTTGTAGAAATGGATTTAAATAAAATACTCCAATTAATTTAAATATGGACTAGTTAGTTAAAATATCATATCGATATAAGACTTGACCTTTTCAAATATTCCCAAATATTGATTAGGTCTCAGTCAAAAATAATATACAATATTACCTAAACCTTTTAAATAAATTTACTAAATCAAATCCTTATATAAACACTAATTAAAAATAACTATCAAAGTAGTGGCTTTATTTTATATTTAAAAAAATTTGGGTTTTAAATTTTAGAAATAAAATAAAAAAAGGCTCACAATAGAATTCAATACAAGAAGTTTACTCTCAATATGAGACATAGTCCTCTCCACTTTGAAATCACATTCTACTAAGAAATTTATAAATAAATAAACTTTGATCCATAAAATGGTTCTGTTATTACAACAGACTGGCTTTAGAGGCCACTCTAGGACCTGTTCTATAATATCCAAGGGAGTATAAAATAATAAACAATCCATAACCTAACCTCTCCCACAACAAATGGAAAAATATATGTAATGTTTTTTGAGAATATATCTAAGTATCATTTTGTTTAAAACATGATAATTTTTGTGCTAAATAAAATAGAATAATCCACAATAATCTTAATGAATATATTAAAAAACAAACAGATAATGTAAGAATGTAGAAATGTCGGGTTTCTATGAATTATATGATCTAAAGATCACAACTCCTTTAATGTATCTAGAAAATTATCTTGAGTCTAGAATATAAAATTACCATTATAATAGAGTGTCACAAATTAATTTTGTTCTGAATATAGGATTCTCATGTTTGTTATTCTCCACTCTTACAATCATATGTAAGTAAGATGCAACATGAAGGATCCCATCAGGTTCTTGAAATATGGTTCATATAACTTTATGTGTTTGTAACTGTTTTGTTCATCACATAACTTTTCTCACAAGGGAGTACACTTCGAATTTTAACAGTGGCAACAATAGGTATTATTATCTTCATAAAATACTTCTCATACTACATTTCTAGGATGAAATTTAATCCAAATATGTCAATAAATTAATAAAAAACACTAAAAAACTCAATTTCATTAAATTCCATTCACTATTATTTTCAAATATTTAATTCAAAAAAACCCATAAACGTTCGAAATGAGTATTTATAATTTTGATAATTAACTGGAGGTGACTCATTGGAATAGTGATAGTTTATGGTGGTGTTACTGTTTGGTGGTGTCTATGTTTGGTGTTGTTCTAGGTAAGAGATTGATTAGAATTGGATTGTTACATAACAACACTTAAAAAATTAATCCTAGAGGTATTTTACATCAATGATGAATAAACATAATTGATGAATCTTTCTAACACTTATTTAATTTTTCATTCTAGCGTTATGATATAGCTGGTGATGACTCATTTGGATACATTTTCACATTTATATTCTGAAGGTGACATTTTCTATGGGTGATTCATTCTGGTATATTACCAATTTTCGATCTCAATGCTGATATAATGGTAATGGTGACACATTGGTGACCATGATATATACATGGTGGGGAGACTTTGATAGCGGTGTCTCTTACTTGGTGGTGAGTCCTTTCCATACTTTACCAAATTTTCATCCAATCTATCTTATAACTTAAATTTTGACATAAAACATAAAATTAATTAATATCATAGTAAACATGATTCATGGTCATTAAAACAAGGGGTCCAATGGATATTTTCTTAACTCATGTTATATAAGTTATGTGAAGGAAAATAACTTGTGGAACTGAAGAACTATTGAAATTGGACCAAATATTATGAGTTTAGTATGTATTGTAGATGATATAAAAATAAAACCACTACTAAAAAAATATTATTTTGTACAACTTTTGAAAAATGGAATATAGTTATTTTTTATCATAATAATTTTTAAATATAATCCATAAAACCTCTTGATCTCATTCAATCTATGCTTTGTGGGATTATTATACATCAATCATTAAAATTTTATTTTTAATTTATCACATTCATTTAGGATATTAATCTAATGACCATTATAATGTTCAAGAAACCTAAAATAAGAGTCCATTTAAATTTTTATATATTTTAGAAGGGATTTTGAAATATATATTATTATTTATATACAGAATCATAGAATAGAAAAATGGAAATGAATTCATAGGTAGTGATATTAATTCATATCTGAATGGAAGAAACATAGAATAGAACACCAATATAGTGCTCCATACCATCCCCAACACAATGGAGTAGTGTAAAGTAATAAATATAAGTTTATTACAAATGGGAATTATAATAGTCATTAAATAAAAAATTCATTACTTTTTCTAGATAGAAACTATCACTATATATATTCATGTGAAATATAAATTTTTACTATGGCTGGATTATAAAATGACTCCCTATGAAATGTGGCATAAGAAAATTCCTTTCTTAAAAAGCTTTGCCTTTTTGGGATATATTTACTACTTAAAATAAAAAATCTAGATCTTTTAATATTTGATTAAATACGAAATGATGTAATTTTCACGGTATATTCATCAAGTAGAAGAATTTATAAGTGTTGGAATAATTGTCTATAAACATTGAAGGATTCATGGATGTGAGTTTTATTTAAAATTCAATATCCCTAAAAAAATATGTTGAAAATGGTATGGAATATTTTTTGAATGATATAATGTTGAAATCCAAACTAGGTGATTAGGAAGACGACTGCATTCCTACCACAATACAAATTGACCTAGATCAGTCATGTGGTGAGGAAGGTATGTATGGAAGAAGATATCTTTTATTTTTAAATTTAAAAAAATAGGTTGGTATTAATAACATCCTTGGAAATAAAAAATGTCCATTTGAAACATTTCTTATCTCATTGGTTGAACCACAATCAATTTCAATATTATTTGAACATAAAGAGTTAATAAATGTATTTAATGAAGACATATATTACATTGAGAAAAATGGAACCTAGTATCATGTTCCTTGACCAGAAAGAAATAATATTATAGGAATAAATGGGGTGTTCAAAAACAAACTGAATAAACATGAAAAATTTCATGAAACAAAGAATGACATATTCTAAAAGGATACTCAAAGGTGATAGGTTTATATTTTTATGAATTATTTTCCAATATTGTGATATTAGAAACTATAATAATATTCTTGGATGTTACCATACATAAAAATTATAAAATATTTTAAATGTTTTTCAAGTCAAATTTATTAAATATAGTGATTAAGGATGATGTTTATAATAAGTATTCCTATAGATTCATTACTGAAAATCATTGAACGATTGTATTTTTGTTCAATTAAGCATTGGATGGGTTAGAACAAGCTTTACATTCATGGTACCCTAGACATGATAGTTAAAAAATAGTTGAAATTTTATAAAGGAAATGTTGATAGAAACTTTTATATTATGTAACTAAGAATAGGTACCAATTTTTTTAGATTAATGATATAATTATTTCAGGTGATAAGTACAAAACTTGTGAATTTGTTTTTGATAAAATGAACAATTTTGAAATAATAATTCTTAAAGAGTTAAATTTCTTTTTGATATTACAAGGTAAATATAAACAAATATATAAATATTGATCATAAGAAAATTATGCCAATGATTTTTTATAAAAATATTTCATGGATGATTCTAAATAATTTTCTAGTCCTTTATCTATGGGAATTAAGTTACATAAATATGAAGTTGGGAAAAGTTTGAATTAGAAAGACTTTGAATTATTGATAGGAATTTTACTTTATCATGCTACCAAAAGACCAAAAATTCCTTATTACATTACATTGTATGAAATATATCAAGGTGATCCTATGGAGTAACATATTTTGGTAGTGAATTTAATACTCATGTATGTTATATAAAATAATTTTTGATACGAACCTTCTTGGATATATTAATACTGATTGGGTTAAAGATAGTATTGATAGAAAGTCAACATCAGGAAGAAATATTTTAAAGAGGTATTTTTTGGAGTTAAAATGTTAAGAAATATAATTCTATTTCTTTGAGCACTGAGGAAATATAAAATATCATTTCCACCCAATCATGAAAGAAATGGGTGGAAAATATTTACATAAAATATTACAAAATGGATGTTTATAGATCATTGAAGAAGATTTATGATAATCAATGTCCCATTTATCCTTGTAAAACCCCTATACAACATTCCAGATCAATGAAAATTGATATAAAGTATCATTTAAATAAGAAGATTGTTTTTGATTGATATGTGATGATTTATTTCATTTCAATAAAGTATCAAATTATTAATATTTTCAATAATAATATTCAAATGGATATATTTGATGAATTTAGGCTAATATTACAAGTTAATACTCTATCAAAGTCTTCCTGAACATCATTATTAATTCCACCAAGATCCTATGGATTATTCTTCCAAATTGAGAGAAAATGTACAACACTATAACAAAAACAAATTTTAATTTGAAGATAGTTTTTTCTAAAAAGGGAGAGAAAAAATTGATGGAAATTTTATCTTATCATATCTATAAAAATTCTTGTCAAAAAAGGGATGTAATTCCATAAATAATATTTATTTATCCAATAGTTTATTTTTTATTATTTTTCTATGAGAAAATTTGTTGTTTGAGAGTAGTTTTATAAAAATAGGTTTTAAAAAATATGATTTGTTAATATTGTTTGTGAGTGTTTAAAAAAATCAAAAGGTGGAGATTAATGATCAATTGGGATTTTTTGCCATATATTTTTTAGTATTTCCAAAAATATTGTTATAAATGTTTTTATATCTAATGTGAGATTGATTTTACAATTATATTAGGAAAGATTCATGTTACACAGGTGGAAAATAATAAATATTCATTAAAAATACTAGCGAACAATCATTAATCATTTAATGTTGTATCATTTTTGAATTTCCTTAAGTCATGGATAATTTCAAGATCAATGTTTTGTTTGTAAAACTTTATAAAAAATAAAATAAATTAATGATTTGTATAAAATTTCTATAAAGTTACTTGATTTACTAGATACTGAATGATTGGATGGAGAAATTAATGAATTCTATATAACTGAGTTTCTTTATTGTGAATAAATTTAACAAAGTGCTTGGTGGAGATCATTATTACCTGAATAAGGTTAAAATTTATTGTCTATTAGATTATGGTGATTGGAATTAGATGTTCCAGATAGAATAGGGAAGTTGCTACCAATTAGAAGTTACCCTTATGCATGGTTTCTCTTACATTTACCTATGGTATGAAAAACAATGTTTACCCTTACTCAAAAATAGAATCACTATGTTTTTGTAAAATTGTTAAGAAGTAAAGGAGGAAGAATCATTGCTCCGATGTTTTTAATAAGAATGAGAAATATTTTGGTATTGATGTATTAAAAGATTTAAACAATGTTATCAAAATATAATAGCTTGAGCATACGATAAAGAGTTCAAGATGATGTTTTTAGAGATATAATTGTTATATAGTTCAAGTGGAAAAATTATGGTTTAAGTATAATATTGTGTTTAGTTAATAAGTAAAAAAGTGATATACTGATGAAATTCAACATTTCAAGTCTATTGGAAAGGAACCATTAGAAGCACATTTGTAATAAAGTGTATTGGATTGAATAATCAAGTGATAAAATAATTAAATATAATGATTTTGGTGAATTAGTGTGATATTTTAAAGTAATATGAAATGGAGAAACATTATATAAACAATATAATGTCATCAGAAGTATGGTATGATGATGATGTGTCAGATTTATCTTATTTATCAAAGCTCTATCTGAAGTGGGAACATATGTTGGATAGACTAGTCGATTATGATATGATCACGTAAAACTGAGATGATCAGTCAATGTGGATCATACATATGCTAAAAGGGATAAACTATATGTAAGGTTCTTAAAAATTCATTAGACACAATTTTTTTGAATTAAATTCTTAATATCTTTTTATGAATTTTTTAAATCTTGTTACCAATAATAATGACATGCTAATCTATCAAAATTATTAATCATGAAAGGTTATTAAAGTTTCAAGACGTTCCTTAAAAACAAGTTTTGGTGTGATCAAATAAGATGAGGTTGTTGGTTTCTTCCTGAATTATTATCGTTACCTAATGCTTTTACAAATATTATTACCTTATATTTAACCTACACATCCATTAATTACAACCCAAATATCATGAGGCCAAGTTTATTTACAAGAATATTTTTATAATATATAAAATTGAGACTAAAACAAAACTTATTTATTTTATTTTCCATGTTGAGCTTCTAAATTTTTTTCATATCCTAAAACAATATAAGATAACTTTGGGAATACATAAAATAATTTTTGAGCCAACAAACCTAGTAAAGGAATAAACAGGATAAAAAAAATAAATTATGATTCAAATTTAAACTATTAAATCATAAAAGACAAGACCCATGAATAATAACATGATATCGTAACAAAAAATATGATATTATAAGATCATGTAATAATCGGAAAATTGGAGGAAACGCAAAATACGAAATAATAATATGTCAAGGCTGACCATTAAGATAACATCACATGGGTGAGAAAGTCCTATAATGGATTAGGTTCACCCCCAAATACCATACATAATATCTCAAGAGACTAAAACATTACTCAATTAATATGAGGTTATATATATTTTTCCCACCCATTACATTCATTTCATGCACATGCCTATGTTTTCAACAAAATTAAATCATTCATAAGTCATAAAAAAAGAGTTATACACGTAATGAAAATGTATTTCATAATATTGCCTTGTATTATTATTAAAAAAGATTTAATAAATAAATAATTTGAGAAATGATCACAATGAATGTAGTACACCCTAAAAGGAAGGGATATAGATATAGGTATTTTTTATGGTACATATATATATAATTTATAATCATTACATTTCATTAATGGTTTTTTCATTGATGAATGTACATAATTTTAAAAATATTATAAATAATCCTGAGGAAAATAAACTTTCCACATTTAAAATAACTTTTTTAAAACTAATATTTCAAAAAAAAATTGGGGAAATACTTTTCATTAAAAAGAAAATTGGAATGATATAATGTAAACATCGAAGAAAATAATTTTCATGTTGGTGGGAAATTCTGTATATGTCGTATAAGTTAAAAAACATTCCTTTCAAAATTTAGTAAATATTCAAAAAGATCCTCATTCAGAAAATGATAAAAATATTCCATTTAAACCATTATTAAAAAATTAAAATTGGGTTAAAATGAATTTTGACAATCATATAATAATATTAAAATATTTTTTTGAAAACATTTTAATGAAAACAAGGATATGAGAGAGAAATGGTTTTTAATTAAACATAGAAATAAATTTGATTTTCCATAATGACATTTTTTCAGTTATTTTAAGTACCAAAGAGAAAAAATAGTAATATTACATGAAAATGTGGGTAAAAATATAATTATAATAAAAAAATTGGTTTAATATATGATCATAAGTTAATTTCCATAAATTTAAATTCAAGCATAAACAATCTCAATCAAAATTAGATTGATGCATGGACTCTTACCATCCTGGTAACATCTTAATAACATCCACCATGAAATAAGTAATTGAATTATAACAAAAAATACCAGGAAGTTTAAGGTTTCATGATATAATATTTAATGGGATATTATATAGACCTTATAAAAGAAATTATGTGTATAATCAAACTTGTTTCCCAAAGAAGGATGTCTTGAAATGGAATCCCTTTCCTCAAGTCCGAACTTTGTTGGGTATGATTTTATATCCTTAATAATAAACTTTTATAAATTATTTTATTTAATAAAAACCTTATATTTTTTAATCTCTTATACATAAACAATTTACTTCATTTATTGTATAGTCTGATTTAATTACTTAATCAGTTTTTTCCATGTCATGTGTTTTGAATATGCCATGTTCATAATTTCAAAATGGCATTGGTGTGATGACCATGGTCAAATGGGTATCTATTTCATAATCTCTAGAATAATAATCTTAAAAATAATTATAATTTTTATACAACAATTATACATTTACATCTAACCATAAAATATGGTTATATAAAATAAACTGTGTTAAAATCATGAAGATGGTAGGTTGTAGGTATGCATAAGTAAAATATGCATTTTTCAAAGATCATGATGTAAATAAGGTAATTGTTGTTTAATCATAATATAATTATAAATATATCCTATAAAATATTATTTATTTAAATTAACCTAAATGTGTCATCCATGTGATGTGGTAATAAAAAATGAATCACAGCGCATAGCGAGGTGGTAGTTTTTCATGAACATGAATGATGTTATCGTTTTTTCAATAGATGGTAAGGTAAGAAGTTATATGATATGTTAATTTTAAAAAATGATTAATATTTAATTTATTTCATATATTTATATATTAAATTTATCATCATTAATAGTCTTCCAATGCTATGGAGGAAGACTAATTACATTGGTTTTTGAGGTGGTATTCCATGGTATATAAGAAAAGTGGTTTTATTTCCCATTTGATATAAGAGAATGTGGATAAATATTATTCCATAAACATAGTAAAATATTAGTATATATGATATAATATTGTTATTATATTGTGATTATAATATGTAATTTAATGTGTAAAAACATAAAGAAAATAGAATTAGGAGATAATTTTTTCATGGTTTGGTTAAACCAAATGGCTTGAGAGATGTGAATATGTGAGGGCAGGGCATCCCTTTTATAATTGTGGAGTGATATTTTTTAAAATACTATAAACTATACAATAATGGAAAGTCGCTCCCCAAAAATGTGAAACCATAATTGAAAAATAAATTATTTTTTAAGATATAAATTTGATACAAAAATCTAACACTAAATAGGAATATTTTTTAATCATCATATCTTATTTTCCCCTACGGTTACTCACTTTTAGAATTTTAATTTTTTACCCAGGTAACAACTTATTTTACTTTTCCTATTATTCATTATGACCAAAATTTATTTTTAATTCATTATATAATATACATTACAATTCATAAAATTATTTAATACATTTTATCATATTTAATTCACAAAATTCGATGAATTTATTTTAAAATAAATCCTCTAACAGAAATGGAAAGCTGTTTTTCAAAAACAAAATCATGGAACAGATGATATTATATTAACTATATTAATAGAAAAAATCATTACATGAATTTAAATTCACAAATATGAGTATATAATATAAAAATTTAATATAAACCATTCATAATTAGGGGTATTTTAATTAATTTAATTTTATGGGCATTATTCCCTTTTCAATATATTTTGGGAAAACATGTTTTTAAGTCTCAAAAAACTTATACTAAAATTAAATATAAAGGTGATCTAAATTAAATTAATATTATTATATCTAAATAAATAATTATTATGTTATTTTGGAATATGTTTAAAATAATATTCAGACTTTAAAATTACATAACTTATTATACTAAATGATTGTTTTATAAAAACTGTAATTTTTAACTAATCACTGGAAAAAAAAATTCCAAAAATCCCAATATTTCACTATAAATTAATATAGATAATTTCATTTAAAAAATTAACTTAATTTTATAATATAGAATATCTAAAATAATATTTTAATATTTTTTTCAAAAGAAGTAATGGAAATCATTTTTTAAAAACATTTTTTAAATATTATTGTAACCCCATGAGAATTTATGAGATATATTATTCTTAACTTCTTTTATGTATTATATTATACACTACACCAAGATTAGCTTGTACTATACGCAACACAGTATTATCTAGTAGTATACACAACATTATTCCTGTCTCGTTTTACACACAATTTCAAGTTCGTTTTGTGGAAATTATTCAACGCAACATTAAGTATAGATTTTGTTTAATGTATAAATGTAATAAGTTTTGATTGTGTTATATGCAACACCAAACGGAGCTTTCACTACACATTTCCCTTAATTGTCATGCATTACACGCAATCAAGACCTTCCTCGATAGCGTGTGTAGTGTGCAATACCGAGTTTCACTAAACGAGATATTATTATAATATTATTATAAAGAAGACGTTTTAAATAGTAATAACCACTTTTTGAAATTTTATAAATTTTATCTTTCAAAATGGACTTCATTTTTGGATTTGGAATATCGAAATCAGCCTAGGGTGAATATTTCGTATTTTTCTGAAAACATTCAATTTTTTATAAATAGTGATAACACTAGGGTACAATTTAAAAACTGACTGTTTATTTATATAATTATTTATTCTATTTAAATTTATTGTAGGTTAAAATTGATAAATAATACCTATATAAGTTCAATGTAATTCATTAGAGTCATTTTATTATAATTTTAGATATATAAAAATTTTATTGAACTTTTCACCGTCTTTTACCCACCTGCTAGAAGAATTTGAAAATTTACATAAAAAATAATTTTACCACTTCTGTGAGTGGAATTTAGAAAATCTAAGAGACATGGTTAATATCAAGGAGTAAAATTTGGTTCGATAAGATAAAAATATTTTTTTATGAATAGTAACTTTTTACTTTTATTTACCACGGTTAAAAGTAAATAGGGTAATTAAGGATAAAAATGATATTATTATTACCCTAACACATGTCCTAATTCTATTGGATAAGTTTAATTCGACCAAAAATAACTGTAGTAAAAAACTATTATCCTTTAGGTCCACTTGGATGAGATTAGGAAATTTATTATTATTTTATTTAAAGAAGAGCTAAAATAGATAAAATCAATGTTTAATAACAAAAACATTTTTAATATAGGGTTATACATAAGATAAATTCGACTATAAATATTAATTATAAAGATAAAATGATTTCCTATAAACTCATTTTTTTATAATTTTTAGACATTAAATAATTTAATTTATTTATGACACAATGATGGTGTAGTAATTACCTTATTAATGAAATATTAACAAAATTGATCTTATAAATACCCAAATAAATGTAATTTGAGTCTTTTTATGAATTACACTAATTTCATAGGTTAATATAACATGTTAAAATTGCTTCAATTAACTTTTTTCTAACTAATCATGTTGTTATTATTTTCACAAAAATAAATTACCAAATAGTGTCAAAATTGACATAAAATAGTTTTTAAAACAAATATTATATTATTAATTGTTACTATATTCCTAAAAATCTAAGGTTCTGAAAAATAACTAAGAAAAGGTTATATATATTAATAATGAACCACTTGGGGTTCTATTGGCTTGTTATTGTATGTTTATTAACCATATAGTGTAAGAAAACAAGAAGACGCAGTAAAAGTTAAATTATTTAACTTAGAGTTAAATCTAAATGATAAGGTTAAATTAGTAACCTAAACATGTCAAAAACCTATTGGTCGAAAGTATTTCGACCCCTCCCTACTTTACCTTCTAAATAAGTCACTTTCGTGCCATTATAAACCAAATATGACTTTATTATAAAATAATATTTTAAGTGTTTCATAAAGTGCCCCTCTCCTCCCTTATAAAAGGGCACCTCCTCCCTCTTCTCTTTACACAATTTTGAGCCTTCAAGCTTGGCCAACCACTACCCATTTTCTCAACTTCCCTAGAAACATTATAGAGGTTCTGTTCTCCTCAAAATACCAACTCTAGTGCCTTAAGAGGAAGCAAAAAAGAGGTGTGTCGAAGAAGAGGTAATCTCCTCTACTGATTATTTCATGTTTATTTCTTCTTCTACATCTTCTTACATAGTTGTTTAATTATAAATTAATAACATTAGAATCACTAATATACTGATATTTTATTATAAATATGAAACAACCCCATTTCACCATTTATCCATCCTACGGAAAATGAAATCACCGCGCGTGCGTACGTACGGAATACTGTCTACATGCCGCGGTGTAATCTGTTTTTCCACCACCACCTTACTTGGATGGGTATGATGGTGTAAAGAATAAATATATATGGTTATTATAAAATAATACCTATTCTGAGATACTATATCATCCACTCCAATTCCATTCAATAATTATGGGAATGGTATCATCGCTTGTGCGTACATACGAATTACCGTCTCCACGACGCGATGAGATTCATTCTCCATGTTAACCATTAAAGAATGATTATAAAGTATATATAATAAAGAATAATGAATTATATGACATAATTAATATACTGGATTTATGTGTATATATATATATGTGTGTCATCTACTAACTTCCATTCAAGTCAATAAGGAAAGGAAAATAGCGTTCATGCGTACGTACGACCTACCGTCTCCATAAACGATGTATTTCATTTCATTTATCTATCTATTATGTAAATATATATGATTAAAATATATTATATATAAATCATGATTATTTTTTGGAAGTAAGTAAATAATGAAATAAGTAATAATAATATCAGGAACAACAAGTCCAAACACCTACGATTGATAAAACGATTTTACCCAAAATGCTACTTTATCATGGAATTTACAATATAACGGGTAATATAAAGTCATAAGTAAACCATATATGATATCATAACAATGAATATTATTATGTTATAAATCAATGATATTATTTAAATCATTATACAGGATGTTCGGATACGTATGAAGCATATCGGACATATGGTAAGGGATAATTTTTCAAATCTCATTTTTATCTGAGATTGCTTGTACGTAGGTATTTACTAGGGTTATATTTTTCATCCATGTCCATAATAATTTCATTCATAAAGTGTTTAATATTATTCCATGTATTTTTAAAATTCATGTTTACCACTCTTTGACTTTTACTTTGTGTTATGGAAGGAATATTTCTTTTGTTTACCATACGTGGCACTTTTTCACTTTTCTATTAAAAGTACGAGGAGAATGTTTTTTTAAAATTAATATGGCATGAAGAAATTTTTACAGTTTCATAATGCCTTTTCTTCATCATGATTACTCTACAATATTTCATTATTATTTTCAAAAAAATCATTTTCTTTTAAAATTGCATGTAATTTTGATAAAAGGGAATGATTTTGAAGAAGAAAATATATTTTTCTCAAGAATTCATTTCAAATGTTTTGTCAAAACTATTTTCCATCTAAGGTGAAATTATTTAATATGTTTATGTTTCTAGTATAATTTCATTACGATTTACATGGTTTCACTTTTATAATGATGAAATGATATCCATTTCTTTTATATGGATTATGTTTTGATGGGATGATGTTTATGAGACCCATTTTATTGTTTGGGTTATGATGAATGATTTATGTTTATTTTGTGGAACAAGTAAGAATGATTTCATTATGAGATGGGTGTGACCTATATCTCCCCCCTATGCATTGGGTAGAGATTTATATCTCATGAGATAGAAATGGCTGGAATGGTACGTTAATATGGTTCAGTGTTACAGGACTAGAACGAGGAGTGAACTTGATTTAGTAAGGGACATTGTCCACTAAGATGGTCTTGGTAGAAATGCCTTGGCTACTATGGAAATCATATCATGTGATTAATGGTTTTCCACTATTAAATGTTTTATTCCTAGGCAATTTTATCATGATTTATGTTCCTTAATGATCTATGCCTTATGTACTGCCAAGATTTATTTCAAAACTCTAGATTTTGATGTTTAGACTTTATGATCATGTTTTGATTTTAAAATATATATGGTTGGTTTTGTTTTCTCCATTCTTACCCTTACATAGCATTTGTGCTCACCCTTTAAATGTTTTCTTTTCTCTAGGTTATAAATAATGGTTTTAGGCAAGAAAAAAAGGGGAGATCCTTTTGGGAGATGTTGAAGATCTTTCACCAAAATTAGAATATTATGTTCCATGTTTCCAAAGACACTGAACTATTATGGTACTTTAGTGTCTATTTTTGTTATGTATTATGTATTCCGCAAAAGTAATGTAACGTCTATATACATCAAGTACGGGTCTCTATAGTTGGTATCTTAAGAATGTTTTAGTTAACCTTTGGAAACTAGGATGCGAAAACATTAGAGAGATCCTTAGAGATATTTCTAAGGTATGTCTAGGGATGTCCATAGGGTTAAGTATAAGTATAGGTTATAGTTCTATAATTATGGTAAAGTTATTATAATTTATTATAAGATGTTAGATATTGAAGGTACTCCCCCTTTATTATGTTGTTTTCCCTAGCATGATTTTTTCCTCTCACACTATTCTTTTTGGGTTTTAGACGATGGATGGAAACCAAAAAAACTGTGTTGATAAATTTAATGGACAATGCAATGATTGTCCTCCTAAACAAACCAATGTTATGGGAGATAGAGTGAAAAATCTTATTCATATACTTACATAAGCTATGAATCAATCTGGACTTCCAAATGGGCAGAGAAGGGAATAATATTCTATTGAGTCCTTCATGAGGCAACGTCCAGCTTATTTCAATGGGTCTTCTAATCCACTTGTTGCTGAACAATGGATTAGTACCATTGAAAAGATATTTTCCATACTTTATTTTTCAGAACAATAAATAGTCATTCTGGATATTTACCATTTAAGAGGTGAAGCAGACCAATGGTGGACTCTAATTAAGAATACGAGTCCCTGAGGTGAAATTGATTCTAGGGAATGGGATGAGTTCAAGAACTTATTTTTCAATAAGTACTTCCCTCGTATTATTTGAAAAAAAAATGGAAAAGGAGTTCCTGGAGCATAAGTAAAAGGATGACGAATCTGTTGGTATATACGAAGTGAATTTTACAAGGCTTGAAAGGTATGCATCTGGCTTTATCATCCAACCTGAAAGTAAAGCTGATTGATTTTTCAGTGGTTTAAAACCAAGTTTTATAAGGGATTTAGCTATAAGAGACTTCAGTAGCTATGACGAAATTGTTCATTGTGCTATCAAGGTAGAACTGGAAGTTGGTTTTACATATCCATCTCATGGTTTTGACAAGAATTGAAAGATGGAGTTCAAGGGAAAATCTTAGAGCAATGGTGAAAAGAAGATGAATGTTACTTTATGCTAAAAGTGTGGAAAGAAGCATGGTGGAGATTTCCTAAAAGGTACAAGAAAATGTTTTAGGAGTGTAAAAGAAGGTCATTGAGAAGTTGAGTGTCAAATAAATGGGAAAAAGTTAGCTAATGATATAAGGACTATAGAGAACGCTCCACCAACACTTCAATGCTTCAAGTGCAAGGAAATGGGGCATTATGCTAATCAGTGTCCTAATCCAAGGGTTAATGATGATCGATGTGGGAAACCTCTTAAGGAAAAGGATAAAGGGAAGTCACATGCGATCACTACTTGTGATGTTGAGTATGACAATGATGTTGTGGAATAATTAAGTGTTTATGTAATGGGATTTCAAAATTGTATCATGGAATCTCATTTATGGAATTTTGGAATTTTGGAATATCTATGTATTGGTTTTCAATAATTATATGGTACCGGTAACCATGAAAAGTGATTGAAATATTTTTGGAAAGAAGATGATATGCGCATAATGAAGGGATAAAGAGAAAATGAAATGAGCTCATGACTGATAAAATGGTTTGAGTATATAGAAATTTTGGGATTTTGGTATGTGGAAAGAGTTTACTTTTGACAGCATTCATGATCTCACTAAGGTTGAATGGGTATTCATTTTTTAAGAGAATACATGATTAAGGTATTCTGTTGTTTGGAATGTGACCCACAAGATATATCGTATGATATATGGGGGATAAATGATGGTATTCACATTCTCGGTAGATGAGATGTTAAGTAATTGTTTTCTTTATAGTATGAGTTTGGAGAGAAGTATTTTAGATAAGCATAAAGATTGGAATGGATTATGTTAGACAAAAGTTAGTATTTTTAAAGGATATAAATTTTTGGATATTATTGATGGGATGTTATTATAATGTAGTTTTATAAAAAGGAAAACCTAAAGGATGGGTGACAACCTATCGCGTCGGACAAGGATACGGGAATCGAACCCACAACCGAAGTGCAACAGGCCTTTATCACCTATCATTGGCCTATAGGAAGTCCCTAGTTTGTAGAAATTAGTTTTATTTTATTAATTGGTATGATAGATGAATTATACGTCCATTTTTGGAACCATATACGATTAACCTCACCATAAATGGACTTATGTATATAACTATTTCTAACCTTATGTTTGAGACTGATGGAATGACCTTTCATTCTATCGCATGATCCGCTATCACTTCACAAAAGACAAATTAAACTTAATTTCTTTAAGAGATGAAGTGGAAATTGTTCAAGGCACGAACAATAGTGAGATTTTACCAAAATCAAGTAAGTATTTATTTTAATTCAAAAAATCTTCAACATTAAGAAAATGATCTTGAAAACCAAAAATTTTATCCAATTTCCATTATATCTGATAAATCAGATGGTACCTTAGATCATCACAAATTTATGGCTTTGTGATTGTTGGCTTTTTCATAGCCATGTTCTCTACCACACTCCATCAGAACTTGATGGTTAGATTTCTCTTCCATAGCCTTTTTTCACCTATGTTCTCCTATGTTGACACCCTGTGATTAGTTAATTTGGGTAACCATTACAATTCATACTTTAGTTTTTAATGTTATTTTTTGGTATTCCTCTTTACGATGTGCATTTCTATTAAAGAAACTTTCATGTAGAAAACCATTTATGACCCCGACGAATTTCGAGGGTGAAATTAATTTTAAGGGGTGTAGAATGTAACACTACAAGATTTTATGAGATATATTATTTTTAATTTCACTGATGTCTTCTATTATACACTACACCAAGATTATATTGTACTATACACAACACAGTATTAGCTTGCAGTATATGCAACACTATTCTTGGCTTGTGTTACTAATAATTTGAAGTTCGTTTTGTGGAAATAATTCTACACAACATTAAGTATAGATTTGGTTTAATGTATAAATGAAATAAGTTCTGATTATGTTATACACAACACCAAACAGAGATTTCACTACACGCAGTCTTGAATTGGATTGCATTACACGCAATCAAGACCTTCCTCGATAGCGTGTATAGTATGCAATACCATGTTTCACTAAACGATATATTATTATCATATTATTTTGAACTAGCCGTTATGAATAGTAATTACCACTTTTAAAAAATTTATAAATTTTATCATTCAAAATGGACTTCATTTTTGGATTCAGAATATTGGAATTAGCATTGGGTGAATTTTTTGTATTTTTCTAAAAACTTTTAAATTTTGATAAATAGTGAAAACGCTGGGTTACTATATAAAAGCCGAATTTTTATTTAAATAATTATTTATTTTATTTAAATTTATATGAGGCCAAAATTGGTACATAATACCTATATAAGATCAATGTAATTCATTGGAGTCATTTTATAATAATTTTAGATATATAAAAATTTTATTGAACTTTTCACCGTCTTTTACCCACCTCCTAGGAGAATTTGAAATTTTTCATAAAACATAATTATAATACTTCTATGAGTGGAATTTAGAAAATCTTAGAGAAACAGTTAATATCAAGGAGTAAAATTTGGGTCAATAAGATACAAATAAGTTTTGGTGAATAGTAACTTTTTACTTTTATTTACCACGGTTAAAAGTAAATAGGGTAATTAAGGCTAAAAATGAAATTATTATTACCCTAAAACATGTCCTAATTCTATTGGATAAGTTTAATTTGACCAAAAACATACTTATGAATAAAATATTACCCTTTAGGTCCACTTATATTATATTAGGACATTTATTATTATTTTATTTAAAGAAGAGTTAAAATAGTTACAATCAATATTTTATAACTAAAACATGTTTATATTGGGATATACATAAGATAAATTCGACTATAAATATTCATTAGAAAGATAAAAAGCTTTACTACCTAATGGTATTTTATTAATAATTTTTAGACATTATATAATTTAATTTAATTATGACACAAAGATGATGCAGTAATTACCTTATTAATGAGATATTAACATAATTGATGTTATAAATACCCAAACAAATGTAATTTGAGACTTTTTATGAATTAAAATAATAATATAGGTTAATATGTCATGTTATTATTGATTCAATTAACGTTTTTTGAACTAATAATTCTGTTATAAGTTTTACAAAAATCAATTACAAAATAGTGTCAAAATTGACATAAAATAGTTTTTAAAACAAATATTATATTATTAATTGTTATTCTATTCCTAAAAATATAAGGTTAATAAAAATGACTTAGATAAGGGTATATATATTAACAATTAACCACTTGGGGTTCTTTTGGCTTGTTATAATATGTTTATTAACCATATAGTGTAAGAAAAAAAGAGGACACATTAATAGTTAAATTATTTAACTTAGAGTTAAATCTAAATGATAAGGTTAAAATAGTTAACTAAACTTGTCTAAAACCTATTGGTTGAGAGTATTTAGACCCATACCCACTTTATCTTATAAACAAGTAACTTTTGAGCCATTATAAACCAAATATTACTTGATTATAAAATAATAATTTATGTTTTTTCTAAAGTGCCCCTCTCCTCCCTTATAAAAGGGCACCTCCTCCATCTTCTCTTTAAATGCTTTTGAGCCATCAGGCTTGGAGAAAACCTGTCCATTTCTCTTATAAACTTCCCTAGAAACATTATAGAGGTTATTTTTTCCTCAAAAGACCAACTCTAGTTCCTTAATAGGATGGTTAAAAGAGGTGCGTTGAAGAAGAGGTAATCTCTTCTACCGATTCTTTCAAGTTTCTTTCTTCTTCAACTTCTTCTTCTTTAGTTGTTTCATTATAAAGTAATAAAATGAGAATCAATAATATACTTATATGTCATTATAAATATTAAACAACCCCATTTCAACTTTTACCCATCCTATGGAAAATAAAATCACCGCTCGTGCGTACGTACGGAATATCGTCTCCACGCCGTGGTGTAATCTGTGTTTCCACCACCACCTTACTTGGATGTGTATAATGGTGTAAAGAATAAATATATATGGATATTATAACATCATATAAATTATAAGATATTATATAATCCACTAAATTTACATTCAATAATTATGGGAACAATATCATCGCTCGTGTGTACGTACAAATTACCATCTCCATGACCCAATGAGATTTATTCTCCATGTTAACCATTCAAGAATGATTATAAAGTGTATATAATGAATAATAATTAAATATATGAAATAATGAAGCTACTATATTTATGTGTATATATATATATTTCATCTACTTACTTCCATTCAAGTCAATAAGGAAAGGAAAACAACGTTCATGTGTACATACGACCTACCGTCTCCATGAATGATGTATTTCATTTCATTAATCTATCTATAATACAAATATATATACTAAACATATATGATATATAAATATTTATTTACATTCTGGAAGTAAGTAAATCATGATATAAGTAATAATAATATCAAGAACAACAAGTCCAAACATGTTCGATAAATAAAACGATTTTACCCAAAACGCTGCTTTAACATGGAATTTACAAAAGAACGGGTAATATAAAGTAATAATTGAACCATATATTATATCATAACAATTAATATGATTCTATAATAATTCAATGACATTATTTAAATCATTATACAGGAGTTTTGGATACGTACAAAACATATCGGACCTAAGGTAAGGGATAATTTTGCAAATCTAATTTTTATCCGAGATTGCTTATACGTAAGTATTTACTAGGGTTATATTTTTCATCCATGTCCATAAAAATTTCATTCATAAAGTATTTAATATTATTACATATATTTTTAAATTTCATGTTTACCCCTATTTGAATTTTAATTTCTATTATGGAATGGATATTTCTTTTTTTACCATACGTGGTACTTTTTGACTTTTCTATTAAAAGTACGGGGAAATGTTTTTTTAATTTATACAGCATGTGGGAATTTTTGTAGTTTCATAACGCCTATTCTTCTTGAATATTACTCTGCAATATTTCATGATTATTCTCAAAAAAAAACCTTTTCTTTTAAAATTTCATGTAATTTTGAGAAAAGAGATTGATTTTGGAGAAGAAAGGATATTTTCCACAAAAATTCATTTCAAATGTTTTGTCAAAACTATTTTCCATCAAAGGTGAAATTATTTAACATGTTTATGTTTCAAGTATAATGTCTCTATGATTTACATGTTTTCACTTTTCATATGATGAAATGAAATCCATTTGTTTTATATGGATTATGTTATGATGGGATGATGTTTAGGAGACCCATTTTATTCATTGGGTTATGATGAATGATTTTTGTTTATTTAGTGGAACAACTAGGAATGACTTCATTATGAGATGGGTGGGACCTATATATCCATCCAATGCATTGGTTAATGATTTATATCTCATGAGATAGACATGGCTGGAATGGTATGTTAATTTGGTTCAGTGTTACAGGACTAGAATGAGGTGTGAACTCGATTCAGTAAGGGACTTTGTCCACTGAGATGGTCTTGGCAGCAATGCCTTGGCTACTATGGAAATTATATGTAGATACCCTAAGCTTGATGTACATAGAAATTACATTACTTTTGTGGAATACATAATACATAATAAAAACCGACACACAAGGACCGTAATAGTTTAGTGTCTTTGGAAACATGGAACGTAATCTTCTAATCATGGTGAAAGATCTTCAACATCTCCCATAAAGATCTTCCACTCTTTTTTCCTGACCTAAAACATTTATTTTGATCCTGGGGGAAAATAAAACATAAAAATGGTGAGCTCAACTTCTCAGTAAGGGTAGGCAAGGATAAAATAAAACATACCATATACATTGGAACTTAAAAACATGAACATAATGTTTAAACATTAAAATCTTGAGCAACAACATAAAACATGGAAGTACATAAGGCATAGATCATAATGGAACATATACCATGATAAAATAACATGGGAATAAAACATGTAATTTTGGAATCCATTAATCCCATGTAATGATTTCCATAGTAGCCAAGGCATTGCTGCCCAAACCATCTTAGTGGACAAAGTCCCATTCTGAATCGAGTTCACTCCTCGTTTCAGTCCTGTAACACTGAACCGGATTAACATACCATTACATCCATGTCTATCTCATGAGATATAAAATCTTTACCCAATTCATTGGAGGGAGATATAGGTCCCACCCATCTCATAATTAAATCATTCTTACTTGTGCCACAAAATAAACATACATCATTCATAATAACCCAACGAATAAAATGGGTTTCACAAACATCATCAAATCATCACATAATCCATATAAAAGAAATGGATATCATTTCATAATAAGAAAAGTGAAACCATGTCAATCATAGAGACATTACACTTGAAACATACACATATGAAATAATTTCATCTTAGATGGAAAATGGTTTTGATAAAACACTTGTAATGAATTCTTGAGGAATATATCCTTTCTTCTTCAAAATCAGTTTCTTTTCACAAAACGTCATGCAATTTTAAAAGAAATTGATTTTGTTGAAAATATTCATGAAATATTTTGGAGGAATCTTCATGAAAATAAGGCTTTGTAAAAATCCTTTCGTGTTGTATAAGTTAAAAGAAAAACATTCTTTTCGTACTTTTGCCGGAAAAGTCAAAAAGTACCTCGTAACATAAACAAAAGAAATATTCCTTACATACCATGTAGAAAAAGTCAAAAATGTGTAAAACGACTTTAAACATACATGAAAACACTTTTATAAAACATGGACATGGATGATAGAAATAACCCCAGTAAATACATATGAATAAGCAATCTCGGATAAAAATGAGATTTGCAAAATTATCCCTTACCTTATGTCTGATATGCTTCGTATGTATCTGAACCTCCTGTATAATGATTTAAATAATGTCATTGACTTATTAAAGAATCATATTAACTGTTATGATATCATATATGGTTCACTTATGACTTTATATTACCCGTTCTTTTGTAAATTCCATGTTAAAGAGTGTTTTGGGTAAAATCGTTTCATTTGTCGTCCGTGTTTTGACTTGTAATTATTCATATGATTACATAGATCACGATTACATAATTCCAGAATATAAAACATGATTTCTATATAATATATATTCAGAATATACGTATATATAATAGATCGATAAATGGAAATAAATACACCGTTCATGGAGACGGTAGGCCGTACGTACGCATGAACGCTGTTTTCGTTTCCTTATTGAGTTGAATAGAATTAAGTAGATGAAATACATATATACATAAATCCAGTAGCTTTATAATTTCATATATTTCATTATTATTGCTTATATATACTTTATAATCATTCTTAAATGGTTAACATGGAGAATGAATCTCATTGCGTCGTGGAGACGGTAGTCCGTACGTACGCATGAGCGATGATATCATTTCCATAATTATTGAATTGAATTGGACTGGATGATACAATATATCAGAATCAGTATGATGTTATAATAACTATATATAGTTATTATTTACACCATTGTACCCATCCATGTAAGGTGTTGGTGGAAAAATAGATTACACCACGGCGTGGAGACGGTATTCCGTACGTACGCACGCGCGGTGATTTTGTTTTCCGTAGGATGGATTGAAGGTGAAATGGGGTTGTTTCATATTTATAATAAAAAATAAGTATATTAGTGATACTTATGTTATTACTTTATAATGAAACAACTAAATAAGAAGAAGTTGAAGAAGAAACAACTAGAAAGAATTGGGAGAAGAAATTACCTCTTCTTCGATACGCCTCTTTGAAACCTCCTCTTAGAGCACTAATATTGGTCTTTAATGTAGACCATAACCTCTAGAATGTTTATAGGGAAGTGGAGAAGATAATTTGGCAGGGTTTTTCCGAGCTTGAAGGCTCAAATTTGTGTGAGGAGGAGAGGGAGGAGGTGCCCTTTTATAAGGGAGGAGAGGGGCACCTTTGGAATTCTTAAAAATATTAATTTATAATAAATCTAACCCCACTTAAAAACCTCAAAAAATGACTCATATTCGAAGATTATATGAGATAGGGTTTTAATCTCATCAACCAATCAAATTTAGACATGTTTGGAGCTTATTTTAAACCTTATCATTTTGATTTATCCTTATTTTATCTATTTAAGTTTATTTGTGGTAATAAAATTCTAAATTTTAAATTATAACAAATAATTACTTATTTGCTGTGAATTTTCCATAATTTTTTACTTTATAACATTATAGACCATATAAATTTAAATTTATAATTTTTAAATATTTTTGTTATTTTTAAACAATTTTATAATATGTTATTTTTATAAAATAACAATAGTGTCAATTTTGACACTATTCATTTATTTGAATTTAAATAAACTATATACAGAAGCTATGTCCGAACTAAAAGCTTTAATATATTCATAAAAGGTCATATGTATCTATAAAATTAGTGGATCACATTAAATAGTTCATATAATATTTATTTTATTATTTTTAAAACCATTTATTTTGTTTATCTCTTAATAAAATAATTACTACAACATTTTTGTATAATTATTTAATATATTGATTTGTTGCATAAAAATTTAAAATAAAATCATATGAAGAAGATAAATTTATTACCTTTCACAATAATACTTTTACTCGAATGTATCATCTTAAAATCACAATATTTAAATTGTTATATTTATTAAATTATGAAGGTGACAACTTTGGCATCATTTAAAATAAAATAATATAAGTGTCATAATCACTTTTATAAGGATCCAAACGGTTATATATTAGGTAATTGGATGATTAAGGTGTATATATACACTACCAATAAGTTTAGGTCAGGTTTGTGAGACTTTTAATGGGTATTATTATTTCAATAAAAACTATATTACTTATTTTCCACTTAATAAATAATTTCTGTATCATTAATGTATCACCACTAATGAGAATTATTTAATCCCTAAAAATTATAAATAAATTATAATGATGTATATAATTTTATTAAATTTCTGTAGACTATTCATGTTCTAAGTTTTATGATATTTATCACTAAATCAAAATTATTATACTTATAAGATTTAAGAGAGTGACATGTTGTCACTTTCTTTGGTTTTAATAATCATTAAATTATTTTCATGGTCAAAAGTCCATAAAATGAATCTAATCCGACCCTTAGTTGATATGGGTTTACTTTTAGCCATCCAATAGAATTTTGGCATGTGTTAGGGTAATTTTATAATATTATATTTACCCTTCATTACCTGATTTACATTTAACTAAGGTAAATAAAATTTACCGTAGTTACTATTCATAATTCCCAAAAATAAAAAGTAGCTTATTAACATAATTTTTACCCACTAATTCCAAATATGGAATCCATTTTTTCAAATTCAATACACAGAAATTGCAGAAATTAAATTAAAATTAATATCGTTGTCAAATGAAAACGGGTTTTTGTTTAAAACATTGCAAAAGATTGAATTGATTTAACCTACGAATTCAATGTAAAATCAATGCTAATGACATATATTATATTAAATGGTAAAAATATATTCTATTTATACTTTAAAACCAGTCAATATTATAATTTAACCATATAAATTATTACGATGGAAAAAGTTGTTTTTCATTAAAATATAGCGTGTTTTTACTATTCATCAAAATATGAAAGTTACTAGAATAATACGAAAAATTTATCCAAAGTAAATTTTTATTTCTTGATTCCAAAGTAGAATTTTATTTTGTCAAATTGAACTTATAAACGTGTCAAAAACGAGATTTAAAATAGGTGCGCCATCAAAAGGCGGCAAAACTGCATTTTTTGAAAAATACTTATTTTAGCCGAAAAATTTATTTTGTTCTTATACCATGTTCTAGAAAATGTGTAAGATGAATTATAATGTTATAAAATTAAAAATTTAGTTAATAATATTCATAATGTATAGTTTATAATAATAATAAAATAATATATCGTTGTTTACTAAAACCCGATATTGCGTACAACACACGCTATCGAGGAAGGTCGTGATTGCGTGGAATGCAAGCCAAGTCAGGGTTGCATGTTATGAAAGAATCCTTCGTTGTTTCGTATAACAGAATCCAACCATATTTCATTTATACATTAAATATATATATATATATATACTCAATGTTGCGTAGAATAATTATTGTCAAAATTGTGTGTAACACAATCCAAGAATAGTGTTGGGTATACTGAAAGCTAATACGGTGTTGCGTATAGTGCAAGGTAATCTTGGTGTAGCATACAACACAAGACATTAATGAAATTAAAAGAATATTTTTCATAAAATCTCGGGGTGTTACATTCTACCCCCCCCCCCTTAAAATGAATTTTTCCCTCAAAATTTGTCGAGGTTATAAATGGTTTACTACTCGAAAGTTTGTTTAATAGAAACCCACATCGTAAAAAGCAATACCAAAACATGGCCTTAAAAACTAAAGTATGAAATTTAACAGTTACCCAAATTAACTCATCACTGGGTTTCCACATAGGATAACATAGGTGAAAATATGGATATAGAAGAAAAATCTAACCATCATGTTCTGATGGAGAGTGGTAGTGAACATGGCTATGAAAATGCCAAAAATCACAAAGATATTGATTTGTGATGATCTAAGGTACCATCTGATTCATCGGATATAAGGGAACTAGGACAACATTTTTGGTTTTCATGATCATTTCTCTAAATTTGATGAATTAAAAGAAATACTTGCATGATTTTGGTACAATCTCACTATTGTTCGTGAATTGAACAATTTCCACTTCATCCCTTAAAGAAATGAAGTTGAATTTGTTATTCGTGATCTGTTAGCAGATCATGTGATAGAATGATGGGTCATTCCATCTCTTTCAAAAAAAATTAGCAAAAGTTATAAGTCCATCTTATGGTTAGATTAATCGTATATGGTTCCAAAAATGAACTAATACTTCATATATCATACCGCTTAATAAAATAAAACCAGTTTCTACTAACCAGGGACTTCTTGTAGGACAGTGGTAGGCGATAAAGGCCAGTCGCACTTCGGTTGTGGGTTCGATTCCCATAGCCTTGTCTAACGCGATGGGTTGTCGCCCGTCCTGCAGGTCGTCCTTTTTCTAAAACTACATTACTATATCATCCCTTCAATAATATCGAAAAAAGGTTCTATCCTTAAACAATACTAACTTATGTCCAACATAATCCATTCCAATCTTAAGGCTTATCCATAATATTGCAGTCCACTGTCATATTATAGTGAAAACTATTACCAGAGATTTCATATAGGAAGCATGTTAATACCATCATTGATCCCCATATATCATAACATATGTCTTTTTGGTCACATTACAAACGTTCGAAGGCCTTAATCATGTATTCTCTTGAAAAATTAATACCCATTGAAACTTATTGAAAACATGAATGCAGTTAAAAGTTAACACTTTCCACATACCAAAATCCTCAAAATTCTATATAGTCAAACCATGATATCACTTAGTCCTTATATCAATCATGAGCTCATGAATACAATCAAACATCTCATTATCTTATTATTCCTTCATTATGTGCATATCATCTACTTTACAAAAATATCTGAATAACATTCCATGGTTACTGGTACCATTCAACATATACTTTCAAATACTTTTAGGAAAAAAATAGTGTAACAATCCTTAGACGATTCTTTATTCCATAGTACCATTAACTATACAACATAACTCTCGATAAACATACAATCATTCCACTACCTTCTAAAACAACTGATTGAGCTTCAACACTTCTTTTAGCTCATTTATCATTTGTAGTCTCCTCATCATCATCCACATAAATACTACCCATATGACCATGCTGATTCTCTTCATGAGATTTTCCATTAGGGAATTGGTTTTCATAATGCCCGTACATTCCACATTTAAAACATCTAATCATTGTTGATGTCATAGCTATACCATTATCCTTGTCCATGGTGTTAACTGAACCTTTTCCTTTTCACTTACTGGCTTTGTGCCCTTCTTTTCCACACCTAAAGCATCTTCCAGTTCCTTTGAAGCAATCTCCCTGATGCCTCTTTCCACATGATTTACATGAGGGAAATTTAACTTTCTTTCCTCTATGATCATCATGAAACTCCATCTTTCTCTTATTATCTGAGTCGAGAAACTTACCAAAGTTGAGATTATTGATCATATTATGAGATTTGTGATTAGGAATAATAATGATGTTTGGACTTCCATATCCCGTTTCATTTTGTTTCTCATGAAGAAAATCATTTCATTGTCCGTCATATCCTCCATTATCATGAATCTTCCTGTTTCCAGCCATTTTCTAAAACCCAAAAAGAATAGTGTGAGAGGAAAAAACCATGCTAGGGAAAACAATATAGTAAAGGGGGATCACCCTCAATATCTAACATGTTAGGTTGAATTCTATGATTGTTACCGTAGTTCTAGGACTATATCCTATACATATTCTGATCATTAGGTACATCCCTAGACATACCTTAGAAATATCTCTAGGGATCTCACTAACGTTTTTGCATCCTAGTTTCCAAAGGTGGACTAAACCATTCCTCTGATACCAACTGTAGAGAACCTAAGCTTGACGTACATGGAAATTACATTACTTTTGCGGAATACATAATACATAACAAAAACAGACACACAAGGATCGTAATAGTTTAGTGTCTTTGGAAACATGGAACGTAATCTTCTAATCATGGTGAATGATCTTCAACATCTCCCATAAAGATCTTCAACTTTTTGTTTCCTGACCTAAAACCTTTCTTTTGATCCTGGGGAAAAAGAAAACATAAATAGGGTGAGCTCAATTGCCCAGTAAGGGTAGGCATGGATAAAATAAAACATACCGTATACATTGGAACTTAAAAACATGATCATAATGTTTAAACATTAAAATCTTGAGCAGCGAAATAAAACATAGAAGTACATAAGGCATAGATCATAATGGAACATAAACCATGATAAAATAGCAAGGGAATAAAACATGTAATTGTGGCATCCATTAATCACATGTAATAATTTCCATAGTAGCCAAGGCATTGCTGCCAAGACCATCTTAGTGGAAAAAGTCCCATTCTGAATCGAGTTCACCCCCCGTTTCAGTCCTGTAACACTGAACCGGATTAACATACCGTTCCAGCCATGTCTATATCATGAGATATAAAATCTTTACCCAATTCATTGGAGGGAGATATAGGTCCCACGCATTTCATAATGAAATCATTCTTACTTGTGCCACAAAATAAACGTACATCATTCATAATAACCCAACGAATAAAATGGGTTTCATAAACATCATCCCATCATCACTTAATCCATATAAAAGAAATGGATATCATTTCATAATAATAAAAGTGAAACCATGTCAATCATAGAGACATTACACTTGAAACATACACATATGAAATAATTTCATCTTAGATGGAAATTGGTTTTGATAAAACACTTGTAATGAATTCTTGAGGAATATATCCTTTCTTCTTCAAAATCAATTTCTTTTCGCGAAACGTCATGCAATTTTAAAAGAAAGAGATTTTGTTGAAAATATTCAGGAAATCTTTTGGAGGAATATTCATGAAAATAAGTCTTTGTAAAAATCCGTCTGTGTCGTATAAGTTAAAAGAAAAACATTCTTTTCGTACTTTTGTCGGAAAAGTCAAAAAGTACCTTGTAACGTAAACAAATAAAAGATTCCTTACATACCATGTAGAAAAAGTCAAAAATGTGTAAAAGGAATTTAAACATACATGAAAACACTTTTATAAAACATGGACATGGATGATAGAAATAACCCCAGTAAATACTTACAAATAAGCAATCTCGGATAAAAATGAGATTTGAAAAATTATCCCTTACCTTATGTTCGATATGCTTCGTATGTATCCAAACCTCCTGTATAATGATTTAAATAATGTCATTTACTTATTACAGAATCATATTCATTGTTATGATATCATATATGGTTCACTTATGACTTTATATTAACCGTTCTTTTGTAAATTCCATGTTAAAGAGTGTTTTGGGTAAAATCGTTTCATTTGTCATCCGTGTTTTGACTTGTAAATATTCATATGATTACATAGATCATGATTACATAATTCCAGAATATAAAACATGATTTATATATAATATATATTCAGAATATACATATATATAATAGATCTATAAAAGGAAAGAAAGACACCGTTCATGGAGACGGTAGTTCGTACATTCGCATGAACGCTGTTTTCGTTTCCTTATTGAGTTGAATAGAATTAAGTAGATGACATAAATATATACATAAATACAGTAGCTTTATAATGTCATATATTTCATTATTATTTATTATATATACTTTATAATCATTCTTAAATGGTTAACATGGATAATGAATCTCATCGTGTCTTGGAGACGGTAGTCCGTACGTACGCACGAGCGATGATATCATTTCCATAATTATTGAATTGAATTGGAGTGGATGATACAATATATCAAAATCAGGATGATTTTATAATAACTATGTATAGTTAATCTTTACACCATTATACCCATCCATGTAAGGTGTTGGTGGAAAAACATATTACACCACGGCGTGGAGACGGTATTCCGTACGTACGCACGCGCGGTGGTTTTGTTTTCCATAGGATGGATAGAAGGTGAAATGGGGTTGTTTCATATTTATAATAACAAATCAGTTTATTAGTGATACTGATGTTATTACTTTATAATTAAACAACTAAAGAAGAAGAAGTTGAAGAAGAAAGAATCTAGAAAGAATCGGGAGAAGAAATTACCTCTTCTTCGATACGCCTCTTTGAAACCTCCTCTTAGGGCACTATGATTGGTCTTTAATGTAGAAAAGAACCACTATAATGTTTCTAGGGAAGTGGAGAAGATAATTTGGCAGGGGTTGGCCGAGATTGAAGGCTCAAATCGGTGTGAGTAGGAGAGGGAGGAGGTGCCCTTTTATAAGGGAGGAGAGGGACACCTTTGGAATTCTTAAAAATATTAATTTATAATAAATCTATCCCCGCATAAAAACCTCTAAATATGACTCATATTCGAATATTAGATGAGATAGTGTTGTAATATCATCAACCAATAAAATTTAGACATTTTTGGATCTTATTTTAAACCTCATCATTTTGATTTATCGTTATTTAATCTATTTAAGTTTATTTATGGTAATAAAATTATAAATTTTAAATTATAAAAAATAATTACTTATTTGTTGTAAATTTTCCATAATTGTTTACTTTATAACATTATAGACCATATAAAGTTAAATTTATAATTTTTAAATATTTTTGTGATTTTTAAACAATTTTATAATATGTTATTTTTATAAAATAACAATAGTGTCAATTTTGACACTATTCATTTATATGAATTTAAATAAAGTATATACAGATGATATGTTCTAACTAAAAGTTTTAATAGATTCATAAAAGGTCATATGTATCTATAAAATTAGTGGATCACATTAAATAGTTCATATAATATTTATTTTATTATTTTTAAAACCATTTATTTGGTTTATCTCTTAATAAAATAATTACTACAACATTTTTGTATAATTATTTAATATACTGATTTGTTGTATAAAAATTTAAAATAGAATCCTATGATGAATATAAATCTATTACCTTTCACGGTAATACTTTTACTAGAATTTATCATCTTAAAATCACAATATTTAAATTGTTATATTTATTAAATTATGAAGGTGACACCTTTGGCATCATTTAAAATAAAATAATATAAGTGTCATAATCATTTTTATATGGATCCAAACGGTTATATGTTAGGTAATTGGATGGTTAAGGTGTATATATACACTACCAATAAGTTTTGGTCAGGTTCATGGGCCTTTTAATGGGTATTAGTATTTCAATAAAAACTATATTACTTATTTTCCACTTAATAAATAATTTCTGTATCATTGATTTATCACCAGTAATGGAAATTATTTAATCCCTAAAAATTCTAGATAAATTATCATGATGTAGATAATTTTATTATCTTTCTAGAGACTATTCATGTTTGAAGTTTTATTATGTTTATCACTAAATTAAAATTATTATACTTATAAGATTTAAGATAGTGACATGTTGTCACTTTCTTTGGTTTTAGTAATAATTAAATTATTTTCATGGTCAAAAGTCCATAAAATGAATCTAATCTGACCCTTAGTTGATATGGGTTTACTTTTAGCCATCCAATAGAATTTTGGCATGTGTTAGGGTAATTTTATAATATTATATTTACCCTTAATTACCCGATTTACCTTTAACTAAGGAAAATAAAATTTACCGTAGTTACTATTCATAATTCCCAAAAATAAAAAGTAGCCTATTAACATAATTTGGACCTACTGATTCCAAATATGGAATCCATTTTTTCAAATTCAATACACATAAATTGCAGAAATTAAATTAAAATTAATCCCGTTGTCGAATGAAAACGGGTTTTTGTTTAAAACATTGCAAAAGATTGAATTGATTTACCCTATGAATTCAATGTAAAATCAATGCTAATGACATACATTATATTAAATGGTAAAAATATATTATATTTATACTTTAAAACCATTAAATAATATAATTTAACCATATAAATTATTACGATGAAAAAAGTTGTTTTTCATTAAAATATAGCGTGTTTTTACTATTCATCAAAATATGAAAGTTACCAGAATAATACGAAAAATTTATCCAAAGTAAATTTTTATTTCATGATTCCAAAGAAGAATTTTATTTTGTCAAATTGAACTTATAAACATGTCAAAAACTATATTTAATGTAGGTGCGCCTTCAAAAGGCGGCAAAACTGCATTTTTTGAAAAATACCTATTTTACCCGAAAAAATTATTTTGTTCTTATACCATGTTCTAGAAAATGTGTAAGATGAATAATAATGTTATAAAATTCAAAATTTACTTAATACTATTCATAACGGCTAGTTCATAATAATATTATAATAATATATCGTTGTTTTGTAAAACCCGGTATTGCGTACAACACACGCTATCGAGGAAGGTCGTGATTGCGTGTAATGCAACCCAAGTCAGGGTTGCGTGTTATGAAATAATCCTTAGTTGTTTCATATAACAGAATCCAACCATATTTCATTTATACTTTTAATATATATATATATATATATATACTCAATGCTACGTAGAATAATTATTATCAAAATTGTGTGTAACACGATCCAAGAATAGTGTTGCGTATACTGCAAAATAATACGGTGTTGCGTATAGCGCAAGGTAATCTTGGTGTAGCATACACCACAAGACATTAATGAAATTAAAAGAATATTTTTCATAAAATCTCGGGGTGTTTCATTATATCATGTGATTAATGGTTTTCTACAATTAAATGTTCTATTCCCATGCTATTTTATCATGATTGATGTTACTTTATGATCTATGCCTTACGTACTGCCAAGATTTATTTCACAACTCAAGATTTTGATGTTTAAACTTTTTTTCATGTTTTGATGTTCAAATGTATATGGTTTGTTTTATTTTCTCCATGCCTACCCTTAATGAGCATTTGAGATCAACCTTTATATGTTTTTATTTCCCCAGGACTTAAAGAAAGGTTTTAGGTAAGAAAAAAAAGGGAAGATCTTTATGGGATATGTTGAAGATCTTTTACAAAGATTAGAAGATTACGTTCCATGTTTCCAAAGATAGTAAACTATTACAGTCCTTTGGTTTTTGTTTCTGTTATGTATTAAGTATTCTATAAAAGTAATGTAATTTCTATGTACGTCAAGTACAGGTCTCCACAACTGTGAGATTATTTCATAATAATTTATATAGATATATATTTATTAGAAACATTATATTTATTTCATAAATTAGTTAATAATATTCATACACACAAATTTAATGTCTAGGATAAAATGATCATATATAAATAATAATAATTTAAAAATATGTCATGTTTTATTTAACTTTGTGTTTCTTGTTAAATATGATATCGACTGTATGGTTCTTTTAAAATATTAGGTTCTTAAATTAGACCCCTTTGAATAAATTACATACCTTAAATTTTAACTTGTGATCAGTAATGAATGTATTTTAATTTGAAAATACCTTTTCAGAAACCCCTCATCATAAATAGGGTTAATAAAACTTCCTCATAAAAGAGGGAAAGGAAAAAAACAAAGTCATCTTGAATGACCCATGGATAGGTTTCCAAGTCATAAGAAATTGTTGGAAATACAAAACATTAACATATAAGAAACTTATAAATAATTATAGAGATTAATATAGATAATTCATCATAAAAAAATTTAATAATTAATAGATAGTTAAAAACAACAAAACCTTGAATCTGTGATGGATTAAAAGACCATGGATTCATCAGATATTAAATTATTCACATAAATGTTTTATTTCAAGATCATTCCTAGAGTTTAGGGATTGGTTTTATATTATGGTAGATAACACCAAAAAAATATACATACTTGATATCTTTTATTTCAAAAAACCATCCTTTTATTATGATTTGATAAAATTATAAATCACCTATTACTCAAAGGAATGAATATCCATTATAATTTTTTTAATCACGAAGCACTAAAAATAAGTTTTATCATATCGTAAGATCTATAAAATAGTAACCTGAAATAACTCCTATATATATTAAAAGAAAAAAAATTAGCTGATTAAGTTAATTCCCAAAATGAATATGAATATATTAATCTCAAAAATTAAACAAATAATGGAAAAGGATTAACATAGGAAATTAATTAAAAAAGAAACATATATCCTAAATAACATTATGAAAACTGTAATGTCCTTCCCCTCCACATTTTCATGAGAATGCTTTTATATAATATTTGACCATAAAATACATCCCTTAGGTTCTAATGGTTAGAAATAAAAATTTGGGGGTTCATTAACATATAGGGATGATTTTTTTCCTTTGAAAATAAAACCACCATCCAAACACACCATAACAAAATAAAATAATACATAATGCCTGATATTAAGTAAAGATAGCTCAAATCAGACCAGTAATATTAAAACCAATCTAAAACTATGTACAATAGTGAAAGACAACAATATAAAATAAAATTGCGAAAGACAAAACTCAAAGACTCCAATGATAAACACCAAATCTCCAAGAATTTTCTTTTCCCCAACTTCACAAAACATCCCAAGAATTAAGAATCACTACTAGAGAAGTGTGATACATTACCATTTCCCATATATGGATAAAAAACATCTATGAAATATCCAAAGTTATAAAGCAGGGGAGAGTAATAAAACGTGATACCATTTCCATAACTAGTTTTCCTACTCATACCAATAGGATAGAACATGTAAGCACATTTATATAAAATAGTTTATATAAAACAATTTCTGAATCATTTTGTATCATAATATAAACAAGTTCAATAGTAAAGTAGTTTCCTCAAGAAAACAACAAATTATGGAATGAAACCAAACAATTCTCTATAGCCATTTCATGTATTCCATTTTGGCATAACCAATTCCATTCTACATATCCACTCATACAACCATTCATGCAACCTAGACCACCATAGACTCATGAGTGGTGAGTCATCATTTAACAAATACATCACATAATGAACCATTTGATTGGGGAAGCCCCTGACCCTTATCAAACATACTAATGATGGGTGAACCTCTTAACATTATCTATCACAAATGAACATGAACACACACAAACATTATGCAAAACAACTATTTAAGACGTTTAAGTAAAACTATTATTTTATTGGTAACCTTTCAAGAAAACCATTTCAATAAAATAAATCTTTTTCAGAAAATATTTCATATGCATAAAAACAATCAATAATTTTAAAATTTTCTTTTTAAAATCATGTTACAATTTGACATTCCATAAAAACACCCAATTTATACAATTCAATATTCTATATTCAATGAGGGTTTCCCAAAAGAAATAAATAATAATTTTAAAACAAATTTCAATCAAAAATCATTTTGAAACTATTCCTTCAAGTTATTATTAGTGGATTCAAGAGTGAATCCACCTACCAATGGAATATATGACGAAATAAAGAATTGGACAAAAATACCACCAAAATGAGTTGAATATCAAAACATACATCATATATTTCATCCCCTAATTCAAAAAGTCCAAATAAAACCATATTTGGCAGAAAAAACCTTATATATATCGATAGAGGAACTAGATTAGAGATACTGAGAGGGAGACAGAGAAGTATATCTAATAAAAACAAAGAAATACTACCATAAATGATGACTTACCATGGGAATTTTGATTCAATTCACCATGATAAGCCTTTAGATTCCCTCATAATTGATGGGTGAATCTTATGCTACCTTTTGGTGGAGAAAATCACAAGTTACGGTTGTTTTGGAGAAATTGAGGGGTAAAAACATAATCCCAACCTAGATACACTTTTTATGGATCTTATTTTTAAACCATGAAATGTTAGTCTTACTTTTAGGAAAATCATGCACTTACCATGTGCTAAACTCTACCTCTTGGAGGACCTCACACGATTGTCTTTCACTATTAGACAAACCATGTGCCAACCATTCAAAATTTCACTATCCCACTTCGCATGGTTTCTTAGAGTTATCTGCACGGTTTGAAAAAATAGTGCCCCTACCTATGCACCTTCCCCTTAGTATTTATTTCATAGTGAATGGTTTCCTATAAGATATACATGGTTTTTACTAATCATGAACCAACTTTGAACATTAATTAAATCCCCAAAACATACCAAAAGTCTTCCAAACCCTCCCAAACATCACTCATATAATTTAAAAAACTAAAAATCATAACTAAAGGGTTAATTTCTTGAAACATGTGGGTTCTACATTATTCCCACCATTGGCATTTTCATTAATGGAATGTAGAAAACTACTAGTGTCCCAAAATATTTTAGTCCATTGCTAGATTTTTTCATTCTCACATTCCCATGTCTCTTCTTAAATTTAACAATGTTTCCCCAAAACCAACAAAAGAACAATGTTTTTTCCATGAATTACATTCCCTTTCCAATCCACAATCTGCAATGGTACATTCACCAACAAAGCATATAAATCTGTATCAATTTGATCCCATCAAATCACATGGTCAGGATCAAGCTGATACTTATTCATCTATGATACATGGGACACATTATTCACTACATTGATCCTTATTGGGAATGAAAACTGATATTCCGCCTTTGTATCCGATTCCATTATCTCGAAAGGGAATATTAATCGAGGAGATTACTTTTCCTATCTCGCAAAAAATTTATTCCTAAACCATAGAGAGATTATTAAAAACACATGATCACTCACCTGGAATGACAATGACCATCAATGAAGATTCACATACGCTTTTTCATAACCTTGCGCTATCTCCATTCATTTCCTGGTCGATTTAATAATCTATGTTATTTTGTATACAATCTTGTCCCAACCAATGAAGTCCCTCTCTTTTCCACCCATCTTAGTGGAAAATAAAAAGGAAGGACATGCAATGATTCAAAAGGATCCATTTATATTGATCCCTGATAACTATTGTTGTATAATAACTCCACTAATAGTATATTCCCTTCCCATTACCGATAGAAATTTATTACACATGAAAACTACATGTCTTCCAACATTTGTATGGTCTGGTGATATTTTCCTTTCGTCTGAGGATGATACACGATACTCATAGTAAATTGATTCCCATGGTATTTCTATATGTATTTTCAGAAACAAGATGAAAACCATGGATCTATGTCTAACACTATAAAAATTTGTATTCGTACCTATTTATCACTTCAAGAATATACATTTTGGACAGGTCCTCTACCATATGAGATTCACGATTAGGGATGGAATCATCAGTAATTGTTACCTTATCCAATTTCATATATATGGATCATTTTTTTGAACCATCACTGAGAGAACTTTGGAAAAATCCAATGTTATCTAATCCCATTCCACAAAGTAATAGGTAAAGACTGCAAAGTACCTTCAATTTCATGATGATCTACTTTAACCTGTTTAATAGTTAAGCATCTCGAAAAAACTCTGCCACATTATTTTTTATGTTTCCCCACTAAAACAACACTTTCAACATTTTATATATCATCTATATTCTTTGATGAATATCTAATCTTGAATGGGGGTAATAATGAAGGATTTTTTCCTCACAAGATATAGGTGTTGTCATCCGATTTAAAAAAAAAATTAAACACTCATCTAGCCTCTATACCTCAATGGTCTCCCAACAATTTAGTCTTGTCCCCATAGAAATGAATTTTGAATCATATGTTTTTGCCTCTTTAACCACCTATATAAAATCAGTAACAAATGAAACTGGAATAAAATCCAAAACTTCACCTCATCCTTCATATTCTAGGTTCACTTTTTATAGAACCAACATCAATTGTCACTCATCTGAAACTTATTTCTCAAACATAGAAAATGACTTTCGGGTCAATGCGTATACTATAGTATTTCTTTTCCCTAGTGTATACATCAACTCAAAGTCAATAATTTAGATATAATCCACCTATCTACTTTGTCTCATATTCAAATCCCTTTGTGAAAAAATATTCTTCAAGATTTCATGGACCATAAACATAATAAATTTCTCAAAAAATAGATAATGACACTAATTATTAAAAAATGGACTAAGGTAGCTAACTCCAAATCATGTCATGGATTTTTCATCTCATTAAACTATAACTTCATTAATCCATAATCAAAAACATGATCTCCTAGAAGGGGAACACATCCCACCCTAGATCTCGAAGAATCGAAAAACACAACATACCTTTTTCTTGATTCTGGAAAAATCTAGATAGGTTTTGATGCAATGAAAAATTCAAGCTCTTGAAAAGACTTCTGAAATTACTCAATCCAATGGAATAAAACATTCTATTTTTTCACTGATTTTATAAGATAATGTAATCATAAAAACCCATGAAAAATACATTTATAATAGCTATCTAGACAAAGGAAACTATTTTTCTCATATACATTATTTGGTAGTTTCTAAGAGATAACAACTTCTATCTTCTCTAGATCCACAGAAACACCTCTTTCAGAAATTACATGGTCAAGAAAGCATACCTCTTGTTTCCAAAAAATAAAATTTTGATAATTTTTCATAAAAATTATTATCCCTCAAAATTACAAAAATTTTCTCCATCTGTTGTTCATGCTCAGCCCTTATCCTTGAATATACCAACATGCCATACACAAACACCTGCAAGAGGAAATCTAGATATCTTAAAAATATCTTATTCATAAATTCCATTAATTCTTCTAGATAATTTTTAATACCAAAATCAATTACCACATAATCATAATGTCCATATCTAATCTTAAAAGATATATGTGGAATATCCCCCCTCATAAACCTAGAATTGATGATATCATAATCCCAATTCAATTTTGGAGAACCACTGAGATCCCCCTCAATTGATTGAATTTATAATTAATGAATGGAGTTGGATATATTTGTAATTAACATAACATAGTTAAGATTATGAAAATCCACACACAATCGAAGAGTTTCATCTTCCTTTTTTGACAAACAAGACTAGTGATGCCCACAAAGATATGCTTGGTCGAATGAACTCTTAGATTTCCAACTCTTCAAACTGCACATTTAATTCCATTAATTCTATTGTTTCCATTTTATATGAAGAAAGTCAAATATGAATAGTCTCTATAAGTATATCAATCATGAACTCCACTTCTCTCATAGGCAGAAACCCCGTGAAATTTTCAAAAAAAAATTACATCTTAAAAAAATCAACCACTATAGTAAAACTATTATTCTTTATGCCTTCCATTCATTCCAAAGTCAACTCTACCAACTGGTATGAGATCGTTCCAGCTTCTAGTTCCAACAAGCATGTTTGACCTACCCTTACACTCTGGAAACCTCCAAATAGATGACCAACATCATCTTTATTTGTAAAAGGTGCCTTTATAGTATAATAGTTTATGTGAGCCTTGAACATCGTCTGTTAATCAATTCCTAAACTTATATTTTATACATAAATCTCACAAACATAGAAATCCCATTTTAGCTCAACTCCATCAAAAGTTATAGAACATTATCTACACAAAAAGTAAGGACATTCACTTGGACCAAGAGGAGTTTGATGTTTTAACATGGAAGGCATCATATCAACATTTAAATATAAAAAATATATAGTATGATAAGAAATAGAGGAATATGATGAAACATTATAAAAAATTTATTCATGAGGGTAGGATTTGAAATAAATATACCTCACGCTATTGATGGACTAGACATATCATCAATAATAACCTGCTCAGCTCCATATAATTTCTTTCTCATTGCACTTCGTTCCTTATTTCCTAGTTGAGATTTCTCTTGTTGTGGAGTCTTTGTACACCATTTATCACCATGTGTCGATTTTTTCTACTGATGATAGGTATTCTACATCCCTCACCACATCTAAGTATATGAAAACTATGACACATGAGAAGTGTCGTGAGCACCTAACCTCGTAGCACTTTAACAGTATCATTTATTATTCCCAATCTGGTTTCAATTATTTCATTCTCTATGTGGTTTTATACAATGTTTCCTCATATGATCGAACAACCCACATTGAAAACATTCATGAAAATTCCCTGGTTTTGGATGAAGATTCCCTAATCCCGCAATTTGTTTCTAATTTGTACTCCCACATTTGAAATAGTTGTCCCTATTTCTCTTTCTCTCAACTTTGGATTATCCACCATTTACATAGTTATCAATATGTTTCCTCTAGACAGAGCTCCTAAGACCTCTCTTTCTACTACCATATCTCTATTGACCAAATTTTTATAATCCATTATATATATCATAAAAATATTTTTGCAAATATCCTCCCCCAACCCTAGATCAAATATGTGTGCCTTCAAGGATTCACTAGCAGTAATTTTAATTAAAAATCAGACTAAATTTAGGAAATTATCTGCATATTCAATCTTTGTGAGGCTCTCCTACTCCAGGATAATGTTTTTACTATTCTTTCAATTCTGAATATACGAGGATAGAATTTTTTGATGAAAAATTCTTCATGATACTCTTGTGACAGGACATGGATTGATTTATCTAGAATTGATAAATCCCACCATTGGTGTAAAATATCTTCAAGAATATATGTTTCCACGTGCAGTTTCATCTCTCCTAGTTTTATAAGGAAATTGAAGATTTGATTCATACTTCTTACTCACACCTCTGCATTATATGGCTCAAAATCACCCCAAAATATGAGTGGATTAGTCTTCTAAAACTAAACAGAATGACCCACATTCCTTATTTAATACATTATATTCCATATATCCAATGCTTGAAAATCATGGAGGATATTTGGAACTAGGTGTTGGTTCACCTATAGATCATGTGAAAACAAATTTTCACTAGATTTCTATGGATTATTTCAATGATACCTACGAGGTTCCATTTTCTAGAAATACAACAACTATCATAAGTCTCACTCTGTATCGACTGATGGCTTATAAAATTTCAAGGCTACCACATTACCAATATAACAACATTTCTTTCCAAAATTAATCCTTTTATACAGTCAATTTTTTTTTGAAAAATTTACACTTGCTTTTGAAAACCAAAACGTTTTCAAAATACCCCAACCATGATCTTTTTCAAAATAATTCATTTGAAAAGACATTAACACTTTTAAAAAATTGACACATTTTCACCAAATCATAATTAATTACTCAAAATAAAATATACACTCCTTTTGAGAATTAATTTATAAAATACATGCCATGATCGTCTCATTGGATAAACCCCTAAAAATAATATTGGTATTTCTATATGTTCCAATAAAACACTTAGGTTTCCAAATCCTTAGTAACTTGATGTACAACATATAGAGGTTAGATATATAATTTTATTCTCTATATTTTAGGTCCTGAATATCCTACTTCTTTCTAACAACTCAACACAAGGAATAGACTAGAATGAATTTCAATCCCAATACCGATAGAATTGAAGACCAATTCTTCCATAATGATAATAGATTTTATCCCAAATAATCTTCTATGTTAAAACTAATTGTTATGTATACATATTAACCCAAAAAAACATTTCCCAAAATATTCTAAATCAAGTCAAAATCCTAAAAAATCAAAAAATATTTGGTCCTCTAATAGCTATCCCAAAATCAAAAAAAAATTATCCACTATATAATTTAACTAAAAACAATTTCATACTAACTACCACATGAAGTAGGCCAATGGTACTCACTTAACGTTTATCCAACAATAGTTGTTAGTTCTAGCCCCATGTATTTTCCGGATACAATGAGTTATCACCAGTAATGTGGGTTATACTTTTTAGAAAAATATATTAATACAATTCTTATACCATTTCCCAAAAAAATATTATGAACATCATCAAAATAATATTAATAATCAAATAATTTTCTATACTTTAAATTATTATATAAACATTTGTCTTTTCACGAAATCAAAAAATCATAATTGACTATTATTACATCAACTTCATGCACATATCAAAGATTATATTTTTCTCAATCATTTTTTCAATAAAATGTAACCTTACTATTAAATCACATTTTTAGGTAATTTTTATAGTTAAACTTATTCATTTAATTACTTACAAAAAACTACAATAGAACAATAATTAGAAGATTATTGATTATTATAACAACCATACCATTCATCAAAATACTTCAACAAAATGAATCTTGAGTTCCAACACTAAAAACTTCAATCATTCCACTTCAAGGATTATCATAACATAGGACCTTGGTAATTAATCCTTGGATTATGTTGTTGTATTAGATAATGACCAAGATCCCCATGTCTATGACATTGAACTAATATTGGTTCTTTAGGATGAACCTGTTTCCAATTTTCTTTTTAATCATTGTATTCATTGTTCATTGTAAATTAGCTACATTGTTCCCTCCTTTTCCATACACAAACCATATTATATTTCTTTGATGTTATTTTCCATGGTTTTTATTCCCACATTTTTGACATGTTGGAAATTTAACAATCATTTCCTTATCATATATACCACTTAAACGTCCATGGGAATCTATCCTTTTCTTCTTTGATGCACTTGGAAATTCAACTATGTTTCATTTATTAATCATAATTAAAGAAATTCAATTCAGTATACTAATTGGATGTATAACTACCATTATCATTAGGTTGGGCATCTCATTATGGAAATTCAATAAATTTCCCATCAGATTGGTTATTTTCATGAATTATCCTATTTCCCTTCATTAACTAAAAACAATAAAATAAACACGAATTTAATTCATTTACGTATAAAAATGGAAAATTATAAACACATATTGAATAACATAAAAATTAGAAGTATACCCGAACATATGTGTCTCAATTTTTTTTTGTTTATCCCTTGTAATGATTCAAATTAGGTTTTCTATCCAAAAAAATTATTCATGTAAATCATAATAGTATGTAAATAGTTTGTGAATTTCCAAAGCATATCCCCCAGGACTGTCAAACCTATTATGAAGCAATAACCATTTCCTTGCATTAGGTGATAATTTTGTCTAGCTCAAAGTTCCATTTTAGAGTTATTGTACATATGTTCAAATATAGAAGATCAATATCCGTGTTTAGTATCTATAAACTGATGTAATTTTTTGAAACCAGTTATTCCATTCTTCACCAAAGTCCTATGATATTTTTTTTATACTTATACTTATCCATAGGTTTCTCACTAAATTATTCAAGTAATAATACCCAAAAATAAAAAGTCCTTGATCAAATAAATTCTATAGAAACCCAATCCTTTTATAAATATTATTATAAGATTTTTAAAATAAACAACCATTAGTTACAATCCAAATATTACGATTTCTAGTTTCTTTGGAAGGCGAGGTTCATAACACATCAAAGTGAGACTAAAAAAAGCATCTTTATTTTATTCTCTATAATGGGCTCCTAAATCCTATTAGTTCCTAAAACATCATAGGAAATCCTAAGGAATATATAAAAGAAATACTTATCTAAAAATACTAGTAATAGATTAATCATGATAAGGTTGTATAACTTTTGAGTTAAAGGTATAACATGATATTGAAAAATATAAGGAACATGAGTAATCAATGGGAGTATATAATAAAAAACATGGTATCATAAGATAATAGAATCATAGAAAATGTGGAATAAACATAAAACATGATATAAAAATAAGTCAAGGTTAACCTCTAATACAACATTACATGGTGTATGAGGTCCCATAATGGATTAGGTTCACTTTTGAATCCCATACAGGATATCTCATGACACTAAAATATTACCAAATGCATTGGGGGAATATATATTACTTGGAAAACCCATCACATTCATTTCACATACATGACTATGTGTTACATATAGGGAAATTAATCATAAGGTATAAACATAATAATTTCATATGGAAATGAAATGGTTGCATAGTCTTGCCTCAAATAATAATCAAAAGTTATTTAATAAAGAAGGAATGTGAGAAATAATCATAAGTCGTGAATTGCCCTATCAATGTAAGGGAGTGTGTGCTAGGTATATATATAAGAGTCCCACACACATGAACACACACACACACACAGATATATATATATATATATATTATTTTTAATAATTCCATCATAGTAATGAATAATTCATTCAAGAATATAAATACTTTTACAAACATTAAAAATAATCTTGAGGGAAAAAACCATACCACTTTGAAAATTACATTTTTACAACTAAAAAAATATTGTGTAAATAATTTTCATTATAAATAAAAAATATAAATTTATAAATTAAACTTCAAACAAAATAATTATTATGAGAGATGTTAATTCTTTATAATATTTATATGTTAAAAACCATTCCTTTCACACTTTGGTAAAAAGTCAAAAAGTGACTTGTTTGGAAAACACCAAAAATATTGATTGAAACCCATTTTTGAAAATGTAAAAATGTGTAAAAATGACTTTAAAAATCATAGAATAGTATTAAAATATTTTTTCAACACATTTTAAATAAAACTTGGACATTTAAGGAAATGATTTTTCAACAAAAGAGATAAATGAAGTCAGTTTTCCATAAAACAGTAATCAATCATTTTATATAACAAAGAGTTGAAATGAAAGTATTACATGTAAAAATAATAAACATATATAGGAAAATAAAATGTAATGGTTTCATAGGAAATTATCAAATAATTCCCTTCAATGTAAATTGAATCATAAAAAAAATCTAATTAAATTGAGATTAACTCATAAACCCTTATCGTCATGGATACTTTTGAATCATAACCGTAAAAAATTTAGTAATTTAATTGTATCATAAAATAAAATGAATTATTAAGGATTCATTTTATAATATGTAGTGGGGAAATATATACAAAATATAAAATAAATTATGTGTATAAAAGAACATGTTCCTCAAAAAAGAAGGTATTGAGATAGAAACCCTTACCTCTTGTATAGACATTGTCGTGTATGTGTTTTATTTTTTGTATAAAAAATTATATCAATTATTTTTATTATTAAAAAAATTTAAAATTTTTATTCCCTTATACATAAAACATTTATTTCATTTAATTTTATTACTTACTTATTTACTTATTTAGTTATTTAAACATTAGGTTTTTTGAGGATGCTCAGTTTATAATATCAAAATAGAATCGGTGTGTTTCCAATGGTAAAATGGTAATTGTTCCATAATATCCTGAATAATAATAAATAAATAAATAAAATTTTCATACATAAATTATAATTTTAAAAAAATCTATAAAATATAGTAATGAAAAATTAACTACCTTATAAGAATGGAGATAGTAGGTCATATGTATGCATGGGTAACATTTCCATTTTTTAATGATTAGGATGGAAAGATGGTAAGTGTTAATTTATATATTAATAATTATAGTTATATAATAAATATAAAATTATTTCTATAAATAAACATACATTCACAATCCTTGTGATGCGGTATGAAAAAAATTAATTGTATCGCTTCACAAGGAAGAAATAAGTCATACACATGAACAATGTGATAATTTTTCAATAAAAGGTGATGTGAGAAGGTATATTATATGTTAAATTTAAATAATTATTAATATTATATGAATATTATATATTAAAATTAAATCCATCATCTTGAATATCCCTGAGATGTGATGATGGAAAACAAATTATATCAATTTGTGGGGTAGTAATATGTCTTACACACAAATGATCATTTTGTTTCTCATTTTTTATAAGATATGCTGGATAAATATTATTTCATAAAAAAAATATTATTATATAGGTGGTTATTTTTTTAATATATTTAAATTTTTACTAAATAAATGAACGTGGATAAAGAAGAAGTAAATATATGGAAGTCAATGGAGATGATAACTTTCACATATAAGAACCTCATTTGGATCGCTTATTAGGGACACTATGGTGATTATATTCAAGATACCAGAAGATATATGATATTTATAAAGATGTATGGAACATATTTGGTAGATTTTTTCAATCCTAATTATTTTAAATGTTTGAATTAGTAAGGAGAGGGGCTCCCTTTTATAAATGTGGAGGAATTTTATTTTTGAAAATACCCAAAACTATTCAATAACGGCAAATCATTCTCAAGAAATATGAATAAAAATTCACAAATATAAGAGTATAAGTGATTTAAGATTGATAAAAATGTACAAAACTAAAAACAAACTTGTTTTAAACATGTTAAAAACTATACACCTAAGGTTACTCACTTTTATGTTGTTAATGTTTTACCAGGGCAACTATTTTTTTCTATTTTTTCAATTAATTATGACCAAAACATTAGTTAAACAAACTATATAATATAAATTATTATAATTAAAAAAGGTTAAATAAGTTTGTAAATTTTAATTCATATAATAAGAACAAATTATTTTTAAAATAAAAACTGCAAGCATGACAAAAAGTGGTTTTCTAAAATATGTATTTTTCAAGGAAAATATTATTTCATATTAACTATATGAATAAAATTAATCATCATTTAATTTTAATCAAAAAATATAGATATATAATATATACTTTTCCCTTAAATAATTCATAAGTATGGTATATTATAATTAATTAAAATGGAGTAACATTATGCACTTTAAAATAGTTTTTAGATCAAATGTGTTCTTAGTATAAAAATAAACATATAGTGAAATTCAGTATAAATATGATTTTAATGTAATTAATTGCATAATATATAGCTAAATAATATTTATTTTAATTTAGGAATAAAATTAAAATAATAATGTGATATTTAAATTACTAAATTTATTAAAATAAATGATAGCTTTACAAAAATCTACATTTTTCCCTATTCACATAAAAAATCAATATTTTTTGAATAATCCAAACATTTCACCCTAATTTAATGTCAATATGATGATTTCAAAACTGATGTTAAATTTAAAAAATAAAATTTTTAATTGATCCAAAAATTATTTATAATATTTTCTCATAGAAATCATTAGAAATAATTTTTAAAATGAATGTTTTTATTTAAAATTGATCACTTATTTTGTAATTATTTATAAATTAATTGATATTTATTATAAATTATATATATATTTATAATTTAGTTAATCTATTCATACACACCAATTTAATGGTTTAGTTTTTAAGATCATATTTAAACAATGATATATTAATATTATGTTGTGGTTTATCAAAACTCAGTGTTGTGTGTTGAATATGCTATCAAAAATAGTGCCATTTTGAAATATTAGGGTATTAAAATATTAAATAAATATATGAGATATTTGATAATAATCAAAGAATTTTTGGATGATTGGGAGAATATTTTTTTTAAAATTTTGTTTAGCAGGAAAATATTTCAGGTTCCCACCCTTTTCTTCTAGAGCCTCTCTTATAAAGATGAAAGTTTTGACATTTCGAACTAAAATTGTTCACCTATATAAATGAGTTGATATGATTAAATTTTTTAGTAGTGTGAGTTTCCATCAAAGTTAATTTTTCTTATGTTTAAAAACACCAAACAGAAGGGAAGTGAGTAGTGATACTGGACCGAGGTGTGGATCAGTGACATCAGAAAAGGGTTGTGATCAGAGTGTACTAGACATAGATTTTATCATATAGAGGTTATGAATAGATTGTGATTTAAATAAGTTTTTTTTCAATAGACCGATATTAGAAAAAATGTAAAATATTTTATGAGGCACACTTTTTGGGGTACAATAGATAAAGGTAGGATGCACCGAATGAACCCTTAAATGATTGATAAAATTAGAGGGATGATTTCTAAATTAAATTATTTTGAGCTATTTTATATTTTCTTACAATATATTTTTATAATTTACTTATTTTAACTTATTTTACTAATGAGGATTGGAATAATCTTTTCTATCAGAAGATAGTAGGAGTCTAATGTGAGCTACATCAATTTGTATTTAATTTTCTATTATAGTGAATTTCCATAGACCAACAAAATTCTCCATGGAAAGGATTTAGTAACCCACACTGGGAGTGAACATTATAAATATTATGTATCTTGGTTTGTTTTCTTATAATTTCATGTTTATGAGGTAGTTATATAATGTTGATAAGGATAAAAACTAAATCAATTTTGAGGTTTAATTTTATGTGAATTTCAAAATTCAAAATATACTAATTCAACCCCTGACCTTCTCAGTTCTTCTCACAATCTAAAGAAAATTCATAAACAATAATTGAGAAATTTTAATTCAAGTACATAAAAAGAATAATGGTTATCTATTAAGAATATATTAAAAGTATATATACTATTTAATAGATTCATGTAATTTGAATGGTGATTTGTATAATGAAGACTTTATATTAATATATATATATATATATATTATGTATATAAATAACTAAATTTTGAAATAACGTTTTTTTGAGTAAAATATCAACTAATTCCATAAAATAGTAAATATGGAAGGTAAAAAAACAAAATCATTAATTAAGTTAGTTGAATATGAAATTTTTACATGTGGAATATGTTATGCACTGATAACCTGAAATGAAAATAATAATATTAATAATAAAACAACCTATAAAGAATATAGTAATAAATAAAGTATGAAATATTTTTAATATTTTTCATATTTAAATAAATATAAAAATAATTTCATAAAAATAAAACAAATATTATTTATTTTTCTCACAAATATATCAAAAATAAATTATTGGTTCCTTGTAATGATTATTCACAAAAATCATGTTCGCACCATTTGAGGAAAATTATTAAAGGCCGAGTATAAGACTGTTATTTTGGGTTAATGATTTTTTTGGAATATTATTTGAATATGGACTTGTTTTGTGAAATTACATAGTTAACATAACTAATTATAAAGTGAAATGTCACTAACAACACAAATTCATTCAATCTGCCAACTATTTTTATGATCTTGTAATTAATAATAATATAATAGAAACAAAATAATAAAGTAAAATAAAAATAATAGAAATAATTTTAGAATACTAATAGTAAATACATATGTAAATTTTTAATGTAGATTAAAATAAGAAATTAAATATAATAGATTAAATTTAAATCATTAAACTGTTAATATTATTTTAAATTCATTATATATGTAATTGAATCCATAAATATTTTTTAAGTGAATCAATGTATACAAAGAAAAAGGGTAAATAAATAAAAACAAAATCAACCTTCTACCAATTATATAGAATTGGTGTTAATCTTAGGAAAGGTATCTATAATAACATTTTAACATATGACTACATACAGAAATAAAATTTGGTTCTTTTCATAATATATTGTTTATATTTGTATCAAATTATTAATTCATTATAACACTATATAAATGAGTTGTTCCATATTAAGTAGATTATAAGTTCTAAATTGGTGAATACCATACAAGATATAAGTTTATTGTTGGAAAACAACATTCACATAGACACATTGTTGAATGTGCAAGATTATGGGTTATAATGATTGATGACTAAGATGTTATATATTTTTCTTTGGAAGTCCTAGTTACTATAATTATATTTAAATAAATTCATCCTAAATCTGAAAATTTTATAATATTGAGAGATAATATTGACAGTAAATAGACAATTTTAAATTAAAAATAGTATAGAGAAAAATATTCAATATAAAAACAAATAATACTTCATTGAATAATTAAATAAATTAAACCATTGATTTATATGTTAAAAAAATAAATAATAAATTAAAAAATGGTACCATTAATTAAAATAGAGATTAATCTACATGCTACAAAATAATATTACTCATGAAATATAAATTTAGTTATAAAATATAAAAACCTATAATTAAAATCATGGATAAGTGATTTTCCATTGAAATTTTCCTTCATAATATGAATAAAATTCCATAATTTAATTCCATCACTAAAATATCATATATATAATATTGTTTTTTACCTGATGGAGGTCATAATGATGAAATAAGAACCATCGTCTATATTTGTAACCCACTTTCTACGATAAATGCATCTAATTTAAACAAAGTAAAAAATTAAGAAAATAAATAATTTAAAGCTATACATAATATGATAATCCATATAAAATTTCCATGAATTATTAATAATTAAATAGAACTAAAAGTAACATCTTTTTTTGAAAAACTTAACTCACAATAGGTATAAATTTAAAAAATATCGATGATCCAATTTTTAAAATAATACCCACATTGGAAAAGATAAAAAATGAAAAAATATAAATAATTAATATATGTGTGTTGACACGCCCCTCTCTCAATATTTAGAAAAAATTTATAGAATAAAGGAGTCCAGTAAACTATCCCTCACTAATGTTCTATAGATGAGAAATAAAAGTTCCCTAGAAACAACTTGATTTAGAAATTGAATATCCAAATAGATTATTAGTAACATGAAATATTTCAAAAAATATATATAATAAATAAAATATAGTATATAAGGATGATTAAAATAATACTAATAAATAAATTGATGTCAACTGTATTTGATTAAACATTAAAAAAATAAAAATGTAACCTAAACCAATTAAAATCATATAATGCTAGAAAACATTATACTAATTTATGAAAAAATATTATTAATAATTGAAATAATAAGTCCTAAGAATGATTAAATGTTATGTTTAACTATCTCACATATGGATTTGAGAGGATTTATATAAGAATAATTTACCCACATACATACAACATTATTTTCAAAATAGATTTAATTAATGAATTTTTAGTGAATTTTGATTTACAGAAGAATATACTCCTAAATATTTATGGATATGTATATTTCAAATGATCATACTAAGATCCATAGATATAGTGGCATATGAATTATCAAACATCAAATTATGTAGAGAAAACATACAGAAGAATAAATAATTAATGAAATATTAAATAGAACAATATAAATTCCACAACCCCCCTCCAGTGGGACCCCTTTTAGGTTGATAGTGAAGTAAAGAATGGCCCCTAAATCCTACCTCTAATAGGCCCTTGGTTGGAAACTATCATCAATGATATATACACACAATGGGAGGTATTAACATCCTTATATAAATTTAGAAAATGATATTAGAGTTGAAACACCAGTAAACACCACATTTTTTATAATACAAAAAGTCATATATAAATAAATACAATAATCCATGTCTTGTAATATAAAAAGAAATGTCTAAAATAAAAATCCAAAACCACTCATAAGTAGCAGATCCAAAAAAACTCATGCTCTAAGCTAGCCAGGTCCAGCTCAATCACCAAAAATATTTCGGATCACCTTGAAGATATATATATATATATATATATATATATATATTGGGGGAATCATGATATGTTTACTATTTATTATACTCCTCGATACCTATAATGAAAATGTGATAAAATCTTATTAATTATCTAGTGAAGAAATCTTCAGAACCAACATGCACCTATTAAGTTAACTACCATACCCTGTCTTACTAAGGCATACTTTCCAAAAGCACATACAAGTATATTGAAACTTGTATAAACTGAAAAATAATCATAATAACTTACAAATAACTTCCCCAATAATTTTATACTGTCACACCCAAACTTCAAATGTCATGTGCTACTATACCTTCCTACCTGACGTGGGTCAGGTTGTAGCCCAACCTACTCCAAATCTTGTAAGTTATAACATCAAATGATGGAAATATGTAAAACCATATGTTTTAGTGTCACATCCCAAAAAAAATCTCATCCACATACAACACCTCATAACAATTATATTATAATATTATGAAAATGAATCACATCAGCATCATGCCATCCTCTTTCCATGTATAAACCCTACAACATAACCATCATCTAATTAGCACCATATCATCAGTTACATTACATGACACACCCAAACATTGAATGAGCATACCAACCTCATTCTACCATCATTACTCTGCTACTAAGGTGATAATGGGGAAGAGGTGGTATTCAGAAACCCACCCTCACTAAAATCGATTTGAGGAAAAAACATGGTATCAAAGAATTTATTTTCATTATATAATACTCAATTCAAGTGGGGTTCATTTTGAAATCATTGGAAAATACATGGATATTTACATAAACACGATTCATATCCTATAGGTCCACATTAAGAGCCTTAAAAATCATATATTCAACCATTTAATCACATCTACACATCCACATATATCACTACCTCTTAAAAACTATCCAAAACCATAAAAATACTCATGAAAACCATCCCCAATTGCATTTTCACTCATTCATTCAACCATATTTACCTTAACTAACGAATTTTAGCTTTATCAATCTCTCTATATACCATAATGAAATAAATTGTATTCTAGTTAACCACTCAAATTTATTCCCATCCATTACACATTTCTTCTTGTATTTTTATCTCAATTCAACTTATATTTATTTATTTATATCCATGCCATTTATCAATTTTTAATTAATAGGCCACAATATTATATTCCTTCCACAGCATTGTTTAAAAATTTAGAAATTCTACCCAAACCATATTAATAAGAAATATTAACCAACCATACATCAAATATGATAGCGACAAACACACAATAATGAGAAGATAACATATCTCTAGAAAATATGGTCTAAGATCAAAAACATTCAAATACATTTTATATAAAAAATTTATAAAATTATCGATTTAAATTATCATTTAACCATGTTAATTGATCACATAAAATAAACACAAACAAAAGTCATATATTTAATGGTAAAAAATGTTAGAAAAACCAAGGGGATCATACAAACAAACAATACATATATTAAAATTTCTTTAAATTTTAACATGTTTAAAATATATAGAATTAAAGGTATTCATGTCACTTTATTCTTATAATTAATTTATTCTATTTTACTTCTATACTTCCATTAGATGTTTGTGATATTTCATTTATAATATCATTATAATAAATAAAAAAATAAAAAAATATTAAAAATGAACAAAATTACATGGGTATCATTTCATTATTTATTTTCATCTTCAAATTCAATTTACCACATTTAATTAAGTTCATGATAATGTCCTTGTGAAAAAACAGAATATAACCATAAAATTTACACAAAATAATAGAGATATTTCATTAACCCTCTACCTTATAGAAGAAGCTGCATGACTGATTCATTGAAAAAAAATAGAGGGAGGAACATGTACATGCCTATAAAATCAAATCAAAAGGATTCATCAGATAGTAAAAGGTCCCCAATTTTTTTATGGAAAATTTCGAATCATCCATGTTCTTGTGGAAATTAAAAAATTTGAATGGAAACTCTATGGTTTTATAATGAAGATAACATATACAAATTCAATCTCTAATATATTTTGAAGAGACTCACCAAAAAAGTACTATTATATTCACATTAATTTAAGTATGATTTTATATGGAAATGAATAATTCAATTTAATGTCTTTTGAATTAGGAATTCTAATATTTAAACCCATATTCCTCAAATATATTTGAATCCATGATTTATTAATATTGTTTCCATTAAAAAATAGTTAGATTAATGTAGTGATTGAATAAGGTAATTATAGATTTTATGCTCTTAAAATGATACTTACACATGAGAGGTCATATTTGTGTAACTATAAATTGATTTACCCTTACACAACATGATGACACTCATGTGAGACATCAAAATCACACTAATATAGGGAACTTACTTCTCAACATCTTTCCTATATCAGTGGAATTGAATATCATCTACCCTTACATAATGATAAAACATTCCAGCCAACCCACATTTGATATTAAATATTACTGACACATTAGATGAAAATAAATTCCATGCCTTCCTGTAAGACTCATAGACTACATTGGACTTCCACCACAACATCCAATATGATGTTGGAATAAATCCCTCACCATTTTTATGTTCCACACCAAAGACCACAGTGTAGAGTTTCTTCCTTTCTCTGTCTCTCTCTTTTATCCCTTGTTCATGCACTGAACCTCACAATGAATTCATGTTCTAACACACCCACCAGCTTGGGAATTTTCTATTACCAATTTTATACATGCCAGTTAGACATCAAAAAAGCCTTCTGAAATAACCTCTCTAGATATTTCACTCCCAACAGTGCACCCAAAACAACATAAGAAACTCCAAATTTATCACCCCTTCAAAACTCCTAGCCAATATGGAATTCTATATAGTAACAACTCAAATGAACTCAAAACGTATTGCATCATGTCAATTATTATGGTATGGTGTACCATAGAATAACCCAAAGGGAGGGAGATAAAAATCCAAGATCATACATTAGATACATATCAATCTATTCTAACCCTTATGAATTTAAATAAAAACCCTTAAGTGAAATATAAAGGGTATTATAACAACATACCCACTATTAGAGGTAGTGTCTTGGGACTAACTGTTTGTACTTTGATTACATATACATTAGATTTATTTATAATTAAAAAACATATTTTTCATATTTTTAGTTATTTTACATGAATCTAAATTAATAATGTCGTATAGAATATGTCACATTTATAAGGTCATAATGTTCCCCGTTATGATTATAACCTTGAAGTTCTATGAGGATATTATTAAATATATATATGCAATCAAATAACATAATATGATAGGACCCATAGAATACAGACTATCAGGTGAGAGTACTCATAAGAAGATATAGACTATTATTATAAATTTCACACTTGGTAATCTATAATAGGGTATATTATAAGAACAAACCCTCTATTAGAAATTATTCATGTTCTAGTGTCATTAAATTTTAATGTCTTGGGTAGTGACTCATTAAAGATTTTTCCAAAAAAAATTGGTTCCATCAAATGGTTCCACTGAAATGGTGGTTTTGGTCATGGTGGCATTGGTCACGATCACACTCTGAAACAGTGGAACTTCTGACAGTGTTCCACCGAACCGGTGTCACCCTAAGGGTGGCACCGTGAGGGTGGCACTGTTAGGGTGGCACCATGAGGGTGGAACTGTGAGGGCGGCACCGTGATGGTGAAACTATGAGTGTGTCATTGTTAGTGTGTCATTGTGATGGTGGCACCATGATTATGGCACTGTTACAATGTCTCACCAAACGATGTCCCACATTTGTTCTTTTTTTTTTCAGTTTCTGACTTTTTCTTCTCCCACAACATTTCTTTTGACATAGAATTATTTCAATGCCACATCCAATGCCATTTAAGGTTGATTAATGATATCTAAAATCCCCAAAGATCTTGAAGACCTTTGACTTACCAAAACCTATGGCATTTTCCTCGGTCACACACCTTTTTTCTGTACTTTCCGGCTCCACCCCTATTATATGCTTTCCCCTAATTAAAGGAAAAACATTAACGCAAAAAAGTTATGGACACCTCTATGATGAGAATTAATAAATAAAAATTAATTCCATCATGTGTAATCATCCAACCGCGTGGTGAAACCATGATTCGCCTTTAAATCCATTCAAGATTTCATATCTCGTAACTCTTGGATCTCACCTTTTATCACATGGGATTCTTTCTCCTTCTTGGCTGGACTCTTTTTCTTTCCTTGGTGTGTTTATAGTCCCCCTTCCTACTGATAGTGGTGCTCCTATGCTGGAGCATTCTAAGTCACTCTTGGAGTGCACATGGTTCCTCCCCTGCAAGTCGTGCATCCCCAATTCTTGGCGCGTGGAGAAAAAAATTGATCATCGATCTGGTAGGGTCCTTCCTTCATCTCTCTTTATTGGGTATCATACGGGGTGGGTATGATAGTGTTTTTTTGGAAAGATGAAACCAACCCTTAATAATGATAATAAATGTTTTTTTAAATAATGGGGTGTGTGTTTGATGATTTTGTTGTACTTTTCTATCCTTTCTTATATGTAGTGAATTTTATGGGCTTATGTCCACAGAAAATCATGGTCACTGGTTGTCCTTTTGGGTGCACTAACGAACCTCTATTTTCTTGGATAATTCTTTGATTGAATGGTTTTAACATCGAAACTGGTTGATCACATAAACTCGTTTGATTAAATGGATTCCCAATGAATAAAAATCATTTTGTGGTCACCCCAGATAACCAAATGGAAAGACGGAACTGAAGGAAAGTTTTTTCTAAATCTTAGAACTCTCTGGTTCTATTCTATTGATGTGTATGGTTGTTCTTCTTGATTCTTGTGGGGTGATGAGGATGGGGATGAGATCCCTTGTTGTGGTGTAGTCATTGGTTTGTGGATTTGAGGCCATGTGGGGTTGTATGTTGGGGCTTGGTTTGGTTCCAGTACTTTGAGGGATCTCAGGGATCCCATTTTTTATTGTGACATTACAATTGAAATGGGTGTGAACTCTTAAATTGATGCTTGGATGTATTTACTTCCTTGGATTATGGAAATAGCTGTTAGTTTCTCGGTATTGACGATTTATTTAAATATAATCACTTGAATATGTTAATGAAAATGGGTCCAATGGGGAGTTTCTTTCCAGGAATGAGTTGTGACTTGGATGTCACTGTTAAGCTTTTTATGATTAAATAGTAATTAGGGTGTTTGTGATTGGGTATCTTTTGGAACCCCTAGGATGGGATGAGTGCTTGTTAACCTATGTCTAATTTAGTTCTTATGTTTCTTATTTGAGCCCCACCCATGTTGAGAACTACGGTTTGAACACCAAGAATTCATGGGGTAGGGTGTTATCCCCACACTTTTATGACTGGCCGGTTATTAGCTCCTTTTATACTCCCTTACTTGAGTATCACATGACTCTTTGGGAAGAATGTGATGGCCTGAGGTCCATTATAGGCCAAGACACTTCGAGAAAGGTAGTTGTGGTGGTTTTCCCAAGTGTGTGTGGGTATGTTGTTTCCCAAGTGTCTTTGAGATGAGGACTAGGTGTCTTCGGGTGTGGAAGTAGTTGTTCTTTCCCAGGTGCCTTTGGGCGTGGTGGTAGTTATTATGCCCTAGGTGTCTGTGAGCATGGTTATGTGTGGTTGTTGTGGCCTAGGTGTGTGCGGACATGATGTGTGGTTATGGTATCCCAGGTGTGTGTGGGTAGGGTATAGAAGTGGGACTATGGTGAGAATGGCTGGGAAGGTCTGATGTTTAGGATGTCTTCAATAACCAATTGGAAAGTTGTGCGGGGTACACAAACATTGATGCGTTATTATTCTTACTTTACAGGACTTGTGTTATTTGGGGAGTTTTCTTTGGTGAGGATTGGGTGGATAGATTCCATGATAGGTGATTGGGTTATCTACAATTTCACGGGGCATTAGAATGCCACCACACTTGTGCACGAGATATTGTGGTTATCCCTACTGAATATACCAATATACTCACCTACTTATATAAAACTGCATTTAGGTTTCTAGGGGGACGTTGAGGGCTGTGCTAGACCCTATTAGATCGTATTCCAGGACCGTTGGTGTTGTTGGTTTTCATTTCTATTGGTACTTCCCATTTTATTTTTCTTGTATTTGTAGCACTTTATTATGGAACATGCCTATGGGAATGGATTTTTTTTCATTACTTTCACTTTCACTCTTTCTATTATTGGGGATTACTATATTATCTCTTGATCCTACAAAAAAGGGGTAATGCCTTCCTTTTTACGTGTGATTCTATACCCTTGGTGCTAGTCTCCACTTCGGGGCTTATTGAAGGTGGGTATTGAGGGTCATTATCTCTCCTTCAACTTGAGGAAGGAAGAGTTTGGAAATCTTTTGTCCCTTCCCTCATCTTGGTGGAGTCGGGTTGTGACAGAATGGTATATGAGGTAGGTTGAGAGATAGGATGTAGCTCGAGGTTAGGCATAGTGAGGATTGCATGGGATAGTATGAAAATAGTGTTAGGAAATCATGGTGCATGAAATAGGTTGGGGAAGACCAGCTAGAACATGAGATATTTGGGCCCCCCATGATCTGATGCAAGGATTGTGGGTCTACCAAATGACCAAGTGAGGCTACACTGATTGTATGGTAGATATCCTATGAAAGTTACATGCATCATAATGACTTGTGTTTCTTGTGTGTCTTGGGAATTTTGGGGAATTAAAATAAATAAAAAGTTTATAAAAATTTAAAATAAATTCTTTACACTACTTAGGCTTAGGAATTCCTTGGTTACTTTGCAGTTATGACACCTGGATGGTGACCACAGGTGGTGTGGGTGATTAAGTCCCAAGAGTTTGATTTGGTTTATCAGAAGAGGGATGATCTAGAAGAGGAGGAAAATCAGTTGCAGAGGATGCTTCGTGCCTTTATATGGAAGATCCTCAGAAAGTATAGGGGTAGTTTCTCGGATATAGAGATAGAGATCTAGCATGAGGATCTGGTGATAGCTTCTATCTTGATCGAGGCTCTGACAGAGTACTGGGATCCTCTAACTGTAATCCATATGCGGGGAGAAGCACGTCAGTGGTAGACTCTCTATCATAGTGACAATAGGGAGACTGAGGTTTTGTGGAATGACATCGAGAGGGAGTTCCGAGAGGAATTCAACTCTAACATGAAGGAGGAGAAGAGGAAGTATCTACTCTCTAATCAGCAGGAGAGTATGTCATTGAGGGAGTTTGGGATCAAGTTCAATGTTCTCTTTCAGTTTTCTCTGGACCTTTTTTTGGATTATGAGTCTCGAGCGAGATGTTCAAGGGAGGCACTCCAACCTTCTCTTCAGTATTTTGTTACTCCCTTTACACTAATGACCAACATAGAGGTCCAGAAGAAGGCTGAAGTGGTAGAGAAGATTCATAGACTGGTAGGAGTGTCACGATAGGGGAGCTAGTTAGGCACGCAAAGGGGATGTTTTTCAGCAATTGACCTCCAGTGTTAGGGCCGTCCATGTTTCGTTCAGTGGGGAGCAGGCCCCAGTAAGTTCAGTTTCGATCTCCTAGTCCTAGAACATTCATTGTGGGACCAATAAAGATATGTATAATCTATGGTTGTCATGGGAACCTTCGGAATCAATGCTCGGACCGAGTGCAGTATAGTGGGGGTGGGCATGTTTTGCGCCCAAATCAGAAGCAGCGGTTTCTAGCCAGACCCTTTTAGTAGCAACAGCAAGGAGAACAATCTCTCACTCCTTCAAGAGAAAATTTTGTAGGAGGATGCCATCCTCAGGGCACTCTTCTAGTATCTCGTCCCAGATATGGTCGGGGAGGCAGCCAAATGTCGAGGGGCAGAGGAGCAGGGTGTGGGAAATTGCACACTGTAGAGGCAGTAGTACCAGTAGGGCTAGAAGCCGTTCGAGGTAATATCTACGTGTTTAATACTCTTTCATGCATCTTGTATGATTCATAAGCTTCACAGTCATTTATTTCACCTTGTCTAGACCATTCTTTGGGTCTATACATAAAGAGAATTCACGTTCCCCTGGTTTTTAGTATGCCAGTTGTAATTCAAACCAGTTTGTCTCATGTTTTTCAGGGATATAGGCTGATGTTGGGACCATATTAGTCAAGTGGTGACCTTCTTTTTCAATAGATGAAGCTCTATGATGTCATTCTAGGAATCAAATTGTTGTTCTCTATATTTACTATTATCGACTGCTTCCAAAGAAGGATCATGTTTTCAGATATGGGAATCCAGTGTGTAGCCTTCCCAGGAAAGCGGGATTTCCAGGAGGGCAGTCAGCGAGTGGATCCCCTTCATTCCTTGTTAGGTGTGCTATCATTGGATTCATCAGATTTAGAGATGGTAGAAGTCCTAGGGATCTTCAGTGAATTTATGGATGTCATCCCTGAAGAGGTGGTGACACTACCCCCTCGACGTGATGTTGAATTTATGATAGACTTACAACCCAATGCTTGTCCGATTTTGATGGCTCCCCATAGAATGGTGAATTCTGAGTTGAGGGAGATACTAATTCAGATTTGATGATCTGATGAAGAAGTGTTTTTTTCAACCAAGAACATCACCATGGGGTGCTCCAGTCTTGTTCGCAAAAAAAGGTTTATATTGGTCTCTGGATGTGAATAGACTACCGGAGACTGAATTAGGTAATGGTCAAGAACTGTTACCCTCTCTTAAGGATTGACTACCTTTTAGCCCAGTTGAAGGGGGCAGAGTGTCCTCTAAGACCAACCTACTGTCAGGATATCACTAGTTGAGGGTGAAGGATGGTGACATCTTGAAGACTTTATTTAGGTGCAGATATTAGCACTTTGAGTTTGTGGTCATGTCATTTGGAGTTACAAATGCACCAGTCATGTTCATGGGACTCAATATTTTTGTCTTCTTGGAATATCTGGACCGGTTCGTAGTTATATTTATTAATGATACCCTGATATACTCAAAATTGGAGGAGTATCACACAATGCATCTGATAATGGTTTTAGAGGTCCTCCAACAGCACCAAATCTATGGTAGGTTGTCCAAATACACGTTTTGGACATGAGAGGTTTACATCCATGGACACATGGTGTCCGAGCAGGGAAAAGTGGCTGATCCATCAAAGGTTGTTGTGATTTTTTCTTGGGAAGCACTCAAGAATGTTAAGGAGGATTATAGTTTCCTAGGTCCGGTAGGCTATTATAGGAGGTCCCTTCCCGACTTGCCTCATGCCATATCTCCTATGATAGCATTGACCAAAATAGGCCATGTTTTAATATGGAGTGGAAAGTGCAAAGAATCCTTCAGTTATCTGAAGGGGATGTGGGTTAGTGACCCAGTGCTGAAGTTTCCAGAAGAATGGGTGATGTTTGAAGTGTTCTGTAATGTTTCAAGCCAAGGCTAGGGGTGTGTGCTGATGAAATATCAGGGGGTGATCTCTTATGGGTTTAGGCAGTTACATCCCCATTATCATAACTATGCCAAACATGACTTGGAGCTCGTAGCAGTTCTGTTCGCATTAGATTTTTGGTGGCACTACCTCATCTTGGAGAACATTGTGGTCTTCACAGATCACAAGATCATCAGGTATATCTTCTCTCATAGATACCTGACCATGCAGTAGTAGTGGTGGATGGAGTTTCTTCTAGACTATGACTTCAAAATTTCCTACACATCATGAAAGGGGAATGTGGTGGTAGATCCCTTGAGTATGAAGTCCCAAAAGGTTGTGGTTCGAGCATCGGTAGATATTGGGAAGGCAATGGAGGAGTTGTCTGCCCTACACCTAGATGCAACTATGGAGGATGGCTGAGTCTGTCTATTCTAGATGATAGTGTAGTCCATTCTATTTCTGTAGGTAAAGGATTCCTAGTGGGGGGAGGACTTAGAGGTTGAAGTGAAGCATGACCGTGTTATCCAGGGTGATGTTCTAGGTGGATGATTGGAAGATGGGAATAATCAGATGATGGTTCGTAGAAAGTTATTCATCCATATGGAAATACCCAAGAGATTTCTTGGTGAGTTCCAAAAATCACCCCTTTTGGTACACCTAGGAGTTTCCAAGATGTACAATAGTTTGAGGGGACAGTTTTGGTGGCTCGAGGTGAAGCGGGTAGTGGCAGAGTTTGTGTCAAAGTGCCTTGTGTGTCCGCAGGTGAAGGCTGAATGCCAGGTCCAAGGGGGTCTGTTACAACCATTAGATATCCCCAATTAGAATTAGTAAAACATCTTGATGGATTTAATCACTGACCTTACTCATATTTCACGGGGGTTTTGATTTTATTTTGGTAGTGGTGGATTGGGTAAAGAAATAATCTCATTTCCTAGAAATCAAGGAGTGGAGTGCAGTTGGTGCCTCAGTACAGAGGTATGTGGATGATGTGGAGCAGTTTCATGGAGTTCCAAGGTCCATATTCTCCGATCAGGATACCCAGTTTTCCTTACAGGTCTGAAAAGTATTACAAAATGTTTCTAGAACCTAGCTATGCCTCAACACTACTTTCCAACCCCATAAAAATGGGATGACAGAGTGCACCATCTCAATGATGGAGGATATGCTATGGGATTGTGTTTTGGACTTTGGGGGATCATGGATAAGACAATTTTTAACACCCCCGAATGATAAAGTGTTAAATGACTAAATGATATGACTCATGTCAAACAGGTGCACATTTCTTTTCAGGAGCGTACCTAATTAGAACTCCACAGTTAAGCGTGTTTGTCCTGGGGTAGTGATCAAGATGGGTGACCTCCGGGGATGTTTCTCAGGGTGAGTGTGAGTGAGGATAAAGAACACTGGAAAAGACATGTGTTGGCCTGTCGGGACATTCATTAGTCAGATAACTCATTCAGGAACATGGGTAGGACCTAGGGTGGGCCCACATGTATGTGAGGAAACCAGTGGGCGGGGCCCAGTTTTCACACAATTTCCACTGGTATATTTTTTCAAAACAAATAGATATCACTCTTCTATTGTTATGGATCCATTTAAATCCATGTATGGGAGGTCGTGTCGCTCACCCGGGTACTGGGTAGATGTTTGGGAAGCAGGTGTTCATGGACCAGAGGTAGTACAGAGCATGACAGAAAAGATACAACTTATACCAGAGAGGATGAAGGCATATCAGGACCAGAAGAAGTCATATTCCGATCATAGAAGGAGACCCTGGGAGTTCAAGGTCAAGGACCACATGTTCTTGAAGGTCTCCCCTTGGAATGGAAATTGGAGGTTCGGTAGGGGGTAACCTTTCTCTCAGGTTCGTCAGACCCTTTGAGGTGTTGTGGTGGGTCAGTGAAGTGGCTTATCAGCGGGTGCTACCACCACCATTATTGAGGGTTCATGATGTCTTCATGTATCTCAGCTCCATTGGTATCTATATGATTATTTTCACATCCTTAACTAGGGGAGATGGATATCGAGGATGATGCGGCGTTTGTAGAGTGAAAAGTGAGGGTCGGGGATCATGAGGAGAAGTTGATTCGTGTACAAACCATCCCATTGGTTCATGTGTTATGGAGGCATGGTGGCCTCAAGGAGAGTACCTGGTTACGAGACGAATAGATGCACGCCCAGTACCCAGAGTTGTTTTGAGTTTTTATCGGATTTGTTCTGTACTTGTTTGTGATGTAGTGTTTGACCTTGATAACTGTGAAATGGACTATTTTCATTGATCTCTAGATGTGTGTGAATAGTCCTAACTGTGGGGAGGGGAGGACTTGATCCATAATCACGACGCATTAAAGTGAATACGGTTAAACCCGTATGGGCAAGTTAGTGCCACCCAAAGAGGATAGTATCTTGACATGGTGGAAGGGACTCCCTAATCTATATGAATGGATGATATGACCTTTACATGTTTTTATTATTACTTGAGGGAGAGGTGTTACTAGATGTCAAGAAGTTTTTCTCCTGAGAGGTATCTTTTGAGGTGGTTGTTTGGACCCCCTCTATTTTATTCGGGTCTAGTTTCAAATATTGAGGGAGAGAATAGTTTCAGAGGTATCAGATGTAATGGACCAAGCAGTGAATCATTGAATATTTTTCCAACAAAAATGGTTCCATCAAATAGTTCCACCGAAACTGTGGCACTGGTCCCGGTGGCACAATAACCATGGCACCGGTCGCAGTTTCACACAGAAATGGTAACAATGCTTGGGGTGTTCCACTGAACCGGTGGCACCGGGACGATGGAATCGTGATGGTGGCACCGTGACGGTGGCACCATGAGGGTGGCACCACGACAGTGGCACCGTGAGGGTGGAACTATGACAGTGGCACACTAAGGGTGGCACTATGATGGTGGCACCATGAGGGTGGCACTGTGACTGTGGCATAGTTACTATGTCTCACCAAACGGTGTCCCACCCTTATTATTTTTTTTCTATTTCTGACTTTTTCCCCTCTTGGAAAATATTTTTTGATGTAGAAGTCTTTTAATACCCCTTTCAATGTCATTTAAATCCCATAAATGGTATCTATAATCCCCGAAGATCTGGGTGACCCTTAATCATAAATTTTACAATAAATGATGGTGCTCAGGGTTTCAAACATAGAATTTTTAAATGAAATTTTATTATATCCACCACCTGCAAAAAAATACCATAGATCCTTGAACCAAAAGTGGTATAATATGGGTCAAATTTAAATTTATTATTATTTATATGTTTTTTCATCCATAGGAAATCATGGTTTAATTTTCATTTCATATGATTTTTTCTTTAATCCGTTTTGAATTAACATGTTATCAACATATTAATAAAGTTCATCCATTGTTTTATTATCATAATGGTCTATGAAAAGATGAATAATGATGGATGATGCCATCAAAAACATCCAAAATTTTGGTAGGTAAGATAGGGTTACATGGGGTGTATCCAGATTGCATGTCTTGTAACATAGTAGGCTACACCTAATCATCTCATGGGATACACTGCATTCCATGTAGGGTTTACACATGGTGTACATTACGTTTTGATCAGTAACCCTGAAACATGGTTGTAGGATCACATAATGTGTATATTAAATACATAGTGTGTATTCTACATGGGTTATAAATTTGAGTTATGAAATATGTGTGGTAATTCTACATAGTAAAACCACATGATAGTAACAACCTAGAAAATTTATGATATACATGACATATTTTTAGTGTAGAAGACTTTTAGTTCATCAATTCCTATATCTGAGATATTGACTGAGTCCTTGGACTTTTTATATTAACAGATGGAATAAGAGATACAAGACTTATAGCTAATAGCACACATCATGTCATCTCTCGTATGATAAAACACAAATTCTTTTGGCAGGTTTCATAGGAATGTAACATTCAAAATACATGGCATGTAGCTATCCAATACACACTATGTATTCTTGTCGATTCAACATACTGAATCCCTAAGCCTGTGACCTGGATTCATGGAAACCAAGGTACATGGTATACAACTGGATAGTACATGCAGTATAGTCTTCTAACAACTAGATAAATTAAATTAAATTAAATTTACAATTATAACAGTAAAACCATATTTTCTTATGGGAAATTTTAGGGATTGATATTTTAATAAGGGTTCAAAATAATTTAATTTTTTTAATTAATTTATTGTAATAAATCATAGAAAAAAAATTTCAATTTGTTTTCCATTAATTCCTTGAAGATGTTTATCTCTAAGAGGATTTGGAAGGTCATTAAGATGAAGGGGAATTAATTATTTAATGTAATCATTTTTATCATAATAATAAGTAATGAAGAATAAATGAATGTTTTTCATTAACTATTATGTATAAGTTGCATGTTAGACTATTCATGATCTTGATCATGACTGATTTATGTATTGGATGTTTTTATTTAATTTATTTCATTAGATTGAAATTAATTATTATTAAATTCAAAAAGTTTATATGTGAGTCATCCCTCCCTCCATTATTATGTAGGACCAGTTTGTCCAATGATATCAATGTAGTATGACTATAACTAATCTTTTTATCCCCTAACATATGATTGATTTATAAATACATGTAATTAGTGGAGAATCCCAAGGTGTTTGGTGGTGGTTCAAGGTGAAAACATTATGATGCCAACTCAGGTGATACACAGGTGGAGAGGTCGAATTTTGTAACTCATGCCAGGACTAGAAATATGTGTTAATTACCCTAGTTAAAAGGTTGATTTAATGTTTTATCGTTAAATTATACATTATTAAAGCTCATGATGGGAACATTTAATAATTTATTTATTTTCTTTATGAAATTTTTTCTTTTATGGATGAAATGTAGTGATTACATAAATAAATAAATTAAAGTGAAATGACAAAAATTAAATAAAGGAACTGTGCATAAATATTTTATCCAAAATGGTTTATTAACTATTTAACATCCAATAAATATTAAAAAGACATATAAAATAGAAAACAAGGTGAATTTATACATATTTAATTAGAATCCCTCAATATAATTTTAAGGTAGTCTAAACCTTCCATTAATTGATTGGGAAATAAATCATAGAACTAAGTGTAGTACACGGACAAAGTATGAACACTTACTTTTATTAAGAATTTATCATGAGAGTTTTGGGTTGACATAAAAGTTTTTTTGTTGAGTTTAAAGGAAATAGTTTGTTTGATACAAATTTAAAGGAAATTGTTGAAGAAATCCAAGACATAATTTCTAGATAGGGGAATCCATTCGACATATCAGGGACCAACAAGCCCTTAGTTTGAAACACTACCTACCGAATTAATTTCTTATGTTTTTATGGAAAAATTCCTAACCATTATGAAAAGTAATGGGGATCCTTACTACTATAATGGTGTATCAACTAGAATTTCTGATTTTAATGGTGTGGGTTATTGCGACTTGCAAAAATATAGGGATATTAAATTACTAAAATAAATTTATTATTATTTCTCACATTAGTTATAATTAATAAAATTTACTAATAATATTATCCATAATTTTAGTATAAAATTGAAGTATTTTGTCCACAGTATCCCTATGATCAATATAGAATAAAGACAACATCCTCACTAATAGTAACTTATAGGAGTGGTTTATAGGCCAACACGTCATGTTACACTGTGAATTGAAATATTACATGATAAACCCGTCAATTCCCAATCAACCTGCCAAAGAGGTGAGTGATGAAGTGTTCCTTATCTATGATAAAATTTGGGTTAAGCGATTGATGTTAAATTTTTGATTCATTTATCTATATATAGTAAACACATTATGTCTTTTGAAAACATGGTAGTGTATAGCATGCTTGATCACCTATGTGGTATTTTCTAGGAGGGATATAGATATGAATATTTAGATATTTCCAAGATTTTATTTTTTGAGAAATCATGTAGTAGGTTCCTTGTATGGGCCTTACGTAGTCAAGATCATTGGATACATTGACCACCTAAAAGGTTTAGGGTTTTAACTTCCCAACGAACTAGGAATCATTATCATCCATTAATTTCACCCATAGAGCTTCACTATTTTTTGTAAATTTTAATATGATAATCATTGAGAAGTAAGTTCTAGATCATCTCACTCTCTTTCTCCATTTAAATAAATATATGATGTGCGAAAATCATTTTGTCCTTATTGTGAAAAATAGAAAAGGAATGAAAAGATCACTAAGTCTAAAGATTATTAAGAACCTTCCAAGAACACGAAGATCAAGGGGAAAGCAAGAGAATAATATTTTTTAAATTTATCATGTTTAAAGAAGGGCCACTAGTTTAAAAACACTACTCATCCAAAAAATCAATGGGAAGCTTCTCGAGCATCTGTTTTTAATTGTAATTTATCCACTTCAAAAAATTGGGTATTAGACACAGATTTTGGTACTCACCTATCTATTAAAATATAAAAACCAAGTAAATTCATAAATATTCACTAATGGATGGTATATTTATGGTAATCCTACAAATAAAAACTTTATGTTGTGGCTATTTGGGACTACCACCTCACATTTCTGACTAGAATGATCTTGTTTTTGATAGGTTTTTATTGTGTGTCATTCATTTCCAAAAACATTATTTCTCTTACTAGACTTGATATGGATGGATTATTTTTAAATTTTGGGAATAATTTTTTTAAATAAATATATCATTTTTTATGGTAAGTAAAATTTAAATAATGGTATTTATGCGTTCGATTACACAAACCAAGTAATGACAGTCGATAATGAAGTTTAATCACATGAATCATAGCACAAATAACATTTGAATCAGCTCCTTGGTCATGTAAATGGAAGATTATTAACTAAATTACATTAGGATATGTATTTAGATTCATTTAAACTAAAACCACATGGTTTATGTCACACATGTTTACAAGTAAAAATGACAAAAAAATTATTTATTGGGAAATGTGAAAGGCATAAATTGCTTCATTAATTAGTTCATATCAATGTTAGTGTATTATTTCTTATTGAATAAATGGGATGGTACTCATGCTTCGTTACATTTAATTATGATTTTAGAATATATGGATATGTTTACATAAAGAGGTATAAGTCAGATTCTTTTCAAAAAATAAAGGAATAAAAAAATGAATTTGAGATTTATCTGGGAAAGAATATTAAGAAACTCCACTCTAACTTGTAGGATCTAAATAATGATTTAGATGCTCAATATACAAGAGGGGGGTGAATTGTATACTTTAAAAATTCCTTTGAAACCTTTAAAGATAGTTACGATTAACTATGTTTTCCTTAAGCAAAGAAAAGGGCTAAGTTTAACAAAGTTAAACTAAGCAAATTCACAACACCTCTAACACCAAATGAAAACTTGGAAAGAGGAATGCAGTTATTAACTTCAAGTCTTATGTACTTTCTTATAACTGGAAAGAGATTCCAAAAGTAGGTTCCAGAAATATGGTTCCGGAAATTGAAACGTAACAAAAGATTACAATATGATATTCTACCTTAAAGCGTATAGAATCTAAATGAAATAGAGTACAAGTAAGGAAGTATAAGAAAGTTATACTTTCCTTATCATACCATATACAGCGGAAACAAACAAGTAGTAAAACTACATGTAACAAGATATAAGTCTTTTAACCGAAAGAGAAGGGTATCCAATAACCTTAGATAAAGGTCCCTTGATTTATACTTTCAAGCAAGTCTGTCTTACCCACACCATGGTAAGCCCTCGATATGAAGATCGGAATCTCTGTCTTGTTATCCCCGTAAGCCCTCAACATCAAGGTAGTTGGACACCTCTGTCTTCTTCAGCAAGGAAGCCCTCAACTTCAAGGTAGTCGTCACCTCTGTCTTCTTATCCCCGAAAGTCCTCGAATGTAATCACCAACATTCGGAGTCGCACAAATCATTGAGAGTTAATAAGAGCCTCTCTCTCTAGAAATCACTTCAACAGCATGTATGCACAATGTCGAAAAAGTCAATCATCAGTTGTGAGCTCTTTGAAATGGGTTCCTATTTATAGGCAAGGTCGGCCTCCTTTCCAACGGTCATATTTTCCTTAAAATCGGAGGGACCTGTACACGTGTAACTTAACCAACGTTTATTTTATAATAGAATAGATGACATCGTTTTATAACAAAACAAGTGAAACAGAATGTATGACATCATTTAAAGTCTAACTCAAAAGTTCGGAGTGTAAAAAAATAATTTTTCAGAGTCTAAATAAATTCGGAGTGTATAAAACAAAGATGATCAGATTCTGTTTAATAGGTGAATTCAGAATGAGAATTCGGAATGAGAATTCATCAACAGAATTCATAATGAGAATTTGTCATCAGAATTCGTAATGAAAATTCATCATCAGAATTCGTAATGAGAATTCGTCATCAGAATTATTAATGAGAATTTGTATCTAGAATTAGGAGTAAAACATTATTAGAGTTCGTATCCGGAATTCGGAATGAAACTTCATTACAGTTCTCATCTGGAATTCGGTACTTAAAACAGAATTTTTCATATCAATGTTTCAAATGATTCCGAGAATATAGAAATGAATCCGAAACTTATACTTAAGAAATATATGAATGAAAATATGATAAGGATAATTTTTCTTACAAAATAGGACTTCCTTATAAACATGACTTTCCTTATAAAAGCTATTTTCCTTATAAAATCGATTTTACATATAAAAGTGATTTTCCTTATAAAAGCGATTTTCCTTATAAAAGAAATTTTCCTTAAAGAAAAGTGTTTGTGATTTTCAAAACAAGAAGGAATGGAAAAGTCCTAAGGAAAACCTTATTGACTCAACAATCTCCCCCTTTTTGGAAAGCACAAACATCCCCCTTTTTACCCATTACGAATAATCCTTCAAAGCCAATCTGAAAAGTATGATTTCCATACTCATGTTTTCGTAGTCATACATTACTTGCTGGAATTTTCTTATATTTCATTTTCGGGTTATAGTTTTCTTAAATCTTTGTTTTAATAAAAACCTCAAAAGATCGGATTCATGTTTTCTTGAGAATTGGTTTTCAATCGTCAGATCTGATCTCAGCTTGTCACAACCGTTCGATCAACTGAGGAAGTTGAACCATCTTCTCGTTGCCTATATAAAGGGGACCCCAAATGGTTGTCCCACATCGGTTTTCAAGATCCAGCATCCTGAAGCTCTGCCTCTCTATTTTAAGGCCGTTCTGAACTTCAGCAATCTCCGTTCTAAACTTCACTAATCTCTGTTCCGAACTTCAGCAATCTCCGTTCCGAACTTCGCAGAGGTCTTCAGATCCGAATGTCTGTGGATGTAGCTTCTCAATACATGTCTTCCTCTAAGCCGATATCGAAGTGGTTAGTATATAGAGAAAGTTTGGTTCATCCTGATTTCTTCAACAAGTATGATTCTCTTATATCTAAGAACATAAAGCTTAACGGATGGGAAGATGTTTTTGTGTCTAAGCCCGGAAATCAAGATGAAGTTTATTCAGATTTTCTTGTAGAGTTATATGAAACAGTTTCCTTCCTTAAGGAAGATGGTAGGGAGAAGTTGTCATTTAAATCTTATGGAAAGACTTATAAGCTTTCTTATGCCAAGGCAGCCATCTTGGTAGGGCTGAACAATGAAGGAGAAGCCGAGTTCATTTCCCATGTTTTTCCGGATTCAAAAGAAAGCTTCGACAAGGAAAAGACTTTGGAAACTCTCGGACTGTCAGATCATAAGGCTCTGAATATTGCTTCTCTGTCTATGAATTTCCGGATTCTAGAATTATGGGTACAAGGCCTTATCGTACTGAGAAAGGGTGAAAAAGATAGTCTGAAGAAGAGTGAGATTTATATTCTAGATTTTCTGATAAATCTGAGGAAGTTTATCCTAATGAAACACATTCTTATTACTCTTGAGAATGTTAAGAAAGGGAATCTGAGAGCTCAGATCATAATGTATCCAGCAATCCTCTCAAGGTTGATAGTTCGATGAATTGAGTACTTCAAGGAGGCTTGCAAGTCTAATCCAAAAGTTTGCAAGATTATGTTGGTGAGTGATCGTACTCTCAAAAGGATGGATGTAGCCATCGATAAGAATACTGGTCAGTTTGTTGATTTAGCTGCTCAAGAAGAAACGGTTCTGAATGTTGCTGAACCTGAATCCTCTAAACCAGTGAGGAAGAAAACGTTGAAAGAAGTTGAAGGTGAAGTAGATAATCCCAAATATAAGGAAGATCATTAAGCACCTCCAAAACCAAAGAAGAAGAAATCTTACCCAGATGAAGTAGTTGCTAAATGAAGGGAAATCAAAGAGAAGAGAGTGAAAGGGGAGCCTCAGTTTGGCTTGGATCCTGCGGAGGCTAAGGCCTTGAAGGAAAGAACTGCGGATGAGCTAGAAAAACAAGTTAAAGAAATGAAGCTTAAGAAGAAGATGTCTGAAGCTGAGGTAGCTCAGACTTTTTTGAAGTTTAATTAGATGGTTTTAGTGAACATTCCCGTTCCAAGATCTTTTTCTTTAGAATCTCTACCTGAGACTCCAAGAAGAAACTTTGTCGCTCCGGAAGAGGCAGTTGCTAAGAATGTTGAAGAAGTAGAGCAGATTGATAAAGTGGAAGAAGAAAAAGCAGTTGTAGAAGGTAGTGGTGACACAGGAGATGTTTTGAAGCAAGTAGATGATTATAAAGGGACACCTTCGGAACATTTGTCGCTCCGAAATTCATAAGTTGAATCATGGAAGTTAGTCACTCCAGGGAAGGATGAGGAGGAAGGAGAACAAGAAGTATCCTATCATACAGAGGAGGAACAACTTCTACATGATATTGCTCAAATGGAGAACATAGAAGAATGCGCTCAAAAAGTTTCTGATGATAAAGACAATGCTGTTCAAGTTTCTGATAGTGAACAGAAGACTCCGGAACAGCAAACCATTCTGAAAAAGGACAAGGGAAATCAACTTATTGTTGATACCTCGAGCTCAGTGGTTGTAAAGAGAAGGGATGTTGGTGATTCTTCTAAGAAAAACGTTGAGCATTTTGAAGAAGAAAATTCTCCAAGCATAGTCTCGGATTCGGAGTCATCTTCGTTGGGGCATGACTTTGTTGTTCAGTCATTAAAGAAGTTGGTAGGTACTATTCCAACTTTCTCAAGTATTGATTCAAGATTCCAGATGCTCCCACATGCTTTGAATCAGAAAACAGACTCTGTATACATGGTTATGGAAAAATGTGTTGAGATAGAGGCTCATTTCAAAACTTTCTTTGTCGGCTATGAAGGCCACAAAAGATCTTGCAAGAGGTTCACTAGTTGGTCGAGGAAGATTGTTGAAGAGATGAGTCTCTTTGATGAATTCCAAGATAATGTGAAGGATGCCTTTGAGACAGAAGATAGGAAGATAAATGAACTTACTTCATCCCTTGAAGAAAAGTTGACAGATGAAAATAATTTCCGGATTCAAGAAGTCATAGATCTGAATGGGAAGCTGAATTATGTTTCTCAAAACTGGAAGTATGAAAGGGATCATCGGATTGAGTTTGAAGAATTTTTTTTAAAGTAATAACAAATCTTTAAGGATCAGGAAGAAAAGATTCAGGCTCAGGAAGAAAAGCTTTAAGCCCAGGAATAAAAGATTGAAGCTAAAAATTAAATAATTGTTGTCTTAGAAATCTATGTAAACTCTCTAAGAAAAAACTAGTTAAGGATCTAACGGATCTTATATTTGATTCTTCTAAAGTCTGTGATCCTTTTCAATATGGCGAGAAACATAAATCTAGTTTTAAATCGATCGGTGAAGTCTCAACAACTGATTCATTGCAGTTAGTGCACATGGATCTTTTTTGTCCAACACAAACTGGAAGTATTGGAGGAAAATACTATGTTTTTGTTCTAGTTGATGATTACACTAGATTTACTAGGGTTTATTTTCTGGCAAATAAATCTGAAGCTTTTTCTTATTTCAAAAGTTTTAGAGCTCAAGTTAAAAATGAGAAAAACCTTCCATTAAAAACTATTCATAGTGATCATGGAAGAGAATTTCAAAATTCTTATTTAGAAACTTTTTGTAGTATAAAAGGTATTACTCACAATTTTTCAGCACCTAGAACTCCTAAAAAAATGGTTTAGTTGAGAGAAGAAATAGAATTCTTCAAGAGATAACTAGAACCATGTCAGTGAATATTCTATAGCTAGACATTTCTGGGCTGAAGCTGTATGTACTACTTGCTATACTATAAATCGAGTTTTGATTAGACCTTTTCACAATAATACTCATTATAAGTTATGGAACGGTAGAAAACCAAGACTATCCTACTTCAAGGTTTTTGGTTGCAACGTATTAATTTTGAATACTAAAGTTAACTTACATAAATTCGCACCAAAATATGATGAAGGAATTTTTTTAGGTTATTCCACAACTTCTAAGGCTTATAGAGTTTTTAATAAAAATACTTGTACTGTTGAAGAAACAGTGCATATAAAATTTGATGAGTCTGATACTTTTGTTTTTAAACCATCCCAGCCTACATCCTCGGATGTGTTTTCAAAAACTGATTGTCAAACTTCGATAGAAGAACCTTCTGATAAGGATAATGTTCAAGAAGATACTTACGAAACATTTACCCCAGAAGACTTTCTACCCTATATTGATGAACAAGCATTTCAAAACCCAAATCAGGTGTTTCTTAAAAATCATCCCAGTGATAGTATCATTGGTGATTTAAATCAATCTGTAAGGACTAGATGTTCCTTAAGAAATAAAGTAGAACATCTAGCATTTCTTTCCCAATTAGAACCTAAAAGCACTGATGAATGACTTCTTCGACATTGTGCATACATGCTGTTGAAGTGATTTCTAGACAGAGAGGATCTTATTAACTCTCAAAGCTTCGCGAGACTCCGAATGTTGGTGATTACATTCGAGGACTTTCAGGGATAGGAAGACAGAGGTGCCGACTACCTTGAAGTTGAGGTCTTCCTTGCTGAGGAAGACAGAGGTGGCCAACTACCTCGAAGTTGAGGGCTTGCGGGGATTGTAAGATAGAGATTCTGATCTTCATATCGAGGGCTTAACCTGGTGTGGGTAAGACATACTTTCTTGAATGTATAAATCAAGGGACCATTATCCAAGGTTGTTGGATACCCTTCTTTTTGGGTTAAAAGACTTATATCTTGTTACTTGTAGTTTTACTACTTGTTTGTTTCCGCTGCATATTGTATTGTAAGGAAAGTATAACTTTTTTATACTTCCTTACTTGTACTCTGTTTCATTTAGTTTTTATATGCTTTAAGGTAGAATCTCATATTTCAATCTTTTGTTAAGTTTCAATATCCGGAACCATATTTCCGAAACCTACTTTCGGAATCTCTTTCCAGTTATAAGAAAGTACATAGGACTTGAAGTTTATAACTTCATTCCTCTTTCAAAGTTTTCATTTGGTGTTAGAGGTGTTGTGAATTTGCTTCGTTTAACTTTGTTAAACATAGCCCATTCTTTTGCTTAAGGAAAACATAGTTAATCACAACTATCTTTAAAGGTTCCAAAGGAATTTTTAAAGCATACAATTCACCCCCCCCCCCCTTGTATATTGAGCATCTACATCATTATTTGGATCCTACATAACTATCATAGAAATATCTTAAAAAATACTTAATTGATAATTTATGGGATTTTGGGTTACTATATCAACTCACAAATCATTATACACCTTAATGGAAAACTGTAATGGAATTTAGGAACCAAAATTTGATGGACATTATGAGAACAATGATGAGTCATATGAGTCTTCAATTATCATTTCAGGGAAACACATTATAAAACAATATCATATGTACTAAAATGAGTTCCAACTAATGTGATAGGTAAAATACCAAATAAATAATGGGATGATAATAAACGTGTATTTTCTTACTTAATTGTGTGGGATTTTGAATCATTGTTAAGATATATTCAGGTAATAAGATTTCACAGCAAGGCACAAAGTGTATTATTATTGGTTTTTTCAAAGAAACAAAGAGATACTACATATAAAATCTTTCAGAAAAAAATTGTTTTTGATGAAATATATCCCACGTTTATTAGTTAGTATATTATCTCTAAAAGAGATAGTGGTAGCGATATTGACATTGTTGAAGTCCATGATCAAATTACACAATAGTTGGCATATGAAAAAAATCCCAAAAGCCCTATGAATGAATTATTTGTTCATGAGATACATGTTCTACATAGGAGTAGATAAAATGGTATTGAATTCAACTAACTAAATAATGGGGCTCATTATTAATATATAATAATGATCCAATAAACTACAAGGAACCAGTAAGAGGCATCAGTGTTTCCAAATGGAAAGAATCAATGAATTCTAAAATGGATTCTATATACAAAAACCATGTCTGTATTTTGGTAGATCCTCCAATGTATGTAAATCCTATTGGTTGTAAATAGGTATTCAAGATAAAACCATAAATAGATATAAGTGTCAATACATATAAGGCATGATTAGTTGCAAAAGTATTTAAACAACACCAATGCATTGACTATGAGGAAACCCTGTCACCAGTTTCATTGTTGAAATCATTTAAAATTATTCTTGACATTTTTGATTACCATGACTATGAGATTTAGAAAATAGATATCAAAATAGTATTCCTTAATGGGAACCATCATGAAGATGTCTATATGAAAAAACCAAAATGGTTTATGATGCTAAAGGATGCAAACAAGATATTAAAATTGAAAAAAAAATCTATTTATGGATTAAATAATGAATCTGGGTCATGTTATATTCATCTTGGCGAATCCATAAAATAAGTTTTTTTTCATAAATAATGAATGTTAACCTTGTTTCTATAAATGGTTTAGTTGGAGTGTAGTCAGTTTTTAATAATATATGTTTATGACACATTATTGATTATAAATAAAATACATATCTTGCAGTATGTTAAGACATGGTTGAATAAATTATTATCTATGAATGTCTTTTCCATGGAATCATATATTCATGGGATCAAGAGCCTTCATGTTGATCTAATAGGTTTATCAGCTTAATTAAAATTATAAACATTGACAATATACTAAAAAAATTAGTTAGTGACAATCCAAAAGGAGATTGTTTCCAACATCACATGGCTTTCATCTTTCTAGGAAAATGTGTCCTTAGGAATATGAGAAATGAAATAGAGTGGAATGGATTCCATATGCATAAGTTATTAGGCCAATCAGTTATGTTTTTATAAGTTCTAGTATTTGATTTCCTATTCATTAAGTATGTTAGGAAGATACCAATTTATTCATGGTGAACACCATTATATGTAATTCAGGACTATCTTTAAGTATTTGTGGCATACTAAGGATATATTCCATGTTTGTGGTTGATATGAGGAACTAGTCATGAGATGATATGCAGATTCTAGTTTCCAAAATGATCAAGGTGACATGAAGTAAAATATGGGATACATACTCACTTTAAATAGAGGTTATGTGAGCTAGAATGTTTCGAAGAATGTTTTTGTTATAGATTCAACTATAGAGTTTGAGTATATTGTGGCTGCTAAGGCATCTCACGAAGTAGTATGGATGAAAAATTCCATCCATGATCTTGAATTGGAACCTAGAAATAAATATCATATCTCAATATACTATGATAATATTGTAGTAGTGGATCTTTTAAAATAGACAAGGTCACATCATCAGATGAAGCACATAGATTGGAAGAATCATCTTTAAATGGATTTTTTTAGATATGTGAGGCTTCGCTGAGAAGTATTTACATGGAAGATAAGAGGGAATTCCCTTGGAATAAATCATTAACATAGAAGAAATATGATTACCATATGAGGTCTAGTGGACTAAAAGTGATAGGATGTAGTATTTAGTATAAGTGGGAGTTTATTGGGGCATGTGTCTTAGGTAAAACTATTTATATTTTCATTACATGTGTATTCAATGTATTGAATATTAATAAAATTTATTATTGCATATTTTTCATTATTCTAATAAATCTCTAATATAATAATATCCTAGAATATATGTCACATTGATAAGGTCAAAGCAGTTCCCCACTTGGATGTCAACCATGATGTTTTATGATGATATTCTAAAATTTAGTTATGTAGTCGAATAACATTCTATGATGAGACACATAATATACATATTGTTAGGTGAGATTAATTTTAAGCATATAAGACTTCTTCTCATGATTTTATCACTTAGTTATCACCAAGATGGGAGATTGTGAGAACTGAACCACTAATAGTAATTTAACATGTTATGGTGTCATTATATATTCCTGTTTGTAAGTGTGGGTAATATTCCTTATACATTAACATTATCAAAAATTTATGTTATGAATCATTAAATACAATTATCAGATAAATCCCATGAAGACATATATTCACAGTTAGGTAAGGTACATTTGGTATGTTATGATTGACATTTCATTAATGGATAAGTTAAGGAACATGTGTCCCTTACATCTTTATGGATATTGATATCTCATCCCTTTGATTGGTATACAACTATGTAATTAAATTCCATGTCCCTGGTTAACTGATGCATTTATATTAGATTTTCAATGAAATAAGTATTGAGTATATATGTTGGTGAAACATATGTGAAATTTTTTTGAAGAGATATTTTGTTATAAGTATTATATTTCATAGTGATCATTCATATTTGGTTATTATCATTAAAATAGTATGTCTTCTATCTTCGTTTCCCTGGCCCGTTTCTAGACAATAATCTCAAACTCTGGGTAATCCCACCTAATTCCAATGATAAATAATCCTATAGGGTCGCACGCTATGTGTTTTTTATGATCTCTATTAAATTATATTTAATTTAACTAATTGAATAAATATTATTCTGAAGATGGAGATAGTATATTATTCACCTTTCATCGATCAAATTATTTATTAATAAATGAGATATTTAAATTAAATATTTATTCATTACTTTAATAAATTCTAATGATGTATGAATAAACTAAGACTGGGTTTGGTGAAAAATATTAATTAACAATCCTTTTAAATAATTATTTATATTATGAAAGATGGCATGTACAACAAAATAAAAATATTTTTATTAATATTATTATTATGGGGAATGGGTTTTAATATAGATTATTATATTATTTAAGGGTTGAAATGCAATAGAATAATTATTTTAACCTAAATCCTATCTCTACAAATATGATATTATTTATATTTTGTTTTTTTACAAAAAATTGAAAATAGTGAATTGTTTTGCATAATGAATTCTCTATAGACTCCTCCTCTATCCCTATAATAAAGGATAAATTAAAGGGAGATTCCTTCAAGGATAATGAATGATTTATCAACATAATCAATTAATAACAATTGATTCACCACACTAGTAACCAAATATTGATTTTTGTTTCTTGGATATCATAGGACACATGTGTATCACCGATAGAGGGATTTTATGATTTGATCCTCATAGCTTAATAAAGGAAATATGAAAAGGTCTTATCAGATGATCAAAATTACCATTATAGAAATATCATAAGTTCAATTATTATATTATTCCAATATTAAATAAATAAATTATAGATTTCATGTGCATGATCCTCACATAGGGTTTTGGGGAAAAAACTTAAAATAAATTTTAATATATTTCTCACCATTGCACGCTTATACTATTCCCATAACAAAAACCATGAGATACCTATCAAAAACCACTATATAAACAAAAAAACTCCCACATAAGATTCAAATTACCCTCAAAATATGAAACAAAAACCACCAGGACACTCCAATGAAAGATACATCTCAAACAATAATATCTATATTATAAAGACAGAGGGGATAACAGAAGGTCAAAGGTTCAAAGATTTAACTCATCCATAAAAATGACAATTAAAGTCACACAAAACATGTCAATGGAAATAGATACAGCCATAGAATACCAAACCTACAAAGTATATCAATTACCTTTTTATCACTCCTTCCACATAAATTTTTTGGGATCAAGAGGAATTTTATCTCTTGAATTTCATATTTACAAATAGTTTATTTTATTTCCAGATATAAGTGTGAATCCTTTTACATAACGATATCCCAAAAGAATCATCAAATAATGAAATCACATCGCAGTTAATTGAAACAAAAGGTAGAGAACCTTAGGGAAATGATTTTATTTAAAAAATAAAATCATGTCAGCAAGATATTAGAATGAAAATTTATGGTTTATAAAATATATTTTTTCTAAAAACCTTTTTTCTCTCCAAGTTAAAATAAAAAAAATAAAACAATTTTTCCTATTAATTGTTTCCATAAATTCATTTAGAATAATTATAAAGCTCCACAGCTCAAAATTTTCAGTTATGAATTCTTTCAAATGAAATTTTGAGCCTTATTTATCCTCGTACATTGTTCTTTAAATTATCAAAATAATTATTTTGTAATCATTATGACACACATGAAGAATTATTTCCAGTTTCAAAATAAAACTAAGTAGGCATTAATTCTATGTTCATGTTATTATTAATAAAAATTTGATTTCAGGGTAAATAAATATAACATGTCATTATTTTGTTTATTTATTTTATACACATTTCAAAATTCATACTTTACACTAAATAAAAACATTGAATATTGAAACATGAATTAAATTCCTAAAATTTACGTAGTGAACCAATTTTTACCTTGTAAAACATAGAAATATATTTAGAATTTTTTTGGAGTCAAGAACTAAGATGGAACAAGATTTTGTGCCCTGGTTAGCCTAGAATTTATGCAATAAAAATATTCAATATATTAATATCATTCATACAATATTTTTCCAAAATAATTGAATATATCTTGATCAGAGCCTTGGATTCGAAATCTGGGACCACTGATGAATCTAGAACATGGGTTTTTTTAAATATCCCCCTAAGGATTATCATTAATGGACACCCAATTTAGGAAGTTTTTGGTAGGTTTATTAAGTTGTATAATTATTTTAATTTATTTATTTATTTAATAAACCCAATTTAACAATACCAATATAAATATTTCATTATGATGATTTTCTAAGGGTTACACACATTAATTTTACTAAATATTAGAGAATAAGTTTCATTATTTCTTATTGGTATATTATATTGGAAGAAGCAGAGAGATTGGATCGAGGTTGATTAGTAGGTAGCAAATGCAACTAGATCCCAACATCGCTGGTGAGAGCATTCTCCACCAATGATCATTCCTAATTAAGACAAGGCTCATAAATTTTTTATTTTTCCATTTTGATTAAAATAATGAGCTTGGATAATTATTTATCTTTTTTTAACCATGTCTTTTTTTCTTCTCATGTGCCTATTTGAGAAATTTAATTATTTAAATTACATTATTATATCCAATACTTATTATTAACCCTGCTATCCCTACTATATAATCATTGTTAAATAACACTTGTAAAATGAAGGATTGACTTTATTACATTACATTTCTCACCACCTTTCATTATTTTCTTCACTATTGACCTGTGGGGTTGTGGTTAGGAATTTTAGGGGTGCGTTTTAGTGTGATTGAATCCCATGATTTCTAGTGGATTGGAGAATGATGATCAGGTGTTGATTTGTGGATGGATCGGGATGGGCTGTGGAATGTGGGTAAAGCCTATATAGATCATGTATCTAGAGTGAATATGTAAAGTTATAGGAGACAAAATAGAAATTTCATTAGGATTCTTCGAGGTGGTCAGATTTTTATTTCTATCTACTAGAGGACTTGAAATTGACGGTCATCATTTTTACGTTGGATTTAAATGGATTTCAAGTGTTCAATGGGTTGAAATCAAGAAGGAAATTCTCATTATAGAGAATCATTTATAGAAATTTATATTCTATAGAATCATTTACTACACAACATCTACCGCAAAAACACATTCCATGTAGAAAACCTCCCCCATAACTACGTTGTTGGGATTTCTAGGATAATAAGAATCTCACATCATGTGTGGTAGGGCCCCCATGATGTGTTAAACTCCCCATGTGTCTAACAAGTGTTCTAGATACACATGAATAGGACCCCATATGGGAGGAAACATCATGTACTCTGGGAATACAAGAGCATGGGCTGGTACCTAGGCATAGCTAGGTACATGGCCTAGTACAGAGGAACTGCTCGACAAACATGGGCATGGCCAGGAGAACATAGGCAAGACCTGAGTGTCTAAGACATGTAGTGTGGGCCCCCTTACACATTTTTTATGGTGAAATAGCTTTTAATACATTTCAAGTGTAGAAAATAGAAATACATTGGAGTGGTACCTCACATTGTGTGCATACCACACATGCCCTGTACCCTTTTGAGGAACTTCCACCTAGTATATATCATTTTTCTAAACGCAAAATTTATCCCATGAGTAGAATATTCTACGTATTTTTTCATATAGAAAATGATGGTATACTTCATAGTGGAATTATATATACTATGTGGAATGTTCAAAGAATTATTATTCTATAGAAGACTCTTGACGATGGAAGTGATGAGGTAGAATCATCAAGGAGAGGCTGGGGATGGCAACTCCCATGTCACACCTGGGCATGGGTTCCCCATAATCATTACTATAGTTTGAGGTAGCACCCCTTCCCCTCTATGGAACTAGGTGAATGTCCTCTTCCAATAGAGTGGAACCCCCATAACACACTAGTGTTCGAGTCCTATACACATTGAGTAACGCCCCCTTCCACACTAGGATATGGGTCCTCTATTGATACCCACTGAGTGGAACCCCATATAATACAATGGGGAATGTCCTCCATTAATTGAGGGTAACCCCCTGACATATTAGGTTTAAGTTCATTTTCACATTGAGCGGAATCTCCCCGGACACACTAGAGTGAGTTTCTGTTACCATTTTATTGAGTGGAATCCCCCAAGCGCACTAGGTTGTGGGTCCACTATCTATAGAGTGGAATCACCCAAACATACTAGGGTGGGGTCCTAATTATACTAGATATTGTTCACATTTTGAATGTGGAGGATTGGCGAGGTTTGGGTTCTTCTCCTGACTTCTTAATATAGACACGTGAGATGTTGGTCATCAATGATGGGCATTTGGAGCTGCGGAAGGACTCATCTTCCTAGGGTGGAATTTGAGATAGAGATAAATGGGTTCATATACGGTGTATGATGTTCAGGCTTTGATATTAGGATTCAAGTTCTATCAGCTTTCATTTCTTCCATTTCTTTCAATTTTGGAAATCATTTCTAGTTGGGAATGAATTTTTCTCCATTTTACAATGGTTGTATTCAGTCATAGACTAAGGTATTCCTTAGATGTATTATATGCATGGTTTACTCAAGATATTTTTTTCCCTTTTTTATTATCCCTCTGTGCAATTTCATTGAAATTGTTTGGTGAGTGTATATAGGTATATTAGGAAAAGGCCTCCGATTTTTATTTTATAAATTCTCAATTATTTTTACAAGACCCTAGCCTATTAGAAGTGGGATTGGGGTTATAACAACTTGGCCTTCCACCATCCAGGTATGACATGGTGGGTCGGGTTGTCACATAGTTGTACAGTAGTGGTATTTCCTCAAATAAGTGTATAGATGGACCCATGTTGAGGATTGGTTGGGAACTTATGAAAATAGTGTTAGCGTGCCTCGAGTGTATCTTTCAATCTAGGGACCCCACTATTTGTGTGGTAGTAGACATGTCCATACACCATGACTCTGACTATATACTTTTAAACCAGAAATAAGAAGACACCAGTCATAGGGAATAGTGTTCCATTTATCATATAGGATTTATTCCTTTGAGTCTCCTTCTTGAGTCATATCCCCATATATATATATATATATATATATGCTTATATTACCATGATATGTCATAATCATTTACATGATTCCTCATTGAATATATACATCGAGGTTATAGATTCATGATCTTGATGATGATTAGATGATGAACGTGATCTCAATATTGGTGCTATCTTGTAAGGTGTTTCCTCTAGGTCAGATGCTATAAACACCCCCTCCTATTGAGAAGTAGGTGGAACTGGAATTATAGGTATGGGATTCCTACAGACTTAGTGTGATCTATGAGTTCTAGTGCCATAGGATGTTGAGGCTCCATGGTGGGCCAGATCCCCATGTAGTAGAGGATTATATTGAGGCTATGATTCATGTATTGGGGATTGTGTGGAATCTTACTGATCATATGGTTGTGTTGGTAGCCATCCTTTTCCAAGGAGAATCTAGGAGCTGGTGAATTTTAGTCCTGTAGACTCATTATGAGATAATGATCTCATGGATTTATTTTCCGCAGTTATTTTGTGAGGAGTATTACCCCTCATTCTTGTTCTTGGATTGTATTTAGGATATTCTTGACCTACAATAGATAATTATGATTTATTTTAAGTATTTCTTTTGTTTCACTAACCTTATGTGGTACTCCCTTAACAAGATACATGATAATTACTTCCTCGCATGGAAGTTTGAGTGTAGTCTCTGTAGATAAATCCATGATAGTTTGGTTCCCTTATTCATTCCCACCAATGTTTGAGTTCTTGATTGGGGACTGGTGATAGGGAGATTTCTATTAAAGGGACATCATGCTCCTGGATCTAGCATTGGATATCATAGAGATGATTAATCTGTAGTATCAAGCAGGTGACATTTATCTAGATCTCATCATTAGAGACCATCTAATGGATGGCCTCATACATGTGGAAATTTAGAACATGATTTTAACAGAGTAACAGGTTATCCTAGAGAGGATGGATGTTATGAATATTATGGGTGAGGTAACATGGAACATGATTTCCCAACTCAATGTTCCGGGGAGGGTAGTAATATAGTGGATAGACCACTAAGGTAAAGGTAGTGTTGTGATCAGGGTTTCTCATGAATGGATGGAAAATGATTTGGTGAAGATATAGTATGATGAGTTATTATTAGATGGAGATGTTATGAGCTAATTCCACATCCACCACCAAGAATCCCATGATTTTCTTAGGGACATGGGGGTCAGGTTCATGGGAAGCTGCAGGATATGGAGGCCAATGACCTGGAAGAAAATTAGATGACATGATGTGTCATTTTTGTTTATTATAAAATTTATCCAATACTTTTAGACAAGAATTTGAGTAACTCATTTATTTTTGTATCCCTTGTGTGATAACTGGAGCTCCCTTCTGAGATTTTAGCATATTAACTATTTCTTGACATTGTAATTTGTTGTGATTGTTTTGGATATCACATTTTTAATGGTAGTATAAGATATCTATTGTTAGAGAGATTTTCACATAGTATATATTTATCATAATTATGAAACATTATGAATTCATATTGGTTATGGAATGGTTTTCCATGGATCAATCCAAGATCGACTTTCATTATAGACTTGTTAGATGGCTCTAAAAAATGGGATGACATTCTTCTTTTTAGGTGACATAGATCTCATGGATTATAGAGCATCCCTTATAAGCAGAAGTTTATATCCCATCACTCATCAGTTATAGATTTTAATCCTTAGTGAAAAAATATCATCAACCATAAATATTTATTTGATATTGGAGGGATTTATGGTTGTCTTCCCTTAGGATGTTCTAGGACTACCCCTTATGTGGGAAATTGAATTCTCTATAAACATTCACATCTAAACCATGATGATATATTATGTGACATATTAAATACACCTTATTGATAATTGGGAGATGAAGGTGTAGTTGGATGACCTTCATGTGTATGGTTTCATTAGACCAAGTGTGTCCCCATGGGTAGATCTATATTTTTTCAAGAAAATGGTAGGAGGGAGCTTGCAGCTTTGTATTTGTTATCATTACATGATAATAGAGAAAAATTACCACTTCCTAATGATTGATGAACTATATGATCAGTTTTGAGTTGTGATTTGGATTTGGAGGATCGACCATAGGAATATCTATCACCAGTTAATGGTTTGTGAGGCTGATATGAAAAAAAAATTATGTCACTATAGACACTATGTGTTCCTGGTGATTCCTTTCAATGTGATGAATGGACCAGTTGTGTATATGGTTCTTATGAAATAGATCTTTCAGATATACATTGACCAATTTCTTGTCAAATTATTTGATGAAATACTCATTTACTATACATTAGAGAAAGAGAATACATAGAATTTGAGAATGGACTTGGGCATACTCTAGGAGCACAAACATTAAAGTAATTTTTCAATATTCTAGTTCACAATCCAAGAGGATCACATTTTGATGCTTTCATTTCAGAGTTTTGTTTTATTGTGGACTTGATAATGATTGATGCTGTGATTTCTTGGGAGCCACCCAAGAGCATGTCGGAGGAGCAAACTTTTCTTAGCATGGTGGGGTAATACCAGAGGTTTATGGTAGATTTCGTTCTTATTTCATCCCTTTTCACCAACAAAACATATAAAGGGAATATATATAAAGATAATGAAAAGTGTTATTGGGCCTTCAAGTAGATATGGCAGAGGTTGACTAGTGCTCCGATATTGAGGTTATTAGAGGAGAGTGTGGAGTATATAGTGTATTATCATTTCCTTGGAGCTGATCTCAGGTACATATTGATGAAGATGTAGGAAGTTATCATATGTGGTTTGGGGTAGTTCATCCCACCTTAGTAGAACTCAATGACTCTTCTCCTAGAGTTAATAGTGATAATTTTTTCTCTAAAGATGTGGAGGCATTGTCTTCTAGTAGAGCACATTATTGTGTTCTCATAAAATCATAGTCTAGGGTATATCTTTACATTGATAGATTTGAACTAGGGATAGAGGTGTTGGTTGAGTTCATGTAGTTATATGACTTTGAGATAGTATATAATCCTAGGAAGCTTATGTGGTGTCATATTTCCAATGTAGGACGTCTTGTCCTTTTTCAGTGTAGGAGGTATCTAAAAAATTATGTTGTTTGTAGCTAACCCAAGTGGACGATAGTTTTGAAACTTATCATTAGTTTATGGTGTGGAAACCTCTTCATATACAACATGTAAGGGATGATTAGTTGGGAGACATTCACTGTGAGGTTCTTCATGATAATTCACCGTCAAGATATACTTTAGATTTATTTTATAAAGGTGGTAAAAAATTAATATTTTTTATGGGGTGTAAGGTGGTTCCAACCAGGATGTGAGAGGAGGTGATGAGGGAGATTCAAAATTCACTCTTGGTTGTAAAAACCTATGTGGGGAAGATGTAAAGGGACCTTCAAAGGAATTTTTGGTGGGATGGAATGAGGTGGAGGGACATTGAGTTTGTCTCTTAGAGTCTCATATTTCAGTAGGTGAATGGTAAACATAAGGTTCTGACATTTTTAAAATATCCTCTAGAGATCCTAAATTGGAATTGGTACATTATATCCATGTACTTTTTTATTGGACGTCCATGGATAGTGAGTGTCCATGATACCATCTAGGTGACTATTGACAGACTCACGAAGTTAGAACACTACCTTTCCATCATGGTGTGGAGTTAAATTGAGATTCTGGGTAGTTTTTTATGTGGTAGAACAATTGTCTCCATGGGGTATCCTCGATGATTTTCTCCAGTTGTGAGGTTTGGTTTACATCATGATGTTAGAGAGTCATGTATAGAGAATTAAAGACCTAGTTTTATATGTGTACGACATTTCACCCCCAAACAAATGGGCATACTATAAACAATATCTCGGTGTTGGAAGATATTCTGAGGTACTATGTTTTAGACATAGTCTAGATCTAGGAGCATCAATTTCCATTGGTATAGTTCTCCTATAATAACGTTTATCACTCTATTATCATCGTGACACCATTTAATGTCATGTATGGAAGGCCCTATAGGATACTCTTATGCTAGAATAAGATTGGAAAGGAATCTTTAGTTGGCCGATAAATGGTATGGGTGGCGATGGAGAATGATTAAGTGATCCACAAATGATTGAGGACAACTAAGAGCTATAACGAACCAAAACACTATTAATTTATTTCCCTTCCTATGTTTATTTCCTATAGTATAGATCACATATAATCAGTTATAGAACACAATGAAAACATTATAGATGAATAATGAATGATGTAATAGGTACTTCGAATTCTTAAAGAACCTATACTGATGAAAGAATATATTTCCCACTGGAATTGTAATATGGCCATTAGGAATAGTAAATCTGCCTTATAAATAGTAATCTCACCCATGAAATCATAAATAAAATTTAATCATATCATAAGTAAAATAATGATATAATTATATCATAGTAAAAGTAGGTGAATATTTAAAAAATTAAAATAAAAGTGTTTGTATTTTATTAAGTCATAAATATTTAATTACAATTTTATAATTAATAAAATTATTTAAAAAAATTCATTTTCATAAAATGAATTTATAAATAAATATATTTTGGTCTTTTTAATTTAGTGTAATTATATGAGACCTTAGAAATTTTTTTCAAGTATAATAAAATCATTTTAAAATATAAAATTAGTATTTTTCAAGAAATAAGGATTCTATATTGAAATTTTAATTCACATATTTAGAAAATTATTTTTATAAACTGGAGTCCATTTATTGAATTCTACATGTTGAAAAATTTTTATGGTTAATTTTTCACATTTTTCTAAAATACTTGAATTTTTAGTGAATAGTAAAATTAAATAATTAACGATAAATGCTAAATAACTGATTAATTGAGTCATAGGTGATGTATGGATGATGTAAACACACTTGGTTATAAATCAAATTAACTTATTACTATTTTTGTTATAAGAATCAATATTATTTCTTTTCTTGAGCCAAATAATAAAATAGTTAATAAGATATTCCAAAATCACCCATCTCCTCCACTATAAAAGCCACCCATCATTCCATTTTTACATCACTACTCTATGCCTTGAAGCGTCTAAATTTTTTTTCCAAAATTCTGTTACCTAGTCTCTCCCCACATCTATGATCTCATGGTCTTATAGAAAGACCAAAACCTCTTCCCTTAAGAAGGTCCTCTAGTATGATATTTCAAGAGGTAAATATCCTCTTCCTTTTCTATTTTTTATGTTCATTATTTTTTTATTCCCCCCTCACCTCTTATATCCAACTGACCATGATAAATCAAGTGTCATATATATACTATAATTATATCATGTTGAATGAATAACTATAACAAATCTTCTTAATCTCTCCATCTCTCTCTTTTATTTTATAAATGAAATCATTGTCCGGGAGTTGGAAAATTACAACTTTTGTAGATGACAATGTTTGGTTCTTGAATTTATCCTTAAAGGCTGGACACAAACCCCTTTTTATCTTTTGACTAGAAAATAATATATATTTTATATCCAAATTAATGTTATATATCCAATATATATATATATATAATTAATTCACAAGACAAAACTAGTATGTAATAATCAAAATACCTCCAAAATAATCTAAATGATTATCACTAAAAGTAGTATCTTATGATTCATCCTCATAATATGTAACCAAAAGATAGAAAAAAACATTTAAACATCTATTTTTTCATTAATGACATAAAATTACAATTTTTTTTAATATTATCCAAATTTTAAATAAACTCCATTACTTATAATCAAGTGAATCGATCGTGAAATCAAGGAATCGAACACTCTAGAATGATGGAATTAAATCTTACAACGTATCAATAAGGACATAAATGACTTTAATAAAACTATAATTAATCAAATATATGTACATAAGGTTCTTAATTAGTTAATTAATGGATTTAATTTTATTATTTAGGATGTTAAGCTATGTGAAGAACACATTCGGGCACAAGATAATGGTTTTCTACTCAAACCTCCATTTTCATTCGGGTTACTCTTATTCTATACTTAGCTCAATGAAATTATTATTTATTTATATATACTCCTCATAAAGTGTATTTTAATATCTTATAAATGTGTAACTATTATAATCCTTTATTTTATGGGGAGATACAAGTTTTAAAAACATCTTTCAAAAATTATTCACAATAAACAAGCTTGTTTCAAGGGAACTTATGAATTCCTACCAAATTTTAGGTACACGCTATATTTTATTTTAAGAAAAAATTCTTTTAATAAAATAACTCATTTAATTATTAATTAAATAACACATTTCATTTCCTATTTTAGGAAATTATTTTTCCAAAAGAACTAATATTTTCAAAGTAAAAGAGTATTTCTCTCAAGAATTACATAATGATTTTAGTAGAGTATTTACATCTATATCGACACCTCTATTGAATTTTATTATTTAATATGGTTTATCTCATATGTTTAACATCCAAAACATATTTTTATAATTTTTATGATCAATTTTAATTTGGATGTGGTATTTGGATACCATTTACCATATTACTCTGAATGGTTAGTATTTATGATTTATGATTGGGGAAAGTTAGTTAAATTTCATTTGTTAGTTTCAACAGTAATGTATATGTTGTTTATGTATAACCTCCATCATATGAGGAATGAGTTGGACATATAAAGTGATGGGTGGGGACCTATATAACCCCTATATACATCTGTAGGTCTCATGAGACAAAATAGAATTGGGTTTTGGTAGATGCCTTACCCTAGAATTTTCATACATCATGGATGAGGCCTTGATGATATGTTTCATTTATCTAAAATTATACATTCCCTCATTATGGTATTATAAATTTATAAACCATGTAATTATTAGACTATTATAATATCAATAGTTGGGTTTCATTACCTCGTTATCATTTATATGGACTTATTTAATTAGATTTCCTTTCTGTCACATTATGCTCTAGTATTTTTTAAGGCATGTATTTTATAGTTGATCAATATGCTTAGTTATTTTGTTTATGATAACTTATGTTGTGTTTAGTTCCCTTAATGAGATTCCGATCTCAACCCTTTCTTATGTTTTATTTTTACCTAGGTTTTTAAGATTAATATTATTAGTGACTAGCATCAATGATCCAGGATTTATGGTTGTTTCCAATGGAATTGCAATTATGTATTTCATTTCAATTTGTAATGTTGAACTTATGTATGCATTTGGATCTCTAAAACTAGTAAAATTTTCATTCATTTAGGATATGAATTTCCTTTAATCATGCCAATGGAATAAAATAATTCACTATATTAGGAAACTGGGGTCGAGGTGTTATACTTGGTATCAAAGGAAGTTTAGTAGAAAACATGATAACTGAATTTATAAAACATAGATTAGGAAACAAAACCCTAAGGTAGACATTGTGGTTAATCATACAAGAACGTCCAACAAATTTGATAAGGAAGATATTATGGGGGGATTCTTATAAAATACATCCCTATCTAGATACTACAAGTGGACATGGTTCTATACTATATGTACCATGGAGTAACAACTCTGAAGATGTGTTCTGGTCTTGACTCAAGGTTACCCAGTACACGACAATGGGGCTTACTACACACCTGGATTAAAACTCTTAGAGGATATTCTTAGGATAATTCACATTTTATTTAAATGTGATTATGATGGATTTAAAAGTAAATTTATCCAAAAATAATCCATGTTTATTTTTATAGGATTATCTATGCATATGATTTCAATTTATGTTAACTATCATTCTTGTAGAGATTATACACTATGATTCATAACCTAATCTAGTGTCTATCATTCTTTATAAATGGTTCCTAGTGTAAGTAATATAAACTGCATGAATGTACGTATCCAATGTATGTATTTTCCTCCTATACAAGATAATGAAACTGGTTCTGGAGCTACCACTGGTGATGAGCAACTTATAACTATACTCAGACAATTGACTCAAGTTATGAACAACAACCTTACCCATTTATATAATCCTAATCCAAAACTTGAAAGAACCATTATAGATATCTTTATGTGACAAAAAAATCCGTCATTCAATGGGAAAAGAAACCAATTCATAGCACAACAGTGGATAAGTTCCATAGATTGATATTTATCATTTTGGAGGTATTGAAAGGGAGAAGGATATCACAGAATTTTATCATCTCTCAGGATATTTATATCAGGGGTGGTCATTAATTCAAAACATGAATGAGGATAAATAGGTGTAATGAATTAAATATAATTACTTTAAGGAAATTTTCATATAAAAATATTTTCCTAGAGAACAGTGAGCATATATGTAGAATAAATTATTAAGTTTGAAACAAAAAGAAAGATGAAAATGTTGTGAAGTATGAAGCTAATTTTACAAATATATGAATAAATTCCACAGAACATATATGTAATAAAATGAGAAATATTGATGAATTTTTTTATAGATTAAAACCATCCCTTCAGAGGGCAGTGGATTCCCAACCATTCTCATCATATGGAGATATAGTCTCATGTACAATCAAGATAGAGAAATAATTCTATAAGTCTTATAACATTAAAATAAAGAAAGATGAAAATATTGTGGAAGATGAAATAATGGATAATGGGAAGAATAAAAAGTGATTTTTCCAACATGTGATACTTGCCGAAAGAAACACTCTAGAGCCTTCCTAAAAGGAAAATCAGTCTATTAGAAATATGGAGAAATAGGTGACCAATCATGAGATTGCAAGGGAACTAAATAAGATACCAATGTACAATTCTACCATTGTAAAGAGATGAGATATTATTAGAATTATTGTCTTAAGCTTCAGGGAAATATTCCCCATATAAGGAAAAGGGATCAAGTCCAAGATTATGTTATCATAACTATTAAAGTAAAAGTTTTTAATGATGTGGTGTTCGGTACTATAATAATTTCCTCAAAATTTTCCAAACCTTTATTTGATTATAGATCATTTCATTATTTTATATCTTCCCAATTTTCTTTAAAAATTATATATTTTCAATTCTGTTTAACATTGTATTTGTCAATCGAGACGCCTAACAGAAATCTCATTGCAAAAAATATGTATTAGTTAGTCCACATTATAAATTATAAATGTTATTTATCTAATGATTTTATCATCATACCTATGTTGGACTTTGACATAATACTTAGTATGAAATTGATATCAAAATATTATTCAAAAAACTATTACAAGAAGATTGAAATTATGATTTATGTGGAAAGTGTATAATCCATTATATTATGAGAAGGAATATCACTATCTAAGTCTTATCTAAATAAACCCCAAGTATCTAGAAATAATTAAATTATTGGGGAGGAAGATAATGAAATATCTATGGGTGAGGGAGTAAATCATCAAATTGAGGATGTGCTTTTTGTGAATGAATACATTGTACTATTTCTAGGGGATTTACCTAGACATCCTCTTGAGTGGGAAGTTGAGTTCTTTATTGATTTAATCTCATGTGCAAGACCTATTTTAAAGACCCCTTATATAATGGCCATAGTGGAATTATTTGAGTTGAAGAAAAAACTATAGGAATTAAGTGATTAAGTATTTATCTGACTTAGTATTTCTCTATGGGGAGCCCCTGCACTTTTTTTCAAGAAGAAATATGGATCCATGAGGCTGTTCATTGACTATAGAGGAATCAATGTTATTACAATAAAGAAAAGATATATATTTTTCCTTGGATATATGATTTATTTTATCAACTTTATAGAGACCAATTTTTTTGTAGATTGACTTTCGATATGGATATCATCTGTTGCGTGTGAGGATAGAAGTTATTCCAATGACACTATTCCAAACCATGTATGGGCATTATGAGTTTATTGTAATGCCTTTTGGATTGACTAATTCACCTTCTGTTTTCATGGATCTAAGGAATAGAGATTTAAGGAATATATTTAGACATTTTTTGTGGTATTTATTAATGATATCTTATTGTACTCCAAAATCTACGAAGAACATGAAATTCACATGTGCACTATTCTGAATATTTTTAGAAGAAACTAGTTATATGGGATGTTTATCAAGTGTGAATTTAGGATTCAAATAGTTTCATTTCCTATTCGTATTGTCTCCAAGGATGGAATCTTGGTGGATCAAGTAAAGAAAACAAATGTCCATGAATGGATTACTCTAATGAACGTAAATGAGTTATGTATTATTATTGGTTTATGTGTTTATTATTGAAATTTCATTTAGAACTTTACCCTATTAGCTAACCCATTAAACAAGATTACTTGTAAAAGGGTTATGTTCATATGAAAAGAAGAATGTGAGGAATGTTTTTAATAATTTTAGAATAGGGTAGTGGGTGCTCTAATATTGAATCAACAATTGGGAAATGATGGATTTGTGATTTATAGTGATGCATCAATGGAAAACCGTGGATATTACCTTATGAATAATGATAGAGTTATTACCAATTCATCAAGGAAGTAAAAAATTCATGAATGGAACTATCCAACTCATTTTCTTGAGTTATCATCTATACTCATTTATTTGAAGATACAGAGAAATGATCTATATGTTAAAAGATGTGAGATATATATTGATCACATGATATTTAAATAAATCTTCTTACAGAAATAACTCAACATGAAGAAAAACATATGGCTGAATGTACTCAATGATTATGAATTTTCCATACACTACCATCTAGGGAAGGAAAATAAGGTGAATATGCATTGAGTAGGATGGATCCTTTAATCCTGAACAAAATGAGGATTGATAAGGATCCTATGTACCTGGATCTAGCATGGTTGGATATGATAATTATCAAAGAATGTGAATCATCATTGCATTTTCAATTTTTTTACAAACATATTTGTTGGAAATAATTAAATGTTCTCAGTCTGATGATGTGAATATTAAAAAGAAATTAAATGTTGTGAATGGTGGTAAGTTGAATAAAGTTGTGTGTGAGGATGGAATTCTAAAATTTGGGAGGATTTTATGTGTTCCATATATCCTCGAGCTAAAAAGGGAGTTATCAGATGATTCCCATATTTATAATTTCTCTATACACCCTAGTATCATAAATATGTATAGATATTTGAAGAAACATTTATGGTGGGAGAAAAGGAAGTTGGAAACTATTGATTATGTATCAAGATGATTGTTTTATCAACAAGTGAAGGTTGAATGAAAAAATCCTAGATTATTTGTGAAACCTATTACAATTCCTACATGGTAATGGGATGATATCACTATGTATTTTGTCACTGGATTACTCAAAACTATAATAAGGAATAATTTAATATGGGTAATTTTACCAAATATTCATATTTCATTTCTATAAAAGAATATTTTCTACTGGAATGTCTTGCATGACTCTATATCAATAAAGTTTATAAAGCTTCATGGAGAAACACTCGACTGTGTCTTATCATGATTCATGGTTTACATCAAAATTCAAGAAAATTCATTAGAAATTTTTGATATCGAACATCGTTTGAGCATAGCTAATAACCCTCAAACTAATGAGTAGTTATAAAGGATGATGCAAACTTTATAAGACATGTTGGGATCATTATCATGTGATTTTCAACATATGTGGGATCAATATTTACAATTGTTAGAGTTTACCTACATCAATAGTTTCCATTATAGTATTCAAATGGTACTATATGAAGAATTTTATGGAAGATATGTTGTACTCCAATATGTTTGGATGAATTTGGTGAGAGGAAACGTGTAGGCCTAGTGCTTATGGAGGATTCAATAGTGAAGTTAAAGAGTATTCCAACCCATATCAAAAAAGTTAATATTAAGAAAAAATATCTATGATAATAATCTAACGAAGGAGTTGAAATTTCAAAGTGGAGATCATGTTTTCTTGAATGTATCTGTAGGGAAGGGTGTTATAAAATTTAGTAAGAAAGGTAAATTGATCCCCAGAAACATTAGACCTTATGAAATTATTAAGAGAATTGGAGTTGAGGATTATCATTTGGCAATGTCACCAAGACATTCTAAGGTACCCAATGTGTTCCATGTCTCATTGTTAGGAAATTACATGCCAAACCAAATGCATGTCATCACTTTTAAAGGTAAACAATTGGAACCTGACTAATCTTACTATGAAGAGCCCATCCAGATTCTTGTCACTAAAGAACATTTTTTGGGGAATTGAACAACCTGGATGGTAATGGTACTTGGTAAAAATCATAAAACAGAATAGGAAATGTAGGATCCTGGGGATCATATGATGAATAACTACCCAATACTTTTCCTCGGGTGAAAATCTTGGAATTTTGAGGTTGAAATTTTTATATATGGAGATAATGTAATAGCTTGGAACATTATTAATGAATGTCATTCACTATGTTTATTTCATATGGTATAGATCACATATAATCTCTTATAGAACACACAAACATTATAAATTTATAATGAATGAAATAAGAGGTACTTCAAGACGTTAATGAACCTATACTGATGAAATAGTAACTTTCCATTAGGAATAGTATTATGACCCTTATGAATATTAAATCATCATAATGAAGATTAACATCACCCATGAATGCATAAAGAGATTTACTCATATCATATGTAAAATAATTATATAACTAAATCATAGGAAAAGTAAGTAAATATTTTAGAAATTAATATAAAAGTGTTTGTATTTTAATAGGTCAAAAATATGTAATTACAATTTTTTAATTAATAAAATTATTTAAATGAAAATTCATTTTAATAAAAGATATTTATGAATAAATATTTTTTCATCTTATTATTTTAGTATTATGAGAATTTAGTTAATTTTTGGATGTCATATAAATTCATTTTTAAATTTGAAAACTAAAATTTTTTATTAAATAATAATTATAGTTAATAATTGAATTTCACATATTTAGAAAATAAATTATAAAATTGAGTAAAAAATTTTATTTCTACACATTGAAAAACATTTATTGTTAATTTTTTGTATTTTTATAAACTTCTTTAATTTTTAGTGAATAGTGAAATACGATAATTTACCATAAATGCAAATAACATGATTAATTGAGTCATATGTTATGTATCAATGATGTAAGAAAACATGGTTCGAACTCATGTGCACTTCTTAATATTTTTGGTCATAATGATCTACACCACTTCTTATCTTGAAAAAAATATTAAAATAGTAAATAAGATATTAAAATATCACCCTCTCCTCTACTATAAAATCCACCCTTCATTACCTCTTCTCTTCATTCCAATGTGCCTTTAATCTACCCAACATTCTACCGAAATACACTTCCCCAATCACTCCCTACGTATAGAAGCTCTTGGTCTTTCCAAAATTCCAAAACCTCATCCTTTAAGGAGGTTCTCAAGGGGGATAATTCAAGTGGTAAAAATATTCTTCCTTTTCTATTTAATTTCTTTTTATGTTATTTATTTTATTATTATATCATCCCCTACATGATAAAAATGATAATTATAACTCCATTATCAACTATATATTTTAATTATATCATTTTTATGTAATAACAATCACTAATCTCTTAAATCTCTCTCTAATTTATTTTATAAATGAAATCATCACTTGGGAGGTATCAAATTACAACCATCATGAACGAGGAAGATTTATTATTCAATTAAACCTTCAATGCTAGCCATGAAACCGTTTTTATGGTTTCAACAGACTGTAATATTTTTTTTATAACCTACTTAATGTTATGTAACTTGTATAAATACATAATATTAATTCATATGAAAAAACTAGTTCGTAATAATCAAAATACCACCAAAATAATCTAAATGATTGTGACTAAATGTATTATCTAATGATTCATACTCATAATATATAACCACATGATATAAATATCCATTTGAACTTATGGGTTCTCATTTACAATATAAAACACCAATTTTCGAGAATTCTACAAATTTGATATAAATTCCATTACTTATAATCAAGAGAATCAATCATGAAATCAAGGAAACAAACACTTCAGAATGACAGAATTCAATCTTATATCTTATAAATAAGGACATAAATGGCCTTAATAAAACTATGATGAAAAATTTATTTAATGTTATTATCTATGATTTTATGTTCAAATAAAGAATACATTTGGACATAGGGTAATGGTTTTCTACCCAAACCTCCATTTTCATTCATGTTACTTTTATTCTCTTCTTACCTCAATGAAATTATTATTTATTTTTATGTAATCCTCATAAATTATAAATGAATGTCCTGTATATTTGTACCAATTAGAATCCTTATTAATTTTATATGGAGAAACATTTTTTAAAAGGATCTTTCAAAAATTCTTCTCGATAAACAAGCTTGTTTCAAGGGAATTTCAATATTATTACATAATTTCAAGAAATTCTATTATCTATTTCACGAAATACTTATTTTTCTAAATTAACTCATTTTATTATTAATGGACAACCTTATTTTATTTCTTGATTTATACAACATTTTTTCCAAAATAACTCTTCTTTTCAAAGTAAAATTGTATTTCTCTCAGGAATTACATGATGATTTTTTAGTGTGTTTACATTTATTTCAACACCTTTATTGAATTTTATTCATTACTAAGTTCTATCACTTATTTTTAACATCCATCTTATTTTATTAAATGTTTTTTGATTAGTTTTACTATGTATTTACTATTTTTATACCATTCACCATATTATTCTTAATGGTTCGGGTTTCTATTTTATGATTTAGGAATGTTAGTTACATTTCATATGTTATTTTAAATATGAATGTATATGATGTTTATATTTAAACCCATTAAAATGAGTAATTCATTGTAGTTATAAAGAAAATAGAGGGGCCTTCTATAGTCCCTCGATGCAATTGGTCTCATGAGACAAAAACGAATTGGGTTTTGGTTGAGGTCATACCCTAATATTTCCAGACACATTGGAAGAGGCCTCGATGATATGTTTTAGTTGTCTGTCATTATGCATTCCCTCATTATCATATTAGATATTGATAAACCATGTGATTATTCGACTAGTATAATATAAATTTTTATTTTTCATTATCCCGTGATCTTTTATATGTCTTTATTTAATCATCTTTCATTCCTACCATATTATTCTCAAGTATATATTTTTAAAGGCATGTGTTTATAGTTTTTCACTATGACTATTGTTTATTTTTACAATAACTTAATCTATATTACATTCAATAACTAATCATCTAATCCAACCCATTTCTTAGGTTTTATTTTTATCCAATTTTTAGGATGAATATTATGAGCTACTTTCATGGATAATCTAGGATTCATAGATGTTTTCAGTAGAAATGCTATTATATATTTAATTTCAAGTTGTAATGTTGAACTTATGTATGTATCTACCTTTCCAAGACTAATACACTATTAATTCCTTCAAGATATAACTTTCTTGTAATCATTATAATTTTATAAAATAATGCACTGGCTTCGAGTAACTAGGGTCGGGGTGTTACAAGAGCTAATAGAGATCTTACATAGATCAATATCGTAGGTCCATGAAGTTTTAGTATGGATATATTGATTTCCTTATAGCCTCCCTAGAAATATATTTATGGAGGTTTATTTGAGGTAAAAATTTATCTCCAAGTATCTTTGGTCCATTCAAGATTTCGTGGAGGTTTGGAAAGGTTTCTTACTACCTAGAGTTACCCCAATAGTTAGATTAGGTGTACGATGTATTCCATATGTTTCATGTGATGATATGTGTGTATAACCCTACACACATTATTGTGTGGGTCAATATGGACTACGAGTATGGATACACCTTCATAGAGAACCCAGTTTTGAGATAAGATTAGAAGGATAAGATCTTATGTTGATAGACTGTTAGCTTGGTTCATGTGTTGTGAAACCACTAGAGAATGCACGAGAGCTCCTTGGAGTGGGTGATCTAAATGCGGGCTCATTGTCCAAAATATTTTGTTTAGCTTCTGATTTTTTGGGGATGAAAATCTTTGAAGGGGAATAATGTAGTGACTTTTATTTTTCTTTATAATAATTGTAAATATAGTAAAAAATATTTTCATATACTGGAAATGATATGGCATAAGATTCCAAGTCCTAACGAACTCAGAATTAAAATTATAAAAAAAATAAGTATATTAATACCATGAATGCACATTTTTATAAAAATAAGGTAATATATCCTGAGTGAAGCCTCATATAAAAAATATGACACCTTGATTGATTTTTAAAATGAAGAGTTTACCCAAGGGTCAATATAAGGTTGGTCAGTCTTAGATGTCCAGTTAAGGTTATTGTTGGATGGTGTGTTAAGTGAATTAATTAATTAATTTATTAAACCCAATCGAACCCTCACTCTATAAGAATTTCATTGTGATTATTTTACATGGGTTATCAGGAAAATAAATTCTAGATATTAGAGGAGGATTTTTATAATTATTCATTACCAAATCACATCGGAGGACGATGATAGATCAGATAGAGGTGTATCGGTATGAAGCGAATACAACAGGATCCCCACATCACTGGAAAATGTGTTATTCACCAATAAATGATCCAAATCAATGTATATATTTTTATTTTTGTATTTATCCCATTTTATTAAAATATTGGGCATTAATATTTATTTAACTTCTTTTTATCTATGTTATATATTCATCACCTGATCTCATTTCAATAATTGGACTATTTAAAATAAATTATTATTTTTATTCCTTTATATCACCCCTAATATCCCTATTATTCAATTATTGTACAATAATTCTTCGTAAATTAAGTATTTAATTTTTTCCAATGCATTTCTCCCCATCGTTCTTTTCATTATTTTCCATTGGCCCATGATTTTTTGGTTTGAAAATATATAGGTGGGATTAAGTGAGATAAAACCCCTGGAATCATGTTGGATTAATGAATGATATGGGGATGATGATTTGAAGATGGATTGAGATGGGTTATAGGATGCATGTGAGCGGTCTATGGATCTGGGATTCAGAGTGGTGATGGTAGAAATTGTGAGATGTATTGGGTGGTTCTTCATTCATTGTGTGGGTGGATGAATTCCATTTTATGGCCACTAAATGCTGTAAAATAAACTACGGGAGTTATTACCTTTGATTTTGGAAAATTCTTAATTGGCGAGTGAGAGGAAATCATGGTGGAGAGGCCAGATCTAGAAAACAGCATATAGAACATGATTTTCTATGGAATACATGACTACACGACATGTAGGCCAACAATAGACATCATGTATCCCCTGGAAGTTGTGTTAGGCTTTTGAGGAAGATAAGGATCACACACCACGTGTGGTAAGGTCCCAAACACCATGTAACCCTACTCTGGTGGATAATTCATGTTCCAGCTTCACATGACCAAGAACCCTTACGGGAGGATACATCATGGATAATGGAAATTCATGGGAAAAGGATGGTACCTTATCACGGTCAAGTACATGGGCTTGACTTGACAAACAAAGACATGACTAGGAACACATGAGAATGCCTTAGGTTTCTAAGAAACATAATATAAGCACCCAACATTCTATGTATGGTTACATAGCTTCCAAGAACTAACCATGGGGGAATATGGCCTAGAAATAGAGGAAGGCCGCACATTTTTTGGACCCCATACACACCATTAACCCTTATAAGAAACTTCCACCTTATGTATCTCATTCGTTTGGACTCAGATTTTGGATCATAATTAGACAATCCTAAGTAGTTTTCCATGATTAACGTGATGGTAACCTTCATAGTGGCTTTCAATATTTGAATTGATATGATCCAAGAATGACATTTGTTTAGGATATGCTTGATGATGTTAATCATCTGGAAAAAACATAATAGAGGGTTTGGGGTTGAAACCCCCCTATAGCACTAGGGTGTAGGTCCCTCATACTCCTTGTAATATTATGACTAGACCCCCCCCCCCAATGTACATGTGAGTGGATCCTCTGCCTATTGATTAAAACCCCCAGATTCACTTGGGAGTGTGTCCTATATCGATACATACCGATTATTCCCTCTATTTTATTAGGGAACAGTTTCTCCATTTAATTGAGTGGCACCACCAAATATATTAGGTTGCGGTTCATCTTCCCATTGACTGGAATTCACATGACACACAGGGGAGAGGTTCTTCTATCAATATACTGAGTCATGCCCTCTTATCCTACCAGGGTGCAGCTCCTCAATCTGTCGAGTGTGATCCCCATAACCTTCAAAGGAATGTTCCCTCTTTATATATAAAATTGTTCCCCTTAGGCCATGAAGGAGTGTTGAGGTGTGGTTCCTACTCATGAATTATTTGGATACACATGTGAGGTACTCGACATCAATGATAGACTCCTGTGAGAGTAGATCTCTTTATCTTCGATATGGGTTTCTTTTTTAGCATATATACGTACATACATATATATATATATATATTGTTGGGTTTTATTTTATTATTTCTTTTGGTTGACCGAACTACTTCTGTCATATCTTCAATTTCACCCATTTAGTTTTTGGGGTGCCCTACTGAGTATGTATATACTCACATGTGCATGGTATTTAACTACACGTGTTGTGTCTTATGCAGACAATAGAGAGATTTGTGGTGATTTCAGTAGAGCATAGGAATAATCTAGTTCATAGAATATGTATGGTGGTCATTCATAGAGATATGGATTCTTTCCCTATTTCCTTTCATTTGTTCTAGTTTATTTTCAAGTTGGGACTTCTTTTCTGGTTGGGCATTTATTTTTACCCTTTTTACATTGGTTGTATTAGGTCTTACTCTCATGTATTTCCAAGAGGTTTTTCAATCATCATTTACCCTAGATATTGATTCTCTTTATTATTATACCTTTGAATTGTTTCATATAGATTATTGGTTGTTTGAATATAGGTATATTAGGTAAAGGCCTTCAATTTTATGTTATGCCTTCTCGATGCGTGTCACCAACCCCTAGCATATTGGAGGTGGGATTAAGGTTCTTTCTTAATACCATTTGGCCAGCAAGGAGGTTCATAGTGGTTCAGGTCATTACATTTGGAAATTAGGATTTTTAACAAGGAATGAAAAATTTATCTCCCATGTTAACATGATCCATAATAGTTCTTTTTATAATACTCATCAATAATGTTATGTAGACCATTTCCCAACATAATTTTAGTTTCATTATTTTAATTTTAAATAAAATATGTCATAGGAATGAATTATGATTCTTATTTAGTTATATATGAAATTAAATTCATAATTCATAATTCCTATCGCACATAATAATTAGATATACTTATTCTCACAGCAGGAATTTATTTCCAAAAATTTATGAATTTAAAAAAAAAATTCTTATGAAATGAGGAAAAATTATATGATAGGAAAATTTACTAATAAAAAAAGGTTGTTTAAAAAATTTCCTTCAAAAAAATTTAACTCAATTAGAATTAAATCATCAATAGCATGATTTTATAGAGAATATTATAGATGAAATAATTCTTGGAAATTATAATCCATTAGACATGTCTCAGAAAAACATATTAACATGTTTCCGAATTTAATTAATTTTCATGTATTTATCTTTAATTTAGAACTAGAATAGTGTATAATGGAAGGTATAATAAACATTTTATAATGAAAAGAGTTGTTAAAGAGTACATTTTTAATATTATAAATTAATTTATGAATAAAACAAATTATAAGGGCCACACTAAACACATTAAACATAATTAAAAGTTTAATTCAAATTAAAATAAAATCTATTGAAATGATTGATTAACCATTATAATTTTTGACTACCATAAGGAAAAAATAGAAAGGACATAAAACAAAACATTTGTTTTAAAACCAGAAAAAAGTATTCCTTGAAATCCAAATATTAAAATCATTATAAGAATCTAGAAACTTTTAAATAGTAATCTTTTAAATAACCTTTCAAAAATAATTTCATTGGAAGCTCGAATTTTTTTAATCAAATGAAAAAATAACAATTAATAAAACCCCTTGAACTAGTTAAAATTTAATTTTTAAAATTATCACAACCATTACTAAAATATAACACTTCATTTATTTAGAAACAAGGTGAATCAGGTTCCAAATAAATGAATGAAAACAATGGTAAACATCACTTCACATACTATCACACAAAAATAAGTATGTTTTAAAAATTATTAATAATAGAGTATCCAAAATCATAAAAATCAAGGGAATAAATCAACCACACCATGATTTTGTACGTTTTGAGTGGCTATGTATCTCCCACATGGATGTAGAATGTGTCATAAAATAATTCTTCTTAATAGGATTAGTTTTCCTTCTCTTTATATGCATGATGATATAACATACATTACCAACACGAGAAAAATCCTTAATCATGGTACCATGTAATTTATCCAAATTTATTTAATTAGGTTTTTTTAATTCCAAATTTCACCGTATTTAAATGAATGAGAAAAAATATAAAATTTATGAACCTTTTTTAGGTTTCTAAACTACAAGTAGTATCACATCACTTGATTTTTCAGTAATCTCCAAGTCCATGTGTCAGACTATAGGGGGCATTAGATCCCATGCCCTACCCAATCTCCCTAGAATATATCATGAACCAAGATCAACTAATATTGTTTCCCAACCAACACATTGAATCCCTATAGTGACTAACTCCATTCTAAATCATATCTCTTAACCATCATCTTTTATACAAGTATTTCATGACCCCCCCTCCTACATTATTACCCCTTTTTTTATAACAGTGAAGATAATGAGTGACCCCTGAAGCCCGCCTCTAGTAGGCATTGGGTTAGAGACTAGCACCAATCTAATAAACATGTAATGGGAAGTATTTACCTCATTAAATAAATTTAGGTTAACATATAAGGGTATAAACACCAATTAACATCACCTCATTTTTGACAAACCAAGATCCATATAAATAAATGTAAAAATGAATTTCATGTATTACATAAAGAAATATACAAAAAAAAATCAAAACCAATCCAAAGTATCAACTCCAAACAACCACTCTTGATCCAAGCTATCTTAGAAAATGTTGGTCCCAAAAACCATCCTCATCACATGAAGGATGTATATATATGGGTGATCATATTTTTTATACATAGTAGGATACTCATTAGGACCTCTCATTAAAATGTGGGAAAAGTATTATAATGATATATTGAATAAAAACAGAACCAACATACCCATATTTGGTAAACTAACCATTCATGGACTCAGTAATAATAGTATTCAAGTATATTAAAAAAATATTACATTAAAATAATAATAGGTACCCCACAACCAATTCCCCACTTATTTTATTCTGGCACACCACAACATCAATCATCCTTTGATCTCAACCATTCCTACACTGTTTTTATTAAGTTAAAACATGCCAAACCTAAGTGTTTTAATGTTCAACATCTCATTATTACATCAAATAAAACCATATATCTCTTCATCATGTCATATCCACATCTCATCCACATCCATAACCTCAGAAATTGAGAAGTATTGTATTTTGAACATGAATGAAATAGAACTCATTCCCTCCTTTTACAATGAATAACCCCTGCTATAGAATAATTATCCCATCATCACCACATCATTGAGTAAAACACATGTCACTCCCATACCATACATTACCATAAAAACCTTTGGCTATCAAAACCTATACAATGCTAAACGGGGAGCAGGGAAGAGGGGTAGTCATCCATCTTTCCTCACCAACATGGATTCTTAGGGACACTTCTAGAACTAAAACATTAGCTTTGATATAAAATATTCAACTGTTGTGGGGTGTGTTTAGAAATCATAATAAAATACATAGATAGATATATTCACAAAATTTCCATCATGGGACCATATACAAATAGACTTTAAAATGTGTTTATTCAACTATTTCATCACCACTACATATCAACATATTTTACTACTTCTATACCATAATCTATCAAAAAACCACAAAAAAAGTCATGTAATCCATATGTGGTTCCATTTTAAACATTTATTTACCCAATATGAATTTATATTCATCATCCATTGCAAGGTTAATCAATCCATTTCTTTCCCATAATAAAATACTTGTCATTATTAGTCACCACTCACATTTATTACCAACTATTATGAATTTATTCATGTATTTATATATTAATTACTTATTATAGCTATTTATTTCTTGTCATTATGCTTCTACATATTTAATTAATATCCCATAGTATAATATTTCTTCCAAAACCCAAATTTAATAATTATTAATTCATCCCATACCACATTACTAGAAAACAATAATCAATCATCCATCAAATATCATAGATACTACCTCACTGTAATAATCACAAAATATATTACTACATATTTATACTATAATGAAGAATATTAACATCATTCAAATCCTGATTATCCAAACATACTAATAAAGTACTAGATATAATTATTATTTGATTATATAAAGTGATCCCAGTATAGAAACACATCAGAAACTCATATTTTTATTGGAAACAATGTTACAACAATCAAAGGGATCACACAAACAAGAAATACATACATTAGATGTTTATTTAAATTTAGAAGGATAAAAACAACATATATATTCTGGTTTCCACTTTCCACTTTATTCTAATAAATAATTTCATCTCCTTTTTCTATTATTTCATTGTATATTTATTTATTTTCATTTATGATATTATCAGTAGAAAACCCTAAGAAATAAAAAATAAATTTTAATAAAATATAGGAACATTAATTCATTCTTTATTTACATCTTCTTATTTAATTTATTTTTATTAAGAAATATATTGTTAACTACACATTAAAAACAAAAATAATAATAGTCTAATAATTTATGAAAAATAACAATGAAAATTTTAGGGTCCTCTACCTAATGGAATAATATTCATGAAAGTTTCACACAACAATAGTAGAGAGAGGAATGCATGCATGCCTACAAAATCATGTGGAAAGGATTCCAATTATGGAAGAACAACCATAGATCTGGAATGAGGAATTTAAAATCACCCATGTTCTATAAAAAATGAAAAACCACTAATGGAAATGAAATAATTTTTTTAAATGAAGATATCATATATTAATTCATTCTCTCTAACATTTCCATGTAAATCACCCAACAAATTCTTTTTTTATTCACAATAGTATTAGTTTGATTTTTATTTTCCCCACACAATCAATTTAATATCCTATAAAATATGAAGTCAATGATTTTAATCCATTTTAATTGAATAAAAAATTAATCCCATGATTTATATTTATTATTTCTATTTATTTTCATTAAATTTCTTCAAATCGAATGAGTGGTGGGATAAGAAAAATCATGTATTTATACTCTTAAATGGACACCTACATGTTATATGGGGTCTCTGTTTAAGGTTAACCTAATTTACCCTAATACAGAATGATGACATACACATGAGACTTGAAACCCACCCTAATATGAGTAACTATCTTTACACTAGCTTACTAACACACGAGGAATGGACTCAACTATACCCCTATATAGTGGTATAATAATCTATGATACCGATAAATGATATTCCAAATCAATCACATGTGAGATAAGAAAAATATTATTTACCTTCATGCATAACTCATAGGTTACCCCTGGCCGCCGCCACGACCTCCACCCCAATGTTAGTAAAAATACATCTATTTTTTGACCCACCACATAGAAGAACATAATGCAAAGGTCCCTATACTCTCTATTTTATCCCTTTTTATGTACTCATACTCAAAAATCCTAAATTAACTAACACACCCAATTCTCTAGGAATTTTAACTTCGCCATTTATAATTGGTGGGTTCCATAGGAAAAACACCTTATAAAATTGTCTCTCTATCCATTTCACTCCTAATGGTTCACCCAACACTATGCCTGAAACTCCAAAAAACTAACCCCCTTCAAATAACCTAAACAAAATTACATAGACTAATGTCACAAATCTAGGGAACTCAAAATAGATATCTCCATGCCTAGTGATATAGTGTGTTATACAAAGAAAAATATAGATAGGTATGAGGAACTCTGCTCCCTTACATTAGATACCTCTCAAACTATTCATATACATAATAATTTAAAAAGAAATCCTAAAATGGAGAGATAAAGTGGATATAAACAACCACCCCATCATATACCTCTTATAATCCCCATTATAAACAAATCATTACCACCACTTAAGAATAATGATGTTCTTAAAATGTTTGAAAACAACCACCATGACACTCCTGTGGAAGATTCATCTCAAACCAAAACATTACAACCATGAAGTATCAATGTATAATATTATATCAGAGGTTCAATGATTTCATACAACTGTAAAATCCACATAAATTTCACTCACACAAAATAATGTAAACACGGATAACACTAGAAGACTCAACCTTCAAATTTTATTAATAACCATTGATTATTATTTCCATGTAAATTAGGTGTGGATTGAAGATATTTCATCACCCCAATTTTATATTAAGAAATAGTTATTTTCATTTCCAAATTTAATTGTTTATTCTTTTATATATGTTTATAAAAATTGTATATTCACAACAACAATTCATAATCACCACAACAAAAAACATCTTGGAAACCAACCACTTGACATTTATTCCAAACATAAGATATATACTTTTAAGGTAATGGTTTTATTTAAGAAAAAATATCATGTTATCCAATTATTAGGGTGGTCATGTATGGTCAATAAGATATATTTTTCAATAAAAACAGATTTTTTTTCAAAAACATAAAACAAATAGTGCATAAAGTTCCATTATTAAATTCCTTAAATAAATATATAATATTAATCATGTTCTTCACAACAAAAATTTCATTTATTCATGCTCTAAAATGAAAATATAGACCTACTTCATATTCTTATATAATTATTGAGATGCTCAAATTAAATATTACATAATCAATGTAACACATAGGCGACATGCTTTTATGTTTCAAAGTAAAACTATATATACACTACCTTAATGATTCATTTTTTCATGCACAACTAGCATTCTTTAACCACATTAAAATCAATGAAAAAAATTATTTCAAGGTACATAAGGGATGAAATTTCTTTAAGTGTCACTTAATTTATATATGTTACCCAATTCATGTTTTACACTTAATTAAAACATTGTATAATAAATCTTATAGAAATTAAATTCATAAAATTTCTAAATTATGATGTATGAAATGCAAAAACTATTAGTCCTATAAGTTAGAATACTCTTATAGTAATTTTTTTATAGTACTCATCGATAATGTACCATTTCTCAATATAAAGGTGGTGTAAATAATATAATTCTAAATATAACATGCCTTTATCATGCCTTGTGAATTTTCTTAAGTAATATATGAAATGAAATTAATTTTACATAATTCATATTCTGATCTTGAATTAGATTTAATTATACTCACAAAATGTATTTTTTCCTATTATTTTCAAATATTACAATTTTAATAATATAAAATAGGGAAATATTTCATCGTAACAATCATTAACTAATAAATTGTGATGATTAAAATATTTTCTCCAATATAATTATACATAATTAATAGAAAACATCAAAAGAGTTTTTTAATGGAAATATTTTAGAATAAATTACTGATGGAAAATATATTCCTTTTTTCATGTCCCATGGAAATAAATTAACATGCTTTCAAAATTTGGTAATTTTCATGTGTTTTTTCATTATTTAAGACTATTATGATGTATCATGAAAATTGAAATAAACAATATATCATGAAAATAGCTTTAAAAAGTAATATAGATACCCAAGGTAAACATATCATTATATTAAAAAATTACTACACATTAAACATTCAATCTCATAATAATAACATAGTACTAAGAATGGAATTTTTCATGTCTGACTATTATATCCCATGACATTATCATCCAATAAAACTTGTTTTTATACTATAATAAAATTTTATTTTAATTTTTTTAACATCTCCGACAAATAATCTCTACATAAAACTTTCTTCAATAGATATTTGTGTAAAAAATCTTAGGGAAAATGAAATAAAATAAAGTGGTGGTCTCGATCATTCAGTAAGTGTAAAACTCATCAACATTCCACAATGTATTAGATCATACGAATATAATAATCCATGATAAGTGCTTAAAATATTGTTAAAATAACATGGAATAATAATAGTTATCGATAATTCATGGTATAAGGAAATATAATATCATATTGACAAACATTTACCGTGGAATAATAGTGTTAGGTAATAAAGATGAGCCATAGATCATTACCATTGTCATATGACATAGAAATGTGGAATGAGTACAATAAATCAAGACATTGTAAACAAAGAAAAATGTGATCATGTATGCAGAAAATTATGTGAAAAATGGTAAACATTATTATCTCCATGAACCATCATGTGGAAAAATCTATACATGACTACGCGCAAACACATTCACGTGAACACGGATATATTTGATCATGTCCATACAAAATCCTATTAAAAAAGATATATGTGATCATGTCAATGGAAAATAATTTAAAAAATATATATATTATCATTCCCACACACAATTTTGTGAAAAAATACAAATTTTATCCTTTCCACGCACAATTATGTCCACATATAAACATCTAAAATTCCCTATGAAGTCAGGTCTAAGAACAATCATAAAAAAAATCCATATGTGATCGATTTCATGTAAAAACATGTAATAAAAGTCATTTTGATCATTTCAACACAAAATTATATAAAAAAAATAAATTTTTTATCATTTCCAAAAACAATTATTTGAACAAATAAATATACGATCATTTCCATACACAATAATGTGAAAAAATGAATATGAAATCAGGTTTATGCCCAAAAATATTATCTCAAGATATATAGAAACATTTCCAACACATTTTAGGTCTATATATTACCCCCACCATTCACTAAACCATACATATGTGTTCCACTTGAAAAAATCATTAATCACATCATTAAGAACCCATGGAAATAAAAATAGGTTTCACAAAATTTTCAGATTTTATCACAAAAATTGACCTCCAGAATGTAAATAGTTGATACCTAAATTAAATCACCCCAAAAGACTATTCCTTATCAACATTTAGAGGTTGGTTCATGAAAAAAAAACTATATAAATAATTTTGTGAGAGATAAAGAGTATCATAATAGAGAAATCATAAAAGTGTTTTTGTTAAAAGATCTTTTAACTTTGATGTAAGTGATGAAGTAACGAGACACTTTAAAAATCCATTTTATAAAAGGTATCTTTTTAGAAATTGAAAAGAATTAATTTTAAAAAGAAATATTTATAAATAAATTTAAATAAAAAATCATGGAAAATACATAATGGTTTCAAAAGGTATATTGAAAACATTTACCTTTAAAAGGAATATTAAATAGTAGATCCTTAAAAAGATATGAAATGCTTAAAAAAGGTGAAGTGAAAAATTGGGAAAGAAATTAATTTTGAAAATAAACTGATATAATAGATCCTTATGAAAGAATTATAGTTTTTTAAAATAAATATGGACTGTAAGATGAAACATTTTATTTTTAATGGATAAAAAATCTTTTTAATATTTTGAAATACCATTATTAGAAAAATACATTTTTAAAAGCATGAGATAGATTTATTTTTAACAAGGGGAATGAAAATACTAAGGTTACATGATATAACACATAATTATATTTCCAAATATAAAGGATAAAATTAGGGTAAAGGAAAACATGTCAAGTAAAGAAGTCATCATTAAAGAGAATGATAATTATTCATAATAATGTAATTCTTTTAATGGGAAAAAATTCATCTAGGTAGAATATTTGAATCCAAACATTAATTTAATCTAGATTGAATGATAAATTTAAATATAAAATATTAATACTGAATAAACCAATCATATTAGAATTATTTTCAAGATAAAACATTATAACTCAAAGTAATAAGTTTTGAGTGACCAATATACATTAAGGCCTAAGAAATATTTTTATAAAAACCCCATGAAATAGAGATCTTGAATTTGAAATTTAAATAATAGGAATAAAATATAATTAAATATATGATATATCAAATAATATGTATACAAACTAGTTAAATGAAATTTTGTGCATAAAAATATATTTCCCAAATAAAGAAAATTTATATGAAATACCCATACCTTAATTCGTGATTTCCACTAAATTTATAAGGAAACGACCTTAAACATTACATATTCTAGTGAATTTGGACTATAAATTACATTATTTTCACATATAATCATTTATATTTAGATTTTCTTAAAACTAGATCATAACTCTTACATAATATACTCATAACATACAAGGAAGACACTTCTAATCAACATCCATTTTCCCACAATATATAACTTTTAAAATAAAACAATATTTCTTTTAATAACAAATATTAATGACATTCAAATTGACTTATTCCCTTCCCTTACCCATATTTAAACCCTGTGAAAACCATTTTAAAATCTGGGATGAGCACAAAAACCCATTTAATGTATATTAAAAGAAAAAATATGTTAGTTTAATGAAAAACATGAAAATCCAAAAAAAACATTTTCTTAAAATTAGTCCTTTTTATTCAAAAATAGCATTGCAAATTGTTTTAAAATATCTTTTTATTGACCTTTTAAATAAACATATGTCCATATAAACTCATTAGATATCATAATAAATTCATATTGGTTGTATAATCATTACTCAATACATTGGAGCACTATTTGGGTGCACCCATTGTAAAAGATATAATGGGATTACCCGATGATATTTGAGAGAACCCATCGTAAAAGATATATGAGCCTCACCTATGAGAAATAATGGGGGTCAACCCTTTGTAAATAATTTCTTGTGTACTATATCGTTAATAAAACTAATGGAAAACTATTTTAAACCCATGTGAAAAACCTTTGGGATATCAAAATACCCTTTCCTATTAAAACCCAATTTCAATACCAAAATAACTATAAAAAGTAAAGAAAATTTTTATTTGTAGAAAAACCAAAATATTATAGAGGAATTAAAAATTTAAAAAAATTTATAGTGGTGGGAAAATTTTTTGTCGATATATATGTTTAAATAAAACATTCCCTTTGTGTTTTGTAAGGAAAGTCAAAACATTCTGTATAAATTTTCCTTTTGAAAGAATTTGAAATAAAGTCCTAAATAAAATAAAATTTACCTTATAAATATTTTATATATATATATAAAATAGATAAATTAACTTAAAAATATATAAATTCAAGAAAAATTGAATTTTATTATTAAATTTAAAGTGTAATTTTTAAAATAAAGTCCCTTAACTAGATTCTAATGCTTCATGTATTTTCATTATATTCCAGAATATCAAACTTATGTTATTTTTATAATTTCTTTAGAATATTTTTAATTTTCATTATTCCATTATTTAATTCAATTCAATGTTATATATAATTACTTAGACCATTAAATTCACATCAGTAATTTTGATGATATTCACCTGATTTATGATAAATGGATTTGGTAGATTGATTATGGTCAAAGTGGTCATTATTCCACCATATGATTACTAATAATAATTAATATATAATTTTAATTTTTATACATAAATCATACTTTTAAAACCAAATAAGAAATCTGGATAAGAAAATTCAACTATATTACAATCATTTAGACAGTCGCTCATACAAATGCCTAACTAACACTTTCATTTTTCAGCAATCATTATAGACTGAAGTTATGAATTATTTTCTCATTCAAAAATGATAATAATAGAATAAATATAATATGAATCCTTAATATATATATATTATCTATGAGACATGGTGATGAAAAATAAATCACATTGTTTGGTGGAGTTGGTAGTCCACACGTACCCACGAACAACATTATCATTTTTCAGTGAATTGAATTTTAAGAAGTTAAATGATAGATTATAATTTTATAAAGGATAAATATTTCATGAATTTAATAAATAAAAATTAATTCTGTAATTAGAATAATTTCATAATAGATAGTGATGGAAAATTAATTACATTGGTTTGTGAGGCAGTACTCTACCATACACATGAATAATGGTTTAATTTTCCATTTAATGGAAGAGTGGATAAATATATTTTTTTAAATTTAAATAAAAAGACCTAATTATATGTAATATACTAGATTTATTATATATATATGGTTATTAAATATTTCAAGGATGTGTAACAAGAAATAAAATGGGCGCACTTGATTAAAAATGATACATCTTCTCGAGACAACCGCCTTTTCATAACACCCTAAGACCATTAAGGTTGGTATTATGACCTAAATTAGGCCTATACCACAAGGGGAGTATTTTTATTAATGAATTTTGGTATATCTTGGCTGAAAAAAATAGGTTTATAATTGTGATGTAAATGTAACAAAAGGAACCCTTTTATAAGAGAGGGGCGGGGCACTCTAGAATTTCACAAATTAATAAATTAATAAAAATTTATTTTCAATTCCAAATATATCCAATCTTATTTATTTTGAATATAGTGTTACTATTGATAGAAATTATCTCATACTATAAAAATTATACATGTTTTTTCAATGTATTTACCTTATCTTTTGGTTTTAACCTCTCATTAACCTCTTTCAAACTTTCCATGACACCATAGAATTTTTACACTTCAGTGGTCAATATTTTTACTATAAATGGTAAAATATCCCATAAATGGATAATGGTTGATATTATAAATCATATAATAAAGAATTGTTAAAATTTAATATTCTTTTATTTTATATAATTTAATAAAAACTTATTTATTACAATATATCATTAATGTCAACTAATAGAATTATTTGTTACTTTTACATTAATAACATCATGAAAACAACTAAAATTAGGAAAATATTATTTTAATACATCCCCAAAATTTCATTTAAATATATAAAATCTGTTAATCACATTAATTGTCTCAAATTATAATAAAATTAATTTTTTTAATATCACTTATTATATTTTTCTATTAATTGAATAATTACTACATCAGTGTTGTGTAAACATTTAAGGTAATAATTTATTTACTAAAGCTTAAAAATAAACTACCATAATGATGATAAATCATTTATCTTTCAAGTTAATATTTATAAATGAACATATCCTCTTTTTATTTCCATGATAAATATATTATAGTTATTAAAAATAAAATTATCATACTTTTTTATTTTCATTTAATATAAAATTATAATAGCAATAATCACATCTAAAAATACAAAAAAATGTCATATAAAAAAATATTGTAAAAATATGGACTAAATGGACTCGTTAAATATAATTAAGTCGTGTTTGAGGTTATTTTATAGAAATTATCATTCTTTTTTTAGATATTAATTTCCTGATTTACCCTTATCTGAGGTAATAAAAATTAATAAGATTACTATTCATTTTAACTAAAAATAAAATAGTCATTTTTACCTAATTTGAACATTATAATTCCAAATATCTTATCTTGTTTTAAGAATTAAAATCACATAATTATTATAATTTAATTCAAAATCATACAATAAAATGTGATAAAAAACGTTTTTTAGAAAAATAACATTTTAAAATATAAAATAATTTATACTAAATTAAAGAAAAAATCTATTTAAACACATATTTAGAAAACTTTAAATCAAATTTAAGTAGTTTAATTTTAGAACTAATCCAAAATATAATTTTACATTATAAATACTTAAAATAAAATGCAAATTTTAATAAAAATTATAATTATTCAATATTAATTAAAAACTAATCTTTTTATAAAATTATAAAAATTATATTAAGATAATTTTACCTAATAAATCAAAAAAAATATTTTTTCAAAAAAAATTCTAAAATGTCTAAAAACTAATTATAATATTCACTCATAAAAATTAATAAAACTCATTCCTAAAGAAAACATGTTATTGAATAACAAAATGTCTTTAGTAAAAAATTAGTGATTATTTAAAAATGATTAATTAACAAATTAGAAAAGATCCTACCATTCTATATTTCATAATTTGGGTAATACTATTATTTCCCCCCAATTTTTCGAATTGGCTATAATGGTCACATTTAATTAATAATAATTCAACTTTCTTTTAAGATTAGTGTTGTGTATCTTATATGTTATCAAATACAGTGTTTCTTTTTAAAATATCAAGATATTACATCCCCCATAATAAATTGAATCCTCAAAATATTAACTTTTGTTTTGTAACCTCTATTTTACCTTTCCAAAAAACATTTTTTAAAACCCACATCAAAATAATGTTTAATAAAACATCCTCATGAAAAGAGAGAAAGGGAAGTATAAAGATAATTTGAAATAAAACATATTAGATTTCCAAATTTGATAATATTAGCACGAATGGGAAATATTGATATGGAAGAAAACCTGACCACCCATGTACTAATAGATTCTGATAGAGAACATTATCAGGAAAAAATCATCCATCAGAAAACTATAAATCATGGATGGGTTAAAGAATTTTTATTTCATGGTAAGAATAGAAAATGGATATTGGTTTCTTAAAATAATTTTCCTAGATTTGAGGAATTATTTTACTTCCTAAACTATGAACATAAAAACATATACATACTTTTTAATAATAATTCTTGAATCAAAATTTTTGTTTTTTATTTTTCTTTTTTGTTTTGGAAATCAAAAACACTTTATTAAATACTAAATTAATACCTCTTTCATGTCCAATGTATATTATGAATGATTTTTTAGAAAACACATATGTTTTACCAAACATATAATTAGTTTTAAATTATCATGGAATATAAATATACTTTATTCATTTCAATTATCATTATGAGCATAGATCCGATAATGATCCGATTCTAATTAATCAAACCGAATTTAAATGAATTATATATATTTTTTCTTGCTGACTAAATGTTTTATAATAGAACTTGACATCAGAACTAATAGCATCAAAATCATACTCATAAATGAAATTTTAATGAAATTATATAAGGAAATCCATCACATTTATCTAAATCTCAATTGTGAATATTGAAAAATATATTCTATTGTAATGGAATAGATTTTAAATTATAATGTTATAAGACAAAATGATGTCAAAAATTATATTGTGATATGACTTTTGAAGATCCAGTTATCCAAGTCCATCTGAAAAACTCGGAGAAAATATGACCTTTAGAGGATCAAGATTTCCATTGGATGCTTGGATATAAATACCTAGCCATTTGAAAATTTTATAATAGGATAGAGGAGATGTTGAGGGAATACTCTATTGATCTTGTTGTTGTGAGAGAACTATGAAAATTGTTCGAATCAATAATAGCTTGTTCTTATACATTTTAAATAGTTTAGAGTCTTTTATTTTCTTAATGAATTATTATCCATTTTCCTCATTAAGAAATTTTTAATGTAATTTTTTTATACATTTGATTGTGAATACAATTGTGAGGTTCTGAGGCTAGGATGATGGAGATAAAATCTGATTGATCAAGGTTTTGTAGGGATAAAAAGATAGAATCTAATCCAATGGATTTTTGTCAGCAAAGGATAGGCAAAGAAACAATATTATGTTCTTATCCAGGGATTTCTTTTCCAAAGAAAGATAGAATTTCTTATAAGTATAAAACATGGGACCTTTAGACAAGGTTTATGTCTACCTTACTTATGAGGTTAAATGTTATTATTTCTTTTTAAATATAAGTCATTATTATATATATTTTACTTGTTTTTAAAAGATATTTTAATTATATTATTATTTATATGTTTACATTTTATCATAATAAATAACATTAAAATAAATCCATTCTATATTACTTAACCAGATATACTATAAATCGAAGACATTCTAAATTAGTCATATCTATCTTGAATATGATCAGTTTACTCTGATTTGATTGAATCCTTAGTGATTATTATTCATATAAATTGATATAATTGTATCCATTATGAATGAAATATATTCATTTTTATAAAAAAAAATACCCTAATATTATCATAACCAAGATGATTATGATACATAGATAAAATTGGACTGGGGTCCCAGTCTGAATCAAATCCTATTTCTTAAAGAGGTTTTGTTAATTGTTTTAGTTTAAAATATTTTAATCTAAGGTTTTTAAAACTAAAGTTTTCCCCCAATTGTAATAGATCCATCTATAATAAATTCTTTGGTCTAAATAACAATATTATTATGATTGTATCCAAAAATTTGTATTATAGTTTGATTCCACTACGCATGTACTTGATGAAATTTTTTATCTCCATTTCATTTCCAAGCCTATTTTAATTTTATTATAAAATATTTGTTTATAAAACTATTTTATTTTAACATGTATTGTGAAAAAGAATTTTTGTATCTATTTTCGAATGATGTAAGGACTTAATATTTGATCTATAGACAATCTCAATCGTAACAGACCACTAATTTTATATGGTGCTGGTTATAAATATTGGTGGGATACAATGAAGAATTTTGTGACCAACATAGGAGTAGATAATGATTTTATGTTTAATGGGGATTATAAATTACCTAATAAGGATGTTACAACTTTTATTAATCTAGAGAATATGGAATATCAGTTGAATTACAAGGTAATGAACACTTAGTTATGTTCTATGAATATATATATATATATATATATATATCCATATTTCTTCTTATAAGGTTGCTAATAGTATTTATAAGAAGTTATAGGTTACACACTTTGGAATTCCAAAAGTGGTTGAACCTAAAAGAGCAATTCATAGAGCCTTTTATCATGTCGTTGAATTTTTACAAGGTGAAATGGTTTCTAATATGGATCAAATATTCATGATTATTATTAATAGTCCGTAATCTATTGGTGAAAATGGATTAAATGATGAAATTATCATTCATAAAATCATTGATAGCGTGACATATGAATGATAATCTATGAGGATAGCTATTGATGAAACTGGAATGGTTGGTAATATCACTCTTAATGAATTTCTTGGTACTTTTATGCTGTATAAAGGTAGATTAAATAGGTATTATAGGAAATTCATGAAAAATAATGGAGTTGTTGCTTTCAATACTACTATAATTTCTTATAATGATCGGACACTGGAAAAGGTTGTAACATCTTCAAGAATGAAAAAGGTTGTTGTCCAATTAGATTCTAGTGTTTCTAAACTTTTTGAGAATGAACTAGCTATTCTTGATCGAATCATGTAAAAGATAGTTGGTAAGAATGATTTTTAGTATTGTTACAAAAAACGTTACAAGGATAGAAATGATAAGAAAGATTTTGAGGTTACTTTATATGAGTGTAAAAAATATGGACATTTCAGACCTGATTCTATAAGGATCAAAAGAAAATAAAGAAAGGAAAGGAATAATAATATAAATTGGAAAAATCCTTACAAGTCATAATGAAAATAAGTTTTGAAATATAATTATTCTTCTATTGATAGTGTACGATACTCCTTAGATTATTCGTTTGATAATGAAAATTCAGAACATAGGAATATTTCTCTCTTTTCTCAAATTACTTCTGAAAATAAATATTTTATAGCCATGGTACATAATACAAAATCCTAAACTAATTTTTCTTTCAATTAATACTACCCTGATGATAAAATTATAAATCCTTGGATTAAGAATCTTCCTCATTATAGGATAATACATTACTATCATATGATGAAGTATCTAATTTTTTAAAACATCTTGAATGAGAAAATTGAAAAGTTTGTAAAAAACATGACAAGGAAAATTATTTAATAATTATTTTAACTAAATATGTTTCATGTCATTCAAAATATATTTATATGAATATTTTTGAAAAATATAATATTTCAAAATATTTAGAAAAAGTAATTTGTGAAAAGGATTTATTACAAACTAGTTTTGAAAAACTTAATCATTAAAACATTACTCAATAGGATAAGGATTTAGTTGATAAACTAAAATCTAAAATTTCTTCTTCAATTAAATTTTTTTCACACCATACTTATAGAAAGGAACGTTTTGATAATATGTATAAAACCATTTCTTAGGGAACTAGTTTCATAATTGGTCATACCAATAAAAAACTAATTTTTGTAACAATTACATTGTTTAGAAAACTATTCCCTTTTGCAAGAAATTTTCAATGTTGAATAAATAAGAAAAAAATAATTGTTTCCTTAATAAAGATAAATCTCTAGTTTTCAACAAATCCTATTTTTCAAAACAAATTTTTATTCCAAAAAATTTACCTGCTTATATTGCTGGACCCAATAAGGTTTCGGTTCTAAAAACCTAATGGTTTTGTTTTCAGAAAAAAAACAATGTTCCAACAACAAGAGTATTTGGTATAACATTATTAGGTGTTCTAGACATATGAATGGACATAAATATTTATCTTAAAATATTATCATAGTTAAATTTGGAAAGTTAGATATAGAGATAATGTTCAAAGAGTGATTAACGATATAGGTAATGTTTTTATTCTTGGAAAAACATTAATTTCAAATATTTTATTTGTTAAAGGACTTAAGAAAACCATATTAGAATAATTCATTTATGTTATTGAGGCTACAATGTAAATTTTTGGAATGATAAATGGGTAGTACACAATTACAAGTATGAATACGTTCTGTCATCCAATCGGCATGAGAATATTTATACACTTAACTTAGAAGGCATTAATATTCATGATATTTCATTCAATAGTGAAATGGAAGATAAATCATGGTTATAGAATATAATATTAGTACACTGAGAAACTATAAAATTTTTTAAGTTGTCTATAAATATAATTTTTAAGGATCTGTAGGATCTTTTGTTTTATTCATTGAAATTTTATGACCCTAGTTAATATGTTAAGAAAACAAAGTCTGTATTTAAATCTATTACTGAAGTCTTAATTTCTAATGTTTTACAGTTAGTAAACATGGATTTATTGGTCTTACACAATCTAGATGTATTGGAGGCAAGTATTATATATTTTTATCAGTTTATAATTACACTAGATACACACAGGTTAATTTTCTAACAAACAAATCTAAATTCTTTTATTATTTTAAAACTTTTTTAGCCAAAATTAAATATGAGAAAATCTTTCCCTTAATAACTATTCATAGTGATCATGGTGGAGAATTTGTAAAATCCAATTTTGACACATTTTTTAGTAAGAAATTCATTATACAAAAATACTAATCTCTTAGAACTCCTCAATGAAATGGAGTTGTTGAAATAAGAAATTGTATTATTTAATAAATAAAAAGAACCATGTTGATTTAATACTAAATTACTAAAAAAATCATCTTAAGTGGTTAGTACTGCTTACTATACTATAAATTGAGTTTAAATTTTAACCTTTATAATTAAAACCCCATATGACTTATGGATGGGCCAAAAACCAAAATTTTGTTAGATTAGAGTGTTTTGATTAAAAGTAATCATCTTGAATACAAAATAAAATTTAAACAAATTTACACCAAAATTCAAAGAAGGTATATTTTTAAGTTAATTCACTACTTTTAAGGCTTATAAAGTTTTTAATAAAATTATTGTACTGTTAAAGATACAATACATGTTATTATTGATGAAACTGATCCATTTGTTTTCAAAAAACCCCATCCTATATCCCCAAACATGTTTTCAAAAACAAATTCAAAACCATTGATAGAAATATTTCCTTATAAGGAAAATACTCAGGAAATAGTTCCTGATTTATTTACTTAAGAATATTTTATACCATATGTTGATGAATTGGTTTTAAAAAAACCAAGTCAATTATTTATTTGTAATTATCATAGTGGTAATACTATTGGTGATGTTAGTCAACCTATTAGATATTGAAATTCATTAAGAAATGAAATAGAACATGTTGATTTCCTTTCTGATTTTTAACTTACGAATTCTTATGAGGCCTTATGTGATAAGGACTGGATTCAGGAAATACCTGATCAGCTAAATGAATTTGAAAGGAACAAAGTATGGACCTTGGTTGAAATACTTAAAGAAAACTCTATAATTGGAATAAAATCGGTTTTCAGAAACAAATGTGATCAAAATGGGATTATCATTATAAATAATATAATAATATTTAAAAAAGGATATAACCAACAATATGGAATATACTATGAAGAAACCTATTTATCAGTATCTATAATCGAATCTATGGGTATTTTACTAGACTTTACATCTATATTTAAAAACAATTATGTCAAGGGTAACACATATCCAACATTTTTTATAAGTATAATTTAAAAAGATATTATGATTGTTAAAATATTTGTTTATGAAATTTTATTAATATAAAATCCATAATCTTCCACAGATTACTTTGTGAATCTAATGAATTCTGAGATTGAGATGAGTATAATGGGTAAGATGATATTTTTCCCTGGTTATGAAATTTCTCAAATACTATAAGGTACTTATATATCCCAAAATTGTTATATAAAATATCTTCCAAAAAACATGGTTATGACAACACCAAAAATTGTTAGTAATCCAATTGGTACCTAAAATATAGATGATCTTGATGAGGATGGGAAAACAGTTGATCAGAAAACTTTTATAGGTATGATAGTAATTATAACATACATAAAAACTAGTCATCCACACATAATGTTTTCTATATTCTTATGTTTAAGGTGTTAATAAAATCAAATGGAAACTCATTTAAAAGTTGTAAAATGAATTGTTCATTATCTAAAGGTATCAATGAATTTATAACATTCCTATTATTCTGGAAATTATTTTTAACATAAATTTTTTTCAGATTCTAATTTTAGTGGATGTATAATGGATGGAAAAAATAATTCTGGAACTTTTCATTTCCTAAAAAATTTATTAGTTTCTTGGCCTTTTATAAAACAACACTCAATATAACTTTCCACCACTGAAGCCAAATATGTAGCAGTTGGAAGTTAATTTTCTCAAGTGTTGTGGATGCAACACAAATTTACTGATTATGGCATGAGTTTAACTAAAACTAAAATACTCTCTGATAACACAAGTGCCATTTCCTTAATAAATAACCATAAAATCACTCTCATGAAAAACAAATAGATATTAGGAATGAATTTATTTAGGATCACACACTTAAAAGAGATATCATTTTATATTTTATCAGAATACGAGAACAACTTGCAGATATGTTTTACAAAACCATACCATCTAAAAGATTTTAATACATTAAAAAGTATAGGATTATCAATGTAAAATTATATTACATAAATAATTGATTTTTTACACATATCCATACATTATGTTACTCCTTTTCATAAAGGGAATACATATGTTTTTTATTTTTGAAATTTTTTAATTTTTTCAAATTTTATTTTTCAATAAATATTAAGTTTTCTAAAAAATTAATGTTCATGAAAAACTCTATCATAATGAGTTTTTCGGACTTGAGTAATATATAATGTTTTCCGAACTTAAATATTTCTCAAATCAGATTCGGAAAACTTATTATATTTCATTTTCCGTTTAAATTTTTCATATTCAAGTTTTCATTGAAATTTTTTGAATTCATATTTTAATTTTACCATATTCAAGTTTTCATTTAAATTTTTAGTATTCATGTTTTCATTTATTTATATTCTAGTTTTCATTTCAATTATTCGTAATAATATTTTTATTAAAACTCTTGTACTATTTTTTAAAACTGGTATATTTAACTATTTTGTTAATTTAAACTATCGTAATATATTATTTTACAAAATTAATGAGAAAAAATTATAATAAAAATTATTCCAATATGAAATATATATAATTTGCATTAAATTTATTCCATAATTATCTGTTTTTTCCATGATGGTTCTTATTTTTTATATTCATGATTTGTTTTCAATTTGTATCATATTCACCCAATTTTATAATAAAATTTTTTTAAACCGCAATAATTTATATTCATTATTAAATCCTTATTTGTATAATTTATCAATCATTAAAAGAGTTGGTTTGAATCTCATTTTTTCAAAAAATTTGTAGATCAAATGTCACATGAAATCAGCTATATAAGGATGAACCCCCCTCCCTCGTGTCCAACATCAGTTATCGATTATTTATTACTCAAATTGTTTCCTAGTTTAGCTATCCAAGATTGAATTATTCTTCTTGTTAGAATATTCTGTATCAAGTCCCAAAATTATGGCACCTGTTAAGGATTACAACAAATGGAATGTTTTCTCATAATGGTTAATAGAGAAATCTTTTATGAAATTTATGACTTCTCTCAAAGGAGGTAAATAGATTACCAAGGTTAGTGATAATTATTTATTAAACAAACAAAACCTAATTACGAATTTTTTTATTTGAATTTGGTTTGATATTTTTTTGCCTCTATAATTTATTTTGAATAAGATGAAAAATGGATGTTTTAATTATAAAACTATGAGAAATGATACAAAAAATATATAGGTAATCTATAGGCTTCATAGGTATTTCAGTACAAGGTGATTCCTTTTTTCCATCACATAAACTACCTTATTACAAGGTTATGCTTAATAAAAAAGTGGTGAAGAGTATTTATGTATAAATATCTTGTTATCTAAAAATTTTAGAAGAGGATATATGGGACACTAAGTGAACACACTTCTGATATTGTTATTGAGCGAGAGCTATGAAATTTTTCTAGAGCATGAACATCTTGTTTTTAGAATTTTATAATTGTTCTGAGTATTTTTTTTCTTAAGGAAACCATGTTCAGGTTGTATCCTTAAAAAGTTTATTTTAATTTTTTTGGGCGTTTGATTGTGAATATGATCATGGGGATCCGAGGATAAGAAGAAAGAGATATGATATTCTTGATCAATGTCTTGTGGGGATAACAAGAAATAATCTAATCCATCGGATCGAGGGATGATGAGTATAGGAAAAAATATAATTCAATCATTAATTTGAGGGATTTACTTATTAATAAAATATAGGCTTCATTTCTTGAAATTATAAAACAAGGGACATTTCTCCAAGGTTTGATTCTACAATACTATTATGTTTAAAATAGATTCATTCATTTTATATATAATTAATTATTATATTTCATTACTTGTTTATTACAAGTTATTTTTATTCCATTGTTATTTATTTTTTTAGATTTCATCATAATGATTATCACTACGATAAATGCATTGTGTACTACTAAATCAAAACTATTTTGAATCTGAGACATTCTGAATTAACCATATATATCTTCAATATGATTTATTTAATCTGATTCAACTAAATTTTTTGTGATTATGATTCTTTTATTTATATATAATCATATACACTTTGAATATGATATAGTCATTTGATTAAAATTGTCTCACTCTGATAATATCACTACCATTAGGATTATGATACTTAGATAAAATCAGACACAGGTCCATGTCTGAATCTGATCCTATTTAATAAAGAGGTTTTATGAATTGTTTTAGTTTAAAATATTTTAAAATATTTTTTTTAAACTACAACCCACCACCCCCTCTTGAAAAATATCAATATAGAATAAATTCTTTGATCTAAATAACTATATTATTCATATTATTATCAAATAATAATTTCATCTTTTATTCAATTTCTACCACAAACTCATCTTCTTACTCTAAATGACGAGTATCCATGATTAATTTTTCATTCTTAGAGTAATATAACAAAATTATAATAGACAACATAATAATGAATGTGATAACAATTTATTCTTCTTTAATTTAGATATTATCCAAAAAAAATCAATATTAAATTATATGATAATTCCAAAAATTAATAAAACTGTATATGAAGAAAAACTAATATCCAAAATTCAATAGTAATACCCAATGTTCAATTTAGATATTTTAATAAATAACTATCTATAAAATATTCTTATCTAATATTCAAATTCATAAAACAAATGTATTTGATCACATATTCGTTCAACATTAACATAACATTTATTTACATGAAACAAAAATCACACTTAGTGTCTCATTCCAAAAAGTATATGACAAAATAATATAATCTCAAAGATATGTTAATCGTTTTCATAAATAAACTAAATTACTATAAAGACATATTAAATACATATATGATTCTAAAATATACCTCATCCTTTATTCTTCAAATAAAATCCCATAATATTTTTTTACCTTAGTCATATAACTTTCCAAGATAGTGAACCATTTCCAAAAATAACATTAATCACATAATCACTAAATCACTTTTCAACCTCATGGTTATCTATAAAATAAAACATATTTTCCTAAAATGATTTTAATTTTTATAAACTGGATAAATTAAATAAATAAAAACAATGTTATAATAACCAATAAATCATGTAGGTTAGTGGTAGGTGATACACCCATGTCACCCTTAGGTTGTTGGTTCAAGCCCCATGACCTTATCGGATTCGACCGGTTGTCACCTAATCTTTGAGTTTCCCATTTTATTAAAACTATATAAATATAATTTTTATAAAATTTCCAAAAAATATGATTAATACCCTAAAAAATAACTATAATCATCAAATATCATATAATCTCTAAAACATTTCAATACCACTAAACTTATGTATAAAAAATTAAAATTTAATTCATCTTGGACTAACATTCTCACTTGTTAAACATAAGGGTTACATATTCTTCAAGTTTCTATAAAATATCAATAAATATTTTCAAAATTATTTTCATCCCATAAAACATAAAATAGTATTAATTATTTATAAATTTATGACCATCCTTAGATCTAGTACTACAACCTAACTCTTGAATCCCTGTATGTGGACACCTTAATCATTAAACGTTATTCATATTCCATTAACTATGCTTCATTATATTATTCACTAATAATTCATTCTTAAAATCAAATATATGAATTATATCCTTATGATTCATCAATATATACCCAAAACCTTTTTATACTTATAACATAATAAAATTAATCTTACCATAAATCTACATGACATGACTTTTATTATAACCCTATCATCATGAAGAATTATGCCCATATTCCAAAAAGTAGATGGTTATGTCCTTTTTGTAATTTTCATTTTTGAGATAGTTAGTAATGTTGGTATTTTGAAATAAAATTACAAAGATACCATGTACCATTAAATTTTTTGCAAAAATAAAATGTGTTAGAAAAATTTAAACTATTTCTTTTTAGGTTTTTTGAATACTTACAATGATGTTAAAATCAATTGAATCATATTTTTAAATAATAGTTACAATAAAATCATATTGAAGGGAAAATATAGTTGTGAAAGATCACCATCAATCCATATTTATTAATAACTATAATCTATTTAAAATAATTCCATTTAAACCTAAAATTAATTATTTTAAAAAAACATTTAGGTAAAGAAAATAAAATAGAAATTTTATAACATTTTTATACTCGAGTCCCTTTATATATCAGTTTATTTAAGTGTTTTATAATCTCCCACAATAATAACTATAATTATATATAATTCAAAAATCTTTTCATTTATATATTACATTCAACATATGATCAAACAACATCTAAACCTCTAATGTTATCTAAACCTTGTCTCTAAACAAAATTTAAGGTCTCTACCATAAACATTACATATTATCCTGACTTTAGACTAAAACTTGCTTTGTCTTCCCAAATAATAATTTTGGTTTAGAGTTTCAGAGGATTAGATCATAACTATTAAATATTAAACTCATAGATTAAAAGGTAGAAACTTCTAATTAGTATTTATTTATTTGATAATATAAAATATTAAAATTAAAAGATGATTTTTTTTCATGAAAAATATTTGAAAATTTCAACTTGACTTCTTGATTTACCTAATCCATATATAAATCCTATGAAAAAAATAAAACATTGGATGACCAAAAAAATGTCTGTAATTGAAATAGGATTAAAAAATATTCTAGTCTAGTTAAAAACATCAAAACCCAAAAAAAATTCTTAAAAACAAACCCTTTATCCTAAACAAGACTTATTTTTCCTTTAAAAATATCACAATCTAACCATTTAAAAACAAATTATTTTCTCTAAAAACACATTAGAAATAATTGAAAATTAATTTATGTTCTTCATGACATAATAATTTTAAATTTGTTAAAACCCCATTAAAATTAGAATAACCATATATTCGACATCTATATAATTCTCTAGAGAACATTATCATTAACCAATGCATTGGAGAACTATTTTAGTGCACCACTGGAATAATCTATAATGGGATCACCAAGTAATATCTTGTTAAACCCATCGTATAATCTATATTCTGCTCACCTGTGAGTTATATTGTGGCTCACCTATTTTTAAACAATATCAAAGGACTATATCATGAATTATACCGTTGAAAAAAAAACTAAACCCATTTTAAATCATTTCAAATATAAAATAACCTTCTATTCTTAAAAACACATTTCAATTAATGAAATACCCATACAAATGGAAAAATATTTTTTATTTGAAGAAATTATAGAATATTTTAGATGTATAAAATATTAAAAAACGATTATGGAAGTGGTAAAAGTCATTGTAACCATATATATTAAAATAAAACATTTGTTTTATTATTTCAAGAAAGTCATAAAATTTTGTAAAAATATTCCTTTTGAAAACCTTTGAAATTAAGTACAAATAGAAAATAAATTTCACAAAATTATATTTGTATTTACATATAATAAATCTATTAAATAACTTTTAAAAAATGGATAATGACGAAAAGGAGAGTTTTGAGGGAAACATTAAAAGAGGATTTTTCAATGAAAGTCCCTCACCTTGAGCCTAACTCATCACGTACATTACTTATATTCCTGAATAAAAAAATTATGTTGATTTTATACTTTATTTAGAACCTTTTTAAAGTTATTTATTCTTTTATTTCATTTAATTACATGTTATATAAAATTACAAAATCAATTAAATACACAATGGGTGTTTTCTTGATTTTCGACTCATATGTCATAAATGAATTTGGAAGGATGGCTATAGTCAAAGAGGTCATTATTAAACCTTATAAATAATAATTATAATTTAAAAATTAGATTTTATATTCATCAATAATACTTTGAAAACTCAACATTAATGGTGGTTAGTAAAAGTGAACAATGTTATAATCATAGAAATGGTAATATGTACATATTCATGAGTAATTTTTCCATTTTCAAATATCATTATGGGATAAAGGTAAAAAATTTAAGTTCCAATAATTACAATAATATCATAAATATCATATTAATCCTTTAAATATACAAATATATATATATCATCAATGTGATTTGGGGATGAAAAAGGAATCACCCCACTTCATGGCAGTGGTAGTCCACATATACACTTGAACGATGTTATAATTTTTCTATGAATGAAAAGGTAAGAATTTAAATGACATATTATCATTAAATAATTATTAATATTTTATCATTATCATATATAAAAATTAATTACATCAGTATAATTTATTCATGATAGATGGATATGGAAAATTAATTGAATTTGTTTGCAAGGCGGTAGTCCGTTGTACATACAAATAATGGTTTTGTTTCCAATTTGATAGAGGGGGATATATGTAAATGTTTTTATATTTAGATAACAAAAAATAAGTGTATGAAATATTTAGGTGTTAATATAAAATTATGTCTATGTAATAAATGGAGGAGGAGGAAGAAGAAATAAAATATAAATGATCGATTAAAAATGATACCTCTTCTTTAGACAAACTTCATTCCAAAACACCATAGGACGACTAATGTTGGTATTATACCCAAAATAAGTCCTCTAGAACATGGTTAGGATTGTAAAAAAAGTTATTTTTCAAGATATTGACCAAAAAAATGGGTTTTTATTGTGATGTAGAGGGAAGAATAGATTTCTATTTGTACGAGATGGGAGGAGCCCTCTTGGAATTTCTAAAAAAATTAAATTATTATAAATTAAGTTTAAATTATAAATCACTCAAAAATAATTTATTAAGAATATAGGATTAGAATATATGATAACAATATAATAAAATAAATACTATACATTTTTTTACTTTGTTTTTACAATTATATATTGGTTTTAACCCATCGTTAACCCCTTTCACACTTACCATGACAACAATGATTATTCACACATTAATGGTCAATATAGATATAATAAATTGAAAAACATCACATAAATGGACTATGATAATATTATAAAGCATATATCATTCACTTTTAAGAATATAATATATTTATTAATTTTATATCATTTAATAAAATGTTATTTATTATAATATATCATTAATATTAATTTTTTGTAATATTCGTTATTTTAAATTTAATAACATCAAGAATATTTGTAATATTTGAACAAAATATTGTAATAAATCCATAAATTTTCATATTAATCTATAATTTTTTTGTATCCCATTAAATATTTCAAACTATAATATTTTTAATATTTATAAATTCATTTATTTGGTTTTTCGATTAATTAAATATTTACCATGTTGGCATTGACTGAGTATTTAATGTAATACTTTCATAAAACAAATTGAAAATAAATTAACATAGAGAAGATAAATCAATTATATTTAAAATTAATATTTATAAAAAAACATATCCTCTAGTTATCCCCACGTAGTAAAATATTATATTTATTAAAAACAAGATTTTGACATTTTATAAATTTATTTAAATAAAATTATATAATTTTGTAATCACATAAAAATAGAATAAAAGGCCATATAACCTAATAATGGATGATTTAGGAAGAAATGGACTCATCTAATAAAATTAAAGCATGTTTTGGGGTCCTTTTATAGTGTTTTCTTTTTATTATTAACCATAATTTCTTGAATTAACCTTAATAGAGGTAAAAAAAATTACTAAGATTAGAATTCATTTTGGCTAAAAAATGAATCTATTTGAAAAAGGTGAGGAAAATGGTTTTTCTAAAAAAAATACTTTTAAAATATAAATTTTTTTTAAATTAAATTCAAGTATAAAATCAATTTCAAAAAAAATAATATGATTTTTTAAATAAAATTGAACTAATTAAATTTTAAAAATATCCAAAATATAATTTTACTTTGTTAATACAAAATAAAATTCAATTTCTTTTAAACAACAATAATTTTAACTGTCCATTGGAAAATCAGTCGTTTAAGAAAAGTTTGAATAATTCATTCTAAAATAATGTTAACATGAACAATTTATAAATGAAATAAGTTTTTTCAAATAAATTTTATAAAAATTATAAAACCTAATTATAATATTCACTCATAAAAAGAATGAAACACCTTTTTTGAAAAAAATGAATTTTTTAAGAATAAAATGAATTTTCTAACAATCAAGTACATATTTACAAATAAATAATTAATGAATTATAAATTAGTAGGGCCATTATATATTTTATAATGTGGTTAATAATATTCATTTTCAAAAATATAATTTCTATGTTATAATCGACACATTGATAAAATAATAATACATTATTAATTTATGCTCAATGTTACATATGTTATACACTATCAAATATAGTATTTATTTTTTAAATATTAGGCTATTAAAAAAGAACTTCAATTTACTGTATATAAATATTTAAATTGATAACATATTTTATAAATTTATTCATGTTTATAAATTTTATAAACATCATTTATAATTATTATCTACATTTAAATTACTTACTTATTATCAGTTTTCAATATAAGGTGTGAGTTGTCCGGATCATTTTTAACTAGTTTCTTAACAACATTGTATTTATTAATTATTCTCTTAATTTTTTTATTCATATGCCATCAATGGTATTTTAATTTATATTTAATTGTATATTGTATATTGTATATTTCCATGTTATGAGATATTTAGTTATGGTACATGTAGACAAAATTAGAGACAAACATGTTTCGATGATTTATAACAAACAAATAATGGAATTTTAATTAATGAGTTTAATATTTATGTTATTATTAAAAAAACCAAAATAAAATAATAATTCACTAATTTATATCATAAATAATTATAAATTATTTTTTAATAGTTATCCATGATATTATTTGATATCATTACTCATGTATCGGTTGGACATACCAAAACATGAACATCCCCTAATTAATAGATAAGTATGGATATGAAAGTGATTTATTTTGGAATAATTTCATTATCCCAAAATAATATTTATATTTTATAAATTATTTTATGTATTTCTTATATTTTAATATATTTTAAATAATTAAAAAAATCTAGATGAAAATGGAGATATGTTACTTCGAGGAGGCACTAATTCGTACAACACACAGTTAATGCTATTGAATCTCAATATGATGAAGGAGAAATATGGTGGATTAAAGTTTTTATTTTTATAATCATAATTAAATTATATATTTCACATTTAATCTTTGATTTAGTCCTTATAACCATTTAAGTGATAAGATGGTGAAATTGGTAGTTGTCGCTTCTTGAATGTGGTAGTGTGCACAAACGCATGATCAATGTTCTTTTATTTTTCTAAGTGTATGGGAAATAATAAATTATGATTCTAACATTAAGAAAATAATACTTAAGTATATTAATTTTAATAATTTCCATGTATTAATATATTTAGGATATTTTTAGAAGTGAAAATTATAGAAGAAAATGTTGAGGACAAATTAATACTCATATTGGGACTTTGAACATTCTTTTGAAAGTCTCCTAATAAATTAAGGGAGTAGGATAAGTTATTAAGTTTATATGGTTATGAAAATGATATATAACTACAATATGATAAAAGTAGAATAGTTTAATGACTAAATTATAAGTATTAAGGGTTTCATGATGGGGTGTATGTATTCCTTTTTTATTAGGGAAGAAAAAGTCTCTTTTCTGAATAGCCGTTATTTTTCAAAAATGGAATTACTATATTCAAGGGATAATTAACAAAAAATAATGAAATAATGGATTTATTAGTGATTTAATTTTTATCATTCCTCTAAATCTCATATTTTATACATGTTTTAAACATTATCAAATCATTTACTACTTCATTTTTACATTTTATAAATTTTGTTTCTACCTTGGTAACTAGTTTTTAACCTAGTGGTCTGTATATTATTTAAAAAATAAGATAACATTATAATAAAACCTTTTTGTAATAAACCTAAATTTATGATCAATTTATTCTAATTTAATTTTTAAATAAGAAAAAATTCAATTTGAAATTAAAACAATAAATATATAGTAACTTTTTTGTAAAATAAATCTTGGTTTCACCATTACGTATTCCTAATATTATTTAGAATTTATAACCAATTGAATGAGTTATAACATATAAATAAGTATTTTTAAATATTATATTAAATTAATTTTAAATATGAGATAAATTTATTTTTTTGAATAAAAATTATACGATATTAATAGAAAAATATTTTAAAAGTAATAGTTTTTCCCTAATCATGGTCATTAACATTAATATTAATACTAATATTTTTATTACAAAAAAATTAAGTAGAACATATCAATTATTTTCAATATGTTAATATAAAATATTATATCTTTTTTATGTTTAATTTATATAAGTTATGAAATTAATTTTAAATATAAGAGAATAATATCGGGTTTTAGAGTAAAATATTACTTAAGATTTAAAAATCTTAAACAAAGGTTTTATAAATTAAAACTAAAATTTTAAAATTATTTATTTTAATTTATAAATATTTATCTTCAAAACATAGTTTTTTAGAAAAATTAATTCATTATTTTATTTTGGTAATATCATAAAAGTGATGATATTAGAAAAACCAGTATTTTTTCACAATTCACATAAAAATCAATTATTTTAGGAAAAAATCATAAATTCACATTAGGATAATTTTGATATGTGGAATAAAAATGTTAATTTAAATTATTAAAATGAAAAAAATCCAGAATTTATAATATTTTCTTTTCATGAAAATTAAATATATATATAAATAAAAATTACTTTTATTTAAAAATACCATTTAAAATATTTAATTATTCTCAATCATATTTTTTATTTATTTTATAATTGATTGCAATATTTTTATATTTACTATATGTTTTCTTATTATTAATTTTTTTTTAATAATTAAAATGTAATTTCTTGTTTTATTTTAGTGTTTCATGTGGATAAATGTATCAAACTTAGTATTAATTTAGAGGAAAATGGTTTTTTTGTGTTATAAAATCATGGGTTGTCACATACTGACCCATTAAGTAAATTATGTCCGTAAAATTTTAATTAGTTTTTACTCAAGTAATAATATAATATGTTTTTTAGAAATAAAAGATATATCTTATATTACTATATCCACCTTACTCTCCTTAGTAAGACAAAAAAATTGTCTATCTGAAATATGCTTCATTAGGTGTTATTAGGGGAGTACCATTCATGACATAATTTTCAGGATCCTATTTCAAACTAATTAAAATATGTAGAAATTATATGATAATAGACATTTAAATAATTATAAATGTTCATATTAATATGAAAAGTCAATCCAAAAATTTATTCTCTAATTAAAATGATATTTCAACCTCTAATACTTTTGGTTTAACTTTCATATAATTGGACCAAACCAATCAATCCTCCAATTTAACCATGGTTTTATATGTTTATTTTCCTATTTGGATCTTTAACCTAACTCATAATAAAATTAAAATATACTTACATCTATAATATTTCATTATAAATATAATGATATTAACCAAAGAAAATACCCTATAATTTTCTTGACAAGTGTGCAGTATTAATTCCACTCATCAAGTGTTATAGTGAAGATTGAAGTTATACTCAACCATTCTATTATTTTTTTACCCCAAGGTACACCTGTTTCATATCTTCATCCACTTTATAGTATCATGAAAGGGACATAATTTCTAGGATTCTATGTAATCTATAATTTACTAAAACATCAAGATATTATCATATACATATACTTATAAATAAAACATATCACTAGCATTTTCACTAAATTTAACTTTTCATAATACTTAAAATAACTATACTCATCCTGAAGTATAATTAAATCCTTATTTGATAACAATAATATAAACCCTATCGAAACATAGAAATATTTTACTACATTAATATAAGTTAAACATTGAAAATGATAATAATTATACAATCCCAGGAATGAAATGTTTAGTGTATTTAAAGATTATATCCCATGTCTTTTTTATCCAAAAAATTAATTTGTTCCATTATAATAATATTTCATTTTTATTTATTCAACATCCCACACTAATCAACTCTACATAAAACGTCATTATAAATATAATCAATTTGACAATTTCATTGAGAAGATAAACCAAAAGAAATTGGTGAAATTGAATGCATTGTAATGGAAAAACTCATCAACATGTCATCAATTATTAGATAATAAGCATATGGGAAAAAATAATAAGGGGAGAAAAAATTATTAAAATAACATGGAACCATAATATTTATCCATAGGTCATGATATAAGGACTTTTAGTATCAAATAAACAAACATGTACCATTGAATAAGAGTTTGAGATAATAAACATTAACCATGGATCAAAATCATAAAAATATGACATAATGTGTGGTATAAGTAAAGTAAATAATGATATTTTGAACAAAGAAAAATGTGATCAAGTCCACACATAATATTCTGAACCATGTTATTCGTGACCATGTTCATGAAGCATCTTGTGAACAAAGCTATATGTATCATGTACATGCACAATCATGTGAACCACGATATGTGTGAGCATGTCCATGCACAATCTTATAAACAAATCAATACATGATCATGTCTACACACAATCATTAGAATAAAACCAAATGTTATCATGTCCATGGAAAATTATCTGAAAAATCCATATGTGATCCTTCCCATGAAAAATCATGTTATCTAATCCATATGTGATCATATCCTTGCACAATCAAGTGAATAAAACCACATGCGATCATATTCACAAAATAATCATGTGAAAAAATAATATGAAATCATGTCCCTAAAAAATAATATAAAAAAATGGATTTGGGATCATGTATATTCAAAATCATGTGAACAAATATATATATTATTATTCCCATTCACAATCATGTGAACAATTCCATATGTGATCATTTCTATACATAATCACATGAAAAAATACATGTGTGATCATTTCCACACACAATTTTATTATCTCATAAGATATAAAAACATAACCAATGTGTTTTATGTATATATAGGACCCCACACATAAATAATCCATGAATATTTTTCCACTTGAAAATGATCATTAATAATATCATAATTAATTCATGGAAATAAAATTTTGGGTCACTTCATTTCTTAATGGTATCACCAAAAATGACTTAAAGAATGTAAATTGTTGATACCCAAACATTAATCACCCTAGAATAGTATATCATAAGAACATTCAAATGGTTTTTCATGAAAAATAGCTTCCTTGGAAATAATGCCTTTATATATAAAGAGATAAATGGTATTCAAATCATAAAATATTTTTTTTAGAAAATCTACTAAGATTCGATGAAAGTGATGATGTTAAGGGTTATATTTAAAAGTCATTTTTTGGAAAGGTCACATTTGAGATATTAAAAAAACATATTAAAGTTAAATAATTTAAAGGAAATCTCAATATCAATTCCTTGATATATTTTTAAAGGGTTAGAAAAGGTAGACTGAATATATTTTGAAAATTTTACTTTTCAAAAGATTCTTTAATATTAGAACCATAAAAAGGAAAAATAAGGGTTGAAAAAAGTTGAAGTGAAATATTTGGAACAAAAGGTATTTATAAAAATAAACATCAATAATATATCCATAAATTACATAAAATTATATCCAAATAAATTATGATTGGAAGATAAGAAATTTTATTTTAAATGGATAGAAAACCATTCTAATATTCTGAAATAATTTATTTGAAAACCCATACCATAAAAAAGAGTAAAAAACATCATTTTTAAAAGAATATAAATAAAATATAATGTTTATATGATATAATACACAATTTTATTTAAAAATATAAATGATAAAAAAATTAAAGGAAAATATGGACTAGGAAGGGAAATCATCATTAATCAAAATAATAATTATACTTAATAATGTCATACTTTAATAAGGAATAAATTCATTATGGTGAAATTTTGGAATCAAATGTGTCATTCTTCTCAGATTTAAGGATAAATTTAAATATAAAATATTGGTTTGGAAGAAACCAATGATAGTAGAAATAAGTTTTAGATTTAATAGTACAACTCAATAAAATGAGTTTTGATTATTAAATATATTTCATAGCTTAAGAAACATTTAAATAAAAACCTATTAACCGTGAGATATTTAAATTTTACTTAAATTACCATGGATAAAATAAAATTTATGATATTATATATTCAATGGGTAGTATATACACCATTTAATTTTATTATTATTTATAAAAAAACACGTTTAAAGGAGAAGAAATTTAGAGAGAAAACCCTTACCTTAATTGTTGACTTCTATTAAATAACATGAATCTATTGTATAAAAAAACTAAATTATTCACATATTTAATTAAATTATTCATTTATATAACCTTTTTAGACTTTATTATTAATTAATCTATGAATATTTATTAGTTATTTAGCATCTATTTTCAATATTAGTTGTGTGTTTTTTTGATCATTTTAAACTAGTTTAATACTAGTGGTGTTGTTATTCATTTTCATCCCAATTTTCATCAATACAATTTTTTACAGGGTATTAGAATTTATATTTTATTATAATTTACAAAGTTATAATTCCATATTATGATTTTTTTGTTTTGTTTCATGTAGAAATAGTTGGTGATAAGCATGCTTCAGTGATTTTTAACCAACAAATAGTTTTATCTTAATTAATGAGTTTAATATTATAGTCACCTCTATAGAACCTAAATAAAATAATTATATACTTATTTATATCATATATCATCAGTAATTATGTTCTCATAGTCATCCATGGTATTTTTAATAGCATTGTTCATGTATGTGGTTAGACCGACCAAAATATGAATATGCCATAATTAATGGATGAGTATGGTTATGAATGTGGTATATTTTAGAATAATATCAATTTCATGGAAAAAATATGATATTATTTAATTTTTTATGTATTAGGATAAAATTTTAAAATATTATATTTAATAATAATGAATCTATTTGAAAAATGATATATGTTTCTTTGTGGAGCTGGTAGTCTGTGAAAAGCACGATAAACTTTTTCATATCCCAATGAATAAGGGGTAAATACGAGGGATTATAAATTTATACTAATAATCATAATTATATTATATATTTCCCATATATTCTTCATTTTTAGACTTCTAAACAATGATTATGTGTGATGGTGAAAATGGAAAACATCGCTTTGTGTATGCGGTGGTTCTCACAAACCCACGATCGACGGTCTTTTATTTTTCAATATTGATGGGAAGGAAACAATAATGGTCATTACATTTATATAAAAACACTTAATTATAAAAATTATATTATTTCAATATATTATTATTTCTATGATAGTTTTTTATGTTAATAATTAATAATAAAATGTTAAGGATTACATAATACACACATTGGGACATTTAAATATTCTCATGAAAGTTTCCTTAGAAATGAAGATATTAGGATAACCAATTTTGTGAAGAGGGAGATTAAAACTATATAAATTTATATAAGTATAAAAATATAATATATTTATTTTGAAATTATAGGTATTAATTGTAGAAATTAGGGTTGTATGTTTTCCCCTTTTATAAGTGATGAAAAGGGAACTTTTGAGAATGCCCATTATTGTTCAATAATGGAAAGACACTATTCAAGGTTCAAAGGACACATGAGATTGAAATAATAGATTTATGAGTGATATAAGGTCAATAAATACTCCAACACTCATTTTATCATATCTTTTAAACATTTTAAACCCATTTACTAATTGTTTTTTACATTTTTTAGTTTCATATTATACCTTAATACCTAGTTTTTACCCCATTAGTTTATATTTTATTAAAAATATAAGGTAACCTTATAACCAAGTTTTTTTTTTCTAAAAATAAATTTATACTACATATATTATAATTTAATTTATAAATAATTGAAAATTGACTTTTTAGTTAAAACATTTAATATATAAAAAACACTTTTGTATAGAAAATATTATTTTTCGCCTTTAAGTATTCTTAATTTTATTTAATATTGATTACCAATTAAATGAGTGATAATATATTTATAAAATAGAGTAATAATTATGTTAAATTAATTTTATAGAATAGATCATTTTATTTTATTATATAAAAATTTCACAATATTTATATAACCCTTTGAAAATAAAAATTTTATCATTATCATGGTCATTAACTGTAATCATATTAATCATACTTTTATGAATAAAACTGAAAAAAAACTTATTAAATATTATGAATATGTTTATTTAAAATATTTGATATATTTTTTAGGTTTAATATCTAAAATTTTTGAAAACTAATTTTTAATATAAGTTAACTAAAATAGGTTTTAGATTAAAAAATTACTTAGGTTTTCAAAACATTAAATGTTGGTTTTATAAATTTAACATAGGATTTTTAATGGATTTATTTTAGTTTATATATATATATTCCTATAAAAATGTTTCAAAAACATCTAGGTCCTCATAAAATTATGATAATTTCATAAAAGTTATGATATTAGTAAAATTAGTAATTATTACAATCCACCTAAAAATCATTTATTTTAAAAAAAATAAAAAACGACCATAGGTTAATTTTTATATTCCAAATTCAAGATTGAAGTTAGGTTTGTAAAATTAAAGTTATAAATTTTATAAATTATTCTTTTAAATGAAAATTCTATATATATATAAAGAAAAGATATTTTTATTAAGAAATGAATTTTAAAAAATTTAAGTGTTATTAATCATATTTTTTATTCATTTTTTAATGTATTAAAATATTTATTTTATTTAGTATAGGTTTTATTATTCTTAAATTTTTATAATAATAAATATTTCATTTTTTGTTTCAGTTTGGTGTTGTGAGTGGAAAATGGTATAAAACATGGTATTGATTTAGAGATATATTTCTAAAATCAAATGATGTTGCATATTTCAATTATCTTGATTAATTTATGAATGAAACAAAATTATAAGGACCATACTAAAAATTTTAACATAATAAAAATCCAAATTTTATTTTAATTTCAATTTGTGTCAATGATTTTTTCACGCCAAGAATTGTTTCCACGCTAAAGATAAATTTGAAAGACCTTAAATTAAAATATCAGTTTTCAAACATGAAGAATACTTTCATTGAAGCCAAAAATTAAAATAATCATAAGAAAAAAAATTTCTTAAATGATAATATTTTATATCATCTATCAAAACATATTCAGAAAAATATCATTTTTAAAATTAAACAATAATAAAAACATTTCATAAAACTACTGAAACTAATTACACAATAATTTGTTAACTCATCACAGCCATTATTAAAAGATATCTTTTCAATTTTTAGAAAATAATGTGCATCGGGATCTAAATAAAATCAATAAAATATAGTAAAAATCAATTCACATACTATAATATAAAAAGTGGTAACATATTAAAATCAACAAGAATATAGTTTTGTTAAGATTTAAATCTAGGCAGTCCATACATTGTATCATAATAATATCTTTTTCGGGTATACATATATCACCTACATGGATATAAAACATTTAATAAAATAATTCATAATGATAGTAGAAGTTTTACCCTCTTCGTATGTTTGAATTCATAATATACGTAACTAACACAAGAAAATATAAAAAACACTATATCATGGAATTTATTTAAAATAATTTAATTGAGTTCATTTTATCTCCCAAGAACACTATATTTAAACATAATAACTAATATATATTATGCATGTAGCTTTCCTATGTTCTTACCCTACAAGTAGTACCACTTCACCTGATCATTCAATAGACTCAGAGTCCTTAAGTCGAACCAAAGTGGGATTAAAATACCATGTCCTAGACTATCACCATGGGAAATTCTATGTTCTAAGATCAACTAATATCGTTTCCCTACCATCCCATGATATTATTATAGTGCATAATTTCATTATCTATTGCATTTATAAACCATAAACACTAATAACTCTTTCTCATGACCCCCACACCTCCTCCACTAGTATATAGGTCGGTACTAAAGAGAAGGAGTAGCCCTAGAAGACTGCCTTTAATAAACCTTAGAGTTTCCACTAGCACTGAGTGTCTAAACATTTAGGAGGTGGAATTACCAACATTATATAAATTTAATAAATTATATAAGAGTAAAAATACCAATGAATTCCACATAGTATATTAAATACCTGTATTTATTGAAATTAATAAAATAATTAAAGCAATTATATAAAAAAACAAATCAACAAAATAAAAAGCCAAAGACACTCCTGACCAGCAGCTCCAAACAGAAATTACAACTCCAAACTAGCCTAGTAAATTTTAGTCACTAAAACCCTTCTAATTAACTTTAATATGTATATATATAGGGCTAAAATAACATTTATACTAATTAGTATCCTCTTTTTGAACTCTCTTGTAACTATGAGAAAAGCATACTCATACTCTAGTGAATAAAAATTAGAACCATAATCCACCAATTAGGTCAACTACTCATCCCCACCATCACCAAGGATCACCCACTATGAATTGAATCCATGTAAATTAAAAATAATATCAAAATAAAAATAATCATAGAATATCCACAATAACTTCCACAATGATTTTAAACACTTTAACCTCAATGATAAACATCTTATTCTCCCTTATCTTCATTCCTAATGTAAGTCGTGTTACAACCATACCCACCCAAACATTTTCAAGGATAAACATCTCATTTTGGAATTAGGTATAACACATATCTCAAAATCACATTATAAGCACACCTCATTCACATCCATCACCTCATAAACAAATAAATATGGTATCATTAATATAAATGAATCAACATAGTTACCTCCTTTTACCATCCATAACCCCCACCATAAGACTATCATCACCACATGATCAACTATACCACAGTCCACTCCCACACTTTTCATGATCATACCAATCTCAATCCATCACATCCTATCTATTAATAAATGTAGAGTATGAATGAGGGGTTAGTTATACATCTGTCCTCACAAACCTAGATATTGGGGAAAACACCCATGATCAGAGAAATTGGCATCATTAAAAAATACTAGACTCAATTGGGGTTTATTTATAAAACAAAGGAAAATGAATATACATATAGATATAAACAAGTCCTAGCCTAGGTGTGTACACAGACAACCTTAAAACAACACTTTTATTTCACAATTTTATTAAAACAACTCCCCCACATTTTTCTTTACCTCTATAACAGAAACCATATAAATCCACAAAAATTGTCATAGAAACAATCAATAGTTACATTTTTAATCATTATTTTACCCAATCCATAATTCCATTCATCATCCTATTATTGGTTCATTATGCCATTTATTTTCCATGATTATTTTGGTAACATTTAAACCACAACTCACATTTATTTCAATTTGTTACCCATTTATTCAGGCATTTACATCTCAATTAAATCATATATCTATTTATTTCCATATATTTTTCTTATCCATATTTGATTATCATCCTACAGTATCTTAATCTAGGCATAACATAGTTTTTTATTTATTATTTCAACTTATAATAATTAACAAGAAACACTTACCAACAATAAATCATATTTCATAGCTACAACTACATAGCAATAAGCAGTAAACATAATTATTTATATCTATAAATAATGGTAAAACATAAACATAATTTGAATCCTGATTATCCAAAAAATATATTAAATTAATGTTTTTAACAATCATTAAATTATAGGAAGTGATCCCAATAAAGAAACACGGTAAAAAAAATCATATTTTACATAAAACAAATATCATAGTAATACTTTTTATTGCACAAAAAAATAAATGCATATAGTATAATTTATTTAAAATTTATAAGTCAAAAAATAACATATAGATTTTAGGGTTTGAATTCCACTTCATTGTCATAATTAATTTTATCTCCTTGACTGTCATACTTCCTTTGTTTTTTAATTATATTTAATTTATTAAAGTAGTAGGAGAATCACCAAAAGAAATAATAATGAAATTTGAATGAAAAACATGTCCATCATTTATGTCCTGATTTTTATATTTTAATTTATTTTATCTTCTTTAGGTCAGTTCATAAAAATGTTCTGTGAAAAAAATCATGATAACCGCAAAATTTTCACAAAATAATAGTGAAAATTATTGAATCTCTTACCTCAAGGAAGAATATTTCTAATTATTTTACACACAAAAAAGGATATAAGAACACATAAAATGTGGAAAACTCATGTAGAAAGGCTTTAGATGGTAGAAGAACACACATATATCTTGAATTGTAATGTTTTGATCACCCTGGTTCTAGAGAAACCAAAAAAAAATTAATGGAATGGAAAATATCTAGTTTTATATTAAAGAGAGTAGATATAAATTCTCTCTATAAAATACTTCCAAGAGACTCTCAAAAATTTATTTTTAACTAATATTAGTCTTATTACTATTATTATTTTCTTGTAATAGTCTAATTAAATATAATATATATTTGGAAGTCGAATATTTTAATCTATATTCTTTGGGACATATTTAACCCTATAATTTCCATTTATTTTCATCAAAATCATAATATATCATAGAAGCAATGGAATAAGTAAATTTTATATTTTCTACACCTAAAACACTACATACATGTGAGATGGACTCTATGTGTAAGGTTGGACTAAGTTAACATTATGCTACATGATTTCCTTTACACGAAACTTCAAACCCACACTAATTCTTGAAACTACATTCACATTATCTTACCACCACATTAGAAATTTACTCACGTTTACCCATATGTAATGATAGAAGAGTTCAAGCTACCCATGTTCATCGTTCTATATCACCCCTATGAGATATTAATAAAACTCATCTTACCTTCATATAAGACACAAAGACTACCCTTAGCCACCACAACATCCCCCTCTATTTCATAGGGAAAATTACCTCACCATTTTGACATTCCATGCTAAATAAAATTGAGTATCAGATCCCCCTACATATATTTTCATACCTTAGTCGCATGCTCGAACTCATTGTATGATCACACATTAACATGTCAAATGCCCTAGGTATTTTCCCTTTCATATTTTACACAGGTGGGTTCCTCAAGATTTTTTTTAAATAAACTCCATAGACGTTTAACACTTTAAGGTTATCCAAACACCACCAAAACAACTCCAAACCCCCCCCCCCCCAAATGGTTATTAAAAATAGCATGACCTAGAGTCGTAGATCCAAGTCACTCAAAAATGAAAGTATCATGGATACTAATACAACATATTGTACCCTAGAAATATAAAAAGGGGAGGGATTTCTAAATCCATACCTATATAAAAAACAATTGGAAGAAATGTTAGTGCTTCACAAGATGATTGGATTAATTTTTTAAATGATCTTATAGAAAAAAAGGATACATTAGATAGTATTTTAGTTAAATTACTTTAATTATACCAAATGAAATCAGTGATAATGGTAGTATCTAGGTTCAATGAAATACCGGTGAATTTTTGTGAGGGGTAATAATTTTAGTTTATATTGTTCAATAAAGATAAAGTAACACTAAATTAATTAACCTAACCTGTCGAGTTTATTAAATTTACAAACTAGTGAAGGTTGATATTCAGAGAGTAAGTGATGTCCAGATTATGTTTTATTAATAGTGGAGGGAAGAGGGAAAAGAGAAGTCAGGGCAAGGGAAACAAGGGATTCATATATGGGGAGGAGGCAGGAGAGCTGAAAAACAAACAAATGGGAAACATGTGTATAGTTGAAAACTTTCTTTACTAGAGGTATTGATATAAATGAGAGATATTATTATAAAATATAAAATTTTAAAATTCATTTATATTATTATAAAACCAATTAGATCATGCATAAGGCTACCATTTATGACATGGGCTCAATATTACAGTTATATTCTTTGTTTATTTATATTTGGAATCCCAGTTTTTATCTATTTAAAAAATATACAGAGTGATTACTATATTAGAAAACTAAAAATGTTTAAAAATAGATTATATTTATAATAATTTAATACAATGTAATATTAATTTTATTTACTAAATAAATGTTATAAAAACTAATATCAACTAAAATATATTAAAATAAATATTTTTAAATTTCTAATATTAATTATTTTTCATAATCATTCAATTTATAATTTTAAATTCAAATTTTAAAATTTTAAGTGGTCTTTTTTATTTTATGATTATTTGAAAATTAAAAATATTTTAATTCATACATTATTAAATAATTTAGCTTCCCAACAACATTGCACCCTAAGTCATTGTAAATACTTACAACACAATATATTCTAGAGAAAATATAAAATTGTTATATGTAATATCGCAATATCTTATTGTATCTTTTAGAAATACAAATTCAGTCTCAGTATTGATAGAAACTTGATAGGGGTGAATCATGTCTTTCAACATTTTATCAAAATTTTTCAATTAGTGATATAATTCAATTAAAATTTTACACTTTATTTTAACACTAATAATAAAAATTTGTATAAAATGGAGTGTTGTTTATTATATATTTTATTCAAATAAAAATATGTCTTTTGAAAAAAACATATATATTAATATAAAATATAATTATTATTATAAAAATTAATCACATATTATAATGAATGATGGTTTTTTATAATAGATATAATATATATTTATATAGGGCTTCCGTGTAATGAATTGTATATTATGTTTTTCCAAAAACCATCAAATATATTTTTCATTAATTAATATATATATATAAAAGTTTAAAAACAATCATATATTTTAAAATAAAAATATAAGAACCCATAATTATATTCTCACTTATAGGAATGTATTTGAGAAAATCCTAGTTGGCCATCCCTACTGACCACCATTACCATTATATTCATGTTGTATCTCCATCTAGTTGATGCTAACAATGATGGCCCATCCTGTACATTTCATCATTCCCGCCCACTGATCTCTATAGTTCCTCCTGCCAGTATTGTCTCCCACTTTCCAGCATTTATGACCCTCCATCAATATCAACATCTCCAGTGAGTGACATACTAGTTGCGCCCAAATTTACCCTACTGGTAAAAGCAGTCGATGTAGTACATGTAGGGGTCGAATCCACAGGGACCGAAGAAGTAACCTTGAGACGCAATGATTTGGTGAAGGATGGGCTATGAAGTAGCCAACATTGGGTTTAATTTTGGATCGTTTAAAGAACACTAATAAACCTAAGTGAATTCAATTCAATGAAAATGGGTTGATCTTAGGATTATGCTCGGGGTGGATTGAATTAATTTTACTTCTTTAGACAATTTTGTTTTTATTAATTCTTGATGAATCCATTCTTCAAAAATAACACTACCTTCATAATTTTCTAGTTTGGTGCTTACTAAACACAATTACTAATCCCCTATACACTTAGAGAACCAAATTCATGATCTCTCCAACGTATATGGTCATTTAGTAATTGAATTTAGTTTGCTCAAACACAGTAAAGATGAAGAGTAGAAATAACCGAAAATGGATGTCTTAAATTAATTATCCAATTAACAATAATTCGTTCATAAAATAACATTAAACCCAGACATTGCATCCTCTTATGATAAACCCATTAAAGGGTTATCCCTCCATTTATGGTATAATCTCAATGGTGGGTGGAAGATGGCTAACAAGAATTGGATTGAAGAAATTAAAACCGCAAAAATAACAAGCACTGTGTGTGAATAAAATTCACACCTATGTGTGAACTAATTCACAACAACACAGAGATATCATTGTGATTTGTGATAATAAAGTTTTAATAAATGAAATGGAAAATATAGAAGAGAAAGAATTTTATTAATAACATAATGACACAAAAAAAATAAACTTACATGGAAATGGAAAACATTACAAAGGAAATTTGGAAGCATAACCTTACAATGAAACAAGCAACAAAAGATGATAAGAAAAATATCCACCTCTATTACCATCACCACTAGCTCCTTATATAGGAATATTAGGAGCCTTAGGTCCATACCCCAACAATTAATTCACCCCCAACAATTAATAGAGTCAAAAGGAGGATGAATAATCAAAAGGAAATTGACGTTTTGAATTTGACCCGGAAAACTGTCCAGATTCGTCCACCATATTGATGTGTGTAGTTGTAATTGAAGAACGCCGAATCCGTAGGGTTGTAGAAGAGAAATATCTTCGCGAATCTGTCCTCTATGATCTGTAAAAATTTCAGGAAATTTCCCTCAGCCTTTTAGATGTTATGGTCGAAATGGTGGGATGGATTTCTGTGCATTAATGTCGGGTCCACCATTTAAATCTCAAATTCAGATCCCTTTATCATCATGAAAAACTCAGAATTATCTCCGGCCACAGTTGAATAAAATGATCCTCATATTTTTATATTTCTACTGTATAAAGTTGAGCTTCATTGGGCTTGGTTTGTGGGCCCCACATTTGTTTGAATGGCCTTACGCCCATTATTCTTTCTCATGAAAATTTCTGCATTCGGGTGCAAAAATCTCCATCTTCCCTAGGGATTCATCCATCAGACCTAAAAGATAAAATGTTCCAAAAAAAGTGATAAATCATATCCCAAACTATAAAATTCAGAAAATTAATATAGTGTTTTCCACAAATAGATGAATGATTGGGCCCAAATTTTCATTTTGAACATGAATTTCATTTAAGATGAGAAATGATGTTCTATTTATGTAATGCACTAAAAACAATGTTTATGGACTTTGGAACAATGAATATAAAGATATTAAAAATGAATATTATCCAATTTTAGTGACTAATCACACCCCCCAACTTGAGTTTTTCTAGTCCCGAGCAAAATATATCACAAATATGAAATTCAAATCCCCTTTTCCAGAAACATTTAAATACACATTTCTCACCCAAAGACCTCATACCAAAAAAATTATGGAACCCATCAAAATCATTTAGAACAAGATAAGTCCATAAGCATATCCCAATACCAAGCCTATTCCTTTGTTCAAATTCATTGCCACATTTCATCCAATTTCAATTAAGCATGATAAAGTGTTGTGCATCACAAAAGATATGGGGCCCATTTTATTGTTCAATGGGAAAAAATGGAAGCGCTAGGTGGGAATCACAATAAACCTTAATATGCGTATCCATTTTTTTTGATTTTTTTTTTGATGTTTTTTTTTTGTCCACAATAGATATGAAAATACTAACTCTGGGCAAGAAAACTATGGAGTCATGATCCCCAAGTGTCGGATGCCACACATATTTTCAATTTCATGCTCTACAATAGAGATATAAAGCCTAACTCTGCACAAGACAACTATGGAGTCACGATCCCCAAGTGCTGGATGCCACGCATTTGGAAAAAACATTGCTCTATGTGGTCACTTTTTTTTGTTTTTGTTTTGTTTTTTTTGGGATACTCATATTAAAATAAAAGTGACCCCAAAACCCTATGCTATAATGAAAGGGACCCAAGAACTCAAATTTACACCCACGATCCAGTAGTTGTGCATTGTGGCATTTTTATTAAGAGGATGAAAATGTAAACATTGAAAAATCACATCGTAAAACCGCACTTTCCAAAAACTATTCTCATGAACATAAAATTTAATTAAAATCAGAATCAAGGCATGAAAATTTTATTTGATGTCCAATTTTAGAGTTTGCAATGTGTGTTATCATGTTCATGGTTAATGGAATTTTTCTTTTCATGCATGTTTTTATTCACAAAAAAACATTTTTTTTCTCCCCCCAACTTAGAATGACACTGTCCCCAGTGTTTAAAGAAAATAAAAGTTATAAGGGGGTAGGATAGGAGTTAAAAGATGAAATTGAGAATGATAAACATGGAACAAATTCACCTGGTTTTTGAAGTTGAAGTTCGTGATGCTCCAGATTACTCCTTTGATCTCTTGGGGGATGTAGGAACCTCCTTGATTGAACATGTATCACCCAAAATAGTTCCTGAACCATAAAAATAAGGACAAAGCAGACAAAACAAAAAACACAACAATTTATTTAAAACCAAGTAAAACATTTTTATGGTTTTCCCTATTTTTTTTAAAAAATCAAACTGATGATACATTGTCTTCTTATATTTTCTGGGTAAGGTATTACTCAGGGATCACACCGCGTGACACGGATGAATACGGTGCTCCCCTTTCATACCCATCCTTACTCATAAAAGAAGAACATGTCAACAGTCTATTTTTTATTTTTATATTTTTAAAATATCAAAATGATTTATTAATCCTATTTGAAAAGTAAATATGATTCCAAAAATATTGGAAACATGAAAACCACGGGTTGCCTCCCGTGCAGCACTTTTGTTAAACGTCGTTAGCTCGACTTGTACCCCCCACCCCCCCCCCCAACTTATCCAATTCCAACTTTTGACATTTTAATTAACCCATATTTTTCCACTTCAATAAGATTGAGATTGATTATTTTTTTGAAATTTGTTTCATGTAAAATCTTATTTTCTACAATGATTGTTAAAATCCCAGGAATATCTGAAATGGTTGATCGAGTTGAACTTATATTCTTTCCTAATACATCAATGACCAATCCAAAATTATTGGATTCTTTAGATGAATGAAGTAAAACTGCAAGGTCTTTTTTATCACCTATGATGGAATTCTTATCTGGGGAAGGAAGGATAATTATTTTGAGTTCTGGTCGATTTCAATTTCCTAATAAACATTAGCAATTTGAATGAAATTTAGTTTCTTCTCCAAAACATTTAGAAATAATTTGTTCCGTTTTAAAATATGATTTATCCCAAAAAGTGTCTAGTTGAATTTGAGGTGTGGTTATGGGCTCAATGTTTGGTATTTCTCCCAATAGTTTAGTGATTTGTGTTTTTGAAAAATCATCAATGGAGAAATATTCAGGGCTCTCCATCCACAATTCCATGTTTCCCTCTTGTGAATACAATAAATCACTTTCTTCTTGATTTAAGCAACCATCAACAATTCCTTTATTATCTTCAACTATCCCAAATCCAATGGTTGGTTCTTCAAAAAATTCATTTGAGGTTTTTGAGAGACAAGATTTATGTATTAGTGATGAGGAAGAGACAACCTGAGTGGGAATGGGTTCCACAACCATTTCAATGCTTTATAGTTCTACACTTAAAGATGAAACCTCTGAATTCATTTTATCCATTTTTTCACACAAATGTTCAAGAATTTTTTCAGAATTAGGATTGATATATGTTTGGACATCATGAACTTAAATATGTTTGATCTCTTAAATCAGCCTCAAGAGGTATGGAAATTGATCTTTTAAACAATCAGCATACCATTGATTGTACATATCATCTGGTGTGGTGTACTCAATCATTGTTTGGTCAATGAAATTTTCTATGTGAGGTGATTCATAATATTGATTTTCCAGTTGATTATAGCCTTGGTATATTAAAGGGTATTGTTGAAGATAATCCATTGGAGTTGATTGAAAGTTGTTTTTGGGATTCATTTGACACATAGAAATAGAAAGGGGAATAGTGAAGAGAAATTAGGTTGAGAATAGAGAATTTGGGGTGAGAAAAAAAGATGAGTGTCTAAGATACTTACTTGGGTCCCCGGAAACAGCGCCAAAATTTGGTTGCACCCAAATTTACCCTAATGGTAAAAGCAGTCGTTGTAGTACATGTAGGGGTCAAATCCACAGGGACCGAAGAAGTAACCTTGAGACACTATGATTTGGTGAAGGATGGGCTATGAAGTATCCAACTTTGGGTTTGATTTTGGATGGTTTAATGAACACTAAGAAACCTAAGTGAATTAAATTCAAAGAAAATGGGTTTATCTTAGGATTATGCTCAGGGTGGATTGAATGAATTTTACTTCTTTAGACAATTTTGGTTTTATTAATTCTTGATGAATCCATTCTTCAAAAATGACACTACCTTTATCATTTTCTGGTTTGGTGCGTACTAAACACAATTAATAATCCCCTATACACTTAGAGAACCAAATTAATGATCTCTCTAAGGTATATGGTCATTTAATAATTGAATTTAGTTTTCTCAAACACAGTAAACATGAAGAGTAGAAATAACTGAAGAATGGATGTCTTAAATTAATTATCCAATTAACAATAATTCGTTCATAAAATAACATTCAACCTAGACTTTGCATCCTCCTATGATCAACCCATTAAAGGGTTATCCCTCTATTGATGGTATAATCTCAATGGTGGGTGGAAGATGGCTAACAAGAATTGGATTGATGAAATTAAAACCGCAGAAATAACGAGCACTCCTCCGTGTGTGTGAATGAAATTCACACCTATGTGTGAACTAATTCACAACAACACATAGATATCATTGTGCTTTGTGATAATAAAGTTTTAATAAATGAAATAGAAAATATAGAAGATAAATAATTTTATTAAGAACATAAATATACAAAAAAAAAAGAAACATACATGGAAATGGAAAACATTACAAAGGAAATTTGGAAGCATAACCTTACAATGAAACAAGCAACAAAAGATGATAAGAAAAATATCCACCTCTATTCCCTTCACCACTATCTCCTTATATAGGAATATTAGGAGCCTTAGGTCCATTCCACAACAATTAATTCACCCCCAAAAATTAATAGAGTCAAAAGGAGGGTGAATAATCAAAAGGAAATTGACGTTTCGAATTTGACCTAGAAAACTGTCCAGATTCGTCCACCATATTGACGTGTGCAGTTGTAATTGGAGAAAGCTGAATCCATAGGGGTTGTAGAAGAGAAATATATTCTAGAATATGTCCTATATGAGCTGTCAAAATCTGAGGAAATTTCCCTTATCCTTTTAGATGTTATGGTCGAACTGGTGGGATGGATTTCTGTGCATTAATGTCGGGTCCACTATTTAAATATCAACTTCAGATCCCTTTGTCATCATGAAAACATCAGAATTAGCTCTAGCCACAGTTGAATAAAATGATACTCATATTTTTATCTTCCTAATTTATAAATTTGAGCGTCATTTGGCTTGGTTTGTGGGCCCCACATATGTTTGATGGGCCTTAGGCCCATTATGCTTTCTCCTACAAATTTCTGCATTCGGGCGCAAAAATATCCATCCTCCCTTGGGATTCATCCATCGGACCTAAAAGATAAAATTTTAAAAAGAAAGTGGTAAATCATATCCCAAAATATCAAATTCAGAAAATTAATATAGTGTTGTCCACAAATAGATTAATGATTGGGCCCAAATTTTCATTTTAAATATGAATTTCATTTAAGATGAGAAATGAAGTTCTATTTATGTAATGCACTAAAAACAATGTTTATGGATTTTGGAAAAATGAATATAAAGATATTAACAATGAATATTATCCACTTTTAGTGACTAATCACACCCCCCCAACTTGAGTTTTGCTTGTCCAGAGCAAAATATATTACAAATATGAAATTCAAATCCCCTTTTCCAAAAACATTTTAATACACATTGCTCACCCAAAGACCTCAAACCAAAAAATTTATGGAACCCATCAAAATCATTTAGAACAAGCTAGGTCCATAAGCATTTCCCAAGACCAAGCTCATTCCTTTTTTCAAATTCATCGCCACATTTCATCCAATTTCAATTAAGCATGATAAAGTGTTGTGCATCACAAAATATATGGGGCCCATTTTATTGTTCAATGGGAAAAAATGGAAGCGCTAGGTGGGAATCACATTAAACCTTAATATGAGTATCCATTTTTTTTATGATTTTTTTGTCCACAATAGATATGAAAAGACTAACTCTGGGCAAGAAAACTATGGAGTCACGATCCCTAAGTGTCGGACACCACACATATTGTCAATTTCATGCTCTATAATAGATATATAAAGCCTAAATCTGGACAAGACAACTATGGAGTCACGATCCCCAAGTGCTGGATTCCACACATTTGGACAAAACATTGCTCTATGTGGTGAATTTTTTTTGTTTTTTTTTGTTTTTGTTTTTTTGTTTTTTTTTGGGATACTCAAATTAAACTAAAAGTGACCCCAGAACCCGATGCTATAATGAAAGGGACCCAAGAAATCAAATTTACACCCACTATCCAGTAGACGTGCATTGTGGCATTTTTATTAAGAGGATGAAAATGTAAACATTGTAAAATCACATCGGACAACTGCACTTTCCAAAAACTATGCTCATGAACTTAAACTTGCATTAAAATCAGAATCAAGGCAAGCAAATTTTATTTGTTATCCAATTATAGTGTTTGCAATGTGTGTTATCATGTTCATGGTTAATGGAATTTTTCTTTTCATGCATGTTTTTATTCACAAAAAAATCATTTTTTATCTCCCCCCAACTTAGAATAACAGTGTCCCCAGTGTTTAAAGAAAATAAAAGTTAGAATGGGTAGGATAGGAGTTAAAAGATGAAATTGAGAATGATAAACATGGAACAAATTCACCTTGTTTTTGAAGTTGAAGTTCATGATGCTCTAGATTACTCCTTTGATCTCTTGGGGGATGTAAGAACCTCCTTGATTGAACATGTATCACCCAAAATAGTTCCTGAACTATAAAAATAAGGACAAAGCAGACAAAACAAACAACAAAACAATTTATTTAAAACCATGTGAAACATTTTTATGGGTTCCCCTATTTTTTTATAAAACCAAACTAATGATACATTGTCTTCTTATATTTTCTGGGTAAGGTATTACTCAGGGATCACACCGCGTGACACGGATGAATACGGTGCTCCCCTTTCATGCCCATCCTTACCCGTAAAATAAGAACATGTCAATAGTCTATTTTTTATTTTTATATTTTTAAAATATAAAAATGATTTATTAATCATATTTGAAAAATAAATATGATTCCAAAAATATTAGAAACATGAAAACAAAGGGTTGCCTCCCGTGCAGCGCTTTTGTTTAACGCCGTTAGCTCGACTTGTACCCCCAACTTATCCAATTCCAACTTTTGACATTTTAATTAACCCATCTTTTTCCACTTCAATAATATTGATATTGATTATTTTTTTGAAATTTGTTTCATGTAAAATCCTATTTTCTAAAATGATTGGTAAAATCCAAGGAATATCTGAAATGGTTGATCGAGTTGAACTTATATTCTTTCCTAATACATCAATGACCATTCCAAAATTATTGACTTCTTTAGATGAATGAACTAAAACTGAAAGCCCTTTTTTTATCACCTATGAAGGAATTCTTATCTGGGGAAGGAAGGATAATTATTTTGAGTTCTGGTCGATTGCAATTTCCTAATAAAGATTGGCAATTTGAATGAAAGTCAGTTTCTTCTCCAAAACATTTAGAAGGAATTGGTTCTGTTTTAAAATATGATTTATCCCAAAAAGTGTCTAGTAGAATTTTAGGTGTGGGTATGGGCTCAATGTTTGGTATTTCTCCCAATTGTTCAGTGATTTGTGTTTTTGAAAACTCATCAATGGAGAAATATTCAGGACTCTCCATCCACAATGCCATGTTTCCCTCTTGTGAATATAAAAAATCAGTTTCCTCTTGATTTAAGAAACCATCAACAATTCATTTATTATCTTCAACTATCCCAAATCCAATGGTTGGTTCTTCAAAAAATTCATTTGAGGTTTTTGAGAGACAAGATTATTGTATTTGTGATGAGGAAGAGACAACCTGAGTGGGAATGGGTTCCACAACCATTTCAATGCTTTGAAGTTCTACTCTTAAAGATGAAACCTATGAATTCATTTTATCCATTTTTTCACACAAATGTTCAAGAATTTTTTCAGAATTAGGATTGATAGATGTTTGGACATCATGAACTTCATTATGTTTGATCTCTTCAATCATCCTCGAGAGGTATGGAAATTGATCTTTTAAACAATTAGCATCCCATTGATTGTACATATCATCTGGTGTGGTGTATTCAATCATGGTTTGGTAAATGAAATTTTCTATGTGAGGTGATTCAAAATATTGATTTTCCAGTTGATTATAGCCTTGGTATATTAATGAGTATTGTTGAAGATAATCCATTGGAGTTGATTGAAAGTTGTTTTTGGGATGCATTGGACACGTACAAATAGAAAGGGGAATAGAGAAGAGAAATTAGGTTGATAAAGAGAATTTGGGGTGAGAAAAAAAGATGAGTGTCTAAGGTACATACTTGGGTCCCCGGAAACGGCGCCAAAATTTGGTTGTGCCCAAATTTACCATACTGGTAAAAGCGGTCGATGTAGTACATGTAGGGGTCGAATCCACAGGGACCGAAGATGTAACCTTGAGACGCTATGATTTGGTGAATTATGGGCTATGAAGTAGCCAACTTTCGGTTTGATTTTGGATGGTTTAAAGAACACTATGAAACCTATGTGAATTCAATTCAAAGAAAATTGGTTGATCTTAGGATTATGCTTGGTGTGGATTGAATTGATTTTACTTCTTTATACAATTTTGGTTTTATTAATTCTTGATGAATCCATTCTTCAAAAATAACACTACCTTTATCATTTTCTGGTTTGGTGCTTACTGAACACAATTAAAAATACCTTTTACACTTATAGAACAAAATTCATGATCTCTCCGAGGTATATTTTCATTTATTAATTGAATTTATTTTTCTCAAACACAATAAAGATGAAGAGTAGAAATAACTGAAGAATGGATGTCTTAAATTAATTGTCCAATTAACAATAATTCATTCATAAAATAACATTCAACCCAGACTTTGCATCCTCCTATGATCAAACCATTAAAGGGTTAGCCCTCCATTGATGGTATACACTCAATGGTGGGCACAAGATGGATAACAATAATTGGATTGAAGAAATTAAAATCGCGGAAATAACGAGCACTCCTCCGTGTGTGTGAATGAAATTCACACCTATGTGTAAACTAATTCACAACAACACAGAGATATCACTGTGCTTTGTGATAATAAAGTTTTAATAAATGAAATGGAAAACATAGAAGAGAAACAATTTTATTATGAACATAAAGATACAAAAAAAAATAAACTTACATGGAAATGGAAAACATTAGAAAGGAAATTTGGAATCATAACCTTACAATGAAACAAGCATCAAAAGATGATAAGAAAAATATCCACCCCTATTCCCTTCACCACTAGCTCCTTATATAGGCATATTAGGAGTCTTAGTTCCATACCCCAACAATTAATTCACCCCCCAACAATTAATAGAGTCAAAAAGAGGGTGAATAATCAAAAGGAAATTGACGTTTCGAATTTGTCCTGGAAAACTGTCCAGATTCGTCCACATTATTGACGTGTGAATTTGTAATTGAATAAAGCTGAATCTGGAGGGGTTGTAGCAGAGACATATCTTCGTCCGCCTGTCCTCTATGAGCTGCAAAAATTTCAAGAAATTTACCACATCCGTTTGAAAGTTATGGTCTAAATGGTGGGACGGATTTCTGTGCATTAATGTCGGGTCCACCATTTAAATCTCAACATCAGATCCCTTTATCATCATGAAAACATCAGAATTAGCTCTGGCCAAAGTTGAATAAAATAATCCTAATATTTTTATCTTTCTACTATATAAATTTAAGCTTCATTGGGATTGGTTTGTGGGCCCCACATTTGTTTGATGGGCCTTAGGCCCATTATGCTTTCTCCTGCAAAGTTTTTCATTCGGGCACAAAAATATCCATCTTCCCTTGTGATTCATCCATCGGACCTAAAAGATAAAATGTTCTAAACAAAGTGTTCAATCATATCCCAAAATATAAAATTCATAAAATCAATATAGTTTTGTCCACAAACCGATGAATTATTGGGCCCAAATTTGCATTTTAAACATTAATTGCATTTAAGATGAGAAATGAAGTTCTGTTTATGTAATGCACTAAGAACAATGTTTATGGACTTTGGAACAATGAATATAAAGATATTAACAATAAATATTAGCCACTTTTAGTGACTAATCACATACCTTTATCTTATAATATTTTTTAAATGTTTTTACATTTAACATAATATTATGTTATGTGTTGTATGTTGTATCATGTGAATATTCATGTAATAAACCATTAATGACTCCATTTATCAAGTATAGATTTCAATGTTTTACTTTTTTTCATTATTAATATATTTTTTCTTTTAAAATACATATTAAGAATAATAATAATGAATATGATAACTATTTTTATTATAATAATCATGACAATAGAACTAATAATTATAAACATGAACAACATCACATAACACATTATCAATTTTTTTTATTTAATAAAATGATAGTTATTTTGGATATATAGTTTAATTATTGACTTTTTATTAAAGATAGTTTTTTTATTTCTATGTTTCATTTTTTCTATAATATATTTGTATGGTTATAATAGTTTTATATGGTTTATTAATGAATTTATTATCTAGATTTTTCTCTTTCTGTTCCTTTTTTACTGTAGTATTTCATTATTCTTCCTTATTTTTCTCATTCTTATTATTGTTATTCACATAAAAAACTATAATACGCAATAAAATTTGGTGAATTTGGCTTTTTTTCAAAAAATGCCCTTTTATCTTATAAAAAATTATCACATGGATGAAAAAAATTATCAAAATTATATCATATTTATTTGAGATGATTGACATTTTTAACTATTTTGATTATAGACGGTTTTTCTAGAAAAAATACAATGGTATTTCCACTTATTACTTCTTTAAGACCATCTTATCAATCGTGGACATAGGCCTTGTGTATGTTCAGGTCACCCAAAATTTCATAATCTTAGATAAATTATCCATAAAAGATATAAGTATTTAATACATTTCTATGTATAGATAAACATATATAAAAATAAGGATACAAGTAAAAAATTATATATTATTTTTATAAAAAAATTATTTATTAATTCTAATAAAGAATATATGGGGTTAATTATGAGAAATATTAGTATGAATGTAACACATTTATAATCACAAAAAAAATTAAATATATGTTTATACTTTTGGTTTTTTAAATGAAGGTTTATAATTTAAAATATAGAAGAATTGATTTCTATGTTTTTTTAATACACATAAAAATCATTTTTTAGGATGTCATTAAAGTATTTAAATAATAAAAATAAAGTAGGAGGAATCATTTTTTCAAAATCATGCATTGTTTACAATAAATGATATATGACTTTACTGATATTGCTTTCTCTAATGGAAAAATGTGGGCTGGGGGAATCATTATTAATGGATTTGAATAGGTTATTGTTTCCTACAATGCAGTATAATGTAATTGATATCTAATCATGGTAAAATTTCGGGTGATATATACTGACTTGAATATTTGAAAAATAAGAGGTATTACATTACCCATGATACAATATGATTCATCCGTAGTAATAAAGATTGTGAATGGGCTATTTAACACCCTATAGGTCACTAGAATATTTACTTTTCATTTTTATTTATCTTTTGATGTTTTCTTGGAGTCCCTTGGTGTCGGAGGTGAAAAATCAGAGTCTTTGGGAGGACAGACCAAGGAACACAGTTAATGAGCGGTTTGTCTAACGATGAGTACAACTGTGTGGGGAGGCTGTATAGGGTGAGAGTTGGGATTTTTAGGCCTTAAGAATGGGTTTTCAATATGTGAAACACCCAGGGGAAATCATGCAACCCATATTTTAGTGGATACTGTCACCCACATAGTTTGTGCATAATTTTCCTTACCATGCATCAAAATAATTTATCTCTATAAATATCACTTAAAATTGGATTTTACCATTATACCCTATCAATGTTTATGGGTTTTTAGCATAATTTTCTCCTCCCATCATGTGCAACATCTCTCTATTGTTTTAGAGATTCTTACTATTTTCCACTAAGGATTTATCTTGAATATCATGGTTTCTTGTCCTCAGGTAAGGTTATTTAATTATGTTTAATCCACATATTCCTTATTCTTAACCTTTTTTTCCTTTCCATAACGATGTGGAACCCTTGTGCAAGTGTTTTTTGAATCTTTTGTATTTAATGGGGTTTTTGGATTACTTATTGGTTAGGTTTGTGAGGATATTTTTCAACCTATTCCAGGTGTTTATCCTTAAGGGAAATAATATTTGGACTGAAAATGAAGTTGGTGGCTCTATTTAAGGGTGGTATCCAAGGAATTACTATAAATTTTAAATCACCTTTGGTTTTTGTTGATTAAATTGACTTTTTATGATTTATTATTGATCTGTATTACATGTTTGGTGTATTTAGAGGATTGGTTTGGAAATTTTAGTAATTAAATGGGGTTTTCAAAATGGTTGTGGATTGTATGCACAGCTATTTTTTGGTTAAAATGGATCAATAGGCTTTCTTAGTTTTAATGGATTTTTAGAGTGATTTAAAAAAATCATTCAGAAGGTTTTATTAAAAAACATAAAAGTTTTTGTATTTATTGTATTGTGTTATATATTGTTAGATGTGGGAACCTATTTTTGGATGTGTTATAATGGAGTGGTATATGGGTTAACCAAGGTGTGAGTGAGGGGTTAGTTCAAGGGACTATGTGATAATTAGGAGGGATCACAATGTGAGAATCCATGTGGGTTTGTCTGATTGGTCATATGAGCCACTAGAGGGAGGATTGTGCAGGCCTCCAACATGGTTTCCATGGGAGCATGAGAGCCTTCGGGGATGATAACCATGATATTATCTATTTTAGACCCAGGTAAGACAATGAATGGTTCTATTTGGATTATCTAGATGACATAATTTTTTACACACTCATTTTAGGCTAGATGGTTTGATCTAGAGGTTCACATTAGCCATTACATTATTGATTATATAATTTATGCAATTGACTATTTCCACTTTTATGTAATGAAAAATATCATTCCAATTATTGTCCAAGCCATGTTATTACATGTTGTGGATTTTTTTCTCACCTTCGGATATGCGTTGTTTATTTATTTGATCCATGATGGAAATTGGTTTAGATAACTACTTTTTTAAATTAAAAACTAAAGGGATTTAAAATGGTTATTTGAATATGGTATATTTTCAAAGTTGTTTATTTTTTAAAAAAAATTCAAACTTTTTTATTATATTACATTGATAAAATACATAAATACATTCCTGGTGGTATCATACATGGATTCATGCCTCAGACCCTACTTAGGTCTTTAGGTGTTTAAATATTTTGTTTTGTAACTTCTTTATTATCGTCGTCTTGTGTTTTTTGGGTGTTAAATGATCTTTAAAGTATTCGATATTGTGAATTAATTTTGAGGTTTTTTATCCCTTAGAATATTTTTGGTATTTGTTTGTCATTGTACCCATTTTTTTGGGTTTGTTTCAATATACCAATCATGTATGTTCAATTATGGAATATTTTTTATGGTGTTTGTTATTGTTTTGGGTATCTTATTATCTTGAGTTGTAGACTCTAATTATTTATGTTTGTTCATCCCATTTTATAGATGGGTCATGATAGTTTACCTATGGCACAATTGTTCCCATGTAATAGTTAGTTATACCTAGTGCTTATTTCTATCCCATGGCGATTAGAAATGCACATTGGGCCATGTGTCGGGCCAAATTGGGTGAGGAGTCTGGTTAAACTAGTTCAGTAAATTACTAAATGGTGTTTTAGTAGTTTTGTTATTTGGGAGTTAGTGGTAGACTATATATAGGATTGTCTGGACTTGAGAGGTTGGAATGGGGGAGTGGTTGTCCATCTCTTCTTCATGTTGAACCTCAAGCTTCCATGGGTGTTATAGGATTGTGGTTAGGTTTTGAGGCCAATTATGGGTTGTTTTGATGATTTTCAATGTATTTCTAGGTCAATTGAAATTACATTGGTAAGAACAAGGGATATTTTTAGTTTTTAGAATAAAATGGGTAGGACTAGATGAGGTGAAAGGTTAGTGAAAACTATTAGTAATGAACGTTAACAACCTTTGTGGCCTTTCCCACCAACTCCAGTGACACTAAAAATGTTGGAGAATGGTTTTCCTGACCAAGAATCCAAACCAAGAACAGTTGGAAATACTTGGTATATTTCTCTCCTTTTAACATGGAATTTTTTATGATGCATTTTTATACCTATAATGGGGGTTTCTTTGGGTTATTTAGATGTGTTTGAGGTTGATTTGTTCTTGATGAATCTTTTGTTTTGTTTCTTGTATACAATGCCTCCCAAAAGACCACATCATGGCATATAGGGTGTGTAATAGAGAGTACCCTTCCAGTGAACCCTATGGTTGATATGTATTTGGTGGATTCAGTTATTCTTATGATCTATAACCTAGGATAAGTGGGTATTTGTGACCATACATGCTTATTGTAATATACTCAAGAGTTTTCAATGAAAAATAAATTGGTGTTTAGTGTAAATAAAGGACTCAATGAGACTCAAGAGTGGTTGGATCATATAAATTGGATTGTTGAGTTCTTAAAGATCCTTGGGACCTTCAATGTGGTATTTTCGACATATTTTCTTAAAGTACTAGGTAGGAAGTGGTGGGAATAAATTATTCTCTTAAAGAGGAAATTGAATATCATGTGGACCATGTTTAATGTGGCTTTTAACTAGAATTTTTTTCATGAGACCTTGGGAGAGGAAATGGACCATTGGTTCTTGAATATGGAGTCGGGAGATCATTTGTTGATTGAGTATGCCACTAGATTTATCTAGTTGGTTCTTGTTTCTCTATATCTCCTCGTGAATGATCAACTTAAGGCATATCATTTTTCGAAGGTATTAAGGCTTGAGGTTAGATAAATTATCATTATTCTATTTCTAAAAACCTTTTCAGATGTGGTTGATAAGGAAGCAGTGGAATTTCTAGATTTTATTATAATGATAGGCCTTAGTGGTGTTCCTTCAGTGGGTGGTAGGTAAAGTCCTCCATCAGGTGAAAAGAAGAAGAAGAGTGAGTCTCGTTAGGGTAATTAAAAGAGTGATTAGTAGTCATCAGGTTCATATTTTGTTGATACTATAGGGAACTGACCATAATTGATGTAGGTAGATAGGACATACCAGGCCGAAGTACTCAAAGACTCAGAGGTTGTGCCACTGGTGTGTGTTGTCAGGGCATATCCATCACTTTTCTCAGTTGGATTTAGTAGGGAGCTGTGACACCCTAGGTTTTATGAACTGGTCCAAGTGAACAATGTTATGGTGATTAATGATGTCTCTTGTTTTATATGTTGTGTTTTGTGTGCTAATAAATAATTTGAAACTAAATAAAACAGGGAGAATAAGGTAAACAGGTATATATTTAATAGTTACATTGCAATAAGACCCAAATAATGGAAAATACCATGCACAAGACCTAACACGGCCACAACAAGACTACTAAGAATCACAACTCAAGTAATCGGATAGTTTTCGTCTTCTGGTTCCATCAGTGTGAAAAATATAGCATCTAGAGCCACGACACACATACTCATCACCAAAGGTATGAGGAGAGTCATCCTTCCTAGTTCAAGTGTTTTGATTTTGAGAAACACCCAACACCCCCTTCTTTTATAATGGTCCTTTATGTTATGACCGTTAAATATATATATAGTCGTTGGGTTTTCAAAACAACCTTTGGGTTTCTGTTGATAATGTTTATCTTCGTATTAAAACTTGGATTTAATGCTATTATAATGATATTTCAAATATTGTAATATGTCTAAGTTTTTTTTCACAAAAGAATCATAGTTTTAAAATAAACAGAGTATTCTTGAAAATAAATCTTTTTGTTCCAACAAAACTCTTGGTGGATACTTATATAGATTAAAACTTAGTATTCTTTTTATAAAAGGTATGTTTTAAGGGTAACTGTAATAATTATATCTTTTGATATCTAAAATTATGTATTAGGGAAACTATTTTTTTGTTTTTAAGAAAGAATTTTAAGATAGTGGTGTATTTTAAAGATCCTAATATTTATAATGGTTTTGTATGTAAAATATGAAAGGTATATCTTTTAAAAAATTTATATCAAGACATGAAATATTTTATTTAAGATAGAAAAAAGGGTTTTAGATTTTAAGTTAAACCTATTTGTTTTTATTGTATATTAACTCAATTTTTTTCAAATATTTATATTACACACTTTTTTTGAACTGAGTATACTTATACTGGTTGTTTTATAAATCTAAATAATTTTTAATAAAAAATTAGGTTGGGGCCTGGCCAAGCAGAGGGCATCCCTTAGGGACAAGCCCTCAAGGTCGAGACCGAGCCCTAGGGACCCGAGGTAACGACCATTAGGGTCCCCAAGTGCGTTTAGAGTGTCAACCAGGCCTGAGCCGAGCATAGGTTCATCCAGTCGCGCGCGGGACTGGGTTTAAGGTCACGGCACGGGTTAGATATGGTTGGGCCAAGGCCCGCATGGGGCCCGTGTATAAGGCCCCTGTGTGTGTGCGTTTGTGTTATTGCTCTGTTTCCATCGTGCTTTGGGTAATAAACCTTGCCTCGACCGCGTTTCGTTTCGATGTGGGATGTGTTCCACATGATCAGAACCGTCTGATCGACTTCTACGTCGATCTCGTCCATGAAACCCTTTTAACCATGCGATCTCCCCCGCATGTCTCCATAACCACTCGATCTCTTCCGAGATTTAATCGTATCCCTCGATCTCTTTAAATTGATCAACCCAATTCTCGCACCTCCTCCAACCGTATGATCTCTCCATTTTTGATCCAAGCCATCCGTTCCTTTCAGCATCGACCTCTTTAGTGTCTTCTTCCTCCCGTCAGGGTCTCGCACCAGTACTCCTGCACCCGAGGACGCCTCGGCCTTCCCCATCGCACTGCTCCTCTTGACCTTCGCACACCCCCTCCTAGCTCACTGTATTCCCATCTTCCCCATGATGGCATATTCTTGGGTCGAGTCTCCCAAGTGCACCAAGGGATATATAAACCCTCCCACCTCATGAAATGGGGACGGTTCGTCCTTCTCCTTCTCTCCCTCGAACACCCAGCATCCCAGCGATGTACCTCCAATCCGAGTCTCCTCCTCAAGAAAGTTAAGGTGTTTTCATGTTTTTTTTTGGAGAAACCTATATTATTATATACTCGGTATATACTGTTTATATATATATATATATATATGTATATGACACAAAATTTTGGTTTGTAATGCTATCATGGGAAGTTTCCATTGCGTTATAGTAGAGATATATATATATATAAGAATCCTTTTAATGTTTTAACGATTCAGTTTTACAAAAGAAAACCCCTAAAACTTATATCTACGTATATTTCGTACATACAGTTTTGTATATATAAGTATAAATATTCATAATTCAAACCCAATCGGTTTATGGTATCCATGATTATTTCGGTAGGTTATACTATCTAATATGTGTTTATAGAGGATATATTTTAACCGACTCCTAACATATATTAATTATGTAGACCTTGTATATGTAAATAACTAAGTATGTATACATGTACATGTTTTTTTTTTTAAAAAAACAAGACCGTTATGATTTTGGGGAATGAATACCTATCCTTAAATGATATTATGAATGAAAACTAGGCCATTAGCTTAGGTGCAATTATGTTTTTGTTTAAAACCAAAGTTTTTACACATTTATGCATTTATAGTTTCATGAGGATTAAACCCTCATAAAGTTTTTATTTTTGACTAAATAAAACTTATGTAATCTGAGTTTTTTTCAGAACTCAAGAAAATTTTAATGGTTTTGTTGTTTTAGTGAAAAAACCCATATATACATTATTGGTGTATATGTGGTGATGTGTAAACGTATTTATAAATATAATTTCCAAAACACCATGTGTGTGATTTTAATATTTTTGGGTGATTACGAAACCACCCTGTATTTTGTATTTCTGTACACACAAATGAGCGTGTGTTATTAAAGGAGTTTGTTGGACATTTCCCACGACGTATTTATATGATACAGTTTATATTTTGGCTTGTTTAAAATGTACTAAAGGATTTAGGATTTATGGGACCAGGTCGTCATAATGAGTTCATTTATTGACTTGTTACACCATGATTCGGCATTGGTGAACGTTACTAATTAATCAAGTTATAGATAAATTCTTTTTCAAGGGCCTTCTTATCACCTTAACTAGTGGCAAGTGTCTTCTCTAAACATTCCATGTCCAAGGAATATTAATTTTAAAGATTCATCACTTATTATATCGTCTTATTCTTTTATTATTGATTTAGTAATTGGCTTATGTGAAAAGAATGTTTTTCTAAACTATGTGTGCCTTTGATTAGCTATTAACATATTTTGCAATGTTAACTGTCATATCCTATATTAGCTAAATGTGTGGTGGATCATTATTTATTTTAGTAATTATTGTACAGAATGAATACTGATGAAATATCACTAAATGAACTAAGAAATTAGATTACCCAAAGTGGTATGGGACACCTTGGGTAATGTGAAAATGAATGAGTTATTCAAGGTGGTATGGGACATCTTCAATATACAAACTGTTTAAGCAATGTATGAACGATGTGGCTCACATGATAATAAAGACAAATTTAAGGGTGCGCCCTGATATTGCCCGATTGCATTGGGTAATGATGTAACCACTAGAGATTACAATATTTAAGTGTGTGCCCTGATAGCGCCCCATTGCATTGGGTAATGATGTAACCACTAGAGATTAAAATATTTAAGGGTGCTCCCTGATAGCGCCCCATTTCATTGGGTAATGATGTAACCACTAGAGATTAAAACTTTTAACGATACCTTGGGGTTTACCTTGGTAATGTTTTTAATGACACCTTGGGGATGGACCTTGGTGAAATAGAAATTATTGTCTATGTTAAAAGGTGTAGCCACATGTTCAAGATATGTAACAAGTTCTTTTCAAGATAATATACCAATTCTTTCACGACCATTTCCCTTATGCTCTCATAGAGTTCATATTTCACTGGTATAAGTTGGGGAACTATTTGTGTTTATCACTTGGTAAAATAGTAACCTGCATATGAAAATTTAATTTGTTTCCTTTATGCACAACTCTGATTATGCTTAACTATTTAACTTTTATGCTTAAGGAAATCAAAGTTCATACTTGTTTATGATAACTATTATCACTCCTTTGATAAATGACATAATTGTTTCATGTTCTTCTTGAAAACCTTGATTTAGCATTTTGATGTTACGTGTCACAATTTTTCCTTTAGAAAATGTTCTATGGATATTTCATTTAAGAATGTTTTCAAAAGATACGCTATTTTTTTAAACCCCCTTTCGGAGTATTTCAATGCTCACACTACGTTTTGATTCAAAAAATTTAGGTATCAGCTATTAAAAGATGAATTATTTCAGAAGTTTTCAACTTCCCAGAACTCGGACCACCCATGATCCTCTGTATAGTGACATGATGTGTAGTTTCTCAGTGCATTTATTATTTATAAACAAACGCATCATGTTCAGAAGGCACCAACTCCTGGTTTTCAGGGTCGGGCTTTCTACAGCTCGTATCAGAGGTTCGGTTTGGATAACTCTGGAAAGCCAGAAACTGAAACAAAAAGTATATATATATATATATACTTCGGTTTTACTAAAGAAATTGGTTTTCTTAAATTTCAGATGGAAAACAAAGGTACTAATCTTTTGTCTCTCCCCACTAAGGCCCTAGAGACCATTATGGCTTTAGCTAGCTGAGAAAATTTTCTAAACTATGACTATATATGTATGACATGAAAACACCAATATGACATATCCAACTCACCTTGAGTTCTTATCCTACATCGGGGGTTGGGATTGGATTACCTATTTATAATGATGGCCCAATTTCCCTCCTGTGCACGTCGGGGAAGGTACCATGAGGGAATTTTCCAAGTGTTCACGGTGGGTGAAGAATTTGGCACTGTGATTGATTACCCTTTCCAAGAAGCTGCTGCTGACAGAGACCTCTGAGTGGCCTACCTTTGTCAGATTTTAAACTACGGCTTCTGGGGTCAGTTGTTGGACTTCAGAAGGTTAGAAGATGAGTCCACCCGGCTGTCTTGCAGACAACAAGTGTATGTGGATGTCTCCCAACTTCATACCCCTCATGCTAAACTCAAGAGACGTCATAGGTGCCCCCATGAGTTTTCCCTAAATGCTCAGCCTGTGTTTGGTTCGAGGAGTAAGGAAGTTTTTCTTCTCTGTGTGGAGTACATTTAGTCAGTGGTTAAGGGAAACTCAAGAGCTAATGGTTAATAATAAACTTATGTTTATTTAAATGTTGTCTTTTCCCTTCCTTGTCTTTACTTTGTTTTATCCTTGAATGGTTTTCAATTGATTGAACTCCCGTCTTAAACTTTCAGATAGAAGGATAAATCCACCTGTTATCTCTTCCCACTAAGATTCTTGAAATCATTGCAATCAAAATGTGTGAGGACGAGTATGAAACCTTCACAAATTTATTAAAAATGTGCAAGCAGTGGTTTGAGGTAACAAACTATCCGAAGATTCTCCGCACCTTCCAAGAAAATGCCTCCATCTATTACTGCATAGGCTCAGCACAGCTGGCCAGGCGTGAACGATGAGGAAGTTACCATGAAGGGCTCTTCTTGTGTTTCACCCTAGGTCCGAACTACACGACCATAGTGAAATTTCAGGAGGTTGTGTTAGTGGGAAATCTTTATGCGACTTTTATGTTCCAACTTCTCAACTTTAGCCTATTTTACCACACTTATGGATTCAATTTTCTCGACCGAGACATAATTTGGTGAGTTCTTCATACGTTGTTCTACAAAGACATTTCAGAACATTGTATTGTTCGAGCTTCCCTCTGGAAGCCTGAAGGTTCGGAACATGATTTCAACCCCTCCTGTCCTAGGTGTATCTTGGGTAGGGAACCAGAAGACTTGAGGATCGCTATGGGAACCCTCTAAATGCACCTGTTGACCCTATACATTGGTGGAGATGTTAAGAATGTCGCAGAACATTTGTATTTTTGTGAAATAAATTGTAAGGACGCAATATTCTAAATCGGGGGATAATGTGATTTCCCAGGTTTTATGAACTGGTCCAAGTGAACAATGTTATGCTTTTTAATGATGTCTCTTGTTTTATATGTTGTGTTTTGTGTGCAGATAAATAATTTGAAACTAAATAAAATAGGGTGAATAAGGTAAACTGGTATATATTTAAAAGTTACATTGCAACAAGACCCAACTAATTGAAAATACCATGCACAAGACCTAACACGGCCACAATAAGACTACTAAGAATCACAACTTGAGTAATCAGATAGTTGTCATCTTCTGGGTCCATCAGTGTGAAAAATATAACAGCCAGAGCCATAGCACACATACTCAGCACCAAAGCTATGAGGAGAGCCATGCTTCCTAGTTCAAGTGTTTTGATTTTGAGAAACAGCCTATACCCCCCTTCTTTTATAATGGTCTTTTAAGTTATGACCGTTATATATATATATATATATATAGTCATTGGGTTTTCAAAACAACCTTTGGGTTTCTGTTGATAATGTTTATCTTTATATGAAAACTTGTTTTTAATGATATTATAATGATATTTCAAATATTATAATATTTCTAAGATGTTTTTCACAAAAGAATCATAGTTTTAAAATAAAAAGAGTATTCTTGAAAATAAATCTTTTTGTTCCTAAAAAAATCCCATTGGATACTTATATAGTTGAAAACTTAGTATACTTTTAATGAAAGGCATATTTTAGCAGCATCTGTAATAATTATATCTTTTGATATCTAAAATTATGTATTAGGGAAACTATTGGTTTTTTAAAAGAAATAATTGTAAGATAGTGGTTTATTTTAAAGATCGTAATATTTATAATGGTTTTGTATGTAAAATATGAAAGGTATATCATTTAAAAGATTTATATCAAGACATGAAATATTTTATTTAATCTAGAAAAAAGGGATTTTGATTTTAAGTTAAAACGATTTGTTTTTATTGTATATTAACTCATTTTTTTTCAAATATTTATATTACACACTTTTTTTGAACTGAGTATAATTATACTGGTTATTTTGTAAATCTAAATAATTTTTAATAAAAAATTATGTTGGGGCCCGGCCAAGCTGAGGGCATCCCTTAGGGTCAAGCCCTCAAGGCTGAGACCGAGACCTAGGGATCCGAGGTACCAACCATCAGGGTCCCCAAGCGCATTTAGGGTGTCAACTAGGCCCGAGCCAAGCATAGCTTCATCCAGTCGCATACGGGCCCGTGTGTAAGGTCGCGGCGCGCATTGCGTATGGTTGGGCCAAGGCCCACATGGGGCCCATGTATAAGGCCGTTGTGTGTGTGCGTTTGTGTTATTGCTCCATAGCCAGTGCACTTTGGGTAATAAACCTTGCCTCAACCGCATTTCGTTTCGATGTGGGACGCGTTCTGCGCAATCAGAACCGTTTGATCGAATTCTGCGTCGATCTCATCCGTCCAACCCTTTAAACCACGCGATCTCCCCCGCGTGTCCCCGTTACCACCCGATCTCTTCTAATATTTAATCACAGCCCTCAATCTCTTTAAATTGATCAACCCAATTCTCATGCCTCCTCCAACCGTAGGATCTCTCCATTTTTTATCCAGGTTGTATGTTCCTTTTTGTATTGACCTCTTCAGTGTCTTCTTCCTCCCATCGGGGTCCCGCACCAGTAGGCCTTCACCCAAGGACGCCCCAGCCTTCCCCATTGCACTAATCCTCTTGACCTCCGCACACCACCCCTCCAAGCTCACTGTATTATCGTCTTCCCCACGAAGTCCTTTTCTTGGGTCGAGTCACCCAAGTGCACTGAGGACTATATAAACCCTCCCACCTCAGGAAATGGGGACGGTTCCTCCATCTCCTTCTCTCCCTTGAACACCTAGCATCCCAGCGACGTACCTCCAATCTGAGTCTCCTCCTCAAGCATGGTAAGGGTGTTTTCACATTTTGTTTGGAGAAACCAATATTATTATATGCTCAGTATATACTATATATATATATATGTATATAACACAAACTTTCGGTTCGTAATGCTATCAAGGGAAATTTCCATCACTTTATAGAGGAGATATATATATATATATATATATATGAATCCTTTTAATGTTTTAACAATTCAGTTTTACAAAAGAAAAGAAAACCCCTAAAACTTATATCTACGTATATTTCTTATATACAGTTTTGTATATATAAGTATAAATATTCATAATTCAAACCCAATCGGTTTATGGTATCCATGATTATTTCGTTAGGTTATACTAGAAAATATGTGTTTATAGAGGTTATATTTTAACCAACTCCTAACATATATTAATTATGTTAACCTTATATATGTAAATAAAAAAGTATGTATACATGTACATGTTTTCTTTTTAAAAAAACAAGACCGTTATGATTTAGGGGAATGAATACCTATCCTTAAATGATATTTTGAATGCAAACTAGGCCATTCGCTTAGGTTCAATTATGTTGTTGTTTAAAACCAATGTTTTTACACATTTCTATTTTTATAGTTTCACGAGGATTAGACCCTCATAAAGTTTTGATTTTTGACTAAATGAAACTTATGTAATTTGAGTTTTTTCAGAACTCAATAAAATTTTAATGGTTTTGTTTTTTTAGTGTAAAAACCCATATATACATTCTTGGTATATATATGGTGATGTGTAAATGTATTTATAAATATAATTTCCAAAACACCACAAGTGTAATTTTAGTAATTTTAGTTGATTACTAAACCAACCAGTATTTTGTATTTATGTACACACAAACAAGCATGTGTTATTAAAGGAGTTTGTTGGACATTTCCCACGATGTATTTTTATGATAAAGTGTATATTTTGGCTTGTTTAAAATGTATTAAAGGATTTAGGTTTTATGGGATCAGGTCGTCATAATGTGTTCATTTATTGACTTGTTACACCATGATTCTACATTGGTGAATGTTACTAATTAATCACGTTATGGCTAAATTATTTTTCAAGGGACTTCTTATCACCTTAACCGGTGGCAAGTGTCTTCTCTAAACATTCCATGTCCAAGGAATAGTAATTTTAAAGATTCATCACTTGTTATATCATCTTGTTATTTTATTATTGCTTTAGTAATTGGCTTATGTGAAAAGAATGTTTTTCTAAACTATGTGTGCCTTTGATTAGCTATTAACATATTTTGCAATGTTAACTATCATATATTGTATTTGCAAAATTTGTGGTGGATCGTTATTTATTTTAGTTATTATTGTACACAATGCATACTGATGACATATCACTAAATTAACTAAGAAATTAGATTACCTAAAGTGGTATGGAACACCTTGGGTAATATGAAAATGAATGAGTTATTCAAGGTGGTATGGGATATATTGAATATAAAAACTGTTTAAGAAAAGTATGAACGATGTGGCTCACAGGATAATAAAGACAAATTTAAGGGTGTGCCCCATTTCATTGGGTAATGATGTAACCTCTAGAGATTACAATATTTAATGGTGCACCCAGATACCACCCCATTTCATTGGGTAATGATGTAACCACTAGAGATTACAATATTTAAGAGTTCCCCTGATAGCGCACCATTTCATTGGGTAATGATGTAACGACTAGAGATTACAATATTTAAGGGTGATCCCTGATAGCATCCCATTGCATTGGGTAATGGTGTAACCACTAGATATTACAATTTTTAACAATACCTTGGGGTTTACCTTGGAAATGTTTTTAATGACACCTTGGGGATTGACCTTGGTGAAACGAAAATAATTTTCTAAGTTAAAATATGTAGCCACATGTTGAAGTTATGTAACAAGTTCTTTTCAAGAAATTTTATACCTATTCTTTCACGACCATTTCCTTATGCTCTCATAGAGTTCATATTACACTGGTATAAGTTGGAGCATGATTTGTGTTTATCACTTGGTAAAATATTAACCTGTATATGAAAAATTACGTTGTTTCCTCTATGCTCACCTCTGATTATGATTAACTATTTATGTTTTATGCTTAAAGAAATCACAGGTCATACTTGTTTATGATAACCATTATCACTCCTTTGAGAAATGACATAATTGTTTCATGTTCTTCATGAAAACCTTGTTTAAGAATTTTGATGTTACGTGTCACAATTTTTCCTTTAGAAAATGTTCTACAGATATTTCTTTTAAGAATGTTTTCAAAAGATACACTATTTTTAATTTTAAAACACCCTTACTGAGTATTTCAATGCTCACCCTACGTTTTGATTCAAAATTTTCTGGTATCAGCTCTTAAAAGATGAATTATTTCCGAAGATGCCGGCTTCCCAAAACCCGAACCGCTCATGATCCTCTGTATAGGGACATGATGTGTAGTTTATCAGTTTATGTCTTATTTATAAACAAACACATCATGTTCAGAAGGCACCGTCTCTTTGGTTTCGGGGTCGGGGTCTCTACAGGAGCAGTGTCGGATCTGATTTTTTAATTGGATTTCAAGAAAAGTTAGAGGCTTCCAAGGGTGGATGATCTCAACCTCATGGTAGGGAATAATTTTTCATTGGGTAGAGTACTCATAGAGGTTCTGAGCTATAGTTACTCTATGTATAAAATTTAGTATCATAGGACTTAAAATCCGGACCAACGACCATTAGAGATATTATGTTTATTATTTACTCTGTGGAATTATATTTATTTGACACTAAATCATATCATTCATTAATTTAACAAAATTTGATTGATTATTTTGGTTTGTGGGATGAGATTATTCCTTATGATATGTATTTTCTAACCCCATTGGGTATGAAAAAAGAGAATGGATTCATGTTCACTAATGGTCGTGTTGTACAACTATCAGGGAAGTTGTTTTGGAATTTAATGTTTTGGAAAGGTTTATTTTCACCTCATTATAATCATTAATTGGTTTATCAACATTATAAAATTGATAAATTATTATCGCTACATGATCTAGTCTCTTATTCCTGATAAGAGTGATATCATATTTTAGGGTGAGTGGGATGTATATTTAGGGATAGTTTTAATAGATTCTTCAAATTTTGGGTTTTTTGTTCCATATATTCAGGTTGTTTCTTGAGGTGGTTCACAAAAGTTAAAGCAGTGATCCTCTAGTTTTTGTAGAAAGGTGCCTATAATGTTTTTCAAAATATTCCTTAGGATTTATTCCCTAGTGATAGATCAAGTTTATCAACAATCTGCTTCCGGTTATGAGCCTAATTTCCCTACCATCATATTAGATGGATCTGCATTAGTTGAAGGATTTGAAAGTTTAGCTATAGGGTCTTGAGGGAAAAGCCTTTATCTAACCCAATGTGTCACCATGGGATTTACCAATTCTATTTTTAAATAATGTGGATTGAACCTCTAACTTTACTTACACTATCGAATTCCTAACCAGGTGACTGTATGAATAAATTCATGTTCCCCAAAATAGATGATATAATTAATAAGCTCAGAGGGTCTTATTTATTCTCAAAGTTCGATATAAGATCAGTGTACCGATAGTTGATGTTAAAATAAGAGCATGTTACAAATAATATATTTCGGATATGGTATGGAAAAATTGATTATTTTTATGCCATTTAGGATTACTAATGCTCCTAGAATTTTCATGGAATTGATGAACTAGAATATCCATCGCATTTAGGACCCCTTAATTTCTTTGGTTGTAGATGATATCTTGGTATAATCCAAGATAGAGGAGTTACCAAACCATATAGAGTATTTTTTGGGGTCTTTAGATATAAAATAATATATATTCCATGTTGTAAAATTTCTAGTTTTGGATTCAAGATGTGAAATTCTTGGGCCACATAATTTATGAGGTAGGAGTTTTAGTTTATCCAGAAATGGTTTGAGTAATCATGTATTAGGATTAATACAATATTGTTTTTAAGATTTATATTCTTCTAGGATTGGATTCTTATTATAAAAATTTCATTATGGTATTCTCCATGATAACTTCATCCTAGATGGAATTGACTAGAAAAGTGGTGAAGTTTGAGTCGGATGAGAGGTTATAGAGTTCTTTTGAGTAGTTGAAGAACCATTTGACATCTACACCTATTTTTATTCTTCTTAATCCAAGGAGGTCTTATGCGATGTAATATTTTGTTTTAGGTGTTGGATTGGGGTTTCTACTAATGTAGGATGATCAAGTGGTGTCCAATGGCTGACTAAATCTACACCCACCTGAGCATAATTATCCATCCTAGGGACTGGAATTTTAATCTATTATACATGTATTGAATACATGGTGATACTACTTTTTGGTGAGTGTTTTATATTATATTTCTATCAGAAAAAACCCAAAGTATATTTTCATCCATAGGGGATTGAAACTCAAATAGAGACACTTGGTGGATTACCTTTATATTTTTATTTAAAGATATAATATAAATAAAAGTATGGAAATTTGGTCACAGATGCATTGAGTCGAACACATCCATTATAGGTAGTTTAGAAATCAGTGGATGAGTGGGGTATGATGATTTTTTTTTACAGATGTTAGGATAGGTGTTTCGGGAGATAAATAATATGCATTCTTTGCTAGTGTGAACATTTCATCCTCTCTCATCGATCGATTATGGATTTTGTTGGTATTTAACCCCGAGTGATAGCAGATTAGAAGTACAATAAATGGTGGGTAGACCATTGGGGATTATTATTAATCTCTCAATGATTCTCTTATCATCTGAATATAGTTGTTTGTTCTATATATCTTGATGAATGTGGTGGTGTAGGAATCACATTATTCTATTTGGGTCATTCAACACAAGGTAACCTATATTTTTTATAACTTTATAGGCCGGTATTTATTTCCATGTGTGAGACATGTTATATAAGACTTTTCTACCGGATTCTTGACCATCTAGAGTGTAAAAGATGAGAATCATGGATTAGATTAATTGTTTTATCCACTACCCATTCCAGTATGGAAGTGGGATGATAACATTATGGATTTTGAGTTTGGGAAACCTCATACTATGAGTGGGAAGGATTGAATATGGGTTTTTTAAATCATTTGACAAAATTAGATCACTTTTTTCTCATTAAGAAGTTGGTGAAGGTAGATGACCTAAGACACCGGTTTGTTGGTTTGTATTTTCATATTTATGGAGTTACCTCAATGATAGTTTCTATTCAGGATGGATGCTTTACTTATTTCCTTTTTAATGGACAATAAGAGTCTTTATGAACCCAATTGAAATTGAGAATCGCATACCACCTACAAGATGAATGGTTAGTCTAAGAGGACTATCCAGACCCTCAAGGATATGTTTTGGGCATGTGTCCTTGATTTTAGAGGTTTTTGGGAATGGAATATTTCATTGGATGAGTATTCATATAACAATAGTTATCATTACTTGATACGAATTCCCCCCTTTCATTCATTGTACAAGTGTTCATGTCAATCCCCCATGTAATAGGCTTAGGTGAGAGAGTATTACTTGTTTGTATTGAGCCTTATCCAAGAGATGACTGAGACAATGTGGCTAATTAAGAAATAGTTAGAGATAGTATATTGTATATAAAAGTCATATTTCAAAAATATTAATAGTTTTTTTGAGTATCAGGTTGATGATCAAGTGTTTCTTTCGGTATCTATTTGGTTGGGTAATCCTAATTTGGGTAATTAGGGGAAGCCATCACCATGTTATGTCGAGCCTTTTCATGTTGTAGAGTGTCTTGGGAAGGTATCCTATTGGTTACATATTCCACCATGGATAACCTCAATCTAAAATATATTTCACATCTCTTGGCTAAAGTGATACCATCTAGACCCATCTCATGTGTTGGAGTGGGTAGAGTTGGAGTTAGATCTTGATGCCACCATTGTAGAGGATCCAATGTGTATCGTGCATGTTCAGAAATGTTTCATTATATTAAGCCTATCTCTTTAGAATGTTTGATTTGGAAATGTGGTGGTGATATCAATGAGAGATGGGAGTTGGATGGATGGGTGAGTATGCAATGGACAAACCTATTTTCTTCTAGCGGTGACATAGGACTTTCTAGGAGAATAAAGTGTCATGTCAGAGAGTTTATAAAACCATTTGGGTCACTGGTATGTTTATTTTTGAGTTTTATTAATCTTTTGAGGTGTTCGTTGAATTCTAGAGTGTTGGGAGAGGAAAATGGGATTTTTGGGTATGATAGACCTAGGCACACAGTTATCACATGATTTGTAAAGTAGTTCGGCAAACCATGTCAGTGGGATGAAGAGGGTAATAGTGGGTGTTTTCAAGGGTTGATAACAGTTTTTCAAACCATGCAACACCTAAGGGAAACCATGGGGACCATTGTTTTGGGGAAAGTGTGACCTTTATGGTTGATATGTTGTTAGCCTAATGTTTCCAAACAATGTGACCCTATACAACTAACATCAAAAGTGACATTTTACCTTTTTCCCCCAATCAATTTATAAGGGTTTTGTCCCTCTTTTACTTTTCGCATTATACACTTCCTCTCTCCCATGGCTTCAATCTTTGTCCCATATTCCTTGGTTGATTTTTATTACGTATCTTGATTTCTTGTCCTGAGTTAAGGTGATATCATTGAGATTTCTCCCCCTCTTTATCCATCTTACCATTTTTCTTCCATTTTCCTGCATATATAGAACCCTAGAGGGGGTTTTAGTGAAAAATTGAGTATGTAATGGGGATTTTAGTTTGATAAGTGTGGATTACATGTGTGATCCATTGTTATACCTTTTTTGGGTGGTAATCATCAATATAGACTATCTTTGGACCAAAACTGAGGTATTTGTATCTATGTAAGGGGATTTTACATGGATTACCTTTAAATTTTCAATCCCCTTGCACTTGTTTTATTTAAATTACATTTTTTATGATTTATGACTGATTTTTATTTCATTTTTTATTTTCTTCATGGGTTTTTTTAGGAATATGGGTAATTAATGGGGTTTTTCCAAATGGGTATATATTTTATGCACACTAAGGGTTTGTTAAAAGGGATTAAATGGATTTTATTGGTTTTTAAGTTAATATAATGTGATTTTAGAGATGGTTTTACCTTGGGAGAGGTTTTTTGATAAAATTAAAAATATTTTTTATGAGATGGAATGTGTTTTAGACTGTTTCATAAAGGAAATTTCTTGTGGATGTGTTGGCATGGAGTAGAACATGGGTTAATAAGGGTGTGAGTGAGGGGTTTCCTTGATGGAATTTGTGAGCCTCCATAGGGAATACACTAAGAGATTATATATTAGTTTTTGTGATTTTCCATGTGTTCTATAATCCAGACGATTGTGAGAGCCTCTAACATTGTTTTATAGGGACCCAAAGAGCCTATGAGGAGGAATAATTTCACAACTCGGCCTAACTGGTCTAGATCCATTGCTACCCCAACCCCACCTCCAATAGGTCAAGGGATGAAATCCAGCACCAAGTATAAATATTACAAAAAAGGGAGTCTTTATCCTATGACACCTGTATGTACACACACAAAAATATCTCCATTAAAAAATGTAGGGACAAAAAACTGAAACAAAAAATGCATGTATACATATAACTCACAAAAATATTGGATAAGAAGTGTAAAAATAAAAAAATATAAGCCAACAAATAACTGAAAAACCACACAACTTTATTAGATGGAGGGGATCACTATCAAATGAAACCGCTAAAAATCCCTGGGCACGATCAGATAAATTCCTTAGTATGTCAAACTCACTAAGATATACCTACCCTGGGACCTCTAGGGACTCTATTGAATGTCCATTCATCTTCACAAGACAAAACATGTATGGGAAATCCCATGAATGGGTGATTAAAAAAATAACTAGTAGAAACCCCAAAAATACAAAATAAAATTGAAAAAAAGAAAGGCAAATGTCTGATCAACCTAGCCAGAGGGAACCCAATAGAGAGAGAGAGAGAGAGAGAAAATCATTATCTCAACCACTCCTTTTCAATAAAATACGATTCAACACAATTGACATAGATTTTGGACCACGATATTATAGAACACCACAAAGACTCCTAGAATCATCCAGAAATAATCATCTCTAAATACAAGTCTCGGGAGGTCCGTACCTCATAGCTAGTCATAGGATTATACCTAAGGCTCAAAGGTAATTTTCATCTAGGGTAACACACTCCAAAAAACCCACCATCCTAGATAGCACATCCAAGAAAACACACTTATCATGAACTACCCAAGATACAACATTAGTGTCTAGAACTAGAGGTCATATCACTAATGTCTTGTGCCCCACAAAAGATATATGGTACCCAAAAAAGATAGGTTCATCCCTCACAACTACTCAAACTCGAGGGAGCACTACTCCAAACCATGAACCACATGCATCCCCTATAAAGAGAGAGTGGGAAGACTCAAACCTCATGGTTTCCATGAGTCAAGGGAGTAATATATCCAAATAATCCTATGAAACCATTGTAGTACCCACAAGTAGGGTCCCTCATCAAACTCTTAACTAGGTATAAAGCATCTATAAGTGGAGGGGTACATTCCTCATAACTGCACCCCACATCCATGGGAGCTCCAACTATCATGGAGAACCCACTCCATATTGCTACTCAAAGACAAGGGAGTACCAATCCATAGATAGAGGACTTCTACCCTAGGTGAAGGGGAGTTATATTCTACCTATACGATCAAAATGGGATACCTGCACCCTGACATGATAGAGGATTACCTACCCCATTATAGAGAACCTACACCCAAGTGTAATGAGGTAGTACCGACTCTACTAGTCTGATCATTTATGGGGGACACACACCATGATACAATAGGGGAATACCAACTTAATAGGTATAGGACCCACACCCTTGAACATCAGCGGAGTACCCACTCTATCTTTACAATGAGTATGGGGATCTACACCGAGACACAATAGGGGATCCCCATCTCAATTAGCACAAATGATACAGGGGACATGAACCCTAGTCCAACAGGTGAGTACCATCCTTTGGAGAACTCGTCCATGGGTAGATATATTCCCACTATAGGGAGTCGCTTCTCTACCAATATAAGAGGTATAAGAAATCTAAACCATGGAATGATAAGTGCGTTCTAGTCCCAGTTCCTCCCACATATTAACCACACTGATCCTAGCATCATTCGAGCATCTTTTAATGGTGCATCATGCTCATCACACCATGCATTGCCTAACTTCCTTTGGTTGGGGACCCACACACTAGAATAGCTAGGGAGAAGTACTCTAATGAACTAAATAAATTAGGGGACCTGCATCTAAATGTGATAGGGATGGGTATCATCCCCAATATCTCTCTAGCGCTCCACCATGTTCACTATACACATACAATATCCTCTAGTGAAGCATCGTGCTTGAATCATTCCACATTGTATCTCCAAATCTTCCATGAGGGATACCATCATGTTCTATGTGAATAAATACTCAGCATTGGTTTCCCACATTCCTTATTATTATCGCTAAAAAATAAGATATGATCGGTGAAACACTACATAATAAGTACATGACCTGTATTGGGGTCCACATGGTGTGTGACCCCACACAAACACCTAGTCGTATCCTATATTTCATATCATGGATATCCATGTGAGATTATTGGGTGTGTACAATGTGTACACACCATGTCTTGCCTCACCTAGGCCCTAGCCACATTTTCATCCCGTTATTCTGTCCGGCACCCCATTTCCATGTTTCATGATTGTGTACTTCCAGAAGACTATGTCCCCGGACATGGATACTATGGTCATGTCCCTCGACCACATGACATGGGGTCATTGCACAACATGTACATCTAAAACATAGTTTGTAGTCCCAAAAACTTATCTTCCTCAAATGAGAATAACACATGTATTATGACCCTTCACTATAAATTGTGTTATTGGGAATTCAAAATAAAAATTCCCTTCGAGCCACCGGAATCACCACAGTTTCCACCAAAACCAAAATATTTACCCATAAGGGATCACTAGGAGTCATATAAGGGATATAAAACCTTAAAAATGCATCAAAAGGGGTATTGGAATATAAACTAAAATATTCCTACCTTATAGTGAAATTTAGAATATTTTGTGTTAGATCCACACTCTGAAGCCACTCCCCCATGATCTAGGAGTGGTCATTATCAAGGTCGAAGATCAGTAGTTCCATCTCTCCTAGGTTTCACCTCCATTCATCTATTTCCCTAATGGGGTCCTCCTCTCTTCTGTGCACACCCAACGGGGAGGGATATTGATTTAATTTTCATAAAATAAATTACCTCAATTAAAACCCCACCAACACATGCCCTAACTGAGAAACTTATACCAAAAAAATAATGTCACACTGAGGGTAAAAACCAATTTATGAACTCAACCATGGTCTTAGATTTTTAATCCAAGAATATTCTTAGGATTTATTCCATGTTTACAATGAAACTATTAGCACTTCGTAATATATATTTAATATTTTTTAATATCACAAAATATGGGCTCCATCAGCCACAGAATCCAATACTGACTCAGCACCCAACATCTAAAATATTTCTATTAATATTTCAAAGACATTCACACAATAAAACTGAGTTCATACAACCACCTCACCTTAAGTATTTTGATCTCTGAAAAGAAAAAAACTACGGCAGGAGAAGAAAAAAGGATCTCAATAATGGTATTCCAACACCAATGGGATCCTTAATGGGTTCCAACACTTCCAAAAAACATGTAATCAGGAGAACCACAAAGGAAAAAACAACAACCAACATCCAACTCAAACCCAGTTGACATTATGAAAAAAATACGACACATGTCTCCTTAAATGAAATACGTGGAAAACAACAAACACCCAGTCCATCTACTATCATAGGGTCTTACAGTATACCAACTTGCTAAACTGACATAGATTCTGAATTAACCTAGTTGTTCTCATCTACCACTGGAAGATAATGCATCATGAAACCACACTCATATCATGGAAAACTCTAGCTTGTTAATGCAACTCTTTCATGAACACAAAATTTGACAGAACTCATCCATCACAACTCAAATCTATCTACTATGGATGGAACTGTATCACCTTCATGGTTTTTTACTATTCTATTTGGATGTTTCTTAGTGGGGGAATCATCCTTATTCTTGATGAGTCCAAATCTTTGTCAAAAAACACCATCACAGGGTTCTTCGGACACCTTACATTACCCTTGAAAAACCTCAATCAACAAGTGTCAAAAATATATTGCATCAAAATAGTGTCTAACAATACTACAATAAAAATTAGAAAGTATATAGATAGTACTTTTAATCTTCCACATCCCACTTCTCTCCCAATGAATGTGACATACCCACAATGAAATTGAGCCCCCTTCCCTAGATGTTTTCTCTACCTAGTTTGTCCATCGACCATCTCCCTATATATAAGATGGAAGGACGAACAATATCATGCAAGATGTCTATGTTCATTACAAGAATAAAACCACCTCTACAACAGCTTTCTAGGTCCATAATGCAACTCCTATGATAAAAACCATGTGTATGAGTCTGAGAATGAGTATACCAGTTGATCCATGATTCTAACAACTTTTATCTTCCAAATAATACACATTTCTCAACCCCATGATAACCACTATTGGATACATATTATCTAGTTTATAGTGTGAATATCTCTATCTACCAATATTTCTCAAACACCCCCACATAAGAGGGAAGGAATAATGAGACCACACTTTTTTGGATGTATCTGCATATGCCCTACTCAAAGGTCCAAGATCTAAGAAATGGCTCTCGACCCATATCCATTGAGTAACAAGAATTTAATGTGAACCTCTTGGAGTACTATTATATGTAAATTCATCCCCATATAAGTTATATATGGTCTTGGACATGCACTGATGTAAGTGTGTCTTGATAAAACTCTTACCTAAAGAGCCTCTGAAACATCACCTAAGTGAGAATCACCTCATTGTGGGTCTACATCACCAGAATCCACCATCACCTAGATGATCCATGTGGAGGACTCGTCGATAGGACAACTATATGATCGGGAGGTGTCCCCATAAGGCATAAATTGTGTGTGACAACCTCAATCCATTCATCTACTTCCATAAGGACTCGATCACCCCAATAACTGGGAGTAAAATACCTCAGAAACTCATGCATGAAACCCAACCTACATGCATCATTAGTCGAATCTTCTAGCATAACCTACTTCTCAATGGGTAGTTGATCAACTGGTAAACCATCTAGTGGTACTGAATCAAGAGAAGTACCCTACACTATAGACACATCATTGAGAAGATCTTCATTTAAATTCCTACATTGAACACTATATAGTTTTCATCATTGTGTAATCATGAAATAAAATCAAAACACACCACAGTCAAAGGGTATATCTGGGGAGCAGAATAGAGAAGGACATAGAACCCACAACATAGTCATATATGTTGAATGTACCAAAATTACCGTGTGACTAGTGCATAAATGTTTCAAATCAACAAGAAGGATGTCAATGTCATTAATAATGGATAAGTTGCCCATCGTTCCAAAACTGCAGTTACTAACCAAAACGACGAACTTGAAACACTCTAAAACTGTCACTATGCATCCCAAACCAAGCTCTCATCTACAAAACACCTAACTCTATAGTCCTATGGAGGGACCTCCTCTAGAACCAATCTATCACTACCAAAACCAATAGGGCCTTATCCATGACTACTTCAATACCACATCCAATAGGCCTTGGGATGGTGTCCAGTGCGATGTATACATATCACACAAAATGTGGCATTAGCCTATGATACCTATACGCACGTACCCAAAAACATCTCAATGAAATAGGGTAGTGATAAAAAATAGAAACTAAAACTTCATACATAAATCATTCCCATAAATAGAGTATAGAAAATGTACAAAAAGAGAAAAATGCAGGTCCACCAAAAATTGCAAAAGCATCCAACCTACACAGATGGAGGATATTTCTATCAAATTCAACTGATGGAAAACACCTCAGAAAATCTCTCATAAACACCATAATCTGTCGAGTTCACTATGAATCTCCTACTTCAAGACCACTTGGGAATCCATAAAAAATCATATTTTCTTCACAAGAAACAACATGTGAGTGAACATATCATGCAAGGGTTAGCATGAAAATACCTAGTAGGTTCCCCAAACCCCTAAAATAAAATGTCACAACTGAAAGGAAAATGTCCTCTCATTCCAGACATAGGGAAACAAAGTAAGATAAAGAACTCAATATCGACCACTCCTTGGTTATACAAGACTACTCACCACAATCCACATTATTTTTCACCCAAGATACATGAAAATCACTATTGGAATCTTAGAATCTCTTAGATATACTCATATTAGACTCCAAGCCTCAGGAGGTATTTACCTCATAGATAGCCACAAGATTCTACTCAAGGCTCAATTGTAATGCTCATCCGGGAGAACACAGTCCATGAACCCCACAATCCTAGTTAGAACATTCATCATAACAAGATCCATCAAGAACTATCTAGATACATATCTAGTGCCCAACACCATATATCCTATCATAGATGTAATGCACTTCACACAAGCTCAAGGGTACCAAAGAAAAAAAGGCCCATCCCCCTTTAAAATGCAAATAGTTGAGGGAGCACTACTCCTAACCATAAACCACATGGATCCTCTCTAAAGAATGAGTGTCGGGACCTGAACTTCACTTCTGGTCTGACAATATGGAGTACTAATTCCTAATCATCCTATGAAACTGCTTTAGTACCTGAAAATAGGGGCTCGTGCCGCAATATATTTTGGGATAACTAAATCATTATGAGGTGTCATTCATTAACAAGTGGAGGTTCCATATCCTCCTAAATAAAATCCATAAGTGAGGGAGGTATAGATATTGTAGAGGAACCTCTCCCAACTACTACTTGAAGATGGGGGAGTACCACTCCGTTGATAGAGAACCTGAACCCTGTGTTCTAGGGATTTCTGTATCTACATGTATGATTGTAATGGGGGACTCGCACCCTCACATTAATGAGGATTACCTATCCTAGGATAGAGGATCCTCACCCTATTTTGATGGGCGAGTTCCATATCTACCAATATGATCATGTATGGATGATCCTCACAATAATATGATAGGTGTGTACAAACTCTATGGATAGAGGACCTGCACTATGGAACCTCAGGGGTGTACCCACTCTATATGCACAATGATTATAGAGATCTGGCACCCTCATTCAATAAGTAAGCTCCATATTTATCTCCATGAATGATATAGGGGAACCACCCTCTATTCTAATAGTGGAGTACGAACCCTGGGACAACTACTCCATTGGTGGAACCTTTACCCAATAGGGGGAGTCTTGTCTCCAACAATATGAGGGGTTTTGGAAACCCATTCCTAGTTATAGTAGGGTAGTACTAGTCCTAGTGTCTCTCTACTATTGACCACATAGATCCCAAACATCGGTTGAGTGTCACTAACAGGTGTTTCATGCTCCTCAAACCAAGCATCACATCACTACCTCACATAGGGGACCCTCACACTAGCATGGCAGGGGAGCACTTATCAACTAGAATAAAGAGTGTAGGAAACCCACATCCTAAGGTAATGGGGAAGGGTTACATCCTAGATATATATGCAATGATCCATCCTAGGAATTGTAGATAAATAATAATTTCAAGTCTATAATCATTCTTGAACCACACCATGGTCTAAGTCTCCACAAGACGTACACAGTGGGTAATAGGGTCCACACAGTGTGTGACCCCACACCAACACCTTATTATATATTATGTTTCATGGATTGGATATCCATGTGATCTTACATGGTGTGTCTATCATATACATGGCATGTCTCGCCTCACCCGATCCCTGGCCATGTATTCATCTTGTGCCCATGCCCAACACCCCATGTTCATGTCTCGGGGCTGTGTACATCCACATGGCCATGTCCCCTAACACGACTACCCTAGTCATGTCCCATGGCCACACGAACTGGTCTTACTACACTGCATGTATGTCTCGTACACAATGTGTAGTCCTCAAAAGTTATCTCCCCTAAATGGGAAAAAGACATGATTTGTTTCCCTACACTACACACTGTTTTATCAGGAATTCTGAATGGTAATTCCCTAAGAGCCACCAGAAATGTCTTACTTTCCAATGTATCCCACAAATCTACCACAAGGGGATCAATATCAGTCACATATGGGATCTAAAACCTTAAAATAATGAATATAAATGGGGGTTCAGGGCATAAAACTCAAGTCTTCTTACTTAGCGGTGAAATTGCAAAGCTTCGTGTTCAGATCCATGCTTTATCGTTGCCGCACCATAATATAGGAGTGATCACTATCATGATAAGAGCATAGAGGTGCCTCTTTTCCATGGTTTCACCTCGGATCATCCATCACTCCAAAGGGTGTGGTTAATTCTCTATTTTTTTCACACACAAAGGGGAGGGATGTTGATTTCATTTTTATTAAATCAATAACATTCATTTAAACCCCTTACAACACACGCACCCGACTAAGAACCCAATGCTGAAAATTTTTATATCTCTCCTAGAGTAAGCACCACATTCTAAACTAAGTGTTGGTCTCAGAATTCTAATCTATGACTCGTCTCGAGGGTTATTCCATGTTTAAATAGAAATTTTTTTCCCGGGATAAAATGTATTTAATATTTTTTTAATATCACTACATCGAGGCTCTTTGGGCCCTAAAACCTCATCCCGGCTCAGTTCCTGAAATCATAAGTCTTCTTAAAAATATTACAAAGTATTACACAAAATAATATGACTCTCTATAAATACCATGAGACATTCAATGTTTATATTGGGGAATACCATGAGAGATTCCATTTTTCTTAACTATTTAGCATAATATTTTGCTTTCTAACATTAGGACTGATGGTTAGATCCCCTAGATTCACAGTACCCATACTAGTTTTCTTATATAATTATTAATTTGATTAGTTTTATTTTGATGTGATCAGGTATATTATTCCCATTCACATTCTATCCATGTTATTACATGTTACTAATTCATTACTCACCTTTAACTATTCCTTGTTTATTTATTTTACATATATTGAATATTGTTTTGGAAAACCAGTATTACTTGAAATTAAACAAATTGGATTTTAATGTTTTATTTGAATACGGAATTCTTTCAATATGGTTTAGTTTTGAAATTATTTTTGAACTAGTTTATTGGTTTTCACTGGTGAAATCCTTAAATAGATTCCTGGTAGTATCCTACTTGGATTTATACCTCACACCCTTCATGGGACATTAGGTGTTTATAGATAGTATAAATTCTAAGTTGGTAATTTTACACAATTATCAACACTATGTCATCTTCAATTCAGGTGAAGATGTTTTTCCCGAAATTTTTTAGATTATAAAGTGTTTTCTAGTGTGAATGATTTATTTTATTTATTTTTAATTGATTATTTAGTGAAAATTTGTTTCTTTTCTGATTTCATTTTATATTTTATAATGATTATATTGGTTTCATAAAGTTTTTGATAAAGTGTTTATTATATAATAACTAGAATATATAGTGTTGTGAAAATACTATATATGACAGCTATTTAATATAATTTTCATATATGGTGTCTTTTTTATGAGGATATATATATTACCATTATATAAAATAATCTCTATATATAAAATATTTTTTACGCAATATATATAGTTAATTTTTAATTAATAATATATAGTTTATGTTATATATACAATATAGTGAGATAATAAATAAATATTTTTAATAATATTATATTATATATATATGACATCTCTATGAATAATAATTTATAACCATTATATATGACAAAAAATCATATATTTTTTACTAATGTAAGAAATATTGGCCTACACTAATTGAAATAATGATGAATATGAAAGAAACACAAAGATAATAAAATTATTCACTCAGTTCACTGAAAGTGAGAAACATCAAAGGTTTAAGCAACTCTCAATAATTTTAAGGATTTCATGATCATTATCACTATTATGTTACATATATGTTATATATAATATTATATATAATCCTATGAAGGGGCCTAGCACCCCCAACATTTATTTTAAATATCCCTTGATTACCCCTTAATGTAGACCCTTAATCCCTTTTGTAAATGGATCTACCATAACACCTCTATATTTTAGAATAAATTCTATTTTAAATAATATTATGTTTGATAGCATGTACCCGAAGTAATAAAATGATTAAAATGAACAGTTGTATACTATAGAAATATTATTACTTAATTATGAGTATTTTAACCAAGTTGTTGGATTAGTGGCTATGAATAGGAGTAATTGAATTATGCAATAAATCTAGGGAATTATTCCATAAAAAACATATTTTTTAATTCAAAAAAAATAATATACCAATTTTAAATAAAATAATATAATATTAAATGTTATAATTTTTAGAAAACTACTTTTTGTGAGAATGGTATTTTATTATCAATGTAAATTAAGATAATCATTATGGATGAATGACTTTATAGAAATTTATAGACCATATATTTAATAAAATAAATTAAAATCCATCTAATGGTTCTTACTTTATAAAGAATTATAATAAATTCATTTTATGCTTCAAAAATGTTTTTATTTCAATTTTTATATAAATTTTATAACTAATTCTGGAACATATTGAAATTAAATTCGATAAAATTGAAATACTTTTTGAAATAATCATTTCAAAATAATCTTAAGATAAATTTATCGGTTTTTTATAAAAAATTATGCTTTTAAAGTGAATAGTTCAAAAATGATTTTACAAAAATTATCATTTATTTTATTTTAATATGATTAATTTCAATATTACTTTTGGTTTTGGATTTTTTTAAATAAAATATATTTCATTTTATTAAAAATAATTCAATTTATTTTAGGAGACTCAATATTATAACTTATTTTGGTATAAAATCTTTTTATGCTTAAAAAGAGGTCATTAAAAAAATTTATTGTGTTATATGCACTTATATTAAAATTTATTTTTAAAAAGTATAAAAATTTAATGTTTTAAAATTTATTTCATTTTTGGAATTATAATTTTTCAATTAGGTAAATATATCCCATTTATTTTTTACCAAATAAATAATTTATCGTGGTCGAAAGTCGTCACCATGGTAACAGATAAAATGATTTAAATAATATTTAAACTATGTTATAGGATAAAAATGATTATAAAAAATTATTTTTATGAGTTTTTATCAATAAATAACGTAACATGGTTCAATTTTAATTTATTTTATATCTAATTAACATGATTATTACTTCCCATTTTATATGAATAAAATTGAATTGACAAAAATGCCACGTTCTTTCATTTAATATGTGAAATATGTATTCATCGTAAGGATGAGGTTACAAATATTTTTTGAATAAACATATATGAATTTAATTATTTTTAATATATTATATTATTTATTTTCACTTTTTTTAAAGTTTAATTGTCAAAATGTGTATGTCACATTTAGAGAAATAAGATAAAATTCTAGTAAATGATTCTAAAAACATTAAAAGTGATATTTTTGGAAAAGTTATGGTGTTCTCAAAATATTCTAGATAATTATATATTCTAAATTATTTTTTACCTATTTTAATGTGAATTCCATTGTTATTTTGATTCCTTTAAAGTCATAATATATGAATAGTCATTAAAATGTGTTTAAATGATATTTAATGTATGAAAAATTATTTTTAAATAATTATAGAAGTAAAAATACTCTTTTAATTCAATAAGATGTGAAATGTTATATAATATCATGAATGGTTCTTGTATGTCCCACTTGGAGTTTTTCAAATTACATTCAAGGCCTAAAATTATTGAAAAATTGTGAAAATGTCATTAATGTTTCCTATAAAAGAACTCACTTAAACCCTTCAAAAACATAACTCAAGTTATCTTTTTCCAAATACCACAATACAAATACCCATATAAAATTCCATTATCATCTACCAAATCCAATGGAGTGATTATAAACCTCTCCTTTTAATCTCAATAAAATGTAGGATATCAAAAGAGGAGTTGCAAGTTATAACTAATTTCTTTTAAGATTATTTCTAAGTCTACAACCAAAACAAAATTCATAAAAATACCGATATAGTAACATCACTATATAAAATATGATAGAATGATATTATATTAATGTTAAAACCCATTTTTACCACCTTTTCAATCAAATTGGAAATATACACTTCACTCGTGGGTGCGTATGGACTATCGTCTCTATTGAGCGATGTATTTCATTTTTTATCACTACCTCATATGGCTAGATAAAATGATGGATAAAATGAAGATATATATATATATATATATTATTTATTAAAAAAAATTTCTACATATATGATATTTTACTTACCTTTTTACACTCTCATCTTTTGAAAAATGATGAAATCACTCATGTGTATGGGTGGACTACCACCTCCTTGAAATGATGTGATTCATTTTTCATTTCGAAAATATATTTATGGCCAAAAGGATAGATTTAATGGAAAAATATGATATTGTTAATATTTTAATGATTTTTTAAAGGATAACATTTACCTACTACATTTATTTTTTATCTATTATAAAAATTAAAACATTATTCATGCATATGTACGGACTACCGTCTCCATGAAACAATGTGCTTCATTTTTTATGAACACATTGAATTAATGATTATAAAAGTATATTAAATTTATAAAAATTTTAATTACAAAAAATTAGTATTTTGGATAGTATTTATCCATCATTCCTTTAACCATGGTCAATTCATCGAAGTTATTTTAGATACTATGAACCAATTGACCACAAAACATCTAATGTAAATTTAACCAACGTAGTAACTAAATTATGAATAGTAATAAATGAAATAAAAGGAATAATATTATGGGAATTAACTTGAAATTTGTTTCATAAATTATATAATTAATATAAAATTTTATAATTTTCATTTTCAAGTTCTTTTGATTTTATTTATTAAAGTATAAAAACGAATATTTTCCACATTTTCCATTAAGTTGATTTGTGACCATATTCTAAAAAATGTAAAAAAAATAATCTTAATATATAAGAAATTAATTAATTATACCCCCACTAATTTCTTTTCTTATTTGTCAATATTACGTTATCATTTTATATATTTTATCAAATAAGATCTTTTTCCCATTGTTGGGAGAAGTTTCAGTTTTTTTAACATCAAAAACTATATTTTAATTTTTATAAGAAAATTGAATGTGATATTTCCTATGGAAAAAATTTACAATTATAATGAAATTTTGGATTTAAAAAATCAAGATTATATAGGTTTAATTAAATGTATGGTTCATGTAAATTTCTTACGATGAATGGTGGGTCTGATAAATCCCTCTAATTCTTTCAGGGAATATGAATGGAGGTAACTGATTATGACATAATCCTATAAATTGAGTGGAGTAAAATTATTATAATTTAATCTACTGAAGTGTAATGAGTTAAATATTTATAATTTAATCATATTATTTATATGTATTTAATTATATATAAGTTACTCCAATAGATTAATTTCAATTAACAAGGAATATTATTCGTTTTCCAGAATGATTTAAAGAGTGATATAAAGAAAATGTCACAAGGAACCTACATGTTTATTTTATACTTTGAAATGAGTTTATATGGACATATTTTTATTTCAATGTATAATAAAATGAGTTAAGGATTTAAATTAAGGTTTTTGATTTTTTTATGTTGAATAGTTTGCTTTGAAGGAAACATTTTCATGTTTTTTAAGAAATCCTCATGAATTATGATATTTCCATTAAAATTTCTTACAAAAAAATTGAATACTTTGAGATTTGATGTTTATTTAATGATCATGTAAATTATTATTTTATAGAAAATTGTATTCTTTAAGAATTAAAAAACTTTTTTATCAATTTTCATGAATTTTAAATCGATTAAGTTGATCCCTTTGTATTTATATCCCTTATTTTGATTTTTTTTATCATACCAACTTCTCATATGTTTATTATAGGGTTTATGGTTGTATAGATAATATATAAAGGTCAATGATTACACGTAATTAATGAACAAAATCATGAAATGAAGAAGAAGTGTAAACATAAGAACCTATTTTCTGGGGAAAAATTATACTATGTGTAAATGTCCACTTTGTTGTTGAATGGTTTTGAAAATTATCTAAAACTATAAACATAAAAGATATTGGAAATATAAGAAATATAACCCCTTTCTATAAATTTTATAAATATTTGTTGACTATTATATGTGCTGTTATAGGTGGTAATGAAGAAAAGGATAAAATATGATCCTTGGCAAATATCATGTGTGAACATTGGGTAAACCATGACTTTTTGCCCAAGGGATTTATGTGGAAAGTGATACCACTAGGGATAGTTGTATATTCTCATAGATTTATCTGGTAGTTATCCATTATATTTCACAAGTGTTTGGACTATACTGTTATAGTTGGTATCATCAAAATGTTTTTGATAAATTTAGTGGTTTGTATATTATTATAAAGAGACTCTTTAGGGATGTTAACATATGGTTATATTATAATGTGATAGTCTTTAAGGATTACAATGTTGGTTTATATAAACCATATTTATATCAGAATGGTTTTCCTCATAATAAATAGGTCAAATGCGGTTAAAATATAGAAATAGGATAATATTATTTTGAATCAAATACCTAAAATGGTTGGAGTTAGATCTGAGAAATTTATTACTACAAAAATCTAATTAACTCAAGGTATAAATTTAACCAATGAAATGTAATGACCAAATTCTCTATAAATAAATATGTCAATTGTGAAATATTTAATGTAAAACAACCTATATTTTTTGTGTAGCCTCAAACAAGTGATAATTGAAGGATGGATCATTAATTTAGAGATGATATTTGATATTTTGGTTTGTTCAGAGCATTAAAAGATAACTATTTTTATTTATCATCTTGAAAGTGATGATGACTAGTGTTGGTCTTATATTATTAATAATAATAATAATAATGACCTTGATGCTATTAGAAGGTATTTAATGATATTTTAAATAAACAATATCTTCACAATGTTCTCAAACAAATGAGGGAAAGAAAATATCAATATAAAAAAAATAAAGAGGACCCAAAGGGTATTAATGAAGAAACTTTTATCATACTGATAAGGTATGTAATAAATTTTGTTTTCATCCTTGAATGAAAGATTTATAGATCTTATACTAGTTTAAAACCATTTTTGTTATGGTCCTTAACCACTCCTCAATTTAGGATCTCTGTGGAATTTTTTAATCGTGATGATACAGTTGAAATGGAGTTTATAGACTCCTTTGTTTCCCATAACAACAAGGATAAAAAGATTAAACGAAGGAAAGTGATGAAGAAATAATAAACAAGGAAATCTAAAGGTAAATTTCTTATATGCTATAATTCATGTAAGAAGCATTATTAATAGTTTCGATGGGATTAAGAAAAAATTACCTGTGTTGTAAGATCAAAAAAATGTATCATGACTACAAAAAAATGAGAAATGATAATATTCATACTATTAATGGTAAGCAGGTAGTGAAATGTTTTAATTATAATGGGATGAAAAATTATAATGTGTGCTAGAATATAAGTGTAAAATTTGTAAATCATAGAAATCATTAGTATAAATTTTTATAAAATTCAAATATTATTGCATTTGACTAAAAAAATTGTGCCACATATAAATGGAATGATTTATTTTAAATAGTTTTTCAGATGTTATTATATTTAGATTGTTTAATCATTGGACATGATTCATATTTTTTATTGTATAAAATTAGTATTAAGAAATATGATGAAAACAATATCATAAATTTTATGAGGGAAGATAAATGATTAAATTTTGTACATATATTGTTTCAATAGTTATGATTTAATACCCTAATATTTTATGTTATGTCTCTATTTGTTTAAGTAAATTTAATCTCTTCAATAACTTACATTTTATATAACACTGAGCCTAAACAAACTCAAAAATATTATTATTCAAACATTTTCATTATTACCTATTAATTAAATGGGAGGGAATAAATATTCTTAACCAAATTATGAAATACATATTAGTTCAACTCATTTTTTATTTATTAATTTAATCCTAGTAAATAGACACATAAATTTAATTAAAGTCATTCTGTTCTTTAAATATATGTTTTCTTTCAAAAATTATTTTTGTTATTTTCTATGAGAAAATAAATATAATTAGTTTTTTAAATATTAAAAAAATTATTTTATATAATTAATATCATTTTGGGATACATAATTTCAAAATTATCTCATGATTACTTTTTGAGAATCTTCTGAAATTAATATTTTTTCCGTGAATAATGAAAAATACTGATTTTTGTAAAAATATCTTTTATTTTCAAAACATTAAGCAATTTAAAATTATAATTATTTTTAATAATATTTAAAGTAACATAATTATTATTTAGTTATATTTAATCAAATTTAATTATTTTTAATTAACATTATATTTTATTTTCAAAAAGGTTTATTTTTCAATTTAAAAATGGTAATTTTCTAAAAACATTATTAATATACATAATGTTTCACATTTTTAATTAGTTAAACTAATCCCTAATGAAGATTTTCTAAATAAAATTTATTGATTATATACCATTAAATATTAATTTATTTTTATAAAAAGATAATTGTTATTCATAGAGTTAATAATAAATCATCTTTTTTCTTATCAAATACACTTCTTAAAACCCCTCTTTTTGGTCATGTTTGTGTATTTTGTCTTCAATATATTCTTTTAAATTATATTAAATAAATTTTATAAAATTAATTAAATATATTTAATTATATGTTATAAATTTGGTTTTAATTTCATTTTCATTTTTAATCATAAAAATTTACTATGTTAAAAAAAGATTTACCACTATATAGGTAAAATAATTCAGAGGGTTAAAGTTAAAAGATAAAAGTTTAAAATACCAAAAAAATTACAACATTAAATGGGTGTTTGATATTTTTCTCAACCATATCCTACGTTTAAATCATTATTTATCAATCTAATTGGTTGTAATTAATTTTTCCCAAATGTGGTTGGCTTTAAATATAAAATAATCATCATTTAATCACTTGAAATTGCACCTCCTCAAGTATATATTCAATATATTACCACCCTCATTGTCCTCACAAAACATGAAGTTCCTAAAATTTTTAAAAAAAATATCATCCCTTCTCTCCCCATTTAAAATTTCTAATGCTTTCACAAAAATACTAATTCCAAGGACTCTAAGGGATCCTTCAAGGAGGTGATATTCCAGAGGTATTTCTATCCAACCACCTCTCTTAATTTATTTTCATTTCCTACCTTATACTCAAATAATTCATATATAAATGAATGATAACTTAGGAATCATGTATATACTTTAATTTTATTTATATAATTTATTATCTTATTTACTTATATTTTATTACCCCCTATTATTCAATGAAACAAAACCATTTTCCATATCAAAGTGGTTATTCATCTCCTTGGATAATAATTTTTCATTTCTTATTTCTTCCTTAATGGATAATATTATTATTATTAATATGGATAAATAAGATTTTAATAGTTATATTATAATATATTTCATGTTCATAAACTAATATAAGGACATAATATTAAATAAAACGAAACTAGTTCGAGAGGGTCGGAAAAACTGCCAAATTAAACTAAACAGTTATCATTAACATTTTATCAAATGAATAATTTTCATGTATGAAATATAAATGATGTAAATTAAATTTAAACTTATATTAGTTTTTAAATACCATTTCATTTTGATTCTAGGTTTTTATTCCCATTTTAATATAAAATCCATATTTATATACAAATGATCGACCATGAAAATCATGAAACAAACACACCCAAAATAATAAAAATAATGAAATATAATTAATGAAAAGATTGTAAGATATTATAAAAGTATCATATAAGGTACTATAGATTTAAATATTTTCAATAATGAATTAAAAACATTATTTAATCCATTATATGTGGTTTCAAAGTATGCACAACTAAAGGGAACTAGGAGGTATAGGTTTCTCATCTCATTTTTTTCATCAGAGAGATATATGAATTATTCACCACTTATTTATTATGTGTGGTGTATATACTGAAATTTTATATATAACATCATGAATCAAATTATATTAAATTTATTTAATGTTTTATTTTATATTAATTAATTTTATTGTTCATACAATTTGACATATTACAAAATGATATGGGAATTCTCAAACCCAATATCAATTCTTGGGGTTAACCTTCTACTTCCTTGATTATATCATAATATGTTTGTTTGTGGGATGAATTTTTATTATATTATGTTGTATTTATATTTTTTATGTGTATTTATAGTGAATACACATAATCTATTAATTTTATAAATGATCACTTTAATGACAAGGTATTTATAAAAAACTTTTCATTTAAAAATTGTCTTCTGAAATTTTTCCATAAAACTTTTTTATTTGTTTCATGTCCATGTTTTCTAAAAAAAATACAATTTTTAGACTTTTTCACAACCAAACCTGTTCTGAGGATTGAGTTGCAACTACATAAAGCCTGCCTCTATAAAAAAGGGGCTGGTGACTAGCACCGAAGGAAAAACAAACTCAGGGAGGCCTTTTTGTAAGGACTTGTACACACACATAGCCAACTCAATGAAAAGGTGATGAGTAAAAGAAAGAAAGGTACCAGACTACTATAAAAAGGGAACCAAAAATATGTGCATTGACCTATAAAGAGTACAAGTAAAAGAGTATCAAAGATGATAGGAAAAGAGAAAAAATTGACACCAAACTAGAAATGTGCCACAACCCTTCAACATGTGAAAAATTATAACAAATAGGAGACTTCCGCTCATGAATCTCATGCTGCAATCATCCCATGCAGTCCAAGAACCTCATATCCCTATGATTCCTTTATCATGATCAACCTGCCTTTCTAGACTGACTGGCCCCCGCCTGGTTCACCATCTTAACATCTATCGTTCACCATCTTAATGTCTGTCCATCCTGTCTAAAAAAATCCACGAAGGAAAACACCACAAAAAACCACAAAGTAAACCACAAAGCAGAAACCATGTAGTAAACCATAATGATTATGCATTGTCAGCTCTACTCGGGTATATTCCCATACATATACCTAGGTCATCCAGATATACTCGTCTCAACCACAAAGAAACATAAGGCTCTGACCTACAATCCATTACTAGGATTTCCAAGTATGGATCAAAGCATCACTCATGGATTTGGAGTACATGCTCCCAGAGCTGGCCATCCCTGATGGAACCCATCTGAGAGATGTACTCTATCATGTACTACTCAACCATTTCTAATGGTAGGTCTAAAAGGATGTGATCCATCGAGAACGTTCCTCTAGAACTATATATAGTTCTCAGAACTAGAGGTCTTATTGTCACAGTATTTTGCCCGAGGAAAGACCAAGGGAACCCAAGTGAAGAGGATCACTCCTCGACATTGAATTCAGTTGGGGGAACGCTGCTCCATTCTAACCCACAATATCTCAGTCACTCCAGGAAGAAGTTCCTCGAACCTCAATCTATCGAGGGAGAACTAACATCAACCTTGGTATTGATTGTATCAAGTGTAGGGTCCTACTCCTCATAACTGTTTCTTGCAGTCAAGGGATCTCTAAATCCGATAAAGGACCTTCTCCCCATTGCTACTCAGACATGGGGGAGTACTACTCTATATTTGAGGACCTGCAACTTACTGAGTAGGGGAGTAAAACTCTGGTAGTGTGTTCACTATGGGGGACCCATTCCCTAGTGCATTAGGGTAGTACTGACCCTAGGCTAGAGGACCCACACTCTGGCATGGCAAGGGAGTACCAACATTGGTGTAGCACTACAAAAGGAGGGACCGCACCCTGGGTTGATAGGGGAGTACCTACTCTGAACATAGAGGACCTTCACCCTACCCAGTAGGGAATTACCTGACTCTATGTAAGTTATGTATGGAGGACCTACTTCATAGTCCAATTGGGGAGTCCCGACTCTAAATATTGGAAAACTATCTCAGATGAAAACAAACTCACACTCATGATGTGGGGAGTCCTATGTCTACCAGAGTAGATTAGTAAGGAATAGTCGTTCCTTGAGTCATCAAGGGAGCAGCCACTGTAACTCTCACTACAAGAAACACCCTGATTCTACTCCTCATTTTATCAGTCATACCTCATCATTCTCCAAAACTCAAGTGGAGTATCTCAAAAGGACTGCCTAATCCCAAGGATTTCAACACTGCAGACGATTCATCATTTTGACACCATATGAGGGAGATATATCGGATACAAGATCCCAAAATAATAATAATATTAATAATAATAATAATGTGTGTTTCATGGACCCAATCCATGAACTATTATTTAATATTCAACATTGGACTTGAATTGACTATCTTAAAGATTGGGTCATGCCTCCGCTGATGGCCAGTCAATCGGATTTCGCACGTAGGAGTTAAAGCGGATCAAAAATTTGAAAATAATAATATATTATTATTAATTAATTGTTTTGGGTGCACGATTTGAAACCCCAAAAAGAATACAATATTGGACTCAAAATGTTCTTCTCGAATTCAGGGTCGCATTTCCGCTGAGAGTTCATGAAATCGAGGACGCACAAAGTAGTTACTGTCAAAACACAGTTTTCCCAAAAAACATTATTATATTATTGTTATTATTATTTAACCATTTTTTATCCATATAAAAACCCACACTCAACAATACATGTGCACCGCACAAGCAGCCAAATCAATCTTATTTTATCATTAATTTATTTTTTTATATTATCATTACAATTGTTTTTTAAATTTTCTATCTCCAATATTTCAATATTCTATAATTTTCTCCTTCAACCCTAACCACCAGATCTTCATGTGGCTGCCTCCACCGTATAATTATGTGGCTGCCTCTTCCACCAAATCTAGTACCTCTAGCGTCGCTCTCCTGAACCGTCGACCACCTTGCCGCCTCGACTTTCCACTTGACCACCGCGCCTCCGGTTTGTATCATCATCTATTACTGGCCACCTAGGCATTGTGTTCCTCCCTCGACGGTCTCATACCCCATGGCATATCCACCTTCTACGCACCCATACCACTAGCTGAAGCCACCTCGTACTCATCTCAAACCACCAGACCACCTTTTCCTTGCATCTTTGCTCGCCCAGAGTTGTGCTGACCACTACCTGGATGACCCACCAAAACCCTCACCAGACCCGTGCTGTATAATCCTTCTGTGTACCATTCTGGCTTCAATTTGACTCAAAAAAGGAGAATAATGTGGATCCATGATTCTATACTCAAGATCTCCATGTTCGTATGTCGTTCTCGATAAAACATTGAGTTCCTGACGTGCTTAATTATTTTGTGATGAATACCATGCAAAGAATGCATGGAGAATGAATAAGAAAATCTCATGGTCTAAGTGCGGATTGATGGCCTAGTTTTTTACCATGGTTTATCAGAATCAATAACATGGTGAATTTGAATTTCAATATTTATCATACTTTAAGAATTTCATATTCATGAAAAACAAGAATAAAAATGATTCGATCAATTGTTTTTTTTATCTGTGAATTAATTCATTTAATTTTCTTTCGTCATGAAAATTAAACTAGGGTAAGAAATCCACAATGATAAATCCTACCGGAATTGGTTCTATCACCACATATGATGATAGCACTTGAAAAACGTTCAGTATAAGTTGGTGTGTTTATCACACATCAATTTTCTTGGATATATGGATTCATTGTTCTCTTTTTGTCATTTGTCATGGGGAAGAGGAGAAAAGGAGAGGAAGGAATGGTTTTCCATCATTGGTGAAAATGAATAATGAGGCCAACCCCCTCTAAAGCAATAATTTATAACCTTTGACTAGGTTAAAATAAATTAATCAAATAATTATGTAAACAATTATTTAATTATATAATGAATCATCCACGCTGGCACATAGGCCAACCTCCTAATGCCAATAATGGTTATACTCTGCCTAGGGTAAAACCTATGTTTTGAGCTCATCGAGGGTCTCATATTTTCCATCCAAGTCTTATTTTGAGATATATTTGTGTTTTATCTATTAAATGAATAAATTGATAATTTAATTTATATATTTAACACACAACCAATTAGTGAGGGGTCAGAACATCCTGCGCCGATTTATTGTATGTCACGACTAGAGGGAAAAAATGCATTTTGGACCCAACAGTATTAACAGATTTCCAATCTGATCAATTTTCTAATAAATATCTCTTTTTCATTAGTTAACCTCATGTTCTTAATATAAAAACACATAACAGTTTTATAAAATTTATTTCAGGCACACCGGTAGTCGTAATTTCATGTCATCTAAGAACTCAACTCCAAAAATATTCTTAGAAATATTTCAAAGTATTTTTCGTGAAAAACCAGGTCTCTACATTATTCCCTCCTTCATGCTTTTCATCCTCGAAAAGAAAAACTAGGTAAATAACTCAGGATACTGAGCCCACACTTAGCTCTCCCGCTCCCTAGGAAATCGGTATGCTTCCATGCTACCAATGAATATGGACCAAAGGGAAGGTCCACCCTCATAAGACATACATCAGTTGATGGAATGTGTAGGAAAACACTTGTATCTCCTCATTTGTGACATGTGTAAGACTTCGTGTACCCAATCCAACTATTTGGTGTAAGTTATGGCGGTATGAAACATCTCCATCTCCTTTCATAGTCTCGAATGACCTAATAGAACTTAGGGGATAATTTGCCTCCCTAGTCAAACCTCTACGTCTCTTGTCACAACTAGAATCATTATTTTTCCCTGGAACAAGGTCTCGTGATTTTCTCCTTAAGAATATTCATATCGTGAAATGCCTAAGGATATATGGTCACACAAGATTTCATAGTCGATTTATCACAACCAAGACTCCCTTACACATTTGAGAAGCAAAGGAGTCAATGCCTTTGACTGAATAAAAGTTGTACCCTTCTTCTGCACCAGGGTTAGATGAAGGGAAGTTAACAGATCTTAAACACCCTGCACTAGGTGATTCTAGGACTTCCCGCACATCCTACGACGGGAATCTGCTACACAACCGTGCCTTGAGTGGACAAGTAAGAGGGATTCATCCACCGTTATTCTGGTACACTGTCTGGTCCCCATATGACCACATGCCTAATAGTGGTCATAATAAGATATCCTACATTGAGATCTTGTCGTCTGGAATCTCCAAGCTACAACATACATCTCTTCTCTATTGTGATCACTACCAAAACCAGTTGAATGGTGTTCCTCTTAAAAAATCCATATGTCACCAATTCCTGCTCCAGCACACCGACATATGTGGGGATTCATAAGGGTGCAATTATAGCGTGGATCTCTATATAGGGTCTCGGCTCGAACTTTTTTTCTTAGATTTAATTGTTATAGATCATGTATAGAGAGTAGTGTGCAAGGTATGTGAGCCTAGTCGCATACTCAGTCACTATCATCCCGTACAACCATAACTAGAGGAGCTCTTGAAGTATAATAGAACACAAGTAGAAGGGGTGGAACTCCTCATGAAATAGTTTTAGGAAGTAATCCCATGATTGTGTCGAATCATTGTGTATCTGAGTAACTATGCTCCACCAACATCAAGCTGCTCCGGGGAAAAGTTCGGTTACACAATCCACCATCTGATCATCCGGTGTTCATACAATCTGGAATAGGCAGACCACCAACTCTAGACAAACCACCGTCTTCTGAGTGTTTGGATCACTATGAATCCTCAGTGATATATGGTGCATGAACCCACAAAATTCACTCAACTTGTTCACGTCCTTACCCCACTCTATAGGGGATGTCTGCTGCTCAATATGTAGGGGAACTTCAACCTTATCACCTAGAGAAAGTGGCTCGCATGATGGGTCCTTAAATGTGGTCTTGTTTCTCATAGAATTGTCCTCATAAAAAAGCTAGTATCCTAGCTGGATGTCATCGCGGAGACACCTTGAATGTTATCAAGGAGTAAAACAGTTGGATGAGCATATCTATTTATCAACAACAATGGGTAGCTGACTCGAGAAGGACAGTCAAAGACTTTATCCTATATGATGCATGTACCATTGTTCCCTGCAACAAGTTTCTCAGGGTGTCGATTCAACAAATGGGTAATTAGGGTCCTCGTGAATGGATACATCGGCCACTTTTACTATCACTGGACTCCTTGGCCTGAGACCCACTCTTGATACACTTCGACATTATTTCCCAGAACCCAACCAAGACCTTTTTGGTAAACATACAAACAACATCCCAAGGGTTGAACCTCTCTTTAATACCACTTTTTCATGACCTAACTCATACAGGGGATCGAGTCACAACTACCCCAAGTCCACCTCAATAGGCTAGGGGACAGAAACTAGAACCAAAGGCACAAAAACTCAAGGAGCCTTTTCCTAAGAACATGTACACATACACACAGCCAACTCAATGCAAAAGTATAGTAGAAAAGAAAGAAAGATACAAAACTACTATAAAAATGCAACCAAGCATATATGAATTGACCTATAAGTAGTAAAAGTACAAGAAAAATAAACCTAAATGGAAAAGAAAAAAATACCCACCCAACTAGAAAAGTTCTACAACCAGAAAACCGTTGAAAAAGTAAAACAACTAGGAGATTCCCACTCCGGAATCTCAATCTACTATCACAGCATGTGGTCCAAGAACCAAATATCCCTAATCTCCTCACATATCATGATCAACATGTCTGTCTAGTCCTATTGGCCCCCTCCTGGTCCATCGTCATAACGTTTGTTGATATCATCTCTCTATGAACCTCTATTGAAACCTCAAACATCTTCACCAGACACAACATGTGAGGGTGAAGACCGTGCAGGGATAAGTAACTCAGTACTCAGAAGTGGACTAGGAGAACCTCAATAGTCTCAAAAATAATAAACAAAGGAAAACACCACAAAACAACCACGAAGTAAACCACAAATCCAAAACCATGAATTAAACCAAAATGATTATTCATAATTAACTCTACTCAGTTATACGCCCATATATATACCTAGGTCATCCAGATATACTTGTCTCATCCACAAAGAAACATAAGGCTCCAACCTTGAAGCCATTACTAGGATTTCCAAAGAAGGCTCAAAGCATAACTCAAGGATCAGGAGTACATCCTCCATGAGCTGGCCATCCCTGAGGTCACCCATCTGAGAGATGTACTCCATCAGATACAACTCAACCATCCTTAATGGTACATTCTAAAGCACGTGATCCATCGAGAAATTTTTTCTAAAACTACCTCTAGTGCTTGGAATTGGAGGTCTCACTGTCACGGTCTTGCACCTGCGGCAAGACCAAGGGAACCCAAGTGAAGAGGCCCACTCCTCGACACTATGTTCAGTTGGGGGAACACTACTCTAGTCTAACCCACGATATCTCAGTCTCTCTATTAAGAAGTTTCATGTGCCTCAGTCCATTGAGGGAGCTTTAACTTCTTCATTGGTATTGATTGCATCAAGTGGAGGGGCCTTCTCCTCGTAACTATTTTCTACAATCGAGGGATCTCCAACTCCCATGAAGTACTCGCTCCTCGTCGCTACTCGGAGAAGGGGGAGTACAACTCCATATGTGAGGACCATCACCCTACCAGGTCGTGGAGTACAAATCTAGTAGTATGTTCACTTTCAAGGACCCATTCCCTAGTACATCAGAGGAGTACCAACCCTATGCTAGAGGACCCAAACCCTAGAATGTGAGGGGAGTACCGACTCTGCTGTAACACTACATAAGGTGGACCTAAACCATGGGTTGATAGGGTAGTACCTACTCCTAACATAGAGGACCCACACCCTACCCAGTAGGGAAGTACCAGACTCTATGTGAGTTAATTATATTGAATATGATCCCTAGTCCAATAGAAGAGTACCAACTCCCAAGATAGGAAAACCATCTCAGAGGAAAACTAACCTGCACTCATGAAGTGGGGAGTCCCGTCTCTATAGAGGAAGAAAAGTAAGGAAAACCCATTCCTTGAGTCATCAAGGGAGTATCCACCCAAACTCTCACTATAAGAAACACCATGGTTCTACTCCTAAGGTTATCAATCATACCTAAAATTTCTCACAAACTCCAGTGGAGTATCTCAAAAGTATCACCTCGTCCCAACAATTTCAGCGTCGTAGAGGGTTCTTCATTTTGACACTGTGTGAGGGAGATATTTTGGATACAATATCTCACAGTAATAACAATAATAATAAAAATAATAATAATAATGGGTGTATCACTGAACTGATCCATGTACAAGAATTTGTATATTCAACATTTGACTTGAATAAATCATCTTAAAGATAGGGTCACATCGCCGCTGATGGCAAGTCAATAAGAAATTGCCCATAAGAGTTAGGATGGGTCAAAAAATTAATAATCATTTTATATTATTATTATTTAATTGTTTCAGTTAACCAATCTGAAAACCCAAAAAAAAATTATCTATTATTGGACTTGGAAGGTCTGTCTCGGAGTCAGGGTCGCATTGCCACTAACAGTTCATGAAACCGAGGTCTCACAAAGAAGTTACGGTCAAAACACAATTTTCCCAACAAAAATATTAATAACATTGTTATATTAATTTTATTTTTATTTAACCATTTTTTTATCTAATGAAAAATCCATGTTCAAAAATATATGCACACTACACAAGATCCCAAATAATTCTTATTTTATAATTTATTTCTTTTTTATGTTATCATTATAAATATTTTTTAAATTTTCTCTCTCCAATCTTACAATCTTCCATGATTTTATCCTTCAACCCTAACTGTTACACCTTCACGTGGCCGCCTCTGTCATATCATTATGTTTTCACCTCTAATACTGGATAATTCTCCTCCAACCTTGCTCGCCTAAACCGTCAAACACCTTGCCGCTTTGGCTTGTCACTCGACCACCCTGCCTCTGATCTACTTCGATGCCTCGCAGCGGCCACAACGTCACCATGGTCCTCCCATGACGGTCTCGTAACCCACAGCCTAGAAACCTACTATGCACCTAGACCACTGGCCGAAGCCACCTAAGACTCGCCACACACCACCATACCACCTTCTCCATCCTACCTTGCTTTCCCGGAGTCACACCAACCACTGCCTGGACAAACTGCCAGAACCCTCATCGGACCCACGCTAAGAAATCATTATGTGCAACATTCCAGATTAGATTTGACTTGGAAAAAGGGTAAAAATATATATTCATGATTCTTGAGTTGATATCTCCATGTTTGTATGTCATGCTCAATGAAACATTGAGTTCTTGACACGATTAATTATTTTGCAATTAAAAACACATGAAGAATGTGCGAATAATTAATAATAAAAGGTCATGGTCAAAGTGCGGATCGATGGACATGTTTTTTGGCCATCGTTTGTGAGAATAATGAGACTAGGGAATTGGAAATTAAATATTTATCATACTTTAAGTATTTAAAATTCATGATAAAGAAGAATAAAATTGATTCAGTCAATTATTTTTTCGATTCGGGAATTAATTCATTTGATTCGCATTAGTCATAAAAATTAAACTTGGGTAAAGATTCCACCAAGATTAATACTACCTGAATTGGTTCAGTATTCATAGATGAAGATCACACTGGCCCAACATTCAAGAGAAGTTGTTGATTCGTCGCTCTTCGATTTTCTTGTATCTGAGGCTTTACTGTTCTTCATTCTTCATTCTTCAATGGGAAGAGGAGGAGAGGAGAGAAAGGGAGGGATTTCCAACATTTTCCAAAATAAATTATGAGGTGAAACCCTCTAAACTATGAATTTATAACCACTTTCTAGGTTAAAAGAAATTAATCAAATAATTAAATAAACAATTATTTTATTATTTTATTTATCGTCCACACTGACACAAAGCCCAACCTCCCAACACCAACAAAGGTTATATTCTACCTGGGCTAAAATCTATGTTCTGAGCTCATCAGTGGTTTCAGATTTTTCATCCATGTCTCCATTTGATATATATTTGGGTTTGAGAAATTAAATGAATAATTTAATAATTTAATTTATCCATTTAATACACCACCAACGAGCGAGGGGTCTGAATGTCCCACGACGACTTATTTTGTGTCGCGCATAGGGGAAACACAACATTCTGGACTCAAATGTGGTCTTGAATTTCCAATATTATAAATTGTTTTAGATATATCATGTTTTCTTTATTTCACCGCGTGTTCGTAATATAAAAAAACATAAAATTTATATAAAATTAATTTCGGGCATATCTAGTCTCATAATTTCACATCGTCTCAGTGCCTAACTCTAAAAATATTCTTAGAAATATTTCAAAGTATTATTAGGGAAAATTGGGTCTCTAAAATGATTCTCTTACAATTTTGTTAAATTCATTTTTATTCAGGTTTTAATTTTTAAAAAATGGTTTGAAAGTATTCTTTTTTTATTTTCTAAATGTGGTTCTTTATGACGTTTATGAGGAAAAAAATATTGAATGAATGTTTTTTTAACTTATACGTTATGAGTTTCCCACTATCATGATGAATTAATACATTTAATATTACTTTACATGATTAAATGTTTATTTTTAAAGAACTATTTTTCTTTTATAATTTTGTGTAATTTAAATAAATGTTTCCAAAAAAGGAAGGACATTTTCTTAAACAATTATTTAATGTTATCCTTCAAAAGAATCATTTTCTAATCTCAAGTAACATTATTGAATATTACTTATTATTTAATTGGATTATAATTAAATTATACAATTCTTATTATTTTTATGTTGGGTTTATATTTTATTATGCCATGATATTTATGAATTCTTTTTCTTTTCCATGAGTAATCTTATGATGAAATTCTTATGAAAAAATTTTTTTTACATGGGTTCAGATATGATGAATACTTATGTTCTCTGGCACACATATTTGTGGTTTTCATTACGTGATGGGTGGGACCAATATCTCCCTCTACTGAATTAGGTAAATATAGATAACTTATGAGGTAAATATGTTACGCATGAACCTGATTTCATGTTCATAATTCTATGCATGGATATGTCTTTCATGAACATAATATTATTCATGGACTTGGTTTAATGACCATAAGTTAATTTGATGACATGTTTTCATTTATTTAACTAAATGAGTGAACTATTTATATTTATACATGATCATAATGTTATCATTTTATGTGAAGGCTGCAATTTCATGTTTCATGTCAATTTCAATCTCTAATGGATTATGTTCTTTGATATAGTTTTGAGTCATGTCTTCTGAACTTCTGTTATTTATTCATTGTCCCAATATTATGATCCTTGATATAGAGGGTGTAATTTTCAAATTTTATGTTCATGTTCTTATGCTCTTATTCTTATGTTATAATTGATATCTTTCTTTTTACCCTTATTGATAATCTGTTGTCACCCTTATCTTGTATGTATTTTCCATAAGATATAAAGGAAGTTATGAAGTTCAACATGTCAAAAAAGCTCCACTTATTAAGGAATAAGTGGGAGACCATTTAGATTTTTTATGAACCCGTTGTTTTTATCTCAATGTTTCCAAAGACACTAAACCAATACGGTTCTTGAATGGTATTTAATGTTATGTAATGAATATTTACCTATTTAGATGTAATATATATGTATGAAAATGTATGTGTTTTTATTGTTGGTATGAGAGAAAAGGTTTAGATAACATTTGTAAACTTGTATGATAAAGCCTTAGTAACAACCCTAAGGGTATGTCTAGGTTATAATCCTAGAGTTCTTATAGGAATCATGAATAAACTAAGCTAAATATAAGGTGTCATAGATTGAAATTTTATAAGTAATTCCCAATGATTTTTTAGTTTTCCCATTATTATTAGTGTTTCTCACAGAATGATTATTTATTTTATTCAATGGATATAACCCATAGTAACCGTGTTAATATGGAATGCTTTGGAAAATGAAACAATTTTCCAACTTTGAAACATAATGTAATCTGATCTAGAATGAAAAATATTATTTCCATTCCCACACAAGCTGTGAATCAAATAAGAATTCCAAATAAAAAAAAGGGAACAAAATATGGTTGTGTATTTTATTAGGAAAATTCATCCTTCTTTTAGAGGGTCTTCTAATTTTCTAGTTCCCCATTAATGGATTAGTACCACCGAATAGATATTTTTTGTTTTCCAATTTTTAAAACACAAGAAATTCATTTTTTTCTTCTTATCATTGCGAAGATGAAGATGATAAATGGTGGAATCTTATTAAGAATATGAAGTATGATGGTGAAATTAAATCCATGTATTGGAATGAGTTGAAGAATATTTTTTCAATAAGTACATTGCTCAAATTCTTTATATGAAAATGGGGAAGTAATTCCGTGATTTAAATAAAAATTATGGTGAATGTATCGGAAAACATGAAGCAAATTTTACAAGACTTGCAAGGTATTCTTCTAGAATTATCATCCAACCAAAAAATAAGGTTGATCGATTCTTTAGTGGATTGAAACCATGTCTCCAATAGAAATTATCCATAACGTACTTTAGAATCTATGAATAAATTACTATATGTAAACTGAAAGTGTAAATGCTTATTAGAAACCATCAAGGTTATAATGAAAAGAAAAGAATGATGAATCATAAAATAAACTCTAGTTATTTTCCACATAGTGGGAAGAAGAAAAATATCATCCTACTTGCTTAAAATGTTGAATGGAGCACTCAGGTGAATGTATGAAAGGAATAAGAAAATTTTTCAATTGTGGGAATTCTGGACATTGAGAAAACAAATGTAGTAGTAATGAAATGAGTCAAGTTAATGAAATGAATGGAGATATAGCTCAAAAAAATTCACCACTCTCACTTATGTTCTATAAGTGCATAGAGTTTTGCTACTATGTGAATCAATTACCTATTACATGTGATAATATGGATGATAAGTTACAAAACCCTTTTAAGGGAAAGGATAAATTCATATTTCATGAAATTACAGTGGATGAAGTGAATAATATTAGTTAGGGAACATTTATCCTCCCCACATTAGTTAGTAATTTCACGTATATTATTTTATGAGTGATAACTATGAAAATCTTATTGAAATTCGATGTTATTATCTTCCTCTAAAAAAGATCTATAATAATAATACATCTGTGGATTTGTATATTATATTTTTTCCTTATATATTTGAAAGTATTTTTTGAATGATAATGGTAAACATGAAAAGTGATTGAGGTGATATTTTTGGAGAACACATGATTAAGGGAAATATTACCCTTAATATGTGAATGATGATGGGATATTATCATATAAATTGATGTTTGTTTGTGTTAAATGAATGGGATAGTATTGATGATGATGGAACTAATTAGTAATATGATTGCAAGGTGGTTTATGGATTTCATTTATATATATTTTTGATTAATGGTATAAAGAAAGAGTTTATTTTTAAAAGAATGCTTGTTTTCACCATGGTTTTATGGTAATTAATGTTATTTTCATGTTTTAATAGAATAAATGATAATGATCTTCACATGTTTTGGGTTATGAGAATTATAATTTATATCTTGTTTTGTGGGATTGATGATAAGTTCTTTTTGAAATTTAGTGAACTCAATTTCAAAGTTTTAAATATAAATTTTTTTAAAGGTTCATAAGGGTAACCATTTTGTAATTTTTTATGTTAAACATTGGATGTGGTTTTAGATATTAATGTATTACTTAGCCATATGAATATTTATGTGTATTATATAATCTATTATAAGTAATTTTTTATGATAACTAGATATAGAAGGAATGACATTCCATTCCTTTGCGGATCTTATGATCTGTTAGTTCTGCAGGAATTGAAATTTCAACTTTGTTTCATGCCGTAAGAAATGAAGTGAATATTGATCAAGACATAAACAAAGGGTGATCTTGTGCTTATGAAATGAAATCAAGTAAGTATATCATCACAAATTATTTTGAAATAAAATTTTATCATATTACCATCATTAGTTATGATATCAATGACCTTTTTCCGATGTACTTGGTTTTTGTCATTTAGTCATTAACCTTTGAATGGAAATGATCTCTATCATTATGTATCATAACTTAATAGTTATAATTATATTCCAAGTCCTTGTTTTCACTTTCAACAAATATTATTCTAATTAAAATCATAGTTATCTGGTTATATTCATCTTTTACCTTCCCCGTAATTTGGAGGAAGTTTTATTGACCCTTTTTTAAGATTTGGGTTCCCAAGAAAGGAATTTTCAAATATCCACCTTAGATTTTTTATGTTCCATTTAAAATTATAAGGGCGTAACTTTTTTAAAAAATTATTGATTATATCGTGTTGGTTACCATCCAATTTTTGATTTCATTGAATCTCTCCCAAGTTCATGACGTGTCCTATGTATCTCTATTGAGGAAGTACATACCTATCCTTCACATGTACTAAACTCATAGGTCATGTATCTATAGAAATATCATTCATGTAAATAAAACTGGTACATATTCTGGATTGTAAAGGTAATGTTATATGAAATAATTTCATTCACTTTGTAAAATTTTTCTAGTAAAACCACTAATATAAGGAAGCTATAGGGGAACCTGAGGATGTTATGAGGATGAAGTATCCTATTCTATTTATATCTATGTAACTAATTTTAAGGGTGAAATTAATTTTAATGGCAGATTAATATAACACCCCATGATTTTATGGCATGTATCTTTTTTTAAAATAAATTTAATCTCTTTGATATCTTACATTGCATCGAATATTGAGATTAAATGAACCCCAAAATAATATTATTTTAACACAATTAATATCACCAAGCCATTAAATTGGCATGAATAAATTGTATTAAGCATATTGTGAAATATATAATTTTTCAAATCATTGTTACAATATTAATTTATGCTTTGTACATAAACACATAATTTTTAGTATTTATTTTCTTCTTTAACTATATGCCTTCTTCAAAAAGATATTTAAATTAATTTCTATGATCAAATAAAAATAATTGATTTTTACACATTTAAAAAAAATCATTTGATAAAATTATAATTATTTTTTTATTCATCATTTCAAAATTATCATAGGATGAATTTTTGAGAATCTTCTAAAAAAAATAATTGTTCTATGAATATTGAAAAATACTGATTTTTGTAAAAATCTCATTTATTTTAAATAAATTAATAAATTTAAAAGTATCATTGTGTTTTGAATATTATTTAAATTAAAATAATAATTAGTTAGTTAGATTTTACCCACTTTAATTACATGGATTCAACTTTATACTCTTTATAATAATAGGTTTATTTTTGGTTTTAAAAACGGGATTTTTCTTAAAACTGTTTTAATGTCCATAATGTTTCTAATTTTTAATTAATTAAAATAAAACCTAATGGTTAAAATTTTGAATAATATTTATAGAGTTTATATATTTAAATAATAATTTAGTTTCACATAATGATATTTATTTTTTATAGAGTTAACATAAAATTGTCTTTTTCTTGAAAAATACATTTCTTAAAAATCAGCTTTTTCATCGCACCTATGGGTTTCATTTTAAATATAATTTTTTTAATTATGTGGATTTAATAATGTAAAATAGATTCCATATTTGAAATAATAGTGTCCAAATTAGATTTTAGAGTCTTTTTTTATTCACAAAAACATTACCTTGGTAAAAAAGGCTTATTGGGTACAGGTAAAATAATAAATCTAGTTAAAGAAAAAAGGTCAAAGCTTAAAATACCTATAAAAATATCAATTTAAAAAATTAAATTATATTTTTATAGACAATAAACATAATTTACTACATTAATTATCAATATAATTCATTTTAATTAATTTCACATAAATGTGGTTGGATTTAAACATAAAATAATCATTATTTAATTACTTAAAATCAACCCTTCAAAAATATAAATCCCACACCTCACTACCCCCTTTATCTTAAAAAGACATAAATATCATAAAATATCTACCAAAACCTATTCTAAAAAATCTACCTACATAAAATTTATTCTATTATCAACAAGATACCAATTCTAAGGTCTTTAAGGGATCCTTCAAAGAGGTGATATTCAAGATGTAATTTTCTCAAACCACCTCTCTTAATTTCTTTCATTTTCCAACCTTATCATCACTACCCTTATCCATCACGGAATAATATCTCCAATATATTTTATATACTATAATTTTATTTTTCTAATATAATATCTTATATCTATCCCTTTTATTACCTCCTCTTATTCAAATAAATGAAACGAATGTCCAAATTTTGGCGGTTAATCATCTCCATGGATAATGATGATTCTTTTTCCATTATCACCTTAAAGGATGATCATAAAAGTATTATTATGGTAAAATAATATCATAATAGTTATATTATATCATATTTCATATTATGGAACTAATATATAGATATAATATTAATGAAAACGAAAATGATTCATGATGGTCAGAAAAACCACCCAACTAAACTAAACATTTATCAATAATATTTTATCAAATGAATAATCCTTGTTTAAGAAATAAAAATGATATATAGGACCATTTAAATGTATAAAATTAAATAATTTCCATTTTTTTCACTTTTGGTGACTTATTTCCATTTTACAAGAAAATACATAATTACACACAAATGAATCGGCCCTGAAATCCTTGAAACAAACGCATCTGTAACGATGAAAATAATGAAATATCAATAATGAATGGGTGGTAAGATGTTATTAAAGTATCGTATAAGGTATTTTAAATATATTTATGGTCCTTGAATGAATTAATAACATTATTTTATCCATTATAGATGATTCTAAACTATGAAAAACTAAATGGAACCTTGAGGTAAAGGTTTCCCATATCATTTTTCTTCTTCTATGAGATATATGCCTTATTCACTGCTTATTTCTTATCTATGGGGTATAAAATTCAATTTTATATATAATATCATGAATTTCATTAATATAATGTTATTAAATGTTTAATTTGATAACTATTAATTTTTGGGTCATACAATTTGACTGTTTTCAATGTGGTAATATAATTCTTAACCCAATTTATATTATTTGGGTTAACCATCTACTTCCTGCATTACATCATTTTATGATTATGTGTGGGATGAATTTTGATTATATTATATTGTATTTAAACTTTTTTATGTCAATTTATAGTAAATACACATAATCTCTTAATTTTATTAATTCTTACTTCAATGATATGATATTTATAATGGATTTTTATTTTAAAAATTATCATTTTAAAGTTTCCCTTAAAACTCTTTTTTTCTTCTATGTCCATGCCTTCAAAAATTGTTTCCAATTTTTTTCTATTAAGATTTTTCAAAGTCATTTTTACCCAAGTTTTAATTTTTTAAATATATTTTGAATGTATTCTTTTTAGCCATTCTTGAAACGAGGTTCTTATGAATTTTCTAACAAAATATTGATGGAGTGTTTTTTAACTTATACATAATGAGAGGATTTTATCACCATAATGGTGAATTAATTACTCAAATCATCATTTGTAATATTAAAAGTTAATTTTATATTACAATGTTTTATTTTATAATTTCATTGAATTTAAAAACAAGTATTCAAAACAGAAATGATGTTTTCCTCAAAAATTATATCAATTGAACCTTCAAAATAATCATTTTCCATCTCATATAAAATTATTTTATGTTATACTTTAATAGGATTATAGTTTGAGGATACTATTATAATTCCTTTTATGTTTGGTTTATGATTGTGATGGTATATTGTTTTTGAATTATTTTTCCTTTACATTATTTATGTTATTATAAAATGTTTATGAAACTCATTTATTTACATGGGTTTAGATATGATGAATAACTTATGTTCTTTTAGAACACATATATGTGGTTTTAATGATGTGATAGTTGGGACATTTATATACCCCCAATTCATTGGGTAAAGATGGATAAGTCATGATATAAATTTGTTATGCATGAAGCTGATTTCATGTTCACACTTCCATGTGTAGACATGACTTTCATGTTCATAAGATTATGTATGGACCTAGTTTCATGTACATAAATTTATGCAAGGTCTTTCTATCATTTCCTTAACATAATTTGTGAACTTGTTTCTATTTATACATGTTTACAATGTTATCATTTTTTGTGTATGAAACAATTTCATGTTTCGTGCAAATTTTCTACTATTATAGATTATGTTTTCTGATTTTGTTATGATTCATGAATTATTAACTTATATTATTTATTACATGTCTCAAGATTAGGATCTTTTATGTGAAGGATATAATTTTAAAATTTTCTTTCATGTTTTTATTCCTTTATTTTTATGTTATGATTGAAATATCTCTTATTTACCCTTATTGATCATCTGATCTCGCCCTTTTCTTATCAATACTTCAATATAGGCCTTTAATAATGCTAAAAATGGACTTTATTGGTGCTAGAGAAGCACTAACTACTATAGATAGATTAAAAGATTTATTTTTTTATCAACACATAATAAAGTTTTTATAAAGGGGCATACTATAGTGTGATGTTACAACACACTACCCCACCAGTGAACTATGATGTAACAGCACACAATAGTGCCAAAAACACCATGAAATTATAAAAATAAAGTATGAATACAAAATTTAAATGAAGAGAAAATAATGTATGCTTCTTTTCTTAGTTTTCGTTATGTGATGTAAATTTTAAAGTAAAATTATACTTATATATTGAAAAACATTGTCAAAGTCATATTGGTCACACCATGTGTCAGATTGAGGTTAGGAAAATTCTTACATGTATCGAATAACTTATAGATCAATTTCCTAAAGTATCAAAATAATTAGAATGTGTATGATTCTTTTTGTGTACATTGCTTTTCTTTTTTACTAAAATGTCATTTTCAACTGGAAAAACATACTTTGGATCATAGTGGTCATACTGTGTGTCAGTTTGAAATGATATTGATTAAAACATGTGACAAATTAATAATAAATCATTTTACAAAATTATAAATATAATCTGAGAACATTGTCTTGGTTTTTATTAAGGGACACTTTTTGAACTAAACTATTGATTTTAAACTAATAACGAACACATTGAGTCATACAAAACACATTGTGTATTGGATTAAGGTAAAAATAATTCCTAAAATTTAAAAATTACTTATGTAATTTTTTTCCTAATGTATAAAAACAATATGAATTCTTTTTCTCTATTTTGAGTAGGTGAGTTGTCCTTTTTACTAAATTTTTTTTCAATTTTAAATAAAAAATATGCTCTTGAATTCGTATCATTCAAATAGTGTGTCAGATTGAGGTGATGCTAATTATTACCTATCTTAAATAAATTATGTATTGTTTTCATAATGTATAACAACAATATTAATATTTTTTCTTGTTTTCTGAGTACATCATTTATCTTTTTTACTAAAATGTCATTTTAAATTGGAAGAACGCACTTTCACTCATATAGATTACATCGTGTATCGATGTGACATGAGAAAATTTCCTACATGTCTAAAATGACATATTAATCAATGTATGAAATTATCCTAAAAATCTCATTGTATTTTCTAATTTTTCTGTGAATAACATTTTTTGAACAAAACTATCGATTTTAAACTGATTTTGGATACATTAAGTCATACCAGGAACACCATGTATTATATTATGGTGAGGATGATTCCTACATTTCACAAATTACATAGAGATCTTTTAAATGAACTATTAAAATAATATAAATGCATTTCCTATTTTTTGAGTTGGCAAGTTGTCCTTTTTATTAAAATTAACATCATTTTTAAATAAAATGATGCACTTAGAGTCATAACGGTCACACCATACATCGGATTATGGTACTGTTGATTACTAAAAATATAAAATGATTTATTAATCCTTTTAATAAAGTATCAAAAAATATGAACGTGTTTTCTCTGTTTTGAGTATGTCACTTGTTTTCTTATTAAAATATAATTTTAAATTGGAAACATGCACTTTGACCTATACTGATATCATCGTGTATCAGTTTGATCTAAAAAAATTCCTACACATAAAAAAGGAAAAATTAATTGATTTCCTAAATTATAAATAAAATAGAAGTTCATTTTATTTCTTTTTAACAGGTTAAATTGTTTTTAACTAAAATATCAATTTTAAAATGATAATAGACACATTGAGTCGTAGAGGTCGCATTCTGTATCGAATTAAGGTGTGTTTGATTCTTATACATATCAAATGAATTATGTATTTTTTACCTAATTTTTAATGAAATAATGACCTCCATATACTTTTATTACAATCATATAAAACCCAATAAATTTTTAAATTAAATAAAACATCTAAAAAATAGAGTTTTATTGAAGAAAACAATATAAAATATCATCAACCAATTATTTTATTAATTTTTGATTTTGTTCCATGTGGATAAATTTGTAGATAAAAATGAATTTAATTCATCATTATCTCAACCTAAACATCAAATAGAATAAATTAATTTTAGTAACATACACTCATTAGCTAAAATTACACTATAAAAACCCAAAACCCTTGGGATGCATAGTTTGAAATTGTGCATTCTGATTCTTCTATCTATAACCTCTCCATTTATTTCTCACACTTCACTCTATTCTTTCTCTAGTTTTTTTTTTGAGATTTTCTTTATTTGGAGTTGGTGAAAATGGAGGCTTCATGTTAATAACTAGTTTAAATAGTGTAATTTTAACAAAAAAGAGGCAGTTCCCCTTTTAGAGAACCACATGAAGTTCAATTTTCATCCTCATCAACTCGTCTCTATGAACATTTATCACTGCATTTTGTTTTTTGACACACATCCCCTATCTCTTTTTTATATGCACCTATGTTGCATAAAATAATCTAAGAAGTATTTATCCATGGGATGACTAATGCTCAGAGTAGTACTTGAAACATAAAAGAAATGGGAGATGAGTCACATGGAAATAAAATGAAATAATAAATTTTCAGGTGATGAAGATGATGAGGATGACAATTGTGCTTCAATGTGTTGTCTAAAAGGGTTAATTCCACCCATTTGTGAGAATTACAACATTTTAACTTGTTATTTACATGATTCATCCATTTCCACGAACACAATCTAGGGAAAATCTTTACAAAACTAGAGAAACGATGAAATGAAGGCAGGGAAAAAATAGGGAGGGCGGAGATAGAAGAATTACAATACACATCTTAAGTGTATGTTACTGAAATTAATTTATTTTATTTGATGTGGAGGTAGATTTAATGATGAATTACTTTTATTTGTATCCTAGAATTTATCTATAAGGATCTGAATAAAACATTAAAAAAATAATTAGTTGATTTTTTTTTATATTATTTTTTCAGTAAAAATTGGTTTTTAAGAGGTTTTATTTTATTAAAAATGATAGGGTTGTGTATGATGGGAAAAAGAGGTATATGGAGGTGTGTAAATGGTTCGTATTTACCTAGATTGGAAATAAACTTTAACAAGTTTCATGCCTTCCACCGTCAAAAACAATAAAATAGAGGTCTCTACTCATTTGATATATAGTTAAAAAAAGTGAATCTACCTAAATATTGTATATATATTTTATATATATATATGTGTGTGTGTGTGTGTTATATTAATAACATTATTTTAATACAATTATATATATATATATTATTTATCTTGTTGAAATTTATTTAAATATACAATGTATTATTTGATGTGTGTGTGTGTATATATATGTATAAGTATTTTTTCTAATAAAACTAAAAAATACTATTAATAATATTATTTAAATTATATTAGCTATAAATAATTATTATGTTTGGTAATTTTGAAAAAAAATATAATTATTTAGATTTTTTAAAGTTTAATTATTTCAAAAAAATGTATATATAGTAACCTAATTATATTATTTTGAAAGTAACAAGATTTTATAACATTTTATTAGTTATTTAAGTATAAATTATGTTACAATTGATTAAATGTATATACAGAACTCAAATGATGAATTACTAAAAATAATTTATAATATATAGAATTTGATAACATTTATTCTATTTTTTTTAACAAATAATGTAGAAACCTAAGGATTCTAGGGAGGCCATATAATATGCAATGAATAATCCTTGAGATTTTAGGGAGGTCTATTAAGAAGTTTGTACAAAGAAATAATACACATCAACAAGATATATTAGTAACAAAGGGGAAAAACACACCCACGGAGGAAATGTCTATCCCTTACACATTTGAACACACACACACATATATATATCATGGAATTTATAATACAAATAATTGAAAAAATAACATTTAAACGTCATTTTTAATGAAAATAAATATAATCCTTTCCTCGTTTGGAAATCCCGAATCAAAATTTGTGAATAAATAATTCAAAAATAATCATTACATTATATGTTCTAAAAACAAATATAAATAGATTGAAATATATATATTTACACACACAGACACATATATATATATGTATATATATCATTATAAAATAAAATTAAATTGATAAAAATATATATAACCCCTATAAGATAATATCACAATATAGTAAAATAAATACAACACCATATTAATTTTAAAAATAGAGATCTATTGAAAATAAATAAATATAGTATCACCTTTACTAATATTAAATTTAAAATAAAACAACATAATTCTAAGAAAATAATGTTTCAATGAAAACCACAAACATCAAAATTTTAAAATATAATTTAAATAAATAAACTCTCTTAGATTAATTTCATAAAATCATCTTATGTTGCTGGTTCGCACCATCATCAGACTGAGAATCGGTTTGCTAAATCAATTTAACTAGAAAATAAAAAAGAAATTTATTCAAAACATCAAAGAAAGATGGCGTATTGATATAGATATTGAATAGAATGGATTAAAAACAACAATTTAAAAATACCAAAATAGAAAATCCAAAATAGTAGTCATGAAAACAACAGATAATAAATAAAATAAAAATAGTATACAAAAACCAGTGCACAAATACATAAAGAAAATAGAAACCTAAAATGGAAAATTTGAAAACCTATGATCCAGATCTAAAAGAGAAAATTATGGGAAGAAAATTGAATCATACAAAGGAAAACATAGTCCAACCTATATAGGTTGAATAAAATATGAGACCCTCATATCCAGATCTTGATGTTTTCATTAGAAACCGAAACTGCAATCAAACACTAGATGTCAAATGATGTTCATGAAACTAGAGGCATTTGTTTTGTGAGATTCGAGCTTTGATTCACTAAGGATTAGTGCTAGTAAAGGGTGTATTCCACATAAATCTTCTGATATAGTTATGGGTTCGCAATAGGTTATCTTTTTTAATTAGATGGGGATGATTTTATCATCACTTTTTTAAAAACTCAAATAAAGAGTCCTTTTATCATCACTTATTATTTAAGCAATGATTAAAGACATACTTATCAGTGCTTTTTATTACTGATAAAGGTAGGTCTTTATCCCTATTAAAAAAGAACTAATAAATTCTCATATCAGTTCTTATTACATAAGCACTGATAAACAATTTAAAATTATAATTATAAATAAAAAAATTGTAATTATATATATATACGTAATAAATTTTTTTAAATATAAATATAGTAGATTTATACCTTATTTAAATATTTTTATAATAACATTACAATTATTTAAATATATAATTTTTTTATAATTATATGAATATTTTGAAAAATAATATCAATATCATTATATATATTTATATAACTATATATATATAAGAAAAATATATAAATAAAAATATAATAAATATACTCATTATTTAAGTAAATTTATTATATATTTAATAATTTTTTAAATGTATAGAAATATTTTTTTATAATTATATAAATACTTTTAAAAAATTATTTATTTATTTATAATTATAAGTATTGAATTTTATAAATGTAGTATGTGCATTTTTAAATATATTTATTTATAAATATTTTTTATTAAATATTTTTTTATAAATATTTTTTTACAAATATTTTTTAAACATTCTTAATGAATATCAAATTTTAAGTGTCTGCCTGTTAAAAAATGAGTGAAATTGAAAAAATTAAAAATAAGTACACTTTAATGATATTGAAAAAATAGATAAGTTTTTAATGTGTTCATAGTATATAAAAATGCATTAAATATGTATATGTGAAATAAATATAACACGCATTTAATCTATGTTAAATTGAAAATTCAAATAATATTCAATTTTATGTCCATTACTTTATGAAATTCATCATTATTTTTAATTATAAACCATTATTCACTAAATATAGAGCATAAATATTTTCTAATATATAAATGATATATATATACATTAATATATATATATATATATATACTATTTATTAACATTATCAGTGATCGTCTAATTAATAAAAGTTTATATATTTTTCTCAATTTAATTATTTTTTATTTTAATTTTTTTAAATTTTTATTTTAAATATCTATATATTTAATAGATACAATTTTTTTATTTATAATTTATATATATTATAATCAATTTATTCATTTTAATCAATAATTATTTAATTAATTAAAATTGTAATAAATTTTTAATACACTCATTTTTTATTTTTATTTATTTAATTGTTTCATTTTATTTATTCAGACCCTTATCAATGCTAAAAAAGTGCTTAAAATGGGATTATTTAGGATCACAAAAATCCTAGGGCTGATAAAGTGTACCCTTTATGAGTGATAAAAATAAAGCTCTAATAAAGGGCACCCTTTATCATTGTTAAAAAAAATCCCTCAGAAAGGGTTCCCTTTATCAGCACAAAAAATAAAGAACTCATACAGGGGACAATTATCATCACTAAAGAAATGCTGATAAATGGTTAAATTTATCATCACTTTCTTTAGCACAGACAAATATTGCATTTTTTATCGATTTTTCTAGCATTGTTAGATACCAGCGTTGTTAAATGTAGGTTTTGTAGTAGTGTATGTTTATTTCCCCTAATATTACATGTTAAAAATGTTTCTAGTTATGAATGAATAAATAGAATATGATGTAGATGTTTGATGAACCAGTTATTTTTTCCTCTGAGTTTCAAGAGTCACTAAACCCTTACGGTCCTAGAATGGTTTTTTATGTAATATAATGATTATATTTCTATTTTTATGTAATATATTTTTATTAAATGTTTGGGATGTTATATATGATGCAATGGTATTTTATTTAATTATTGATGAATTTTAGAATGATCAAACATAAGGATATGATATCCTTTTGAGGTTTTTTGTAATTTTAAGATGATTTTATGTACCATTGGAGACATTTATTGGGTTTTAATCCATTATTGAAATATATATAACCCTTGGGTTTATCATGTTATTTACTATGAAGGTTATTTGGGGAGAATATATTATTTTATGGATATAAAGATAACCATTAGGGTTAATGTGATCCTTGGTGTTGTGGTCATTATAGTTAATTGGAATAAATGGTTGTCACATTTTGGGAAAATTATATTATTAGGGTAAATTGAATTTGAGGAATAAATATTGAGGTAATTTATGGAAGCATATATGATTTTATTATGGATTAATATTGATTCTAGTTATTTATAGAAAGGATTGGTATATCGTAGAAGTTATATAATTTGGGCTTATAAATTTTTGACAAGTGACATTATAAGTGATTAATGTTTCTTTGTAGATAAGTGTTAAGTTTATTTCAAAATAAATTTTTATCAAATAATTATAATCATTGGGTTTGAAATTTGGTCTGGAATATTTTAAAGAGTTTTATTGTTATATAGTTATGGAAAGATTTAAGTTGAACCATGGGTATTATCTTTTCTTATGCTAACTATTTTAGGTTTTAATAAATGTCTATAGATATAAGGAATAACTTTTAATCTCTTTTCTATATCTTCAAATACATTTAAAGTAAATTGTAGTGCTTTAGAAATGAAAAATTCATCATGATAATTTATTATATAGAATATCATATGACACATAGATGAAAAACATATATAAGTGGAAACAAAGGAAGAAGTTGTTTATATATAATGGAAATAAGTCAAGTAAGTATATTATTACATATTCATTTTAATGATGGTGAAATAATTCCTCAATAAATAAAATTGATGATAAATCTATTGTTTATTATGTGAAATACAACACACAACTATCAAGGTATTCTTTTTGAAACTTATCCACAAGCATGAGTCTTATAAAGTTAGTTTAATGACTTATGAAATATTTATTAAGTCATAAAGTTCATATTATTAACATATAAATTAATGATCCATTGAAAATAAAATAATATTGATGTGTGTTAAATGTTATTTCTTTTCCACTTATTTAAATTTATCCTCCACTCCATGGAATTGATTATGAAAATGTTTGAATCCATTCTTATTAGACACAAAATGATATTAAAAGGATGAAATTTATTTAATTGTGTATAATGTAACACCCTCAGATTTTTTAATTTATTTAATTTAAAATAATAATATATTCTATAGTGTGTACCACATGAAACACTAATCTTAAAATTAAATGTGGTATACGATTAAAATGTTATTATTTAAATATGAGCATTATAACCTAGTGGTTTGATTATGGTATGAAGAGTAACAAAATTATAAAATATATACAGATAATTTTTACTTAATAAAAATGTATTGATTAATACCTAGGAAATAATAACTCAATTTTTAATAAAATAATATAAAATTAAAGGATGTATTTTTCATAAAAATTATTTGAGTGTAAAATTTGTCTTTCTATCAATGAAAATTGTGTTAATAATCATATATTAAAAATATAATGAAATATATAGATATTATATTTAATAAAATAAATTAACATGAATATAATGTTGGTTACTAAGTAATTAATGATTATAAATTCATTTTATAAATCAAAGTTTCATTTTCATCGAGAAAAGTTTTTTATTTAAATTTTCTATGTATATATTATGATTAATATAATCCACTTTAAGAAATTATATTTAATGAAATGGAAATAAATTCTGAATTTGGAGTGTCATAATTATCATAAGATAATGTTTTGGTATTTATCTGAAAAGGTTTATTTTTGGGGGAATAGAAAAATTATCAATTTTGAAAAAACTCCCAGTTTTTTTTAAATAGATGTAGTTTCAATGAAATATTTTGTTTTGGATTTGTTTTAAAAATAAAATATGTTTGGTATTATTAAAAATAATATAATAAATTTCATGGGAATCAAAATTTTATTGATTTAGATTCAAAATCGTTTTATTCTTAAAAATTTTAGTTTTCTAAAAAATATTTTTCATTGTTTTCTTGTGTACTTATATTAAAATTACTTTTTAATAATAATATAAATTTAATAATATAAATTTTATGTAATATTTTTAATTATAAGGTTCTAATTAGGTAAATAAATCCCTTTTATTTTAGGTAAAATAAATAATTTACCTAGGTAAAAATTTGTCACCACAATAACGGGTAAAAGAGAATAATTAAGGTTAAAAATATGTGATAAGATCACAAAATATTATCTAAAAATTCATGGGTGAATATTCATTGATAAATACCTTATCCATGTTCAGTTTTGATCCATTTTTTATTTACTTGACATAATTATGACTTCCTTTTTATATTAATAAAATTATATTTATAAGAATGTAACATTATCTCATTTAATATCTTAAATATGTTGTTTTGGTAATGATAAGAGTAAATATACATTTTGTGAATAAATTTCGTCAATGATGGTAAATAAATTATATTAATTTTGATAATTTATTTTTAAATTTGAAAAATAGAATAATTTTCGAAAATTATTGTGCCGTGTTAATGTGATGATTAAATAAACAGGAGAAAAATTAATTAAATGATTTTAAAAATATAATTATGGGTTTCCATGAATTTTATAGATAATTATGAAGGATAAGTGATGAAGACTATTTTCAAATTTGAATTCCATCATTATCTTGATGCATTTAAAATAAAAATATGTGAATAGCCATGAACATTACATTAAATGATATTTAATGTTTAAAAAATTATTTTTAAACCATTATAAATTTTAAGATCCCATTACAAGCTCTCGGGGGTTTTATATCCCTTTTTTGAATTTCCCATTAAATGGGTCTTATTCTGTGGTGTTTTGAAGTGTTTTTTGGAAATTTTTAAAGTCATTGATATTGTTCATGGTTAATGCACGGTTAGGGAAAACCATGCGGTTTGGCCCAAAAAACTATGTGTCCCATCTTGAGGAACTGGATGGTGGTGCATGGTTTTTTGAAACCATACATAATTCTCTACAAACTATATATTCTTGGATAGATGTGGTTTTCTTGGTTTGCACAAGGTTATTTTAACCTTACATCCAAACTATACACCCACTCTAATAGCCCCGTAAGGGTGCACAGTTGGGCACATAGTTACTACTAACCATGTGGCCTAGCCAGGAAACTATGAAAATGATTTTTAACTCCCCTAAAAATTCAAATTAAAATCCTAAACCCCATAGTTTAACCTCTAATCACCCCCCATTCAACCCTATTTGAAACCCTTGTCTTTTGGATGCTCTCAAGAGTTGAATTGGCTCCTCAAACCTCTCTTTTTCTCAAATTTAAGTGTTTATGGTTATGTTTGATTCCATTATAGTAAGAAAAACTTATCTCCTTTAGAATCATATTTTCCTTTCTTGTCTTATTCTTTGACAGTGATAGATCTATATGTTGTTAGTGGATCTAAATTTTATTTTGAAGGATATATCATTGATTTTTCATATCTTGAGTCTAGGTATTCTTTACTGATTTTCCTTTCCTTCATCTCTTCATTGGTGTTTCCCATCATGGGTGATTTTTCGATTATGTGGTTAAAGTTTGGTGTTTCTATTCTTTCACTTCCTCTTTTAATTCACTATTTCTTAATAATTCACAGAAATATATTCTCTCTTCTTAATACATGTTCCATTTATATTAATCTCAAAATCTTCTTTGATCCTTATCAATGAATTTTACATAACTTGGATTGATTTGATCATGAATTTAACACATCTCACAATTTTATAAATTGATTAATTCCATTGTGATTTTTATTTCTTTTCAAATATTTTGTAAAAGGATATTCTGATTAGATTTAAGGGCCTAGGACGGTTTTTATTTTCTAAATTGAAATGTTTTATTTTAATTGATTAGTTTGATAAATTCAATGATAATAAAATGATTTCAAAATCCTATATTTTTTAAATGATTAAGAGACCCCTTTGAATAATTTTTCCCCTTGTTTATAAAATGGGCATTCTTGTGTAATTTTAAATGAGTGACCTTTTTCACATAGAATGATTGTGTATACTTATGTTTTGAAATGACTTTAATACTCTTAAATTTTAAAACTTAATTTAAATTCCTTAGGGATTTTTTTGAAATAAATGTTTGGTTTAGACACTTGTTTTGAATTTTGAGCTATTTTATGGAAGTAAGTGGGGATGATCTCCATTTTTTGAATTATATTATAAAAAGGATTTTAATTTCCATTAATGATTATTAACGGCTCAATTAGAAATTTTTAGTGATCCTTTCATTTAATAATCCCTTACTATAACATGATTAATTATTTTTCTTCCTATTGATGGGTGTTGAAAAGGGATTATTCACATTTAGGGAGTTATAAGGTGAGAGTGAGAGGTGAACTGAGGGATGATCCCATGATTGAAAATTTGAGGGCATGATCCCACAATTGATACTGATAAGAATCCTCTTTTTGATAACTATACCAAGATTATCTCCTTCACCTATTTTGAATAGTCATGGGAACCTCGATAGGTAGGTGGGATGACCTAGATTTATTCATTATAGTATGCTTAAATAGATTCTAGGGGATCAATAGAGAATATGAAAGGTTCAAGCTATGGACATGCATCTAGAAAATTGGGAGTGCAAGGAATTTGTTATCTTAAGACCTGTTAGAATAAATGTAACCCAGAAATTTGTCATAAATATTTTTTATTCAATTCTTATGATAGACTCATTATCATAAATTTTTTATACCCATGACACACTTATACTTGAAACATGATAAATGACAATGTTCATTTCCACGACTTAGCATTAGACATTCATTTCATGATTGATTACTGCTTTTGATTGAACCATTTATTGAGATGATTTACCTTGACTCTATTCTATTGACTCTTGTACAATTTTTAATATAATTTTCATGTCCTTATTTTTCATTATTGATAAGACTTTATATTTTGATATTGTTTTCAAATATTTTCAAGAAAATGAATGATTTTTTGATGATGAAATTAAACATTTTTTAACTTTGTTTTGATAAATGATATTGGAATGCTTGGATATATGTTTCAAAACAGAATTCATTGTAAACTTATTCCCATGGATTTAATTTCCATTAATAAAATATAAATACTTGTACTCAGATTATTTTAATCATATTTTTTCATATTTTAATTACTATATGAAGTAAATAAATAGACTCTTTGGTAAAATCTTACTATGATCTATAGATCACACCATGCTGATACAATTTTTTTTTGATCTTGGTGATCTAATAGATGGTTCTTTTGTACTCATCATATCCCTCTATGGTTTCGTTATTGTTATTCTACGATAGGGTGAATTAGGATATGTAGGGCGGTTATGGTCGACTAGTAGAGAGTTTTCTTGTAGTTTTATTTTACATTCCATTCATGTATCATCTCTTTGAACCCTGATATGTTTGTATTGATTTTTTTATCTGATATTGTTTCTATAGTGTACTTTGTTTATTATTATCTATTATGATAAAAATCATTCCCAAAGGTAATTCATGGATTCCCATGTGATTTTTTGTTCCATAGAGATTAGGAATTCACTTCAGGATAGAGATAGATTGACTGAGGCACCAGTTAAAATTGTATTGTGGGTTGTATTGTTATAAATGATATGTGAGGAGGATTTTTCATAAAATATCTTAGTTTTTATTTGGGAAGAGTTACAGTAAAAGGATATTAATAATTTTTCATTACATAATAGGTAGTAACAATTGAGTGTTTTATCACCACCTATTCACGGTGATATTTGAGTTACCAGGGAACGAGGGAACTTGATTATTTATTTTGAGTTATTTATTTCTTGATGATAAATGGGATTTAGATTCTTGATGATATTATCATTTATTTTTGAAATCTCTAAGGATTTTTTTATTTTAAATTGAAAGATGACTGGAGTTTCACATCAAATTTAGGGAATGGTAAATAACTTTCATTAGGTTAGTGTGTGGTTTACTAGCCCATGCGGCTGAGTCATGCATAGTTATGTCTTGGTTCCAAACATTATCCATTTACATTTGTTTCCAAAAATTAATTCACTCATATGATATCATTTTGTAGGGTTATGAATATGGTATATTCATGCTCATGTTTTTTTGTTTCATCTTTAATACCTAGTTGATAATTTTAGAGAACTTTTTAAAACCAATTTGGTGATTAAAATGGGTTTGTTGAGTTCTTTTTGAAATGTTTTCAATAAAAAAAAGAGAGTTTTATGAAACTTTTGGTTTTGAAACTTTATTTTCAAAGACTCTTTATTGATGTGGTGGAACAATATTTTAAGAAGGAATTTTTTTAATGGGTTGTAAACGGAAACATTTATGAAAATTGGAGAAAATTTGATATTTATTTTTTAAACATGATTTAATTTTCATGAGCTAGTAAATGATTTATTAAATTGTACTAGATTTATTTTACAATTTTCCATTATTAAAATAATGTGAAATGTTTTATAAATAAAAAATAAATGTTTTTAAATAAATATTATTTTTTAAAAGTGGTCTAAAACCATGTTTTCAAATTTTATATTCTAATTGTGATATGTTTGAGTGTATCTTTATAATTTATTTGATGAACCTATATTTCATGATGTCCAACAATGTCTCCTATAAATGTTTTCAGTAAAGATATAATGTTATTTTATCAATCCATTCTGTGCAGTAGTACTTTTCAATCACTATAAGTGAAATATAAAAATGAAAACTCTACCCAAACTCTGAATCAAGGGCTTTTGTCAGAGCCTTTCTAGACATTGGACCCCACCCAAATATTATTCAATTTTTATTTCTTTTAAAACTGATTAGGGTTCCCCTAAGGAAATGATGTTTCTTAAATAAATTAAATTGGTTTTTATTTCTCTCAAGACTCGTGTATCTCTAATGTTAAAGTCTATCAACTCTTTGTTTCAAGGTCATGGCCAAGAGTAATGGGATGTTGTGATTCCTTTCCATCCAAATGATTGAATTTTTTGGAATCCATCATGTCAAACTTCTTAATGTGTAATTATCCTAACATAGTGAAGAATTATAATTTTTATGAGTTCTTAGTGTTAGTTAATGTGAGTTATTAGTTTCAAAATATGATAATAAATTCTATAGTTTTGTTAGTTTCATACTTGATATTGTGGGTGAGCAGTTCTATATGGATATCTATTTCAAGAAATTTCATCATCTAGAACATTGAGATTATATCTCAGGGACCTACTAGACCTCTTATCTAGATATTTTTTAAAAATAATTATCAAATAATGTGGAGAAATCATAATTAAGAGAATTTTAGGATGCCTCATTCATATTTATCCTAGAAGAATCGTTTTCATCATGTGGACCATGTGAGTTGGATGTGAAGGGGTAATCTTCACTAGGAAATAATTGGCATTCCATGCTATTCTAGTGTGTATCAAATTCTCAACTCAATAAATTATGTTTGAAATCTCAAAAAAAATTTAAATTGTGTGATCATTTTGGTGATCTCATGAGGTTCAATACATTTGTCTTTCGAAGAGAAAAATTTCGATCTGGAATCATTAGCTCTTAACTGCATGGAATAATAAGCTTCAAGATATTAGCTCTTTGGGTAAAGACCATGGAGTAAATATTTTCAACTAGTGGGGGATCATATAGTTTTGGTGGTTTTTTTCACAAATTTTTGTTTTTTTGACATCGAGGTTGAATCCATTTGAGTTTCCATTATTGTGGTTTGTCTTTTTTGGTAGCATGTTTGTTTTAGAGATATTGGTGTAATGTTTTGTGATATTTTTTGATGACCTCTTAAAAAACTTGGTTGTCATCATAATGATGGTATCATTTTATTTTTATCTCTATGATTGTGAATTGTGGATGTGAAATATTGAATGGATATCCTTCTTCTTGTACTATTTTTGTTTTTTTTTAGTTCCTTGGGCTCTCTGTGATGGAGTGAAATATTTTATTAAGAACCATTAAAGGTTTGGATCATTGTTTTTTGATATTCCTTTTATTATTTTAATCCATAGGGTTTTATCCTATAGGCAGTGTTGGATACTATCAGGTTTATTGTTTTTCCATAGTATCCTCTTGTTGTTTCCATGAGTGTTAGATCTTTATATTATTGTGATTAGATGATCTCTCTCATGAGAGTTTGGTTCCCATTTTTACAAACCTTTTTGTTATGATATTATTTTAGTTATACTTGGACAAGATTTGGGTGGTAATCACGTAATAGGAAGATGTGGATTCAAGATGTACTAGGAAGCAAAAGGTATTGGTGGATGATTTTATAAGATTATAAATGTTTGAGTCTTAGTGTTTTAAATATTACATTACCATCAAGTAATTTCATATGGTATAAATACCTATAATTTTCAATACCTTTTTATAGATATTTGATCAAGGATAGATATTATGTATGTTGTCTCTTATGAAATTATTTATATTTTGGGATATGTTATTATATTATGGGTTTTGTTATCAACTATTTGATTTTTTTTCCTTCATGATTGTTTGAGGTCTCTTCTATGGGGTTGAAGGGATATTTTGATCTCATGTTTCATTATTCTATTGAATATTTAAATTGTTTGGAGACCTATTCTAGGTATTTGGTTATTTTTGGATATTTCCTAATACCTCCAAGTGTTGTTCTGGTTGTCATATGATTGGTATAGTCTATTATATGGTTCAAGGACTGTTCACCTCACCAGATGAGTGAGGGGGTTCCTTTTGTTTTTTCTTTTTATAAATTTTATAATGGAAGATTTATAAGGAAAAATTTATAATATGTGGGAGATTCTCACACCATTTAACTAGATATTAGTTGATTTTGTCCACTTGTTTTGAATCCCCCTATGAATGGATCGTTTTCTAGGGTGTTTTTGGATCATTTTTTGGAAATTTTAGAAGACATTGAGTGTAAATCCTCGACCCTAGTTACCCAGTGTCGGTGTATTATTTTTTACATTGGAATGATCATAAGAAATCAAATCCCAAAGGATTGATCAGTTTCGTAGCCTTAGAAAAACTAGATACAAACATGTGCTTCAAATTACATCTTGAAATGAAAAAAAAATTGTGTATCCTTTGAAAACATTCATATCCCTTAGATTATCCATGTAGTTCAGTTGTAATATAAATCTTCACAGCCTATGGAAAAATCAAACTTCAGAAATTGTTGAGATCAGATGCTCAGTAAGGATAGACAATATATTAAAAGTGATCATAAATAATTATAAACATTTAAGGAAAGGTATACAACTAAAAAAATCCTTTTAAACACAATATTCAGAATAATGTGTAATTAATAAATCAAATAATTCCATCAAAACATTCACATGGATATTCTACTAGTCAAATAATCACATGTATTATCAATAAATAATCCTATAATGAGTGAATACGTAATGTCAGACATCATAACCATGTCATCAAGGCATCATGCCAGGACAATACATAAACTGGTAAAAACCCAGACTAGTTTGTCTCATGAGACCAAATGATACATCAAGGGTCTATAGTGGTCCCGACCATAACTTACAAAATCCAATCAATTCCACATATGAAAAGTGTGAAACATAACATAGACATTTGTATTAAAACTATCATAAAAAATGTTAATATTTTAACCATAAACCACGAATAGTTTCAAAATAGAACATCTATAATCAAACATATCATAAAACCTTCAATACAATATGGAATATTTTATCATAATAAATCAACCCCAAGGGAAACATGCACCATTTTCTAGCGATCCTCTTGTCCCCTCGACTCTGCAGGAACTGGCCCAAGCCCAAGGGTTGTCCACCTTGGGCCTGGCTGGGGAGGTGTGGCGCTCGGGTGGGGTATGGCTGCACCTATACATGCGTTAACCTTTAAACACTTTTGCCCATTAGGTGTTAGCAGAGTAGTACCCGCTAGTTGTACCCCTCGCTCTCAGTGGGAACTGGCGCAGGCTCGAGTCCCGCCAGAATGGGACACTGTGTGTATTATGCATAGGGCGATTCAAAGCCATTGCTTAGCTGGGGAGTGTGGAGCACACCTGGGCTTGGTCGGGGCCCCTCCACTGGGAGTGATATTAGCAACCCACATTTTGCACATGAGCCTTAGCCCGGTTGGTAAGGACTTTGTAAGTGCATCCAAAAGACCAGGGATCAAATCCAAGTGGAGGAAGAATCTCGGGGGTACTGTAGCAGTACTGTAGCCTGTACTATAGCAGTACTGTAACAGGAACTATAGCGGGAACTGTAGCAGTGTTGTAGCAGGTAATGTAGCGGGAACTGTAGCAGGCACTGTTTGGTAATGTACCAGCCGGGAATATGCCCCTGTTTGGGCCTTCAGGCCATTGATTGGGTCCCTGAGTCCTGTAAGGCCTTCGGGCCACCCAGGCCATTGGGTCAGAAAGGTCTTTGGGCCACCTCAAGGCCTTCGGGCCACAATTAGTGCAGATGAAAACTAGACAACCTACAAGTAACAGGATCTACAAGGAGGATGAGCAAGGAGCTTTCACCACAGCAGAAGGTAAACGGATTTCCAGAATGAGAGGGTATGACACCTGCCATCGGGACAATCCTGTGCATGCATGGGAATTTCTATCTGAATAGCCATGCACAGGTGGACATCTGATTTCACAGTGAAGATGTGGGGGAGGGGCAGTTCCAAGTAGTTAGTCTGGGTTGTATGTAATGTTTGAAGCCTACGGCCAATGAATTTCACTAAGGCCTACGGGCCATGTAATACTTACACATATGGGCCTTGATAAGGTTCCACCTCACCCCTTGAAAGGTGGATTATCAAAAATCAATAAAAATGAAGGACTTCGGGCCATTGGTGGAGAAGATGAAAATAACCTAATAAAATCATTAAAACTCTTTGAGATAAATTGGCATTTTTTACTTTGAAATCATTTAAAAGTAACTCAATTATAAAAGAAAACATTTTTTTGAAAATATCCTTATAATATTGTAAGGTAAGATTCCAAATGTTAAGGTGTTATAATGGCATAAAATATCCACACACCCAATATAAGTAAAAACCCATTCTATTCTTAATTTTTGGAAAAGGTCAGAAAGTACTTTGTTAGTAAATAATAGAAAGATTATTTTAAAAACATTCTAAAAAATATAAAACATGGGTAAAAATTACTTTAAATTATTTTTTATTATATTATTAATTACATTTTAAAAAACCAGGACATGGATGATAAAGAGGTCCTAGTAGATACATACATATAAATAACCTCGGATAATAAAGAGATTGTGAAATTAACTCTTACCTTGTACTTTCCTTTAGTAATGGGTTCATTAACCTCATATATAATAGTAAAATAATATTATTAAAATATAGTAGGACCATATCCATATTTATGATATCGCATATGATCCTTATATAACGTTTTGTTAAAATCATTTTTGTATTACCATTGTTTCGTGTGTTAACTACTTCATTTTCCTATGCATGTTTTGTCATGTAAGTCATGTTTATTATGAATAGGATATATTTTATTCATATAAAAAATTATATTAAGTTCAAATATATTATATTTACTCATATTAAAATTTTTATGATCATTCCTCAATGATTGATATGGATAATGAATCCTAACACGTCATGGAGACGGTAAGCCATACATACGCACGAGCAATTGTATCATTCCCTTGATGGTTAAATGGTTTGGAATTTGATTTTATATTAATGATATATAATAATTATAATGTTATATTAATTATTTATATCTATTATATTCATCATTATACCCATTCAAATAATGTAGTGTTGAATAACTATATACACCACAACATAGAAATAGTAAGTCGTCTATATGCACACATGGTGATACTGTTATTTGTAGGATGGATAAAAGGATGAATATAGTCATACATAATCATAATAACGTCTCAAAATTTATATTATACTGTATTTATTACTTTTTAATGAAATAACGTAGGACGAAAAATTTCAAGAAGAAAAGAAATTGAATTGAAATGGAAAAACAATTACCTCTTCTCCGAGCATCTCTTTTTGAGTTTCACAATTGGAATACATAGGTTGGATTTATTCCCAATTTATTACCTAAAGTATTAATATTTGGAATTTGGTATGTGAATTTGGTAGTTTTTGGCCAAGCTAAAGGGAATTTGAGGTGTGAATAAAAGTGAAGGAGAGGTGACCATTTATAAGAGAGGGGAGGGGAACTATTAGAAACTACAATAATATTTGTTTAATATAAATTTATTTTCAATATAAAATATTTAAAAAGTGAGTTATTTATAGTATAATATAACTATGTTTCTAAATCCCCTAAAAATATTATTTTTATATAAGTTTATCTCACAAAATTAACTTTATCTTTTGGGTTTAACCCTTTGTTAAACAGTTTAATGCTTACCATATCTACTTGTCATTTTTATGATATATGGTTAATATAGTTACTATATAATTCATAAATAACCCCAATTGCATAATTTATGACATATATAACATTATCCAAGTTATTTTTCTAAAAATTATATTTTTATGACTTTATATCATCTAGTAAAATAGTATTTATTTAAAAATCTCATTTAGGTCAATTTTGACACTATTTAATACTTGATTTTTGTTAAAGTCATTAAAACATTATTCATCATGAAACACTAAATTAACTGATAAATAACATTTATATTTATTGCAAAAAAAAAATTTCTGTGGTGTCAAATATTTAAAATTATATTTAGTTTTTTATTATTTAAATCATTTAATTGATTCTTCCTTTAATAATTCAATTAATGCATCATCACCGTGTTGCCCTATAATTTAATTATTTATATCATAAAATTATTCATAAATTACCATTAGGTACGTAGAAATTTTTTATTTTTAAATCATATTTTTACTCGAACATATCACTTATATAACCGCATATTAAAAATAATATATTTATTAAATTTTGAATTTGACATTTTTAACTCTTCCTTAAAATAAATATAATAAATGTTCTCAACTAACAAAAGTGGATTAATAAGGATCATATTTTCTAAATATTTCAGTTTTTGGTTGAAAAATTCTATCCAATTATTTTAGGATAAGTTCTAGGGTAATTTAATTAAATTATAATATTATTTTTACCTTTAATCGTCCTATTTAACTTTAACTATGGTAAATAAAATTCAAAAGTTACTCTTCAACAAAAATATTGATCCTATTAGACTGCATTGTTTCATAAAATTAAAAGTATGTGAGACCTTTTTTCAAAATTCAATTCACATAGGTATTAAAATTATGTTTAATGTTGATCTGCAGATGTGGTTAGAGGGCGGCTAAAAGTGAAGTTCAAAAGTTTAATAGATAATTATATTTGGTTATATTATAAAAATGATTAAAATGACATAAATTTGGATAATAAATGTATTTTTTATCTACTATTACTTTCAAAAAAATTAATGAAAAATAATTTTGTAAAGAAAAATTCAGTTTTTAACAACAATGCGGTATTTTTTACTATTCGTCAAAAATTAAAACTTTTAAGAAAACTACATAAAATTCAGCATAAAATAATTCTGATATTCCAAATTCAAAAATGAATTATATATTGAAAAATATAATTTATAAATTTCATAATGTGGTTAATATTATTCATACATTTTTTTCAAATGATTATTTTGATAGGTCATGGTGTGCTCAAAGTTAGTGTTGCATACAATAAAGGCTATGAAAAAGAAGCATATCATGGAAGCTTGGGGTATTATATTCTTCCCTCCATCAATAAATTTTGTTTTTAAAATTTCCAATATATCAATTCATAAAAATATTTGGGAGGTTCTTCATCATAACTTCATCTGGTTCCCCCATCACCTCTTTCATTTTATATTTTCTCCAAAAAAAATCTTTTTCCAATCATGTCATCTAATTCCTCAACACTTTTTCACTAGTGTCAAGGATCACGATTTGATATTTACTGTAAGAAAGTTCTACTTATTCATATGTGATTACATGTGTTGGGTATAGTATATATTTCTTCAATAGTGATACATGTCAAACATCATGAACATTGGAGGGACTTGGCAGTATTGTTAAATGGTAATCTACAGCTCCAATTCGTTCTAGAATTTCAAAAGGTTTGATGTATCTTGGGATTTGTTCCCCTTTATTTCTAGATTTTATTACACCCTTCTATGTAGGTACCTTCCAGAAAACATGATCTCCAACTTGAAATTCCAAATCGTTCTTATGGTTGTCATCATAGCTCTTGTTCCTACTTTGATATGCATTGATATGGGATTGAATAATTCTCACATTTTCCGTTTCTTTCGAAAAAAATTCTAGTTCTATGAGTTTTCATTCACCAACATCATCTCAATAAGTTGGTGTATGAAATCCATTTCTATATAATTCTTCATATGTTGTAATATGAATACTTTAATGGAAGCTATTATTATTAAAAAATTATACATGATGCAAATAATAATCTCACATAACATGAAAGTTAATTGAGAAATATCTCAACATGTCTTCTAAATATTGAATACTCCTTTCGGATTTTCCATCAGTTTGATGGTGGTATGTGTTGCTCAAATAAAGCTTATTATCTAGGGATTTCTGAAGACATTCCTAGAATCTTGATATAAAACTTGGATCATGGTCTGAAACAATCAATAGGGGTATACCATAAATTCTAACAACTTCATTAATTTAATGTCTTGCTAAACGTACGCGTAATAAATCATATATTATAGTAATAAAATTTGATTATTTGGTAAGATAATCGATAATAACCCATATCGCGTCATTTCTTCTAAGAGTATTTGGTATCTCTATGACAAATTCCATCATAATAGCATCCCATTTCAACACAGTTATAGGAAAATGATGCATGACTCATCTTGGATGTCGTATTCCTATGGTCACTTATTGAAAAACCAAAAGTCTTGACACATAATCAGTAATATCCTTCTTCATGTTGTCCAACAAAAAATGTTCCTTCAAATCTCTATACATATTAGTTCCACTAGGGTTTATAGATAAATTGGATTCATGAGAATCATTTAATCATTCCTTTTTTAGCTTAGGTATAGGGGGAACACGTAGTTTCATTCCAAATTTCTAAACCACATCTTCTTATATGAAGTATATAAATCTCCCATCATTCATATCATCAATTTTCTTTTTAAAATACTCATCATAAGACTAAGAACTTTTTATCCTCTCCAGTAATGATGGATTAGAAACCATTTAATAAAGTAGTGTTCTTTCACCTTCACTTATAATTCCATTATTCATCTTTACCAGATTCATGAATATAGGATCCCTTTGTACTCTCATTCTGTTTAGAGCTCCATAGTATTTCCTACTTAAAGCATCTACAACCTTATTTTCCTTCCATGGGTTGTAGTTTATTGTGCCATTATAATCTTTTAGAATCTTAATCCATCACTTTTGTCTCATTTTGAGTTCTTTATATGACAAAAATATATTTCAAACTCTTATGGTCTGTATATATATCATATCATTAACTGTAGAGATAGTGTCTCCTATATTTAGAGAAAATATTATTATTACCAACTAAAGAGCATGATATGGGTATTTTTTTTCAGGAATTTTTAATTTCCTTGATTCATAAGTAATAACTCTACCATTATTCATAATAACAAAATCATGTCCTCTTCTTGATGAATCACTATAAATAACAAACCCATCATTTCCAAATATTATGGTTAAGATATGATCATTGAATAATCCTTTATTAAATTGTTCAAAATATTCTTCACACTATTCTTCCAATCGAATTTAACCCCTTTACATGTGATCATGGTCAACGAGTTTTCTAATTGATAGAAATTATGAATGAAACGCTGATAGTAACCTGATAAACAAATAAAAATGCATACATCGGTTATGGTTGTTAGTGCTGGACATTTATAGACTACTTTTGTATTTTTAGGATCAACATATATTCCATCCTTCAATAGAATATGTCTGAGAAAAAAAATTTCATAAATCCTGAATTAACACATGTTAAACATCCCATATAGCTCATTTCTTTTAAGAGCCATTAGAATAATCTGTAAGTGTTTCCCATTGACTTCATATATTTCGGTGTATACCATGATATCAACAATAAATACTACGAAAAAATTATCAAGATATTCCTTGAACACACAATTAATTAGATCCATGAAAACATTGGGTGCATTAGTTAGTCCAAATGGAATTACAATAAAATCAGAATGACTATACCCAGTTTAAAATGTTGTTTTTGGAATATCTTCCTTCTTTACACACAATTGATGATATCCAAAAAAAAGTTCAATCTTTGAAAAATATTAAGTTCCATGAACATGATCAAACAAATCATCATTGCGAGGAAGATTATACTTTTTTTTTAGTATAATAGAATTTATTTCTCTATAATCATTGCACAGCCTCATTGATCCATCTTTATTCTTAATAAAAAGGATTGGGGATCCCCATAGAGAAACTCTAGGGTGAATTATTCCATTATAATCAACTCCTTATGTTTTTTCGTCATCTATACTAATTCCAATGTGGCCATTCTATAAGGATTATTTGATACAAATATTGAATCAGGGATTAAATCAATAGAAAATTCAACATCCCGCTCTGGGGGGGGTTATGGGTATATCATCCAGGAAAAAATCAATGTATTCCTTCATAATAGGCACATCCTAAATTTTAATATTTATTTCATCATCCATATATGTTATTTTCTCCTCCTTCCTAAGAATATAATTCATTAAATCTATTGGGGTGGGTTTTGATAACAATCAAGGGATGAATTCTCTGGTCTAATGATAATGGATTCAACATATTTCTCACAAATCATAACTTCCTTCTTTTTGCAATAAATTATCACATCATATTTTGATAGTCAATACATACTGATGATTATATAAAATTCAACCATAAGTATGATGATATTTTTAATATATAAATCACATTTATATGCCATAATGGGAATTTTTTACACATCTTTATTGTAATGAGACTTCCCTTGGGGGTTTGGACTAAAAACTCCCTTGTTAATGTCAATTAAAAATATCCAATTATCAAATAAAACTAGGAAGATACAAATTAATTTTATGATATAGAATCAAATAAAAATTTATCTACATTTTATGAGATAATTAAATTACCCACTACCACATCATTGGGAACTTCAGCTTCAATAGTTATGAAATTATAATACTGGCCCTACTATCTTGTCCTTTTCTGGAGAAATTTTCCTTGATGCTTCAGAAAATCATTTTCATAATTTCCTATTTCCTTAAAATTTTATAATTTAACATTTATAGCTTCTTTATTCCCCTTATAATCATGAACACGGAGCCCTTTTTCTCCACACTTGTAACAAACTCCCATTCTATTTAGGAAAGTACTAGGGGGTTTCTTCCCACAATTACCAAAGGGTGGAAAGTCAACTTTTACCTTCTTCCCCTTATTTCCTTTTCTAGAGTTCTCAACATCCCTCTTCTTCTCTTTATTTAAATTAAATTTGTAAGACTTAGAGAATTACTTGTTCATCTTCATATGTCATGAAACAATATATTCATATGATGAGAAATATTGTGAGACTAGATTTTATCAAAGGAATGGTTTGACATATAAAATAATCAATAAATATTACTTATTGGGTTACGTATGTAGTCTGGAACATGAAATTATAAACATGTGATGTTATCCTCATACTTTGAAACATTATCATCCTCTTTTTTCCTTAGACTCTAAATTTAAATTTACATATTAGCTGGTTATTCATGAGGAAATTATTTTTCTAAGAAAATTTCTTGAAACTCAATACATTCCGTATTTTCTAATTTTTCATATTCTTTTGTGTTCTGAATTCATGACCACCATTGATCCTCATATTATAATATATAATAAAATACCATGAAATATTTTTCCCTTTATTTATTCCCAAAAGTAAGAAATATTTTCTCTACGGAACTTATCCATTATTCAGTCACAAAGGGATTGATAGTCCCATAGAATGTTGGGGGGCTATTTTCTCATGAAGTGGTCTGACATTGGTCATCATTGTGGATAATAGTGCTCCATATGGGTAAGGTTATAATTCAAAACCTGGGTTAGTTTCCCCAATATGGTTATAAGATATTTATCACCAGTTATATCACTAACTTCATTGTAATTTTCTTGCAGAGGAGGTTAATCCCTTCCTGGATTACATGTATTGATATGATTCTCATTCCTTCTACTAGGTTCTATTTCTAAATAAGGGTACGTACAAGATTAGGTTTTTAATCATAATTCATACATCCAAACATGTAAAATACATAACATAAATTGAAAATTTTATGTATATCTAATCCAAAACAATAATAATGGTTTCACTGGGGATATATTTACTCATTAATCATTTATAATGGTTTTTAATTAAAATGTGAATTATCCCATGTATATCCCCCAGGAGTGTCAAAAGAGGTTCACAGTAAGACCCATTGTCATGTACTAGTTTACACCGAGTCACGTGTAAAACACCTCGTCAAATTTTTTACTGCTAGGTACATCTATGTGAGAACCATATCCACTTTTAGTATCCATACAGGGATTTATTTTCTATGAATACCCACATAGTCTCTGCATTACCATAATTTTTGGATGTTCTTCTATACTTATCATAAAATTATATCTTAGGGTAATTTTCCCCAATCAATGTTTTTCAAAATCTAGTTTCCAAGGTTTATACTAGACTTCCTATAATGCCAACTGTAATGCTTAGAACCTAATTATCCAAAGATATTTCATTATTTTATTACATTAGACTGATTACAAGAAATCAAATCTTGAAAGAATAATCGATTTAGCAGCCTTTGAGAAACGAGATGCAAACATTACTTTTACATTATATCTTGAAATAAAAAAACACAGTTCTTCCTTTCAAAAAACTCATATCCCTTAGATTATCCATACAGGCTGGTCATAATATACTTCTTCGCATCCTAGGGAAAAATGAAACATAAAAAGGCATTATCTATGATGCCTAGTAAGGAAAAAAAATATATTATAAGCTATCATAAATAAGTATACACATTTAAGGAATGGTATAAAATAAAAAAAATCTTTAAAATAATATAGAAATAATAAATCAAATAATTCCATTTAAACATCCACATGGATATTCTATTACACGAATAATCACATGAAATATAAATAACAAATCCCATAATGAGGTAATTCATAAAGTCAGACATCATCACCATATCATTAAGGCATAATTCCAAGACCATACATAAACAAGTAAATACCTAAACTAGTTTGTATCATGATACCTACCTATGCATCTATAGGCTATAGTGGGATCCTCCCATTACTTTTTTAGTCAAATTAATTCCTCATTTGAAAAGGTTGAAACATAACATAAAAATTCATAATAAAACTAGCATATGGAATGTTAATACGTTAACAATAAACCATGAATGGTGTCAAAATAGAACATATGATCATATTATATCATTTTGTTATAAAATAGTTTCTCGTGCCTTGTAAGTTAAAAAACATTCTTTCCTTAATTTTTTGAAAAGGTCATAAAGTACCTATTTTGAAAAATGATGTGAAGATTCATTTCAAAAAAATTAAAAAAATTGAAAAATGGTTAAACATGACTTTAAAATATTTTGATAATTTTTTAAATTACATTTAAAGAAACATGGACATGGATGATAATGATTTCCCAGTATATACTTACATATAAAAATCTCAGATAATATTGAGATTATGAAAATAACCCTTACATTGTACTTTACATTGGTTAGGGGTGAGTTAACCTCATTTATAATGGTTAAATTATGTTATCAAATTATACCAAACTATATCCATATTTATGATATCACATATGATCATATTATATTATTTTGTTAATAACATTTTACTATTACCATTGTTTCGAGTGTTAAATGCTTTATTTTTCTATGCATGTTTTTTCATGTAAGTAATTTTTCTTATGCATAAGATATATTTTATTCATATATAGAAAGAAATTAAGTTCATAAATATTATATTTACTCATATTATAAATTTTATTATAATTCTTTAATTGTTAATGTGTAGAATGAATCTCACCTTTTCATGGAGACGGTAGGTCGTACATACGCATGAGCGATGATATCATTTCCTTGATAGTTAAATGGTTTGGAATTGGATGGTGTGTTAATTATAAATAATAATTATTATGTCATATTAATTCGTATTTTCCATTATATTCATCATTATACCCATCCATATAATAGTGTTTAATAAAAAATTACACCATTGTGTGGTGACGGTAAGTTATATGTACGCACACTTGGTGATATTGTTATTTATGGGATGGATAAAAGTATGAATATAGTTGTCCATAACCATAAAAACATATCATAATATAAATGATAATATATTTATTAATTTATTATTTAAACAATAGGGGAATTGGAATTAGAAGGAGAAAATAAATTGAATTTAATTTGTAAAACAATTACCTCTTCTTCGAGTGTCTCCATTTAATTTGAATAAAAGTACTCCCTATGATAGATTTATGACAAAATTAAGGCTTCTAGGATGAAATTATAGAAGTTTATAGGATAATTGGTTATATTTGGGCAGATAAAAATGTCTTTATAGGTGTGAATTAAATATAAGGATATATACACTTTTATAAGAGTAGAGGGGTACTTTTGGAAACTCCAAAACTATAATTTATATATAAATTTATTTTAGATTAATAATTTCTCCTAAGTAAGTTAATTTTTTATAAGGTAATTATGGGTCTAAATCCTATAATCCGCAGATTTTTATATATGTTTTGGTCACAAAATTAACCTTATCTTTTGGGTTTAACCCATAGTTAAACGGTTTAACACTTACCATGTCTACTTGTCTTTTTTATATCATAGTGTTAATATGGTTATTATAAAATTCCAAATGGTCCCCAATTAGATAATTTATAAAATATTTAACATTTTAAAAGTCTTGTTCCCTGAAATTATATTTTTATGACTTTTATATCATTTAATATAATAGTAATTATTTTAAAATTTCATTTAAGTCAATTTTGACATTATTTAATACATGATTTTATTAAAGTAGAAAAAAATTGATTCCATCTAAATAACTAAAATTACTCATCCCTGACATGTCAATTTCACCCAAAAAATACTTGTATGGAATAAAATATTTAAAATAATATTTATTTTAATATTATTAATATCATTTAATTGATTCTCCCATTAATAATTTAACTATTACATCATCGTTGTGTCACCATTTAATATATTAATTTATTTCCTAAAATTATAAATAAATTACCATTATGTAGATAAACATTTTATATTTTTAAATACTCTTTATAGTCTACCATATCACTTATATAATCTCATATTAAAAATTATATATTTATTAAAATTTTAATATTACATTTTTAAATCTTATTTAAATAAAATATAATAAATGTCCTAATCTAACAAAAGTGGCTCAAACATGATCAAATTTTATACCTATGGTTCATTTGGGTCTAAAAAAACTTATCCAATAAAATTAGAACAAATGTTAGGGTAATTTTATATTATTATAATATTATTATTTCCATTAATTTTTCTATTTATCTTTAATTGTGGTAAATAAAATCCAAATTTTACTATTCACCAAACATTATTTTGATCCTATTAGACCAAATCATTCATAATGATTACAACCATGTGTTACCATTTTTTGAAATTTAATTCATAGAATTTGAAAATTTATGTTTAATTATAATTTGAATATGTGGTTAAAAGGTGGGTAAAAGTGACTTTCAAAAGTTCAATAAATTTTTATATCTAATTCTATTATAAAAAGGATTCAAATGACCGAAATTATGTTAATAAATGTATTATTTATATATTTTTACTTTAAAATAAATTTAATATAAAACAATTATTAAAATGAAAGAGTATGTTTTAGACAACAATGTAGTATTTTTCACTATTCATCAAAAATAGATGCTTTTCAGAAAAATACCAAAAATTCACCATAAGATAATTTTGATATTATAAATTCAAAAATAAAATCTATTTTGAAAATTATAAATTATAAATTTCATAATTTAGTTAATACTATTCATAACCTCTTTTTAAATTGCTATTTTGATAGGTCAAGGTGCGCTCAAACTCATTATTGTGTGTAACACACATTATTAAGAAAAAGCATACCGTTAATGCATGGGGTGTTACAGTGAGGATATTAATTACTAGATCATAGTTAGGGAAATCTATATATACTTTACTCCAAACTATGTGGAATTAGATAGAGGGGTTTTTCCCAACTGGTTCATGGTCATTTTAACCACGTTACTAAACTATCCACCCATTCCAGTAACCCTTTAAGGGTGTATAGTTAGGAAAATAATTACAACTAATCGTGTCACCGGAATCAGAAACCACACAAAAGGATATTATTCTAGTGAAAATTTTAATTAAAATCCCAAAACTTTTGGTTTAACATCTAATACCCCCCCCCCACCACCACCACCATTAAACCATAATACAATTCCTTGTCTTTTAGAGACTCTCAGGAAGAAAATTTGATCCTCTAACCTATCTTCTTCTTATATTAAAGTATAAGTGGTTGTTTTTGATCCCTCTCTATTAATTGAAACTTCTACTATTTGGAATCCACTTTTCACACCTTGTCTAATTCTTTGAGAGTGATAAATATACATTTTTTTGATAGGTCTAAATTTCATTTTTGAAAGATATGTCATTGATTTTTTTATCTTGATTTTATGGATTACTTATTGATCTTCCTCACCTTAATATTTTCATTTGTGTTTCCCATCTCAGTTATTATTTTAACCATGTGTTTAATGGTTGGTTTTTCTATCCTTTTACAATATCTTTTAAATAATTGTTTCTTAATAATTAATAGACATGTATTCCCTCTTGTTAATATATGTTCCATGTAAGTTTATATTGAAATATTATTTTACCATTCTCTATGAATTATATAGATCATGGATAGATTTTATCAGAAATTTAATTCATCTCACTATTTTATAAATTTTTGAATCCTATGTTTATTTTTATTTCTTCTCAATGCGATTTTTAAAGGATGTTTTGATTATAGTAAAGGGATTATGATAATTTTGATATTCTAAATTAATTTTTTTTTGATTTGAATAAATTAGGTTGATAAATGTAATTATTTTCAAAGGGTATCAAATGCTTGAATTTTTGAAATGACCAATATACATCTTTGATTTAATCTACCCCTTTTTTATAAAATGGGAAATATTCTGTGATTTTAAATGAGTTATTTTTTCACATGGAATGAGGGTGTATACTCATGTTATGAAATGACTTAAAGCCTCTTGACTTGAAAACATCCTTTGAATGTCTTAGTTTTTTTTTGAAATAAACTATTCGGTTAAATATAGGTTTGGAATTTTTATAATGTTTCATGAATTAAATTGGGTATTATTATCCCTTTTGAATGATTTTAAGAAGAGGATTTTAATTTTATTTAACGATTCATGATAGCTTGGTTTACAGTTTATATTAATCATCTATTGTAATAATTCCTTATTGTAACTTTCTTGATTCTTATGCTTTCATATTGAATGGGGGGTTATTTACATTAAGCGATTTAAGGGGTGATATTTATTTATGAACTAAGGGAATTATATTGTGGTTGCAATTTTTAGGGCATGAGCCCATGATTGTTATTTATAAGAATCCCCATTATGATCCATGTGACTTGATTATCTCACTCACCACTATTTACTAGTTACTGGAACTAGGATAGTTATATGGAATGACTTAGATTTTTGATTTTATAGTTGTCTCACACCTCATCTAGTGGATCCATATAGAATATCAATGTTTTAAGGTACATATGTGTGGCCATAAAAGTTGTTGTGTGTGGAACTAGATATATTGAGACTCGTGAGACTAGATGTAAGACCCAAAATTGGTTCTGATGATGTCTGACTTGTTTATAGTGGACTCACTATTGTGCCTTGGTTTTACCCTTAACACCCTTATACTTGATGATTGATAAATGAAAATTTTTAATGTCACTACATGAAATTGGATTTTCATTTCTTGATTTATTACTTCTTTTTATTAGTCCATTTTTTGAGATGATAAACAGTGAATCTATTGTATTGACTCATGTAGATCTTTTTATATTAGGTGCACATTCAAACATTTCTTTATTGATATGACTTTATCTTTTGAAACGTTTTTCAATTATTTTCATGAAATTTTTCTATTTTCAAATGAAGAAATGACATGTTTTCTATCTTTGGTTTGATAAATGATTTTGGAATGTTTAAATTTATATTTTAAACCCATTTCTATTGTAAAATGATTCCCATGGATTTATTTTCCTTTTGTAAAATTTAAAGCCTTGTACTTACATAATTTTAATCCTCCGTTATCATATTATAATTACTTATGAAGTAACTTCGTCGACTCATTAGTGAAATCCTACTAGGGTCTATAGCTCACACCCTGGTTGTACCATTTAGTTTTGGTCATCACGATTCTATTATAGTAGGTGCTCATGTACTCATAATCTCTCTTTGTGGATTCATTATTGGTTATCCTTGTGAGGGTGGCTTGGGATATGGTGTGTGGTTGTGGACCACCAAGGGATGGTTTTCTTGTTGTTTTGTATTACATTTAGTTATTGTATCTTCTCTTTGTGCTCTAATATGTTTACATTGATTTTTTTATCTGATGTTGTTTCCGTAATGTACATTGGTTAATTTTATCTCATGTGTTTGAAATAATTAACAAATGTTATTTATTTATTCCTTGGTTCTTATAGTTGGCCTGTGGAGATTGACAATTCCCTTTAGAAATGTAAGGAATTGACATTGGTACCGATTAAGATGGTATTTCAGGTTGGTTTGTTACATAAAATCATAAAAATATCATATTTACTCAGGTTTATGGGAATATTTTGATCTTATTAGTAATGGTTAATTTATTTGTCACTTTTAATCTATAAAATTACATTCATGACCCTTATGGTTTGAAAAAATATTAAAAGTTCATTGATTGTTTCCTATAAAAAGTGACTCACACCAGCCTTTTCAAATCACAACTAAAGATCACTTATCTATCAAATTTATACACAAATAAAAATCTAAAATTTAATTCCTAATTCATAAAAACCCTTTATGTAATACAAAAAGTTCCTTAAAAATCATTAAACTCAATTGAAATGAGGATATAAAAAGAGGATGTATAAGTCATAAAGGATTTATATTATGTTTATTTATTCTACATCTTCCAAATATATAATAACCTTGATGATATAGAAACATAGGTATATAAAATATACTTAAATATTATTATGATTATGGGAAAACCCTTTTGCATCAACTTTTCCATCCAATGAATATGAAGTCTTCGCTCGTGCGTACGTATGAACTACCATCTCCACAGAGCAATGTGTTTTATTTTCATCATCACATCAAATGGATGGGTAAAATGATGGATAAAATGAATATATATAATATTTATGACATAAATATGATTATATAACGATTATATATTAGTTTCTTTATTACTCTCTCATCCATTGGACAATGATAACCTCACCCATTCATACGTGCGAACTATCACCTCAACGAAGCGATGTGATTCACTTTTCATTTTTCCTTACCAGGATGGTCACAAGGATGTATTTAATGAATAAATATTATATTTATAATATTTTTACTATTATATAAAGGTAAATATTTATCCACTATATTTTATTTTTATTCAAAATAAAAATGAAAACCTTTTTCATGTGTACCTATGGACTATCGTCTCCATAAAATGATAAGATTAATTTTTCATGACCACATTACATGGATTCTTCATAAATTATATTAAATATATAAAAATGTTAATTAAAATATGTTTAACAATTTGGTTATGATGTAACCATGACCCAATTGAAAATGGTAAACACATCGAAGTTATTTTGGATATCATGAATCAAATGAGCTTAAAACGTCTGATATAATCATAGCTGACTTCGTTACTAAATTAAACATGGTATGAAACAAAAAAAATGATTAATAATTGGGCAATGAAAATGAAAAGTTTATAAAAAATTTATATAATAAATATAATTTTATTATTAATTAAATTAAAATACATATGTGATGATTTGAGATATATGGTAAGGGTTTTTTCTTTAAAACATTGTCTTAAGTGTTTTAAGCACATATTCCTCCATATTAATAATATTTTAATTATTTAAATATTGTTATTATTTATTATTAAAATATTTTTCAAAGGTTATTTCTTGTTATTATTATTTTTCTTTACAATGTTTTAAAAAGTAATCTTGTAAACATTTTCTATAAAGGTGGTTTTTTATATTCATTGCAAAAGTTTAAATATAATGTTTTTAAATGTATATGGAATTAATTGATTTCCCCACTATATTATACTTCATTATTTTTCCATATTCCATTATAAGTTTATCTGGTTTTTCAAATAATATCTTTTATAATCATTCTAGTAATTTATAGTTTTTAAAAATGGTTTTAAAATAAAATAATATTTCTTATCATTTTTATGAATAAAATGAAAGTTATTTTTGATGTTTAGATAAACTTACAATTATTAATAGTTTTATGATTAGGAATTAATATTTTTTGTGTTTCATTAATGTTATATTTCTTATACATATCTAATAATTAAGTGTTGGTCTACTATATCCCTCAAATGTTTTGGGTATTATGGACAGATTTGACTGATTATAGATACTTATATAAAGTGGATGGAGTTATCTATATATAGAATACACCTTTAAAATGGTTGGAGTTAACTATTTATAATTTTCTCTTATAATTTATAAATGGTTAACTTTTTAAAAGTTACTCCTATAAAGTAATTGGAATTAACCGTGTGGGTTATTCCTTTCTATGAGTGATTATAAGAATGATATGAAGATAATGTTCCAAGTTAACTATATAGTTATTATATTCTTTAAAATTAGTTTTTATAAAAAAAATTATTTCAAAGGGTAAGAAAATAAATTTATTTTTTTAATGAAAATTTTATGATTTTATAAAGGTGAATGGTTTGTTTTCAACAAAAAAGTTTCAAATTTTTTCAAAAAATACCCAAGAATTATGATTTTTTCCTTTATGTATTTTTAAAAAATTTATTATGAAAACATTATGATTTGAAGATTATTTTATTGGTAAGTAAATGGTTATTTTAAATCCACATTATATATGTAAAAATGTAAAACAAAATATGGGCTTTCATGAATTTCAAATCGATTAACATGTTACCTTTTGTTTTAATATACCTCCCTAAAATTTATTTTATCACCCATCTTTTAAAATATTTTTCATAATACATAAGAATGTGTATCTAATATATCAGGGTAAATGGTTTCACAGCTTACAAAAATAATACGTGCCATGTAAATAAATATAATTGTAAACATAGGTATATGTTAATATGGAAAAAATATACCCATTATGGTAGTGTATCCTTTTTTATATAATGATTTTCCAAATTCCTTAAAACTATAAATATAAAATATCCTTGAAATGTAATAAAGTAATTCTATTTTAATAATTCCGGAAATTATGGTTTTATTATTTTATGCTGTGTTATATCGACATCCCATATCCTCACAAAACTTTCATGCATACCCTATTGATTTTGACTACACACTTCCAGAAAAATGTGGGATTATCTCCATTTCCTGAAAAATCATATCACCACATGACTTCCAACAAATTTCCCTAAGAAAACCAAGGGAAAATGAATCCAATTGGGGTTCAATACCCTACTTCATAAGAAAGAAAAAGATTAACATACCACTAGTATTCTACGTTGGATATATATTCAACTAACTTTTGCATACATAAATCACTAAAAATATTAATTAACTACAAATATAAGATAATGATATGAATCATTGAATATCCCAAAATAATAAACAAATGGAATATATTGCTATGTAAATAAAATTTTTAAGAAAGAAAAATAATGGTAAATCCAATAATATATATTATGTTATAAACATTGCACACCACTATCTTTAGTAATATTTTTCTTATCACTTATATTATATTAAATTTATGTCATGTCTCTATATATATCTATACTAAGAAACCTTATTATTTTAAAAGATAAACATTTAGAACCTCTCATTTCAAGATCACTTTATTTGGAAAAGTGTGTATTCTAAAACCTCCCTTAAATAAATATTACTCATAAAACTATTTTCAAAATTTTCAAATAATATTAATGAAATTTAATATAAAACCTTCATTTTTGACAAACATTTCTCCCAATATAACCTTGTTCTATACATATATATTATATATCCCATTTTATTTTGATTCCCCATTAATAAATAAAAACGAAATTCCATGATTAGTTCTAAACAGGGGGTTAAGGTACCTTCATGTTTCCTTATATGATATGGGTTTCAAGGTTATCACGACCAACAATAGACACTAGAGATAATCTATGACATAATCACAAAATGTTATTTGAATGAAATGTATGGTATGGTATAATATAACACTAAAATATGTCATTTAACCAACAAAAACATGGGTTTTTTCCTTGTCACAACTTATGATATATCTTTTTTTAGTGTGTAAATAAATTTTCATGAGAATTACCTTCATTAATTATGTATAATAGATGACTCTACTCATCATGATTGTTTCTTCTATATATAAACTTGTGATACCTTATATCACCACCTATGAAACATCAAATTTTTAGTACATTGAAAATAACGTGTTTTATTTTTTATTATGTTATATACAAATATATCTATGTGATATCTTAAATATTACATCATATATAGTGATATGTACATAACTTTGTCTATCACTATTCGCAACTCATATTGAAAAATATGATATTCAAAAAAATAATCTGTAATATAAACATTCTTTATGATATATGCAGTAATATTACCCAATCATTTCCCATAAAATATTTTTTCAGTAACTTTGTCTTTTTAATTACATGATGGGGACAATGATATTCCCTATCTCCTACTATGAAATTTTGTGTCATATATATTTTTCTTTAAAAAATTTATTATAAGAAATGAAATGAAAAAATTTCTTGTTACAATATCAATTTAGGACCATGAGTAGTGATATCCATAATTTATAAACAACATTATGGGATTCTCTTGGATTTCTACATCACACAAGTAAATCATGTTATATAGTACATGAATAATATCAAAGTGGATATTGATGTAATAATGGGGAGGGTGAATTAGTTTATACTACAATATCATATATTTTAAAATTAAAAACTGAAAAATATATAATAATTTTAGAAATTAGTGATCTTTAATATGTTTCAACAATGTAATAATTTTATAGAAACAAGAATATTAAACATAAAAAATCACAAGAATTTAGAAGGTTTATCATACATTAAAAGTGATTATATCATCAACATAATAAAGAATCATATTGTGGAATTCATTATTTCATTGATATATATTTATTTTTGGTAATATATATATCATTTAAATATATGTATTTTGAGAAAATTTTCTAGACTCTATAAATTTTCCAAAATGCAAGGTGTACATGGAAACAAAAATAGTTATATGTAATTATACTAAGTAAAATATTTTTCTATTATGGTTTTTAGGGTACCATTCATGGTCCTGGTGACCATGAATTCTAGTTGTTCATTTTTTCATAAAATCTAAATTTTAAAAAAAAATTAAATCCATTTCTAGATGCATCTTTTTATATTTTCTCTAGGAGTTGCATGGGTCAGTCTATAGTGTTCTCTCGTTGGTCTATTCTGCCTCTATATTCTTGGTTTAAATATTTTATTCATGGGTGATCCTTGGTGAGAATCAAATGGGAGATACTATCTTTCTTCTCTTTATCTTCTTCTCCACTTTTTCCTAAATCTCTAACCCTAACAATCCTTGGTATCCAAATATATGGTTAGTTGTATTAAAAATGTGGTGGGTTAGTTTCTAGTGTGTGAAAGTTGTTTTCCCAAGTAGATAAGAATACACTCTACAAGAGGGGGTAAACTATAATTTAAAACAACTTATAATTTTATTCCTCCTCAAGTACTAAATTTACTGAAATATATGATCTTCTGATCAACCCAAAAATTAGAGATACAAAATAAAAACATGATTTAAATTTAAACTATTATATTTTTACAACTTCCATATAAAGTAATGGCACAAAAATTTAAATACAATAATGTTTAAAAAGATACATGGGGTAAAGATACCAATACTAGAACTACAAAAAGTATATTATTATGAAGGTTACAGTTTTAATAAAAAGTGATATGATGATAAATAAACTAATCCAAGGTATCCATTTTCCAAAAATTGAATAATAATCAACTATAAAATCATTAGATGTCATTATTTATTGTTATCCCTAGAAGCCTAAGATTTTATACTTGTTATAAGGTATTATTGTTCTGACCCTATAAAATTTTATTTCTAAACCTATAATCCATTAATCTAAATAATGGGAAAAAAATATTTTTCTTCCTCATGGAAGCGTTAGATATCAAGGGATTAGAAACACAGTGGTTACAATAAGAATTTCAAAGATATTTATAATAAAAGCATCTCTAGATGTATCTCTTCAAAAAAATAATCATAATGAAAATAAAATAAGAATAAATATTTTGAAAAAGAGATATTGTACTCCTTAAAAAATTGTAACCTCACAATGTTTTCTTTCATGTTCGACCAATATTCAAGATTGTGAACTATTTATTGAAAAACTCGTAATGAACTACAATATTTGAATACCATGGTTATGGAATTAATTTTTAACTATATCAAAATCATCCTCTTCATCTACCAATGAACTCGGTGTGGTTACTCATTGTATTCTCATGTTAATAATTCACCTATATATATCTCTTACATCCTATGGATTAAATATTTCATAAAAACTCAATTATATTAATTTATATAATTCAACTCAAACATTGTAAATTACATTTACCAGATTTTCATTAGCACACCATAAACAACTCAAACAAAAACATCACGTTAAATTAAGTTATAACATGAGGGCGATGTGATTTTCAAAACTAAATATGAAGTGAGTATATGACATAAAAATATTACCCTTTTTTTAAATAAGAAACATGAATAAAAAATTAATAATGAAAGAATTTAAAAGGAAACTTCCTCTAAGTTTTTAGGAAACCAATTTCTCAACTTTCTTCAAAAAATTCAAGAAAATAGTTATGAAAAATAAAATTAAAACTCTCCCTTTTTCAAAGAAATTAATTTTTATATGATTAAGTTTTCCCAAAAAAATCTCCCCTCTATTTATTTAAAATGAAACATTAAAATATATTTTTAAATAATTTATTAAATATTTTTTTAAAATTAGCGCAACTATTCATAAAATTTTTCTCAAATACCCCCCATTATATTTTTAAAAAACAACCACAAGAAATATAAAAAAATTGAACAAGAGTAGTATGTAAATAATCATTTTTTATATTAAAAATTCAACTTTGAAAATAAATTCCATTGAACGTAAAATTTTCCTCTTTGGGAGTATGAATTCTCTTAGAATATTATCTCCCTTATAATTTTGAGATGATCTGCAAAAATAAGAAATAGTGACACTTATTTCTTTTTGAATAAATGAAATTCATTCATGTCATTGAGTCTTTAAAAATTAAAAAATCTATTCATTGTAAAATAAAACTAAAAATCAGATAAAATCATTATTGAACAATCAAAAAATAAACCTTCTCCAAAAAAATTAATGTTGGATTTAGGATTTGAAAAAAGTATAAGAAATTGAATAATCAAATATTACAAAATATTTAAATATTTATAGATAAATTATTACTCAGAGAATTAAAAAATATTTTATGGTATTTCAAACTCTAAAAATGTTCTTAGATATTTCAATATTTAATGAAATTGTAATCAATAAATGGATTTATATAATTCTTTTTTCTATTTTCAAACTTTTATAATTTCTTAATATTTATTAACTAAACTTTACAACCATTTTTTAAAATGAAAAAAATCAAAACTGCTTTCAGCTTTTTGATCATCATACATACATGTGCATAAATAAAACTTGTCTAAAAAATACTAATTCTAGAATCAATCAATATATTAATTAAAATTAGATGAGTAAATTTGTGAATTTTTTCATTTATAATTTCATAATTTTTTCATCTATAATTTCAGCCCATTTTTTCATTTTTACACTTTTAGTATTATATTCTATGTAAATTTTTTTCCAACTTTCATTGATTTGTTTTTTGATTCATCCTCTATAAACTATCATGCCTAGTTTTACTTTCAAACTATTAAGTCGAGTATTTTTAAAATGTAGAATAATGTTTATTATGAGGGGTGATAGTTTAATAGATTCTTAAATCAATGCTTTGGACAATAGAAATCTTAAATCTATCAACTCCTGAAGAATATAGCTAATGAACTATGGTTCCACATATCTATTTATAGGAGACACCTCTTAATATAGATCAAAACTAATCAAACGGCCCAAAATTATTCATAGAAAAAATAATAATTCCATAATTATTTTAAATGAATATAATTCAATTTATAAATGATTTTCTTCCAATGAGAGTAAATATTTATAAAACATGAATGTATGGAATATTGTGTGAAGGAAAAATAACTGATTATATGAAAATACATAGGTTTACCAAAAATATACAACTCTATATAAGTTATCAACTGAGGAATCAAATTATTATTCTTCTATTAGTGATAGTTATGGAGAAATTCTATCTAAGAAAATAAAATCATTATAAAATAATAAATTATCTACTTAAAAAGTTATGTAAATATAAAAATAAACAATCCCCATGAAAAAAATATTTAATTAAATGTATTTAAAAAACATTATAAATTTAAAACATACTTCAAATGAAGAATTCATAAAAGATACAAGTTTTGATTAACAGAAAATAAATAGTTACTGGGTAATGGATATAAAAATTCAACTATTGGAATGCAATGAATTAAAATAATCATAATTAATTATTCGGTTAATATACCATTTTAGGTCCAATCATATTAGAAAGAAGTACCTTATTCACCCACATTTTTCTTTGATATTCCATTATAACAAGTTCTATAGATAAATAAGTTACATGAATTCTACGGGAATGAATTCTAATAAAAAATCTTTCTTCAAAGTCCACCTATAGAGTATATAGTGAAGAATGGATCCCAATTAGGTATCAAATAAATTGAATAATTATTTATAAACCTTTTGAGGGTTTCACTTCCAAGCCTTAAAGTAATGATTTTAGCTCTAAGATGACCATACATTTTCTTAAATGACATCACCTTGTAGAAATTTGTTTCATCAACTAATTCAGGATTTCAAATTAAAAATTTAATTAAATATCTTAATTTTTATCTTAAAAATTTATACTTCCCTTTCTCATATGATTTTATCATATTACATGCACTTTACATAAGATTTAAATCCAATGAATTTATAATTTCATTACCTTTTCTATCATTATCTTAGAGACTTTAATATTATATATTCCAAATAAAGGTATAACATCTCATTTATATTCTTGACTTTATCTAATTTTGATGTACATATGAACAATTATTCCTTCCATTTAGTAAATTATTATTTAATCTCATCATAATTTTTAGATGTTTGGTAAGATTATTTTTGTCCTCACATTCTTCTCTCACTCTTTTCTCTCTTTTCTCAAGGCTTATCGAATATAAAGTCATCTCTTCATGATTTGGAGAATCTTATTCTTCTTCAATTTTTCTTTCATCAGGATCATAAATATATTTTGGATCTTGAGATAAAGTTGTAAGAGATTCCATAGTTACCCATCCCATGAAACATTTCTCATCTTTTATAAAATTAACATATAATTCATGGATTTTATAGTCATTTTCACGAAAACATTATAGGTTTGTTTGGATTAATATTATCCAAACATTCAATATGCATAACACCTAACATTTTAAAAACAATATAGATATTTTTGTTTCAACATTATTAGTGTAAGAAAACTGTGTAACTTCTGATGAAATAGAATAAATAAAAATCATAATATTAAACTTAGTCTCAAGCCTAGAGACTTTCTTTGATAAAAAATATTATCTTAGATAGATTTTAAAACCATAAAACAAGAAGGGGTTAAATGGTAGTTTAAAATAACTTATAATTTTCATCATCTTCATGTAGTAAATTTACTAGAAGATAAAATATTCTGATCAGCCCAAAAATTAGAGTTAAAAAAATAAGCACTATTTATGTTTAAACCATCAAAATTTCATAACTTATAAATAATGTAATAGAATGGTGAAAACTATAATAAAATAGATTAATTTATAAAATAGAACATGGCCCAATGATAAAATTCTTAAAACTCTAAACAAATAGAATTACCAAGGTTATAATTTTAATCCAATGTGAAAGGATTATTAATAACCTCACCCAAGAAATTCTAATTACAAACACCATAATGTCCTCAACTTTAATTTTATCAAGCTATCTTCACATCCATAGTAGCCCAAGAATTTAACATTGTTAGAAGGTATAAGTTCGCTAACCCCAAACAACTATCTTTTATACTAAAATCTCTCAATATAGATGATCGAAATAGGATTTTTGTTTCTCATAGAAGCCCTTAATATTTAATGATCAAAAAAATTATTGAAATATAAAGTTATAATAGATTTATTATAAAAGACCCTTTTGATAGAGCTCTTAGAAAAGTCACTCTAAAAGAAAACATAGTCTGAATCACACTCAGAATTATAATTTGATGTAAACATCAAGTGATTTCAAACCCATAAATTGTAATTTCAAATTAAAGTGAACTTCAAGGATATACAATTTTTATAGATGAATTTATAACAAACTCCAATATTGTAATCTCATACTCTTTTGAGTCAGTTGTAACTACATTAGAAGCTTCTTCATCATCCACTAATGAATTCACAGTAACTCATCATCATTCGATGAAGTTAATCATGAGTATCTACAATGATAATATATCCATTGAATTGAATATATTATAAAAACTTATTTATCAATATTTTCACAATTTATATTAAACCCCCTAGAATTACATTTACTAAATATTAATTTTTCACACCATAAGAAAATCAAATTTAAAATTCAAGATAAATCATGTCATAACAATATTTTAGTGTGATTTTTAAAACTAAATATAATTTGAGTCTATAAATAAATAATAAGATCCTCTATAACAATGATATACCTCCATTTGAAGGAATTTTATCTACTTTTTTTGTTTAAGGTAGGTGATTTTATAAACATCTATTTAATAGACATATCTTTGGGTTCTCAAGTGTTCTAAATTATTTTCTTATCTATATAATTATACTATAAATTATCTTATATGTTTTTATTAAAGGGTTTTAATGTATTTATTATGAGTTAGAAGGATTGTTAATGGGGGGTTTCAAGGAACATGGTTAATCTCTCTTCTAAATGTATTTTAGTGCACCAATTTTTTGATAAAAGGTTAATCTAATTTTGTTATGAAATAAATGGAACCTATATTGATGATATGATTTATTATTTATTTTAAAAAGGATAATTCCTTGGTTTATATAATATTTTCAAAACTTAATAAATTATTTTTCCGTGGAATAAATGTATTAATGTATTTTTACACAAAATTTTTTATAAACATTATTATTGTCACGACCCGTCCCAGAGGGGCCCATGCCGTGACTCCCCATGCCCGCCTCCAATAGGCCAGGGGCTGGGGACTATCACCGAGTAGGCATATCACTAACATGGGAGGAATTTCCTAAGTACCTGTATACATGCACATATCTCCAAGTCCACAAATGCTGAAATGTAAAACACTAAGGAACAAAATGCATGCATATAACTAAATCCCAACCAACAGAGTACAACTAAAGGTAGAGTGCTGTAAAAGTAAACTGGGCCAGAATACAAGCCCACCAAAAAGTAAACAAACAAGTGTCTGAAACTGTAAAGTCCAACCTGTAAGCACAAAAGGTATTGGGACTGCCGCTCACAGCCCTGGGAAAGCCTCAGCCTGTAGGGAACTCATAAAGCTCGGTCTTATCTAGGTTCGCCCTGGACTCTGTCAAAAGGCTGCTCGTCTGTAGAAGACACCAGAAGTGCGGGAAAAGCCCGAGTAGGGGTGAGTATAACAATACTCAGTAGGGGACCACCAAAAACCACAAAGCAATACACAAAGTAAAGGTACAGTCAGTTATCCACATAATATGTCTACGGAACATATACAACAAACCAGATATACTCAAAACCCAGACCCGTGGTCTAGAAACATGTCACACAACCGCGTACCCCCGCAAGGGATTCTGTTCGAAGATTTTGTGATGCACTCGTTCCGGGAGAACACACTCCACGAGTCCTATAGCTCTGATGACGTCTGTCCAAGAAGTGATGTTCGTCGGGAACCATCACGAGAGATAGATACACTCATTGTGGGAGACACACTCTTGAGTGGGAATGATCTCGATACCCAAATTAGGATCACTGCCAAGGCCATGGTGGATACCATGACTCATCTGGAATTCACCTGCTAGGTAGAGGATCAATGCCCGGTAGAGTTGGTCACGTCGATACCTGACTCTACCAAGGGTCGAGAATGGATAGAGGATCTCAATCCGGGCCTCTCAGATGGATGCCTGACTCTATCATAGAAAGTCTTGTTGAAGGGATCATAATCCAGCGTCAGGGAAAGATTCCTTACCTTCAGGGGAACAAGAAGAAAGGGCACTAACCCCAACGAAAGATGTTTAGGGCACGCTGAACAAGAGGACCAAGAAATTTACCAAAAAGTACATGGTGTGGAGAAATGATACACACTATGATGTCCGAACTCTGGTACTGCCCGTGTACAACGGCCCGTGTCGTGAGGCTAGTCGTGTAGAAAAAACATAGTACATGGCGTGTAGTATGGAGTACACTCTGTGTCTGGGTAACTGGGCTTGGCTCCATGTACTCTGGCCATGTCTCGTACACCGTCACCAACCCGTGTACTCCGACCCATGTAAACTGCACATGGGGTGACCCGCGCTTCTGGCCTTGTCTGGTCGTGTGATGGAGTACACGGTCATGTACTCCATCATGTGTCTGTTTCTCCCTGGGATACACGCCGAGCTCTACGTAGCCACCTCTGCCAAGCTGTACATTTCGTGCTGCCTGAAGCCGTGTAGATCATCCTGTGTCTTTGTACTACCCAAAGTAAACGCCGAGCTTTGGGGAAGGTCCAACACGCCGTGTGACCGGGGTCACATGCCGTGTGATTCTTCACTAACCTCGAAACCCTAGTCGCCACCGCCAGTAATGCATGGCATGTTCTTCAGAAGTACACGCCGTGTATTCTGGAAATTTCCAAAAATGGCGCTCTTCACTGGCGTGCCTCCCATGCTGCTCTTATTATCAATTCGGTCATCTAATAACCGCAAAACTTCCAGGTTTTGGTCACCCTGACACCACAAACCCACTTCCAGTGTTTTCAGACCTCTGATCGGCTCCGAAAACATGGTTTGATCTTCCCGCATGAAGAATGCTCAAAGAACTCCCTTTCTGATCCGGTCTGATTCGTCGTCCTCCATCGTCGCTAAACCTCCCCAATTTCGTTGCAGATTTTAACCTTCGATTTGGTATCGTTGTGCCGCAGAACGGATGTGCAACGATATGTTGTTCATCGCCCCGCGAAGAACGCGAAAAACGCGTGGGGAAAAGGGAGGAAGAAATCCAAATAAACAAATTGAGGAACGAAACTCCGTCATCATTCGTCACGGCATTGATCTGCTCCCGTTAATAGGCTTAAACAGAGAAAGAATCAACAAAAACATAGTCCATGGATCAATTCCCCATAATCTTCCCAAAAAAAATCCCTCCCGCAAAAACGTATGAGTCCGCGGATCAACTTTTTTGTGGTTGATCCGTGTTTGTAGTTTAAACATAAATACGGGGAAAAGAAATCGAAATAATAACCCCTACCTTTTGAAAGGATCGATCGTTGATGAAGGCGTCATGCTCCCGTTTTCGTCGAGATCCTTCAACGTCGGCGCAATGATCCTTGGTTTCGATTTGTTGTCGTTCGTCGTCAATAATCTGCTCCAACGCGCCACAGATTCTACAGAGGTTCATCTCTCTACGTTTCCAACAACGTACAATTTCTTAACCCATTAAAAGGGGAAACATGTTGGCCTTTAATTACATGAAAATATTAATGGCGTTGACTTGCCATTTCGAAGTCATTTAGACGCGCCATTAATTTAGGAAACAGTTGCGTCGTTGTCATGCAGTAGTGAATGTTTCCTTAAATGAAATAAAATAAAATAAACTTATTAATTTATTTTATTTTATTTTACTTAAAACATCTGAAAATTAACTTTTTCCCTCGACGCGCACCGGTCGAGGTTGGCCTCATTCTTAGGTAAATTCGTCGTCCCAGACGCAATGGTGAGCTCGGATTTTTAATCCAGGCAACCATTTTAGAAACTTCTACAGTCGCGCACAAGTGCCGACTCACTTAACTAAAAAAGGTTCAAACCACCATTCCGGGATCACTGGACCTCAAAATGATGTGCCGTCTTTGCGCCCGGTCTCAAATTAATTCCATATAATATTTAAAATAATAAACCACAAAATCGGACACATTACATTCTCCCCACCTTGGGGATTTACATCCCGAAAAAGCCAAAACGAGGGCCACTCAAAAAGATGAGGGTACTGGGCACAGATCTGAGCCACCCACTCCCACGTGCTCTCCTGAAGATTCCCGTGCTACCACCGGATGCGCACCAAGTTAATCAATCTCCCACAAAGGATCCTATCCTGCCAATCCTCAATTTCCACCGGGGTACTCAGTAAAGGTCACTCCATCCTCGATGTCCAGCTCACTCCAGTCGATGACATGGGATGAGTCATGCACATACCTCCTCAGCTACGACACGTGGACGACATCATGTACCCGATGCAACTGTGGCGGTAGATCTACGTGGTACGCCACCTCACCAACTCTGCACAGAATCTGGAAAGGTCCGATGAACCTCGGAGATAGCTTTCCGCCTCGGCCAAATCTTTGCAACCCTCGTCGATGTGAGACCTGAAAAAAGACGTGTTCTCCCTCCTAAAACTCCAGAGGTATCCATCATCTATCAGCATAAGACTTCTGCCGGCTCTGTGCAGTATTCATATGCTCCCAGATGATCTTCACCATTTCTGTAGTAGCTCTCACTAACTCTAGACCCACGAGTGCTGACTCTCTGGGGTCGGTCCAGAAAAGCGGTGACCGGAAGGGTATCCCATAAAAGGCCTCGAATGGTGCCATACCGATGGTGGAGTGGTATCTGTTGTTGTACGCAAACTCTTCCAGTGGTAGGTGGTCCTCCCAACGACGACCAAAGTCCAAGATATAGGCTCGCAACATATCCTTCAAAACCTGAGTGGTCATCTCCATTTGACCATCCGTCTGGGGATGAAATGTTGTACTCAATCATAGCTAAGTCCCAAAAGCCTCCTACAATCCCTTCCACAACCAGGATGTGAAGCAGGTGTCTCAGTCTGAGACTATAGTCGAGGGGACACCATGAAGCCGAACTATCTCCTGCACATAGAGGCATCCCAAGATCTCTACGGAACTCTTCTCTATGATAGCTATGAAGTGGGCCAACATGGTGAGTCAGACAACGATCACCCAGATGGAATCGTGCCCCTTGGACGTATGTGGTAAGCCCGTCACGAAGTCCATCGATATTCCATCCCACTTCCACTCTGGAACTTCTAGGGGTGAGCTAACCCTGCTTGAACCTGGTGCCCACCCTTCACCTGCTGGCATGTGAGGCATCAAGAAACGAAATCTGTTATTGCCTTCTTCTTGCCTGACCACTAGAACTGTCGTCAGAGATCCTGGTACATCTTTGCCACTCCAAGATCTACCGCCAGAGGGGATTTATGAAACTCCCTCAGGACCTCCTCCTGGAACGCCACTGGTACAACAGTGCGTCCTCTGAAAAGAAGTATGTGCTCCCCACCTTGAGAATTTCCATCAGGAGCATGTCATGTGGATAATTGAGCAAGTAAAGACACACATTCGTCATCCCCAAGTTGTGCCTCCATAACTCGTTGTAAGAGTGGAGGGGTGACAACCATCAATGGTAGGTAAGTTGTATCCTCTCTATCCATGAAGGATAACTGTAACGCGGCTAACTGTTGTGTCGCCTCACTCAACAGCTGTGAGCTTGACCTTCTGCTGAGGGCATCGGCCACCTTGTTCCCCTTTCTAGGAGTACAGATAATCACAAAATCCTAGTCCTGGAGGAACTATATCCAATGCCTCTGCCTCAGATTCAGATCATTCTGTGAGAAGATGTACATGAGGCTCTTGTGGTCAGAGTATACATTGAACATCTATCCCATAAGGTAGTGTCGCCACATCTTCAATGTGAAGACTACCGCTTCTAACTCGAGATCATCGGTCGCATAGTTCTACTCATGCGGCCTTAGCTGGAACGAACCATAAGCAATCACTACATGCCACTGCATCAGGACATAGCCAAGCCCCGTCCCTGATGTGTCGCAGAAAACTACTTACCTGACACCCTCCTCCGGCAATCTCAAGACTGGGGAGCTCGTCAAACTCTGTCTCAACATCTCAAAAGCCTGCTGGCACTTTTATATCCATATGAAGGGTCTCCCCTTTCTGGTCAAGGCTGTCATTGGTGCTGATATCTGGGAGAAGTTAGGAATGAATCTCCGTAATATCCTGCCAACCCAAGGAAGCTTTGCACCTCCGTCACGCTCCGAGGTGGCTCCCATGCTGACACAGCCTCTACCTTGGCTGCGTCCATAGCTACTCCATATGCTGAGATGACATGTCCTAGAAAGTGGGCCTCTCAAATCTAGAACTGACACTTTCAGAGCCTCCCATAAAGGTGGTGCTCTCGAAGTACGTCCAGAACCACTCGCAGGTGTCTCGTGTGCTCCTCCTCTGACGCCGAGTACACAAGGATGTCGTTGATGAAGACTACTACGAATCGGTCCAAGCACAACTAGAAGATCTGGTTCATCAGCCCCATGAACACTACAGGGGTGTTCGTCATGCCAAAGGGCATCACCAAGTACTCATTGTGACCATAGCGACATCTGAAACCCATCTTCGATATATCCTCATCCCGCACTCGTAGGTGGTGATAGCCTGATCAAAGGTAAACCTTTGAGAACCATTGTGCCCCTCTTAGCTGATCGAAGAGGTCATCAATTCTCGGAAGTGGATACTTATTCTACACCGTCACCTGGTTCAGGCGCCAGTAACCCACACACAACCTCAGACTCTCTTCTTCCTTCATGGAAAACAAGACTGCAGCCGCCCAGGTGGAGACGTTGGGTCTCACAAAACCCTTGCTCTGCAAATCCTCCAACTGCACCCTCAGCTCGTGAATCTTTGCAGGAGCCATCCGATAAGACAATGAGGAAATCAGTGTCGTCCTGGGGTGTAAGTCGATGCAGAATTCAATTTCCTGGCGGGGAGGTAACCCTATAACATATTCTGGAAATATGTCCTTATACTCTGCCACCACTGCTGGGAACTGAGAGCTCACAACATCTACTTCTCTGAGGGTAAGGCTAGCCAACCCATGAGACATCGACTGCACCCTCCTATGCATGAGTCCATTTTGTGCTGCCTGGGTTTCCTTTTCTCCAACAATGGAAATCCTAGTTCCGTCACGGCAGACACACCACACCCTTCGCCTAAAACAGTCAATCTGGGCATGGACCGAAGATAACCAATCCATTCCAAGAATGACGTCGTAAGGCCTCAATGCTACCACCAAGAGGTTCCAACCGAAACTCTTGCCTCCAAGGGTAAGATCACACTCTCTACAAAGGGGTGTGATCATCGAGTCTCCTCCTGTAGGTGTCTCCAAGCCTAAGGATCGAGTCAACAATTCTACCGGAATCTCGCAGTTTTGTACATGACATGTGGCTATAAGGGAATGAATGGCACCTGTGTCTATGATTATGGAAGATAAGGTAGAAAAGACACATATCATACCTTGAATCATCCCTCGATCCCCTGGGTCGTACGCCTCAACCACATGCATCTATCCCCTCCCTGTCCCCTAGCTCCCTGAGCATGGTGCGGACCTCCAAGGGTGGGGGTGGAAGTAAGTCAAATCGTCTGCCACCACCCGCAGCACTCCCTGCTCCTCTTCCACGTTCGCCGCCTGGAAGATCTGCCTGCACCGTTCTCTACCTCTTCCTCGGTGGTCCATCCACCACTTCCCTGTCAGTAGCTCGACATTTCAGGCAATCTCTAGCAAGATTCCCCCTACCATATCATGTGTAGAATCGCTTCTCCCAAGGATGACTGGATCCAGCCTGAGAGCCCTAGACTGTCGATCCCCTGTCCTAGGTCCCCCTATGACGTCTCCCACATCTAGATCCCTGTGTCTGACGTCGGCTCCCTGCTGTCGGTGTCTCTGCACCTGTCTTCCTACTGCTGACTGCCTACGATTGTATCTGCTTTTCCAAGAATCTCTCGATCACCAAGTCCCGCTCGAGCACTCTAGCATAAGTCGAAATTCATAGAGGCACAGCACTAGCTCAGATCTCACACCATAGACCTCTCTCAAAGGTCTGAGCTCTGATGTACTGATCCCTGACCATATCCATCGGGTACCTGGAGAGGTTAGTGAACCTTGATGAATAGTCATCCATCATCATACTACCCTGATGAAGCTGAAGAAGCACCTAGATGCGCACAACTCTCAGCATAACCTAAGAGAACTCCTCCCAGAAGGGTCGCTCAAAATCCATCCACGAAAGAGTCTCCACGTCGTGAGTATGTGTGGTCAGAGTCCACTATCGTCCCGCTGAACCTTGAAGAAGGCCCACTCTGAGGATCACCATCTGGTCTGCTGGTGTCCTCACTAGACGGAAAACTCTGGTCACCGCCTCAAGATAGTCCTCAGCCGCCTGAGGGTTGGGCTCGCCTCGTAACCTGAGGGGCCTCTGTCTCTGGAACTCATGGAGTGTGCTAATCCTGCGCTCCTCGCTGGTCGGTACTGCAGGTACCACTGGCTGCTCCACTGGTGGTGGTATAGTAGGTGCACCACCTAGTGGCAACACCTAGGGAGATGGTCCCTATATCGAAGCCTCGTCACTGAGGGGGTCGTCCTCGTGATCGTGCTGTTGAATCCTAGCAGGTATGCATCGCAGAGGAATCATGTAAAGAAATAGGATGTGTCACGGTCAATGAGTATATCTGGATAACTGACACCAAGGACATGGAAAACAAAACCCATTAATATATGATGCATGTACCTTTTATTTCCCTGCAACCAGTGTTTTCATGAACCGGGTCGAAAAGAAGGTCATCAGAGTCTTGGTGTATGGATACACCGCCCGCTGCACCAACACTGGGGTCTCTGGCCTGAAAACCAAACCCGAAACACTCAACACTATTGCCCCAAACCAAACTCACAGACTCTTTGTCCTAAGGTAGAACCGACCACCTCTGATACCACTCTATCACGACCCATCCTAGAGGGGCCCGCACCGTGACTCTCCAATCCCGCCTCCAATAGGCCAGGGGCTAGTGACTAGCACCGAGTAGGCATATCACTAACATGGGAGGCATTGCCTAAGTACCTATACACACGCAGATATCTCCAAGACCACAAATGCTGAAATGTAAAACACTAAGGAACAAAATGCATGCATAGAACTAAATCCCAACCAACATAGTACGATGAAATGTAGAGTGCTGTAAAAGTAAACTGGGCTAGAATACAAGCCCACAAAAAAGAAAACAAACAAGATTCTGAAACTACAAAGTCCAACCTGTAAGCACAAAAGGTAATGGGACTGCATCTCATAGCTGTGGGAATTCCTCGGCTTATAGGTAACTCAGAATGCTCGGTCCTGTCCTGGTCTTCCCTAGACTCTGTCAAAAGACTGCTCATCTACACAAGACACCAGACGTGCGGGAAAATCCTGTGCAGGGGTGAGTATAACAATACTTAGTAGGGGACCCCAAAAACTAAAAATCAATACACAAAGTAAAGGTACAGTCAGATATGCACATAATATGTCTACGGAACGTATAGAACAAACCAGATAGAATCAAAACCCAGACCCGTGGTCTAGAAACAAGTCACACAACCACATACCCCCGCAAGGGATTTCGTTCGAAGATTCTGTGATGCACTCGTTCTGGGAGAACACACTCCATGAGTCATATATCTCTGATGACGTCCGTTCGAGAAGTTCTGTTCATCGGGAACTGTCACAAGAGATATCTACAGGCATTACGGGAGACACACTCTTGAGTGGGAAAGATCTCGATACACAGATGAGGATCACTGCCAGGTCCATGGTGGATACTGAAACACAACTTGAATTCACCTGCTAGGTAGAGGATCAATGCCTGGTAGAGTTGGTCACGTCGATACCTAACTCTACCTAGGGTCTGGAATGGATAGAGGATCTCGATCCGGGCCTCTCAGATGGATGCCTGACTATATCACAGAAAGTCTTGCTGAAGGGATCATAATCATGCATGAGGTAAAGACGCATAACCTTCAGGGGAACGAGAAGAAAGGTCACTAACCCCAACGAAAGATGTTCAGGGCATGGTGAACAAGACGACCAAGCCGTTTTCCAAAAAGTACACGGCGTGTAGAAATGATACACGTCGTGTTGTTCGACCCCGGGTACTGCCTGTGTAAAACGGCCCGTGTTGTGAAGCTGGTCGTGTAGAAAAAACATAGTACACGACATGTAGTATAGAGTACACGCCGTGTCTAGGTAACTGGGGTTGGCTCTGTGTACTCTGGCCATGTGCTCGTACACGGTCACCAACCCGTGTACTCTGACCCGTGTAAACTGCACATGGGGTGACCCATGCTGTTGTCCTTGTATGGTCGTGGGATGGAGTACACAGTCGTGTACTCCATCCGGTGTCCATCTCTCCCCAGGATACACAACAAGCTTCGCATAGCCGCCTCTTCCAATCTATACACGTCGTGCCGCCTGAAGCCATGTAGATCATCCCATGTCCGTGTACTACCCAAAGTACACACCGAGCTTCGGGGAAGGTCCAACACGCCATGGGACCAGGGTCACACACCGTGCGATTCTTCTCTGATCCCAAAACCCTAGCCGCCACCGCTAGTACTACACGGTGTGTTCTTCAGAAGTACACGTCGTGTATTCTGGAAATTTCCAAAAATGGCGCTCTTCACCGGCGCGCCTCCCGTGCTGCTCCGATCATCAATCCAGCCATTTGATCTCCACAAAACATCCATGTTTTGGTCTCCCTGACACCAAGAAGCTGCTTCCGGTGTATTCAGACCTCTGATCGGCTCCAAAAATGTGTTTTGATCTTCCTGCACGAAGAACGCTCGAAGAACTCCCATTCTGATCTAGTCTGATTCATCGTCCTCCATCGTCGCCGCACCTCCAAAAGGTCATTGCGGAGTCGAACCATCAATTTGGGATCGTTGCGTCATATAACAGATGTGAAACGATCCGTTTTTCATCGCCCCGCGAAGAACGTGAAGAACATGCAGGGAAAAAGGAGGAAGAAATCCAAATAAACAAATTAAGGAACGAACCTCCTCTGTCGTTCGTCACGGCATTGATCCGCTCCTGTTAATAGGATTAAACGGAGAAAGAATCAACAACAACATAGAGCATGGATCAATTCCCCATAATCTTCCCAAATAAAATCCCTCCCACAAAAAATTTACGAGTTCGCGGATCAACGTGTTCGTGGTTGATCCGCGTTCTCCATTTAAACTTAAATACGGGGAAAAGAAATCGAAATAAAAACCCCTACCTTTCGAAAGGATCGATCATTAATGAATGCGATGTGCTTCCGTTGTCGTCAAGATCCTTCTACGTCGGCGCAACGGTCCTTGGTTTCGATTATTTCTAATTCGTCATTGAGAATCTGCTCCAACGCGCTGCAGATTCTGCAGAGGTTCCTCTCTCTATGTTGCCAATGACGTACAATCGCTTAGCCCCTTAAAAGGGGAAACATGTTGGAATTTAATTACATGGTAGTATTAATGGCGTTGACTTTACATTTCGAAGTCATTAAGACGTGCCATTAATTTAGGAAATAGTTGAGTCATTGCCGTGCGGCAGCGAATGTTTCCTTAAATGAAATAAAATAAAATAAACTTGTTAATTTAATTTATTTTATTTTACTTAAAACGTCCGAAAATTAACTTTTTCCCTCGACCCACGTCGGTCGAGGTTGGCCTCATTCTTAGGTAAATTCTTCATCCTGAACGCAATGGTGTGCTCAGATTTTTAATCTGGGCATCCTTTTTGGAAACTTCCATAGTCGCTCACAGGTGTCGACTCACTTAAGTAAAAAAGGTTAAAACCACCATTCTGGGCTCACTGGGCCTCAAAATGATGTGTTGTCTTTGCGCCCGGTCTCAAATTAATTCCATATAATATTTAAAATAATAAACGGAAAAATCTGAGACATTACAATTATTTCTTTTATAAATGTGATATTATATCATGTTGAATGATGGATATTGATGTGTAATGGGTTTATTATATAAAGGATGTATATTGGAGATATGTGATTATATAAATATCATATATAATTATTTTATACCAATATTTATTAAAACATTATAATAATCCTTGGGTATCTATATGGAAATTATAAATATGGGTGTTATACTAATCAAATCTTGAACTTCTAGCACCCCTAGATTAGGTTTCATACTGAAAAGTGGAATTTCCCTTCTGTTGAGCCCGTTGAAGTTAAGTCTGGTACTCATAATTAAGACTTTATCAATAATATAAACTAATTGTTCAATTAAATTTGAGTCTCGCATTGTATCCTTAGACACTAGTTAGTCATCCCATGATGAATGATACTTGGTGTTTCATGATTATCTATTTTTATTATTATTCTTTAATCTTTTACTATTTTTTACATGTTCTAGTACTTTATATCATTTAAAAATAAATAATACAATGTAACTTATTTTCATAACTCACCCTACATAATGAAGTTACTTTCAATATATTTTTTAAAGTAGTGTTCATTTTATTAATATAAAATGAATTATATAGAATCTTTGAATGTATCATACTAGGCTTTTCTCACACCATACACACACTTTTATTTGTATATTGGCTTTGTTTTATATTATATAGAAGAATAATTAGGTTTATTTGAATTTTATAAGTATTATATTGATGTTTAGGTGGTTCTATGGTGACATTAATGTGTGGAAGGTGACCCTAAGTCACATAGATATAAATTTCACTTGATTTAAAAGATAAATTTTTGTTCTTTTTTAGTTATTTCAAAGAATATACACATCAGATATTCACTTTTTTGGTTTACTTATTAATTTTTAATATATTTTATAACTTTTATTATATTTTGTTAGGTAGACCATACCTTGAGGATTCATTTCATTGTTAAATTTCTTATTATAGTTTATATTTCTTATTACACTTATTCCATGTTTTGTTTGATGTAAATTGAAAGTATAAGTTTTTATTAAGTGTGTAAAGTTAAAAATACGGATACTTTATGGGAGATTTCAACTAAAATTTTAGATATTTATCTAATCAATGTACAGAATGAGAAATTATATCTAAAATTTATTGGCGGATACCCAAGAACAAACCTTTAGTGACTAAAAAAGAACATTAGGACATATGGAATACTAAATCGGGTATCTAAATATTATATTTAGAATGGTTCATTATAAAATTATATTGAAGTCATGTTTTAGTATTTTTTTATGGGTTTATGGTAAACATGAGAAAAAATTGTTACAACTTAGGCGTTGTATCAAAATGAAGTTTATGCCTAATACTTTTAGTGAGAGCCTTGAGTTTCCATGTGTGGTTAGGCAAGTGTATTTTTATTTCATCATTTTTTTTATTGATTACTTTTCTGATATCATGATTTAAATTATATTCATTATGATTATAATTGATTACCAAAAAGTTATTTTAATAAATTTCTTGTTTTGGAATGAAAAATAGAATAAAGTTTTGGTGGCATGGTCATGATGTCTAGACTATTGACTATCCACAATTACCATGAAAGTCACATTGAAGGATCCAGGAGGTCTTTCCTTGCTATACTCATGGTCTTAAGACTATAAATCCTCAACTGTGTATTTTAAAAACATATAATTTCGATTAAATTTTCTTCTTGAATGACTATTTATTAATGGTATTAGTATTTATCACTTATTTAAATTGATTCATAAAACATTCATGATATATTGATATTATTTTATTGATTTGTGATTCATCCTATGAATTTTTAAAATTTGGATTTTTTTAAAAATTATTTTTATACATTAGAATTTTACCTCCAAGAAGAGCGCGAGTAAATAATAAAAAAGGATCCATGGATAATTTTTCATAGGTAAATCCTATTAATGATACCAAATTTTTTGAATCCATAATCCATATTATCCATATTTTGGGTAGATAAATTGATAAATATCCAACTTAAGGGATGGTCCAAGCTTAAGTGTTCACCTAGAAAAACTCATATGCCTTTCATGTTAATCAAGGACCCCAAGAGGTAGAAGAGTGGTTGGAGAAAATTGAGATAATAGTTTAATAATATATAAATACAAAACCCTTATAATGATGTTTTCCACTTATATATTGGTAGGTTTTGGCTAAATATGGTGGAATTTATTGGTACAGCCAAGCTACAAAAGGATCTCACCTGGAAGTGCATCAAGGATTGGATTAATCAACAATTTTATCCTAAAACCTTGAGGATGGAGAATATTATTAAATTTATTGATCATTATATGTAGAACCATTCAATGAAGGATTATATGATCTATTTTGAATAACTAGTTTCATTTCTTCTTGATCTTGTCTCATTTGAAACATTGAATGGTTTTCAAATTGAAATGGGATTGTGACCTAACCTCAAATGAATGCTTCTTCTATTCAACCAAACCTCATATTCTAATGTGTCCAGAAAGTAAATTATTTTTTAGAAATACGTTTTTTGAATAATCATAATGGGAAGTGCTTTGGCTATAGCTCATGGAAACCAGAGTATATCATGTAGTTATAAGATAAAGAATAATGAATCATAAAAGGGAAGAAGTTATATCATCCAGAAATTATCTAACTTTATTATCATTGATTCTTATAAAGTCATATCTAATATGTTATTCCAACATTGTTAGCTAATACACTTAAATCCTTCATGTTAGGATACTTCAAATTCATTCTATCTCTCTGGATTCCTTGATCATATGTTGTATTTTTGTGTATGTCCTCCATGTAGAAAAGATGACAATACTCTCTCAAGGAGCACTTAGATGTAGTTATATGCATCTAATGGAATGGATACTCACTCTTGAAGGCACAAAAATTGATTTAAATTCATGTTTATTCTTACACTAATAATAAATATTATGTTAGTATTGAGATATAGTAACTATATATTGTAGGACATGCACCTACCAAATTAGTAGTCAGCCTTAAAAAATAAAATTAGTGCACTTATTTCTTCTTTAATGGTTATGTAATTATTTGATATAGGTTCCTTGAATTGTTTTATAACATCTAATGTGATTGATAAACAATTTTTTTGAGTTGGTATTATTCCTTACATGATGGATATCACTACACATTTTTTAAAGAAGAATGAATAAGGTTTTAAGTGTCATTTGTATCATGGGATGATCTGTTATATCTAAGTTACAAGAGACATTATTATATTTAATTTGATTTTTTATATTATCCTTGATATAGATTAGATTATTACTTTTTTTGTCTCATTTTAATTATTATCACTATAAGGTTGTATTTCTCTCTCCTAGGGGGAATACTCACACATTTTAGGGAAATTAGGATCCAAGATCCGGTAGAGTAGGGCTTCCTCCATCTAATAATGGGACCATGTTTTGTTAGTAATAATATTTTGGTTTGTTGTAGCGGTAACATTTGAAATTAACCTTTCTATAGTGGTGGATAGATTTTTAGAGATCATTCCTCGTGATTTCTCTAAATTTCAACCATGGAGAGATGTATAATTTTCCATTAAATTTCCTTCAAGGAAAAGTATTATTTTCCTTCCATCATATCTAATATCTCTATATAAGAAAAATTAACTAAAAATTAACTTTAATATATTGATAGAAAATGATTTATTTTCTATAGTATGACATTTTTGGAAACTCTCGTTTTATGTAAAGAATAAAGATATGAGCCTTCATCAATTTATTAATTATAATAAGATTAATTTGGTGACTATCATCGACAAATACTTATTTATAATAATTTTTAATAGAAATAATCATTTTAGAGAATAAAATTTGGTTTCTAAATTGATATTAAGTCATGATATCACAAGTTAGAGGTATAATAGGTATATATTCCTCAAAATAATTTCAAGAGTAAGTGTGAGAATTAAGAGTATAGTTACATACCTTATAGATTATATATGATTCTATTTTTTTTTGTTCTCATGAACTGTACCTTTAATAAATTTCTGGATACTTTTTCATGGAATATTTTGATGATATATTTATTAATTATTAATCAATGGCTGAACAAGAAAACTATATTAAAATTATTGGTTGAATAATTTTTAATCTTGTATTATTTTAAATTTATAACTTAATAATGAAACACTAGAAAGATTATAGGGTTGTCTATCAAGGAGTCCCAAGAAACATAATGATAATATATTGCTAATTATTATATTGTCTTCATTTTTATTATTTAAAAAATTGAAAACAAGGGGGTGTGGTGGGTATGGAATGAAATGAAAATTAAAAACATATAGATACAAATTCATATAAGGTTAAATAAAATTTTTGGTTTGAACTTTGTTAATCCAATATCTCATTCTATCCATATTCTCAATTGAATATAGACTTTATCCTATTATCCTCAGTAACCCAATGTCACCCCATCTACCTCAACTATTTTATATTAGGAGGCTATTTTCCAACATTTAAAGTATACAAACATTGTTTATGGGTTAACTAGTCTACACTCCAGAAGTATTTATAATTTTATTGATCCCACTAAAACACTTCCTCTCTCAAGGTATGTTTCAAGAAGAGAGAGATCATAGCACAATTTGGCTTACTTGGATATTTCCACAAAACATTTACTCCTTGATCACTCATTATATTATTTACATTGGATTATCAAGGAATATATATTTGGATGTTCTGCTAGTATAGATAAGATATATTGGTAAATAATATTTTGGGAAACTATCACCGACCCCAATTATTCAACATCATAGATTCTATATGTAAAAGATAATAATAAGAAAAAAACTGAAATATTATTCAAAAAACTCCAAAGAAACAGTGATGATCTCTCTTGGACAAACTATAGTGGGTTATAAATTCATGGAAGTGGAGTTCATTCATAGGGAAGAGAGAAATCAGAAATTATAGACTAAAAATGAAATGAAAGAAATTAAAATAAATCTTATCCTATGTTTGGAGATCCAGTTTCCTAGAATCCCTCATATGGGAACCCTATAATCCATAGTATCAGTTTACATTATATAACCAGAATCATCAAGGTTTGAATATTGGGATAATTGTTATATAGATGTGAAATTTTCCCTATGATGATTTAACGAGTACTGTGAGGGTTTTCTTGATGATTTCGTCGGGGTACCCATCAATCTATTTTGGATAACGTGCAAATGTTTCCCCGCATTCTTACTTTCCAATGGTGGGCAGCATCCATCACATTTTTAGTGATTTTTTCTCCTTGATCGAAATGGGATGATGGGATATTGGTTCCTCCTTTAGTGGATTCCTCATCGGAACTCATTTCCCAGTCTAGGTCTACCTCATATACTTAATACGTTGTTCATGAAACTCTTCCCAATTCCATGTTTTCATGGACACTGGTTAATTATGTTGCTTTTGTCAGGACATTCCAAGGGGTCATGCCAGAGCAGCAACCTTCGGTCGGGGGAGTAGTCATGTTGGACATCACTGGTGTGTCTATACGCTGGAATACTGATGTGCATGGGTATCTTCCACTTATGATAGGGATTCTCCATGGCATGAAATCTTGAATAATCCCACATCAAATTCGGAGAATTTTATGCCATAGGCATTTCTCAAATGTTTCCCTCATCTTCCCATGATTAGAATAGGGTATGTCGTGAGTTTAATTTCTAGCGGAGAAATATCTAATTGATCAAAACAATGAAGGGAGTGGATTATATGTGTAACACCCCAAGCTTCCACGGTACGTTTCCCTTCGAATAATGCGATAGCGTGTGTTGTACGCAACCTCGAGTTCTAACACACACCACAACTAATTAAACTAGCCGTTGTGAATACTAATACCTAATTTTTGAAATTATATATATTTTATATTTGAAAATGGACTTCATTTTTGGATTCGGAATATCAAAATTAGCCTAGGGTGAAATTTTGGTACATTTCGGATAACTTTCATATTTTGATGAATAGTGAAAATTACTAAATTTCAATTAAAAACAACTTTTTTAATCAAAATAATTAATAGTGATAAATTGTAAATTTGAGTGGTTTTAAAGTATATTTAAAATATATTTTTACCATTTAATATAATGTTGGTCATTGGACATAATTTTACAATTAAACCGAACATAAACAAGTGTCAATCTTTTGATAGTTATTACCTCTTAAAAACACACTTTTTGTTTTGACAGCGGGAATTAATTTTAAATTAATTTCTGCCACTTATGTGTTTTGAATTTAGGAAAATGGATTCCATATTTGGAATCAGGATGTCCAAATTATGTAAATAGGTAACTTTTATTTTTACACATTTTGAATAATTACTGCGGTAAATATTTTATTTACCATGGTTAAAGGGTAAATCCGGTAAATAAGGGTTAAAAAAATAATATTATAATAATACTAAATTACCCTAAAACGTGTCTTAACCCTATTGGTTGATACATGGTCGACCATGGGCATCTTTGGGTCTGTTTTGGGACCCCATGGATCCACTTGTAAGTGATAATGACACATTATATTAATAAAGTTAAAATAAAAATAAAAATGGCATAAGCTTACATCTTTTAGAAGAACAATTTTTACATAGGGTTATACATGTTGGATTTTCGATTATAAATATTCATTAGAAAGATAAAAAGATTTCATACATAATGATATTTTATTTATAATTTTTAGACATCATATAATTTAAATTATTAATGACACAATAATGATGCAATGTTTACCTCATTAATAAATCATTTAAATAAATAAGATTATAATGATTAAAATATTATCTAAAACCTGTCCAATTCTTATTGGTTGATGTTATTTAGAATATGAGTCATCTTATCTTCGACCTCAATGATTTTTGGACCATTATAAACCGAATACAAAGATATTATAAAGTAATACTTTCACACTTTCCTAAAGAGCCCCTCCTCTCCCTTATAAAAGGAGACCACTTATACTCATTCCTCATACCTCTCAAGCCACTTGGCTCGTCCAAACTCTGCCCAACTAAGCTCCCCACATCCCTCTCCTCCTCCTTGAATCTTACCCTTAGGCAGAAAGCATTTCAAGAATCCCATTGGTTCCAACCAAAGTGAGTTACCTAAATTAAAGGTAACGATTTCTCTTAAATTATTTTCATTTATTTTGCTTCTCCAACCCCCAAAATCTTTTTATTTCCTTTCTTTTGTAACAACACCAGTATCCTAAATATACTAGGATGTTGTTATAAGAAGGATTCAAACTACACATACACACAACTCCATCTAATGGATGATGAACATAATGTTTCTGTGGATGGCAAACTAACGCCTCACGAAACGATGATTGTTCAAATACATCTTACCGCCTCTCATGGTGGCCATTATGATGGAACTGTAATTAAATATGATATTAATGATATATATTTTATATATAAGCTTCTGTAATTCCATTTTATTTCATACCATTATTCGTTTCATGTTGTATATACATACGATAATTTCATTTGAGGAAGTGCGGACTACCACCCCCTTAAAATGATATGACTCGTTCATACCACACATGGAACGTATAAAGGATGGTGTTAATGAACTTAAGTAACATATATAAAATATTATATTATAATTTAATTGTAATATACCTATGTATCATTTGGATTCGATTCTTTTAAAATAAAAATTAAATGGAAGTAGCGTTCGTGCGTACGTACGGACTACCGTCTCCACGAACGCGATGAGATTCATTCTCCATCGTATCCATTCAAGTATAATTATCATTTAATGATTTAAAAATGATGTTTAAGGACTTGATATCATTCTGGATATGAATAAGATACAACAAACATGACTTATGTAACAAAACATATAAAAGAAAATGAGTAAGTTAACACATGAAACGACGATAATACTAAGATATTATCAAATCAATATTAAAAGATCATATGTGATATCATATTAATGTATATGATTCTTTTATAATTTAATAACAATTATTTCACCATTATACAGGAGGTTAACCTACCCCAACCAAGGAAAAGTACAAGGTAAGGGTTTATTTCACAATCTCTTCATTATTCGAGGTTGTTTATACGTAATAATCTACTGGGATCTCTTTGTCATCCACATCCATGTTTCTTAAAAATGTATTTCAAAACATTTTTACTATTTACAAGAATATGGGTTAAAGTCATTTATACCCTTGTTTGACTTTTTATAAGAGGTTTATAAAGGAATCTTTCTGTCGTTTTCAAAACAAGGTCCTTTTTAACCTTTTCGATAGAATTGAGGTAAGAATGTTTTTTTTAACTTATACGGCGGGTGAGGTTATTTTACGCCGTTATAAAATCTTCAAAGCTTTCCTTACAAGCTTATAAGAATATTTTAAAATAAAATGTTTTATTTTATATGGATCTTAAATGATTTCAAAATAAAAGGAGATACTTCTTTAAAAAGAATTTTGATTTCATCTATGTCAACATCCTTTGATGGATTTTAAGATTATTTGAAGTTGATTTATTATGATACAAAACTTCTATATTGTATTGAAGGTTTTGTGATATGTTTGACTGTGGATGTGCTATTTTTATACCATTCATAGTTTATGGTGAAATTATTGACATTTCGTATGCTAGTTTTAATACGAATGTTTATGTTATGTTTAAACCTTTTCATATGGGAATGCATTGGACTTAATAAGTGACGGGTGGAGCCCGCTATAGCTCCTCGATGCATCGGTAGGTCTCATGAGACAAACTAGTGTCTTGGCACAAGGCCTTGACAAAATCTTATTTGTAGTCTTGGCACGAGGCCTTGGCTATGTGGTTATGATAGTCTGGCATTATGCATTCCAACATTATGAAAGTGGTTATTGATTTTGCATGTGATTATTCGATTAGTAAAATATCCATGTGAATAAGTAAATGGCATTATTTCATTTTACTTTTGCCATACTATGTTGAAGTTCATGTTTAAAAGGCTTTTGTTTTATTAATTTATTGCCTTAAATGTTTATGCTTATTTTGAATGTTCCGCTATATTGTTATCCTTACTGGGCATTTGAGCTCACCCCTTTTCTATGTTTTATTTTTCCCAGGTAGTGAAGAAGTAAATTATGATTGACTTGCAGGGATATTATGAGGGGTTAATAGTGTGGATATGAAGACTTTGTTGTTGTAGTAGTTTTTCACTTTGAAATGTAATGTAAAACTTTATGAATATATCTAGTGTTTCCAAGGCTACTAAACCAATCGGTCTTTCGAGATTTGATCTTTCTTGTGATCATGCCAATGTTACGAAGTAATGCACCGACTCTGGGTAGCTGGGGTCGGGGCGTTACAGTTGGTATCAGAGGAAGTTTAGTACAAACCTTGGAAGCTAGATTTAGATAAACTCTGATTAGAGCACGTAGACCTAAGATGAACTTTGAGGATTAGTATAGAAGAACTTCCTAGAATTTTGGTATTGTAGAGATTTTGTGAGTTTTCCGAGCAATACATCCCTGTCTGGATACGAGCAGGTAGAGGCGGCTCTGGCACAGATGTACCTAGGGGTAAAACCCGAAAACACCGCTTTGAGCTAGACTCGAACGGGAACTGGTGCACGACAACGGGCCTTGCGGCACTCTTGGTTACGACACTCCCGGGGGATATGCTTAGGATAACTCTCATTTTCTTTACAAATCATTATAAAGGGTTTATGAGTATATACTTCCTCAAAGAAAACATTTTTATGATTATGGATTATATCCATAAATAGTTCAATTTATGTTAAGTGTTTTATAAGTATGGGATTATGTATTTTGATTCATAAACTGATCTAGTTTATGCCATTGTTTAGAAATGGCGCCTAGTGGAAGAAATGGAAATCGTATCAATGCACGCACTCCATGTAGGGATTTCCCTCCTGCTCAAGATAATTATAGTGGGGCTGGTGATGCAACTGGTGCCGATCAGCTAATCACCATACTGGGACAACTTACTCAGGTTATGAATAATAACCTTACCCGTATGGAGCACCCTGATCCGCAGCGTGGAGGATCAATGCTAGATAGATTCATGAGGCAACAACCACCAACTTTCAACGGGAATACAAATCCATTAGTAGCTGAGAAATGGATATTTTCCCTAGAGAAAATATTTCAGGCTTTGGGGAGCAGTGAAAGGGAAAAAGTTATCATGGCAGTTTACCGCCTCACTGGAGATGCTGATCAATGGTGGTCATTGATTCAAAACATGAAGGAAGATGATGAAGTATCAAATATGGAATGGAGGGAGTTCAAAGATCTGTTTTTAGAAAAATAATTCCCTCGCGACCATCGAGCGGATATGGAAAGGCAATTTCTAAGTCTGAGACAAAAGGAGGATGATAATGTCACAAAGTATGAGGCTAACTTTACAAGGTTAGCGAGGTATGCTGGAGATTATATACGCAACCCAAGAAGTAAGATTGATCGTTTCTTTGATGGGTTAAAACCATTTCTCCGTCGAGCATTAGTCTCACAATCCTTTTCATCGTACGAAGACATTGTCTCATGTGCTATCAAGACCGAAAAGGAATTCTCTAAGTCTTATGACTTTAAAGCGAAGCAAGAGAAGAAGAGACCTGCTGATCAATCTGGGAATGGAAATAAGGGGAAGAAGGGAAAGGTTGAATATCCATCTTGTGGTAAATGCGGGAAGAAACACCCCGGTGCTTGCCTGAAGGGAATGGGAGTCTGTTACAAGTGTGGTGAAAAAGGCCACCAAGCTCATGATTGCAAGGGGAAGAAGGAAGCTACCAACGTTCAGTGCTACAATTGCAGGGAGATGGGGCATTATGCAAATGCATGTCCTAAGCGTCAGGAGAAATTACCTCAGAAAAGGACAAGGGATCAAGGTCAGGCTTATGCTATCACTACTGCTGAGGTAGAAGCTCCGAAAGACGTGGTGGCAGGTAATTTAATGGTTTCCTCAAGTTTAGCAAATGCATTATTTGATTCTGGATCATCGCATTGTTTCATATCTTCACAGTTTTCTAAGAAAATTAGATATTTCCAATTTGATTTAATAAGGGAGTTGTCAGTCAAAACTCCTAAGGGAAGTATCGTTGCAACAAAGTTTTGTGAATCAGTCCCCATTAGAGCACATAAATTTTCTTTATCTACTGATCTCATCGTCATACCTATGATTGAGTTTGATATAATCCTCGGTATGGACTGGCTTTCGGACTATGATGTGAAGATTTATTGTAAGAAGAAAGAGGTTACGATTCTTGATGATAATGATAAGGAACACCTTATTTTTAGAGCAGAATCGTCACCACCTAATTCTTATTTAGATCCACCCCCAGTAGCTCAACTTAATTCAATTATTGGGGAGGAAGAGAATGAAATAACTGTCGGTGAGGAAAGTAATGTTCAAATAGAGGATGTACCTGTTGTGAAAGAATTTGTAGATGTATTTCCGGAAGATTTACCTGGACATCCTCTAGAACGAGAAGTTGAGTTTTCCATTGATTTGATTCCTGGATCAAGGCCTATATCGAAGACCCATTATAGAATGGCCACTGTAGAGTTAGTCGAACTAAAGAAACAACTAGAGGAATTGAGTAATAAGGGATTTATTCGCCCTAGTGTTTCTCCATGGGGAGCCCCTGTTCTTTTTGTTAAAAAGAAAGATGGATCTATGAGGTTGTGTATCGACTACAGGGAGATCAATGCTATAACGATAAAGAAAAAGTATCCCCTACCTCGTATTGATGATTTATTTGACCAACTGCATGGAGCTCAATACTTTTCAAAGATTGACCTTCGATCTGGATACCATCAGTTGTGTGTAAAGAAGGAAGACATTCCGAAGACAGCATTTCGAACCAGGTACGGGCATTACGAGTTTACTGTAATGCCGTTTGGATTGACTAATGCACCCTCTGTATTCATGGATATGATGAATAGAGTTTTCAAGGAGTATCTCGATGAATTTGTGGTGGTATTTATTGATGATATCTTGGTATACTCCAAAACCTACGAATATCATGAAAATCACTTGCGCATTATCTTGAAGACTCTGAGGAGGCATGAATTATATGGAAAGTTTAGCAAGTGTGAATTCTGGCTTCAGGAGATTTTTTTTCTTGGCCATATTGTCTCTAAAGATGGAATCTCTGTTGATCCTTCTAAGACCAAAGCAATCCATGAATGGCCAGCACCTACGAGTATAACTGAGGTACGCAGTTTTATTGGCTTGGCAGGTTATTATCGACGTTTCGTCCAGAATTTTGCCCGATTGGCTAACCCATTAATGAAGCTCACACGTAAAAGGGTTAAATTTGTTTGGACAAAAGAGTGTGAAGAATGTTTCGAAGAACTGAAGAGAATATTAGTCAATGATCCTATATTGACTCTACCATCGGGGAATGATGGGTTCGTTATTTATAGTGATGCATCAAAGAAAGGACTTGGTTGTGTCCTTATGAAGAATGATAGAGTTATTGCCTATGCATCACGATAGTTGAAAATTCATGAACAAAACTATCCTACTCATGATCTTGAGTTAGCAGCTGTGATCTTTGCTTTGAAGATATGGAGGCACTACCTCTATGGTAAAAAATGTGAGATTTATACTGATCACAAGAGTCTGAAGTATATTTTCTCACAAAAAGAACTCAACATGAGGCAAAGGATATGGCTTGAATTACTCAAGGATTATGATTGCACGATACACTACCACCCGGGGAAAGCAAACAAAGTAGCAGATGCTTTGAGCAGAAAAGACCATGGAGTTCTGAACATGATGAGAATTGAAAGGGATCCAATTTTCATGGATCTAGAGAAGATGGACATGGGAATAACCAGGGAAGGTGAAACATCAATGCTTTTTCAAATGGTTGCCAAACCATCTTTACTATAAAGGATTAAGAGTTCGCAGACCGATGATGAAGAATTTCAGAAGAAGATTAAAGCTGTGAATGATGGGAGATTGAGAGACTTTGTGTTTGAAGATGGAATTTTGAAATTCGGGAAGAGACTTTGTGTTCCCAATATACCTGATCTAAAAATGGAATTGCTGGATGACGCTCATAGTTCCAATTTCTCTATACACCCTGGGAGAACCAAAATGTATAGAGATTTGAAGGAACATTTTTGGTGGGACAACATGAAGAGGGAGATTGCTGATTTTGTGTCAAGATGTATGGTTTGTCAACAAGTGAAAGCTGGAAGGCAACAGCCTGGAGGAGTCATGCAACCTCTTCCCATATCGGAGTGGAAATGGGACAATATTACGATGGACTTTGTCATAGGGCTACCAAAGACTCCTAGAAGGAACGATGCAATATGGGTTATTGTTGATCGTCTTACCAAGTCAGCACATTTTCTTGCTATAAGAGAAGATCTACCCCTGGAACGTCTAGCAAGACTATACATTAATGAAGTTGTGAGACTTCATGGAGTTCCCCTATCGATTGTTTCTGATCGTGATCCCCGTTTTACTTCAAGATTTTGGAAAAGTCTTCAGAAATCCCTGGATACTGAACTTCATTTGAGCACTGCTTACCACCCTCAGACAGACGGACAATCAGAACGGACTATTCAGACCTTATAAGACATGTTGAGATCTTGCTCACTTGATTTTCAGGGTATGTGGGATCAATATTTACCACTAGTAGAATTTTCCTATAACAATAGCTTCCATTCGAGTATTCAGATGGCACCATATGAAGCGTTATACGGAAAGAGATGTCGTACACCAACCTGTTGGGATGACGTTGGTGAAAGAAAACTTGTAGGCCCAGAACTGGTGGAGGAAACGGTGGAAAAGGTGAAGGTAATCCAAAATCACATCAAAGCAGCTCAAAGTAGGCAGAAGAGCTATGCCGATAATCGAAGGAAGGATTTGGAATTTCAGGTCGGTGATCATGTTTTCCTAAAGGTATCTCCATGGAAGGGAGTCATACGTTTTGGTAAGAAAGGTAAATTGAGTCCCAGGTACATCGGACCTTTCGAAATTCTAGAACGAATTGGGGCTGTAGCTTACCATTGGCAATGCCGCCAAGTCTCTCCAAAGTTCACGATGTGTTCCACGTATCTCTGTTGAGAAAATACATGTCTGACCCAACGCATGTACTCACCTATGAGGAATTAGAACTGGAACCTGATCTTTCCTATTGTGAAGAGCCCGTCAGAATTCTTGATACAAGAGAACAAGTACTGAGAAACCGGACGACGCGTCTGGTAAAAGTTTTGTGGAGAAACCATAAGATGGAAGAGGCAACGTGGGAACCCGAGGAACTTATGACGAAGAACCACCCGAGTCTTTTCATGTAGTAAGTATTCTAGAAATTGCGAGGACGCAATTATTTGAAGGAGGGGAGAATGTAACACCCCAAGCTTCCACGGTACGTTTCCCTTCGAATAATGCGATAGCGTGTGTTGTACGCAACCTCGAGTTCTAACACACACCACAACTAATTAAACTAGCCGTTGTGAATACTAATACCTACTTTTTGAAATTATATATATTTTATATTTGAAAATGGACTTCATTTTTGGATTCGGAATATCAAAATTAGCCTAGGGTGAAATTTTGGTACATTTCGGATAACTTTCATATTTTGATGAATAGTGAAAATTACTAAATTTCAATTTAAAACAACTTTTTTAATCAAAATAATTAATAGTGATAAATTGTGAATTTGAGTGGTTTTAAAGTATATTTAGAATATATTTTTACCATTTAATATAATGTTGGTCATTGGACATAATTTTACAATTAAACCGAACATAAACAAGTGTCAATCTTTTGATAGTTATTACCTCTTAAAAACACGCTTTTTGTTTTGACAGCGGGAATTAATTTTAAATTAATTTCTGCCACTTCTATGTTTTGAATTTAGGAAAATGGATTCCATATTTGGAATCAGGATGTCCAAATTATGTAAATAGGTAACTTTTATTTTTACACATTTTGAATAATTACTGCGGTAAATATTTTATTTACCATGGTTAAAGGGTAAATCCGGTAAATAAGGGTTAAAAAAATAATATTATAATAATACTAAATTACCCTAAAACGTGTCTTAACCCTATTGGTTGATACATGGTCGACCATGGGCATCTTTGGGTCTGTTTGGGGACCCCATGGATCCACTTGTAAGTGATAATGACACATTATATTAATAAAGTTAAAATAAAAATAAAAATGGCATAAGCTTACATCTTTTAGAAGAACAATTTTTACATAGGGTTATACATGTTTTATTTTCGATTATAAATATTCATTAGAAAGATAACAAGATTTCCTACATAATGATATTTTATTTATAATTTTTAGACATCAAATAATTTAAATTATTAATGACACAATAATGATGCAATGTTTACCTCATTAATAAATCATTTAAATAAATAAGATTATAATGATTAAAATATTATCTAAAACCTGTACAATTCTTATTGGTTGATGTTATTTAGAATATGAGTCATCTTATCTTCGACCTCAATGATTTTTGGACCATTATAAACCGAATAAAAATATATTATAAAGTAATACTTTCACACCTTCCTAAAGAGCCCCTCCTCTCCCTTATAAAAGGAGACCACTTCTACTCATTCCTCACACCTCTCAAGCCACTTGGCTCGTCCAAACTCTGCCCAACTAAGCTCCCCACATCCCTCTCCTCCTCCTTGAAGCTTACCCTTAGGCAGAAATCATTTCAAGAAGTCCTTTGGTTCCAACCAAAGTGAGTTACCTAAATTAAAGGTAACGATTTCTCTTAAATTATTTTCATTTATTTTGCTTCTCCAACCCCCAAACTCTTTTTATTTCCTTTCTTTTGTAACAACACCAGTATTCTCAATATACTAGGATGTTGTTATAAGAAGGATTCAAACTTCACATACACACAACTCCATATAATGGATGATGAACATAATGTTTCTGTGGATGGAAAACTAACGCCTCACGAAACGATGATTGTTCAAATACATCTTACCGCCTCTCATGGTGGCCATTATGATGGAACTGTAATTAAATATGATATTAATGATATATATTTTATATATAAGCTTCTGTAATTCCATTTTATTTCATACCATTATTCGTTTCATGTTGTATATACATACGATAATTTCATTTGAGGAAGTGCGGACTACCGCCCCCTTAAAATGATATGACTCGTTCATACCACACATGGAACGTATAAAGGATGGTGTTAATGAACTTAAGTAACATATATAAAATATTATATTATACTGTAATAGTAATATACCTATGTATCATTTGGATTCGATTCTTTTAAAATAAAAATTAAATGGAAGTAGCGTTCGTGCGTACGTACGGACTACCGTCTCCACGAACACGATGAGATTCATTCTCCATCGTATCCATTCAAGTATAATTATCATTTAATGATTTAAAAATTATGTTTAAGGACTTGATATCATTCTGGATATGAATAAGATACAACAAACATGACTTATGTAACAAAACATATAAAAGAAAATGAGTAAGTTAACACACGAAACGACGATAATACTAAGATATTATCAAATCAATATTAAAAGATCATATATGATATCATATTAATGTATATGATTCTTTTATAATTTAATAACAATTATTTCACCATTATACAGGAGGTTAACCTACCCCAACCAAGGAAAAGTACAAGGTAAGGGTTTATTTCACAATCTCTTCATTATTCGAGGTTGTTTATACGTAATAATCTACTGGGATCTCTTTGTCATCCACATCCATGTTTCTTAAAAATGTATTTCAAAACATTTTTACTATTTACAAGAATATGGGTTAAAGTCATTTATACCCTTGTTTGACTTTTTATAAGAGGTTTATAAAGGAATCTTTCCATTGTTTTCAAAACAAGGTCCTTTTTAACCTTTTCGACAGAATTGAGGTAAGAATGTTTTTTTTAACTTATACGGCGGGTGCGGTTATTTTACGCCGTTATAAAATCTTCAAAGATTTCCTTACAAGCATATAAGAATATTTTCAAAGAAAATGTTTTATTTTATATGGATCTTAAATGATTTCAAAATAAAAGGAGATACTTCTTTAAAAAGAATTTTGATTTCATCTATGTCAACATCCTTTGATGGATTTTAAGATTATTTGAAGTTGATTTATTATGATACAAAACTTCTATATTGTATTGAAGGTTTTGTGATATTTTTGACTGTGGATGTGCTATTTTTATACCATTCATAGTTTATGGTGAAATTATTGACATTTTTTATGCTAGTTTTAATACGAATGTTTATGTTATGTTTAAACCTTTTCATATGGGAATGCATTGGACTTAATAAGTGACGGGTGGAGCCCGCTATAGCTCCTCGATGCATCGGTAGGTCTCATGAGACAAACTAGTGTCTTGGCACAAGGCCTTGACAAAATCTTATTTGTAGTCTTGGCACGAGGCCTTGGCTATGTGGTTATGATAGTCTGGCATTATGCATTCCAACATTATGAAAGTGGTTATTGATTTTGCATGTGATTATTCGATTAGTAGAATATCCATGTGAATAAGTAAATGGCATTATTTCATTTTACTTTTGCCATAATATGTTGAAGTTCATGTTTAAAAGGCTTTTGTTTTAGTAATTCATTGCCTTAAATGTTTATGCTTATTTTGAATGTTCCGCTATATTGTTATCCTTACTGGGCATTTGAGCTCACCCCTTTTCTATGTTTTATTTTTCCCAGGTAGTGAAGAAGTAAATTATGATTGACTTGCAGGGATATTATGAGGGGTTAATAGTGTGGATATGAAGACTTTGTTGTTGTAGTAGTTTTTCACATTGAAATGTAATGTAAAACTTTATGAATATATCTAGTGTTTCCAAGGCTACTAAACCAATCGGTCTTTCGAGATTTGATCTTTCTTGTGATCATGCCAATGTTACGAAGTAATGCACCGACTCTGGGTAGCTGGGGTCGGGGCGTTACAATATGGGTGAAACCCCTAGAGGGAACACTGATGTTAGGGATAACATGGGTTTAGTTACTTGATTTATTTTACAATCTATGAGAAAGTGGGTGACATGACCTCACCAGGACGTGGTGTCCCATGTATTAATCAAGAAGGATGATGGAGGGCTGAATAAAGTGGATGGATAATGGGATATAACTGATGTTAGGACAACAGTGATGTTGGTATTGAGCCTCAAAAAGGATTCATACGTATCCTTGTGGTAGGGAATCAAATTCCACGTAGTTTTGTGGGGTGATGGGACACATAAAGAGGTGGCCCATGAGAATGGACGCATGGATGAGATCCAGAGGAAGTAGAACCTATGGGTTTGGGCATGACCTTCTTGGAACCCATAGGCTCGAGGGAGAGACCACGATGGGACATGGGTAATGGTATTAAACCTCAGGGAGGATTATTATGTTTCCCCGATGTAGGGAATCAAAGTTCACATAGTTCAGGATGGGGGTATAGATGAGGGTGTACACATAGGATAATGACTCAACGATATAATGGGGCTTATGCATGGTTAGAAGCCTGAGTTGGTCTGACGCCCAGGGGAGGACCATTAATATGGGCCCCATTAAAGTGGACTAAAATGGATTACCGTTGATTGCGGACTAAAACATCATGCCACTGGATGGGGCTACAACAGATTGTCACTGATTAGGGAACACACCAGCTTATCATCGATTGGGGAAAACAATGGCTTACCATCGATTAGGGAACACAACAGATTACCGTCAATTGGGGTTAGACCTTAGGGAGTCTTATTTTTCATATTTACTGGGAGACAAGGATCAAATCCCACATAGTTCTAATGGGTGAATTTTAACATCTTGCAGGATTAAAGTGGTGTACAGTTTATTGTCATGAAAGATGATGATGGACCAATGTGAAGTGGTCAGGACCGATGATTGTAGTGCTTGAACCTCAGGGAGGATTCCTACGTAACCTGCCTAGGAGACAAGGATCAATGTCCACAATGTTCGGAATGAGGGATACAGTTTAACGCCGTGCGGGGCAAAGGTAAACCGACGTTAAGTGGTCAAGACAATTTGGTTCTGGGATTTAACCTCAGAGAGGCTTCCTACATAACCTACCTTGGAAAAGATCAAAGTCCACATAGTTCGGTAGGGTGGATACAATTTAACATCATGCATGACAAAGGTGAATTGACGTGAAGGGGTTGGAACAATAAGGTTTTGGGCTTGACCCTTAGAGAGGTTTCCTATATACCATACATTTGTAAGGATCAATGTCTACATAGTTCTGAATAATGGATACGGTTTAATGTCATGCAGGACGAAGGTGAATCGATGTGAAGAGGTCAGGACAAGTAGGTGTTGGGTGTGAACCTCATATAGGCTTCCTATGTACCTTTCCTTGTAAAGGATCAATGTCTACATAGTTCAGAATGGTGGATACAGTTTAACGTCATGTTTGATGAAGGTGAACCGACGTGAAGGGGTCGGGACAAGTAGGTGTTGGTATTGAACCTCAGGGAGGCTTCCTATGTACCTCTCCTTGGCAAGGATCAAATCCATGTACTTTAAAATTGTGGATTGGGGTTATGCTCTAGGGAATACTAGAGAGGATGTCATGGTCGATGCTTACTATAAACTAACATGTTCATGCTTGATGTGAGAAACAAGAGGCAAAAAATACCAAATGATAACATCATGAAAGGTGTGTCCTCCGGAAATAGAATTGGTATTACACATGGTTAGTGGTCCAAAGAGGAAACATGGGCATATGTGTGGTTAGTATCCCAGGGAGATAGATATTAGGACTTACTCCATGATAGAGGCCCATTGGAAAAAAAGACCAGAGGGAGAGGGATGGGGTAATGAAGTCCCTTATTCCCCACTCACCTCTAGTATTTGTAACCCAAGAACAAAGGAGGGGAAAGGGTTCTATGTTTTATAGGAAAGGCTAGGGACTTTTACAAGGATGGTTTCCAATCCCTACAGACAGGCGATGCTCCAGCAGAGAGGATCTCATTCCATGTGAGAAATATCTCACACCCATGGAGATAAGCAGGCATAGATAATGTCCGAGATAGGGCACCCCACGCGTGTTTCATTGGGTAGCTCCATAGTTTATAATCATGTTATAAGTACGATAGTGCAGGGAAATTTAATGTCATATAGCTCGGATGAGGCAGGTTCACTCTGCACCCCTAGGACATACATAATCGATACCCTCTAACCCTTTGTGAAGGGGAGGCACCAAATATGCCATGATGAGGGGGTGTTGTGGAGTGATCCATTGAGGGGCTCATGTTAGCATGGATATGCGAAAAAGAAATATCTATTAGTGTGCCTATGCGAAGAAGCATAAGTATAAGCAACAAAACATAAAGCCCTACCCAAGGGACCCTAAAATCACTTCCTCAAAACACGGAGGGTTGTACAGAATAAAGGTTCACAAGATAGGTGTGTTGCACATAATAGGGGCTCAGACATTGTGTCTTAGGGATAGGAAGGTACATGGAGCACACAAGGAGAGAAATTTTTGCACAAAATAAGGGTTTTGTGCACAATAGGTGCACAAATGGGCACTATTACGGGCAATAATACAAGTTGTGTGGATAAAGTAGGTGTGCGTGTGGTTGGAAGAATTTTTGTGCGCAAGCATTCGCGATTTGTGTGTAAGAAAATGGTCTTGCACACAATGGGACATGAAATTAAGGAACTAAGTGAGATTCTATCCCTAGGGGTATCATGTGAAGGCAGACCCATGGGAGACCTGTTGTGGAAAATTTGGTACCTGAAAGTTATCGTTTTCATGTGGAAGTGGTTTATTACGCACAGGGGAGACAGTTTGAATTATTTTATTGGATGAAAGGGGGTTTCCTTCTATTTATAGATGTCTGGGAGCCATGGGAGGTGCATGGAAATTGGCTTGGTGAAAAACCTGATGCATCAGTCGGCCATGTAGAACTTTCCATGCAGCATGAAAAAATCTCCAGGGTGCAGAAAGTTGCGCTTTGTTGGGGCGGCTTTCCATGAACTTCTTTGATTTTTCACGAGACCTGTAGTCCTATCCCAGACCAGTTTGATAGGTCTAATCAGCCTTCAGTTTTCCCAAAATTTCGGTCTGAGGCATTCGGTGGATTTTGGTGTCTACAATTGTGCCCCCCCCCCCCAGAATCAAATATATGAGGGGGCGAGGAGGTCAGATTACCAAGGAAACGCCGAGAAGCCTGGACCTGATGGGGAAAACAAGTGGAAAATATTACATATGGTGTGTAATAATTTTCCTCATGCACAGAAAACTCAATTCGCGCCTATAAAACCCCTCATGGGGGTCCCATGGTCTGTATGGATTTCTCATGCGATAAGCTCCAGTTCTCTTGTGCGCGTAAAATCTTACCTACCCTTTGTGAGAAATCTAACCTTTCTTGAAAATAATTTCCTGACATGGGTTTCAATTTTGTGCCTGAAATCTGTTTTCCACACTGATTCCTTGGTTTTTTCCCCACCTTCTGATTTTATGTGCAACCCACTAGTCTTTCCATGTGAGATACAGACATTATGAAAATATGGTCATCGGTCATGGTGAAATTGGGAGAGAAGTAGTGTATGCCACTCAGAGGGATGATATGGTTATGAATCCTGAGGTCTATGGCACCAGTAAAGTAGTATCCGACAACCAAACTCTCTTCCGCATGCTGACCCAAGCCCATAAGGATTATGTGTTATCTAAAAACCTACTGATATGGGACTTCAGTATTGTAGAGGAGGTACCAGTGCCAGGATTTGAAGTCACTAAATTGTGTTCATTAGTGACCCGTGAGAATTATATTCCCTGATATAATATCATGAAAAATGTCCATCCTACCAGAGAAACAAGGCACATATCCATCTATGTTCTGAATCCAAGTACCATAACCATCTCAGGAAGTGAGCTGGTCATCGAGGATTCTTCATCCCATTACACACGTACATTTCGGCAGAGCATCACTGACGAGACTAAGGGATATCTACAGGACTGGGACCTGAGTTCTAGAGAAAATTTCACAAGTGTGTGGGCCTGGGCATATTGGGTCCACCAATCATGCGATCAATATGCGGAAGAACTATAGCACATCGAGCTATTCGAGGTGGTGTGGAGGTCGTAGTTCCATTACTACCACCAGCAAGAAAATGGTCCAGAGCTATTTAGACGGTGGTCCCCTAATACCAACAACTTCAATATCCAACATGGGGAACTTAGTACGACGATTTTCTTCCCATGGATAATATCTAGGGGACAGGTCGTGGACTCCCAACCTGACATGGAATCTATTAGAGTTAAACAAGGAGCGGATGGTGGACAAGGACTTCTTAAAAGGAATTCCTTATTTCATGTCGTTCATCCTAGTTTACCAGAAAGGCCTCAATATCAAGATGTTGGGGTGAGTAAATGGTGTTTGACCATGGCCTAGAGGAGAAAGAGTAGACCATATTAGAGGATCCTGGAGGTGGGGGAGTATCAATCCTAGGGAATTAGTGTGGATGAAAGGTGATACCAGAATGACTGGTATGCCGGATTTCATACAACTTTCTTAAGTTGGTGGCTTCTTCTAGTAAGGGACACAATGATGGGAATCCTCCCAGCAACATTGTTGATGGTCGACATTATGGCGTCCAATTAGAGGATTAACTTGGGGGTCCCTTTACTGGACCGACTGTACCCCATTATGGGGAATATTTCAAGAGGTGGATCACCGTGGAGGATTTGTGGCCCTTTCCAAATCCTTCATGGTCAGATAGTGGCTCACTATGGCAGGTAAACCTTCCCAAATTATATTCATCGCCTAGGAAACGGCATGTGACCTTCGTTGTTGAACATTGTTGGGGTCATGTCACTGATTCTCAATGAAGAAGGGATAAGGATCAGGATCAGCAATCACACCAATTTTACTTTTATTCTGTCCTCCACCCTGGGTGGACAGATAATAGATGACGAGAAACTCTCACTAGATCATTCATAATACTTTCATATCATCAGAGTCAGGGTGTTTGTGTCTTGGGTCGATGGAAAGATTCTTTACGAGCCCTATGTGTTGTCCAAGTTTTCTAGATATCTTGGATTCATCCAACAGATGCTGAAAAAGGTGTATATATATGTCCAAGAGGAGAAACATCCTTGCGTTATTCATTAAATATGGATGATTTTCACAACCTATGGCTCTGGTGAGGTAATTATATTTCACCCCACTAGATTTGACATTGGCCTCTCAACCAAATATGTCAAGCATTGGGTGAAAGCATATCCCGAAGGGATCTTGCAGAAGTGAGTCTGTCAGCTCAAGGTGGCTAGTGTGAAACCTAGGCTGAGAGAGAGAAAACAAGGCATTGTCATAGAGGAGATTCTGGGAAAAAGTTGGGCAGCTAAATCAGTATAGAACATAGCATCAGTAGTCGGGACGTCACTTGGATTTTCCATACCCCCATAATCCGAAGGGAGAGGGCCTCATGAACAAACTCACATGGTGGCCAGGGGGCTTCCTGAGAAGCAGAAAAGGTATCTGTTGGAACCTTTCGAGGTTGAAATCTTCCATGTATTTTAGTAATACTGGTTGATTCTAGAGTTTTCTATGAGCACTGAATCTCTTTGAAAAAATATGGTAGAAGATGGAATCCAGTTTCCAAAAGCTGGACTCATTCGGATTAAAGATAGGGTGAACATCCATCATCAACATGCATATTTGATGACCATAGATGCATATGAACTACAATGAGGTTAATGTGAGGAACCACCTCTCCTAGTGAAGTTAATGCTCATCTAGGAGAATGATCCAGAAAGAATGTCATCTGAAGACGACAATGGTGAATAGGAGAAAGAGGATAGTGAGTCAGATGAATAAGATGAAAAATAATAGGAATAAGAAATAGGGGAAGACGAAGAGGAGCTTGGAAGAAGAGGGTCTCAGGGGATAGCCCACCAAGGAAGTCCTCTAGAGAGCGGTGATATTGCTAGATCTGACATGGAAATAACTGAGCTTCTTGAGGTATGCCTCAATTCTTATCTTAGATTTTTCTCTTTTCGTTGTTCTTAATCATCAATCGGATTTTTCATCTTGTTCAGACGCATATTGGCACTGTTCAGGAAGCTCTAACCTGGGGGGTGCAGATGAACCGATATAACAATGTGGGTAGATGACACCCATTGTCGAATGATAAGCACTATAGGATCTCCTATACTGGAAGTTCCTATAGTGACTGAAATGTTGGAGACTGATGGATTGAGCTCTTGTAAGTTTTATTACACATAAGCAAAAATCTGTCATCAAAGAGAGATTAAATAATCATGGAATTCATTATCTACGTAGTAATCATGAAATTTGAGGCTCATCAGTTAGCTAAATCTAGATCACCCACAAAGAATATGATGGCGACTGGACCAACCCAATCAGAACTCGCCTCTCAAACCATGTCACCCCCAGCACCTGGTGAGAAAAGAGTTGTGGACACAGGTGGTATCACTGTTGGGGTGGGGTCTGAAGATGGCAGGAATGAAATTACAGAAATGGAGATGAGCGATGAGGGTCACCCACATGTTGAAGAGCCTAATACCTTGGGATAAATACTAGAGGGAGACGCTACTTCTGATCTTTAGGATGCTTTCCCTAAATTTCATCTATAGAACCTGAGGAGATGGATGATTCCGATCCGAAAGTAGCCGAGGAAATCCGTATGATGTGGTGCAAGGGGTGAAAGTGTATTGGAAACTTCATGAAACATCCAATATCCTAATGGGTGACCCAAATTGGACCATTATTCGCATGTTTTCACCTTCTCTGCACGGGATGGGTGGATGATCATCACCTTCACACAATGACCTGATATAACATGGTTGAGAAGGTGTGGGAGAGAATTCAATGTCTTGTCATCAACAAAAGATGGAGAAGATATGTGAGCAAACCAAAGTTCCTTGAGGTTGAGTGAGAATTTCCGTGCCTTGAAGAACAAAAAAATGACCAATCCATATTCATTGCAGACCAATCCAAGACTATCGTGCAGTTTAAGTCCTAGTTGGTTGAAGCCCTGGAGCATGTAGCTCAAGAAAATGTTCAAATGGATGGGCTAAAAGATGATCGGGAGTGAATGCGGATCACATCTAATGAACTCTTCTCCATATATAAAAATAAAGAGAGGGATCTCAAGGAGTGGGAAGCAGTCCTGGGGGCTACAAGCCAGAGGGTGGTAGCACTGGAGAAATCCATCAATGGGGTTGAACCATAAGGGTTGTGTTTTGGCCAAACCTATAAACATTTCTTCCTTTTTTTTCTTATCATGAACTTAATTCATAGACTTATCATCTTTTTGTTTGTTTATTTTGATTGCTTCATCTCAACCATAACTGTGGAGTAACCAAAAATCAATCCCTAAGCTCACATGGGTCATGCCCGATGTGAGAATAATGGGAGGAGCGTACCATTACTTCATCTAATCACGAGAGTGACAACCTATATTTAGGATCTAGGGTATAAACGACTCATCCATGCTTCTAGGAAGAAAGAGGAAGGCCTAACTGGAGAATGAAGTTCTCATAAAATTTGAGTTTCTCTTTTTCTAATGTGCTCTAGTACATGAGAGGAGTTATGCCAGGGTCATTACAGTCAATCCAAACATTGGGGAATGGAATGTGTAAATAAAAATACCCAACATTCAAAACACTATGGGGTGGAATGAAAATTAGGATAAATATTGACCATGTTTGAAACACAATATCCCTATTGTGTTAGCCTGAAATGAGGATAAAAATAAGTGCTTATGTAATGGCCTGGGTTTTGGGGTCCATTACTGGGTAAAAATCAGATGTTTGAGGTGTTCTGGGTGGTCTGGATGGCCATCCCAGCTTCTCAGTGACTCCTACCGGTAGCCTCGGCCTACCTATTCTACTGGTGGCTCTCGGGTACCAGTGGCTCTCGGCTACTGGTGGCTCTCTGCTACCGGTGGCTCTCGGCCACTGGTGGATCTCGGCCACCGGTGGCTCTCGTCCACCGGTGGCTCTCGGCTACCGGTCGTTGTCACCAACCGATGGCTCTCGGCTACCGGTAGCTCGCGGCTACAGGTGGCTCTCGGATACCGGTGGCTCCCGGCTACCGGTAGTTGTCGCCAACCGGTAGCTCTCAGCTACCGGTGGCTCTCGGCCACTGGTCGCTATCGCCCACCAGTTTCTCTCGGCTATCGGTATCTCTCGCCTACCCCCATGGGTTTACCAATAGCGCCTCCTTTTACGCAAATTGGATTTTAAACCATGTTTTGACCCCTTTAAGCCGTTTTTAAAGCCCATTAATTCTCATTAATGGCATTTAAATTACATGACTGGTGAGGTACCCTCCTTAAATGATACACCATGCGGTGTGCATCGGTTTTAACAGCCCCGAAAGTTGGGGACCTTTTACGTTACGTGTGGGGTGGTCCAGCCGTGTTGTCAACCCACAATCCCTCTTCTTACGTTGTTTCGATTTTTTCTCCATATTCTAACTGTACAGGGAATGATGTATCTCATTCCATATAAACTAAAGGTTTCTCTTTCTCCCTAAGTTTCTTTTTCTATAACCCTACGCTCGGAGTACCCTTCCTCCCGACGAGTCGTACCCCTGTTGCGAAGTTTTCCTTGATCGCGTTCCATGGAGTTCCTGCTACCCCTGTTTTCCGGTTTCCACGTGACAACTTAACATCGATCCTTGATCAATCAGGTAGGGATTTTCTCCTTCGTCTCTCTTTTCTGTGTATCATGCGGGGTGGGCATGCCTTTGTCTCTGTGGAAATTTACGAAACCCGACTTAAAAAATAAAATGAATAGACCTTTAAAGAATGAATGGGGGTGATCGATGTCTAGCTGTTCTCTTTTATTGTTGATATGTGTTGTGAATTATATGGGCCAATGCTCACCGAAAATCATGGTCATTTGTGGTCTTTCTCTGTGCACTAATGAACCTCGGTGTTCCTAGATTTTTAAATAAACATAACATGGAATTGGTTAATTACGTATACTGGGTTAAATAAATTGAAAGCACCAGGATTAACCCTTTTTTGTGATAACCCCGGTTAAAGTGAAATGGAATTGAAACCATGGAGTGTGTTAAATATTTTAAATCTAAAATTACCTATGTGGGCCTACCTTGTGTTGGTGGTAGTGGTTTGGTTATTTTTCTTTCACGGGCTGATTATGAGTGACTTTATGATTTTCATGAATGGGATCCCCTGTTTTACTTTCGCTAGTTGTCAATCTAAGGCTGGTGGGGGGTTACTCTCCTTATATCACAAATTATGGTGGAATCCTCTGTTGTTGAGAAACCATTGGCTTCTGGAGTTTGGGGACATGAGGTTGTGTCTCAGGGTTGTTTTGTTTCCAGTACTTTGAGGGATCTCACTTGATCTCTAGTTGTTGTGACTTCACAAGGGAACCTGGAGTGAATGATTTTTTTACCTGATGTTTTTCCTTTCTCCTGTTCTTGTTGTTTCATTTGTGAATTTCCATGTTATATTTCCTTGTAGTGAAGGGATTAACTCATACTGAACTTTTATGAATAATAACTTGAACAGGAGAACTGGGAACTATTTGTTGTGTGCTTGTTTTCTAAGGCAGCAGTGCTTGTGTACCTTTTTGTATCTGTTTGAGGAGTTGTAGGTTGGGTTGTGTGTTGGTATATATATATGTATAATTGTATGTTTTGTTTTTTGTCTCACCTCTCCCGCTTTGGGAACTTAGTGTTGGACACCCCATTTCATGGGGAAGGGTGTTCCCCCTAGTTACTCTCCTTCCTGCTTCCTCTTCCCATGGTTGTGATGGCGGGAGGCAACCTTACACCCAAGATCCTTCAGGTAGGTTTTGTTTGGTGTGTTGTTAGACCAGGTGTTTTCAGGCAGGTGTTCTGGTTGTGGTTTGTTTTCCTAGGTATCTTCGGGATGAGGCCCATGTGTTTTCAGGCAGGGATGGATGGTTGTGAGGCCCATGTTTGTGCGGTCAGGGATGGATGGTTGTGAGGCCCAAGTGTGTGTGGGACGGAAGAGCGTGGTAGAGTCAGGACGTTTTCCGTTAGGTATGAGCATCTAGCTAGTGGGGGAAATGGTGGTGTAGGGTACCCAAATGTTTTTTTCTTTTACTATTACCTTACTGCTTGTGTTGTTTGTTGAGAATGGCTGGTGAGGTGGGATTGATAGACTCCTTGATAGATGTTGGTTTCTCTGCTTCTCACGGGACTTTAGTATGTCTCCCCACTTTTGCATGAGATCTATGGGTTTTTCCTACTAAGTATGCTTTGTATGCTCACCCTACATTTACCTTCAGGTTGTCAGGAGGACTTCGGAGGTCGTACGAGACCTTACTAGTCTGGACGTTGGAGTTGCTGTTGGTCGCTTTTGTATTCTGCTTCGCCTTTTCTTTTCCTGTTGGTTTGTACTTTGGAGTTCTCGTACCTTGTTTACTTTTATTATTAAAACATGCATGTAGTTTGGTTTTCTTTTGAGTTTTCTATCCTTGGTGGTGTTTTGTGTTGACTCATTCTTTCTCCCAATCTTGGTTATCTAAAAAGGGTAATGCCTCCCATATTGTGAAAATGTTACACCATTGGTGCTAGTCACCACTCCAGGGCCTACTGAAGGCGGGACTCGGGGGTCATTATCTCATCTTCGACTTGAAGAAGGAAGGTTGGGGGCCTTTTCCGCCTCTTATATTGTCTTGCCGAAGGTGGGTCATGAAAGAATGGTATCAGAGGCGGGGTTGAGGGAGAGGATGGAGTTTTGAGTTAGGAACAATGAGGATTGCATGGGATGGTCGGGAAACAATGTTAGGTGATCTTAGTTTGTGACATAGGCCAGGGAGGATCGGCTAGGACACTAGATTTTAGGTCCCCCCATGATCCAATTAAAGGACTCTGAGCTTATCAAACGACCAAATGAAACTACATTTATTGTAGGGTATAGACCCTAGGGAAGGCACATGAATCATACTGAATGTGTTTTAATTGATTTGGGGAACCCCAGGGAGAAAAATTTAATAATAATTATTATTATTATCTTGCTACTCGGGCTTATAAAATCATTGTTTACCTTGCAGTTATGGAACCCTGACATTATCCACGAGCAACCTGGGTGGTTGAGGCCCAGTGGATCGAGGCATTTGACCAGCAGAAAATTGACCGAGGTGAGGAGGAGGACTTGTCGCAAAGGAATCTGTGCTCCTTCCAGTGACAAACCCTCGAGAAGTACTAGGGCAGAGTTTCTGACTCAGTAACATAGGGATGGTTCGAGGAGATATCCATAACCTTCTCTTTAATCTATGCTCCAAGGTAGTACTGGGTTCTGTTGGCCGTTAGTCATCTGAGAGGAGCAGCGCGTCAATGGTGGACGCTTTTCCTGGGAGAGAAGATAGAGGTAGAGGTTTCTTGGGCCAGTTTTGAGAAGGAATTTCATGAGGATTTCCTCTCCTCTACGGCAAAGGCTGAGAATAGACTAGAGTTTTTTTCCCTTTAGTAGGGAAGAATGTCAGTGATGGAGCTGGGGATCAAGTTCAATGATCTCTTGCGCTTTGCCCCGGATCTCTTTCTGGATGAGGAGTCTCGGGAAAGACGGTTAGAGGAGGCACTCCGTCCTTCACTTCAGTACGTTGTCACTCCCTTCACTCTTCCGACGTACCTAGCAGTAGAGAAGAAGGATGAGATAGTAGAGAGGATGCACTAGAAGGGAGGAACACCTCGGGAAGGGAACCAGCTGAGTTCATCAAAGGGGAAGGCGGTCAGTAGTAGGTCTCCAGCGACAGGGCCTTTCAGGTTTTGACATACACGGTTTCAGCCTCATCAGTTCCAGTCCCGATCTTTTGTCCATCGCCCTTTTCTCGTCGGTCTAGGACCGAAGTGGTTCTCTTGCGGAGTTTTCAGACATGTTCAGAGCAGGTGTCCGACTCGAGCTCCACATGGTGGAATTGGGCAGTTTCAGCACCCACCTCAGTAGCATCTGTTGCAGGAAAGTCCTTTCCAACAGCCATAGTAGGCCCCTAGCCCTATGAGGGATGACCTTGAGGGAGGAGATCGACACCATGGTGCTCCTTAGGGACCTCGACTCGGGCATGGTCAGGGAGGTGGTCGACAACAGTGAGGCAGAGGAGTTGGACGTTGATAGTGGCACGCCGCAGAGTTAGTATCTCCGACGAGACCAGAGGTCATTCGAGCCAAAATCAGTTTATTCAGCACTCTTGTTTCTGCCTTGTTTGATTTGGGAGCTTCTCACTCCTTCGTTACACCCGAATTAGCCCATGCTATGGGTCGTGATGCCAATAGACTTTTTGTGCCCCTAGTGTTGATAACAACAATTGGGGGTCAGACCAGCATATATTACTTCTTCTGGGGGTGCAAACTAATTTTGGGACTGCATCAGTCTAGTGGAGACCTTCTTTCATTATAGATGCATCAAGATGATGTCATTCTCGGCATCTACTGATTAGTTTCTGTGCATGCCATCATCAACTGCTATCGGAGAAGGATATAATTTTCCAACGAGGATGGATGGCGTGTGGATTTTGTTGGGGAGCAGAGTTATTAGGAGGGGAGTCGACACGTGGAGAAACTCCTTTCTATGCTGAACGGGATTTCAGTAGAGTCGGAAGACGCAAGAATGATGGATGTCCTAGAGGTCGTAAGAGAATTCCCTGATGTCTTTCCCGATGAGGTTGTGAATCTACCCCCTCGACGTGACGTTGTGTTTGGGATAGACTTACAGCCTAGTGCATACCCGATCTCAATGGCTCTTTATCGGATGAAACCTTCTGAGTTGCGGGAGTTTCGGATTTAGATTGACGACCTGATGGATAAGGGCTTTCTTCGACCCAGCATTTCTCCGTGGGGTGCTCCAGTTTTGTTCGTAAAGAAGGAAGATGGTAGTATACAACTATGCATAGACTACCAGAGGTTGAATCAGGTGATGATCAAGAATCGTTACCCCCTCTCGAGGATATACGATCTCTTCAACCAGCTGAGGGGAGTATGTTGGTTCTCAAAGATCGATCTGCGGTCTGGATACCATGAGTTGAGAGTGAAGGAAAGTGATATCTCGAAGACGGCTTTCAGGTGCAGATATGGCCACTTTGAGTTTGTGGTCATGTTGTTTGATGTTACAAACGCACCATCTACATTCATGAACCTCATGAACTCTGTTTTCCGAGAGTTTCTAGACTAGTTCGTTGTGGTGTTCATCGATGACATCCTTATCTACTCATAATCAAAGGAAGATAATGTTGAACATCTTAGGGAAGTTTTGGGAGTCCTTCGACACCATCATATTTATGGGAAACTTTCTAAGTGCAAGTTCTTAACGCGATTGGTACATTTCCATGGACACGTAGTGTCTTAGAGGGGAATACCAGAAGATCCATCGATGGTCGAGGCAGTCGTTTCATGGGCAGCACCCAAAAATGTGGTGGAAGTTTGTAGTTTCCTGGGTTTGGCAGGATATTACTAGAGGTTTGTTCCCAACTTCTCTCGAGTTGTAGCTCCGTTGATAGCTTTGACTAGGAAAGACCAGGCCTTCGTGTAGAGCGACCAGTGCTAGACATATTTTGGCTACCTAAAGGAGAAGCTGTTTAGTGATCCAGTACTCAGATTACCAGAGGAAGGGGTGTTGTTTGAAGTGTTTTGTGATGCTTCTATCCTTGGTTTGGGATGTGTGTTGATGCAGCAGTGAGGAGTGATCTCTTATGGTTCTAGGCAGTTACGTCCTCATGAACGTAACTATGCCACCCCTGATCTGGAGTTTGTTTCCATGGTGTTCGCATTGATTTTGTGGCGGCATTATCTCATTAGAGAGTGCTTTGTAGTGTTTTCAGATCACAAGAGCTTGCATTATATCTTTTCCCATCGAGATCTGAACTTGCGGCAGGAGAGATGGGTTGAGGTCCTCCAAGATTATGACTTAGAGATCTCTTATACCGAGGGCAAGGGTAATGTTGTGGCTGATTCCCTAAGCAGGAAATCATAGAAGGAAGTGGTTCGGTAATCTGCAGATGCTTGGAGAGCGATGGAAGAGTTAGCGGCCTTGCATTTGGATGCAAGGGTGGAAGGTGGAAGGGGATGTCTATTTCAGATGACTGTTGTTCCTTCCTTAGTGGTGCAAGTGGAAGAGTCTCAATGGGGGGACTCAGAGGTGGAAGTGATGTGGGATCATGTTTATCCGGGAAATGCTCCTGAGGGATGGTCAGAGGATGTTCAGCATCAGATGCTTTTCCATGGAAGGATTTTCATTTCGGAGATGATGTGTAAATGTGTTCTCCGTGAGTTCCATGGCTCATCTTTAGAAGTACATCATGGGGTCTCAAAGATGTACCAAGGCCTGAGGAGATAGTTTTGGTGGCCCGGGGTAAAGCATATGGTGACAGAGTTTCTAGCAAAGTGCCTCGTGTGTCAGCAATTAAAGGCTGAACACCGTTTTCCTTGTGGGTCGTTACAGTCGTTAGATGTTCTCGAGTGGATGTGGGATGACATCTTGATGGACTTTATCACAGGGCCACTCAGGGCTCAGGGAGGCTATGATTCCATCTGGGTAGTGGTGGATCGATTGACAAAATCAGCACACTTCTTGGAGATTAAGGAGTCGAGCCTGGTGAGAACCTTAGCCCAAAGGTACGTCGATGAGGTGGTGAGTTTTCACGGGTCCTGAGATCTATTGTCTCCGATTGAGACACATGGTTTACCTCATGAGTCTGGAGGGGATTACAGAATGCCTTTGGCACCCATCTATGCCTTAGCACTACTTTCCACCCCCAGACAAATGGGAAAACAGAACCAATGATCCATACGTTGGAAGATATGTTGCGGGCATGTGTTCTGGATTTTGGGGGATCATGGGTACGACACTTTACTCTAGTGGATTTTGCTTATAACAATATCTTCCACTCCACTATTTGTATGACACCATTTCAGGCCTTGTATGGAAGGTCGTTTCATCCAACCGTTTTCTGGACAGAGATTGGGGAAGCAGCTGTTCTTGGGCCAGAAGTGGTGCAGGGCACCACTGAGAAGGTTCAACTCGTGCGTGAGAGGATGAAGGCATCCTAGGACCGGCATAATTTTTATTCCGATCGTAGGAGGAGGCCCTTAGATTTTGAGGTTTGGAATCATGTGTTCTTGATTGTTTCACCTTGACGTGGGCAGCGAAGGTTTGAGAAGGGGAGTAAGCTCTCCCGTAGGTTCATCGGACCTTTCGAGGTGTTTGGACGAGTTGGTGAAGTGGCGTATCAGCTGGCGTTTCCACCTCAGTTGGAGAAAGTTCACAATGTCTTTCACATTTCCTAGCTTCGTCGATATCTACACGATGACTCCCACATCATCGATTGGGGAGAGTTAGATGTCGAAGATGATGTGACCTTCATAGAATGACCAATCAAGATCGAGGATCGTAAGGAGAAAGTGCTTCATGGAAGAACCATCTCCTTGGTTCGTGTTTTGTGGAGGCATGGTGACCTGGAAGAGAACACATGGGGGCGGGAGGCCCAGTTACGCATTCAGTACCCATAGCTGTTTTGACTTACTTGTTGTTTTTGTTCTGATACTTGAGATATTGTACCTTGTGCTTTAATATATGGAATGCTTGATTTTCTTAGATATTAGATGATCTGTTCCCTGTTCTCTGTGTGTGTGTGTGTGTGTACGAATGTGTGATGATGGGAAAACCTGACTGCTAATCAGGACGCATTAATGTGGATGCGATTTAACCCATGCGGGAGAGTCAATGCCGCCCAAAGTAGATAATATCCTGACATGTAGGAGGGGACTCCCTGACTCATGTGTTGGATAGTGTGATCCTTGTGCTTGTTTTGAATGTTTATGGTTGATAACTCTTGGGAGAGTATTCCTGGATGTAGGGGGGTTATGTTCCAGCTTTCGAACAACTCTGGGGTTTGCCATGATAAGTATCTTTATAGGGTGGTTGTTTGGACCCGACTTTTCTCCTTTCTGGGTAGTTCTTATATTCTCGGGGATGATAATAGTTTGAGTAGTATTTGATGTAATGTAACGGGTTTTTGGGTTCCATTCCTTGGTAAAAATTTGATGTTTGAGGTGTTCTGGGTGGTCAGGAAGGCTATCCCAGCTTCTTGGTGACTCCTAGAAGTAGCCTTGGCCTACCGGTATCCTCGACCTACATAGCCTACCGGTGACCTTGGGGCACTGGTAGCCCTCAGCGACCGGTAGCACTCGGCTACCAGTAGCTCTCGGCTACCGGTAGCTCTTGGCTATCGGTGGCTCTCGGCTACTGGGGACTCTCATCTACCGGTTGTTGTCGCCAACCGGTGACTCTCGGCTACTGGTAGCTCTCGTCTATGGGTAGCTGTCACCAACTGGTAGCTCTCAGCTACCGGTAGCTCTCGCCTACCCCCCACAGGTTTTCCAGTTGTGCCTCATTTTTACGTAAATTGGATTTTAAACCATGTTTTGACCCCTTTAAGCCTTTTTTAAAGCCAATTAATGCCCATTAATGACATTTAAATTACATGATTGGTGAGGTACCCACCTTAAATGAAAAACCATGCGGTGTGCATCTGTTTTAACCACCCCGAAAGGCGGGGACCTTTTAAGTTATGTGTGGGGTGGCCCAGCCGCGTCGTCAACCCACGATACCGCTTCTTACACGGTTTCGATTTTTTCTCCATATCGTAACCATCTAGGGGATGCTATATCTCAGTCCTTATAACCTAAAGGCTTCTCTTTCTCCCTGAGTTTCTTTTTCTATCACCCTGCGCTCGGAGTACCCTTCCTCCCGATGAGTTGTAACCCTGTTTCGATGTTTTCCTTGATCGTGTTCCATGGAGTTCCTACTACCCCTGTTTTCTGGTTTCCACGTGACAACTTAACATCGATACTTGATCAATTGGGTAGGGATTTTCTCCTTCATCTCTCATTTCTATGTATCATGAGGGGTGTGCATTCCTTTTTCTCTGTGGAAATTGACGAAACCCAGCTTAATGAAGATAATGAACGGACCTTTAAAGAATGAAGGGGGTGTGATCAATGTCCTGTTGTGCTCTTTTATTGCTGATATGTGTTGTGAATTATAAGGACCTATGCTCACTGAAAATCATAGTCATTGGCGGTATTTCTCTATGCACTAATGAACCTCGATGTTCCTTGATGTTTAAATAACCGTAACATGGAATTGGTTTATTACGTATACTCGGTTAAATAAATTGAAAGCACCAGGATTAACCGTTTTTTGTGATAACCCTGGTTAAAGCGCAATGGAATTGAAACCATAGAGTGTGTTAAATATTTTAAATCTGAAAATACCTGCGTGAGGCTACATTGTGTTGGTGGTAGAGGTTTGGTTTTTTTCCTTCACATGCCTATTACAGGTGACTTTATGGTTTTCTTGGATGGGATCCCCTGTGGTACATTCGCTAGTCATGAATCTGAGGTTGTGGGGGGGAGGGGGGTTACTCTTCATATATCAGGAATTGGGGTGGAATACTCTGTTGTTTAGAAACTATTGGCTTCTGGAGTTTTGGGACATGGGGCTATGTCTCGGGGTTGTTTTGTTTCTAGTACTGTGAGGGATCTCGCTTGATCCATAGTTGTTGTGACTTCACAAGGGAACTGGGTGTGAATGCTTTTTTTACCTGATGTTTTTCCTTTATGCCATTCTTGTTGTTTCATCTGTGAATGTGCCTATTAGATTTCCCAGTAGTGAAGGGATTAACTCATATTGAACTGTTATGAATAATAACTTGAATAAGTTAACTGGGAACTATTTGTTGTGTGCCTGTTTTCTAAGGAAGCAGTGCTTGTGTACCTTCTTGTATCTGTTTGAGGAGTCGTAGTTTGGGCTATGTGTTGGTATATATATATGTATAGTTTTATGTTTTGTGTTTAGTCGCACCCCACCCGCGTTGGGCACTTAGTGTCAGACACCCCATTTCATGGGGAAAGGCGTTTCCCCTGATTTACACTCCTTCATGCTCCCTCTTACCTCGAATGTGATGGCTGGATGTGACATTACACCCAAGATCCTTCAGGTAGGTTTTGTTTGGTGTGTTTTTAGCCCAGGTGTTTTCAGGCAGGGGTTATGGTTGTGGTTTTTTTCCCAGGTGACTTCGGGATGAGGCCTAGGTGTTGTCGGGCAGGGATGGATGGTTGTGAGGCCCAGGTGTGTGCAGGCAGGGATGGATGGTTGTGAGGCCCAAGTGTGTGCGGGCAGGAAGAGCGTGGTAATGTCAGGACATTTTCCATTAGGGATGAGCATCTAGCTAGTGGGGGAAATGGTGGTGCGGGGTACCCAAATGTTTTGTTCTTTTACTATTACCTTAATGCTTGTGTTGTTTGGTGAGCGTGGCTGGTGAGGTGGTATGGATAGATTCCTTGATAGATTTTGGTTTCTCTACTTCTCACGGGACATTAGTGTGTCTCCCCACTTGTGCATGAGAGCTATAGGTTTTTTCTACTGAGTATGCTTTGTATCCTCACCCTACATTTACTTTCAGGTTGTCAGGAGTAATTTGGAGGTCGTGAGAGACCTTACTAGTCTGGACGTTGGAGTTGCTGTCGGTCGTTGTTGTTTTCTGCTTCTCCTTTTCTTTTCCTGTTGGTTTGTACTTTGGAGTTCTTATACCTTGTTTAGTTTTATTATTATAACATGCATGTAGTTTGGTTTCTTTTGAGTTTTCTATACTTGGTGGTGTTTGGTTTTGACTCACTCTTTCTCCCAATATTGGTTAACTAAAAAATGGTAATGCCTCCCATATTGTGAAAATGTTACTCCCCTTGTGCTAGTCGCCACTCCGGGGCCTACTGGAGGCGGGAGTCGAGGGTCATTATCTGGTCTTTGACTTGAAGAAGGAAGGGAGGGGGCCTTTTCCACCCCTTCCATCATCTTTCCGAAGGTGGGTCATGACAGCTGACCATTCAACATGTTCAAAAAGTGGGGCCTGACTCAAAATTTCATCTTTTAGATTTCAGGAACATTAGCCTAGGAAAGTAGGCGAGCCATGGGCCAAGCGTCCATACTTTTTAGGGGTTCTTTTAGTTGTGAAATAGTATGAGGGTCTGAATAAAGGACATGAAAATCGTAGAGGGTGGAGTTATGGGTTGTTCAAATAGATTAAAAAACTCTTGAAATTACACCACCATGTTGAAAACACATCAGGTGGGTGCATCGGCATGATCAGGGATCAAACTTACGTCCAAACAGGACCTCTTTTGTGAGGGCCTAAGATGAATTGTGGTTTAATTTCACGTCAAGGAGGAAAATAAATCCTAGGTTGGGCCCAAGGAATCTTTCCAGGGTATCTCTACATACCCCATAAGGATAGGAATCATGCCAAATGTAGTTCTCAATCACAGCATGGTCAGAGACCAATGCTGGTAGGGGGACTCCTCTTTGGCGAGGATGCTGACGCATCCCAGAGTTAACATGGGGCATCTTGAACTGGTTCATGGTAGAACTGTAGTTTATTTACATGCTTCGAGGACAAGTGTACTCGTGCAGTTTAACGTCCTATGGTAGAATGGGGAGTGAAAGGGTAGATATCAAGAAGGAATTTTGTGATGTGATAGCTATAAACCCGACGTAAATGAGGATGGTAGGAGTCTGCACCCCACCATATATCCCTAGGGGATGTTTTTTAGGTCAAGGGAACAAAAGTGAAAGTTATATTGGGCCTGAGGAAAAGTGTTCAGGAATTTCTATGTATCCCATCAGAATGATAATCAAGCCTCACATAGTTCTGGGATCACAATTTAATGTCATGCAGGACCAAAAGCCCGTGTGGAACAGCTGCACCAGAACACATCCCAACAAAACTACTAAGCCCACTTGAATCATGATCGATGTGGGAAACAAGTAGTAGTGGTGATAATTTCTTAGTACAAGGAGGAACACATTAGAGGTAGTGGAATGATAGGTTAATGACATCCCAAACTTATTGACCATCCTGATTAACACACATAGATGCACGAAGGTGTAAAACTAAGTGTGATGGAATTACACATGAATATATGGGAGTGGAATGATATGATTCATGGTGCCTAAGATATGGATCACAAATATGGTGGTGTTATGATAAGGGATAAATTTTGACCATGTTTGAAACATACTATCAGTGTCTCATTAGCCTATAATGGTGGAAAACAAATGACGGTTGACCGTTGACCATGTTCGAAACACAGGACTTGTCGCAAATGTTGTCTGAGGTCTTCAGGGTCATTGTACCAAGATGGTAGGTGATCCAATGTGTCATGAGACCCGACTTTAAAAGGGTTCCCCTTATAACATGGAAGAATATGGGGATCCAAATAAAGGGCTCATGAAGTCACGTTGTGAAACGAGAGAATGTCCATGTTAAAATTCCACACTTTGGGCTCTTTGTCATAATGAATTTGAGTATGAAAATAAGACGTGTTAGATAGAGGGAGAATAATCCCATTCCAAGGGAAAAACCTTTGGGTTTCATGCTCTTAGATTAAGTTCATAAAGTGGACCCTTAATAGGGGTTCCAATTTAATGAAATGATTGTAGGGTGGTGAATTAGTCAAACCTGATGTGTAGTTACCATTAGGATATCTTAGTTTAGGGTCATAGAACTAACACCAAGCTAGGAAAAGACAAAGAAGAAACATTTTTCGGTTTCCACAAAACCTGACATGAATGAGAACCCAATATGTGCTCACCACACCACAAAATTCCAAAGGATTTCGGGCCAAGGGGTCGACAAATGTGCAGGATTTATGATTCCTATAGTTGGAACTACAAAAAAAATGCATGGGCATTCCTACGTATCCCATGAAGATGGGATTCATGCCACATGTAGTTTTAGGAGTGTCATTTAGTTTTAAGTATTGCGACAATGACATAGAGATATATTAGTTTAAGGTCATAGATATCGAACCATACATAAAAAGTAGGTAGAGAGACACGTGGTGTGGTAATTGAAAAACACGATGTGAATGAGGATGGTAGGAGTACATATCACACCATGTGTTTCTGAGGATGTTTTAGGTCAAGGGACTAAAAGAAAAAGTTGGGTTGAGTCCAAGGAAAAGTAGCTGACCATTTCTACATACCACCTTATGATGGGGTTCAAGCCATACATAGTTCTAAAATCATCATGGTAGGATACCAATTCCAGGTACAATACTGTCATGCAAGTCTATCCCACGAACCAAAAGAAGCGACATTTGATAGATGCTGTTTGTTTTTAAGGATTGATGTGTGTGTGTGTTGATTTTTTATTATGATGAAACAAACCTATAATGAATAATCCAAGTGTCTCTATAGGAATTAATCCATATATAAGACTTTACAAATGGTATGGTGGATGATTGACACCAAACATGTTGTCCCCTCTAATGAGGAAATCACAAAGCAGTGTCATTTTTCATTGTGAGTCTAGGATGTTAATGTCATTGTTTAGGGTTATATGATAGGACCACCCCTTTCATTTTAGCATCTTAAAAAAAGACGTAATAGTTTGAAGTCATGTGTGACTAGGTAGCATAGTTTAAAGTCATATGAGTTGGACACATACAGATTAAATGAGGTTTTAGGGGTGGGGGGGATGTGCATGTCGTGATAAAGCATACCTGACGTGAATGAGAATGAGTTCCACACCACACCATCCACAATTACGGGTAAAGGACCTCTAGAAAAGGGTCTACAAAAAAGTTAGAAAATATGGGGATGGACCTGCAGACGAAATTTCAATGAGTTCCTACATATCCCATGAGGATGGGAATCAATCCATACGTTGTTATGAGGGTGTTGTTTAACATCTTTCAAGAATGATGTAAAGATATCATAGTTTACGGACTTAGAGATCAGATCATAGAAAAGAGAGAATCATCCAAATGGGCGCAAACCTCAAACATATCCCTAAGCCCACGTGAGATATGCTCGATGTGGGGAAAAAGGGTGGAGAAGGTCTTTTCAACACATGAAATACATGCAAATGGGAAATCAATGTGGAGCCCCGGACGCAACCTCACTATGACTTTGTCCTCCTAACATGCCAATGCACACTGAGGAGTAGTACCAAGAGAGTCAAAATTCCACCTGGACATAATGGAGTGGAAAAGTATTTGAATCATGCAACTGGCATTTAAGGATTGATGGGGTTGTGTGACGATGGATTATAATCGTTGACTATGTTCAAAACAAAACATCCATATCGTGTGACGTGAAATGGGAGCAACAAATGAGTGCCGACCGCTGACTATATACACAATGTGGGACTTATATCAAATTGTTATCTAGAATCCTTGGGGATGTTGGCCCGAGATAGTATGATAGCCCGAGGGAATAATATCCATTCTGTTTGGGGGTCCTGTTGTATTTGGAAGATGATGGAAGCCCCAAATGTAGGGGAACATGAAGCATTAAAATGGGTGACAACATGTCTACGTAGAATCCAACACACTCGATCATAAACCAGAGTGTTCCTAGACACATTGGTAAAATGCCAAAGAGGGACTAGGGGCCAATTCAAGAGAAACTCACTAGAAAATATGAGTTTGGAACAAGGGGATGGAGAGATCTCATGAGAAATTTCTATGTGGAGTGGTTGTTATAAACCCAATGTGAATGTGGACATAAGTCTATACCACAATGTATGCCCTTCTCATGGAAGAACTCAAACCACTGGGATAGGAAGATAAAGAGGTTTCTAATAAATGGGGTTGGACCAGAAGTCTAAATGGTTAGGCAGTCCTATATATCCCATAAGTATTGGAATCAATCCACACATATTTCTAGAGGATGTTGTGTAGTTTTATGTCATGTGGAAAGGATGGAGATAGGGTAAATTTATCTCAATGAGGGACGTGTATGGAACAGTGAGTAACCCGATGTGAATGAGAAAAAAATCCCTTAACACAATGTATAGTCCCAAATGAAAACTTGGACCAGGGGGGGCGAAAATTTTGAGGGATCTAGGATGGGAAGTCACAACCAGTTCTCATTTTAACATCTTGCGGTGAGGACGATGGTGAACTTAATTTATGGTCATTAGGATCATATTTCATGTGCAATTTAACATCATCCCGGACAATGAAAGAGGTGGATATATCTAGGGAGAGGGATACATGGTGCAGTCATTATGAACATGATGTGAATGAAGGAAAAATCTTGCACCAAACCATGTTTTTTGACCTAATGGGTGATTCTGAAGTTTGGGGATAGGCCTCTCGATGAAATATTTGGGTGGTCCTACATATTACATGAGGATGGGAATCAAGCTATTCATAGTTCTTGAAGATTCCATTCATTTTTTCATTGTGCTGTGAGAATGTGGGAGGATATAAGAACTAAGGGGGGTGTATGGTGTGATTATCATAATCCTTACATGAGTGGGGAAAAGAACCCTACACGACGCCATGTGGGAACTTCTAAGGAAACTATACCTAGGGGGATAGTCAAAGAGAAGAGTTTAGGGGATGGACTCAAGACAAGACGTCGGAGCATTCCAACATATCCTATGAGTATGGGAATCAAGACATACATAGTTCTAGAAGCTACCATGCAGTATGATCTCATGCATTGAGGATGTGGGAGGATATAATAACAAGAAGGGGTTCATAGTGCGATTAACGTAATCCTAAAATTAGTGAGGCCAAAGAAGCCAACACTACACCATGTGGGCTCATCCAAGGAAGCTATACCTAGGGGTAGTTAGAGAAAATATTTTTTAGTATAGACTCAAGAAATGGTGTCTGAGAGTTCCTACATATCCCATGAGGATGGGAATTAAGTCATACATAGTGAAAGAAGGTGTCATGCTGTTTAACGTCATGCAGTGAGGATGTGGGTAAGGAAACATCTTTGTTTAAGGTCATATAGCTCGGACTATAATGGTATATCTTTCACTCACAGTTTAACATCATGTAGGATTAGTGATGAGTAGTTTTACATCCTTCAGATTAGAAAAATCACATTTTTAATGTCATGTGATGAAGATGGAATATTTTAAGTTCATGTGGGACCTGATACAGTTTAACGTCATGTGGGGTGACATAAAATTTAATGTCATGTGGGTATACAAAGTAGTTTAATGTCATTTGGGATGTAACATTTTAAGGTCATGTAGTACTAGGTGCTCAGGAAAAGTATTTCTTGAGAAATTTGGCATTGGTGGGAGGAGTTATACGCTCACAAAATCTCTTGTTGAAAGATTTGGATATCTTATTCTGGTGCCTTTCTAGATTGTACAGGTTTTGAATTATATTCTCTTTGAGAACTTCCAATCTAGATATATGGATTTCAGCTACCTTATCTGGTGCTTGTTAGTCATAGACAATTATTCTTAATGAATGAAATCGATTCATGATGGGCAGGACAACGTCCATTCCATACACCGGGGAATATGGTGTCTCCTGTGTGAAATTGTGAGTCATTGCCCGATGGGCCCAGAGGTCATTGGGGAGTTTGTCAGGACAAATCTTCTTGGTCTAACCGAACATTTTCTACAGGATTTTATATAGGGTTATTTTGAACACCTTGACCATCCCATTTTCTTACACGTGATAGAGGATGGTATGGTTAGAACGAATGTTGTACTTGGCGTACAATTTATTCAACTCGGCTACCCAGAAGTTGGTTCTGTTATCGGTGAGGATTATTTGAGGGACTACAAATTTGTAGATTATGTTGGAGATCACAAATTAAACAATATAATAGGCCTAAAATTCTTTGATCAGAATTTTCATCTTCCCACTTAGAAAAGAAACTTGTAGCGGTCAACATGAACCTACACTGGCGATCTGTCACTGGTGTATATGTTCACATGACATCAAGTCCCCAAACCACAATGGGACAAACGTACTTGGTAGTGTAGAGAGGATTAAGTGTCTAAAGCACAAAGTTAGCATTAATTTGGCAAGCATTTCACCACTTGGCAGATTTGATGCAGTCACAGATCATGGAGGGCCAAAAATACCCTAATCTTTAAATCTGCTGAGATAATTTCAGCCCAGTCTGATGAGCCCAACGATAACCATCATGAAAATCCTTCATGAAATGAGAAATCTCAAATGCTTGAATGAAACAGAGGAGAAACCCATCAAACACACACTTGTAGAGGATCTTCTCAAGGCTAGGACTACTCTGGACGGTAAACAACAATGTGCGTCGTTGGATTTCCTCGCACTCGGCTCGATCTGCTTAGAGATCACTATACTAGAGGTAATAGATAAAGGGGGTCCTCTAATTGGGTGTTACTTCCCACACTTCATCAGGGGATCCTGAGGGTCCCTATGTGGATGTGTCGGTGGTATAGTGGATTACCTAGGGATATCATTTTCGTCTGGAGTGATAGGGGTGATGAATCTCCGGTGTGCCATATAGACAATTAAATCATCCTAATTAGGATTTTCAAGATATGTAGCTAGGTTTTCCAAGGCGTCGGCTCAACCATTATGGGATAAAGATACATGGGTAGCTTTTGGCAGAGATTTGAACTGGTCCATCGGTTTGCCAGTACATTCCAACAGTTGTACGAGATCTCGCTTCCTAACAACATAGTCACCATTGATCTATTTGATGACTAGTTCAGAGTCCCCTTTCACATGCTGGTGGGGAACGTCAATCTCAAGGGCCAAATCGAGGATAGTAATGAGGGCATGATACTATACTTCATTGTAGTTATATCCTTCTAATAACAGAAATTAATATGGACGAAAAACATGTTCTAGCGTAATAATGACGATACCCATTCCTACTCTATTGAGTTAGGGGTCAATGATCCCTCTGCCGGTAGGACTCCAAAAAGCACCATCAAAGTGTATTTTCCAACACCGAATGGATTGGTCTACTAATAGGATTCCCTCATTTTGAAAATCAAGGTCCAAAGGCTAGTCTGTGGGATCTGGATGGGCAGAAAGGAAGTCTTCCAATGCTTTCCCTTTAATTTCTTTCTGGGGGACAAATCTGATGTCGAACTACTAGAGGACCATAGTCCACCATGCTAGAAGTCCTGTCAATATGGGGTGGTTCAGGATGTAATTCAATGGATCAACTCAAGACACCAGTTGTGTCTCATGGTGTTGTAAGTAATGTCACAATTTATGCACTGCATATACCAGCACAAAAGTAGCTCTTCTCGATAGGGGAGTATCTGCTCTCTATATCATGGAGAATTCGGCTGAGATCGCAGTCATTGTTCTCCATTCTCTCATTGTTCATCTGGGTGAGAAGGGCGCCGAGAGATCATTCTAGGGAAGTCACATAATGGACCAATGGATTTCTAGATATGGGTGGCAACAACACCAGAGGATGTATCATATACTACTTTATTTCTTAAAATGTTGTCTAAAATTCTTCATCCCACTGATAGATAGTGTCTTTCTTTATGAACTGAGAAAAGGGATTACACTTTTCAGCTAAATTATAAATGAATTGGCGTATGTAATACATGTTTCCTTGAATGAATCACAACTCCCAAATATTTCATGGAGGATAAATCTGGCTAATGGACTTGATCTTCTTCATAATTGATCTTGTATCCTCTATATCTAAAAATGAAGCCGAGAAACTTTCTGTATGTGACCCTGAAGGCACACTTAAATGTCTCATCGATCTGATTAAATATGTGATGCATGGCATGATAATAGGTGGCACCTACATTATTTATACCGAAAGGCATTACATGGTAGAAGAAAGTACCTTGTGGTGCCCTGAAGGCTTTGGAATATTCATCCTCAAGATCCATTCATATCTTCTTATACCAAAAATCCCCATCAACGAATGATAGGGCATGGATCCCAGAAGTGGAATCAATCAACAGTTCTTTAATGGGAAGAGGAAAATCATCCTTCAGATAGTGACAGTTGAGATCCTGGAAGTTGATGGAGACTCTGATTTATTGGTTCTTCTTTCTAAAGGGAATAATCTTGGATAAAAATTTGATGAATTTTACTTCATTAACAAAATTGGAATTGATGATCTTATCAACCTCAGCTTCGACCATTGCACCGTGATAAGGGTGCATCTTTTTGGGAGGCAGTTTGAACCCACGGTGATTTTTCAGAAGATCGAGGCTGTGTACAATGACCTGAGGATTAATTCCTAGAACTTTTTCATAAAATTAGGAAAATACATCATGGTTATACTTCAGGAAGTCCATGTAATTCTGTTGCTCATCAACATGCATAGCTGCACTGATCAATACATATTTTGGGTCTGTCTTACTACTGAGGTTCACTTGTACCAATTCACCAACCATGGCAGAGACACCATCTTTCAAATCAGAACAAGCATCCTATAAATCCTCGTCTTCACTTATGGAGGAGGGATCCTCATTGGGAGGAAATTCTTCTGATTCAACAGGTCCTAATGGGAAGATGGTGCCAGCCTGAGTGGTGGTGGTCACTACATTGGGGGACTCATGTGCTGTCGAAATCGTAACAATGAAGGTTGAAAACCTGGTTTCATATGTTCTTCTGCCCAAGGGGCCATGCTTAATGATATCTAAGTAATAGTTACATGTTGTATTCTGTCGTTTTATCCTAGCACGGAAGAACAATAAAGTATGGTGTATTTCCATTTCCATGGGGCAGACATCTGATACATTATGGGGGTATGGGCTCTAGGATCACCCGAGCCTAATTTGTGTAGGAATACGAGGTGATCATTTGGTGTATCATATAATTGGGAATGTTCTCCCCCCTAATTCCATAAAAAATTAAGCATTTCCCATATCCAGGGTTGTATCCTTTGATTGGTGTATCGAAAATATGTAAGCATCATCCAGGTCTGTCCAGGGGTCGGTCGCAGTTGTAGTGTGTTCAACCTCATTAGCCTGAATATGTTTGTCCTTTCTCTTGTAATAATCGGCATCTAGGTAGTGGGAGTCACGGGATGAAAAGGGTGATGCATCACCTTGGATAATTCCCACATGACCATTAATAGAGTATTTAAAACACCTGTGATATGATGAAGGGACCACCGCGTGTAGGTGAAGCCACGACCTACCCATCAACACATTTTAGGTGGTGTCCTAGGAGACAACCATGAACTCATTACTAGATACTAGACCACTGAATTGGGTCTTCTAGAAGATATTTCTGACTGGTGTCTGTTCTTTCCTATCATAACCTAGAACTTTCAGGTTATAGGGATTCAGGTCATCCTCTAGCAGTCCAATTTTTCGGAGTATCCGGGTCGAGATTAGGTGGATCCCAGAGCCTGTGTTGACCAAAAAGTGATGAATCTCCACTCCATTGAAGTGTCTAGTGATATAAAGTGGGTGAATGTGCCCTGTTATGGGAGAAACTTCATATTCTCCACAGAAATAGATAATTATTGGGCATTAAGAATTCTCAACTGCCTCTATATGGAAGGTTTCTGCAGTTTCAACCTCTATCTTGAAGTGAAGGGGGATTATTAAAGCTTCGGAAAGGTCTTCACGCATATGCACTAATAGGAGAAGGGACTCAAGGATAGATAGCCTCACAATAATCTTGGATATATGTTATGGATATCATACTTCCATGAAATGCATGAAATTTTGCTTATAGGAGGTCATTCTATGGAAAGTGGTATGACGGGCCCTTCTAGATGAAATGGCAGCTGACTGGTGCTGGGAATGTCCTACTTCTCGCTGGTTGAAACTCATGGACTGTCTACTAGATGTGGCTCATATGAATGCAAACTGTTCATAACAGAGCATGGCTAATCATGGTGAGACCGGTGTGGATCTTCTTGATCAAGTAACACAAACGAACTTGAAGGCGGACCTGATGTCACAAGATAAGAAGGTTGTGCATAAAAATCTCTGCACTGGGACTGCTGTACGGTTTCGGTGGCATGAACACAATTGGCAGTAATTACTAACCAAGACACTCTAACGACCCATATAGCCCTGACCTCGTCGACACTGGCAATAGATGAGGATGTTGGGAGGATTCGTCTTGTGCTCCTCTCCGTAAAAAATCATGTTGGTATTTACCAGCTCCACAATGTTAACCAAGGATCACCCTTGATCATCACCTAAATAATCCTCCACTACTGGATAGATTCTAGGGGGGGAATTTCCATCTCTGGGGTCATGAAATCACCAAGATTACTGGATGATGATGGCATCGGTGGGGGACTATGTTTTCCCTTGTGTCACTGATGCTTGCTCTTTCGGGAAGAGTAAGGATAAGATGTTGATGCAGAAGTACTGTTTGTGGGTGATGCAGAGTCTCCTAAAGGCTCGGGTTGATTTAGACGTGCATGGAAAACACCATGGGCGTGGGAAACTATCTTACGAGCCACCAAGTTGTCATACTTCTGGGACCTGTGGTTAATGACCTGATCCCACTCACCTTCATTGGCATTGTTGTTATCTAGCTTCATGAATACACATTCCACTCAGGTCAGTGTTGGGCTTAACCTGAATATTTTTTTATTAACCTGGTATTGAATCCATTCTTTAAAAAAATATCATTTTTTGGGTGTTCCCTAGGATCTGGTGATAGGGGCAGTAATTTGGGCAATCAGTGAGATCTGCCTATTCGGGCCCCCTGCATTCAGTAAAACGTAGAAGTCCCTATTCTGAGGTTCTTCAGAAATAACATGGGACCTGAGCCTCATTGAATGAGTATGTCCAGTTTCTACTATCTAGGAAGGGGGATCTGGGAGCCCGGCCCTGATGAGGGGATGGAGGAGCCTGTCGATGATGTGGATCCTAGTTATCTCTCTAGGGTGGTGGCATCGTGTTACGCGGAGGCACATGCCAATTATGAAGTTTCTACTACTGGGCTGAAGGCTGTGCGTGAGGTGGAGGGCCCGTAGGTGGTTTGTGAGGTGGATTAACTAGTAATAAATCCAATTTTTTGGGGCCTCTACTTATTCCGCCAAGGTGGGATCATCCTTAGTGTCCCTTCTTGTGGGAATTGCAGGAGGCAATTGACGTGACTTCATGGCCTACTGTAAGGCTTCCTCTAGGTGATAAGCCTGATCAAAGAAGTCTTAGAATCCATTGATGTAATTCATAGTAATGAGAGAGGGGACCAGTTTGGTCTTGACATTCCCCACACATATTTTCAGCAATTGTTCCTAAGTCAACGACATTTCCAAGGAGTAGGTGATACCTTTCCACCGGGTGAAAAATTTTACGATGTGCTTGCCAGGCCTCTGCTTACACATGAATATTTCTTCAATAATATTATTCCAGGTGGTAGAGTTGAACTGGTAAAGGAACTATCGGCGAAGATCTTCCCAACTGGCAACTGACCCAATGGGTAGATTGTTGAACCGGACAAACGTAGGCCCTTACAATGTTTGTTCGAAACATCAGAGTTTGGCAGCCTTCTGCTACACCAAAGATCCCAGCATGGGTCCACACCTTGAGATGAAGTGGTTTAGATGTTGCAGCGGGTCACCCATCCCATTAAAGGGGGAGATGGTGGGATTTAAGAAACCTGAGGGTGTTGGGAGATTGTCAAACCATGCCGGATATGGATTTCCATTAGGTGGGGTTTCCAAATTTTGTGTTTCCAAATCCTTGAGGATAGAAAAGAGAGGCACCATCGAATCATCTGGGCAGGGTTTCCTATCTTGATGAGGATCCCTAGCCACCAGTGCATTGTTAGGTTCTTCAACATGATAAGCAGGTATGATGGCTCGTGGAGCGGCTGCTGGGATGACTAGCGGAGTGGCTGGGGGAACCTGAGTTGGGTCCTGAAGATTATCACACCAATCAGGTTGATTTGGAAACACATCCCATGCCAACTTTCCATAAGTTCTAGCCTCAATCCTGTCTACATGGGCTGGATGGTCAGGGTCAACTATAGGAAATTCATAGGGATACCTCTATACCTACCCTTAATGCCTTGGCTGTGGATCACCATAGTCTTCTCACCACTCTACAGCACATTTAGCAAGCAGTTCATCAACCATATTCTTGTTATCTGTGATCTGTTGATGAAATGTGGATTTTTTGTGATCATCCTCCTTCTTCTACACTGATCTAGATGGATCAGAGGGTTTGACGGCTCTTAGGTTCTCTTCTCCCTCATTGGGATTCCAAATGAGGAATAATGCCTTAATGGGAATGAGAAGACCTAATAGATTTCTCTGCTAGTGAGTAACCCTTCCCAACGGATCCAATAGTTTTGGAACCCCCCCCCCCTGGGGTATGTTCTCAACAAAGAGAACTAAATCGTTCTCCCCCTCTAATATATCGACCATGTTAACCACGACTCTACATGGAGGTATATCCTCAATATCGCCTGGAATGCCAGGATGGAACCATATAGACCTGAAATTTAGGGTATCATATTTCCCCTAACCATAGACCTAAACATAGGGGTAGCCTCCATGATAATTATATGGAGAAATTTAAACCTTTGAATGCATTATTGTTGGAGGGTCCGGTAGTGATTGCGAGACTCAGGGTGGTGAGTCATAGGGAGTGTAGCCAAGTTGACCATACAGAATTGTTGGCCGATTTCCTCAATGTGTGTCGGACTCTAGGGATAAAACACTCACTGATAATGCAGATAGAAGTGAATCACACATAGGGTTTGGTGAAATAATGTGACTTCCTCCAATTTAAGTGATCCTGGTGCACTGAGGTTCGTGGTCACAGTCTGCCTGAACATTTATATGAAATGATCCACTGCAAGGATTTCTCAAAACCTCATTGGACTAAACTCTGGATCTAGCCCTCGGTTACCCCACTCATCAAATGAGGGAGGCTGGGGGACTGGTAGCAGCACTGAAGTAGACTTTTGAGATGGTATACTAGCAGGTGGAAAATATGGCAAATGAGATGACAATCAGCCACATCTGGGGTTGTCCTATGATGAATGTGATGACTGATCCACTACATCTTGATTAGATGGGATTATGACCATGGCTTCCAGTGCAGGGGCTACGGTCACTGAGGGTGGTTTATGCTGTTTTTAATCCTTTACTGGTCCCCAGAATAACTCTCCATGATCTCTAGTTGAGGTAGATAATGACCCTATTGACAATAGGAAGGATTCCATGTCTATACCCTATAAAGGGAATAAATATTCCTCCTCCTAGATGTATCTTTAGAGGGAAGTGGGAATCTGGTAGACCTCACATTCCAGAAGGATGAGGATGATATGTTTAATTCTCTCCCCAACCCTCGACACCGAGGATCTATGTGAGGTTTCCATTATCGAATTTAATTTTGCCTTAGAATCTGAGAAGCAAACAAACTTAATTTTAGTCTGAATCTTCCATGTATTCTTCTTATAGCATCAAAAACCTTCCCTCCTACCCCAGGATGGCCCTTTGGGATGGGGTATATTTTTGGATCGAGGTGTAACTTTGGCCAAAATGAGGTTGGGGTGGAGAGGACATCTGCCAGGGTGAGCTGGGGTGCGTAGAGCACCTAGATAGATTTCAAAGGGAACACAGGGACGACTTCTATGTCCACTGGCTGACGTGTGGAGGGAATCTCCGTGGGAAGTTCTGGTGTGGGTAGAACCTACACTAGATCTGATGGGATCATGGGTAGGGCCTCCATGATTATTTCCTTTGGCAGTGTCGGTTCAATGAGGGTCCTCGTACTGGTCAAGATGAACATGGGTAGGACCTCCATGTTGGGATCCCATGAAGAGAGGGAAAACACCACTTCTCTAATTTCTGGGATGAGGAGGACCTTCTTCGATTACTACAAGGACATGGGGAATACACCCATGCTGATGGTGGACTAGAAATGTTTCATCTTCACACCGATGACTTATGACAGGAGGAATGGCTCCATACCTGAGGTCATGGGTGCAGAATAGGCTTCTATACTGAGTGTCACTACTGTGGGGTGGACCTTCACTCGGATTGAAGGCTGTATAGGGAGGACCACCATGATGAACTTGGGAGTGGGGAGCACTTTAACTCCCATTGGTGATGGTATAGGGATTACCTCAGCACTGGATATCATTTCCACGAGTTAGCCTGCAAAGGATGCTACCTGTGTCAGCGACTTGGAGAGTCGGCCTAGCCTGCCTGTGGGGTGATCAGGGCCTTGATCCGAGATGGGTGTATGAGTGAACCTTATCAGCATAAATAAGGGATTTATGTTATGTATCAGGAGTGTAATGGTCCATGGTTGGTGTTGATGTTTATTCCCCTCGGCATGCATCCTCCTCAGCCTGTGGCCGATGCTGGGGTTAGGTTAATCAGACTCAGGCTGATGGCACAGGTGCATAGCTCAACTGCTCCTCTGCTTATGGGGATGGGTGGCAGCATTGATGTGGACCAATGGGAGACCTCCTTGGGATCCCCTAGAATGGGATTTAAGATGGGATGGCCCGACCCTCCCTCACTTCATTGGTGTATGGGAGGGAGTCATCAAAGTGTTATGGGGAGAGGCTCCCAAAATTATTATATGTCAGAGTGGGCAGAAGTGTCTCCCTACTCGTCCCTTGGGGCAGTGGTTGTGATGAGGTGTAGAATCCTCTAAGTCTTGATTATTTATATCCCATGTTGGGATAATCCCCTCATTCTCGTATTTTCGAACGAGGTCAGTAATTACCCTTCTCTGAATAAATTCAAATGGGGGTTGGGGAGTGGGCATCCCATAGCTGTGGACGTAGAGGCCTCCCTGGAAGGGATGAGACCACGCAAGATTGATGCATTGTCATTGCCCCTTCACTAGCGTTGGTATGCAGGAAGTGATCGATTTCCCTTTAAAGAACCTTGGGTCCTGAAAAGTAGGATTATTTAACCATTTGTGCTAAAGAAGGAAAGAAACATCCAATACCCCAATTTCATTCCATATTCCATGGTTGGTAAGAAGGATCCACACTAAAAACATAGTAGACCGAGATGTACAATGTTCAACTGCCCCAATTTCTGGTGATTTTCATGCTAGGCCCATTATTTTCTTGGTCGGACCTGGTGCTGGATTCGTGGATCTACTGACACAATAATCCACTGATGTCTCAAACACTACTAATCTCCACTTTGAGGAGATTAATTTCTTGTCGGGTCCACCATTTCTATTTTTGGAGCTTTCCTCAGGGAGCACATCTGTCTATTTTGGAGGACGCACAGTTTTATCTCTGTATTCCCACATTATAAAGTTGGGTAGCATCTATTTCTTATTCAGGGATGTTTTCTCCATGAATGAAATGAGATGATGGGATTTCGGTTCCACTTTCTAGGGATTCTTCCTCAGAACACGTCGTCTTGTCCAGGTCTCCCTCATAAACATAAGACATTATTCATGAAACACTTCCCAGTTCCATGTCTTCATGGATGCCGGTTAATTACCCTACTTCTTTCAGGACATTCCATGGGGTCAATTCAGAGCAGTAACCTTCAGTTAGGGAAGTAATCATATTGGACATTGCTGGCGTGTCTTGACCCTAGAATACTTATTCACCAAGGTATCTTCCCCTTATTATAGGGAATATTTAGGGTGTAGAATCATGGGGCATCCTACACCGAATATAGGTAATCCTATTCCATAAGAATGTTTCAGATGTTTTTCATAGCTTCTTATGTTTAACATAGGGTATGCCGCGAGTTTAGCATCTAGCAGAGACAGACCGGACTGATCAGAACACTCACATAAGTGGATCAGATGGGTGAAACCCCTAGAGTTAACACTGATGATGGCGATACTGCATGGTTAGTTACCCCATTACTACAAGGAGTAATGAGAATGTGGGTTACATGACCTCACTAGGATGTGGAGACCCGGGTAAGAATCAAGATGGATGATTGAGAGTTGAATAATGTAGATGGAGAATGATATAGAACCAACATGAGGAAAATGGTGATGTAGGTATTGAGACTCAGAGAGTCTTCCTACGTATCCCAGTGGAATGGAATCAAAGTCCACGTAGTTCGGTAGGGTGATGGGACACCTGAGGAGGCGTCCTGTGAGAATGGACACATGGATGAGATCCAGAGGAACTAGAACCCTCAGGTGGTGGAATGACCTTTCTGAAACACATAAGCTAAAGAGAGAGTCCATAATGGGACATGGGTGATGGGCATGAACTGTAGGGAGGATTCCTATGTATCCTCAAGGAAGGTAATCAATGTTCAAGTAGATCAAAATGGGGGTATAGAATCAGGGTGTACACATAATAAAATGACCCAACTGTATACTGGGGCTTACGCATGGTTAGCATCTCGGGTTGGTCTGATGCTCGCAGGTGGACCTGAGATGTGGGCCCCAATGAAGGTGACTGCAACATCTAACCATCAATTGAGGACTATAATGGCTTACTGCTTGATGGGGTTATAGTGGATTTCCAATGGTTGGGGATCACAATGTCTTACCGTCGATTGGGGAACACAACTGCTTACCGTCTATTGGGGTGGACCTCAAGAAGGATTCTTACGTACCTTGCCTGGGAGACAAGGTTCAAAGCCAACATAGTTCAAATGGGTACAGTTTCACATCTTGTGGGATGAAAAGGTGTGTACAGTTTAATGTTATGCAGGATAAGGATGGACCTACATGAAGTGGTCATGACCAATGAGTGTGGGTCTTGATCCTCAGGGAGGCTTCCTATATACCCTTGTTTCCTATGGAATTGGGGATGACCTCATTGATTGAAGGTTCAAACATTCCAATCGGTTTCTAATAGGTTTTTTCATAGAACCGGAAACATCCAATGATTCCATATCCATTTGGAACAACTTTCCAAAGGTAGGTGCTCATTAGTTGTGGACTGATGAGGCTTAGGAATTTGCATTGGTCGAGAGGATGGGAGGTCGGACTCATCACTCCTTTTTGAGGGAAATTATTGTCTACTCCGGGACTCTCTTTATAGATTTAAGTTATGTTCATGAATCCTTATTACATTACCAAGTATAAAATGAGATTTCCTTTATATCTGACAATCAATGATTGATAAGTAGGAAATTTAGAGAATCTTTTATATGTATTCGAGGTTCATCATTGATAGAGAATCATCTGTATTTGTTAGAGATTCTTAGTCAATGGTATACTTCAATACATAAAAGTCTCTTGGTCATTATGATGACTATACTGGTTTTAAATCCACTCAGTGGGGCACTTGAAGTTTATTGTCATTCAGAAAGGACATGGATTATTTCAGATTTGGGATCGTACCCACTAATGGGCTACCTACGTATCCTTTGTTTTGGAAAAGGAATCAGAACCCATGTAGTTAGAGTAAGGGAGTATGATGTTTATGCATGATTTATGGCTCAAAGAAATATTTCATGATTACTTTTACACTCTAAGCTCACGTGAGTCATTCTCGGTGTGAGAAATAAGAGGTATTGGTGAAACCAGAAAATTGTGCCACGAGAGATGCAATGATGTGGGGCTTATGTATGTATGACTGCCCAAAATAGTTGAGGATTAAGATTTACTTTAGGGAAGAAATACAGGAACAAGGTTTATAAAGGTATATGTACTTCATGAATATTTGGGTACTCTAACATGGTGCTTACTCCTGAGGAAGATGCCCAAATTAGTAGGGGACCCATGATCGGGTTTTACTCCTGAGAAGGAATCCCAGATCAAAAGGAAATTATGATTAGTAAAGAGGAATTAAGACTGGGGATTACTCCTGAGGAGGAAGCCCAGGTTAAGGGACTTTTAGACTGGGGCTTATACTTAAAGATGAAACCCTGGTTAAGAGAACCATGGTTGGGTCTTACTCCTGAGGAGGATGCCCATATTTGGGAACTTTAAGACCGGGGCATACTTCTGAGAAGGAAGCCCAGGTTAAGGTAATTATGACTGGGGCTTACTCCTAAGTAGGAAACCCAAATTAGGGGACTTGGGGATTACTTATGAAAAGGAGGCCCAAATTAATGAAGACATGTGGCTTAATCCTAAGGAGGATGCCCAAATTAATGAGAATTTGGACTGGGGATTACTCCTGAAAAGGAGGCCCAAATTAAGGATTCTCTCATCTTAGAGGATTAGGTCGAATGAATGAACTCTCTAACTTTAGTGGTATAAAGATATATAAATCACTAGGTTTTATAATATGTTCCATAGAATTCCTTTCAGATAAGGAAGCCAACAAAGAAATCATGCCATGAATGGATTTGGAGAGAGTTTTGAAGGCTTAATCCTAAAGAGGATAGGTGGATAGATGTAAGAGGGATGAAATAGGCAGGAAGGGAACCCAAAAAGAGAGGGGCGCGCAAGTCCTGGGGGGTCGCACAAGTACTGCATGGGCACGCAAGTCTTGGTTGCGCAAGTATACTTGCACGAATCATATATACTTGGTAGATCTTTTACCATTAGAGTAATACTTGGGCGATCCTTGACCAAATCCTTTAGAATTATCCCGGGGTACTTCCAAAAGAGTGGCGCGCAAGTTTCAATGAGTAGGTAAGGAGGCGCGCAAGTGTGTCGATTACCCTTAAGGGTAAAACACTTAGGCATGCAAGAGTTATTGAATTCTAACACTTATACCTTATTCCTCTTGTTTATACCTTCCATTCAAGGTAAAGAATTACCTTATAAGTGTTTGGAAGACTTGAAGAAGAGACTTGGGTGTTCAGAGCTCTGTATCAAAATTCTGGAAAAAATCCTCCCCAAATAGGGGGCCCACTGGGGGTATTTATAGGCTGGAGAAGACCCTGGGCGGTTTTCAAAGAGGGCGTGCAAGTCACTTGCGCGACCATTAGGCACACGCAAGTGTACTTGCACAACAGTGAGGGAACCTACACGACACATAGGTATTTGACTCCTTTTTCATTCTTTTGTCGATTTTTTGATGTTTTCTTAAAAGGATGAATCAATTTGTGCTAAGTCATTTCCCTTTCCATTCCTGTAGACAATGTGACGTAAATAAGAATCAACAGGAGTCCCCCCTCATAGTTGTATCTGAAAGAATAAGGATGTGACTCTAAGGAAAAGAAGAAAACCAAAGGGAAAGAGGCGCATAGGTGTTCAGCGCGTGACTGTCATCGTGCAGGTGCAGGTCACGTAGGGCTGGAGAGCGCTGGCTGTAGGCGCGCAGGTGGCCGGCATGGCCTATATATATGCGCTCATTTGTCGCGCATAGCATCAAATTTCGGATTTTTGAGCTCTCACCACGCAGTTCACCTTCGTCGCGCAAGTTGCTCTCTTTTCTGCTTTTCCTTTGTTGTCACGCTGCTATCAAGGTACCTGGATTTGCGCGGTGATACTTTCGTGCTAAATACCTTCACAACAATTTATACTTGCGCGACACATCCACACTTGCGTGCAAAGATCAGACTTGCGCGCCTTAATGCCTTTTCCATTTTTTTTTGAATTCTTTAACAAATTTTAGGAAAAATCAACTTACTTAAGGTTTAATTATTCAACTTTTGTGTAGATTCAAATGGCTCCCAAAAGAATCAGAACGACTAATGAACTGGAAGGAAAACATCTTGATGATATGATGAACATCATTGGCCAGGATTATTATACCGTCTGTGATAGCACTCTTCTGGATTTTGCCAAGTATCTGAAGAAATATCACTTTGATTTCCTACAAAGCACTTAACTTCCTTTGTATGGTTATTGTCATCTGCAAGAAGTCACTATTCCAAAAGCAAAGAACTATCTCCCATTTTCGTGGTTTCTTAATTACACCAACTTTGATTCAGTAAATATCTCATGTGGAGGAGGATTTATAAATGCCGGAACAGTGGAAAAGGCCCACATGATGCATCATAGACCTTTTACGCTAGATATGAAACCTCATAAGCCTGAGTTGCAACCACTTTGGCTTCCTTCAATCTTCTGAAATGCTCAGATGGATCAATCCAAAGGCTGGAAGAAAAGTTGGGACTTCCGTCCTGGGGGAGGTGTGAATCCAACTTTCATGTGGGCATACTGGGTGCGACAAACATGTGCAGAGTTTATCGAGGATTTTAAAGGAGTGGAGATATATGAAGCTATCTGGGTTGGGAAAACATTTGTTTATAGAAATGATAACTTCGTGCCGGAGATACTCAGCCACTGGATCCTAGAAACAAATTCTTTCCATCTAACTCATGGAGAAGTAGGCATTAGTCTGTGGTATGTCCACAGGATCTCAGGGGCTCCAATTTTGGGTGACATGTATGATGAATTCATTCCTCCCATGGTGACTTGGAATGATTCATAGAAGACTCCTGCTTTGGCTCGGGAATTATTTAAAATCTTCCACAGGCTTAAGAGTTCAGAGACCTCCTTAACTCATTCTAGAAAGGATATTCATCCAGAGAAGTGGATGAATATATTTCTTACTGGGAAGAAAGATAAGGATCCAAAGGAGAGGGAACCGAAGGAGAAAGGATCCAAGAAAAAGAAATCCAAGGATAAGAGGCCCACCCATCCTACCACCTGCCCAAAAACCGAGAAGATGGGTGCTCCTGGCACATTCTAGCCAACTCTAGAAGCATGAGAGTTTGAGAAATGGGGATATAAAGTGAATCAAAGGATCCCAAAGAAGACTCATCTGGAGGGATTCTTGGATTTGTAGCTCAGTGTTTATCTCTTTCCCGTCAGGGATTCCACGGGCGGCGTCAAGCCAGGGACTTTCGTTATTGCGGAAAAGTTGGCTGAGGGAAAATTGGTTGGGTTGGCTACCCCCATTTTATCAAAGATTCACAGGATTTTACTTCTTGTCTTCATGGTTAAATATCCTTTGAGAATAGTGGGACGATTCCATGTTTTATGGGGATGGATCTCCACTCACATCAGAACTTATAATGTACAGAATGGAGTACAAATTGTTGTATATTCTTTCAGGACATCAGTGCAAGCATTCTCTGGAATTGCTCCATTAGATCTTAATGCCTATGACATGAAAGTGAGGTTGAGCATGTTTAAGTAATTAAATTTATTTCCCTATAGAAATCCGCCAACCAGGTGGTTTGTTGATGATGGAACAACCCACTTGGATTTGAGGGCATACATGCTGGCCTGCAGAGATGGTTTACTGGTCACCAGGATTGACGGAGTGATTATATGTGAGGCCTATGATCCATATAGATTTTCACACCAATTCATGTGTTTGAAAAAGATTGTTGTATCTCCCCCTGTACATGTCAGGTTAGAGGAACTTCTGATGGTTTCTCGACAACTGTGGTTACTGACGTCTAGGGAGAAGACTGGGGCGGTGTTTGATCTACCAGTTAAAAGAGCGGCACATAACTTGACTACATGGTATGCCGAGCAATAGATTTCATCATACCCTAAAGGGGTGCTGAATCACCCAGTTTATCATGTGGGGAAAAGGAAGAGGACTATAGAGAAAGAAACCCTTCCTCATGAAGGTGATGCTTCCCCACCTGAATTTGATTCGCCAGATTCCTCCTCTAGGATCGATTCACCGGATTCCCATGACGGGGATGATGAGACACAACAAGTGGAAAAGCGGCCTCATGCCTGATATAATCCTCCGACGAGAATCAAAATACCTACTCCATCAACTCCTGGTGAGTTACTTCATTGTGGTAATTTAATCACCATCACTTTATAAAGAAATAAGTCTTATTTTTTTATTCTATATCAATAGGTGTAGGAGCTGGGAAGAAATTGAAGTCGAAGATTGTAGGACCTTCCTCACAGCCTTTTGGTACACACACTAAATATCTACGACCAGAGGCTATCCAGACATGGCAGAGTTTATAATATGGTATTGAAACTTCCTGGATGGATTTATGCGAGGGGCTACATCTCCCTAGAATAGGGACTCTTCTGGCTTCAACTGATATTAATTTTGAAGATATCCCCAATGAAGTGTGAGCTTACATCAGAGATCTGGAAATTCTCATATATGCCACCGATGATTCAATTCCTATCACCTAGCGGGTGAAGGAAATGATAGATCGTGGCACCGCTGAGGGGACTGATGAGGAGTGGCACGATTACGTGGCCCCTGAAGATGTAATTTTTCTTTCCTTATATTATTTGAAACATGATTTTAGTCAAAGATTTATTACTCAATGAAGATATTTTCTTCATATTGAATCTTGAAAATAAAGGAACTAATGTGTTTCCTTTGCCACAGTATAGCCCTGGTGGTACTGCCATCGAGGCTGCTGCTGAATCTCCTTGCGAGTCGGGTAAGATATCTCTGGTCCAGCAGGCCGTGGATGAGGATTTGGAAATGGATTTCCATTATCCCATTCAGGTACCTATAATTGATACTAAAGACACTCTCAAAAAGCCAATGAAGTAAAGACATCGGAGAAAGAATTCCACAACTAAATGATTCATCAATAGTGGTATGTCCTTCGGATAATCATGATTTTTAAATCATAAAAAATATTACTCATTTTCCTGGGGATTGCAGGGGATTCTTCAATTTCTCCTCCGAGGGAGAGGACTGATCCTCCTCTTTGGACCATGGAGGGTGCTGTGGAACAATCACAAATTCAGGCTGACTTGGCTGCTCCTGGAAAAGAGCCAACATCTTTTCCCAGTATCCCTCCTGCTGCTGTTTCAAGAAGAGAAGAACCCACTTCTGGTAATTTAACAATACATCATACACTACTTCATACAATTCTTCATAGAATGCATAATTAAATGTTGAATGAAAACATCAACTAACATCCATTATATGATATTTTAGGTATAACACCTACACCAGAATCAGTGGCGGCCATGACAACTGGATCTTCCATCCTTCCTGAAGAAGCTGTCCAGGATCAGGAGCCTCAGAATGAGGGTCACCAAGAAGACATATCAAATTCCCCCACTGGTGAGACTAACCAGGATTCTGAAATATCATTGGATGAAATGATGAATCTTGTCATGTATTTTGAAGATATTTTTGATCATTCTAATTTATCATGTGATTTATAAGATCTTGGGTGCGATTATTATCCTTCATCTGGTAAATTTTTATATAATTTACACTTCTAATCATGACTGAAAATAATTTGCAGTTCCATCCAAAGAAGCTGCTGAACTGCCAATGTCTGAAGAGGGTGTGGACATTTATGTCAACCCTACCATTGTAGAATCATTAGCTCGAGTAGAGATAAACCTAGTAAACCCTCCTGAGACCAATCTAGAAGATCCTGTTGAAACTGGGAAAGATGGGGAGGAATCTTCTCAAGTTGTTGATCTACTATTAGGTAATGGTTGTACTGAGTTTTCAAGATAGATAACCAACATTCACTATTTTATAAAACTAACCATACTTTTAATTGATCAAACAAGGCCATCAACATCAATGGCTAGATATGGAGGTGAAGTCTCAACTTTCGCCCAAACAGTAGGAGAAGGCGAAGCAACCAGGGTCAGGGGGGAAGGACCAGAACAGGGCAATTCCTTAATTTCATTAATCCCAGATTACATGCCCCCCTGTGATGATGATGTCAAATCTGACCTGGAGGTGCTTAAGGTGCTCATCTTTTCACGACGCAAGGCATGGAACCACATATGGAAAATCATATCTGAAGTGGCTCTTGAAGAGATGTAATCAAATATTTCTCTATTGTCATCCCTGTTCGTCATGTTAGGACTTGGTGGTTTTAGATATTAGAAGATCCATGCCACAATGAAGCAAGTCATTGTAAGGAGGGAGCAGGAGGAAAAGTGCCATGCAGATCTGACTAAAGTGAATCTGTCAGCCAATATTAGTGAATTTGAGGTTGCGGTATCCCGATATGAGGCTAACTATGCTGCCAAGATGAAGAAGATGAAGCATAAGATCAAAGATAAAGTCGTCCAGTAGATGCACCTTCAGCAACAGTTAGATGACGTTACTGGGGAACTTGACCAACTCAATAATTTTCTGGAGGGATCTCAAACGAACGGTATGAAAGCCATTGCAGATGCCAATAAATCACTCCATCATGGTGAAAAGAGTGAAGTTGGTCAGGTGCATGAGCTTCAATTAGCTGCTGATGAAGCTCGGGATGTTGTTCATCAAGTGAAGACTTATATTGACAGCCTCTTGTAATTTCCTGGAAAATAGAAGAGACTCCAATCTGTGGACATCCTTCTAATCTCTTGTACACCAAATAAAAAAAACTTTTTCATCTACAATCATTTGTGCATGCATTTTCCTTTGCTACCTGCTTTAGATTTTTACCTAATCCAATGGGCCTAGTAAGCATAGTTTAATTTTTACTAGGATTATTATAAATAACCCTACAAACTTTGAATATTTTAATTGTTCAATATTACCTAAATCATACAAAATGTATGTTTATTGAGCTGGAACTTGACTTTTATTCAGAGTTACCTTGTCTTTTGTGGGCAGTTTAAAGTCATGCACATCGGACATAAAGAGGCTAATGTTTAAGGTCGAAATATCTTTGACCGAAATGGATTAAAATCGACTCAATTACTTGACAATTTATCTGAAAACATATTACCACACTCAAATATGAGGGAAAATATGTAAACTACAACTTAAGAAAATTTGAATATGAGGAATGATATGAAAAAGATCTAAAAGGCATTAGAATAAGTATTTCCCAAGAATGAAGTTACCATTACTTAACAAACCCATTAGGGGGTTGAATTATACAGGGACACCTAAGGGCATTGGCTGCATAGTAAAATAATAGCATCTTTTGGATAACAAGTCTGTTATGTAGACTATTTATGCAAAGCCGCCTAAGGGCACGTGCTGCATAGTCAGGAAAAAGAACTCTCGGAAATTTACTTTTCTACTGCTAAAAAGCCAGTAGAAGTTTATGGGGATTCAAATTTTCTAAAGCATATAGTTTGCTATATGGAGAGTGGTAATTGAATATGGAGAATATATTTCCAAACAAGATTGTCTAGGAATTGGATGAATGTCACTCCTATGAAGGTCTGACCCAAACGTAGGGAAGGGAAATATAAACCTTAAACTTGAATACTTTCAGATCATGAAAAAGAGTATGGTACATATATGTTAAGTATGGACCTTTTTTCTATATACTTACGTATTTTTGTTAAGAAAACTAAGGAAAAAAGAGGTTTTATTTCTAATAATGAAGTTACCACTATTTTGACAAACCAGTTAGGTGGTTGAATTATGCAGGGCCACCTAAGGGCATTGGCTGCATAGTCAAATAATAGCATCTTTTGGCTGACATGTCTGTTATATAGACTGTTTATTCAAGGCCGCCTAAGGGCATGTGCTACATGGTCAGGAACAAGAACTCTCATGAAATTGGACATTTTGTGGCTAGAAGTCAAGAAAAGGGTTTTGAAGATCTGGAAGTATTTAAGGTCAGGATTATGACACATAAAAGGGTATTTTCAAATGTATGTAGAGATACACAGATCAATGCTAACCATAATCATGTAGTGTCTGGGTCCTAAATTGAAATATTGGACTTCAATATGTATCCCATAAGGATGGGAATCAAGACATACGCAGTTCTTGAAATATAGTTTAACGTCTTGTGGGACGAAAGTATGAGAGATCTTAGTTTAAGGTCATAGAGCTCAGACCATTATATGAAATTCACAGTGTTTGTTTTCATGGGGACTTTTCAGCCAAGGGACTGAAAGTGGAATTTGGGGTTAGGGCCAAAAGACTTGGGGCTGGATTTGAGGGACACTCGAACATTCCTATGTATCCCATAAGGATGGGAATCAATCCCATGTAGTTCTAGAAATACCTTCTGTACAAACTTGGTTCGTACATGTGAAGGGTGAAAGGGGACTTTAGTTTAATGATGGTTTAACCCAAGATAAAAGGTTCAGGTATTTCCATGTATGTACATAGTTTTTGGAATATAACATGATTGAAAATCAGTGTAAATAATGATTCCCTCTCAGGTGAGGGTATCAGTGAAAATTGTAGTTTATTGTCGTACATGACAAAAGTGTTGTACAGTTTAACGTCGTATAGCAAGGACGAAGGTGAACCAATGTAAAAATATTGATTATGGGGGTGGTTTCACGAATCAATATCATATGAGATGGAGGTGAACCGATGCGAAGAGATTGGTTTTGGGATTGAACCTTGGGAGGTTGCCTACGTACCCATCCTGGAAGGCAAGGATCAAAGTCTGTGTAGTTCAATTAGAGAATAAATTAGTGATCAAGATATTTTTTGGGACAACGACCTAAAAAATGATGTTGGGACTTACACGTGGTTAGTGGCCCAAAGAGGGTGTTATGATTGAAATTTCCTCTAATATCACGTGAGTCATACTCGGTGTGAGAAACAAGAGGAAACAAAAACCTTAATGATACACATTTTAATGTCATGTAGGAAATATGAAGGGACTATGCAGTTTAAAGTCTTACAGTTAGGAATGTTGGTGCGGCACAGTTTAGTGTCATGTAGTAGGGAAAGAAATAATATTCAACATCATGTAGGATATATTAATGGATTTCTATAAAGTTTAGCATTATGTAGTTAGGATGATGGAGACAATACAATTTAATTGCATGTTGGAAAAAAAGAGGACTGTGCAGTTTAATTTCATGCAGTAAGGACAAAAGAGGACACATTTTAACGTCATGTTGGACGTATTAGGAACTTCTTCACAATTTAACATCATGTTGGACAAAAAAAATGACGATGCAGTTTAGTGTCATGTTGGAAGAAAGTGAGAATAGTTTAAGGTTATATGCATAGACCGTTGGTTATGGATTTTAACATCTTTCTGGATGTAAGGGACTTCTTTATAGTTTAGCATCATGTAGTCTGGACATCACAGTTTAACGTCATGTTGGACTTAAGTTCCAATAGTTTAAAGTCATATGCATGGACCCCGGATGGTGGAGTTTAACGTTTTTCTAGACATAAGGGACATGAAAATAGTTTAAGGTCATATGCATGGACCGTTGATGGTGTATTTTGTGTTTATACAAAATACTTCGTCAGAAATCTGGCATTGGTTGAAGTAGTGATGAGTTCTCCATCCATTGAGATTGAAGAATAAGCACCATTGGAATAGACCTTATGTATTGAATAAGGTCCTTCCCACTTTGGTTCAAGCTTAGGAGGTTTCATTTTTGGTATCATTTGAGTTATTATAACTAATACCAATTCTCCCTGAACGAATGAACGAAGACAAAATTTTTTTTTTGAAAGCTTGTGTTATTCGATTCTAATAGACTTCCAAGTGGGGCAGAGTGCACAATCTTTTCTCATATAACCATTAAAATTCATTCAATCACTTTTGAGATTTTCATCTGTAGATGACTGATCACAAATGGCTACTCTGAGCGAAGGTAATTGAACTTCAATGGGAATGACTGCTTTTGTTCCATATACCAATGAATATGGAGTTGACCGCGTTGTAGTGCGAGTGGTAGTCCGATAAGCCCATAAAGCATGAACGAGTTTATCAGGCCATGACCTCTTATCTTTATCCACCATCTTTTGCAGTATATTTGACAGAGTCTTGTTGAAGGCTTCTATTTGGCCATTGGCTACTGCATGATACCGAGATGAATGATTGGATTTGATGTTGTAATCTTGATACAACTTCTTCACCTCGGATGAACATAATTTGGTGCCATTGTCTATCAATATGATATGAGGGACACCGAATCTGGTAATGATGTTAGACTTGATGAAGCTAACAATTCTTTTAGAACTAACTTCTTTGAGAGGTATTTCCTCTTCCCTTTTGGAAAAGATGTCAGTAGCAGTAAGAATATACTTAAACTACTTGGTCGTAGTTGAAGGGTAAGGTCCCACCACATCCATTCCCCATGTGGCAAATGGCCATGAGTATTTTGTTGTATGAAGAAAATCTGGAGGTTGATGAATGAAGATGGAATGTACTTGACATGAATGACACTTCTTTATGAAATCAACCCAATCTTGTATCATTGAAGGCCAAATGTATCCAAGCCTTCAAATCTGATCAGACAGTTTATGTCCAGACTGGTGGGCACCACAGACTCCTGCATTCACTTCTTTCATGACAGCGATTTTCTCTTCACCATCAATCCATCTAAAGAGAACTCCCTCAAAACCACGTTTGTAGAGAATTTTCTCTAGCTGATCTGGGCTATCATAAAGAGTAAAATTGACCACATGTCGCCGGATTTTAACTTTCCCTGCTCTATCAGGTGGAAGTGTTCCATTTTTAATGTATTCCCTGATAGGTGTTATCCATCTTGTATTATGACCATATGGTTCAGAGATGGGACTAATTTCATTTATTTCCTCTGTTCTGGTTTGATCATAAGGTGCAATTGTATGACGGTGGGCAATACTGATGGTTGTATCATCCCGATTTGGATCTTCAATAGCTACAGCTATATTAGCCAGTGCATCACCTTAGGAATTTTGTGATCTTGGGACATAAGAAAATATTGGTTCCGAAGGAAACTATTCCATTAACTCTCTGATGTAATCATACAAAGGGATTGGTTCTTATTTTCTGATGGCATAATCCCCATTGACTTGTTTGATTACCAGGTCTGAATCACCTTTCACCTTTAAGTGATTCACTTGTGCTTAAAGCGCCCAATCCAAACCTGTGATGAGATCTTGGTATTCCGCTTTATTATTTATACCACCTCCCAAAAATGAGAAGGAATAAGGTAACATTTCCTTTTCTGGAGAAATGAGTACAATTCCTAAGCCAACTTTGTTTAATTTAGTATTTTCCATTTTCTTCCCTATTGGACTTCTGGAAGCTCCATCAAAGTACATTTCCCATGATTTAAGACTTTCTAGAATAGAGAATACTTCCTCATCAGAGAGTTCAATATTTGAAGATGTGTCTTATACTGAAGGGTGTTTAGCAAGGAAATCAGTAAAAGCCTGACCCTTTATTGCCTTCTAAGACACATACTGTATGTCAAATTGCTGCAATATAACTACCCACCTTGCCAGACGTCCTATAAGCATTAGACAAATAAGGATGAATTTGAGAAGGTTATTGCGAGATACCAATTGGACCTCGTGATGTTTCATGTAGTGTCTCAGCATCTAAACTGAAAATATTAATGCTAGGCGGCACTTCTCAATACTTGAATATCAAGTTTCTACTTCAAGCATAGTTTGAATGAGATAGTAGAGGTTGTTCTCATTCCCAGCATCATTCTTCTGGGCAAGAAAGGCACCCAATGATCGCTCTAGAGGTGTTACATAGAGGATAAGTGGTCTTCCTTCAACATGTAGCATTAACACTAGTGGACTCAAGAGATACTTCTTGAGAATATTGAATGCTTCTTGACATTCTTCAGTCCACTTATAAGTGACTCCCTTCTTCATCAATTTGGTGAAGTGTAGACTTTTTCCTGCCAAATTGGTGATGAAACACCGAATATAGGCTAAGTTACCTTGAAGTCCTCTCAATTTTTTCAAATTTCAAGGATGTGAGATACCAAGGATTGACTTTGTCTTCTCAGGATCGACTTCAATACCACGATGGAGTACAAAAAAGCCGAGAAATTTTTTTAAGGTTACCCCAAAAGCACATTTTAAGGGGTTAATCTTCAAATTATGTTGTCAAAGCTAGCGTAATATGACTTACAAATCAGCCAAGTGATTAGAACGTTGTATGGATTTGACCACCAAATCATCCACATAACATTCAACAAACTTCCCTAAAAAGGGTTTGATGATACAATGCAGGGCATGCTGATATGTTGCGCCTGCATTCTTTAAGACGAAGGGAATTATCCGGTAGAAAAACACACCCTAAGGGGATATGAAGGCTATAGATTCCTCATCTTCAAGAGCCATTCAGATTTAATTATATCCGGAATATCCATCCATGAAGGAAAGTGCTTCATAGCCAGCTATTTCATCGATTAAAAGTTTTGTGATCGGAACTGGAAAATCATCCTTAGGAAAATGCCGATTAAGATCTCTGAAATCGATGAAAACTATAATTTGTCCATTATTCGTTTTCACAGGGACAATATTATCCCACCACATGGGATATCGAACTTTTCTGATGAAGTTATCTTTGATAAGCTTATCCACTTCATCTTCAATTTTGGATGCATAGGTTGGGTGTGTTCTTCTAGCAGCTTGTTTGAATCCTTGATCTTCTTCTGAAAACCCCAAATGATGAGTGGAAACATCAGGATCAAGTCCTGGAATCTCTGTATAGTTCCAAGCAAATATGTCTTGATTTTTCATTAAAAAGGAAAAATACATCTCTTGATTTTCAAGAGTCATGGTCGCACTGATTAAAGTGGGGTGTGGATCTCCTTTTGTACCTAGACTGATTTCTCTGAGTTCATCCACAATGGTTGAGATACCCTCTTCAAATGCTAGAGGAGCATCTTTGAGATCTTCCCCTTCTTCTTCAACATGTTTTTTCCTCTGTTTCTACTTGCATAGTAGATAATGAAGAAATATTTTCTTGATTAGAAGAGACATTAAAAATTTTACATCTTGAAGAAGAAGCTTCCATTTTCAACCCAATAGATGATGAAGGGTCTTCTTTGGGTAATAAAGAGGAGATGATGGATTGAGAATCGACACCATCGTTGACCTCTAACATTGCTATAAATTCTTCTGGCCTAGTTGGCGAAGTATAGACTTTTTGGATTTCAGCAGATGAAATGAAGACATCTCCATTTGAGCTTTCATCATTGCCTGGTGGATCACCAATTTCTCCCATGTTATCTGGCTCGATTGCCGTAATTGATATTATGGATCTTTACACAAGAGTATTTTGATTTGGTTATATCCTATCAATTTGACTGATAGGAAACTCATAATCTGTACTCACATGTGCTAATGGGTTTACTGGAATCTTTTCCAAACCATACGAAGCATTAACTTTGGTAATTTCCTTTGTTTTGGATTCCTCCTTTCCCTTCTTCTGGTAGAATTCCGCCTCAATGTTTTGAGATACACATGTCTTAAACGGGGCCTTATCACCATTCAATTTCCCAACTTGACCATCGAAACAATATTTGAGACATTTATGGTATGATGAAGGGATAGATTCATGTTGATGTAGCCGGGGTCTTCCAAGCAAGATGTTGAAGGCTGAGTCTTGATCAACAACCATGAAATCTGAATTTGACACAAGATATCCAAACTGAGTTCTGAGTGTAATCTCGCCCAGTGGTTCTTGTTCATTTTTATCATATCCTTGTAACATCATAGTTGAAGGAGATAAATCAGATTCTGTGAGGCCCAATCGGTGAAGTGTACGAATGGGCATGAGGTTGAGTCATGAACCATTATCAATGAAAGATCTCCGAATGTCTATGCCATTGACCTTTCCAGATAATTACAAAGGTCTAATATGTCAATGCATGACATCATTTTAATCTTCATCAGTAAAAGATATTATTGCATGGAATTCTGAAGGATTATTCTCTACATGGTAGACCTCAGCAGCAACAATTTCAGTCTCAAACTCCTGTGGGCTTGATAAAGCCTCGATGAGTGACTCCGGAAGAATCTTTGATAAATTCAAGGCATCCAGAATTGATAACTTGGCCGGTACTTGGGCCAGGTGTTTCAATATATCATACTTTTGATCCAAAGGTCTAGGTTTCCCAATAGGAACATGAGGTTTAGCAGGTTCCTTGGAAATTGATGCTTTGGAATTTGATGCATCTTGTACCGGGATAGGAGTTGGTAATACAACTGGATTTAGATGATTAGACTGATTAAGTCTATTTACTTGCTGAGAGGAAGAAGATGGAACCTTCAACCAATCTTCCAGAATAATTGTGTCAGGACTGAGTCTAACTTGTGTGGAATAACTTGCTTGTTCTTGTTGAGCTCATTGAAGGGATCTACCACGAGTTTCTATCACATACAAAGTTCTAGAAGGGGTAGAATTGGAATAGTGGCCTCTGAAAGATCCATGTCTTCCCCTGTATCCTGAGCCTCTGGAACTACCTATGATTCCTCTATTTGATATAGGGAATTCAGGCTCATCAAAATCGAAACTGCAACTGGAATAAGGATATTTAATTGAATCATATTAACAGAACCGAAGATCAACTCTTCATCCGATGAAGACTCTTCCTGATTAGCCTATTTAGGTTGTGTCTTTTGGTGGGGTGGTGCCCATTGCTTTGAAGTAGATGGAATAAAATCTTCCAAAGTCAAAGAAAACTTAGGCTTTGACACATACCCATCTTTTTCTGATTATCCTCTTTCTTGGAATTATGCCGCCCTTTTGAGTATTTTCCCTCTGAATAGGATTTTTCTGTGGCATTCATGACAGAAGGCACAATTGGTTTCTTCAATTGTGTTCGAAAAATAGCATGAGTTTGGTTGATCATCTTTCTGACCATTCAATCATCATATTTTTGTGCATTTTTGTTCTTAACTTCTTTCCACTTGCCTTCCTCCTCTGGAACTGTATTAGTAACACATGCTACCTGAGCTGAAGAACCTTTCAGTTTTACTTGTCCCAAATTGACCATTTTTTGCAGGAGGTCCTTGAAAACAAAATACTCCTAAATGGGATGACCCAAAATTTGATGAAATGGGCAATATTTGGGATGTTCTTCATCTCCTTCCTTGTTTGGCCTCTTTTTCCTTGGAAATTGAACCAAATTATTTTCTAGAGCCGAAATGAAATAACCAGGAACTTGTTCATTTCAGAAAGAGTAAACTTTGATTTTCAAATCCTAAAATTGTTTTCATCTTTGATCTCTTTTGATCATATTGACGAAACGACCTCTGTTGTTGGTTCTCAAGAGGTGGATCCCTTTGAGAAGATGAAGGTTTTGAAGTAGAAGTAGGTACAGGTGCTTGTTTAAGCATAACTATAGCAGTTTCTGCTTTACCAATTCTCCTTCCTGGAGCTGATGGAATTATATGAGCTTTATCCTTAGTCTTTATAAAAGAATCTTCAATCTGTTGAGCGATTGAAGTATGGTCTTGAAACCCTTCTGGGTATTTCACAGGGATTAGTGGTTTACGCAACTCGTCACGCAGATTTGCCACATATATTGGCAACAATTCTTCTTGAGGGAGTGGTAAGCTTAGGAAATATGTTAATCCCCTTTAGTAAGCAATGAAATATGAAACCCTTTCATTCTCCCTTTTTTTACGGTTTTTAAGATAAAAAACTGGTGTCTTTGGAAATGTTGAACTGAACTACAGAATAAATTGTTGACAAAAATCCTCCCACCCGGTAATTGACCGAGATTGCAAGCTTGTGTACCAGACAAAAGCAGGTCCTTTCAAGGTTCGCATGAAGTATCTGAGTTTCACTGTTTTTTGATATTCCGGAGTTCCCATCATAGGATCACAACAAGACACTTAATGTGTCAAATTCAGTTCAGGATCGCTTGATCCATTGAAAATAGGGAATACAGGGTTCCCAAAACTTGATGGGGGAGGGATTGAATCTACCCATTCAGGGTAAGATCTCTTTTCTGGTTGAATCTGTGCATGCTTCCCTTCCATAGTCTCTAACTGAGCTGTTAATGAATCAATGGTAGTTATTAACATTTGAGAAACATCTGGTTGAACTTGGAATTGGGCAGGTTCAATAATTGGAGTCTGGACAGGTATGGTGGCTGGTACTGTAACTGATGGACCACCACCGATTGTTGTTCCACTTGACCCGTAGGATTAGAACGGTGAGAGTGTACTAATAGAGGAGGATATTCTTGATCTATCTTAGTAGCTGTAATAAATTCCTTTGGATGACTAACTCCAGCATGCTTTGGAGGAAGACTACTTTGAATTAGTTCTGCATTCAACCTTCTCAATTCATTCATTTCTTCCTCCTGTTGTGAAAATCTTTGCTCTAGTGAGAGCGATTGGCCTTCTATAGTGGAAGGGTATGTAACCTGATTCTTTCCTTTCCCCTTTCTGGCTCCATTTTGGAGAGGGGGAAGTGGGTTACTTGAAGGATTACCTAGATTCTGGGTAATCCTATGATTTCGTGTACGCACACCTTCTTCATTTGTGTCAGTGCGTACAACTTCTTGAGTAGGAACCTCTTCATCTGAGTCCCCTAACTGAGCCTCATCTGGTGGATTAGAAACAATAGTATTGATGACCTTAAATGATGTATAACGCATCACATCCCTTCTATCAGCATTTCTATGATATTTCCTTCTTTCATGTTTTGGATGAGACATTTTCTTTTGTTGATTCGATCCCTCAGGAACTTCTTGACGAACCGTAATTTGGATGGAATCTCTTGTTAATTTGGCTCTTTGTTTCTCTTGAGGCTTCTTCCCCAATCGAGAGAAGATTGACTTTCTCTGAGGGAGAGATTGAGGATTTGAAAAAGTCCCCAGTCCGGTGGATTGGGGATGTTCCTGATGTCTTTGCTCAACTCCTCGAATCCTATTTGTTGATTCTAAGGGTTGAGTTAAAAGAGTCCCCAGTCTGGAAAGCTGGGGTGGCTCTTCAAATGCTATATCTGAGACTTTTTTAAAAGCTCTCCTGACCTTGCAGACCTTGGTCCGGAAATTAGCTGGATGCATCAATCGACATCCACTTTTATCACCCGGCTCAAAAGACCGTTGGATGATTTCTGAAACTTCTTTCACTTGGTGATGTGCTTGCTCCAAATGAGAGGCATGTTCCATATTCTCATTTTCTTAATGCAGTAGTAATTCAAAAACCTGTTTTCTATATTATTGATTTTTAGAAGAACTAGTTGAGGCATGTTCTTGGGCAAGCTTTTGATTACAAAAAAAACCCATTGACTGTGGCCAGCCACGGGCAATAACATTGCATGAGACCAATTTCGGCGGCCTTTGCTGACTGGAGAGTACAGTGAAATGTAGTTCTCCATGAACACCCCATACCCTGATATGAATACCAGATGGGGTAATGGAAATTAACTGGAACAATCTTCATAGTGCGCCAAGGCATGAACATTGAAGGTCTCTCTGCTGCTTTTCAGCCTTCAGATATTGAGAGACTTATAGAGATTCCAAATCAATCTGATGTTGTAACCCTTCTATTATCTTAACATGATTTTCATATTCATCATAAGATAATACTTTCTTTTTCAACTAACAAAGAGTTTTCCATATGTTTATATGAATATCATGAGTTCCATCTTCTGTCAACATCTCGGGAATATCATACTGAGAGTTAGCCAGAGGCCAAAACATGACTGGAACTTCACCTTTCACCAGTTGTTTTCTCAGTTTTATAATTTCCTCTTTATCATTTAATGATGATTATTCTACTTGTTTATACCAGAGTTGGCACTTTCTTGTTGCTTCATCAAATTCAACAAGACTGGTAGAGAATCCACTGATCAAACTGGAAGATGAATGACCCAGGGGTGGTTCGGAGAATGACCTACACCCCAGGCTATCTTCTGATTGAGAAAGTATTTCACTTGTTGATGGTTAAGCATCAGACATGACTGGATTTACTTTTGAAAGTGCCTCAAGATAAGAGGGTTTTATCGTCACTGCATTTTCATTTGAAGAATTTTCCAGACAATGCGAATTACTACTGCGGAGAGGGCTTTCACATCTAAATTCATCATCATGGGGAGGACCACCATGGTGGGTTACAAAAAAAAGATGAAACATTTTACTCCTTGATCTTATGACCACACAGAGGGTTCTTGTGGCTCTCATCTGAAGATGAAACTTAAAGATAGACCAAATTGTCATGAAGCAAGCCTTCATGAAGAAGTGTCTGGTTCAGACCTTCAGAATTAATGTTACCACTATTGGGAACTGAGAGATTAGAATCTTGAGTTTCAACAGATAGTTGTCTGAGTGCATCAAGAACTCCAGCATCGAGTAAGGCCTTGTTACAGATTTTCCCTTGATTTCTTGACTGTGTTGGGAGGGTCTTTTTCTTAGATGCCTTCTTACTCAATTTGGCAGGTGTGTGTGCTTGATCATGAGAAATGATCAGGTTAGGCTGATTATCTCCGCTCAAACCAGGTGTATGTACATGACTTGGTTGTCTATATGATATGGGGGAGTACGACCCACAACCCTCTTGGACTAGAATAGATGTGTGTGTCTATTCCGGAGTGAACTGTTGATGTGTCACTCCACTGGTAGGGATAGATTTATGTCTCTTTCCCTGAGATGCTTCTGAAGCTGTTATAATATCCTAGCAGGCATCCAAAATATGAGCATGGATTTGCTTCTGCTCTTTCACCATTGATAGAATATGCTTGGTGACTTCAGAAGCCGGAATGGGGATATACGTCCATTCTGTTCTTGGAGTAGGTGTATGTGCCTGCTCCTGTCCTCCTTTTCTTGTTAGTGAATCCTGACAGTACTCATGGGTGGGGGAAAGGAGTTGATTCTGCCTCCTATTTATCACCGGACCTTTCTGACTAACTTCTCGGAGTGCTACCAAACGAGACTGTTGGTAAGCTTGATCAATACTAGAAGGTGTATGTGCCTGCTGATTGCACTTCATCGAATGTGGTTGATGAGCTCCATCATATGTAGTCAGACGAGGCTGCTGACTAACTGATGATTTATAAACAGGTGTATGTTCATGTCTATAGTACTCTGCCAGAATTGCCCGGTGGGATTGGCGTAATGCTGCCAGATGAGTCTACTGGACAGCAGAATTAAAACGGACAGGTGTGTGAGGCCTCTTGTTTCTTTCCACCATGTTAGTTTGGTGGACTTCTCTAGAGATGGAAAAGATGATAACTTGCTCACTGTTGATCATATTTCACCTCTGGCGATTCTTCTTGCCTCCTCGGGTTCGAGGAACCTGAGCCGAACGCCTGTATTTGATACCCTCGTCATGTTGAGGGTGCACTGCCACACAAGTATGGCGGAGATTGTTGATGGGATCCCTCGGGAAGGACTCATGTCTCCTTGAATTACGGCCTCGAGGGACCTTCTCATTCACCTCCTCAGAATATGGGAGTGAATGGTGATTTCATTTCGGGGATAACGACCCGAAACGGTTGGAGATGGTGGTTAGCACCGCTTGCTTCTTGATCACTGGTCGTCGCTGTTCGGACGAACAGGTTGAATTATTGACTTGGATGGCTTGTCAAGTGGCCTCCAAAGTCGGAATAGTACTATTTTAACGGTACTCCTTAACCAGTGCGTTTGATACCCAGCGTTGAAGACGCTGAGTAGGTGATTTCATCCTCAGAGCAGATGATGATCCAACAGGAGTAGTAGTAGTGGCATTCGCAGTAGAGGTTTTCACAGATGTGGACTTAAGAAAAGCCATTCTCGTAATGCAGAAGATCATGGAAAAGAGCGCCTGTTTGATATAATAGACATAATCAAGATAAGTCCAGCCACTACATCTTTTGGATGAGAAAATATGCTATTGATTGCTTTTTTGGCCCTCTCATTGAGTTTAAATAGGGGCCTAACAAATAATTAAAAAATAATTTTAACTTGTTTAAGGATTCATGTCAGGTTCGCCATTTTTTATTTCCTATGAAATTGGGGATGACCTCTCTGATTAAAGGTTCAAACATTCCAATCGGTTTCTAACAGTTTTGTTCGTAGAACCGAAAACATCCAATGATTCCATATCCATTTTGACCCACTTTCCAAAGTTATCCGCTCATTATTTGTGGACTGATGAGGCTTAGGAATTTGTATTGGTCGAAAGGATGGGAGGTCAGACTCAGCACACCTTTTTTAGGGGAATTATTTTCTACTATGGGACTCTCTTTATAGATTTAAGTTATGTTAGTGAATCCTTATTACATTACCAAGTATAAAATGAGCTTTCCTTTAGATCTGACAATCAACGATTGATATGTATGAAATTTAGAGAATCTTTTATATGTATTCGAGGTTCTTCATCGATAGATAATCATCTGTATTTTTTAGATATTCTTATTCAATGATATCCTTCAACACATAAAAGTCTCTTGGTCATTATGATGACCATAATAGTTTTAAAGCCACTTAGTGGGGCACTTGAAGTTTATTGTCATTCATAAGGACATGGATTATTTCAGAGTTGGGATCATACCCGCTGATGGGATACCTACATATCCTTTGTTTTGGAAAAGGAATCAAAACCCATGTTGTTTGAGTAAAGGAGTATGATTTTTATGCCTGATTGAAGGCTCAATGAAAGATGTCATGATTACTTTTACTCTCTAATCTCACGTGAGTAATTCTCGGTGTGAGAAACAAGAGGTATTGGTGAAACCAGACAATTGTTCCACGAGAGATGCAATGATGTGGGGCTTATGTATGTATGACTACCCAAAATAGATGAGGATTAAGATTTACTTCAGGGAAGAAATCAATAAACAAGGTCCATAAAGGTATATATACTGCATGGAGATTTGGGTACTCTAACTTGGGGCTTACTCATGAGGAAGATTCCCAAATTATGAGGGGACTCATGATTGGGTTTTACTCCTAGGAAGGAAGCCCAGATCAAAAGTAAATACAGATAGGTTAAGAGGAATTAAGACTGGGGCTTACTCCTGAGCAGGAAGCCCAGGTTAAGGGACTTTTAGACTGGGACTTATTCCTAAAGAGGAAACCCATGTTAAGAGAACCATGGTTGGGGATAACTCCTGAGGAGGATTCCCGTATTTGGGAACATTAAGACTGGGGCTTACTCCTAAGAAGGAAGCCTAGGTTAATGGAATTATGACTGGGGCTTACTCCTAAGGAGGATGCCCAAATTAGGGGACTTGGGGCTTACTCCTGAAAAGTAGGCCCAAATTAATGGGGACTTGGGGCTTACTATTAAGGAGGATTCAAAAATTAATGAGAATTTGCACTGGGGATTACTCCTGAAAAGGGGTCCCAAATTAAGGATTCTCTCAGCTTAGAGGATGAGGTTGAATGAATGAACTCTCTAAATTTAGTGATATAAAGATATATAATTCACTAGGTTTTAAGAGATGTTCAACATAATTCCTATCAGATAAAGAAGCCAACAATGAAATCATGACATGAATGGCTTTGGAGAGAGTTCTGAAGGCTTAATCTTGAATAGGAGAGGTGGATAGATGTAAGAGGGATGAAATAGGCAGGAAGGGACCCGAAAAGATAGATGTGTGCATGTCCTGGGGGGTCACGCAAGTACTGCATGGGCACGCAAGTCTTGGTCACGCAAGTATACTTGAGCGACACATATATACTTGGGTGATCCTTGAACAGTGGAGTAATACTTGGGTGATCCTTTACCAAAGCCTTTAGAATTATTCTGAGGTACTTCTAGAAGAGTGGCGCGCAAGTTTCAATTAGTAGGTAAGGAGGCGTGCAAGTTTATCCATTTACCTTAAGGTTAAAACACTTAGTCGTGAAATTTTTAGTGAATTCTAACACTTATACCTTATTCATTTTGTTTAGACCTTCCATTCTAGGTAAATAATTGCCTTAGAAGTGTTTGGAAGACTTTTAGAATAGACTTGGGCGTTCAAAGCTCTGTATCTGAATTCTGGAAAAAATCCCCCCCAAATGGGGGGCCCACCGGGGGTATTTATAGGCTGGAGAATACCCTGGGCTGTTTTCAAATAGGGCGTGCAAGTCACTTGTGCAACCATTAGGCGCGCGCAAGTGTACTTGCGCGACAGTGAGGGAACTTGCCCGACACATAGGTATTTGACTCCTTTTTCATTCCTTTGTCAATTTTTTGATGTTTTCTTCGAAGGATGAATCAATTTGTGATAAGTCATTTCCCTTTCCATTACATTAGACAATGTGATGAAAAAGAGCATCAACAACCCTTCCAAGGAGACAAGGAAGAAAGTCCATGTAGTTTGGAATGAGGGATATAGCTTAACATTAGGCGGGATAAAGGTGAACCGACGTGAAGGGGTCGAGATAAGAAGGTGTTGCGATTGAACCATAGAGAGGATTCTTACATACCATGACTTGGAAAGGATCAATGTCCACATATTTCAGAAGGTTGGATATAGTTTAACATCATACGGGATGAATGTGAACTAATGTGAAGGGTTCAGGACAATTTGTTGTTAGGATTGAACCTCAGGGAAGATTTCTACGTGCCTTTCCTGGGTAAGCATCAAAGTCCATGTAGTTCATAATGAGGGATACAGTTTAATTTCTTGCGGGATGAAGGTGAACTAATGTGTAGGGGTCGGCATGAGTAGGTGTTGGGCTTTAACCTTAGAGAGGATTCTTATGCACCATGGATTGGAAAGGATCAATATCCTTGTTGTTTGGAAGGGTGGATATAGTTTAACATCATGCGGGAAGACGGTGAACTGATGTGAAGGGTTCGGGACACGTAGGTGTTGGGATTGAACATCAGGGTGTCTTCCAATGTACATTTCCATGGAAAGGTTCAAAGTCTATGTAGTTCATAATTGTAGATTTGGATTACACTCTAGGGTGAACTAGAGAGGATGTCATGATTGATGCTCACTATAAGCCCACTTGAGTCATGCCCGGTGTGGAAAAACAAGAGGTAGCAAAGAAGTAACGTTCACTTCATGAAAGGTGAATCTGCAGGAAATTGAATAGGTCTTACGCATGTTTAGTTGTCCAAAGAGAAAACAAGGTCTTATGTATGGTTATAAGCCTAGGGAGATGGATATCGGGACATAATCCGGGAAGGAGGCCCGGTGGTGACAAATCCCAGAGGGGGGGGGGGGATTGGGTAATGGAGTCCCTTGTGCCCCTCTCGCCTATAGTATTTGGCACTGAAGAATAAAGGAGAAGCAGGGTTGCACCCTCCCACAAGAAAGGCTAGGGGATTATACCTGGATGGTTTCCCTTCCACATGGATAGGTGATGCTTCAATAGAAAGGATCTCATTCCACGTAAGGAAGATCTCACTATTGTGCAGATGAGCAGGCATAGATAATGTTCAAGATGGGGAACCCCTTGTGTGTTGCATGGGGAAAGGGAACAGTTTAATGTCATGTTCTTATTATGGTGGTTCGTGTTAGTTTAATTTTCTATAGTTCAAATGAGACGGGTTCACTCCACACCCCTAGGACATACATAATAGACACCCTTTAACTATTAGTGAACATAAGGAACCATAAATTATGTGATGAGGGGGAGTTGTAGAATGATCCATTGAGGGGCCCGCATTAGTGTGACTATACGAAGAAGAAATACCCATTATCATGCCTATATGGAGAAGAATAAATCTAAGAAACACAACATAAAGAACTGCCTAAGGGACCTTGAAATCACTTCATACAAACTTGGAGGGTCATACAGAAGAAATTTTCAAAGGATAGGTGTGTTTCTCATAAGAGGGGCTCTGAGATGGTGCCTTAGAGTAATGATGGTACATGAAGTGCACAGGGGGAGAGGATTACTTGAAAAAGAAGGTGTTTTCATGAAATTTGTGCACAAATGGGCACTATTTCGTGCAGCAATATGGGCTGTGCGGATAATGGAGGTGTGTGCACAATATAAAGAGGTTTTGCACGCAAGAAGCAAATATTTTCATGCAAGTAAATGATCTTGCATGAAATGGGTCAAGAAATTAAATAACTGGGTGAGGTTCAAGAACTAGGGGTTTCTCAAGATGGAGGACCCCTAGGAGACCTTTCACGGAAAATTTGGTACATAAAAGTCATCTTTTATGTATGGAAGAGGTGTATTACACACATGAGATAAGGTTAAAATTCTTTTCCCAGAAGCGAGGGGGTGTCCGTCTATTTATAGGTGATTGGGAGCTGTGGTAGCACATGAAATTAATATTTCTTGGAAAACCTAATGCATCGGTTGGCCACGTGAAACTTTCCACACAGTGCGCAATGATCTCTAGGGTGGGGAAACTTGTGCGTCGTTGGGGAGGATTTTGGCACAATTATATGATTTTTTTGTGTGGCTTTCATCTTATACCAGACCAATTCTCTCAGTCAAAATTTTCCTTTTCTTTTCCCAAAATTTCAGTCTGAGGCCTTCAGAGGATTTTTGTGTCTACAGAGGCATCAAGGTGTATTTATTCTTCACTAAGCCTCATGTGAGTGTGATTTTTAGTAGCCACAATCTTTTTCTTCTGTATCCTTCCACCATATTCCTCCATGTGGCTTATTCATTACTATTATACCAAATTTGGATATGTAGGTATGTATGTGGAATATTTTATGGTCCCATATAGCATGCATGTGAACCACATACATTTTTATCTTCCTTAAAAAAAATTTCTCCATATCTTCTTTGTGAAAATTTAAAAACTATTGAAACTATGAAGTTATGTGTTCAAATTTTTAATATTGTGTTTTAAGTGGGTATGTAAATTGAGGATATGATGATGGGAGTTTGTAATGTCCAAGATTGTGTGCCACGAACCAGTGCCCCATGGTGGTCAGTCTTATAACCATAAGTGTGCATCCACATACGCCATAGGCTATTAACTAGAAATGAGGGTTTGATAAGTTGATCATAGGGAGACTATGTCATCCTTTATTAGAGCAATACAGTAGTGGAAATAAATAAACAATAGTGCAATAATATATAACCACAACAATACCAATATCTCAAGATAACCAAACTAGGAAATATAATATCCAACTAAAGACGAAAACATGACATGCTAACATAAGTGTTAAGTGTCTAAAACGAAAAATGAAAAATAACGACACAGATGACTCCCAAGAGGGTCCTGAACCATGTCTGCTTCCCACATCCAAGATTCATCACCAAATTATCAATCTAACCATGGTCTTTTCCCTTAACTGGTCATGAAACAATAAATTCTAATCAGGTAATAATCAGGAAGCCCAAGTATGGTGTTAGTACAACTTAGTAGGCCACCACCAAAGGTGTCTAAAACAAATCCAGTTAATAAAAATGTATGCAGTTGTATAAATAAGTAATTACAATGAATCAATAAACAGCTATCACATTATTATTTATTCTTTACTTAACCACATTAACTCCAGGGTTCCTGAGGATACCCATACCTCAATACCAGCTTCAGATCATGTTAGAGCCCAAAGTGTTCTGAGGAAATATAATATCTTAATACCAGCTTTGTCTCATGTTGGAGCCCAATGTATTCTAAAGCGATATCATATCTCAATACCTTCATTAGATCATGTCGTATCCTAAAGTATTCAACTACTACACATATGGCTTTTATAAGCGCTAAAAATGGCCATTAACAGTTCTAGAAAAAGCGCTGATAATGCCGGTGAAGATAAAGGGGGGGGGGGGGGTCCCATTTATCAGCGCTCCAAAAAGCGCTGATAAACGACCCCTTTTATCAGCTCTAAAAAAATCGCTGATAAAAGGGGTCGTTTATGAGCGCTAAAAGAAAGCGCTGATAAAAAAATAAAAAAATAAAAAAAATACTACCAATCTCGTGGGGGGGGGGCTTTTTACAGTGCTTGAGCCCCCCTTTATTAGCGATTTCCCAAACATCCAGTGCCCGCACGCACTGGCTACAACCTTTATCAACGCTAGGCCTTTAAATCAACCTTGCACACACGCCCTTTCCTCCACCCAGATTTGATCTCGAGACCTCCCTCATGCGCACCTAAATCCTTTGCCACTAACCTATATTGATTTGTTCTCTTATTCATGATATATCTATTTATTTATATATATATTTCGTTATATTTATTCTTATAGTAATATATATTTATATTAATATATATAGTTATATTAATATATATATATATAGTTATATTAATATATATATATATATAGTTATATTAATATATATATAGTTATATTAATATATATATAGTTATATTAATATATAGTAGTTATATAAATATTCATATATTGGTATTTTGAATAAAATGGATATTAGTTATTATTTAGATATAGCTAGTATATTATATATGTAAATATGTTTAATTATTTATTTAAAAAATTTCATTTTTAGGTGTGAATATATAAAAAATATGCACATATAGTTATATATTTGATTATAAATAGCAGTGCATTATAAAAAACGATAAAATTTAAAAGATATAATATCAATATGAATGTAATAACTTAGAATAAATTCAGTCCCCACCAAAAAAATCCAATAATACCCCCTTAAACGAGGTTGAAAATCCACAAAATGTTAAAAACTCTGGGTACCCCGACTAAAAACTCAATTTTGGAGGCCTTCTGGGCCTCTTTTGGCCACTGAAAACTCTTTACCGGGGACCGTTTGGGACACAATGATGTAGAGCTTGTCGCAGGCTTCGATTTGATATGTGGTAGAGCTCAAACGGACACCCAGATCAAATGTTATGGCCGTTTGAAGATTGAGTTTTGTTTTCAACATATTTTGGATCTTTTTTTAATTTTTTTAATTTTTTTATTCTTCAAATTGTTATTAAATGACTATTAATCCATAATAATTATCAAATTATTAATTAAAAATAGTTTTTTTAATTTTTTTAGAATCCATTTTCACTAAATATCTTATATATTAAGTATATTAAGTGTAAATGTACATTTATACTTATCTAAAATATATTTAAAAATTATATATTATATTTATATCAATATAACTATATAACTTTATTTATATATTAATATATTTTTTAAATTTTTTTGGAATTCGACCCTTTATCAGTGCTTTTAAAAAGAGCGCTGATAAAGGCCCACCTTTATCAGCGCTACTAAACAAGTGCTGATAAAGGGCATCCCTTTATCAGCGCTAAAAAAAGCGCAGATAAACCCCCCCCCCTTTATCAGCACATTTTCGTTAGCGCTGATAAAGGGGTGGTGCTAGCCTTGCCTAGTTTTGTGGTAGTGTTCCCAAGTGAGGTCATATCTTAGAGTTCCATTATTTCCATTCTTTAATTAATACTTGAATTACAATGTTACCATTCATACATAACATATTAGAATGACCAAGTTCCCATTATTTAACTCACATTTGAATGACCCTATTACTATTCACACATAACACATTAGAATGACCATTTTTACATTTTTTATCACATTAAATTGACCATGTTATAATTCTTTAACACATTATAATGAACATGTTTTCATTAATCAACACATAATTAATTAAAGAATTAATTTTCCACATAAATTTCATTCCACACACAATAATTAGTTTAAACTCAAAAATTCCATTAGTTAATCTAATAATTAACTAATAAAACTGATAATATTAATTAATTCAATAATTAATTAATATCCTCAATTTCATTAATAATTGAATAATTAGTTTATCACTTAATTTCCCTTGATTAATTCACCAATTAGTTAAGTATGTCAAACCCATTAATTAATTTATCAAATAACTAACCAATATTCACAACTCTCAAACCCATAATTAATTCTACAATTAATTATCTCAAATCAAAATTTCAACATATCATAATTAACTCTACAATTGATTGTCAATTTCAAAACATCAATATCACATTATTATTTATGAAATTAATTATCCCAAAATCATAATATCAATTTCACACAATTAATCCCATAATTCATTATCCCAAATTCCCATAATTTTACATTTCATTCATTAATTAATTCACCCAAATTAACTAATTTAATCAGTAAATTCAATTTCTAAAAAAATATAGAAATTATAAAATTGTATACTTTTAATAAAAAGCATGACTATGGGAATTGAATATTAGACCACATACCCTAATCTGTTGAAGAAAAAATAGATTAATGAAAATCACAAAAAATTGAACAGCACAATGACTTAGATATTGATATGAATTTCAGAACCTTAAATCAAGATTACAGAAATAAAGATCTTGTAAATATATATCTAGATCTAGAATAAAAGATTTATATATCGCCAAATATATATAGATATATACATAATAGTGGATTACATCTCTAAAAGAAAGATTAAATAATGGGGGAAGAACAAGAGAAGAATCGGGATAGGATTCACTTACTGGGAGAGGAGCGAACCATTAATCCACACTTCAAATCATGAATATTGAAGCTCGATAAGGATTTTAATTCATCTCGAGAGCTCAAAAGGGTGAATGAAATCATAGGGTTCAATGGTGGTTGAAATTGATGAGTTACGGGGGTTCTGGGGATTTTAAAATTTAAAATTGGGTTAACATAAATCCCTCGCACGGTTAGCTAGGAAGAGGCATGTGATTTTTCCTAACCATGAACCTACTATTTTAGGGGTGCATAGTTACTTCAATGAGGCTGAAGGGTTTGAAAAACCAGGCACCAAATGTGAAAATACATACTATTTAAGGTTCCATGCTATGCTAGGTTGGGGACCATGATTTTCTCTAACCATGCACCAACCATGCACAACCCTCTTTCCTTTAACTTTTTCTGAAGTTTCACCCAAAAACATTCCAATATAAAACCCAAAATAAAGTACCTAACCCAAGGAAAATGAGTACCTATAAATAATCCTAATACATCTCTGAAAAAGGTTTGGGATCTTACGATCTCCCCGCCTTTTAATTTCTTTTCCTCAAGATGTGCTCCCAAGCTTCTATAAGATTTTGAGTCAAAAAGTTAGGGCCAATGAGACCTCATATCTTCTTCTATTTCCCTTTTTTCCTTCTGCACACACACATGTTTCCACAATTCATGAATAATCATCATAGTCTTTCCATGCAACAAATTATCACTATGATATAGCACATGTAGTAGATGCTCCTCAAATGATGCATTTATCTCAATGTCAACCTCATCCACATCAATCACATTATAAGGGTCGGGGTTATACCATCGTAGTTGTGATACATGGAAAACTTCAAGCATAACATTGTATTTTTTTGGAAGAGCCAATTGGTACGCCACTGGACCGATTCTCCCCGTAGCCTCAAATGGTTCAACAAACCCAAGAACCAACTTTCCCTCCCACCATATCCTTTGGTGACCCAATCTAGGATACACCTAAAGGGATATATTATCACCCTCTGTAAACTCTAGGGTTTTTCTTTTTATATCATCATATAACTTCTATCTACTATTAGCTGAATTCATATATTTATGAATCAGCTAAACCTTCTCTGTTGTATCTTGTACGAGACTCGATAACAACAATTTTGAATCAGCTACCTCCTCCAACATAGTGGTGATCTTCATGGCCTACCATAAAGAGCCTCATATTGTGGCATCTTTATTGTTTTCTAATAACTATTTTTATAGGAAAACACCACTAAATCCAACTACTTCTACCAAGACCCAATAAACTAAAGAACACACACTCACATCATATCCTCAAGCACCTATATTGAACATTTGAAACTCCCATTTGTCTGTGGGTGGACAATCATACTCAACAATACCTAGGTATCGAGTGCCTTATAAAATCCCTTCCATAAGTGTAAAGTGAAACTTATGTCCTGATATGAGACTATATTCTATGAAACACCATGCAGATAGAATATCTTCAAAATATAAAGTTCTCTTAACTACCCCACTATAAAATTTTCCCATATATGCAAGATATGTTTTAATTTTATCATTCAATCCACAATAACCTAGATAACACCATTCTTCCTCGGTGACATTGGGAGACCCACCACCAAGTCTATGATCATGTCATCCCAATTACATTCTTGAATGGGAAATGACTATATTAAACCTCAAGGCCATTGATGCTCTACCTTCATCTGTTGATAGGTGTAACATCATGTCATAAACCTTTCTATCACCTTTTTCATGCCTAGCCACAAAAATTGTTGTCATAGGACACGGTACATTATGGTCACACCCAGATGCACCTCCCACTTCTAGGAATTATTCTTGTAGGAACAAATAATCAATTGTTAACATAGTTGATATCATGCTCATTTATGATCCAATACTAAGGTGACTCCCCATCTTCAAGGATTTTTTTCAAGGATAACCACTATGGATACATGTACTTCATGTCATTAATCTATCTTGAATGGGTACAATCTACTGAAACTGAAAGAAGAGTTATCTACTCCTAACTCTCTTGAACGACCATATGCATTTTAGCCAGTAAATTCATTATCTTCCACTCAACAGTAGACACGTGTACTTCCTGAGTCTGAGTTTTCCCGCTTAAAGTGTCAGCCAAATTTTTTCCCTTCCTGGCCATATATACTAGATCAAAATTAAATAACTGAATATACTCTACCAATATATAATGTTGAATATTCAAATATTTTTGTGATATAATATACATTAAGATATTGTGATATATATACATAGTAAACGTTTTTTACAATATTTAATGTCTCTAATACATTATATAATTTACCAAAACTACTAACATGAGGTCATGTGTAGGGTAGTCCCATTCACGTGGCCTCAACTACTGAGACCCATACACTATGACTAAATCTCCTTGCATTAGAATAGCTCAAATTCTAATCCTTGATGCATCATAATACATTGTGTACTCCTCCACATGGCTGGAGTAGGATCAAGATTGGTGTTAATATCATATGATTCTTCAGATCCTAGAATGAATTCTCACATGCTTCTGACCAATCATGATTTATCCCATTTTTTGTTGAGTTTGGGAGGAAACATCCAAATGGGAAAATACATGAATGAATATCTAATAATATCTTGATAACGCCAAAAGGAAATGGATGTTGAACACATTCCTGGGTTGCTCCCAAGAAAAAAACTGCTTGAACCTTCTCAAGGTCCACTAAAACGCATTCCTCTAAGATTATGTGTCTCAAGAAGTGTACCCAATCAATCCAAAACTGGCACTCATATAGTTTTTTGTATAATTAATGATATCTCAATTTCCTCAGGATAATATCGTAGTGTTGCTAATGATGATCATGTGTCTTGGAGTATGCCAAGTTGTCATCCACAAATACTGCAACACACTAAAATATGTATGAATAAAAGATTTTATTAATTATGGTTTTAAACACTAATGGTTTGTTCTTAAACCCAAAATTCATTATGATGAACTCATAAAGGCCACACCTAATTTTTAATGTAGTCCTTGGTATATCAGAATTATTAACTCTCAGTTGATGACACCCTAATCTCAAGTCAACATTGAGAGAACACAATCTCCTCTCAACTAGTCAAATATATCATCGATATATTGAAGAGGTTTTCGGTTATTCATAGTCATATTTTTCAACTAATTGTAATTAACACAGAAGAGAATATTCTCATCAGACTTATTTGCAAACAACACAGGGGATCCCCAAGGTGATATACTCAGATGGGTAAACCCTTTATCCTCCAAATCCTCTAGTTGATTCTTGAGCTCATGAATCTTTATTGGTGAAATTCTATATGGTACAGTAGATACTGGCATAGCCTCCAGCTTTTGTTAAATATCCAATTCCATGTCTCTCTTAGGTTGAAGCACTAAGAAATATACATGTCCATAAAAAGTTCTACTACTAGTGCAAAAATATTAAGGTTCACACCTCCATCATCCATATAAATACTAGAAACATGTGCTTTAAGATCTCCCATTTTTTGATTAATTGGACCTTCTCAGCCTACTGGGACATCCCACTCTACATAGTGAATAGAGTTGTGACCCATAAGAGATATAAACATGACTCCCCTATAGTAACAATCAACATGAGATCGGTATACGACTATCCAGTCTATACCCATTATTTGGTCAAATCCTAGAATGTAAAGAATATAGAGACCCATAGATAATGGTACTCCCTAATCATGAGAGAACATCCCTTGCACAAATAGTTATCACTTTCCCACACTCCTAATGGTGTATCTATAGTCATTACCCTGCTCAAAAACTCCACTGTCATAATCAAACAATTGACAATCATTGTAGATATAAAGAAATGAGAGGCACAAGTATCAAATAATGAAATAGCTAATGTAGAAGCTACAAGAATAGTGACTCTCATTGATGATGGTCCAGCCTTTCTATCCACAAGTGTAGGTTGCACGACATGTAGTTTTCCTTCCCCTCTTCCCGGTGATGTCGTCTGAATACCCTGAGTTTCACCACTATTCTAATATGGGTTCTCCTTCCCAGGAGTACTACGTTTATAACCTGCACCTCCTCGGTCATTAATACTTCAGCTTCTAGGATGATATGGCTCAAAAGATCTCATTCATGCACCCTGGTTTTTTCTAGATCTTACATCAATGACCCTATATCGAGGAGTCCTACAGAACACCTGTAGATGTCCCATCTTGTCGTTAGACTGGAAATCTACTAGTGGTTGGGGACAGTTCCTAAGATAATGTCCCAGCCTACCACACTGATGATAGATCTCTCCTTTAATGTCTGTTGTAACCAAACATCTTGCCTAATCACTAATATTTCCACTACCCTAGCAAAAGTTCTCATAAAAACACTTCCTACTCTTGGAATTTACACATCCCAATCATCCTGTAGCTACTATCTATCCAAAACTAGAATCCTACTTCAGGTACCTCTCATCTATGAGAGCCGGATCCACCTCCTCAGCAAACATCCTTTACCAAAAGAGGTTAACATAGGACTTAATCTCACACTTACATCCATCCTAAAGATGCCTTGTTGTTGCAATACCATCTCCTACCAAAGATAGATAAAATCACTACAGTTATTTAAAGTGTATATCATAGTACATCACATACATGTTCCCTTGATTCATCTGCATGTACTCCACTTCTTTCTCCTTCCTCAATGTCTCTAGGTAAAAGTGATCCAAGAACCTCTCTAAGAATTACTTTCATAACATTCCTACAATTTATTTAGTCCATTCCTAAATGTCCCACCATCACTTCACTGATACTCATAGAATATAAACATCCAACTTTACCCTCCTCTCAATAAGAGTCTCTAGATGGTCAAGTATCATATCGGTGGACTCAACCCAGAACTCATCTCCCTCAAGTCCACCACTTCTAGTCAATGTCGAATGGTGATTCAATTGAAACTCACTCATCAGGTCAGACATACTCTTCTCAACCCACCCTTGGTCTCTTCCCATAAACTTCATGAAGTGATCAATGTTCTCCCAGAACTGCTTTCATACATCCTCACCTGGCACTATCAGTGCCTCGAGTCCCACTACTAGTACAACATTACCATTCATGTCCTCTCATAATCCTCCAAAAAAGTATCCACAAAAAAACTGACATCCCAACATGACTTATAACACAACTTAATCACATTTACATAAGAGGGAAGTCAAAACACGTCATAAGAGGTCTTTTCCCTAAACTTTACCACATGGTCAAAATTGAGGCGCTATCACTACCCTTAACATCCTACAGTTATTTCTTGGTTAAAAAAGGTTATTCTCATTCTCTTGTCATGTATATCATTTATAAACACATTTATCCACATTTTTCATCATTTTACTACTCTAAATTTCATATTTGGCAGCATTTTCTATTCAATTTCACAAGCAAGGAAAAACAGTTTAACTTCAAAAACTTACCCAAAACACATTTTTTCATGCATTCCTAAAATGATCAAGTCACAAAATTATACTATCTATCAAGAATGATGCATAAATTCTCAACTCTCATTCCATTCTGGGAGACAAGTCAATTCTCAACAAATATCAAAAAAATCACATTACACTATAAGTGCATCACCCAAGGTGAAATAATATTCAACTATAATAGAAAACAACAATAACAATAATCCCACCCTAAGTACTTGGGTTTTCCCCGATACATGGGTTTGAAACTCCCATTCATGATATCATTTCCATGTCCTGACTCTTCTTAGTCTCTTATCTTCCATTCCAAAATAGTAATATTGTAGAAGAGAAAATAAAACATGGCTTGGATAACACTTTGTAATGTATCTGGCCAGGTACCACACACTGATGCCTCGATCTATTCGATCATATGACTCCACGAATGCCTTCCCATATGATAGAGGCTTATAACTTGTAGTGAGGGTCTTATAAGTCGATCTTGGTGAGACTATACCCTATATAATCATAGTAATAAATCAATGAAATAAATAAACAATAGTGAAAGCATATATAACCATAATTATGCCAATATCTCAAGATAATAAAAGAAGGAAATAAAATATCCAACTAAAGTGGAAAGAATGTCATGATAAGGTAAGTGTCAAGTGTCTAAAATAAAAACTGAAAAATAAATACATCGATGACTCCCAAGTAGCCCTTGAACTACACTAGGTTACATAATCCAAGCTCCATCCCCAAATCAGCAATATGACCAGGGCCTTTTCCTTTAACCTGACTTGAAACAATAAAATCTATTCAGGTACGGATCAAGAATCTTGAGTAAGGTTTGAGTAGAACATAGTAAACCACCACCAATAGTGTATAAAAAAATCTAGTCAATAACAATGAATGTTGTTGTATAAATAAATAATTACAACGCATAAATAAATAGTTATCACATTATTTTTTATTTATTACTTACCCACATTAACTCTAGAGTTCCTATAAATACTCATAACTCAATACCATCTTCATCTCATGTCGGTGCCCGAAGTGTTCCCAGGTAATATCATATCTTAACACCATATTTAGATCACGTCAGGGCCCAAAGTATTCTAAGGTGATATCATATCTCAATACATACTTTGGCTCATGCAGGAACTTGAAGTATACCCAAGTGAGGTCATATCTTGGATATCTATTATTACCATTCTTTAATTCATAGTTGAATGACCTAGTTACCATTCATACATCACACATTAGTGTGATCATGTTCCAATTCCTTAATTCACATTAGAATGGCCATGTTCCCATTCATTATCACATTAGAATGACCATGTTCCCTTTATAACACATTAGAATGGCCATGTTCTCATTCCATAACACATTAGAATAATTGTGTCCATATTATTTATCACATTATAAGGACCTTGTTATCATTCATCAACACATAATTAATTAAACAATTAATTATCCACATAAATTCCATCCCCAAATCAACAATTGGTTAACTCAATAATTCCTTTAGTTAATGTAACAATTAACTTATCGCATCGATAATATTAATTAATTAATTAATTACTTAATAACCCCAATTTCATTATTAAGACAAAAATTTGTATATATTTTAATTTCCCTTAATTTATTCCCTTATTAATTATGTATGTAAAACCCTTAAATTAATTACACAATTAATTAACCAATATTCACAACTCTCTAACCCAGAATTAATTCTATGATTAATTATCTCAAATAAATAATTTTATATCTCATAATTAATTTTATAATTAATTATCAATTTCCCAACATCAATATAACATAATTAATTCCACAATTAATTATCCCCAAATCATAATATAAATTTTATATAATTAATCCCACAATTATTTATCCCCAATTCCCATAAATTCAAAATTCCATCATTAATTAATTCAACCAAATTATTTAATTTAATCCAGAAATTCAATTGTTAAATAACTCTATAAATTTTATAATTGAATACATTTAATAAAAATCATGAAAATGGTAATTTAATATTAAACCATCTACCACAATTTTTCAAATAAATAATCACCCAACAGAAATCCCCAAAAAATGTGTGTCGCAATGATGATGATCTAGATCCGAATCTCAAACCCCTAAATCAATATTAATGAAAAAAAAATCATATAAATCTAGGACTATATATAGAATCACATATCTAGATCACACCAAATAGATATATATTTCTCCATAATAGTGTATTAAATTGTTGAAATAATGTGGACATAATGGGGAAAGTAGGAGATATGAATTGGGATAGGATTCATTTATTGGGAAAGGAGGGAACCTTCAATTAGGGATTTGAATCGTGAATAATGGAGGTCTGAAAAGATTCAAATTTGTCCTAAGAGCTCCAAAAATGTGAAATACCTAATTTGGATGAATGGGGGTCTAAATGGGTGAGTTATGAGGGTTCTAGAAATTTAAAAAATTAAAATTAGGTCAATATAAATCTTGTGTATGGTTAACTGGGAAGAGGCGCCTAGTTTTCCCTTACCATGCACTAACCATGTGCCTACAATTTTATGGGTGCACAATTACTTCTAAGTTAGAATGAAATTTTAAAAACTATGATACAACCATTCATTTCCCCATTATCCAGGGTTTCATGATTTCCTAGGATGGGGTGTATGATTTTATCTTGTCGTGCGCCAACCGTAAACAACCCCCATCGCTTCAAAATTTCTCAAGTTTCACCCAAACACACTCCAAGGTAAAACCCAAAAGAAAAGTACTTAACAAAAGGAAAAAGAGTTACAATAAATGATCATGAGATATCTCTATAAAAGTTTGGGATCTTAGAGAGGATGATTTATTTAATATCTAAAGAATAAGTTCATGTGTTAGTGCTTGTAGAGAAAATGAAAAGATATTCCTTGATATCGCTATATATCTAGTACCTAGGTTGTGGAATTAGGTGCATTAATAGTAAACCTATTTTTATATTTGGATCATCTAAGGTCTAATAATTTGTATTGTAAACTAGGTTAGAGTTTTTCATGATAATTTTAATCTTAGGATGCTTCGTAATCTAGAAGGATGAAATTAGAGAAGATTATAAATGACATTGTTTTCAGTTTTTTCCAAATTTCTAAGAATAAAAAAACTATGGTGTTTTAGAAGTTTCATAAAATATTTGAGGAAAAGTAAGGTAGTTTTCATAGTTTGTATGTAGATCATTTGGTTATGTACACAAACTATGTGGTGAAGTGCATTTCTCGTGATAGGGGTTTGTAAAATCATTATTTTTTTACAATTGTGTGATTATAAGCACACCATGAGATCTAATAGTGGAGATTTTTGGTTTAACATGAAGGGGATTATGCAATTAACCTGGGATTATACGATCTTAGAGAGATGATTTATGAATAATTGGGAAGGATCTATGAGAATTTTAGTACATGGTTCACATGCACAGTCTGTGAAAGACAATTCAGTAAGTTATTTTATAGTGGACATATAACATAGAGAGTACATAAACTGCACAAAATATTAGTGGTAAAAAAAGTTGTGATTTTAAGTGGACTATAAAGGATGGATCTCATGGTTTTATAAAGGTGGAATTCCCTTGAAAGAGGAATCTCCAAAATTTAGGTTTAGAGTAGGTAAACTAAAAATGGGTTCTGTGCATAATAATTACAAAATAATTTTTATATAATTTATATATTTATTGAGTTTTTTTATAATTTTCCTATAAAAACCCTATTTTTCACATCATTAAAAATGGATAGAAAACTAAATTGAGTGATGGGGAGATTGATCCAAAAATTAATGAAGGTGGATCTATCCATTATTGAACCATGTGAAGTATAATTTAATGAAGTAATTCATGATGAGGTGTTTCATGAATTTAGTATTTTATGGAATTAAGAATACAAATTAAGTTCATGAGGAAGGTGTGAAAATATGGGTTTATGATGTGGGTTTGTAAGGTGTAGTATATGAAGGAATTTAGCAAGTATCAATATATATATATTTGGATTTAAAATAACATTATCATAAAAGTTTTTTGTGAATTGTATTTGATCTAAAATAAAATCCCACAGAGGTAGTTCATAAATGAGGTCCGTAGAGGTGGAGTCTATGAATTCAGGGAACCCTATGAGGGAGTTATATGAAGCATAGTGTAACAACCAAAGTTATAATGGACCTTATTTTAGAATTAAATTTCTTTGATGTCTTATTTTATACACTACGCCAAGTTAAGTTAGTGCAACACATAACACTGACATAACTTATGTTACATGCAATAGTGAGTTTCTATAAAACATCATTTTGTTATTGTAATTATTTACAAAAGACAACTATAAACTCACCATTAGTATGGGGTGTGAACAGGATTAAATATATCATAAAATGGTCATTTACACACATATATATCTATTTTACCAATTAATTATAAATTAATGTAAAACCCTTTTGAAATTATAATAAAATATTTTTCTGAAAAACTATTTTAATGCGCACAAATATGTTGTATACCAATAAAATAAATTTTATTGGATAATATTAATAAAATATAAATATATATATATATAATATTCAATCTAATTTTTAACATTTTTCATATGTATTTTCTAAACACGATATAAAAATAAATATAGTTTTATGCTTTAAACTGTATTTCTCTAAAAAAGGGTTTTATAACCTTTTGATGGTGTACTTGATTTAAATCATGTTTTTGACACTTTTATAAATTATATTTGAAAAAATAAAAATTTTATTTTTATTAGGGATATCAAAAATTAATTTGGATGATTTTTTTTTATTTTTCCAATAAGTTTCATGTTTTGATGAATAGTGAAAAAATGCTGAATTTTAATTGAAAATAAATTTTTCATTGAAATAATTTATAGTGATAATTTATATTATTTATTGGTTTCAAAGTATAATTTGATAAATTTTATATAATTTAATCCAATTTAGGTCACTGGAATAAATATTCCATTGAAATTGGATATAAGATGATTCCAAACTTTTGAAGAATTTTACTTTAAAAACAAGTTGTTTTTCCCCGTATGTGGGAGTAATTATTAATTAATTTATAAAATTTATGTGTATTGAATTTGGAAAAATGGATTCCATATTCTAAATAACTAGGTAAAAATTTAGTAAATAGTTAATTTTTATTTTTTGAAAAGTATGAATAGTAACTTTATTATTTTTTATTACCATAGATAAGGGTAAATCAGGTAACTTTAGGGTTAAAAATAATATTTTAAAAATCATAAAACTACCATAAAAGTTTACAAAATTTTAATGGATATATTTTATTCGACCCTTAAAATATATGTTTCAAAATTTAATAATTGGGCACTTTTCCATGATAATAACTTGAATATTACAAAACTCAAAGGGAGTGACAAAATGTCACACTATTACTTCCAATAAGTATAGAATTTTTAATATGTAGTTAAATAGAAGATATTCTAGAATATGTATATTATTGATAAATATTAAAGGTTTTTATACATTATAGAATTTTATTTTTAATTTTTATTTAATAAATAATCAACTTAAATAATTACAAAATTATTATGTAGTAATTACACAATTATTGGAATAATCGATTAATTGACATTAAAATTTTCAAAATAAATATAATTTCACTTAATTAATGTGATAAAAATAATTTATAGGTTAATATTACATATTAGGGGTGTCTCAAATGAATTTTGTAAAAATTTATATTTTTCTATGGATTTTATTAAAGTCAATGTAATTAATTGTGTCAAAATCGAGAGAAATGAAATTTTATGAAAAGAGAATTTTATTAAATTATTTAAAAATAGTAAAAATAATAAATGATGAAAAAATAGGATGCATTATGGTTTAGAATATCATTAATTTACCATTTATTACCCAATTGACACTTTATATTTAAAATTTACATCCTCTTAAAATGAAAATTATTATTACCATGGTTAAAATTAAAATCTGTTACCTAAGGGTTGATAAAACAATATGGATTAAAATTATATAAAAACCTAAATAAAATTTATTTTATGATGATATTACAACCTTATATCATATTATATTACAATATATGTCCTTTTTGAAGTATTTGTTTTTATTTTTTATTATTTATAAATTAATATTCTTGAGAGCTTCTAAAATTGAACTTCCCCTTCTCTTATAAAAGGGCACATAACCTTATCTTTTATTAACACCTCTAAATCCCATTGTATTGGAAAAAATATAACACAATATCATCTTAAATTATTTCCCATTATCCTTGAATAATTCCTTTATGCATAAATTTAACAAAAGAAATCTTTTTATGAAAATTAAATGGAGATACCCAAAGAAAAGCAAAAGTTAATCAATGAATGTTTTGGTTTCATTTCTTACATGAAACCCCTAAATTATTTTTATTTCATGTTTATATAATAAAATAATTATCCTAAATATAATAATATATTGTAATATTAAGGGTTTTACCTACACTTTCACACTCTTGGATCTAATGGGAAATGAACTTATCGTTCATGTGTACGACGAACTACTACCTCACAAAATACTGATTATTCATTTTTTCCTACCACATATCATAGTTGGAATTATGATGGAAATAATATTTTTATGATATATATAATATTTATGACATAACTTTACTCTTTAATGATAATATGACATCTACCTTTTTACCATCTAATCTTTTGGGAAATGATAATGTCGCTCATGCGTACATATAGCTAACCATCTCGACAATACGATGTGATTCATTTTTCATCTACATTTCACATTGATGGTAATAAGGATGAATTTTATTAATATATATTATATATATAACATAATACTTTTTTTAATGACAATATATACTTTTTTTCTTTTAATGTGACATGAAAATGAAAATAGCATTCTTGTGTGCGTACGACCTACAGTCTCGATGAACAACATATTTTATTTTCTACCTTTAAATTTTATAAATAACCATAAATACATATATTTATTTCATGTTTATAATTCTTGATATGTTTAAATAATGATCTATGTAAGAGGACCAATGATAACAAGTCAAACCACATGCGAAAAAACAACGCAAATATTACCTGCAGCATAACATTAACATAGAATTGTTAATAAAATGGTATTATATATTCTCATAATCAAATAATATATGTTATTGGATATAAAAACATTGTTTTGTTATATATTTATAAAAAACATATATTTATTTTACATTACTTTTTTAAGAGTATGACGAGACTTAAGACATAAGTCAAAGGATTCTATGTCTCACTTTTATTTTTAAGGGACACATGCCTTATACACTACTTGTTTCTTCTATGTGATGTATATACTACCCGAGAATGTATTTTATAAGTACTATTTGGAATATTATATTATTTTCAAATACATATTATTTTCTTTCTTTCTTGGGAAATATGATTATACTGATTATAAAGTGATAATTGATTATTTTACAATCTGATAACTAATCGGGATTGTTTCATTTTAAACAACCATTGTGGAATATTTATCTTCCATGTAAAAGTTTTATAAAAATGTTTTCAAAATGTTTTTTTAATCTTCTATGAATATTTAATTTTATTTTAAACCATGTTTTAATTATTAAAAAATGTTTTGAAATGAATCTTTATATTATTTTCCAAACAAGTTACCTTGTGACTTTTTTAAAAAAAGTATGAAAGGAATGTTTTTTAAAATGTATGTAATGAATGTATTTGTATGATATCATGATAACTTTATGACTTTAATCGTTTCTTACATGATTAAAAGGTTATTTTAAAGTAAAAATATTCTTTTTAATTTTTTTAGCATTTTAAGAAGATTTTTTTTTTCAAAATAGAAAGGATATTTTCTTCAAAAATGATTTCAACTGATCTCAAGAAATTATTTTTCATCTAAGATAACATTATATGATATTACTTATGTTTCACTAGAGATATTATCCAATGATATTATTCTTGTTATTTATCTTAATAGTTTATGTTTATGATAGTTTGATGTTTATAAATTATGTTTCTCTTCCTTGATTTAGTTTTCAATGAAATGTTTATGAAACTAATTTATTTATATGGGTTCTCATATGATTTATATTCTTGTAGAAAACTTATATATATATATATATGGATTTCATTATGTTATTGCTGGAACCTATATCTCACTCCAATACATTGATTGAATATGGATAACACATGAGTTATATATGATATATGTGAACCTAATTTAGTGTTAACAATTCAATGCATGGACCTAGTTTACATGTCGATAATTTTTTTATGTTTACATGGTTTTTATGTCCATATGTTAATGAAAGGTCCTGATTTCACCTCCTTAATTTAATTAGTGAACCTATTACTATTTATACATGTTCACAAAGTTTCAATTTTTTGTGTAGGCTATAATTTCATTTCATATTTCAATGTTATGATCTCATGGATTATGTTCTTTGATTACCTTATTATTAATGTCTTATGAACTACCAATATCTATGTCATGATTCAAGTTTATGATCTTTGATATGTATGGTATGATCATCTAATGTTATGATCACATTCACATACCCTTTATACTCATTTTTATGCTTACATATCTCCCTTCTTTACCCTTACTAAGCATTTGGGTGCACCCTTTTCTTATGTTTATTTTTACCATGATATAATGATTTTTTTGAAGTGTAATATGTCAAAAATGGTTCTAGATATGAATAAATGTATGGGATAAGATTTAGATGTATTATGAACCAATTTTTTATGATTCCGTGTTTCCAAAGGTGCTAAACTAATATACTCTTTGGTCATGTGTTTGTGTATTCCACAAAAAAATGATGTTATATCCATGTACATTAGCATAAGTCGTTATAGATGGTATTATAGAAAAGGATTAGTGAACATTTGGAAACTAGGAATATAAAACATTAGTGAGATCCCTAGATTTTTTTCTAAGGACATTTCTAGGTATTTTACTGAGGATATGACTAATGTGTCATAGATTTAAAAGTTGTTGTCCTAATTTAGGCATCCTATAAGTAATTTTTTTATGATTATGTGTTTTTATGCTATGATAAGTGTTTATAACACTATGATTTCTAGTCTAAGTTAATATATTGAACTAGAAGTAACATGGTTAAAATTTAATGTTTCTGATTTGGAAAGTGTGGAAATTATGCAAATCTATGTCCAAAGATGAAATATCATGAAGATAATCAGGAAGGTTGTATGATTTTTGGTTGTACTACTAAGGATACAGGGACTGAAAATTGAATTTTAAAGGTATAGGATGTTCTAAAAGTATTTTTTACATTTAATATAAAAATCAAGATGATATTTAGGTTGAGGAACTGTAAGAGATGATTCATAATTCATATTCAATGAAGGAATAAGATGATGAAACTTGTGAAATGTTATATGAATTAAGTTGGAATATTTAAGTGTATATGTTTTGGAATTAAAATATTATGTCATACCAATCATGAAATACATAAGTATTTTAAGTACACTTTTTTCATTGAGAATTGAAAATGATATGTTGAATGGTGTTGAAGACATCAAAAGGTTATTTAATGGAAATGTAATATTTTTTTAAAACACGAGATTAAGGAAAAGATAACCCTTAATATGTCATTAATGTTCAGATAATTATGTTTGGATAAAGATATTTTGCATATGGATAACTAAATTGGACGGTACTCATTACCATGGAAATTATTATAGATTTTTTGAAAAAGTGTTTTATGTTATCATAGATGGAGTTTAATACATTTTTTGAATTAATTAATATAACCAATAATCTTTTTGATAGGAAACAATGCATGTTTTCAATAAGGATTTATGTAAATTTCCATGTGTTAAGATAATACATGAGGAAGGAATTTACATGTTTGGTATGTGACAAACAATAGATACTTTATGATATATGAAGGATAAATGTTAAGCTACTTTGAGAAATTTAGGGACCTTATTTATAATGTTTTGGAATTTCATTTTTTTAAGGGTTATAATGATAACTATTTATGGAATGGTTTATATTTAACATTAGATGAGGTTTTATATATTAAATTATTATCTCACCATATGATGATTTATACACATTAGATAACCCATAAAAACCTTTTTTGATGTGATGAAAACTAAAGATAGATGGAATGAATTATCATTAAATTTATGGATATTGTGATCTGATAGTTATTATGGAGTGAAAAAAATTTCCGTCTTTCCCTTGTATAAGAGATAAAGTTTGAATTTATCAAGTCACAACCAAAGGGTACATATCTAATAGAATGAAATCACATAAGTATACCTTCTTATGAATAATTATTAAACTCTAGGAAACGGATTTTGAAAAATATTTATCTTAATTCCTTCATTCTATTGAAATAATGGTTTTATAAAACATCACATATTTATTATTTAGAGCCCCTTAACTTTTTATTGATCATTCACTTACTTATGGTCTGTGATCTTTATCACTCTCTATAATTATTCAGGCATTTATACCAAAACCAATCATCACTTCCCTCTTATGTTATTCTACAAGGAAACAAAATCATGGGTTAATTTGGGTAACCATTAGGGTTACAACTTTACATTTTTAATGGAATTTGTAGTATTCATTTTTACAAAGTAGGTTTCTATGAAAGGAACTTTCAAGTATTAAACCTTCGATGACCATGATGAATTTCATGGGGAAATTCAGTTTAAGGGGTGTAAAATGTAACACCCCAAGTTTTTATGGACCTTTAGAAAATAAATTAAATTTTATTGTTGTCTTCTGTTATATGTTACATCAGGTTAAGCTTGCACAACATGCAACACCGACTTAGCTTTCATTACATGAAAAACTGAGTTCTTATGAAACATTTTATAATTATTGTAATTATGTAAATAAGATAATTATAACACATAATTAGGATGGAGGGTATAAACATGACTATATGTATTATGAAATTATGTAATACACATATATATAATTCTTTGACAAATTAATTATAAATCAATGTAAACCCCTTTTGAAATTAAAAGGAAATATTTTTATAAATAACTATTTAAATGTGCAGAAGTGTGTTTTTTCATAATAAATTAATATTATTGGAATATATTAATTATATATATATATATATATAATGTTAAATATAATATTTAACATTTTTCATGTGTTTTTTCTAGACAAGATATAAAAAATCCAATTTTATGCTTAAAATTGAATTTTTCTAAAAACAAATTATGTCTTATTTTGATGGATCACTTGTTTTAAATAATGTTTTTGAAACTTTTATAAATTATATTTGAAAAAAAAAACTTCTCATTTAAAATAGGGATATCAAATTTTACATTGGTTGAATGTTTTTATTTTTCTAGAAAGTTTCATGTTTTGTTGAATAGTGAAAAATTACTAAATTTTAATTGAAATGAACTTTTTCATCAAAATAATTTATAGCGTTAAATTATATTATTTTCGAGTTTTAATGTATAATTAGATCAATATTATATAATTTAATCCAATTTTGGTCATTGGAATCAATTTCACAACGAAAACGGATATAAACACATTCTAAAATTTTGAACATTTTTACATTAAAAACTCATTGTTACATCCCGTCTATAGGAATAATTATGAATTAATTTCAAAAAATGAGGTGAATTTAATTTGGAATCCAAAGGTCCAAATTTATTAAATAGTTACCTTTTATTTTTTGGATAATATGAGTAGTAATGTTATTGATTTTTATTACCACAGTTCATGGTAAATCGGGTAAATAGAGGACTACAAATAATATTATAAATATTAGAAAATTTTCATAACACATGAAAAAATATTTATGGATGAATTTAAATCAACCCTTAAAACATAATTTTTTAAATTTAATAATTTAATAGAATATTTTCCATGATAATGACTTGGATATTTATAAAATCAAAGATAGTGACAAAATTTCACACTCTTACTTTTAATAAGTATAATATTTTTAATATGTGGTTTAATATGAGATATTCTTAACTATGTATATTCATATGAAATATAAATGGGTTTTATATATTTTATAATTTTAATTTTAGTTTTTATTATAAAAATTCTTAACATAAATAATTACAAAATTATAATGCAGTATTTACATTATTTATAAAACAACCATTTAAATGATATTATAAATATTAAGAGAAATATAATTTGACTTTATTAAAGTGATAAAAAATTATAGATTAATATGAAAAATTAGGGATGAATTACACCATTTTTTTGAAGTTTTATTATTATATGAATTTTATTAAATTCAATGTAAGGAATATTTTCAATAATTGACACTAATGATATTTTATTAAAAAAATATTTTATTAAGTTTGTTAAAAATCATAAAATTCATAAATGTGGAAAAAGAGGATAAATTATGGTCTCAATTATCATAAATTTAACATTTATGTTCCAATTGACACTTTATATTTAAAAAATACATCCTTTTAATATTAAAAACAATGTTATCATAGTTAAAATTAAAATAGGTTAACTAAGAGTTAATAAAAAAATATTGATTAATCTTATATCAAAACACATCTATTTTTTTTATGAGAATAAAACCTTATATCATATTATATTATAATATGTGACATATTTTATGTATTTTTATTGAGTTTTTATTTATTATAAATTAATATATTTGAGAGTTTCCAAAAGTGCCCCTCCCATCTCTTGTAAAAGGGAACATCTCCTTATCTTTTATTAACACCTATAAAGACCTTTTAATCAGCCTAAATCTTCCCAAATATCATAAAACATTACTTACATTAATCATATAATACTTAAATTGGTTATAAATTGAACCAAATAAGTCCTTTTGTTCAAATCAAAAGGAGATACCCAAAGAAGAGGTAACGTTCATCAATGAACGTTTTTGATTTATTTCTTCATTGAACCCCTTAATTATTTTTATTTAATTTTTATATAATAAAATTAGTATACCAAATATAATAATATTTTTTTTATATAAATTTTTCTACCTACACTTTCACACACATCTATCGAATGGTTAATGAACTCACAGTTTATGTGAACATCAGACTACAGTCCTGTGAAACGATGATTGTTCGTTTTTTCTTTATCACCTCTCACAGTGGGGATTAGGATGGGAAAGATATTTTTTATAATATTAATTATATTTGTGATATAATTATATTTCTTTAAATACAATATCATATCTACCTTTTACCATCTAATATTTTTGTAAATAATAATGTCTCTCGTGCGTACGTATGGCTTACCATATCCACGATGCGATGTGATAGGTTTTTCATATATATTTAACATGGATGGTAATAAGAATAAATTTTATGAATATTTATGATATATATAACATAATAATGATTCTATAATTATGATATATACTTTTTGTTATTTTAATATGACAAGAAAATGAAAATAGTGTTCATGTGTACTTACGGTCAACCATCTCCATAGACAGTGTATTTTCTTTTCTACAATAAAATATTATTAATTTCCCTAAATAAATAAATATATATATATATATATATATGTCAGGTTTATAATTTTTTAGATGATTAAATTGTGATCTAGGTAATTGGACCAAGGATAAAAAGTCCTAACACATGTGAAAAAACAAAGAATATATTACCTAAAGCGTATCATTAACAAAGAATTGCTAATAAATGGGTAATATATATTTGAAAAATAAAATAATATATAGTGTTAGCTATAAGAATATTGTTTTATAATTAATATATAATAAACTTATATTTATTATACAATAATTTTGTATGAGTATGATGAGATTCAAGACATAAGGTAAGGAATTTTATGTCTCGCTTTTATTTCTGTATGACACATTCCTTATACACTAATTATTTCTTCCGAGTGGTATATATACTTCTAATTAATGTATCTTATTAGTATTATTATTAAGATTATGTTATTTTTTCATCCATATGATTTTATTTCTTTTATGAGGCATACAATTTTACTTATTAAAAAGTTATAAGTGATTATTTCTCGGTCTCATCAATAATCGATAATGTTTCGTTTTAAACAACCATGGTGGAATATTTTTCATCCATGTTCATGGTTTATAAAAATGTTTTATATTTTTTACTATTATCCTATCAATATTTAAATTTATGTTTACCCATTTTTGTATTTTCACTAAATGGTTTGAAATTAATGTTTTTCTCATTTTCCAAACAATGTACTTTGTGACTTTTCCGAAAAAAAATATGAAAGAAATGTTTTTTAACATATACAATATGAATTGATTTTTACACTTTCATGAAATCTTGATTCCTCAAAGCTTACATCCAAATATTATAAGGTAATTTACAAATAAAATGTTTTCTTTTAAAATTGAATGGAATTTTAGGAATAAAATGTTTTCAAAATAGAAAAGATATTTTCCTCAAGAATGATTTCAAGTGATCTCTAAAAATTATTTTACATCTAATATAATGTTATTTGACTTTACTTATATTTCACTAGGGATATTATTCATTGATACTATTATTTTTCTTTCATGGAATGGTTTAGGTTTATGATGGATTGATTTTATGAATAATGTTTCTCTTCCATGATTTTTTTTATGTTGAAATGTTTATGAAATTCATTTCTTTTTTTGGGTTATGATATGATTTATGTTATTATGGAACACATATGTATGGTTTTCATTATGTGATGGGTGGTACTTATATCTCCCTCCAATTAATTGATTAAACATGGAAAACTAATCAGTTATATATGTTATGTGTGAACCTGATTTCATGTTCACAATTCTATGTGTGGACTAGGTTTTCAAGTCCATAATTTTATGTGTGGACCTAGTTTTCATGTCCATATGTTTATCAAAGGGAATTTATTTCATGTCCATAATTTAATAGGGGAACTTTTCTTATTTATAAATGATCACAAAGTTAAAATTATACATGTATGCCAAAATTTCATGTCTTATGTCAATGTTATGATATCTTGGATTTGGTTATTTGATTCCCATATGATTCATGTCTTATGAAATACTAATATTTATTCTTTGATTCGTGTTTATGATCTCAGATATGAAGGGTATGATCTTATAATGTTATAATCCTATTCTCATACCCTTTATTCCCATTTGTATTCTTAAATATCTCCCTTATTTACCCTTACTGTAAATTTGATCTCACCCTTTACAAATGTTTATTTCCCCTAGGATATAAAGAATTGTTTTAAGTATGAAATGTCAAAAGGTTTTGAAATATGATGAAATAAGTTGGATAAGATGCATATGTATTGTGAAATTGATTTTTATTCTTCCATGTTTCCAAATACACTAAAATAATTTGGTATTTTGGCATGTGTATGTGTATTCTAATGAACAATGATGTAATACCCATATATTTGATGTGTGGTTTGTTATTTGTAGTGAAAAGTCCATAAACATGAGTATGATATATGAGAGGTAAGTATGTGGTGAATAGTTTACCATGTGGTTTCTTCACATAAGGTGGATTCAAGAAGTTATATTCACACAAAGATATCAAGTGTTCATTCTAGTGAAAAAATAGTATGTTAGATAATCTAGGGAAAATCTAGTTTTAGAGGTAAAATATAGATATTCAAAAGACGAATTTGAGTGCCACGTCTAGTAGTTAAAGAGGAGTAAATAGAAAAAATAATCTTAGTGTGAAATTATACTCATATGGAGAGAGAATTATTACTACAGTGACATCATAAAAGACACATAAACAACTCTATGATTATGGAGTTGATCTAATTTGGAATTTATGAAGTAAAGTGGAATAAAGTTGAGTGTAATAGAGCATTAAATTCATATCTTTGATGAAATAAAATTATTACATTGATCATAGACCAATGGTCATATACATTATCTATTAAATAGACATATAATTCAACAAAATAAGAAATATACTTTCCAAAATTAGAGATAAAAGGAGAAAATGAGGAAGAGTTACATGGGTGAGGATGGACTAATCCTAGAAAATTGTAAAGGTAGTGATCCTAACTTTGAGTGAACATAGTTGAAACATTGTATCTAAAGGACTAGGGAATATTAGTTGATTCTAGTATATTGGCACAATTCCATGTGTATTCCCCTTAGACTGTCCCTATAAAGCCCTGGCCTTAAACATTATATAATATTGGAATTCAGTAAATAATTCACATTGAGGATCTTTTCAGGTTTAGAGATTTAGAGAATTTGGTAATAACATATATAAAGCATCTTGAATATTACATGTAGACACTTATACTCAGTATCAATTTTTTCCATAAAATAAAAACTCTTAAAATAAAAGAAACATGTTTAGTTCCATGTTTTAAATAGCATGAATTTTTTGTGATCCCATCATTGACCCTATTCCACCTTAAGCCCTATGAAAAACATTTCAAAAACCTGGGATGAGCATATAAAGCACAATAAGGTATACAGAAAGAAGGAAAGATGTTAGTTATCAATATAACAGCTAAACAAAGCATACTTAATCAAAATGTAATAATTTTAACCTTAAAGTAGTGCCAAAACACTTCACTAAATATATGCTCATTGATAACCCTTTTTTAACCAAAATATTACCAAAACACGCATAGAAAACAACTTATATCATATAAAGTTTACTTGGGACATAATCATAATTAAATGGAATAACCATACATTCAAATTCCACACATATCACTAAATGGAATAGCCATATGACTACCTTCCATACCAAATGCATTGGAGGTTATAACGTAACCACCATTCCTTGGTTTATCATGGAACCACATGTCACTTAATTTATCGTGTAACCACCCTTCAAATTTTCAAGTACCATTACATAATTATAACATTAAATATAAAAAATTTCAACATTTTAGTAATGATATTTAATTTAAAATCAAAAGATATCATTTCATGATTTTGAAATAGTAAATCCACTACCAAACCATTTTCAATACCAAAATACCCAAAAAGGGAATGAGGGGTTTCTTTTTCCTTTTAAAAACATTAAGTCTTATAGAAAAATCCAAATATTAGATAATAGTTATGATGGAATAAATGTTGTTGTCGCCGCAATAAAGTAAAAACATTCATTTTTTCATCTAGTAAAAACGCTTCATAGAAATAAGATTCCCTTTGAATTAAATTAAAATTCAATGGGTTTTATTATACACCATATAAAATAAAGAGGTATATATTATCAAAATATGCCTCAATGAAAGGAGATTGAGAAGAAGTCCCTTACCTCATGTCCAACTTGACTCGTTCATTCTTTAATATCTAGAATAATAAAGATAAGTTAATTTCTACTTCCATCAGAGCCCTTTTCATTTTTATTATTTCTTTTATATAATTATCACCTTTCTATAAAATTTACTGAATTTTTTGAGTTCATATCGCACATTTTGTCAATATTGAGATCTTCTATCAAAAATGAACTTGTTATAATTAAAAATTGTCCATGTGGTCAAAATTATATTATCTACAGAATGATATTGCGGGTTTAGATATCATATATAACTTATATATCTAGTATATATGTATTTAAGATATTCCAAATCATTTGGATATAAGAAATGAAATGCACTGTTCATGAAGATGGTAAGTCATACGTACGCCTGAACACTACTTTTATTTATTTTTCATATTTAAAGAAATTAAAACTAAATGAAAAATAGGTATATTATAATTAAATTATAATATCTATGTTATATAATTTAATTAATTCAATTATTTATATGTTCCATTCATAGCATAAACGATTCATATAACTTTAAGGGGGCGGTAGTCCGCACTTCCTCAAATGAAATTATCATATTTATACAATATGTAAAGAATAAATTTATGTTATAAATGAGAATTAAAGAAACATAAATATAAAATAAATATCATAAATATCATATATAATTAATGTTATATCATAATGGCCCCCATAAGTTGTGGTAGGAGAAGATTGTACAATCATCGTTTCGTACGACAGTAGTTTGTCGTCCATAGAAATAGTATGGTATATACCCATTAGATGGAGGTGTGTTTAAGTGAAGTTATAATAATTCACATAAAAACAACCTAGAACATTTAGGATACTCGTTTTCCTATGTAAATAAATAATAATAAGATCATAGGAAGGGGATAAGTAAAAATAATTTATAGAAACTTGAGAGAAGATGTTACCTCAAAACAGGTAAATTTATTTGATTCGAGCCAAAGATATCACTTTAATTGACTACTACCTAGGGTAATTCTTCTAGGAGGAATAGAGGGATGTTGGGAGATTATTTGGGCATAGTTTGGATGATAAAGGGGGCTTGATAGGTGTGATTAATGGGTTATAAGAGATGACCTTTTATAAGGGTGGAGGGTCTCTTTAGGAATGTTTGAAAGTATTATTTTATTATAAAATTATTTTTGGTTTCAAAACGTCCACACCACATTATATTCTAATATAACATGACTATTTTTTGAAATAAAATAATCCAATAATAATTGGATAGGTTTTGGATATTTTTTAATCCTTATCTTTTTTATTTAACCCTTTTTTACTCTTACAATTTTATCAAGCATTTAACATATTGAGAATCAAAATAGTTACCAAAACATGAAAAATATCCAATTAAAGAGTCAAAAATAAACTCAGTATTATGATAAATATTTTGTTCAAAATTATATTTTTTGTAATTTTATAATATTTAATAAAATATTTTATATTTTAAAATAAGAATTATGTCAATTTTGACACTATTCATATCATGACTTTTTAAAAATCCATAACAACTAGATTGATTCCAAAAATTTTAATTAATAAAAATATAACATATAAATATCATCCATAAAATTCATTGATGACATAAAAATAACCAAATTATCTTTATTTTAACATTTATAATAGCATTCATTTCAATCGTTTATTAATGAAGCAATCACTACCTCATCATTGTGTCATAATTAAATTTATTTATTTAATCTATAAAAATTATAAATAAATTAAGATGATGTATGAAATAATTTTAGGTTTCTAATTAATATTTATAGTTCAAAATATATCTTATATAACCCTATATAAAAATTATTTTACTAAATGATAAATGTTTAAGTTACATTTTCCTTAACATTAAATTAATTTTTATAAAATGTCATTTTCACTGACAAGTGGCTCCATGGGGTCCCAAAATAATCCCAAGGATTCCCATGGTCGGACATGTATTATCAAATAGGGTTAGGACACGTGTTAGGGTAATTTAATATTATTATAATATTATTTTTTACCCTTATTTATCTGATTTACCCTTTATCCATGGTAAATAAAATAGTTACTAAAGTTACTATTCATAATGTCTACAAATAAAAGATAACTATTTACACAATTTGGACGTCCTGATTCCAAATATGGAATCCATTTCTCCAAATTCAAATCACAGAATTTATTGAAATTAATTTAAAATTAATTCCTATTCTCAAAAATAAAACACATGTTTTTAAGAAATAATAAATATCTAAAGATTAACATGTGTTGATGTCTAATTAAAATGTGAATTTATTTAAAATTACTAAAATTGTATTAAATGGTAAAAACATAATATAATTACACATTAAAACAAATTAAAATGATAATATAACCATATAAATAAGTCATATGAAAAGACAGTTTTGACTTAAAATGCAGTATTTTTCACTATTCATTAAAAAATGAGCATTATCATAAAAATAAACAAAATTACCCAAAGTAAATTTTTAGGTCCTTTTTTCTGAATAAGAAGTTTATTTTTTCAAATGGAATATATAAAAGATAAAGTAATTATATTTAAAGGGGGTTCTCCATCAAAGGTTAGTAAAACTACCTTCCAAAAATATTAGAGTATTTATGCTTAAAATGGAATTCATTCTCATTTTAGGACTATAAAATTTATTTGATAAATATAAAGAAATTTAACAAACATATATAATCATATTTTAGTTAGTTATGTTCATTCCTATAAAAATAATAACTATGTGTTAACTACTATTTAAAATAATATTATATTATTATTATTTAGTATGACTCTGCATTGTGTGCAACCTGCGATTTTGGAGAAACCCATGGTTGTGTGTCGGGTACCCCATCAAACAAATAATACCCTTTAAATTAATATTAATATCTTATTCATAAGTATTAATAGAAATAAAAAGTATTATTCTATAAATAGTTGGGCTGTTACAATCCCTTTATGGTGAACCAGGTGAAATTTGTGTGATTTTTTCATGCTTTACTAACATTTATTTTGTTTATGTTAACGCACCATAATAAGTAATATTTTAAAAATAGTTCATGTAAATATTGAAACCATATGTTAAATAATTCTAAACATATTAAGGATAAAATTTTATCTTTCCCAACCCATTGATTTACCCCCCCCCCCCCTCAAGGTGCCTAGAGTTACAAAAAACTTTATATAGACCATTAAGAATCTAAGTTAATATTATATGATCATAAATTACTATTATACAAGTGAAATTTATTCTTGAATAGCCAATATTTATTCTTAGGCATCCTTTAAAATTTCCTATTCAAACATATATTAATAGAATTTTTTTACATAGCTTGATTGCTCCTTCCTTTTAATCTTAACTGAGTTAAGATTAATCTTAAATGGAATATGAAACTCCGTGTGTTTTCTTAAATTCTAGCTATCTTTTCCAAAATATAATAGTGTATATTATTCTATAGTTTTTTCATTTTTTCATTTAATATTTTGAAACTTATTAAAAACATAATTATTCTTATGTGTTTTTCTAATAATACCTAAAAACACAGAGTAAATGTTCATCCATTATCTTTGAAAATATATAATGATAAGAAAATAAATAAAATTTTAATTTTAGGCATGTTTTTCATTTAAACCTATAAATTTCCAATTTATTGAAAATGAATTATTTTTCTTAAGAGGTAAAGAATTAATGGGATATTTTCTTTGAAACAGTTAGAAAAAGTGAATCAAATTTTCTTTAATCTCTCCCTCGCATTCCTAAAATATTGCACTCTTGGAAAATAGTTAATGAATTTAAAAAAATAATAAGCCCAAATAAAATCTAATATCATCAATTTAGTACAAAAAATATTTTTCAATTCATGTAATCCTTATACATTATCAATATTCATATATGATTCACATTCCTTTATTTCCTTATTTTCTATTATCATTTATTTTATCCCCAATTTGAACCCATACACACTTACACATGCCTTCATATAAAGGTTTTCCCTTGTCACTCATACTTTTATTTATCATAGTTATATGAATCCTCAAGTTAATACATGAATCAACATAAGATTGATAAATTTATTGTTTATCTCCCAAATAATCATGGTTTTTTGGTAATATAACGGACTTTTTAGGGTTGTTCTATATGTAAACCCCAATATCCTTACAAAAATGAATCTTTATTCCTAATAATACAATTATACAACCCTTTCTCTAACACCATTTTTCAATAAACACCATGAAAAATATGCAACAGTATGGTAGGTGAGGATATATAGATTGTAATGTGGCAACATAAAGGAAAGTTAGTATATTATAGGGGATTTAAATAAACTTAATATGTGAATTTATGAACAAATAGAGTGATATTTAAAAAGTTATTTCAAAATAGTTTGTCAATAATTTTTAAAAGATAAAAAAAATGTAAAAAACTATTGAATAAAAAAATAGAAATTTCTAGTTATTATGAAATGGGGTGACATCTCTCAAAAAATTGGGAATTATAAGAAGATATTAAGAATGTTTAGAAAACTCTTAAAATAATAAAATATGACATTGGATAATTATTCATGGAATGGGTTTCCATATTCATTGAAATTCGTACTTATGTTCAAAAATTGAATCAAGGAATGGGAAGGCATTTTGGAAATCCAAAAATACTTTTATTTATCAAATAAAATCAATCTATAAAACTATATTACTATAATTAAATAAGAAATGGTATTTTAATAAGATAATTTTTTATATAAAACACTCCAAAAAATAAAAAATAGATACAAAAAAATTTCATACCTCCCCCACACATAGATGTTACTTCCATTATATAAAGTACAAATATTTGAAACATGAGATATTAAAAAAATTGGGTTGGATAACTTTCACCCAGTTATTTCTAGTAATAGAATCAGTTAAGATCTTATACCTTAGTTCTATAAACCTAAATAAAATTAGTAACAATATAAATAAATTATTGAAATTTAATAAAATAAAATAAAGATAAAGATATAGGGAAATAAATATCTATGGTAACCCCCTAATAGGTGATACATTTATCATTTTCTAAGGTTAGATAGTGAAATTACTCACCCAATGTTTGTTGAGGGATATTGATTATTTAATTTGAAACACAAAATATTTTTCTTTCGATGATCTTCATAAAAAAAATTATCAAAATCTCCATATGTAGCATATTATTGTGTCAAAATCCTGTTTAGTGAAAATAGCTTACAAGGTTACGGTGGAAGAAGGTACAGATAATCTTCATCAATAAAATTTGAAGTGTTGATGTCCACCAAAATCCACTAATCAATATTAAGGACTCGTCTATCATATGTGGAGTGAGAAATTTATTATTCATTTTCTTTCATCTCTATGGCACATCCCTCATTTATGTTAGTGAGAAACAAATTGTTTCCTCTATCCTCTCTTTAATTCTAGTCACATATCTCATGGATTCAACTTCATGATCTTTGAGGGTAAGATTCCAATGTGTTGAATCTATAATATAAATACAAGGGGTTTTGTTTTTAATTCAATATCAATGAAATTAAAATGAAATTAATTATCAAGGGATATACCTTACTCATTTTCTATAGACTGTTCCTTCTCCTCTTTGTGAAATTATATATTGAAATAGTGTGTATAATAATCAGACAGTGTAATGCCTTGTGTATTTGTGAAATTCATTTTTTTATTTATATTTTACCTTTTATATGTTTTTGTGATATAAAACAATGATTTTGAATGGAATTCTACGTAACAAAACTTTTATCATTCATTAAATGAATGACTATGTTTTTCTATTGTTATATATAATATTGAGATTAGTTGGCGTTTCATACAACCTCACGTTTAAACGAAATATGATATACTATTAAAATATTATTATATGATAGTTATCACCTAACCATTAGAATGGAAATTACAAGTACGATTTACTAAATTATTAAAATAAATTTTTTAAATATGAATATAAAATGATTTATTTGTTGACCAATTAGTTAAAAAGGAAAAAAACAAAACCTATTGAAAATAATGAAAATCATTTTCTCAAACCCCATTATTATGAAAATAAGCGTTTATTACCTCAAAAATTAAATGATTCACACTTAGTGAATCAATGAAATGGAATATATATATTATATATTCAATCAAATGTTTAAAAATCATCTTATGTGATTTATAGAAAAGATATAAGAATAAATCCAATTTTATCTTAAAATAGTATTTTCTAAAAAAACAGTCTTATCTCCTTTGGCACACTAGTTTTAAAATTATTTTTTAGAAAAATTATTTGAAAAAAAATGAAAATTTAAATATTAAAATTATCTTACTGTGAATTTTTGGATTTTTCTGAAAAGTTTCATTGTTTAGATGAATATTAAAAAATACTAAATTTTAATTGAAAACTTCGTTTTCATTTAATTTATTTATAAAGTAAAAATATATTTTCAAACATATTAAAAGTGATATTAGCTCAATTATACATAAATTAACTTAATTTATGGAATTTTATCCAATATCATACTGAAATAAGATATAAAATCTTTGTAAACCATTGAACATTTTCCCTTTTAAAAATATGCTTTATGATCAAAAATGCAGAATTAATTTTAAATTTTGTTTTTCCACTTATATAATGTGAATTTTAAATAATTTATTCCATATTTTTAATAAGAATAATTTATAATATCTAATAATTTCAAATTAATTTTTGATTAAAATGAATATTGAATGAGGTAAAAATTAGTTACTGCAGTGAAGGTAAAAATGGGTTTTCATGGGGTTAAACAAAAATGATAAGGGTAAAAATGACATATAATCTTATATAAAAACTATTTTATGGTCATATTTCATCCATTATTCCTCTAAGGTTCGATAATGTCCCATTTGAAACCCTTATAACATCTGAAAATTGTGGGAGCACTCAATTGTTATCAAAAATACCATCCGTGTCCTCTCCCCCACTTAAAAAAGGAAACACCATATTCTAACATATTCTCAATCTAAACCCCATTTTTTAAGAAAATATCTACCCAAATATCTTCCCATGTTCCCTCCCTTCATTATATAAGTCTTATTTTTTACATAAATCCATCCAACGAAGGATTTTAGTACAAACCTGAGGTGGATACTAAAAGAAGAGGTAATGTTCATCAACCAGTATTTTTATTTTATATCTTACTCCACCTCCTTCAATTATTATTATACCATGATGATATAATAAACTCTACATATTTCATATATTTAGATTTTAAAGACTCGAAAATTTCAAGGAAAATTTTTCTTAAATACATTGGAATTTTGCGAGTCTGTGGCTTCTGACGGCACTTGATTCTGAGGCCCGGTGTGCCCGAAATCAATTTCCTAAGTTTATCATGGGTACGTTCAGTGAATGAATGAGAGATTTTTTCTATCTTTTGAACTGGTGCTCAGAATTGAAAACAGAGGGCACCGATGAACTCGCAGCACTGGTAAATGCTTAAGGGGACCTTTACCGAAGGTGCGTTTTCCCGGGAGGAGAAGTTATTAATTTGTGGATTAAATGAGAAGTGAATAAAATTGTGGGAAAATTTTATTTTTATATCTAAGTGGTTATATCCTACATGGGGGAGTTGTGATGGGACCCACAAGCTTCTAACTACCCATGTAAGGATATTTGTGAGGTGGGGCCCACACAATCCTCAAACATTCACATTCCCGTAACTCTCATAAACTCCCCCTTTAAACTTGACAACTTCCCTAAATTAATGAGGACCCTTCCATTATCCCTCTCGCTTCATTTAAACTTTCCAAACTAACATTTAATTAATTAAATGAAACTCTTTTATTAATTAATTAAGTGTTTGAAATTTGTATTTTGAAATGCATGGCTTGATCAATGAAAATAAGGGGGTGGCCTTATTTTATTTTGGGTTGGCTTGTTGTGTGGGGATTTGGGGAGAGAAATCTTGTGAAGGAGAGGAGGATTTCTCCTTTGTTTAAGAACACCAACTCTCCAATGAAGAATGACAACGAACCTCCATTATCTTCTCTACGAAAAGTGAGGAGACGTTGCTTCCTCCTCGGACACACTCCAACAACGTCTACAAAACATCACCTCATGACATCGTCTTCTGTGACACCGACTTTCAACACCGTTTGTTAAGGTAGGGGTGTGTTTTGATTGGATCAATGATTTAATCTTCTTTCCTTCTTTTTTTGTTCTCTTTGACCACCTGCTACTGAACTAATGCGGAGAGACCGGGCGAAAATAACACGGTCTGAATCCTCTTCCAATTTCGTGATTGTTGTAAGTTCTTCATGTTCTCCATGGGTGACAAACAACGGATCATTACGAGTTCGTTAAGTGATGCAATGATCCAAAATTGAAGACTCATCATCACAGAAACCTAGCGGAGGTGCGACGAAAATAGTGGGTGACGGTTCGGACTGGAACGGGATGGACCGTTCCTCAAACGTTTTTCGATTGAGAATTCAAAACATGTTTTCAGAGCCGATCGGAAGCCCAAGAAATCCAGAATCGAATTCGGGACAATGGGGCGACCTAGAGTCTGATGTTTCGTGACAAACAAATGATCAGAATGAAGAACTGGTATCAAGGGAGGTTCACTGTCCAGAGGTGTCGTTTCTAGAAAATTCCAGACTACACGGCATGTACTCTTGGAGAAAACGCCGTGTAGTATGAGCATTTTATGGCTAGGGTTTCGGATGTCAGACGACTAACACAAGATTTGTGACCTCTGTCACACGGCGTGTACTCACCACACAACAGGGAGGTGGCAGTTACGCAAGACTCAGCGTGTAACCCAAGAATACACAGACACAGTGTGGAGTACACGATCATGTAATCTACCACACGGCCAGACATGGACAATGGTGTGGGCTAACCCATGTACCAATTACACGGGTTGGAGTACATGGGTTGAGGCCGTGTACGGGTACATGGCCAGCGTACACGGAGCCGACCCCATAAGTTTGGACACAGTGTGTAACCATACCACATGCTATGTACTTACTTTTTACATGAACATCCCTTGGACACGGGCTATGGTACACGGACAATACCTGGGAACTAAAGACACGGCGTGTAACCATACCACACACCATGTACTTAGTTTTTACACAAACATCCCTTCGACATGGGGCATGGTACACAAGAAGTACCTGAGGTCTGAATACATGGCGTGTAACCATACCAAAACGCCGTGTACTTTTTGGAAAATGGATTGGTCAACTTGTACTCAGTGTCTTGGGCACGTTTGTTTGGTTTTTCCCCCTACAATGTGGCGGACCATTGGGATACATCAACTCTAGACTTTGTGATAGTTGATTTATAGACCCCCTCTTTACTCGTGGAGCGGACCCTCCTGGAATTGAGAATGCTATGTGTGGGAACCCTAGAGCTGGTTGCTACTACAATGACTACCGTGTCGGGATCCTCTGTGGGTTCGACGACGAAGACGACTTTACTTGGATCCTACATGGGTTTGGCAGCGAGGACGACTGTACTTGGATCCTCCGTGGGTTCGGTAGCGATGACGACTGTACTTGGATCCTACATGGGTTTGGCAGTGATGGTTATTGTACTTGGATCCTACGTGGGTTTGGCAGCGACGACTTCTATACTTGGATCATATGTGGGTTCGGCAGAGGAGATGATTTAGAGCCTACATCTAATCATCTCCACCCCTCTTCGTGAGTAGTATACCTATGTGAGCTGAGTCTTGACTTTCAATCGTTATCATTGATGTGATTGACTTGCTTTCCTGTGTGGATTGAGTTGTGATTTCCTGTATGTACTGGGTTGTACTAGGGCACGTGAGTTGGAGCCAAACTGGAGTTGATGACTTAGGTATATGTATGGGCATATATCTATGTAGAGTTGGTTGATACTTCGTGTTTGTATCTTTCCTTTATGGTTTCTCCTTTGTGGATTCTGGGAGACCTTCGGGGGTCTTGGGGTCCCTACTGAGTATCGTATACTCACCCCTGCATGGGCTATGCCTGCACTACATTTTTTTGGATGCCGAAGATAGACAGCACTGATCGAGGTGGAGTCTTATGTAGCAGGACGGTACCTGGAGGTGGACCACTTGGCGGGACGTACACGGAGCGGACGGCCGAACCCGAGGACCTAAGGAGACCATTTGTACCCACTCTTTAGGTAGGATATCTGGAGGACGACTCAGTGTTTTTTGGTTTACTTTATTATAGCTATTATTTCTTTACTGTTGTACTTTACATTCAGTTGGGTTTGTATTCTGGCCCATTTACTTTCCAGCACTTACTTTTGTACTCAATTTACTTTGTGTTTACTTTAGCTTGCATACACTGTTGTGTTTTATTACTTATATAAAGGCAATTACTTCCCTTTTATCGGGATTTATGCCTTTGCTGCTAATCGCTAGCCCCAGGCCTATGGAAGGCAGGCTTGGGGTAGTCCCAGAACGGGCTCCGAGGATGGGTCGTGGCAAATTGGTATTAGAGGAGTCATTTCTACCATAGAACTCAAGACTCTGATAATTTCTTCTCTGTGAAGCAATAGTGTTAAGAGAATGGAGTGTGCTTTTCAGTCCAGGGAGTCCAGTGTGGGTGCGGCGGCCGACGTATCCATACACCAGGACCCTGACTTCTGATTTCTGACTTAGTGCTCGAAAACACTGATTACATGTGTGTATAAAAAGTTTTCTTTGTGATTACTTTGAGTAATCTCACCAGGTATACTATTTGACCATGGCGCACCTGTTTCTTTTTAGGATGGCCCGATGAAGGCAGCCATCTAGGGTTATGTGCTTTGTGCGAGATTGCAGCCCACCGAGCGATGAGGCCTCGGTGCAGGGCCCCATTACAGTGGAGGCACTAGCGGTACCTCTACCCGCTGGGCCACCGATACCACCATCCCGAGCAGCGGAGAGTGCACGTCGCCTGAGTTCCATGCATGAGTTTTAGTGAGCCCTTCTTGTGGAGAGCTTCCTTGCTGAGCCTACGCCAGCAGCGAGGTCTACCACAAGGCGACACGTAGAGAAATATTCTACAGTCGGTAGTAGACAGATGTCGCAGTGGTCCATGCGGACTAGGACATCAGGTGGGCGACCTCAGGATACTAGTTCGGATGTGCAGGGCACACGTGGAAGATCCAATCATATGAGAGGTAGGCAGTGCTATGCATGCGGCGGGCAGGGCCACATGTCTCGTGACTTCCTGACCCGCCATGTAGAGGAGCATCAGTCAGTCGAGGGACCACCCAGGAAGAGGCAAAGGTTCGACCGTGGCAGTCTGTAGGGAGCAGGCAGACAAGGCAGAGGAGCTGGCCGAGTAGCAGGTGGTGGACGATGCTTCAATGCTCTACCACCACCACCACCAGGAAGACCACCCTGACCTCAGGGAGTTGGCAGACAGGGGTAGGTTCAGCTCCAGACAGTCGAGGCCTACGACCACGGCGCACCTGAGATGATTCTAGGTACTATCTGTGTCTACGCCACCCTTTCTGTAGTTCTTATAGACATAGGATCGAGTCATTATTTTATTTCCACTGCCCTTGTTCAGAGCTCAGTGATTCTGACGGAGTCGTTGGCTCGATCCTTATGGCTAGAGACTTCTACGGGAGAAGACTCGATGATTACGCACTAGTACCGATAGTGTGAGCTTACTCTAGGAGACGATAGATTCGGCTGTGATCTTCTTGTAGCGGTGTCGAGGCCTTACGATGTCATATTGGGTATGGACTGGTTGTCTACAGTCCATTCTTAGATTGACTGCATTAGGTGAAAAGAGCAGTGTGTCCGCACAGATGGGAGCTGGTTCACCTTCACCGGTGAGAATGGAGCCATTGCAGCATAGGATGGACTTACGCAGAGGAGAGGGAAGCCGATCACACATCAGTTGGATAGTCTCATCCTCGGAGCGGTTGATGTGCGGAGACCTAGTTTTCCTATTATCAGGGATCAGTATGTTTACGTTTTCCCAGATGATGTTCCAGGACTACCTCCTCACAGAGAGGTAGGCTTCTACATTGACATGTACCCCGGGACAGCCCTGATATCTACTCCAGCATATCAGATGGCTCCCGCCGAGCTTCGTGAGCTGTGGGTACAGCTGGAGGACATACAGGGAAAGGGATTCATCCGACCCAGTGTTTCACCCTAGGCCTCTCTGATTTTATTCGCCAAGAAGGCGGATGGGAGCTTACGACTATGTGTCGACTATCTTCGCCTAAATTATGTGACCGTAAAGAACAATTATCCACTCCTGAGGATTGATAACCTCTTCAATAATCTCAAGGGAGCATGATGGTTCTCAAAGATAGACCTCAGGTCAGGCTATCATCAGCTCAGAGTTTGAGACGAGGATGTGCAGCAGATGGCCTTCAGGTGTCGGTATGGCCACTCCGAGTTCTTGGTTATGCCATTCGGCGTAACCAACACACTAGCAGTGTTCATGATTCTCATGAACATGATCATCTAGCCTTACCTAGATCGTTTTGTCATAGTCTTCATCGATGACATACTAATTTACTCAACTACTGAAGAGGAGCATGCCTACCAATTGTGGGTTGTACTGGAAACACTCCGAGAGAAGTAGCTTTATGGTAAGCTCTCGAAGTGCCAGTTCTAGATTCAAGAGGTTCACTTCTTGGGAAACGTCATCTCGGAGGCGGGAGTTGGTGTGGATCCTGCGAATATCGAGGTAGTACTTTCTTGGGATCCACCTAGGAGCGTGACGAAGGTGCGGAGTTTCCTAGGTCTGGCTGGGTACTATTGGAGATTTGTGCTAGACTTCTCCAGAGTTGCATCATTGCTTCCAGCATTGACGAAGAAGGGGAAACCCTTCGTGTGGTTAGATAGATGTTAGCAGATCTTCCAGGAGCTGAGACAGAGATTGACTAGTGCACCCATCTTGAGACTTCTGGAGGAGGGTGTAGGGTACATAGTTTACTGCGATGCATCGGGGACCTGACTCAGGTGGGTCTTGATGCAGGAGGTGGCAGTGATCGCTTATGGTTCACGACAGTTGAGGCAGCACGAGCATAACTACGCTACCGATGACCTAGAGTTAGCAGCAGTGGTCATCACCTTGAAGATGTGGCGGCACTATCTGATGGGCGAGCTCTTTACAGTCTACTCAGACCACCAGAGTCTCAGGTACATTTTCTCGTAGAAGGACTTGAACCTGAGACAGCGACGATGGCTCGAGTTCCTCCAAGACTATGAATTTGAGATAGTCTATACTCTTGGGAAGGGGAATGTGGTAGTTGATGCTCTCGGCAGGAGATCGGGCATTCAGCTACTTGGAGAGGCGACATAGCAACTAGTCGTGTTGCATATATCCTTCGTGGATAGAGATGGAGAAGACTTTCTATAGTCACTCACAGTCACTCCTCCACTACATCAGCGGGTCAAAGAGGCACGGTGTGGGAACATTGACTGTGAGACACGACGTGCACAGATATCCACAGGACAGGCGCCTGATGGATTTTCTGAAGGAGTAGAGCATGTCATCCTCTTCAAGAGATATACCATGCTGCCAGTTGCACTGTAGGAGGAAGTACTGAGGGAGTTTCACACTTCCCCTCTTGCGGTACATCTAGGAGTGGCGAAGATGTGCCAGGATCTCAGATGACCGCACTGGTGTCCAGGTATGAAGAAGTCTGTGGAAGAGTTCGTTTCACAATGCCTCACCTGCCAGTAGGTGAAGGCGGAGCACCAGGTACCGGCAGGCTTGGTGCAGCCCTTAGAGGTCCCAGAGTAGAAGTGGGATGGGATATCCATGGATTTTGTGATGGGGCTCCCTCAAACTTCTAGAGGACATGACTCTATCTAGTGATTGTCGACTGACTCACCAAGTCATCCCACTTACTACCTATCAGAGAGCACGGCTCAGTGGAGAGCATGGGACACGTCTATGTTTAGGAGATCGTACGGCTTCATGTTGTGTCATCGTCTATCGTCTCCGATCAAGACGCTCACTCTACTTCCTGGCTTTGGAAGGGGTTTCAGGAGGATTTTGGGACGAAGTTACTCCTGAGCACTACCTTTCACCCTCAAAAGGATGGCCAGATAGAGAGAACCATTTAGACACTCTAGGACATGCTCCATGCAAGATTCATTGTCTTTGGTCACAGCTGGGAGGATCACATACCCTTGGTGGATTTTGCGTACAACAACAGCTACCACTCCACCATCAGGATGGAACCATACGAGGAACTATATGGCTGAACTTGCAGATCACCTCTGTAATGGACTGACCCTGGGGAGTCAGCACTCATAGGACCAGAGATGGTTCAAGCTTTGATGGAGAAGGTGCAGGTCATCCAGGAGTGGATGAGGACTTCACAAAGTAGACAGAAGTCTTATGCTGATATGAGGTGGATACCACTAGAGTTCGAGGATGGCGACTAAGTTTTCTTATGGTTCTCACATCGACGTGGGTTGAGGAGATTTGGCCGGGGTGGCAAGTTATCTCTCAGCTTCATCGAACCATTCTAGGTCCTCAGTAGGGTAGGCGAGGTGGATCTCCGTCTGGCCCTTCCACCTCAATTGCACCAGGTGCACGACGTCTCCCACGTATCTCAACTGGGGAGATACGTGCACGACCCAACACATATCGTTGATCATGGGGAGATGAAAATCGATGATGGGGATACATTTGTGGAGGTCTCGGTGGAGATCGAGGATCAACAAGATCGGGTCCTATGTGGATGGTCAATTCCTCTGGTGCGCATTCGTTGACAGCACAGGAATCTCTAGGAGAGTACATGGGAGCGGGAGGCTCATATGTGTACATAGTACCCTCATATGTTTCCCAAGTTTATGATGTAGCTTTATGAGGATGTGAAGCTCTGAGGTGGGAGTAATGTAAAGATCCAGAAATTTCATGGAAAATTGTTCTAAAAAACTTTGGAATTTTGTGAGTCTATGGCTTCTGACGGCACATGATTATGAGGCCCGGTGTGCCCAAGATCAATTTCCAAAGTTTAGCACGGGTACGTTCAGTGAACGAACGAGTGGGTTGTTCTATCTTTTGAATCGGTGGTCGGAATTGAAAACCGATGACACTGATGAACTCGCAGCACCGATAAATGCTTAAGAGTACCTTTACCGAAGATGTGTTTGCTCGGGAGGAGAAGTTATTAATTTGTTGATTAAATGATAAGTGAATAAAATTGTAGGACATTTTTATTTTTATATCTAAGTGGTTATATCCTACATGGGGGAGTTGGGATGGGACCCACAAACTTCTAACTACCCATGTAAGGATATTTGTGAGGTGGGGCCCACACGAGCCCCAACATTTCACATTCCCATAACTCTCATAAACTCCCTCTTTAAACTTGAAAACTTCCCTAAATTAATGAGGACCCTTCCTCTCTCCCTCTCACTTCATTTAAACTTTCCAACCTAACAATTAATTAATTAAATGATACTCTTTCATTAATTAATTAAGTGTTTGAAATTTGTATTATGAAATGCATGGATTGATCAATTAAAATAAGGGTGTGGCCTTAATTTATTTTGGGTTGGCTTGTTGTGTGGGGATTTGGGGAGAGAAATCTTGTGAAGGAGAGGAGGATTTCTCCTTTATCTAAGAACACCAACTCTCTGACGAAGAATGACAACACACCTCCATTCTCTTCTCTGCAACAAGTGAGGAGATGTTGCTTCCTCCTTGGACGCACTCCGATGATATCTACGAATCCTCACCTCACGACACCGTCTTCCATGGCACTGACGTTCGACATAATTTGTTGAGGTAGGGGTGTGTTTTGATTGGATCAATGATTGAATCTTATTTCCTTCTTGTTTTGTTCTCTTCAACCGCCTGCTTCCGAACTAATACAGAGAGATCGGGCCAAACTAACACGGTCTGAATCCTCCTCCAATATTGTGATTTTTGGCGGTTCTTCGTGTTCTTCATGGGTGACGAACAAAAAATCGTTACGAGTTCGTTAAGCAATGCAAAGATCCAAAATTGAAGACTCATCATCAGGGAAACCTATCAGAGGTGTGATGACAATAGCGGGAGACGGTTCAAACTGTAATGGGATGGACCATTCCTCGATCGTTCTTCAAGTGAGAATTCAAAACGTGTTTTTAGAGCTAATCGGAATCCCGAGAATGCCAGAATCAACTTCGAGACAATGGGGAGACCTATAATCTGAAGTTTCGTGATGAACGAATGATCGGAATGAAGAACCGACATCAAGGGAGGCGCGCTGGCCAAAGGCGACATTTCTGGAAAATTCCAGACTACACGGCGTGTACTCCTGGAGAACACACTGTAGAGTGTGGTCATTCTACGACTAGGGTTTCAGACGTCAGATGACTAACACATGGCGTGTGACCTCTGTCACATGGCGTGTACTTGCCACACAGAAAGGAGGTGGCGGGTACGTGAGACTCAGCATGTAACCCGAGAGTACACAGACACGTTGTGGAGTACACGGGCATGTACTCTACCACACTGACAGACATGGCCAATGGTGTGGGCTAACCCATGTACCAATTACACTGGTTGAAGAACACGGGTTGAGGCCATGTACATGCACATGGACAGAACACACGAAGCTGACCCCAGAAGTTTGGACACGGCGTGTAACCATACCACACGCTGTGTACTAAAATTTTACACGAACAGCCCTTCGACATGGGCTGTGCTACACGGATAGTACCAGGGAACTGAAGACACGGCGTGTAACCATACCACACGCCATGTAACTACTTTTTACATGAATAGCCCTTTTACATGGTCCGTGGTACACGAGCAGTACCTGAGGTATGAAGACACAGTGTGTAACCATACCAACATGCAGTGTACTTTTTGGAAAATCTCTTGGTCATCTTGTACTCAGTGTCTTGGACACATTTGTTTAGTTTATTCCCCTATGACACGATGGACCTTTGGGATACATCAACTCTCGACTTTGTGACTATTGATGTATCGACCCCCTCTTTACTCATGTAGTTGACCCTCCCGGAATCGAGAACACTGTGTGCGGGAACCCTAGAGTTGGTTGCGCCTGCGATGACTATCGTGCCGGTATCTTTCGTGGGTTCGACGACAAAGACAGATATACTTGGATCCAATGTGGGTTCGACAGCGAGGATGACTGTTCTTGGATCCTCCGCAGGTTCGGTAGTGATGACGACTATACTTGGATCCTACGTGGGTTCGACAGCGATGGTTATTGTACATGGATCCTACGTGGGTTCGGCAGCGATGACTTCTGTACTTGTATCCTACGTGGGTTCAACAGAGTAGATGATTCAGAGGCTACATCGAATCATCTCCACCCCTCTTCGTGAGTAGTATACCTGTGTGAACTGAATCTTTACTTTCAATCATTATCATCAATGTGATTGACTTGCTTTCCTGTGTGGACTGAGTTGTGCTTTCCTGTATGTATTGGGTTGTACTTGGGCTCATGACTTGTAGCTGAACTATAATTGATGACTTAGGTATATGTATTGGCATATATCTAAGTAGAGTTGGTTGATACTTCATGTTTTTATCTTTCCTTTGTGGTTTAACCTTTGTGGATTCTGGGAGACCTTTGGGGGTCTCGGGGTCCCTACTGAGTATCTTATACTCACCCCTGCACGGGCTATGCCATCACTATGTTGTGTTGGATATAGACGACAGACAGCACTGATCGAGGTGGAGTCTTGTGGAGCAGGATAGTACCTAGAGGTGGACCACTTGGCGGGAAATTCATGTAGCGGACGGCCGGACCCAAGGAACTGAGGAGACCATTTGTACCCACCCATCAGGTGGGATATCCGGAGGACGACTCAGTGGTTGCTGGATTACTTTACTGTAGTTGTTCTTTCTTTACTGTTGTACTGTATTTCAGTTGGGTTTTTATTCTGTCCCATTTACTTTCCTGCACTTACTTTTGTACTCAGTTTACAAAGTGTTTATTTCATCTTGCATACTCTGTTGTGTTTGATTACTTATATAAAGGCAATGTCTTCCCTTTTATCGGGATTTACACCTTTGGTGTTAGTCATCAACCTCTGGCCTATGGAAGGCGGGCTTGGGGTTGTCACAGCACGGGCCCCAAGGATGGGTCGTGACATAGATGTTGTTATGTTATGTTCATGACCTAAAACTATCTCCACATCCATCAAATGGATTATGAAATCATCAACTCTGTGTATGTTAGACTAATACCTCAAGAACCAATGTTGTTTTTCCATTACCACCACTCCAGAATAGGCATAATGATGGTTTAATTGTTAATATATGATATTTATGAAATTATTATTATTTTGGAATTATTTTATCACACATACCTTATTGATGTTTATTTTTTGGGAATACGATAACACAACTCATGTGTATGACATACTACTACCTCACGAAGCGATTTGATTTGTTCTTGCTTTACGTGGAAGGTAATAAGGATGGTTTTAATGAAAATTTATGATATTTATAAAATAAAAATTATTCTATAATTATAATATATCATTTAACATTATTTTTTTCAATTAAATAAGTATATTGAATCATTTTTCATGTGTAAGTACGACCTACCATCTCCATAAATGGTGCATTTAATTTTTTTTCTCTATATATTATGGATTACTATAACAACTTATATAATAAATAAATATTATATTTATATAATTTTTATAATTATGGATATTATGATACCATTATTTATGTAATAGTACCATAAATAAAAAATATAAAACATATAAGAAAAACAAAGTAGTTATTGCCCAAAATGTGACTTTAACTTGGAATTTTTAATAAAAGGGTTAACAAAGGATCATAATAATACTATCTATGGTATGATATATATAAATTTTGTTCTTTAATATATGTATAAAAACTTATATTTATTATATAGGATATTTAAATGTGTATGATGGAATTCAAGGCATAAGGTATGGGATTCGCATCTTACTTTTTTACTTCTATGAGACACATGTCATATTCACCACTTATTTCCATTATGTGGTGTATATACTTCTCATAAATGTACTTTATGATGATTATCCTGAAATATATTTGTATTTACATATCCATGTTAGGATCTCTCTTTCATGGGGTTTACAGTTCAAAAAAAACAAAGTGTTAAGATATTTTTCTCTCAATTTTCCTTCATTGTGATATATGTATTGTTATGCACCTATATTATTTTAAGAGGTTTATATACATACCATTTGACATTTAATTTCATGAATTTATTTATCCACACTATATTATAAGTATCATTTTACATTATTCTTTTATGGGGATTATGATTCGAAGTTACCAAAGTGGTAAAGACTTTATGCTACAATCTCATCATTTATGGGGATTGTTTATGATTATGTTTCTCATGATAAAATATTCTGATCAATATCTAAATAAATAAATAAATTTTATTATCATCTAGTTATTCATGATATTTTAAAGAAATGTCACCATTTTTATACTCTTTGGTAATTAAAATAATCAAGAGAATCTTCTTAAGAAAATCTGAATTTATTTCTCTAATCGGTCGAAAATTTGTTTCCATCCAAAACCATGTTTTCTAAAAAAATTGAAAATTTTTTTATTATCTTTAGATTTTAAATATAAAATTTAACCCAATTTTAATTTTTTTTTAAAAATTAAGGAATCTTCATGTCATTTTTAAAAAAATGCATGTTTGGTGTTCACCATAAATTTTAACAGAATAATTGTTTTAACATGTATGACATGAATGAAACTTTCTATCATTATGATATATCATGTATTCAAATCATAATTTATTATTTTTCATTATTATTTTAAAGGAAAAGGATTTTGAAAATTTATTATGTTATAAAATGTGTTTTTCAAAGAAAAAAATAATATTTTCCTTAAGAAATGTTTTAAATGATCGATAAAAATCATTTTATATATATTATGAAATTCATTGTTGTTTCATGTTCCTTACTAAGGATATGATCCCAGGATTCCATTCTTATTATTTTGTTGAATGATTTATATTTATGATTTCATGATTTTTATAAAACGTTTTTCTATTTCATGAGTTATACCATGATAAATTTTTTAAAAATATGATACTTTTTCCTTGGGTTATTCTATGATTAAAGGAATAAATGATTATGAAACCTATATATTTTCTATAGGTTGTGAAATAATGAAATGTTTATGAATCCCATTTCATTTCATGGATTATGATATGATTAATTTTTTATGATATTTTGGCACACATAAATATAGTTTCATTATGAGATAGGTTGGACCAATATCTCTATCTAATGTATTAGGTATGTATTTATATCTAACAATATAGACATAACTAGAACAGAGAGTACAATCAGTTTAGTAAGGAACTTTATCTGTTGTGATGGTCTTGGGAGTGAACCTTGACTATTATAATATTATTAATGAACCTGTCTTTCATGTCCATAATGTTATACATGGTCCTATCTTTCATGTACAAATTGTTATGTGTAGACCTAGTTTCATGTCTATAAGTTTATGCATGGTCTTTATTTCATGTTCTTAATGAGTGTACCAGTTTCTATTTATACATGTTGAAAATATTATAAGCTGGTGTGTATGCACCAAATCTATGAATTATGAAAAAAATTCCTCTTAAGGATCATGTTCTTTGATTTATTTATGATTCATGTCTTATTAATTTCCAATTTTTATGTCATGGATCTAGTTTATGAACTTTGTTTTGAACATTATGGTTTTCAAATGTTAAGATCACGATCTCATACACTTATCCTCATTTCATACTTATGTGATAATTGATATCTCACTGTCTTACCCTTACTGATCATATGATCTCACCATTTCTAATGTTTTATATCCCTAAGTTATGTAGAAAGATATTAATTAGGGAATGTTTGTGAAGCATATTAAAGGGGACGATATTTGTGGGATTTGTTCAAGATATTTCACCAAGTTGTAATATTATGTAGCTAGACTCCAAAGATAATAAAACGTTATAGTTCTGGGGTGTATTTTTTTAATATATTGAATATTCATCTAATAAGAAGTAATATCCATGTATGAGAATATAGGGTTTTTATAGTTCGTATTAAAGGATAGGTTTAGTTAACCATTAACTACAAAATAAATTGGCTTTAGCGGTGGTTTTTTGCAACAGTTTTGGGAACTGCTGCCAAACCTTTTTTTAAAATGGTTTCATGGAGGATTATAATAAACCACCGAGAAACCTTTTTTTACACTGCCGACCCTTCCCTCCCACCCTGACCCCACTTTTCCCCGCTTCCCCATCTTCCCCTGCGACCCCGGCCCCCAGAGACCCCGGCGACCCCACGACCCCGGCGACCTCGGCGCCCCACGACCCTAGAGACCCCGCTACCCCGGTGACCCCGCGACCCCGCGACCCCGGCGACCCCAGCCCCCCATGACCCGGTGACCCCGCGACCCCAGGTTTCCCTAGTTTTCCATCCTTCCATATTATTTTCGGTTTTAATTAGTTTTTTGGATGTCATAAGGTAGTTTGAGGTGAATTTTGGTTTTGTGAATACCTCATTGATTTGGGTTTTTTCCACATTAAGGTTGTGTGTGCCTATGATTGAGATTTGTGGAGGTTGGTTCTAGATGGGATGGGAATGAGAATACATATGAAATCATGCTCACATAACTAAAGGTTGATATTAATTTGAATTTTCTGTGGATTTTTTTCACTTTTTCTTTCATATTTGGGAGTTTTAATGGAAGTTAATTTTAGGGATAGTTTTAGGGTTTTTGGGATTTTGGTGGAATTTAGGTTATTGGTTGTGTTTTTTCACGAGGTGTATGTTTTGTCTAAATTTCACCATACTAGATTATCCCTAAATTGTTCAGATATATATGCTTCGCCTCTACATATTTTGGGTTTTGTGTTTCATGTTTATTAATTTAATATTATTGGAGATGGTGAGTAAATTATATAGAGTTATTTAATCCTCTTAGATTTGTTTTTTGTTTGGATTTAATTCTCTCAAAAACCTCCAAGTTGTTTTCCCACCCAACTACCTCCTGAAATGAGGTATCATGGGGTTATATCATTTTAAATTTTATACTTCTACTAATTACATTCTATGGAAATAATGTGTTATTAGGGGGTTTATTTTTACACCCCATGAAATAATTTTCTTATTTTTTAATGACAATAAGGCTATTTTTTTAGTTTACCCATTTTTTTAGTGATTGAATTCTGGGAGTTCTGTTGTATAGATAACATTAACATGCTATGGTCTAAAAGCCCCATGGGTGTGGGGGGATAAAATAGGGAGGCTGCTACAGTATCATTAGCTTCCTACATAAATTTTGGTTATAGTGGTTTCATGGGGGGATAAAACAGGGAGGCTTCTATATTATCATTAGCTTCCTACTTACAGAATCAAGTAAATAGTATTTCGATCCCAACATCACTGTAAAAAACTAAGCTGTGATAAAATGTGTTTTCTGAAAAAAAAATTCTATCATCATGGGGATAGAGGAGAATATTGATAAAGTGTAGTTTCTTCTCCAACTTTTTATGGCTTGGGCACAATTGGGTTCAATTAATGGAATTTATATGCTCTTATGCATTGTTTTCTCACTTCTTGAGAGGAATAGGTAGTACAAGAATATAGCCTCCTCTTATTAAATATTTCTAAAAATCAAGACAAATATATAGAGGATTCCATTAAGTAGTTGAATAAATTTTCTATTGAAGAAGCATGGCCTCATGATTGAATAGCTATAAATATAGAAAAACCCGGAGAACATGAGGCTCATGTGGAAAGGGTGTAGGTGTAGCTACTATCAGCAGACATAATGTAACACCCGATATTTTTATGAGAAATATTTTGTTTTTTTGGTATATACATCATCAAAGGAATCTTTCACTACACACAACACTAGTTTGGCTTGCTTTATACGCAACCGCGGCCTTCCTCGATAGCTTGCATTGTACGCAATACAGAGTTTCACTAAACAACGATATGCTATTAAAATATTATTAAAACTAACCGTTATGAATAGTCATACCCAATTTTTGAAATTTTGTAAATTTTATATTTCAAAATGGACTTCATTTTTGGATTCGGAGTATCAAAATTATCTTAGGGTGAAATTTTGGTATTTTTCTGAAAACATTCAATTTTTAATGAATAGTGAAAACACTAGGTTACTATTTAAAAACCAATTTTTTATTTAATTAATTATTTATTTTATTTAAATTTATTTTAGGTAAAAATTGATACATAACACCTATATAAGTTCAATGTAATTCAGTGGAGTCATTTTATAATAATTTTAGATATATAAAAATTTTATTGAACTTTTAACCGTCTTTTACCCACCTCCTAGGAGAATTTGAAAATTTACATAAAACATAATTTTACCGTTTCTGTGAGTGGAATTTCGAAAATCTGAGATGCACAGTTAATATCAAGGACTATAATGTGGTTCAGTGAGATAAAAATAATTTTTGGTGAATAGTTACTTTTTACTTTTTTTAACACGGTTAAAAGTAAATAGGGTAATTAAGGGTAAAAATGATATTATTATTACCCTAAAACATGTACTAAATCTATTGTATAAGTTTAATTCGACCAAAAACAACTTTAGGAATATAATATGACCATTTAGGCCCACATGGATTAGATTAGGACATTTAATATTATTTTATTTAAAGAATAGTTAAAATAGTTAAAATCAATGTTTAATAACTAAAACATTTTTAATATAAGGCTATACATAAGATAAATCTTACTATAAAAATTAATTATAAATATAACAATATTTCCTATATAATGGTATTTTATATATAATTTTTAGACATTAAATAATTTAATTTATGTATGACACAATGATGATACAGTAATTACCTTATTAAGGGAATATTAACATAATTGATATTATAAATACCCAAATAAATGTAATTTGAGACTTTTTATGAATTATTATAATTTTCTAGGTTAATATGACATGTTATTATTGATTTAATTAACCTTTTTTGAACTAATCAGTCTGCTATGATTTTCACAAAAATCAATTACCAAATAGTGTCAAAATTAACAGAAAATAGTTTTTAAAACAAATATTATATTATTAATTGTTATTTTATTCCTAAAAATCTAAGGATAGGAACAATGTCTTAGATAAGGTTATATATATTAATAATACACAACTTGGGGTCTGTTTGGATTTTTATAGTAAGTTTATTAACGTTATAGTGTAAGAAAACAAGAAGACACAGTAAAAGATAAATTATCTAACATAAAGTTAAATCTAAATGATATGGTTAAAATAGAAACCTAAACTTGTATAAATTCTATTAGATGAGGGTATTTCGACCCATACCCACCTTAGATTCGAAATAAATTAATTTGGAGCTATTAAAAACCGAATATGACTTTATAATAAAAAAATATTTTTAGTTTTTCCAAAGGTGCCCCTCTCCTCCCTTATAAAAGGGCACCTCCTCCCTCTCTTCCTCACACCACTTTGAGCCTTCAGGCTCGGCCAACCCCTGCAAATTTCTCTTCTCCATTTCCCTAGAAACATACTAGAGGTTCTGGTCTTCTTCAAAGACCATTTTTAGTGCCCTAAGAGGAGGTTAAGAAGAGGCGCTTTAAAGAAGAGGTAATGTCTGTTACCAATTCTTTCAAGTTTATTTCTTCTTCTACTTCTTCTTCTTTAGTTGTATAATTATGAAGTAATAACATCAGTATCACTCATATACTGATATGTTATTATATGTATGAAACAACCCTATTTCACCATCTATGCATCCTACGTAAAACGAAATCACCGCGCGTGCGTAAGTACGGAATGCCGTCTCCACGCCGTGGTGTAATCTATTTTCCACCACCACCTTACTTGGATGGGTATAATGGTGTAAATAATAACTATATATGATTATTGTAAAGTTATATTGATTCTAAAATATTATACATACACTCCAATACAATTTCATGATCATGGGAACGATATCATTGCTCGTGCGTACGTATGGAATATCGTCTCCACGATGTGATGCGACTCGTTCAACATGATCTTCATTGCATAATGATTATATAAATGAATTTAATGAATAAATATGATATATATTACACTAATACCATTCTTTAAATGAGGTATCTATAACCTAAAAATAAGAATAAGAATTTATTCGACAAAACACGCATAAGAACAAAAAAGCAATAAACACCCAAATAACAAGTAGCAATGAAATATTACTAATAAGAAGCTAAGAATATGACCATATATGATATAATAAAAATGAGTAAAATTATGTAATAATTAAATAAAATTATTTAAATCATTATACAAGAGTTTTGGACACGTACGAATAAAATCGGACCTAAGGTAAGGGAAAATCTCACAATCTCAATTTTTATCCGAGATTGTTTATACTTCAGAATTTACTGGGGAATATTTATCATCCACATCCATGTTTCCTTAATATGTAATATTATTTATATCCTCCTACAAATTTTTAAATCCAATATTACTTTTTGGTGTGTTTTTAGAAAAATATATGAAAGGAATCTTTTGTCGTTTTTAGTACGAGGTACTTTTTGACTTTTTCAGCCAAAGTACGAGAAGAATGTTTTTTTAAATTATACAGCATGAATGGATTTTATGATTTCATAAAACATTATTTCCATGAATCTTCCTTTACAAGTTTTCAAGTTTATTTTTAACCAACTTCTTTTAGTTTAAAATTGCATGACATGTTAATAAAGGAAAAATGTTTTTGAAGTAGAAATGATATTTTCCTCAAGAATGGAGTTCATGTGTTTTATCAAAATTAGTTTTCATCTACGATAATATAGGGTTCTGTTTCTATCCCTATTTTTACATTGATTTGATTATGTTATGTTGAAATTATTTTTATGATGTCCTTTTATCTTATATGGATTGTGTTATGATGGCATGATGTTTAAGAATCCAATTTTTATTTCATGGGTTATGCTATGATGTATGATTTATGATTTTGTGGCACACATAATAATGGTTTCATTATGAGATGGGTGGGACCTATATCTCCCTCCAATGAATTGGGTAAATATTTATATCTCATGAGATAGACATGGATGGAACGACTGGTTAAACTGGTTCAGTGATACATGACTGAAACGAGGAGTCAACTCGGTTAAAAAACGGACTTTTTCCACTATGATAGTCTTGGAAATGAGTCTTGACTAATAAGAAATGATTCTCTATGATTATGTGTATATGTCAAAAAGTTTTATGTTTTAAGTTATGATTATTGGAATTACATTTCACTACTATAATTTATCCCATTATATGATATTATGATCTCTTTTTCAGGTTAAGATTTCCAAAATGTTATGTTCTTATGATTGATATTTCTTTTGTTTACCCTTACTGAGCATTTGAGCTCACCCTTTTGTGTGTTTTCTTTTCCCCGGGTCAGGAAGAAGGGTATTAAGTAGGATATGCCAAAAGGGACTCTAGATATGATGAAATAAATGGGAGACAATGTAGATGATTTATGAACCAGTTATTTATGTTTCCTAGTTTCTAAAGACACTGTACCTATACGGTCCTTTCATGGTTTTGTTATATGTTGTAATAAGTGTGCTTCAATTATGAAGTAATAACAACGTATGTAAAGTATGGGTCGTTATAGTTGGTATCAGAGGAAAGGTATAGTCAACCTTTGGAAACTAGGATGTGAAATCCTTAGTAAGAACCCTAAGGATAAGTCTAAGCATAGAACACAATCTTAGTGTTTTAGAAATGGCCTTGAATAACCTATGATAAGACCTTAAGTGTGAAATTTATTCTTGATTATGTGGTCTTCCTATTATAATTTGTGTTTCTCACACTATTTTCTTGGTTTTAGTCAATGTATGGAACCCGAAGGAACCGTGTTAATGCGGAATGCGACGGGCAATGCAATGATTATCCCCCGGAGCAACCAAATGTTATGGGAGTTGGAATGAAAAATGTTTCAGCCATGATCACACAACTTTCTCAAGCTATGAATCATGCAGGACTTCCAAACGAGAAAAAGAAAAATCAACATTCTATTGAATCCTTCATGAGGCAGCGTCCACCTTCTTTCAGTGGGTCTACAGATCTATTAGTTGCTGAATAATGGATCAATAATAGTGAAAAGATATTTTCAGTTCCTTAATGTTCTGAGCATGATAAAGTCATCATAGCAGTTTCTCGTTTGGAAGGTGAAGCTAATCAATGGTGGAATCTTATCAAGAATATGAGGAAAAGGGATGAAATTGAGTCCATGGAATGAGACGAGTTCAAGAACTTAATTTTCAATAAGTACTTCCCATGTATTCTTCGAACAAAGATGGAGAAGGAGTTTCTTGAACTAATCCAAAAGGATGATGAATCTGTTGGTACCTACAAAGAAAATTTTACGAGACTTGCAAGGTACGCTTCCGGGATTATTATCCAACCTGAGAGTAAGATCGATCAATTCTTTAGTGGATTAAAACCAAGTCTTTGATGGGCATTATCCATAAGGGACTTCAAAAGCTACGAGGAAATCGTTCGATGTGCTCTCAAGTTTGAGATGAATATTAGAGTAACCCATCAGTCATATTCATTTGATAAGAAGAGGAAAATGGAATTCAAATGAAAATCTAAAGAGCACACTAAAAAGAAGATGACTTTTCGCTTATGCTCAAATTGTGGAAAGAAACATGGAGGGATTTGTCTTAAAGGGACAATTAAATGTTTCAAATGTGGAAAAGAAGGTCATCAGGCATTTGAATGCCGCAATGATGGGAATAAGATTTCTAGTGATGCGAACAAAGAAAAGGCTACACAGAGTTCACCTCCTACACTTCAATGTTACAAGTTCAAGGAAATGGGGCATTATGCTAATCAATGCCCTAATCCAAGGGTTGTTGATGATGATCGACATCAACAAACTCTTAATGCTAAAGACAGAGGAAAGTCACATGCAATTTCTATCAGTGATGTAGAGTACGATAACAAAGTTGTGAAAGGTACACTTACCATCCACTATAAATTAGTAAACGTTTTATTTGATTCTGGATCCACCCACTATTTTATTTCTAAATAATTTTCTAAGGGTATCTCCATATTACCTCAACAATTAGATGTTGAGTTATCTGTGAAAACCCCTAATGCTACAACAGTCGCATAAAAAGATTATAATTCTTATCTGATTGAAGTTTGTGGGAAAGGGCTTCCTACAAATCTTTTGATCCTTCCTATAGTGGAATTTGATGTGATTCTTGGCATGGATTGTCTTTCTTTATATGGATCTTATATCAATTTCCAAAGAAGGGAAGTCACATTTCATATTCCAGATCAATCTATGATCGTCTATCGATGCAAGGATGAACATAACCTTCCAGTGGAAATTTATACCATATTATGGGTCTTGATTCCACTAAATGAAGGTTATTTATCTAAAATGTTTGGAGAGAAACTCATGATTAAGAATATTCCCATTGTACGAGAGTTTGATGATGTCTTTCCGGAAGAATTTCCAGGTCTTCCACCAAATCGTGAAGTTGATTTTTCAATAGAACTCTTATCGGGTGCTTTGCCTATTTCAAAGACACCTTATAGAATGGCCCTAATTGAGTTGCAGGAATTGAAGAAGCAACTCCAAGAGAATATTGATAAGGGATTCATACGCCCTAGTGTATCACCTTGGGGAGCACCTGTTCTGTTTTTTAAGAAGAAAGATGGATCAATGAGACTCTGCATTGATTATCGAGAACTTAAAAATATCACTATCATGATCAAATATCCTATCCCATGAATTGATGACTTATTTGACCAACTATGAGTAGATCAATACTTTTCCAAGATTGATCTTCGTTTAGGGTATCATCAATTAAGGTTCAAAAGGGATGATATACCAAAAATGTCTTTCCGTACAAGGTATGGACACTATGAATTTATATTGATGCCATTTAGTCTTACTAATTCCTCTGCTATCTTCATGGATCTGATAAATAGAGTCTTTAGAGACTATCTTGATCAGTTTGTGGTAGTCTTTATAGACGATATTATTGTCTATTCAAAGAGCAAGGAAGAACATTAAGATCACTTGAGAATTGTATTGAAGACCCTGAGAAAGGAGAAGCTTTATGACAAATTTACCAAGTGTAAATTTTGGCTTCAAAAAGTATCATTTCTGGGTAACATAATCTCAAAAGAGGGGATATCTGTGGATCCAGCAAAAATAGAGGTTTTAGAAAGATGTTCGAGACCAACAATAGTAACTAAGATCCGAAGTTTTCTTGATTTGGATGGATATTATTGACATTTTGTGAAATATTTTTCACGATTATCTAATCCACTCACCAGGTTGACTCAAAAAAGAGTTAACTTCGTGTGGATGGAGGAATGTGAAGAGAATTTCAAGGAGTTGAAAAGAAGGTTATCCAGTTCACCTGTACTCACACTTCCTTGTATTGGAGAAAAGTTTTTGATCTATAGTGAAACATCCAAGAAGGGGCTGGGGTGTGTTCTTATGTAAAAAGATATGGTGATAGTTTATGCCTCACGATAGTTGAAAATCCATGAGAAAAATTACCCAATTCATGATTTTGAGTTAGCTGCGGTAATCTTTGCATTAATGATTTGGAGGAATTATCTTTACGGTGAAAGATGTGATATTTATACTAATCATAAAAGTTTAAAGCATATTTTCACACAAAAGGAGCTGAATATGCACCAAATAAGATGGTTGGAGTTGATTAAGGATTACGACTACTCAATTCATTACCACCCAGGGAAAGAAAACAAGGTGGAAGACACATTAAGTCGACAAGACCATGCTAGGTTATCCATGATGTGGATCACAAAAGATCCAATATTTATGGATTTACAAATGATGGATCTTGGAATTATAATGTAAGGGGAGAAATATTATCTTTCTCAAATGAATGTTCCACCATCTATACATGTGAAGATTAAAGAGGAACAGAAAGAAGATGTAGAGTTACAAAAGAAGGTGATAAATGTTCCGGAATTCAACCTTGATTGTGAAGGGATAATAAGTTTTAGGAATTAGTTTTGTGTTCCTCCCATCCCAGAATTAAAGAAGGAGTTGTTGGATGAGGCTCATAGTTCATCATTCTCTATTCATACTGGAAGCATGAAGATGTATAGGGACCTGAAAGTGTACTTCTTTTGGGATGGCATGAAAAGAGATGTTGTTGAATATGTCTCTCGATGTTTGGTTTGTTAGAAAGTTAAAGCTGAGAGACAGAAGTCTAAGTGGATGTTACAACCATTACCCATACCTGAATGGAAATGGGAAGACATAACTATGGACTTTTTCATTGGGCATCCTAAAACATCCAAAGGAAATAATGATATCTGGGTCATAGTTGATCATCTTACGAAGTCAGCACACTTCATTGCTATTAGAGAGGATTTCTCTCTGGATCAGCTTGCCAGGATATATGTAAAGGAAGTGGTAATATTGCATGGATTACCACTTTCCATTATATCTGATTGGGATTCGAGGTTTACCTCAATGTTCTGGAAAATTCTTCAGCATACTCTGGCTACAGAGTTGAGTTTCAGCACTACTTATCATCCTCATATAGACAGTCAGTATGAGAGAACAATTCGAACTCTAGAAGTCATGTTAAGAGCTTGCTCTATGGACTTCAAATGTGGTTGGGATCAACACCTACCTTCGGTGGAATTTCCATATAATAATAGCTTTCACTCCAGCATTTAGATCGCTCCTTATGAAGCTCTCTATGGAAATAAATTCCGAACTCCAACTTTCTGGGATGAAGTTGGGGAAAGATAGCTATTAGGACCTGATCTTGTTAATGAGATGGCAGAAAAGTTCAGATCTATTCAACAACACATTAGAGAAGCTCAGAGTCGATAAAAAAGTTATGCCAATAATCGAAGAAAAGACATAGAGTTTGAAGTGGGTGATAAAGTGTACTTACAAATATCTCTTTGCAAGAGAGTAATGACATTTGGAAAGAAGGGAAATTTGAGCCCTAGGTATATCGGTCCTTTCGAAATATTGGATCATGTTGGGAAGGTAGCTTAGCGATTGGAGCTTCCATCGAATCTCTCTCAAGTTAATAATGTGTTCCATGTATCTCTCCTAAGAATTTATATACCTGATCATTCACATGTACTCAGCTCAGAAGTTGTATCACTGGAGCAAGATCTATCTTATGAAGAACAGCCGATAGAGATTCTGGATCGTAGAGAAAAAGTCCTACGGAACAAGACCACTCTCTTGGTGAAAGTTTTATAGAGAAACCACCAATTATAATAAGCCACATGGGAGCTTGAGGATATGATTAGGGAGAGGTATCCTCATCTGTTTGTTACCATGTGACGAATTTCGAGGGCGAAATTCATTTTAAGGGGGGTAGAATGTAACACCCGAGATTTTTATGAGAAATATTTTGTTCTTATGTTATATACATCATCAAAGGAATATTTCACTACACACAACACTAACTTGTCTTTCTTTATACGCAACCGCGACCTTCCTTGATAGCTTACGTTGTACGCAATACCAAGTTTCACTAAACAACGATATGCTATTAAAATTTTATTAAAACTAGCCGTTATAAATAGTAATACCCACCTTTTGAAATTTTGTAAATTTTATCTTTCAAAATGGACTTCATTTTTGGATTTGGAGTATGGAAATTAGCCTAGGGTAAAATTTTGGTATTTTTCTGAAAACTTTTAATTTTTGATGAATAGTGAAAACACTCTGTTACTATTTAAAAACCAAATTTTTATTTAATTAATTAATTATTTTATTTAAATTTACTTTAGGTAAAAATTGATACATAACACCTATATAAGTTTAATTTAATTCATTGGAGTAATTTTATAATAATTTTAGATATATAAAAATTTTATTGAACTTTTCACCGTCTTTTACTCACCTCCCCGGAGAATTTGAAAATTTACATAAAACATAATTTTACCGCTTCTCTGAGTGGAATTTTGAAAATACAAGAGACACGATTAATATCAAGGACTAAAATATGGTTCAATGAGATAAAAATAATTATTGGTGAATAGTAACTTTTTACTTTTTTTACCACGGTTAAAAGTAAATAGGGTAATTAAGGGTAAAAATGATATTATTATTACCCTAACACATGTCCTAATTCTATTGAATAAGTTTAATTCGACCAAAAACAACTTTAGGAATAAAATATGACCATTTAGGCCCACTTTTATTAGATTAGGAAATTTAATATTATTTTATTTAAAGAATAGTTAAAATAGTTAAAATCAATGTTTAATAACTAAAACATTTTTTATATAGGGTTATACATAATATAAATTCGACTATAAATATTCATTAGAAAGATAAAATATTTCCTACATAATGGTATTTTATTTATAAATTTTAGATTAAATAATTTAATTTATGTATGACACAATGATGATGCTGAAATTACCTTATTAAAGGAATATTAAAATAATTGATATTATAAATACCCAAATAAATGTAATTTGAGACTTTTTATGAATTAAACTAATTTTTTAGGTTAATATGACATTTTATTATTTATTTAATTAACTTTTTTCGAACTAATCATTGTGTTATGATTTTTAAAAAAATCAATTACCAAATAGTGTCAAAATTGACATAAAATAGTTTTTAAAACAAATATTATATTATTATTTGTTATTTTATTCCTAAAAATCTATGGTTCGGCCAAATGAATTTTATAAGGTTATATATATTAATAATAAATAACTTGGGGTTATTTTGGCTTGTTATAGTATGTTTATTAACTTTATAGTGTAAGAAAACATGAAAACGCGGTAAAAGATAAATTATCTAACTTAAAGTTAAATCTAAATGATAAGGTTAAAATAGAAACCTAAACTTGTCTAAATTATATTGTATGAGAGTATTTCGAACCATCCCCACATTAGCTTCAAAATAAATAAATTTTGAGCTATTAAAAACTGAATATGACTTTATAATAAAATAATATGTTTAGTTTTTCAAAAGGTGCCCCTCTCCTCCTTTATAAAAGGGCACCTCCTCCATCTCTTCCTCACACCACATTGAGCCTTCAAGATTGGACAAACCTGGAAAATTTCTCTTCTCCATTTCCCTATAAACATCTTAGAGGTCCTGGTTTTCTTCAAACACCATTTGTAGTGCCCTAAGAGGAGGTTAAGAAGAGGCGCTTCAAAGAAGAGGTAATGTCCGTTACCGATTCATTCAACTTTATTTCTTCTTCTACTTCTTCTTATTTAGTTTTTTCATTATGAAGTAATAACATCAGTATCACTCATATACTGATATTTTATTATATGTATGAAATTAACCTATTTCACCATCTATCCATCCTACGGAAAACGAAATCACCGCGCGTGCGAACGTACGGAATACCGTCTCCACGCTGTGGTGTAATCTATTTTCCACCACCATCTTACTTGGATGGGTATAATGGTGTAAATAATAACTATATATGTTTATTGTAATTTTATATTGATTCTTAAATAGTATACATGCACTCCAATACAATTCCACGATCATGGGAACGATATCATCGCTCGTGCGACGTACGGAATACCGTCTCCACGATGTGATGTGACTCGTTCTACATGATCTTCATTGAATAATAATTATATAAGTGAATTGAATGAATAAATATGATATATATTACACTAATACCATTCTGTAAATGTGGTATATATAACCTAAATATAAGAATAAGAATTTATTCGACAAAACACGCATAAGAACAAAAAAGCAATAAACACCAAAATAACAAGTAGCAATGAAATATAACTAATACGAAGCTAAGAATATGACCGTATATGATATCATAACAATGTGTAAAATTATGGAATAATTAAATAACATTATTTAAATCATTATACAGGAGGTTTGGACATGTACGAAGAAAATCGAACCTAAGGTAATGGAAAATATCGCAATCTCATTTTTTATCCGAGATTGTTTATACTTCAGAATTTACTGGAGAATATTTATCATCCACATCCATGTTTCTTTAATATGTAATATTATTTATATCCACCTACAATTGTTTAAATACAATATTAATTGTTGGTGAGTTTTTAGTAAAAGATATGAAATGAATATTTTGTTGTTTTTAGTACGAGGTACTTTTTGAATTTTTCGGCAAAAGTACGAGAAGAATGTTTTTTAACTTATATGACATGAATGGATTTTATTAATTCATAAAACATTATTTCCATGAAGCTTCATTTACAAGTTTTCAAGTTTATTTTTAATCAACTTCTTTTAGTTTAAAATTGTATGACATGTTAATAATGGAAAAATGTTTTTGAAGTAGAAAGGATATTTTCCTCAAGAATGGAGTTCAAGTGTTTTATCAAAATTATTTTCCATCTAAGATAATATAGGGTTCTGTTTATATCCATATTTTTACATTGTTTTGATTATGTTATGATGAAATTATTTTTATGATGTTCTTCTATCTTATATGGATTTTGTTATGATGGCATGATGTTTAAGAATCCCATTTTTATTACATGGGTTATGTTATGATGTATGATTTATGATTTTGTGGCACACATAAGAATGGTTTCATTATGAGATGGGTGGAACCTATATCTCCCTCCAATGCATTGGGTAATGATTTATATCTCATGAGATATACATGGATATAATTGTAGGTTAAACCGGTTCAGTGATACAGGACTGAAATGAGGAGTGAACTCGGTTCAGAAATGGACTTTGTCCGCTAAGATAGTCTTGGAAATGAGTCTTGACTAATAAGAAATGATTCTCTATGATTATGTGTATATGCCACAATATTTCATGTTTTAAGTTATAATTATTGGGATTACATTTCACTACTATGATTTATCCCATGATATGATATTATGATCTCTTTTTTCAGGTTATGATTTCCAAAATGTTATGTTCTTATGATTGATATTTCTTTTGTTTACCCTTACTGAGCATTTGAGCTCACCCTTTTGTATGTTTTCTTTTCCCCTGTTCAAGAAGAAGGGTATTAAGTTGGATATGTCAAAATGGACTCTATATATTATGAAATAAATGGGAGACAATGTTGATGATTTATGAAATAGTTGTTTATGTTTCTCAGTTTCTAAAGACATTATACCTATACGGTCCTTTCATGGTTTTGTTATATATTGTAATAAGTGTGCTTCAATTATAAAGTAATAAAAATGTATTTAAAGTATGGTTCGTTATACATAAGGATTGATCCCATTATATTAAGGATTTTAAAACTAACCTCGCATGTTAATAAGACACATCCATTGGCTAAATTGAAAGATATTAAACAACTGAACCTTCAATAGTTCATCAGCAATTATCATCAAGAATTGGATTATTTTTTCGATTTGGATTATTTGAGTATATTGTTTTTGTTTTTATCATTTTTCTTTACCTGTAACATCGAATAGAGACTCCAGAATATGGATCCTCTTCTCGTTTGTTTTTATTAATGAATGGAGATTTTTTTTATTCTTAATTGTCATCCATTTTGTAGATTTTGTTTTAGCTTGATAAGCACTTCATAAAAACCTATGAAAATTTTGGAGTAAACATAATTAAAATAATCTAAAAACAATTGAACATTTAATTGGTAATGCATAAAGTCAAATATGGTTTTCAAAAATTATTGAGTCATAAATATTTCCTCGGGGTCATAGATCATGTATGGGTATAGGCATAAGTACAATAACTGTAACACTAGATTTAGTCTATTTGGATGAATTATTTCATTTTGATCATGGATCATAGATGGATATAGACATAACTACCATCAAATTAACACTATAGTTAGTTCATTTGGATGAATTAGTTCCTCCTTTATGTGGATCATGGATGCGTATATGCATAACTACCATCACTATTACACTTTCTTAGACCATTTCGATAAAATAGTTCACTCAACATGATAAGGATCACAAAGGGGTAGATTTTGAGTGTGGATTCCAATGTTTAAAAGGGTTTGATCACCCCAAAATCATTTCTTCACACATTTCATAAATATATCTCTGGACTGATAAACTGGGGATGATAGAACAAGTGAGTGCTTAAAAAATTTCATAGTCAAAAGGGCCTAGTGAGTACAGCCTGACTTCTTCTAGATTAATATTATTAACCCCACAAGCTTTATGTAATTTATTTTATCACCTTAAATTTCTCTTTATCCTCATATTGGGGAGGCCTAGTTCACAAGAAATTGTCTTCTTATTAGGTTTTCCTTTATGTATTTTCAACTTAACAGGATTTCCTCCATTTTTCAATTCCAAATTCTTAACTTAGATTTGGTTAGAGTCATATCCTGTTAGTGGAGACTCAATTTTTACCTCGGTTTCTCTTTAAAATTGTTCAAAATGATGATTTTTGTGTCTATTTACTTATATAGTTTTAGTTCATGAAAGTTTTACCGATATAGATTATGTTTATGGTTAGAAAAATTTGACCCAGGTGCACATTGTTTTAGTTTATGATGTGTAGACCATAAGCTAGGGTAACCGACATGAAGAGATGTTTCAAGTTAAATTGATATGAATTGGTAAAATATGGTATCATGAATATGGATAATCTCATAATTAATTATAACTCAATAAAACTAATGACCAATTTTGTTGATAATAGTCGGTTTTTCACTCTTTGAGATTGTTTTAGTGCTTGGTTGTGTGATATCAAGAGGAAAATATATGCACTCTCTAATCACAAATAGAAGCAGTGGAATAAGGTATATCTCACTTTTACTACCTGGGTTGAAGGAGTTAGATACGGTCTTGGAACATGGTTCATTTATTTTATGGTCATGAAGCCCATACCATTTTCATTGTGATTTAGATTCACACAATCAGGACCAATTAAGGGTTACATCCTACTATTTCTATGCTTCATCATCAAGATTGGAAACATTATTTTTTACCTCATGAACTGTGATTCCAAATAAGTTATGATTATGTTATTTTATATTATCTAATATAATATTTTGATGCTATAAAGGATTTCAAAAGTCAAGGGTTGAAAATTTGGAGATTTGGGAGAAAAATGATAGGAATACTGTTTAGCATAACTTTTAGTATTGACCATGTGGTAATTGAGTAATATGGCATTGTTAGCACTCCGTTTCTCTTTACCAAAGAAACTTCCCCTATCCCAAACACTAGAGGGTACATATCTAACTCAGGGGATATTCTTTATTATATTATGTTTCTGTAATCTTACATTATCATATATATGAATCTCTTTCTCTATTTATTAGTAACTATTTGTTTTATTTTTTATTATTATTGTGTAGGCACAATGTGATATACATGGATAAAATCCGGATCAAATTACCGAGGAACACACCTCAGTATGTTAAGGGTTTGAATGAGTTTTTAGATTTTTCAATTTCTAATCGATCCGTTCAAGGGAGAATAAGATGTACATGTCCTAAATGTAAATTTAGAACATGGTTGAAGAGAGATGAAGTTTATGAACATTTAATACTGAAGCAATTACCTGGTCAATATTTTTGTTGGGTTTGGCATGGAGAATCGAACATTATAGAAAGATTGAGCACTGATGTTAATCCATAGAATGAGGTCCCAAGTTCATAGATAATGGAAAATGAAATGAAAACCCTCATAAATGATGCATTCGGCACTTCAAGACACCACTGTCAGCAACAAAACATATCCGAACAACTAGAAGAGGTTGCTACAAATTACAACTTGACATGTGATGTTTTTGAGACTGTAACACAATAAGATCAGGATTGTAACATATCATTGGATTCTCCTCTTGATTATGTAGATCCAAATGTAAGAGAAAACTTCACTGAGGAAAATTTGTTTCATGATTTAGTTGACGATGGAAATCAAGAGTTGTATAGTGGGTGTTTGAAATATTCAAAGCTTTCATTTATGCTGAAGATGTACCATATCAAATGTCTATGTGGAATTACAAATAAGTCAATGTTCATGATATTGGAATTGATTCGTGATGCATTTCCTGAAGAAAAAATCCCAAAATCTTTTTATGATATAAAAAAAGTTGTTAACAGTCTTGGTCTGAATTATACAAAAATACATGTGTGTCCCAATGATTGTATGCTTTATTGGGGAGAGGATTTAAGTAGAAAGAATTGAAAGAAATGTTCTTCTTCTAGATGGCAGTAAAAGGGTGATTGTGGAATTCTTAATGAACATAATTTCATATTGAAGAAGAAAAAGTAACACACCTGCAAAGGTTTTTCCTTACTTTCCCTTGAATCCTCGATTGCAAAGACTATTGATGTCATCGAAAATCACAGAACACATGAAGTTGAATTCTATAGATAAAAACAGTGATGGGTTAATGAGACATCAATGAGATTCCAAATCATGGAAGACATTTGATTCATTACATCTAGGCCTCTCACTTAATCCTATTAATGTTCGATTGGGATTGGCTGTCAATGGATTCAACCCATTTGGGACTTTGAGTACCAGTTATAGCATTTGGCCAGTTGTTTTGATTCCTTATAATCTTCCTCCATGGATGTGTATTCAACAAAAATCTTTTATCATTTCGATTATTATTCGTGGAAAATAAATGCATGGAAATGATATTGATGTATACTTACAGCCTTTGATTGATGAATTGCAGGAGTTATGGAGCAACGGTGTTGAGACATTTAATGCTTCTTCTAAAACAATGTTCAAAATGCATGTTGCTTTAATGTGGATCATTAGTGACTTCCCTAGGCTTGGGAATTTATCTAGTTGGAACAGTTACACATGTTTTTCTTGTCCCGTATGTAACTATTATTTTGAGCCCAAACGGCTACCTCATAGAAGAAAATGGTGCTTCTTGTGCCATCGAAGATTTCTTGATGCATATCATAGATTTAGGCTGAACAAATAAAAATTTAATGGTTCCATTGATCATAGACCACCTACAATGTTTTTAACTGGTTCTGAAATATTGACATAGCTTGAAAATGTTGAAACAGAATTTGGGAAGGTTCATCATTTGAATGATAGCGGAAAACGGGTCTGAAGTTCATCGTTAGGTGAAATAAGAATACAACAATGGAAGAAAAAAAGTATATTCTTCAAACTCTTATATAGGGAATTTAATTTGTTGCGGAACAATCTTGATGTGATGTATGTTGAGAAGAATGTCTGTGATAATTTGATTTTTTCATTACTTAATGAGCTTGGAAAGTCTAAGTATCATCACAATGCTCGCAAAGACTTACAAGTAAGGAACATAAAACGTGATCTCTATCCAGATGAGAATGAAAAGTATGCTCCAACCATTTTTGCAATGAAAAATATGGATAAAGATACATTCCATCGAATTTTAAAGAATGTGAAGGTATTTTATGGGTATTCTAGTAACATCTCGAAGTGTGTTGACTTGAATAATCAAAAGTTAATTGGATTGAAAAGTCACGATTCACATATTTTGTTACAACAGTTAATACCATTGACATTGCATACATTATTACGAGAAATATTTATTGCTGTTGTCCTCAAATTATTCACATTTTTCAGAAAATTATGTGATAAATCTTTACATCCATTTCATCTTGACAACCTCCAGGAGAGGTTTGTATTGACCATCTGTGGAATGAAGATGAACTTTCCTCCATCATTTTTTACTGTAATAATGTATTTAACTATGCTTTTTGGTTGAGGGAGTTAAATTTGGAGGCCTTGTTCATTATCGATGGATATATCCAATTGAGAGGTATTTTATTTATATTTTTTTCATTTAAGTAAACAATTTTTGGCATTTAAATAAATGCATAATATTTTTATTTTATTTCATAGATATCTTGGGCATTTGAAAGCATACGTGAGAAATAAAGCTCAACCAGAATGCTCTATTGATGAAGGATATTTGGATGAGGAGTGTCTTACCTTTTGTTCCAGATATTTGGATGATATTGAGAAAATATTTAATCAAGTTGGACGTGTTGGCAACACGTCAACTCAATCACAAATTCATCAGAAATCAAAAATATTTCCTACTATTGGCCAATCAGTTGGGAGGACCTCAAATGTGACACTGACAGAATTGGATTATTACAGGCACATAGATATGTGCTTCTGAAAAGTGAAATTGCAGATCCATTTATTGAAGAGTTGAGGATACAAACAAAGAGAATAATGAGAGGCCGAACATGAAATGAGAAAGATATAATGAATGATGTGAATAAAGATCTTGTAGAATGGTTTGCATGGCATGTAAGTTCATAAATATTGTAATAAATACGAATATTAGTTTGACACATACATTTTGTAAATCTATTAAATTATATTTCTTTTTTTTGATCATGAATACTGATACTCAAGCATACTTGTCAGAATATTTGAAGTTTCTTTCTAGAAGTCCTATAAGACAATTTAGAAATATTGATGCTTATAATGTGAATGGATTTAGATTTCATACAGTTGATCGAGAAGTGGGTTTGAAAACATAGAATAGTGGTATATTTACATTTGATGAAGTGGGATACTATGGAAACACACATGATATTATGGAATTAAACTACCACAGACATTATTTTGTTGCTATATTCAAATGAAAATGGGTCGATATTATCAGAGGTTTTAAAAGATATTCCTTGAAAATTACTTATGTGATCTTCTCTCACTTGATGGATGTTGGTGATCATGAACTGCATGATCCATATATCTTAGAATCACAATAAAAAATTCTATATTATGTGAATAATGTTTTGGATGAATGGTGGAGTGTAGTTTTTCATGTAATACAAAATATTTGTATGATATGGGTGATGAAGTGGAAGATTTGACCTCTGAAATTTAATTTCATCAACAACAGGAAGCAGAATTATTTGTCCACCATGATATTGAAAATATTAGTCTAGCTAGGATGAATGAAGTGGATGAAACAATGGAGTAGGAAACTGACATGATTGAAGGGTAAAATGATTGTATGTAAAATTATTTATTCATTCAGCAACTACTTGTTTTATTTCCGCAGTCATTCATTATCATTGTTATATATATTTTTTCTATTAGTACTGGACATATCTTATCATTTTTAATTTTTTTTCAGCATAATTTTTTTGAAATATATATTATTAACTAAATTTTATTTTATTAAATGACAGGAATTCCAAGGAGGAAGCGGTACGTTATTTCATCTAGTTCTACAACAGATGACGATCCATTTGGCTCCCTCCCCACAGCATCTGAGGCACCAGCTGCCTACACCCCTGCACCATCTCCCCCTACACCATATCTAACACCATCTTTGGGTGTCCCATTAGAGGCTGAGTCATTGACTCCCCCTTCAAAAGCCACAACAGTGGGGTGACGACATTCCCCTTCTAGTTCATCACGGACATACTATAGTGTCACTGTCATAGGTACAAATTTTAACTAAATAAATTTATTTCGATTTGTTTATACTAATTGTTTGCTCATTGAAGATGAAAAAAAAATCGTGGAGAAAAACATAAAATGATCTGATGTTTGTAACATGAATGGGGATAAGATAGTCATGCCATTTGATTCTTATGGGGTCCCTACAGATGACGCCACAGGGTTACTTGCCAGATTCTAGGCCAGCGGACAATGGAGCCCATTTCCCTTCCTATTTCTTATTATGATTGGAGACATATTCCTCCAAGATGGAAAAATGATTTTTTTGATTCCCAAATAAATGTAAATTTATTACATTATGATTTAATTGAATGTCATGTTACTAATATGTTCAAAATTAATCTTTGTATACATATGTTCTTCCACTTTACAGTTGCTGATGTGATAGCACGGAAGAGGATGTTGAAAAATATTGGTATGAAATGGAAATATTTCAAATGGAGATTTTGGTTTGTTGTCACCAATACTTCATTGACTATGCAACAAATGTATGAGAAGCTACCCAGTGGGGTACCGAAAGAACAGTGGAATGTTTTTGTTGACGGACATCGTGATGAGAAGCGGATGGTGTTGAAATATATATTATTATATTATCCTCATTTAACTTTTATACATGTATATAGAGAGGATATGACATTGAATAAATTATTGTTAAATTTAATTTTATTTATTTAAGGATCTCTCAAGACAGAATGCATCAAACCGGGCTAAGCAACTCATCCCTCACACTGCGGGTTCAAAAATCTTATCTAGAATCCGAACGAAATTTTTAATCTTGTAATTAGTTTAAATATTTATAATAAAATATCATCTGTTTAATATATTGAATTGTTGATTTATCTTTTCATAATGCATTCACAAAGTTTAGGGCACGAAGAATCCCAAATTGAACTGTGGTTGGATGTTCACAGAAAATCAGATGGAAGTTTTGTGAATGAGCCTGCCAAAGAAGTTGGGGTATGAAGTCAATTTTTTATTATATTAACTTATTATTAGTTTTTACTATGTTAATATATATTGATATTTTATTTATAGGTAAAAATTAAAGAACTATGAGATTCCAATTTTGGGTAGTCCTACTCAGTCTCCCAGGATGACCAAGTTGCTAAAGTCCTTGGGATGGAGCATCCTGGTAGAGTGCGCAGGATGGGTTTCGGACCCATACCATATGAGGTCTTTGGTATGCCACCAGGGATTCCAACTACATCTACTCCTCGTTATAGTCAGTTTATACCCGAATATTCTTAGAGGTATATTTCTTCACTACAAACCATAGTTCAAGATCAGGGGGCTCAGATATCCTCTTTGCAGAAAGCGATGACTGATATACATCAGAAGATGAGAATATATGCCCCCGGTGGTAGTGCATAAACTGGTGGTCAGTAGGTAAATCAAAAAAAATCAAAATCATTTAGTTTTAAAACTTTCATTGGTATAATGTTTTAATATAAATATGCAACAGTAGTTAATTTTCAATATAATGTTATTATAGGTGGCAACAGAAAGTGGAGATGGAGGTGTAGAGAGTGATGATGCATCATCGGACTTTGATTAGTTGTATTGTTGATGTGTTGAACAAATATGGGAACAGTTGGTTTTTATATGTAACATGTGTGGCACATAGTTACCACCAAAACATTTTCATGTCCTAAAATTTTCTTGATTTCTCATGTTTCCTTTTATTCTTTTTATTGATTTCTGATGTTTCCTTTTATTTCTCGACTTCTCGAGTGTGGTATACATCATTCTAGTTAGGAATGTGTTTGAATTGGTAGTCGATATTTTGGATGTCTATGAGTTAAACCCACTGTTGATGTGTTGAAAAAATTGGGTCATTTCATAGTGATCAAGTGGATAGTGTTGTGGATACTTTGGTGAGGCAGAATGTGTAGATAGTTAGTCTTCATGCGTTGATAATTGTCTTCATATTCTGTTCATGACGATAAAATGTGGTCATACCCTATATAAAACCTAGGTTCCTCTTAATGGGAGATGGTATTAAACCGTATAAAACTGGGATTGGAACACCACATGGGTGGCCATAAACCCAATCCACTCTTCATCAATATATCCAAAAACATCCTTGAAAGGTCCAACACATCATTTCGACACACACTTTATAATTTTATTCAATAAAATTAAATTTTCAATATAAATGTACAAAATCACATCCATATAGACATGAATACACATCTATACAATAGGATATAATAGATAGAAAGTTACCTCAATATCATATATAACTGCTCACATAACCACAAAACATCATTCAAGCCCAATTTAACCCTAAATTCCCAATCTAAAACAATCATGGAAAAGAAGGGTTTAAGGATTCAGAATAGAAGAAAACAAAAAGATATGTTTCTTCTATAAAAGAGAATAATGAGGAGTGGTATACTCACATATATCTTCAATTCACAGCTAATGGAACATTCAATTACTAAGGATCAAAGGATAATGGTCCTTGGAATATGGTACAACTCATAGTTCATAATCCTTAGGGTTGGAATATAAGGGCCCAGCCTTAAACCTTACTTAATCTTGAGTAATTATAAGATTGCACATTGAGGATCTTTTCAGGTTTAGAGTTTTAGAGAATTAGATCATAAAACATTCATTACATTCCACATTTAAACAAAGTGGTTACATAAGGATAGTATTAATTTTTCCCATCAATGGAATCATATTTAAAATAAAACATGGATTCTTCCTTGACACTTCCTTGAAACTATCATATCATATACCTTTCCCTTGACCTGTGAAAAACATTTCAAAAAAACTTGGGATGAGCATAAAAATCTCAGTAAGGGATATAAAAATATGGAAAGGAAACATGAGTACATATATACATAAGAATGAAATCATAATTTACCCATAAAACATAAGCACGTTAACATACCTCATCCAAATTATGAATAAATCATAGAAATCATAAGACATAAAGGTAACTTGAGGCATTCATAACATTCTTACATAGGGAGTAACCCTCTTGGTTACGTTTGGAATACCCACTATTGTATATTCCCTAAATCTCTACGGAGAAACCTTAACGTTTCACTCCTTCACGTTACCCAATGCATTGGAGAGCTATATCGGGCTCACCCGCCCTTAGTTTATCACAGAACCACCCATATTCATAAAAAATTCCCAATAACCATGACATAATCATAGAACATAACCTAAGCAAAAAAAAAATAACATTCCCACATTGTAATAACAATATAACATTTTAAGATAATGAATCCATTCTAAAAACCATTTTCAAAACCATATAAAACATTTAATAAAGAGATTTTTGAATCAATGTGTCCCATACCAATTTGAAGCTTTTAACATTTTAAACCATTAATATCAATGTAAATAAATCCTTAAAACCATTTTGAAAATATGGATATTAATGAGAAATATTTATAATAATAAATCATTAAAACTTATAAAATGATATTTTAGTTAAAGTGTTTTTAACAAAATGAGAGACACTTGAATACAATAATTGAGGAATAACATTTAATTAGAACTTTATAATATCATGAGAATATAGGGATTCATGATATAATATTCCAAAGGACAGTATATACACCATATAAGAGTGAACTGGTGCATAAAAACAATGAAGTCTCAATAGAAATGTAAAATGAGATGAAATCCATAATTAAAGAAGGTATCCTTAAATCAAGGATAAATCAATCTCATAATTATGTGTGAAAAATATAAATACACCCAATATAAGTGGATATTGAGTGTAAAACAATCAAATTTCATTCACACATATTCAAAGGATGACATATTCAATAACTACATGTTGAACCCAAATAAATCGAAATTGGGTTAAAAAGTTCCCTTGGTAAAATTCGACTGCCTAACGGCATCACCTAAATATTTAGAAAAAGAGTTGATGAGAGAGATAAATGGTATCTAATCACCTGGAAATAAAATTTATGGCAATAAGGATATATAATAACATATCCCCACATAATAAGATGAAAATTAAAAGACATAACAAAAGAAGTCTTTTAAAACGAGGAGGGTGAAAGGTTCCCTTAACGACTTGGGTATCTTTCGAAACGTACACCCCATTGAAGAAGGGTCATACAATGAATATGTAAATACCCATAAATTAAATTATATTACAAAAAGAGTATAATAATGGGAAGTACATACACCACTCAAAGGGAATGGTGGAAAATGTAGCATAAATCACACAGGACTAAAAGTGAGATGAAAACTCCCTAATGAAAACTCGGCAGCCTAACAGCGCCACATAAAACATCCAAAAATGGATTGATGAGATCAAATAGGGTCTCTAATCATATTACAACAAAATTTAAATCAAGATTAATATAAAATAACATCCCCTAACATAACAAAGATGAGATTAAAATAAGTGACCTAAAGGAGAGTACTTAAAAAGAAAGAGAGAGGTTAGATCTCTTACGAAAATTCGGCAGCCTAACAGTGCCACTCAAAACATCCAAAATTGATTGATGAGATAAAATAGGGTCTATAATCATATTAACATAATAATTACAGTAGGATTAATATAAAAGAGCATCCCAATCATAAGAAATATGAGCTTAAAAGGAATGACATAAAAGAGTGTACTTAAAAAAGAAAGAGAGGAGTATGATCCCTTACCTCGGGTCAGACTTGACTCGATCGTTCTTTAATCTCCTGAATAATAAACTTGAGTTAATTTCTACTTCCATAAGAACATTTGTCAAGTTCATTATTCTTTTTATATCACTTATTACCATGTCATGAACACTATGTTATTATTTAAGTTAATAATGGTCGTTTTAACGATCATTGGTACTTGAGTCAAAATACGCTCCTTATAATTACAAGTTGTTCATGTATTAATTATATCCAGAGTTATAATAATGATGTATATATCATATATATGAAGTATTTACATGAATTTATAATATTACATAATCATTTATAGATAAGAAATAAAATGCACCGTTCATGGAGACATTAAGTTGTACGTACGCATGAATGCTACTTTCATTTCTATTTCATATTTTATAGAATGGAATCATAATGATATAAAGGTATATTATAATTCCAGTATAATATAATATATAATAAAATTAATTAAATCCCATATAATTCCCACATATGGCATTAACGAATCAAATCACTTTGAGGGGGCGGTAGTCCACACTTCCTAAAATGAAGATATCGCGTTTACCCATAATGGAAACCATAAAGGTATGCCCAAAATAAAAAATACAGAAGCTTAAGAAAAAAATAAACATATTATATATCATATATAAATATAGTTTCATCTTAATGGCCACCTTTGAAGGTGTTAAAATAATGTTGAAGAATCATCATTTCAGGATGCAGAAATTCGCCATCCACAGAAACAGTATGTTCTTTAACCATTATATGTAGGTGTGTGTAAGTGTATCTCAAATACTTCTTATAAAAACATCCTAGTATTTTGAAGATACTTTATTTTTTACAAAAGAAATTAATAAAAAGAGTTTAAGTGGTTGGAGAAGTAAAATAAAACAAAAGGACTCAAGGGAAGACATTACCTTAAAATCGGGTAACTCCCATTGGTTTGTGCTCAAAGGCTTCCTTGGGAAGACTTCTTACCAAAGTGAGGCTTCTAAGAGTTATAGAGAGATGTGGAGAGACAAAATGATCAGGTTTTGGCAGAGCCAAAGGCTTTGGAAGTGTGGGTAAGGAGGTAGAGGTGGGGGCCTTTTATAAGAGGAGAGGAGGGGCACTCTTGGAAAGTAAAGAAATGTTACATTATTGTAGAATGGTTTTCAGATTTTAATGGTCCCACATTGATTTTTTTTCGAGGATAAGGTGATAAGGGTTTGAAATCCACCCATAAAATAGGTTTTGGACGTGTGTAGGTCTTAGATGTTACATTATCTTTCCATTTTATTTAAATCCTTTATTAATGAGGTAATCGCTGCATCATCATGATGTCATAAATAATTTAATATATTTAATGTCTAAAAATTATGAAAAAAATATCATGATGTACGAAATCCTTTTATATTTATAATAAATAATTATAGTCAAAAATCTGATTTGTATAACCCCATGTAAAAATTGTTTTAGTAAAACATCTCATGTTTGTGTCATTTTTACTTTAACATTAAATAAAACGTTATTTATGTCATTTCCCAACCAAAGTGGCTCCATGGGGTCCCCAAGTTGACCCATGTATTTTATTGGTCGTACATGACACATCCAATGAGGGTATGACATGTGTCTTGGTCATTTAATATTATTAAAACATTATTTTTACCTTAAACTACACTAATTACCTCTAATCGCTATTAAAAACTTAATAAGTTAGTATTCACCAAAAATTATTTTAATCCCATTGAACCACATTTTACTTCTTAATGACAACCATGTATGTAGGATTTTTTGAAATTCAATACACAAATGTGGAAAAATTTTATTTAAACGGAAAATCAGTTTTTATAAGTACCACTTAGTGGTTTCACTATTCATCAAAAATTGATGTTTTTCAGAAAATTACCAAAAATTCACCCTAGGCTATATTTGATATTATGAATTCAAAAATGATGTCTATTTTACAAAATTCAAAACATATAAGTTTCATTAATTAATTTAATAATTAATTCCCACTGTCAAAACAAATAGCGTGTTTTTAAGAAACAATATCTATTAAAAGATTGACACTAGTTTAAGTCCAACTTCAAAGTGAAATTAATTACAATGATAACCATTGGATTTAATGGTAACAATATATTCTAATTTAACTTTAAAAACAATTTAAAATATAATCTAATCATATAAAAAAATTATATTTAAAAGAGGTTTTGAATTAAAATACAACATTTTTCACTATTCATTAAAAAATGTACTTTATCGAAAAAATACCAAAAAATTACACAAAGTAAATTTTGATGTCCCGATTATAAAGAAGAATTTTATTTTGTCAAATATAACACATAAAACTATCAAAAAGTGGATTTAAAAGAGGTTCTCCATCAAAAGGCAGTTAATCGACCTTTTAAAGAATATTAGAATGTTTACGCTTAAAATTGGATTCATTCGCATTTTTAATCCTCTAACATTTATTGTAAAAAGTAAAAATATTTGACAAACATATATAATCATTTTTTAGTTAGTTCTATTAATTCCCACCATCACAACATCTAGGCATTATCTACCATTTAAAATAATATTATTTTATTATTAGAGTGCAACGTAAGATTCCCAAAAAACTTGTTGTTGCGTGTTGGGTACGCCATCGAGCATATCGTCCGCTTTAAAGTTATATTAATATTTTATTCACAAATATGGATTAATGTGAAAATTTCATACTCTTTATTTACCTGGGGTGTTACATCCTTCCCGCCTTTTGGGAATTGCGTCCTCGCAATTTTAAAATTAGGCTTGGAAACTTCATTGAAAATCCCACATCAGAACATGAGTCAGTAAAACAATTACTTTAAAATAAAGAAATATAAGTAGAAAGGTCACCCGAGTTAACCCATACTAGGATTCCAAGTATGATAATATGGACATGGAGGAAAAACAAAGGGTCATGTTATGATGGAGAGTGATAGTAAACATTTCTAAGAGAAAGTTAACCATAAGAAAATCACAAACTTGTGATGGGTTAAATGGTATTTGATTCCCCAGTAAGAAAAGTTAACAGACAACACTTTTGTTTTAAGTTACTCTTCATTGAGGAATTTATTTTTGATCTTAAGGAAACATACTAACTTTTCATGTTGACTTTCAACTTTTACTATATTTCTTACACCGACTCATACTTTCCCCTAAAGACTCGTATTTAGGAAGACTTGTTCACATTAAGAGTACTATAATCAACCTCTAGAAAATCACCTAATCCAAAAAAGAGAACTATATACTTCCCATATCTTTAGACCTTAACTAAAACCAAAACCAAAAAGGTTAGTACAAGATCAGATAATCCAGAGAAGGATAACCCTTTATAAAAAGAAAATATATTCTTAATCTCCAAAATTTGTCCAACAAAACCCAGAGTTCAACGAGGACCATTCGATAAACAATTTGTCCATAAAATTCGTCAAAGTAAACCAAACTAAGATTGAAACCCAAATATTTTAAATATTTAGTCACATAGTCTTCCAAGTTAAATCGTAACATTTATCTCCAAACAACATCAGTTGCTCTTAATGTCTCGTATTGAAAAGTAATTAACCTAATCACATATCCTCCATGATAGGTTAATAAATTTCCATAGATAACCCAAAATCAACTTACTCTTAATTCATAAAGTCACCTAACTAAAAATAATAAGTCATACTAACCAGGGACTTCACGTAGTCCAGTGGTAGGCGATAAATACCAGTTGCACTTTGGTTGTGGGTTCGATTCCCACAGCTTTTTCTGGCGGGACGGGTTGTCACACGGTCTGCGTGTTGTCTTTTTTCCAAAACTATATAATTCTCAAATCATTCCCCAAAAAGAGATAAAATCATCAAAAATAACCATAACATAATTTAACCTCAATTTTATCTCATGCCTTTCACTTCCATCATAACATATAGTAACCCATAATTACCTCAAAAGTAAGGATCATATAAACCCAAATGGTTCTTTATAACTACATCCACAAAAGAATAGATAACTATTCCTTGAATAAAATTTTCATATATTAAACATCAGGGTTACAAATACTATAAAAAGTCTTCTAATATAACCCCATCATCAAAAGAGACTTAATACTCTTAATAATTTCACCAAAACTCTTGAATCCCTTATATGTTGACTTCTTACTCATTCAAAATTCTTCATGATCCATTAACCATTCCTTTACAACTTATTCTGAAATACTTATTTCCTACAAACAAAATCATGAATCATTTCCTAAGATTCCAAAATAGGAAAACAAAAGTTATGAAATAATCCATACCTTTGATTGGTAATTGTCAGTTTCTTCATCCTCAATCGGAATGGAATTAGGTATTGGTAAACGAATATTTTACGATCTTGGTGATCCCATTCTTGAAACTTATTAATAGGACATGTGTTTTAATAATGACCATGCACACCACATTTAAAACATTCAATTGATCCCTTAGAAAGAACTTCTTTCCCTTTCCTCGAGTCAACTGGATGCTTCATTTTTCCATGGCAGGTTCTTGCTTTATTACCTTCATTTCCACATCTATTGCATATTTCTGTCCCTTTGAAACATTTTCCTAGGTGTTTCTTTCCACATCTTTGACACGAAGGTTTTTGAACACACTTACCTTTATGATTATTACCTGTAGTTCCGTAGGGATTTGTTTCTCGTATATATGATTCCTTAGAGAAATCACCAAGGTTTAGGTGGTCAATCATGACTCCAGATAGTTGGTTGAGGATAAACATAGGAGTTCTCATTGCATCTCCCATATCATTCAGTTTCTTGCTCAAAAAACTGTCACAGTTTCCTTCACATCCACTGTTACTTTGGTGCCTACTAGATCCAGCGATTTACTAAAACCAAAAAGGTCAGTGTGAGTATATCAACAAAACCATCATGTACTAATGAGGAAGATAAACACTAAGATATACTTACTCATTCACTTTATCTAAAAATAGGACTCTTTATAAAATCCAAACCATTATGGTAATGTCACTTATGCTTAAAGAATACCCAAACCTCTAAAGTTATCTAAACAGACCTCTGAGACTAACTATAGGGCCCCAGCCTTAAACCTTACTTAATCTTGAGTTATTAAAAGATTACACATTGAGGATCTTTTCAGGTTTAGAGTTTTAGAGAATTAGATCATAAAACTTTCATTACATTCCACATTTAAACAAAGTGGTTACATAAAGATAGTATTCATTTTTCCCATCAACGGAAACATATTTAAAATAAAACATGGATTCTTCCTTGAAACTTCCTTGACACTATCATATCATGTACCTTTCCCTTGACCTATGAAAAACATTTCAAAAAAACATGGGATGAGCATAAAAAATCTCAGTAAGGGATATAAACATATGGAAAGGAAAAATGAGTACATATATACATAAGAATGAAATCATAATTTACCCATAAAACATAAGCACGTTAACATACCTCATCCAAATTATGAATAAATCATAGAAATCATAAGACATAAAGGTAACTTGATGCATTCATAACATTCTTACATAGGGAGTAACCCTATTGGTTACGTTTGGAATACCCACCACAGTATATTCCCTAAATCTCTTTAGAGAAACCTTAACGTTTCACTCCTTCGCGTTACCCAATGCATTGGAGAGCTATATCGGGATCACCCGCCCTTAGTTTATCACGGAACCACCCGTATTCATAAAAAATGCCCAAGAATAATAACATAATCATAGAACAGAACCTAAGAACACAAAAAAATATAACATTACCACATTTTAATAACAATATAACACTTTAAGATAATGAATCCATTCTAAAAACCATTTTCAAAACCATATAAAACATTTAATAAAGAGATTTTTGAATCAAAGGGTCCCATACCACTTTGAAGATTTTAACATTTTAAACGATTAATATCCATATAAATAAATCCTTAAAACCATTATGAAAACATGGATATTAATGAGAAATATTTATAAGAATAAATCATTAAAACATTTTAAATGATATTTTAGTTAAAGGGTTTTTAACTAAATGAGAGACACTTGAATACAATAATTGAGGAATAAAATTTAATTAGAACTTTATAATATCATGAGAATAGAGGGATTCGTGATATAATATTCCAAAGGATAGTATATTCACCATATAAGAGTGAACTGGTGCATAAAAACAATGATGTCTCAATAGAAATGTAAAATGAGATGAAATCCATAATCAAAGAAGGTATCCTTAAATCAAGGATAAATCCATCTCATAATTATGTGTGAAAAATATAAATACATCCAATATAAGTGGATATTGAGTGTAAAAGAATCAAAGGTCATTCACACATATTCAAAGGATGAAATATTCAATAACTACATGTTGAACCCAAATAAATCGAAATTGGGTTAAAAAGTTCCCTTGGTAAAATTCGACAGCCTAACGGTGTCACATTAAATTTTAGAAAAAGAGTTGATGAGAGAGATAAAGGGTATCTCATCACTTGGACATAAAATTTACGACAATAAGGATATATAAGAACATATCCCCACATAATAAGATGAAAATTAAAATATATAACAAAATAAGTCTTTTAAAAATAGGAGGGTGAAAGGTTCCCTTACCGACTTGGGTAACTTTCGAATCGTACACCCCATTGAATAAGGGTCATACAATGAATATGTAAATACCCATATATAAAATTATATTACATAAAGATTATAATAATGGGAAGTACATACACCACTCAAAGGGAATGGTGGAAAATGTAGCATAAATCACACGGGACTAAAAGTGAGATGAAAAAACCCTTACGAAAACTTGGCAGCCTAACGGCGCCACTTAAAACTTCCAAAAATGGATTGATGAGATAAAATAGGGTCTATAATCATATTACAATAAAATTTACAGCAATAGTAATATAAAAGAACATCCCCCAACATAACAAAGAGGAGCTTAAAAGAAGTGACATAAAGGAGAGTACTTAAAAAGAAAGAGAGAGGTCAGATCTCTTACCAAAATTCGGCAGCATAACAGCGCCACTCAAAACTTCAAAAATTGATTGATGAGAGAAAATAGGGTCTATAATCATATTAACATAATAATTACAGTAGTACAAATATAAAATAACATCCCAATCATAAGAAAGATGATCTTAAATGGAATGACATAAAATAGTGTACTTAAAAAAGAAAGAGAGGAGTAGGATCCCTTACCTTGGGTCCGACTTGACTCGATCGTTCTTTAATCTTCTGAATAATAAACTTGAGTTAATTTATACTTCCTTAAGAACCTTTTTAAAGTTCATTATTCTTTTTATATCACTTATTACCATGTCATGAACACTATGTTATTATTTAAGTTAATAATGGTCGTTTTAACGATCATTGGTACTTGAGTCAAAATATGCTCTTTATAATTACAATTTTTTCATGTATTTATTATATCCAGAGTTATAATAATGATTTATATATCATATATATACATTATATACATGCATTTATAATATTACATAATCATTTAGAGGTAAGAAATGAAATGCACCGTTCGTGGAGACGGTAAGCCGTACGTACGCATGAACGCTACTTCCATTTCTATTTCATATTTTATAGAATGGAATCATAATGATATAAAGGTATATTATAATTACATTATAATATCATATATAATACCATTAATTACATCCTTTATACGTCCCACATATGGCATTAACGAATCAAATAACTTTGAGGGGGCGGTAGTCCGCACTTCCTAAAATGAAGATATCGCGTTTATCCATAATGGAAACCATAAAGTTATGACCAAAATGAAAAATTCAGAAGCTTAAGAAAAACATAAACATATTATATGTCATATATAAATATAGTTTCATCTTAATGGCCACATTTGAATGTGTTAAAAGAATTTTGAACAATCATCGTTTTGGGAGGCAGAAATTCGCCATCCATGGAAACAATATGTTCTTTGACCATTAAGTGTAGGTGTGTGTAAGTGTATCTCGAATACTAATTATAAAAACATCCTAGTATATTGAAGATACTGGAGTTGTTACAAAAGAAATGAATAAAAAGAGTTTAGGGGGTTGGAGAAGCAAAATAAAACAAAAGGACTCAAGTGAAGACATTACCTTAAAATCGGGTAACTCCCTTTGGTTTGAGCTCAAAGGATTCCTTGGGAAGACTTCTGACCAAAGTGAGGCTTCTAAGAGTTATAGATAGATTTGTAGAGACAAAATGGTCAGGTTTTGGCCGAGCCAAAGGCTTTGGAAGTGTGGGTAAGGAGGTAGAGGTGGGGGCCTTTTATAAGAGGAGAGGAGGGGCACTCTTGGAAAGTAAAGAAATGTTACTTTATTTTAGAATGGGTTTCGGATTTTAATGGTCCCAAATTAATGTGTTTCGAGGATAAGGTGATAAGGGTTCTAAATCCACCCATACAATATTTTTTGGACATGTGTAGGTCTAAGATTTTACATTATCTTTCCATTTTATTTAAATCCTTTATTAATGAGGTAATCGCTGCATCATCATGATGTCATAAATAATTTAATATATTTAATGTCTACAAATTATGAAAAAAAAATTCATGACGTAGGAAATCTTTTTATATTTCTAATGAATATTTATATTCAAAAATCTGACTTGTATAACCCCATGTAAAAATTGTTTTAGTAAAACATCTCATGTTTGTTTCATTTTTACTTTAACATTAAATAAAAAGTTATTTATGTCATTTCCCAACCAAAGTGGCTCAATGGGGTCCCCAAGTTGACCCATGGATTTTATTGGTCTTCCACGATACATCCAATGAGGTTAGAACATGTGTTTTGGTCATTTCATATTATTAAAACATTATTTTTACCTTAAACTACACTAATTACCTCTAATCGCGATTAAAAACTTAATAAGTTACTATTCACCAAAAATTATTTTAATCCCATTGAACCACATTTTACTTCTTAATGACAACCATTTATGTTGGAATTTTCAAATTCAAAACACAAAGGTTTCAAAATTTCATTTAAACGGAAAATCAGTTTTTATAAGTACCACTTAGTGGTTTCACTATTCATCAAAAATTGATGTTTTTCAGAAAATTACCAAAAATTCACCCTAGGCTATATTTGATATTCCGAATTCAAAAATAATGTCTATTTTACAAAATTCAAAACATATAAGTTTCATTAATTAATTTAATAATTAATTCCCACTGTCAAAACAAATAGCGTGTTTTTAAGAAACAATATCTATTAAAAGATTGACACTAGTTTAAGTCCAATTTCAAAGTGAAATTAATTCCAATGACAACCATTGGATTTAATGGTAAAAATATATTCTAATTTCAATTTAAAACCAATTTAAAATATAATCTAATCATATAAATAAATTACATTAAAAAAAGGTTTTGAATTAAAATACAACATTTTTCACTATTCATTAAAAAATGTACTTTATCGGAAAAATACCAAAAATTTAAACAAAGTAAATTTTGATGTCCCGATTCTAAAGAATAATTTTATTTTGTCTAATATAATGCATAAAACTATCAAAAATTGGATTTAAAAGAGGATCTCCATCAAAAGGCGGTCAATCTACCTTTTAAAGAATATTAGAATGTTTATGCTTAAAATTGGATTCATGTGCATTTTTAATCCTCTAACATTTATTGTAAAAAGTAAAAATATTTGAAAAACATATATAATCATTTTTTAGTTATTTCTATTCATTCCCACCATTACAACAGTTAGGCGTTAACTACCATTTAAAATAATATTATTTTATTATTAGAGTGCAACGTAAGATTCCCAAAAAACTTGTTGTTGCGTGTTGGGTACGCCATCGAGAATAGCGTCCCCTTTAAAGTTATATTAATATTTTATTCACAAATATGGATAAATGTGAAAATGTCATACTCTTTATTTACCTGGGGTGTTACATCCTTCCTGCCTTTTGGGAATTGCGTCCTCGCAATTTTAAAATTGGGCTTGGAAACTTCATTGAAAATCCCACATCGGAACATGAGTCAGTAAAACAATTACTTTCAAATAAAGAAAGATAAGTAGGAAGGTCACCCGAGTTAACCCATACTAGGATTCCAAGTACAATAATATGGACATGGAGGAAAAAAACAAAGGGTCATGTTCTGATGGAGAGTGATAGTAAACATGTCTAAGAGAATGTTAACCATAAGAAAATCACAAACTTGTGATGGGTTAAATGGTATTCGATTCCCCAGTAAGAAAAGTTAATAGACAACACTTTTGTTTTAAGTTACTCTTCATTGAGGAATTTATTTTTGATCTTAAGGAAACATACTTACTTTTCATGTTGACTTTCAACTTTTACTAGATTTCTTACACAGACTCATACTTTCCCCAAAAGACGAGTATTTAGGAAAACTTGTTCACATTAAGAGTACTATAATCAACTTCTAGAGAATCAACTAATCCACAAAAGAGAACTATATAATTACCATATCTTTAGACCTTAACTAAAACCAAAACCAAAAAGGTTAGTACAAGATCAGATAATCTAGAAAAGGATAACCCTTTATAAAAAGAAAATCTATTCTTAATCTCCAAAATTTGTCCAACAAAACCCAGATTTCAATGAGGACCATTCGATAAACAATTTGTCCATAAAATTCTTCAAAGTAAACCAAACTAATATTGAAACCCAAATATTTGAAGGATTTAGTCACATAGTCTTCCAAGTTAAATCGTAACATTTATCTCCAAACAACATAAGTTGCTATTAATGTCTCGTATTGAAAAGTAATTAACCTAATCACATATCCTCCATGATAGGTTTATAAATTTACATAGATAACCCAAAATCAACTTACTCTTAATTTATAAAGTCACCTAACTAAAAAGAATAAGTCATACTAACTAGGGACTTCACGTAGTCCAGTGGTAGGCGATAAATACCAGTTGCACTTTGGTTGTGGGTTCGATTCCCACAGCTTTTTCTGGCGCGACGGGTTGTCACACGGTCTGTGTGTTGTCCTTTTTCAAAAACTATATAATTCTCAAATCATTCCCCAAAAAGAGATAAAATCATAAAAAATAACCATAACATAATTTAACCTCAATTTTCTCTCATTCCTTTCACTTCCATCATAACATATAGTAACCCATAATTACCTCAAAATTAAGGATCATATAAACCCAAATTTTAGAGACCCGAAGCTTGACGTACATGAACATTACATTACTTTTGCGGAATACTTAGTACATAACAAAAACACACACACAAGGATCGTAATAGTTTAGTGTCTTTGGAAACTCGGAATAAAATCTTCTAATCGTGGTGAAAGATCTTCAACATCTCCCATAAATATCTTCCTTTTTTTTTACCTAAAACCTTTCTTTATATCCTGGGGAAAAGAAAACATAAAAGGGTGAGCTCAAATGCTCAGTAAGGGTAAACAAAAGAAATATCGATCACATCGTATTCATAAGAACATAACATTTTGGAAATCATAACCTGCAAAAGAGAGCATAATTTCATAACATGGGATAAATCATGGTAGTGAAATGTAATCACAATAATCATAACTTAAAACATGAAACTTTGTGGCATTCACACATAATCATAGATAATCATTTCTTGTTAGTCAAGACTCATTTCCAAGACTATCTTAGTGGACAAAGTCCCTTTCTGAATCGAGTAACCCTCGTTTCAGTCCTGTTTCACTGAACCGGTATAACCTACTGTTCCAGCCCTGTCTATCTCATGAGATATAAAATCATTACCCAATGCATTGGAGGGAGATATAGGTCCCACCCATCTTATAATGAATCCTTTCTTATGTGTGCCACATAATCATACATCATCGCATAACACATGTAACAAAAATGGGATTCTTGAAACATCATGACATCATAAATCAATTCATATAAGATAAAGGAATTCCTAAAAATAATTTCATCACAACAGGATCAAATCAATGTAATAATAGGGATAAAAACATAACCCTTTATTATCTTAGATAGAAAATAATTTTGATAAAACACTTGAACTCCATTCTTGAGGAAAATATCCTTTCTTCTTTAAAAACATTTTTCATTTCTTAACATGTCATAAAACTTTAAACTAAAAGAAGTTGATTAAAAATAAACTTGAAAACTTGTAAAGGAAGTTTCTTGGAAATACAGTTTTAAAAATCCATTCTTTCCGTATAAGTTAAAAAAAACATTCTTCGTACTTTTGTCAGAAAAGTCAAAAAGTACCTCGTACGAAAAACGACAAAAGATTTCTTTCATACATATTACTAAAAACTCACCGAAGGGTAAAAATGGATTTAAAAAATTGTAGGTGGATGGAAATAATATTACATATTTATGAAACATGGATGTGGATGATAAAATACACCCCAGTAAATACTTACGAATAAACAATCTCGGATAAAAATGAGATTGTGATATTTCCCTTACCTTAGGTCCGATTTGCTTCGTAAGTGTCCGAACCTCCTGTATAATGATTTAAATAATGTCATTTACTTATTAAAGAATCATATTAATTGTTATGATATCATATATGGTTCACTTATGACATTATATTACCCGTTCTTTTGTAAATTCCATGTTAAAGAAGCGTTTTGGGTAAAATCGTTTCATTTATCGTAGGTGTTCTGACTTGTTGTTCTTGAAATTATTATTACTTATATCATGATTCACTTACTTCCAGAATATAAAATATGATTTATATATCATATATATTCAGTATATATATATATATAATAGATAGATAAATGAAATGAAAAACACCGTTCATAGAGACGGTAGTCCGTACGTACGCATGGACGCTGTTTTCCTTTCCTTATTGTCTTGAATGGAAGTAAGTAGATGACATATATATATATATATACATAAATCCAGTAGCTTTATAATGTCATATATTTCATTATTATTTCTTATATATACTTTATAATCATTCTTAAATGGTTAACATGGAGAATGAATCTCATCGCGTCGTGGAGACGGTAGTCCGTACGTACGCACGAGCGATGATATCATTTCCATAAATATTGAATTGAATTAGAGTGGATTATACAATATATCATAATAAATATGATGTTGTAATAACTATGTATAGTTATTCTTTACACCATTATACCCATCCATGTAAGGTGGTGGTGGAAAATAGATTACACCACGGCGTGGAGACGGTATTCCGTACGTACGCACGCGCGGTGATTTCTTTTTCCGTAGGATGGATAGATGGTGAAATAGGGTTGTTTCATACATATAATAACATATCAGTATATGAGTGATACTTATGTTATTACTTCATAATGAAACAACCTAAGAAGAAGAAGTGGAATAAGAAATAAAGATGAAAGAATTGGTAACGGTAATTACCTCTTCTTTGAAGCGCCTCTTTGAGACCTCCTCTTAGGGCACTAAAATTGGTCTTTGAGGAAGACCAGAACCTCTAGGATGTTTCTAGGGAAGTGGAGAAGAGATTTTGGCAGGGGTTGGACGAGCTTGAGTGCTCAAATTGGTGTGAGGAGGAGGGGGAGGAGGTGTCCTTTTATAAGGGAGGAGAGGGGCACCTTAGGAATATCTCAAAATATTATTTTATATTAAAGTCAAAATCGGTTTATAATGGTTCCAAAGGGTCTTATTTCGAAGATAAAGTGGGGATGGGTAGAAAGCCTATCAACCAATAGGATTTAGACATGTTTAGGTTATTATTTTAACCTTATCAATTAGATTTAACTCTAAGTTAAATACTTTAACTTTTACCGTGTCTTTTTGTTTTCTTTCACTATATGGTTAATACACTTACTATAACATGCCAAAAGAACCCCAAATTGTATATTATTAATAAATATATCCTTATCTAAGTCATTTGGCCGAACCTTAGATTTTTAGGAATAAAATAACAATTAATAATATAATATTTGATTTAAAAACTATTTTGTGTCAATTTTGACACTATTTGATATATGATTTTTGTGAAAGTCATAACAGAATTATATGTTCGAACAAAGTTGATTAAATCAAAACTAATATATCATAGTAACCTAGAAAATTATTTTAAGGCATAAAAAGTCTCAAATTACATTCATTTGAGCATTTATAACATCAATTATGTTAATATTTCCTTAAAAGGGTAATTACTGCATCATCGTTGTGTCATATATAAATTAATTTATTTAAAGTCTAAAAATTATAAATAAAATATCATTATGTAGGAAATCATTTTAGCTTTCTAATGAATATTTATAGTCGAATTTATCTTATGTATAACCCCATATTAAAAATGTTTTAGTTATTAAACTTTGATTTTAACTATTTTAACTATTCATTAAATAATATAATATTAAATGTCATAATCTAATCCAAGTGGACCTAAATGGTCATATTATATTCATAAGGTTGTTTTTGGTCGAATTACTCTTATCCAATAGAATTAGGACATGTGTTAAGGTAATAGTAATATCATATTTACCCTTAGTTACCCTATTTACTATTAACCGTGGTAAAAAAAGTAAAAAGTTACTATTCACCAAAAATTATTTTCATCTCATTGAACCACATTTTACTTACTGACATCAACCGTGTCTCTCGGATTTTTGAAATTCCATTCACAGAAGCGGTAAACTTAAGATTTATGAAGAAATTAATTTTTTTAACTACCACTTAGTAGTTTCACTATTCATCAAAAATTGATGTTTTTCAGAACAATGCCAAAATTTCATCCTAAGCTATATTTCATATTCCGAATTCAAAAATGAAGTCTATTTTACCAAATTCATATCATAGAATTTGCATTAATTAATTTTATAATTAAATCCCGCTGTTAAAACAAATAGCGTGTTTTTAAGAAACAATATCTATCAAAAGATTAACACTTGTTTATGTCTGGTTTAAATGTGCAATTACATCCAATGACCAACATTGTATTAAATTGTAAAAATATATTCTAAATATACTTTAAAACTACTCCAATTAATAATTTATCACTATTAATTATTTCGATTAAAAAAGTTGTTTTTTAATTATAATTTAGTAATTTTCACTATTCATCAGAATATGAAAGTTATCCGAAATGTACCAAAATTTCACCTTAGGCTAAATTCGATGCTCCGAATCCAAAAATGAAGTTCATTTTGAAAAATAAGATTTAAAGAATTTTAAAAAGTGGTTATTACTATTCATACCGGCTAGTTTTAATAATATTTTAATAGCATATCGTTGTTTAGTGAAACTCGGTATTGCGTATTACACACGCTATCGAGGATGGTCGCAATTGCGTGTAATGCAAGGCAAGTCAAGGATGCGTGTTGTGCAAGCTTCTTTTGGTGTAGCGTACAACACAAGACATTAATAAAATTAAAAAGAATATTTTTTATAAAATCTTGGGCTGTTACATTCTACCCCCCTTAAAATGAATTTCGCCCTCGAAATTCGTCGGGGTTATAAATGGTTTACTATTCGAAAGTTTCTTTAATAGAAACCCACATCGTAAAAAGGAATATCAAAACCAATCTTTAAAAACAAAAGTATGAAACATAACGGTTACCCAAATAAACTAATCATTGGGTTTCCACATAGGTGAAAATATGGATATGGAAGAGAAATCTAACCATCATGTTCTGATGGAGAGTGGTAGAGAACATGGCTATGGAAAATCCAGTAATCACAAATCCATAGATTTGTGATGATATAAGGTACCATCTGATTCATCAGGTATAAGATCACTAGGACAACATTTTTGGTTTTCAAGATCATTTCCCTAAAGTTGAAAATTTGAATTAGAATAAATACTTACTTTATTTTGGTACAATCTCACTGTTGTTCGTGCCTTGAACAATTTCCACTTCATCTCTTAAATAAATGAAGTTGAATTTGTTATTCATGAAGTGTTAGCAGATCATGTGATAGAATGACGGGTCATTCCATCTGTCTCAAACAAAAGGTTAGCAAAAATTATATGCATAAGTCGATCTATAGTGAGATTAATCATATATGGTTCCTAAAATGGACTAATACTTCATATATCATACTGCTTAATATAATAAAACTAGTTTCTACTAAACAGGGACTTCCTGTAGGCCAGTGGTAGGCGATAAAGGCCAGTCGCACTTCGGTTGTGGGTTCGATTCCCACAACCTTGTCCGAAGCGATGGGCTGTCGCCCGTCCTGCAGGTTGTCCTTTTTCCAAAACTATATAACATCCCATCAATAATATCGAAAAAACAAACAATACTAACTTATGTCCAACATAATCCATTCCAATCTTTTAGGCTTATCCATAATACTGCAGTCGACTCTCATAATATAGTGAAAATGATTACCAGAGATTTAACACCATCATCGATCCCCATATATCATAAGATATGTTTTGTTGGTCACATTCCAAACATTCAAAGTCCTTAATCGTGTATTCTCTTGAATACCTTAGTGAAAACATGAATCACTTTTCACATACCAAAATCCTCAAAATTCTATATACTCAAACTTAGTCCTTATATCAATCATGAGCTCATGAATACTGTTAAACATTTCATTTTCTCATTTTCCCTTCATTATGCGCATAATATCTCAATCACTTTGAATACCACATTAGACCAATACATAAATATTCCAATATTCCAAGATACAACATTATTTTGGAATCCCATTACATAAACACTTAATCATTCCACCACATCGTTGTCATATTCAACATTGCCAATAGTGATCGCATGTGACTTCCCTTTGTCCTTTGCCTTAAGCGGTTGCTCATGTCGATCATCACTAACCCTTGGATTAGGGAATTTATTAGCATAATGCCCCATTTCCTTGCACTTGAATCATTGAAGTGTTGGTTGTACGTTCTCTGCAGTGTTTGCTTTATTCACTTCATTAGAATCCCATTTTCCATTACTTCGACACTCAGCTGCTCGATGACCTTCTTTTCCACACTTAAAACATTTTCTAGTCCCTTTAAGACAATCTCCACCATGCTTCTTTCCACACTTTGTGCATAAGGAAACATTCATCTTCTTTTCACCATTATTCTGAGTTTTCTCCTTGAACTCCATCTTTCGTTTCTTGTCAAACCCATGAGATGGATATGTAACACCAACTTCCATTTCTACCTTGATAGCACAACGCACAATTTCTTCATAGCTACTGAAGTCTCTTATAGCTAATGCCCTTCGAAGACTTGGTTTTAAGCCACTGAAAAATCGATCAACTTTACTTTCAGGTTGGATGATAATACCAGAAGCGTACCTTGCAAGTCTTGTAAAATTCGCTTCATAGGTACCAACAGATTCATCATCCCTTTGCTTCAGTTCAAGAAACTCTTTCTCCATCTTTGTTCGGAGAATACGAGGGAAGTACTTATTGAAAAATAAGTTCTTGAACTCGTCCCATTCCATAGACTCAATTTCATCCCTTTGCCTCGTATTCTTAATAAGATTCCACCATTGATCAGCATCTCTTTCCAAACGATACACTGCTAGGATGACTTTATCATGTTCAGAACATTGAAGAACTGAAAATATCTTTTCAGTAGTACTAATCCATTGTTCAGCAACTAATGGATCAGTAGACCCACTGAAAGAAGGTGGACGCTGCCTCATGAAGGATTCAACAGAATGTTGCTCCTTCCTTTGCTCGTTTGGAAGTCATGCATGATTCATAGCTTGAGAAAGTTGTGTGAGCATGGCTACAAGATTTTGCATTCCGGATCCCATATCGTTTGGTTGCTCAGGGGGATAATCATTGCATTGCCCATCACATTCTGCATTAACACGGTTCCTTCGGGTTCCAGCCATCGTCTAAAACCCCAAAAGAATAGTATGAGAGGCAAAAATCATGCTAGGGAAAACAACATAATAAAGGGGTAGTACCCTCAATATCTAACATCTTAGGTTAAATTCGAAGATCGTTAGCGCAATTCTAGGACTATAACCTATACGTATACTTAACCTTAGAGACATCCCTAGACATACCTTAGAAATATCTCTAGGGATCTCACTAACGTTTTCGCATCCTAGTTTCCAAAGGTTGACTAAACCTTTCCTCTGATACCAACTGTAGAGACCCGTATCTTGACGTACATGGACATTACATTACTTTTGCGGAATACTTAGTACATAACAAAAACACACACACAAGGATCGTAATAGTTTAGTGTCTTTGGAAACTCGGAATAAAATCTTCTAATCGTGGTGAAAGATCTTCAACATCTCCCATAAATATCTTCCTTTTTTTTACCTAAAACCTTTATTTATATCCTGGGGAAAAGAAAACATAAAAGGGTGAGCTCAAATGCTCAGTAAGGGTAAAAAAAAGAAATATCGATCACATCGTATTCATAAGAACATAACATTTTGGAAATCATAACCTGCAAAAGAGAGCATAATTTCATAACATGGGATAAATCATGGTAGTGAAATGTAATCACAATAATCATAACTTAAAACATGAAACTTTGTGGCATTCACACATAATCATAGAGAATCATTTCTTGTTAGTCAAGACTCATTTCCAAGACTATCTTAGTGGACAAAGTCCCTTTCTGAATCGAGTAACCCTCGTTTTAGTCCTGTTTCACTGAATCGGTATAACCTACTGTTCCAGCCCTATCTATCTCATGAGATATAAAATCATTACCCAATGCATTGGAGGGAGATATAGGTCCCACCCATCTTATAATGAATCCTTTCTTATGTGTGCCACATAATCATACATCATCGCATAACACATGTAACAAAAATGGGATTCTTGAAACATCATGACATCATAAATCAATTCATATAAGATAAAGGAATTCCTAAAAATAATTTCATCACAACAGGATCAAATCAATGTAATAATAGGGATAAAAACATAACCCTTTCTTATCTTAGATAGAAAATAATTTTGATAAAACACTTGAACTCCATTCTTGAGGAAAATATCCTTTCTTCTTTAAAAACATTTTTCATTTCTTAACATGTCATAAAACTTTAAACTAAAAGAAGTTGATTAAAAATAAACTTGAAAACTTGTAAAGTAAGTTTCTTGGAAATACAGTTTTAAAAATCCATTCTTTCCGTATAAGTTAAAAAAAAACATTCTTCGTACTTTTGTCGGAAAAGTCAAAAAGTACCTCGTACGAAAAACGACAAAAGATTTCTTTCATACATATTACTAAAAACTCACCGAAGGGTAAAAATGGATTTAAAAAATTGTAGGTGGATGGAAATAATATTACATATTTATGAAACATGGATGTGGATGATAAAATACACCCCAGTAAATACTTACGAATAAACAATCTCGGATAAAAATGAGATTGTGATATTTCCCTTACCTTAGGTCCAATTTGCTTCGTAAGTGTCCGAACCTCCTGTATAATGATTTAAATAATGTAATTTACTTATTACAGAATCATATTCATTGTTATGATATCATATATGGTTCACTTATGACATTATATTACCCGTTCTTTTGTAAATTCCATGTTAAAGAAGCGTTTTGGGTAAAATCGTTTCATTTATCGTAGGTGTTCTGACTTGTTGTTATTGACATTATTATTACTTATATCATGATTTACTTACTTCCAGAATATAAAATATGATTTATATATCATATATATTCAGTATATATATATATATATATAATAGATAGATAAATGAAATGAAAAACACCGTTCATAGAGACGGTAGTCCGTACGTACGCATGGACGCTGTTTTCCATTCCTTATTGTCTTGAATGGAAGTAAGTAGATGACATACATATATATATATACATAAATCCAGTAGCTTTATAATTTCATATATTTCATTATTATTTCTTATATATACTTTATAATCATTCTTAAATGGTTAACATGGAGAATGAATCTCATCGCGTCGTGGAGACGGTAGTCCGTACGTACGCACGAGCGATGATATCATTTCCATAAATATTGAATTGAATTAGAGTGGATTATACAATATATCATAATCAATATGATGTTGTAATAACTATGTATAGTTATTCTTTACACCATTATACCCATCCATGTAAGGTGGTGGTGGAAAATAGATTACACCACGGCGTGGAGACGGTATTCTGTACGTACGCACGCGCGGTGATTTCTTTTTCCGTAGGATGGATAGATGGTGAAATAGGGTTGTTTCATACTTATAATAACATATCAGTATATGAGTGATACTGATGTTATTACTTCATAATGAAACAACCTAAGAAGAAGAAGTGGAAGAAGAAATAAAGATGAAAGAATTGGTAACGGTAATTACCTCTTCTTTGAAGCGCCTCTTTGAGACCTCCTCTTAGGGCACTAAAATTGGTCTTTGAGGAAGACCAGAACCTCTAGGATGTTTCTAGGGAAGTGTAGAAGAGATTTTGGCAGGGGTGGCCGAGCTTGAGTGCTCAAATTGGTGTGATGAGGAGGGGGAGGAGGTGTCCTTTTATAAGGGAGGAGAGGGGCACCTTAGGAATATCTCAAAATATTATTTTATATTAAAGTCAAAATCGGTTTATAATGGTTCCAAAGGGTCTTATTTCGAAGATAAAGTGGGGATGGGTTGAAATCCTATCAACCAATAGGATTTAGACAAGTTTAGGTTATTATTTTAACCTTATCAATTAGATTTAACTCTAAGTTAAATACTTTAACTTTTACCGTGTCTTTTTGTTTTCTTTCACTATATGGTTAATACACTTACTATAACATGCCAAACGAACCCCAAATTGTATATTATTAATAAATATATCCTTATCTAAGTCATTTGGCCGAACCTTAGATTTTTAGGAATAAAATAACAATTAATAATATAATATTTGATTTAAAAACTATTTTGTGTCAATTTTGACACTATTTGATATATTATTTTTGTGAAAGTCATAACAGAATTATATGTTCGAACAAAGTTGATTACATCAACACTAATATATCATAGTAACCTAGAAAATTAGTTTAAGTCATAAAAAGTCTCAAATTACATTCATTTGAGCATTTATAACATCAATTATGTTAATATTTCCTTAAAAGGGTAATTACTGCATCATCGTTGTGTCATAAATAAATTAATTTATTTAAAGTCTAAAAATTATAAATAAAATATCATTATGTAGGAAATCGTTTTAGGTTTCTAATGAATATTTATAGTCGAATTTATCTTATGTATAACCCCATATTAAAAATGTTTTAGTTATTAAACTTTGATTTTAACTATTTTAACTATTCATTAAATAATATAATATTAAATGTCATAATCTAATCCAAGTGGACCTAAATGGTCATATTATATTCATAAGGTTGTTTTTGGTCGAATTACACTTATCCAATAGAATTAGGACATGTGTTAAGGTAATATTAATATCATATTTACCCTTAGTTACCCTATTTACTATTAACCGTGGTAAAAAAAGTAAAAAGTTACTATTCACCAAAAATTATTTTCATCTCATTGAACCACATTTTACTTACTGACATCAACCGTGTCTCTCGGATTTTTGAAATTCCATTCACAGAAGCGGTAAAATTAAGATTTATGAAGAAATTAATTTTTTTAACTACCACTTAGTAGTTTCACTATTCATCAAAAATTGATGTTTTTCAGAACAATGCCAAAATTTCATCCTAAGCTATATTTCATATTCCGAATTCAAAAATGAAGTCTATTTTACCAAATTCATATCATATAATTTGCATTAATTAATTTTATAATTAAATCCCGCTGTTAAAACAAATAGCGTGTTTTTAAGAAACAATATCTATCAAAAGATTGACACTTGTTTATGTCTGGTTTAAATGTGCAATTACATCCAATGACCAACATTGTATTAAATTGTAAAAATATATTCTAAATATACTTTAAAACTACTCCAATTAATAATTTATCACTATTAATTATTTCGATTAAAAAAGTTTTTTTTTAATTATAATTTAGTAATTTTCACTATTCATCAGAATATGAAAGTTATCCGAAATGTACCAAAATTTCACCTTAGGCTAAATTCGATGCTCCGAATCCAAAAATGAAGTTCATTTTGAAAAATAAGATTTACAGAATTTTAAAAAGTGGTTATTACTATTCATACCGCCTAGTTTTAATAATATTTTAATAGCATATCGTTGTTTAGTGAAACTCGGTATTGCGTATTACACACGCTATCGAGGATGGTCGCGATTGCGTGTAATGCAAGACAAGTCAAGGATGCGTGTTGTGCAAGCTCCTTTTGGTGTAGCGTACAACACAAGACATTAATAAAATTAAAAGGAATATTTTTTATAAAATCTTGGGCTGTTACACAAATGGTTCTTTATAAATACATCCACAAAAGAACAGATAACTATTCCTCGAATAAAATTTTCATATCTTAAACATCAGGGTTACACATACTATAAAAAGTATTCTAATGTAACCCCATCATCAAAAGAGACTTAATACTCTTAAGAATTTCACCATAACTCTTGAAGCCCTTATATGTTGACTTCTTACTCATTCGATATTCTTCATGATCCATTAACTATTCCTTTACAACTTATTCTGAAATAATTCTTTCCTACAAACAAAATCATGAATCATATATTAAGATTCCAAAATAGGAAAACAAAAGTTATGAAATAATCCATACCTTTGATTGGTCATTGTCAGCTTCTTCATCCTCAATCAGAATGGCATTAGGTATTGGTAAACGAATATTTTTACGATCTTGGTGATCCCATTCACGAAACTTCTTAATAGGACATGTGTTTGCATAATGACCATGCACACCACATTTAATACATTCAATTGATCTCTCAGAAAGAACTTCTTTCCCTTTACTAAAGTCAACTGGATGCTTCATTTTTCCATGGCAAGTTCTTGCTTTATGACCTTCATTTCCACATCTATAGCATATTTCTGTCCCTTTGAAACATTTTCCTAGGTGTTTCTTTCCACATCCTTGACACGAAGGTTTTTGAACACACATACCTTTATGATTATTACCTGTAGTTCCGTAGGGATTTTTTTCTTGCATATATGATTCCTTAGAGAAATCACCAAGGTTTAGGTGGTCAATCATGACTCCAGATAGTTGGTTGAGGATAAACACAAGAGTTCTCATTGCAGCTCCCATATCATTCAGTTGCTTGCTCAAAAAACTGTCACAGTTTCCTTCACATCCATTGTTACCTTGGTGCCTACTAGATCAAGAGATTTACTAAAACCAAAAAGGTCAGTGTGAGTATATCAACAAAACCATCATGTACTAATGAGGAAGATAAACAATAAGATATACTTTCTCATTCACTTTATCTAAAACTAGGAATATTTATGAAATCCTAACCATTATGGTAATGTCACTTATGCTTAAAAAAATACCCTAACCTCTAAAGTTATCTAAACCGACCTCTGATACCAACTATAAGGCCCCAGCCTTAAACCTTACTTAATCTTGAGTTATTACAAGATTACAGATTAATGATCTTTTCAGGTTTAGTGTTTTAGAGAATTAGATCATAAAACTTTCATTACATTCCACATTTAAACAAAGTGGTTACATAAAGATATTATTCATTTTTCCCATCAACAGAAACATATTTAAAATAAAACATGGATTCTTCCTTGACACTTCCTTGACACTATCATATCATGTACCATTCCCTTGACCTGTGAAAAACATTTCTAAAAAACTTGGGATGAGCATAAAAAGCTCAGTAAGGGATATAAACATATGGAAAGGAAACTTGAGTACATATATACATAAGAATGAAATCATAATTTACCCATAAAACATAAGCACGTTAACATACCTCATCCAAATTTTGAATAAATCATAGAAATCATAAGACATAAAGGTAACTTGATGCATTCATAACATTCTTACATAAGGAGTAACCCTCTTGGTTACGTTTGGAATACCCACCACAGTATATTCCCTAAATCCCTTTGGAGAAACCTTAACGTTTCACTACTTCGCGTTACCTAGTGCATTGGAGAGCTATATCGGGCTCCCCCGCCCTTAGTTTATCACGGAACCACCCGTATTCATAAAAAATGACCAAGAACCATAACATAATCATAGAACAGAACCTAAGCACACAAAAAAAGATAACATTACCACATTGTAATAACAATATAACATTTTAAGATAATGAATCCATTCTAAAAACCATTTTCAAAACCATATAAAACATTTAATAAAGAGATTTTTGAATCAAAGTGTCCCATACCACTTTGAAGATTTTAAAATTTTAAAACATTAATATCCATATAAATAAATCCTTAAAACCATTTTGAAAACATGGATATTAATGAGAAATATTTATAAGAATAAATCATTAAAACATTTAAAACGATATTTTAGTTAAAGTGTTTTTAACGAAATGAGAGACACTTGAATACAATAATTGAGGAATAACATTTAATTATAACTTTATAATATCATGAGAATAGAGGGATTCATGATATAATATTCCAAAGGATAGTATATACACCATATAAGAGTGAACTGGTGCATAAAAACAATGAAGTCTCGATAGAAATGTAAAATGAGATGAAATCCATAATTAAAGAAGGTATCCTTAAATCAAGGATAAATCAATCTCATAATTATGTGTGAAAAATATAAATACACCCAATATAAGTGGATATTGAGTTTAAAACAATCAAAGGTCATTCACACATATTCAAAGGATGACATATTCAATAACTACATGTTGAACCCAAAGAAATCAAAATTGGGTTAAAAAGTTCCCTTGGTAAAATTCGACAGCCTAACGGTGTCACATAAAATTTTAGAAAAAGAGTTGATGAGAGAGATAAAGGGTATCTCATCACTTGGACATAAAATTTACGGCAATAAGGATATATAAGAACAAATCCCCACATAATAATATGAGAATTAAAAGTCATAACAAAAGAAGTCTTTTAAAAAGAGGAGGGTGAAAGGTTCCCTTACTGACTTGGGTAACTTTTGAAACGTACACCCCATTGAAGAAGGGTCATACAATGAATATGTAAATACCTATATATGAAATTATATTACACAAAGAGTATAATAATGGGAAGTACATACACCACTCAAAGGGAATGGTGGCAAATGTAGCATAAATCACACAGGACTAAAAGTGAGATGAAAAACCCCTTACGAAAACTCGGCAGCCTAACGACGCCACTTAAAACTTCCAAAAATGGATTGATGAGATAAAATAGGGTCTCTCATCATATTAAAATAAAATTTACAGCAAGAGGAATATAAAATAACATCCCCCAACATAACAAAAAGGAGCTTAAAAGAAGTGACTTAAAGGAGAGTACTTAAAAAGAAAGAGAGAGGTTATGTAATGACCCGAAATTTTGAATAAATCTTGTTTCCTAATTTTATGTGTTATTTTATTTTGTTTTTTATACTCAACAAAACTCTTTTATTTGATAACATGAGTATAACTAAAATGATACCGTTGGGTTTTGACTGTTATATGACCATTGGTCAATATGACCACTGGAAACTAAACGTTTCGATTTTTGACTCTAAATACAAGTGATCTTGGTTAATTAATATAGAAAGAAGATTCGATGGCATCACCCAGTAGTCTTGGACCAATAGAAGCCCATCTAACCGAACTTGGGAAGGAGGTACCACCACTGGTCTTTGCTCTGGACCAAACCTAATCTGAACTTCAACGTGTAAAGTTAGAACGGAATCGCCTTCGCGAGAAGTTCAAACTGATAGAAATTACTACTCATGCGATGTTGGCCAAGCCTCCCTCGAATTCTCTCACCTTAGCACACCTTACACTTAGGTCATATGCTGGTGTGATAAGGGGATATGTATGGAGACCATAACTGCCTTGTGTAATCCTTTGTTTTAAATAAGAATTGGGATTTCTTCTTATGATGAAGTTTATGAATTTTCAAATGACAGGATAAATATAGTATGCATATTTTTGATGAATTTTAGAAAAATGATATTTTAAAAATGTTTATGTAAACCTTAAATAATAAAAAATGTGTAATGATTTTCAAAAAATGTTCTTCTACAATTATGTTCAGTACAAAATTTAGAGTATAATAAGATCAACTTGATTTTTGATGAACAGTAAATTATGAATAGTGATTTTAGGATTAGGATTAGTAATGTGTCCAAATGGATTAGTAATCTCACTTAAAGAAAGTATTAAAATAATCTAGTCACCTTGATTAATAATGTGATTCAATAAAATGGTTAAATAACGGTTTCATAAATTATTATTCAAGTATTAGTTTTTTCATGTGAATAGTGTTTTTTAATTAAAAATTAAATTAAAAATATTTAAAAATTATTTTTATAAAATGGATTTCATTTTTGAACTCATAGCACCGATATTATGTTATGGTAATTTTTGTGGTTTTTTTCTGAAAAAATGAATTTTCGGTGAATAGTGTATTTATTTAAAAAATAAATTAAAAATATTTAGAAAATAATTTTTTTTTAAATGGAGTTAATTTTTGAAATCAGAGCATTGATATTTGGTTAAGGTTAAATTTTTGGATTTTTCTGAGAATGTTGAATTTTCAGTGAATAGTTAAAATACAGTTTTAGGGTTTCAGTTTGTTTAATGACATCATAACTGTGTCATGATGATGTCATGAGATATTTTATGGGTTGGCCGACCAAAGGTGATGCATTATTGTATTGGGGGCCCCATGGGTCCTAACTTAATGGTAAATATCATGGGAGAGCACATGGTTTTGAGAAAAGCACATGTGAGGTGTCCCTTGGCCATTAATGCCTTGTCCCCTCACTTTCCCTATAAATACCAAGACCTCCTCTCATCCATTCGACTCCAAAACCATCCTCAACGACATTATGGCCTCCTTACCTCTCATGTAGTCCTCCCAAGGTTCCCCCAAGCCCTCAAGGTCCCAACCTTTGAGTTTTAATAGTTACGTTTTAAGGTAAGGGATCCGACCTCTCTCTTTCTTTTCAAGAAATCTCTTTTATGTAATTTATTTTATAATCCATGTTCTTATGTTAAAGGATGTTATTTTATACTCCTATTACTTCCCTTTTCATGTTAATATAATGAGAGACCCCCTCTTACTCTCATTATTTCGTTTTATGATGTTTTAAGTGGCGCCATTAGGCTGCCGAAATTTTTGTAACGGATTCTTTCTCCTTTCTCATTTTTCAAGATCTATTTTCATGTAAAGTATTTCAAGTTCCTTTTTATTATGTTGGGGTATGATCTATAAATTTATCATAATTATATTTTATGATAATATTATTAGAGAACCCATTTTATCTTTTCAATTCAGTATTTTGAAGTTTTAAGTGGCGTCGTTAGGCTGCCGAAGTTTTAAGTGGTTCTTTCACCTTTCTTCTTTTTCAAAGTTCTAATTCCTTGTGAAGTCTTGCAAGTTCCTTTTTATTATGTTGGGGTATGATCTATAAATCTATCATACTGGTATTTTATGTTAATATGATGAGAGACCCTATTTTATCTCATCAATTCATTTTTGATGAAGTTTAAGTGGCGTCGTTAGGCTGCCGAATGTTTAAGGGATTCCTTCACCCTTCTCATTTTCAAAGATCTAATTTCATGCCAAGTCTTTCAAGTTCCTTTTTATTATGTTGGGGTATGATATCTAAATCTATCATACTGATCTTTTATGTTCATATGATGAGAGACCCTATTTGATCTCATCAATTCATTTTTGTTGAAGTTTAAGTGGCACTGTTAGGCTGCCGAATTTCTAAGGGGTTCTTTCACCCTTCTTGTTTTCAAGATCTACATTCATGTCAAGTCTTTCAAGTTCCTTTTTATTATGTTGGGGTATTATCTCTATATCTATAATACTGATCATTTATGTTCATATGATTAGAGACCCTATTTGATCTTGTCAATCCATTTTTGGAAGTTTTAAGTAACGTCGTTAGGCTGCCGAATTCTCATAAGAGAAATCTTTTTTTTGTCTTCCTTTCAAACTCTTAGTTTCATATGGTATATCATTCAAATTTCATTACCATCTTCTTATAAACATTATATTCTGTTCCCCTACAGTTTTATGTATCATGTTTGAGTGGGTGACCCATTTCCCCTCTCTTTTCAATGTTTTCTAAAACCATGTGTCATAGACGTTATGCTGCTGAATTTTCATCTCAAAATGTCTCTCTCTTTTTCTAAAGTTAATTTATTTTATTAAGTGAATACTCAAAGCTCTCTCCTCTATATTGTTATTCACATATATAACAAAAATTTTTATTTTAAATTCTGGGATTTACATACATGAAACCCGCTTTCCCTTTTCGTGGGTTTAAAGTGACATAAAGATCATGTCTTTAAAGCAGTTTTTAAAACGTTTTGATTATGAAATGAAACCCATTTCTTTTATGCTATATGGGTTGTTTATGAAATTATTGATGATGATATATGTGGATCACATGATAATAAAGACATGTCAAGGGTGTGCCCAGATAGCGCTCCAATTCATTGGGTAAAGACTTAATCTCTAGAGATGACTTTTTAGACTGATACCTTGGTGAATAACCTTTGTAATTTTTAATGACACCTTGGGGATGGACCTTGGTGAAACGAAATGATTGTAAATATTAAATGTTTTAGCCACATATTCAAGTTAGGAAAAATGTTATTTTTACTATGATATGCCTCATGATTTCATTCTCATGCCTTAAAGTTCTTTTCATGACTTTATTGATGTATCTCAAGTTCATATGTAAAATGTTTCGCTTGTTTCTCTTACTGGGCCTTCTGCTCACCCTTTCTTTTGATGTATGTCCCCAGGTTATTAGATGCTGTAATTAACTTAAGATGAACATAAGGAGAATCCTTTCAAGTGTTTAAGAAGAATGTTTTATGTTGTTTTCATGTATTATGTTCCTAGTTTCCAAGACACTAAACCTTAAAGATCCTCAGTTTTGTATAATGTAATGAAATATTATTTGATAAAAAGGCGGGATTCTATAGTTGGTATCAAAGGATAGTTTAGTTATTTGTGGAAATTAGGATATGAAAACTTCAGGAAGAAACCTATAGAAAAGTTTAAATATAGGAAATCTTCCTGGTATTTTGGTGAGTATTGAGTAAGGGGTTGCCAAGAAAATACATCCCTGTCTGGATACGAGCAGGTAGAGGTGGCTCTGGCACAGATGTACATAGGGGTAAAACCCTAAAACGGCACTTTGAGCTAGACTCAAATGGGAACTGCTACATGACAACGGTCCTTGCTGCACTCTTGGTTACGACACTCCTGGGGGATATGCTTTGGTAAATTCATAAGCTTAATATGAACCATTGTTAAAGGAACAAAGATAAAATAAAATGAAGATTCACATAATAATATATGATCATGGATAACCTAGATGGTAACCTAGGGGATCACAAGTTAGGTTAAACTTTCCTTCTACAAGTTATCCTTATATGCTTTAAGTTCCTTTTCATGATTATTGGCTAAGTATTCAAGCCCCTAATTGTACTTTCTTTTCGGAGTTAATGGCGGGAAATGGAAGAACATGTCCCAACAACCAATGTGATAGGAAATGTGATGATTGCCATATTAATATGACAGAGATGATTAGGGGATTAAAAGATTATTATTATTTTGGAAGGCGTTCACTATTTCGGGGACCCTATATGATCAAGGTAAATATATTACTATGGAATTTTCATTGAGGAGTAAGGTTGACTTATATTTTGAAGAATCGATGAATTTAAGGTGGACTTATAGTAATTTAGGTTACTTATGGGAATGATTAACCTATCTTGGGTAAATTATGTTTAGGTTAGCTACTTTTGTTATAAGATGTTAGGAGTGGTTGATGTTGTTTGGAGATGAACAATGAAGTTTACTTTCGAAGACTATGTTATCAAATCCTTCTTGTATTTGGGTTTCAATCTTAGTTTGGTTTATTTTGAAGAATCTTAAGGACCGTTATTTATGGAATGGTCTATGATGAACTTTGGGTAGTACCATGTAACTTTTAAGATTTAAAAGTATTTTCCATTCTTGTGGGATTCTTTCTTCTTGAAGAGTTGTTTTACCTTACTCTTTCTGTTTTTGGGATAATGTTTAAAGATAGAAGAAATAGATAGTTAATATTTTTTGGATTATGTGATTCTCTAGAAGATGATTCTTGTGATTTTTATGAGACCAAGTAGTTTTGAATGCTCATCATTTGGAGAAAAGATTAGTTTTGGTAGAAACTTATTAAAGGATGAAACTCTACATGAAGGTAGGTTTATTTTATTATGTTTTTGTTCTATGTAGTAAATGATTTCCTCAAAATTATGAAAAGGAACGTAAAACAAAAACGTTGTTGGTTTACGTTTCCTACTAGGTAATCAAAGACCGTTTACACACATCATAAGTTTGTGATTTTCTTATTGTTAGCTTTCTCCTAATCATGTTTTCTATCACTCTCCCACAGAACTTTACCCTTTGTTTTTTTCTTCCATGTCTATGTTTTCCTACATGGAATCCTAGTATGGGTTGACTCGGGTGACCTTTTTACTTACCTTTATTTCTCTTAAATTAATAGTTTTACTGAGTCATTTTCCGGTGTGGGAATTTCAATGAAATTTCAAAACCCAGTTTTAAAAATTGTGAGGATGCAATTTCTTAAGGGGGGAAGATTGTAACGACCCGAAATTTTGAATAAATCTTGTTTCCTAATTTTATGTGTTATTTTATTTTGTTTTTTACACTCAACAAAACTCTTTCATTTGATAACATGAGTATAATTAAAATGAGACCGTTGGGTTTTGACTGTTATATGACCATTGTTCAATATGGCCACTGGAAACTAAACGTTTCGATTTTTGACTCTAAATACAAGTAATATTGGTTAATTAATATAGAAAAAAGATTTGATGGCCTCACCCAGTAGTATTGGACCAATCGAAGCCCATCTAACAGAACATGGGAAGGAGGTACCACCATTGGGCTTTTCTCTGGACCAAACCCAAGCCGAACTTCAACGTGTGAAGTTAGAACGGAATCGCCTTCACGAGAAGTTCAAACTGATAGAAATAACTACTCGTGCGATGTTGGCCGAGCCTCCCTCGAATTCTCTCACCTTAGCACACCTTACACTTAGGTCATATGCTGGTGTGATAAGGGGCTATGTAAGGAGACCATAACTGCCTTGTGTAATCCTTTGTTTTAAATAAAAATTGGGATTTTTTTTATGATGAAGTTTATGAATTTTCAAATGACCGGATAAATATAGTATGCATATTTTTGATGAATTTTAGAAAAATGATATTTTAAAAATTTTTATGTAAACCTTAAATAATAAAAATTGTGTAATTATTTTCAAAAAATGGTCTTCTACAATTATGTTCAGTACAAAATTTAGAGTCTAATAAGATCAACTTTATTTTTGATGAATAGTAAAATATGAATAGTGATTTTATGATTAGGATTATTAATGTGTCCAAATGGATTAGTAATCTCACTTAACAAAAGTATTAAAATAATCTAGGCACCTTGATTAAGTAATGTGATTCAATAAAATGGTTAAATAACGGTTTCATAAATTATTATTCAAGTAGAAGTTTTTTCGGGTGAATAGTGTTTTTTAATTAAAAATTAAATTAAAAATATTTAAAAAATTATCTTTATAAAATGGATTTCATTTTTGAACTCAGAGCAGTGATATTATGTTATGGTAATTTTTGTGGTTTTTTTCGGAAAAAATGAATTTTCGGTGAATAGTGTATTTATTTAAAAAATAAATTAAAAATATTTAGAAAATTATTTGTTTTAAAATGGAGTTCATTTTTTAAATTAGAGCATTGATATTTGGTTTAGGTAAAATTTTGGGATTTTTATGAGAAAGTTGAATTTTGAGTGAATAGTTAAAATACAGTTTTAGGGTTTCAGTATGTTTAATGACATCATAACTGTGTCATGATGATGTCATGAGATATTTTATGGGTTGGCCGACCAAAGGTGATGCATTACTGTATTGGGGGCCCCATGTGGCCTAATCTGATGGGAAATTTCATGGGAGAGCACATGGTTTTGAGAAAAGCACATGTGAGGTGTCCCTTGGACATTAATGCCTTGTCCCCTCACTTTCCCTATAAATACCAAGCCCTCCTCTCATCCATTCGACTCCAAAACCATCCTAAACGAAGTTCTGGCCTCCTTACCTCCCAAGGTTCCCCCATGCCCTCAAGGTCCCAACCTTTGAGTTTTAATAGTTACGTTTTAAGGTAAGGGATCTGACCTCTCTCTTTCTTTTCAAGAAATCTCTTTTATGTAATTTCTTTTATGATCCATGTTCTTATGTTAAAGGATGTTATTTTATACTCCTCTTACTTCCCTTTTTATGTTAATATAATGATAGATCCCCTATTACTCTCATTATTTCGTTTTATGAAGTTTTAAGTGGCGCCGTTAGGCTGCCGAATTTTTTATAACAGATTCTTTCTCCTTTCTCATTTTTCAAGATCTATTTTCATGTAAAGTATTTCAAGTTCCTTTTTATTATGTTGGGGTGTGATCTCTAAATTTATCATACGGATATTTTATGATCATATGATGAGATATCCCTTTTTATCTCTTCAATTCAGTATTTTTAAGTTTTAAGTGGCGTCGTTAGGCTGCCGAATGTTTAAGTGGTTCTTTCACCTTTCTCCTTTTCCAAAGTTTTAATTCCATGTCAAGTCTTGCAAGTTCCTTTTTATTATGTTGGGGTATGAACTCTAAATCTATCATACTGATCTTTTATTTTCATATGATGAGAGACCCTATTTGATCTCATCAATTCATTTTTGTTGAAGTTTAAGTGGCGCCGTTAGGCTGCCAAATTTTTAAGGGATTCTTTCACCCTTCTCATTTTCAAAGATCTACTTTCATGTCAAGTCTTTCAAGTTCCTTTTTATTATTTTGGGGTATGATCTCTAAATCTATCATACTGATCTTTTATGTTCATATGATGAGATACCCTATTTGATCTCATCAATTCATTTTTGTTGAAGTTTAAGTGGCGCCGTTAGGCTGCCGAATTTCTAAGGGGTTCTTTCACCCTTCTTGTTTTCAAGATCTACTTTCATGTAAAGTATTTTAAGTTCCTTTTTATTATGTTGGGGTATTATATCTATATCTATTATACTGATCATTTATTTTCATATGATGAGAGACCCTATTTGATCTTGTCAATCCATTTTTGGAAGTTTTAAGTAACGTCGTTAGGTTTCCGAATTCTCATAAGAGAAATCTTTTTTTTTGTCTTCCTTTCAAGCTCTTAGTTTCATATGGTATATCATTAAAATTTCATTACCATGTTCTTAAATACTTTATATTCTGTTTCCCTACTTTTTTATGTATCATTTTTGAGTGGGCGACCCATTTACCATCTCTTTTCAATGTTTTCTAAAACCATGTATCATAGACGTTAAGCTGCTGAATTTTCGTCTCAAAATGCCTCTCTCTTTTTCTAAAGTTCTTTTATTTTATTAAGTGAATACTCAAAGATCTATCCTCTATATGAGTATTCACATATATACCAAAATGTTTTATTTTAAATTCTTGGATTTACATACATGAAACCCGCTTTACTTTTCGTGGGTTTAAAGTACATAAAGATCATGTCTTTAAAGCAGTTTTTAAAACGTTATGATTATGAAATGAAACCCATTTCTTTTATGATATATGGGTTGTTTATGAAATGATTTATGATGATATATGTGGATCACATGATAATAAAGACATTTCAAGGGTGCACCCAGATAGCGCTCCAATGCATTGTGTAAAGACATAATCTCTAGAGATGAATTTTTAGACTGATACCTTGGTGAATAACCTTGGTAATTTTTAATGACACCTTGGGGATGGACCTTGGTGAAACGAAATGATTTTCAATATTAAATATTGTATCCACATATTCAAGTTATGAAAAATGTTATTTTTTACTATGATATGCCTCATGATTTCATTCTCATGCCTTAAAGTTCTTTTCATGACTTTATTGATGTATCTCAAGTTCATATGTAAAATGTTTCGCTTGTTTCCCTTATTGGGCCTTCTGCTCACCCTTTCTTTTGATGTATGTCCCCGGGTTATGAGATGTTGTAATGAACCTAGGATGAACTTAACTAGAAGCCTTTCAAGTGTTTAAGAAGAATTTTTTGTGTTGTTTTCATGTATTATGTTCCTGGTTTCCAAGACACTAAACCTTAAAGATCCTCAGTTTTGTATAATGTAATGAAATACTATGTGATAAAAAGGCAGGATGCTATAGGTTAGATCTCTTACGAAACTTCGGCAGCCTAACAGCGCCACTCAAAACTTCCAAAATTGATTTATGATAGAAAATATGGTCTCTCATCATATGAACATAATAATTACAGTAGTATTAATATAAAATAACATCCCAATCATAAGAAAGATGATCTTAAAAGGAATGACATAAAAATAGTGTAATTAAAAAAGAAAAAGAGGAGTAGGATCCCTTACCTCAGGTCCGACTTGACTCGATCATTCTTTAATCTCCTGAATAATAAACTTGAGTTAATTTATACTTCCTTAAGAACCTTTTTCAATTTCATTATTCCTTTTATATCACTTATTACCATGTCATGAACACTCTGTTATTATTTAAGTTAATAATGGTCGTTTTAACGATCATTGGTACTTGAGTCAAAATATGATTTTTATAATTAAAAGTTTTTCATGTATCCATTATATCCAGAGTTATAATCATGATTTATATATCATATATATCTAGTATATACATGCATTTATAATATTACATAATCATTTAGAGGTAAGAAATGAAATGCACCGTTCATGGAGACGGTAAGCCGTACGTACGCATGAACGCTACTTTCATTTCTATTTCATATTTTATAGAATGGAATCATAATTATATAAAGTTATATTATAATTCCATTATAATATCATATATAATACCATTAATAACATCTTTTATATGTCCCACATATGGCATTAACGAATCAAATCACTTTGAGTGGGCGGTAGTCCGCACTTCCTAAAATGAAGATATCGTGTTTACCCATAATGGAAACCATAAAGGTATGACCAAAATGAAAAATTAAGAAGCTTAAGAAAAACATAAACATATTATATATAATATATAAATATAGTGTCGTCTTAATGGCCACCTTTGAAGGTGTTAGAAGAATGTTGAACAATCATTGTTTTGGGAGGCAGAAATTCACCATCCATGGAAACAGTATGTTCTTTAACCATTAGATGTAGGTCTGTGCAAGTGTAGCTCGAATAATTATAATAAAAACATCCTAGTATATTTATGATACTGGATTTGTTACAAAAGAAATGAATAAAAAGAGTTTAGGGGGTTGGAGAAGCAAAATAAAACAAAAGGACTCAAGTGAAGACATTACCTTAAAATCAGGTAACTCCCTTTGTTTTGAGCTCAAAGGCTTCCGTGGAAAGCTTCTGACCAAAGTGAGGCTTCTAAGAGTTATATAGAGATGTGTAGTGACAAAATGGTCAGGTTTTGACAGATCCAAAGGATTTGGAAGTGTGGGTAAGGAGGTAGAGGTTGGGGCCTTTTATAAGAGGAGAGGAGGGGCACTCTTGGAAAGTAAAGAAATGTTACTTTATTTTAGAATAGGTTTCGGATTTTAATGGTCCCACATTGATGTGTTTGAAGGATAAGGTGATAAGGGTTTTAAATACACCCATAAAATAGGTTTTGGACATGTGTAGGTCTTAGATTTTACATTATCTTTCCATTTTATTTAAATCCATTATTAATGAGGTAATCGATGCATCATCATGATGTCATAAATAATTTAATATATTTAATGTCTATAAATTATGAAAAAAAATTCCATGATGTAGGAAATCTTTTTATCTTTATAATTAATATTTATAGTAAAAAATCTGACTTGTATAACCCCATGTAAAAATTGTTTTAGTAAAACATCTCATGTTTGCGTCATTTTTACTTTAACATTAAATAAAAAGTTATTTATGTCATTTCCCAACCAAAGTGGCTCAATGGGGTCCCCAAGTTGACCCATGGATTGTATTGGTCTTCCATGAAAAATCCAATGATGTTAGGAAATGTGTCTTGGTCATTTCATTTTATTAAAACATTATTTTTACCTTAAACTACACTAATTACCTCTTATCGCGATAAAAAACTTAATAAGTAACTATTCACCAAAAATTATTTTAATCCCATTGAACCAAATTTTACTTCTTAATCACAACCATGTATGTTGGAATTTTGAAATTAAAAACACAAAGGTGGCAAAATTTCATTTAAACGGAAAATCAGTTTTTATAAGTACCACTTAGTGGTTTCACTATTCATCAAAAATTGAAGTTTTTCAGAAAATTACCAAAAATTCACCCTAGGCTATATTTGATATTACGAATTCAAAAATGATGTATATTTTAAAAAAATTAAAAACATATAAGTTTCATTAATTAATTTAATAATTAATTCCTACTGTCAAAACAAATAGCGTGTTTTTAAGAAATAATATCTATTAAAAGATTGACACTAGTTTAAGTCCAATTTCAAAGTGAAATTAATTCCAATGACAACCATTGGATTTAATGGTAAAAATATAATCTAATTTCAATTTAAAACAATTTAAAAGATAATATAATCATATAAATAAATTACATTAAAAAGAGGTTTTGAATTAAAATACAACATTTTTCACTATTCATTAAAAAATGTACTTTATCGAAAAAATATCAAAAATTTACACAAAGTAAATTTTGATGTCCCGATTCTAAAGAAGAATTTTATTTTGTCAAATATAACACATAAACCTATCAAAAAGTGGATTTAAAAGAGGTTCGCCATCAAAAGGCGGTTAATCGACCTTTTAAAGAATATTATAATGTTTACGCTTAAAATTGGATTCATTCGCATTTTTAATCCTCTAACATTTATTCTAAAAAGTAAAAATATTTGAAAAACATATATTATCATTTTTTAGTTATTTCTATTCATTCTCGCCATCACAACAGCTATGCGTTAACTACCATTTAAAATAATATTATTTTATTATTAGAGTGCAACGTCAGATTCCCAAAAAACGTGTTGTTGCGTGTTGGGTACGCCGTCGAGAATAGAGTCCCCTTTAAAGTTATATTAATATTATATTTACAAATATGGATAAATGTGAAAATTTCATACTCTTTATTTACCTGGGGTGTTACATGGAAGATAAAATGCATGAAAAATTGGGTAAAAAATTTTAAACCTCAAGGGGGGAATGGGAATTTCTCCAAATTAAAATGGATGCACAATTTGGCCTCTGTCCAAGAGGTGTCCAGGTCATATGGATTGGCTGGTCCATCCCCATGGTGTAAAAAACACATGTGGTGGCCATGAACTACCTCTATCTGTGGGTTTTAGGCCATATATCCCCTGGTCCATGGTGTAGGGTTATCTCTAACCATGCACCAACCAAGCACGATGAACTGGATGGCCTCGTTTCTTCATTTTTCAAATCCAAAATTCCTGGAGCACCTCCAAACCCCCCATATTCTCAAGGATAATTTTATTAAACAAAAATTGCAATTAAACCGAAATTTAAATTAAACTTACCTCAAATGAATGTTTGTTTCTTACAGGTTGTGATGTTCATGAACAACACTTTTCCTAAATATCCTTGAGTTATCAAAGGATGTTATACATGGTTATTTTTGTTTTAGAGATATATTTATCATTTATTTGAGATATTTTTTATTTAGATCAATATTATACTATTTTATATACTAAACATCAATAAATAATTCTATGAAACATTCATTTTTAAAATGAAAATATATGGAAACGTTATGATTCATTGTTAGGATACAAAGCCTTTTGATTATTTTAAATATTCATGTGTTCTTTCTACATGGTCTAGAATGTCATCATTATTTTCAATTTATCATTCAATGTTTTTATATGACTCATGAATGTTTAAAATATATTTTTTATATAATAAAAAAATTATATTTAGTATTAATTAATATATATTTATTTGATATATATGATTGAGTTGATTTTATTTTATGAGATTGTGTTAGGTTCAATATTTATTTGATAGAATTTAATTTTTAATGTAATATAAATTCATTTCACTTTAAAAATCCATGTGAACCTATATAATCTATTGAAATATAATTCTTGATAAGAAAAACCACTTAATGGTCAGATTATGATGGACTTGGTTACTTATTCTATCCATGTTTTGGAAAAAAGTACTCATCCTTACAGAACTCATGCTTGAGATTCGATATGGGAATTCCATAATTATAATCCTCCCATATTCCATGTTTACGAATGTACTCAATGGGTAAGGTAATGGTTGGATGATATTGAGAGAATATTTAGTATTTTATGAATTCCAAAGACCTATAAGATCAAGTTCACCACATTCAACCTCTAGGGTATGTGTTGGAAATATTTAAAGACCATTGTTTATATTGAGTTACAAAAGACCCAATATTATGAAGGTTTCATGAATTTGTTTATTCATAAAGATTATCCTTAAATAATGAATGTGGTGAAAAAAATGGAATTTTTATTTCTATTATATGGGAATCATATATTGATTGAATATGTTAAATATTTCTTTGAGCTGATGAAATATATAACTATGTTAGTCATAATTGATACCATGAACATGGTTTCTTTTTTAGAACATTTAGTTGAAGGTGTCTCTATTTTTCTTGAATAATTATATGTATGTTTTTTATCTTGATGCAAAGGTAGAGGTGATAATAACATGGACACCTAATATAAGTAGTGTTTACTATATAAATGGTTTTTTTAATGTGAATTTAATTATGAAAATAGGAAACTGAATGATTTTACATAGGGAGGTATTGGCAGTGTCAAGAGATATTCTCAACTTGATTTCTAGTTTGATTTGTTTTTCAGGGCAGTGGTGCAGTGGAAGCAGAATTTTTTTTTCTGGTTAGCTTTTTGCGGAAGTTTTAGCCCCCGTGAAAAGTATATAGTTAATACATTAGCAGCAGTTTTAACTGCTGCTAAAAATAAGTATTTTTTATGTTTAGCGGTGGTTTTAACCGCCTCTACAGAGTTGCATCGACCGCGTGCATTCTGCGGTGGTTCTCATGACTTTATCGGTGGTTTTTCGGCCGCTGGAGTTTATTTTATTAGCGGCGGCTATAACCGCCACTAATAAAATAAAATCTTGGGCTCATAAAAACCGCCACTAAATGGAAATAACCGCAGATAATAGTTTACTGATGCCATATTTAGCAGTAGTTTATGTAAACCATTGCCAAACCATGTAGCAGCGGTTTAAACCGCCGATACATGCAAAAAAAGCCCGCCGCTACATGACAGTTTTCTTATAGTGATTGGAAACTAGGATGATAAAATCATTATGATATCCCTAAATGAATGACTAAGGATAAGTCTAAGGATGACTCAAAGTATAGTAAATATCCTATAATCTTGGTAAAGGATAGAATGTGTGGTTTCTATGAAATTACATCCCTGTCTGGATACAACAAGTGGATGTGGCTCTAGCATAGAGCTACCTAGGGTTAATAACTCTAAAAAGGTCACATTGAGATGGACTCAATCATCTCCTAGTACATGATAATAGTCCATACTACACACTAGGTTTGACACTCTCTGGTTATAAGGTTTGTAAATTCACCATCTTTTTATGAACAATCATGAAGGATTTAAATAGATGATGATTGTGGATGACCAAGCATAAACCTAAGGTGTCATTGATTATAAATAACGTATCATGATTTAGATATACTATAAGTTATTTTAATTGTCATTTTTTCTTTCTCTATGATTTGTGTTTAACACACTATGTTTTTTGGTTTTAGTCAATGAAGGGAACCCTGAAGAACAGGTTTAACATTGACTGTGATGGAAAATTTGTGGATGAGCATCCAAATGGGAAGTTAACTTGAGTGAAGGATATTTTGATTATTCCTAATTAATTATCAAGGGTCATAATTAATAAATTAAACCTTAACCAACTCTCCTACTCACCAAATAATAGAAGTATGGGTTTCATTGAGTGTTCAGGTATTGGAGACTATATAGAAAAGAATATGTAGTTTCTTTTATGTAAATAACACAGGAAGAAGTACTCAAGGGAATGTATTAGACGTATGAGATGATGTTTTGGATGTGTAAAATAATGACACAAATCAAGTAACTAAAAATGAAAAATAATTCAGTTAACACAATGTATTGAAATAATGGTCTCCCTATGGTATCATTGATGGTTTAATGTTTCAAATATAGAAAGTATGGGGATTATGAAAATCGATTTCCTAAGTTGAAATCTCATAAATAAAATCAGATATGGTGTGTTATTAATGGTTATATTACTGATGATTAAGATAATAAAAATTACATATGATAGTAAATAAGTATTAAGTAATTATATGATAATGTATAGTTAATGGTTTTAGAAATAAGTGGGGTTAATGAAGTATATATGTATTGGAAATCATATATTATAAAATTATTTAGTATAAGTTTTTTATTAAGGATTTGAAATAATATATTGAATAATGTTTATGGACTAGAAGAGTGATTCAATGGAACGTTGATATTTTGATTTTGGGAATGTAACCCTTAATATGTTTCTGATGATTAGAAAATGGTGTTTAGTTTTGTTAAAGAGACGATTGATATAGATAAAGTAAATCAGATAGTATTGAAGACCTCAAAAGGATTTATTAACAAAGTGGATTATGTTATCATTAGTGTATTTTACAACATTATTTGATATATGGAATATATTCAATAATATAATGTTTTATTTGAGGAATGAGAAAGTATGCATGTTTTCATTGAGGTTCTGTGGTAATTACATTTTCAAGAGAATACATGATGATGGTATTCACATACTTGGTACATGATAATTAATAATTATTCCATTATTTTTGGGCGATTAATGTTAAGTTCATTTTATAAATTTAGTGAACTTATTTCTAATTTTTTGGATTTTAATCTTTTTGAAATTTCATAAGGTGAACTATTTTTTAAATGGGTTTTTTAACGCTAAATGAGGTTTCAGAGATTAATGTATTATTTTTTCATATGAATAATTATACATATTGGATTACCTGTGTTAACTATTTTGTTGTGATGATAACTAAATATAGATAGAATAACTTATCACTCTATCTATGGATATTATGATCCATTAGTTATTCATTCATAAACAATTTTCCATCATTTATTGGAGTATGAGATGAAGTGTAAGTTGATCAAGGGACCAAAAAAGGGTAAGATTATAGTTATGAAGTGGAATTAAATCATGTAATTAGATCTTCTAATGAAAATTATTCAAAATTAGGAAAAGGATCTTAAAATAAAATGGTGTCATGTTATCAATATTTTTGATGATATCAATGACCTTTTTCAAACCACATTGGTTTATAGTTTTATGGTCACTAAACTTATTTGGATCACCTACTTTCTTGTGAGCAGTAATCTTTATCACTCTCTATAATTATATATTTTTTCCATGTCTAGATTTTCACTTACCACCTATGTTCTCCTATGTGTAAACCTAGTTATGAGTTAACCTTTATTTTTCTAACATTACCTTTTTAATGGGGGTTTTATTATTAATATTTTAAATGTGGTTTTCTAGGATGTAATTTTCAAATGTTAAAACTTTGATGACAGAGATGAATTTTGAGGGTGAGTTTCATTTTAAGGGGGTTAGAATTTGACACCGTAAAATTTTGTAAAATAATTATTTTTAGATAAATTTTATCTTTCATAAATATTTTGTAACACAAAACACTAATTTTGGATTGTGTTATATGTGAACTAATTTTATCTTATGTTACACACAACACTAATTGTGTATTGTGTCACGCCTTGAATTTTTTATTTTATTATTTATTAGATTTGGGATTGTGTGCCATGGTTTGGGTTGGGTCCCATTTAAAATTATAGACGTTTAACCATTTCACTTGGTTTCGGACCCATGTGCGGTCACCGCGCAGTTGGTGGTAGCCACGTAGTCGGCCTAGGAGTCGTGCAATTGATCATTTTTCTTCTTCTTATTATAATTTTTATTATTATATTGTTACTATTATTTATAATAATATTATTATTAGTTGTATTATTATTATTATTAATAATTTTTTTTCATTATTTTCATTGTCATTTTTATTATTATTGTTGTAATTTTAATTTTTATTGTTATTAATTTTTATTATTATTATCTTAATTTTTTTATATTTTTTTTATTATTTCTAGTTTTGTTATTATTATTATTATATAATGAAAAAATAATAATAATAATCTTTAAGCTACCTTCTCCCCCCACTTTACCCCTAAGTAGTGGTATTGCACATCATGCTCAGTCCCCCTCCGCACTCGCCCACACGCTGCCCTTTCTACCCTCCCTTGCTGCTCCATCCCTTTGCCTCATGTTGTCCTTCTACTCTTTAGCAGGTCATTGTGCCTAGGTCCTCGCCTATCATCTCACCCTTTACCCTCACCAAACCTAACCATTTACTCCCTCACCCTCACCTTGTTCCATCCCTCCGCACCACTGGCCAAGACATGCCATGGCCCTCCAGCTTCTAGCCTCTTCCCTCCACACCACTTGAAAGGTCGTGTCCGGCCTCCCTCAACTTTGTCCTTCGACTCTGCCACCCGACCTAGCAGCTCCAACTAGCCAGCCAAAAATGCACCCAAACTCCCGGCCTCTGCCTTCCGCGCTCTAGCAAGGCTGCCCCCTCCTTATACCAACCTCGCCACACCAGCATAACCCCCCCTCACTCTCCCTTGATTTTCAAAAGCACGCCGAACCCTGCACTCTGTTTTGGGTTCTTTTTATTCCATCTTTGATGTTTTATTTTTTGGATAAATCCTAATACTTGGAGTTGTATTTTTCACATTTTTGTCATTGTTTTAGTTGCGCGATTGATCTATGAGGGATTGTTCTTCCTTCCATCATAGTTTTTTCACTTCCACACTTGATTTGAGGTAGGTTGATTCATTTGTTTTTCTTTACAAAACATTCCATTAATTCATACATTCTTTCAATTAATTTTAAAATATATTTCACACCTTAAATATTCTTGCAACTATTTTTTGGTAGTGTATTTATGTTGATGAAATTTTTTAGAACTAGTTTTTAAACCATTATTTTGGGTTATTATTTTCTTTTAAGTTGGTTATTAAATTACGGTTTAGAATTTAAAATATTGAAGTTAGGTTATTTGTATAGTATCTTAGTATTTGTGAATTTCTGGTAAACAGGTTGAGTCTCTTGATAACATTCCATAAATTGTGTAGGCAGTTTATTAAATTTTGTGGAATTTTTTTATACTTATTTTGGTAGTTCCTTGGTGTGTTTTTTCTTTCAAAAGAGAATTTAAATTGTTTAATTTGTGGGAAACCTTTTTCTGCTACTTATAAGTGGGGTTTTAATTGTTTAAACGATTCATTAAAAAAATTTAAGTGATTGAAAATCATGTTTTGATATAGTTTTGATGTGTGTTTTTTTGGGTCATTTTATGGATTGTTAAGCTCATATCTTATAATGACTGTTAAAATGTTTTGGAAAGGGTTTAAAAATTCCAAAGGGGCATTCATGTTTTTCTTAAATGATGCGAATAGTTGGTTTTGGTTTTAAAGAATTTGGTGTTTGGTAGAAATTGATCTGAGATGCATCCTAGGTTATTTATTGTTCCATTGGATGTTGGAACATACATGGGTACACTAGGTGGTCACATCTATGTGCTCACAAATGATAATGAAACCTTTGAAATGGTGTTTCTTTAAATCCTTGGTTTTCCAAATAAATCATGTTTTCTGAAATGAGGTTTGGTATTTGGTTTTCTTCCCTTAAATGAATTCAAATGTACTTCTTAGGGATTTGGCCCATTTGGTCTTGAAAAATGCTTTGGTGTGTGTCTGGAAAAGAAAATGACCCATTTGGAAAATATGAAACCATAGGGTGTGTTTGGAATCCAAGGGCATGTTTGTCACTTTGAATGTAAAAGGTGATGTTGACTAAGATTTTATTAAATGATATGGTTTGTAAAAATTTGTGTGTATGGTTAGAGTTTTAAATGTTTTTAGAAAAATGGTTTCAACATGGATGTGACATGATGGCTAGTTTGTCACTTTCTACTTAATTGTAATGTTTGTGTTGATTCTTCTAAAGGATGGCATTTGAATCATTGTATTCCCATTTTATAGCTTTTATATTTTGAAAAAGGTATCAAATGTTTTTAATTATTTCATGACATGATATCCTGGTTGAAACCTTTGATGATATGATGTATATATATTTCCGAGGCACCTCTATAGGGGGAAATCACTTATCTGTTATCGTATGGAGTGTTCGTGTTTGGGGTAGGAAAGTGTGTTGAGATTAGTAATGCGTGCGAGGGCCTCCTACTTGCATAGTATTATTTTAACCACCATTGGTTCCTCTGTGTATTTTAGATGATCGAGTGATAGTTACTAACCAACCTATATTAGATAGGTTGGTACCCCCTGGATTTGTGGTCAGGCCAGGTGGGCTTTGACACTATATTGGTCAGTTTAGGGTGGCCATTTGGTTATAGAATTAGGATCTTAACCATACACCGATAGTTGTATCCGAAACTGAGTAAATCTAGGGGTCTTCTAGGTATGTTTAGTATCACCCAAGGATACTGGATTATTTTTCAATTCTTGTTCACTTTCTATTATACTAGATTATTTCTATCTTACACTGCTTACCAGTTCTACTTTAACCCAGCTTTGGTATACTTTGTTTTGGGTTTAGTTTATCAAATGTCAAATGATTTTGGAAATGTTATGTCGGGTGTGTTGGATTTTTAAATGAGAAAACATGTTTCTTATTTGAAAATGTGAAAACCCTACTTGTATATTTGTATTTCAAACTTATGTTAGTGGATTGTTTCGAGAAAGGTGGTGTTGGATTAAGTGGTTTGTCTTGGAAAACCTGTTGATCATTTTTAATGATCACACCAATTTTATTATTTTAGTTATAGGTTCAATTTTCTCAGGTTCTCTGGGATTTATTTCTTATTATTATAGAAAGTATGTCCTTTGGTTGGGTGGTAACCTGGTGGGTCATTTGAAGATATGTGTGGTTTTATTTTATTTTTACAACTACTTTTATTTTTACCGAAAATTTTTATTTATCTGTTTATATTTTATTCATGGTCCAAATCATTCCCAATTTTTAAATTTTGGTTCTCAGTACTAGTTTCCATCCTATGTGGATTGGAAACGCCCCTCGGGACATGTCGCGGACTAGCTCGGATGACCGGATCAGGGTCAACCCGGGTTGGTTCATGACCAAATGGTACCAGAGGAGGCCCTTGTTATTTGGGGTGTTTGGTAGATGGAGATTATTATTGTTGGGACTCAGGAGGTAGGTACAGGCATGGCTTCATGAACCCTCTCTCGTTCCAAACATCATGTCTCTAGTCCAAGAACTGATTCCTTGTCTTATTTTGATTTGTTTTAGATTGAGGGATGACAATAGAGGCAAGATGATGTTACATCATGATTTCACATGGAGTAGTGACCATTGTGTAGTCTGAGTACATGATTTAGGTTCTTACTAGTTTTTTACGCTTACTTGGGGCATGTCTCAATACCATGTCATTAGGTTAATCATGACTATTAGTCCCTCACTCAGGTATTTTGATGCAAGTTGAGTGTTGTCTTGGTTTTGGTTGGTGTAAGTGCACTTTTCAAAATGAAGAAAAATGAAATGAGAATGAATTATTTTAAATGGATCTAAATTATTGAAATTGGTTATAAAATCAAAATCTGTTGGTCTAAAAATATTGTGTTTTCTTGGAATTGGTAGAGAAATGGTTTGGGGGTAACCTCGGGTACTCTTTATGAATATTTCCACCTATGAGGTAATGAATGGAAAGTGTGTGTTAGTGCATATGGATGAATGTGGATGAAGACATATGCAATAGTTCATGGGATTACTAGTTTTTGTACTTAATTAACGGTTTTACCTTGTTTTTATAAAGTTATTTTAAAAAGGGGAAATGATTTTGGAAATTGAATTTGGTTTAAAAAGTGGGTTTGGTATTTACAAAGTGTCCTTGAGAGAAGACATTTTTGAAATCTAAAATGAAAAGGGGTTTAAAAAAAATAATTTTGGGTTCTGTTTGTATTTTTTTTTTGGTTTTTTATCTTATCATTTTGGCTCAGGATGTTACATTTAATTATATATTTATTTGATATCGGTTTCGGGTTTTTGTTGTATATATTGTTCAGAAAATGCTATCTAAAATGGTCCCCAGTGTTTTTGATAAGTCATGCCCAGTTTTTGGTCCTTTTCAGAAATTTCCGATCCTTCAGGGTGATTGGGGTCCGTTAGAAGCAACACAGTGGATTAAAGAGGTCGATCGCATCTTTGGGGTATTGGTAACTCCTGAAGAGGTCAGAGTGCATGTCATTTTGGGTTTTTGAGAAGGTCCACCTCTGGATGAATGGGAGTTGTTCTCCCCACCATCAATGAAAGTTGGAGTGACTTGGGATGTCTTTAAATACATCTTTGCTTAATGGTTAATACCTGAAGAGTTGAAGAATAAGAAAAGGAAAGATATCATGTTTATTCAACAAGTCTAAAAAATGGTGAAGACATATATTGACCATTTGTAGGAACTTGTGTCATTTTCTCTGGAGGTAGCATCATAGGATTTGATAAAGACTTCCCTCTTAATTAGGGGTCTTCATCCAGAGATCATGGAGTAGGTCCTCTCTTCTTGGGACCATCATTTTGATAATATGGAGGATGATTCATTCCTAGCTGAGTTGGTCTCTGGAGCATAGATGGTTGGAAATCCATCATATCCAATTACTCATGATGGTTCCCCATTTGTATAGAAGGGTGTACTATAGGGTCATGTTCTTAAAGAGTCCTCTACAATGGTTCTACCTTTCATTTCATCATACCATTCAGTGGTGTTCCACTAGTGTGCTGGTTTGAGCACATGAAGCCGTAATGTCGCATCCCTATGAAGATGTGTAATCATTGTAGCTATCTCGGTCATTTGGAGAATTTTTGCAAGAAGCGTCGCTTGAAGAAGATGTTGTGACTGAAGGAATTCTAGTTCTTTACTTTGATGTGGGAGATGCTTCAACCATTAGAGCCCTAACCATAGGTCTTGCGGTAAATCTCGTGCAATTTCAAGAGTTTCTGGGGGTGTGATGCCTTGGTTCGGGTTTTATCCTTCATGCAGATGTGGAAAATTTAAGGAAATTTCATTCTTGTTTCACTTCTGTTAAAGTTTTTACATTTTTTTAAGTTCATTGTTTTGTTTTGAAGTTATGATGAACTTGTTATATTGTAATCCAAAGAGTCTCATTTGTATGATTATGGTTTTCTATATTGTGTATCTTTCTTAAGGTGTGTTTGGACCATTTATGGGTTGATCTTGGTTTAGCTATGTTCATTTGGAGGTGTAATTACCTGTGGTATAATTTGTGTTTATAGTTTTGCTTGGATACACTATTTTGGGTATGTTTTCCATGGAGGTTTTTCTCTAGTTTTGGGAGTTCCCGTGTTGCCCCCCCCCCTCCTGGGGTGGTGTTTTTGGGTGTTAAATTTCCCCACTTTTTTAGTTATTATGGTGGGGAGAACCATATTGTGTTCTCCCTTTCTCTTATATTGTGGTTTCTTTTGGTTTCATTCTGGCATGGATTCTAGGTTTGTCTATTGTTAGGTTAGGTGAATTTCGGGGGGAGAAAGTGTCTATGGTGGGGAGAATTATCACACCCCAAATTTTTTATTTTATTATTTCTTGGCTTTGGGTTCTCATGACAAGGTTTGGTTTCTGTTTTGGTATAAAATTCATGATTTTTAACAATTTTATTGGGTTTAGAAACTGTGCACGGTCACCACGCTGTTGGCGGTAGCCATGTAGTCAGCCCAGGAGTCGTGAATTTGCTCATTTTTCTTCTTCTTATTATTTTTGTTATTATGGTATTATTACTATTCTTTATATTATTATTTGAATTATTTTTATTATTATTATTATTTCATTATTTTCGTTGTCCTTTTTTATTATTATTATTGTAATTATTATTTTTATTGTTATTAGTTATTATTATTATTATATTTATTATTGTTATTTTTATTATTATTATTTATGGTTTTATTATTATTATTAGTTTATTATTATTATTATTATATAATGAAAAAATAAAAAATAAGAAACCCTAAGCTACCCGCTCCCCCCCCCCTTACCGATGCGCAATAGCACTCCACCTCGTTCCAAGGAACCTTACGCGCTCTCCCACATACCGCCCTCACTACCCTCCCTCGCCACTCCAGCCCTTTGCCTCATGTCAGCCTTCTATGCTCCAGTAGGCCCCCACACCCAGGCCCTTGCCTCGCCTCATTCCAGCCCTCTACACCACCAGCGAGGTTATTCCCCAGCCCTCCGCCCTCTGCCCTCAACACCACCGGTAAGGCCATCTCCGGCCTCCCTCAGTTCTAACCTTCACCCCATCCACCCAACCTAGAAGCACCAACCAACTGGCTAGAAACATACCTAGAATCCTAGCCTCCAAACATCCACGCTCTGGGAAGGTCACCCCCTCCATGCACCTGCCTCTCCGCACTAGCATAACACTCCCTCTACTCGCCCTTTTTGCTCCAGCAAGTAGCACACATAACCCCCTACTCTAGTTTCTGTTCTTTTTATTCCTTCTTGGGTGTTTTATTTAATTTTTTCTAAATCCTAATACTACAATTTGTATTTCATACATTATTCTCATTATTTTAGGAGTGAGATTGATCTGTGAGTGATTATTGTTCCTTCCATTAGTGTTTTGTCACTTCCGTGCTTGATTTGAGGTAGGTGAATTATTTTTTTCATTCTAAAATAATCCATTAATTCCTACTTTCATTAAATTAATTTTTAAATTTATTTCTCACTTTACATATACTTACAAATAGTTTTGGGTAGTGTATTCCTGTTGATGAAATTTATTTGAATTAGTTTATAAATCATTATTATGGGTTGGTATTTTCTTTTAAGTTGTTGATTAAATTATTGTTTAGAATTTAAAAGATAGAAGTCTGATGATTTGTATGGTGTCTTACTATTTGTGAATTTCTTGTAATTTGGTTGAGTCTCTTGATAGAATTCCATAAATTGTGCAGGCGGTTTACTAAATTGGGTGTACGTTTGAGAAACTTATTTGGGTAGGTCCTTGGTTTTTGTTTTCTTTCAAAAGAGGTTTTTGATTGCATAATTTGTGGGAAACCTTGTTGTTCTACATAGAAGTATTTTTTTAATTATTTAAATGATTCCTTAAACATCATTAAGTGATTTGAAATCATGTTTTGAAATAGTTTTGTTGTGTGTTTGTTTGGTTCATTTTCTGGATTAGTGAGGTCATATATTGGCATGTGTGTTAAAAGTTTTTGGAAAGGGTTGAATAATTTTATATGGTCATTCATGTTTTTATAAAATTATGTGAATAGTTGGTTTTGGTTTTGAAGTAGTTAGTGTTTGATGGAAATGGATCTGAGATATCTCCTTGGTTTTTTATTGTGCCATTGTATGTTGGCACATCAATGGGTGCACTAGGTGCACACATGGATGTTCTCATAAATGATATTGGCACCTTTTAAATAGTGTTTCTTTAAATCCTTTTTTTCCAAATACTTATTGATTTCCTAAATGATGTTTGGTCTTTGGTGTGGTTCCCTTAAATGACTTCAAATGTAATTCTCAAGGATTTGGTCCATTTAGACTCGAAAATTTATTTAGTGTGTTTTAGGAAAGGATAAGGGCCTGTTTGTAAAATATGAAACGTTAGGGTGTGGTTGGTATCCAAGGGCCTGTTTGGATCTTTGAACTTAAAAGGTGATGTTGAATAAGATTTTATTAAAGGATTTCATTTGGAAATTTGTGTGTGTCTAGTCGGAGTTCTAAATGTTTTTATAAAAATGGTTTCGACATGGATGTGACATGATGGCTAGTTTGGAACGTTCAACTGCTGTGTAATTTTTTTGTTGATTCTTCGAAAGGATGGAGTTTGAATCAATTTTTTACCATTTAACATCTTTAATATTTTTAAAAATGTATCAAATGGATTTAATGATTTCATGGAATGATGGTCTGTTTGGAAGCATTGATGATATGGTGTATATATATTTTTGGGACACCTTTATAGGGGATATCCCTTATGGTTTATCATATGGAGTGTCCATTTTTTGGGTAGGAAAGTGTGTTGAGATGAGTCACGCATGCGAAGGTCTCCTACTTACATATTATTATTATTACCACCATGGTTTCTTGGGCATATTTTTTATGATTGGGTGATATTTTCTGACCAAGCCTAATTTGACTGGTTAGTACCCTTGGGATTTGTTCTCAGGCCAGGTGGGATTTTCCACTGGATTAGTCAGTTTTGTCTGTCCAGTTGGGTATAGACTTAGGAGAATCACCATAGGCTGACAGGTAGTTCTGAAACCGAGTGCATCTAGGGGAATTTTAGGGATGTTTTGGATCACCCATGGTTACTGGATTATTTTTATTTTCTTGTTCACTTTTTTGTTATAATAGTTTATTTACAACTTACATTGCTTAATTATTCCACATTAGCCTAGATTTGGTACACCTTGTTTTGGGATTAGTTTATAAAATGACAAATGATTTTGGAAATAGTATGTCATGTGTGTTGGATTTTTAAATGAGAAAAACATGTTTCTTATTTTAAAATGTGAAAACCCTACTTTTATATTTTTATTTCAAACTTCTGTTATTGGATTGTTTTGAGAAAGGAGATGTTGTATTTTGTGGTTTATCTTGAAACCCATACTGAGCATTTTTAATGCTCATGTGTATTTTATCATTTCAGTTGTAGGTTCTATTTGATCAGGTTCTATAGGATGGATTTCTCATTATTAGAGAAATGTAATCCTTTGGATGGGTGATGACCTAGAGGGGAACTTGGAGGTATGTGTGGTTTTATTTTATTTCAAATACTAGTTTTATTTTTGTCTACAATTTTTATTTCTCTTCTTTCCTTTTTTCCATGGAAAAAATCATTTCCAATAGTTAAATTTTGGTGCCTGGAACTTGTTTCCATCTTGTGGGGATCAGGAACTCCCCTCAAGACATGTCATATACCGTCCTAGGTGATCATTCTAGGGTCGACTCGAGTTGGTTCGATTCATATTTTGTTACATAGTGTACCAAATTTCACTTGTGTTACACTCAAAAATGAGATTAAACAAAAAGTGACATACTATTAAAATATTATTATACAATAATTATCACCTACCCATTGAAATGGTAGGTATGATTAGTATTAGATAAATTATTAAAATAAATTATTTAAATAATTTTACATATTTAATTATTTATAAATGAAATAAAACCTTTTCAAAATAAAGAATTTTTTTTCGAAAAAAAACAATCATTGTGAACATAAATGAATTTTACATAAAAAAGATTAATGAATCACATTTTGTGAATGACTTGAATAAAATTTACATATTATATATTTAATAAAAAAATTAAATTCTTATGATGTGTTTTATAGATAATATATATGAATAAATCCAATTTTATGCTTAAAACTGTATTTTCTAAAGAAAATGGTTTTATCTCCATTGGCAAACTTAATTTAAAACAATTTTTCTACTCTTTCAAAAATTTTATTTGAAAAAATAAAATCAATTTTTTAAATTTTAATTTCAATGTTTTCTTAGGGTTATTTTTTCTGATTTTTAAAAAAATATCATTTTTTGATGAATAGAAAAAACTTCTAAATTTTAATTGAAAATATCCTTTTAATTTGATTTATTTATAAAGATAAATTATATTTTAAATTGTTTTTAAATTAAAATTACTTCAAAAAAACATCCATTTATCCAATTTAGTTCATCATAATCAATTTCATATTGAATTTATAAATAAAAAGGTTGTGAACTTTTGAATATTTTCTCCTTAAAAAACATGCTTTCTCATCATGTATGTGGGATTAATTTTAAATTAAAAAATTTCAATTATATTATTTGAATTTATAAAAATGGATTCCATATTTGAAATATTAATTATTTATATTATATTATTAGTTCAACTTAATTTTTTGACCAAATGAATAGTGAATTTAGTAAAAACTAATTACTGCGGTTAAGGTAAAAATGGTTTTACCAGGGGTCAAACTAAAAAGATAATCGTAAAAATTCCTATAAACTCCTCTGAAAACTATTTTATAGAAATAATTATAAAATTAAACATATAAGGTTAGATAATGGAATATGTTTTACCCTTTTACATGTGTAAAATGTGCTAGCACTCAGTTCATTTAAAAAATAACATGTTTGTCATCTCCCCCACTCATAAAAGGCTACCCCTCTTCTCTCTTATTCACATATTAAGAACCTTTAAGTTGGGAAAATAACTCCCAAAATCACTTCTCAACTTCCCAATAATAATCCTAGAAGCCTTATTTTGTACATAAATCAAACCAAGGAAGAATTTATGTGCCAAACTAAGGAGTATACCCAGAGATGATGTAAGGTTCATTAACCAGTGTTTTTGTTTTATTTCTTCCTCTACATACATAAATTATTATTATAAAATTCTGATATAATAACCTTAGTATATTACATATACTAATATTTTGTTAGTTTATAGTAATTAACTACAATAATATATACTTCCATCAAATGGGTTATGAAATCATTATTCGTGTGTATGAAGGACTACCACCTCGCGAACCATTTTCATTCATTTTTCGATTACCTCCTATAATGGTTGGATATAATGATATCTTTATTGGTTATATATGATATTTATGATATTAATATTATTATATAATTATTATATCACACATAACTTCATTTTTTATCTTTTTTGGGAATATTATAATGTCGCATGTGTGTACGGAGGACTACCGCCTCGCAAAGTGATGTAATTCGTTAACACTTTACATAGAAGGAAATATATATGGTTTTTATTAAATTATGTGATATATATGAAATAAAATTATTCTAGAATGATAATATATAATTTACATTTATTTATTTTAATTTTATAAAATAATGGAAACAATGTTCATGGGTACGTATGGCCTACCATCTCGATTAACATTGCATTTCATTTTTTTTATCTCAAAATATTATAAATTACTATAAAAATGTATATCCTAAATACATATTATATTTATATCATGTTTAAATTTATTTATATTATGAAAACATGATTTATTTTTAACGACCAAGAATAAAAAAAGAGAAAACATGAAAGAAAAACAAAGCAGTTGTGACCCAAAATGGGACATTAACATGGAATTACTTATAAATAGGTTATACAATGTCCTAATAAAACCATATATAGTATTAAATATATGAATTTTGTTTTTTAATAGATTTATAATAAACATATATATATATTAAATTATATTTCAACATGTACAATGGATGTTATGATTTAGGGTAAGGGATTCTCATATCACTTTTTAGTCTTATGATACACATGCCATATTCACCACCTATTTCCTTTATGTGGTGTATATACTAACCATGAATTTATTTTATGATTCTTATAATAAAAATTATTTGGATTTAAATATCCATTTGATTTCTATATTTCATGGGATTTTTGGTTTAAAAGTAACTAAATTGGTAAATGATTTTTGTCACAATTTTCCCTCTTTGGGACATATATTATATTAGGAAGCCATATTTTTTTCTTCCATGTATATACAGACCCTTTGAAATTTAATATCATGAATTTATTTATCCTCATGATATTTTTAGTTTCATTTTATTTTATTTCAACAAGGGGATTATGACTCAAAGTAACCAAAGTGGTAATTATTTTATTTTACAATGTCATTGTTTATTAGGATTATTCAGGATTATGTTTTCTATGATAAAATATTATGATACATATATCAAGAAACTCATGTGTTTTCTTATACATTGGTTATTTGTAAATTTTATAGAAATAGTACAATTTTTTCACTCTTTAGTACTTAAAATAATTAAGAGATTTTTTATGAAAATCCGATATTATTTCTCTCTTTGGTTAGAATCCATCTTCTTCCAAAAAATGTTTTATAAAAACATTTTTAATAAATGTATTATTATTATCCTATTTTCTTTTAAAATACATGTTTACCCATGATTAACCTTTTAAAAAAAATTCTTGAAATGAATCTTCATGCCATTTTCCAAACAATGATCATTTTTATTTTACCAAAAATGTGAATGGAATATTTTTTTTAACATTTATGACATGAAAAAAACTTCCCATCATCAAGAAACATCATTACTTTGGATCTTCCTTTATATGTTTTTAAGGTTATTTTAAAATAGAATCCACTTGGGTCTCTTATCAATCATAAAACCCACGAAAGAATTTACTTCAAATGATTCTTAAAATATAATTAATACAAATATATTCAAGATATAATATATCAAAGAGTTAGTATATAGTATACAAAAAGGAAATAAGTGGTGAATAAGGCTTGCACCCAACAAAAAAAGTGAGACATAAAACCCTTACAACTTTGTAATCAGTTGAATCATATCCCCATGAGTTAATAACATTTAAAAGAAACAATAAATATAATTAGAATAAATAAATTCTTGATATAACATGTCAAAGGGTCACTATATAAACCTCATATAATAATATAGGTGCATAACATCAAAATATGCCTCAATGAAAGAAAATTGAGATAATGTCCCTTACCTTGTGTTCGACATCCTTTGTACGTTTTCGAATATCCTAGATAATAAATATAGATTAATTATAAATATCTTTCACAAAAATAATCATATGTATCATACCATATATTATTTACTTATAATATTTTACCACTAATTTATTATCAATTCATTGTTAAAATCACTATTCGGGTGGTAATTACTTCATTTTTCATGTATGTTTTGATTTAGGAGTTCTGATACTTATAATTGTTTCATAGTTACATCATATAAAAAATTATTTATTATATAAGTATCATATTTAATTATTTCATACATTTTTATAACCACTATTTAATGTTGGATATAGAAAAATGAGTTGCATCTGTTCATTGAAATGGTAGGTCGTACGTATGCATGAGCGACAATAACATTCCTTTAATGATAAATGGGTAGGGTAATGGATGATATATTAATTTTATATAATCAATAAAAACTAAAAAATAATATATATATATATATATACACATATCCATTATTTCCATCATTATAAAAATACATGTAAAGTGGCGATGAAAAACAAATTACACCACTGTGTGGAGATGGTAAGTCGAATGTACACATGCACAATGAATTCATATTTTGTATTATGGATAAAATATGGAATAAATTTTTATAATTATAATAATAATAACATATCATTATTTATATGATACTATATTTATTAATTTATAATGGAAAAAACACATGAATATGAAGTATAAGAAGAAATAAACATGAAAGAGTTGGTAAAAATGATTACTTCTTCTTCGGTGGACATCAATTAGATCACTTCTTAAGAGGTATAGGATTGGTATTTTGGAAGTAATAGAACCAATATAAATTTTATAAGGATTTTTATAATATTAATTGGAAGGTTTTGGTTGAGAAAGAAGGCCCAAAGTTGGGTGAATAAGTGAGGGAGGAGGTTCTCTTTTATAATTGAGGTGAGGGGTACTTTTGGAATTTCATAAAATATTAAAATATAATAAGACTATTCTAGATTCAAAAGCATAGAAATGGAATATAGATGTACATGGGATGAAATTTCCTACCATATACTATCCCCTTTTTCCTAATTTAATATTTTAAAATCTTTAAACAATTTAATAAATTATTATTTTCATAAAATATCATTATTGTCAATTTTGACACTATTCATTACTTTGACTTTAATAAAATCAAGAAAACAAGATAAATTAATAAAACTTTTAATGCATCCCTAATATGTGATATTAATTTCTAAAATTTATGTATAACCTTAATTAATTCATATTATATCACTTTTCAAAATTTTAATATCATTTATTTTAATTTTTCCATTAATTGAATAATTACTACATCATCGTTGTGTAATCATTTAAGGTAATTAGTTATTCAATAAAAATAAAAAATAAATTATCATGACATAGATGAATATTTCATTTTTAAAAATATTATTTTTAGGCAAACATATCCTCTGGATAACCATATGTTAAAAATTTTATATTTTTTAGAAACATGGATGTGACATTTTGACTAATCTTTAAATAATAAATTATAAGGGTTATAATCTCGCCCAAATGGTCATAAATTTTCATATAAACAAAAAATAAATTATTAAAAATGAAAATAAGTCATCCAATAATGATTGGAATAGTTTTATTATCATTTTTATCCCTTAGCATTTTATTTTTATCTTTACCTCCCTAATTTACCATTAAACTTAGTAACAAATAATTACTAAGGTTACTATGAAATTGACCAAAAAATTGACCTATATAATAAATTTGGGACTTATGAATCATAATATGGATTAAATTTTTATAAATTCAAAACACATATGTGAAAAAAAATATTATAAATTATAAACATAAAAAAGCAGTGATAAACAGTTTTTTCGAAAAAATGCATTTTTTTAAGAAAAAGGATTCTCTACCAAGTTCGGCTGTGAAATTGATTATAATAAATTAAATTATATTATTAATAATATAATATAATTAATTTTTTGAACTATTTTTAAATAAATTTCAAATTCTCAATGGTTGAAATAAAAATATAGTTTTCAATAAAAATCAGTATTTTTCGCTATTCATTAGAAAATAATTGTTTTTAGAAAAATTCCCAAAAACTCATCCTAATATAATTTTAATATAATAATATTAAAAAATGAATTTATTTTTATAAATTACATTTTATAAAATTGGGAACATTTATTCATATTTATTTTCTCAAAAAATAAATAAAAATCTACTTTTGGAGAAAACGTATATTTGATGAAAAAATAAAATTAATAAAAAATTATTTATTTATTTTATAATAATAAATAAATTTGTATTAAATATTCACTTCATATATATTTCATAATATATTTAATATTATTTAATCCATCCTATTAAATGGATAATTAATAATGGTTCTCTTAAAATAGTAATTATTAATAGTATATCGTAGTTCATTTAAGCTCGGTGTTCTGTGCACCAAAGGCTATCAAATTTTTTTTATATATTCTAAAATCTCAAGTTATTAAAAATATAACCTCATCCACCAAAACTATTCTATTTTAGGATTTTAGTGTCTAAATTTAATATTATACTAACTGCTTTTTTTCTGAGTTAGATGGTCTACACCTCTGAGGTGTGTAGATGTACAATGTTATCGCTTTTCCATATCCTCTCTCAAGGTATGCTTCAAGAAATTATAGATCCTTGAACACTCTATGTTTTTTTGGAACTTTCACGGATTATTTAGAGAACAATAACTCAATATATTACATAGACGATAAATTCAAGGGAGGGATATGTGGGTGTTCCAACGGTTTAGATAAGAAAACATACTGAATAAAAGTGGTTAGAAACTCTCATAAGCCATCATCACCCAACATATGGATTCTAAAAGAAATATATTTGAATAAAAACCAATTTAGAATGTTATTAACACACTCTATAATTATAATGGTAATATATCTTGGACGAAAATAGTTTTTTCACACTCCATGGAAGTGGATTTAATTTTTAATGGTAGTGAAAACTCAGAAATATAGAATAAAAATAAAATATAGGAATGAAAAATAAATCTTAAACTATGTTTGAGGATATAGTCCATTAAAATTCATTGTGTCAGATCCCCTTATTCCTTAACCCCAATACATTATATATCCATAATCATCAAGTTTCATGTGTTGGTATCACTAATACATGGATATGATATATTTCTAGTGATGCTTCCACAAGTACAGTGAAGCATCAAGGTGTAGTTTTCTTTACTAAGCCTTGGGTGAGTTTGGGTTTAAGTACCCATGATCTTATTCTTCCTTTTCATTCATACATCTTCCTCTCCATTTCTTATTCATTAATCTCATTATTTATTTATTTATTAATTTATGCATGGGGAATATCTGATATTCCCCTCGAACATGCATGTGCACCATGTGGATCTCTGTCTCCATCAATGGGTTTTTTTCAATCTCCTCTTCTGAAAAGTAAATTACCTTACTTATCTCAGTGATACGTTTTGTTAATATCACATGATCCTTATTTAATATAATGATATTTAAATTAATTCTTATATATCCAACATTTATTCTTACACAAACTTTAAATTTCTCATTTAATCATACATATATGGAATTTACAATTACATAGCTATGATTATTCTTCCTATTAATCTTATATAAGTAAATTTTATTTTATGTGTGTTTATGAAACCTTTTTCTTATTATTACATATACAATAAACTATTCATAATTCTATTATTGTTTACTCTTCTATATTTTATCTATCTTCCTATTTAATCTTACATAAATTATTTAAAAGTGTGTTATTCTTACATGGATTCTTTAAAATGTCCAAAATCTTGATGTAAATATTCCACCATTATATTTGAAAGTATAGAATGAATAAATTATTAAAATTCCCATTTAGGCATGTATTACATAAAATATCACAAATTTTATATTTATTGAAAAGGAATTATTTTTCCTAGAAAATAAAAATAATGGTATTCTTTTCAATTTAAAACAATATAAAACTTTAGCTCAAAATTTCCTTAACCAATTTTGTCGAGGGACTGGAAAGAGAATCACCTATATATGAATTTTTCTAAAATCAAATTATAGATTTAGAAAGTTAAATTCCAAGGTCATTTATTTTTTAAGAAATGCATATTAGTTATTCTTATAATGAAAAAAGTTGTTAAGTCCTAATAAAAACAAAATGATATTTTTAAAATTAGAATTTTCTTATTTGGAACATGATACTATAGGGAATTTGTTCCAGATTTCTCAAATTTGGAAGCTCTATTAACTAATTTTATATGAAAGGGAGTGAATTTTGAAAGGAGTTATAAATTACATAAATACTTTGATAAATTAAAATCCAGATTAACATCATCACCTTTATTGGTTTTTTATGAGACATGTGAAGGATAAACCATGTATTTTGATGCTTAATGTATGGGTTTAGGATGTGTTAATATTCAATATGATATTCTAGTGGTTTATGATTCTATTTTGTTATATTCCCATGAGAATATTTATCTCATCCATGACCTTGAGTTGGAATTAATGAGGCATTAATTTAAATATTTGTAGAATTAATTATTTGTGGATAAATTCATCTTATATATAGATCATTAAATTATGAAATACATATTCTCTAAAACATAATTGAACCTATTATTAAGATAAGGAGTGGAATATCTATAAACCTTCTATTTTGATTTATCTTACACTCATAGAAATGTTCATTTGGTCTTTAATTCTCTTAGTATGAAATTATTGATTCATGTAATAAAATGATCTCCAGAAGAATGAAAATTGATGATTATTTTCTCTAAATTTCTTATGGATATAAAGAAAAAAAGAGAATGTGGTGTTCTTATTTAATGTTAAAGTCACACCCTTATTAATTTTTCATACTCAATAAGAGTGTTTTTAAATATCTAATTGTCAATAGATGAAGATATTTTTGAATTGTGCGGAGACCAATGGAGACTAGTCTCAAATATTCGATGAATTTGTTTATTTTTAAAATAGTCTTTGGGTTCCCATTGCATTGATGTTGTCGATTATATGGGATGGTTAACATTATTTATGGGTTATTCACATAGGAACTACTCATATGTATTATAATTTGAGGATTTGGTGTTAGTATCCAAGGATTACATTAGAATTGGATAATTATGTGTCTCATTACCTCACTTGTCAATAATTGATGAACAAACGTCAAAATCTCACTATTTTTTATGAAACCCCTCACTTTTCATGTATATAATTGGGTTAAGGTATCCATGGATTTTTTTATTGGATTACATGATATTATTATGGTATGAATGATATATATATATATATATATATTACCATTCAGTTTACTAATTCATCACATTTCATTCCCATCAAGAAGAGTATGAAAGTGGATTATCTTAGAAATATTTATATATAAGAGATTGTAAAGATTCAACAATTTCTCTATTACAACATCACTATTTTGGAACCATAGTTAATATTTATTTTTCAAAGGATTATTGATGATGATATATGAAATTTAATATTCAAAAAACATAACATCCATAAATTGCTGGTCAAATAGAATGATCAATTTAGATTATTCAATATATGCTTTGTTCTTTTGTTCCCGATTTCAGAGTTTCATAGGAAATGCATTTATCATTTACTGGGTTATCTTATAGTAATAGTTGTTAGTCTTCAGTCAAAATCGTTGAGTTTTGAGGCTCTTTTTGATCTCTCATGTCATTCTAATCTATGTTGGTTCAAAGTAAGAGAAAGTTAATTATTTGTGAAGGGAATTGTTCCTGAGATTATGATTAAGATCCAACTAATTTGAAAAAGATTAGTAATTTTTCAAATTCACCAAAAATAATATAAATATAAACTTCATCGACATTTAGAATTTTTGACCAGTTTTTGAGTATTTATTAATGTTACTTCTAGATTGAGACATTAAATATTGGTGAATCAAGGTAAGCCTGTGTCGTGATATGTTTGTTCATTTGAGGTTATATAACGACTTAGAAATTTAGAATATTAGTTATCTTTACCTCCTCATTTTAAATATACCTATAACATATTCCATATATCTGGGTTGAATAATCATCATCTAAATCCTTTTCACAGTATTGATTGGAAAAATTTCAGTTGGCGTAGGATACTTCTTTTGTAGAGAAACTTGTTCAAATTATTGATTATTAAGATAAGTTATTGTGGAATAAATAGATCTCTCTCTTTTTGTGTTATATTATCATGGAAAAAATATCCATGATATATGGGATCATGAATCCATGATGATGAATCAATAGACTCATTCTTTCTCTTCTAGAGAGCACTAATCACTTTAGAAGGGTATAATGTAACACACTGTAAATAATTGTAACACAAATGATTTAAACAATATATATTTATTTTTGTTTTGATTCATATTATAATGTTTTATGGGGTTATGGAAAAAAATTATAGATTCAATAAATTCTTCCAGAATATTGGATCAACATTCATGGCTATTGGGAAAATGAAAGGTGGGAATTTCCAGCTATTATGGTTTACATGATCTCACACATGACCCTCAATATCATGTATTTGGGGCATTCATCATTACTAATAATTTATATTTAAAAAAATTTAACCCATTACTATATGTTTCTTCTTTTATGTTTCTCTAAAAGGTTCATGGGTTATCCAAAAGTGTTGTCTAACCGATTACTTCGTCATCTCCATCCTTGCTGCCTGTGTTTAATTCATGTGTGATCCTACGTATAAATTAATGGAATGTTCCCCCATTCCTCTCCATTTCTATTTTTCTCCACTCAATGAAAAAATTATTGTCCCTATATGATTTTATGTGTGTCTATATGTGTTAATAATTTTATATATGTATGTGTGTGTGTGTTTAAATATTTAAATGTTTATATATTAATATATATTTATATATGCTTAAATGATTTTATATATATTTATATATGTTCATATAAATATATATGTTTTACTTAAAATATAAATATTATATGTTTCTTGTATACATATATATGAATCATATATAATTATATAAATAAAAGTATGTTTTGTGTTTGTGTGTCAGTTTTGTACATTGTTGTATTATATAATATATTATTTGGATATAATGTAATATTTTTTTTCGTTGATTTATTATTTCATTGTTTTATGATTTAAAAATTAAAAAACTAAATATATGTTTGTTATAAAATGTTATAAAATATAATCTTGATCTGTATTTTGGTTTCAGGAAATTAATAGACCATCGTGGGATAAATTCTAAGAGAACAAGTGTCAAATATGGAAAAGGGGTTAATGATTGCTTATAATTTGCTAAATATAATGTTGAAAATGTAGAAATATGTTATTGTCCATTTATTAAGAGTTTTAATATGAGAAAATTAGGTTCTAAATAAATTAAAGATCATTTGATTTTATATGGTTTTGATCATAGTTATAGTAATTGGATCTACCTTGTAGAAATAACATATAATTCAATATCCAACTATGATGAATATTTTTAGAATGAGGTAGCATATTACATTTATGAATTAATCCACAATTTTTGAGTTATTTTTTTTAAATAGTAATTACTCAATAATTTAATGGATATAATGAAAACCCATTGTATCTATGTTCTATTAAATTTATATTTTTTCAATAATAATGAGATTGGTTAACATGGAATTTATAAATGGTTAGAGTGATAAGAGTTTCATTAAATTTCTTAAACTTTTAAAAAATATTCTTCTTGAATGCAATTATATTCTTCATACTAATTATGATGCAAATAAAATATTATGTCTAATGGGACTGTGGTATAAGAAGATACATTTTCTCCCCAATGACTATGTTTTTTATTGAATGGAATATGAAGTTCTCTTAAAATATCCAAAATATGGGACATAAATATATAAAATGGATGGAAGATATATTTTTGATTCATCTTAAAGGCCAAGTACTGAACCCCCTATTATGTAAATCTAGTATATTCTAATAATTATTCATTTTAAGCATTTGATTTTAAATTCAATTGATAGAGAGGGGCCAAGATAAAATAAAAATAATTGTATTTCATAGAAGCCTATGTCACCCAATAGACTCACCACAATGGAAGTGATTATATAATAATTTCCTAATTTTGGAAATGAAATTATAAATTTATAAATGGAACTATTCCTAGATTAAATGAATATATATTGAATTTTCAATAGAAAATATAGTTCATATCATGTTATATTGGTAGTTTGAAACTTGACATTCATATCTTCATAAAGCATAAATATGTTATTATGGGATTAATGATTTTTAAACCAAAAAAACATAAAAATTATATTTATGTTTATATTTCACCATTTATTGATTATTTGAAATTTTTATAGCGTGAATGGGTTAATGTTTTGGGTGCATATAAAAATGATTATTTTTCATAATAAATTATTATCTTGTATATTGATTTTTTTATATCATGTTAAGGTATATAAATAATGTTCCATTTCAGAAAAAGAGACTTTATATCATCGACTACAACATGGTTCATTGAGGATTTTTTAAAATTATTCTACTTTATTTAATATTAAATATGAATTTATTTTTTTATAATAGTATGATTTTATCTTATAACTTTGAAAAATCAATGAATAATATAACAAGATTAAGACTATCAATGTTACATTTGGGAAGGCATAAAATTTGGTTTATCAAAAAAATACATGGAACAAGTGATCCATCTTATTTGATCTATCTTATTGGAGATTGTTTTAAGTAAAAAATTACATTTATTCTATATATGTTAAGAAACATATTTATGAAAGTTTTATCAAATGTTTGTTAGATATAAAAGAAAATATTAAATATGTTTTCAATCAATACCAGACTTAATATCTATTTTAATATGTATGGTGTAAGCTCCTACCACAAAATGAATATAGAACATACTTATCTGTAGATTGTCATATATTATCCAAGAGTGAAAAAAATAGTGTTTTTTCAATTTTTACATATTATTTAAGTACCTACTAATTATTCCAAAAATATGAAAAAAATATATCATTAAATTGTATGAAGTTAATGGGAATTAAATCCAAATATTTTAATGAATTTATGAAACAACTATCATTTTAATTATGTGACATATTATCGATGCCTATAAGAAATACTATCACCATGTTGTGTTACTTTTTTAATTCCATTTGCAGTAAATTCATAGATCAAATTTCATTAAATATTTTTGGGAATGAAGTATTCATTATTCTCTTTCAACTAGATGTGTATTTTTCACTATTATTTTTTGATATAATGGTATATCTAATAATTAAAATGGTGGGATAGATAAGGATGTATAATCTAGTATATTTTCATTGAATATGTACTTTTGAATGATATATAACAACAATAAAGAGATAAATTAATAATCCACATCATCTAAAGGTATCTATTATTTAAAATTATACATTTGAAGAGATGATCATGTTCTATACAAACTACTTGTATGAGGATGAGCATGTTGGTCTCCTTGCATCTCAACATGTAGAAGTAAATAATGAAAGTAAGGGGATCTATAGCTCTAAATTAATGTCAATGACAAAAGATGAAATAATTTAGGAACATTTATTCATTTTGAACAACACATGTGACATTTAATAATATATAGAATCACATATTGTTGGATTTAATGTATGATATTATAAAAGAAATGAAATTTATCTAATGAATGAGCATAACAAGGAATTGTTTCATGGTTTAAAGATAATGTAAATACTGATTCATCTATATCATAAACATTTAAAAAAAATTCTATGGGTACATGTGTTACTGTGACAACATGGTTAGGTTTTAACATTAATGGTTATGCATTTTATAAAAAATATCATGACAATAAGATTACCGTTACAAAAAGTATAGCAGTAATAGATGATGAAATGAATTTTTTAACTACAAAATATAAAAACATAATTTCAACATCAATAGAATATTCTAGATTTGTTTATCATGAATGTGAAATTTATTAAATTAAATTTTGAGTTCCAATGATTAAGTGTAAATAGGATTTTAATGAAAGTGTTGTGAAACATGATGATTTGAGATTCACACATTTTGATTAGAAAATAATAAGTTAAAAAAGAAAGAATTTATCTTGGAAACACATGAAAAAAATATATTATATGTTTTTAATCCATCAAATGACCGGTAGTCTATAATTTAGAAAAGGAAAAAATTTATTTAGGAGATGATAATGTTTATAATGTTATGTAATTATATAATATTATTCTATTTATTACACAATTACCTAAGGATAATGATAATTATAATGAATACATGGTTCATGGTATACGAAATGATCGCTTAGAAGATATATGGGAAGACACTTTGTTAATCTTCTAATAATATAGGTAAATAACTTTTTTGTGTTCCTAAATTAAACATACACATGTAAAAACACTATTTTTTTAATATTTAAATCTACAAATGTTCATCATTTTTTCTATTTTGTATTATAATTTTAATATTCATAATTTTTAGGTACACATTTTTTGATTGAATAATTATGAAATCATTATTTTTGTTGTGGGTATTTATTCATATTCATAAATTTTACGTATATCTTTTTTCTTTCATTTGTTTTAAAGAACATAATATTTATATTTTTTCCTTTAACTAACAATAAAATATGTACTTCTAACAATAATTTCATTTATTAAAGTTTTGGTATATAAAATACCATTACATTATCATATATCTATATAATTAAAGAACAAGAAGGGAGGGGAAAATATACTAAGGTATGTGTGTGTATCTACATATAAATATAACTATGATAATTAAATTAATTCTTGAAATATAACTTATGTTTTTTAATATTATTTTCTAGACAATATGTGAGCCTACTACTAAGTCTTATTCTCCAAATAAGAAAATACCCAAATTTGGTAAATGTTGGAGTACGCATTTATTTAAACGTTCACTTGATTATGGGAAGGAGCAGTTGTTACCAATTTAATTTGATGATAATAATAACCTATTTGGCTCAAATGTGAAGAAGTTTAGGAGTTTCTTGGAACTATAGGGTTAATATAAGTTTATCATTTTATATCCTTATTATAGTGGCATTGACCAAATGACATGATATCAGTTTTGGGACTCTATAATGGTAAAATATCTATACTATTTTCATTTTTTCAATGTTATAGATATTATATATTTTATTTAACCAACTTTTTATCTATTTAGTTATAGTTAATATTTTAATTTCCTGATATCAAAGTGTTTAATAAGAGATTGTTTTCTTTTATGGAAATTTGTTGGAGGGATTTTACACCAAAATTTAAATTTAATTATATTTTTATAAATTAAAATAATGGAAATTCATGCCTCAAATATGAGTTTTTAGATGAAAAACATGGGAGATATTTTTCACCAACTGGCTGAAGGAATCCTTTCTAGTATAATAATTATTTTTTATAAAATCAATTTGTGTAATTATTTTATAATTGTTTAATGAATTCAGTTATTCTTATTTAATGGGAATCCAAGAGATACAGTAATATAATGTATACCCTTATTATTTTTCACATGGAGGGTATATGTTACTACATGATAAAATGATAATTGAAAAATTTGAGGAACTAAGAGCGAAGTCAAGTGGATCTAAAAATGTTCAATTTGGTCCTCCTTATATATAAGGGATCAAACCCTTTTAGCTCATTCATTTGTGTGTTTTAGTTGTTGTTCATGATGTGGTGAGGCTTAAAGGATGATGTATGGGAGTTAACCTAAAATTATAATTGTATAGTAGGAATGTGGTGTGGAGGATTGTGTTTTATCATAGATTCCAGTTGGGAGATGAGGTTGGGGCATGGATTAAGCATTATGGTGTAGAACCTCAAGGGGAGGTTTGGGTGTTTCTTCAAATTTTGGTACCCCTGTAGCATGGGTGTATATTTAACAAGGAATCTAGTGGATAAGTTTTGGTGGTTTTACCCTTTTTCGGTTTCTAATCCATGGAGTTGAGTTATTTTGTATCCTCCATCTTGAAAAATATAATTCTATGGAAAGGCGATTATGTTGTGACATGTCCCTTTCCTAATTTATAGGATTTTTGGAAAAGACTACCCATTTTTTTAGATAAAACATTGACCGAGCATGTTGTGTCATGGTCTCTTTCCATGTGTCATATTTTTTCCCACTATCATCACATTTCAATCTTGGTTTAGGGTGATGTGTTGTGGTCTTTTAATTTCTATTTTACCTATAAATTATTGAACCCCCATTAGAATTTTTTTTTTCTCTTAAATTTTTTCTCTTCAAACCTATGTGGATGGAGGATCTTTTATGTGGTATTTTAAATCCCTTTGATTCAGGACTGATATATAGCTTCCTATGTTCAATATGTGGTGATATGAGGTTATTTTACCTCTTTCTCTTGTGGTGTTTCTCTATTAAAATTTGTTTCTTCTTTAAATAAATTTCCCTACTATGGTGGATGATATCCCTTATTCTTATGAATCTATTTTTATTTTGGTGGTATTCTCTTGGTGTGGAATCCATAGGGATCATCAACTCCTTATGGTAGAGGTGATCTAAGATCCACATTATTGTTTCACTATTTATCGAAGAATGTTGAAATATTTGAGGTATGAGATTAATTACTTCTCCCTTTTTTTGTGAAATCATAAATTTATCATGTTATATCTCCTTTTGAAATGGTGGAATTAAACTTAATGAATATTAAACTGAATTAAATAAATAATTGATTTTATGTTCTTGTGATCACATGTATTTCCACGGTGTTAATGTTTTTCCTCTTGTCTTTCTAGAAAGTGTGTTTTATTTGTCTATGATATGGTTTATCATGTTTTTTATTATTTAAAATTTGATAAAGAATATAAATATGATAATGTTTTATGTTTAAAATTAATAAAGAGGAATGTATAATTTGAAATAGATTATCCTTATAATTTGATGGAAAACAATGGGATTCTGGAAGCATGTTTAATTAGAATTATTATTCTTTATAATTTCATGGAAATCAAAGTGATGATTGAGGAATTTATAATTGTAATTATTATTCCTTATAGGTTGAGGAAACAAGATGTTATGCATGAAATTATTTTTAAATATCTTAGAGTTTTTGATAGTTGATTCTTTATTTTCCATGTGGTTATAACCTATGATAAGTGAATCTGTTAACTTAGGATGGTAATGAATTGGTTGTTTTATAAAAATAATTTTTTGGGGAAAAGTGACCTCATAGGCTTGTAGAGTCAAGATGCCTTGGTTGTAGGGCCTAGATACCCTATTAACTTTTGTTATTTTCTTAATTAGTTTTGTAATTTATCCTGTTAAGGAGCCATGATTTGTGACGTTATGTGTGTTTGGGATGGCGGTGGTTTGTTGAGAATGGATAGGGAGGCCTAGGATTATAGTGGTAGTTAGTGCATGTAATTTTTAGATAGATGTTGATATTAATGGTTGTTTTGGGGGTGGAACAGGGGATAATGGAATGGGTTGAATATAGAATTATATATTCTTATTGTGATGAAATTTTGGATGTTTTCTTGATAGTGAATCTTTTTTATAGGCCATATACTGGGGTTTTTATTTTTTTCATTCATTCCCCCATTACATGATACAGGTAGTTTTTCTTGGTTTGAATGATTTATGTTAGCATATGATGATTCCTTGAGTACCTAGGATAATAGAATGATAATTAATATTAATTTTTTTAACCTTGGGGTTTGGTTTCCTGATGGAATATTGATTGATGATAACTCTTAAGGGACCATGGGATCAATTTGATTAAAGTGAATTGAAATTGGTTGATAATTAATTTAAAATGGAAATAGAATATTTTTAATTAGTGGATAATGAATTAATTAATATTGTACTTGATTTTTTGTTTTCTTATAGGATGTCTAGTCCTTAGTAGTGGTATTCATTTGTGTAAGAGATGATGGTCTTACTTTAGGTTAAGGCTAGCTAATTTCCTATAGTGTTGTTTTGATCTATATACTCTATATATTTTTTGATTTCATATTTCATATCACCTAAGTCAGTAGGGTGACTATAACTAGTCGAATCTGAAAGGTGTTTTCCCCAACATCCATTTTGGAGAGGAAGAGATGGATGGCAACCCCAAATTTCCCTAATCACTTCTCCTAGTAGTTCATGTGTTGGTATGCATGGTGTGTAACACCCCAAGATTTTGGGATTTATTTTTTTATATAATTAATTTAACTTTTAAATATTATTCATTTCACATGACACTGTAAATATTTATTTATAGATATATACTCTAAGTAAAACATTCCGTTAAAACACAATACCAACTTGTCTTGTGTTACACACTGTACAAAATTTTCTTGCACTACAATCTACACCCACTTGGCATACGATGCACACAACACTAATTTTGTAAGAAAAATATCTTTTTATTGTTTTAATTATTTAAATAAGATAATTATAACCTATTATTTAAAATTAGTATTAAATAATTTTCAATTATTTTTGTTTTATATAAATAAAACATATTGATAATGAAAGATAATATTATTGGTAAAGTCTTTTTTATGTTTAAAAACATCATATTCCTAAATAAACTACATATAATAAGGAATGTAGTATAAGAATCATTTATAAATTTAATTGAATAAAATAAAATTCATTTTTGAATTCCTAACGTTAAAATTATCACAGGGTAATTTTTTTGTATTTTTCTGTGAAACTTCATTTTTTGATGAATAGTAAAAAATAATGTTTTTTAGTTAAAAAATTCATTTTTTTCTAATTAATTATTAAATATAAATGATATAATAAATATTTATTAATGTTATATTAGATTAATATTACATATATTAATACAATGTAATTCATTAGAATAATTTTTACTTTGAAACTGAATATAAAATCTTAACAATCTTTTGAACTTTTTCCTACATTAAAACCCCATTATTTCATCTCGTTTGTAGGATTAGAACTAATATTAATTTTTATGCTTCTATGATTGGAATTTCAAAAAACCAAAATACATCATTGTATTCAGTCAAATGTTTATAGTCTAATAAATCCATGTTTATTTTTGAACAAAATGATTAAAATTAATCATAGCGGTTAAGGTCATCTTAAGCTTAATTAGGGACTAAACCTTAACATTAAGGGCCTAAAAACCTTGATAATTTTCTAAAATACATTTTATGCCCATATTTCTCCCATAAACCTTTTATTATTGATTTTTAATGGTTTTTTAATAATTGTTTTAGGTAATAAGAGGTTCACACCTAATTTGTTTCTAAATATTCCATGTGTGTCATTTTCCTTTCCTATAAAAGGACAACAACTCTACCCATTCCTCACACCAATTAAGACTCTTAATTTTGGAAATTACCTATCAAAATTTCCTCCCAACAAACCTTCCTTCTACATTGAATCCACCATTTGTGCAGAAACCCCCTCAAGGAATCCATTTGACCCAAACTAAACATAGTTACCTGATTAAGAGGTAACATCTTCTCTCAAGATCTTGTCCCTTATTTTCCTTCTCAGCTTACTACACTCTCTTTATTCAATTATTTTGTGAAAAAACAGTATCCTACATATACTAGGATTTTGTTATGCAATGTTTATGACCTAAAAATACACACACCATCATCTAATGGATGTTGAACATACTGTTTTTGTGTACGTTGAACTATTGCCTCATGAAACCATGATTGTTCCTTTCTCCTTTACCACCAATCATGGTGGCCATTATGATAGACAGACTACTTATATATGTGATATATTATATTTATTTTGTCTTTAATATTCTTTATTCCTTTTAAAACACACATCATTTAACCTTCTATGTTGTGTTAATATGATAATTGCATTTGAGAAATGTGGACTACTGCTCCCTCAAAGCGATGTGATTCATTCTCACACCACATAGAATGTATTAAGGATGGGTTTGATGAAATTATATGATATTTATGATATATTAATGAAACCTTAATAATTATATATAGATATATATACATAAATATGTATACATATTTCATTTACACACTTTCTTTCAATGCAACAATAAAAACGGAAATCAACATTCATGCGTACGTACGGCTTACCGTCTCCATGAACGGTGTATTCAATTACATACTTAATTATGATCTATATTATTATAATATAAATATATTGTATATAACTGATATTAATATCATTCTATATAATCTTTATTAATGATATAATTATATGGATCAATGATATAACAAATTAAGACACATGCGAAGAACAAAGAGAATATTACAAGAAGTGAAACCTTAATTTAGGATCATTAACAACTGGTAATATAAACTCTTAATTCATGAATATATGGTAATTAATATAAGAATGTTATTATTTAAAATATTTATAGTATATTTATATTTATTATATAGGAATATTGTATGAATACGGAGAGAGCTAGGACACAAGGTAAGGGGAATTTCATCTCACTTTTAATTTCTATTAGATTCATGTTACAATCACCACTCTTTCCATTTTTGTGGTGTATATACTGGAAATAATTTAATTCTTTGTATATTATACGTAAATTTATGGGTATTCACTTATCCATTATGTCATTTTTCTTTCATGGGGTTTAACATTCAAAAGTTACCAAATCCGTAAAACAGTTTTATCTCAATTTGCCTTCTTTGAGACTCATGTTTTGTTATGCACATAAATTCTTTTTTTGGGTGAATATATTTCCATTTTACATTTAGTATCATGAATATCAATTTTTCATGATATTATATACTTCATTTAATTAAATTTTATTACATAGATATCATAATCCCAATATACCATGTTATAAGAGTTTATTAAGACAATCTCATTGTTTTTTTCGAGATTATTTATTTTTATGATTCATTTGATTAAATATTGAGATCAATATAGCCAGAATATTCATGAGTTTACTTATCCTATTATATTTAGTGACATACTCATATATTGGTACCATTTTTAATTCTTTGGTACATAAGTTAGTTAAGAAAGTTTTTTAAGAAAACCCAACTTTACCCTCACTCTGGTCAGAAATCTATGTTTTCTAAAAAGGGTTTCCATGAATATTATACCATTATAAAATAAGATTTAAAATAAATTTTTACCATTTTTTTATTTTTCTAATCTCTTAAAGGTAATATTCTTATCCGTTTATGAATAAGTCACTTTTCTATCCATTTTACTGTGCAAAAGGAATGTTCTTTTGACCTCATATGAAATGTATGGATTTACCCATTGTCATTTTTTCAAAGCTACATTGGCTTTGATAAAAAGTTTATTATTTAAGAAAATGTTTTTTAAAAGTAGTTTTTAAGGTAAATTGTTTTCAATATGGTTTCAAACTTCTTTTATATGCTTTCTTGCAAAACTATTTTCAAAAAAAAATCATGTCTTACTTACATGTTTTCAAAGTGCTTTCAAAGAAATGGTTTTCAAAACATTTTCACCATTTTTATAAGTTTTCAAAAAAAAAATATTTTAATTTTTTTTCAATATTTCTTTAAATGTTTTCATGTTTTCTTAAAAGACATGTATTTCAAAACATTTTCATGCTTTATTTAAAATTCATTAAGTTTTTTCAAAGAAAATGGTTTCTTAAAGGTTTTGAAGCTTATTTTAAAAAATTTAAAGGGAAAACGGTTTTCAAAATAATTTCATGTATTATTTATAATTTTTCAATGTATATTATAAGAAAAGTATTTTAAAATGGTTCTATGTATTAAAAATACTTTTTCGAACAAGAAATTATATTTTTTTCCAGAAACGTTTTTTGAAGATATTTCAAAATTATTTTCATCTCAGATGAAATCTATTGATTTTACTCATAACTTATCGAAAATGATTTTAAACCCCACTTCTTTTCACGGGTTATGTTTATGATGAAATGACTATGAAACTGGAATATTTACACAAGTTATGATATATTTACATGTTTATGATACCTATTTAATTACATGGGGTATTATATGTTTATTTATGATCTTGTGACACATGTATGTCTGATTTCATTATGTGACGGGTGGTACATTTATCTTCATACAATGAACTGGGTAAAGAATTATATCTAATGAGATAGACAGGGATGGAATGAGGGTTTACTCAGTTTTGTAATATAGGGCTGGAATGATGGTTTAATTTGTTTAGTAATATAGGGCTATAATGAGGGTTTACTTGGTTAAGTAATATAAGGCTATAATGAGGGATTACTTGGTTCGCTAATACAAGAATGGAATGATGTTTTTCTCAATTCAGTAATACAGTGCTAGAATGAGGGTTTACTCGGTTCAGTAATATAGGGTTGGAATGAGGGTTTACTCAGTTCTGTAATACAAGGTTGGAACAGGAATTCACCCGATTCATTAAAGGAATTCTTCCACAAAGATGGTCTTGGTATTTATGCCTTGTATACTATGGAAATAATTATATGCTTATGTGTTTCCAAAATTCTATTTCTTACTCATATGTTATGATTTCATGGATTATGTCATTTACTTCCTTTTTATTCATTTCTTATGGTCTTCCAAGATTTAAGTTATGATTCATGTATATGATCTTTGATATAAAGGGTATGATAATATTTTTTCATGATCATGTTCTTATACCCTTATACTCATGTTTATGATTACATGTCTCCCTTGTTTACCCTTAATGAGAATTTGATCTCACCCCTTTTATGTTTCCTTCCCCAGGTGATTAATATATGTATTATGTTTGATATGTCTAAGAAGGGTTCTTGTTGCGAAGAAACTATTGGGAGATAATATAGCTCACCTATGTACCAGTTTTTATGTTTCCATGTTTCCAAATTCACTATACCAAATATGGTTTTTGGGTGTTTGTTTGTATAATGTTTAAGTATTCCACATATGTAATGAAATGTTAATGTTCGAAAAGATAGAATCACTACATGGTGGTTACCATTCTAGTATATATATATATAACAAGAGAGAGAATGATATAATAGATTGGGTTTATTTTACCCACATTTATCTCTAGATATAGTATCCTAAGAATTATTTTAGTTATGTTGTGTGTGGTTTGTGATGGATTGAGGTATAATACATGACATATGGTTTTTGGTGGATTTTGAAAACCATTCAATTTCTATTTATAAATGTGGATGTTGATGATGGGAAGATTTGATGCACAGGGTTCGTGGTATATTATAGATCTTTAGGTTGTTTTTAATAGGATTATATATATATTTAGAGAGATGGCACATTAACTGTGATGTTGGGTTAGAGCAGAAAACCAGTGGGGAACTGGTATCAGGGTACCTTTATTTTATAATATATTGGATATTATATTATTAATTTTCAGTGATACTTGGTGAGAGATTCATGGTGGTGTTGGGAACTTAGAATACCTATTTTAGTGATGGATTAGCTTCAATTTTTTATTCATAGTGATTTTGTATTCTTTATTTGTCTTTATCATGAGATGATCAATAGAGGATCCTACTATGTATACTTTTTATAATCACCCTACGTATATATAAAATATTTTGCTGGTCCCTAGGAGCTGGTTGAATATTTAGCTAGACAATAAAATCATGTGGTGTTTTCTACTAGTTGTTTGAGCTTTGAGGTTTTTGTTAAGGATTTTCTTTTGGTACATGTAGTTTTATTTTGTTATTGTATCAGTTTGTATGACATTTCATCCATGTATAGAATTATATTTACTTTTATTGAGAGCCATAGTTGCATTTTGGTTTTATTATATCTCTTATTACTCATGTTCTTCTTCTAGGGTAATACATTCTATTTGTGTGCAAGATATACCCTTGATATTTTTCAACAAATAATATCTTATTGGAGGTAGAATTTGGGAATCGTTATCTCCCTTCCCACATTTTCGGACTAGGAGGGGTACCTTTAGTATCTAGGGGATCATGAAAAAGTGTTATAAAAGGCTCAGTTTAATTGATATGATAGAGTTTGAAGGTAGGTACTGGTGAGGATTACATGGGTGGGTATAGAAATGGTGTCAGTTGATCTTAGTATATGATAAAACAAGGTATATAAGTCATAAATTTGGTATTTAAGTCCCCCTATGATTATATGTAAAGAACATTAAATTTACTATACATACGAAAATGAAATGACATTGATTGTAGGGTGGAGACCTAGGAAAGGTCCAGACATCATTCATTCATGTTCTTGTATCTTAAATGATATAATTTGGGAATAAGTTGAACCCTATATACTAAATCTTAAATAATTTATATTAAATATTCTATATTACAGGTTTAGGAGTCTCCAACCATTTTTACTTTAACAAGATGAAACCATTTTAATGTCATCATCTGGTTAATGCCAAATATGTTCAGTGTGATACACCACCAAATCACCATAGAGTAGAGGTTAGTGATGAAAAAATTTGGAGTATGAAACTCCAAGAGTTTCAGTACTATAGTATACATAATTATGAGGGATCTGTTTCAAAATCAATGATAGAGGACTTATTTTAGGAGTTGGAGATATCCTTTTGTTCAATATGTTCTCAGAAGTAGCACTGAGTTTCATTGATGGTAATGATGTTTCAAGGGTACTCAAGAAATTGTGGTTCTTATTCCTCTAGTATCTTGAGGAGTCTGTTTTCTCATGGGAGAAGTTCCAAGATGAGTTTCAAGCTAATTTTTTTCTTTTTCCATGAAGGTGACCAGTCATTAGGAGCTTCATACCCTTCGATAGGGGATCTCCAATGTGTAGGAGTTTTATATCTACATTTGAAATCTTCTTTAATATGATTCAGTACTATTTCTATATGAGAAGAACATGATGGTTTTTACCCAAATATTTAGTGTCTGGTCACCCCATTTATACTATAGACATATCTTATGGTGCATGAGAGATTATATGTTGTGAATAGGATTATATCTAGAACTAAATAATCAGTATAGGGGAGTAATTAGGATTCTTCATGTAGAATATATATGGTATGGGTTTCCCAATTTCCTAGAAAAAAGATTTTCCAGAAATCATGGAGTAGGTCTCGTCCCTCATTATCTCATTTCTCTAATGGTGGAAACTCTCAGGCCCTTTCCAATGTATCATACACTTTTTTTTGTGTGGATATTGTGTTCATCATTGGTGATAGTGCCTGAAATTGTTGAGTAGGAAATTTATGGTAGGTTTTCTTCTATGAGTTCCACATTTATAGAAATTTTAGATAAGGAAGATGAATCAGGGTGTTCCAAACCTCGATCAACAAAGGGTAGATTGGGTAGGAAGAGGATATACATGTAATTATCTTCTTCCTTTGTGAGAAGAGCACAACTATGGATGTGGTATTCATTAGGGTCAGAGAGTTCACAGAGTAAGTTTTTTATCAGATTCATTCCCTATAATTGCTAGTGCTAAGTGTTCTAAACATTATTTGAGGTACTGGTTTCTTGTATTCTACTTTGGTTCATGATTTATTTGATTCTAGAGATACACAATCTTTTATATCACCTGCCTTTGTCTTTTCTTTAGCACTTTTAGTAGATAGACATGATTTCCCTTGGAAATAAAAATTCGAGTTGGGGATTTAGTTTATCTATTTGAAATAAATAGTGATTCTGAGCTAGTTCTGGGTAGTACTTCTCTTGAATAGTTTTCTAGTGTTTTTGGATATATCCATAGACATTATCTTCAATGTAAACAGCTTGTATTTGGTGAAGGATATCATGGATTTTTTCAGGAGGCATGTTGTGTTCTACTGTAACACCCTGATCCCAGAATCCTATAGCTGGTGCCTCAAATTAATTCATTAGCATAGATAAATGTATTAAATCCCAAAGGACTGTTCAGTTTAAGTGTATTGGAAGCCATATCACATACATGAAACTTACATTACAATTTAAAACATAAAATATAATAGTGAAAATCCTTGGAAAAATATATTATTCTCCTAGCTTAACCATACAAATTAGTCATAATACACTTCTTGGAATCTTGGGAAAAATAGAAAATAAAAAAAGTAGTGATCTCAGATTCTCGTTAAGGGTAATCATATAGTGGAATATATTATAAATTAATAAGAATAAACATTATGGAAAGGTGTATAACTAAAAAACAATCCATTTAAACATAGTCTTTCATAATAAATAAAAGAGTAAATAATACCATATAAAATAATCACATGAGCTAGAAAATAAAACCATGGATATTCTACATGTTGAATAATCACATGGAATATCAATAACTTTTCTCATAATTAGGGAATACAAAATTTTGGATATCATAAACATATCATAACTGCTTCTTCCAAGACACTATACATAAATAGGTAAGACATTAGCCAATACCCAAACTAGTTTGTCTCATGAGACCTTTTAATGAATTTGGTGGATATAGAAGTCCACTCCCATTACTTACTAACTCTAATGAATTCCTCATATGAAAAACATAAACAACATAAACATTCATATTGAAAAACTAGCATATGAAATGTAAATACTTTAACCATAAACAATGAATGGTATTAAATTATCACATTCACAATCAAACTGACCATGAACCCTTAAATAAAAGAAATTATATGGTATTATAGAATATCAACCTCATACAATCATAATATTCCAATTAATATTTTAACATATATAAAAATACTCTAGTAAAATCATTAAAAAAATATTGTAAGAAATGCAATGTTTTTACTTCGAAATCATTTATCTAAAAGGACAACCAATTTTAAAATAAAACATTTTCATTAAAAAGGATACTAAAAACATAAAAAGGAATCCTCAAGACACTAAGGTTTCATGATGATGGAAAATATTCTCATGTCGTATAAGTTAAAAAATATTCTTTTCATATTTTTGTTGAAAGGGTATTAAAGTACAATGTTTGGTAAATGATGAAAAGATTCATTTAATCCCATTTTATAAAAGCCTTAAAATGGGTAAAAAGACTCTAAATTTTTTTAGGATAATAGTAAAAATATTTTGGAAATCATTTTTTATGAATCCTGGACATTCATGATAAATATTCCTTAGCAGATTCTTACGTATAAACAATACTTGATAATAATGCGATTGTGAAATTAATCCTTACCTTGTACATTCCTTTAGTTAAGTGTACTTTAACCTCATGTATAATGGGTTAATTCATGTTATAAATTTATAAAAAAAATATATCCATATTTATGATATCATATAGGATTTTTATATCATTTTGTTAATAATATTTCACTATTACCCTTGTTTCGGGTGTTAACTACTTCATTATTCTATACATGTTTTCTCGTGTGAGTCCTATTTAATATGAATAAAAATATTTTTTTATTATATAGAAATATATTAACTTCATATATATTAAATTTACTCATTATATTAATTTTTATAATCATTATTGAAGGGTTAATATAGAAAATTAATCACATCGCATTGTGGAGACGGTAGGTCGTATGTATGCACGAGCGATGATATCAATCCCTTTATAGTAAAAGGGTAAGAAATGGGATGGTATATTAATTATAAAAAATATTTATCATGAAATTTTTATTATTTATATACACTATAACCATCATTATACCAATCCAAATAATGTGGTTATGAAAAACAAATTACACCACAGTGTGGAGACGGTAAGTCGTACGTACGCATGCACAATGATTTTTTTCATAGGATGGATAAAAGTTTAAATATGGTTGTATCATAATCATAATAAAATCTAATATTATATATCATAATGTACATATTACTTTATAATGTAAAAAACACCTATATAGTAAGTATAAGAAGAAATGAACATCGATGAGTTAGTGAAAACGATTACCTCTTCTTTAGAGAACTTCCTTTAGGTCTCTTCCTAAGGGAAGTAGGGATGGTCTTTTTGGAATAAAAGTGCTTAAAGAACTTGTATAAGGATATTTTGAGGAGAACTTTTCAGTAATCAGTCGATCTAGAAGGCTCAAAGTGTGGTTAGGAAGTGAGGGAGGAGGTACCCTTTTATAATTGAGGTGAGGGGTACTTTTGGAAACTGTCAAACTATTAAATTAATATAAATTAATTTTCTATTAAAAATGAATTAAAAGTGATTTATTTAAAATTTATAATGAGTATGGGTATAAATACTCTAAAAAATTTATACATGTTTTGGTCACATTATTAGCCTTATCTTTTGCTTTTAACCCTTTGTTAAACCCTTAAACTTTAATCATGACAACGTGGATTTTTACTATTTAAGGGTTAATATAGTTACTATAAAATACCAAAAAAACCGTAAAAGATTCATGTATGAAACATGTAACCTTATATAATTTATTTTGAATAGTTTTATATTTTTACGAATTTTATATTATTTAATAAAATATTATTAATTTTAAATAATTATTAATGTCAAGTTGGATGCTATTCATTTATTAACTATTTAAAAAATATCAATACATAAGATAAATTTGAACCAAAACCATTAAAAAATCTTGGATATGTCTATTTAATCTAGAAAATTATTTTATGACATCAATTATATCAAATTATTTTTATTTTAATATTTTTAATAACATTTATTTGATATGTCCATTAAAGAAACAATTATTGCATCAACATTATGAAGGAATTTAATTTAATTATTTATTCCATAAAAATTAAAAATAAATTATCATGATGGATAATAAAAAACTATATTTAAAATTAATATTTATATTTGACAATTTATTCTGAATAACCATATATAAAAATGTAATATTTATTTAAAACAAGAGTGTGACATATTGGACTTTCCTCAGAATGAAATAATATAAAAGCCTTAAAGTCATACAAGTGGCTCAAAGAAGCCATAAAATCATCCCAATGATGATTTTGGTCGAGACTCACTCTTTCAATAAAATTAGGACAATATTTAACGTAGTTTTATAAGATGTATAATATTATTTTTACCCTTAATTACTTGATTTAACCTTAACTGTGATAATTACAATATTACTAAATTTATTATTCATATTCCCAAAAATAAAATAAACCTATTAAAATTATTTTTACCCACTGATTCCAAATATGTAATCCATTTTCAAAATTCAAAACACATTAGTCTCATTAATTAATTTGAAATTAATCTCGTTTATGGAATGAGAAAACGAGTTTTTAAAATGAATTTGTTCAAAAGATTGAAATATTTTTATATCCAATATCAATGTTGAATTTATTTCAATGACATAAATTTTATTAACTGATAAAAAATAATCTAATTATACTTTTAAACTAATAAGTATTATAATTTTACGCTATAAATTATGTTGATGAAAAAAGTTGTTTTCAATTAAAATTTAGTATTTTCATTATTCATCAAAACATGAAACTTATTAAAAAAATTCCAAAATTTCAACCAAATTAAAATTTTATATTATTAATTAAAATAGTATGTTTATCATATTAAATATAATATATAGAATTCTGAAAATTGGATTGGAAATATGTTCTCTATTAAAAAGTGATAAAAGATTCTTTAGAAAAATATAGGATTTTATGCCTAAAATTTGGTTTTTCTTATATTATTATTATAATATATATTGGAGGAATATCAAAAATATATGAGTGAATGTATAAAATATATATTTCTTTAATATTATTTATTAATTTTAATTAATTTAATTTATTAAGAAAAAATTCTTTTGGGTGCATAAAAATAAAGATATTTTCATTATATTCAATTGGTTTATATTTTTTGTTTTTAATTAATTAGAAATAAATAAATTAATATTATCTTTATATGTTTTCATAAGTCAGTTAATACTATTCATAACCACTAATTAAATTTCTAGGTTATATCTAATTATAATGAATAATAAAATTTCAATAACATACTACTGTTTGGTAAAACATGATCTTGTGTATAATGCAAGCTATCGAGGAAAATTGTTCATGACATTGACACAAGATAACTCATTATTATGTGTATTATAGGATATATAAAATATTAAATTTATTTAAAAGGAAAAGTATTGTATATTATTAGGGTGTTACATTCTCTGAGCCTTAATTAAATTTTTACTCGCAATTTAAACTTTATATCCGTAATAAATATCTTGATAATTGATGATACTATTTTTGAAGAACCCAAATCGTAAATATGGATAATAAAAAAATATTCCTAATAAGTAAGAAAGGTAAATGTGAAGATCACCACAAAACCATGCAATCAAATAGGGAACCATTAGTAGTAATTAGATACATGTACATGGTGGAAAAGAGTAAAAGTTTTTAGGGAGTGATTTAGGTCATCAATTAGAAACAAGTGAATTGTAAATGGAAAATTTAGGGGATCAAAGGCACAAATATTTGATGATTTAAAAAACCATTAGTTGAATAAAAATTTACATTTTTTTCCTTTCTGAAATTTTAGGAATTTATTCAATATGTAAGAATTTAAGGAAATATAATTACTTGATATGTTTATATTACATAAACACAATAATATCCTTTTGTTGAGAATTGAATTATTTATACTTAATTTATTAGAACAAGTTGAATAATTGGGTTAATTAATATATTATCCTCTAAAACCATTTAAAAAGATCAACTAAAACCATTTAATAAGTGGTTATCTATTCCAAAATTAACTTATCATTAATCCCTCCACAATATGATGCAACTCTTATTTTTCACCTTCCAAACATGTGAATACCTTTATCATGCATTCCATTAAAACATAAAAATTTATTGAAACCTGGAATTCTTAATTATTCCTTAAATATAACATATATTATTGGTTGTACTCCTTAAATCCAAAAAAATGTAAACTCCCTCAATGATGGATTAAACTACTTTTTTAACAAACCATTTATCTGTACCAAGGCAGTTAGTATTATCTAATTTACTTTATCCAAATCAATAATCTCTTAATTTTGACATTATTATCTTAGTTACAAGAACATATCAAGGGTTATATTTCCCTCAACCATATGTTTGAGTCACTTTTCATGATCATCGTCATTATTCAACATATGATCTCAAATCCTTAATGAAATAGTACTTAAGTAAAATCCTTATATATTCCATAATTCTTATAACCAATACATCATTTATAAATAACTCAAATGTCATACTTGTTAAATCCCAACATAATAAAATTAATCATTCCCCTTCATCTATGTTAATGGAATAATCTTGACCATTATCTATTATCCACTTTTGTGGTATATTCCTTCGACACTTGAGACATTGATTTGCGTAGTGTATTAAAATTTTAAAGTTAGAGCACTGTACACTCGGAATCTTTTTCTAATCCATGAATTCATAAGAATGGTGGTATTTCCTTCCATGGTTTTATAAAAGTCCCATTAATTTTAATAAAGATATAGTGTTATTATATTTCCAAATATTGCACATGGGCAAATACTTCTTTCCCTTCTTCCCTTTATCCATATTTTTCTCAGCTATCCTATTATTCTCTTACTTTCCTACAAATCCATAACACTTAGAGTACTCTTTTTAGTCCTATTATCACATGATACCATGTTCTCATTTGATGATAATTCTTGGAAGACTACTACCCATCAAAATATTGGATTAAGAACATGAAATATATGATCCTTCTTAATCTTTGATATCATGTTCATTGGTGACGTTCACATTACTTATACCAGGTTCCATTTCTAAATTAATACATGTACTTGATTAGATCTTACCATGTGTCATACCAAAACAAGTGAAATACAAAACATAAATTTATTCATCGTAAATCATAGAATCACAAACACTAGTTCCTTTGGGGACATATTCAATTTTAAATCCTTAATAATGGTTTGTAAAAAAATATGAAATATCTTATTTGTATCCCCCAGGAGTGTCAAACTAAGTTCATAATAAGACCCATTTTCAACTACCAAGTTATGCTGAGTCTGGCCCGACACACCTTTTTAGAGTTGGTACCCCTAGGTACATCTGTTCCATAACCACGTCCACTTGTATTATCCAGAAAGAAATGTATTGATATGAATACCCACATAATATCTACCTTACCAAAATTATATAATGTTCTTCTATACTTATAATCAAATTATATCGTAGGGTTATCTTCCCTAATCAAGGTTTTTTAAATCCAGTTTCCATGGTTTCTTCTAAAATTTCTCTAATACCAACTATAACGCCCCAACCCTAGAAGCTTGCAGATGGTGCCTTAATTTATTACATTGTAATAGATAAAGGTTTTTAATCCCAATGGACTAATCATCTTTGCAGTTTTGGAAACTATATTACATACATGAACCATAAATTACAATTTAAAACATTAAATAGAAAAACAAAAATCCTATGAAAATGTCATTATTATCCTAACTTGTCCATAAATACTAGTTAGAATACACATCTTAGAATCCTAGGAAAATTAAAAAATAATAAAGGGGTGATCTTATATGATCATTAAGGGTAAGAGTACGGTGTAATATATTATGAATTAATAAGCATATACATTATGAAAACATGTATAAATAAAATACAATCCATTTTAATATAGTCTTGCATAATATGGAAAGAAGAAATAATTCCATATAAAATAATCACATGAGATAGAAAACATAACCATGGATATTATACTATTTATATAATCACATGGAATATCAATAAGTAATATCATAATGAAGTAATGTATAATTAAGGACATCATAAACATATTTTTAATGCTTCGGCCCAGACACCATACATTAATGAGTAAGACCTCAGACAATACCAACCTAGTTTATCTCATCAAACCAACTGATTCATCTAGAGGAAATATCTGGCCCCACCCATCACTTACTAAGTCCATTTCATTCCTCATATAAAAACATAAACATACAAATTTTTTTAAAAAACTTGCAAACGAAATGTGAATACTTTAACCATAAACCATGAATGGTATCAAAATAGCACATCCAAATTTAAACTTATCATAAACCCTTCAATAAAATAATGTAGAAGGTATCATAAGATATATACCTTAATAAATAATAACATACAACAAATTATGTTGACATGGATGAAAATAATCTAATAAATTCATTAAAACTTTCTTAAGGGAAATACTTCTTTTTTTACTTTTAAATCATTTATTTAAAATTCAATAATATTTTAAAGGAAAACATTTTAATTGAAATGGATCATGAAAATTTTCAAAGGAATATTCAAGAAACTATGGTTTTAGGACATTATATAAATACTCTTATTTCATATAAGTTAAAAAATATTCCATTTTTATTTTGGTAGAAAAATTCATAAAGTACCTCATTTGGTAAAAAAACAATAACATTATTCTCAACCCATTTTATAGAAATTTTAGCATGTATAAAAAGAAATTAATTTTTTTTTGGATAATATTAAAAAAAATGGAAAACATTTTTTAATAAACACGGACATGGATGACAAATATTCTTTATTAGATACTTACGTATAAACAATCCTAGATAATAATGAGATTGTGAAATTAACCCTTACCTTGTACTTTCCATTAGTTGGGTTCTCTTTAAACTCATGTATCATGGGTTAAATCATGTAGTAAATTTATACCAAAACCATATATATGTTTATAATATCATATATTATCTTCTTATATCGTTGTATTAATAATATTTTGTTATTACCCTTGTTTCATGTGTTAATTGATTTATTATCCTATGCATGTTTTATCATGTAAATCCTATTTCTTATACATATTATATATTAATTTATTATATATAATGATATTAATTTCATAGATATTACATTTACTCATTAGATAAAATTTAATAATCATTATTGAATGTTTAATATGGAAAATGAATCACATCGTGTCATGGAGACGATAATCCATACGTACGGACGAGCAACGATATCATTCCCTTAATGGTAAAAGTGTGGTGAATTGGATGGTATGATAATTATAAATAAAAAATTCAATGTCCTATTTATTATGTGTATCCATTATATCCATAATTATACCCATCCAAATATAGTGGTGATGGAAAAAATTACACCACGGCGTGGAGATGGTGAGTCGTACGAGCGCATGCACGATGCTTTTGTTTTTCATAGGATGGATAAAAGGAGGAATATGGTTGTCAAAGTATCATAATAAAATATCATAATATATATGATACTTGATTTATTACTTTTTAATGGTAACAATATATAAATTTAAATTAAAAGAAGAAATGAACTTGGATGAGTTAGTAACAACGATTACCTCTTCATTGGCAAACATCCTTTAGATTTATTCTTAAGGGAACTAGATTTGGTATTTTTGAAAGACTATTACATCAATAAATTTTATAATGTTATTTTAAGGATAATTTTCAAAGACTTAGTCAATATAGAATGAAAATACCTTTGTTAAGAAGTGATGATGGAGGTTTCCTTTTATAATTGAGGTAAGGGGGACATTTGGATACTCTCAAACTATTAAATTAATATAAATTAATTTTATATAACACATGGATATAATGAAAGTTATTTCAAATATTAGAAAATTATGGTTTTAAATAATCTCAGAAAAAATAATTTTTAGACAAGTTTACGTCACATTACAACCCTTATCTTTCGGCTTTAACCCGTAATTGGACCCTTTAACTCTAATTGTGACAACATGGACTTTTACTTTTTAAGGGTTAATATAGTTACAATAAAATTATAAAAAAACCTCAAATGAGTCATGAAAGAAAAATTTAACCTTAAACCAATAATTTTTTCAAATTTTATATTTTGATGAATTTTATATCATTTAATAAAATATTATTTATTTTAAAGAATAATTAATGTTAATTTTGATATTATTCATTTCTTGAATTTTTTTAAAATATCAATAAACAATATTACATGAAACCAAAACATTTAATACATACCTAATACTTTAATTTAATCTAGAAAATTTTTAGATGATATAAATTATATTAAATTACATTTATTGTATTATTTTTAATAATATTTATTTGATATCTCCATTAATGAAAAAATTAAAAAATCATCATTTTGAAAGCCTTTAATTTAATTATTTATTCCATAAAAATTAAAAAACATCATGATGAATATTAACATAGTATATTTAAAATTAAAATTTATAATCTAAGATATCTTCTGAATAACCACATATAAATATGTATTATTTATTAAAAACAAGTGTGTGACATATTCGGATTTCATTAGAATAAAATACTATAAAATCCTTGAAATAATCAAAGTGTCTCCAATAGGGCATAAATTCTATCCAAATATTATTTTGGTCAAAAATAACTCATCTAAAAATATAATTTAAGCATTATCAATGTTTTATAATACTTATAATATTATTTTTACGCTTAAATACTTGATTTTCCCATAACTATAGTAATTAAAATATATAAATTTTAATATTATTATATAAAAAAATAAAAAAACTATATAAATAATTTCTATTCATTGATAAAAAATATGGAATCCATTTTTCAAAATTAAAAACACAGAAGTTGTAGTAATTAATTAAAAACTAATCTCATTGATAGAATGAGAAAATGAGTTTTTTAAGTGAAAATGTTCAATAGATTGAAAATTTTTATATTAAATTTCAATGTGAAATTGATTTAAATTACCAAAATTGTTTTTAATGATAAAAAATAACTGAATTATAATTTAAAAACAGATAAAATTATAATTTAACACTATAAATTATTTCGATGAAAAAAGTTATTTTCAATTAAAATTTAGTAATTTTCATTATTCATCAAAAGATGAAACTTATAATAAAAATAAAAAAATTAAATCCAAAGTGATTTTTTATATTTTCATTTAAAATATGAAGTTTATTTTTAAATATAATATATAAAAGGGTAAAAATTGGATTTAAAAAAGGTTCGTCAATAAGAGGCGGTAAAAGTGCCTTTAGAAAAATATATATTTTTATGCATACACTTGGGTTTGTTCTTATATTATGATTATTAAATATATTTTATTAATATAAAAAATATATTATTTAATATATAACATATATATTTCATTAATATAACTTATTAATTTTAATTAATTTAATTTACTAAGACAAAACACCTTTGGCGGCATAAAAATAAAAGTATTTATTTTATAATCCATGGGTTTATATAATCATTTATAATTAATTAGTAACCAATGAACTAATATTATATTTATATATATTCATAATATGGATAATACTATTTTTAGTTTTTAATTTAATACCTAGGTTATATCTTATTATATTAAATAATAATATTTTAATAATATACTACTATTTGGTACAACTTGATCTTGTGTGTAATGAAAGCTATCGAGAAAAGTTTATCTTGTGTGTAACACAAGATAACTAAGTGCTACTTTTGTTACAAGCTAAATAATATATTAAATTTATTTAAAGGGAAAAATATTGTAAATTTGTGGGGGTGTTACATCTATGATACTGATAGAGAGTCTTTCATATTTTTTTGTGAGAGTAACCCTTGAATAGGTCGAAGGCATGTTATATCTTATTCTTTATAGATGAGTTGATTTTTAGTTAATCTAAGGTTTGTCCATTATTACTTACAAGGACTATGGAAGAGTACTGTGATGTCTTTCCTAAGGATATTTTTTCAATACCCCCTTGATGGAAGATTTATTTTCAGATAGAGCTATATTTAGGAACTTATCTAAAATCGATGTCTCCATATATGATGGAGACTTATTAGTTTTTCTTTCTACCTATTTAGATAGATGCTATTTTCATCATGTTTTTTTAGTTGAGTGTGTCTGCTTGGGTTGCTTTGGTCTTGTCCATAATGTATGTAGATAGTGTTTTGAACCAATGTATCAATTATTATTTTTTGAATCAAGTGATACTGAAGAATATATATCCTCTTATATGGATTAAAGATTTATTAAATCAGATAAAGGTGTAGTTGGTTATCAAAAATTGAATTTTGATCTGGATATCAACATATGCTGGTAAAGGATGAGGATATAATAAAGACTATATTCTGATATCATTATGGGCTTTATATGTTAGTTTTGATGCTATTAGATATGAATACCTCCCTATATATAATCATGGTATTGATAAATGTATTTTTTTGATATTTTATGGATCGATTCTTGGTGTTTTTCATCAATTTCATCCTCATGTACCCTTCAACTGAGGAGGATCACATAGAGCTTTTGTAGGTAATTTTGGGATTTCTTCATTTTCAATGGTTGTTTGAGAAGCTATAGAATTTTGAATTCTTAGCTCATGAATTTTTTTCATAGGGAATTTCATGTACCAATATAGAGTATTCATGGATCCTTTAACAATCAGGGTATTTTTTTCTTAGACAACGATCAGGAATGTTAGAAAGCATCAATGTTTCCTCGGTATTGTAGGGAATTATAAAAGGTTCATACCAGACTTTACCCAAATTATGACACCTATGAAAGACATATCCCAAAATGATCAGGTGTTATTATGAATTAACTAGTGTTATGTATTTATATGATACCTATAGCATAATTTGTTCAGCACTCTAGTTCATTATTTTCAACAAGAGGGAGTTCAATTTGAGGTATAATTTGAGATTTACATATTGTTTTAGGTAGTGTCTTGAGGTAGTATAGAGTAGGTGTTACTTATGGGTCTCGGTGGTTACAACCCCATAAACATAAATATTACACCATTTGTCTCAAGTTATAGACATTTTTCCCTTAAAATTATGCTAACACTACCTTATTCGTGAATGCTTTATAGTTTTCACCGATCACAAGTATTAGAGGTATTTATTCTTCAAGCATAACCTAAACTTACTATAATGAGGGTTGATGAAATTAATACAAGATTATGAAATTGATATTTTCTATACTCTAAGTAATTCTATGGTTATGGATGATGTGGTAATAAAGAAGCCAATAAGTGATAATATGCATGAATCTAGAGATTATTGGAAAGTAATGGAAGTGATATTCTCTATGCATATTGATATGGGATAGGTTTGTGGTAGAGGATTCCTTTTTATATGATGTTTCAGTCATATATAGTATAGAATGTGTAGGATTCTCAGCTAGGGGATTATTAGGTGGAGTCCCAGAGATACCGAGTTGTCTATGGTGATGCCCCTAAAGGATGGTTTGAGGATAGTCAGTAATGGGTGTTGTTCTAGGGGAGGTTTTTCATTCCTTATATAGTGTGTGATACGTTCCTATGTGAGTTACATAGATCACCCTGGGTGATACACCATGGTTGAAAAAAATATGTATTGTTATCTTGGAGTTCAATTTTGGTGGCATGGGATGAAACATTTAGTTGCTAAGTTCTATGTCTAGATGTTTTGTCTTCTAAAAATTGAATGTTGAACGTCATTTTTTGGTGGTTTTATCTAACCATTATATGTTCCTCAATAGATGTGGGAGGAAATTCGGATGGTCTTCTTCACCGGTTTATCTTGATTTTAGTGTCTTTTTGATGTTATATTGGTGGTAGTGGGCCATTTGAAAAAGACAACTTAATTATTAGAAATCAAGGAGTCGATGCCAATTGAGTTTTTATTGAGGCAGTGTTAATAGAAGGTGGTGATACACCATGGATTCCTGAGGATGATCATTTTTTATCATGATTCTCACTTACCTATGGGGTGTGAAGAGGTCTTCAATATAATTTTAGCCATCATTTTTTCCGTAGTACTTATTTTTCATGAATAGATAGATGGTCAGACATAATAGACTATCTGGACTCATGAAGACATGTTGTACACTTTTGTCCAAGATTATGGAGGTTCGTGGGTGAGGCACCTACCATTGGTAGAGTTTTATAAAAAAAATAGTTTCAATTCCACCAAGGTTATGGCACTATTTTAAACATTGTACTACCAACCTTTCCATTCTCTATTGTGATGGACTCGGGTTAGAGAGTCACCAATTCCTGGGCCAAAACTTGTTCATTGCAGAATAGAGATGGTTCAGGTGATTCGCAAGATGATGAACATAATGAAAGATCAACAGAAGTCCAATGTTGACCATGATAGAAGACCTTGATAGTTTGATGTTCGAAATTATGTGTTCTTAAATATGACTCATCAACATGGGATGTAAAGTTTTGTACATGTGACACTACTTGGAAATTGAGCTATAACCATGCTTATAAATCCATGGATTAAAAAATCCATGGTTGCACCCCCAAAATTAGCCATGGTTTCGTGGTTGAATACCCCGACCCATTCATTTCTTCTTCCTTCTGCTCGATCCATCCTCCACAAAACTCCTCAACAGCCCGACGCCCTCCCTGACGCGTCCTCTCCGCTACCCTCCTCATCCATAGAAGTTGCTCCGAGTGGCCTCCCCACCTCCTCTTTTCCTTCATGACACCTCCCCGATGCCTCCTCACCAACAGACCTCAATACCCACAACACCTCCTCGCCGCGACCCTCCTCCCCATGATCCTCCTCCTTTTGCAAAGCTGCTCCGAGCGGCCTCCCCACCTCCTCCCTTCCTTCCCGACGGCTCTCCCCCACAACCCTCAACACCCCAGACGCCGAGGTCAACACCCCCCATGCCCTATCATCAAGGTATTTGAAAATTTCTTTGATTTCTTCTGTTCTTTCTTGAATATGAAAATAATACTGTATGTGGATGAATCTATGGTAAATGGTCTTGTTCTTTTTCAATTAATGACACAATGGTCCTATTTATTTGTTAAAGGATGTTTCCCATTTTGGTTTCATTCTTTATTCAACATGTTTTGGTGCATTGGTAGATAATGATAGAGGGAATTTAGAATAAATTTCATACATTATCTTGTTGTGAGATGGGATTTTGGATGATTTTATATATGGAGTAACCATTTTGGATCCTTTTAATCCTTATAGGTTCTCACAATAATTTGTTTATTTAAAACAGGTTACATATTTACCTCTAATCAATATTTAGAGATAATATAACCCATTTTTCCTTTATGAAATGTGGCCGATGATGATGCATGAGGATTCTGACATATAAATTTCATTACATCTTGAGAATGGTCCAAATAACAGGCCAAAGAAATCCTCCTCGATTGGGGTAATTAAAACACAAGCACACACACACTCTTAGGTACATTAGTGGATCAAGCCTCATCCCTCCAAATTAGCATTTTCAATCCATCTGGAACTATTTATAAGAATTTGATATGTCTCGAAGGCTTAGATTATGTCTTACCAAAGGCCCATAGATGAGATTTCCTGAATTCCTTGTGGCACAAAGGCCATAATTTATAGATTTCTCGGCTTAAGCTATCATGGTGGTCAAATGATGTGCCCCTTCCCATGAAACTAGGGACTAAATCGAGTAGCCCCTAGTGGGCCTGTCAGGTACCTGCATTGCCCTCACCAATGACCCCTTCCTATTCCTCATGCATGCCACACCCCATGAATTCCCACGCTCTCCCTGCGCTCACCATGCTCACCCATTCCCTCGATTGATGGCTTTCCCTTTGGAGTGCGACATCAGTCCAGAGGAGGATTTCAATAGAGATTTTGAGGAAGGTTGGTGTTGGACATGGCGTGATTCAAGTGCCTTTGGGTTTGGATGAATATAGTCCAGTGAATCATGATGTGAAGGATCCCTGTAATGTGAATGTTCGAGATGATTTGAAGGATAACCATCTATCTTAAGCTTGGATAGATGTTTTTTAACCTTATAGCTAGTTCTGATTCATAAAATAAAAGAATTATGATAAAAAGTACTTTATATTTTATTGAGCTAAATGTTAAAATTATTGATGAGCTTTTAGAAGAATACAACATCTAATTCATGGATATTTAATGTTGTAGCAGAATAATAACCCATGGAAAATTGAAGATATCCTAAAGTTGTTCCATCAGATTTGGGGCTTCAGTGAATGGCGCATGGTGTCGATTGGTATTGGAGTTTTTCCTCTTCTCCCCATAGGATGAATTAAAATCAAGAACACGGGGCTTCAGTTTTGTCTCCCTCAAACCTGGAATCTTGAGGTTTCAATATTGGGATCCTCTCTTTGATCTAGCTTCGGTTAAGAATTTAATTATTCAAACTCGGATTCTCTTTCAGGGCTTAAGTTGGTTTTTTTGGAATTCTCAAATCCTTTGGGGTAGTGAACCAGTTGTGGGAATTCCTATCAAATTCAATGGGGAGACTAAGCATGCTTGATATGGTAATTTTGTAAGATTTTTTGTTGAGGTTGATTTATGTTTGCCTCTCATTGAAACTATTTTCCTTGTTTTTAATGTTTATAAGCTTGAATTATCATCTGAGTTTGAAAGGATACCTTAATTCTTTAGTAAGTGTAACTGCATTGGGCACAATAGTGAGAAGTGTTGTAGAAATATTAGATTTTTCAATTACAAGGAGAATGGTCATCTGATTGATCAATGTAATTTTAAACTACCTGTGAATGATTTTGCTACCAAGGATGGGGAAATCCTAGATAAGGAGCTTAAAATTCATTTTGTTGGGAATGTTATGGGGGGAGACAAACATGGTAAAGGTTTTGGAATCTCCTTTCCTACTACGGTGGTTGTTAATCAACCAATGCAAATTTTTATGGATAAGGAAACTACAGTTAAATCAGTTGAGGTAGGTTGGGAGGATCGAATTTCAAAAATCAAATCATGTAATGATACTACCCAAGATGTTGGAGAGCTTAGGACTCAAGATCCATGGTTCTCAAATAATGAATCTAAGGTGGATACAGCGAATCTCCAATAGGAAGATTTTATGAATTCTAGAGATAGTAAAGGTAATAAGAACACTGCTATGGTTGGTGTTTATTCCTCAGTACAAAGGGAACAGAAGAAAAATTTTGTTTCAATTAGAGGTATAGATGAATCTGCTTCCCTGATGGATACAGAATAGGTTCATGATTCAATATGTGCTCACTGGGAATTGAGCTAGATACAGGGAATGTTCCCAATGAGGTAGAGGAACCTAGTCTTGGAAACATTTATGTACTAACACTGGTGGATGGTAAGAAAATAGGTAAGTGGGTGAAGCAGTCAACCTTGACTAGTGCAGAAACTTTTATTTTGGATGGTGTTCAGGAATCTGCTTCTAAAAGGAAATATAAATCCACTTCTTTTTTGAGTGATATGCTGGATATAAGGAAAAAGAAAGTGAGTCATGAAACTTTGGCTACTCTAATTGATGAGGCTAATCTAAGAAATGGTAAAGGGTTTGGTGGTAACCCTCAGTTAGAGATGAAACCAGTGGGAGGTAATTTCTTCTCTATGTTAGATTCATAATTGTTTTTTACAACAGGGAAAGCTATCTGGTGGACACTAAAAAAACATGAGAGAAGGTTATAAGTAACTTCAAGTTTTCTTCTAAATATATTTTTCATGTTGCTATACAAGAGAAAGTTGTGCTAGGCACCGACCCATCTTTTGCTTCAAAACATGATGTAAAAGAAATAGTGAGTTTCAACACTACTAAAAATGTGGAAAGTTAGGACTTGGTACCAGGGGTAGACTCACTGAGTATACCCAATAAAATTCTCAAGGAGGCTCAAAAAGAGAAGGTAAAGGTCGGAATCATTTTAATGCCAGCTAATAAAATCTCTTTTCTTGTTGTACAGGAATGGGATGAGAAGGATATAAATCCTTAAGATATGTAGGAACATGGTGGGAAGGACTTGAGCATGCCTCTTGTGGTCGATTCTAGGGAGGAATAAGGAAATCCATGGAAAACTTCCAAATCATGGAGCAGGGGGTAAGGGGCAGGTCTGCATGTCTGCAGGGCAGGGGGCAGGGGGCAGGGGGTAGGGGAAAGGGGGCAGGGGCAGGGGTAGGGGGGAGGGTGGAGGGGGTAGGGGGTAGGGGCAGGGGGCATGGTGGAGGGGGGCAGGGGGAAGGGGGGGTCTGAAGGGTAGGGGGAGTTCTGCAGGGTAGGGAGAGGGGGAGGGGGTGGGAGGAGGGGGCAGGGTGGAGTGGGGAGGTCTGCAGGGGGTATGCGGGGCAGGGGGGAGGGGTGGGGCAGCGGGGAAAGGGGGGTGTAGTTAGTTTCAATATGTTTTTTTAATCTTAGATAAGGTTGAATAACCATTACAATCCACCTCTAACTCCCCCATTTCTTCATGATTAGGTTTCTCCAAATATACCCTCCTATTTACAACATGTTGCTTTCACTAAATCATGGCTTGAATGAGTTTTAGAATAAATGTTAAATATAATTAAATGAATTGTGTGATAAAGAAATTCCATGATTTTATAATAAAACCCCTCCAATGGAGGTGTTCTATCTTCTAAACCAAAGATTAGTGATAGTTATTTGTATCATGTTTAGATTTGGTTTGAGTGTTTCATATGCCTCTTGTTGGTGTTTTTTTTGTGGCTAGTTAGTTTTTGTTTTCTTTGAATAATATAAATTTTCTTATCATTCTCGTTTCACTCAAATGACGTTGCTCGAGTAAGAATATGCCTTGACCATAACACTTTCCTTTTCACGCTTTGAATATTATAAATAAAATATCCATGTTTAGGAAAGTGAATGAATTTGTAAATGGTTTTTTAGGGTGTATGGTTATTTTCCATCATTTTGTTTTCCTTTAGACGTTGTGTCATTTTTCCACTCACTACAACCTTCTATGGAGATCCCTTGTTATAAAATTTTAAATATTTTATCTGTTCTGTCATCTGTCGGCGGGGAAATGGTCGGAATGTTTCCCTGACTGCCGTGATTTGGTCCTGCTCCAGCCACATCCAGCCCACACCAACCCCCTTCCACCTTCATTTAAGCCATCTTCCACCAGCATTCCAGCCCGTAATAGGCCCCCTACCACCTTCGAATTAGCCCGCACCATCCCCCCAGCACCTGCAACCTGCCCCCTTCCACCAGCATTCCAGCCTCCTCTTGCTCCCTTCGCTCTTGTCTGGAAGATGCTGCCATGCGGATGTCGCTGGACTGGGCCAACATGCTGATGTCATGCCACAGTCACGTCGCAGTCACGATGCGGTCATGCCGCTGTAATGCCATGATTTTTCCCTGATCTAGCCACATCCACCCCACACCAACCCCCTTCAACCTTCATTTCATCCAACTGCCACCAGAATTCCATCCTGCAACATCCCCCCTGCCACCTTCGAATCATCCCACACCATCCCCCCAGGTCCTAAAAATAGCCCCCTTCCACTAGCATTCCAGCCTCCTCTTGCTCCCTTATCTCCTGGCCAGAATATGCTGCTCTGCGGATTTCGTTGGACCGGGACAACATGTCGCGGTCATGCCACGGTCACTCCGTGGTCACGCCATGGTAATTCCAGGATTTGGCCCTACTCCGGCCACATCCAACCCACACCAGCCCCCTTCCACCTTCATTTCATCTCGTTTCCACCAGCATTCCGTCCTGCAACAGCCCCCCAGCCACCTTCAAATCAACTTGCACCATCCCCCCAACACCTGCAACCAGCCCCCTTCCACCAGCATTCCAGCCTCCTCCTGCTCCCTTCACTCCTAACTAGAAGATGCTACCCCGCAGATGTCGCTGGACCAGGCCAACATGTCACGGTCACGCTGTGGTCATGCCACGGTCATGCTGTGGTCACGCCACGGTCACGCTACGATCACCCCGCAGTCACACCTTGATTTGGCCCTGCTCTAGCAACATCTAACCCACACCATCCCCCTTACTGGAAACAATGACCTCCTAGTCCAAGAATTAGATTGTGGGGAATATTATTCCATGTTTATAAAATTATTATAGTGGTTGTTCATGTTGAAAAATAATCCAATATGTAATCTATACTACTTTGAAAATCCTTGTGAAAAGTATCCCTTACAGTAGCCTTCTGAATCATTTGCAGTAACCAATGAATTCCCATCAAGAACCCTCTTATCCTGAGGAAGAGGCCCCAACCTTTCTTGGTAGGCCTTTTTATCCTTTAGGAATCTTTGAACCAGTGTGTAAGAATCCTCCACATTAGTTGTTGTAGTTGTCACTAGACTAGCTTAACTCTTTCTACCACTGGCAGAAAAACAATGCTCACAGCCAATCCGAGTATCTGCAGAGGAAATACATTGTTGTCTCATAGAAACTCTACCAGCCTCCATTAAATATTCCATGGCAGTTCCAACATCAATCACTTCTATTTCTATGGGTTCTACTTCAAAAAAATCAAAATACTCATCTATTGTCGCTAATTTTTACTTCATCGTGATTTGTTCTGATAGAACATTCAAACACTTTTTCCCTTAGTTAGTGGTTCCATTAGAACATGAACATGCTTCCCATCCTCAATATTCCTTTCATGCTTATCCTATGAAGAAATCATATCATAATGTACCACTTCAGTCCATTCAAGATAGGATTCAAACTTCTCCTCAATCTCTTCATTGTTTATCCCTTTTTGTCTGGACTAAAAAGTCCTCAAGATTTCTACCTCTCTATTCAATTCCATTTGATCCACTTCCATGAAAAAATAAAAATAAGATATTACCTCTTCATGGCATACTATCTTTGTTACAATTTGCTGCTCCTTGGCATTGCGTCTACTAAATGTATATGCAGAGACTTTGTCACCTCAATTTCCAGAATCTAAGCAATGAGACTCTTGTATCTCTTGCTCTCATGCTTCTGCTCACAAGAACTAAAGCTATTTTTTTATAGTTGTTATTAGTTCTTGAATCACGATAATATGAGTTTGAATAAGTCGCACCTCTGTAGAAAATTCAAATTCCATCATAAACAACAATCAAGATAAAAAATCTCATGAACTTCCTCCAGCTTCTGCAGCGTGTCTTAAAAAATGGTCACAACTTCTCAATGTTTGTGCCTCTATCAGAGTTGAGTTTTTAGTAGAATGTTTTCCAAAAGTTTTGTCCAAGATAAAAATAGTTGGTAGAGAGGGAAATAAACTATAAGTAATTCATCTATTTCATCTTTTTTTTAATCAAAAATGCCTCCATGAAAGAGTCATGCATACCTTCTGATCACAGTCATGCCTAACAGAAACTAGTCGCATAAACCATTTCTTCAGTGTGAGATGAATATTCACATTTCCCCACCAGTTTTTATTTTCCAAATCCTTACTCTCTCTCCAGCTATCGAAAATCTTGTATCAGCTTCCCTCCTAGAGTTATTTCCCCATTGGAGTATTCAAAAGTTAGGTAACAAACCTAACAACAATGAGAGTAGTTGAAAATAGGTATAAAAACATTGAACAAATAGACATGTCTAACTTGAGATTTCTAGGATGAGAATAAATGGAGATATATAAGGAGGGAGGAGAAGAATCTCAAGGAAGAAGACCACCTCTCTGAGAGATAAGGTCAGCACCTCCCAAGGCCCCTACCTGTCAACATCAAATAGCTGAACCAATCCAATTAATTTGTACCCCCTTCCCACCATTCTCTCCCCTATTCAATATCTGAAACAAATGCTAACAACCCATCCAAAAACTCCATAACTACTATAGTTGTCCAAAATATAAAAGTATCAAGATAGACAACATCACCCCTAATTATTCAGTACTTCCCATACACTCCTCATCCAGCCCCACAACAAACTAACCCCCATATATCACTAACATTTTGTAGCCATTAAAAACTCATATTATCCTCTAGGTGGACTATGAATAGCTTTGATCGATTTCTTAAGTAATGGAATGACGACCTATTGTCAAGAAATGTAACAAAAACCCCTAGAGGCGGCTTTTGGGGCAGCCTAAGCGTTAATGTAACTTTTTCCAGTCTTTTCCTTAGAGCATAAGTCTTTTAAAGCTCACTGACCTTACTTTGTTGGCCCATTTTTAGTATCCCATCACAAATAAACCAAACACATGGAAAGACCAGTTTAAATAATAGAGCTTCATGCCCCTGAATAAGAACTTAAAACGGCTCCTCTTGTACCAAAAACATATGCTGATAATCAATATATTTCTCTTCATACCAAATTTTGGAAGCTTTAATCATAAAAATAGTCACCGGTGGGTCTTAGCGTGCTTGTTCAGAAGCAGAAACAACCATAGAAAAATAAGATTTTATTCACCAAAAATTCTAAATTATTCTCAACCAGAAGGATGTAAACTTACAAAAACCTCCAGAAGGTATAAAAAATCATTTACTCTATCCAAACGGCTCTAAGTAAGTGAATTATTCCCTTTTAGTAGGCTTCAAAACTGTTGTATAAAAAAATAATTTAATCATAAGCACGGTCACGCCACGATCACGCCGTGGTCATGCCGTGATCACACCGCGGTCACGTCGCAGTCACGCCGTGATTTGGCCCTATCCAGGATGACACCACGCGGTGGTTCGTAGTGATAATATTCCATGAGTCTTGTGATCAATGTTCCGACTGACTAATCACAATTTATGTTAGCGGGACGATGATCATAATGTTTCCCCACCTCCTCCCACTCCCTTTGCTCCTGGATGGAGGATTCTACCCTGCGGCTGTCCCTGGACTGGGAAAACAAGCCGCGGTCATGTCGTGGTCACGCCGCGGTCATGCCGTGGTCACACCACGGTAATGCCGTGATTTGTCCCTGCTCAAGGACGACACCCCGCATATAAGTGCACTATGCAAGAAGTTTGTACTTATGCACTGTATAAGTTCACTATGCAAGAAATACTAGGTGATTAATATGGGAGGGATTCCCTTGTCCTTATTTCATAGAATATGAGAGAAGGTTAAGGAACTAGACATCATCAAAGGATAAGAAAATTTATCCCCTCACTATCTAAAATGAGGAGGTTTATAGCATTTCCAATAAGGTTGTGGTCCTTATTAACAAAATATTTTATAATTAACAACACTCCAAGGATCCAACCTATTAGATATTATAAATTTAGGACCTTAATTACTATTATAATGTATAATATAGAGGACATTCTAGTGTTCCCTATGGTCTGACTACACATATCTAGAGGATTCAGGGAAGGCCTCGTCTTCATCTCTTTTGGGTGAGGTGTCTAAGGGAAGAGGTGACCAACCATTGGTGACATGAAAATGCATCCGAAATGATGGTACACCTAGGTGGGGAATATGTGGATAGAAGGGTCTCCTGTAGGGTAGACTTGGGTAAACTGTGTGATGGAGTAGTTTGGGTCTTTTTTTGGGATTTATTGGGTGATCGATTTTAATATTTTTTGTTCTTAACTTCCCAATTACTTGAGGTATTCTATTTTTAATGTAGTCATAATCATATGGAAATGGGATTGTAAAACAAAACCCTCATTTTTTTATCAGATTGGAAGAAGATGGTCTAGTCTTTATGTAATGAAATACAGACGTTGAAATATTCTTTTTTTTGGTCTCTAGATTCCCATTTACATTCTTGATTGGTCTTGAAGAAAATAAAATCTTGAGTACCTTGTAAGGGATGAATGGGAAGGTTGGGCCTCAAAATTATGTCGCGCTGGTGTCTTTAATTGGTGGTTCATGCAGTTAGTCCATGAAGTTTAGGCTCACATGCCACCAGTGTAGGTGTTCGTGCATTTATAAATAGCATCGATCGCTTGAAGTCTCTTCTTATCACCTTATCACAGTTTTAGCCACCCTCCAGCTATCCCAGTTCTTTTTTTATACACAGATGTTTCATCATTCAAGTTTTCTATGAATGATTCTTGCTAATGATTTTCTCACAAACACATGGTATTCCCTTATCTTCACACTAGACAATCGAGAGAACCAGAAACCTAAAATAGTAATCCAAAGCAAAGAAAAAACACCAGAAAGCGAACCCCTATGAACCCAAAACATGTTACCAACCATAGTATAAATCACAAACCAACCATCACCTTGCACCATGTAAGTGTATCCTGTACTACACCATATGGAGAAATCCAAACAGCAACACCCCCAGTTGAAACCCCTCTTCAAAGGTCCTATAATTCCAAACAGCAACACGAAACTCACAACCTCACCTCCTAAATCCTCCACAAGAAACCTATAACCTCACTATGAGAATATATGTAAGTTTCTATTGGATAAACCTATCATCTCCCAACTTCAACCTTAAGAAGTATCCAAAGTAGGGGGGCTACTCTCCAGTGGGGTCCAGTAGGGGGCAGCTATTCAGGGGGGTCCAAAAGGGGGGGGGGGCAGTTGTTCAGGGGGGTCCAGTATGGGGTAGCTTTTCAAGGAGGTCCTAAAGGGCGGTTTTGTTCGAGGGGGTTGTAGTCTAGGGGGTCGAGGGGGCTGTTGTCCAGCAGGGGTGGTTCTATCTAGGGGGGCTACTGTCCAGGGGGGCTACTGTCCAGGGGGGGTTGTTGTCCAACAGGAGGGGTTCTTTCCAGGGGGGGCTTCTGTCCAGGGGGGTTGTAGGTTTCTATCCAGGGGGGGTATTGTCCAGGGGGTCCGGGGGGGCTGTTGTCCAGGGGGGTCCAGCAGGGGGGGTTCTATCCAGGGGGGTTGCTGCCCAGGGGGGGCTGCTGTCCGGTTGGATGCGGTGTGAACAAGAAATGATATGGGTATGAGGAAACCATGAGGAATTTCTTATGGGTGTGGTGTTTCTTGATGATTCCCTTGTGGGTGAGGTGATGATCGTGGATGGGTTAGTTTTCAAACTCACCAGATGAGTTTTCCTATCTAGATTGGATCATGATTTGATTGACGTGATCTAGGGGACCATGGGTGCCCCATGTTTTATTATCCCTAAGAGGGTCAGTGCTGAATTAATCATTGGTGTCTTTGGGTGTTACCTTAGAACCTCATGTTTGGAAATGTGAGCCTATTGTTGGTATTTTGGTAATTTTTTGTTCACGAATTTGATGTAACAGTGTTTTATACCTTCTGCCAAAGATGGTTGAGGTATTTCCTTGCTCAGGTACTAAAAATAGGATGATAACTTTGGGATATTACTTGATCTAGATTTGACCCTAAGATTGATATGATGTTCTATTTTATTGTCCTACTGGTTGTGTTAGACAAGTCCTAGGGAGCTAATGGGTGATCTGAATTAGTACACCCCTGGTTTAGAGTTACAAAATGGCTATAGGGTTAGTGGGAATGGATTTTTAGAACTCACGTCGAGCACTCCCATCATGAAATCTTCTTCTCCTCCATATATTTGAAGTTTCAAACTTATCCACTTGTGAGAGAAGGATAGAATCACATGATATTCTTGGAAAACAGACTTGAGATATTCAACTATAAGTTTATGAGGAAAAAACCTTTAGAGAATCAAAGTGTTTATAAACAAGTAATCAATGTAGTACATAAATCATTGAGTATGTGATGTCAATATAAAAATTAATATTGGGGTTGTTCAACATAACCTTAATGACTAATTAGAATTAGTTTGTCCAGATTTTGAGATTCCATACAGTTTTTCATTATTGAAAATGTTAATTTATGCTTTTCATCCCTTGAGGGATGGCCTCACTTTCTTCATCAGGGAGAATATAACTTCAATTGTATTCCAGCAAGGATACTTCATTCTTGTTATACCCAAATAATTCAACAGTCATCCATCTCCCCAAATGTTTTCGTTAATTCCCTATTGTAAAGTATACATAAAATGAATAGGAATAAATAGCCGATACCTTTCCAGTAGTTTTTTCAGGCTGGGAATTTTTTTTTACTTAGAGTATTCCTACTTCTATTACAACTACTTCTATTCTTCTCAGGTCTACTCCCCATTTTTCATCCCAGTTCTAGTGAAATGACATGTTGTACCAGTACTCAAAATATTTATACCGAAAACTTCTACAAAAATATTAATATCCCATGAAACATAATCTTCCTTTATATTGATGATTTTTTTTATAAAATTTTTCTTGTTTTCCAGGAATCCTCCAGCCTTTATTTTCCCATTTCCTTGGGGTTTTCCCATTATCAGGTCATCCATAAGAGGAAAATTTTTACACCATTCATCATCCTAAAAATATTCAAATTATGTTTCATAATCCTTATAATGAAAGGAAACGGATTTATTATCACGTGATAATTTAGAAAAATGTTGTACCTTTTTCATGGGGTTGGTTTTCTCATCATCCATAGATGGTTCAACTTGAATATAGACTGCATTTTCATAGACTTATATCATATTCTTTAAGGTGTTTCCATATTTAAGATACCTAGATTGTGCCTCATTAAGTTCCTTATATTTAGAAACCATTTTTTATTAAGAGATTATAGTATCATGTCTTATTATACACATTTATAAATCCCATTTTTTCTTGTCAGACTATGTATACATTTCAGGCTAGTCACTCATGAGGATAACCATGAAGGCCAAAAGTTGCCTCACTGCATATTAACTTGGTTAATTATGGTTCTAATTCATCCTTTTATTCCTATTTTCATAGAATCTACATGTAAATAAAGTCAATATGGATAAATAAAGAATCAGGAATATGCATGGGGGGACTAATAGGGGGATGAAAGTGGGGGAATGGAGGGGGGAATGGGTAGGGGTGGCAGGGGGTTGGGTGGAGGGGATGGTAGGGGTGGGGGAAGGCAGGGGAGGGGGAAATGGGCATGGGGGGACTAACAGGGGGTGCAGGGTGCAGGCAGTGCAGGGTGCAGGCAGTGGAGGGTGCAGTGCAGGCAGTGGAGTGCAGGCAGTGCAGGCAGTGCAGGCAGTGTAGGGTGCAATGCAGGGTGCAGTGCGGGGTGTAGTGCAGGGTGCAGTATAGGGTGTTGTGCAGGGTGTTGTGCAGGGTGTTTTTTAGAGTGTTGGATATTGCATGATTTAGTTTTCGTTCATGTAGTTTTCTAATGTTCATGTGTTCCAACTATGAGGTACATAATATCATGTACTTTGAGAAGGTTTAACTTATGGATGATGTGTTAGTCTCTTAACATATGGATTATGGAAACTCATGTATGATTAACCAGGTGTAGGGTGTCGTGGAGTACAGGGTGAAAGCTATGTAGTTCACTATTGGATTCAGGTAATATTTCTTCCATTTTTATTCTTTGACTCAATTTTAATTATGGTTTTTGTGGTTTTTGGGTTCCCTATCTTTTTGCAGTGCATTTTGAATATTGTTGAGGAAATTGAAGCACCACATGACTAGGATATCCTCTCAACCTATGGGGATGAGGCCTTCTAAAATTTCATCACAAGGCTCGGCTCCTTGGTTCAGTTTGGGTCAGGTTAATTTTGCTAGGTTATTTTTTATTGGGTTCATTTTTTTTGGTTTATGTCAATTGTAACAGGTTCATTTTGTTCGATTTGGGACTATTCAGTTCAATTAAATTAATTTTAGATTCAACCAGGTATGTTTCATTAGTTTCATTTTTTTCTTTCTCAATTACGCTTTATTGAGGTCAGTTTTTATTGGTTTGAGTTAGTTTAGTTACATTATTTTCGGTTTGGTAAAGTTTCATCTTTCTCAAAACCATTTAGTTTGGTTCCACACTACTCAATTTGGCTTGATGATGTTTGATTTAGTTCTAATCGTATTAGCGTGTTTTTTATTAGTGTAGTTCATTTGACTGGAAATTTTTGTATCATATCCATATTAGCTTGTTTTTTGTTTTCGCAATTCAATTGACTGGTGTGTTGGGTAGGTTGGGGGGGTCTAGGGGGGGTTGTCCAGGGGGATCTGTTGAGGAGGGGGTGTGTAGGAATGGGGGTAGTGGGGGTGTGTAGTGAGGAGGGGGCAGGGGGTGGGGTGCAAGGTGCAGGGGGTGTGGCAGGGGAGGTGTGCAGGAGCAGGGGGTGGGGGTGCTGGTGCAGGATGGGGAGGGGGGAGGGGTGTGCAGTGAGAAGGGGGCAGGGGGTGCAAGGTGTAGGGGGTGGGGTGTAAGGTGTAGGAGGTGGGGTGTATGGTGCAGGGGGTGGGGCAGGGAAGGTGTGCAGGAGCAGGGGTGGGGTGCTGTTGTAGGGTGGGGAGGGGGGTTGTCTAGGGGGAGGGGTGTGTAGTGAGGAGGGGGAAGGGGTGGGGTGCAAGGTGCAGGGAGGTGGGGCAGGGGAGGTGTGTAGGAGTAGGGGGTTGGGGTGCTGGTGCAGGGTGCGGGATTTGTGGGTGGGGGAGGGGGGGAGTTGTTAGTGTCCTCCAAAAAGCGAGCACGGTTCACCGTGCTGGTTTTTTTTATACATTGGAAAGGCCTATAGCCACGGTTCTATGAACTGTGGTCTTTATTGGCATGGCTATAGGTCTATAGCTACTGTTGGAGGCGTGGATTTAGGGATATAGCCACGGTTCGAACTTTGCCTATAGGTATATAGCCATGGTTTCAAAACGTGGCTGTAGGCTCCGACCTATAGCCACACCAATACCAGCCACAGTTCATGAATCCGTGGCTATAACCTATATCAATGGTTTTTGAGCCTATAGCCACAGTTTATAACCATGGCTATAGCCTAAATTTCTAGTATTTTGAATAAGATTTATCCTCAAATTTTTGGACATTTTGAGGTGTTATCTCATGTTGGAGTCATTGCATATTAGATAGCACATACCCTTTAGATGACCTGGATTCATGATTTCTTTTACATGTCAAATTTCATAATTATTATCACATCATTGATTAGGGAGAGATCAATGTTGATTATGATGTGACCCATAACGAGTGGCCTATGAAGATATAATACTTCTAGGATATGGTATTATATAGTAATATGATTACCTTAGATTGTATCCTCTAGAGAAATGGTGCTATAAAGGAGAGTACATGGTAATGTGTCTCACAAATATTCACATAGTATACTACGTTATTTGGTGTTTGATCCTATTTTTTAACATTGTTTGGATAATATTAAATTTCATCTAGTTATGATACATATCCTTAGTCCTTGATATGTTTTTATAAACTTACTTTGATTTGAGAGGTATCACCCTAGAGATTATTATGTGGTTTCACACCTTGAGTCACTAAGTGAGATGTTTTTTCTCTTGTGAAGGTTAGATTAATGATAGGTATCTCATGGGGTGGTTTTTTGGGTGACCCTTTTCATTTAATTCTCTCTGGTTTTGGTTTTAATTCTCCATGGAATGAATTTTTTTAGAGGTGTCTAATTTAAGGTACTAGAACCATGTACCTAATTCCTTTGTGTGTTTTAAGTGTTGGATGTTCCATGAGGAGGCTCAATGGTAGAAGGAGGTGAGTGAAGATGAAATTATTGCTGCAAAAAAGGATTTCAGTATGGGGGGTATATACTACATCATGGAGTCTAGTCAAGAGATGAGGTTGCAGCATGGATTAAACGTTGCGGCATATAAGCTCAAGGGGGGGTTCTGGATACTCTACCAGTATCGGTACCCCAATAGTGTTGAGGGAAAGCTTCATCATGGAATATAGGGAGGTATATTTTGGTGGTTCCACCTTTTTTGAGGTTTCTATGTTGTGGAGATGAGTTGTGGTGTATCCTACTTCATGGTGATTGAAATTATATAATGTAGTGGTTTTGGATGTATCATGGCCCTTTTCCAAATTTATAGGATCTTCATTGTGAAATGCATCATATTTCTCAAACATATATTTAACCATTCATGTTTCGTCATGGTATCTTTTCCGACATCATATCTTTTTCCTATATCAGCACCTTTTCATCATGGTGTAGGTTTTTGTGTCATGGTATTCTAATTTATAGATTTCTTATAAAGATGTGAACCCCCATTGAACTTTCTTTTCTCACAACTTTTTCTCTCAAACCCTGGGTAGGTAGAGGCTCCCCTTTAATGTGTTTTGAATCCCTTTAATTTGGGATTTAACCCCATATTCTTGAGGTAAATCCTTGGGAATCTAAGGTATGTTTTCTATCTTTATCTTATGGATTTTCTTTATTCATCATTGCTTCCTATTGTATTTTATTTACATGATATGTTGGCTGATATCCATTATTATTATGGATTCTTTTTATTTTTGGTGGTTTGTTAATAGTATATATTCTATAGGGACAATTATTTCCTAACAGGAGAGGTGACTATGGATCTATGTTAGATATTTCATGCTTTATCTATTTGGGTAATTGTGTAATTAACCTTATTTGATATGAAAATATATTAAATAAATAATTGGTTTTGGGTTTTAGTGATTATAGTGTTTTCACCGTGTTAATATTTTTCCTCTTTTCTTACTAGATAGTGTGCTATATATGTCTATGGTATGGTTTAACATGTTTATTATTCTTATAAATTTGATAAAGAATGTAAAGTTATTAACGCTTAATGATTAAAAGTAATAATGTTTCATGAGTAATTGGAAACTATTATTCCATATAATTTTATGAAATCAAATTGATTATTGAGGAATGTTTAATTGAAATGGTAATTCCTTATGATTTTATAAATAAAAATGATTTTTTAGGAATTTTTAATTGAAATTTATCTTACTTGTAGTTTGATGAAACTAGAATTTATGCTTCAAATAATGTTTAAATATCTTATAATTTTTGATAGATGATGTTTTAGGTTGCATGTGGTTGTAACATATAATAATTGAATCAGTTTATTCAAGATGGTAATGTATTGGTTGTTTGATAAAAACAATTATTAAGGGATGATAGAGAATGTATTCTTGTGAAGGAAAGATTCATTGGTTTTAGGTCCTAGATTCTCTACTAAATTTTATAATTATTTTTCCTTGTGTGATTGATCAAGATAAAGAGCCTTTGTGATGTGATAAGAGTCTTGGATGGATTTTGGTTTGGTGAGAATGGGGGTATGCCTAGGATTGTGGTGGTATTTCGTGTTATTAATGGCGGGATAGATAGTGATATGTAATGTGGTGTCAAGGATGGCATCGGGACTAATAGAACCGGTTGAACTATGTATTCCCCATTGTTTGTATACTAAAATTTAGGATGTTCTCTAAATAATGAATCTGATTTTTAGGCTGGATGGTTGGGTTTATTTTTTATATATTATTTTCCCCACTTCTTGATATAGCTGGTTATGATTGGTTATGAATAATTTATATTATCTTAGAATTTTTCCTGGAGTACCTAAAAATATGGAACGATAATGAATGTTAAATGTTTTACCTGTTGATTTTGGTGAACTAATGGAATGTTTTAGGATGATAACTTTGGAGGAAATATGGTATTAGTTGGATTATGCCAGAAGTTGATGGAAATTGGTTAATAAATAATTTAAAATAGAAATTCAATAATGTTAATTAATTGTTAATGAATTATTTAATATTCAACTCGATACATGTCTAATTATGGGATATTTATTCCTTATTAGTGGAACTCGAGTGTTCTAGAGAGGATAGTTATATTTGAGGTTAATGCTAGCTAGTTTCCCATAGGTTGATTATGAGAAATATACTTTGTATGTTATTTGATTTAATAAGCTACACAACCCATGTTGATAGATATACTAACACTAGTGGACTCTAGAGGGTATTTTCCAAAACATCCAAGTTAGTGAGGAATGGATGGTTGACTACCCATTCTTTCCCCACTCTCTTCTCCTAGTAGTTTTATGTGTTGGTATGAATTTTCATTACCATTACCATATATATATTTTTTGAGGGTTTTAATAGTTTGTGGTTATTTAACACACATTTATCTTCATATGTAGTATTATAAGGATTATTATAGGTATTTTGTGTATGGTTTTTTATGGTTTGAGGCAATACATGATGTACGGGGTGCGGTGGCTTCAGTAAATTACTCAGTTACTATTTGGATATGTGGATGTTGATGACAAGATGATTTGATACATCAGTTACATGGTATGTTACAGTTTCCCAGGTGTTTTCAAGTATTCTTATATATATTTGGAGAGATATGGATCAGGGCATACGTTGTTGGGGAAGAGTGAAATCCAATTAGGGAAGTAGTAACGAGGTAACTATATTTGATATTATATTGGATATGTTATTATTACTTGTATAGGATACTTATTGAGAGAGTCGTAATGAGGTTGGAAACTTAACATACCTATTTAGGTTATGAGTTTGCTTAACTTATTTATTTACAAGGATTTAGTATGATTTATTTAAATTTTTCATCAGAGGATCGGTGGAGGATCCTACCAAATATACCTATTATTCTTACCTTATATATTTACAAACTAGTTTTCTGGTATGTATACTCTAGTTGGTGATCATTACAGTCATAGTGTTGTCCAATAACTATTTGAGCTTCGAGGTGGCGGTTGAGGCTTTTCTATGGGTACTTATAGTTTTATTTTATTATTGTATTATTTTATTTAAAAATTTCATACATTTATGGAGTTCTATTTACTTTTTTTTGAGTAGGTGTTATTTTTTTTCTTATCTATCATTCCTCATATTCTTTTTAAAATGTAATTCCTCTTAGATATGTTAATGATATACCCTTAGTCCTTCTTTTCAAACCACGGCCTATTGGAGGTGGGATTCAGGCATCATTATCTCTCTTATCTCATTGTTGTCCTGTGAGGGGTACCTTTTGGGAGAGGGGTTCATGAAATCATCCCCCTACTATCTACGAAAAATGAAAATGGGTGGGAATGAAAAAAGATAAAGTATCTTACTAATCTTTCAAATTATCTAGATGACAGGATTGTAATAAATTATTTATTATTATTTTTTAAATGTATTTATTCTCAAATAATCACATTAATATGATGGTTTAATATTTTATTTTAGTATGTCTTAAGGATCTAAGAACACAATGGTCCTTCAACCCTTGTAGTAGGAAGGACATTATTTCAACTATTTTAGGATTGAAAGAACACCCAGACCACATAATCGGATTTAATTTTAGTGTTTGAATTATAAATGTTTATGGGTTTCCTAAAAGTACATCTCAAAAGGATGCATATAGGATAGGAATATATTATTCTAAGTCCCATATTTAATATATATATTATCTGGTAATATAGATAATTAGATCATATGTATAGCATATGTGTGTACTTGTGTTGAGGTAGATCCAGCCTACATATCTTGCTCCTTGATGTCCTGATTCTGAACTATCTATATATAGTGAGATACACATTAAGGATCCCCATTACCATATTATAAGTAAAAAATCATAAATTAACTTTGGTAATATATAAATTATCATCTTATGAAGCCCTGTGAACTAACAATAGTGATAAATGATGTTATTGATCAATATACTCACGTTTCATTTCCTACTGAGGAGGTAAGAATAGTTGGATACAATCCTATAAATTTTTTAATCTAAGAGAATTTCCTTGTTTGATGGTTAACATATAAGTTCTGTATTTTTATATTTTTTATCCACATTTTCTTTAAAATTACATGAAATGATTTAATACATTGACCTTTTCTATGTGTATCTAAAATATAAAGAATCATTACAAATGAAATAAATTTTTCAAGAAACTGGGAATTTAAATACTTCATAGTATTCCCAAAGAATAAAAAAATATCATTGAATTCATTAATATTAGAGTATTATATTCATTTTTGATGACTACTGGCATATATGGGAGGTAATATATGTAAAAAAATTAGAAATATATTATTGATTTCATTTTTGGTGATGATCTCACAATAAATGCATTAAAAACATTTTTCATGTAGGTAAATCTAATTCTTCATTTTAATTTCATTATATGAATTTAGAATATTGATTTTATTTATTACTTGTATGATTAAGAATCTTTAGACTCTTTAAATTCCAAATGAGACCAACTTCCTTTATGGTTTCATGGATCAAGAATATATTTCAATGTATGTGTAATACTTGAGAAATGAAATAATAATTGAATATATATATATATATATATATCTTGAACATTAACTAACATATATGTTCTTTGTTGGTTATTTTTATATCTTGAAGGGTCATAAAACATATATAATTATAAAATATTTTTTAATTATATTACCATTAATACTGGACTTTTCTATTTTGTGAAAAATGGAACTTATGTGTATTCTACCCATATAAGTGGGAAAAATATTGGTTATGCTGTTTACTAGGATAATTGTTTTAAACCTTTAATGATTTAATAGAATAATACATTTTATTTTACTATATTAGTTCTTTAATATTAAATTTTATATCCTACATATGTTTTTTAAATATTAAAATCCAACAGGACTTGGAAGATGTTTCATAGGGTTATCTTATCAAAAAAGGGGAAATAAAATTAATTATGTGCACATACAGATATAAATTTTATATTGTTTAATATAATATTTTTTTCAGATTATTTATTGTGTTTCTTATTTAGGAATTCTTGTTTTAAAACTATAGTTTTATATTTAAAAAGGAATTATTATATGTGATTATTATATTTTATGATTCATTTATGAGATAATAAAGATTGAAACAATGTCAAATCTTCACAAGGTTAGTTTTATTAGGACTCTTAAATTCTTCACCAGTATATTGTATTTATAATGTTATATTATTTTTGTTTCTAATTATTTCTTCTTTATGACAATACTCATATTCTAAAAAAGAACTAAACCATATAAGAGTATTATTTTTATAATATTTTACTGATTTTATTAATTTATAACTGTATATTTAAATTTTTCTTTTATTTTTATTATCTTTGTGAAAGTTGTTTTAGTATAATTTCGAATTATTTTAAAATTTAAATTGGTTATATTTTTTTTATTGGCTATTTTTTTATATGAATAAGGAATTATTATGTAACCTATTTTATAAAAATATGGATTTTTACATCCATGATTAAAATAAGTTTTTTGTAAATCCATTTGGATTTAATTTTTAGAACTACCATCATCCAAATCCATATTCATACTATTTTGGAGAAGGAATTTAACATATCAATTGTAATTAAAACAACTTTGAAATCCATTTTTATGTTAGTTTATGTAACCAACATTAAAATCATATTTACAATGTGGTTCATACTCACAACTATTTGAAACTATCCTTAAATAATAAAAATTGTCATTAAAGGGGTAAATTTATAAAATTGATGTGAATTTTTTCTCCAATAATTGTTTGTGATTCATCTGTTATATGATTAATATATTTTTTATGATGGATGTTATTTTCTGTATTAAATGGATGGTTGTGTGACATTGGGATAAGTCCCTATTTGAGATTTAGAAAATGAATCAGTGAAAACTTATAAAAAATACCATATTATTGAGATAAGTGATTTTTATGAACTTTTTCATGGGTGGTGTCAATTTGGAATATATTTCATTCAATTCATTGGGTGATGGTATAGAAGTGTTGGCCAGTTCTGGTGGAAAAATTGATTGTATGTTACGTAGGGTCATTCTCTATGTTCATGGTGTCATGATAGTTTTTGGAGATAGAATACTTTGAGAAGGGATTTCCATAGGGTTTTGTAGTGTTTTAGAAGTTCATTCCACTTTGACATGGTTATAATTCCAAATCTCGCATAGGGTCATACGCCCTTCTATCATCCTATAGTTTTCCCCCATCTCTTGTGGGATACTTGTGGAATGGCATAAAGAATGTGCACGTGTAGTTATGATGGTATAATATAATCCCAAGTAATTATTGGTACATAGTCAATGGTGGTGTTTGTATGATTAAATTTAGAATGTGTGAGGAAAAAACAACCACACACAATTTGTAGACCACTATCACGTGCTAGGTGTTTTTTGGATTTTTGTGTATTACTTGTCTTCTCACTAAGAATCAGAATTAGAAAGATGAGTAGCCTGTTATATGTTTCATTCAATTTAGAGGGTAATGGTGAGTCCCACTCCATGATTAAAATCCAAATACAAAGTGTGTTGGGATTATTATCTTAGATTCATAGAGTAATCTACTGTTTTTTAAAAATACATTCAAATTAGGTACAAAGTTGGTAACCCCATGGAAACTTATTGATATCTATTATGAAAACACTAGGATCTCTAATGATAAATTATTTTTTTGAAGAATAGTAAATGGGAGGGAAAAATAACAAGAAGATGATCACAAGTCATAGAGATTTAAATGGTTTGGAAATAATCCCTACATTTATAGAGATTAATAAAACATCATTATTTCAGAATAAAATTACAGGTCAATTATTAGAGTATAGAAACCCTAGCTTGAAATGATATCATAAATCATTATTGTTATATATTAAAATGAATTTCTATAGTGACAATCCCCACATTAAGTCCACTATGTCATCGTAACAGTGGTGAGAAGAATTAGGATCTATAGTACCTTGTTTGTAACATCAAGACCTTGAACTAATGGTTTGGGTAGAGCCAAGGTGTCACTGACCTTAGGTGATGTTCCCTTAAACACCAAAGTATAGAAATAAATGTTAAGGGAATGAAAAATATTTGGGGATATTTTCCCTTACACAAATATAAAACCTACAAAATAAATGAGGGAAAAATGACATGAAATTATATAATTAATTAAATTAAACAAATACAACTCAATATCTAAAATAACTAAACACTATCTGATTAGTAGTAGAATACCATAAAAAATAGAAAACCACAAATCCAGAGACATTATAGACTAATGGAACCATGGTGGAACTACTCTAGACACCAAGACTTTACTATCTCCCCAAATCTATCTCCCATCATCCATGACTGAAACATCAATATGCTCTACTTTAGAAGTATGAGATATTTACCTTACATATATCATGATAAAAAGCATCAATATACACACAAATGTGTATATTAAGGATTTGAGTATATCAAAATAGTAGGAAATCACTTAGAATTATCACACACGTCACTAAGACAAGAACAAGTTAGTTCACACTTTTGTTTAAAAACATGAAGAAAACATATCACAAAGTTTTTAGAAAAATTTATTTAAAAAAGTAAGTGTAAATAATAGTAATTCCCAAAAGTCATAACTGATCCAAAACTCACACACCCATGCATGCATACTTATTTTGAATAGTCCCAAATTATGAGTGGAAAACTCATCCTTCGATACTCAAGTTGTGACTCGGTTGTGTAAAAATTTTCTCCCTTGGAACCAGAAAACATTTTCGAACCAACAAGGACCCATGTATAAGTTTTTATCCTATATTTTTGTTCAATGGATCATGATTTGAGTGAATTGAGCTCAGAAATTTCATACCCTCTTTTGATACCTTCCTTTAAATTATTAAATATATTATAAAAGGGAATAAAATTAAACAAGAGAAATGAACATGAGAGATTTTATAGTAGTTCGAGGAATAAATAACCCATAGTCAACTACATAAACACTCTCTCAGTGAGCTTGGTGTTTTTTACTATGTCCATCCCTTTTATCAGGGTCTATCTAGATTGAGTAGAAGAATCCTTCACTTGGTACAAAAAATAAACGTGATTATTTTGGGATCCTATTAAAGGTCATACAATATTCTTCAACCACACTCATTATAAAAAGTGTGAACTTACACAAGAGGAGAAAATATTTATGAAATAATCTTTAGTTTGGACTTACAATTGTAATCTGAATATGATATAAGAAAATTTTTCCAGGGGAATAAATATTTTCTTAAGAATGGATCAAGAAAGAACTTCTTAATGAATAAATGATAGTTCTTGAATGCACAACAGAAGTATTATTTTAAAATACTTCTTATTTTGAGTATAAATGATCTAGTTGTATTTTTTTTAAAGATGATGATATATTTTAGAATGTGTGTTAAATTTTTTTATTTGTGTGTTAATTTTTTTATATGTAACTTATATATCATTATATGAAACTTTTATCAAGGTCCCTTAATTTAATTCCCTATAGAATAGAAAAAGAAGCAATGATATTTACTTTCTTTTCTACAAAAATATAATGGAAGCATAAATAAGGTAGTAATTTTTATACTCTAACTTTTTGATTTTAGAGAAGTCATCCAGACCTTATTTACTAAAATATTACGCCAAAGGTTTCAAAATAGAACTAATTTTCCTTAAAAATTACTTCAATTATAATAAATTACTTATGTAGTAGAATCATGTGTGAAAAACATACTCTACCTAAGAAAATACACATACCCCATACTTTGAAAGATAAATATAGCCATGAATCCAAAACTATGTATGGGCCTAGTTCACATAGTTGAGACAACATATTTCAAATATCCATGGATATGAATCTTTCATGTAAATTATTTTATGTAGCTAGATATATAATGTATCTGATTCCACATAATCAAATTCTTTTTGTAGCAGAATCTACATAGTTGAAGTATTATATATTGAAATTTCACATAGCCAATCCCATAGTATAGTTGATTTTACATATGTAGAATCACTATGTAAGAGAATTTATATAGGAAGACTCCATCACATATATGAATTCACATATGTAGATTCTCACATTACCATTTTCTCACAGAGCCAAAATATCCACATATAGGATCTTTTTTAAACATAGAAAATTTTATTTTAGGGAACAATTAACTTTAGGAAAGAAAATATAATTAAACCCCATTTAAAAACACATAATGAGAGATCCATTAAAAACGAAATAATGGGTTTTTTAGAATAAAAACATATAAGACATGAGATATATTGTAAGAATATTAGTATTTTAACAATCTCCCCATTTTTAATGATCGTAAACCCCATAAGGAAAAGTATAAAATTTTAAAGGTTTTGGTAAGATAAATAGATATCCAACTGAATTTAAAAGGACATAAGAATTATTAAAATTGTATATTTATAATATATACTCTTCCTTTTGTAATATAAAAATGGGATATGATATAATTGATAAAAAAATATTGAAAATAAGTATAGTAGACTATAAGAATATTGTATCAAATTTAATATGAACTAGAAATTAACATAGATTAGAAGCAAATAACAAAAAAATAGAGATAAAACACAACAACATCAACTAAAAAAATATGAAATCTTGAATTTTATTAAATATAAAAAGGTGTAATATATATATATATATCCATTTGGATCAATAATGTAGAATAGACTTAAAGTCAGTTTTTGGTAAAGGTTGAGGTTTCTTTAAGGTTGGAGAGAAGGATGAGGTAGATATAGGTTCAACAAAATGAGGAATGATAGCTCTAACAACCATAATTTCAAAATTAATTTCTCCTCCAAATATAGTTTTTTCATTACTAGATATCCTCAAAAGAGTAGATAATATTTTCTCATGGTGCATTGAAGCTATACTAAAATTATATTTCTTAGAGGTAATAAAAAACATTGTATGAAAGAATCAAGAGGTGATTCTGGTCTAGCATCCTCAGTTAATTTATCGTTATATTGCTGATAACATATGGAAGGATCTAAAAATTGAGAAAAAATATTTCTAGAAAAATTGTATCTATCATGTGATGTAGGCCAATAAATCTTCTTCCTCTCAGATTAAATGGGCAATCATCACACATGTTAATATTCTTAATGATGTATTTATTTAAAATGTCTATAATGGTCTTATATTCATTCCAATTAAACTGAGAAATCAGTACCTGAGATCGGTTTAGCACAATTTTGAAAACATCTATTTGAGATATTTTAAACCTTTAATAAGAGATATAAATAGGTTTTGGAGAACTTTATAATGACATATTAGGCTTTCTAGGAAGGTTTATTCTAACCACCTCAATATAAGAAGGAGTATTTACTAGCTTAGCATCAAAAGTGAATATTTTCTAGTCAAAATTAGTAATATGTTCAATAATCACTTGACCAAGTTGAATTTCCCTAACTAAGATTGGTTTTGGAGAAGAAAATAATGTGTCTATTCGAACATAAATAGGAGAAGTAGACACTGAAGGTACTGGTGAACCAGAAGGGGGCTTTTCAATCACAATTTTCATTCCCTTGTATGAAACGGATGTACTTAGTAATGTTTGATAGGGTGAATAACATGAAAAAATTTTATAAACCTCTAAAATTTCTTTTAGGTGGGAGATAAATAATTGGAAATTCTTTTTTATAGGGTTTATAAATTATCTAATTGGTTTTCAATTCCATTCATTAGAGAAAAAACCGGATTTAACATTGATTTTTTTTTTCAATTTTAATGTCGGTTTTTAACCAACTTATACAAAGATTATGTTAAAAACAAGGTTTTCAGAATTAGTTTTTTAAAAACCAACACTAAAAATGTGAACAAGATTTCTTTTTAGTGTTATGTTTCAAAAAAACCAACACTTAACAAATAGTTTGCAAACAAAAATCAAAGATTGTTAAGTTCATAATTTTTGGATAAATCAACGTAATTTAACATCTATAATAACACATAATGATATAATATTAAAAAACATAATACTGTGGAAGAAAATATAAAATAATTAATATGATTGACCTGATCAAAAATAGTTTTTCCCTAATTGTGATTATCTCATATATGAATTTTTGAACATAATTACCACATTCAACATATCCTAATTGATGATGAAACTATAGTTAATAAAAAATTAACTTGATAATAAAAAACAATATATATATATATATATCAAAAAAACAAAATAATATTTAATATAAAAAATAATTACCTTTACTTTTACATAGTTGATTGCATTTGGATTTACTATTAACAAGTGATCTTTGTTAAAAAATTTCCATGACCTAAATTTTCATATATATCAACTAATAATACATGTATAGGAAATAGGATTTAAAAAAATTAATCTTATAAAAAACAAATAAATTTACTTGTCTAATATGGTTCAAATCTTTCTACAAACACCACCTAATAAATACAAAAACAAATATAATATGTTTTCACTTAGGCAGAATATGCTTAACGTCCAATGCCCGCTAAAATAAAAAATGTTTATATTTAATGAATTTATATTGAACATTAGTTTATAATTATATTTATGTTTTTACCCATTAATAAATTTGAAAACAACACCCAATATTCATCATTAATAACCTCTCACATATATAGGCCTCTCTATTTTAAGTCGACACATATTTCACAACCATTAAAATGAATTATGGATCTATAAAACCATAAAATGCATGTGGTGTCATTTTAAACAAGCATCTTGTGTAGATACCTAATTAAAAAATTAATATAGTTAGTCAATTTAAACAATCATTATTTGAAAAAAATAAAAACTAAAACATAAATTTACTTATTTTGAAAAAAACTGCAACACATGCATGCTAGGCTCTTCAAAATTAATTAGATCCATGATATATTTTTTTAATATTCTCAATGGATAGTCTCTTCCACATATGTTCGATGACATCAAAAACTCATAGATATTATACAAGGAAGAAGAAACCTGAGACAATCCATCTATCGCATCAGAAAAATATGAAGTATCCACAATTGTATTTTGTTGAACATTTTGTTTTCTTTGTGCCATTTCATTAGATTTTAGATACTATTATATAAGTTAAATATCAGAACACATTATAAGTAAATTTCAATCAGATGGAATTAATAATTAAAAAATCATACCTCGTATGAAATATGATGAAGATTTCAAGATGGAAAATTTAAAAAATAACCCATAAAATTCCCATCTATGGTATCCTCCATGGTAGGGAATAGTAGTAGAGTTGTCGGATCAATAACATCATGTACCGACACTCTAACCTAACCCATGTGAATAGGCTAGTGATATATAGAATCCCACAAAAATGAATGACTCTAAATGCTAAAATATGTACATCAGGATATCCTGTATAATATTCATAGTATAAGGTTGGGTCTAAGCAATGAGTTGGAAGATCTGATTAGTTTGGCTATGTATACTATGACTATCTCATCAATTATTCTAACATAACCTACTGCACAACTAATTTAATTTTATCTCACATGGACTGTTTCATATCATTCAGCTAATCTTTTAAGTATTCGATTTACAGGTCTCTTGATTCTTTACTTTGATAACCAAAAACATTCCAAATACTAACACCTTCCTCATATCCTCTTATGTGATTAGGGTGTACTAGCTTTCCTAAATCAGTGGCTAGGATTTCCATCGTACCATTGGGTATAAAAGTTCCCTATGTCGATTTCTCTTTAAGTTCATCAAGAAATGAAAAATGAAAATGGTATATTAGTGTTGTTAATTTATAAATTACAAAAAATCATTAACAAATAATTATTTACTTATAATTATTTCAGCTACTTCCTTAGCTTTCTCTGTAAGATATTTGCCATTTTTTCATCTTGTCACTCTTCCATTTCTCATGGTGGGTGGGTGGAGATGGAGGACCAAATTAGACCTCATTATAACGACTAGTGGAGTGAGATCGTAGTGCTTAAAACTTTTAATAAGTCGTTTTTTCTCCAATAACTGATACCCTCCACATGATAAGGTATGGGGTTATACATTCTACAACATGATGTCTTGATGGTATTTCCTCGAGTCATGTTATATAAGAAGTAAAATAATAAGTAACTAGGTACATATATAAGAAATTTTACAATATAATATAATATAATTATCATACCTGAAATTATTCATCATGTTGGGTGGAAACAAATTTTTCCATGTATCTTCATCTAAAGATAGATACTTGAGGCATGGTCTCTAATTTTTTTCTCCTTCCAAACACATAATTATTTATATTTTTTTTCAAATCCCTCTATGGAACCATCACTAAAGTAATTAAACTTTTCTTAACCTCTTTTGTTTTTTTAATATTGAATTTTATCTATAATTACATAACATAAATATTAGTCATTTAAAATATATCATATTTGAAAAATGAGATAAAATAAATCAATTGAGATATTTCACCTTTATGGCCTCCCAAAGAAGATCTATTTCCACCTTATCGACAGACAACCAATCGGGATATAAAATGTTAATCCTACAATGTCTCTTCATGGAGATATAGCTGATAAAATGCATTGCATTTGGTCTAGTTTTATTATTATTATCATCAAAACTAATATTCAATAGCTCATATCCATGAGAAAGAAACCGTTTTGGTGAACATGTAATGCCTTGGTTACAAACTCAAGAATTTGATTTCTAAATACTAAAAGTAGAATAATCCCCCACTAAAGTCTCATCAGTAGTACTGTAATTTTTTTGTAACTTAAAATTTTTTCTTTTATTAAATAATTATATTACTTGATATTTTATAATATGAAAAAAGACAAATACATCGATAGATGTTCTTCTATATATGTATCTATATCTATCATCATAATAGGAAAATTTATTGAAATTATTATGTACCTAAATATTATTAGACCAGTTAGTAATTATAAATTAGGAAAATAGAAATATATATAAGTAAAAAAATTTGCAATCATGTGTAAGTTTAAAAAAATAATGTTATGATTCTTAACCAAAAAAATATACAAGATGAACTATTAAATAGAAACATTACTTCCATAAACATATAAACATTTAAAAATTAAAATATAAAATTTTAAAAAAAATTCTCATATGTGAAAATTAAACCAAAATATAATAATTTTTGTTAGGAATTTCAATGAAAAAATGATTGACCATAACTGTGGAATATCAAAATTTTAAACAGAAAATCAAATAAATAATCAAATATACATAATTAAATATCCAATATTTATTAAATAATATAGTTTTTACACATGTAAATTTGAATATATATATATATATAATTTAAATAATTACAATATTAATTAGGAGTGTAATTTAGTATTTTCCCATATCCCTTCATCATGATCATTTCGTATTTCATGCACTATGTCTGTGTTATAGTCATTCTTATTCGTAAATTATGTAATAGATAAAGAAGCCTCATATAAATCAATAACATCATCATCATCCTTATCATCCAAATGGATTCTTTTCCTTTTCAAAATTGTGGACCACTGGTCATTTAATGGATCAATGAAAAAAATATTTTTTTTCATGTGTGATCATGATAAATGGTTCCTCATTGTAACTAAATATTTTCAAATCAACCAATTTAAACTCATATTCATCAAGTTTCACACCACTTTTACTTGAAAAATAATTACACTAAAACATGGTGACCCAAAATTTATTATAATAAATTTCCAATATGTCTTCAAAAACTCCAAAATATAGAATTGATGCAAGAATTGGGTGTTTATCTTTTGCACTCAAAAAATGCAGGACTTTAGTAATGACCATTAAACCATTATTTTGAATGGTACTCTTGTCATCCAGCTACTTTGTGTAAAATGTGTACCCATTAATATCAAAACTAGAACATGTGATCACATTAAGATATGGTTCCCCTGCCAACCATTTCAATGTTTTTGATGCAGATATATCTGTATGACTTTCTATTTTAACCATGAAACAAATGACTTTTTATGCTCAATCATTAGCCACTTTTCCTTAATTTTTAGATTTTATAACTTTAATTCTGTAATATATGATGATATATATGATTGAACCTCGTTTGTGTTGTTAAAAATGTATAAATTTTCCAACTCCACCTCATTAGGTGGAATGAAATTTACCTCTAAGCCTTGAATCCATCTACCTTCACTATCAACTATCATATTCAAGATATAGGGATTCCAATATGCTTTAATTCTTAAAAAAATAAGTACATATCTCAATCACCTCTTCTAATACATATTTTTCTACAGTAGATACCTCTGGTCGATAAGGATTTTTAACATATCCATTAAAAATTTTCATATTTCATTCAAAAGGATACATTCATCGTAAATATACAGGCCCATATATTCTTATCTCACACACTAAAAGAATCAAAATATGAACTATTATATCAAAAAAAATATAGGTGGTAAATACATTTATAGAAGACAAAGAATAAGAGAATATTCATTCTCTAACAAATTTAACAAATTTGGATCAAGGACATTACTATAAATGGATTTGAAAAAAATACATAACCTGGTGATAGTATTTCTAAAAGTTTTCAACAATATACCACACAATGCGACTGGTAGAAGTTATTGCATCAATAAATGATAATCATGAAATTTCATAACTCTTAATTTACAATCCTTTAATGACAAAAAATTCTTCACATTTGAAGAATAACCATTGGTTACTTTAATACCCTGAATAAACTGACAAAAACCCATATTCTCAATATTTCTTAATATGTGACAAGCTGGAGGTAAATATGTTTTATTTCTTTTAATAGTGGTTGTTAACTCCAAACATATTATCATTAATATCAAGTCCAATATATCATGAAATTCATCTTTTTTATTTCCTTTTATGTCTAAAAATTTTCCAATCAAATTATCACATATTGTTTTCTCAACAGGAATAACATTAATGTTATGTTTTATCTCTAAAAATTTCAATAAGATATTTTGAAAAAGATAGATTATTTTTTCTAGATATTTTTTTGAATACCATAACTTCTTTTCTTTCCAAAATTAGAATCAATATTTTTTACCCTATCATAATATTCTTTAACTAACAATGGTCATGGGGGATATTTTATTCATTTAAACCATTAAATTCATTTTTCAATCTAAGATAATGATGATCAATTCACAAAAATATTTGATATCCCATGTACATTGTCTTTCTTCCATTCCCACATTTATTAAAACTTAATAAATATTAATATCTTTTTATTTAAAACAAAAAATCATTAGGGAAAGCATCTATATTTTTATACCCCAATATCATTGGGAATTATATTTTATTCACCTCATAATTGGAATATGAAAGTCTATTTCCTTCAAGAAGTAGCTATTTTTAAAGATCAATTATGTTGGAGAAAATTTTATCACTCTACACATTTCTTGTTTTCAAGTTAATTAATCTCAAAACATATGATAATATTTTATATTTTCTACAACTTGGGAATAACAATTTTTCATAATCTCTATATAATCCTTCAACAGTTGCTGTTTTTTATGGTTTCATCACCTAAATCATGAATTAATTATTTAATACAATCCCCTGCCTCATTATGAGTATTTTCATCAAAATTAGATGTTTAATTTTTAGTTCTTTCACCATTATAGATCCAACATGTATAATTAAGGATAAACCATTAACAAATGAGATGATCATTGATTTATCTAGATTTTAAATTTATCATATTAAAACACATCACACATAGACCAAAAATAAAATCTATGTTTTAAATATTTTATTTAACAAATTATAATAATTCATCAACGCTATTTTCATATTCACTAGTGGTTCTTCATAAATTAATCCATTCACGATCCATTCAATACCTGATATCAAAATATAATCGATGAATACATTAAAACATATAAACATTTAAATATATATATATATATAATGGATAAATTTAAAACATAAACACAATCAATAAAAATTATTGGAAATATCAAGAAAATATGAACATTAATTAATGCCATTATTTTTTTTCAAAAGAATGTGACCATTTGAACATTTATTGTTTTTAAAATTATTTCAAATGAATATGAAAATTAATTAATTTCAATATATTAGTTAATATATGAAAATATTTTTTCAATAATTTAAAATTGGTTAATTTAATTTTTTAAGGTCAATTACACAAAATGTTAGGATATTTTATTTTGAAAAAAAAATTCATTTTTTCATATAAATTATATATCTTTTAAATTTTAAAATAGTAATTTTTTTAATTTTATATTATATACATGTGGTTTATATATATTATAATTTTATTATTTTCAATCATCTAACTTTTATTAGTTCATATTACATATTTGTTACATTAGTTCTTTGTCACGTGTGTCAAAAGGTATTGAAGATTGTATTAATTTAATGGGTGAAAAATAGGGAGTCATGATATGTGATGTACAATATATTGTTGAACAACGAAAAAATATATAATTTTTCATTGAATAATATATATCATCACGACCATTTGATAATTTCATCAAATAAAAATTTATCAACATATAAAAATATTAAAAACAATATTTATAAATAAGAATCAAATTCATTAAAATAATTGAAATAATAACTCAACAATATAACTAAATGATAAATAATTTACCTTAAAAATTAAAAAAATAAACAAAATTAATATTTCACCAAGGAAAATGGATCCCTAATTTGAACTTTCTCCCTCAGATTCATTGGAAGAAAAAAAACAAAAGATCTAATAAAAATGTTTATAGAAATTAACAATAAATAGGAACAAATAAATAAAATAAACAGTGGATGGTGGTCAGAAGAAAAATGGTTTTGGAAGAGAAATAATTCTATAAATGATGAAATAATTATAGATTATTAATAAATGAGACCACATATCATGAAATGATGATAAATATTGTAGAAAATAAAGAAAAATTGATGTTGGGATGATTGAGTCGTTTTCTGTATCGTCGTGAGTCGAGAGAGGGTTTCAAAGTTCTAAAAAATGAGGGTTTTGGGATCTTTTATTTTTTTTAAAACATTCAGTGTATTTTTTTTGAAAACGAACAAATTTTTTTTTTCATTTACGGCATTGGTTTTTGTAGAAAACTTACACCATAAATCAATTTCAATGTTATTTTTGGCATGGGTTTTTTTAAAAACTGAGGCAAAAAAGTCAATCTATGTCTTTTGTGTCGTTTTATATTAACACCATGCCAAAAAGTTCCCACATATACATTTTCATCAGTTTATAAAAAATTGATTCCATTTATTTGATGTTGAAGCCACTATTTATCCTACTAATTTGATAGATCATTTGATTCATTAACTTTTATTGAATGGAGGAAAGAAACTCCTCAAGGAATCCAATAAGGCTAACCAGTTATTATTCAGTGTCAATTATTCCATTTTTAACAACATTCCTCACTTATTGATATTTTGTGAATGGCGCTTTCCTGAAATCCTACAGCTATACTAGATAGGTGAATTCACAAGGAAGAGAGGATAACTACTCAATCAAAAACACTTAGATATAAAAATATCATGTAAAATTGAGACTGTAGATCGTGACTAATTATTTAACAAAACCACACATTTATAAATTAAATTTCCATATTAATGAATTAATTCGTTACTAAGTAATTTAGTTATAGAATACATATAAACTATATTTGATTTTTTATTCTGGACGGTTATAAAATATATCCATAATTTTTTTGGTTGGGATAAAAAGACTATTAAGAATCATAGTCTTTGATAATATATTCATTAAATAGTGACCATTAATATTATTATATATTAAGGGGTATGATAAAATATAATTGAAATAGAAGGATGAATTAATATTATTTCTCTTTTCAAATTAATTATTCTTTTTTATTTCTACTTATAAACACAATTTATAATGTTAAAATTATTATATAGTTTCCCATAGTTATATTGACCAATGGTCATATAATGGTTGAAAACCAATGGTAACATTTCAAAATATACTAACTCCATTATTAAATATATATCATTTTTTTGAGTACCAAATAATATAACACAAATTTTCAAAAAACAATTATCTTTCAAAAAGTCTGGGTTGTTACTTTCTTCACCACTTAAGAAATTTCATCCTTGAAATTTCAACTCATTCTATCAGTTTTGAAAAGGTATGGGTACTTTTTTATAATTTTTCCCTCTAGTTCCCATGTCACTTCTTCATATTTATGGTTCTTCCACAACACTTTGATGATGTGGGTAGTCTTTTTTTTCATAGAACCTTATCTCTACAATCCAAGATCTCCACCGACATCTCCTCATAAGAGAGGTCATGTTCCATTTGTACCACATCAGGATTCAGTACATGTGAAGGGTCGGGTATGTACTTCCTTAAGAGAGATACATGTAATACATCACTAACTTGAGATTGGTTTGGATTATGTGAAAGCTAATAGGCCACTACTTCTATGCAATCAAGTATTTCATTGGGGCCAATGTACCTTGGGCTAAGCTTCCCTTTTTCCCAAAACACATGACTCTCTTCCATGGTGAAATTCAAAGGAATACTTTTTCACCAACATCAAACTCCAAGTCCCTTAGATTATTTTCAAAAAATCTATTCTCCCGACTCTGAGTAGACTTTATGTGTTGTTGGATAGAATTAACCTTTTCTATCATCTCTTACACAAGATAAAAAAAAGAGGATTTCTCTCACAAAATTCAAAATAACAAGTTGGAGTTCTACATAACATCCCATATAGAGCTTCATAGGGTGCCATTTGAATAATCGAATAGAAGCTATTTTTTATAAGAAATAAACTAATGGGATATGATTCCCCCATCGACATTTAAATTACATTGAGTATGTTCTCAGCATGTCCTCGAGTGTCTGAATAGTCCTTTAATATTGGCCATCAGTTTGGGGGTGATAGGTCGTACTAAAATTCAATTTAGTATTCAAATCATATTGAATACATATCTATAATTTTTATGTGAACCATTGATCACTATAAAAAATGGTAGAAAGTGGCACTCCATGCAACCTCACCTCTTCCTTTACATATATCATTTCAAGTTATTCAAGAGATAATTCTTCCCGAATAGTGATTAAATGGGCAGTCTTAGTGAGATGATATGTTATAACTCATATCACATTGTTTCCTTTGAATATTCTTTGGATAATAGTTACAAATTACATTATGATATTCTCCCACTTCTATATTAGTGTGTGTAGTGGTTGTAATACCCCTTTATGAAGTTATCTCGCTTACTTTCCTTGTTGACACACTAGGCACCTTGTAGTGTAGTCAGAAATCTATATTTTCATGTTATCCCATAAATAATGATCTTGAAGGTCACTATATATTTTAGTGATTCAATTATTTAAAGAGAATGTAGAGTTATAAGATTAATCCATCATCTCCTTCTTTATTTCTGTAATAGATGGAAACTATAGCATTGTAAAAAAATTCAGTACACCTTCTTGATAAATATTGAACTTAGGAAACTTCCTATTATTCATAGCCTCTATCTTCTTTTTTAATAACAAATCTTATCTTTTATATTTCTTGATCTTTCATAATAATTATGGTTGAGAAATCATTTGGGATAGGGTTGATGATGTCACTTACCTCATGATTCTCATGTCCAACCTTACTAGGTCCTTGATCAATGAATAGCCTTTAATCCTCGTCATTTCCCAAACAATAGGGACTTTCCTACTTAACGCATCATCAAATTTTTTTGCACTTCTGGGGTGATAATTAATTGAACAGCCATAGTCTTTAAGAATTCTGAACCATATCCTATGTCTCGTTTTCAATTCATTTTTCATGAAAATATACTTCAAAACTTTATTGCTCTTTATATATATCACATTTCTCACCATAAAGACAGTGCCTCCATATAGTTATAGAAAAAAAATTATATCTATCTTCAGGTAATTTTTAGGATAATTTTGTTCATGAGGATTCAAATTTCGAGATGCATAAGAAGAGACCTTATTATTTTTCATGAGGACTCACCCAAACCGTTTTAGAGATTCATCACAAAAAAATAATGAATCTTTCTTTGATAGAGGGTAGAGTTATCACAGGTGCAGTAACCAATATCTTATTCATATCTCGGAAACATTACTCACAATCCTTTTTCCAGATGAACTAACCCACTTTTTGAGTTAACTTGGTTAGTGGATTATAAAGTCATGAATGTTTTTTCACAAACCTCCTATAATATCCTTCTAAACCAAGGAAACTATGAATCTAAATTACTATTTTAGGATGAGGAAACTCTTTTAAAACCATCTTCTAGGTAGGTTCAATTGATATTTCTTCATTGGTTACAATTTTCCCCCATAAATAAACTTATTTTAACCAAAAATAACATTTTTTGGACTTTACAAATAGCTTCTCCTTCCTCTGAGTTTTCAATACAGCCCTTAGATGATCCTCATTCTCATCATGAATTTTGGAATATATCATAATATCATCACTACAAACTTTCATAAAATCATCAATGTATTCCTTAAAGACTTTATTCATAAAATCCATAAAAATATCAAAATAATTAGTCAAGACAAAGGCCATAACAAAAAAAAATCATATGCCCATATCTTGATCAGAAGGTAGTCTTTGGAATATCTTCTTTATTCACCCTCATTTGATGATAACCAGATCAAAGATCAATCTTGGAGAAGAATTTAGCCCCACAAAGTTGGTCAAATAAATCATCAATCCTTGGAAAAGGGTACTTTTTCTTCACTATGATCTTGTTATGTTCTTTATAATAAATGAAGATACACAATGATCCATCATTATTCATTATAAAAAGAACATATTCTCCCCAAGGAGACACACTTGGACAGATAAACCCATTATCCAAAAGATCTTGGAGTTGTTTCTTTAATTCTTCTATACCTACATTTTCTATTCTATATGAGTTCTTTGATATCGTCTTGGATCCATGATTTAGTTAAATAGAAAACTCTACCTATCTTTCTGGGGGAGGTCTAGGTAACTCCTCAGGAAATAATTTTATATATTCCTAAATGATGGGGACATTTTCTATTTCTATACTTTCATTTCCTTCTTCATCTTCAATTATTATCTCCATAATGAAGGGTATGTGAGGTTATTCTAGATAAATATTGGGTTGAGATATATATCCTTTGAAAACAACTGTAGGTTTTCCATTCAAGAATAATAATATTTCTTTTATTCTATAGTTGAATTAGCTTTTTTACTTTGAGATAAATTCCATCCCTAGCATAGTGTTGAATTCTAGCATGGGAATAACTACTAGATTTGTGATGAGATTATTCTTTCTAAAGTAAATACTAGAGTTTTTGTACACTATTGGTTCTTGGATAATCCCTCCAAGAGTCTTGATTGATAACTCAACTTTTATAAATTCAGGGATTTATTTTATATTCTTTTCTAACTTAGAGGAAATAAAGGAATGTATAAAACCAAAACCAAATATATTACTTTCTAAATTTGAGAGAAAAATGATAGTTCCTTCTACTACATCATTTGGAGCATCTACTTCAGTTGTCATGATAGAAAAATCCCAACCTTACTCCATTGGAATTTTAGGAGTGTGATAGAGATTCCCCTCCATTAAATTCTAATTTGGATAGTTATTAGAGAAGTTCCCAAGATGTCCACACATGAAGCATTGGACTTTAAGTTGTAACTCCACCATAATCCCTTTATCGCTAGTGTTGAGAAGTTAAGGCTTCAACTCACTATGACAGTTCGAAGAAATATGTCCATCTCTTCAATACTTGTAACATTTTCTACTCCCTATATAATAGATCCCTAGATGCTTTTTCCTGCACTTTTTTCATATGGAAAGTTTCAATTTCTTTCTTCCTTTTCCATGAACAAATTTACTCCCTAATTTTGTCTCCATTTATCTCTTCTTTTCATTTGATCTATGGGAACACTACGTCATTCATAACTCTAGTTTAATGATCATATCAAATCAAGTTATATACCCATAGTTGTTATATTCTCAATTGGACATATTATTGTGTAGATGGGGTCTTAGTTCACTCAAGAACCTATCTACCTTTCCATTAGGATCTATCAAAAAACTAGAGGTGTAGTGAGAAATTATTGTAAATCTCATCTCATAGCTTCCTACATATTCATTTCTCTTATGATTCAGCTTTAGGAATTTCTTCTCTATTTTCATTCACATCAAACGGGGCAAATATTTTTTGAAAAGGTTCCCTTGAACTCTTCTCACTCTATAGCTTCAATATGCCTTCTTGAATTTATGTTTTTTATCAGTGTCCACCGCTGATTAGCTTCTCTATCTAAGAAGTACATGGACAGGGTAACTTTCTCTTTCTCTAAACAACAGAGTCCAAAAAAGATATTTTCTATAGATATTATCCATTTTTCAACAATCAATGGGTTTGTAGATCCATTGAAAGAAGGTGATCATTGATAGATAATGGAATGAATAGAAAGTTTTTCCCGAAAAGGTGAATCTGCTCTATCAGTTTGATTTAAGTTATTGGTATTAACTTGAGTTATTTGATTCAACAATCTCATGATGTTTTCCATTCCAGCTTCTATCATAGGTTCATTAGCACATGGTCTATTACGCTCACCATTTACATGGTTCCTCCTATTTACAACCATTTTCTAAAAGAATAAAAACTTAGTGAGAAATGTGTTTCTTTTATGAATAATATAATTCTAAAATAATTTTATATATTGAAAAATCATTCTTAAATATGTTATTAAATAACATCAATTTATTTTTATATAAATCCTTCATAATGGTTTATAAAAAATGTGTGATTACCCAAAAATATCCCCTCGGGGTTTCAAAACAGGAGTACAGCAATGCCATTTTTCATGCACTAGTTAACTTTAGAGTCTATCTAAAATAGGTGTTTTCTGGTTTTACACCTAAATACATCTATCCTAGATCCACATCCACTTGTTTATATCCATATAGGGATTTATTTTCTAGGAAAACATTTACATAATACTTTACCAAAATAACAATATGTTTTCCTATATCTTAACTTTTCCATAAGTTTCTTCCTGCTATTTTAAAATCCTAATTTCCAAAAATAACTAAACCATCCTTCGATACCAATTATGTCATCCTGTCCTTTTATTACATAACTTTTAATTACATGTGACAAACAGAAGATCTTTTAAAGTTTAGTTTCTTGGAAAAAAAGGTTCAAAATAAAAGAAATCATAAAAAATATTTTAATCATTTTTAAAGGATTCATCATAGTTTTATCGTAAGTAAATTTACTTCATCTTATAACTTTTGGACATACATCAATGGAATGGGTGATCATTATTCCCAGTAAGTGAAAATAATGGAAATAGTTTACATGTAATCTTGATAAATATCAATCATAACTTGAGGAATATCATAATTTAATGATAAAGTGGAATATCATAATAATAATAATATCATTAATAATAACATGTAAATGTGGATATAACATTTAAATGAGACATTCATAAGCATATCACCAAGGTTTTTCACTAAGGTGTCACAAAAATTACCAATGTTATTCACCAACGTATCTTAAAACACGCCATCTCTAGGGATTAAATCTTTACCCATTGCATTATAGCACAATTAGGGTGAACCCTTCATATGTCTTAATTAACTTTATCCACATATATAATAATAAAACATTTCATAAATAACCCTTGGAGAATAAATGAAATGGGTTTCATATAAAAATCATGACATTTTAAAATATGCTTAAAAGAAATATCTTTATGTCATTTATAACCCATGAAAAGGGAATGATAGTTTTATATATGTTAATTGTAAACAATAATAAATAATATTTAAATATTTTTTAATTATCCTATAAAAAAATTATTGGATATTCACATAAAGAGAATAAAATTTTATTTCTTGAGGAGAAGAGAGAAATTTTGACAAGTAAAATATAAAGCATAACAGGTATAAAACATGGTTTTAAAAAAGTTTAAAAAGAGAGTGGGGAATATTTTTCAATTCATAAAAACTCTTATTATATTAATGTCTTAAAATAAATTGTATATAATAACTTATTTTTAAAATTTTAAAGACATACCACATAAAGAGGAAACTTTAATGGAAAAGAGAAGTGGAGATTTCCCTTACCTTGAAGAGTAGTTCCTAAAACATGAGGATCGAGAACTTGGGGAATTGAGGACACCTTGGTAGGACACCTTGTATGTAATAATATAACATATTCATGTAATAGGAATTTGGAGTGAATGGAAATCGAGAAATGGGTAGGTATTTATAAAAAAGTGGGGGGTTTGTTTGTTAATTTCTAATTTTTGGCCTCAGAATCCTAGGTAGTGTTAAATGAATAACCATGAACTTTAACATGGTATTTTCCCATGGTATTGGACAATTAGGACACATTTTATGTTATTTTAATCCACAATAGTTGGCCATCATTTTATATTACTTATTTTGGAAAGTAAAATTAATGTTTTACAAAATAAAATTTTTAAAGTTAAAGTTTTCATTTTAGAATTTAGAAAGTAAATTATATATTTTTAAATTGATTAAAATATATTAAAATGCATTATATTAATAAAATAACATATTTTAATTCATTTATTGTGTTTAATTAGTTATTATTTCATTATTAAAAAATTATGATGTCATTAAATATTCTAAAAAACTCAAACTGTATTTTTACTATTCTTGAAAAAAATAAAGTATTTTAGAAAAATATCATAAATTAACAATAAAATAATTTAGGCATGTTAATTTAAAAAATTATATTTATTTTATCAAAAAAATTCTCAAAATATGATAATTTTTAATTTTAAATAAAAAATCCTTATTAAAAAATATAACTGATTGAAAATGCATAGTAAAAATTCTAACACATGAAAAATTGAAATTATTTTATCATTTATATTTAAATAAGAGTGTTTCTATCACTCCATTTTCTTAAAATAAGTATTATTAATAATATATTAGTTTATGAGAAATATTTATATATTTTTTGTAAAGTAAAATTTCTGTCTAAAAAATAATTTTATCAAATTCTATCTTAATTTTATTAAGAAAAATTGTTCTTAAAAAGAATTAATGGAATAAAAATTTTTTATACAATGGAATTACAAGTTAAGTAACTAAGTACTTGACACATAACCCCTTATATCACCCACATATTATCTAAGTGTAAGGGGTGAAATGGTTATAGATTCATGGGGTGGCTTGAATAACGTCACCTGAGTGGTAATTTTCGCTAACTTGAACTTCTATCATATGATATATCCTTCAAGATTAATGTATTTAAGATCATATTGGGATTGGTAAAGGTAGAACCCAAGTAATTCTACCTCCCTCCCAAGATCTGACAAATAGTATTCATTTATCATGACCCTACTAGTCGAGGTCATCATTTCTCATTTATAAATTATTTATACTTTTTCATTTCTACATATAAATAAAAATTATAACATTAAAATTATTATATATTTTCCAAAAGTCATATAGAACAATGGAAATATTTTAAAATGGCCTTATAATGTTTGAACCCCAAGGGTCACATTTCAAATTATACTCACTTTATTATTAAAGATATTTACTTTTGTTGAGTAAAAAATAATATAACACAAATTTTCATGAAACAATTATCATTCAAAAATTTTAGGTTGTTACAAAGAAACTCATGAATTTCTCTTCTAATATACTTATTTATTGAGAATACATATTTTAATTTCATTTTATTCTCTCTAGGTACTCAAGAGACTCAAATAATATTTTTAAGGAGAACTGACTTTATTTCTCTCTTTGGTCAAAGATTCTTTTTCTTCCACATCTATGTTTTCTAAAAATATTTTCAAGAATGTTTATGATATTTTCTTATGATTATTTAATTTAATTTTTACCCATTATATAATTTAAGAAAATGTTTTAAAATGAATATTCTTTTCATTTTTTGAATGAGGAATTTTTTTAATTTCACAAAACTATGAAAGGAATGTTTTATTTTAACTTATATAACAAGAATAGAATTTCCTATATCCATGACCACTCAATGCATTGATTCTTTATTTTTTGGTTTTAAAAGTTCTTTTAAAATAAAATTTTATCTTTAATATTTAGGAAATTTAAATATTTTAGATAAGTGATTTCAAATTATGAAAGGATATTTTCTTCACAAAATATTCCAGATATCTCTTAAATGTATTTTCATTTCAGATGGAATACTTTGATGTTACTTATAATTTATTGGGAATATAATCTAATGATACCATCCGCATTAATTATTTTGATGGATTTTGATGATGATTTAAGGATGATTATATGATACATGTTTCTATTTTTGGGTTATTTAAGTTATAAAACCCATTTCATTTCAATGGGTTATGCTACGATAAAATGATGAAATAATTATGAAACTTGTTTCATTTTCGTGGGTTAGGATGTAATGAATGATTTATGATCTTATATAACACACACACACACACAAACACACACACACACACACACACACACATATATATATATATATATATGATTTTCATTATATTAATGGTGGGAATAGAATTATATATCCCCCCAATACATTGGGTAAATATGGGTATCTTATAAAATAAACAGGACTGGAATATGTAATGAACTCTATTTAGTAAGGGACTCTTTCCACTATGATAGTCAGGGGAGTTAACATTTACTACTATGATGGTTTGGGGATTAAAACCAATACAGTATGATAGTATTGGTAGTGAACCTTGACTACTATGGAAATTATTTTCTATTCTTATGTGTATGTCACAAACTTATATCTTATGCTAATGTTATGATGCCATGAATCATGTTCTTAAATTCCATTATGATTCATGTCTTATAAAATGTCATGATTTATTCTCGGTTTCAAGATAATGATATATGTAATGAAAGGTATGGTTTTCAAGTGTTATGATAATATTCTCAAACCCTTATTCTCATGTTATGCTCATATGATTATTGATATCTCCCTTGTTTACCCTTACTAAGCATCTGAGCTCACCCTTTTCTTGTGTTTCCATTCCCTAGGTTATGAAGAACTATAATAAGTATAACACATATAAGAAGGTTTCTAGTTAGAAATATTTCCGTGGGAGATGATGTAGTATATTTATGAACCAGTATTTTATGTATATATTTTTCCAATTATACTAGACCTATACGATTATGGAATGGATCATAACATTATGTATTTATTATTCACCTATAAATATATAAAATCTATGTATTAAAAGTATAGTTTTATATAGGTTAGCCTTGATTTATGTTCATGATATCATGTTTTATGTTTTTGTAACGTTTCTATGATGCCTTGATGTTATCTTATTATGTCATGCTTCAATGGTCATGGTTATGATTCTCACCTTTTATGTCACCATGTTATGACCCTTGACTCACATGTACTTCTTTAATTCTTTCTATTATTTGATTATTCTATTACTGAGATTTATATCTCACCCTTTTATTATCTATGTCCCCAGGTTATCATGTGTAGTATTATAAGATTAATGGAATTAAAGGGAGTGTTATGAACTATTTAAATATTATCATTATATACCTATTCAAAGTAATTATGATATGGATCTAATCACCCAAAAAAACTATCCCTATTTATCTTTAGGGATTGTATTATGTAATCATGAAATAAAGTGTATAAAATATATGGTTTTTCATAGTTTGTATAAGAGTAAGTTCTAGTTATATTTGGATATTAGGATTATAAAAACTTAGTAAAACCCATATGGATAATACTAAAGAAAGGAAAACATCCCTAAATTCTTGTTAAGTATTGAGTGATTTATTTTCATAGAAAATATATCCCTATATAGATATTGTAAAGTGGATGTGGCTATGGAACAGATGTATTTAAGGGTAATAAATCTGAAAGGGATTTTTGGGTATTAAATTGACTTATAACTAGTATATGATAAAGATTATTAAGTCTACACACATGGTCGAATACTCTTAGGATATAGGATTTGGTTAATCGCAACCTTTTTACAAACCATTATAAAGGTAAAATAATGCCTTTAAAATTTAATGTTATAAAATTGACCATATATAACATAGATTGAAACCTAGGAATTTATAGGTTAAGTAATACATGTCATTTATAGGTTATCCCTTCATTGTTCAAAGTTTCCATTTTATATGTTTAATAGTTTTAAAATTCTCATCCTCAAGTCCATTTTGAAGTAAATGATTAGAACCAAAATCAAATAGTTAAAGGCATTCTTATCATCCATTCATGAACTTTAAATTTTTTTCTATGACTATATTTCTATGAATTCTTTTATTTCACACAATTTTAGTATAACAATTCAAACACCACCTCAAAACATGGAAGTCAAGTTATTTTTAAAATGGAAAATGGGGAAATTATTTCATTCCAAGCATATGAATTCACCCCTATAAATATTTTCATATCGAATTTCCTATAAAAACATATGATACTTACTTAAGAATAATTGAATTCTATTATTATTATAGATTGTATTTATTTATATAGAACAAACATAAATTTTAATGATAATAAAATCACCCTTAGTATTATAAATCGCTCTATGGTATTATGAAAGTGTAAGAAGGGTGGTGGATATCCTTTGGAATCATCATCTTAAGCATGGATATTATTTCTCTATGATCATTTGTATCTAAATAAAATGATTAAATCAAAGGAAAGGAACAACCTTGGATACATTACCACTATAAAAGAATATATTGATGTGTTTCTTAAATAATTGTCTAGTCTTACTCCTAAATGAGAGGTTTAGTTATCAAAAAACATATACCAAGATCCTTTCCAATATCCAAGACTCCATATATAATGAAGACTATTAAACTTAAAGAGATGAAAAATAAACTATAATAAAATGTATATGAAGGGTTTATAAACCCAAGGGTTTCACTATGGGGTGTGTCATTCCTTTTTTCTAGAAGGATGATTCAATGCACCTATGAATTAATTATCATGATATAAAAAGATCAAAATAAAAAAAAAGTATCTTATTCCATGTATTGATGACTTATTTTATATGATATGTGGAGCCCAGTAATTCTCTAAGGTGGATCTTCAATCTAGATATTATCAAGTAAATGTGAAGTAGGATATCTCAAAGGCTACTTTTCGTATAAGGTGTAGGAACTATGAGTTCATATTGATTCCATTTCAACTCACTAAATCTCCAGTTATCTTCAGGGACCTAATTAATAGTTTCTTTAGTAATTACCTTAACAAGTTTGTGGTAATATTTATATATGATATACTTATATACTCAAAAATCAAGGATGAACATGATGAGCATTTTAATGTTGTATTTAAGACCCTATAAAGGAAAATTTATATGAAAAGTAGAGTAAATAAAAGTTTTGGATGGAGTAAGTAACATTTGTGTGGTGTTTTATCACCCACAAAGGGAAATATATATGGTTCCTTTGAATACATAGGTGGTTAAAGGATAGACCAGACAGACATCTATGATATAGATCTATATTTTCCATGGATTAGCTAGGTATTATCACCAATTTTTGATAAACGTCTCATGATTTTCAGACACACTAACCAAGATAACCTATAAAATAGTAAAGAATTTTTAGAATTATGAATATAAGGAGAGCTTTAAAGATTTAAAGAAGAGGTTAATCACTACACCTATTCTCACATTACCCACTAGTATGGAAGGATTTGTGATCTATACTAACAAAAAATAAAAAATTCTTGGGTTGTGTATTCAGGAAAAATAAAAAAATGATAGAATATTCCTCCCACCAATTAAAGATCCATGAGAATAAATACCTGATACATGATTTGGAATTGGTTGTAGTGATCTTCACATTATAGATTTGGTGACATTATATCTACAAGGAGAAGCGTGACATATATACAAATCACAATATCCTCAAATATATATTCATACAAAAGAAAATCAATATAAACCAATCAAGGTGGCTAAAATTAATCAAGGATTATAACTATTCAATCAATTGCCATCCTGGGAAGGAGAATAAAGTGATAGATGATCTGATTTGAAAGGATCACAAAACTTTATCCATGATGAGGATTAAAAGTAATAAAATATTCATAGACATAAAAATTATATATATGGAGATTATAAAAGGAAAAGAGTCCTACCTAGATAAAATAAATACCTAACAATCCATTATTGATAGGATCAAGGAGACCCAAAATGACTATAAGGAGCTACAGATAAAAGTAGTGAATATTCCAAATTTCAACTTTTCTAAAATGAATTTATAAGGTTTGGAACCTAGATATGTGACCAATAAAAATAATAATTGAAGAGGGAACTTCTAGATTATTCTCATAGCTCATCCTTCTTTATTCATCCAAGAATCACTAAGATGTATATAAAGATGAAGAAAAAATTATGGTGGGATAACATGAAGAGGTAGATTGCATAATTCATATCTTTATTCTTAGTATATCAACATTAAAGGATAAATTAAATAATTCTAATCATATAATAAAACCATTTCCCATACCAGTATGGAAATGGAAAAATATAATCATTGATTTTATTATAGGACTCTCTATGACATCAGAAGGAAGTAACACATTTTGGGTGGTATTAGATCACATTACAAAGTCATTACGTTTAATTTCTATCAAGGAAGATGTATATGTTGACCAAATAGCTAAGATATGCATAAGACAAGTGGTAAGGGTATGTGGAGTACCACCCTCCATTGTATCTGATTGAGATTTTATGTTTACCTTGAGGTTTTGGAGAAGTCTTTAACAAGTATTGGATATAGAGTTGAATTTTAGCACTGAATATCACCATCAAATGAATGTTTGGTCTGATATAACCCTTCAAACTCTAAAATATATATTGAGATCATATTTAATGGATTTTCAAGGATGTTGGGATCAACACTATCCCCTATTGGAGTTCTCATATAACAACAATTTTCATTCTAGAATTCAAATATCACCATATTAGGATCCATAGGGGAAGTGGTGTTAGAATCCATCATGCTAGGATGATTTTCCAGAATTAGAGTTGATCGGACTTTATATTATCCAATTTATTTCAAAAAAAGGTTCAAATTATTCAACTTTATATGAAATCAGTGAAAATTTGGTTGAAAAGTTATGCAGACAATCATTGATGAGACCTAGAGTTTGAGGTTAGAGATAATGTATATCTTTATATATCACTGTGGAATAAATTCATGAGTTTTGGAAGAATGGAAAGATTAGTCCTAGATATATCATTCATTTTGAGAACCTTGATTATGTTGGAGTAATGTAATATTGAATACCACTCCAACCTAACATATCCCAAGTATAAGATGTGTTCCATGTATCTATCTTAAGGAAGTAAATAGCATACACCTCACATGTACTAAATCTATAGGAAGTACCATTGGAAAAGGATGTTTTATATGAGGATAATCTGGTGAAGATATTATCTATTTTAGTGTGTGAAATGAAATTTTGAGGGTGAAATTTCTAGAGGGAACAATTTAATGACCATAGAATTTGTAAATTAAATTCTCTTCCCAATGAATAATTTCCTTACTAAGTAATGTAGTTATAGAAAATACGTGCACAATATTTAATTTCTTATTTTGGACCATAATATAATATAGCAATAAATGTTTTGTGAAAATTAAAAAAACCATTAAGAATTATAACCATTGATAATATAGTGAATATATATTGACCATTAAGATTATTATATATTAAGGGTTATGGTAAATTATAATCGACAGAGAATGAAGAAGTGATGGACTTGATCAAGATGATTGTACCATATGTAACTCATTTATTAAATCTTGTGAGGGAGATATCCTCACTAATATTTTCCCTTAAATAATCCCAAGTTCAGATTCAGCAACTAAAAATTGAGAAAATTTGTTTAAGAGATAATTTAAATATTATAGAGATCACTATCCAATCCATGTTTTTCAAATATCCCCTAAGAAAGTACTAACATCACAACGCCTTACCCTTAGGTTGTGTGCTGGTGTAATAAGGGGTTATGTATCTAGACCTTAACAGTGTGAATTTCTATAATTTTTTTAATAAAATAATGATTATATTTATTAATTTTCATTATTACTTTTTATATATATATATATATATATATTATTACATAATGATTTTGATAAAAATTATATATTGATAAAAATAAACAGAATTTATATTTTTGTATATATATAACTATTTAGTTTCAATTAAAACACTCAATCTGATAAATCCAATAGTTTGAAAAAAAATTATTCTCATAATATATTATTAATAAATAATATTTATTTAAACATAAATTATAATATGATTTAATGAAGTCTCATAAAAATTTTATAACTGTCTAAAAGTTGTTTTATTGTAAAAAAACGTATTTTTCACTGAATAAGTATTTTTATTTAAAATTAAAAATTCTTATATTTTGAAATTTCTTTTAGTAAAAAGTAACTTTTTAAATCATCATGTAAAAATTATCCAATGGTTAATTTTTCTTAATTTTTGAAGATGGTAGAATTTTTGGGTAAAAATTAAATACAACATAAACATATAGTGTGTATTATGACACCATAATATCCAAAAAGTGATTTAACAAATACTATAAAAGTCATCCATGACCAAAAATAGATTTATCCATTAAAATAATTTTTTTATGTTATTTGATTAATTTCACAAACCTATAATTAATCCTTCAAAACCTATATTATCATATGAGATTTTAAAAACAATTCTTTATGAACATGACTCACTTCCGCATCATGAATGGTATTACTTTCATGATTTAGGTTATTAACCTGATAAAATATTGAAAATAACTTCTATTCGGAAGAAACCAAGGGTAGAAACCATATGAAGGTTTGTGGTTTTGATAATATTATTACATATAATATGAAAAGATTGTTTTGAAATTAATAAATAATTCCCCTCTATTTTGACATAAATACCCACCCAATATCATATTACTCTTCTATAAAAACTCATTGAGAATGAACTATATCTCCCTTTCCATCTATAAATCTCTCCCAAGGTTTTTTCAATATCTAAATAAGCTCCTCCCAATATTTTAGAAGCAACATTTTAAGTAAGGGATTCTCATCCTCTTTATCTTTATTCTAGTACTTTCATTGTATTAAGAATTTTTAATTCTAATTATTCATATTGAAATTTGTTTATACGCAGCCATTTTCAACACTTATCAAGAAAAAGTAATTATATTCTACCATTCACTCTCATTAATATCTTCCATGAACCTTTATTTACACTAGTTATGCTACTGAAATTATTCCATAATTTTTCATGCCAAATTTTTATATTGTTAATACCCATTCTCATTTCCACTCAATGGTGTCCACTTATTTATACCTGTCCTTTATTGATTAGGGACTTCTATTTATGTTTCCCACACTTCTTAATCATGTGATTAAATGTTATGAAATATATTCTTATATTTTATGATCTATGTGGTAGTTAAATTCATGTACATGATATGAATGTGGTGGGTGGGCCCAGAATTATATAACCCTCTGATGTGTTGGGTAATGTTTTTATCTCATGAGATACCATGTATAGTGCACATGTGATTAGTATAAGGACACTAAGGTGTGATTTCTCAGGGTTTATCCTTGATTTATACTTATTATTTCATGTTTTATATTGTTTCCACATTCCAATGATTCCTTGATCTTATAATATTATGTCATGATTAGATGTTCATGATTATGATTATCATATTTTATGTCACCATGGTATACCTATTTACTCAAATTTACTTATTTACTTCATGTTTTACTTTTATTATTATCTTAGTAGAATTTATAACTCTCCCCTTTCTTGTTTACATACCCATGTTTTCTTAGCAATATTAAAATATGAAGGCAATTTTAGGGAACGCTATAGAGTTTTCAAAAAATGTCATTATATCACTATTCCAAGTTATTGTGATATGCATCTAATTACCAAATGACACTAGGCCTCTTGATCCTATATTATTTTATTATGTAAAACTTTATGTAATAAATCATGAAATAAAGTGTTTAAAAAATATGTATTTTCATAAAGTATAGTACAAGAATAGGGAAATCTTGATAGGAACCCCATGAGAAATTCAGACTGACTTGTCACCATACTTTTCAACAAGTGAAATTCATCTTTCAGATCAAACCTCAGTTTTTCTATTTCATTTAGAGCTTCCTCAAAAAAAATTATTACACTATATATATATATATATATATTCTTGATCATCTTATATTTAGATTCCACCAACACACTAAACTCATTAAACTAATATTTTGTGGAACACATTTCCTTTAACTTTTGTTTTCATCCCTTCAATGATTCAAACTCCTTTATGTATAGAGTAGAAAAACCTAGTTGAATGGGTTATAAGTGATTAATAATCTCATTCAAATAATAAATTAACTTTATCATATTATTGAAATTAGTTTTAAAAACTAAATTCTTTTGTATGATCTTCAGTCCATCTTGGATGACCTTGACTCATCCTTTATCCTACCAAAGTATCCTCTTATATTTTAAACTCATTGAATATCTCTATAGGAAAGGATGGAACATGATCTTAAAAGCCTAATTTATCCTCATACTTATCCAGCAAAGGTGGATCACTGTGATTTTGAGATAGAAGAGCTCCATCCACCACCTTCTTGGTTCTTTGAAAGGTGGGATGATGTGAGATCCTAACATTGAAATCTTTTAGAACTTATATGTTGTTATCTCTTTTAGGTATAATAACATTCGTAATAGAATCTACTTCATCATTGAGTGATCTAACAAGTATATAATTTTCCATAGGATCCAAGACATTTCCCACTCTATGAGACTAATGAACATTTCCATTTGTAGCCTCATCTTATCCTTTCATAACCACAACTCCAAATTCAAGAAATTATGGCTCAACAAATACAGCAGTATCTTGTTTCTATCTAGATTCAGCAACAACTGCTTCAGCATATTCCTATCTATTTTATATTTTATATTCCAAATCTCCTTCCCTAGAAGGAACCCCCTCAGTGGGTAATGTATCCTAAGGAATATTATCTCTAGAGTAATCCCCCTCAATAGTAACAAGAGGTGTTGTTACTAAAAAAATTCATTCCTTTCCAAAGGCCATCGGTTTACTTGAATATGGGTCCCAAGAGTATCCCAAAGTCTCCAGAAGAGTTTTTTTGGGATTATTTCTTTTATGTCACTTAATATATTCACCCTCATTTAGTTCCAATCCCTTATTTTCAGACAGAATATATAGTATCCTACCAAAAGGATAATAACTCACCTTACACTTTTCTTGATAACAATGATGCATGAGGCACATCATGCATCGAGGTAGGTTAATATTCATCTAATTTTTCAATAGGTGGAGTAGATAAATAATTAGAAGAGTATCATTTCCAACTCTCCATACCTTTGGGTGATACTAGTCCGACTAAAATTTTACAAAAAAAATCTTTCAAGATCTAAATCATTAACTACCTTCTCTTCGACTATTGTTATCCAAAATACGGATTTGATAAGCACATCTATTTCAACCAAATTCATACCCATTAGGTTCTGGAGAAATTGATAGTTCCCTTTGTGAGGATAGTGAGGGATTTCTTTCATTTCATTATAATATATTAGGAATTCCTTTTTAGTTATTTTAGAGGGAATTATATCTCTATTATATGCAAAATAGAACTATAAATTTCAGAAAAAAAGTCCACACACTTCCTTTTAAAACACAAAAACACTTTTCTATTAACCAAAAACATATTCCAAGCCATGAAATATCGTGAATTTATATACTATAATCTATTTTATATTCAATAGTTGTTTTATCTCACTATTTTAATCTCTTTCACGGGCGATAAGACATTCTATTGTGCATCTTGATTTTTGTTTCCCATTAAACACTCAGTATCTTCATTTGACCTTCGGGTCTTTTTTATTTAAGTCATTTTTTCCTCTGTGATTGTAATCAGTTTCCTATTTTCTCATTTTCAAAATTGGTTGTCTTTTTTTTATTAAATAAATGGGGATTGACCTCCAAACTATTAAAAAATCAATGTCCTTACTAGGAAGAACATGGAATTGTGATATTGGAGTTTTATCTTTCTATAAGGGTCCTAAGGCATCATCCTCTATTCTCGTAGCATTCCCTATACTCAAATTACGTATAGGATTCTATGAATAAAGGGTTTATATGGATTTTTTTAATGATTAAACATATTTATTTGAGGTAGCCTATACATAGTGAAATCGATTGGGGAGTTAGGGTTTACATGCTACAATAAAACACAAAAGGGTTTTGGTGAATAAGGGTTTTTTGAATTTGACCCAAGGATTCACAAATAAAATAAAATAAATAGAGGGTATTAATTATCGATACTATAGTATCCTATAATAAATATTTAAAATAATATTAAAATTAAATTACATAAAACATCACTAAAAATAACAACTTAACACTGAATTTAAAAAATGTATATTGAAATGTTAAGTAGCTGAAACTAAATCATAAATAGATTTTTATGGAAAATAATAAGATCATAAAAAATTCATTTAAACTCAAGTAAACTAATATTATATTTTAAAAAATATAATATATCATAAGTGAGAGGCTTAGTAAAGATATTAGCTAAATGATTTTCAGTAAAAATAAATTCAAGAGAAATATCACCTTTTTGAGTGTGATCTCGCAAGAAATGATATATTGGATATATTTTTTTCTAAAATGGTTTATGGGATTTAAAGAAGTTATTTTAGAACTAGTGTTATCTAATTTTATTAGTAATTTATTGAAATTAAACCCAAATCCCTTCAAGGTGTGTTTTATACACAATACTTGTGAATAATAAATACCAGCAGTAATGTATTATTCTTTTATAGTTGATGATACAACTATGTGTTTCTTCTTACTTACCCATAAAACCAAGGATTTACCAAGGAAATAGCAGGTACCTGTGGTTACTTTTTTATCTAATCTAAAACCTCTAAAATAAGCATCTAAATATGAGATTAAATTAAAATTAAATGTTTTTTGGAAAGAGTATAGAAAGAAAGATTGAGACTTTTTAATACCATAAAAATTACAGATTTAAAATGGTAGTCTTTAGTATTTTATTATAATAAAGAATATAATAATATTACAAACATAATTTATGGTCTATTAGAAATAAAATAAAGTAATCTCCCAATTATTCCTCTATACAACTTTTTTTCAATTGGTTTACTGACTTCATCCAAATAAATATTTATATAAGAAATCTTATTTGTTTATTGTACCTTACTACTTTCAAATCCTAATCACTTAAGTAAATAATGTATGTATTTAATTTGATTTAAATCATTCTAAAGTTCTTTTGATAAATTTAAAATCTATGAAATAAATTTAACTCACCTATCATACTCATTTTAAATTCTTTATGTGTTATTTTTTATAAATCATTCCATAATTTTTTAATAGTTGTGATAAAAATCACATCATCAACATATATTTGAACAATTAAATTATCGTGAGTGGGTTCCATAGACCCAACTCAATTATGTACTTTTATTACCATTACATGTATAAATTTTGATATATACATGTGTTTTTTATTTCCCTACTAGTGTTGATACTTCTTCACCCATTGTTTACATTGTAATGTCCTTATATTATGTGTCATATCAAATGGTTATAGAAGTTTCCAATAATAATGAGAACCTAAAGATTCTATGAAAATAATCTTAAACATATTTCTTATGGTCTAGGTACATTATACTGATAGGACACATATGATGTCTAATTATCATGTGATGGGGGATCATAAACATTGAAAATTATTCTCATAAAGTTTTTACTTAGTGATCGCAAGTAGATGAGATCATGAAGACTGACTTTACAATAGGAACACAACATGTGTAAGGTGTCATTGGTTATTCGTATCTATGAACATGTGAACTGGTCTATGAACTTGATATCATTATCAATGTGTACCATTTTATTTTGTACTTTGATGCAAGGAATAACCCATGACATTGAAGTTGTGGTGAGGTATCTTTTGTTGGGTGTGTCATTTGTGGTATAGAATTGGTTGAATAATCATGATAGAATTTTCAATTTTGATTTGAGAAAGAGATTTCTCATGGGATGAGGTTGACCATGATGGTAGTATCTTCATTAAATCCTTAGACATGGTACAAGAAGGTAAGTACATCCAGTAAGGTTGTGAAATATATAAAGCAATAAAAGGATAATGACACAAGTTTGAATCCTTCTTTATAATATATCGTGAGACAAATAGATTATATTACATAGAACATGTTCATAGGATATATTCATAGCTATGAAATTATTTATCTCTATAGGGGATATGATGGTTTCTAGACTCCACTCTTGGTATCTGGGTTGGACTCACTACTATCAAGATAAGAACCTAGATGGTGAAACACTAAGTTTATCCACAAGTTCCACCTATTCGATTGAATAAAAGTCTACAATGAAGTAGGCCATATGTCTGGGCAATGTTGAACATCCAAGTATGATCAATCGTAAGTAAAACTAATTTTTTTATATTATTTAAGCTCAGAATAATGATGATTGAATTTATTTCTCAAGTTATTCATAAGTTGTATGATTATAAAGGTGAATATGGTAAAATATAATTTTTTGAATGAACATATGATATTAAAGATTCATTAAATTATTTGGAGAGAATACGGGCTGAGTTAGTTGTTTGTATTTTATCATGTAATATTTTATAGTGTTTCAAGTGAGTAATAAAATATTTGTGCCATTTAATAAACTTTATTAAGGTATATGTGTGTGAAAATTTCTAAAATTAAGTTTATTACATTCTAGTTACCAAAGAGAAATTTTGGAAAGTATAACCTAGGCATAAAACCTAATTTTATCCTCTTGAATAGTATTATACACCATTTAAACGAATTTAAAGATAAAATATCTTATATAATATCCTCTCAAGTCATTATAGAAATATTTCAAAGGAATAACAAGGTCAGATTAATCTCATCTTCTCAATTGAGTCTATGTTGTTCACGTGATTCAAGGGGCGTCGTAATGGTATTCCATTTCCCATGCTAGCACATGGGAAATGTGGATAAATGATTTAGGAGATGTAGTTCAGGTGTGTGTGATCTTGAGGACTCCTTATAGTGACCTAAGATTAATATACATGGATATCATATCATTTTAGATTAATATTTATCCCATTGAAAAAATAAATACCTAAGCACTATAATAGTTTAGTGTCTTTAGAAACATGGAAATATAGTCTTTTAACTTTAGGAAATATCTTTAGTGTTTAAAAAAACTATATTCTCCTTTAGTACTTATACTTAAAACCTTTTTTCATTACATAAGGTAGGAAAACATAAGAAAGGTTGAGATCAGATGCCCAATTAGGGTAAACAAAGGAGATATATAAGAATAACATGAGCATAAGGGTATGAGAACATGAGAATAAAATTTGAAGATCATACCCTATATACCAATAATCATACACATGACTCATAGAATAAATATTGGAATTTCATAAGACATTAATCATAAGGTAATAAAGATCATAATCCATTAAATCATAACATATGAATAAGAGATAGAATTTTTTCTCAAACACATAAACATATAAAAATTATTTCCATAGTAGTCAAGGTATCTCTACCTAGGACATATTAGTTGTATGTATTCACTCCCCATACCATCTTGGTAGTCATGGTTCACTCTCATTACTATCTTAATAGTCAAGGTTTACTCCCAATACTATCTTAGTAGACAAAGTACTTTACTAAACCGAGTTCACTCCCCATTCTATCCATGTTTGTCTCATGATATATAAATATTTATCCAATTAATTGGATGGAGATATAGGTCCCACTCATATCATATTTAAATATTACACACATGTGCCACAATATCATAAATAATCATATGATAATATTTGAAAAGAAATGGGTATCATAAACATGAAATCATTTCATAACCTGTGGAAAAAAGTGATAGGATTCATATTCCTTTCATTCAAGAATATCCCATGAAAAAATTAGTTTCATATGCCTATAAACCATGAAATAGGATTGTATTTCACAAATATATAACTCACAAAAGAGGATTGGGTTTCATAAACATCATACCATAAAAACATAAACCATTCAGAGAAATTAATATGAATGGAACTTTGGATCATTTCTGAGAAAGGCATGAGTAACACCAAAGGATGTCATCTTAGATGGAAAATAATTTGGAAAGATGATTTTAAAAACATTTATTGATAAAAATATCCTTTCCTCTTAAAAAATTATTTTAAAGCATAAATCCTTTTGAAATCCTTTTATTAACATAAAATGGAAGCTTGAAAATATTGTTAAAACAATTTTCCATGAAAATATATAAAAGAAACTTGAAAATATTTTGAAAACCATTTCTTTGAAAAGGAAGCTTGGAAAAAAATTTAAAAACCGTTTATTTGAAAATTAATCTTGAAAACATTTTTGAAAACCATTTCTTTGAAAAAGAAACTTGAAAATATTTATGAAAATTATTTCTTTAAAAATAATTAGAAAACTTATAAAGGATGATTTGAAAGGCATAGAAAAATTAAATTCATTTTTCCTTGAAAATTATCTTCAAATATCATTTTAAAAAAGAAATTTTTAAAAAAGATTTTTAGAACGTGGTTTTTGTAATAAATTGATTTCCAACTAAAAAGAGAAATGAGATCCAATTTTCTTAAAAACATTTTCTTAATTATTTTTAAGTACTAAAGAGTGAAAAATGGTACTAATACATGAAGAAATAATGAATTACCATAGGATAGAAAAATTTATTATTTTTCTTGAGATATGTATCATAGTATTTCATCAATAAAATAATAATCCTAAATAACCCAGATAAATGATGGGATTGTTTCAATAAACTCTTACCATATAAAACACCCCAATTAAGAAGACAAAATTATATAAATATTTATATATCATTAAAATAATTATATTTATGATACATCATGTCATATTTTATTATATATTATTCTCAAAATAATATAGGTGCATTACAAAACATGTGTCTCAAAGAATGCAAATTGAGACAAAACTATCTTCCAGATTTGGTAACTTTCGAATGGAAAAACCTCATAAAATAGAGACCACAAAATGGATATGTAAATACACATAAATTTAATTATAATAATATTATAATATATTCATGGTTATTATATACTCCCCATAAAATAAATGAGTGTTTAATAAGGCATAAATCTCAGATAAATAAAAGTGAAATGAGAAAAACCCCTTACCTTAATTATTGACTGTCTTTGTACTAGTACAAAATTCATGCTTAATAAATATATGAATATTATAAATATAATAAATAACTATATTATGTTATCTAACACCATATATTATTTTATTGTGACTTTATATTTCCTTTTTGTTAACAATTACATGTTAATATTAAGCTTCAGGTAATATCTTCTTTGTTTTTCGTGCATGTTTTGGCTTGTTATTATTGATTATCCTACATTGATCATGATTTAATTATTTTAATAATGTAAAACATGATATATATTTCATATAAATTTAGTATATAACTATTTATAATAATTTTTAACAGATAGATATATGAAATGGATTACACCGTTCATGGAGACGGTAGGTCGTACGTATGCATGAACGATATTTTCGTCTTAATATCATATTGAAAGAAAGGTAAATGAAATATATGTATATATATACTAATTATAGTGGAATAATTTTTTAATATATATCATATATTTTTAGTAAACTCATCTTTAACACATTCCATGTAGAGTGTGAACGAATCACATTGCTTTGAGGAGGCAGTAGTCTACACTTCCCCAAAAAAAATTATTATACTTACACAAAATGGAAAGAATAAAATTATGTGTTTTATAATAATTAAATAAGTATAAATACATCATAAATATCATAAATATCATATAAAAATAGATTATTTATCTTAATTACTTCCATGATAGGTGGTAAATTAAAAATGGACAACATCATTTTTTGTGGTGGTAGTTCACCGTACACAAGAACGGTATGTTCAGTACCCATTAGATGGATGTGTGTGCAAGTGTAGTTATAACCCTTAGATTAACAAAATCTCAATAAATTTAGAAAACTGAGGTTATTATATAATCATGTATTAATATTATTTTAGGTGGTGTGGAATGAAAATAAAACAAACGAGCTTGAGTAAGGATGTTACCTCTTCTTTGGGTAACCCCTCTTAGTTTGAACCAAAGGGATTGTTTTTGGTTTGATATAATGTGAAATTGTTTCCAATGAACTAAATTTATGTAAATGATAAAATATAGGTTTAATTATACTTAAAACACAATTAAAAACATTATTTAGCTATATAAATAAATTGGATGAAAATATAATTTTGAAACAAAATTCAGTGTTATTAAACAATTCATTAAAATAAAAATGCTCTCAGAAAAATACCAAAAATTAACCCAAAGTAAATTTTCATATTTAATTTTCAAAAATTATGTTTATTTTTTCAAATAAAATTATAAAAGTGTCAATAATTATATTTAAAATGGGTTTTCTATTAAAAAGTGGTAAAAATACCTTTTAGAAAAATATGTCTTTTTATTCATAACATTGGATTTATTCTTCTCTTATACCTATAAAATCTATTGGATGAGTATAAGAAATAAAGATTTAATATATAATATATAAATTCTATTGAAAATTTTAAACAAAATTGTTTTGCATAAGTTATTGATAAGAAATTGTGTTTTCACATAGAAAAATAGATTTCTTATAAAATTAATTTCTTTTTTCATATAGTTCTTACATTCACTTATAATAATTCATATCCAAAAGATTAATTTTATACAAATGTGTAAATAATATTTTTTTCAAATTAATTAATCTTATTCTTAACATCCATTTCATTAGCTTTGTAGTAGCTATAATATTATTTTAATAATCATATTAATAATATATTGTAGTTCGGTAAAAACTCGGCATTTCATGTTATGAAAGCTATCAAAGGGACTCAGTATTGTGTGTCACGTAATAAACAAATCGTGTTTTTATACCTCAAGCTAATCTAAGTCTTTTATGAAGTGAAAGATTAACTTGGTGTAGTGTATAACGCAATCCAAACTTATTTATTTTATATAAAAGAACTATATTTAGTGTTTTGTGAAATGAAAATTATCAAAATGATAAAATTAATAAAAAAAATATTGTAGGGTCCTGAAAAATATCCGTAAAGGAGGTTCTACCCAATTCCCCCCAAAGAATTTGGGGAAAGTATGGAGATTATAGAGAAAACTCAAAGGATGTCCCAAGTCGAACCAGTCCGTAGACTGGTCCCATGAAAATGCTACACGGCCGGTTCAGCGAAGCACCCCCTCCGCAGACCGGTGTCATTTGCGGAATGAAGGTGGATATCCTCCATGGGCGTGAGGTAGGACGGGCGCTAAGCCGGTCCACAATCATGAACCTCCCCAGACCTCGGACCACGTCGACCAGCCCGGACCGCATCCGTCGTCATTCGCGGAATGGAGGCGGAACCCTCCGCGGCCGCAAAGCACTCCCTGAGTTGGTTTGGTTTGCGGGGGGAAGGTGCGTTCAATGCACCCATGAGTCTCCGATTGACCAAGTCATCCGTGGACCAGGTCTCTGATCATGGGCTCTGCAAAAGGTGTTGCATGACCATAGATACATCTCTTTCCCCACTCTATAAAAGGAGATCTAGTGGGAAGAGCTGGAGGGAGTTTTTGAAGATTTTTCAAGGGATAAAAGAAGGAGATCGATTAGATTCGGGTGGAAGCATTTCGAAATAAGGAGTTTTGGATTTCGCAAACCGTGAAGTTCGAGTATGCAAACTAGAATAGGTATGAAGCTGGAAGTGAACTAATAAGGAACTAAAAACGCATAATAACTTGGTGAACCGTGAACTTAAAATAACAAAGAGAATAAAACTGCGAACCATGGCCCCTCCGCCGATGCACTTCCCGCGGACCAGGGAGTTTATGCCCCTTTTCCGATCTGTCGCACCGCGTAGCACCCTCCAACATGGGTGAAGCCCCGACCGATGAACCCCCGACCGGCGTCGCTCGTGGCCGCTGCAGTTCGCATGGATCCCACCGTGTACCAGCCTGGTATGCGGGCCGAACCCAAAGCTGCGAACAACCCTGGTTTGCGGGATGCCCACCAAGCCACAAACCACCCTGGTTCGCGGGGTTCCCATCAGTTCGCAGACCACCCTGGTTCGCGGACAGCATCTCTAGCCATGTAGAACCTCCCTACGCGAAGGGCGCCACTCCAAATATACCCACATGTCCCGCCAAATCCTTATATGTTCCCATTCCCCAAGCTAGATAAAATCCTCCCAATCTGGCCTGATCCTCTGCAACTCCCTCATTGGCCCATTCACCGGCACCGAGCAGAGGCCTCCACCGGAGACACCGGACCTGTTTGATGTAACCTTCAGGTGTATCAGCATTCCATTTTGAGTTCACATACCCATAGTAAGCAGGTTCGAAGGGTTTTCCCCAGCCCTTGAGCGGATTTCTGAAGCATTCCTAGGTTCACATTCCCACGGTAATGTGGAGTCTGAGATCGGGAGCCCCTTTTCTGCCCCTCCACTTGTTGGGGTCGGGGAACTTCTCCCTTCCTTGGGGGGTAGTAAAATACCCATCAGAAGGAATCCCCTATGCACCTCTGTACTTCCCAACGGCTATGCCCAAGGAAGGTTGTAGTGGAGAAGGGTGTTGCTCCGTCCTTCTTTGGGGCCAAGTCCCTCTCCCACTGCGCTTTGTCATCATGGGCATCCTTCTTGGAGTAAGACCCAACCTTATGGGATGCCCTATGTGTAAGCCCCACTCCACTTCCAACGGATGCACTTTTCACGACGAGATCGTCTGGTCCCTGCTGCCTCTTGTTTCTCACACCGAGCATGACTCACATGGGCTTAGAGTAAGCATCGACCATGAAATCCTCTTATGGGATTCCTCAGAGTGTAAGCCCTATTCCACACTATGGGACTCCTCAATGTGTAAGCCCCAATCCATCGTTATGGGCCTCCTCAGAGTGTAAGCCCCAATCCATTGCCCTGGGCCTCCTCAGATTGTAAGCCCCAATCCATTGTGAACTATGAGGACTTTGATCTATGTCAAGGAATGGTACGTAGGTAGCCTCCCCGAGGTTCAAGCTCGATCACTGTCGGAATCCCGGGTCCACATTCACATCGGCTCTCCAACACTCCTATTCGAACTATGTCTACTTTGATCCCTGTCTCCCAGGAAGGTTACATAGGAAGTCTCCATGAGGTTCAAGCCCAATGACTGGTCGATCCGACTATCTTCACATCGGTTCACTGTGCCACTCCTAGTGTCGCCTCAATGAGTAGTATGCCTCTTTGAGGTTCAAGACCAATGACCGGTCAATCCGACTATCTTCACATTGGTTCACTGTGCCACTCCCAGTGCCGCATCAATTAGTCCAGACTCCTCGGGGACATTAATCCAATAAGGGATGGTAAACCTCATGCATAAATGATTCTGAACCCCTGCGTCCAGCTGACCATTTCCAACCAGGAGTCATCTGTGGATACTATGTTTTCGTATAAACCAAAGATTCGCAAACATATGAATACATCTTAAATCTATAAGAGATTCCTGGAATAGGAAATAATTCCCCCCAAATAAGGGTGTGATGAGCCTGACTTCCCATCCTCTCGACCAATGTGAGTTCTCAAGAGTCGCTGGTCAAACCACTCAGCGAACACCAGCCTTTGGAAAGCAGGTCCACGTGTCATCCGATACAGAACCCTTGGGTGTTTCGAGATCGACCCGAAACAAAAAATGGTGAACCCGACATGAATCTTTAACCAACCATGATGGATTTAACCTAATCCCACCATGTTCCCCCTTTATACTCACAAGGAGGTCCAAGAAAGGTCATTAATTACGCATGGGATCATGAGATGCTGCTTTGACGGGTTTGCTATTTGTATTTGTTAAAATATTTTACAGGTACCACACAGAACTCCCTTCGATCCAATGGAATCACAAAGGAACTCTCAAGCGCGTGATTTCAAAAACACAATGACCGGATGTCCTCACCAATGGTGGACCCTGTCACCTACCCAGCGTCTTCAATGCTGGGTATCAGATGCATTAATCTGAGAGTACCACATGAACAGTACTCTCCCCATGGTAGAGGTGGCCATGCACGCCCTCCAATCCGCCAGAACCCGTCGGTCGCCTACCCAGCAGTGGCCACAGAGGAAGTTCCAGATGGCCCCTATTCCTGTCTCCAACTGTTTCGGGAGTCTATCCCCAGAACGTGATAATGCGTACCTCCCTAATCTTTGGGAGGTGGATGAGGTCGACATTGAGGACTTCATCCCCGCTGAATGGGGGTTCTTCTCCATGGCTTATTCCGGCAGATGTCATCGTGGTTACGCCACGACTCAACATCCTCATGCTTGGGAGGATGTAGCCCCGGGGATCCAGGCCCATGCTCCCTGAGCTCCGGCCCCTCAAACCGCCCGACGAGGGTGGAAAACTTTCAACCGAGGACCGGTCATCACCCTTTTCCCTGAGGAGGAGCTCTGGTGCCCAGTCACGGAGACGCATCACGAAAAGACACATACACATGTTTGCTCCTCCAAATCCCGCCATCTAGACATGGCGGCCTGCCATCCAAATGTGGCGGCCTCATACGAGTATGCACACATCCCTGATGTGCTCCATCAAGCCCATTTCTCACACAGGACGGCACCTACCTGGCAGGCACCTCTCCCTGCCCAGGGTCGTGAATCCCACCAACCCGACGTGGTGGCGACCCAGTGCCTGCAGGACCAGCTCCTAGTAGATTCTCTTGATGCATACCATCCTGATGTGGTGGCAATCCACAAGGCCCGCCATCCAGATGTGGCGGAAATTAATAGGCAGTAATGTCTCCCCGTCAATAAAGGCCACTGACTCGATACGGTGGGAAACCAACATATGCAGGGCCAGCTCCCTGAAGATGCAAGTAAAGTCGGACATCCCGATATGGTGGAAAACGGAGATATAAACCGACATATCCCATCCCGGGTGAAGATTCGTTCACCTTCCCCGACACAGGAGAATTGTCATTACCCACTAACCACCAGAGGACCGGAGCAGGATATTCCTACTCCGATACCAGAATGGGCCTTCATACCCGTTCTAGCCAAATATTTCTCTCTGCATATCCTGGAAATGGTGGAGGAGTAGGTATCAATCCCAGATCATATCTTGCAGACTTTCTAGAGTGTAATTGCATCAGCGGAAACAGCAAGGACTCGGGCCCATGAGCCCATATCCCCAATTGAGGCGACTCATCTAAGATATGAGATGGCCACCTCAGAGTAGATCTGCATCCCTTCTTCCACCAAGGAGGGTCTTCGGCTATATTCCGCGATGCAAGGGCAACCAGATCGAGAATCTTCACTCGTTACAATTGGGGGACACTCGTCCATCATGGTGGATGCTCCAGAGCAGGCATATATCCATACTAAAAGTCAAGATGTTCGTCGGCGTATCCTGACATCATTACGATACCCAATTAGATTGGTAACCAAAGGTGAAGTCCATTATCAACAGCAGACAGTCCCCACTACCCGCAAGGAAGTTCCCCAAATGCGTCGAAGGAAGCTGGAAAATAAAGAACGGATTCATGAGTCCGCTCTGCTGGAAGCTGGGGTTCCCGATGCCGCTAAACTCATGTCGAAGGCTCCGAACCCTACCCACCCATTACCATATTATGGGAGCAGTAGTAGCAGTTGCGAAGGTCCTCCCTGCAATATTTCTACCAGTAGCTCTAGAGGTCCTCCCCAGAGCACCTGTTGGGGTCTCCCCCAAGGGAATATAATGATCGATCATGAGAGCTTCTCTTTTGATGCGAGTCACAGAAATAATCCACGTGACCAGAAGATCGAGCAGCAAGAAGGCCCTCCACTTGCTTTGGTCCACCCTGAAGGTCCTCCCTGGGGAATAAACTGCAAACACTCTCCATGCAGTGGGACCACATATTATGATATTGGTCCTCACTGTCATTGTCACAACTATGGAGGCCCTCCCCGCAGTGACATCCAGTCACGACAAGAAGTTCATCCCCTTGTTTTGGCCTGCCCTGAAGGTCCTCCCCAAGGGTTACGTTGCAACGACACTCCACTTAGTCAGGCATCAGATCACAGTGGTAGTCCTCGCCACCCTGATAACAGAGGTCCTCCCCGTAGAGACGTCAAGCAACGAGAAGTCCCTCCCCTCGTTGCGGTACATTTTTAAGGCCCTCCCCAGGGTATACCCCATAGATATTCTCCTTTTGGCAGCTGTAATGGTAGTCCTCACCATTATAATAGCTGTGATGGTAGTCCCCGCCACAACGGCTACCATTGTGAAGGTCCTCCCCACAGCGGCCCCAAGCAATAAGAAGGTCCTCCCCTTGTCACAGTGTGTCTTGAAGTTCCTCCTCAGCATACACGTTGAACGTCAAACCATGATGGTCATCCTCACCATAATGGCAGTTGTTGCGAAGGCCCTCCCTGTAATTATGCTACGTAGCCAGATAGTCCTCTCCTTGCTGCGACATGCCTTGGAGGTCTTCCCCAGGGTGTGCACTAAAAAAGTACTCTATGCAGTGAGGCGTCAAGAAGTAAGGGTACTCCTTGCCAATACAGACGTCATTGCGAAGGTCCTCCCCACAATGACATATCATATCAACAGGAAGGTCCTTCCTCTTCCAAATAAAGCACAGAAAAGACCTCGTATGTCGAGGCACTCAGAAGTACGGGATCAAGAATGTCAGATTCCCATCTAATCGCCAACAATATCCTTCTTCAATCGGGAGATGTTCCGGGGACATGTTCATCTTTAGAACTACCCTGGAATCCCCAACATGATAATTCAATACCTATCCGACCTACTACCTCCAACCACACTGACAGCGAGAGTCTCAGTTGGGCTGACTAGGTAGAGGAATCACTAGCAGAGGAGTATGTCAACATGTTGCACCTGAGGAAACGACTGGCCAGGGATGATATACCAGCTATGTTTTGGCCCACGGCCACCTCTCAGTTCGACATACCCAGAGAGTTTTCAGAAGAATGTGTTCACAGAATCCACCATAATATATGGACAACCCTCTACCGACTGAAATCAAGATGCATGCCCTATGATGGGTATGTAGACCATGTCATGACAATAGGATACCTCCTGCATCACATCGACCTGGAAGATCTTCTATCGGCATGGCAATAGCGACCCAAGAGGTGCAAAGGAAACATGGAGATTGCCTGCCTCCTTGTGTTGCACCAGCTGTGCTGCCTCATCGGTGACGCTCCGACGGGAGTCCATATCAGGGAATGGGGGGAACATGGAGCTCTGCATTTCACTCTGCTCCCTTCCTAGAAGAACCCATTCGGCATGGTGTCTTGCAACTTCATCACGTCAAGAAATCAATCGAGTGGTCTCCCTATTCGCGAAAGGCAACACACCCAACAGATTTGGGCCTTGAGTAAGTCCCAGAAGCATTAGGCCCAACGAGAATAAGCCATTCAAGAACTTTTGAATCAGGACACTGAAAGCATACAATTGGCCTCTCGCCTAAGAGAGGCTAATCAACAGTCATTTCCTGCCTCCCCAGAAGGGATTGATTCATAGAAGAACTCAGCACCAAACCCAGTTCACCCTCTAATGGGGGCACGCAAGATCATGCAGGTAGCGATAGCAGCAGCCACCACCGCAATCCAGGGTCAACCCCAGCCTATAGGGATGGGGGAATTTTTAACAACAAATTCCCCCGTAAGACCAATAAAAACATTTAGAGACTCAATGTCCAAGTAACGGATCCAAACCCATCCCTCAGGGTTGGGGGAATTATTACCTCCTCAACAACAACCTCCCCCATGAGAATCAGTATTCTCTCGTCTCGGGAGGACAGTCAGAAGAGGAGGTTCCTGCCCTATATCGTCGTGTGAATCATCATCCCCTCCGAAAGGGAGGCGTACCATAAGGTCACATCAAATAAATCTCCATGTCAACCTTCGTCAAGGAGCCCGAAAGCAATCCCAGGACATGAGAGGGAAGATTAGTAAAAGACACAGAAGATCTTATTCCTATTTGGAAGATGACATCTTCTCCACCCTGCGATACACATCCGTCAATTCCATAGAGGCTAACCCCACGGGTATCACCGAAGATGATGAAAATACAGATGGATCGGGAGACGATGGTTTTGGTCAGGCTGTGACTCACAATGAACCACCAAGTGTGTACACCCGAAACCAGAGGGCCTCTCTAAATATGGCCGCCCCTTCAGCTAACCTTCCTCTGCTCACCCTATGAGCTTCCAAGAAGAATAAGAATATGGGACCAGTTACCTTTAACATGCCTCCTTCTCTTGATAAAAACAAGCCACTTATGCTCGAAGAGAGATTCGCTTGACAGGAAGAGGAAATGAAAGAATTGAGGTAGCTTAACGCCGAGCTACTCCATAGGAACCGTCTTATTGAAAGTGCATCCCAAGAGAAGCCACATTATGCACTCCCAGTAAGTGAACCTCAAAGACCAAGGTTTACCCTGGAAAATGAAGCACGGTCAGGGCTCCTGCCCAATGAGGCGCCCGGCCCGTCCAACTACCTAAATGTGGATCCGGATGAATACCAACACTTCCCTCCACTCAAGAAGAAACCAGAGTGAGTATGCTTGAACCCTCTGAAGGTGTCACAAACGGCACATAAACCCCAGGTTCCAACTGAGATGGATCCTCAAGCAATGCCTCGAGCTACACCTACCCAGAACCGAACCCAAGAGGATGTAAACCAAGGTCTCACCAACACCATCGAGGAACTAACGGCTCGATTGGAAGCAATGGAAGGTCGACGCACTCTGATACAGCTAGAGTAGAAACCTTACCCAGATTGGGTGAGCAACACACCACCTCCACCAAATTTTGGGAGCCCTCTATTCCCTATCTTCAATGGATCAGGCGATCCATAACATCAATTGATGCACTACGCATCTTATTGAGACCCTATGATGGGAACTCCAGAACAAAAAGAAGCAGTGAAACTCAGATGCTTCGTACGGACCTTGCAAGGACCTGCCTTCATCTGGAATACGAGCCTGCTAGCCCAGTCAATAAAAAGCTGTGAGGACCTTCAGTAGCAGTTCCTCTTCCATTTCAGCTCAATGTTGCCTAAAAAAATAGTCAGTGACCTCATAAACTACAAGAAAAGGGAGAAAGAGAGGGTCTCATATTTCATTTCTAGATGGAAAGGTCTGACCTACTCTCTGAACAGGCCAATGCCTCAAGATGAGCTGCTTTCCATATGCATCGATAATCTTCGAGATGAGCTATGAACTCTGCTCATACTAGTGGGGTAGACAACTGGCTTCCGCCATCTCTTGGGCATTGCCCAAAGAATCAAGGACTCCCTACAGCGGACCAATTTGAAGTCCTGAATAGCCTCGTAGGCTCCTGCAAAGAGAGCAGCCAGAGCTGAAGCATCCTTTGTCACACTCAAGACAGCCCTTGTACCTGCTCCACCGCTCAGGCCTCCACCAAATCGTCAAGGGCCCCCTGTATATCAGTGGCCACCTCTGCCTAGGTGGGACGATCAGAAAGGGGTGAGGCGGAACCAGTTTGAGGAATGAAGAAATAAATTATAATCGTTCCGAGAGGACCAAGTCCGCGGCTACTTCATCACCACCATGAATTGCAACTTTACCCGCCTCCCAGAGCCGAGGAAACCCAAAGAAGTCGTCCGCGATGACAGTCCAAACTACTATCCTTACCATCGAATGTTGGGGCACAATATTTGGGAATGCTTCGTCTTCAAATACCTCCTGCAACGGATGGTAGACTCTGGGAAAGTCGAGATGAGACCACCCCTAGCACATGTGACATATATTTCTACCACTGGCTCTGATGAAGGGGAGGGGTGGAAGGAAGTCACCAGCAAGAAAGGGCAGAAATTTGATAACTGGATGACTTGGAAGACTATTAATCGAGCCCAGGGCATACTCCAAGCTCAACTACAGTAGCAAGTGTTGCCACCAACAGCCCCTGATGCCGCACAGCCGACAGTATCAGCCTCACAACCCTCCACGAGCCGGTCAACCAGGCATAATCAAAAAGGGAGGAGACAAGCGCAAGAGGAGCAGTCTGCGATGAGACCAAAGTTATCCCCAACCTGTCATATTTCATGCCCTCGAATTTGGCGCCATGGGAACCGACCCACCAAACAGCACCATCGGGGACAACCGACCAGGGTGACCTATTCGAGGATGAAGAGCCAATATTTGGTTCCATCAACATCATCCATCTTATGGGATCATTCGCTGGCAAAGGGTATGTTTATGAACCCGATCTCCCAATACGAGGATCCGGGATGTGGAATTGTAGAGGCAGAGGATATCAAGGAAGGCGCAGTCGAGGCCAAAACCAACCCTACGGTTGGAACTCGGCCCGAACCGTTAATATCATGGAAACACGTGGGAGAGCCCTTCAACAGACTTAGTAGGAGAAATAACATCCCTCCCCCTCCACAAGAGGTCACTCTTCACCCATCATTCGGTGGTACCCATCAGAGGAGGAACAAGCGTCTAGCCACCTGATGCACAAAATCAGACCGACTGGGCCAAGTCCCTAGAACCTAGGGACTTCATCAGCATCTGACCCTGCAGTCGGTCCTTCCTCATCACGTATTCCCACTCCCAAGATGCCCTCTAAATCTCCCCAACCAATGGAGAAACTTCGGCCACTGGAACAAAAATACGACATCCTTAAGCGGCTGACATTGGTACCAGCCAAACTATCAATCCTGGGTTTGTCAGCCGACCTTAGAGAGGCGCTGATAGAAGCCTTGCTCATCCCCCAGGAGTTTCAAGCTAAGGTAGCTTCCACCGAGATTTACTGGACAGAGACTGGCTTGGATGAATGCAATGTAGTGATATCTTTCACCGATCTAGATGAAGATGTCATCTTGCAGGGACACATCAAACCACTATATGTGACTGGCACACTAGATGATGTTGATATCCGCATAGTATTTATTAAAAATGGCTCTGGAGTTAACCTCCTTCCCCTATGGACACTCTATAAGTTGGGCTATAGTGAGGGTGATTTAATACCCTCATCCATGACTCTTCTAGGTTACGACAAGAGCGAGCAGAATCCGATGGGACAAATTAAGCTAAAGACCCATTTTGGCGACTTCATGGCCTACTCGGAGTTCCTGGTGGTTCGACAGAACACGGTATTCAATGCCCTACTGGGAAGGTCATGGATCCATAAGCACATGTCCATTCCTTCATCCTACCACCAGTGTATTAAATACTACGTCAATGGGAAAAGTGGGACATTTTATGTTGACAAGGACCCTTTCGATCTCTCTGAGTCACACTACATTGATTCCAGGTTTTATGAGAAAAAGAGGAAGAAAACTTTGACCGATGGTATTTACTAGATCCCCGCTCCAAATGGTCTAGAAATGGTTCTTAATGACCCCCTTAGACAGCTTGGCAGAGACTACGTACTTCCCATCAACCATATTGAGAGCAGGGGTTCAAGTTCAGACACACACTCAGCTATCTTCATGACTTCAGCCAAAACAGTCGAGCATGACAATACAGGAATGTCCGCCAACCCACAATCTGGGGACGAATACTCAAGTGGGGATTCCCACGATTCCTCTCCCTCAAACCCCCGAGATCCCAGGCTGGAAACTCTCCCCCCTTCAGATCAAGAATATGAGGATTTGGGAGAAGAAGAGGAGGAAGATCTCAGGGATGCACCTCCCGCATTTGAGGAAGGTATCTCCACCACTATGGATGAGCTCAGGGAAATAAACCTAGGTACCGAGGAATACCCGAGGCCCACTCTTGTTAGTACAGCCATGTCTCCCGAGGAACACGAGGTATATACCTCTTTCTTGAGGCAACATCGGGATGTCTTTCCCTGGAATTACATTGAAATATTAGGACTTGATCCCAAAGTGGCAACGCACCGCTTAGGTCTGCCAGAATACCACAGGGGCTACAAACAAGCTGCCAGAAGGACACACCCCTCGCATTCTTCAAAAATAGAGGCTAAATACGATAATATTATTAAAGAAAGCTTCATTCAGGAGGTCCAATACCCCATCTGGTTGACCAACGTTGTCCCTGTCAAGAAAAAGAACAGGAAAATCCACGTCTAAATTGACTTTAGAGATCTCAATCGGCACTGCCCGGAAGATGATTTCCCGGTCCTGATCACTGAGTTATTAATCGATGAAATGACTGGGTATGAGGCTATATCCTTCATAGATGGATATTGTGGGTATAATCAAATCAGGATGGCCCAAGAAGATGAAGAATCCACTGCCTTCAGGGCCCCCCAATGAGTATTCTGTTACAGGGTCATGCCCTTTGGTCTCAAGAACACTGGCACCACATATCAACGTGCCATGCATCGTATCTTTAAACCATTCCTGGGGAGATTCATTGAATGTCGCATAGATGACTTGGTGGTTAAGTCCATGCAGCACTCGGATCACTTGCCAGATCTTGAGACTGTCTTCAGTAAACTTCGACAACATAGTCTGAAGATGAACCCCTTGAAGTGTGCCTTCGGGTTCACCTCTGGGAAATTCCTTGGCTTCGTCATACGCCATCGTGGCATTGAAGTCGACCCTAAAAAGAAAAAGGCTATTCTTGGCCTTCCACCTCCCCAGAACCTCACAAAGTTGAGAGCATTCCGAAGGCACTTGGCCTATATCAGGCGGTTCATAGCCAACCTGGCAGGCAAATGTTTTCCCTTTACCAGGTTAATGAAGAAAGGAGTCATGTACCAATGGACAAATGAATTACAAGAGGCGTTTGACAGCTTAAAGAGGTACCTATTAAGCCCACTGGTGCTCTTGTCCCCAGTCGAAGGAAGACCTATCATTCTATATGTGACGGACCTAGATCATTCACTGGGATCCTTCCTCCCACAAAATAATGACGCCAGTAGTGAAAAAAGTCTCTATTACCTCTGCCTAACCATGATCGATGATGAGACTCGATACTCAAACATCGAGTAGAGTTGTTTGGCCTTGGTCTTTGCAGTTAAAAATTTGCGACATTATCTACAGCATCATGAAGTCCATTTGGTCTCGCGTAATAACCCCCTCAAGTACATCCTCAGCTGCCCGATGGTGACCGGGCGCATATCCCAATGGGCGGTCATCCTGCAGTAGTTCGACATCTGGTTTGTGCCTCAGAGGTCCATCAAAGGCCAGGCATTAGCATATTTTCTGGCAGAGCACCCTTCAATAGGGACAGTCGTACCAGACATTGAGCTACCTGATAAAGACATCTTCGTTGTTCAAGAGGAGCTCCCAACATGGGAAATGTACTTCGACGGCGCCTCCCGAAGCCCAACCTAGAAAAGTATGGAAGATCCCAAATTTAAAAAGGTGGGTCTGAGGATAATACTCATGTCCCCGGAAAAGGCAGTCTTTCCATATTCCTTTCTCCCGTCAGAAGGATGTATGAACAATGAAGCAGAATATCAAGCCCTCATTGCAGGCCTGGAGCTCGCACTCCAAGCATAAGTACAACACTTTAAGGTCAAAGGTGACTCGGAACTGGTCATCAAGCAAGTCAAAGGTGGATATGCTGTCAAAAAGGAGGATTTGATTTCCCTGTTTGACCATGTCTGAGAGCTAATGTCAGAATTCTCTACAAAACCCACATTAACCTATATCCCTCGGTCTTAGAATTCCCAGGCTGATGCATTAGCTAATACGGCCCTATCCCTAGCCAGCCCAGACTGGGATGAAATAGTCATCAGTATTTCTCACCGTCGAATGGTCTTTCCATTTGTCCAGACTAAGGTAGAAGAAATCAATGAATTCAGTCCTGTCCTTAAGTTGTATGCTCCCACCACTGGCGAGATGACCCCCATTGTAAACTATCTTCAAAGGGGAGAACTTCCATCAGACAGGACTATACGAGAGAAAATACGGAGAAGGGAAATAAACTTTGTCTAATATGGTGGCACGAGCTATCAAGAGGTCCATTAAAAATGATTCCTCGATGGAATCTTCTTTAGGTGCATTGATGGAGAGGAAACCGCTGTCGTCATGACTGAAGTGCATGCCGGAGTATGTGGGGCACATCAGCCGGGATCCAAGCTTTCCCATCAGGTCCGAAGGCTTGGGTACTATTGGGCAACCGTGGCAAGATATTGTGAGCACTTTACCGAAAAATTCCACTCATGCCAAATTTATGCCAACTTCATACACCAACCCCCGAAGTTATTTCATCAGGCCAAGTACTTCTGGCCATTTGTCATCTGGGGAATAGATGTCGTTGGACCATATCCCCCCACCATAGCCAAATAGCTAAAGTATATCCTCATGGAAACTGACTACTTTTCCAAATGGGTAGAAGCTGTACCCCTCAAGGAAGTTTGGGCGAATAATATTTTCAGCATTTTAAAAACCAATATCATCACCAGATTTGGTGTCCCTCACACCATACTGACGGATAACAGCACCAACTTATGCTCTGATAAATTGGAGAAACTATACCAAGAATATGGTATTAAGGCTAACCACTCATCCCGCTACCATGCGGTGGCCAATGGAAATATAGAGGATTTCAACAAGACCATGTCCAACATTATCCAAAAAATGGTGGACAAAGAAAATAAGTCATGGCCGGAAAAACTCCTCCATGCATTGTGGGCTTATCGAACCACAATCTGCACCGCTACTCGGGATACCCCATACTCATTAGTATACGGAACAGAAGCGGTCCTGCCCATTGAGCTCCAATTACCCTCACTCTGTGTTGCCATTTGTGATCATTTATCAGATGATGAGAAAACAGAAAAGCGGATATGTGAATTGGAACAGCTAGACGAGAAGTGGTTGCACACTTTGCACCATCTGGAAGTATATCAGAATCGGATTGCATGAGCCTTCAATAAAAAGGTCTGTCTTCGGTCTTTCTTGGAAGGAGAATTGGTGTTGGTCCTCCGGACCCCAATGATACCCGGAAGGAAACCTCCAAAGTTGGAGCCTAAATAGGAGGGACCATATTTTATACATAGAGTCTACTCCAACAGAGCATATCCCCTGATCTCCATGGACGGGAAATTCACCACCGCTCCTACAAATGAGAGATTCCTGAAGAATTATTTTTCATAAAAACCAAAAATACTACGTCCTTACCGCATGATGTTAAACTGCATGGAAGTCTTCCTTATCACATGACGTTAAACTACACGGAAGACGTCCTTAACGCATGACTTTAAACTACATGGAAGACGTCCTTACCACATGACGTTAAACTGCACTGAAGACATCCTTACCACATGACGTTAAACTGCACGGAAGACGTCCTTACCACATGATGTTAAACTGCACGGAAGACGTCCTTACCGCATGACGTTAAACTGCACGGATTTTGGTGAACTACATATGGCTGGATTCCTTCCATTTTCAGGATACGTAGCGATTCCAGGGTTCCCCATCTTGGCCCAGCCACCCCCAAATTAAAGTTAAAAAAGTCTTCTCTACCCCATATATGGACCAAACCTACATGGGGTGTACCCCTCGTCCATACCGCACAACGATAAACTGCATGGATGAGAAAAAAGGGGGGGAATCATCCAAGATGCATGAAGTTAAATTGTCAAGCACCCAACTGTCCAAACTCTATGACCCTAAACTAAGATTATATCATCTTCACCGCATGATGTTAAAATGCATGGACAAGAAGCTTTAGAAAATTCCATATCCCCTGTGTATGGACCGGACCTGCACGGGGTGTGTTGTTTTTAAGAGAACTACGTGAGGCTTGATTCCTTCCCTCGCAGGATACGTAGTGACGCCAGGACTCCCCACCCTAGCCCAGCCACCTCTAAAAACAAAAGGGGAAGAAGGAAAGAGAAAAAATTCTCCCTCCCCCCGTGAACGGACCAGACCTGCACAGGGTGTATTTCGCGTCCTTACCGCATGATGTTAAACTGCACGAATTTCAGAGAACTACGTACGGCTTGATTTCTTCATTTTCAGGATACGTAGTGATGTTGGGATCCCTTGTCCTAGCCCATCCACTCCCAAATTAAATTAAATAAAAGTTAACAATACCCCCTTCCCCCGTGTATGGACCAGCCCTGCACGGGGTGTACTAAAAATGACCCCTTCCCCCGTGTATGGACTAGACCTGCACGGGGTGTATTTTTCATCCTTATCGCACAACATTAAACTGCACGGATAACAAGATTTAAGAATGCTCCATTTCCCTCATGTAAGGACCTGACCTGCACAGTGTGTAGTTTTTGCGTCCTTACCGCACAACATTAAACTGCATGGATAATGGAAAAAATGCCATTTTTCCCCCGTGTACGGACCAGACCTGCACAGGGTGTACTTCTTTTAGAGAACTATGTGTGGCTTGATTCCTCCCTCATAGGATATGTAGAGACACCAGGGTTCCCCGTCCTGGCCCAGAAACCCCTGAATAAAAGTTAAAAATTCCTTTTTCCCCCGTGTATGAACCAGACCTACACGGGGTGTATTTTTGCATCCTTACCACACGACGTTAAACTGCATGGATAATGAAAAAAATACCCTTTTCCCCCCGTGTACGAACTAGACCTGCACGGGGTGTATTCCTCGTCCTCACCGCATGACATTAAACTGCACAGATAATAAGATTTAAAAATGCTCTCTTTCCCCCGTGCATGGACTAGACCTGCATGGGGTGTATTTTTATGTCTTTACCACACGACATTAAACTGTATGGATAATGAAAATTAAAAATTCCCCTTTCCCCTGTATATGGACCAGACCTGTACGGGGTGTATTTTTCATCCTCACCTCACGACGTTAAACTTCACGGACTGCGTCCTCACTGCACGACATTAAAATTCACGGATTTCATCGTGAACCACCTAAGATGTATGGAGAAACGAGGTGTAAATACTCCTTGTGCATTTGGATGCATCCTCCCCATACATCAGACTCCATGGACTGGATAATTATAGACCTTCATAACCGTTCATGGCCATCGAAAGTGGAAATTCATCAACTTGTGGACACCTTTTCATGACTATGCATACCATGCCCTCATTGGCTTTACATATTGATAGCCCGTGGCCCATTTACCAAAGGCAAGATTTCCATAGGCGACACTCTTCCTAGCTCCGTACGCTTACCGGCCTCAGAGCCCCCATACCATACCTCCTAATCCAGAAATGTATGGTGCAGTGGTTTACAAGTTCGTCCCCTTTTCACATCCAAACGTCTCCAGGTTATCCCTACCCGGTTAGCCTATGTATCCGCCCGTGGTTCACATGACGACCTGTATCTACAAACATCAAGCCAGGACTAGGCTACTTTGACTCAATGGAAAATTGTAGTGAAGATGTTTCTTGTATGCTTGGACACCATTATCCCCACATGCTGAACTCTGTACTATGAGCAATCTCGTATTTTTATAATCATTCATGGCCATCGGAAGTGGAATGTTATTGACTCGGGGACACCTTTGCATGAATATGCAAACCATGCCCTCAACGGCTCTGCATATTGATAGCCCCTGGCCTATCTACCAAATGCAAGATTTCCTCTGATGGTACCCTTCCTAGCTCCGTATGATTACCGGCCTCAGATCCCCCACACCCTGTCTCTTGATCCGGGAAATATCAGAGTTGCAGTTTACAACCTTTATCCCCCACCCTATCCAGAGTATATCAGATCATGTTAACTAAGTTATCCTTTGAGTGCCTGCAGCAATAGTCACCCAGTGGTCCAATTTCTATGACCACTAAACTAGGAGTACTTCGTCCTTACCGCAAAACATTAAACTACATGGGGTAAAGGTACACCCCCACACATAAAATAAATCCGCGCAAGGAGCTCTCTAAGATTTAACAGCAACCCGGGCTGAGTATGCCCGACATGTCCAGACATTTTCTTACCAAATAACAGACTCCATGGCCCAAACAATTGCGGATCCCCATAACCATTCATAGCCATAAGAAGTGTAAATTTATCGACCCGTGGACACCTTTTTATGAATATAAATACCATGCCCTCAGCGGATCTGCATATTGATAGCCCCTGGCTCATCTACCAATGGAAATATTTCCTCAGGAGGCACTCTTCACAGAACCATGCACTTACCGGCCTCAGAGCCCTCATATCATTTCTTCTGATCCAAGACGCCCCGGAACCATGATTTACACCATCAACCCTTCTCCACGTCTTGGTCATGCCGAGATGTTCAAGCCCAGTTACATTCTGACAAAGAGCAGCCTTTTCAACTACGTTATTACCACATGATGTTAAACTACATGGAACATCTTGGATGCTTGGCATAAAGCTGGAAAGACCAATCATTAAACATCCAGGGAAATTCCTCTAACCATAAGTGTTTTCACTGGTTTAAAAATGCCCCCCCCCCCCCCCGTCCTCGCTGCATGACATTAAACTGCGCATCATCCTTTAAAAATACCCCACGTCTTTACCAAATGATGTTAAACTGCACAAAATCTAATAATGCTCCCCATCCTTACTGCATGACGTTAAACTGCACGGAAGTCGTCCTTATCGCATGACGTTAAACTGCACGGTCAAAGCCATCATGGGTTCAGTATGGAACGGAGGCTTTTCCTTGTCCCTCAGTGCATCGGTCAGACCTACACGAACCATTGTCTCACACCAGCGTGAGAAGGAATGACTTCTCCCATTCTCAGGATATTTAGCCTAGAAGCTTCTCCCGTATCTAGGCACCCTCTCTTCATAAACCATACTCTGTACTCAGAAAAAAAATCTGAACTCTCATAATCCACCCCTGGTGGCCCTAATATCAACTTCCCTAAAGTTTCTCGGCCATCGGGAGAATAAAATCATTGAACCAAGGACACCTTTTCATGACTATGCATACCATGCCCTCAGCGGCTATGCATATTGATAGCTCTTGTCCCGTCTACCAAAGGCAAGATTTGCTCAGGCAATGCTTCTCTCTGTACGTCTCTTGGCCCCTGAGCCCCTATGTTCATCCCGGGATTCAGAAACCCTCTGAGATACAGTTTACCATCCCCTTTCACAACCCTTCCTGAATATGGTGGAATTTCTCTGATGAGATTACCGAGGACTAGGAGAAATCATTCCATTTTAGATAATGTCCCAGCTGCATGATGTTAAATTGTGCCAAGCTCCAACCGTCCTTTACGCTAGATAAATGAGTAGGACGGGAACCTTTCTTCTACACTCCTGTTTGATACAGATGTTCTCAAAACCTTTCAGACATCACACACCCTTTCCAGGTCACCCCCGGTGGTTTTCATAATTCTCCAAGCCACCCATGGTGGTTTCCATAATTTGGAATTTCATGAAGTCCTATGGCCATCAAAAATGGAGATTCATTGACTTAAGGACACCTTTGCATGACTATGCATACCATGCCTTCAGTGGATCTTCATATTGATCTCCCTTGTCCCTTCTACCAAGGGCAATATTTCCTCAGGGGATGCTCTTCCCACCTCTGCACGCCGATACGGTTCCCAAGCCTTGAGACATGCCCTGCATGTCATTCAAATCTAAACACACTCCCTCCACATGCGTCTGAAGGACATTCAGACATTTTTAATCAACCAAACCTCATTGGGGCCCTCACCCAACCATACTTGGTCAAATTTGTTCAACTTAAAACATTAGTAATGATAGTCCTGACGGCGGGACCTTAAACCGCTCACAAAAAAAGGCACAAAGCCTGTTAGGCCGAAAACCCGAAAAGGGCGACCTAAGAAAAATTCGGGCTATACCCACTGGGCCCACACTAAATGGGCCTAGGAAAAATTAGGGCATTAAAAGAAAAGAGAAAAAGTTTGTGGGGTTTTTCTAAAAAACCCTAGAAATAGTCAAACTATGCCCGCTGGATCCCATGGTCCGGGAAAAAGTCAGAGCTTGTTTTCATCTTTTATTAATTTCCGGAATTATGAGCAATTACGATTCAGTGAATTTTTATTTAAGAAATAATTGTTCAAAATTTATGGTAAAGGAAGATTGACATAGATTGCATTCTGTTCAAACAAAAGGGAGGGTGTCCACAAGCTGGGGCCTCTCCCTCACAATGACAAAAGAGGTAAAAAAGGGGGAATGCACAACAATGGCTCTGAAAGTCACAAAGGAGCCTGGCTCACCCTCTCCACTAGATCAGCGACTGTCTAGCAGAGGTTGTTGCAAGTCTTCTCCAGCACGTCCTTCTCCCTGGCCTCAACCTCGGCCACCAAACGTGTATGCTCCACTGTTGTTTGGAGATCGTTGGTCCCTTTCCTAGTGGGTTCAAGGCGACCAATCATAGTTGATAATTGATCCCTCATCATCGCTTCCCATTCCTCACACTCATGCAACTCGGAAGATAGGATGACCTCCTGATCTCGAGACCTCGCCTCCTATGCTATCAGCTGATGGAGCTTTATCATGGATCCCTCCAGGGCATGGGTCCCGTAATGAGAGGTAGTGACGTGAGTAATCTTACACTCAACGGTAGCAACTTCCTCATGGGAAATGAAAACTTGGAAAGCGAGAAAATGAAACTATCAATAGTCAAAGCAGCCCTAACCCAAACCAAGGAAGAGCTTTTGGAGAGCTTTGGTTTTAGTTTCCATTTCAGCCAGAGGAGTTTCGGTGAAAATCTCGCAAATCTGGGGCCAGGCCCACCTGCGCACTACTCGGTGGTCCTCCATGACACGACGATCTTTGGTATCCTTGATAGACGGCACAAGAATGAAGTTTGGCATCGTGACCAGTGCAGGAATATGCGCGCTAGATGATGGTTCCGAGGCTCGAAGGCCTGAAGCTTCTGACCCCAATTCGGGCTTGGGAATCAAGTTTCTAAGTCCGGTATCGGACGGAAAAACTTTCGGAATTGTCTCGCTAGGACCCAAAGCCACAGGGTCATCATCATCCACATCCAGGAAGGTTGGTTCTGTATGAACTTCGTCCATGGAGGGGATGGGAGAGGAAAATCCCCTGAGTTGCTTTGAGTGACGAGCCATCAGTCGGTCCTCCCTAAGAGATGATGAGGAAGGTGCGGTAGGCACAGCAGCCGCTGTGACTCTCGATTTAGTAACCTGCTGGACAACCTTCCCCAGGATCCCATTAGGGTAATTTTTTACCCACATCCTTACATACTCCAAGGATAGGCTGGAATACACTCCCATACTAGGCAAGAGAATGCTTGTATCAGATCCCTCCCGCATCACCATCAACCACCATTGACGGAGAGTGGCTGGGTACAGTCCTCGAGCCTGAGGAGGAGGAAGGGAAACTTGGAGTTTCATACACCCAAACTGGTGGGAAAAATGATGTGAGGCTTAAAAATTTCACATAGAAACACCGTCAATCTGTGTAGAGAGAAACCCATCCCATAGTGAAATCCCGAAAGAATGCTCCTCTAGGCTCTCCCGGTGGTTGTCAACCACGACGTCGGAAGGGGTGGGGTAGGAAGAGAAATCAGACTGGGATAAATCACTCAGGAGCTCAATGATTTCGTTGGAACAAAGAGACTTCAGATGAACCAAAGCTACATCGAGCTGGGTAGGCTGAAAGGTAAGAAGCGGGATGACTGTGTTATGACAATACTCATAACAATGACAATGATTCACTATCCAGTCGTATAAGAATTGGAATGGCCCACTCAGATGATCGGGTGACCCGGCCTCCTACATGTTGCTCAGTAGTTCATAAACACGAGCCAAAGTGGGCACGACCAGGTTCACCAGGTGGCCCTCTGCCAACTCAACTGCCATCATCAAGGTGCAAGCTATAACACCCAAGTTGATATCCCGAGAAGGGAATATCCACCCGCTTAGAAACATAGTAAATAGACCTGCTAGCCTGAGCATAGGTGGCACACAGGGGCGCACCTCATAACCCCATGAAATGTTGTCACCCGCCTCCAGAACCGCCCAGTAGGAACCTGGGATGGTTTCTGACTGTTGAGAGGGATGAGTTCTGGGGTTCTTGATCTTCAGCACAGGACAAGTGATGTTCAGAAATAACCCTATCCAGGTGTTATAGGGAATAATAGAGTGGGCACGCAAAGCCTGACCCAGTGATTGCTCCGCCATAACCAGTAGATCCCTCACCAACGAAGGCACTTGTCCGACATCATCCCATGCATCAGGAGGGGGAAGAAACTCATCATACATCTCACCGATGCTCAGAAACCCTCCCAATTAGTGGATGTCTCACAAACTAATGCCAACTTCACCACGGGCTAGGTGGAAAGTATTAGTGCTTGAACACCAGCGATTGAGCAGGTCAGGCATGATCAAAGATGGTGGGTAGACAGCAAACTGGGAGGTCCATACTACGGAGTACAAATTGACTGCTTCCAGTGACTCAGGAGATTCCCGACAATGATGATGGACCCAAAATGCCCAGGCCCAGTCATTCGAGAAAATCCCACAAGACTGAAGATCCAAGCTAGGAATCCACCCCGTGTAAGGATCTACCCGAGTAAGGTTGATTATGGAGGGATAATTCTTGAAGACAGCTTCTGGAGAGAAGTATTGAATGGACTGATCGGTTTGGGTCCAAACAGAGCCTCTCAAAATGAAAGTGTCTTTCGAATCAGAATCAAAAGTTATCTCCCCCAATGGGGTAAGGTTTTCCTAAACGCACTTTGGTAACACTTCCAAGAAAGGAGATGGAAGACCTGAGAAAGTAGGGGGGATAGGGACGTCATCCTAAAGACCGAAGCCGTATAGTGGAAGCTGATTTGATAGTGGATAACCCAAGAGCTCAATAGAGAGCAAGTCCTTCAAGACACCGTCATCAGAAATGATGGACCTACTAGGGTCCTCTTTGATGCTTTCTGCTCTGCAAATCATAGCTAGGCGTCTCCCTGAACCAATTGGGAGAGGCTTGGTAGCAGGCCTGGGTGCAGAGAGAGGGGGAAACATGTTTTCTACCTATATTATGAAGATCAGAAAATGGTTATTCCAGAATAATAAAATCTGGACAAAAATATCAAATATATAGTCCAGGAGCCTTCATAGTAAGGACCCCGAGCAGGCCTCAAAATGTGGTTCGCGATGAATACATCTCGCGAACCAACCCTGCGTGGAAGCAGTCTATAGTACCCTGGCCCACGGAGCGTTTTCCAGAAACCACTAACCAAGTTTCTCTACGGAGTCCTAACCCCGGATTTAAATAATTAAGTTTAGAGGACTTAGGAAATTTTTAAAGTCAGCAAGATTCCAATCCGTGAAGCATCGAAACCGCATTACGAATTCCTCCGCAGCTCGTTGTGACTTACTTTTTAATTAATTAAAAGTATTGGTTCATGGTTGGAGATTGGTCAGCAGGTGAAGGAGACTGCGAAGGAGGAATGGTTCTCGGAAATAGAAGTTAGCTCGTGGATGAGGCGTTTAGCGAAGGAATGAGCATGCAAAGACAAAAAAGCGATAGGGCTCTGGTTTCGCGAAGAATCCAGTAAAAGACAAAAGAAGGGCCCCCCGTATTTATAGGTGTGGTCTTCTACTGGGTCCACTCCTCTACTGCAAACCATCCAAGTTTTAGGACCACTCTGCATCGGAATGGCCTCCTCTTCATTCCGATCAGACCCCATTCCGATGGGGGGCATTTGTTGGGTCCTGAAAAAAATTCTCAAAGGAGATTCTACCCAATTCCCCCCAAATAATTGGGGAAAAGTATGAAGATTATAGAGAAAACTCAAATGATGGACCAATCTGAACTGATCCGTAGACCGATCCCACGAAAATGCTATGTGGCTGGTTCCATGAAGCACCCCCTCTGCGGACCGGTGTCGTTCGCAGAATGAAGGCGGACATCCTCCGCAGGTGCGAGGCAGGATGGGCGCCAAGCTGGTCCACCACCACGAACCACCCCCGACCGCGGACCATGTCGACCATCCCGGACCTCATCCGCTGTCGTTCGCAGAATGGAGGCGGAACCCTCCGCGACCTCAAAGAACTCCCCGATTTGGTTTGGTTCGCAGGGGGAAGGTGCGTTCAATGCACCTGTGAGTCACTGATTGACCAAGTCATCCATGAATCGGGTCTCCGATCAAGGGCCTCCGCAAAAGGTGCCGCATGACCATAGATACATCTCTTTCCCCGCTCTATAAAAAGAGATCTAAGGGGGAAGAGCCAGAGGGTGTTCTGGAAGGGTTTTCAAGGGATAACGGAATGAGATTGATCAGATTCAGGTGGAAGGATTTCAAAAGAAGTATCATAGGATTTCACAAACCACAAAGTTCTAGTCCGCAAACCAGAACAGGTATGAAGCTGGAAGCGAACTAATAAGGAACCAAAAACGCTTAATAACTTGGTGAACTGCGAACTTAAAATAACAAAGAGAAGAAAACCGCGAACCATGGCCCCTCCGCGGATGCACTTCCCATAGGACAAGGAGTTTATTCCCCTTTTCTGATCCATCGCACTGCGTAGCACCCTCCTATGCGGGAGAATCCCCAAATCCTCGAACCACCCTGGTTCGCGGGATGCCCACCAAGTCGCGAACCACCCTGGTTCGCGGGATGCCCACCAAGTCGCGAACCACCCTGGTTCGCGGGGTGCCCATCAATTCGTGGACCACCCTGGTTCACGGACGGCCTCTCCAGCCGCGTAGCACCTCCCTACGCAAAGGGCGCCACTCCTCATATACCCACGTGGCCCACCAAATCCTTCGGAGTTACCATTCCCCGAGCCAGAGAAAATCCTCCCAATCCAGCCTGATCCTCCGCAACTCCCTCATTCTCCCATTCACCAGCCACGAGCCAAGGCCTCAACTAGAGCCACCGGACCCATGTGATGTAACCTTCAGGCATATCAGCACTCCGTTTTGAGTTCACATACCCACGGTATGTAGGGGCGAAGGGGTTTCCCCGACCCTTGAGAAGATTTACGAAGCATTCATGTGTTCACATTCCCACGGTAATGTGGAGTCTAAGCTCAGGAGACCCTTTTCTACCCCTCCACTTGTTGGGGTCGGGGCACTTCTCCCTTCTTCGGGGGGTAGTAAAATACCCATCAGAAGGAAGCCCCTATGAACTTTCGTACTTCCCCATGGCCATGCCCAAGGAAGGGTGTAGTGGGTAAGGGTGTTTCTCCGTCCTTATTTGGGGCCAAGTCCCTCGCCCACTGCGCTTTGTCTCCATGGGCATCCATCTCGAAGTAAGCCCCGACCTTATGGGCCACCGTATGTGTAAGCCCCACTCCACTTCCCACAAACGCACCTTTCGCGACGTGATCGTCTGGTCCCTACTGCCTACTGTTTCTCACACCGATCATGACTCATGTGGGATTAGAGTAAGCATCGACCATGACATCCTCTTATGGGCCTCCTCAGAGTGTAAGCGCCAGTCCACACCATGAGCCTCCTCAGAGTGTAAGCCCCAATCCATTGCCATGGGACTCCTCAAAGTGTAAGCCCCAATCCATCACCCTGGGCCTCCTCAGACTGTGATCCACAATCCATTGCGAACTACTAGAACTTTGATCCATGTCAAGGAATGTTACGTAGGAAGCCTCCCTGAGGTCCAATCCCGATCACCATCAGACCCCTGGGTCCACATTCATGTCGGCTCTCCAACACTCCTATTAGATCTATGTGGAATTTGATCCCTGTCTCCTAGGTAGGGTACATAAGAAGCCTCCTTGAGGTTCAAGCCCAATCACTGGTCGATCTGACTATCTTTACATCGGTTCACCATGCCACTCCTAGTGCCGCCTAAATGAGTCCAAACTCCTCGAGGTCATTAATCCAATGAGGGATGGTAAACCTCGGGCATAAATGATTCCTAACCCTTGTGTCCAGCTGACCATTTCCAACCATGAGTAATCCATGGATACTATGCTTGGGTATAAACCAAAGATTCGTGAACATATGAATACGTCTTAAATCTATAATATAGTCCCAGAACAGGAAATAATTCCCCCCTAAAAAGGGTGTGATGAGCCCAACTTCCCATCCTCTCGACCAATGTGAGTTCTCAAGCGTCGCTGGTCAAACCACCTGGTGAACGCCTACCTTTGGAAATTATGTCCACATGTCATTGGATATGGAACCGTTGGGCATTTTAAGACCGACCCAAAACAAATATATTTCACAAAATCCCAGGGTGTTAAATTCTACCCCCCTAAAAATTAATTTCACCCTCAAAATTCATCTAGGTTATCAAAGGATTAATACTTGAAATTTCCAATTATAGAAACCCACATTGTAAAAATGAATACTAAAAAATCCTTTAAAAAAGGAAGTATAAAACATAATTATTACCTAAAGTAACTCATAACGAGCTTCCCACATAGTATAATATAGGTGGTAAGTGAAAACATGAATATAAAAGAGAAATATAACTATCATGTTTGGATGGAGAGTGATAGAGAACATGGTTAGAAAAAAGTTAATAATCACAAAACCATAACCCAAATAGGATTGAAAAGGTTCAATAATATCATCAAAATTGATGATAACATGACAACATTTTATTTCAAAATCATTTTTCCCAAAGTTAAATAATTTTCATGAAAATATATATTTACATGATTTCATGACAACCTTACCCTTTGTTGTGATTTGATCAACTTTTAGTTTATCTCTTATTCCCAAAAATGAAGGTAAATTTTCCATTGAAGAATTAGAAGATCGTGATATCCAAAAATAGAGTGATAGGTCATTCTATATATATTTATCACAAAAAAGGTTATCAAAATTTATTAAATATTCATAAATACTCATGTGGTGATATAATACTTTTAATCTCTAAAACTTCATCTGAAGTTTAACATAAACTAATCCATAAATTCTTAACCGTATAAACCTTCCAAAATATGGAAGTCTAAAACATTAGAAATAAGGTCACTAAATTTCTCAAAAATATCTTAGGAATTATACCTCATATATCATAAAGTAGATCTTGTTTGTCGCATACCAAAAATGTGAATACCTTCATCATGTATTAACTTGAAACATGGTAATAACCTAGATTACCATAAATCCTTATTGGAAACATGCATGTTTCCTTATTTTAAATTTTATTGGGTATATTACTTGAATAAAAAAATATTTTATACTTCATCAAGGATAACATATACAACTTTTTCAAAAAATCCTTAATCAGTTCCAAGGTAATCAATACCGTCAAATTTACTTATTCATATCCAATATATCCAATTCAAATAATCATTATCTTAACATAAGGAATATATTAAGGGTTTTATTTACATTAATCATGTATTTCCCATGAACATAACCTTACCATTAATTAAAATTTCTAGTCTATTGGAACCATTCAATTTATTCTTGTAAATCCTTAGTAAAAACAGTAATTGAACAATCCTTATATATTTCATCATTTATATAAAATAATTCTTGAATCCAAATAAATAAAAACATAGATTGTTCTACTTAATCTATAAGACGTTAACAATGATACCTCATACCATTACTTAATAACTCATTACTCTCACATTTCATCTACAGTCTCATCCCCATCATAAATATAACCATTACTCGCACCACCTTGTTGATTCCCTTCAAGATCTTTCCTCTTAAGAAATAAGTTTTCATGTAGATATTCATTCCACACTTAAATAATTTAACCCTATATTATATATAGGGAGTAAAATATTCCCATCAATTGTGTTAACCAAAATCATTATTTTTTCTTTTGTAGTTACTTTCTTTGTGTCATTATTTTCCTCAACCAAAATATCTTCTTGTTCCTTTAAGACCTTCACTTAGGAGATTTTTTCCACATTATTAACACAAAGGAAACTTAATATTATTTCAACCATGGTATATATTACCTAAACTCTCATTTAACTCCTTCATTTTCTTCTTTGATTATTCTGAGAGTTGGTTAAGGTACACATTGTAAATCATGTTCCTTGAAAACTAATTAGGCAAGATCACAACATCCTTTACTCCAGTTATCATCCCATTTGAATGCTCATCAAAAGTTTATCCATCACATTCAACATTATCCTAGTTCCTTTTGGTTATTATCATTGACTAAAACAATAAATTATAGTGTGAGAATCACTTATCATAGTAGAAAACCACATAATCATGAAAAAATCACTTTTAGGATGCCAAAATTATGAAACCATCATATGAAGACATAAAGACATCCCTAGAAATATCGTTATTAATATCCCTAGGGATATCACTAAGGTTTACCCATCCTAGTTTCCAAAGTATTACTAAACCTTTAAATTGATACTAAATATAGTGAACTAGGCTTAGCATACATGGGTATAACATAATTTTAAATGAATATTTTTCATATTAAAAAAATACATTCCTGAGGGTCTTAATAGTTTAGTGTATTTGGAAACATGGGAAAATAATATTCTAACTTGGTGAATGATATTTATTATTTCCCAAAAATATATTTCACTTTAATACTTGTACTTAAAACCTTTCTTAATAAACTGAGGAAGGTAAAAATAATAAATGGGTGATCTCGGTTGCTCAGTAAGGATAAACAAAGGAGATACGTAAGCATGATATGTGTGTAAGGGTATGAGAACATAAGAATAAAATTTGGAGATAATACCCTTTATATATAACATAATATACATGAGTCATGTTGTAAATATTAGTAGTTTGTAAGACATGAATCATAAGGTAATTAAGATCATAATCTATAAAAGTATAACATAGGAATAAGATATATAATTTTGTGGTAGACATATAATCATATAAAAATTATTTTTATAGTATTCAAGGAATCACTTCCAAGGATATATTAGTAATATGGGTTCACTCCCCATACCAACTAGGTATTCATAGTTCACTCTTATGACCTTCTTAGTACTCAAGGTTCACTCCCAATATCATCTTAGCAGACAAATTCCTTTACTGAACTGAGTTCACTCCCCGTTTCAGCCATGTCTATTTCATGAGATATAAATATTTACCTGATGCATTTAAGGTAGATATAGGTCACACCCATCTCATAATTAAATCATACATACGTGTGTCATGATATCATAAACAATCATATCATAACTCATGAAATGAAATTGGTATCCTAAACATGTAACTGTATCATAACCCATAGAGAAATAGATAGGTTTCATATTCATTTCATCGATTCATATCCTATTAAAATAAATAGGTTTGATAAGAATATAACCTATTAAATAGGATTGGGTTCATAAACATATAACCCTTGAAAGATAATCAGGTTTTATAAACATCATGACATCAAAACATAAACTATTCATAGAAAGAATATGAATGGAACATTTGGATCATTTCCCATAATGGAATGAGTAAAACCAATGGACGTAATCGTATAGGAAAAATAATTAGTACATATACATTTAAAAACATTTCTTGATGAAAATATCCTTTCTTCATAAAAATAATTTAAAACCTACATCCTTTTGAAAACTTTTTTTTAATATAAAATAGAAGCTTAAAAACAATTAAAACCATTTTACATGAAAAACTATAAAAGAATATTGAAAACCATTTATTTGAAAATGAATATTTAAAACACTTTTTAAAAACATATCTTTGAAAAGGAATCTTGAAAACATTTTTTAAAACTATTTCTTTGAAAAGGAACCTTGAAAACATTTTTGAAAACCATTTCTTTGAAAATATTTTGAAACCTTATTAATAAAGATTTAAAAATAATAAAACATTTTGAAAATATTTTTTATTTGAAAATGAAATTTAAATATAATTTTAAATAACATTTTTGAAATAAATTTTTGAAAATATGGTTTTTTAAATAAATAGATTTCTGACTGAAAATAGAAATGAGATCGGATTTTCTTAATAATATTTTCTTAATTATCTTCAGTACCAATGAGTGTAAAATGGTACTAATACATGAAAAAATATTTAATAACCATATTATAATAAAATTAATTAGTTTTCATGAGAAATTTATCATAATATTTCATCAGTGAAAGTATAATCACAATCAACCCAAATAAATGATGGGATTGTTGCAATAAACTCTTACCACTAGGTAACTTTGAATAAAATTACTCGTGTAAGAAAATGAAATTAAATGAATCTTAATATATCATAAAAATAAGTATATTCCTGAAAAAACATGTAAAATTTAATTATATACACCTCTTAAAATAATATAGGTTTATAACAAAACTTGTGTCTTAAAGAAGGCAAATTGAGACAAAAAAGATCTTACAGATTTATTAACCTTAAAATGGTAAAACCTCATGCAATATAGATCATAAAATGGATATGTAAATACACATAAGTTTAAGGATAATAATTTTGTTATATATTATTTTGAATTATATACACCACATAAAATAAACTAGTGGTGAATAAGGCATAAATTTCACGAAAATAAAAGTGAGATCAGAAAAACCCTTACCTTAAGTTATGAATTTCTTTATACTCATACAAAATTCTTTTATAATAAATATAAGTTTATTATGAATATATTAAATAGAAATATTCTTATATATAACACATAATATTATTTTATTATGACTTTATATTACCTATTTAATAATAATTCCATGTTAATGTTACGTTTCAGGTAATATTTGCTTTGTTTTTTGTACATGTTTTGACTTATTATTCTTGATACTATTTTATATATCATAATTTAATTATTTTAATAATGTAAAAAATGATTTATAAATCATATATATTCATTATATAAATATTTATAATAATATATAAAAGATAGATATATGAAATAGAATACTCCATTCATGGATACAGTAGGTCATACATATACATGAATGTTGTTTTTATCTTATTATCATATTAAAACAAAAGTAAATGAAATATATGTATGTATATATATATATAATACTTAAACTAGAATTATTATTTCATCTATATCATATATTTTTACTAAAATCATCCTCAACGCACTCCATGTAGAGTGTGAATGAATCACATCGCATTGAGGAGGTGGTAGTCCACACTTCCACAAACAAAGTTATTGTATTTACAAAAAATGGAAGGCATGAAGGTGTGTGTTATAAAATAAATATATTATCATAATTACATAATAAATATCATATATATAATATAAAAACATATTTTCCATCATAATTTTAACCCATGAGTGGTGGTAAAGGAAAAAAATGAACAACATAGTTTTGTGAGGCGATAGTTCATCGTACACAAGAACATTAAGTTAATTACTTATTATATGGAGGTGTGTGTAAGTGTAGGTTTAAACCTTAAAATATAAAATTATAATTATATTTTTGATAGTTATTATTTTATATAACCATGTAATAATAATAGTTGGGGTGCTGGATAATGAAAATAAAACAAATGATCTTGAGGAAGGATGTTACCTCTCTTTTGGGTAACTCCTCTTGGTTTGCACCAAAGGGGTTCCTTGGTTAGATTTATTTGAAAAGAGAGTATTATAGATATAGGGTGGGGATTTTGGGAGACAATTTGGGTAGGTTTTTCCAAGGCAATGTTTCCTGATTGGTATAAGGAATTGAGGGGTGGTGAGTTCCCTTTTAGAGAGGAGGAGGAGTGGAATTCTTGTAAATATAAAACGGTAAACACTATTGAGTGGTTTCCCTTAAATAATTTTCCTCTAATAATTTTTCAAATTAAATAAAAGATGGGACTTGGTCGAAATATTTCCATCCAATAGATTTTGGACATATTTCTATGTTATTTGGATTCTTAAAATTAAAGTATAATAATTAAGTTATCATGTTTTTACCTCAATCTCTATAATGAATTTTACTTACTTTCACTAATATTTTTTGTTCAAAAACTAATTTGACATTATTAGATAGTATAAATTATTCTAATTCCAAATATGGAATCCATTATTCAAAATTCTAATCGCATAATTGATAGAAATTGATTTAATGTTAATCTTGCAGACTAGATGACAAAGAGGGTTTTTAAAGTAAAAATATTCAAAATTTTGATATGTTTTTATATCTAAATTTAATGTGAAAATGTTTCTAATGACCTGAATTGGTTTAAATTATACAAAATTAATCTAATTATATTTAAAACCCAATTAAAAATTATTATTTTAATATATAAATAAATTGGATGAAAATGCAGTTTTGAACTAAAATTCAGTATTATTCTCTTTTTATCAAAATATGAATGTTATCAGAAAAATACCATAAATTTTCCCAAAGTTAATTTTAATATTTATCTTCTAAAAACTAAGTTTGTTTCTTAAAATAAATATTATTAAATTATCAAAAATTATTTTTAAAATGGGTTTTCTAATAAAATATGATAAAATTTACATTTAGAAAATACATCTTTGTATTCATAACATTTGATTTATTATTATCTTATATCTATCAAATATATTTGATGAGTATCAAAAATATAGATTTAATATATAATATATAAATTCTACTGAAAACATTTATCAAGATTGGTTTGTATAAGTTATTGAGATAAAATTGTGTTTATACATAGAAAAATAGTTTTCTTAGAAAAGAAATTTATTTATTTTAAAATAGTTCTTAAATTAAGGTCTACTAATTGATAACCAAGATATTAATTTTATACACATTGGTAAATCATATTTTCATAATTTAATTAATATTTTTTTAACATAAATTTCAATATCTAGGTGGTATCTATAATAATATTTTAACAATCATATTAATAATATATTATAGTTCGGTAAAAACTCAGTCTTTAATGTTATGCAAGATATCTAAAGGACTCAGTATTGTGCGTAACACAATCCAAACATAGTGTTTCATGTACTATAACTTAATCTAAGTTTTGTGTGCGGTGTAATATTAACTTGGTGTTGTGTATAACTGATAAAAACAATTTTATTTATTATTTTATTAATAATAAATGATATAATTTCTTTAAATTGTGTTAAATATGTTTATTTATAAAATATTTGGGATTAGATCATTCATTTAAAATTTTAATGAAAATTCCAATTTTACCCTTTAAAGTCCACTATAGTAATGCAGGAATAAATATTTTTATATGTATTATTTTAATTTAAAAATTTTTAAATGTGTTCATGACTTAATGGGATACAACTTTTATTTTGGACATGGGATCTAAATTGTGCAATTGATTGGAGTAAAAGGGCCATGAAGAGAAAAATTGGATGGACTCGCCAGATTGGACATCAGTTCTTTATCTAGACCATAGCATCTTTATCCTTGCTTGTATTGGGCCCAAATTTTGATAGAATATCTAGAAAATAATTTCTCACAAATAATCTTTCTGGAAGGAATTCTGTTTTACACGTTTCAATGGCCAAATAGGAGGTAAAACATGGAATAAAATAATTGGATGAATTTCCAAATTCACACTTGAAACCACATGTAACCTAGCATCCCCTCCACTCTATAAATGTGTTTTTTACTCCTTTTGAGGGGTTTGGAAGTGAATTATTAAGTTTATGTCATATTATAAGTGGTTAAACTCTAATTTTCCAATCATTTCAATAAGTTTACCTCTTTAAGAAAGGATTCCTTCGTCGAATACTTCTTCTTCATCTTCGTGTGGTAATATTTGTGTTTTCATAATAAACTTCTTAGTTCCTTTTTTATTTATTATATTATTATTTTTTTCTTATATTTTATTATCATTTAATATTACTCTTTTTTTTTGAAATAAATAGTTTAAACCTTATTCGTTTATACCCTTTCAACAACCTTTTTCAAATGCAAAAAATTTCTATGATAACAATATCACCCATAGAAAAGTAATTCTTCTTAGTAATCGATCTAATTCTAGTCATATTCACTTAATTATTTTTAATCAATGAGATACTGTAATTAACAAATTATGATTTATGATTTTTTTTAAAATTAAAATAAACTAACAAATCAATTAGACAATTAACATAAAAACACATGAGGTCGTGTAATGTGTGAATTGTGAGATCTTTATCTTAATTGGTAAAACAAAAAAGTACAGGATAAACTAGTATAGTTAAAATAAAATCTCTAAACCCAATTCATACTCATTTTAATATTGGATATGTTCCCTAATTCACCACTTACCATAAGCTATCCTTAGAACATCAATCAAATCAAGGTGTTATGATTTCATGTTCTGAAGCTAGCCTAATGTTTATTTCATTTAATATTTGTGGTTTAGTAAATCCTCATAGGTTTTGGGGGTTAAACAATTACAGAATCATTATTAAGTGGATTTTATGTTTAATGATAATTATTAATAATTTATTGAATGTGTATAATCAGATCGGTTATGATTTTTAAACTTTTTTCAAAAAAAATCTTCTTATTGTGTTTTATTAATCGAATTTCATTTGAAAAACAAAAAAAAATACAACATTATTCTACTAATCTTATTCTTATTATTTTATAAATATAATCCCCCCATCCTTCTACGTTTGTTTATGACCTTTTATTTTATTTTAAAAATACTTTTAATAAGTTTTTAAATTACTTCCACCTCTGAGAGAAAACCTTGGTTAGCCACTCTGCTGCACCTAAGTACCAAAAAATCAAACTTCATTTGAGAACTACCATGATAGAACACTTTAAAATTATAAATATTATAGAGGAGGAAATTAATTTATTCAAATAATTAGAGTTATTTCTTTTATTTTTCATTTTATTCTTTTCTTCTCCTCTTTTTTTATTCTTTCCTATTTCCAAAGTTTTTTCATTCTCTTGATTTATTTTTATCAGAACAACTAAAACTTATTTTCTTTTTATTATGGTTCAATTTTTTTCAATTCATTTTTATTTTATTTATGATAATAAAAAATCACGAATATCTCTTAGATATTGAACATGAGATTGAGTGCAACCTTAGGGATCAGATCCGACAATCTCATTCTATGGTAAATTTCAACATTCTAATAGTTGGAGAATTACTCCATTCTAATAACATTGAAATTTGAAGTAATTATAATTCAAACATAAAATAATAACAAATTTCTACAAAAAAATAACAACAAAATTTATAGAACCATTTGAGTATTGGTTTTACCGGACAATAACTATCAACCAATTTGTATTGCATATCCAAACCTTGAGTCGGACTTTGAACAGAGATCTGGGTTAATTAACCTTCTTCAAAAATTTCATGGATTATCTAGTGAGGATACGAATAAACATTTAAAAAGTTTAATGAGTTCTTATGAACACTTAAACCAAGAAATGTCTCTGAAGATCAAATAAAACAAAGCGCATTCCTATTATCACTTGATGGAACTACAAAAGACTGTATGTATTATTTAAAACCTGAATATGTAACTTATTGGATTGATTTAAAACATATTTTTTACAGACATTTTTCTAGCATAATGGACCACTGCCATTTGAAAAGATATATTATTAATCCAGAAAGTCTAGGGGGAGTCAATGCATGAGTATTGTGAGTGATTCAAGAAGATGTGTGCAAGTTGAACACATCACCAAATTATTGAGAAACTTTTCATCCAATACTTATATGATGGCATCATGCCTATAGAAAGGAGCATGGTAGATGCTGTAGCTGGAGGAGAATTAGTGGATAAAACACCAGCAGATGCACATGCATTGGTCTACAATATTTCACAAAACTCCCAACAATTTGGAAATCGTGGTACACCACATGTTAGAGGAGTACATCTGGTAAGTCCATATTTTCTTGAATTTAATTTAATTGATACCAATTTTTAAGAGTTGACCACTATAGAAATTAAGATTGATTTTGATCAAAAGGCATTCCAACCCACTCCTACGAGACCTTATGGAATTTGCATTGAAATAGACCATCAACCGGCCTACTTCCCCCAACTATAAGAGATAAAGTATTTCACAATAGTATTCCATGGGAGACCATATCAGCATCAGAATTATCCCCATACTCATAATAAGTGTGATTCCTTTACTCCATAATAAAACCAATAGTGTAAGGATTAATCATACATGAGTTATGGCTCTGGGTAACAAACAATTCCCCCTTTTCAAAAAAAAATCAGCAACCTCCACCTTACTAATAGGGTTTCCAAAAACCCCAAAGGATATTTTATTCTCAATAATAAACAAGACAACAATAATGAAATTATAAACCAAAGTTCGATTCCAACACTAATGATCTTTTAGAAACAAATTGTTCTTAATCAAAAGAATGATCCAAATATTCAAGGCTCTGAGTTGAGAGAGTTGAAGACACAAATGAGCTAGATTACCCCCAGACTCCATAAACTAGTAATTAAGAACTTCATAAATATTTTTTCCCAACCTAATCTAAATGCTAAGGGGAATGTTAGTTCCATAACATTGACAAGTGGGAATCAAACAACTGATACATTTTCACCTATCATTCCACCGAGATTCAGTTTAACTCCAAAGAAGACTCATTCAAGAATAACTGATGATAAGCCTAAGGAGATAGACAAAGGTAATAAAAAGATTGATTATGTTCCTATTAAACCCCTTCCATTTTTAAATAGAGTTCTACAAACCAAGAAGATGCCTGAAGAGGCGATGCAAAAAAAGAGGTTTTGGACACATTTTAGTGTGTGGAGATAAACATCCCCCTTATTGAAGCCATTAAGAAAATCCTAAGGTATGCCAAATTATTAAAAAACATTTTTACTAATAAAATAGGGTTAATGGGAAATGCGATGATTAATCTTGTAAGGAATGTTTCAGAACTCATTACACCAACTCAAGTAATTCCATCAAAGATCACAGATCCCGAGACATTCACCATGCCACAAAAAATAGAGGAGTTACACTTTTTTGATGCTTTATGTGATTTAGATGCTTCTATAAATGTGATGACTCACTCTGTATTATCTTCTATATATGTTGGTGAGTTTTATATGATGAGAGGAGTGGTGCAGTTAGAGAATAGAGCTACGACATATCCAACGGAAGCCCTTGAGGATTTACTTGTATGGGTAAGAGACATGAAATATCCAATAGATTTCTACGTGATTAATGTGGAGGATGATCAGGTAAATTCTTGTTCTCCCATTATCTTAGGTAGGACCTTCCTTAAAACTAAAAACCTATCATAAATTTCCATGAGGTTATATTTTCCATGGAGTTTGGAGATTATGTTGTGATATTTAATGTTATGGACTCTATAAAGTACCCCCTTAGAGGACCATTCCTCTTTTTTATCTCCGATTTTGAACAACCAAGTAAAAAACACATGGAATTTTATTATCTTATTCTTATATATATTAAGATCATAGGTTCTATTTTGATTTCTAAGATCACTTCCACACCTGTTTTTAATGCACAAACGTCTCTTATATTTAATTTAAAAATGGATTAATATTCTAATTTTGATCATGTTCACTCTGATTATGACTTGGATGTTGAGTATACTAATGGATTTGATGAATTATTCTCTAATTTTTATTATGTATATTCTGGTATTGATGTTCATTGTGCGCATATTTCAATTCCTTCAATGTATCCATCTATATATCACCCCCCCCCCCTTCATTGGAACTCAATCTATTTACACCAAATATCAAATACTCATATATATTAATTGGTGATAGATTAGTTTTTATCATTGCTAACAATCATCCTTTTGAACATGAAGAAAAACTTTGGAATATTTTAAGGGATAACATCAGGTAAATAAGGTGGACCTTGTTTGACATATCAGATATTAGCCCCTCTATTTTTATGCATAGTATTATTCTAGAGGATGGGGATAAACTGGTTAGGCATCCACAAATGAGACTGAATCCATCTCTTCTGGAAGTTGTATAAAAAATAAGTTGAAATTTTTATTTATGTAGGTATAATTTATCTGAATTTAGATTCCTAGTGGGTGATTCCTATTTAGGTTTTGCCTAAGAAAAGTGGTGTTACTTATGTTAGAAATGAGAGAGAATAATTACTTCCAATTAAGATGCTAAACAGTTGGAATAAGTTTATTTATTATAGGAAACTAAATTAATCCACTCATAGGGACCTTTTCCCCCTCACATTTATTGATAAAATTATTGAGAGACTAGCTGGGAAAACACACTATTTTTTACTAGATGGATTTTATGGATATTTTCAGGTTCTTATATATCTGGAGGATCAGAAGAAGACAATATTCACTTATCCATTTAGTAAATTTTCCTACTGTAGAATGCCATTTGGACTGTGCAATGCCCCAAGTACCTTCCATAGATGCATAGTGATCATTTTTTTCTGATTTTATTAAAACCTGTATGGAGGTTTTTATGGATTATTTTATTGTGTATAGATCTTCATTTGATGAATGTGTCTTTAGATTTTGAAAGGTATTGAATCATTGTATTGAGAAGATATATGGTCTTGAACTTTGAAAAGTGTAATTCCATGGTAGATCCATTATCTTAGGGCATGTAGTGTCAAAACACATGATAGAGGTTGATAAATCTAAGGTAGATATTATTTAATTCTTACCATATTATTTATGTGTTCATGATGTTAGATCTTTACTAGGGAATGTATGACTTTATCATAACTTCATTAAATATTTAAGTAATATTTCACTTCATATATCATGATTACTTCAAAAGGATTATGATTTTGTGTATGATGATTCTTTTAGGAGTTCCTTTGATGAGATAAAGAAGCATCTGACAAATCCATTGTTCATGTATCCCCCACAGTGGGACATTCCATTCAAACTTATGTGTGACGCTTCAAACTTCTTAGTTGGAGTTGTCTAATTGCAAAGGGTGGAGAGATGTTCACATGTGATTACCTATGCTTTAAGGGCATTGGATTTAACCCAATAAAACTACACAACAACGGAAAAGGAGTTTCTTTACATAATATTTTATTTAGATAAATTCTGTTCATATTTATTAGGCTCTAAACTATTAGTTTTTTCTGACCATGTATCTCTGGGGTTCCTCTTGAAGAAGCCAGATGTGAAGTCTAGGCTTATCTGATGGGTGGTCCTCCTTCAAGAATTTGATATTGAGATAAAGGATTAGAAGGGTTCTGAAAAATTAGTGGTGGACCACATGAGTAGGATTACACACACATTATAGGTTGACCCCTTAGACTATGTACCACTACAGGACACTTTCCCTGATGAGCATCTTTATTCCATATTTGGTACGCATCCTTGGTATGATGATTTAGTTAACTGCCTTGTTACCTCTGAAATTCCTGCAAATTTAAAGAAATATCGAGTCCAAAATTTAAAGAGTGAGTCAACATTTTATGTTTGTTATGATCCATACCTATGGCACATGTGTAGTGATCAAGTTATTATGATGTGTGTTCCTGGTCATGTGTTTGAGTGTATTCTACTTTTATTCCATACACATTCATGTGGAGGACACTTTTGAATCCAACATATAGATAGTAAATTCATAGAATATGGATTATATTGGACTAGATTATTCCATAGTGATCATGTGTTTTGTAAGTCATGCCCACATTTCCAACACACAAGAAACATTTTGAGGAGACATGAGATGCCCCAACAACCCATATTATTATATGGGATTTTCTATGTTTGGGTTATTGATTTTATGGGTCCATTTCCACGTTCTTCTGGTTTCTTGTACATTTTGGTCGTTGTTGATTATGTGAGAAAATGGGTGGAGGCTAAGGCCACCAGGACTAATGATTCTCATGTTGTCATGGACTTAGTCAAAGCAGAGATTTTTTTTCTGGTTTGGAGTACCAAATGACATAATTAGTAACCAAGGGACACACTTTTTCAATTATAATTTTTCTTTCCTCCTTCAAAAGTATGGGGTGACACAAAAAACATCAACACAACACCACTCCCAAAAAAATGTACAGTCTGATGTTTCGAATTGGGAGTTGAATTTTTTTTGAGAAAATCTATAGCCGAATAGGAAAGATTGGATAAAGTGTTTGGATGACATGTTGTTGGATTATAGGATGGAAGACAAGATCCCAATTAGTATTTCCCCATTTCATATTGTATTTGGGAAAGCTTTTCATCTACCCATGGAATTCCAACATCATAACTATTTAGCTATAAAGAAATGAAACATGGACTTGGCCCAAGCTAGAATTCAAAGTATGCTGAAAATTCAAGAGCTTCATGATATTAAACTATATTCATATGAGAAATCAAGGCTCTACAAGGAAATATAGAAATAATCTCATGAAAAAATGATCCAACAAATGGATTTCTATGTTGGAGAGAAAGTTCTTCACTACAGTTCATGACTGAAGATGATGCTCAGTGAGTTCTGTTCCATATGGTTAGATCCTTATGTTGTATCTAATTTTTTTCCTTATGGTTAAGTGGACATCACACAAGATAACACTATAAAAAGCTTTAAAATCAATAGTAAATGTTTAAATAAATACATTGAGGTGCATCCTACCAATGCAGTTGATTTCATCACATTGCATAACCCCATCATCACTTGAAAATATCAAGTTATTCCTAACCCTTTCAATTTTATTTTACTTTTCCTATTTAAAATTATATATTTCATCTACACATATAATTTCATACGTTCACATTGAGGACAATGCAATTTTTTTTGGGGGGGGGAGGGGAAAACATTTTAGTGTAGATATTTAGGATTTTCATTTGTATGTTTCGTGTGTGTTATGTGTTATGTTTTTTCTAAAAACTCTCAAAAAAACAAAAATAATAAAATCCAAAAAAAAATCAATAAAAACATTTAATGTAACATTCTAATTTACGTATGGTACATATGGAAAATATATGTTTTCAATATTCATTGGTTGAAAGATAAAAATGAGAAATATTTCATTATTAAGGGTTGATTTTAAAAAAATGTAATTCATCGATGATATGATTGGTTTTGTCATTATAAAACCTTTTAGATTATGACACCACTCTTTGTCATATTTGTTCATGGAAAATTGTGTCATTGATTTCTCTACAAAAATTTCCCCACAATCATGTCTTGTTAAATTTTTCATACTCAATTAAAGGTATAGTCAATTTACGTAAAAAATCATCTTATATTAATGGTTGGTCCATATGTTAATTTCTCTTCTGATAAATTTCACTAATATACCAAATTGACTTATGTGTGTGTACCTAATATCTAACAGTTTTACTCCCTAAAAAAATCAAAAAAAATATTTAAAATCAAAAAAATAAAATCAAATATATATATATATATATATTAACAAATATGGGAGTGGTGAAATATACAACATGTGAGTATATCTGAGTTGGGATCTTAAGGTTTGGATTTTTGGTATACTTAAGTGAGTGGGTCTTGAAATTTGATTGCAAAGGAATATAGAATAGGTTCGTTGAATTAAACCTGGTAAGAATAATTCTTTTACTTGACCTAAATATACGGAATAAAGTGTGGAGATATGATCTTGAAATGGTTGGAACACATATACATGGGGAATTAATGTCTTTGTAGACCCATAACTTGTATTTCTAAGAATAGTGTCATTAATCTAATTGGATTTTATTTTTATACAATTTAAGAGATAATGAATTTCTAATTTATTGATATTGAATCATGATGGGATTCTAACTTTTCCTATATTTTCAATATGGATTGATTAATTTGAACATGCATATCTTATCACAACTTTTTTTAGAATACATGACATGTGACTTTTCCTAGGAGTTCGAAATGGTAAGTGTGGGGGATTTGATAAAACACAATTTTATTGAGTATTTTATTGATAATAAATGATATAATTTCCTCACATTGTGTTAAATATTCTTATTTATAAAATATTTGGAATTAGTTCATTCATTTAAAAATTTGATGAAAATTCTAGTTTTACCATTTAAAGTTCACAGTAGTAATTCAGAAATAAATATTTTTATATGTATTATTTGAACTTAAAAGTTTTTACATGTGTTCCTAACCTAATGGGATAAAACTTTTATTCAGTACATGAGAGCTAAATTGTGCATTTGATTGGAGTAGAATGGAAATGAAGTCAAAGATGGTCTAGACTCACTATATTGAAAATCAGTTCTGTATTTGTGCCAGAACATCTTTATCTATGCTTCAATTGGGCCTAAATTTGGAAATAATCTCGAGCACAAAATTTCTCACAAATAAACCTTCTGTAATGATAGCTAGTTCACTAGTTTTTAAGGACCAATAGGTGGTTTAACATTGAATAAAATATTTTTCTTAATTTCCACATATACACTTGAAAACACTTGTAACCTAGCCTGTACTCCACTTTATAAATGTTTTTTTCTCATTTGGAGGGGTTTGTACGTCTATTAGGAATTTTATGATAGAGGAGACTTGTTTTTTACTCTAATTATCCAATCATTTCAATAAGGGTACCACTTGAATCAAGGCTCCCTTCGTCGAATCCTTCTTCTTCTTCTTCGTGTTGTAATATTTTTTTGCATAATAAACTTCTTAGTTCCTATTTTATTTCTTATATTTGATTTTGTTTTCTTCTATTTTATTCTTCTTTAATATTCTTCTTTGGCATTTAAATAATGATTATAAACTTTATTGGGTTATACCCTTTTAATAGACTTTTGAAAATTCAAAACATTTCAACGATGACTATACCACCCATGGAAGAGTAATTCTTCTTAGTAATCGATCTAAATCTAACAAATTCACTTAATTATTTTGAATAATTGAGATAATTTAATTTACATATTAGGATTTTTGGTTTTTTTTTAATTTAAAGAAACTAAGAAATCAATTAAACAATTTACAAAAAAAACAAGTGAGGCTGAATAATGTGTGAATTGTGAGAGTTCTATCTTAATCAATAAAACAAAATCACACGGGAAAAAATTATAGAGTTCATATACAATCCCTAAAATAAATTCATCCTCATTAAAGAGTGGGTATGTTCCCTAATTCACCACTTACCATAATCTATCCTTAAAACATTAATCAAATTAGGGTGTTATGATTGCATGTGATGAAGCTATCCTAGAGTTTATTTCATCTCATCTTTATGGTTTAGTTAATTCTCATAGGTTTTGAGGGTTAAAAAATTTTGGGATCATAATTAAGTGAATTTTTATTTGAATGATAATTATTAATAAGTAAGTGAAGAGTTAGAGTCATATAGGTTGAACTTTTTAAAATAGTTTTCTAAAAAAACATCTTATTGTTGTGTTTTATTAATAAAATTTTATTTCAAAAATAAAAAACAAAAAAATACAATATTCTTCCTGTAAACTTATTATTATTATTTTATAAACATCAACCCCCCACCCAATACTTTTAATTTTGTTTTTACCTTTTTATATTATTTTCAAAACACCTTTAATAAGTTTTAAAATTGTTTTCTCCTTTAAGATACATCCTTGGTCAGTGACTTTGATGCACCTAAGTACTCAAAAATCACACTTCATTTGAGAGCACCCACAATAGTTCCATTTCAATAAGGAAACAAAAACATAGTGATTTTATATAAAAAACTACATTCATAGTTTTGTGAAATGAAAAATATAAAAAATATTAAATTAATAAAAAATATATATTTCACAAAATTCTAGGGTGTTACATGCCTATATTGGCACCTTTGAGAAACAACACATTGATAATTTGAGAAAAAAACTAGAGACTTAAAATGAACAAGGTACGATTTATTCTCTCATTAGATTTTATTTTTCATACTTAAATTTAATTACACATAATCCTTTAAGAAATTTGGTCAGGGGATTTTGTGGATTCGGTGTTTTTAACATGAATCCAAAACCAAAATTTAAGATTGTGAGTTGTTTTCATGATTCCACTATGCCTCGGGTTCCTTCAATTAGTATCATAGGGAATTTCAAATTATTTATGTTGAAAACTTTGAAATTTCAGTGAAATTTTCTATGATTCAGAAAGAGGTTTTTTTTTTGTGCAAAAAATGTTATGAAAATTTTGGTTTTATTTTTTTCCTTCACATTAATGGTTATCAGTGTGATGGATTTTTAGCCAAATATTTATGTGAGTACAATTTTTTTTAGCCAAATATATTAGATGGTGGTTGGGATAGTCTATTGGTAATATAATCTTGGTGTGAAATCTTGATTTATTTTAAAAAAAAATAAAAAAAACTCAAATATTTCATGGGAAACATACTCAAAGATTCCATGGGAAGATTTCCCAAAGCTTCTATGGGATGCTTCCCCAAAGCTTCCATGGGAATATTTCCTTAATATTCCATGGGAATCTAACCAAAATATTCCATAGGAATATTGCTCAAAAATTACATGGGAATCTTATAAAATGATTCCATGGGAAGATTACTCAAATATTCCAAGGGAAGATTACTGAAAGCTGACATGGGAAGCTAACACAAAGATTCTCTAGGAATGTAACACAACGATTCCATGGGGAGCTTACACAAAGCTTCCATGGGGAGTATACACAATGCTTCCATGGGAAAATAATAAAAAAATAAAAAATAAAATTATAAAAACATGACCACCTTTGACTTTTGTTTATATATATATACATATATATTCCATTAAAAGGTTTCCTCATCTAGGGTGGGACTATTTCGGTTTGGGTCTGACCAGTTTGACTCATTTAATATGTCGTTAGCCCTAAATAAATTTACAATGATATGATGTAGGTATAAATAGACCTAAAATTTTATAAAATATTTAAAATTCAATTCAATTGTATGGTATTTAATAAAATTATTTTTGGGTGTTGTGGGTCATATTGATAATTAATTAAATAAAACTAATGCATGTTAATTCAATAAAAATACCATTAAGTTGAATTTTAGAAAATTTAATTTTACTTATGAAATATAATTTCATGTTTACTAATCATGATCTAAGATCGACTCATCCATGTTTGGTTTATTATTTATTTAATTTTATTATTACAGTTGAGTTTTTTAAAATGTTATAATTATTTTATTTTTATGATCCATGCATCATCCCTCCATATTTAATTTTTATAATGGAATTCATGTCCATATTTATACAATAAAATTTAGTTTTACACCCTGATTTCTCCTCACATGTGTATGATAATGCATTGTAAAGATTCAAGGAGTTCGTAGAAAATCATTTTTTGTGAAGAATCAGTGTATACCAAAAAAAGTGAAATGCATGGAATTTGTGGACACTAAAATTCAAGTTAGGTATTGACTTAAATAATTCCCATGGGGTGTTGTTTAATCCATTATTATATTTATGGATTAACCAGTAGTTAATGGTTTATGATCATTTAATTATTTATTTATTTTATCATATACATGGTTTATTATTTTTTGAATGTTTTTTAATTACATGTGATCACATAGTATAATAATAAACAAGCATGAAAATATAAAATAAACATATGTGGTTAATGTATTCTATTTAAAATAATTTCTATGTTTTAAGCATGATCACATAAAAAAGAATGATTAAATAGAAACAAATTTCATTCTCCAAGATAAATTACCAAACCCCTCAAAGAAAATATTAACTCATGAATGCCTTATGTTACTCATATTTGAAAAAAAACAAGTGTATGGGGTGATCATCATCCAAAGTTAAGGATTCTTCCTACTACTAGGGAGTTCTTATGAGGGTTATGGGTTGAATTAACTGAATTTGGTAGAGAAGGAGTATCCAAAGGTAGCATGTTACAAATTTAGAGGAAAATTGTTGATCAAGAAAGGTAATTATTTTTAGTATATGTGAATCCCCTCAAAAAATCAAGGAGCTAAAAGTTAATGCAGTTGGTTAGATTAGTGCCAGCTTGGACTCTATGAGTATTGGCATTGCCAATTCTTGTAGACTATGAGGATGAGTTCCAAGGATCTTTTCCACTAGAGAACTCAAGTGATATAGTGTTCTGAATCTAATGATGATGGCTATTGAGGTTTGATAAAATAGTTGGAGACATTTAATGATTTAAATTAATTAAGTAATGTCTAATTAGTAATAAAGATAAAAGTATTGATCTAATAGATTTTATATTTTTAGAAAATTACAAGTAATACCATAAGTACACTATGATAATATTTTGAAAATGAAAAGGACCAAACTAACATGGGTTTTCAAAGAGTTTTATAGGCATTTGCGCAAAGTAATCTGACATCATAAATTCAAGGTGATGGTGTTACAAATACTTATTAATCCACCTCAGGAAGCAAGGGTAAAAAATTTATTATAGGAGACTCATGTATGATGCATATGATAGTTATTTCATAATGTTATCATCAACTTCTAATATGATTTTCGGATACAACATCATGACATGGATGATTTTACATGTTTTCTTGTCTCAAAGAATCTTGTGAGGATAAATTGAATTCAGATATGAATGGATGATGATTACACTAGATATGTAAACTAAAAGATATATCATGATCTTTAAATTCATCCCTTTATCATAAAATTTTCACCCATTTACTCCAGTTTTATTTAGTATTAAAAAATTAATATTAAATGGATTAAAATGCTTCATTACCTTTTAGGAAACATTTTTCAAGAAAATAATAACTTAAAAAAAGTTTAATATTTAGTTATTATAGTGAAAAATATGAAAGACAAGGAAAAAAACCAATGGAAAGAGTCACACCAAATTTACCTTCACAACAACCTTCAAAGAAAAGTGGTATAAAATGGGAGGATATTTTCTTTTCTTGTCATTATTTAAATCTTTGGAATTTTAAATGTAATGAACTAAATTGAATACGCATATAGTTGTTTCTTCTTTAAGTATAATCATCAATTTTAAGTAATGTTTTTGTTATAATTTTTGGGAATTAAATGCAATATTCCTATTACATATGTTAATTTAAATATGGTAACCAATTAATTAACGAAATATTACTATAAGTAAGTTGTATTCTCCAAATGGTTGAGAATGGTTGGTTCCTAAGTCAGTGGTGAGAATCACACAACTTCTAATTGCCAAAAAATGGTTCTATTAAAAAAAATTAAATAGCACCACAAAATTTATCTCACTTGACCTTTGGACACAAGGATATATTATTCTAGTTCTGGAATGATGATGTTTTTGTTGTTTAATACTCAAATAGTATTTCTGTAATTCTAAAATCATTGGTAATACATGATGATTATAAAATGTAAGACTTAAATACCCAGTAGTGGAAAGATAGTAATTTTTAAAGAAAAATAAATAGTTTTCAAGGATATACCTAGTATGGTTTTATAATATTTGGATTTAAATACCTTAGGTACTATTGATACATTTATGTACTTAGTTTTGGGAAAAAAACCCTTTAGAAATAAAGGTAAGCCATAATGACTTCGGAATTAGTTCAAATAGAGAGTGTGAACTTTGTCAAAGGGTAAGATAGTGGTAAGTATACTTCATAATATTCATTTAAGTATTTAAGTAATTTGAAAGTGAAATATGGTATATAAATGGTTAGAATATATGTGATGCTTCTGGCTAGTGTATCAAAGAATATCTCGACTAAGAATTCATCGGTCAATATAATGCAGTGTGGAGTAATTTCTAAATGCACATTACCTAATCCAATTCAAATATATGATACTAATAAAAATTATTGATGATGATTATTACATGTTAACATGTATCATGGATAAATTTAGAAACATGGATTTACTTATACACATCATATTCGTGAGGTAAGTAAAAGGAGTTCATTGTTAAAACTCATGCTTTGCAGATACTTCTATTTTTCAAGAAATTATTTGAAAATATAAAAATTATCCCATAACCATATTTCAACTATAATGATAAATGGATATCATATGATTTTTAGTATGATATAAATCCATTTTTATAATAACATGTGTTTATATGAAAAGAGTTTTTTAGGATATAAACAAACTTTCATCAAGAAAAAACACAATGTGCATCTATAGTAATCCTCATAAAGTTTTATAAGTATATTAAATAAATCCTTATGATAGAAAAGATATAATCAAGTTATATATTTTATTTATATAAAAGGGTGAAAATATCTATTTGAGAGATTGGTAGAAACATTGACTTGGATTTATTCAATTCAAGAGATGCACAAATAGTTGACATAGAAACAAGTTCTATACGACCTTGTGGAAAAGAAATGTTTCAGAGAAACATACAGTGTAGGAATGATAAAACCATGGTGATGGTTTTACATTCACCATGTAGGATGATATATTATTCATTAAGAATAATGATTCTTAGAAGTCAGCAGTACATGGTAATTAGATAAATTTGAAAAGATCAATTAAAATTCAATAATGGATTCCATGTATCACAGTAAAAGTGGTTTATTATTTTGAATAATATAGTGGGTATTCAATTGAGACAATATATGGATGATGTAACACCCCAAGATTCCACATTCCGCTTCTCTTTGAATAATACAGTAGCATGTGTAGTATGTATCTTCGAGTTCTAACACACCACAACCAATCAGACTAGCCATTATGAATAGTAGTACCCACTTTTTGAAATTTTATACATTTTATCTTTTAAAATGGAATTTATTTTTTGATTCGGAATATCAAAATTATCTTAGGGTGAATTTTTGGTACTTTTATGATTACTGTCATATTTTGATGAATAGTGAAAATTACAAAATTTTAATTAAAAACAACATTTTTAATCGAAATAATTAATAGTGATAAATTATGCATTTGGGTCTTATTAAAGTATAATTAGATTATATTTTTACCATTTAATCCAATTTTGGTAATTGGACATAATTTCACATTTAAACTGGACATAAGCAAGTGTCAATATTTTGATAGTTATTATTTCTTAAAAACACGCCTTTTGTTTTGACAATGGGAATTAATTTTAAATTAATTTCTACCACTTAGGTGTTTTGAATTTAGAAAAATGGATTCCATATTTAGAATCAGTATTTCAAAATTTTTAAAAAAGGTAACTTTTATTTTTAGACATTTTGAATAATTACTTCAGTAAATATTTTATTTACCATGGTTAAAGGGTAAATCTGGTAAATAAGGGAAAAAATAATATTATAATAATATTAAATTACCTTAAAAGTGTCCTAACTCTATTAGATGATACATTTCCGACCATGGGAATCTTTGGGTCGATTTAGGGACCCCATGGAGCCACTTGTAAGTGATAAGGACACTTTATATTAATTAAGTTAAGGTAAATAAAAAAAATGACATAAGCATATATATTTTAAAAAAACAATTTCTACATAGAGTTATATATGTTATATTTTCGACTATAAATATTAATTATAAAGATAAAACGATTTCCTACATAATGGTATTTTATTTATAATTTTTAGACATTGAATAATTAAATTTATTTATGACACAATAATGATACAATATTTTCCTTATTAATGAAAGAATCAAATAATTGGTATTATAAATGTTAAAATAAATATAATTTTAATGTTTTGATGATTTACACGAATTTTATTGGTTAATATGACATTTTAGAATTTCTTAAATGATTTTTTTTGAATAAATAAAGTTGTTAAGACTTTAAAAAAATAAATTATTAAATAGTGTCAAAATTGACATAAAAGAGTTTTTAAAACAAATATTATATTATCAATAGATATTCTATTCCTAAAAATCTAATTTTTGGCCTAAGGACATATAGGATGATAGTTGTATAATTAATGGACCACTTGGGGGTCTCTTGAAAGTATATAGTAAGTTTATTAACTATATAATATAAAAATACAAAGAGACATGGTAAATGTCAAACTAATTAACTAAGAGTTAAAACTAAAAGATAAGGTTAATGAGGTGACTAAAAACTGGTATAAAACCTATTTTTTGAGTGGTTTTTGGCCTATCCCCAGCTTATCTTTTAAATAAGTCACTTTGGAGACATTATAAACCGAATATGAATTTATTATAAAATAATATTTCTATCTTTTCCTAAGGTTCCCATCACCCCTCTTATAAAAGGGCACTCCACCTTCTCACTAATTCACACCTTCAAATCCATTTGGTTTGGCCAAAATCTTCCCAAATATCCTCCCAATTTCCCTCACTACAACCTAGATGCTTTATTTTGATCATAAAGACAACCTAAGGAGCCCTTTTGATCAAATCAAAAGAAAGAACCCGAAGAAAAGGTAATGATTTCACAACCCTCTTTCAAGTTCCTTTCTTCTTCCACTTCTTCATTCTTTGTTATTTCCATTATAAAATAATAACTCCATTATATTCAATATAATATGATGTTATTATAAATATGTTACAACCATATTCAGTATTCTATCCATCCTTTTAATGACATGTCACCATACGTGCGTACGTACGGCTTACCGTCTCCACATCGTGGTGTAATTGTTATTCAAAACATTATTATTTGGATGGGTATGATAATGATGTGTAATTGAAGTAAATAATAAATATAACATTATAATTATTATTTATATTTGATATACCATCCAATTATATACAATTTTAATATCAAAAAAATGATATTGTCGCTCGTGTGTACGTACAGACTACTGTCTCCATGAATGTGATGAGATTCATTCCACATCGTATCCATTCAAGAATAATTCTAATTTTATGATTAAAAATTATTTTTAAGTACTTGATATCATTATGGATATGAATAAGATACAAACTATCCATAACAATCATGGCTTATGTAACAAAACATATAAAAGAAAATGAGTAAGTTATCACCCTAAACGATGATAATACTAAGATATTATTAACAAAGAAATGTAAAAAGATCATATATGATATCATATTAATGTATATGATTCTTTTATAATTTAATAAAAATTATTTTACCACTATATAGGAGGTTAACCTACCCTCGACCAAGAAAAAGTACAAGGTAAGGGTTAATTTCACAATCTCTTTATTATTTGAGGTGGTTTTTACGTAAGTATCTACTGGGACCCCCTTTATCATCCACATCCATGTTTCTTAAAAATATATTTCAAAACATTTTTACTATTTACTAGACAATGGGTTGAAGTCATTTATACCCTTATGTGTTTTGAAAGTAATATTTCCGTCATTTTCCAAACAATGTACTTTTTGACCTTTTCATCAAATTTAAGGTAAAAATGTCTTTTTTAACTTATATGGCGGGTTCGGCTATTTTTCTCCATTATAACATCATAAAATCTTACCTTATAAGCTTATAAGAATATTTTCAAAATAAATTTTTTCATTATAATTATGTGACTCTTAAATGATTTCAAAATATAAAGAGATATCTCTCTAAAAAGGGTTTTGATTTCATCTATTTCAACATCCTTTTATGGATTTTAAGTTTATTTGAAGTTGATTTATTATGATACAAAACTTCCATATTGTGTTGAAGGTTTTGTGATATTTTTTACTGTGGATGTGCTATTTTTATACCATTCATGGTTTATAGTTAAAGTATTGACCTTTTGAATGCTATTTTTAATATGAATGTTTATGATATGTTTAAACCTTTTCATATGAGGAATGTATTAGACGTAGTATGTGACGTTTGGAGCCCGCTATCGCTCCTTGATGCATCGGTAGGTCTCATGAGACAACTAGACGTGGAATTGTCCAAGGCCCTTTCCCAATTTGATATATGGTTTCGGTCGAGGCCTTAATCATTTTTAGACGTCTTGGTCGAGGCCTTGACAAAATGTTTCAGAATGTCTGGAATTATACATTCCCTCATTATGGAAATAATATTGATGGTTCATGTGGTCATTAGACTAGTAGAATACCCATGATTATGTTTTATTATGGAATTATTTACTCATCTAAAATTCCTTCCATAAAAGTATTCATGTTTATTATTGGTAAAGGCATGTGGTTTCAATTATTCACCATGCTTAATATTTATGTCATTTTCCATTGTATTACTTACCCTTACTGAGCATTTGAGTTCACCCCTTTCTTATGTTTCATTTTCCCAGGATATAAAGAAGTTAGTTATTAGGGATCTGTAGGAATAATCTAGGAGTCTTGGATGTTTCTAATGAAATATATTTGTGTTGTTTTTCTCTTCAAGCTGTAAAGTTGAGCTTATGTATGAATCTTGTTTCCAAGGCTATTAAATTAATCAGTATTTCGAGACTTGATATGTTGTGATCATGATGATGTTATGTAATAATGCACCGACTCTAGGTAACTGGGTTCGGGGCGTTACAGTTTGTATCAGTGGAAGTTTAGTACAAATCTTGGAAGCTAGATTTAGATAAAATCTAATTAGAGCACATATCCCTAAGATAGACTTTGAGGATTAGTATAGAAGAACTTCCAAGAATTTTTTTATTGTAGTGATTTTTTGAGTTTTCCAAGAAATACATCCCTGTTTGGATACGAGCAGGTAGAGGCGGCTCTGGAACAGATGTACCTAGGGATAAAACCCAAAAACACTGCTTTGAGCTAGACTCGAACGGGAACTGGTGCACGACAACGGGCCTTGCTGCACTCTTGGTTACGACACTCCCAGGGGATATGATTAAGATAATTATCATTTTCTTTACAAACCATTATGAAGGATTTATGAGTATATACTTTCTCAAAGAAAACATTTTTATGATTATGGATTATATCCATAAACTGTTCAATTTATGTAAAGTGTTTTAGAAGTTTGGAATTATATATTTTGATTCATAAACTAATCTAGTTTATACTATTGTTTATAAATGGCGCCTAGTGGAAGGAATGGAAACCATTTTAATGAATTCACTCTATGTAGGGATTCCCTCCTACTCAAGATAATTATAGTGGAGTTGGTGATACAACTGGTGATGATCAGCTTATCACTATACTAGGAAAAATCACCCTAGTTATGAATAATAACCTTACCCATATGGAGCATCCAGATCCACAACATGGAGGATCAATGTTAGATCACTTCATGAGGAAACAACCACAAACATTAAATTAGAGTAAAAAATCCATTAGTAGCTGAGCAATGGATAAATTCCTTAGAGAAAATATTCCATGCCTTGGGGGTAGTGAAATGGAAAAAGTTATCATGGCAGTTTACCGCCTCACTGGAGATGTTGATCAATGGTGGTCATTGATTCAAAACAGAAAGGAATATTATGAAGTGTCAAATATGGAATAGAGGGAGTTCAAAGAGATTTTCATAGGAAAATACTTTCCTTGTGACCATCGATCAGATATAGAAAGGCAATTTCTGAGTCTGAGGCAAAAGGAGGATGAGAATGTCTTAAAGTATGAGACTAAATTTACAAGGTTAGCGAGGCATGCTGCAGATTATATATGTAACACAAGAAGTATGATTGATCATTTCTTTGATGGGTTAAAACCATTTCTCCATAGATCATTAGTATCACAATCCTTCTCATCATACGAAGATATTGTCTCGTGTGTTATCAAGACAGAAAAGGAATTTTCTATGTCTTATGACTTTAAATCAAAGCAAGAGAAGAATAGATATACTGAACACTCTGGGAAAGGAAATAAGGAAACAAGGAAGAAGGGAAGAATTGAATTTCAACCTTGTGATAATTGTGAAAGGAAGCACCCTAGTGTCTATCTAAAAGGAAAAGGAGTATGCTACACATGTTGATAGAAAGGCCATCAAGCTGGTGATTGTAAAGGAAATAAAGACACTACCAATGTTCAATGCTACAATTGCAGGGAGATGGGAAATTATGAAAATGAATGTTTTAAGCATCAGGGAAACTTACAGCAGAAAATTACAAGGGATAAAGGCCAATATTATGCTATCACTACTGCTGAGTTTGAAGCTCTGAAAGACATTGTGGCAGGTAATTTAATAGTTTCCTCAAGTTTAGAAAATGCTTTATTCGATTCTGGATCATCGCATTATTTCATATCATCCCAGTTTGCTAAGAAAATTAGGTATTTCCAATTTGATTTAACAAGGGAGTTGTCAGTAAAAACTCCTAAGGGATGTATCATTGCTATAAATTTCTTTGAATCAGTTCCCATTAAGGAATATAAATGTTATTTATTTGCTGATCTCATTGTCATACCCATGATTGAATTTGATATAATCCTTGGTATGGATTGGATTTTGGACCATGATGCAATGATTTATTGTAAGAAGATGGAGGTTAAGATTTTTTATGATGATGATAAGGAACACCTTATCTTTAGAGAAGAATCGTCACCACCTGATTCTTATCTAGATCTACCCCCAGTAGCTCAACTAAATTCAATTATTGGGGAGGAAGAGAATGAAATAACTGTGGGTGAGGAAATTAATTTTCAAATAGAGGATGTACCTATTGTGAATGAATATGTTGATGTGTTTCCCAAATATTTACCTGGACATCCTCCAGAATGAGAAATTGAGTTCTCCATTGATTTAATTCCTAGTTCAAGGCCCATATCAAAGACCCCTTATAGAATGGACACTTTGGAATTAGGTAAACTAAAGAAACAACTAAAGGAATTGAGTAATAATGGATTTTTTCTCCCTACTGTTTCTACATGGGGAACCCCTGTCCTTTTTGTTAAGAAGAAATATGGATCTATGAGGTTATGTATCGACTATAGGGAAATTAATGTTATAACAATAAAGAACAAGTATCCCCTACCTCGCATTGATGATTTATTTGACCAAATGCATGGAGATTAATACTTTTCAAAGATTGAACTTTGATCTGGATACCATCAGTTGTGTGTGAAGAAGGAAGACATTTCGAAGACAACATTTCAAACCAGGTATGGCCATTACAGTTTTACAGTAATGCCCTTTGGGCTGACTAATGCACCCTCTATTTTCATGGACCTAATGAACAGAGTTTTCAAGGAATATCTCGATGATTTTGTAGTGGTATTTATTGATGATATATTGGTATATTCCAAAAGCTACGAAGATCAAGAAAATCACTTGCGCATTATCCTGAAGACTCTTAGAAGAAATGAATTATATGGGAAGTTTAGCAAGTGTGAATTCTGGCTTCAGGAGATCTCTTTTATTGTCCATATTGTCTCTAAGGATGGATTCTCTATTGATCATTCTAAGACCAAGGCAACCAAGAATGGCTAGCACCGATGAGTATAACTGAGGTATGTAGTTTTATAGGTTTAGCAGGTTATTATCGATGTTCCGTCCATAATTTTTCCCAGTTGGATAACCCTTTAACAAAGCTCACACATAATGGGGTTAAATTTATTTGGACAAAAGAGTGTGAAGAATGTTTTGAAGAACTGAAGAGAATATTATTCAATGCTCCTATATTGACTCTACCATCGGGGAATGATGGGTTTGATATTTATAGTGATGCATCAAAGAAAGTACTTGGTTGTGTCTTTATGCAGAATGATAGAGTTATTGCCTATGCATCATGACAACTGAAAATTCATGAGCAAAACTATCCAACTCATGATCTTGAGTTAGCATCTTTGAATATTTGGAGACACTATCTCTATGGTAAAATATGTGATTTATATACTGATCACAAGAGTTTGAAGTATATTTTCTCACAAAAATAACTCAACATGAGGCAAAGTCGATGTCTTGAACTACTCAAGGATTATGATTGCACTATACACTACCACCTGGGGAAGGAAAATAAGGTGGTAGATGTTTTGAGTAGAAAGGATCATGGTGTTTTGAACAAGATGAGAGTTGAAAAGGATCCTATACATATAGATCTTGTAAATATAGATATGGGAATAACCATGGAAGGTGAAACATAAAATCTTTTTCAAATGGTTGCAATACCATCTTTACTAGAAATGATAAAGAGTTCTCAGACCAGTGATGAAGAGTTTCAAAAAAAAATTAAAGCTATGAATGATGGGAGATTAAGTGACTTTGTATATGAAGATGGAATTTTTATGTTTGGAAAGAGACTTTGTGTCCCTAATATACCTGATTTAAAAAGGTAATTTGTTGGATGATTCTCATAGTTCCAATTTCTCTATACACCCTGGGAGCACCAAAATGTATAGAGATTTGAAGGAACATTTTTGGTGGTACAACATGAAGAAGGAGATTTCTGATTTTGTGTCAAGATTTATGGTTTGTCAAGAAGTTAAATCCGGAAGGCAAAAGCCTGGAGGAGTCATGCAACCTCTTCCCATACCTAAGTGGAAATGGGATAATATCACAGTGGACTTTGTCATGGGACTTCCAGAGACTCCCAGAAGGAACGATGCAATATGGGTTATTATTGATCGTCTTACCAAGTCAACACATTTTCTTGCTATAAGGGAGGATTTACCACTAGAACGTCCAGAAATACTATATATTAATGATGTTTTGAGACTTCATGGAGTACCCAAATCTATTGTTTCTGATTGTGATCCATGTTTTACATCAGGATTCTAGAAAAGTCTTCAGATATCCTTGGATACTGGGCTTCATTTGAGCACTGCCTACCACCCTCAAACAGATGGACAATTAGAACGGACTATTTAAACCTTAGAAGACATGTTGAGATCATGCTCACTTGACTTTCAAGGTACGTGGGATCAATATTTACCTCTAGTAGAATTTTCCTATAATAATAGATCTCATTCAAGTATTCGGATGGCTCCATATGAAGAGTTATACGGAAAGAGATGTCACACACTAACATTTTGGGATGATGTTGGTGACAGAAAACGCGTAGGCCCAGAACTGGTAGAGGAAACGATGGAAAAGGTGATGGTAATCCAAAACCACATCAAAGCAGCTCAAAGTAGGGAGAAGAGCTATGCCGACAACTGAAGGAACGATTTGGAGTTTCAGGTAGGAGATCATGTTTTCTTGAAGGTGTATTTATGGAAGGGAGTTATACGTTTCGGTAAGAAAGATAAACTAAGTCCCAGGTATATAGGACCTTTCTAAATTCTAGAACGAATTGGGGTTGTAGCTTACCATTTGGATATACCGCCAAGTCTCTCCAAATTTCACGATTTGTTCCACGTATCACTGTTGAGAAAATACATGCATGACCTAATGCATGTGCTCACCTATGAGGAATTAGAACTAAAACCCGATCTATCTTATTGCGAAGAGCCTGTCAAGATTCTTGATATGAGAGAATAATTGCTGAGAAACCGGATGACTCATCTGGTCATTGTTCTATAGAGAAACCATAAGATGTAAGAGGCAACGTGGGAACCCGAGGAACTTATGATGAAGAATCACCCGAGTCTTTTCATGCAGTATTATTCTAGAAATTTCAAGGATGAAATTATTTGAATTATGGGAGAATGTAACACCCCAGGCTTCCACAGTATGCTTCTCTTTGAATAATACAATAGCGTGTGTTGTACACAACTTCGAGTTCTAACACACCACAACCAATCAAACTAGTCGTTATGAATAGTAATACCCACTTTTTGAAATTTTATACATTTTATCATTCAAAATGTACTTCATTTTTGGATTTGGAATATCGAAATTAGATTAGGGTGAATTATTGGTACTTATATGATAAATTTCATATTTTGATGAATATTGAAAATTACTAAATTTTAATTAAAAACAAATTTTTTAATTAAAATAATTAATAGTGATAAATTATGCATTTGAGTGGTCTTAAAGTATAATTAGATTATGTTTTTTCCTTTTAATCCAATTTTGGTCATTGGACAAAATTTCACATTTAAACTGGACATAAGTAAGTGCTAATCTTTTGATAGTTATTATTTCTTAAAAACTCGCCTTTTGTTTTGACAACGGGAATTAATTTTAAATTAATTTCTGCCACTTCTGTGTTTTGAATTTAAAAAAATGGATTCCATATTTAGAATCAAGAGTTCCAAATTGTATAAATATATAACTTTTATTTTGAGACATTTTGAATAATTACTTCGGTAAATATTTTATTTACCACGGTTAAAGGGTAAATCCGGTAAATAAGGGTAAAATAATAATATTATTATAAAATTAAATTACCCTAAAACGTCTTCTAACCATATTTGATTATACATTTCCGACCATGGGAATATTTGGGTCGATTTTGGGACCCCATGGATCCACTTGTAAGTGATAATGACACATTATATTAATTAAGTTAAAGTAAATACAAAACTGACATAAGCATATATATTTTAGAAAAAAAATTTACATAGAGTTATATATGTTATATTTTAGACTATAAATATTAATTAGAAATCTAAAAATATTTCTTACATATTTAAATTTTATTTATAATTTTTATACATTGAATAATTAATTTTATTTATGACACAATAATGATGCAGTATTTTCCTTATTAATGAAAGAATCAAATAATTGGTATTATAAATGTTAAAATAAATATAATTTGAAAGTTTTGATGACATCCAGGAATTTTATTGGTTAATATGACATGTTATGTTTTCTTAAATGAATGTTTTTCGAATTAATAAAGTTTTTAAGACTTTAACAAAAATCAATTATTAAATAGTGTCAAAATTGACATAAAAGAGTTTTTAAAACAAATATTATATTATCAATTGATATTCTATTCCTAAAAATCTAAGGTTCAGCCAAAGGACTTATATGATGATAGGTGTATCATTAATGGACTATTTTAGGGTTTCTTGGAAGTATATAGTAAGTTTATTAACTGTATAATATAAAAATACAAAGAGACATGGTAAATGTCAAACTAATTAACTAAGAGTTAAAACTAAAATATAAGGTTAATAAAGTAACCCAAACCCTTCTAAAACATATTGGTTAAGTGGTTTTCGACCTATCCCCGCCTTATACTTTAAATAAGTCACTTTGGAGCCATTAAAAACTTAATATGAATTTATTATAAAATAATATTTCTAGCTTTTCCTAAGGTACCCTCACCCCTCTTATAAAAGGGAACTCACCCTTCTCACTAATTCACACCTTAGAAGCCATTTGGCTTATCCAAAATCTACCCAAATATCCTTCAAACTTCCATCAATACAACCTAGAGGCATTAGTTTGATCATAAATCCAACCTAAGGATCCCTTTTGATCAAATCAAAAGGAAGAACCTGAAGAAAAGGTAATGATTTCACCACCCTCTTTCAAGTTCCTTTCTTCTTCCACTTCTTATTTCTTTGTTATTTACATTATAAAATAATAAATACATTATATTATATATACTATGATGTTATTATAATTATGGTACAACCATATTCATAATTCTATCCATCCTTTGAATGACATGTCACCATACGTGCATACGTACGGCTTACCGTCTCCACGTCATTGTGTAATTGTTATTCAAAACATTATTATTTGGATGGGTATGATAATGTTGTGTAATTGAAGTAAATAATAAATATAACATTATAATGATTCTTTATATATGATATACCATCCAATTATATATGACTTTAATATCTAAATAATGATATTGTCACTCGTGTGTACGTATAGACTACCGTCTCCACGAACACGATGAGATTCATTCCCCATCGTATCCATTAAAGACTAATTATAATTTATGATAAAAAATAATATTTAGGGACTTGATATCATTCTGGATATGAATAAAATACAACCTATCCATAACAAACACGACTTATGTAACAAAACATATAAAAGAAAACGAGTAAGTTATCGCCCGAAACGACGATAATACTAAGATATTATTAACAAAGAAACGTCAAAAGATCATATATGATATCATATTAATGTATATGATTCTTTTCTAATTTAATAACAATTATTTCACCATTATATAGGATTTTAACCTACTCTCCACCAATTAAAAGTACAAGGTAAGGGTTAATTTCGCAATCTCTTTATTATCTGAGGTTGTTTTTATGTAAGTATCTACTGGGACCCCCTTTATCATCCACATCCATGTTTCTTAAAAATATATTTCAAAACATTTTTACTATTTACTAGACAATGGATTAAATTCATTTATACTCTTATATGTTTTGAAAGGAATCTTTCCGTCGTTTTCCAAAGAAGATACTTTTTGACCCTTTTGATAAATTTAAGGTAAGAATGTTTTTTTAACTTATACGGTGGGTGCGGCTATTTTCCACCATTATAACATCAACAAATCTTCCCTTACCAGCTTATAAGAATATTTTCAAAATATATTTTTCATTATAATTATGTGACACTTAAATTATTTCAAAATAGAAAGAGATATTTCTCTAAAAAAGGTTTTGATTTCATCTATGTCAACATCCTTTGATGGATTTTATGTTTATTTGAATTTGATTTATTATGATGGAAAACATCCATATTGTATTGAAGGTTTTGTGATATTTTTGACTGTGGATGTGCTATTTTTATACCATTCATGGTTTATGGTTAAAGTATTGGCATCTCGTATGCTATTTTTAATACGAATGTTTATGATATGTTTAAACCTTTTCATATGAGGAATGTATTGGACTTAGTAAGTGACGGGTGGAGCCCGCTATAGCTCCTTGATGCATCGGTAGGTCTCATGAGACAACTATATGTGGAATTGGCTGAGGCCCTTTCCCAATTTGATATATGGTTTTGGTTGAGGCCTTAATCATTTTTAGATGTCTTGGCTGAGGCCTTAACAAAATGTTTCGGAATGTCGGGCATTATATATTCCCTCATTATGGAAATAATATTGATGGTTAATGCATTCATTCTACTAGTAGAATACCCATGATTATGTTTTATTATGGCATTATTTACTTATCTAAAATTCTTTCCATAAAAGTATCCATGTTTATTATTGGTAAAGGCATGTGGTTTCAATTATTCACAATGCTTAATATTTATATCATTTTCCGCTATAATACTTACCCTTACAGAGCATTTGAGCTCACCCCTTTCTTATGTTTCATTTTCCTAGGATATGAATAATTTAGTTATGAGTGACTTGCAAGAATAATCTATGAGGCTTGGATGTTTCTAATGAAATATATTTTTTTTGTATTTCTCTTCAAGCTGTAAAGTTGAACTTATGTATCAATCTTGTTTACAAGGCTACTAAACTAATCAGTATTTCAATACTTTATCTGTTGTGATCATGCCAATGTTATGTAATAATTCACTGACTCTGGGTAACTGGGGTCCGGGCATTACAGATGAGACATGTAACGACCCAAACTGTTATAAATAAAATTTCCCTTATGATTTAATTAAATGTCTTATTATGTATTATGGTTATAGAAAACACATGTACTTTTTTCATTTTATTATATCTTATAATTTTTAAAATATCATTAAACATCATTACAATTGGTGATATATCTGTTGAACAATGATGACATGATTAGTATAAATATAGGTTTTTGAAAAATCCAATTGAAATAGACAAATGAATTTATGGCCTTAACCGGTAAGATCATTCCATGTGAATCCCATTTATTATATCTTCTAAAAAGGATAGAATCTCTAGGATTTTCCCTCATCCAATCCCAATAGAAGATCCTACAACTTAATCATGATTGAAACTATTTAGGAAAGAATTTCAAGCTCATCGAGATCATGGCCTAAACCATGTTCATCGAACCACCCCATGAAAGTATCACCATTGTACACCTTACCCTTAGGGTGTTTTCGGACGTATTAAAGGGATATGTATCAAGACTCTATCAATATGAGTATGTATATTATTTTTTATAGAATAATGAATATATTTTCATCCTATAATTTTTACTCTGTGGATGATTTTTTTATACAATAAAACACAAAGAGTATTTTTGGTCAATATTCAAATTAAATTAATGAATTTATTTTGATGAATTAATGGATTTTTTAAATAAATAAAATTTTATTGGTAAATAATTTTTATCAAATATATATGATCATATAATTTTTATGAATTCAAATGTAATTTTTTATAAGTGTTCAAAAACTGTTATTGCCAAAAAACCCAGAATTTCTTAATAAATAAAAATTTTATTTTAGAAGTTAAAATTAACATATTTACAAAATTATTAAAATAAAATTAATATTATTTTTTTAATTATAATGTCCAAATTATCCAATTTTTTATTTTTCAAAATTTTCTAAGACAGTCATATTTCCGAGTAAAAAATAAATACTGTATAAATATACTTTGTGTATTATAAAATCATAATTACCCAAAATCAATGTAATAAATACTATAAAGGGTATACATGAAAAAAAATATATGTTTTAACATTAAAAGAATGTTATTTTATGTTATTTGGTTTGTTTTATAAATCCTTTATGAATCCTCCAAAACCATTAATATATTTTAAGGTTTTAAAATCATTCCTTTAGGAGTATGACTCACCTCCCCATATGAAAAAGAATTATTTTATTAATTTATCCCCTTTTAATTATAAAATAATGATAACCACTCCTATTTTAAAGAAACCAGGGGCAAAACCCATGGTATGGTTTGTATTTTTGGTTATTTTGTTATGTAGAGTCCAAAACCTAAAAAATAAAGAAATCCCCCTCTTTTCTTATATAAACCCACCCAATCTCTCATTTATCATCACTAAAACCCCATAAAGAACATAAATAATCTAACCTACACGCTTTATAATCCTCAAAAGTCACCTCAATCTCTTAGGAAACCCCGTAAGCATTTGGATTCACACACTCAAGTAAGGGACTTTCCTCTCCTCCTTCCAATTCAAGCACCTTATTTGGAATTTTTCTTCTTAATTGAAATTTTTATAATGTAATTTATTTATAAAAATGCCCTTATTGTACAATTGTTTTCATTTTAATAATATATAATTTAATATCTCTCATTTTTACCTTTACCTAAGTTGTTACAATTCCAAAATTCTATAAGGGATTCATCTCTTCTCATTTCCATTCAAAGAATTATTTTATGATATATCTCTTAAATTCAATTTTCTTGTATGTTTATAAGTTATTAAATATTAAAATTACTATCCATTTTATTTAAAAAGTATTAAATACCCCTTTGACTCTCATTAAGCCTCATGTGATCCTTTATGTACACTCATTACCATAACAAAATATAATTAGGATTCTTTCATTTGTTCAAGTTTCTTCATTACCTTATGAATCTATGTCCATGTTCTAATGATGGGATATGTTTTTTAATGTCCCTATTACTTCCCATTTTATGTATACGTGATTATATACCCCTTTAACTCTCATCATCTAATTATTATGAATTGTTAATTGATTCCATTATATAGACGAAATATAACCATGATTTTCCATGAAAAAACAATTGTGTAGTGAATTCCATACCCATTTCCTATCAATGGTGTTCACATTTATGCACATATACTTTTGATTGGCTACTTACATGTATTTATTCCACAGTACTTGATTGTGGAATAAATTATGATGATGAATGAATCCATGTTGTATGATATATATGGCACACATAAGCATGAGAATGAAATGAATGTGATGGGTGAACATAGAATAATATAGAACTCAAATGAATTGGGTAATATTTAGTATCATGATACATCATGTTGGGACAGTGAGTGAACCTGGTTCCTTTATGGGACTTTTTCTACCATGATATATTGGTGGTTTAGCCTTGACCTATGTTTATGACGCAGTGTTTTATGTTGTTGCCACATTTCCAATTTAATGATTATCATGCTATATCATGTATTATTATTCATGTTCCTTTTATGTCCCATTGATATTCCTATTTTCTAACATGTATTTATTTTTTCATGTTATTAAATTTTTTCCCTTACTGGCTTTATATCTCACCCTTTTCTTATATATGTCCCCAGGTTATCCCATGCAGTTTTAAGTATGAAAGAAATTTATTAGTATGTTAAGGAGATTCTCAATAAAGCTGATGTATTTCCTATTTTAAGATGTTATGCAATGTACCTAATTCTAAAATACATTGTAGTTCTCAATCTTATAGGTTGTATTAAGTGTAATCTTATGTAATGAATCATGAATTACTATGTAATAAAGAGCAGGGTTGTTATAATTGGTATCAACGGAAATGTTTAGTTATTTTTGGGATTAATATTAGAAAACTATGGTGAAAGCCTTAGGGATAATACTAATTATAAGAAAACATCCCAAAATTTTGGTAAGTATAGAGTAATTATTTTATCAAGAAAATAAATCAATGTCTAGAAACTACAAGTGGACGCAGTTCTGGAACTGATATACCTAGGTGCCACAACTCTGACAAGGTGTGTCAAGCCTAACTGAGTGTAACCTAATTCAAAAAAATAGGACTTACTGCACCCCTAGTTTGAAACTCCTAGGGGATATGCTTTGATAAATTAATAAGCTTATTATGAACCTTTATTAAGGGAAAAAATGCTCGTATGAGTATATGTTAGTAAATAGATCGTGGATAACATCGATTAAAGCTTATAAATTCATAATTTAAGGAAATACATGTAATTTATAAGTTATACATTTAATGTCATTGGATTCACCTTTATGTGTTTAATAGTTAAAAAAAATACTCATCCCTAATTTTCCTTTTATTATAGATAATGACAAGAAATAGGAGGAACCAGGTAAACAATCAATATGATGGGAAATGTGATGACTTCTCCAATGAGATTCCCAACTCGATGGGAGTAGGAATCAAAAACTTCATGATTGTACTCTCCCAGCTGATTCAGGTTCAAAATAGAAACTCGGATCATGAGGAACGTCCAAATCCCTCTAAGGGATAACAGGCTATGATTGGGTCCTTTAGGCAAAAAAGTCCATTGACTTTCAATGGATCATATAATCCATTAATCATGGAACAATATATCAACTCCATTGATAATATATTCTCTATCCTTCAATTTTCTGAACAAGAGAAGGCCCTACTGGCTATTTATCATATAGTGGGAGAATCTAATCAGTGGTTGTCATTGATCAAGAATACAAATCATGAGGAAGAGATCGAAGTTATGGGTTGGAAGGAATTTCAGGAAATATTTTTGGATAAATATTTTCCTCACACTCTCCATATTAAAATAGAAATGTATTTCCTTTATCTCAAGAAGAAATATGATAAATCTATCAGGGAGTACAAGTCAAACTTCACAAGACATGCATGATATGCCTCTATCTTTTTCAATACCCCCAAATACAAGGTTGACCTCTTCTTTGGTGGGATAAAACCTTATCTATGAAAATCCTTGGAAATCCGTGACTTTGATAGCTATTAGTAAATTTTATGATATGTCCTCAAAGTCGAAATGGATATCAGAAAATCTCAAGTATGTCACAAGGATAAGAATCGTAAAGTGGAATTTATTTATGATGGTCCGATGGAGAAATATAAAGGTGATAAGAAATTTCAACATCTCACCTATCAAAGGTGTGGAAAGAGGCACCCGGGAAATTGCCTAAGGTGGGTGAGGAAATGTTTTTGGTGTGGTAAGGAAGGGAACCCAGTTAATGATTACCAATAGTAGAAACATTGTAATTCAATAGAGGAAAGGAATGCTTTGTTCTACCATAAGAACATTGTTCATTACTTCAACTGCTAGAAACCAGGTCACATTTCAAATCAATTCCATAATCCAAGGGTTTTTGGAGACAACCAACAACCTCCAAGTTAGCAAGGGAAATATTTTTCCATCACAAACAACAATGTGGATCCAAAAAACAAAGTGGTGATAGGTACACTAGTTATTCATTTAAGAATATCAAACATAATTTTTTATTTTGGTTCTATGCATTCCTTTATATCACAAATTATTAGTAGAAATATACAAACACCACCACAAAGCATGAAAGTAGAGCTTCAAATGAAAATGAAAAATGGGAAAATTATTACATCCTAAGTATATAACTCATCCCCTATCATATTTTGTGAGATAAAATTCCTATATAAACTTGTAATACTCCCTTTGGTATAATTTTATTCAATTTTGGGTATGGATTTTCTTTCCTTATATAAAGACAACATAAATTTCTCTGAGAAGTAAATCAGTCTCTCTTTTGAAAAATGATCCCCAATTATGTACAAGTGAAAGGAGGAGTATGAATCTCCTTTAGCACCAACATCTCAAGCATGGATATTATTTCCCTATGAGAAATTATATCTACTCAAATGATTTAGTTTAAGGAGAGAACAGTCCTCAAAGACATGCCTATTGTGATGGAATACACTTATGTGTTTCTTGATGAATTTTTTGGTCTTCCTCTGAGCCGAGAGGTTTAATTTTCAATCGAGATTATACCTGGGGTGTTTCCATTATCCAAGAATTCTTATAGAATGGATTTTTGGAACTCTATGAGATGAAAAAATATTAAGTTAATAAGTCCCTTATGCCTTTTTCATTCCTTGTGTTTTGAAAATAATAGACACTTTTTCCATAAAGATCATTTTATTTCTCTACGGAAATTTATATGCTTAACATTTATCATGTTTTTATATGTTATGTTTAATGTTCTTTATATAAGCTTAACTATGTTTTCCTTAATACTGAATTCCCTAAAGATTAATCAAATCCTTATCTAAATCTCAGAACCATACAGTTCTTTAGAATCTGATTCTCCCTGTTTTGAGAATCTAATTCTCTCTAGAATTTGACTCTATTTTTACAGAAATTAGAATCTGATTTCATTAAAATCTAGACTCTAATTTCATAAAAATATAGACTTTCATTTCATTGAAATCTAGACTTTGATTTCATCGAACTCTAGACTCTGATTTCATTGAAATAAAAACTCTGATTTCTCAGAATTCCAAATTCCGATTTCTATATATTTTTGGACTCTATTTAAACATATTTTCAGACCCTATTTCTATATAAATTTAGATTCTGATTTTTCAATATCCTTAGAATCCAATTATTCATATTTGATAAAGTTAAATTTCTTGCATAACATATTTTTTCAATTTTATACGATCCTATTATGCTTGAGTTTCTTAAACATTATAATGTTTTCCTTAAATATTATTGTTTCTTACACATGATAATGTTTCCCATGTTTTCTTATATGAAACGATGCCATTCAGTCTGTTATTAACTAATCATTGGTTGAGTGAAACCTATCTAGGTCCCTTCGATTATCAAGGAAAAATATGACCATTGGAGGAGGAAGTCGGCCGTTGGAATCCATGCCTATAAATACCCATCCATTTGAATGAGATCAAGCTGAACTCTCAAGAGTTGAACTCTGGAATAAAGTGATACTCCGTGAAAGCTCTGCTCAAACCTGGATTGTATGAATGTTGTGAATAACTTGTTCAAGATGAGAACATCATGTTCAACCTACCTAGTTAAAATCTGATTATTTCTATTCAATCGAGGGATTTCGAGGATAGGAAGATAGAGGTGTCAATCACCATAGAGATCAAGGGATTTCGAGGATAACAAGACAGATTTTGATCTTCATATCGAAGGATTACCCTAGTATGAGTAAGATAGAATTTCTTGAAATTATAAATCAAGGGAACTTTATCAAAGGTTGTTTGATAACCTTCTATTTGGGTTAAAATATTTCTTATACTTGTCTGGTTTTGTTAAAAGATTTATTTCCATGACACTTTATTAAAGTTAGAATGTGTAACTTTATAACACTTTATTATACTTGTATACTCTGATAAATAAGATTCTATATGCTTTAAGGTATAATCTTTCCCTACGTAAACTTGTCTTAATTTTTTTATTGGATCCATATTACCGGAACCTAAGAAAGTTAGTTTCTTTATTAAGAACTAATGAGGGTTTGTGAATCCATCTTGTTTAACATTGTTACATATAGATTTTCTTAGGGATAAAAACAAAAGTTCTTAAACCTACAATTCACCCCCCCTATTTTAATTGAGCATCTACATATCCTATTTTGATCTATCGAAAAGAACTATAGGATAATCTAGATAAAGGTTTCATATACCCAAGTGCTTCACCATGGGGTGCACCAGTCCTCTTCTTCAAGAAGAATGATGGGTCAATGCACCTTTTCATTGTTTATCATGAGATCAACAACATCATGATAAAGAACACGTATCATATGCCTCAGATTAATGACTTATTTAATCAGCTATATGGAGAATAATACTTCTCTATGGTGGATCTGTGGTCGGGATATTACCAAGTTAGGGTGAATAAGGATGATATCTCCAAGTCTACTTTTCATACAAGGTACGAGAACTATGAGTTCATAGTAATTCAATTAAAACTCACTAATTCTTCATTAATCTTAGTAAAATTGATAAATATAGTCTTTAGAGATTACCCTAAAAAATATTTGGTAGTATTTATAGATGATATTCTAATGTACTCCAAAATAAAGGAGGATCATGAGGAGAATCTGAGTACATGATAGAGGCCTTTGGAAAGGATAAGATTTATAAAAATTATAGAAAATGTGAGTTATGGTTGAAGGAAGTATCATTCTTAGGTCATATCATCACAAGAAATAGAATATGTGTGGATCCTTCAAAGATATAAAAAAATATCAGGTTGGATGAGGCAAATATCTGTGAAAGATATCCATAGTTTCTTTGGATTAGTTGTGTATTATCACTGATTTGTGAGAAATTTCTTGCAATTTTCAAACCCTCTAACCAAGAAAACTTGAAAGGGATTCAATCTTCTTAAATTTTAAGAGGATAAACATGGTGATCATAAATAAAGTAACATCATCAATCCTTTCACAAATGATTGCTCAATATTCCTTTTTTGAGAGTCTAAATAATGATAAAAAAGATGATGGGGGAATTCAGACGAAAGTGAAAACTGTAAATAAATTCAATTCCTCAAAGTTCAATGTTAATGACGAAGGAGTTGTGAGATTTGGTTCAAGACTATGTGTTCCATAAAATCATGAGGTAAAGAAGGAACTACTGGATGGTTCACATAGTTCAAATTTATCCATTCACCCAGGAGGCACAAAGATGTATTAAGATATACATGATCACTATTTAGGGGACAATATGAAGAAGAAGATCGAAAAATATACATAAAATTTCATGGTATGTCATCAAGTAAAGGCTGAAAGGCAGGAGTATAAGGGGATGATACAACCATGACCCATACCAACATGGAAATGGAAAAAAACATCACTATAGACTTTCTCACCAATGTTCTGAGTACATATAGGGGGAAAATTATATATGGGTTATTGGGGATAATCTTACAAAGACAGATCACTTTATTAAAATTTTATAGGACTACTCACTGGATCAACTTTCATGGATATACATCAGAGAAGTGGTGAGGATACATGGAGTTAAACTCTCAATTGTATCCAATCATGATTCGAGATTCACCAAAAAGTTTTAGAAAAGTCTCAAAAATTATCTAAACACTTAAATGAACTTCATTATGTATTATCATCCTTAAACTGATGGAAAATATGAGCAGACAATTCAGAAACTAGAATTATTGTTGAGATCATGTTCTATGGACTCCAACGGAGGATGACACCAATATCTACCACTGGTCAAGTTCTCTTAAAATAACAATTTCTAATCAATAATCCAAATGGATACCTACAAATACCTTTATAGGAAGAGGTATAGAACACATTCATTTTCGGATGAAGTTTGGGGGGAAAAATTTTAGGTCCTAAAACAGTCAAGGAAATGATGGAAAAGGTTAATACCATTCAGTAACACATCAAGGATTATCAGATTCGATAGAAGAGATATGATGATAATTGATGATGAGACCTAGAGTTTTATGTTAGAGACATGTTATTCCTCCACATATCTCTATGGAATCAAGTGATGAGATTTTAGATGAAGGGAAAACTTAGTCCAAGATACATTATCCCCTTTAAGATCATTGATCGCATCGTAGCGGTGGCCTACTGACTAGTACTATCACCTCACCTACCTCAAGTATATGATTTATTCCATGTATCCATATTATGAAACTACATAATAGACCCTTCACATATACTAAATATAGAGGTTTACTATTAGAGAATGATATTTCCTATGAGGACCAGTCGATGAAGATCTTAGATCATAAAGACAAATTTCTACGAAATAAGACAATCCACCTTGTCAAAGTGCGGTGGAGAAACCAAAATTTTGAAGAAGTGACGTGGGAACTAGAGGAAGTGATTAAATAGAGTTACCATCATATTTTTTTAGTTTAGGAAAAGAAAATTATGATGGAGAAATTTCTTTAGGGGGGAAGATTGTAATGATCGAAATTTTATAAATAAAATTCACATTCTAATTTAATTAAATTTATTATTATGTATTATTGTTATAAAAACACATGCACTTATTTTGGTTTTATTATATCCTATTAGTTTTAAAATATTACTAATCATTACCATGGGTGATATAGCTATTGAATAGTGATCACATGATTAGTATAAATATAGAGTTTTGACAAATCTAAATGGAACGGACAAAGGAAGTGGTGGACTCAACTAGCTGGATCATACATTATGAATCCCTTTTATTAGAGCTTTTGAGGGAGATAGAATATATATGATTATTACACAACCAATATAAATCAATGATCCAACAACTTAAATATGAGTAAAACTATTTATTGGACAAGTTCAAGCTCATCTAGATCACAACCCAAAGCATGTTTGCTGAACAACCCCATGAAAGTCCCACCATTGTTCACATTACCCTTAGAGAGTTTTCTAGTGTATTAAAGGGATATGAATTAAAACCATAGAAATATGAGTATTTAAATTATTTTTTTATAGAATAATTCATATATTTTCATACTATTATTGTTACTTTCTAAATGATTTTTATTTTGATACAATAAAACACAAATAGTTTTTTGCTAATATTCAAATTTAATTAATTAATTTATTTTTATGAATTAATTAATTTTGGAAATAAATAGTTTTTTTATAAAATATTAAGATTAAATAATTTTTATCAAATATAAATGATCATATAATTTTTATTAATTCAAATGTAATTTTGTATTAGGGTTCAAAACTGTTATTATCAAAAATTTCAGCATTTCTTAATAACTGAAAATTTTATTTTAAACGTGAAAATTAAATATTTAGAAAATTATTTAGATAAAATGAATATTTTTTTTGGAATAATAATTTCAAAATTATCCAATGGTTAATGTTTCATAATTTTCTAAGAAAATCAATTTTTTGGGTAAAAATTAAATACCATTTAAATATAATTTGTGTACTATAACAACATAATGGCCCAATAGTGTTGTAATAAATTCTATAAAGTGTATAAACGACCAAATATATGTTTTATATTTAAAATAATGTGATTTTATGTTTATGTGGTTACTTTTATAAATCCTTTATGAAACCTCCAAAACCATTAATATATTTTAAGGTTTTAAAATCATTTCTTTAAGATAATGACTCATCTCCGCATAAACAAGGGAACTATTTTATAAAATTCATTTATTTTACTTATAAACTAATTAGAAAAACTCCCAATTGGAATAAATAATGGGTAAAAACCAAGGTATGGTTTTTGGTTTTTGTTATTTTATTATGTAGAGTCTGAAACCTAAATAATAAAGAAACCCTCCTCTTTTCCTATATAAACCCACCAAATATCCTATTTATATTCATAAAAACTCCTTGTATAATATCCATAATCTTCCCCCCACTCTATATAGTCCTCCAAAATCACCCCTAATCTCTTAAGAAGCTTCACCCAAGCATTTAGAGTCACACATTAAAGTAAGGGACTTTCCTCTCTTCCTTTCAATTCAAGCACCTTCTTTGGAATTTCTCTTCTTAATTGAAATTTTATATAATTTAATTTATTTATAAACATATCCTTACTTTAAAATTGATTTTATTTTAATGATATTTCATTTAATATCTCTCATTTTTACCTTTACTTAAGTTGTTACTATGCTGAAATTCTATATGGGATTTCTCCTTTCTCATTTCCATTCAAGAACTTATTTTATGATATATCTATTAAATTCCATTTTTTATGTTGGGATATGTTCTTCCCTATTCCCATTAATATAAATTTTATTTAAAAATTATTATATCCCCATTTCACTCTCATTAATCCTCCCATTATCCTTTATGTACACCTATTACCGTACCAAAATATAGTTAGGATTATTTTGTTTGTTCAAGTTACTTCATTACCTTATGAATCTATTTTGAATTTATAATGATGGGATACGTTTTACCATGTACCTATTACTTACCATTGTATTTATATGTGATGATATACCCTTTTATCTCTCATCAACTAAGTTTTATGAATCTTTAAGTGACGTCGTTATGCTGCTGAAATATCACCATGATCTTCCGTTCCAAAACAATTGTGTAGTTAATACCATACTCATTTCCTATCAAAATTGTTCACCTTTATGCACATATACTACTGATTTGAGACTTATATCTATATATTCCACAATCCTTTATCATTTAATAAATTATGATGATGAATTAATCCATATTGTATGATCTATGTGGCACACGTAAGAATGAGAATGAAATGAATATGACGGGTGTGCCTGGAATTATATAGCACTCCAATGTATTGGGTAATGTTTAGTATCATGATATGTCATGTTGGGATATGGAGTGAACCTGATTCCTTTGTGGGAATTTTTTTACCATTATTTATTATCAGTTTAGCCTTGACTTATGTTTATGATTTGGTGTTTTAAGTTGTTTCCACATTTCCCATGTTATGATTATCATGCTATATCATGTATTATTATTCATGATCCTTTTATGTATCATTGAAATTCCTATTGTCTAACATGTATTTATTTTTCATGTTATTATATTTTTATTCCATTATTAGGATTTATAGCTCACCCATTTCTTATTTATGTCCCCAAGTTATCCCATACAGTTTTAAGTATAAAGGAATATTATGAACATGTTAAGAAGGTTCTCAATAAAGTTGATGTATTTCTTGTATTAAGTTGTTATGAAATATATCTAATTCCAAAATACATTGTACTTCTTGATATTCAAGGTTTTATTAAGTGTAATCTTATTAAATAAATCTTGAATCAATGTATAATAAAGAGTAGGGTTGTTATACTACAACGATGGTACCAATAAGGCTCGATTGTTAATACCAAGTCATTATTCCCAAATCCATTAGAATTTTACTTGACATAGTAACTTTATATGATCATTAAATTGATAATTGGATGTCAAGACCATCAATCATCGAAGATTTCTATATTACACAACCATAAAGTGATTGTGACATCATAGAATTCTAATAAGGGTGAATGTTACTGAAATCCTGTTCAATATGTCATATAATATTTATTTGGAATGAATATTTTATATGTGTCTATTAGATATTTGTGGTAGAACCATTGTTTTCCAAGTAAAATATATTGGATAACATAGAAAAAATATCTATTATTATTATAGTTTATTAATACTAAGATGATAGTAACTCTCTCCAGATTGACTTAAAGTAGCAACCAAATTTCTACGGAACTAGATCTGTTAAGATAGATCTAATGGTTTATTAGACCTAGGAAATAGTACATATAATAAAAATGTATTAATAAAATACAAGTTGGAACAATTTGAGTGAGAATATTTACCGATGTTGGATGGAATAAATCTCTCCAATAAGACATTAATTGGTATAGGAGGAGATTAATGTGGTGAGTATAACTCCATAAGCACCACCAATGGATCTATCACATATTCTATGATATTTACTCGGTGTGATTTTATAGTATATACTTTATGAGATGAAAATATAAATTATATCTAGGATAACTCCAAGGGAAGTGGTCAGAACTATCTAATTGTGCTTTAGGAAGTAATGTAAAGAATAAGGGATACTAGTTACAAGGGGACACAAACTAGTCTTCCTATAAGGTCAATATTATCTAATATATTACTTAGGGAAATTTAAGGACTATTAAAATTTCATTAGTGCTAGTGGTATCTATATCTACAAATATTGAGTTCATTGTTCTAAGATCCTGCACTTTCATGGTGGTACGTCCTTGCTAAAATTTTGGTTAAGCACCCTTTCTTGGTTAATGGAATGATTTTTGGGTGTATATGAAGTATTGTGGGTTTCCTGGGAATTCAGGATGGGAAAGAAGAAAATAAAGGCCATCCAGTGCATGTTGCATGGTTGGCGCATAGTTATTAGTAACATTGCACCAGAACTATGAGGGCTTGGGAAGATAGGTGCATGGTTTGGAAACCGTGAAAAGGGGAGACGGAAACTGTGTAGGCTTGGAAAGAGAAATCCCACATAGCTACTTAACTAATTTTCAAACCATTCAAGATCCTAGGAAACCATGTGAACCATATTCCCCCACTTGGATAGAGGTTGGTGCATTGTTGTCTCATGGATTAGCCAACCATTTACCTCTTTAAAGAAGGGTAATTTCCCATTTTTCCCCCTCGGGATTTATGAAACCTCACCCTAATTTCCTTCTATTTCACCCTACAGAAAGAATTTTTACAAAACTTTCTTCCCCAATATTCTACGGGACAATTCCCCCTCAATTATTAGATATTTATAGTATCATTGGTTGTGAATCAAAGATCCGTGTAATTTGTCGACTCATTTTCCTTAATTTTTCTGGGAGATACTTGGTGTGTGGTTTATTCTCCTTCTAAATATATAACCCATTGTTTTTTAGGGTGTTATTCATATTAGTTTTTTAGACCTTGGGTATGGGTTTTAATGATTTGTTGGGTTTTGATGTGTGGTTAAAGGGTTGTTCCTTATTGTACCTCTGGTAGGGTTGTTGCCTTTGGGTTATGATATGTTGTTTGATAACCCTTAAGGGTTGAGATCTAGTGATTTGTGTTTTGGACCCTATATTGGGTGGTTGTCTTATATTACTAATGTATTTGAGTGGGTATAATTTGTGGTAAGCCTAAAATAAATGGTTTCTTGGGTGCGTTAGATGTAGTGTGTTTTGGAATGGGGGAAAGAGTGCCACCCATGAGCAGTGAAATGTTTGAGGTTTGATGTGAGTCAATTAGAGGAAAATCCTATAAAATTGGTTATATGCAAGTAAGGTTTATGGAGTTTTTATCATTTGATCTTTTAGGGTGACTCGTGAGAGGTTTAGGAAGAGTTTTTAGAACTTTTGGGTGTGTAATTCATAAGTGGATGCTTTGGGTTTTCAATATTGGCACACTTAGAGTGATGTATAGTGTGGGTTTGTCTAAGAGGAATAAATGATAAAGTAAATAGCTTAAAATATGTTACTTGAGTTGTTGTTTTTCATTGGTGGGTTTTGGGAACCAAGGGTAACCTCAAGGTAGATTGTTCCATAGATGAAGGTGCCTTAGTAGTTTAATCATGGGTGGTTTCTTCATAGGAAAAATAAATTCATGATGGGTGTCATTGAGTTTGGTAATAGTATTTGGTTATTTCTTAGTTCCTTTCTTAGGTAAATATTTGAGTGATTGTGGTCAGATGTAAGTTTGGTTATGGAATAGGTAGGATAATTTGGAGCCTTGTCTTAGGGCTTTGATGGCGTTCTATGTGATAATTGATATTTATTTTAGTTGAAAAGGATGAGGGTAACCCAACTGTGGATTGAATCTTTTATTACGGAAGTGACACCTGGAGTGGTGGTGGTCAGATGGTTTAACTTTATTGCACGAATGGTTGGTTTTTTGTATGAGAACAATTAATAATTCCTTGATTCTAAAACGGATAACGAAATAAGAGGCTTGGTTAATAGTGTAAGCAGGTGTTGGGCTATGATTTAGTGATGTATGACTCATGTGATCTAGAGTTGGGTTCAGTGTGTGGGAGCATACTGGGAAGGAATTATGCTATTTGGGATGGGTGAATAGGTGGCTCGGGATAAGTACCTATAATTATTTGTGAAATAAAAGTTGGAAGAACTAGTTATGTGAGGTATCATTTTGTGTTGTATTAGTGTGATGGATTGTTAGGTTCTTTCATGAGTCACTAGGGACATTCTAGGAGGACTCAGGCGGTATGGGAGTGGTAGTTCCATAAGATGTGTGGGTTTTTTGCTTCTTGGAAGAGATTTATGAAGTGGTGGTGAGTTTATTTGGTAACCCCACTTGAGTTGTGGTGGTGGAGTGTTAATGAAATGTTGGTAGGTAGGGAAGCCTGAGACCTTTTATAGGTCAAGGTTTCTGGATGGTGGGAGTTGGAATTAGTGATGGATAATTACAGTGGTGTTCATCAAAAACTTCTTAGCATAATTTTATCTAGTGAATATCATGCCCAATATCTTGACATCATCCCAGGTATGATGAGAGAGATCTGGATTTACGCCTAGCTACCTAAATGTGTTTTGGTTGAAAAATGGATCCTCTTGAAGGATACTCTCATGGAGTGGTATGTGTATGGAGCCATATGGTTGGGAAATTCACCATATATTGGATACAAAATAGGTCCTTGGGATGGGATAGATGTCGAAAAATTCCATGGGTGTCATTCTCGTAAGTCGGGAATAAGTAGTGGGTGATATTTTTTAGTTTCTCTAGTGGGAGATAGGAAGGCACATCCATGTTTTGGGGTTCATTTGGTGATTGAATTGTGATCCACGACGGTTGGTACTGAATAAGGAAATCAGGGATAAATACACACCTAATGTGGGGATTGGTATGTTAGTCATGGATGTGTGGAGTAGACCATGGAGTATATGTGGAAGCACCAGAGAGCCAAAGAGAAAATTGTGAGGTGCATGTTAGGGTTCCTTAGGAAAGGCCATATGGACATTGGATGTGGTGGTTGATCAATCCAATCATTGACTTTGGTCTCAGGTGGGTGTGTTTGGGTTTCCTTTGAATGTCTTTTATTGTAAAGGAATCATGGTCAATGTGAGTTGGTGATGTTCCAACCATGATGTTAGGCATTCCAGGATGAGTGTAAATGGGTTTTGAAAGAAACAAATCGTCCTTGGTCGATGTATGGTGGAGGAGGTGCTTATGTTTGAAAGGTTTATGGGTGAAAGAGAGTACGATGATGGCTTGAAGAGTAGTGGATACCTTGATAGTGGATTTTTACTAAAAGGTGGATATGGTTTGACATGGTTCAGTAAAAGGAACATATTCAATAAGGTATAATCCACCTCTGGTTTGATGTTTTAAGGTAAACTATGTTTTGGAAATGAAGGAAAACTTGAGAGATGTCATTTTTTCTTAGTCTGCAAATGGAAGGTGTATTTATGTACTTTCTAGGTGGTTTCGATGAAAAATTTTGGATGCCAATTTTGGTATGGTGTTCTTGAAGATGTTAGGGTGTGCTCAGTTTAAGATTGTGTCGGTTATGTTATGAAATTTGGTTGAGGTAATGATGGACCTTTCGATGATTGAGGTACCAAACACTAGAATATGGTGGTGGTGAGTTAAAGCATATGGTGGAGAGCACCATAGTAGGTAGTAGTTGATTGATGACGTGACTAGTGTTATAGGTTGTATGGGCTCCAGTAAGATCCATCTTGGTATTTTAATTTTGGTGATGGAAGTAGTTTTGGGTTTTTAACGATTGAGTAAATTGAGATGAAAGTTATGATTAGGTTATTCTTTGGATGTATGGATATGGAATAAGGCTATGCGCCTTTTTTTTAGACCGATTTATTTTGGGGGAATTTGGTTGGAAAATTTGTGTGTTCCTTATGTGATGTTGAGCATAGGTCATGATGGAATTTTAAAAATTGGGTGAGATAGAGCCAAGAAATTTGGGACATGAGTTATGGAGAGTATCAGACCAAAGATATTATGATTGGATCTCTCAAGGTAGTGTAGTGATTTGGAGGTATCCTTTTTTGTGTGATGGTTTAGTGACATTACCCAGATTTTTTTCTTATGATTGTTGTTGGTAATGATTAGTTTGAGGTGGATGTGTCCTTTGAGGAAAATTGGGTTCGTGCTTGTGGATCATAGTGGGAATGTTCTTTAGAGTGGAACTTTTTCTTTTGCCAACTATTGTGATGGTATGTCCATGTTCGAGAGAAGGATGGGAGGATGGAATTCAGTGAGGGGGTCTATGGCCTAACCATTTTTCATGGAATCTCATTGATTCTAGTAAGTGTATATTGATGATGATTTGTTATAAAGTTGGGAGGTTGTAATATCCAACCCTTGCGTAGAGGTACTTACTTGATTAAACTTTGTTTAAGATCCCTTGTTTTGTTTAATGGGGTTTTCTTGGATGTGTGGGAATTTTTAGGGTTTTCCCAAGAGTTTTGTATGTGAAAGAGGGAAGAAATGGTCATCCAGTACATGTTGCACAGTTGGTGCATGGTTAGTTGTAACCGTGCACCATAATCGTGTAGGCCTGGGAAGATAGGTTCATGGTTTGAAAACCATAAAAAGGGGAGTCTAAAAATACATGGGCTTTTATATAGCCATACTACATGGTTTATTAACCTATGTAGGCTCCCAAGAAACTGTACAACCTAGGAACCCTCTTGGTTAGAGTGTGGAACATGGTTGGCACACGGTTTGGCCAACTGTGCAGCCAAATCATACACCTCTTTAATGAAGGGGTAATTTCCAATTTTCCCCTCATAATTTATAAAAACTCACCTAAATTTTCTCCCATTTCACCCTAAAGCTACAAGGTTTGTGAACCTTTCTTCCCCAAGCTTCCAAGGGATGATTCTTCCTCAATTCATAGGATTTTGGATATTAATTGGTTGCAAATCAAAGCTCCAGGTAAGTCCTCTATTATTTTTTCATCCTTTCTCAAGAAGAGGAATTGTGTATTGTTTCCACTCATTCTAAATCTCTAAACCCTTGTTTTTTAGGGTGTTCTTAGTCTTCTTCATTAAGGTCGGGTTTATCTTGAATCAAAGTTCAAGTTTGGATGAGTGGTTGTCTACGAGAACGAGGTAGGTGGTCTATAAGCTTTTTTCCATATCCTCATTGTTTTATAACTGCATGTGGTTCTGCCAATTTACCGCTTTCTTTGTTTTTTTTCATAGATAATAAAAGTAATTTGGGAATTATATTGAGGTATGAGGCCACTCAAATACCCCATAGGGTTTGTTGATTATCTGAGGCTGAAACTAAGGCTACCCATGTTGTATTCCAACCCCTTATAAATAGTGTAATGAATTGAAAAATGTTTAGATAGGTAAAATATTAAAGGAAATGGGTTTTGAATCTTATTTGGTATGTGGGCATGGTTATTGGGATAATTCAAATTTTATATGTTAGCTTTTGAAAATGTACAAGGGGTATATGAATTGGTTTAAATGAGGTGTTTTGTATTTTGATCCAGTTGCGGTTTTCAATGAATGAAATTAATATTTTGAAAATGTATAATGTTTTGGAAAGGGATTTTGACCCCAAAGTGATTAAAGATGGGTTGATATTTGTTTTCAAACGGTTTTTTGAATTCTGTGTGTGGTTTTTAACTTGTAAAAAATTCATGGTGGTTTATTTTAATTAATTAAAGGGAATGGTTGGTTCATGGACATGTTTTTATGTTTAAATATAAAGAACCATGAAGAAGGTTAGTTTTAAAAAAAAATTAATATATTTAGTGGTTTTGTTAAGATCTTTAAAATTTTTAAGTGGTGTTTATAGAATTATGAAATAGGGGTTAGGTCTTATTGTGATATTTTTTATTTTAAAGGTATGTTGGGACCCTGGTAAATGATGAATGATTAATGGTAATGGGTTTGATAAATGATGTGATAAAAATGAAAAGGGTTGATAATGGAATGATTGGGGATGGTCAGACATGACGTATCGAATCCTTGTTGGATTCATGGATTGGTGATCGACGTTTTCTGACTTATGATAAATGGTTTTTGGATGTTGTATGGACACTCCACTCCCTAATTTTGGGTGGTTCAAAATGATGCTCTAGGATCCCTAGTGCACCATAGTTTTTGTGGGAAGGAATAACATTCATGAACCCAAGGGTATGGACATGGATTTACATATCAAGTTTGGGATGGTTGTAAATGGATTTCTGAGTCCCAGTTGGATTCATGGACTGATGGTTCGTGTTTTTGACTTGTGTACTTGTGGTTGGGATGGTCAGAAATGACATAATGGATCCCGATTCGATTCTTGGAATGAGTATCCATGATTCCCAACCTATGAGCCTTGTGATATATGGTATGGGTACACAGACGGATGCTCTGTGGTACACTGGATTCAAGTGATGATTAAATAACTTCCCTTGTGATAGTAAATAGAAGATTTATTGGTGATGGGATGATGAGACTTAGATATGTAAATGGATAAATAAAAAATGTTAAGTGTAAAACATTTTCCCCTTAATTATTATTTATTTATTACACTTTTTTATCTAAATACACTATTGTATAAACTAACTATTTTTTTAGATACTGTTGGTGGTGGCCTACTGAGTCGTACTCACACCCCGCTCGGGCCTCCATGTCCCTTGGGTACCCAAGAAGATTCTACTTGTTTCAGGTATAGGTCATGCATGGGATGTTGGGTTGGAGAATGAGATGTCAGGAATGTGTTTGGACTCAGACCATGTTTGGTGTGTTTTATGGTTTTGGTATTTTTATTTTCATGACTTCCTAACATGTAGTGTATTCGTCATATTGTATAACATGTGTTACTTGGTTAATTTTGGAATTTTCTATATGTTTTCCATTTTTTGTTTCTACCGGTAATTACATTTGTTGATGATTACCTCAATTGTGTCTTCACTCTGATAAGTGGGTATAGTCTCCCCACTATACCTTTATAGACCCATGCTACTAGTCAGTAAACTCTGGCATATAGAGAGGCGTTCTTGTGGTCATGTGGTCACTTAGCTCAGGGAACCAGTTATGGTGAATACTGAGCCAAGGATTTTATAGATGCAACTTATGAGGAAGCTAAAGAAGCAGTGTTAAATACATAATGATTTATTCTAGTTCTTAGAATCACACCAAGTATGTAATGTTTTAACTTTATAATAATTATATTACTATTACTAGCCACAACGTAAAGTATAAAGTGTGTAAAAAAGGTATATAATTAGGGATATCATCTCTTAAGAAGTCTTACTCAAAGAGGTCAATTTATATATAGCAGAATAGCCATTTAGTGAAAACTTTGTAAGCCCCTGACTAAATCCATATCTCAGCAGAAGCATGATACTCGTGTGAGAGTTAGTAGGTTGAGAATTATTAGTAGGCGGTTCTAGTGTAATTAGATGTTTTTTGAGTGGGTTCCCTAGACCCAAATCCTTTACGTACTTTGATTACCATTACATGAATTTAGTTTGATATATACATGTGTTTGTTCTTACCATAATAGTGTTGAGACTTATGAATCCATTTTTTACATTATAATGTCCTTAGATTATGTGTCATATCAAAAGGTTATTTTTGTTCCCAAATATAATGAGAACCTCAAGATACTAAGACATTAATATTAAACATATGTCCTATGGTCTATATACATCATACTGATAGGACACAGATGATGTCGTACTATCTGGTTTTAGGGGATCATAAGCATGGAGTCTTATTCTCATGAAGTTCAAACTTGGAGATCTCAAGCAGATGAGATCATGAGAAAAAACCCGCTAATAGAAACACCATATGTTTCAGGTCTCATTTTTTGTTCTTATCTATGAACATGTGTATTTTTTTGTAGACTTTAGATCATTATCAATGTGTATCATTTGATCACGTACTTTGATACAAGGAAAAAACCATGACATTGAATTCATGGTGAGGTGGCTTGTATTGGGTGCATCATTGGGGATATGGAATTGGTAGAATGATCAAAATAGAATTTTCCCTTCTGAGCTGATGAAGACATGTCTCATGGGCCCAAGTTGACTAGGATTTTAGTTCATTTTATTAAATCTATGTTCATAGTACAAGAAGGTATGTCCATAAAGTAAGGTCATGAAATATATAAAGCAACAAAATCATGAGGATACAAGTGTGCATCCTTCTTTAGAATATATCAAGAGACAAATATTGTATCACCCCAATAATTTACAAATAGATTTAATATAGAATGAATGAAACATTGAGTCTTTACAAAACACAACTTTTTTATAACCTTGCCAAGTAAAAATAATTTTTCCACCTTTGTGATTTGAATTTTGAAAAACTGACATACACGGTTGCGTTTAGTAAGATATTTAGAGTCTGATGAGACAAACTTATTTTTTGGTGAATAGTAACATACCCTTATGAATAGTAACATACTTTTAAGAATAGTAATGAATAGTAAATCATCCAAAGAAATAAACTTCACCCATGAATGTATAAATATAATTTAAACATCTTAAACGTGTAAAAACGATCATATTATAAGTATTGGTATTTTTTTATGTCACAAATATTTTAATTAAAATTTTATGATTAATTTAATTATTTAAAATGGAAATGTATTTTTCTAAAATTTAATCATAATTTTTTATTTTATTTTCTTATGGTTATAATATAATTTTATGGGGCATTGATTAATTTTTCAAGGTGTTATAAAATGAGTTATAGTTTTGAAGTTGTTTTTTTGGAATAAATTTTAATTTTATTTAAAAATTAACTTAAAAATATTTAGAAAATTAAATCTAAAAAATTGATATCATTTTTTAATTCTACACATCTAAAAATGGTAGGGTTGAATTTTTGAGATTTTTCTAAAAAGCAAAAAAAATTGATGAATAGTGAAATGCAGTAAAATACCATGTATACAAATTATGAGTTAAATTCACTATTTATGACATCTTAAGTGATGTAAGCCCATTTTTTATAACTCAAATGAACTTATTAATATTATTGGTCACATTAATTAACATTATTGGTTGTATTTAGGGAAATAATAAAATAATGAATAAAATATTCAAAATCTACTCCTCTCCTCCACTATAAATCCCCCTCACTCCCTCTTCTCTTCACTCCTCTAAAGCCTTGTTCCTTGTATAAGATATTCACAAATACCCTTCCTTAGTCACTCCCGACGTTCATGATCTCTTGGTCTTTCCAAAAGACCAAAACCTCTACCCTTAAGGAGGTTCTCAAGGAGGTGGATTCAAGAGGTAAATTCACATTTTATTTCTTTCATTTTAATATCAAGTTCCATTATTTTGTTATCTTATCCTCACCTACTTTTTCCAAATGAACATGATAACTATAGTATCATATATATACTATAATTTTACCATGTTAATTGAAGAACCATCAGAAATATACTTACTCTCTCTCTCTCTCTTTTATTTTATAAACGAAATCATTGTCTGTGAGGTTCCAATTTGAATACTTCGTGGACGACAAAGTTTTATTCTTCAATTTCGACTTCCTTACTGTTCGTGAAACAATTTTTATGGATTCACCAGAATATAATATATGTATTATAACCAACTTAATTTTAAGGAACCAGTATATATACATAATATTAAATCATATGACCAAACTAGTTCCTAATAATCAAAATACTGCTAAAATAATCTAAGTGATTATCATTAATATTCCATGTAGTGATTCATACTCATTACATGTAACCAAATTATATGAATGTCCATCAAAACCTTTTTATTTTCATAAATAATATATAATTTCAATTCTAGAGAATTACATCCTATCCACAAGAACATCCATACTCTTATACAAACACTACTGGGAAAACAGGATTTCCCAACGGTTTAGAACCGTTGGGAAAGGCTGCAGAACTGTTGGTATATGTTATACCAATGGTTCTGCAAACCGTAGGGAAGTAAGCCATTGGGAAAAAAAATTTCCCAACGGTTTACAATGAACCGTTGGGATAGGGTGGAGAAAAATTAATCTATCCAAACAGTTCTGGAAAACCATTGGGAAAACTTTATACCAACGGTTGTAAACTGTTGGGATAAAGTGCTGAAAATTACCATGTTTTTTCCAAAGGTTTTCAAAACCATTGGGAAAAACCCAAATCTTCTATTTCCCAATGGTTTATAACCGTTGGGAAAATTGTTTTACCAACGGTTTTAAGAACCGTTGGTAAAACAAAACCTAGACATTCTATGCCAACGGTTTTGAACCGTTGGCATAGCCTCTGCTGGGCAAATTGCACAGCAGTTCTACAATTTGCCCAGCAGCTCCAATTTTCAACCAGCTCTCTGATTTTCCCACCATTTCAATCCAATTATTGTACCTGCAATAAACTAACACATACATATACAATTATTGTACCTACAACAACCAACTAACACTTACATATAGAGAACAAATTCATACAAATTTAACATATAATGGTGAAACTATACACATCCATAATTAAATTAGAATTCATAACGTAATTATAAACATACATAATTCATTTATAATTCAATTTAAAATTTAGATGAAAATTATATGTGGAATCCGGAATTCAATTCATAATTTGATCGGTTTTTTGTATACCATATATTTTTACCTGAAATAATGTCCATTTTAAACAAAATACATACACCTGGAGTGCTATCGGCCACACCGCGCCTCGGATAGAGGCGGGGTTGACTCGTACACGTCACATATGACCCATGGATCATTGTGCTTATGTATCGACACAATCCGAATGCGTTTGGTTGGTTTTCCATATGCCAGTTGATGTTTTTCAATTAAAATGGCGTACTTTTGAAACAAAAGGCATACACTTTGAGTGGTTCCGGACACACCGCACCTCGGATTGAGGTGACGTTAACTCATACACGTTACATATGACCCATGGATCGTTCTCCTAAAGTTTCAATGGAAACTGAATGCGTTTGGTCGGTTTTCCGTATATACTTAAATTATTGTCAATTTTAAAAAAAGAGAGCCACTTAGAGTTATTCCGGCCACACCGTGCCTCGGATTAAGGAAGGGTTGACTCATACACGTCACATATGACCCATGGATCGTTTTGATAAAGTATCGACACAATATGAATGAGTTTGGTCGATTTTCTGTATGCCAGTTGATGTTTTTCACTTCAAATTATGTCCTTTTGAAACAAAAGATAGACACTTTCAGTGGTGGCGGCCACACCATGCCTTGGATTGAGGAGGGGTTGACTCGTACACATCACATATGACCCATGGATCATTGTGCTAATGTATCAACACAATCCGAATGCGTTTGGTTGGTTTTCCGTATGCTAGTTAATGTTTTCAATTAAAATGACGTACTTTTGAAACAAAAGGCGGACACTTTGAGTGGTGCCAGCCACACCGCGCCTCGAATTGAGTCATAGTTGACTCATACACATCAAATATGACCCATGGATCATTCTCCTAAAGTTTCAATTGAAACCGAATGCGTTTGGTCAGTTTTCCGTATGTACATAAATTGTTGTACATTTTAAAAAAAATAGAGACACTTGGAGTGATTACGGCCACAACGTGCCTCGGATTGAGGTGGAGTTGCCTCATACACATCACATATGACCCATGGATTGTTGTGCTAAAGTATAGACACAATCTGAATGCGTTTGGTCAGTTTTCCTTATGCCAGGTGATGTTTTTCACTTCAAATGACGTCCTTTTGAAACAAAAGACAGACACTTTGAGTGGTGGCGGCCGCACCACGCCTTAGATTGAGGCATTGTTGACTCTTACATGTCACATATGACCCATGGATCGTTGTGCTAATGTATCGACACAATCCGAATGCGTTTGGTCAGTTTTCCGTATGCCAGTTGATGTTTTTCAATTAATATGACGTCCTTTTGAAACAAAAGGCAGACACTTTTAGTGGTGGAGGCCACACTGCACCTCGGATAGAGGCGGGGTTGACTTGTACACATCACATATGACCCATGGATCGTTTTTCTAATGTATTGACACAATCCGAATGCGTTTGGTCAGTTTTCCGTATGCTAGTTGATGTTTTTCAATTAAAATGACGTACTTTTGAAACAAAAGGTAGAAACTTTGACTGGTGTTAGCCACACCACACCTCGTATTGAGGCGGTGTTGACTCATACACATCACATATGACCCATGGATCGTTCTCCTAAAGTTTCAATGGAAACCGAATGCGTTTGGTCGGTTTTCCGTATGTACTTAAATTGTTGTCCATTTTAAGCAAAAGAGAGACACTTAGAGTGATTTCGGCCACACCGTGCCTCAGATTAAGGCGGGGTTGAATCGTACATGTCACATATGATCCAGGGATCGTTTTTATAATGTATCGACACAATCCAAATGCGTTTGGTCGGTTTTCCGTATGCCAGTTGATGTTTTTCAATTAAAATGACGTCCTTTTGAAAGAAAAGGGAGACACTTTGAGTGGTGGTGGCCACACCGCGCCTCGGATTGTGGTGGGGTTGACTCTTACACGTCACATATGACCCATGGATCGTTGTTCTAATGTATCGACACAATCCGAATGCGTTTGGTCTGTTTTCCGTATGCCAGTTGATGTTTTTCAATTAAAATGACGTACTTTTGAAACAACAGGCAGACACTTTGAGTGGTTCCGGCCACACCGTGCCTCCGATTGAGGCAGAGTTGACTCATACACATCACATATGACCCATGGATCATTCTCCTAAAGTTTCAATGGAAACCGAATGCGTTTGGTAAGTTTTCCATATGTACTTAAATTGTTGTCCATTTTAAGCAAAAGAGAGCCACTTAGAGTGATTCCGGCCACACTGTGCCTCAGATTAATGATGGGTTGACTCGTACATGTCACATATGACCCATGGATCATTTTTCTAAAGTATCTAAAAAATTCAAATGTGTTTGGTCAGTTTTCCGTATGCCAGTTGATGTTTTTCACTTCAAATTATGTCCTTTTGAAACAAAAGATAGACACTTTGAGTGGTGGTGGCCACACCGTGCCTCGAATTGAGGCGAAGTTGACTCGTACACATCACATATGTCCCATGGATCATTTTTCTAATGTATTGACACAATCCGAATGCGTTTGGTCAGTTTTCCGTATGCCAGTTGATGTTTTTCAATTAAAATGACATCATTTTGAAACAAAAGGCCGACACTTTGAGTGGTGGCGGCCACACCGCGCCTCAGATTGAGGAAAGGTTGACTCGTACACGTCACATATGACCCATGGATCGTTGTGATAATGTATCGACACAATCAGAATGTGTTTGGTTGGTTTTCTGTACGCCAGTTGATGTTTTTTAATTAAAATGACATACTTTTGAAATAAAAGGCAGACACTTTGAGTGGTGCCTGCCACACCGCGCCTTGGATTGAGGCAAAGTTGACTCGTACACATCACATATGACCCATGGATCATTATCCTAAAGTTTCAATGGAAACCGAATAAGTTTGGTCGGTTTTCGTTATGTACTTAAATTTTTGTCCATTTTAAGCAAAAGAGAGCCACTTAGAGTGATTCCGGCCACACCGTACCTCAGATTAAGGAGGGGTTGACTCGTACACATCACATATGACCCATGTATCGTTGTACTTAAAATTTTGTCCATTTTATAAGAATCCTTTGTGTGGGGGGTTGTTCGGGGTCCAAGGAAGAGGGTGGGGGCTGTTCGGGGGGCTGTCTGGGGGGTTGTCCGGGGGGCTGTTCGGGGGGCTGTTCGGGGGGCTGTCTGGGGTCCAGGGAGGAGGGTGGGGGGGCTGTCCGGGGGGATGTTCGGGGGGCTGTTTGGGGGCTGTCTGAGGGCTGTCTGGGGCTGTTCGGGGGGTTTTCTGGGGTCCAAGGTAGAGGGTGGGGGCTGTCTGGGGGGCTGTCTGGGGGGCTGTCTGGGGGGCTGTCCGGGGGGTTGTCCGGGGTCCAGGGAGGAGGGTGGGGGGGGGCTATCCGGGGGGCTGTCTGGGGGGATGTCCGGCGAGGCTGTCCGGGGTCCAGGGAGGAGTGTGGGAGGCTGTTCAGGGTCTAGTAAGGAGGGGGGTTCCCAAACACACAACCACTAAAAGACAACAACATCCATAAAAACAGATAATATATAAAAAAAACTCAACTCCAACATTATGCTACGAGTCTAGATAAAACCAACAACTAGAATAGATTAAATATCAAATCTCAGTAACATCATTCAAAAATGTAATGGATCAACTTGTCCCACATCACCATCACCATCATCACCATCATCATCATCACCCTCGTCCTCGTCCCCATCATCGTCCTCGCCCTCGCCCTCCTCCTCGTCCTCGCCCTCCTCCTCGCCCTCGCCATCCGCCTCGACCTCCTCCTCTCCCTCCTCCTCTGCATCAGACTCCTCACCATCATCATCGTCAAGCTGGACATCATCCTGACCACCACTAGAACTTCCACCTGTTGCACCATATATAGAATGTATCGATGACATATACTCATCAAAAGCTGGGCTGGCCTCTGCTGGAAGTGTAGGACGTAGAACTTCAATAAATTTCATAAAAGCACTGTTTTCCCTAGAAGACTGTCCTGCCATCTCTGTGGCCTTTTTCTCAGCTTGTTCTTCATGTGCCCTAACTTGCTGCAGCTCATTGGCACTACAGCTCGTACCTGAGGAGGGCCAATACCTTTTCGGGGCTATCCTAGGTCGGCAGCGTACTCTGCCAGAATGCTCCTCTCCTAACACCTGATGTAAGTGATCTGTTGGCCCAAAATTGTCTGGTTCTTGGGCATCGAGGGCCTCTAAGGCAGCCTGTTACAAATATAAATATATCATTAAGTTACAAAATAGATATTAACAAATAAATTCAACATATTAAAACTTACAATCTGCTGCTAAGTCGCTTCGTTGACGGCACTTCCATCCGTTTTATGTCTACTCGAGCAAAACAGTTTTGCTCGAGGCACACGTCCTTCAATATTTTGTATTTTCCTCTACAATGACATTGAAAACTAAATTTATATGAAAACTTTAGCAAAATATTAAATAATTGAAGAAACAAAAGAAAGTGTAAGTCGTAAAGAAAACTTATAAACAATTGTCATACCTTCTTCCTCTCATGATCAGGCATCGTAGTGCGTCCCAGTGTGTGGAGGTATTTTTTTTCATCAATGTTCTTTTTATTTTTTCCAGATGATTCATAAATAAAATTAGAAAATACAACAGATAGTATTAATGAAAAACATGAAATTTATTATTAAATACCTCAAATGTTATTAATTCCTTAAACTGGGTACTCGTCCAATGAGTAATCATCTGATGATACTGCTCTATAGGACAATCATCCACCACTGGTACCACCTCTAACTCAGTTCCAACTCTAGAAACCCAGCCAATATACAACTCATGCTTGTAGGCTCTCCAAAGCTCGCCTAAATCCTTTAGATGTTCCGATCGTGCACCCTCACCATCGGGAAAATTAAATCGAAGCTGAAATCAAAATATTAATTCATATAAATACAAAAATAATTCATGGCATTAAATAGAACATATTTTTTTACCCATATCTCTGCCCAAGCTCTATCCTTGACCTCATGTGGAAAATGTCTCCATGATAGCGGGCTGACGGGAATGATGCCGGAGTATTTGGAAAGCATCACCAAAAAACTCCGACATTGCTGCCCTGTTTTCTCAACCATTTGGTTGTCTTTATTATATTCCACCATAACCTGTGTGTGGAGGTTCCACACCGAACGCATTCGTGTACACCCCCGCCCACGCCTCCTGTCAGTAGATGTATCTGTCATGAAAAAAAAACAAATATTTTATCAAAACATGTTATAATGAAAATAAATATTTCTATAAAAATTTGTTAGGGTTCTATAAATATACCTGTGCCGGTCTGATTGCTGAGTGTCGCTGGATCCATAGAAACTAATGGAACACCCTGGGGTGGAACAGGAGTCGAAGACGATGGAATATAGAAGCTCGGAGAGACAGAAGTAGAAGGAAGAGAAGATGGGACAACTGTCTGACCGGATGCTAACTGAGGAGTGGGAATCATCATGGGATGTGAAAATGATGGGCCAGAAGATGCAGAAGGTAGCGAAAACATGGGAGACCTAAATATCCAGTGTGTCTCTAACGACACACTAGGATCATAATGTGGTAAGGATGACATGTCAGTGGGAGGGGCAGGGTCTAGTCGGGTACGCGCAGCTGCTCGTCCACCTCTAGTACGAACCCTCCTCATACCACCGGCCTGAGTACTAGGACCAGTACTAGGCTCCTCATCGAATAACTGTCGACGTATAGGTGGATCCTACAAAAATGTTTACAAAAAAATTAATCACATGACATTATATATTCTTTAAATAAATCAATTTGAAATAAAGTACTCACTATAGGCACTAATGGTGGAATTCCCAACTCCATCATTCGACGATTGTTATCCGTCATTTTTTTCCATTGTCTCTCTCCAATTAGCTTCATTTCCTGCATTTTGAAAACAAATATGTAATTAATTAGAAAAATAAAACTAATGTGTAACCCAAAAAACTAAATATATGAGGGAATAGGGGGATTCATTGGTAATTTAGCTATCAATTGTTTTAGAAGAGCCTGAATGGATTTAATAAGTCATACAAGTTGTAATGTCCACCAAGTTAGAAATATTGTTTGACTATGTTTGAATACAATTCAATTCCAAATTAGAAAATGCAATTCAAATAAAACTACAACCAATAAACATTGAAAATTCACATAATGGTCAATTAAGCTATCAATTGTTTTAGAAGAGCCTGAATGGATTTAATAAATAATACAATTTCTAATGTTCACCAAGTTAGAAATATTGTTTGACTATGTTTGAATACAGTTCAATTCCAAATTAGAAAATGTAATTCAAATAAAACGGCAACCAATAAACATTAAAAATTCACATATTGGTCAATTAAGCTATCAATTGTTTTAGAAGATCTTGAATGGATTTAATAAATCATACATGTTGTAATGTTCACCAAGTTAGAAATATTGTTTGACTATGTTTGAATATAGTTCAATTCCAAATTAGAAAATGCAATTCAAATAAAACTGCAACCAATAAACATTGAAAATTCACATAATGGTCAAGTCAGCTATCAATTGTTTTAGAAGAGCTTGAATGGATTTAATAAATCATACAAGTTGTAATGTTCACCAAGTTAGAAATATTGTTTGACTATGTTTGAATACAGTTCAATTCCAAATTAGAAAATGCAATTCAAATAAAACTGCAACCAATAAACATTGAAAATTCACATAATGGTCAATTAAGATATAAATTGTTTTAGAAGATCTTGAATGGATTTAATAAATCATACAAGTTGTAATGTTCACCAAGTTAGAAATATTGTTTGACTATGTTTGAATACAGTTTAATTCCAAATTAGAAAATGCAATTCAAATAAAACTGCAACCAATAAACATTGAAAATTCACATAACGGTCAAGTCAGCTATCAATTGTTTTAGAAGATCTTGAATGGATTTAATAAATCATACAAGTTGTAATGTTCACCAAGTTAGAAATATTGTTTGACTATGTTTGAATACAGTTCAATTCCAAATTAGAAAATGAAATTCAAATAAAACTATAACCAATAAATATTGAAAAATCACATAACGGTCAAGTCAGCTAAAACATATTTTTGATCAATACTAAATCAATTTGAATATTACCAACCTTAACAAACCAACTCGAGGTAAACCAAAAGAATTGAGAACATGGATGAATGATTCTATATATTTTCAACCACAACTTAAGGTTCACAATCAACTCTGGAAATTGAGCTATTTGAGTCATCAAAAGAAATAAATGGATTGGTTCTAATGGAACTAGGGACAGTGTAAATTCAATCATCACCATCATCAAAAATATGTCTTGGAATTACTTCAACTATGACACCAAATTCAGGTCGAAGTTGGTCTTTGACATAAAAAACTTGTTTAGCCATTGATGCCAACACATATGGTTCTTCGGTAGCAAGAGTGCGAGTCATATTAATTACTCAAAATCCACAATCATCAATAAATGTGCCATGTCTCATCATCAAATCAAACCAGTGTAATTTCATCATTGTGACTCGTCCATGAGAGTAATAATCCAATATTATTATTTTCTCAAAAACTCCTTAATAACCCACATTTTCAAATCGCGCTCTACTATCTGATGCACTGGAATAATAATCTCTTGTGGGAGTAACCATAACACCATCATGTTGTGTTCTCATGTTCTTTTCTAATTCAGTGACAATAAATTTGTACCCATTGATAACAATTGATTTATAGTCACGGACCACGGTATTAGGACCAAAAGCCAAAGCTCTTATTTCCTCAGAGATAGAGTCAGCAGAAAAACTCAATACCTGCAATATAAATGACTATTAAACTTAATTAAATATTGATATAATTATTTTAAACATTAATTTTTTTATACCTACAATTTAAACCAAGCAGAAAACTCTTTGCTATGCAAATTCTCTCTCCTTCTCAAAGATAAAGAACAATGCTTCCTATTTATCATTGTTTTATGTTCCCTGTAGATAAAAAATATTAATAGTTTAACAGATATATATGTATGATATACATAATAAATTTAGTTACCTGATATAGTCATCGAACAAATCACAGTTGAACAAAACTGTACAATGTGCCATCTCCCTCTCTTCATGGCTTAATGTATTCAATGTATATGATCCCGGAATTCCTCCTGTTTGAGGAAGTGATGGAAAACTGTGTTCAATTTTCTCATATTGTTCTTCTTCATTTCTCATTGGTCTGTTCAATATTGTAGTAAGATTAGACAAATACATCGAGCAGAAATCCATACATTCTTGAGCCAAGTAACCGTTCATGATAGAACCTTCGGGATGATTTCTGTTTCGGACATAAGACTTTAATGTGAACATATTTCTTTCAGTTGGATACATCCATTGAAAAGAAACAGAGAACTATTTCAGTGGGAATATGGACAGTCAGATGTAGCATGCATGTGAAAAATGATGGAGGAAATATTTTCTCCAACTCACACAAAATTAATGGGGCATCTTTCAACATTTTTTGCAAGAAAGACTTGGACAACTTCTTAGCAGAAAGTTCTCTAAAAAATGGCACAACCGAATAACAGCCACCCTTACATTATTAGACAAAAGATGGCGGATTTCTATTGGAAGAAACTCATGCAGTAGAATGTGATAATCATGAGTCTTCAAAGATTTTAGCTTCAACTCTCTTCTGTTGACCAGTTTAGATATGTTGCTTGAATAGCCATCAGGAACTCTAATAGTCTCCAATACTTCCAGAAATTGTTTTTTTCGTAGGTTTCATCACATAAGAAGCACATGGAAGTTTCCATTTATTTTCACTGATACGCACAGGATGCAACTCTGGTCTGATGCCCCAATCCACCAAGTCACACCGAGATCGTAAATCATCTTTTTTCTTCCCCTTGACATTTAGAAGAACCGAAAGCAACATTTCACATATATTCTTTTCAATATGAATTATGTCTAAGCAATGACGTAACAAATTGGTTGACCAATAAGGCAAATAAAAAAAGATACGCTTCTTCCTCCAATTATAACAGGTTTCCGTGGAAACATTCTTTCTCTTTATAGATTTCATTTGACCCTTCCCGAACAAAAAACTGAAATCTTTCAATTCATTAAGCATGTCAGTTCCAGACATACGCTGAGGTGGATCATCAGTCTCTATGGTATTATCAAATCTTTGACGATTCATTCTATATGGACGATCCTTTGATAAGAATCATCGATGTCCCATAAAACTGAAACTACTGCGATGTTTCAGTCTTCTGGATCGTGTATTCTTCATACAAACTGGACATGACAGTTTTCCCTTCATGCTTCATCCAGAAATCATTGCATAAGCCTGAAAATCATTGATCGTCCACATAAGCACAGCACGCATCTGAAATATGTCTTTCAAACATGCATCGTATGTGCGCACACCCACATCCCAAAGAAGTTTCAACTCTTTTATTAAAGGTTGCATGTATACATCAATATCAATTCCGGGAACAGAAGGACCAGATATCAGTATACTCATGAAAGTGAAAGGTTTTTTCATACACAACCATGGGGGAAGATTATAAATGTGTATAAAAACTGGCCCTGTGATGTGCAAAGTAAGCATCTTCCAAAACTGATTAAAACTGTCGCATGAAAGACCCAGCCTCACATTACGCACATCAGCTGCAAAATCAGGATGTCGAGCATCAAATCTCTGCCATGAAAATCCATCTGCAGGATGAACCAACTCATAATTAGTATTCTTTCTCTCGGTATCATGCCATCTCATTTTTATTGATATATCATCCGACATAAAAAGATTCTGGAGTTTGGGGATCAATGGAAAGTGCCACATTACTTTTTCTGGAACGTGGGATGGTGTTCCATCAGATTTTGACTTCCAGCGGGATGTGCCACATTTTATACAATCATTTCGTTCAGCGTTTTCCTCCCAGAATAAAATTCAATCTTTCGGGCAAGCATGAATTTTGTTTCTTGAAAATACAAGTTCCTCAACTAAATTCCATGCCATATAGTGGTTTGAGGGAATATCTGCATCATCTAGAAGTAAATCTTTCAAGAGGGTAAGAATGTAATCGATTACTGTATTAGAAATTCCATACATAGTTTTCCTATGAAACAATCGGATTAAAAATTCCAGCTTTTTCATTTTATCGCATTGTCGATATACTGGAGTCGTGGCAGCATCATTCAATTTTTTCACCCTATCAATATCATCATTTTAACTAGATGCATCAGTTGTCCTCATATCGAAGTCTTCTTGAGTCTAAATCCTTTCTTTTTGATGATGACGAATAAATGGAAACTGATCATTTAACAAATTCTCAATTCCAGTCCTTTCATTTCGATCATCACAAATTTGAGATTTCATTTTCTCCCCATTGTGATACCACACAAAGTAGTTTTCTTGAAAACCATTTTTGTTATGTGGTAGCTGACTTCTTCACGGCTCAACCAAGGTCTACCAACATAATTGGAACATGGGCAGTGTATGCGACCTCTATCTGAAGCATTGTGAAATGCAAAATCTATATAGCTCTCCAAATTGTTTTGAAAATCTCTTGAGATCCGATCGGTTTCATACATCCAACTTCTGTCCATTCTGTAAAAAGAATTTATATAATTCATTTTGTCATAAACAATTCAATAGGATTGAACTTTAATAGAAAATACATTTAAGTAAACAATAAAGGAAGAAGTTTCTAGTCGATGTAGTGAAAAGTACCCCACCCTCATAAAAGTGAGTATTGGCCAAGAAGGACACATAATATACAACGTAAAATGAGAACCATATTTAGTTGACCCTAAAGTTATATTAGTACAATCATCTTGGGGGAAATGGAATATATGATCCTGGTTTACTGATGAATTCAAAAGCTCGTATTCCATATGTTGGACACTATCTAAGGTAAGAAATCATGTGAGGATGAGTTAACATCACTCAATTTCTTACATGCTAGTGAGAATGAGGGATTAAATTAATGAATTGAGTTCACTGATACCATGTCAACCATTATACACACCACGTGAACCCTTATACACACCATATGAACCCTTATACCATATAGTCATTATTACAACCATTAATAACAACTTATTAAATAACATCACTAGTTAAAGATAATCAAATTGAACATAAATCAATAATAATATTGGATATATCATGTCACGACCCGTCCTCGGGGCCCGTGCCGTGACTACCCCAAGCCCGCCTTCCATAGGCCAGGGGCTGGCGACTAGCACCAAGGCGTAAAATCCCAGTAAACAGGGAAGGCATTGCCTTTATAAGTAACAACCACACAGAGTCAGCAAGCGGAAAGTAAAGTGCAGAAAGGTAAAGGGGGCCGGAAATACAAGCCCAACTGTAAAGTACAACTGAAAAGTAAAGTACAGCAACTGAAGAAAAGACGGCGGCCTCGTGTCGTCCACTGGCAATCCCACCTGAAGGGTGGGTACAGATAGCCTCCAGGCTCCTCGGGTCCCACGTCCGCTCCGAGCACGTCCCGCCCAGTGGTCCACCTCCAGGTACCGTCCTGCTCCACGCCCCAACCGTGATCAGCGATGTCCGTCGTCTGCAACCAACACAACAAGGTGCGGGCATAGCCCGTGCAGGGGTGAGTACAAGCTACTCAGTAAGGACCCTGAGACCCCCGAAGGTCTCCCGAAATCCACAAAGGATATAGCACAAAAGAAAGATGCAATCACGAAGTAACATCTGACTTGACTTAGGTATATGCCCATACATATACCTAAGTCCCCACTTCTAGCTCTGCTCACGAGCTCAAGAACAACTCAATCCACAAAGGAAAGCAAGACTCAAATCCACAAGGAGAGTAAACAGTAAAATCCACATAGGATAGTTCAACACAATCCACAAAGGAGAGTAACATAAGATTCAGCTCAACCAGGTATACTTTTTCAGATGACGTCAAAGATGATCACTGATCCATCTAAGTCGTCGGACCCACAAAGGATCGATAGGTACTAACCCCCGCAGAAGACCCACACAGGATCGGGCTCACACAGAACCTGTAGGCAGTGGCTCACACAGAACCGGTAGTAAGGACCCACGTAGGATCGGGCTCACACAGAACCTGTAGGCACTGATCCACATGGGATCGCTGAGTGCAGTGGTCGACGCAGTCCACTGAGGATCTCTGCACAGTCGTCGCCGCAGTCCACGAAGGATCTCTGCTCTGCCGTCGTCGCAGTCCACGGAGGATCTCTGCTCTGCCGTCGTCGCAGTCCACGGAGGATCTCTGCTCTGCCGTCGTCGCAGTCCACGAAGGATCTCTGCTCTGCCGTCGAAGTCACAGCCAGCGCTAGGGTTCCCGCACAAAGCGAGCTCGTTTAGGAGGGTCCGCTCCACGAGCCGAGAGGCTGATACATCAACTGACACGTAGTCCGAAGTTGATGTATCCAAAAGTTCCGTATCGACAACAGGATCTCAACGCAGCAGACGGCGCGTCAATCGGACGCCCGGTCTGAGAGTTATTGGCATTTTCGTCCCAGGGGCCCGGTTGGTTTTTAGGGAAAAACCGACCCGACCGTACTCCGCCTGTATCCGATCCTCGGGCGGAGTATGCCAAAAGTTCCGTCTCACTTAGAGGAAACTACCACGGCTGACGGTACGTCGTTCGGACGTCCGTAGCTCAAGTTATGAGCGTTTCTGCTCCGAGGGCCCGGTTGGTTTCGTGTACGAACCAACCCGACCGAACTCAAAGTCTTCCGAAACCTTGAGTATAATATACCGAAACGACCGTCTCGATCCAAGGATCGCGTAGCCGCTGACGGTTCGTCAATCGGAGGTCCCAGGCCCAAGATATGGACAAAAGACCGAAGAGGGCTCGAAACGGGGGTTCTGGGCCCGGGGCGACCCGGCCCGAACCCCCCCCCCCCCCCCTGGGGTCGGCCGAACCGGGTCGGCCCGAACCGGGTCGGCCCGACCCGGCCCGACCCGGCTAGGCCGGGTCCGGTCCGGCCTGGGCGCGGCCCGGCCGACCGGACCGGCCGGCTCGGCTTCGGCGGGGCGGCCGAAGGGGCTGCCGCCGCGGGTCAAACCCGCGGCTTTGAGGGAAACGCGGCCCCCGCGGGGGGGCCGCCTGTCACGCGGACGCGGCCGGGCCGCCGCGGCTTCAGCCGCGGCGGTCTTTCTCCACGGCGGCGCGCCGGGCGCCGCCGCCTTCCGCGGGCCGCCGGAGATGCTCCGGTGGCCCGATTCCTTTCCCGTCTGCGCCGTTGCTCCTCCCGGGGGGCGATCTTCACTGCGGAAACCACGAATGGCCCTTGCGTCGTGCTTTTGCCGTCGCCCGCCAAATCCGCAAAAAAGGAAGATCGGCGGAGGGTTGCCGGGTCTTGTTCGTTAGACCCGCACCCTCCGCGTTAGTCACAAAACCATCGGGAGGAAAAGGATTAACCAAATCAACAATTTTAAATAGATTAAAATTGTTCCGATCGGGTTCTTTATTTGAAAAGAATAAACACGGGAAAAGAAATAAAATATTCCAATCAACCCTTACCTTGTCGTCGTCGTCGGACGAGGGGTCGTCGCGGAATCGCTCGTCGCGGAGGAAGGAGATCGTCGCGTCGTCGCGGTATCCGGCGTCGCGTCGCCAATCTCCGGATCAAGAACAAACGGATTTAATTAATTAAATCCGTTGTTATTGAAATTTAAAAAAAAGAGAAATAAAAGATTCGATTCTCACCTTTGTTGCCGATCGCACGTTCGCCGCGGAAGAAGAGGCACCGAAGAAGAAGAAGAAGAAGAAGGTCGCGGAAAAGTTGTCGACGTCGCGGATCGTGCGTCGTCGAATTCTGGTTCCGGCGTTCTTCGCGTTCTTCGCGTTCTTCGCGTTCTTCGCGTTCTTCGCGGAGAGGGTGGAGGCTCAGAGAAATAGCAATCCTCCAAAATAGACAAGTTTGTCTATTTTATTATTTTTCCAACAAACGCAAAACGCGTAAGTAACGACCCACTCAATTCGTTGAATTAATTCAACGAATAAAACAGCCCATTTATTTCACGAAAGAAACAGCCCAATTAAATGGTCTGTTAAGAATTAAAGAAAACGCGTCGGTTGACTTTTCAGTTACTTTGACGGGTTTTCGCGGGTGCGTTACTTAGCGAAAGAAACGGCGGGGCTCGTGCGGGTCCCACCGCACAAATATCCTACCAAGGGGTAGGATATTTTTGGATAGCATCCTATCCAGTTCAACTCAGTTCAAGCCGCCTTTAAGTGACTTTAAGTGGCTTCCAAGCAGTTTAAGTGAAATAAAATAAAGTTGTCGCACAAACTTTATTTTATTTCTGACTTAAAGCCGCAAAATTTAAAAACCACGTCTGAGCAAACGCAACTCCGGAAGGGGCGTTTCTAAGCAAATACCGGCGCTGCGATTTCATCGGTGCCCTCAGAATTTGATTCCGGGCACCGGTTCAAAAGATAGAAAAACCCGCTCGTCCGTTCACTGAACGTACCCGAGCCAAACTTCGGAAATTGATTCCGGGCACACCGGGCCTCGGAATCAGGTGCCGTCTGAAGCTGCGCTCTTGTAAAATTTCAAAGAAAATTAAGAAAAAAATTTCCTTGAAATTTGCGGGTCTTTACATTACTCCCACCTCAGGGCTTTACGTCCCCGTAAAGATACATCAAAACTAGGGGAACAAATGGGGGTACTGAGCACGCATCTGAGCCTCCCGCTCCCAAGTGCTCTCCTGGAGGTTCCCGTGCTGCCATCTGATGCGCACAAGAGGAATCGACCGCCCACGTAGGACCCGCTCCTGTCGATCCTCGATCTCCACTGGGACCTCCGCAAAAGTCGCCCCATCGTCCACGTCCAGCTCCCCAAAGTCGATGATGTGCGTCGGGTCGTGCACGTATCTCCTCAGTTGAGACACGTGGAAGACGTCGTGCACCCGGTGCAACTGAGGTGGTAGAGCCAGGCGATAAGCCACCTCTCCTATCCTGCTGAGGACCTGGAAAGGCCCGATGAAGCGTGGAGACAACTTGCCGCCTCGGCCAAATCTCCGTAAACCACGTCGAGGTGAGACACGCAAAAAGACGTGGTCGCCATCCTCGAACTCTAGTGGCCTCCGCCTCCTGTTAGCATATGACTTCTGCCGGCTCTGAGCTGTCCTCATCCTCTCCTGGATGATCAGGACCTTCTCTGTCGTGGCTCGGACCATCTCTGGTCCCACGAGTGCTGACTCCCCAGGGTCTGTCCAGCACAACGGTGATCTGCAGGGTCTGCCGTACAACGCCTCGTATGGTGCCATCCCGATGGTGGAGTGGTAGCTGTTGTCGTACGCGAACTCCACCAAGGGTAGGTGGTCCTCCCAGCTGCGACCAAAGTCGAGGACACATGCACGGAGCATGTCCTCGAGTGTCTGTATGGTCCTCTCCGTCTGACCATCCGTCTGAGGGTGGAAGGCTGTGCTCAGATGGAGCCGCGTCCCGAACGCCTCCTGCAACCCCTTCCAGAGCCGGGAAGTGAAACGAGCATCTCGATCGGAGACGATAGATGATGGCACACCGTGAAGCCGTACGATCTCCTGGACGTAAAGACGTCCCAAGCTCTCCACTGAGCCCTGCTCTCTGATGGGTAAGAAGTGTGCCGACTTGGTAAGTCGGTCGACAATCACCCAAATGGAGTCGTGACCTCTGGAAGTGCGTGGAAGTCCAGTCACGAAGTCCATAGATATGCTATCCCACTTCCACTCCGGGACCTCCAAGGGCTGTACCAAACCTGCTGGTACCTGATGCTCTGCCTTCACCTGCTGGCAGGTGAGGCATCGTGAAACGAACTCTGCCACAGCTTTCTTCATGCCCGGCCACCAGTGCTGTCGTCTGAGATCCTGGTACATCTTCGCCACTCCGGGATGTACCGCCAAGGGAGAAGTGTGAAACTCTCTCAGCACCTCCTCTCGTAAAGCAACTGGTACGAAGGTACGCCCTCTGAAAAGGATGTCGTGCTCTGCTCCAAGGGAGAAACCATCAGGCGCCTGACCTGAGGATATCAGTGCACGCCGGGTCTCACAGTCAGCGTCCCCACGCTGAGCCTCTCTGACCCGCTGTAGAAGTGGAGGAGAGACTGTGAGAGACTGAAGAAAGGCTGCTCCGTCTCTATCCACGAAGGATATCTGCAAGGAGGCTAGCTGCTCCGTCGCCTCCTCAAGCAGCTGAATGCCCGTCCTCCTGCTGAGGGCATCGGCTACCACGTTCCCCTTCCCAAGAGTATAGACTATCTCAAAGTCATAGTCCTGGAGGAACTCAAGCCATCTCCGCTGTCTCAGGTTCAGGTCCTTCTGAGAGAAGATATACCTGAGACTCTGGTGGTCAGAAAAGACCGTGAAGCGCTCGCCCATCAGATAGTGCCGCCACGTCTTCAGAGCGAAGACCACTGCTGCTAACTCCAGGTCATGAGTGGCGTAGTTCTGCTCATGCGGCCTCAACTGACGTGATCCGTAGGCGATCACGGCCCGCTCCTGCATCAGGACGCACCCGAGTCCAATCCCTGATGCATCGCAGTAAACTACGTACCCAACTCCCTCCTCAGGCAACCTCAAGATAGGTGCGCTGGTCAATCTCTGCCTCAGCTCCTGGAAGCTCTGCTGACATCTGTCTGACCACACGAAGGGTTTCCCCTTCTTTGTCAAAGCTGAGAGTGGTGCCGCAACTCTGGAGAAGTCCGGCACAAATCTCCGATAGTATCCTGCTAGGCCCAAGAAGCTCCGCACCTCTGTCACGCTCCTGGGTGGCTCCCAAGCTAGCACTGCCTCGATCTTCGCGGGATCCACTGCAACTCCCGCCTCAGAGATGACGTGTCCCAAGAAATGGACCTCACGTAACCAGAACTGGCATTTTGAGAGCTTGCCATAAAGCTGGTGCTCTCGGAGTGTGTCTAGCACAACTCGCAGATGGTAGGCATGCTCCTCCTCAGTCGTCGAGTATACCAAAATGTCGTCAATGAAGACAACGACAAATCGGTCGAGGTATGGCTGGAAGATCCTGTTCATGAGGCTCATGAACACTGCTGGAGCATTGGTTACGCCGAACGGCATAACCAAGAACTCATAATGGCCATACCGACACCTGAAGGCCGTCTTCTGCACGTCCTCGTCTCGAACTCTGAGCTGATGATAGCCTGACCGGAGGTCTATCTTCGAGAACCACCGCGCTCCCTTGAGCTGATCGAAGAGGTCATCAATCCGTGGCAGCGGATACTTTTTCCTCACTGTCACCTGGTTCAGGCGACGATAGTCGACACACAGTCGCAAGCTCCCGTCCGCCTTCTTGGCGAACAAAATCGGGGAAGCCCAGGGTGAAACACTGGGTCGGATAAACCCCTTGCTCTGCAAGTCCTCCAACTGTACCCGCAGCTCTCGAAGCTCGGCGGGGGCCATCCGATATGCTGGAGTAGATATCGGGGCTGTCCCGGGGTACAAGTCGATGTAAAAGTCTACCTCTCTACGAGGAGGTAGCCCTGGAACGTCGTCGGGAAAGACGTCCACGTACTGGTCCACCACTGCAGGAAAAGCCGGACTCCGCACGTCCACTGCTCCTAGGATGAGGCTAGCCAACTGATGAGAGATGGGCTGCACTCTCCTCCGCGGAAGTCCATCCTGTGCTGCAAAGGTTCCCTTCTCGCCGGTGAAGGTAAACCTGCTCCCGTCGGTGCGAACACATCACACCTTGCGCCTAAAACAGTCGATCTGGGCATGAACCGTGGATAGCCAATCCATGCCCAAGATGACGTCGTAAGGCCTCGACGCCGCTACAAGGAGATCCCAGCCGAAGCTCTCGCCTCCTAGAGTAAGCTCACACTGCCGGCACCAGTGCGTAATCGTCGAGTCTGCTCCCGTAGGAGTCTCTAGCCATAAGGATCGAGCCAACGGCTCAGTCGGAATCTCCGAGCTCCGAACAAGGGCAGAGGCTATGAAAGAGTGACTCGCTCCTATGTCTATAAGTACTGCAGCAAGGGTGGAATAGACACAGATCGTACCTCGAATCATCTCTGGCATGTCGGGGTCGTAGGCCTCCACTGCCTGGAGCTGGGCCTGTCCCTGCCCGCCAGCTCCCTGTGGTCGAGGTGGCCCTCCTGGTGGTGGTGGGGGTAGAGCCTGGAAGCGTCGCCCACCACCTGCTGCTCGGCCAGCTCCTCTGCCTCGTCCGCCTCCTCCCTGCGGACCGCCACGGTCGACCCTCTGCCTCTGCCTGGGTGGCCCCTCCACCGTCTGCTGCTCCTCTGATCGGCGAGTCGGGCAGTCACGAGCCATGTGACCCTGCCCGCCGCAAGAGTAGCACAGCCTGCCTCTCGAAAGGCTGGCACTCCGCTGTGTGCCTCGTACTGCTGAGCCGGTGTCCTGAGGCCGTCTGCGTGGGGGTCTGGTCTGCCTGGACCCGTGAGTCATCTGTCGGCTACCTGCTGCCGAAGACTCAGCTACCTGCCGCCCTGCGCTAGGTCTCGCCGCTGAAGAAGGCTCTGCCAGGAAGCTCTCGATCAGGAGGGCTCGCTCCAGCACTCCCGCCTGGGTCGGAATGCTGAGGGAGATCAGCGACGCCCGAATCTCCTGTCGCAAGCCATGCTCGAAGGTCCGGGCCCGGAAGAAGGGGTCCCGTACCATGTCGGTCGAGTAGCGAGATAGGTCCGTGAACCTCGCCGCGTACTGAGCGACCGTCATGCTGCCCTGGCGCAGCTGGAGAAGCTCCTGGATGCGCACCGCTCGGAGGGTGGCCGGGAGGAACTCAGAGCGGAAGAGGCTCTCGAAGTCCGTCCAGAGCAGGGATGCCTCATCGTGAACCTGGAGCATCAGGCTCCACCATCGTCCTGCCGCCGCCTGCAGGAGGCTCGCTGCGAGAATCACCATGAGATCCGCTGGTGTCCTCACTAGCCGAAAGATCTGTACCACCGCCTCTAGCCAGTCCTCGGCGGCCTGGGGGTCCGCCTCACCGCGAAACCTGGGCGGTCGCTGGCTCTGAAACTCGTGCAGTGCCCTGAGGCGACGTGCATCGTCAGCGTCTGGTACTGGTAGCATCGGTGGCTCGGCGGGTAAAGCTACCGCCGGTTCCACAGCTGGCAAAGGGCCCTGCACCGAGGCCTCGTCGCTCGGTGGGCTGCCGTCGCGCCCTACACTCGGAACCCTAGCTGGCAGTCGTCGCGGGGCCATCCTGAAAAGGAGAACAAGAGCACCACAGTCAGAACAGTATACCTGGTGAGCTGGCACAAGTAATCACAAGGAAAACTTGAGACTTTCATAAAGCAGATCAGTATACCCGGTGAGCTGACACAAGTAATCACAAAGAAAAACTTGAAACATACACGCAATCAATGTTTTCATGCATTAAGTCGGAAATCAGGAGTCAGGGTCCTGGTGTACGGATACGTCGGCCGCCGCACCAACACTGGGCTCCCTGAACTGATAACCACACTCAATACACTAAACACTATTGCTTCACATAGAAAGAAAGGACGATCAGAGTCTGCGGTAGAACCGACCACCTCTGATACCAATTTGTCACGACCCGTCCTCGGGGCCCGTGCCGTGACTACCCCAAGCCCGCCTTCCATAGGCCAGGGGCTGGCGACTAGCACCAAGGCGTAAAATCCCAGTAAACAGGGAAGGCATTGCCTTTATAAGTAACAACCACACAGAGTCAGCAAGCGGAAAGTAAAGTGCAGAAAGGTAAAGGGGGCCAGAAATACAAGCCCAACTGTAAAGTACAACTGAAAAGTAAAGTACAGCAACTGAAGAAAAGACGGCGGCCTCGTGTCGTCCACTGGCAATCCCACCTGAAGGGTGGGTACAGATAGCCTCTAGGCTCCTCGGGTCCCACGTCCGCTCCGAGCACGTCCCGCCCAGTGGTCCACCTCCAGGTACCGTCCTGCTCCACGCCCCAACCGTGATCAGCGCTGTCCGTCGTCTGCAACCAACACAACAAGGTGCGGGCATAGCTCGTGCAGGGGTGAGTACAAGCTACTCAGTAAGGACCCCGAGACCCCCGAAGGTCTCCCGAAATCCACAAAGGATATAGCACAAAAGAAAGATGCAATCACGAAGTAACATCTGACTTGACTTAGGTATATGCCCATACATATACCTAAGTCCCCACTTCTAGCTCTGCTCACGAGCTCAAGAACAACTCAATCCACAAAGGAAAGCAAGACTCAAATCCACAAGGAGAGTAAACAGTAAAATCCACATAGGATAGTTCAACACAATCCACAAAGGAGAGTAACATAAGATTCAGCTCAACCAGGTATACTTTTTCAGATGATGTCAAAGATGATCACTGATCCATCTAAGTCGTCGGACCCACAAAGGATCGATAGGTACTAACCCCCGCAGAAGACCCACACAGGATCGGGCTCACACAGAACCTGTAGGCAGTGGCTCACACAGAACCGGTAGTAAGGACCCACGTAGGATCGGGCTCACACAGAACCTGTAGGCACTGATCCACATGGGATCGCTGAGTGCAGTGGTCGACGCAGTCCACTGAGGATCTCTGCACAGTCGTCGCCGCAGTCCACGAAGGATCTCTGCTCTGCCGTCGTCGCAGTCCACGGAGGATCTCTGCTCTGCCGTCGTCGCAGTCCACGAAGGATCTCTGCTCTGCCGTCGAAGTCACAGCCAGCGCTAGGGTTCCCGCACAAAGCGAGCTCGTTTAGGAGGGTCCGCTCCACGAGCCGAGAGGCTGATACATCAACTGACACGTAGTCCGAAGTTGATGTATCCAAAAGTTCCGTATCGACAACAGGATCTCAACGCAGCAGACGGCGCGTCAATCGGACGCCCGGTCTGAGAGTTATTGGCATTTTCGTCCCAGGGGCCCGGTTGGTTTTTAGGGAAAAACCGACCCGACCGTACTCCGCCTGTATCCGATCCTCGGGCGGAGTATGCCAAAAGTTCCGTCTCACTTAGAGGAAACTACCACGGCTGACGGTACGTCGTTCGGACGTCCGTAGCTCAAGTTATGAGCGTTTCTGCTCCGAGGGCCCGGTTGGTTTCGTGTACGAACCAACCCGACCGAACTCAAAGTCTTCCGAAACCTTGAGTATAATATACCGAAACGACCATCTCGATCCAAGGATCGCGTAGCCGCTGACGGTTCGTCAATCGGAGGTCCCAGGCCCAAGATATGGGCAAAAGACCGAAGAGGGCCCGAAACGGGGGTTCTGGGCCCGGGGCGACCCGGCCCGAACCCCCCCCCCCCCCCCCCCCTGGGGTCGGCCGAACCGGGTCGGCCCGAACCGGGTCGGCCCGACCCGGCCCGACCCGGCTAGGCCGGGTCCGGTCCGGCCTGGGCGCGGCCCGGCCGACCGGACCGGCCGGCTCGGCTTCGGCCGAGCGGCCGAAGGGGCTGCCGCCGCGGGTCAAACCCGCGGCTTTGAGGGAAACGCGGCCCCCGCGGGGGGGCCGCCTGTCACGCGGACGCGGCCGGGCCGCCGCGTCCGTTCCCGGTTCCGCGCGGCCGCGGAACCGGCTGCCGCCGCCGCCGCGGCTTCAGCCGCGGCGGTCTTCCTCCACGGCGGCGCGCCGGGCGCCGCCGCCTCCGGTCGCCGCCGCCTTCCGCGGGCCGCCGGAGATGCTCCGGTGGCCCGATTCCTTTCCCGTCTGCGCCGTTGCTCCTCCCGGGGGGCGATCTTCATTGCGGAAACCACGAATGGCCCTTGCGTCGTGCTTTTTCCGTCGCCCGCCAAATCCGCAAAAAAGGAAGATCGGCGGAGGGTTGCCGGGTCTTGTTCGTTAGACCCGCACCCTCCGCGTTAGTCACAAAACCATCGGGAGGAAAAGGATTAACCAAATCAACAATTTTAAATAGATTAAAATTGTTCCGATCGGGTTCTTTATTTGAAAAGAATAAACACGGGAAAAGAAATAAAATATTCCAATCAACCCTTACCTTGTCGTCGTCGTCGGACGAGGGGTCGTCGCGGAATCGCTCGTCGCGGAGGAAGGAGATCGTCGCGTCGTCGCGGTATCCGGCGTCGCGTCGCCAATCTCCGGATCAAGAACAAACGGATTTAATTAATTAAATCCGTTGTTATTGAAATTTAAAAAAGGGAGAAATAAAAGATTCGATTCTCACCTTTGTTGCCGATCGCACGTTCGCCGCGGAAGAAGAGGCACCGAAGAAGAAGAAGAAGAAGAAGGTCGCGGAAAAGTTGTCGACGTCGCGGATCGTGCGTCGTCGAATTCCGGTTCTGGCGTTCTTCGCGTTCTTCGCGTTCTTCGCGTTCTTCGCGTTCTTCGCGGAGAGGGTGGAGGCTCAGAGGAATAGCAATCCTCCAAAATAGACAAGTTTGTCTATTTTATTATTTTGCCAACAAACGCAAAACGCGTAAGTAACGACCCACTCAATTCGTTGAATTAATTCAACGAATAAGACAGCCCATTTAATTCACGAAAGAAACAGCCCAATTAAATGGTCTGTTAAGAATTAAAGAAAACACGTCGGTTGACTTTTCAGTTACTTTGACGGGTTTTCGCGGGTGCGTTACTTAGCGAAAGAAACGGCGGGGCTCGTGCGGGTCCCACCGCACAAATATCCTACCAAGGGGTAGGATATTTCTGGATAGCATCCTATCCAGTTCAACTCAGTTCAAGCCGCCTTTAAGTGACTTTAAGTGGCTTCCAAGCAGTTTAAGTGAAATAAAATAAAGTTGTCGCACAAACTTTATTTTATTTCTGACTTAAAGCCGCAAAATTTAAAAACCACGTCTGAGCAAATGCAACTCCGGAAGGGGCGTTTCTAAGCAAATATCGGCGCTGCGATTTCATCGGTGCCCTCAGAATTTGATTCCGGGCACCGGTTCAAAAGATAGAAAAACCCGCTCGTCCGTTCACTGAACGTACCCGAGCCAAACTTCGGAAATTGATTCCGGGCACACCGGGCCTCGGAATCAGGTGCCGTCTGAAGCTGCGCTCTTGTAAAATTTCAAAGAAAATTAAGAAAAAAATTTCCTTGAAATTTGCGGGTCTTTACATATCAAGTAAAATGAAGTCATACTATCTTACATCATAAATGACCACCCACAACCATGATTAATGACCACAAGGCTCCCCTTTCGGCCAAATCAAAAGTGAAAACAAAAACACATAGTTGTAGAAAAAAACTTCATTTGTGTGAAGAATAATAATCTCATGGTCCTCATGATATTTGAACCATGCAGTCATGATTTTTGAGATGAACTTGTATCCATGAAACCATATGAGAAACAAGATTCAATACATGCATTTTTTGATTTTCCCAAGCATTTTGAGGAACCCCAAATCAGTGAAAATGGTCATTATGTTTTAAAAAGGTGATTGAATAACACATGTATGATGTCGAATGTAGAATGATTAATGGTTATATTATAAAAACTAATATTCACTAATATTGCGAATTTTACATTCTGTGAATTAGTTTCATGAAGAAGGAAGAAGTACTAATTAGGGACCACATACTCTTTGGCAAAGTTCAAGAAGATACTCCATATGTTCTATTGTGCAAAGGATAAGTGAACAGTGTGTCATTTTATATATATATAGATTTTGATAGAAACATGATACATACTTGTTATGTAATACACATAGTGTACAAAAATTAAGATGAACAAGATCTTCAGGTTTGGCATGATCTTAATGAAAGGAGTGATTTTCATAAAATAATATCAATAAATATTACAAAAAAATTCTTATAATTCCTATACATGAAGCTATAATATTTGAAGCAGATTAAAAAAACTACGAATCTTAAAAATTAGAACACAATAAAGAGAGACCATGCCCTTATAACTGTAAATGTGTAATGAAAACATTAATTGGATATAAACTGATATAGGGATTTCAGTACACAATTCGTGGAACAATCATAAAATTTTACAAAAACCCTAAAAATTGGGAATAACAAAATCGAGAATAGAAGGATATGATTTATAAGACGTGGAACTATATCCTTGATAAAATATAGAAGGATTCTAACCTGGTAGGTGTTGATCCAATGGAAGATGTGGAGATTGGGAAGTCCTTCTGCCAATGAATCGCTCCAGGAGACGAGAAGAGGCGAGTGGAAGGCTTCTGGAATCGTGGGGAGGCTGTTGCCTGCATTTTGGTATTTGGGGATTTTTTTCCCAATGATTCTTAAAAACCGTTGGGAAAACTAAGGAAAACCCAATCTTTCCCAACGATATTATGAAACCGTTGGGAAAACATAGTTTTCCCCCCACTTCTCCCAACGGTTTTATGAAACCATTGGGAAAAGTAAGTTCTTCAAGGTATTTCCCAACGATTTATATAAACCGTTGGGAAAGAAAACATATGCCAACGGTTCCATTGAACCGTTGGAATACAAGTGTTGGGAAAAGTCCCCTTTCCAGTAGTGAAATATACAGATCCTGAAAACCAAGGAAATGAACACTCTGGAACAACGGAATTCAATCTCATAACTTATGAATAAATACATAATGAACATAATAAAATTATAATATTATATATAAATTTCTAATATATTCTTAATTAAGTTATTGATAAGTCTAATTTCATATTCCATGACCTTAAGTTCAACAACGAAACACATTCAGACTTAAGGTAAGGGTTTCTTCATCTCACTTCCATTTTTGTGAGATTTACCATATTCACTACTAATACTTGTGTATGGTGTATGTAAACTGAAAATAGATATGGATATCATTAATATATTTATTTTCATGTTATTAATTATATCATTTCTATATTATTAATTTTTGTGCATACGTATCGATTGATTACAAAGTGGCAAGGGTTTTTCACCCGAACCTCCATTTTCATTCAGGTTACTTTTATTTTCAAATTACATAAATGAAATTATTATGTATTATTTTTTGATCCTCATAAATTATTTTTTAGTGTTATATATATGTTTACCAACCATAATCATTCTTTATTTTATAGAGAGTTATAATTTTTAAAGGTAACTTTCAAAATTATTTCTGAAATACAAACCCTATTCAAGGGATATTTTCGAATTCTAACTCATTTTCAAGTGTACACCAGAATTTATTTTAATCCATCATTATTTTTATAAAAAAAAATAATTTTATCATGAAAAATTATCTTGTATAATTTATGTATTTAAGATAAAAAATTTTCTTTTCCACTTTAAAATTATTTTTAATAATTTCCTTAAAATGCTCTAAAATGATTTATTTATAAAGAATATTTATAACTATTTTTACATGATTTCAATTCAATGGGACAAAATTTATGCCTAAATTATAATTTCAATGTCCTAGTCTTTTATTTTATGGGCTATTCCTGTTTACAATCTGATTTCATGTCAAATATAAATGATTTTCCAAAAGAACACTTCTTTCAAAAGTAAAAAGGATTTTCCTCATCTCATATTAACTTTTATGAGATATATGCCATGTTCACCACTTATTTCTTTCTTTTGGTGTATGTACATCCCTTTGTTATATCATATAAAGAGTCTCATTATTCTCATTATATTCTAAGGTATTGTTATTTGAATATTTTAAAGTGGTATGGGACACTTTGGAATGTTTAAAAATTATTTCCCTAAAGGATTTTTCAATGATCTCATTTAAAAGTATCTTCATCTATATCGACATAATTTGTTGATCTTTTAATTCACTAAGTCTTATCTATAATGATATCATCCACCATGTTTTATTGAATGGTTTATGATTGGTTTGACTGTGGATGTTTCATCTTAAAACCATTCACCAATTTACTCTGAATTGTTTGTTTTTATGCTTAATGTTTGGGGAAAGTTATTTACATTTCATATGTTAGTTTCAATATGAATGTATATGTTGTTTATGTTTATCCATATTCATATGAGGAATTCATTGGACTTATTATATGATGGGTGGGGCTTGTTATATCCCCTTGATGCATTATTATGTCTCATGAAAAAAATAGACATGGACTTGGTCGAGGCCTTTCCCATTTTGATATATCGTTTTGGTCGAGGCCTTAATAATTTTTATACATCTTGGTCGAAGCTTTGATGGTATGTTTTATAATTTCTGACATATGCATTTACCTCATTATGAATCTATAAATTCATAGTTCATGGGGTTATTTGACTATTAGAATACCCATTATTATGTTTTATTATGGAAAGATTTACAAATATCATATTCCTACCATAATGTGCTCAAGTTAATTATTTTTAAAGGAATGTGTTTTTAGTTATTCACTATGCCTGATGTTTATTTTTATGATATCTTCTATTGTATTTATTACCCTTACTGAGCATATGAGTTCACCCCTTTCTTATGTTTCATTTTCTCAGAACATGAAGAACCTTATTATGAATGAACTTCTGAGATAAAAATATAGTTGTGGATGTTCCCAATAAAATTTATATGTTATATTTATTTTCAATTTGTATTGTTGAACCTATGTATGTATCTGATTTTTCAAAACTACTAAGCTACTTGGTTCTTCGGTATTTGATTCCTTTTAATCATGCCAATGTATGAAAATAATGCATGGGCTTCTGGATTTTGGGGATGGGGCGTTAAAATTGGTATCAAAGGAAGTTTAGTATAAAACTTGGAAACTATATTTAGAAAACTTATATTAGGGAACAAACCCCTAAGATAATCTTTGAGGATAAACATACATAAACATCTTGGAATTTTTTATGGAATATATTATGTAGATATTTTCTAGAAAATACATCTCTATCTGAATACTACAAGTGGGCGTGGTTCTGGCACAGATGTACCTAGGAGTGAAAACTCAGACAAGGAGTTTCGGGCTTGACCCGGGGTGTCCTAGTACATGAAAACAGACCTTACTATGCTCCTGGTTTGACACTCTTAGGAGATATTTTTAGGATAATTCACATTTTATATACCAACTATTATGAAGTATTTATGCCCCCAAATTAACCAAAGTATATGGTTCTAGGATTTACGATACATGAATTTATGATATGTGTTATACCATGTTTAGATTCATAGAGAGTTAATAATTTTATGAGCTAATATATAATATGGAATTTATTAGAAATGTTTCCTAACATAAGGAATGATAACTTCACCAATTCATGTGATGTGAAGAGTAAGAAGGATCATATATCTAATGGTTTTAATCCATCATTTCAATGGAAGATTGTATCCAAAGTATCCTCATCATATGAGAAAATAGTATAATGTGTTTATATGGTACGTAAAGACTTCTCTGAGTCCTATGTATTTTAAGAGAAGAAAAAGAAGAAGAATATGGAAGGGGAAACATGGATAAAGGGAAGAAGGGAAAGATTTATTTCCCTACAAGTGATAATTGTGGAAGGAAACACCTTGGTATATGCTTGAAAGGAAAAGTATTTTGCTTCAAGTGTGGAGAAAAAGGCCACCATGCTCATAAATACAAGATAAGGAAAGAATTTTCCAATATTCAGTGTTTCAACTACAAGGATATGGAACACTATGTGAATCAAAGGAATATACCTTAAATAATGATTTGGGATAATGATCAAGTTATGATATTGCTGCAGATAAAGTAGAATGACTAATATGCCTAGTCAAGAATCATGCCATTAATGTAATGGTTATAAGAATTATGAGATATATAAGGATTGTACTGCATTACTATTTCATTAAGGATTTGAGTTCGTATGATGAATGGTACAGAGGAAAAGTGATTCAGTATAAAGTTAAACTTTTTATAAAACACATGATTGAGGAAAAGAAAACCCTTAATATATATCTGATGTTGAGATAATGATGAAGAAATTCTTGTTTCAAGTAGGTATTGAATACCTTATAAATAATTATTGACTTGTCGAGAAGTGCTCTATGTTATCGTTGATGGATTTAAATAATAGATTTAAATGAATATATCCAATAACATGTATCTTACTTAAGGAATGAAAAGAATGCATATTTCCAATATGATTTTTACGGTAATTTAATTTATTAACATACTTCAAAAGGATACATGATGAAGTTATTCACATGTTTGGAATGTGAAAATTTAGAGATAATTCATGTTGATAAAGGGTTGATGATAAGTTCATCTTGGAAATTTAAGGACCTTTGATATAATGTGTTGAATCATTATATATTGGAATTTTTTTTAACCATTTCTGAAATCATTTAAGTTGATCATTTTATAGGGTTTTAGAGTATAATGTCACTACATGATGGTTTGATTATTCATCCATGACCATTTTTTCCGATTATAATGCGTTGTTTTGTAGTAATAGATGCATTTCCCATTCCTCTTATTAATAGGATATTTTAACTATATTCTTGATGTGAGTTTACCACAAGGGAATTTTCAAGTATCAACCACTAACTTTCAAAGTTCAATTTCAAATTTCATAGATGAAATTTTTGTAAGGAGGGGATAATGTAACACAATAAGAATTTACAAATAGATTTATTATAGAATGCATGAAACACTAAGTCTCTACAAAACATCACTTTATTATAACCTTTCTAAGTAAACATAATTCTATCACCTCTGTTATTTGAATTTTGAAAAACTAACATACACGGTTGCATTAAATAAGATATTTAGAGACTAATAAGACAAACTTATTTTTATGGTGAATAGTAACATACCCTTATGAATAGTAATATACCCTTATGAATAGTAATGAATAATAATGAATAGTAAATCGGCCAAAAAAAAACTTCACCCATGAATGTATAAATAAAATTTAGACATCTTAAAAGTAAAAAATGATCATAGTATAAGTATCGGTATTTTTGAATGTCATAAATATTTTAATTACAATTTTATGATTAATTTAATAATATAAAATGAAAATTTATTTTCATAAAATTTAATCATAAATTGTTATTTTATTTTATTTTGGTTATAAGATAATTTTATAGGACCATGATTAATTTTTTAAGGTGTTATAAATAAGTTATAGTTTAGAAGTTGTTTTTTTGGAATAAATTATGATTTTAATTAACAATGAAATTAAAAATATTTAGAAAATTAATTTCTAAAAATTGATATCATTTTCTAATTTTACATGTTGAAAAATGGTTAGGGTAAATTTTTTTGATTTTTCTAAAATACTCAAATTTTTTATGAATAGTGAAATATAGTAAAATACTGTATATACAAATTATTAGTTAAATACACTATTTATGACATAATAAATGATTTAAGCCCACTTTTTTTTAACTTTAATTCACTTAATACTATTTGGGGTCACATGAATCAATACTATTGGTTTTCTTGATGGAAATAATAAAACAATGAATAAAATATACAAAATTCACTCTTCTCCTCCACTATAAAACCTCCCTCACTTCCTCATATCTTCACTCCTATCAAGCCTTTTTCCTCATCTAATATCAGACCAAATACACTTCCTTAGTCACTCCCCACATCCAAGATCTCTTGGTATTTAAAAAATACCAAAACCCCTTCCCTTAAGGAGGTTCTCAAGGAGGTGGATTCAAGAGGTAAATTCACATTTTATTTCTTTCATTTTCATTTCAAGTTCCATTATTTTGTTATCCTCTCCTAAACTCCTCAATAAAAACAACCATGATAACTCCATTATATTATAAATACTGTAATTTTATCATTTCAATGGAATAACCATAATCAATATCCTTACTCTCTCTCTCTCTTTTATTTTATAAACGAAATCGTCGTCCGTGAGGATCCAATTTAAAACCTTTGTGGACGACAAAGTTTCATTCTTAAATTTCTCATTCATTACATGTTATGAAAACATTTTTATGTTTGAACCATACTATAATATATGTATTATAACCTCATTAATATTCATTAACCAGTATATTTACATAATATTAAATCATATGGCAAAACTAGTTCCTAATAATCAAAATATCACTAAAATAATCTAAGTGATTGTCATTAATATTTAATCTAATGATTCATCCTCATTAAATGTAACCAAATGATTTGAGTTTACATTAACAAATTATTATGTTTGTAATTAATATATAATTTTAATTCTGGATAATTACATCCTTTCCACATAAATATCCATACTCATATACAAATATACCAATCATGAAAACCAAGGAAATGAACACTCCGGAACGACGGAATTAAATCATATTACTTATGAATAAGGAAATAATGAACATAATAAAATTATGATAAACTAAATAAATTTTTAATAAGTTCTTATTAAGTTATTAATAAGTCTAATTTCATATTCCAAGACCTTAAGTTTGACAACGAAACACATTCAGGATTAAGGTAAGAGTTTCTTCATCTCACTTCTATTTTTGTGAGATTTTCTGTATTAACTACTAATACATGTGTATGGTGTATGTATACTACCCATTGATGTAACATATCATTAATATATTTATTTTCATGGTATTAAATGTATCATTTTAATATTATTAATTTTGGGGCATACACATCGATTGATTACAAAGTGGTAAGGGTTTTCCACCTAAACCTCCATTTTCATTCGGGTTACTTTTATTGTCTAATTATCTTAATGAAATTATTATGTATTATTATGTGCTCCTAATAAATTCTGTTTGAGTGTTTTATATATGTTTACCAATGATAATCCTTCCTTATTTTTTTAGTAGTTACATGTTTTAAAAGGATCTTTCATAATTATTTCTGAAATAAAAACCCAATTCAAGGGATATTCTTGAATTCCTACCCATTTTCAAGTGTACACCAAAATCTGTTTTAATACACCATTATTTTTATAAAAACATTCATTTTATCATGAAAAAAAATCTTGGATAATTTCTGGATTTAATATAAAAAAATTCATTTTCCACATTAGAATTGTCTTTAGTACTTTCCTTAAAATGATCTAAAATGATTTATTTCAAAAGAGCCTTAATAACTCTTTTTACATGATTTCACTTTATTGGGACATAATTTATTCCTAAAAAATAATTTCAATGTACTAGTTTTCTATTTTTTTGGATATTCATGTTTACACTCTGATTTCATGTAAAATATAAATGATTTTCCAAAAGAACTCTTCTTTCAAAAGTAAAAAAGAATTTTTCTCATCTCACATTAACTTTTATGAGATATATGACTTGTTCACCACTTTTTTTTTCTGGTGGTGTATGTACTTAACTTTGTTATATCATATCAAGAGTCTCCTTTTATCATTATATTCTTATGGATTATAATTTGAATGTTTCAATGTGGTATGGGACACTTTGTAATGTTTAAGGATTATTTCCCTCAGGTATTTTTCAATGATCTCATTTAAAAGTATCTTCATATATGTAAACATACTTTGTTGAATCTTTTAATTCATTGAGATTTATCTCCAATGATATCATCCACCATGTTTTATTTAATGGTTTATGATTAGTTTTATTATGGATGTGCTATCTTAAAACTTTTCACCAATTTACTCCAAATGGTTAGTATTTATGCTTAATGATCGGGGAAAGTTATTTACATTTCATATGTTTGTTTTAATAAGAATTAATCTGTTGTTTATGTTTATCCCCACTAATAAAAGGAATGATTTGGACTTATTATGTGATGAGTGGGGCCTATTATATCCCCTTTATGCAATGGTACGTCTCATGAGACAGATAAACGTAGACTTGTATGAGGCCTTGCCCATTTTGATATATGGCTTTGGCTGAGGCCTTAATCATTTTTAGACATCTTGGTTGAGGCCTTGACCGTATGTTTTAAAATGTCCTACATATTAATTTACCTCATTATGAAGCTATAAATTCATATTTAATGGGGTTATTAGACTATTATAATACCCATTATTATGTTTTATTATGGAAATATTTACACAACTCATATCCCTTCCATAATGTGCTTAAGTTTATTATTTTTAAAGTCAGGTGTTTTTACTTATTCACTATGTCTAATGTTTATGTTTATAATATCTTCTGCTTTATTTATTACCCTTACTGAGCATCTAATCTCACCCTTTTCTTATGTTTCATTTTCTTAGGACATGAATAAATTTATTATGAATGACCAGTAGGGATAAACTTAGAGTTGTGGATGTTCCCAATAAAATTTATATGTTGTATTTCTTTTCCTGTTGTATTTTTGAACTTATGTATATAAATGGTTTTTCAAAACTACTAAACTACTTGGTCCTTTAGGATTTGATTCCTTGTAATCATTCCAATTTATTACAATAGTGCACCGTCTTCGGGATTCTTTGTACGGGGCGTTACAAATATCACTGTAGATATAAATTTATTTAGTAAAAATAAGGTATAAGAAATACAAGGAAAAGAATAGGAGTCAGGGATCAAGGGGGATGAAAAAATTTAGAACAATTGTGTATGCACACAAAAATTTTATCCCTTCTGAGGGGAAGGATCCATGCTCTGAAAAACAAAAACTTCACATACCTTGGACTACCATAGAAGTAAGAAAATCCACAACGGTGTTCCCTTCACACTAGGTGTGAGTAACCTCCATACCACTTTTCATGAGCCCTTTTCATTTTTTAATAGTGTATTCTATCAACTAGAGGATTGGTATAATAATAAATATATCATTACAAAGTATGAGATAATTAGTTTCAACTACCTCTAGATGTATATTCCTTTGGCTGCACAGTTTAACAACAGTAAACATGGATTTTTCGTAAGCTTAGAGTGAATCATCGTGCCCCATGAAGGTTAAAAAGTCCATAACCATAGATCCCATGGTAACTTGAACACCAACCCCCCCCCCCCTCGCATTAGTCCCATGTTACATGATCCTTCATTGTTCATCTTAAACCCCAAGCAATGTAGGTACAAGGGGACCCACTTTCCCTGCAATCCTCTGGGGATGATATTGGGCGATGAGGCTCCTGTAAGGATCTCTTTAAGGGATGGATTAGCCTCCCATTATCTACTTTGGAAACACAGATCAGATAGGATGTTCCTAGTCTTGAATATGAGATCATTTTCCAAACCTGGGTATCCCTTGTTCCTAGCCTCATTCTTTTCTCTTCAAAGACACCAATAGCCCACCAAAAATAACAGAGCTCTCTCCTTCCATTCTAGTCCATTGTCCCCCGCACCTTGGAATCACCGGTTGAGAAATGTTTTACTCACTGAAACTTGAGGATTCCATTTAATGAGTCCATAAAAATCAGGACACAACATTTTCATCCATTCTCCTTCATAAAAAATATGATCATTTTGATTCAATTTTTGGTTCCCTACAGCAATAAAATTTAAAATTCAGACAAATTCTTAAGTGTTGGATGATTTCATTGGTTGTAAATGATATATTCATAACCTATCAAGACAAGAAGTTCATTTATGAAGTAATATCTTGGAACCAAAGAACCTCACCCAACACATCATTTTCACTGGTTGTTGCTTGAGTTTTGAGGTATTCTCTTGTTAAAATTACTCCCAAGTATGCACCTGTAAAAAAATATTTATCTAGATCAAGTTGAGCTCAATTCTACCAAAAATAATTTTTTGATATTCACTAAGAATAGACTATTTAAATCTTGGATGACAAGATTCCTGTTTGAATGTAATATTCGGGATGATGCATCTAGGGAAGCCTAGCCTTGTTCTTATCCAGTTTTTCTTTTAAAGGTTGATCTCTCCTCTTCCCACTATCTAGAAGGTGTGTTGCTAAAGATTCAAGATTTTTGGATGAATCATGATTAATATGGAAAAATTCCTCCCCCTTTTTTGGTCCATATCAATACCATAACTCTCCATCATAAACTTCCCCCAAAGGGTCTTCCGCTTAATGACCTCCAATACAAACTTCGTGCACAAACCCAACATTGTGTTTGAAATGCTTCTCACATTGATACTAACCTCTGATAATTTTTTATCCATCCTTGTCCAAGTTTCCCAGTGGTGTTTCCCTTATAACTGTTCATCATAAAGAAATGAGGCCATAATCCTCTCCAATATGAAAATAATTTCTTTTGACACCTTAAGTTTAGAAAAAACATGAATGGGAATAGATAAGAGCACACAATTAATCAGTGTGATTCTACATCTAAATGATAGGAACCTATTTTTTTAATTCAAGATTCTCTCCTATTAGTTTTTCTATTAACATTTCAAAATGGTGGATTCAGAGCCTTATTGGTGAAATCGGGGCACCTATGTATTCCATGGGGAAGGTGCCTTTATGAATCTCCAAGCTTCTCCCTATAGATCTATCCAGCCTATCAGAACACCTTCTTGAAATATAAATACTAATTTTTTTCTGATTAATTAATTGTCCAATCCATTTAGAATATTCATCCAGTATTCCATTGATCCCCCGGATGGATCTATTACTTACATTCCCAAAAATGATAGTGTCATCAGTAAACATAAGATGAGATATATTACCTAAGAAGTGTTTGGAATAGAATGGGATTATAGTGCCTGACATCGTGGATTTATTTATATAGTAGATCAAAGAGTCTTGAATGAGAATAAAGAGGGTGGGAGAGAGCAGGTCTCCTTGCCTTAAGCCTCAAAATTCCTTGAAAAATCCATATTGTTTCCCCATAAAAGATATTAATATCAATGAGAAGATAAAGAATTGAAATAGAAGATCAATCACCCATGTTAAGAATACCATTCAAGATAAAACCTTAATGATGTATCTATATTCCATTATATCATATTCCTTCTGTATGAATAACATTATTTCAATGTTTGAGCCAAATGTTTTTTGATTCATATCCCCTATAAACTCTTGAGACAATCCAATTACACCTTGAATTTTTCTCCATTAATAAACTCATGATGTTCAGATAATATCTAGCAAGGAAGGTTGGATGAAATTATTCACTTAAAGATGCATTACATCACTTTATAAAGGAAATTACACATGCATATAGGGTGATATTCCTAGATAGAGTCTAGGTTTTTAAATTTTGTAACCATGACCAGATTTTTAGTGCATACCACACGAGGCAAGTTACCCCCAATAAATAATTATTGAATAGATTGTATCAGATCATTCTTAACCAAATACCAATAGGCCCTATAAATAGACATTGAGAATCCATCTGGGATGGGAGTATTGTTTGGATTGAGTGACCAAACTGCCTCCCAAATCTCTTTTTCCTCAGTTGTGGCATTCATCGATTCATCCACTAGCTCAGAGGCCATCGAAGGGATAGCATCGAAGATATTATCAGGACCCCTTGGATAATTTCCCTACATATGAGGGTTAGGATTATCAATCAGAGACTTGAAGAATGCATTAGCCATTCATCCCACCACATCATGATCATCAGAATGGGATCTATCTGGAATCCAAATATTGGGTCTCTTAAAGCTTCTTTTTTCTTTGATGTATTCATGAAAATAAACCATATTCTGGTCCACTTTCTATATCCATTTTATTCTTACTTGGTTATTATCTAAACATTATTTCTTGATAAGAAGTTCAACTATAATGCTCTTTTTATTCAAATGATCCTCAAATATGGATTTATCCCAAATAGCCTCCAATATGCACTCTTGTTGATCTATCTTATGATTAATTCCATTCAGATCCTACACATGGGGGGTGGTTTTTATTCCACATTTAGAGATCAACTTTGAGCTTCTTGAGATTGTTATGTAACCTCATCCACACATACCCATAATATGGATTGTTCCATGAGTCTTTAACATTAGTAAGTAACATCAATTCCTCTATCCGGAGATGGGAGAATAGAAAATGGTCACCATTATCATTAATATAATTCACGAAGATACAGAATAGAGAGTGATCAGAAAATATTCTAGCGAGATGAGAGACTTTAATGTCGGGATAAGAATAAATTGCATTGCAATTCTCTAGGAAGCAATCTAGATGACACCATATATGATGACTTCCTCACTGACTGTTGCACCATGTATATCGATATCCTTGATAACCCACATCCATTAACCCATTGCTGGCCATACAGGCTATAAATTCATGGTTGTCCTGACTTGGGAACATTTTGTTCCCTTTATTTTCCTCAGGCTATGACATTATATTTAAATCACTACCCATAAGGCAATTCAATGAACCTAGTTTGAAGGAACACAGTTCATGCCACAGATTCCTCCACACATGTGCATTTTATTTTTCATACATGAAAGAAAAAAATAAGACATTGAGAAACCATTGAGATTTTGGTAATGATATGTTGATCTGAGGCACCAAGCATTTCCACTGGGACATTGGATTTCTAGAATAATAAGATATAAATATTTTAAGGATCTGTATAAAGAAAATTTGATACACAAACTCTGTGTGTGAAATACGTGATCTTTGAGGACCATTGCTTTGGTTCCAAAATAGTATCCAAGGAAATGGAATTGTTATGTAATTCATTAGATATGAAATATATTTTGACCCTATCATCGAGGCCAGAGATATTACAAATGAGGAATGCAGTAATTAAAAGAAGCTTCATCTGGTTTTGGCCCCAGACACATAGCCACGTAGTGTTGGAGATGATAACTGGTTAACCCTGAGATTTTATTTGGATTTGGTGAAAACACCATCGTAGATCAATGAGGAATCTAAAGCCAATAATTCCATTTATTAATGGGGTGCACATTTTGGTGATCTATTACTAGTCGGTTGAGAAGGATATACGAATAAGAAAGGATGGATCCCAATCCTTTATAGAAATTTTTCATCAATATCCACACTGAGGAGGGGAGATTGAGCATGTCGTAAAGCATTATTACATGAGGAGGGTGAAGAAGGTGGCGACCCTAATGGTCCCAAATCCTGACAGTGGGAGAAACTAGTGAGTATATAGTGTATCCTGAATTATATTAGATCAGTACATGTCATACTATTCGTATATTGATGGTTGTCCTTCGAGTTGATCTTCCTCAACTCCATCAGAGGAAATGAACATTCAAGCACCGCTTCACCCCAGGAGTGATCTTCAATATCTATATGAATGGATTCACTATTTTTCTTTGAGACTGGAGCACCATAATTTCCCGTAGGACCCTTCTGACAATGATCTCTCTTAGACTGGTGGTGCCTATGACATACAAGCAAAGAGTACCCCTAAAGGAAATAGTGATAACAAAAACGAGGCAGAGAGAAATACACCAGCTCTATGGTTTAGACTCACTTATATTTAGATAAGGACGTAGAGGATCACACACTGATTGTATCCACAAGTTTCACCTATTCTATTGAATAGGAGTTTAGAAAGAAGTGATCGCCATGTGTGGGGGTTGATGAATGTTTGAGTATGATTGATCACAAGTAAAATTAATTCAGATATATTACTCAAGTTTAGAATAATGAGGATTGAATTTATTTATCAGGCTATTCCAAAGTTGTATAATCAAAAAATTGAATATGAGAAAATATAATTTTTCAAATGAAGATAGGATGTTAAAGGTTTTTTAAATTATTTAGATAGATTAAAAACCAAGTTAATGATTCTTGTTTTATAAATTAACTATTTATAGTGTTATAAGTTAGTCACAAAATATTTTTTATGTTTATTAAAAGTTTATTAAGTCATATGTGTGTGAAAATGTCTAAAATGAATGTAATTAATTTCTAGGGACCAAAGTGAAATTTTGGAAAGTATAACTAAGGTAAAAAAAGATCATTTTAGCCTCTTGAATAGTAACCTTCAACATTTAGAAGAATTTAGAGAGATAATCTCTCCTCTTTTCTCCTCTTATTTTCTTATAGATATATTCTGAAGGAAGAACAATGTCAGATTGATATTTTCTTCTCTATTGAGTTTGTGTTCTTCTCATGATAAAAGGGATGATATAAATCTCTTTAATTTTCCATACTAGTACCCAATAAATGTGTACAAATGATATAGGAGTTATGGTTTATGTTTTTATGATCTAGAGGATTTTATTCTTGGAACCTTTGATCCACGACATAGTGATGATGAGAAAATCAAATAAGTGACTTCAAATGAACAAATTACCATTTACACTTTTGTTTGATTTTATTTTTCATACTTAAATTGAATTAAATTTGTTACTTTAGGAAATATGGGCAAGGGGTTTGGTGGAATTAGTATTTATAACATGAATCCAGACCATAAATTTTAAATTGTGTGTTTTTTAATGCTTCTGCTACGCCTTGAGTTACTTCATAAAATATACTTTGAGGAAGTTTTATTAAAAATATTAGGATATTTAATAACTTCTAAAAATACATCTAATAAGAGAAAAGCACTTAACCTTTAGTACTAAGCTCTAAGGGCTTGTTTATGGTCATATAGGTCTTTAATAATCTTCAAAATATAATTTGTAAAATAAGAATTTTCTAAATTGGTATTTTTTTCTACATAAACGTACTCTATAATAAAAACATTTAGAAAAGTTTGTTTAAAATCTATATAAAATAATTTAAAATTCACATAACATTTGTAGGATAGGATAATCCTAATAAATTCTAATTTAGAAACTAGGTCAAAAAATTCCTCATAATCTATTCCTTATTATTGATTGTAACCTTTTGAAATAATTCTAGCCTTATTTATAATTATTACATCATGATCATACTTCTTAGTTATAAATACCCACTTATTTCCTATAATAAGACAATTAGAGGGTCTATAAATAATTCTCAAACCTTATTCCTTTTGAAAAGTTTTAATTTCTCTTACATAGCTAGTACCCAACTCTCATCAGTTAAATATTCTTCTATGGTTTAGGTTCAAGTTGAGAGACAAAGGTAGAGAACTAAAAAAGGATTCCTATACTTATTTTATTTCTTACTCTTTCGTATAATATTCATATGATTATCTCTAAATGGTGGTCTTTTAAGGTTCTTTCCTTTCTAGGTAGAACACTTTAAAGTTCACTATTTTTAATCCTTTTAGGAAAATTTCTTCCAAAATCGAGTTCCAAATCATAATCTTTTTGTGTCACAAATAGGTTCAAGTATCATGTTTTCCAAAGAATCATGTAACTCATCAACTTGATTATTTTTGTGATAAAAATGATCACTTTCATTAAATTTCACATGATTTTATTCATTAATAATCCTTGACATTTTATTGAAAACTATATAATCTTTAGAAGTTGTAGAATAACCAAGAAATATTCATTTATCAGTATTTGGATCAAATTTACCAATATTATCCTTTGTGTTAAGAATAAAACTTTTAATACACAAACTTTGAAGTATCCAACTTCTGGTTTCTTGTTATTTCATAGTTCATAAAGTGTCTTCATTAAATGAGTCCTGATTAAAACTCTTTTTATAAAATAGCATGTTTTTCTTACAAATTCATCCCAAAAATGAGTTACCATACTGTATTCACATAACATAGTCCTGGAAATTTCTTTCAAGTTATTATTTCTCCTTTTGATTACATCACTATGTTGAGGTGTTAAGGGGAATTAAATGTGAGTTTGATACCATGTTTTGAGAAACAAAACATGAACTCATGGTTTTAAAATTATCATTTATGGTCACTTCTTAAAACAATAATTTTGACATATTTTTCATTTTGAAATAATATAAAAATTTATAATAATAGAACAAGCTTCTCTTTTAAGTATTAAAAAGAAAACTCATGTAAATCTAGAATAATCATCATCTAAAACATAAAAAAATTAACTCCAAGGGTTTATGTTCTAGATAGTCCAAAGAAATACTTGTAGATAAGTTATAAGGTTATAAAAGTAGCCCCCTCTTTAATTGATTAAAAATATGACTTGTGTTTATTATCCATTTGCATACATCACAATGTTTTTTATCCAACTTTAGTTGAGACAAACCTGAAATCAGATTTGTTTTGGATAACTTTCACAAGGAATAATAAATATAATATCCAAGTCTTTTATTCCAAATCTAAGATTAATTTATTCTATCATTAAAATTGTGTACATTTTTTCTACTCAAATTTTTAAGATCTGATGTATATACATTTTCAGTTCTTAGTGCCTTAAATTTAAGGGGAATATCTTTGAAGACAAAACATGTTTTGTTAGAAAAATAAATAGAATATCCATTATCACAAAGATATGAAGTACTTATCTGATTATGTTTTAATCCTTGCATATTGAGAACTTTTTTTATGAGGACTGAATTTGGATTTCCAACTTATCCAACTTTAATAATAATCCCTTTATAATTATCACTAAAAGTGACATAGCCTCCATCAATTTTGAATTATTAATGAAAGTTTGAAAATCATTACTTGTCTTAAATATTCACAATTAAAGTGACACTACTCATTTCTATTCATATATCTTTTCCCCTACAAAAATATATTAAAAAAGAATGTTTTTTTGTACCTATATTCTCTTGGGTCCTGCAATTCTAGTGACTAAAGATTTTGGAGTCTAAATCTACTTGTGTTTTCCAGAAATTATATCATTTAATTTGGACATAATATTTAAAATAAAGATATTATTAATGCCAAAAAATTAATTTTTTAGTAGACTTCAATAATTTGAATAATTTACAGTATCTTTATAATGAAAACAAGTAACATTAGATATTCTTTTTTTCTTTAAAATAGGGGGAAATAGTTCTTATATAGATTAGTAATATCATCATTACTTCCTATACCGATTTTTTCTTTATTTTATTTATTGTTTCCCAGTATTTGACTGAGATATTTTTACCCCTTAGTAAAAAAAACTTGAAACATTTTTAATGGATTTTATCACATTTTTTAAGCTTTAAATTTTATCATCATGCCTAGCATAAGAGAAAATAGACTTTTCTAGTTTTGTTTTTAGATCTGAAATATTTTTTCTTAGGTAATATTTTTCACTCATAACAACTTCATAGGATTTTAAAATATATTTATTCTTCTTTATTAAGCTCTCATATTTACCTTCCATCACAGTAAAATATTATTTTAATTCTTAAAAAGATAAGTTTTTAGTTTCAAAATTAGATTCATTATTAGAAGAATAGAAATAATTTACCTTTGGTGTTTGTGACATAAAAAACATGTTAGCCTTTTAGTTTGAGAGTTAAGATTCTTATTCATAAGATAATTTATTACTAGAATATTTTGAATCACCCCAATTAGCCTTCAAACCACCTTTTCCTTTTCTTTTTAAATCTATCTTTATTTTGAATTTCATTACAGGTTTTTTTCTCTTTTAGTTAAGGTAAGTTTGGATTGATGTTTTCAAGTATTTTTTACTCATAGAATCTTATTTATATATAGATCTCATCATAATTATTATATTTTTTGAAGGGATTTTTGAAACCTCTTATTTTTGTATAAAATATTTTAAACTTTCTTTATAATCAATAAAGTTAACCATCAGATTCAGAACTTCTTAAGTCTTATTCACTATATGAGTTAGATGGTAATACTTATTTTAACATATTATCATCTTTTGAAGTGGAAACTTTTAAAGAGGGAATTTTATTCTTAAATAGATTTTTTTTCTAGGTCTATGTTCCATTTTAACTTTTCCCATCATAATATTATCAATGAGGTCTCTCATTTTCAAATATTTCACTAGTATAGAATGTCTTATAGTAGTTGATATACCATTCCCTATTGATGGCAGTACTCTAAGTAATTTAAGTTACTGATCTAGTTCTATAAAAGGTATTCCTAGTGATGTAAAATTTTTTATTATTTTTTCCATTATTCCATTCATGTAGGTTATTATTTCACAATGTATCATTCTAAAAGTGTCAAACTTCCACTTGGTGGTATCCTGTATTAACTATATGACACTATCAATTCATTCATAAGTAACAGAGATGGTTTACCACATCTCATTCATTTTAGCACATTGAGGGACTTTGTTGAATTAATATATAATTAAACAACATATGATGGTATTCATGGTTTTATATTTTAAATCATATTCAATCTCTTATTCAGAACTCCAATTTATAGGTTATATGGTAGGTAACTTTTATGGTTTAATCATTTTCAAATATATTGAAAATCGATATTTTTGTGATATATAATAATTATAGACTTCTAGAAACCATATTTTTCTCCATTGAAGTTAGGAACTCTATTCATAGACATATCTTCTTTGATGTCATACATTGAGTAGTAGAAAAAGAGATCTTTAGACTTCAATGAGATGAAGGTTGAGAACTCCAATTCACTACTCTAATACCAAATATTGTCTCATGTTGTTGTTCAATGTCTCAAGAGGGTTGAATTAAGCTCTAAAATTTCACACCCTCTTTTTGAGAACGTATTTTCAAATATTAAAGTTGTGATGTAGTAGAATAAATGTAAAAGGGATAAAGGAACATGGGATATTTTATAGTGTTTCAAACATAAATATCCCCCATTCCACTCTACCAACACTCTCTCAATGAGATTTTTGATTTTCACTATGTATAATACTTTTCTTAGGTATTTCCTGGCATGAGTACTGAAAGTTTTCACTATATAAAAATTAGAATAAATGAGATTTTATTGGGATTATATTAAAGGACTTACAATATCCTTTACTCGAATTTAATACAAGGAGTCTAAATGTACAAAATAAAATAAAATATATAAAAAATAATATTCTGTTTGAGCTCATAGATGCAATAAGAAATTGAAAAAAATACTTCCAGGACAATAAATATATTATTTAAATAAATATAAGAAATAAATTTTAAAATTAGAAATAATTATTCTTAAATGAACTAGACCAACAATATTTTATCATACTTATTCTGTTTGAGTAGAATAGATCTAGTTGCATTGTGTATGAATAAGATGATAGATTTTGTAATATGATCTTGCTTTTATTTCTTCTTCATTATTCATTTGTTTTTATGCATGAAAAGTCACAATTATTCCCAAGTCTTTCTCTTGTGAGATTAAGGTAGGAGTGGGTGGTCAAAATATAGAAACCGGGTTATAAGAGGAATTCATGGATTTATCTTAAAAATCTTGATGTGTATTGTGATTCATGACTTGAATTCAGGTTCATGACCTGAAGGGTTTAAATTTGGAATATAGTAGTTCTTCCCAGAAAAAATTCATTGTGTGGATTGGTTCTTCATGTCGTGAATCATTTTTTAGGTTTTATGGATAAGGTGAATAAATTTTCAGTAGATTTTTTATTTAAGTAATTCATGGTATGAAGTATCCTTTCACATCATGAATATAGTGTAACCATCATAGTTATAAGTTTTGGATACCCCTAGTATTCACATGTTTCTCCTCTCCCCTCCTAAATACTAGGTAACTATGATATATTTTTTGAAATATTTTGTATCCCCTGTGATCAGATTAAAACTTTGTATTTTAGGGGTTGATCTATATTGATCTGAGGTTAGTTTTCCCTTTAGAGGTTCTATGCTATTTCATTCTTCTTTTTACATGCTATTTCATGTTTTTATCTCTTATTTTATTTTATTTTCTATTAATTAATGATAAATGGATCTTTTTGGGTCAGTTTTTAGGGATTTTCCATTTACCACATAATAGGAGATAAAAATTTGGTTCTTGTTGTTCTATTCATTATCAGAGAACGTCGAGATATTCATATTGAGGTAGAATATATGATACCTTTATCTTGAATTAAAGTGAAATTTTGATATTATCATGATTTATTCCTTTTGTTAATCGTGTAATTAATCTAATAAAAATAATAACTTTTGAATTTAAATAAAGAATAAAGTCATGGTTTGGGTTTATAATAACTTTTAGTTATATGCAAGTTGATACATCATGTTTTGAATATATAGTGTGTTATATTTATATTGTGTTTGTTTTTGGTCTTAGCATGGTTGTTTTTTGAGAAATTTTACAAACAATGTAAATATGGAATAATTGTAAGGATGTAATTTATTAAAGAGGCATCTAATCTAACATATTTTCTTCCTTTTTATAGAATATAAAATTGATGTTAAAATACATTTAATTTGTTTCAAAAAAATGATAGTTAATAAGTTATAGGTCTATTGATGATAAAAAACTATTAATAATAAATCAGTTAATTAAATATGGTAATTAAAATGGTTGTTTTCTTAAGATAAATGTTATGTGGATATAGGGGCCCATTATTATTATGGAAACCTTGTATGCCTTGGTTCTAAGACCTAATAGCCCTTTCCTATGTGTGTATAATACCAATGAAATGGGTGTGTGCTCTAGAAAACTTTAAATCCTGGATGTTTTTGTTTGATTTCCTTTTGTGGTTGGTTTTTTTGATGATAAATGGGTCAGGATCATAGTTTTTCTTACCTGGTGGTTGTTTGATATGGTTGGGAACCTTGTCTAGGTGATGGGATAGGAGCCTAGGTAGTACTGATGGTTGATACTGATAATGTATGGATTTTTGGTGTTATGTGAATTGGTGTGGGACACAGAGGTGATTAGGAGGAGTTCAAAGTGTGTCTTACTCGTTGATTCTTTTCTTGTTTGATGCTTGTTGGATGGCATGTTGGTTGAAGGGTTTTCTTGGTTTCTCACTACTTGACACAATCAGACTCTTTTCACAACATGTGAGGTTATGATGTGGTATCTTAGGTAGATTCCTAGAGTAACTTGAATAATTTAAGAATGATAAATGTATCAATAAATAACCTATGGGATTAAGGTGTAGTAGATTGTAGTAATGTTGATTAGTTTTTAATTATAATTAATGGAAACCATGGGATGGTTGAGCGGGATGATACAAGGATAATGGATATGAAATATGGAATTTATAATGTGGTTTGATAAAGCTCATTGTTTTCAATAAAATGGTAAATCCATATTTAATCATGATGGAGTACTTGAGAATATATGCATAGAAATTAAAAGGGTCATAAACACTTGGCTTAATAAGATTAAAATTTTAATCTTGAAAAATATAAATGTGTATTAATTAATGGTTAATTATTTATGAGCTTAATTATTGTGAAATTGTTTTGTATATATTCCTTAGTAGTGTCAATCATGGGTCCTATGTGATGATAGTTTCATATGATTCTAAGGCTATGTAGTTTCATATCTCAGGACACAAAATAAAATAGTGAATTACCAAAAACTGAGGGTGTTAAATTCTCTCCACCTTTAGGTTACACATCTTCAAAAATATGGAGGTTAATGGTTCTTTTAAATAGTTTAAACAATTGTTACAACATGAATTTATCTTATTCCCAAGTCTCTTCTTAAATATCACCAAGTTTCCACAGTACACGGACCAAAGGAATACATTTTCCATGCAAGGTTTTATCTTGTGTGCCCAAGATACAAATTAGTGCATGGAAAAATGTATAATCTGGATTGATTGTGATGTGATCCCATAGAATCATGTGACTAGGATCAGTCTGGTACTTTCAATTTAGACACATGAAAGAAATTGTCAATCAATCTAAATATTGGTTGTAAATTTAACTAATAGGCCACATCTCCGATGAGTTCAAGTATCACAAATAGTTTGACACATCGAGGAAAAAATTTCCTTGATTTCCCAAAAAATGTTGTACAATCCAAGGATATTCTTTCAATAATACGTGATCACCCACATAAAATTATAGTGGATGAAAAATATTTATAAAATAAATCTTTAAAACTTCTAAAATGAGGTTTTTAAGGTAAAGTGTCCCTTACCTCGAGTCCAAATCATCATGTGAATTCCTTATATTCCTAAATAACAAACTTATGATAATTCTTTACTTTATTAATAACCTTTTTCAAGTGAATTCATCTTTTTATTTTATTTATTACCATTTTATATAAATTTAATTAATCAATTAAGTTCACATCATATGTTTTGATGATATTCAGCTCATATGTCCAAAATGGATTTGGTAACTTGAATATGGTCAATGTGGTCATTATTCCATCATCTATATAATAATAATAATCAAATAATAATTTTTATACATAAATTATACTTTTAAAACTAACCATGAATAATGGTTAGGAAAAATGAACTATTTTATTATCATGGAGATGGAAGGTCGTACGTATGCAAGAGTAACATTTCTATTTTTCAATGAACGTGATGGAAAGAAGGTAAGTATTATTTTATCTTTACATAATTATGATTATTTCATAGGTATAATATTATCTCTTTATATAAACTTATATATACAAATCATGTGATGTGGTTATGAAAAATAAATCACATCACTTTATGGAGGTGGTAATCCACATATACGCATGAACGATGTTATCATTATTTAATGGATGGAAAGGTAAGAAATTATATGATATATTATATTTAAATAATGATAAATATTTCATTACTATCATATATATACAATAAATTCATCATTATAACCATCCATGAGAGGCAGCTATAGAAAACAAATTACATCGGTTTGTGAGGCGGTAGTCTGTCGTACACACGAACGATGGATTAATTTCTCATTTGATGGAAAAATATGGTGGAAGTAGTTACTCCATTAAAATAATAACATATCATAATATTTAATATACTATTTTTATTATCTCAAACTTGTTGAATAATATTTTATTAATTTAGAATAATAAATAAAACAAAAACACTCAATTGGGAACTATACCTCTTATTCGGAAAACCTCTTTGGGTTTATACTTAAATCCTTCCTAGTATGGTTTTATGATCAAACAAGGTACTAAAATACATGTATAGGTATGTAAGGAATAAATTTTTATAGGTATTGGTCAATTTATATTGCAAAAAATGTCTGATGAAAAGAGGATAGGAGGTTCTCTTTTATAAGTGAGGGAGGGGTACTCTTGTAATTACTTAAAGTATTAAATTAATATAAATTAATTTTCATGGAAAAATGGAAACAAGATAATATATTTAAAATATAGTATTATTTTTTGTTGATATAATCTTATTCAATAAAAATTTTCTTTTTTAGGTGATTTTTTCACCCTTATCCCATTGTTTTAACCCTCTATTAACTCTTTGGGCGATTAACGCGATATCAAAGTTTTTTACACTATAAGAGCCAAGATGGTTACTATAAAAGTAAAATTGTCCAATAAATAGACCATGGTTTATAATATAAATCCTATCTCATTCACTTGGCCTAATATAATACTTTTATTAATTATAAATAATTTAATGAAATATTGTTTATTATAAAATATCATTAATTTCATTTTTGGAACTATTCATTTAATTTGAATTTAATGACATCAAGATAGTAAAGGAATTTGAATATCATTTAACACATAAATAATATTTTAATGATCTATAAAACATGTTTTAAACTATAAATCACCCAAAAAATATTAATTTTAGAGTTTTTAAAATCATTTACTTGATTTTTCGACTGCTTACGTAAGCACAATGTCAACATTGCATAAGTAATTAAAGTAATTATATAATCAATAAAACTTCAAAAAATACATGATAAAAAAATAATTTATATTTCAAATAACCATTTATAACTAAACATAACCTCTTTTTATCCCTATGAAAAAAAGTTAGAGAAATTTAAAAGTAAGAGAGTGACATTTGGTATTTTTCCTTACTTAAAATAATATAAAAGTATAAATCAGAGATAAAAGGAAAAAAGTAATATTTTAGAATTTTGGATTATTATTGATGAAAAATAATTACTCTATTAAATAAGGGAAAGTTTTTTAATGAATTTTAATCCTTATCACATTGGTTTTACCCTAATTAACTCATTTTCTCTTTTCTATGGTAACAACAATTTACTATGGTAACTATTCATAATGACCAAAAATAAAATAAATCTATTCAAAAAAATTGTACCCCTTTATTCCTTATATATAATATATTTTTATAGATTCAATTTATAAAAGTGGAAATTTTTAATTTAAAATTGAACCTGCAAAACGGGATGAATAATGGATTTTTAGAAAAAAAAATATATATATATTTTTAAGTATAAAATTTTTTTATACCAAATTAAAGGAAAATATTCATTAAGTAGACCATAATTGATTTTTTTTAATAAAAATTAACTAATGAACTTTTAAAACTAATCCAAAATATAATTTTACTGTGTAAGTACTTGAAAATTAAATATAGTTTTCAATAAAAACGGTATTTTTTCCTATTCGTTGAAAAATCAAACCTTTTCGGAAATTATAAAAAAAATCATACTAAACTAATTTCGGCATGATTAATTCAAGAATGAGGTTCATTTTTTAAAATTAAAATTCTAAAATTTATAAATTAAACTTTTATATAAAAGCTTATAATATATGAAAATAAATTTAATAAGAATAAAATTATTTCCATTTTGATTGAAAATTTACTTAACATTATTATAATGAATATAACTCAATAAAATATAATTAGTTAAAATTAATAAGACTTTAGAATTATTTTTCTTAACATTAATTTTTTTCATAGTATTTCAAACCCATTAGATCTACCTCAGTAGATCTTGTTCCATGGAACATAGGTTGCTACTTTAAGTTGATCACTATGAGACTAATACCAGTTTTCTATAATTTCTCACCATATTTCACTTTTAAAATGGTTGTTTTCTCACTAAACAATTAAAAGAACATGTAAATAATTCATTAGAAATTAATATTCTATGATCTAAATGATTTAATTAATACAAAAATAGATCCTTATAATATATTTATTTGAATCTAATGCACATAAAATAAAATTTAATTAAAAGGGGGAATCATAGCGATGAAACCCAAAACAAGGGGAAAAAATGGGTTATGGGGGTCTCAAATATTGGATCCTAAGAGAATCCCCTCTAAAAATATTCACACCTTCATGGGTAAGGGGTCCCAAACTAGAAAAGAAGGTAATCAGACCATCCTGGGGGCCTTGAAAGTGAAGAAATCAGCCACTTTGTTCCCCTCTACCATGTGTGGATGATGTCCATAATATTATTTATGAGGATAATTCACTTACATATTTGGTATTATATGGTACAAGTGATGGGTTTTTTTCCTTTTAGGTAATTATAGACTATTTGGGAGTTTGCTTCTAAGGCATCGAGCTTGATGTTTTTATTTCTACATAACTCAAGGCCTGTTAATATGGCATTAGATTCAGCCTGGAGAGAGTCACCATTCTCAAAGAAAATTATGAAATATATAATGATAGGTATTCTGTAGTCAAGAAAAATAAAACTTATCTATATGACTCCCATACTTCATGAACCATCATTTTTAAGATTGAGCCCATTGTTGTGGGGATACTAGTGGATCCATCATACAAGGGAAGGGTTATGGATAGTTGGAAAGGGAATCCCAGTTGCCTTGAGTAATCTAAGAGAGGGGGAAGAATCCCTGTTCTTGAATATCAAAAATAAGTTTTATTATCAGAATCCAAGTTCTATAAAAATGTACATCCTTGAACTAGTGATCCCCCTAATCCATGATTTATTCCTTGCTTATCAGGTGCACCAACATCATGTTGAAAAAATAATAACTCTCTAATTTTTTCTCATAGTTTTTGTTTCCCACACCTTGAAACCAAATATCATGGAATTTGATACCCATAGGCTCCTAGGAAGAAACACTGGTGAATTGAAAAATTGATTTCCACACACTTCTCACCCATTATCCCACAAAGAACAAGTACCTCATGCTTTCTTCGTAGGGTTCACTGCAGCAGTTTCACCTGAACAAAATTTTAATACCAGTGTTCTTGAAATTATCATTATTAGATAATTCATGGTTACTAATTCACCATTAAATTAAATTTATCTTTTTTGTGGTTATACTATAACCAATGTAACTCACCCCAACTATCCAACTCAATAGGAATTTTCAACACCTTTTGATAGGCCTTAATAGAGAAAAATCTCAATGAAGAACTGGTAAAAACAAAATTATCAAGGTTAGAGGATAGAACAATATGATCAAAGATACCACATTGGTCCTTGTCTATGATTTCTTGTATGAAGTTAGTATATATTATATATTTCCTAAAGGAAATATCTAGGGTTGGACACCTTGTGAAACAATTCTTGTTACCTCCCAATTATGATGCCAGAAATTGATATTGCCCCGAACAATGATCCAGTGCACATGGATCTCATGAAATGGGATGTGAAGTTAGATCATATGTCATAAAGTAGAAATTATTCCCTTTTTGACCCTATATTAGATCCATACTAGTTTCCAATTAACACTCCCCACAATTTTTGTTCCTTAATGACATCCCAGACAAATTTTACATACAGGCCATGCATCATTCTAGAGATGTTCCTAATATTTATGCCACCCCCATCTATATCCTAGAAATACTTTCCCATGAATATCAGTTATTTTTAACCTCAAAGTGATCATACCAAATCATCATGGCTAAATTTTTTTCAATTCCTATGATGAAGGTCTTTATCACTTTAAGAAGTGAAAAATGTGCATGGGAATATAGGTGAGGATGTTGTTAACCAGGGTAATCCTTCCTATGAAAGATATAAAGTGGGTATTCCAATTAGTGATGTAACGCCCCGAACCTAGTTACCTAGAGTCGGTGCATTATTACATAACATTGGCATGATCACAAGAAAGATCAAGTCTCGAAAGACCGATTAGTTTAGTAGCCTTGGAATAACTAGATACATCCATAATTTTTTACATTACATCATAAAAAAACATCTTGTCTTCATATCCCCTCATACTATCCCTGCAGGTCATTCATAAATTACTTCTTCATAATCCTGGGAAAAATAAAACATTGAAAGGGGTGAGCTCAGATGCTCAGTAAGGATAACATTATAGCAGAAGCTTTCATAAATAAGCATAAACACTTAAGGCAATTTATAACTAAAACAAAAGCCTTTTAAACTTGAACTTCAGCATAAAATGGAAAAGGTAAAATGAAATAATGACATTTACTTACTCACATGGATATTCTACTAGTCGAATGATCACATGCAATATCAATAACCACTTTCATAATGTTGGAATGCATAATGCCAGACTATCATAACCACATAGCCAAGGCCTCGTGCCAAGACTACAAATAAGATTTTGTCAAGGCCTTGTGCCAAGACACTAGTTTGTCTCATTAGACCTACCGATGCATCGAGGAGCTATATCGGGCTCCACCCGTCACTTATTAAGTCCAATGCATTCCTCATATGAACATGTTTAAACATAACATAAACATTCGTATTAAAACTAGCATACTAAATGTCAATACTTTTACCACAAACCATGAATGGTATAAAAACAGCACATCCACAGTCAAACATGACTCATTCGATACAATATGGAAGATTGTATTGTATCACATTAACCTCAATCAAGAATAATGAATGATGTTGACATAAATGAAAATAATCATCAAAACTATTTGAGAGAATTATCCCCCTTTTCTTGAAAACATTTAAAAGTCACACTATTTGTCAAGAAGCCATTTAAAAGTAGATTTTTGAATCAAAGTATCCCATACCACTTTGAAACTTTTTAAAAGGAGTTTTAATTTCTAAAACTTTAATGTCCATAAAAATAAATCCTTAAAACCATTTTTAAAACATGGACATTAATGAGCAAGATTTAGAAGAATAAGTCTTTAAAACATTTAAAAATGGTATTTTAGTTAGAGATTCTAACCAAAAGAGACACTTGAATACAAATAATTGAGGTAATAAAAACTTTGTAATATCATGAGAATAAAGGGATTCATGATATACTATGTCAAATTACATTATATACACCACATAAAAGTGATTTGGGGTATATCAACAAAGAAGTCTCAATGGAATGTAAATTGAGATGAAATCTCTCATAAAGGCCGTATCCTTAGGTTAAGGATAAATCAACGACATAATTATGTGTGAAAAATATAAATACACTAAATATGATTGTATATTCAGTGTAAAACAATCAAAGGATATTCACACATATTCTTGTAAAAACAACACCAACGAATTGGATGTTTAACTCAACAAATGGTGAATGAGTTAAAATTACTCATATCAAATTCATATCAATGACTTGAGAATTAACAATGAGTGATTATGTGTATCAAACTTATATCCACAGGAAGGGGAGTGGAAATTATGACATAATTAAATGAATAGTGATTCCACACATAATCATGGAGTAATATAATCAATGAAATATGCGTAAAGCCAAATGAGTGGGAATTAAAATCTCAAATTCCCTTATCGATTAGGTAACATTCAAAACATACACCCATGAAAGAAGTATTATACCATGATGATTTAAATACCCATAAATTAAATTATATTACATAATGAATACAATCATGGGCAGTACACATACACCACATGCAATAATTAAGTGGTGATCAATGGAAATCTCACGAAATTAAAAGTGAGATAAGAAACCCCTTACCACGTTAATCAACTGAGTCGTATGGCCAAAAGTTAATAACCACCAAATGATTTACAGAATAACATGAATATAAATAGAATCATGAATATATATCAAATGGCAATACGCAATACACCACTTTCAATAATTTAGTGGCGAAAAATGGAAATCTCACGGAATTGAAAGTGAGATAATAAAATCCCTTACTTTGTACTTTTTCCTTGGTCGATGGTAGGTTTACCTCCTGTATAATGGTGAAATAATTGTTATTGAATTATACAAGAATCATTTACTTTAATATGATATCATATATGATCTTTTAACATTGATTTGTTAATAATATCTTAGAATTATCGTCATTTCGGGTGTTAACGGGTTCATTTTACTTTATATTCTTTGTTATGTGATCCATATTCGTTATTAATGGGATGTATATTATTAATATCCAGAATGATATCAGGTCCTTAGATACTATTTTTAAATCATAAAATGATAATTATACTTGAATGGATATGATGGACAATGAATCTCATCGCGTTCGTGGAGACGGTAGTCCGTACATACGCACGAGTGACAATATCATTCTTTTGATATTAAAATAATATATAATTGGATTTTATATCATATATACAGAATCATTATCATGTTATATTTATTATTTAGATGAGTTACACATCATTATTATACCCATCCAAATAATAATATATTGAATAACAATTACACCACGACGTGGAGACGGTAAGTCGTACGTACGCACGTATGGTGACATGTTATTCAAAGGATGGATAGAATACTGAATATGGTTGTACCATATTTATAATAACATAACAGTATATATATGATACTGGAGTTATTATTTTATAATGGAAATAACAAAGAAAGAGGAAGTGGAAGAAGAAAGGAACTTGAAAAGGGGTGGTGAAAACATTACCTCTTCTTCGGGTTCTTCCTTTTGATTTGATCAAAAGGGATCCTTAGGTTGGCTTTCTGATCAAACTAATGCCTCTAGGTTGTAGTTATGGAAGTTGAGATAGTATTTGGGCTGGGTTTGGCCGAACCAAAGGGCTTTGAAGGTGTGAAGAAATGAGAAGGAGGAGTGCCCTTTTATAAGAGGGGTGAGGGGCACCTTTGGAAAAGCTAGAGATATTAGTTTATAATAAATTCATATTCGGTTTCCAATGGCTCCAAAGTTGAATATTCAAAGGTTAAGGTGGTTAAGGGTCGAAAACAACTCAACCAATAGAATTTAGACAGGTTTGGGTACTTATATTAACCTTATCTTTAAGTATTAACTCTAAGTTAATTAGTTTCACTTTTACAATGTCTCTTTGTATTTTTATATTATATGGTTAATAAACTTACCATATACATACAAGAGACCCCCAAGTGGTCCCTTAATGATAAACCTATCATGATATAAGTCTCTTGGCCGAACCTTAGATTTTTAGGAATTTAATATCAATTAATAATATAATATTTGTTTTAAAAACTCTTTTATGTCAATTTTGACACTATTCAATAGTTGATTTTTGTGAAACTCATAAAAGATTGATTACTTCGGAAAAAGTAAATTAAATCAATACTAATATATCATATTATCCTAGAAAATTATTTTAATTCATTAAAAGTTTCATATTATATTTATTTGGGTATTTATAATATCAATTATTTTGATTTTTCACTATTATAGTAATTACTGCATCATCATTGTGTCATAAATAAATTAAATTATTTAATGTCTAAAAATTATAAATAAAATATAATTATGTAGAAAATCTATTTATATTTCTAAGGAATATTTATAATCTAAAATACAACATATATAACCCTCTGTAACAATTGTTTTGTTAAACGATATATGCTTGTGTCATTTTTGTATTTATTTTAACTTAATTAAAATAAAGTGTCATTATCACTTACAAGTGGATCCATGGGGTCCCAAAATAGACCCAAAGATGCCCATGGTCGACCATGTATCAACCAATAGGGTTAAGACACGTTTTTAGGGTAATTTAGTATTATTATAATATTATTTTTTAACCCTTGTTTACCGGATTTACCCTTTAACCATGGTAAATAAAATATTTACCGAAATAATTATCCAAAATGTTTAAAAATAAAAGTTACCTATTTACACAATTTGAACATCCTGATCCAAAATATGGAATCCATTTTTCCAAATTCAAAACACAGAAGTGGCAGAAATTAATTTAAAATTAATTCCCGTTGTTAAAATAAAAAGCGTGTTTTTTAGAGATAATAACTATCAAAAGATTGTCACTTGTTTATGTCTGGTTTAAATGTGAAATTATGTTCAATGACCCACATTGTATTACATGGTAAAAATATATTCTAAATATATTTTAAAACCACTCAAATTCATAATTTATCACTATTAATTATTTTGATTAAAAAAGTTTTTTTAATTAAAATTTAGTAATTTTCACTATTCATCAAAATATGAAAGTTATCCAAAAAGTACCAAAATTTCACCCTAGGCTAATTTCGATATTAAGAATCCATAAATGAAGTCCATTTTGAGAGATAGAATTTATAAAATTTCAAAAATTAGGTATTACTATTCATAACGGCTAGTTTGATTGGTTATGGTGTGTTAAAATCTCGAAGTTGCGTACAATGCATGTCATTGCATTATTCGAAAGGAAACATACCGAGGAAACTTGGGGTGTTACATTCTCCCCTCCTTCAATAAATTGCGTCCTCACAATTTTTAAAATTTTGCTTGGGAATATAATGGAAAGTCCCACATCGGAAAAAGAGTCAATAAAACTATCACTTTAAAAGAAAGAAAGAGAGGTATAAGGGTCATCCAAGATAACCCATACTAGGATTCCATGTAAGAAAACATGGATATGGATGATAAACTAAGTGTCAAGTTCTGATGGAGAGGGATAGAAATCATGATCAGGAGAAAGTTAACAATGAGAAAACCACAAACTTGTGTTGGGACAAACGACCATTAGTCTCCTAATAGGAAAGTAAACGGACAACATTTTTTTTTAAAGTTACATTACATAAGGAAGAGGAATTCATTTATGATATTGACTAAGAACATTATGAGATATACTTACATTTTAAGTAAATTTTCATTCTTTAATAAATTTCCACCACTAACTCAATTTTTTTTTTAAAACGATGAGTATTCAAGAAGACTTGGTCACACTAGAAGAGATAGAATAAACTTCTATAGAATCACATGATCCATGCAGGATAAACCATATATTTACATTGTCTTTGAAGATTAATCAAAACCAAAATGGTTAGTGAATGATCTAATGATCCCCCAAAAGGATATTCATTGAGATAAATATGCACTAATCTTAATTTCTAAAATTAAACCAACAATACCCCAAAGTTAAATAGATACCATTCAATAACCAATTGTCCTTAAAATCCTTTAATATAATCCAAACTAATATTGAAACCCAAATCATAGAAGAATTTGATTATGTAGTCTCCCATGTTACATTGTATCTCCAAATGACATCAAATACTCTTAAAGTCACATACTTAAAAGTAATTAACATCATCACATATTCTCTATTATAGGTTAATAATTTCCATAAATAACCCAAATCACTATAAATAAACAATAAAAAAGTAGATAAAAATCCACCATTACTCTACAAATGAAACCCCATTGTATTCTATTTTCCTTGGGCATATAGTGTTCCCAACAAAGCGAACATCTTCCAAAATAACATTTATCACTTAATAACCAAATCATTTTCCTATACCAAGGGTATTCATTTGATAAGACATAAGAACCCAAATCATATTATTATTGATCAATAAAATCATTTAACAAAAAAAATAGTCACATTAACCAGGGACTTCATGTAGTCCAGTGGTAGGCGATAAATCCCAATCGTACTTTGGTTGTGGGTTCGATTCCCACAGCTTTGTCCGACGCGACAGGTTGTCACACGGTCTACGTGTTGTCCTTTTTCAAAAACTATATTTTATAATATTACCAAAATGAGATAAATTCCTCAAAATAACATAATTTAATCACAAATGTTATATCATACTTTGCATTTTCATCCCAAATTATAATAACTTATAATTTTCTCAAACCCCAAAGATCATATAAAACCAAATTGTTATTTATACCTATATCCACAAGAGAAGAGACAATTCTTCTTCAAATATCATTCTCACATGGAAAACTGCGGGGTTACAAATACAAGAGAAAATTATTCCAAAATACCCATCAACAAGGAGTGCTAATACTTTTTAAGTTTTTCTCCAACCATTTATTTCCACATATCTTCTTCTTTGACCAAGAAAATATCCTATAGAATAGGACATTCACTCGGGTAATGGCCAGGTCCCCTACATTTACGGAAAATGAGTGTAAATGGACTCTTGGGACCATTTTTATCTTCTTCCATAGTACTCTTCATTTTTCTTCGGCAATTCTTCACTTTATGTCCTTCCTTCCCGCACGTAAAACATTTCGTTGTCCCATTGAGACACTTTCCTGGGTGTCTCTTTCCACATTTCCTGCATGATGAAAATTGAGGTTTCTTTTCTCCATGGTCTCCATTGCTGCAGATCTTATCATTTATCACCTTTCTCTTCCTTGTTGAGTCTGGGAGTTGGTTAATATATATGTTGTTGATCATATTTTTGGAAAACAAATTTGGCATAAAGACGATATCTTTTACGCCTACCAACATTCCATTTTGTTGCTAATTTCCACCACCGTTCCCACCTTGTACATCATTCTCAAAGTCACTATGACTTCCTTGGAATCCAGCCATTGACTAAAACCAGAAAGCATTGTGTGAGTAATAGTAGTCGTAAAATCATTTAGAGATTAAAATGTCACCATATTCTCAATTTGAAACATATTAGGATTAACCAAGGTCATTTACTCTCATCTTATGTATATATTACTTAAATCGGTTTGTAAAGAAAATGTAAATTATCCTAAGCATATCCCCCAGGAGTGTCGTAACCAAGAGTGCAGCAACGCCCGTTGTAGTGCACCAGTTCCCGTTCGAGTCTATCTCAAAGCGGTGTTTTCGGGTTTTACCCCTAGGTACATCTGTGCCAGAGCCGCCTCTACCTGCTCGTATCCAGACAGGGATGTATTGCTCGGAAAACTCACAAAATCTCTACAATACCAAAATTCTAGGAAGTTCTTTTATACTAATCCTCAAAGTTCATCTTAGGTCTACGTGCTCTAATCAGAGTTTATCTAAATCTAGCTTCCAAGGTTTGTACTAAACTTCCTCTGATACCAACTGTAACGCCCCGACCCTAGTTACCTAGAATCGGTGCATTATTACATAACATTGGCATGATCACGAGAAAGATCAAGTCTCGAAAGACCGATTAGTTTAGTAGCCTTGGAATAACTAGATACATCCATAAATTTTTACATTACATCATAAAAAAACATCTTGTCTTCATATCCCCTCATACTATCCCTACAGTTCATTCATAAATTACTTCTTCATAATCCTGGGAAAAATAAAACATTGAAAGGGGTGAGCTCAGATGCTCAGTAAGGATAACATTATAGCAGAAGCTTTCATAAATAAGCATAAACACTTAAGGCAATTTATAACTAAAACAAAAGCCTTTTAAACTTGAACTTCAGCATAAAATGGCAAAGGTAAAATGAAATAATGCCATTTACTTACTCACATGGATATTATACTAGTCGAATGATCACATGCAATATCAATAACCACTTTCATAATGTTGGAATGCATAATGCCAGACTATCATAACCACATAGCCAAGGCCTCGTGCCAAGACTACAAATACGATTTTGTCAAGGCCTTGTGCCAAGACACTAGTTTGTCTCATGAGACCTACCGATGCATCGAGGAGCTATAGCGGGCTCCACCCGTCACTTATTAAGTCCAATGCATTCCTCATATGAACATGTTTAAACATAACATAAACATTCGTATTAAAACTAGCATACGAAATGTCAATAATTTTACCACAAACCATGAATGGTATAAAAACAGCACATCCACAGTCAAACATGACTCATTCGATACAATTTGGAAGATTGTATTGTATCACATTAACCTCAATCAAGAATAATGAATGATGTTGACATAAATGAAAATAATCATCAAAACTATTTGAGAGAATTATCCCCCTTTTCTTAAAAACATTTAAAAGTCACATTATTTGTCAATAAGCCATTTAAAAGTAGATTTTTGAATCAAAGTGTCCCATACCACTTTGAAACTTTTTAAAAGGAGTTTTAATTTCTAAAACTTTAATGTCCATATAAATAAATCCTTAAAACCATTTTTAAAACATGGACATTAATGAGCAAGATTTAGAAGAATAAGTCTTTAAAACATTTAAAAATGGTATTTTAGTTAGAGATTCTAACCAAAAGAGACACTTGAATACAAATAATTGAGGTAATCTAAACTTTGTAATATCATGAGAATAAATGGATTCATGAAATACTATGTCAAAGTACATTATATACACCACATAAAATTGATTTGGTGTATATCAACAAAGAAGTCTCAATGGAATGTAAATTGAGATGAAATCTCTCATAAAGGCCGTATCCTTAGGTTAAGGATAAATCAACGACATAATTATGTGTGAAAAATATAAATACACTAAATATGATTGGATATTCAGTGTAAAACAATCAAAGGATATTCACACATATTCTTGTAAAAACAACACCAACGAATTGGATGTTTAACTCAACAAATGGTGAATGAGTTAAAATTACTCTTATCAAATTCATATCAATGACTTGAGAATTACCAATGAGTGATTATGTGTATCAAACATATATCCACAGGAAGGGGAGTGGAAATTATGACATAATCAAATGAATAGTTATTCCACACATAATCATGGAGTAATATAATCAATGAAATATGCGTAAAGCCAAATGAGTGGGAATTGAAATCTCAAATTCCCTTATCGATTAGGTAACATACGAAACATACACCCATGAAAGAAGTATCATACCATGATGATGTAAATACCCATAAATTAAAGTATATTACACAATGAATACAATCATGGGCAGTACACATACACCACATGCAATAATTAAGTGGTGATCAATGGAAATATCCCGAAATTAAAAGTGAGATAAGAAACCTCTTACCACGTTAATCAACTTAGTCGTATGGACAAAATTTAATAACCACCAAATGATTTACATAATAACATGAATATAAATATAATCATTAATATATATCAAATGGCAGTACACAATACACCACTTTCAATAATTTAGTGGCGAAAAATGGAAATCTCACGGAATTGAAAGTGAGATAAGAAAATCCCTTACTTTGTACTTTTTCCTTGGTCGATGGTAGGTTTACCTCCTGTATAATGGTGAAATAATTGTTATTGAATTATACAAGAATCATTTACATTAATATGATATCATATATGATCTTTTAACATTGATTTGTTAATAATATCTTAGAATTATCGTCATTTCGGGTGTTAACGTGTTCATTTTACTTTATATTCTTTGTTATGTGAGCCATATTCGTTATTAATGGGATGTATATTATTCATATCCAGAATGATATCAAGTCCTTAGATACTATTTTTAAATCATCAAATGATAATTATACTTGAATGGATATGATGGACAATGAATCTCATCGCGTTCGTGGAGACGGTAGTCCGTACATACGCACGAGCGACAATATCATTCTTTTGATATTAAAATAAAATATAATTGGATTTTATATCATATATACAGAATCATTATCATTTTATATTTATTATTTAAATGATTTACACATCATTATTATACCCATCCAAATAATAATATATTGAATAACAATTACACCACGACGTGGAGACGGTAAGCCGTACGTACGCACGTATGGTGACATGTTATTAAAAGGATGGATAGAATACTGAATATGGTTGTACCATATTTATAATAACATCACAGTATATATATGATACTGGATTTATTATTTTATAATGTAAATAACAAAGAAAGAGGAAGTGGAAGAAGAAAGGAACTTGAAAAGGGGTGGTGAAAACATTACCTCTTCTTTGGGTTCTTCCTTTTGATTTGATCAAAATGGCTCCTTAGGTTGGCTTTCTGATCAAACTAATGCCTCTAGGTTGTAGTGAGGGAAGTTGAGATAGTATTTGGTCAGGGTTTGGCCGAACCAAAGGGCTTTGATGGTGTGAAGAAATGAGAAGGATGAGTGCCCTTTTATAAGAGGGGTGAGGGGCACCTTTGGAAAAGCTAGAGATATTAGTTTATAATAAATTCATATTCGGTTTACAATGGCTCCAAAGTTGACTATTCAAAGTTTAAGGTAGTTATGGGTCGAAAAAAACACAACCAATAGAATTTAGACAGGTTTGGGTACTTATATTAACCTTATCTTTAAGTATTAACTCTAAGTTAATTAGTTTCACTTTTACAATGTCTCTTTGTATTTTTATATTATATGTTTAATAAACTTACCATATACATACAAGAGACCCCCAAGAGGTCCATTAATGATACACCTATCATTATATAAGTCTCTTGGCCGAACCTTAAATTTTTAGGAATTTAATATCAATTAATAATATAATATTTGTTTTAAAAACTCTTTTATGTCAATTTTGACACTATTCAATAGTTGATTTTTGTGAAACTCATAACAGATTTATTACTTCGAAAAAAGTCAATTAAATCAATACTAATATATCATATTATCCTATAAAATTATTTTAATCCATTAAAAGTTTCATATTATATTTATTTGGGTATTTATAATATCAATTATTTTGATTTTTCACTATTATAGTAATTACTGGATCATCATTGTGTCATAAATAAATTAAATTATTTAATGTCTAAAAATTATAAATAAAATATCATTATGTAGGAAATCTTTTTATATTTCTAAGGAATATTTATAATCTAAAATCCAACATATATAACACTCTGTAACAATTGTTTTGTTAAAAGATATATGCTTGTGTCATTTTTGTATTTATTTTAACTTAATTAAAATAAAGTGTCATTATCACTTACAAGTGGATCCATGGGGTCCCAAAATAGACCCAAAGATTCCCATGGTCGACCATGTATCAACCAATAGGGTTAAGACACGTTTTAGGGTAATTTAGTATTATTATAATATTATTTTTTAACCCTTGTTTACCGGATTTACCCTTTAACCATGGTAAATAAAATATTTACCGAAGTAATTATCCAAAATGTTTAAAAATAAAAGTTACCTATTTACACAATTTTAACATCCTGATTCAAAATATGGAATCCATTTTTCCAAATTCAAAACATAGAAGTGGCAGAAATTAATTTAAAATTAATTCTCGTTGTTAAAACAAAAAGTGTGTTTTTTAGAGATAATAACTATCAAAAGATTGTCACTTGTTTATGTCTGGTTTAAATGTGAAATTATGTTCAATGACCCACATTGTATTACATGGTAAAAATATATTCTAAATATATTTTAAAACCACTCAAATTCATAATTTATCACTATTAGTTATTTTGATTAAAAAAGTTGTTTTTAATTAAAATTTAGTAATTTTCACTATTCATCAAAATATAAAAGTTATCCAAAAAGTACCAAAATTTCACCCTAGGCTAATTTAGATATTAATAATCCAAAAATGAAGTCCATTTTTAGAGATAGAATTTATAAAATTTCAAAAAGTAGGTATTAGTATTCATAACGGCTAGTTTGATTGGTTATGGTGTGTTAAAATCTCGAAGTTGCGTACAATGCACGCCATTGCATTATTCGAAAGGAAACATACCGAGGAAACTTGGGGTGTTACAAGTGATGTGGCAGGTAATCTTATCAACTGCCTTATTTAAATTGTGGATACAAAGCCTGATCAAGGATATTGGATCACCCAAGTATTCCATGTAAAATTTATTTCTTTGGATACCTAAATTGGATTCCAAATCACTTTCCCTCTTTTTTGGACATCAATTTGAAATAAATCCATTGATCTTATCCTAATTAGTAATCTTCCAACTCCATTTTTAGTAATATTTTATGACCTTATTGATTCTATGGATAGAAATATTTCTTCCATTGAAAAAATTATCATGTCATCCACAAACATGAGATGGAATATGCCACGAAAATCATGCCTACATCAAAATTGAATGACACTACCATTGTAGAGGATCCTATTGATATATTTACTAATATTATCATGTATCAAGATAAATATTCTTAGAGATAGAGATTTGCCATTCCTTAAACCTTTAATTTATTTGAAGAAACCATAATTCATTCCCATAAACTAAATGGACAACCACAAATATCTTAAGCACCTAAAAATATCATTGATCTAATTAGAGAAACCCATGAAAGATTGTAACTTTAAGATAAAGGAACATTCAATCCGATTAAAGGATTTTTACTTTATAACTTGATGAAAATATTGGATCCAAGAACCCTTTATTTTAAGTCACTTATCATATCTTGAGCCAAACTGATGGTGCACTACATCGATCAACCCTTAACAAAAGCATGTTGTTTATTAGAGACCCATCGGTGAAGGTGTTGGGAAAATTGCATATTGATCATGTAGTCCATCACCTTATATAAGAAATTACACAAGTTTATAGGTATATAATGTTTCAAATAATAAGTTTTTTTAATTTTTGGAATGAGAACTAGGGAAGTGGTTCTCTCCAAATGAGGGATAATTATATTGTGAAATAAGTCATACACCACTTCCACAAGATTACTTCTAACTATCTCCCAAAAGGTAATATAAAAGGATCATGGAAAATCATATGGTCCTGTTGATATGGAAGGTTTGAGATAATGTAAAGCCTTATAAATATCTTATTCCTTTATAACTGATTCCATGAACTAATTATCACCGGTCGAAACCACACGTGGGATGGCATTGAATAGACATTCATGTCCTATTAGGTATCTATCTTTCATGATAGGGTTCGTACCTCTAAGAAGATACTTGAAGTGTAGTTTGGGAATACCTCCCACCACATCACAATCATTAGTGAATATTTTATCTCTAAGAGAATATTAGTCCTTGTGATAAACTTATTTTCCTTAATGCATTCTTGGAAATACACAGTGTTTTTATCTCTTTATTTTATCCATTTTATTCTGGATTTCTTGTGATCCATACGTTCTTTCTCCAAGATTCATTCTTCCATGGTGTAATTTTTTTAAGCAAGATTATAGAATAGAACTTCGTCCCAAATGTTCTCAAGACTAAAATTTATCCATTATATATCTTTTTATAATGATTCTAGTTATTGGAAACAAGGAGTTTGGTTCCTAATACAGGTTTGTAAATCACCTTTTAGATTCCTTATCTTATTATGGAGACCAATCCACATACCTCCCTAAGTAGGTTTGTCCCATAATGCTTCCACTACCTGATGATATCCAATTTTTGATTTCCATCTTTGGGAGAAGATAAAGTGACCACCTCTTTATTATTTGGGTGGCAGATCAATAAGAATTGGAGAGTGTTTAGAAATATCCCAAATAATATAGGTTGCCTTTTCTTCTAGGGAATAGAAGAAATCATAGATATTTTCAAATAATTGATTGATCTGACACTAGTTGTTTTTTATCCCATTCTAGTTATTACACTAGGTGAAGTGGTCTATCATATAACACAAATACAAAATCCCCTTGTGAGACATAAACATAGAGAAATCATGGATTTACTTCATTTATTAAGAAACTCCTCCCATATTTTACATTGGATCCAAGATAACATTGAAATTACCTCCTATGATCCATGTTAATTCCCCTAAGTTAAAGGATGGGAGATCGTTCCATGAATATTATCTATTTTTTAAATAACATTTGGAATAGAAAAACATGATGGGGAGACTATACACTCCTATGATAAATTTTTTAGTAAAAAAATAGGATATAAGCACCCAAAAATCCAAAAAAATACTCTGATTCCAAAATATCCATATATGATGATTTTGAGGATCTTCTTCCGTAAATTTATGTACTCTTATTCTATGCACAAATTTTGCAATGTCAAAGGGTTTTTTCTTTTGTTCCAACACTGCTAAAATCAAGTACTTTCTATAAAAAAAATTCATTTGATATGAATTATGTTTTATCCCAGGCACCCAGACCATAATCATTCCATATAATAAAGGATGTCACTAATTGTGAGAATTTTTGTATTTTCGACTTCCAATGAGGATGTATTAGGGTTTATTTTCATGAATTATAGATGCTTATACTGGGAAATAGTTTGGACACTACTTAGGGGGAGGAAGGGGTGATGGTAGGAGGTTACAATAATTCTAGTTCCAATAGAACCTGGGGGGTTGTAAAGTATAGAGAAGTCATTGGAGAGAAGAAGGGGAGAGGTACCAGAAGGCTTAGGGTCATCCACTGAAAGTTAAACCATGGAAAATGTGATTTCTACTACCTTGAATTTACTTTGGGAGGACTTGAAAATATGGGAGGATAAGTCTTCAAAGGATATTACTGGTGGCCTATTTATTACTAAGTTCATTCTCACTAAATCCCTTGAATTGGGGGGGAGAGGGGGAGAGTGTAATAGGAAGGGAGTCATAACTCTTGATCTAATGGGATTGAATGAGGGGTAAGGACCCAACAGTGACAGTGAAGGGACACTGAGAAGTGAGTATGGAGGGAGGGGGTAGAAGGTGGGGCTGGGATGATCCAATGGGGATGCTTTGGGGTAGGGTAAGACGTTAAACTAGCTTAAGAATTTACATTTGGAGAAGCCTAGGGATAAGATCCATACCTCTTACAAGTAGAGGATGAGTGAACATGAAACTGACATCTCAAGAAGAAGAATACCAATGAAGAATGGAAAATACTTTTCTACCAAGGGAAGAAGTATACCACTTTGAGTAGTATAAAGTCTAGAATGGGAGAGGATAGATCCACTTATATATAGATATGATCCATAGAGTCAATGAGAAACCGGGTGGTGAATTCATCCACACACAAGAAATAACCTACAATATCTCCTACATAAATAATAAAGTATATGTTGTGGAAGGGGAAGGGGATCCCCAAAAGATTGATTCATACTGCAACCTGAGGAGAGTCACTCCCCGAGTGAACCCCTAAAGACCACATAAATAGAATGAAATTCCATTTTTCCCATGAAATAGATCTTTGAAAAAACACTTTCACAAAATCCACCCTAGAATAGGGAACCATGTAGAAGTATTTTTATTTAACATTGACACCCTCATCAGAACAAACAGACCCCAAGAATCAATGAGGTTCTAAAATTAGGGAATTGGGGGAATCTCCTATCCAAAATGTGCCAAAAAAATCCATTGATTAAGAAGAATAGTTGCATCAAAGGCTTCTTTAAAAAATGTTATCACAATGGATCCATCCACTGAGTCTGGTCTAATCCACTCTAGTGGGATATCCATGAAAGTAAATATTCCACCAGATGAGGTTGTTCCAGCCAGAGAAGAATCTAATTCAAATAAATACTTATTAACACACCTTTATGTTCCTAGAGAGTTAGAAATACATCATGGGGAAACAAAGAAAAACTCCGGTGGTTGATCTAGTGAATATGAATAAGGAGTTTCTCTCAGTGAAAGAGGCACCGCTGGTGACTCTGAAGCGAGAAAGAAGGGAGAAATGGTTAGGAATTTTTGAAACGCATGTGGTGTGTGACATGCGATTTTTGGTGTCACCAACCTTTCTGGTTGCATTATATAATTACCTTCTAGTAAAGTTAGTCTTGATATTCAATTCCTAATATTTTGATCATATAATGTTTCTATGACAAGTGTAATTATAAGTTATTTACGAATGATGACTTGGTATAACTAATCAAGCATTATTGGCACCACGCTTATATGAACCATGCATAATTTCTCTTTATTTACATAAATTAGAGAAACTAACAAAATACAGACTTTATTTAGGTATATGGAATCAATTTTATAAATTCATATGAACTTTTCAATCATATTTTATTTCAATTTATTGATTTCTTTTAGGATCTATTATTCTTATAGAATAATATATCACCCACTGCGCGGAATATAAAATCACCAGTATGTTTTTAATCTTCTAATGAAGTGCGTGTCTCTGTAATATTCCTTTTCCACAAGAACTTCTTAAACTTATTCATATGGAAACTATTAAGGTATCTTGATATTTGACTTTTTATATTTAATCTTTCACCTACTATCTCAATCATAGATTTTCACCCTTTTATAGAAATATAAACTCTCATTTGACTATGTCTTTTATATCGTAGGGATTTATGTGATATCCTTAAAACCCTTAGGATAATTACCTTAGATACACTTTTTGTCTTTCATGATGTAATTAATTTTTTTGAAATATAATTAACAAACTCACATTTATTATGAAATGATATATTTATTTAATAATATAACTTATATGAGATCCATTTATCATTATAGTTGGTATATGGTTAAGTGTTAACACCACTATTTGTGAAGTATTTCTTGAAAAGATTATGGAAGAATTTTCAAGACATCTATGACAAGTCATTGATCCTTCTTTTACTAACATCATGACTATAACGTGTATAAGGAAAAGTGAGTTTAGGAATAAATTCACTCTAAATTTTAATAATAAATGTATGCATGTAATACTCATCATCGATACTCCTTTTACTCATATCATTTCCTTGATGTGAATAAGGAAATGTGAGTTTAGGAATAAATCCACTCTACATTTTCATAATACATGAATTCTTGGTCAATATATTCTTTAGAAAATGGTCATAAATAAACTTATGACATACTAGGCTTGGTTCACTCATATGTAACCAAACATAAGGGGCCACATGGCCTTAAGCATGCCTTCCTAAATGAAAGAGGTTTTTGACTAGTAGTGAAGGTGTATAGTGGTATAGTGGGGAGACTATACCCCTTTTTTAGAGTTCAATGTAGTTGTAAAGAAAAATGAAACAGTGAAAATAGTAATATAGAAGAAATATACCATATAGATAATAAATACATAAATAAACAGTAAATAGTATCATATGCAGATGATGTCATAATGTTAAAAAATAAGGAGCAGGCACACAACCATACATTCTATACAAAAAATATAAAAAAATATAAAAAAATATAAACTCCACAAGTATCCCAAGAACTTAATCATTCTTTTATTCCCATACTCCAACTTATAATATAAATCATGTGTCTATATCTTTGCACTTCCCTTTTTCCTTACCTGCATCCATTAATTCTGTCTAGGCACCAAAAAGCATCTCAAATAGGGTGTGAGTAAAACACAGTAGGCCACCACCAATGGTGTATAATGAAAATCTAGTCTATGAATATAAATTTTAATAGTGTGTCGGTATAATAAAAGGAAATCATTAAAGTAAACTAAAACAATTTCAATCCTAGTTACTCATTGAATGTATGTCTAATCCTAACCACTTCGTCCTAAGTTGGAATGTATCTAAGCATATGACTTTTTATATTCTCTTTGTACCTGAGGCATATAGCCATGGTGTCCAAGTATAATAATCATATAATTAATCCAAAAATACCCATGGAATTTAAATCTTTGGTAGTCAAACCAACTCACATAAATCAACCATTGTATTTGGCTATTTGGGTTGAGTGTAATCCAGGGGACGAACCCTTGGAATTACACTCCTATGATTTTCTAACTGAGCCATTGTAATAATTACTAGGTATCCTTGGGATATTATTTACTAGATCATAATGAGGTAATACAATGCAATATATGTATGAGGATATCAATTTTAATCTATAGATATAATCCAAGTAATTATAAATTTCTGAAGAATGGGGATGGATCCATAGAACCATGCCTAGGAATTCATCAAAGTAAGACAAAGATCTAATCCCAGATGGGTGTAACTCTAATAATTCACATTAATAAATTAGGTGGAATCATTTTATTTTGATCAAGGAATTCCAGATCAGTAATACAAGACTAACTCAAGGAAGGATATAGGTAAACAATAAGAAAAGGGTAAATAATAATATTTATAAGCATATTTAATAATTTATCATGATCCAAGTGATCCATTAAATCCATCTCCACAATTCATTTAATTGAATTTACCCTTTTCACTTATAAGATACAAACTAACCCACCTTAATGGTTGTTTACTTATAGAAATAATGCATGGTTTTTATGAGAATTTAATAGACACAACCTAAGAGGTGGTTCGAATTAACGTATCCAACCTCCAATGTTTCATAAGGGGAACCAGTGATAACTATGTAAAGGTTTAATAATTAATTAAATGAGTTGCACATTTTATGGTAGATACATGGAAATTCTAGAATTTGGAGAAATATTACATGTTATAATCATCAATAATTTGAGGGAAAATTAGTATACCCCCTACCTTAGGTTGGTAGAAGACTTCTCATATAGAATCAGCTTCATATTTGGTCTAGAATGGGATAAAATAAAAAACCAAAAAAATGCCTTAAAATAGGTAATATTAGGTATCATGTATATAACATCAAATGAGGAAAATAAAATAAGGAAATTAAGTAAGTTGAGTGTTAGAATTACTGAGGGTGATCCAATGAAAATGATAGTGAAGGAAATGGAGTTCGGATGAGAGAGATCTATCAAAACCCTAAAGAGGGAAAGGGAGGCCTTTTATGGGATATTGTATATGAAAGGGGTTAATAAATGGTAAAAATAGACTTAATGTAAAGAGGTGTAAAAGGTAAATTCTATCTTTTTAAAGGGGAATATGTTTTAGATATATGGTTGGCCAAACTGTGTGCCAACAATGTGATGCCCACTATTTGGGAGCCAACACCTTACATTGTTTAGGAACATGGTTAGAAAAACCATGATCAAACCATGCATGGAGAGCCTAAAATAAATTATAGGTTTTGTATGGTTATGTGTCCCTTGTTTCATAGTTAAAAAAAACATGATCTGCATTCTCTAGGTTGCATGGTTGAGCTGCACGGTTAGTACTAATTGTGTGCTAACTATTCACTGCAGCATGTTTCCCAAAAAAATGGGAATATGGGCCTCAAACCAAGGTTTAATGCTCCTGAAACCACCTTGAATCCTTTATTAACTTTCATTAGGGTAAAAAAAGAGGATTAGATAGAAATTTAAAAGATTTTTACCTCAAAGAAAAAACATTATATTACAATCTCCCCTCCTTAAGACAACTCATCCCCAAGTTTCCCTTCCAAGGGTGGTTGAACTTCATCTGAGAATAACTCTAGACACTGTTCACGTATTTTTTAATCCCATTACCATGTTTTCTTCTATATAAAGTCTTTTTTACCAAGCACTCAAACTAGAGGAACCATAATTCCATGGATATCCTTCATTCTATAACCAATTACATGAATTGGATACTCCTCAAAGGAAGTATAAACCTCTAATAAAACTTCCTCAAGATTAAATACACTATACAACTTAGAGTTGTAATGTTGGATCTAAGAAATAGAAAAACATTTTTCATAAACCTATGCCTCTATAGAAGATCAATTTGATATACTACTATCTTGATCCTCTCTATGACCTTGAAAGGCCAAAAAAATATAGGTGACAACTTACCTTGCCTCTAAATCTATTGATGTCCTAATATAGGCCAGAATCGTAAGAAGAAATGATTCCTTGAATCAAATTTCAGAGGTTAGTGGAAGTAATCATCATATTACTTCATCCTAAACTGATTTATATCCATAAATTTTCTAATTAACTAAACCTGTTTTGATTTATACTATATGGGACGTATTCCCAACAACATTTCCTCATATGCCTCTAACCAAAACATAGGTGAACGACATGGTATACCATATAGGTCCTCATTAAGATCCATTTAGATAGTTTCTAGAATATATTATTATAGGAAAACTCAGTGATATCCAATTTATTTTACAAAGAGACTCAAAAATAAAGGACACTTGCATATATCATGTCATATGGTACATATATAGTACACTCAGATTTATCATCGGTCTGAGGGTGGTAATATGTACTCATAATCACCTATGAACCCATAGTATTCTGTAACTCCTTATAGAACCAAGAAGTAGACCATGTTTCCATGTCTGATATAATTATATGCGGGACTCTATGAAAGTGTATGATCTCATGTACATAGGGTCTCCTAAGCTCATCTACTGATAAGGTCTCTCAAATCGGTAGGAAGTGAGTAAACTTCATCAGCCTACCCACAAACACCCATATGGAATTACTACCTCATGGTTACTTCAGAAATCCTATCACAAAATACATGGTGATTTCATCCCATTTCCACTCGAAGAGGAGTAGTGGATATAAAAGGACAATAGAATATTGGTGTTCTACTTCACCTACTGATACATGGAACACCGAGTAACGAAGCCTGAAATCTTATTATCCATCCCAGACCACCAATATTGGTGATGAAAATCAAAATACATCATTGTGAGTTTAGGATGTACTAAAAATTTCCAATCATGATATTCCTTCATCAGTTCTTATCACACATCCGTAGGAACCTAGAAACACCGATGAATATTTAGGATCTTATCTTCATAAACAACCCAAATAGGTGGCGGGTCCTCACCATAAACACTTTCCCTCAAGTATAAGCCTTCATGAACTGAATGTTTCCTCCTATTTAATTGATCCATAATTTATGAAGTCACAAAAAAAATATGTAATGATAGGCTCCCTATTATACTATTGAAATTCAAGGTGTGTTTCATAAATAAGGTCAACCATCTGTCATTCACTACTAGCATTCTGAATAGCTTGAACCTGTGTCTTCTGACTCAAAGAATTAGCCATTGCATTGCCTTTACCAAACATATAAACAATCTCAAAGTCAAATGTTTTAAGGTATTCGACCCATCTCTATTTTCATAGATTCAAATCCCACTGAGAAAAAAAATATTTTATGCATTTATTATTAGTGCATACCATGAACCACTCTCCCAATAAGTAAATTTTCTAGTAATATAAGGCATGAGAAATCACTACTAGTTCATTATTATGTGTTTAGAAATTTCACTTGTAATGCCTCAACTAATGAGACTTTTCTTCTACGAATCATTCTTTTTTCATTAAAATAGATCCCAAATTAATTCCTGAAGCATCATAATAAATCATGTAGCCACTACCAAGCTCTGATAAATTTAGGATCAGTACTAAAGTTAACCTTACTTTAAACACCTAAAAGGTATTATCACAAGATTCATACCATGAAAACTTTACAAATTTCTTGTTCATGCCTATAATCATTGATGCAAGGTGTGAGAAATTTTGGATAAACTTTTGGTAGTAGATGGAAAAAATCCAATAAGATTTAAATATCAAAAACATTTTTTGGATTATTCTAAGAAAATAAGGTTCTCACCATCCATGGATCAAAAAATATCCCTGATTCATATATTTTGAGACCCATGAAGTGAGATTTGTTAACCCAAAAGTGTAACTTTGTGATCTTGGAATATAACTAATGCTCTCTTAGAGTACTTAGTATGATTTCAAGGTGTTTGGAATGATTGTGTCTAGTCTGAGAGTACACTATGATATCATCCACAAAAAATATCACAAAGTAATCTAGGTACTAATGGAAAACCCAATTCATCAAGTCCATAAATATTTTAGGCATTTTTGTTAGACTGAATGATGTTACTAGATATTCAAATAAGTTATACCCACATTTGAAAGTTGTACATGGTATATATGAGGGCCTAAATCATACATGATGATATCATAAACTCAAATAAATATTTTAGAAAACCCTAGATCCTTATAGATATTATAATATGTCATTTATAAAAGTAAATGGGTACTAGTTCATAACCATAAGTAGATTCAACTTCCAGTGATCCACACACATCTTTAGGGTACCAACCTCCTTCATGGTGAAAAGCATGAGTGAACACAAAGGAGAAGTACTAGGTTGTATAAACCATTTAGATTACAAGACCTATAATGTTATTAATTTATTCATAATTATTTATCTACTTATTTTACTGATTTTCAAGGAAAATTTCATAATTGGTGTGAAATACCCATGTTTTAATATTAAATATAATTTTTGAGAATTATTTTAATTAATCCAGAATCAAGTTATTTTAATATTTTTATCATAAATATCACCCTACATATAAAAATTATGTGATTAATGTTTTTTAGGGTTTCTAATTTAGTTTACTACAAATCATTAAACTAGATGTTTGGCTAATTTGTCCATGTAAATGGTCATATAGACTACACAGGAAGGCACAAAGAATCTCTTAATGAAACCGAACCAGCTATGATGTTATGTTTTCTGTAATCCATATATAACTAAAAATTAATTTATTTTCTACATTAATACTAGGTACATTATATTACAACTTGAATAAAAATTTCAAGTCCCAACTCAACCAATAAGGGGCCCAATTTATGCATGAAATTTCATCCCATAATTCTGTTTGGGGTTTGAAAATAACCTACCATTATTTACTTTTCCCCTAATCCAATTTTCCAATTGAGATGATATTTTTTTATTAGAAATAAAATATATATGTTTCCATATTATTATAATAAATGGTTCATATTTTATGGAATATTCTTCATCTAAAACTCATTAATGTTTTTTCTTTTAAAATGTATGGATAAAAATGGACAAAAACACATGGTTTAGGAAAATATCCATAACTTTGGATAAAAAATTCCAATGGATTAAAAATTTGGAGGGTGAAAACTAATCCTATATTTATAACTTTTAATAAGAACATTTCTCTATATTATTCTTCATAAATGTCTAAATGTTCGATCTAATGTGGAAGGAATTTTTGGAATGAAAACAGTTCACCACCTTTGGTTATAAATTCATCCCCATATTCTTCTTACAAGGGTATATCACTTTAGCACTTAAGGAAGAGATTTGGCATGGAAATAGCCTTTAAAATATCTTTTTTGTACTTTCATTAATATTTTTTCAACAAGATATACCTATCCTCTACTTTTCTTTTCTTTCTCATTTTCTCTTGTTTTCATTTGTAATCATGTAAGTTTGTTTTTTTTCAATTTAATATTAATTTCTATTTCTTAATAATAATATCTAATTATCATACACCTTCTATTTTTAAATATTAATGGTCTTAAAATATTTTAAATCAAGTTAAAAACCCTTTCTAATTTTTCTTTCCCATTCAATCAAAAGTCTGCTTTTACTTCTTTCATCATTCGTGTGTGTGTTCGGCACAAAAATATTTTCTTGTACCATTATTTTTCTTATATTTTTAACTCATCACACTAAAAATAATAAAACATATTATTAACAACCCAAATATATGAGTAAATATATCATTTTTTTAGTCACAATTTGGGGATGTTAGTGATTTATATCTTTCTCTCATTTAACATTCTTTCAATTAATATTGTGTATGTCAAACAAAATATGTTATGGATTAATGACATGTTGTATTTTTCATGTAGAATCCTTGTATTATTGGAACCATAAATACACATGGGTTCATGAAATATTAAACCTTATATCAGTGATATTTGATAATTATTATAACACTAGTTAATGCATGAATTAAATCCAAAACAATTGGGAGTTTCGATCAAAATCACCTCGTGAAGTGGATGATAATTTATTGAAATAAAATTCAATGATCAAGGATATCACAAGATAAAATATATAATTATGAAGTAATCCCATTAATTATTAAATTGTTAAATATACCAATAATTTCACCTAATATCTCCAAACAAACCTCCCACTAAAAAGATAAAAAAATCTAATCCAAAAAAAGTGCCATCATTGAGGATTTGACCCAAGTACTACTATACACATTAGAAAAGCATCAGACCTTTGAATGATCGATAGGATACTATTGTTTGTGATTCAAATGGAATTTATTATGGGTATTATGTAACTAGTAGTTTTTAGTTTTTTATTATTTTTTATTTTAAAAACAAAAAATAAAAAAAAATAAAAAAAACCGAAAAAATAAAAAAAAAACACCAAGAAAAACTAATCTTACCATAAAAATCATAAATATAAAAAACAAAAAAAATCCCACCTCCATTATCCTTTTAAAACTTCTCTGAATGACCCATATCCTCCCAAACAATCTAAAGGATTTGTTTGACCCAAAATTTTAGTGAACACTTCTCTAACTTAGGAGTAACATTATAGATTTTCAAATCAATAAATACTCATTAATTTCCCATCCAATTAAACTAGATAAGAAAAATCATAAGGAACAAACCCTTAAATAACTCATTTCCCCTAATATGAATTACCAAGCCCTTGGAATTCAATATCCAAACATTGAGTAAAACTTCAAACTCAAATTTTGTTTGATTCATCTTCTACCTTATTTCCATGGGATAGCTGATGAGGATCCACATCTTCACCTCAAAATGTTCCAAGTGGTATACTCTACTATGAAGCCTCAAGGGGTTTCTAAAAAACAAATAAAACCTCTAGAATTACATTTCTATATATCTGACTCCACCAAGTCATGGCTCTACTACCTCCCTCCTGGTTCCATAACCACATGGAATGATATGAAGTGACTCTTTTTATAGAAATTCTTTTCTGTTTCTCGAATTGCTTCTATCTAAAAGTAAATTAGTGTTATTAATTAATTTCCCAATGAATCACTCCATGGGTATTGGGAAAGGTTTAAAAAGAATTTTTAATCCTAAACACACCACCAAATCCATAACCAACTCCTGATCCAATAATTTTTTTGAGGCATTATTGGATATAGAGTGAACTCTCATCGATATCACAAGTGGAAGTTCTCTTATTCACAAAACTCTTGCAGCTGCATGAGATCTCAAAAGAAACATGGATAAAAATGCATAAAAATTCCATAATCAAGAACATTATCAAGTTAAACAACTCTAAGATAATCAATACATAGAACCCAATAAGATGGATGAGTGGATGAGTGAACTTACAGGACTTTTGTGTCAACTAAATATGGATTCCAGAAGCCCCAACCTCTTCTTCTCCACAATCTCAATTCCCTAGACTTATAAAAAATTATAGAATCTAAAGCACACCATCTCATCCAACCAATACATGTCCACAACTACAAGATGATACATCATATTCATCTAGTCTAATGAAGCTTAATGTAACATATTCTTAGTGTAACATCATCCCTCAAAAATTAGTTCAGTTCATTAGAAACTCCACCCAACCCTACTTTGATCCCTTCTCTTCTACCTATAACTCGAGCTTGAGGTATGGAAATCATGTCTATAATCCCCCTCAATTCCCTCCTCAAAATACAAACCAATTATAATATGGTCAAGGTGGTAGTCACTTACAACAATCTTATCCTTTTATTCCTCAACATAAAAGGAACAATCCTACTTCTGCTCTTCTTGGCTTCCACTATCCTAGTGAGCCTTCCCAATTCCTAACCCAATAAAATCAATTTCCAAAGAACCCATATCAAGGAAATCCCAATGCAGGACATTCATCTTCTTATAATAATCCATGGTAAAGTTATGTGTAATATATTTCCTCCTTCAACAATTCTAGCCTAAAAAACATTGAAAATAAAATTAGTCAACTTGAATACTACCTAATCCAACAACAAAAATAAAATTCTTCCTAACTCTCTACAAAACTATTTCCCAACCCCGAGGGTAATGTAAGTGAAATTTCACTTTAATATAGAAATAAAATTGATATTCCTCATTATTAATCCTCTAAATCCACATTAAATATTGATCTAGAAAAATAAAGACATAGAAACTAGAAAAAGAACTTAAATCCACTCCCTCACCTCCTTCCATTCCACTAACAAACCTATTTCCTTTTCCTTAAGATGCCTCTAATACAAATAATCCCTTTGATCCTAGTTTTGAAATGCTTGACATGTTTATACATGTTAAATTGAATATTACCCGAGTAGATTCCATAATAAAATTCCTATGTATAAAAATTTTCTTAAAGAATATTTTCCCTATAAGAGACAACTTGGGACCATTGAAATTTTTTTTGAACCAGCAGTTCATACCCATGAAGTGCAAAGATCAAGGGACCTTTACAAATCGTTTACAAATAGAGAGTTCCAACTTTGATGATGCACTCATAAACGAATGATCCTTAATAAATTTCATGCATAAATCCATCTTCTCTAACCTTGGTCTAGGTCCCTTGCACCCAACAGGTGTTGTCATCCAGTTAGCCAATCGAATCACTATCAATCCTGAGGGAATAATAAATGATGACCTTATCTAGGTCAATGATCTTATCTTCCCATCTGATTTCAATGTACTCGACATGGAATATTAGATTAATTCTTCTCGATCTCCCCAAATTCTAGGAATACCATTCCTTATGATATCTAAAATTAAGATTGATGTTCATGCTGGAATATTATCCATAGAATTTGATGACCAACTAGTCAAGTTCAATATTTTTAAAGCCATGTGATACTCGTCTAAGGATCACTCTTCATTATTTATCTATGATTCTGAGGAAACTTCTAAGTGTGGATTCACCCCCATTACATCATGTTCATCATGTTATAATGATAGAGTAGTTTTTGAAATTTCACCATGATTAACCAGGTCATAAATGGGGAAGTTGATTTTTAACTTTCATTCATAGACTCATATGTTATAACCACAAGGTTAAATATCCTTAGAGGGGGTGAATTTGGGTATGATAGATTAAAACTATTACCCCTTTAGATATTGTTTTGTCATTAAAAATCACTCTTATCTCCTTCTCCTGTAACAATGTATGAATAGAAATGAATTCGTGCTTGATACATAGTGATTTTACTTATTTCACTCTCACTCGGATATGTCTAAGGAGTATAAAATAGTGACGTGATGATGTACTGATTCCACTAAGGGTCACTTACAGAATATAATGTTCATCCTAGATTACTTCTATTCCTAGGCTCATTGCTTTTACAAGGATTAGGGTCAACTCACTACTTTCCCAAGGGACACTCCCTAAGTCTCTTTCTCTGGATCATAGTCGATGGAAAGGATCACCTTCGTCCTCTTCCTTTTCTCACTGCACTAGAAAGGATCCACTCATAGTTTATGGAAAATAAGGTCCCTTAATTATCACTAATGAATGTATCCTCAACTATAGGTAGATTTTATATAAAATTCCCTCCTTTTCCATGTACTTTTAGCTTACATAAATTGATTGTGTGAACTATTTTAGTCCCTCTATAGAGTTCCTTGAGTCCTCTTTAGACTGTGTTACATTTATATGAATTTCCTTGCACCACATGGCATGAGTGATTTGTGGACCACCTCTTCTTATGCAGACCAATTCTTCTTCTTCGAACAAATTCTTCTTTTGTGGACTAATTCTTCTACAGAGCATGTCTTCTTCTACGGACCACCCCTACTTCTGCAGACCGTATCTTCTTCCATGGATCGTACATACCTACATGGACCATATCTTATTCCACATACTATCTCTTCTTCCATGGACCACCCCTACTTCCATGTTACCTTTTCTTTTGTGGGATACATATCCTCAAAAACTCCTTACATAGAATTGTTCCTATAAACTACTTCACACTTTTCGGAATCTTCCCTCACAAACCAATTCAAACTTTTCCAAATTATTACCATAGAAATGATCTTATAATTAAATTCACTCTAATTAATGATCTTATAATGGGTATTTATCTAGGAAAGTAGATCTTAAAACCCCACTAATACAAATCACCCAAAACATTGATACAGTACAGCCTTCACCGCATAATTCTACGCAATCCAGATAGAGCCTTTCTCCTTTGTGGTGATTGATGTCTTCTGTTAATGAAAAACCTTTTATATTCTTAAATCACTACCTCCCAACTACATAGGATGAGAATCCCATGAACTAAAAAATTCTAATGAACGAAGATCCTCCTATGAATTGTTTTCCCTACGTGGTCCGCATAGCATGCTTTACAGTATGCATAGTAGTACTATGCATAAATCCTTCCTCTTTAAATTTTCCTTTACCATTATGTGTACCTCTTTTATGGTCCATTAACTATTATCTCCTTTTTGGAAAACCATTCTTTTCCAAAAAAACAAACTCTCTATTTTGAGGCCCAAAAATATGGAAACACTAAGGAACTATAACACCTTAAAAACCTGCTTCATCAACACCAACCAAACTAATTCTCGTTTATTTGGATTTTTCAACAAACAAAATCACCCCAAAAAACACTGAAATAACACCTTGAGGGATTTTTTCCAAATAATATACCCCTATGGGTTTGTTGAAACTCTTTACATTTTGATACCTCGTTAAAGCTTCTTTCATCTTATAACGCATTTGCTTCTTATGATTAAGATAGTGATCAAGGATTTACTCAACACACCCTATAAACCCACTTGACCCATTCTTGGTATAAGAAACAAGAGTAATATGCAATGTTCATCAATGAATCAATTTATTCAAAAACACTCAACTTCTTTCATCACAATCATCAACTGTCATGATATATAACCTTTGATCGGTCACCTTTAGCATCATCAAATTTAATACTACCCCTATGTCACTACTCTCCCTATCATCTTCCCCCCTATCTTGATTAAGAAATTTTATCCCCATTAATAAACATAAAAAATTCTCCTTCTTTTTCAACGAACCCAAATGTCACTTCATTGTGGTTTGTAATAGGGTAAAGAACAAAGATCAACACATTAGAGAAAAACACACCATACATCGAGGATAGGGGATCCCACATCCACACTTTTTCAAGTGTAGGGAGTCAACTGAACTCTTAAAGCTAGTCGATTCCATTCCAATGCTTCTTTGGGTAAGGCTTTAGTTAGAATTTCTGTAACCTATAGTTTTTTAAGAACATAATCCAACTTCACAAGCTCGTGCTCCACCTTCTCCTTCATAAAATGATACTTGATCTCAATGTTCTTTGTCCTTGAGTGATGAACTCAGTTTTTTTCAAAGATTTATAAAACATGAATTATCACAATGGATCCTACTCGAATAATTCACTTCAACTCCCATATAATCAAGTTTCTACATCATCCATAATAATTACATACATGCTTGAGTAGCCACAATATATTCAACTTCTACAGTACTTAATGAAATGTAATCCTTTTTCTTGGTTAGCCAATAAATACATAATCCTCCAAGATAGAATGTGTAACACCCCAAGGATTTACAAATAAATTTAATATTGAATTCATGAAATACTAACTCTCTATAAAAAAACACTTTTTTATAACCAATCCAAAAATAATAATTTTATCACTTTTGTAATTTGAATTTCAAAAATATGATATATATGGTTGCGTTCAGGGTGATTTTTGGAGTTTGATAGAAAAAACATGTTTTTTGGTGAATATTAACTTAAACTTATGAGTAGTAACCTACCATTATTAATAGTAATATGACCCTAATTAATAGTAACCACACCCATGAAAATATAAATAAAATTTAGGCACTTTATAAATGAAGTAGAATATTTTATAAATTATTAATTAGGTATTTGTATTTTTGTGAGTGATAAATATTTAATTAAAATTTTAAATTAATAAATTAATTAGTTTTTATAAAATTGGTTCCTAAATAAATATTTTTTTTCCTATTTTTTATGATAATTTTATGAGACCATAGTTAATTTTTGAAAGTATTATAAAAGCAATTTTAAATATAAAATCTGTATTTTTTTCAAATAATAATGATTTTATTAAATAAATATTTCACATATTTAGAAAATCAATCTGATAAAATTTAGTTTATTTTTAGATTCTACATGTCAAAAAATGGTTAGGGTGAATTTTTGGGATTTTTCTAAAATACATGAATTTTTTATGAATAGTAAAATATGATAATTTACAATAAATGCTAAATACATGGTTTATTGAGTCATATGTGATGTAAGGATGATGTAAGCACACTTGGATAAACTCAAATTCATTTATTAATGTTTTTTTTCACATGAATCAATACTATTCACAGTCTTGAGAAAAAATATTAAACTAATTATTAAAATAATCAGAAACCCCTCCTCTCCTCCACTATAAATGCCACCCCTCCTTAACTCTTCTCTTCACTCCTCTCAGGCCTTGTACCTTGTATAAATTCTACCCAAATATATTCTCAAGCTCATACACAACTTCCATCATCCCTTTTTCTCATAATAATACCAAATCCTCTCCCATAAAGAGGCTCTCAAGGAAGATTAATTCTAGAGGTAAATTCCTCTTTTCAATTCTTTTACTTTCTTTTCAAGTTCCTTTTTTTTCTTTTCTATCCTAACCTATCCTCATACAAATTTTATTACAACTCTATTAACTTAAATTTACTTTAGTTTTTTTTATTATTATGGAATAATTTATTATCATCTCTCATTAACCCTTTTTTATGCTAGTAGTAAAAAACACCGTCCAAGATGCGCTAGTTTACCACATTCAAGGACGGTGGGTTTTCAGTTTCTATTACCATATTCAATTATAGTCATGAAACAATTATTATGTTTTAACTAGATTATAATATATGTATTATGTATAATACATGGATATTTAATCTTTTTTTACACATAGTTTTGATTTATAAAGAAAAAACGTTTGTTGTGTTCAAAAACCTCTAATTAACCCAAACGGTTATCATTAAATAATTTATATAATGATTCATATTTACTCCAAGTAAAAAAATTAAATATACAAACATTTAACCTTATGTATTTTAAATAATAACATATATCTTTAATTATGTACAACCATCCTCATTTTACATGATTCTCCATTCATGTATATAAGTATCCCGATCATGAAACAAACGAACCTAAATAATGAAATTGAACCTCTTAACCCATCAAAAAGGCCTTGAATGAACTTAATAAGGCTATAATAAATAAATTAAATTAATAGTTTTTCATAGAAGTATTAATTAATTAACCTAAATTTTATTATTAAGGTCATTATGATCAAGTGGACAACACCTTCGGACTTAAGGTAAGGGTTTCTTCATCACACTTCCATTTTTTGTGAGATATTTTGTATTCAATACTACTACTTTTTTATGGTTTATGTATAATTACCATTAATGTTTCATACCATTAATATATTTATTTTCAAGATATTCAATAGATCAATTTATGATTATTAATTTTTGGGAAAACAATTCAATTGATTACAAAGTTTTAAGTATTTTCTACCTAAACCTCCATTTTTATTCGGGTTGATATTATTCTATACTCACCTCAATGAAATTATTATTTATTACTATTTAATCCTAATAAATTATTTTTTAATTATCTATATATGTGTACCAATATGTATCCTTATTTATTTTATGGGGACTTACATGTTTTAAAATAATATTTCAAAAAATTGTTCCGAAATGCAAGCCTGATTCATGGAACTTCTCGAATTATTACCTATTTTTAAGTTCACTCTATAATATGTTTTAAGAAATATTTATCTTTTTAAAATCACACATTTTTACATGAAAAATATATTTTGGTTCATTTCTTGTTTTATGAAATCAAGCATTCCTTTGTGCTTTAAAATCCTTCAATATTTTCCTTAAATCGCACTAAAATGTTTTATTTCTAAAGCTTCTTTCAAAAATCTTTTTAAATGTTTTCACCTCAATAAAACTTTATTTAAGTCTCAAATATATTTAAAATTATCTTTCATTTTATTTTCTGGGATATACATGTGTACAATTTGATTTCATGACAAATACAAATGATTTCTCAAAAGAACTTTTCCTTCCAAAGTAAAAAAGGATTTTTCTCATCTAACTTTAACTTTTATAATATATACCATGTTAAACACTTATTTCTTGATTGTGTTGTATGTACTTCCCTTTGTTATATCATATAAAGATTCTCCTTATTATAATTATATTCTAAGGGATTATTATTTGAATGTTTCAAGGTGGTATGGGACACTTCAAAATGTTTTGAGGATTATTTCTTCAAGGATTTTTCAATGGTATCGTTTAAAATTATATTCATATATGTTAACATCCTTTTTTGAATCTTGTATTTTATTGAGTTTTATATCCTATTATATCATCCACCATTTTTTATTGAATGGTTTATTATTAGTCTGACTGTGCATGTTCTATCTTGAAACCATTCGCCATATTACTCTAAATGGTTAGTGTTTTTGTTTAATGATTGGGGAAAGTTATTTACATTTCATATGTTAGTTTTAATATGAATGTGTATGTTTTTATATTGATCCTCATTCATATGAGTAATTAATTAGACTTAGTAAGTGATTTTTGGGGCCCACTATATCCCCTCAGTGCATCGGTGGGTCTCATGAGACATACTATGGTCTTGGAACGAGGCCTTGACATTATGATTATTTATGGTCTTGGCACGAGGCCTTGAAGGTATGGTTATGATGTCCCACATTATGAATTACCTCATTATGAAGCTATTAATTAGAAGTTCATGTGGTCACTATACTAGTAGAATACCCATGACTATGTTTTATTATGGAATTATTTATTCATCTCTTATTCCTACCATATTATGCACAAGTTTATTTTTAATGGCATGTGTTTTTAGTTATTCACGATGCCAAAAGTTTATGTTTATGATATCTTCCACTGTATTGTTTACCCTTACAGAGCATCTAATATCACCCCTTTTCTTATGTTCTATTTTTCCCCGGGAAACAAAGAGGTGTATTATGAATGAATTTTAGGGATAAAATTAGAGTTGTGGATGTTCCCAATAAAACTTATATGTTGTTTTTTATTTAAAGTAGTAATGTTGAACCTATGTATGTATATTATTTTCAAAAACTAATATACTATTTGGTCTTTTGGGATATTACTTTCTTGTAATCATTCCAATGTAATAAAATAATGCACTGACTCTAGGCTTCTAGGGTTGGGGAATTATAGAATGCACCACCTGACATTGATTTTCTATCATCTGTTGACCCAACCCAATTTGCATTTGTATAGCCGAATAACTATTACTAAGATTTTTCATTATACAGAAAAATAAAATACATTATTCCCTTGATATACTAAATTATTCTGTTCACTATAATTAATTGTATTTTCCTAGAATTTCTTTGATATAGTGATAGTTTTCATGTGGAAAAAAATATCAGGTCTTGTTGTTGTCAAGTAAAATAGACTTCTAATGATCTACATGTATTCAGTAACATTAACCTCTTTGCCTTCATCACTTCTTTATAATTTCATCTAGGTAGCTATCAGAGTTTTCATATACTTGTAATTATCCTTTCCAAATCTCCTCATATCCTCCTTGGCATATTTTTATTGAGAAATGAATTTATCATTATTTCCATGTGTCAATTGTATACGAAGAAAAAATGTTAGTTCCCCAATCATTGACATTTCAAACTCATTTTTCATGAATTCAGGAAACTATATGCACTATCATTCAACTGATCCATTGGATATTATATCATAGACATACACCAGCACTGTCATATTTCTATTACTTTCATTGTTGACATGGATATTGTAATAAACTCCACCACGTTGAAAATAGAGCTTCTGCAAAAACTGATCAAGCCTTGAATACCATACTCTTGGTACTTTCTCTAACCCATATAGCACATTTTTTAGCCGACACACTCTATTATCATCTTCATGAATGAGAAAATCATCTAGTTACTCAATGTACACTTCTTCTTCTAGTACACCATTTAGAAAAGCTGACTTGATATCCATCTAGATTACTTTGAACCTTATTTTCACTGTTATATCCAAGAATAATATGATTGTTTCTAGCCTCTCAATAGGTGAAAATTTCTCATCAACATCAATACCCTCTATTTGGGAGTACCTTTTTCACACTAATTGTTCTTTGTTTCAAATCATTTTACCATCCTCATTTATCTTATCACAAAATACCTATTTAGTACCGATGAAATTATTATCTATTAGTCTTGAAACAATATAACATGTCTAATTATTAACAATTTGTTCAAGTTCATCCTTCATAGCTTGAACCCATTTGTCATTTCCATCTACTTTCTCAAAAAAATTAGGCTCTACCTATGATAAAACGGATGATTTTTGTAGAGTATTAATCCTTCTTATCTACACTGGCACTATCTAATCACTAGTTATGTTCTATCTATCAATTTCAGATATTCCCTTCAATATTTGTGTAGATACTGGTTTAGGCTCATCCTTCCCATTATTTTTTTCTTTTTTTGAGTTAGCCTCTGGAACTAGAATATCCTCTAATATTCTTATCTATTTATCACTATCCACATGATACTGATCATGTATTTTCTGAGGATTATTCTCATTATAGACTATAGTTACATCATTTCTTTTAACTTTCATCCCCAACTAATTTTTTAAGAATTTATATTCTTTTATTTTCTTTGAGTATTACAGAAATAACCATTAATCACCACGGGATTCAAACTTCCTTTGTTTCTCCTTATTGAGAATAAAACACTTACTTCCAAAGACTCGAAATTACATAAATGATGGATTATTTCCATAACATTTCTCATATAGAGTCTCATATTATTTTGGTCATAATAATTCTCTATTTTATGTGTATAATAATTTCATCACTGCTTCTTCTCAAAACTTCTCTAAAAGGTTTCTCTCAATGAGCATTATTTTATCCATTTTTATGATAATTTTATTTCTTTTCTCAACTACTCCATTTTATTGTAGAGTAATTATAGTTGAAACATGGTACCTTATCCCATATTTCTAGATATAATCCTCCACTTGTATATTTGTGAAATTTATTCCATTATCTATTCGTATCTTCCAGATTCTTTGAACCAGTATTTTTTCAACTTCCCTTCAATAAGATATTATGAAACTGAACACCCCAAATTTATGGGTGATGATTGAAACTCATTCAATTATGATAAAATCAACAATTAAGGGAACATAATATCTCATCCCATTAATATATATTTTTCAAATAGGTATTCACACATCAATATGTACCAACTCAAGCAGTTTTTTTTTTGGCCTTTTCTCTTTTTCCTTATATGTCTTTTGAATGATCTTCCCTTGTTGAAAAGCATCTCACGTATAAGTATGATCACATAATAACCTTGAGAGTTATCTATAAGCTTCATATTTCACTAGATATTCCAAGTAATTTTGGTTCAAGTGTCTAAGACATTTATTCCATAGCTTATTTTCTTCTTCCTTGGATAGAAACAAAATATCTTCTTCTCCACTCACAAGGTAGAGATTCCCTTTCGTATGCTTTCCCCACAAAACAACAACACCATATTTTTCCTTGATGAAAAATAATTTATTTGAAAATATTATGGCATTTCCTAAGTCACATAATTGATTTACACTTAATAGGTTGTGAATGAGACCTTCAATAAGCAATACATATGCACATCTCATGTCTTTTCCACAAAACATAGCTTTTTCTGAGCCAATAATTCTTAAGCATTAATTATTACTGAATTCTAAAATACCTTCCTTGTAGTATCTAATTCTTATCACTAGTTATTTATTTCCTAACTTATGATAGGTACATCCCTTATTAATGATCCATATTCTAGTGTGATCTGATGCTTTGAAATATATCTCTACAACCACTTCTTGTACATCTGTCTTCTTTTTTATCCATGTTTTTAACTTCATACTTGGTATGGATAGATAATATTTATATTCCTGAAATTATGATGGACTAGATTCATCTTATAGATATACAAATTTAATTTTTTTTCATCTCATTTGATGATACATTCAGCTGCTACTTGTGACCATATTTAGTATTATTTTGCACATTCCTTAGAATTGTTGATAAGAAATATCTTTCCATGTGTATGACTCCTCCTCTCTAGAAATAGTGACTGATTAATGATATCCTGGAATATTTAGTTTTTTATAGCCGCCACTATTGGTATTGTTTCCTTTGGTACCTACTGGCTATGGAACAAACATTTTTTGAGTGTCCCATATTTACAAAACAATAACATCTCATGTGGGGTACATTTCTATGTGGTAATACTGCACTACTAGTTCTCCCTTGGGTTCTCTGAATTGGATGGTTCTGATTTGTACCCAAATAAATCTTAAATCTATGAGTAGGTTCTTGTGGTCAAACCTCAACCATTATTACTTTCTATTTTTGATCAAGATTCATACTAAACTTGTCATTTGGATTTGACCATTGCTTTAGTTTTTTTGGACCTATATGCTTCACTTACATCTTTTTTATTACCTAAATGTTATTCCTTTCTAATGTTGTACTAAGAGTCAAGAGATTTTATTAATCCTTAACACTTCATCATAGGTTGATGACTTCCTCTTTACATTCTTCGATACGTTTGATTTGATCTTTTCTAGTGTTAGTAAAACTACTAATTTCCCTTTTTGGTTCTTCAATTTTGATCTTGTGCTCAATAGCCTTTTATAAACACTCTTGCATTGAATATTTTAGTTTTTCAATTTCTTCATTCATCTCAAACTTCTCTTCTTCCTATTTTTGTATATAAAGTTTGGTATCATGAACCACTTTGTTCGATTTCTTTTTTTTCTCTCCAAACATCTATCTCTTCAAGAATGAATTCTAATTCAACATGGAGACCAGCTCTTCCTTCGACATCTCCATCATCATTTTCACTATTTCCATTATTTGGAAATTTCTAAAAACTACCACCATAGAATCTACTTCATGATCCTTACTGTCCTCTAATTATTCTACCTCAGATTCTTCTGAACGGCCATCTTCTTTTGAAAGCATACTCTTCTTTTTGAAGAAAATTTTCTTAAAATTTTTCTTTTCCTTTCATATAGGCTAAAGACTTATTTGATGGAATTTTTATTTAATTATCATAATCATATTGAAACTTCTTAGGGTACCTCACTACATGGTGTCCAAAATTTCTACATTGAATGTATGCAAGTGAGAGTTTTCCTTTGAAATTTCCTTTTCCTCTTTAAATATTTGAGGAAAGGAATGGAATCACCTCATCTGTCTCTTCATCTTCCTATCCATCTTCAATGGTGAGATTCTTCATGGCCTTTAATGTTATCCCTTTGGAATTCCCATTTTCTATAATATTTTTATCATCATTTCTCATTTCATATGCGACAAGGGTACTATTCACATTATCCAATGTCATCTCCTTCAGATATTTATCTTCCAATACAAAAACTTTCAGATTGATCTGAGGTGGATTTTTTTTCAATATACACTTAACTATCTTTATGTCTTCAATAATTTTTTTGAGACCAGTTATTTCTTCCACAACAACATTTACCCGAAAAAATAATGTATCAACAAACTCATTAGGTTGAATTCTGAAATCCCCATACTTGTTCCATAAAACTTGTAGCTTTGCTTCTCTGAATTTTGAGTCACCCTCATAAATATTCAACAACTTTTCCCACATATCATGTAATGACTTACATGAAATCATATTCATATATATTTCATTGTATAGGGATCCCCCTAAATCATTCATTCATTTAGCTTCATCATCCCATTCCCTTCAGTCAGCTTTTGATAAATCACAGTGTCAATATTAGTTAAAATTCCATGCATCGCTGATGTAAATACATACATTCTTATTGATTTAAAATAGTGTTACATCTGATTCTTACATAATTGAAAAAAAATTTCCATCGAAGATCAGAATTCCTTTGGGATTTAAAACCTCCATTTCTTCTACTGAGAGAGAACAACTGACTTTCAAATTTTTTATCTGATACTAATTTCTTGGACCACTAGGTCAAATACCCTGAGAGGGGGGTGAATCAGGGTATGAAAGATTAAAACTATTACCCTTTTATATCTTGTTTTGTAATTAAAAAAAACACTCTTCTCTCCTTGTCCCATAACAATGTATTAATAGAAATAAAATCACACATAGGACATAGTGGTTTTACTTGTTTCATCCCCATGGGGATACATCCAAGGAGCATACAACAACAATGTGATAATGTACAAAATCCATTAAGACTCACTACCAAAATACAATGTTCAGTATAGATAACTTTTATGAACCATATCACTACCTTTACAAGTTTAGGGGCCAACTTAATGTTTTCCCATGGGTCACTTCCTAAATCTCTTTCTCTAACTCACTGCTGGTGGAATGGATCACCTTATTCCTATTACTTTATTTACTGCACTATAAAGGATTCACTCACAGTTTATAGAAATGTTGTTCTATTAATTATAACTAATGAATGCATCCTAAACTATTGATAGATACTCTGTTAAAGTCCCTTATTTTCCATGTACTTTTACTTTGTGGGAATTTCTTTTATGAACTATTTTAGTCCCTCTACGAACTCCCTTGAGTCCTCCGTAAACTGAATTGTATCCTGCATGAATTAACTTACACCAAATGGTGTGAGTGCTTCACATAACACCCCTTCTTCTATGTACCACTTCTTCTACCATGTACCACATATTCTTCCATAGAACACTTCGTATTATATGGAATGGCCTTCTTTTGCAGGACTATCATGAACCACCTTCACCAAGATGAGGGAAGGGACAGCAGATTTCCAAACCCTTCCTTCCTCAAGTTGAAGGAGAGATAATTACCCCCAAGACCCACCTTCAATAGGCCCCATAGTGGCGACTAGCACCAAGGGTATAGAATAACATGTAATATAGAATGCATTACCCTTTTTATTTAATAGGATCAGAAGATAAGATCGTAAATCCCAAACAACACCAAAGCTGGAAGTAAAAGTAAGGCCAAAACAATCCATTCCCATATTCATGTTCCAATAATGAAGTGATAAAAAGTAAAAGAAAAACTCTAAAGGGAAGTACCAAAAAACAGAAATGTCAACGATCTCGGTGTCCGAGTTGATTGGGTCTGGCATGGTACTTGAAGTCCTCCAGGAAATCTGAAAGCAGTTTAATATACATAGGGTGAGTATACAGGTTTACTCGGTAGTGAAAACCAAAACCTCTCATGCACAAGTGGGGAGGAATTCTAATTCCCCATGAAAAAAGGATATAACAAAAGTACCTAGTAAAGAAACTATCCACCCAAACCTCACCAAGGCACACTCCCCAAATAAAAAAAGTCAAGTAAAGTAATAGTAATAACACATCAATGTTTGGTTACCCCGCACCAATTTGCTACTGGTTATTGAATACATCCTACGCATCATACCTTCCCCGCCATTCTCACCGTAGTCCCATTGCCATACCCCACCCACACACACCTGGGCTACCACAACCACACATCCCGCCCGCAAACACCTGGGCCGCAACCACATGTAACCATCACTGCAGAAACCTGGACCAGAATAACTACTACCATGCCCGAATACACCTGGGCCTGAAAAACTACTTCCACACCCAAAGACACCTCAACCTCATCCCAAAGACACTTGGGAAACAGCCTTCCCGTGCACACCCGGGCCAACCACCACAACATTCCTTGCCCAAAGGATATTGGAATATAATGAACCTCAGGCAATCATAGCATTCCCAAAGAGTCTTGGTATACTAGGGAAATGGAGAAGAAAAGGAGTTAATAACCATCCACTCATAGAAGTGTTGGGAAAAACACACTCCCCCGTGAAATGGTGGTGTTTGGAACAAAGTGCTCTACTTGGGTGAGGTGAAAATAAGAAACATAAGAAATAAAATTATATATATATATAAACAAGCACTCATCCCAACCTAGGATTTCTAAACCAGCTCATACACAAACACCCTCATTACTATTCATTCATAAGAATTACAACATCCACAACCAAGTCACAATTAATTCCAGGAAAACAATTCCCCAGTAAACCCATTCTTGTTTTAATATTCAAGTGATTCCGTTTAAATAATTCTTCACTACTTGGAAACGAACAGTCATAGCCACAAACCAAGGAAGGAAAAAAATAAAGCCGTAATTTAAGCATTCACACTCAGTTATCTTATAATTCACAACAACAAAACAGATCTGTGAGATCCCTCAAAGTACTGGAACCAAACCAAGCCCCACCATACGGCCCCACGTGGCCTTAGATACACAAACTAAAAACTTCACCACAATAGGGGATCCCATCCCCATTCATGTCACCCAATAAGAATCAAGCAGAACAACCACAAATATTACCAATATAGAGCAGGGGAGATTCCATATTTAAACACACCATTCATTTATTTCCTTATTTTCCATTGGGTTAACCGAGGTGATCACACATGGATTCTTGTTCATTGGAAATCCAGTTAATCAACTGAGCTTACGTGATCAACCAATTTCTATGTTACATCCATTCAATCGTCACAAGAAATCAAGGGTCCCTTAGTGCGCAAGGAAATACCACCAATGGCCATGATTTTTAGTGGACATAATCCCATAGAATTCGCAACATATAAGAAAGGGTAAAATATTACAACAGCATCATCAAACACACACCTTCATTCTTTAAAAGTGTTTTTATTATCTTCATTAAGGTTTGGTTTCATCCATCACTATATAAATATTAGCATACCCACCCCACATGATATATAGTAAAGAGAGACGAAGGAAGAACCCTACCTAGATGATCAACGTTCGAAGTTTTTCTCCACATGCTAAGAACTGGAGATGCGTGACTTGTAGGGGAGGAACCCTGGGAGCTCCAAGAGTGGGCAGGAAAGGCTCCAACATAGGCGCACCACTATCCTCAGAAAGGGGGACTCAAAATGCTCCAAGTAAAGGAAAATATACCCGACTAGAAGAAGAAATAATTATCATGTGATAAAAAAGTGAGATTCATGAGTTACGGGAAATGAATTTTGAACGGCTTTAAAGGTAGATCATGGTTTCACCACATTGTTGGACGATTACAAAAGATGGAATTAATTTTTATTTAATAATTATCATCAGAGAGGTGTACATAATGGTTGTGATTTAAAGGGTTTCCTTTAAACAGAGGAAAACACGTAATAGGGGCAGAACTGGAAAGTACAGAAAAAGGGTGTGGCACTGAGGGAAAAAGGGCACACATTTTGGTAATTCAAGGGTTTCCCGGCTCTTGGGGGATTTTTGATATCATTTATAGGATTTTAATGGCTTTTAAAGGGGTATTTAAAACACTCTTAAGTCAAAAGATATGTTGTGGGAGCGGTACTGGAAAAAGAAACGAGGGTGGGACATCATTTGGTGAGACGCTATAAGTGGTGCCATGCTCACAGTGCCACCATTTCGGTGTGCGACCATGATGGTGCGACCATTGTGGTGCCTCCAGTTTGGTGGGACACCATAAGAGGTTCCACCATTTCGGTGTGCGACCGTGACCGGTGCCACCATTTCGGTGGAACTGTTTGATGGGACTGAGATTTTGGCAAAGTACTGGACCAGGAGGGTCTAGGACATTACATCAGATACCTCTCAAACTATTATCTCCCTCAAGAATCAACTAGACCCAAAGAAAAGAGAGGGGTCTGAACAACCACCTCGGAATATACCTCTCAAGAGTAAACCTCTTCGACATCTAGGAACACCTCTCCCTCATGTATCCATACAAACATATAAAGGTCATACCATCCAGAAATATGGATTAGGTAGTCCCTTCCTCCATGTCAAGATACTATCTACTTTGGGAAGCACTGACTCACCCGCATAGGTTTAACTGTATCAACTTTAATTCTTCTTGATTAGGGATCAGTTCCTCCCTCCCCACAGTTAGGACTCTTCAAACACACCCAGAGAATAAGGGAAACTATCCATTTCATAGTTAAATGGGTCAAAGACTAAATCACAAACAAGTACAAAAAAGAATAGAACAAAACTCAAAACAACTCTAGATACTGAGCATGCATTTGTGCCTCATGTTCCCAAGAACTCTCCTCAAGTCCACCATGCCTCCACAACACATGAACCAAGGGAATGGTTTGTCCACGAAGCACCTTCTCCTCACAATCCTCGATAATCATTGGTTTCTCTATAAACATCGCATCATCCTCAATATCTATCATTCCCCAGTGGAGGACGTGTGAATCATCATGTAGGTACTGATGGAGCTAAGACACATGGAAGATGTCGTGCACCCTCGGTAGTGGCGGTGGTAGCGCCAGCTAATAATCCACTTCATCGACCCACCGCAACACCTCAAAGGGTCCGAAAAACCTGGGAGAAAGCTTACTCCCCCTACCAAACCTTTGTTTCCCATGCCGTGGGGAGACCTTCAAGAACACATGGTCCCCAAACTTGAACTCCAGGGGTCTCCTCCTATGGTCATCATATGACTTCTGTCAGTCCTAAACCACCTTCATCCTATCCCGTATAAGATGAACCTTTTTTGTTGTGCTCTGCACTACCTCCCAGACAAGAACACATGCTTCCCCGACCTCTATCCAGCACACAGGTGAGAGACATGGCCTTTCATACAAGGATTTGAATGGATTCATGCGAATTTTATAGTGATATCTATTGTTGTAGGCAAACTCCAACAGAGGAAAGTGTCATACCCAAGATCCCCCAAAGTCCAAAGCACATGCCCGAAGCATATCCTCCAATGTTTGGATGGTGAGCTCTGTCTGCCCATCTTTCTGGGGATGTAAAGTAGTGTAGAGGCATATCAGGGTTCCAAAAGAATGTTGAAAACCTTTCCAGGCCTGTGAGGTGAACTTCGTATCCCGATTAGAGACTATGGATCTCGGAACTCCATGAAACTTCACCACTTCGTCCACCTACCGTTGTGCTAAGGAATCTACCATACTCGACTCCTTAATTGCTAGGAAGTGAGCTGATTTTGTTAGTTGTTCCACCACTACCCATATAGCATCATAACTCCCTTGAACTATGGGTATTCCCATGACTAAGTCCATTAAGATGTCATCCCACTTCCACTCGGGGACATATAAAGGGTGTAACATTCCTCCTGGGATGTAGTGTTCATCCTTCACCTGCTGACACATGAGGCACTTTACCACAAACTTTGCCACTACCCACTTCCCCCGAGGCCACCAAAACTGACCCCTCAAGCCCTGGTACATCTTGGAAACTCCTGGGGGAACCACCAGGGGTGAGTTTTCGAACTCACTAAGAACTCTATTATGCATTTCCACCTATATGAACAAATTCCCATGAAACATCATTCGATTTTTACCATCTTCCATCCATCCTCCTAGACCATCGCCCTGGCTAACACGATCATGCATCACTTCATCCTCTAATTCCCCCCACTAGGACTCCTCCACCCGGTGCAACTGAGAGGATTGCACTATCATATAGAATAGACATCCCCTTTCATCCTCCACCCTTGCATCCAGGTGTAGAGCAGGAAACTCCTCCATCTCCTTTTAAGCATCTGTCGACTCTCGAACTACATCCTTCTGTGACTTTCTTCTCAATTCATTGGCCACCACATTCCCCTTACCTTTAGTTTAAGATATTTCAAAGTTTTAGTCTTGAACAAACTCTATCCACCTCTATAGCCGCAAGTTTAGGTCTTGTTGGGAAAATATATACATCAAGCTCTTTTGATCCGTGAAGACCACAAAGCACTCCCCAATGAGGTAGTGCTACCACAAATTTAGTGCAAACACAACCGTTGTGAGATCCAAGTCATGGATGGCATAGTTACACTCATGGGTAAGTAACTGCCTAGACCCATAAGAGATCACCCCTGCCTTTGCATCAGTACACACCCCAATCCTTGGCCTGAAGCATCACATAAAACCTCAAACATCACCCCTTATTCTAGAAACCTCATCACTGGGTCACTAACCAACTTCCCCTTCAGATAACTGAAGGCTTCCTCACAGTGTTCACTCCACACGAAGGCCTGGTCCTTTCTATTCAAGGATGTCAAAGGAGCTGCAACTCTAAAGAAGTCTAGCATGAACCTTCGGTAATACCCTGCCAGACCCAGGAAACTACGAACCTCCATCACATTCTTTGGTGTTTCCCAAGAAAAAACTTCCTAGACCTTTGATGGGTCCACTAATATCCCCTTCTCGAACACCACGTGCCCAAGGAAGTGCACTTCTCATGTTCAGAACTTACACTTGGACAACCTCCCATAGAGTTGGTGCTACCGAAGGAACTCTAAAACCATCCTCAGATGCTCAGTGTGATCCTCCTCTGATCTTGAGTAGATCAAGATGTCATAAATAAACATGACTACAAAGCGGTCCAAATATTTCTGAAAGATATAGTTCATTAGCCCCATGAACATGGCTGGTGCATTTGTAACACCAAATGGCATGACCACAAACTCAAAGTGCCCATATCTTCACCTGAAGGAAGTCTTTGAGATTTCACCCTCAATTGGTGATATCCTAACCACAGGTCAATCTTGGAGAACCATCTTTCCACCTTCAACTGATCAAAAAGGTCGTCTATCCTCAGGAGAGGGTAACTGTTCTTGATCGTTACCTGATTCAGTCTCTGGTAGTCTATGCACAGCCTGAGACAACTATCTGCCTTCTTCACGAACAAGACTAGAGCACCCCATGGTGACACATTTGGTCGGACAAAACCTTCCGTCATCATATCTTCAATTGGAATTTGTAACTCCCGCAACTCATAAGGTGTCATCTAATAGGGATCCATCGAAATCAGACGGGAAACGTGTTGCAAGTTTATCCCGAACTCAACATCACATAGAGGGGGTAGAGTCACCACCTCTTCAGGGAAGACATCCATGAACTCACCAAAAATCCCTGAATCTTCCATAATTTCTGAGTCCACTAATGGCTCGTATAATAAGGAAATAAAGGGCTCCACTCACCGACTGCCCTCCTGGAAACCTGACTCACCGAAAAAAGTCACACATCGACCGCGCATATCTGAAAACACAACCCTTATTTGGAATTATTAGATAATGGAACATATAGAGAACAGATATTTGATGTCTAAAATGACATCATATAGCTGCATCTACATCAAAAGAAGGTCCCCACAGAACTGATGTGGTCCCAACATCAGTCTACATCCTTCAAAAACACGAGACAAGTTGTTCTGACCTCCAACTGGCATACTCAAAACCAGAGGTATGGAAAGTGTCTCTATGTCTAGACCCAAATCATGGGATAGAATAGGTACAACAAAGGAGTGTGAATCTCTTAAATCAAAAAATTCCCATGAAAGAGTACTAAACAAGTTGATTGTACCTCGAACGATTTTTGGCCCTGCAGGAACTGCTGCCTCTGCGGCGTGCAACTTCCCACGCCCATCTCCTCTACCCCTCGGCTGTTGGCTTCCTCCCCAACCATCCCCTAGTCGAGGTCCCTAAGGAGAACCCTAAGGTCAACATCCTTCTATAATATCTGCTCTCGTAGGAGCGGGATCTCGCTGTCCCTGCTGCTACTGCTGAAAGGTCCTGGATATAAACTGATGTTGTTGAGGTGGGAACTGAATTGGCCCACCCCCACTATACTACACTAGGTCTGAGAACTAATTCCTAAGTTTCCCATAGCTTCCAAAGATGAATCATCTTGGTCTGGGGCCCGAAAATAAAGGGCCAGGTCCGGGAGATCAAAACTGGAACTGCTGGGGCCTGCTCCCCACTGGCCAAAACCTGGAAGGCCCTGATGCTGGAGGCCTGCTACTGACGGGCTTCCCCTTAGACAAGCCCAACTAGATTCCTTCTCGGGGCACACTTCCCAGCATGTGAATCCTCTCCATAAATTTAACCTTCTTCTAGACCTCCTTGTATATCGGCAGAGTGAAGGGAGTAACAACATACTAAAGAGAAGGTCCGAGTGCCTCCTCTAAAGAACTCACCTGAGACTCCTCATCCAGAAAGAGGTCCGGATCAAAGAGAAGGAGATCCTTGAACTTGATCCCCAAATCTTTCACTGACATACTCCCCTATTGAAGGGATTGTAGCTCCTACCTCTTCCCAGCCTTCATTGTGGAAGAGAGAAATTCCGCCCGGAACTCCCTCTTGAAGTCAGTCCATGAAACCTCAGCCTCCCTCTTCTCCCCAAGGTAGAGCGTCCCCCACTGATGCTATTCTCCCCATATTTTCCTTACATAAATAGGAACCTAGTACTCGATTGGAGCCCGAATAAATCTGAAAGCTATCACCAGCTCCTCGAGCAAACTCTCTGTCTCTATGTCTGAGACATTTCCCTCGTACTTCCGGAGGGTCTACCGCTGAAAGGCACAAAGCACCCTCTACCACTGGTCATCCTCCTCATCTCAATCATCCCTCTTCTGATCAACTAAATCAGCCTCCTGGTCCTCGATCACCTTCACTACTCGTGGTTGTCGTCTGAGTTCAATAGCTATAAGGTAAACTATAAATTCCTAAGCCCGAGTAGTGTAGAAGATTGATTATAAATTTTTCTAAGTCTTTTTATTTATTTAAAAAAATCCAAAAATTCCCAAGACACACAAGAACACAAGTCATTATGATTCATGTACCTTTCATAATGTCTCTATCCTGAAATCATTGTATCCTCACTTGGCCGTTTGGTAGGTCTAGAGTCCTTGTGTCAAATCATGGGGGGACCTAAAATCTTCTGTCCTATCCAGTGTTCCCTGGCTTATCTCATGCACCAAGATTTCCTAACACTATTTTCCTACCATACCATGAAATCCACACTATTTCTAACTCTGAACTCCATCCTATCTCTTGATCAACCTCACCTATGATACTATTCTATCATGACCAACCTTCACCAAGATGAGGGAAGGGACAGCAGATTTCCAAACTCTTCCTTCCTCAAGTTGAAGGAGAGATAATGACCCCTAAGACCCACCTTCAATAGGCCCTAGAGTGGTGACTAGCACCAAGGATATAGAATCACACGTAATATGAAAGGCATTACCCTTTTTATTTAGTAGGATCTGGTGATAATATAGTAAATCCCTAACAACACCAAAGATGAAAGTAAATGTAAGGCCAAAACAATCCATTCCCATATGAATGTTCCGATAATTAAGTGCTAAGAAGTACAAGAAAAACTTCAAAGGGAAGTACCAAAAGAAAAGAAAACAAGAAATGTTAATGGTCTCGACATCCGAGATAATAGGGTCTGCCATGGTCCTCGAAGCCCTCCTGGAAACTTGAAATCAGTTTAATATGCGTAGGGTGAGTATACAGTTATACTCAGTAGGGAAAACCAAAATCTCCCATGAACAAGTGGGGAGGCATTCTAATTCCCAGTGGGAAAAAGAGATAACCAAAGAACCTAGTAAGGAAACTATCCACCCAAAACTCACCACGACACACTCCCAAAATAAAACAAGTCAACTAAAGTAATAGTAATAACACATGAATGTTTGGGTACCCCGCACCAATTTCCCACTAGTTATGGAAGACATCCTATGCATCAGACCTTCCCCTACATTTTCACTGCAGTCCCACTACCAAACCCCGATCGCACACACCTGGGATACCACAATCACATATCCCACCCACAAACACATGGGCCAAAACCACACATAACCACGGCCATAGACACCTGGGCCAAAACAACTACCGCCACACCTGTAGACACCTAGGCCCAAACAACTACTGCCACATCTAAAGACACCTAGGCCTCATCTTGAATACACATGGAAAACAACCTACCCGCACACACTTGGGTCAACCACAACAACATTCCCTGGTCGAAGGATCTTGGGATATAATGGACCTTAGATCATCATATCCTGTCTGAAGAGTCTTAGTCTACTCGGGAAAGGGAGCATAAAAAGATCTAATAACCATCCACTCATAGGAGTGTTGGAAAAAAAACCCTCCCCGTGAAATGGGGGTGTTCAGCACGATGTTATCAACTTTGGTGGGGTGAAAATAAGAAACATAAGAACTAAAATTATACATATAGGTAAACAAGAACTCATCCCAACCTAGGGGTTCCAAACCAACTCATACACAAACACCCTCATTACTATTCATTCATAAGAATTACAATAGCCACAACCAAGTCACAACTCATTCCTGGAAAAAATTCCCAATTAAAACCATTCTTGTTTTCTAATTCAAGTGATTTCATTTAAATAATTCTTCACTACTAGGAAATGAACAGGCATAGCCACAAACCAAGGAAGGAAAACAATCAAGTAGCAATTTAAGAATTCACACCTGGTTATCTTGTAAGTCACAACAAAAAAAGGGATCTGTGAGATCCCTCAAAGTACTAGAAACAAACCAAGCCCCACCATACGGCCCCACATGTCCTTATATCCACAAACCAACAACTGAACCACAGCAGGGGATCCCATCCCCATTTATGTTACCTGAAAAGAATCAAACAGAACAACCACACATATTACCAATATAGAGAAAGGGATTCTAAATATTTAAACACACCATTCATTGAGTTCCTTATTTTTTATTGGATTAACCAGGGAGATCACACATGGGATTCTTGTTCACTGGAAATCCATTTAATCAACCGAGCTTAAATGATTAACCAATTTCCATGTTTCATCCATTCAATCATCATAGAAAACAAGGATCCCTTAGTTTGAAAATAAATACCACCAATGACCATGATTTTTAGGGGACATAATCCCATACAATTCACAACATATAATCAAGGGTAAAAGAGTACAACAACATCATTAAATACACCCATTTATTCTTTAAAAGTCTGTTTATTATCTTCGTTAAGGTTTGATCTCATCCATCCCCATAGAAGCATTAGAATACCCACCCTTCATGATACATATTAAAGAGATACAAAGGAAGAACCCTACCTAGATGATTAAAAATTGAAGTTTTTCTCCACGCGCCAAGAACTAGGGATGCACGACTTGTAGGGGAGGAACTCTATGGGCTCTAAGAGTGGGAATGAAAGGCTCCATCACAGGTGCGCCACTAGCCTCAGGAATGGGGACTCCAAATGCACCATGGAAAGGAAAAGATACCATCCCATAAGAAGAAATAATTCTTGTGCGATAAAAAGGCGAGATCATGGAGTTACGGGATATGAATTTTGAATGTCTTCAAAGGTGGATCATGGTTTCACCACATTGTTGGACAGTTACACATGATGGAATTGATTTTTATTTAATAATTCTCATCAGAGATGTGGACATAATGGTTTTGAGTTAATGGTTTTCCTTTAAATAGATTAAAACATGTAACATGGGAAGAACTGGAAAGTACAGGAAAAGGGTGTGGCACTGAGAAAAAAAGCCCACACGTTTTGGTAAGTCAAGGTTCACCCGGATCTTGGGGGATTTTTGATATCATTTATGGGATTTTAATGGATTTTAAAAGGGTATTTAAAACACTCTTATGTCAAAAGATTCATTGCAGGAGTGGGACTAGAAAAAAACAAGTATGGGAAATCATTTGGGGAGACACCGTAAGCGATGTCTTTCTCACAGTGCCACCATCATGGTGCCACTGTAAGCAGTGCCACCATTTCGGTGTGCAACTGTGATGGTGAAACTATTACTATGTCACCATCACGGTGCCACCCTCACGGTGCCACCGTCAGCGGTGCCACTATTTTGGTGTGCGACCATGATGGTGTGACCGTTACAATTCCACCATCACAGTGGCACCATCACGGTGCCACCACTTCAGTGTGAGACTGTGACTAGTGCCACTGTTTAAGTGGAACTGTTTGATAGGACCGATATTTTGGAAATGTACTAGACCATGAGGGTCCTGGCCATTACATGGATGTCTCTTCTTCTGTGGACAATCCTTGCTTCCACGGACCATCTCTTTTTCTACAAACCATCTCTTATTCCATGTACCACACCTACTTCTGCGGTGTTGATGCACCTGTCTGTCACAGAGTCTAACGAATTGAAAAGGGAAATACCTTGAAACAAAAGTGATTCATTCTTTGAATAAACATCAAAAATTGACAAAGGCATGAACAAAGATTCAAATGCACTTGGTTCGCGCAAGTTCCGCAAAGGTCGCGCAAGTATACTTGTGCACTGCCCAATGGTCGCGCAGGTGACTTGCGCGCTCTCTTTGAAATTTGCCCAGGGTCTTCACCAGCCTATAAATACCCCCGGTGGGCCCCCCATTTCGAGGACAAAAAATTCAAGAAACTCATATTTGAGCTCCTGGCGCCCTAGTATCTTCTCAAAGCTTACGAACACTTGTAAGGTAATTTCTTACCTAGAATAGAAGATCTAAAGAAGGGGAGTAAGTCCTAAGTGTTTAAACTCATCAACACTTGCATGCCTAAGTGGCTATCCCTTAAGGGAAATGGTCACACTTGTGCGCCTCCATGCCCCTTAAATATAACTTGTGCACCCCTCTTCTAGAATCCTCTAGGGATAATACTAAAGGATTGAGACAAGTCTCTCCCAAGTATTACCCTAAGGGTTAACCATCGCGCAAGTACTCATGTGTCATGCAAGTATACCAGCACGACCAGGACTTGCGTGCCCACGCAGGACTTGCACGCCCCTCACTTTTTGGGTGCCCCTCCTTCCTATTCATTTTATTTCTTCAAATCCACCTCTCTTATTCAAGATTCATCCTTCAGAACCATCTTTAAAGACATTTATGGAATGGTTCCTTTGTTGGTATCCTTGTCTGAAATGAATTATATGGAACATCTCCCAAAACTTAGTGATTTACATATCTTTATGTCACTAAGATTAGAGATTCCATTCATTCAACCACATCCTTTAAAATGAGAAGACTATTCTGGGACTCCTTTTCAGGAGTAAGCCCCAAGTCCCCTTAATTCTGGGTCTCCTTTTCAGTACTATTCCCCAGTCATAATTCCTCTAATTTGGCCATCCTCTTCAAGAATAAGCCCCACTCATAAATTCCATTTAACTTAGGCCTCCTTAGGAATAAATCCTAAGTCTCAAGTCCCCTAACCTGGGCCTCCTTTTCCGGACTAAGCCCCAGTAATAATTCTTTTAATATGGGCATCCTCCTTAGGAGTAAGCCCCAAGTTCCCAAAAATCCAAATTTCCTTAACATGGGCTTCCTTTTTAGGAGTAATCCCCATTTATAATTCCTCTTAACCTGGGATTCCTTTTCAGAAGTAAGCCCCAGTCATAATTCCTTTTAGACTGGGCTTCCTTTTTAGGAGTAAGCCCCAGTCATAATTCCTTTTAACCTAGGCTTCATTTTCAGGAGTAAGTCCCAGTCATAATTCCTTTTAACCAAGGATTCCTTTTCAGAAGTAAGCCTCAGTCATAATTCTCTTTAACATGGGCCTCTTCTTTAAGAGTAATCCCCAGTCATAATTTCTCTTAACCAATATTAATTCACTTTTGACTTGGGCTTCCTTCTTAGGTGTAAAACCCAATCATAATTCCCCTCCTAATTTAGGCATCCTCCTCAGGAATAAGCCCCAAGTTAGAGTATCCAAATCTCCATAAAGCACATATACCTTTATGGACCTTGTTCCTGGGTTTATTCCCTGAAGTAAAGCCTAATATTCATCTATATGGGCAGTCATACATACATAATCCCCACATCATTTTTTTACATCTTTCGTGGCACAATTGTCTGGTTTTACCAATACCTCTTATTTCTCACATCGAGTATGACTCACGTGATCTTAGAGTGTAAAAGTAATTATGACATCTTTCTTTGAGCCATCGAACATGCATAAACCTCATACTTCTTTACTCGAACTATGTGGGTTCTGATTCCTTTTCTAAAAAAAAGGATACATAGGTATCCCATCTGCGGGTACGATCCCAACACTGAAATAATCTATGTCCTTATGAATGACAATAATCTTAAAGTGCCTCGCTGAGTGGCTTTAAAACCAGTATGGTTATCATAATGACCAGGAGATTTCTATATAATGTGTCAAAGGATACCATTTACTAAGAATCTCTAACAAATGTAGATGATTCTCTATCGATGAAAAACCTCGAATACATATAAAAGATTCTCTAAATTTCATTCATATTAATTATTGATTGTCAGGTCTAAAGGAAAGATCATTTTCATACTTGGTAATGTAATAAGGATTCATGAACATAACTTAAATCTATAAAGAGAGTCCCAGAGTAGACAATAATTCCCCCAAAAAAGGTGTGATGAGTCCGACCTCCCATCCTCTCGACCAATGAAAATTCTTAAGCCTCATCAGTTCATAACTAATGATCACCTACCTTTGGAAAGTAGGTCCAAATGGATATGGAATCATTGGATGTTTCCGATTATGCAAACAAACTCGTTAGAAACCTCTTGGAATGTTTGAATCTTAAATCAATAAGTTCATACCCAATTCCAGAGGAAACAAAAAATGGTGAACCCGACGTGAATGCTTAACCAAGTTAAAATGATATTTTACTTATTTGTTAGGCCCCTATTTAAAACTCAATGAGAGGGTCAACAAAACAATCAATAACATATGTGCTAATCCAAAAGATTTAGTGGTCAGACTTATCTTGATCACATATGTTATATCAAATAGGCACTCTTTTCCAAGATCTTCTGTGTTACAGAAATGGCTTCTCTTAAATTCACACATGTGAATACCTCTGCTATGAATGCCTCTACTGCTACTCCTGCTGGATCATCATCCGCTCTGAGGGCGACATCACCTACTTAGCATCTTCAAAGCTAGGTATCGAATGCACTGGTTAAGGAGTACCATCAACATGGTACCATTCCAACTCTGGAGGCTTCTCAACAATCCCTCCAAGTGAACAACTCACCCTGTTTGTCCGGACAACGACGACCAGCGATCAAGAAGCAAGCGGTGCTAACCACCATCTCCAACCGTTTCAGGTTTTTATCCCCGGAACGCAACAAACATTCTCTCCCATATTCTAAGGAGGTGAATGAGAAGGACACTCGGGTCCTTATTTCAAGGAAACATGAGTCCTTCCCGAGCGCTCCCACCAACAATCGCCACCAGACTCATGCGGCAGTACACCCTCAACATGATAAGGGTGTCGTCTCCAGGATTTTGGCTCAGGTTCCTCAAAACCGAGTAGGCAAGACGAACCACCAGAGGCGACAACCGGTTAACAGTGAGTAGGTTCTTATCTCTGCAGTTTCCGGAGAAGTCCACCAACCTAACTTGGTGGCAAGCACTGAGCGGGAACACACACCCATCCGTTTTAATTCCGTTGTCCAGCAGACTCATCTGGCAGCAGCACGCCAATCCTGCCAGGAAATTCCGACAGAGTACTATAGACATGAGCATACACCTATTTATAAATCATCAGCTGGTCAGCAGGCTCATCTGACTACATATGGTGGAGCCCACCAACCCAATGTATTGACAACTGGTAAACAGGCACATACACCTGCTTACACTCATCAGTCCTGCCAGAAGCCTCGTCTGTCAGTATTGAAGGAAGTTCATCAACCACATTCGGCAGAGTGAAATCATCAGGCACATAAACCTGCTAGTATTGATCAAGCCTACAAACAGTCTCATTTGGTAGCATTTAGAGAAGTCAGTTGGAAAGCTCCGATGACAAAAAAGAGGCAGACTCAACTCTCTTCCCCCACACATGAGTACTGTTAGAATTAACTAACAGGAAAAGGAGGATAGGAGGAGGAACACACACCTAATCTAAGCATGAAATGGATGTATATACTCATTCTGGTAGCTGAAGTCACCAATCACATTCTGTCAATTGTGAAGGAGTAGAAGCAAATCCCTGCTCATATTTTCGATGCCTGCCAGGATATTATAACAGCTTCAGCAGCATCACAGGGGAAGAAATGAAAATCTATCCCTACCAGTAGAGTGACACATCAACAGTTCACTCTAGAATAGAAACACACTTCTGTTCCAGTCCAAGAGGGTTGTGGGGCATACTCCCCCATATCTTATGGACAACCAAGTTAGGCACATACACCTGATTTGAGTGGAGATAATCATCCTAACCAGATCATTTCTCCTGAGTAGGCACATAACCCTACCCATATTGACCACTTTCATCAAAAAGTGGTTCCTAAAGTGAGTAAGAAGGCATCTAAGAAGAAGACCCTCCCAGCACAGTCAAGAAATCAAGTTCCAATCTGTAACAAGGCCTTACTCAATGTTGGAGTTCTTGATGCACTCAGACAATTATCTGTTGAAACTCAAGATTCTACTCTCTCAGTTCCAAATAGTGGGAACATTAATTCTGAAGGTCTGCACTAGACACTTCCTCATGAAGGTTTGCTTCGTGAAAATTCGGTCGATCTCAAAGTTTCATCTTCAGATGAGAGCCACAAGAACTCTCTGTGTGGCCAGAAGATCAGGGAGAAAAATGTTTCATCTTTTGCTATAACCCACCATGGTGGTCCTTCCCATGATGATGAATTTAGCTGTGAAATTCCTCTCTGTAGTAATAATGCACATTTCCTGGAAAATTCTCTAACGGACAATGTAGTGATGAGAAAGCCCTCTTATCTTGAGGCACTTGAAAATGTGAATCCAGTCATGTCTGATGCTTTACCACTATCAGGTGAAACACTTTCTCAATCAGAAGATAGCCTGGGGTGTAGGTCATTCTCCGAACCACCCCTGGGTCATTCATCTTCTAGTTTAATCAGTGAATTATCTACCAATATTGTTGAATCCAATGAAGCAACAAAGAAGAACCAGCTCTGGTCTAATCAGGTAGAATAATCTTCATTGAATGATAAATAGGAATTACTGAATATGAGAAAAAAATTGGTAAAAGTTGAAGTGCCAGTTATGTTTTGGCCTTTGGCTGATTCTCAATATGACATTCTAGAGATGTTGACAGAATATGGAATTCATGATATTCATCTCAACATATGGAAAACTCTTTGTCAGTTGAAAAATAAAATATTATCTTATGATGAATATGAAAATCATGTCAAGATAATAGAAGGGTTACAATGCCAAATTGATTTGGAATCTCTCTTAGTTTCTCGATATCTGAAAGCTGAAAAGTAGTAGAGAGCCCTTAAGCGTTCATGCATTGGCGCACTAAGAATATTGCACCAGTTAATTGACAATGCCCCATCTTGTATTCATATCAGGGTATGGGGTGTTCATGGAGCGCTACATTTCACTGTAATCTCTAGTTAGCAAAGCCCGCCAAAAATGGTCTTGTGCAATGTTATTGCCCATGGCTGGCCACAGCCAATTGGCTTTGTTTGTAATCCAAGGCTAACTCAAGAACATGCCTCAACTAGTTCCTCTCAAAATCAAGTATACAAAGAACAATTTGTTTAATTACTCCTGCATCAAGAAAACTAGAATATTGAACAAGCCTCTCATTTGTAGAAAAAACATTATCAAGTGATAGAAGTGTCAGAAATCATCCAACGGTCTTTTGACCTAGGTGATAAAAGTGGATGTAGGTTAATGCATCCAGCTAATTTCTGGACTAAAGTCTGCAAGATCAAGAGATATTTTAAGAAGGTCTCAGATATAGCAACTCAAGAGCCACCCCAGCTTTCCAGACTGGGGACTCTTTTAACCCAACCCTCAGAATCAACAAATAGGATTCGAGGATTTGAGCAGAAATAGCAGGAACAGACCCAGTCCACAGGATTAAGGAATTTTTCAAATCCCCAATCTCTCCCTCATAGAAATTCATTCTTCTCTCGATTAGAGAAGAATCTACAAGAGGAACGAAGAGCCAAATTATCAGGATATTCCCTCCAAATTACGATTCGTCAAGAAGTTCCTGAGGGATCAAATCAGAAAAATTAAGTGTCTCAATAAGGACATGAAAGAAGACAATATCGCAGAAATGATGATAGAAGGGATGCAATGCATTATGCATCAATCAATGTCATCAATGTAGTTGTTGTTGATCCCCCAGATGAGGCTCACTTAGAGGGATCACATGAGGAAGCTCCTGATCAAGAGGTTGTATGCACAGACACAAATGAAGAAGGTGTGCATACACGAAATCAGAGGATTACCCAGAATTTAGGTAATCCTTCAAGTAACCCACTTCCCCCTCTCCGAAAGGGATCTAATAAGGGGAAAGGAAAGAATCAGGTTATATAACCTTCTTCTAGAGAAGGCCAATCTCTCTCATTAGAGAAAATATTTCCACAACAAGAGGAAGAAATAAAGGAGTTTAGGAGGTTGAATGCAGAACTACTTCAGGGTAGTCTTCCTCCTAAGCGTGCTGAAGTCAGTCAGACAAGGGAATTTGTTGCGGCTACTAAGATGGATCAAGAATATCCTCCTCTACCAGTACACCCTCACAGGTCTAATCCTACAGGTCATGTGCAACAACAATCGGTGGTGCTACCATCAGTTGCAGTACCAGCCACCACATCTGTCCAAGCTCCAGTCATTGCACCTGCTCAAGTCCAAGCTCAACCGAATGTTTCTCAAAAGTTAATAACTATTATTGAGTCATTAACAGATCGTTGGAGGCTATGGAGGGAAAGCGCGCTCAAATTCAACCAAAAAAGAGATCTTACCTTGAATGGGTTGATGCAATTCCTCCCCCATCAAATTTTTCAAGTAAAAAATTCCCAATATTTAATGGTTCGAGAAACCCAGAGCAACACTTAACACATTTTGTATCTTGTTGCGATCCTATTATGGGAACCCCTCAGCAACAAGAAGTAGTTAAGCTCAGGTGTTTTGTACAATCATTACAAGGGCATGCCTTTGTCTGGTACACAAGCTTGCAATCCCGGTTAATTACCAGATGGGAGGATCTCCGCCAATGATTCATTCTTCAATTCAGATCTTCCCAAGAAAAAAGTTTTTGATCTTACAAACTGTAAGAAAAGGGGTAATGAAAGGGTTTTAGATTTCATTGCTCACTGGAAGGGATTAATATATTTCCTGATCTTATAACTCCCTCAAGAGGAATTGTTGCCAATCTGTGTGGCAAATTTGTGTGATAAGTTGCACACACCGTTGATCTCTATGAAATACATAGGAGGGTTTCGAGACCTTACTTCAATCGCTCAATAGATTGAAGATTCTCTTATAAAGACTAAGGATAAAGCTCGTGTAATTCCATCAGCTCTAGGAAGGAGAATGGATAAAGAATAGACTGCTACAGTTATGCTTAAACAAGAACTTGTACCTTCTTCTACTTCAAGGCCTTCATCTTCTCGAAGGGCTCCACCTCCTGAGCATCAACAACAGAGGATGTTTCATCAAGATGATCAAATAGATCAAATATGGAAGTAATTTGAGGATATGAAGAGTAAAGTTTACTCTTTCCTAAATGAACAAGTTCTTGGTTACTTCATTTCGGCTCTGGAAAATAATTTGGTTCAATTTCCAAGGCCCAAGAGGCCAAACAAGGAAGGAGATGAAGATCATCCCAACTATTTCATGTTTCATCAGATGTTGGGGCATCCCATTCAGGAGTGTTTTGTCTTCAAGGACCTCCTGCAAAAAATGGTCGACTTGGGACAATTCAAACTAAAAGGTTTTTCAGCTCAGGTATCATGTGTTACTGCTACAGATCCAGAGGAAGAAGGTGAGTGTCAAGAAGTCAAGAACAAAAATTCAAAAAAATATGATGATTGGATGGTCAGAAAAACGATCAACCGAACTCATGCCATTTTTTGAACGCAATTAAAGAAGCCAATTGTGTCTTCTACAATGAATGCCATAGAAAAACCCTCTTCATCAGAGGAAAAATCTTCAAAAAGGGCGGTATAATTCCAAGAAAGAGGAACAATCATAAGAAGATGAAATCATGTCAAAGCCTATGTTGTCTTTGACTCTGGAAGATTTTATGCCATCTACTTCGAATCCATGGGCACCGTCCCGCCAAACGACATAGCCTAAATTGGCTAATCAGGCAGAGTCTTCATCATATGAAGAGTTGATATTTGGTTCTGTTAATATGATTCACTTAACAGAACTATATTCCAGTCGCAGTTTCGATTTTGATGAGCCTGAATTCCCTGTATCAAACAGAGGAATCAGAGGGAGTTCTAGAGGCTCAGGGTACAAGGGAAGATGTGGATCTTTTAGAGTACACTATTCCAATTCTACCCCGGTTAGAACTGTGTATGCAGCAAAAACTTGTGGAAGAGCCCTTCAACGTGCTCAACAAGAACAAGCATGTTCTCCTACACAAGGCAGATTCAGTCCTGGAACAGTTATTCTGGAAGATTGGTTAGAGGTTCCATATTCTTCCTCTCAACAAGTAAATAGAACTAATAAGTCTAATTTTCCAAAGCCAGGAGTATTACCAACTCCTACCCCGATACAAGATTCATAAACTTCCAAAACATCAACTTCTAAAGAACTTGTGAAACCACATGTTCATGTTGGGAAACGCAGACCTTTGGATCAAAAGTATTATGTATTGAAACACTTGGCCCATGTACCATCCAAGTTATCAATTCTGGATTCCTTGAATTTATCCAAGGATCTTCGATAGGAACTCATCGAGGCTTTGTCAAGTCCTCAGGAGTTTGAAAGTGAAATTGTTGCGGCTGAAGCCTACCATGTTGAGAATAATCCTGCAGAATGTCATCCAGTGATATCTTTCACAGATGAAGATGAAGATGATGTCGTGTATGGACATATTAGACCTTTGTACTTATCTGGAAAGGTCAATGGTGTAGACGTCTGAAGAGTCTTCATTGATAATGGTTTAGGATTCAACCTCATTCTCATTCGTACACTTCATCGATTGGGCCTCACAGAATCTGATTTATATCCTTATACTTTGATGTTACAAGGATATGATAAAAATAAATAAGAACCACTGGGCGAGATTACACTCATAACTCAGTTTGGAGATCTTGTATCCAATTCAGATTTCATGGTTGTTGATCAAGACTCAGCCTTCAACATCTTGCTTGGTAGACCCTAGCTACATCAGTATGCAGTTATCCCTCCATCATACCATCAATGTCTCAAATATTGTTTCGATGGTCAAATTGGGACAATGTATGGTGATAATTCCCTGTTCAAGACATGTGAATCTCAATACATTGAGGCAGAATTCTATCACATGAAGGGAAAGGAGAAATCCACAACAAGGGAGATTACCAAAGTTAATGCTCCATATGGTTTGGAAAAGATTCCAGTAAACCCATTTACACATGTGATTACAGATTATGTATTGCCTATCAGTAAAATTGACAGGATAGACCCAAATCAAAATACTCTTATCGAAACTTCCATAATTTCAATTACGGCAATCAAGCCAGACAACATGGGAGAAAGTGGTGATCCACCAAGAAATGATGAAAGCTCAAATGGAGATGTCTTCATTTCATCCGCTGAAATCCAGCAAGTCTACACTTCACCAATCAGGCCAAAATAAGTTATAGTAATGTCATAGGTGAATGATGATGTCGATTCTCAATTTGTCATCTCCTCTATATTACCCAAGGAAGATCCTTCATCATCAATTGGGTCGGAAATGGAAGCTTCTTCTTCAAGATGTTCAAATTTTAACATCTCTTTTGATCATGTAAATTATGCTTCTTCATCTACTATGCAAGTAGAAACAGAAGAAATAACACATGTTGAATAAGAAGAGGAAGATCTTAGGGATGCTCCTCCAGTATTTGAAGAGGGTATCTCTACCACCGTGGATGAACTCAGAGAAATAAATCTGGGTACAAAAGAAGATCCACGCCCCACTTTAATTAGTGCGGCCATGACTCTTGAAGAGAAAGAGATGTATATTTTCTTTTTAAAGAAAAATCGAGATATATTTGCTTGGAACTATACAGAGATACCAGGGCTTGATCATGATGTTGCCACTCATCGTTTGGGTTTTCCAGAAGAACATCGAGGATTCAAACGAGCCGCTAGAAGAACACACCCAACCTATGCTTCCAAAAATTGAAGCTGAAGTGGATAAGCTTATCAAAGATAACTTCTTCAGAGAAGTTCAATATCCCAAAAGGTTGGCTAATATTGTCCTAGTGAAAAATAAGAATGGACAAATTAAAGTTTTCATTGATTTCAGAGATCTTAATCGGCATTTTCCTAAGGATGATTTTCCAATGCCAATTACAGAACTCTTAATTGATGCAACAGCTAGCTATGAAGCACTTTCCTTCGTGGATGGATATTCTGGATATAATCAAATCTTAATGGCTCCAGAATATGAAGAATATATAGCTTTCAGATCCCCTTAAGGTGTGTTTTTCTATCTGTTAATTCCCTTTGGCCTGAAGAATGTAGGCGCAACATATCAGTGTGCCATGCATCGTATCTTCAAACCCCTTTTAGGGAAGTTTGTTGAATGTTATGTAGACGATTTGGTGATTAAATCAAAATAATGTTCTAATCACTTGGCTGATTTGGAAATCATATTCCACAAACTTTGGCAACATAATTTGATGATGAATCCCTTAAAATGTGCTTTTTGGGTAACCTTAGGAAAATTTCTCGACTTCGTTGTACGCCATCTTGGTATCGAGGTCAATCCTGAGAAGGCAAAGTCAATCCTTGGTATGTCACCTCCTCGAAATTTAAAGGAATTGAGAGTACTTCAATGAAACATAGCCTATATTCGGTGTTTCATTGCCAATTTAGCAGGAAAAAGTTTACCCTTCAGCAAATTGATGAAGAAGGGAGCCACTTACAAGTGTACTGAAGAATGTCAAGAATCTTTTGATATTCTCAAGAAGTATCTCTTGATTCCACTGGTGTTAATGCCACATGTTGAAGGGAGACCACTTATCCTCTATGTGACAGCTTTAGAGCGAGCATTGGGTGCCTTTCTTGCTCATAAGAACAATGCTGGGAATGAAAACAGCCTTTACTATCTTAGTCGGACTATGCTTGAAGCAGAAACCCAGTATTCAAATATTGAGAAGGGCTGCCTAGCATTAATCTTTTCAGTTCATAAGTTAAGACACTATCTGCAACATCATGAGGTCCAATTGGTATCTTGCAATAACCCGCTCAAATTCATCCTTATTCATCCAATTCTTACAGGAAGTCTGGCAAGGTGGGTAGTTATTTTGCAGAAATTTGATATTCAATATGTGTCTCAAAGGGCAATAAAGGTCCAAGCTCTGGCTGATTTCTTTACTGAACATCCTTCAGCAGAATATACATCTTCAGATATTGAACTTCCTGATGAGGATGTCTTTTCTATTCCAGGTAGTCTTCAAACATGGTAAATGTACTTTGATGGTGCTTCCAGAAGTCCAACAGGGAGAAAAATGGAAGATCCTAAGTTCAACAAAGTTGGGTTAGGAGTTGTACTCATTTCCCCAGAAAAGGCAGTGTTACCTTATTCCTTCTCATCGTTGGGAGGCGGTATAAATAATGAAGCAGAATACCAAGCTCTTATCGTAGGATAAGAGTTGGCACTTCAAGCACAAGTGAATCACTTAAAGGTGAAAGGTGATTCAGACCTGGTAATCAAACAAGTCAATGGGATTATGCAATTAGAAAAGAAGAATTAATCCCTTTGTATGATTATGTCAAAGAGTTAATGGCAGAATTTACTTCGGAACCGACATTTTCTTATGTCCCACAATCACAAAATGCCCAAGCTGATGCACTGGCTAATATAGCTACAGCTCTAGAAGATCCAAATCAGGACGAGACAACCATCAATATTTCCCACCATCGTACAATTTCACTTTATGTTCAAACCAGAACAGAGGAAATCAATTAAATTAGTCCCATTCCTGAACCATATGGTCATACTACAGGATGGATGATACCTATCAGGGAATACCTTCAAAATGGAACACTTCCACCTGATAGAGCCGAGAAAGAACAAGTCCGGAGATGTGTGGTCAATTTTACTCTTTATAACAGCCCTGATCACCTAGGAAAAATTCTCTTCAAAAGTGGTTTTGATGGAATTCTCTTCAGATGCAATGATGGCGAAGAGACAATGGCTGTCATAAAATAAATACATGCAGGAGTCTGTGGTGCCCATCAGTCTGGACACTGACTATCAGATCAAATTCGAAGGCTTGGATACTTTTGGCCTTCAATGATACAAGATTGTGTTGATTTCACAAAGAAGTGTCATTCTTTCCAAGTACATGCCAACTTCATTCATCAACCCCCAGAGTTGCTTCATATAGCTAAATACTCATGGCCATTTTCCACATGGGGAATGGATGTAGTGGGACCTTATCCTTCGGCTACATCCAAGCAGTTTCAGTACATTCTTACAGATACTGACTTCTTTTCCAAATGGGCAGAGGCAATACCCCTCAAAGAAGTTAGTTCTAAATTCATTGTTAACTTCATCAAGTCTAACATCATTACCAAATTTGTTGTCCCTCATACCATATTGACGGACAATGGCACCAATTTATATTCATCTGAGGTGATGAAGTTGTATCAAGAATACAACATTAAATCCAATCATTCCTCTCGGTATCATGTAGCAGCCAATGTCCAGATAGAAGCTTTCAACAAGACTCTTTTAAACATACTGCAAAAGATGGTGGATAAAGATAAGAAATCATGGCCTGATAAAGTCTTTCATGCTTTATGGGCTTATCGAACCACCACCCGCACTGCAATGCGGTCAACTCCATATTCATTGGTATATGGAACGGAAGCAGTCTTGCCCATTGAGGTTCAATTACCCTCGCACAGATTAGCCATTTGTGATCAGTCATCTACAGATGAACAATCTCAAAAGCGATTGGATGAATTGGAATGATTATATGAGAAAAGGTTGTGCACCTTGCACCACTTGGAAGTCTATCAAAAATGAATAGCACGGGCTTTCAAAAAAAATCATCTTCGTTCATTCATTCAGTGAGAATTGGTATTAGTTCTCAGAACTCCAATGATATCAGTAAAGAAACCTCCCAAGCTGAAACCAAAATGGGAAGGACCTTATTCAATACATAAGGTCTACTCCAATGGAGCTTATTCTTTAATATCAATGGATGGAGAACTCATCACTACTCCAACCAATGCCATATTTTTTATGATGTATTTTGTATAAACACAAAATACATCATCCACGGTCCATGCATATGACCTTAAACTATTGGCATTTCATATCATCTAGAAAGATGTTAAACTGCATCATCATCCACAGTCCATGCATATGACCTTAAACTATTTGCATCCATATCGTCCAACATGGCGTTAAACTATATTTTACCCATCGTCTTATCTATAGGATGCTAAACTATACAGCATCCTTATTGTCCAACATGACGTTAAACTGTGTCCCTATATTTGTCCTACATGACGTTAAAATGTACTGATCATTCGTCCTATGTGACGTAAAACTGGAAAAGTCTCTAATACGTCCAACTTGACGTTAAACTGTGTCCTCTTTTGTCCTTACTGCATGACATTAAACTGCAAAGTCCCCCTTTCATCCAACATGACGTTAAACTGTATTTTCCCCATCGTCCTAGCTACATGACTCTAAACTATACAGAAGTCACTTAATACATCCTACATGACGTTAAACTATATTTTTTCCCTACTACATGACACTAAATTGTGCAGCACCAATAGTCCTCACTGCAAGACTTTAAACTGCATAGTTCCTTCATATGTCCTACATGACATTAAATTGTGCATTGTTAAGGTTGTTTCTACCTCTTGTTTCTCACACTAAGTATGACTCATGTGAGCTTAGAGTAAAATTCAACCATAACACCCTCTCTCGGCCTCTAACCATGTGTAAGTCCCAACATCATTTTTTAGTTCGTTGTCCCCAAGAACAACTTTATCACTAATTCATTCTTTAATTGAACTACGTGGACTTTGATCCTTGCCTTCTAGGCTGGGTACGTAGGCAACCTCCTGAGGTTCAAGCCCAAAACCAACCTATTCACATTGATTCACCTTTTTCCTTGCTACATGATGTTAAATTGTACAACACTTTTGTCCAGTACGACAATAAACTACAACATTCATTGATACCCTCACCTGAGAGAGAATAATTATTTACATTGATATTTAATCATGTTATGTTCTAAAGACTACGTGCATACATGGAAATTCATGAACCTTTTATCTTGGGTCAAAAAATCATTGCACTAAAGTCCCCTTTCACCCTTCACTTGTACAAACCAATCTGTACATAGGGTATTTCAAGAACTATGTGCGTCCTGATTCCCATATTTATGGGATACATAGAAACGTTCGAGTGTCCCTCAAATCCAGCCCCAAGTCTTTGGGTCTAACCCCAAATTCCATTTTCAGTCCCCTGGCTGAAAATTCCCTATGAAAACACACATTGTGTATTCATTATTATAGTCTGAGCTCTATGACCCTAAACTAAGATCTTCAATACTTTTGTCCCACATGATGTTAAACTATATTTCAAGAACTACATATGGCTTGATTCCCATCCTTATGGGATATGTAGTGAAGTCCACTATCTCAATTCAGGACCCATCCACAACATGATTATGGTTAGCATTGGTTTGTGTATCTCTACATGCATTGAACAAATGCCCATTTTTTATGTGTCATACTCCTAGTCTTAAATACTTCCAGATCTTCATAACCCTTTTCTTGACTTCTGGTAAAAAAAAGTCCAATTTCTGAGAGTTCTTTTGCCTGATTATGTAGCATGTTTCCTTAGGCGGCCATGCATAAACAGTCTACATAACAGATGTTTCATCCAAAAGATTCTATTATTTGACTATGCAGCCAATGCCCTTAGGCGGACCTGCATAATTCAACCCCCTAACGGGTTTTTCAAATAATGGTAACTTCGTTCTTGGGAAGAAAACCTCTTTTGTCCTTATTGGTCTTATTAACAATATGTAAGGATCCGTAAAAAATAGACATCCTTAACATATTTTTCTCATGTTCTTTTTCATGATCTGAAAGTATTCAAGTCTATGGTTTATATTTATCTTCCCTATGTTTGGGTCAGACCTTCGTAGGAGTTAAATTCATCTAGTTCATAGATGATCTTGCTTTTAAATATCTTCTCCATTTTCAAGTACCTCTCTCCATACAACAAACTCTATGATTTGTAAAATTTGAATCTCTATAAAATTCCACTGGATTTTTAGCTGTAGAAAATTAAATTTCTGAGAGTTCTTTTGTCTGACTATGCAGCACGTGCCCTTAGGCGGCCTTGAATAAGCAGTCTACATGACAGACTTGTCAGCCAAAAGATGCTATTATTTAACTATGCAGCCAATTCTCTTAGGTGGCCCTGCATAATTCAACCCCCTAATGGGTTTGTTAAATAGTGGTAACTTCATTCCTGGGAACTACTTCTTATAATTCCTTTTTAGCCATTTTTCATATCATTCCTCAGATTCAAAATTTATTAAGTAATAGTTTACATATTTTCCTTCATACTTAAGTGTGGTAATATGTTTTCAAATAAGTTGTTAAGTAATTGAGTCAATTTTAATCCATTCGATCAAAGCTATTTTGACCTTAATCATTAGCCTTTTTTATGTTCGGCGCGCATGACTTTAAACTGCCCACAAAAGTCAAGGGAACACTGAATAAAAGTCAAGTCCTAGATCACTAAACATAAATTTTTGTATTATTTAGGTAATATTGAGAAATTATAAGATTCAAAGTTTGTATGGTTATTTATAATAATCCTAGAAAAAAACAAACTATGTTTACTAGGCCCATTATTAGGTAAAATTTAAATCATGTAGCAAAAGAAGGCATGCACAAATGATCAAAGATGAAAGTATTTTTCATTTGATACATAAGAATTAGAAGGACATCAACAGATTGGAGTCTCTTCTCTTTTCCAAGAATTACAAAAGGTTGTAAACATAAATCTTCACTTGATTTACAGCATCCCAAGCTTCATCAGCAACCACTTGAAGCTAATGCAATCGACCAACTTCATTCTTTTCAGCCTAATGGAGTGATTTCTTGGCATCTTCAATGGCTTTCATACCATTCATTTGAACTCCTTCCAATGAATTGTTAAGCTGGTCAAGTTCCCCAGTAACTGCATCTAACTCTTGCTGAAGGTGTATCTGCTGGATGACCTTCTCCTTGATCTTATGCTTTAGCTCCTTTAACTTGGCAGTATAATCAGCCTCAGCTTGGGATACTGCAGCCTCAAATTCACTGATGTTGGCTGACAACCTCACCCAGGTAAAATCTTGACGGCACTTTTTCTCCTACTCCCTCCTTAAGATGACTTGTTTTACCGCGGCATGGATCTTTTGATATCCAAAACCGCCAAGTCCCAGCATGAAAAATAGGGATGACAGTCGCGGGATCTTCGATGACATCTCTTTTAAAGGAACTTCGGATATGATCTTCTATATGTTATTCTATGCCTTGCGTCGTGAAAATTGGAGCGCCTTTTGTACTTCTGGATCTGACTTAGCATCACTATCATAGGGGGGAATATAATCCAGGATTAATGCACTTAGGAAAGTGCCATGTTTTGCTCCTCCCCCCTGACCTGTGTTTCTTCACTTTCAATTCCCGTTGGGGCAGAGGCTAAGGCTTCACCTCCAGATCTAGCCACTAAAATTAATCACCCTGCATAATCAATTGAAATCTTTGGTTTGTTTCAAAGGATAACAAAAGTTAATTGGATGTCTTGCTAATTAAGTACAGTCGCAAATATTGTTATCCCTTACCCAAAGGTAGATTAGTAACTTGAGAAGGCTCCTCCCCATCTTTCCTAGTTTCAACAGGATTTTCAGAGTAAGTTTGAGGAAGCTCTACGGGGTTCAGCTCCACCTGGGCTAATGGCTCTACAATAGTAGGGTTTTCTGTACCCCCTTCTAGAATTGGTAATTCAGTAGCTTGCTCAGATAGATTTTCACATTTCAACCGATCACGATCAGAGATTTAATAAGAAGTTATTTTTAATAGGACGAAGGATAACACTCAGGTCCATAATCTTCTAAATTACATGGTAATTTAACATAATCTAAAAAATATTCAAAAGATGTGCCAAGTTCCATCATTTCATCCAATGTAATCTCATAATCCTGGTTAATCTCACCAGTGGGAGCATTTGATATGTCTTCTTGGAGACCTTCATCCTGCAGTCTCTGACCCTGGACAGCTTCTTCAGATAAAGTGGCGGTGTCAGTTGCAATGGCTGCCAAAATCTCTAATGCAGGGGTTGAACCTAAAGTATCATAGAATGGAAGTTAGTTGATGTTTCATTCAACATATTATGAAGCATTGTTAACTTACCAGAAGAAGGATCTTCTCTTCTTGCAACAACAGTAGGAAGGATACTGGGAACAGATGTTGGCTCTTCTCCAGGAGCAGCCAAGTCAGTCTGAACTTGTGATTGTTCACCAGTACCCTCTGTGGTTCTTAGAGGAAGGTGAATCCTCTCCCTCAAAGGGGAAATTGAAGAAGCCCCTGAAATCCCAAAAATTATTATAAATATTTTCATGGATTAAGACTCATGATTATCCTAAGGACTTACCACTACTGATGAAGTGTTTAGTTGTGGACTTCCTCCTTCGATGACTTTGTCTCTTTGGCTTTTTTGGAGTGTCGGAAGTCTCCTTTACTGGTACTTGAATTGGAGAATGGAAAGCCATGTCCAACTCCTCATCCATGGATTGTTTTCCTGAAGATATCTCGCCCGACTCATGAGGAGATTCATTAGCACTAATGGCAGTACCACTAGGGATATACTGTGGTGATAGGACCTCAGCAGTTCCTTTCTTTGAAAGCTACAGGATAAAGAAAACAATTTTCTTGAGTAACAAAGCTTTAACTAGAATCAAGTTACAAATCAAATAAGGAAAGAGACTTACATCTTCAGTAGCCATGTAGTCGTGTCACTCCTCATCTCCGAAACCACCAGTCCCCTCAGTGGCACCACGATCTATCATTTCCTTCACCCTCTTGGTGACAGGAATGGAATCATCGGTGGAATATATGAGCATTTCCATCTCTCTGATGTAATCCCACACTTCATCGGGGTTATCCTTGTAACGTATATCTGTAGAAGCAAAAATTTTCCCTATTCTAGGGAGGTGTAGCCCCTCGCATAAATCCAACCAGGCAGTTTCAGTATCGCAGTATAAACTCCTCCATGTCTGGAAAGTATCTGGTCGTAGATATTCAGTATGCATACCAAAAGGCTACGAGGAAGGTCCTACAATCTTGGACTTCAGCTTCTTCCCATCTCCTGCAACTACAAATAGAGAATAAGAAAATAAGACTTGTTTCTCAATAATGTAATGCTGAATAAAGTTCCCTAATGAAGTAACTCAATAGGAGTTGATGGATTTGGTCTCTTGATTCTGACAGGGGGATTATATCTGGCATGAGGCAACTTTGCCGCATGTGGTGCCTCATCATCCCCATCCTGGGAATCTGACAAATCAACTTCAGGTGGTGTAGAAGAATCACCTTCCAGATGAAGGGCTTCTTTCTCTATGGTTCTTTTCCTTTTCCCTGCCTGATAAACCGGGTGATTCAGCACCCCTCCAGGGTATGAATCTATCCAGTTCTCGGCATACCATGTGGTCAAGTTATTTTCCGCTTATCAACTGGTAGATCAAATATTGCCCCGGTCTTCTCCCTAGATGTCAACAACCATAGTTGTTGGGCAACTATCGGATGTTTCTCTGACCTGACATGCACTGGGGGAGATACAATAGTCTACTAAAAACACTTAAATTGACGTGAAAATATATATGGAGCATAGTCCTTGCATATGATCTCTCTGTTAATCCTGGTGACCAGCACACCATCTCTGTAGGCCAGCATGTATGCCCTTAATTCCAAGTTGGTTGTTCCATCATCAACAAACCGCCCGGTTGGCAGATTTCCGTAAGGAAAGAAATTTAATTCTTTATACATGCTCAGCCTCACCTTCATGTTGTAGGAATTGAGAGCTAGTGGATCAATTCCATAGAATTCCTGAACTGATGGCTTGAAAGAATGTCCAGGAATCTGTACTCTGTTATGTATATTATACATCCTAAATTGAGTGGCGATCCATCCCCATAAAACTTGGAATGGTCCCACTATTCTTAAAGGAGACTTACCCATGAAGACATGGAGTAAACTCTTGTGAATCTTTGCTAAAATGGGGGTAGCCAACCCAACCATTTTTCCCTCAGCCAACTTGGCCGCAATAATGAAGGTCCTTGCTGACTGTAAAAAGATAAACATTGAGCCATAAGGCCAAGAAGCCCACCAGAAGAGTCTTCTTTGGAATTCTCTGATTCACTTCGTATCCCCACTTATCAAATTCTCCTGCTTCTAGGGTCAGCCAGAATGTTCCTGGAGCAACCCTCTTCTCTATTTTGGGGCAGGTGGTAGGATGAGTGGACCCCTTCTCCTTGGGACCCTTCCTCTTCGATCCCTTATCCTTGGATCCCTTCTCCTTGGATCCCTTTTCCTTGGACCCCTTCTCCTTTGGTTCCTTCTCCTGCTTCTTGGTAAGAAACATATTAATCCACTCCTTTGGATGAATGTCCTTTCTAGAATGAGTTATGGAGGTCTCTGAACTCATGATCTTGTGAAAGATTTCCAATAATTCCTGAGCCAAAGCTGGGGTCTTCTCCGAATCATTCCAAGTCACCTTGGGAGGAATGAATTCATCATACATATCACCCAAAATTGGAGCCCCTAAGATCTTGTGGACATACCACTGACTAATACCTAATTCTCCATGAGTCAAATGGAACGAATTAGTTTTTGGGCTCCAATGGCTGAGTATCTCCGCCACAAAGTCATCATTCCTATAAACATAAGTTTTCCCACCCCAGACAGCTTCATATATTGTAGCTACTTTCAAATCCTCAACAAACTCTGCGCAGTTTTGTCCCACCCAGTATTCCCACATCCAAGTTGGCTTCACACCTCCCCCAGGAAGAAAGTCCCAACTCTTCTTCCAGCCTTTGCATTGATCCATCTGAGAATTTTGGAAGATGGATAGATAACAATGTGGTTGTAGGTCAGGCTTTTGAGGTTTTAGATCTGAGGTACATGGGCTATGATGCATTATTTAAGCCTTCTCCAATGTTCCAGTATTTACAAATGCTCCTCCACTTGAGATATTTGCTGAAGAAAAATTGGTGTAATTATGAAACCAAGAAATTGGGAGATAGTTCTTTGCCTCTGGAATGGTAACTTCTCGTAGATGACTGTAGCCATACAAAGGCAGATAGATGCTTTTTGGGAAATCAAGATGATACTTCTTCAGGTACTTGGCCAAATCCGGGAGAGTGCTGGCGCAGACGGTATAGTAATCATGGCCAATAATGCTCATCATATCATCAATTCGCTTGATAGAAAGTTCATCATCCGTTCTGATTCTCTTGGGATCCATTGAATCAGCACAAAAGTTGAATAAATTAACTCTTAAATGTGTTGATTTCTCATAAAATTTGTGAACAAATTCGAAAAAAATGGCTAAGGCATTAAGGCGCACAATTATGGATTTGTCGCGCAAGTATGGATGTGTCGTGCAAGTATGGATGTGTCGCGCAAGTATGGATGTGTTGCACAAGTTTTTGGCATGCAAGTATCACCGCGCAAGTCTAAATACCTCTACAGCAACGTGACATCAAAGAAATAGTGGAAAATAGAGAAACTTGCGCAGCGAAGGTAACTTGTGCGGCAAGAGCTTGAAAATTTGAAATCCTGGTACTTTGCGCGAGAATGGCCACATATATATAGGCCAGGCCTCAACCCTGTGCGCCTAAAAGTCAGCGCGCTCTAAATCCAGCGTGATCAACACCTGCGCGACGCCATCTATGTTCTCCACACTTGCACGCCTAAGTTTCCTTGGTTTTCTTATTTCCTCAGAGTTACATCTTCTTTTCTTTTGGATCTAAACTCTAAGGGGGGACTTTTGTTGATGCTCGTTTCCATCACAGATTCTAATGAATTGAAAAGGGAAATACCTTGAAACCAAAGTGATTCATCCTTTGAAGAAACATAAAAAATTACAATGGCATGAACAAAGATTCAAATGCACTTGGGTCGTGCAAGTTCCACCAAGGTCACGCAAGTATACTTGCGCGCCGCCCAATGGTCATGTAGGTGACTTGCGCGCCCTCTTTGAAATTTGCCCAGGGTCTTTACCAGCCTATAAATACCCCCAGTGGGCCCCCCATTTCGAGGACAAAAAATTCCAGAAACTTAGATTTGAGCTCTCGGCGCCCTAGATTCTTCTCAAAGCTTCCGAACACTTATAAGGTAATTTCTCACCTATAATGGAAGATCTAAAGAGGGGGAGTAAGTCCTAAGTGTTGAAACTCATCAACACTAGCGTGCCTAAGTGGCCAGCCCTTAAGGGAAATAGCCACACTCGCGCGCCACCTTACCCCTTCAATATAACTTGTGAACCCCTCTTCTGGAATCCTCTAGGGATAATACTAAAGGCTTGATCCAAGTCTCACCCATGTATTACCATAAGGGTTAACTGTCGCGAAAGTACCCATGTGTCGCGCAAGTATACCAGCGCAACCAGGACTTGTGGCCCATGCAGGACTTGTGCGCCCCTCTCTTTTTGGGTGCCCCTCCTGCCTATTCATTTTATTTCTTCAAATACACCTCCCCTATTCAAGATTTAGCCTTCAGAACCATCTTTAAATCCATTTATGGCATGGTTCCTTTGTTGGTATCCTTGTCTGAAAGGAATTCTATGGAACATCTCTCAAAACTTAGTGATTTACATATCTTTATGTCACTAAGATTAGAGATTCCATCCATTCAACCTCATCCTTTAAAATGAGAAGACTATTCTGGGTCTCCTTTTCAGATGTAATCCCCAAGTCCCCTTAATTCTGGGCCTCCTTTTCAGGACTAATCCCCAGTAATAATTCCTCTAATTTGGGCATCCTCTTCAAGAATAAACCCCACTCATAAATTCCATTTAACTTAGGCCTCCTTCTTAGGAATAAATCCTAAGTCTCAAGTCCCCTAACCTGGGCCTCCTTTTCAGGACTAAGCCCCAGTCATAATTCTTTTAATATGGGCATCCTCCTTAGGAGTAAGCCCCAAGTTCCCAAAAATACAAATTTCCTTAACCTGGGCTTCCTTTTCAGGATTAAGCCCCAGTCATAATTCCTCTTAACCTGGGATTCCTTTTCAGGAGTAAGCCCCAGTCATAATTCCTCTTAACCTGGGCTTCCTTTTCAAGAGTAAGTCCTAGTAATAATTCCTTTTAACCTGGGATTCCTTTTCAGGAGTAAGCCCCAGTCATAACTCCTTTTAACCTGGGCTTCCTTTTTGGGAGTAATCCCTAGTCATAATTCCTTTTAACCTGGGATTCCTTTTCAGGAGTAAGCCCCAGTCATAATTTTGTTTAACCTGGGCCTCTTCTTTAAGAGTAACCCCATTCATAATTTTTCTTAACCAGTCTTAATTTACTTTTTTACTTGGGCTTCCTTCTCTGGAGTAAAACCCAATCATAAGTCCCCTCCAAATTTAGGAATCCTTTTCAGGAATAACCCCCCAAGTTAGAGTATCCAAATCCCTATAAAGCACATATACCTTTATGGACCTTATTCCTGGGTTTCTTCCCAGAATTAAATCCTAATCTTCATCTATATGGGTAGTCATACATACATAATCCCCACATAATTTTTTGGCATCTTTCGTGGCACAAATGTCTGGTTTTACCAATACCTCTTGTTTCTCACACTGAGTATGACTCACGTGAGCTTAGAGTGTAAAAGTAATTATGATATATTTCTTTGGGCCATCGAACATGCATAAACCTCATACTTCCTTACTCGAACTACGTGGGTTTTGATTCCTTTTCTAAAACAAAGGATATGTAGGTAGACCATTTGCAGGTACGATCCCAACTCTAAAATAATCTATGTCCTTCTGAATGAAAATAAACTTCAAGTGCCCCGCTGAGTGGCTTTAAAACCAGTATGGTTATCATAATGACCAAGAGATTTCTATATAATGTGCTGAAGGATACCATTGACTAAGAATCTCTAACAAATACAGATGATTCTCTATCAATGAAGAACCTAGAATACATATAAAATATTCTCTAAATTTCATTCATACTAATTATTGATTGTCAGATCTAAAGGAAAGATCATTTTCATACTTGGTAATGTAATAAGGATTCACGAACATAACTTAAATCTATAGAGTCCCAGAGTAGACAATAATTCCCCCCAAAAAGGTGTGATGATTCTGACCTCCCATCCTCTAGACCAATGAAAATTCTTAATCCTCGTTAGTTCATAACTAATGAAAACCTACCTTTGGAAAGTAGGTCCAAATGGATATGGAATCGTTGGATGTTTCCGGTTCTGTGAACCCCGTTAGAAACCGCTTGGAATTTTTGAATCTTAAATCAATAAGGTCATCCCCAATTCCATAGGAAACATGCAGTCCCTTTTCCTTTGTAGGATAAATATCCCAAACAAAATCATTTTTTGGAATTATTCCCATGAACTACTTCACCCTTCATGGAATCTTCCCTTGTGAACTACTTCACTTCATTGAATCCTCCCTCATGAACCACTTCAGACTTTGCTGAATTCTTCCTACAATGATGATCTTCTAATGAAATTTTCTCTACTTAATGATATTATTAGGGAAATTTATATAAGAAAATAGATCCTCAAAACCTACTAATCCAAATAACTTGAAACTTCTATGTGGTGAAGCAATCACCGTGTACTACTATGCGGTCCACATAACACCTTTCTCCTTTGGGGCGGCCGATGTCTTCCACAAACAAAAACCCTTTTTGGATACTTAAATCATTACCTCCAAACTAAAAATTATGAGTCTCCCATGAACTACAAACATCCCATGAAATGAGAGCCTCCCATGAACTCTTTTACCTACATGGTATGCATAGCGCGCTTCTTGGTCTGTATAGCACTACTATACAGAAATCCTTCCTTTGCTGATTTTCCTTTACTATTATTTTTACCTACTTTGTGGTATGTGATATGTTCTTTGTTGTCTGTGAACTATGAACTCCTTTACATAAAACCTTTTTCTTTTCAAAAAACAAACTCCCAATTTTGAGGCCCAAAAATTTGAAAAACACTGGGAAAATGTTCCACCTAAAAAACTTGTTTCGACAACACCAACAAAAATGATTCATAGTTATCTGGGTTTGTTAAAAAACATAATCACCCCAAAAACACTAGAAAAAAACCTCGAGGGATTTTTTCCTAACACCATAAATATAAAGGATCCTGAAAACTCTCTTGAAACCCATCTCAACTTTGATCTATACTACTCCACCTCGGATAGTATTGAGGAAAATGAATCAAAACTAACTGGAATCTCTTCCTCTATTCCTAAGTTGTATGGACCAAAAATAAAGGATGAAACTAATCTGAAACCCATTCTTATGTAACTAAAATATGCATTCCTTTTCCTTGATTAATCTTATAATTTCATTATCTCTATTTCAATTTCTAAAATAGAGGAGTCCAAACTTGTTCAGGTGTTAGAGGAGGATAGAAAGGATTTAGTTTGGACCCTTGATGACATACCAGGCATCAACCCTATCCTTTTAAAATATCAAATAAATCTAGAAGAATCATCTAAAAAATCATACAACATCAAATAAGACTCAATCCACTCATACTTGAGGTAGTTACGGAAGAGAATTCTAAGCTTATTCAAGCTGGTATTATCTACCCAATTTCTGATAGTGAATGGGTTAGTCTGATTCAAGTGGTACCTAAAAAGGGTGGAATAAATATTGCCACACATGAACATGGTAAGGTGGTCACAACTTGAGATAAAATGGTGTGTGTGCATCGATTATCATAATTTTAATGTTGAAACATGAAAATATCACTACCCTCTTCCTTTACTTGATCAAATTCTAGAAATATTAGCTATAAAGTCACATTATTCCCTTCTTGATGGATACATCAGCTACTTCCAAATCCCAATTTTACCTCACAACCAAGAAAATACTACAATCACTTTTCCCTTTGGAACATATTCATATAGTATAATTCCTTTTGGCCTTTCAAATGATTCTGAAAACTCCATACGTGTATGATGAGTATCTTTTCTAAATTTATTGAGCATTTCATTGAGGTCTTTATGGATTAATTTACTATTTATGGTGAGTCATTTGAAACCTACTTGTAATCACTCTCTATGGTCCTACAAAAGTGTGTCCAACTTAACCTTGTTCTAAATTTTGAAAAAAAAATAACGTCATAGTTACTAATGGGATCATTCTAGAGAACATAATTTCACAAGAGGTTATTCAAGTTGATCTTGATAAAATTGAGGTGAATCAATCACTTCCTAAACCCACATAAGTTTTAGAAATTTGTTCATTCCTTGGCCATGATGGTTTCTATTAGTGGTTAATCCAAGGAATTAGTAGGATTTCCCTCCTACTCGCTCATCTAATCTAGAATGATGTTACATTCCATTTCAATGAGTATTTCAAGAGAACCTTTGTTGAACACAAAGTTGTTCTTAAATATTCCCCGATAATCTATCCCCTAGATTGGTTATTACCCTTTGAATTGATGTGTGATTCTTCTGATAAGACCATTGGGGTCATTCTTGGTCAAATAAGAGAAAAAATTCCTCATGTTATCTATTATGCCTCAAAAAAAATTGATGAAACTCAATCCCATTACACTATCACAAAAAAAATAGCTTTTAGATGTGGTTTTTTCCTTGGATAAATTTTGACCTTATCTCTTAGGTTCCAAAATCATCATTTTTATAGACCATTAAGATTTAATTTTCTTACTCAAGAAAATTTATTCTAAACCAAGGATAATAAGATGGATCCTAATTCTCCAAGATTTTTATCTTCAGATCAAATAAAGACCAAGAAAAGAAAACCCTATGGCTGATCACCTAATTAGAATTTCTAATTCTTATCATTCTAAAATAATTGATCCTGAATTTCCCTTTTAATTCCTCTCATATATCACTCCAATGTTATCATGGTATTTACCAACTATAAATTACTTTCTTGATAGTATTTTTACAAAAAAAATCAAAAGAAAAAAAATGAAGTTGAAAATTGATTCAAAATATTATGCTTTTGAAGATAATAAACTTTCAAAAATTTGGGATGACATGGTAATTATGATATGTATTGATGAAAATTCCACCATCTTATAATTATTCCACTAAATACCTAGAGTTGGCCACTTTGGATGATAAAATACCACCCGAGATTTCCTTTACTCGTGATTCTTTTGGACTTCACTCTCTAAGGATTCACATGAGTTCCTTCAATCATGTACCGCTTGAAAAATATTTGGTACAATTTCCAAAATAAATGAAATTCCCTAAAATACATTAATCTTCTATGAGATCCTTGATGTTTGGGGAATCGATTTCAAGGGACCATTCCCTCCTTCCAATGGATTCTCTTACATTATTCTTAAAGTTGACTATGTTTCTAGGTGGGTTGAGGCCAAACCCACTAGAAATGATGATTCACATAATATTTGTGATTTCCTAAAAACCCACAGCATATATCAATTTAGAAAACCATGTGCTTAGTAAGCGACTTAGGAACCCATTTCTATAATCATACCATGGAATCTATTTTGAAAAAGAATGTGGTTGTACATAAAATATCAATTGTATATCACCCCAAACAAATGGAATGATTGAACTTTCTAATAGAGAAGTGAAAATAGTTCTTGATATAATTATTAATCCCATAAGAAGATACTAGCCTAAAATACTTAGAGAATCACTTTGGGATTATCTAAATTCCTATAAAATACCCATTAGGATATCTCCTTTTAGGGTAGTTTTTGGTAAAGTGTGTCATTTAGCTGCTAAAATCCAACATAAGTCATTTTGATCAATATAAACTTATAATTTTAATTGTGATAAATATGGGGAATTGAGATTTTTGTAGTTGAATGAACTAGAGGAGCTTCAAATTGATTATTACAATAATTTCAATATATACAAAAAAAAGATAAGGTACTCCATGAAAAACACATCCTATGAAAGGTATTCCATGAATGTGAAAACATAATTCTCTCCAATTATAGATTTCGGCTTCACCTAGGTAAGATTAATTCTCATTAGAAAGTTACTTTTATTGTTACTAATGTTTACCCATTTGGTGTAGTGAAAGTCCAAGACCCATCTTCCAAATGGACATTAATAGTTAATGGGGATCTATTAAAGAATCACCATGATAAGACACACACCCCAGGAACCACATCAACTTCCATCAGATCCAAAACTACTGTAGTAGACCCACCACTATATGGAGATGGTGACACACCAAATTCAAACTAGGGAGAACATCTTTCCCTTTAACTCCCTCTCCCTCTCTTCTTCCTCCTCCTCTCTCTCTCTCTCTCTCTTTCTCTCTTTATTCTTCTTCCTCTCTCATTATCATCTTTTTCACAACTTTATTATTCAAACCCTTTTTCATCTTTCTCTTTTATGTGGGTGTGTCTTTTAATAAAAAAAAATCAAGAAACTAAAAAAATATAAAAGATCAAAAAGATACAAAACTAATCAACATTAAATTTTGAATTTTTTCCAACCATTTTGGGGATTAAAAAGACTTGTTTTCATCTAAAACATTTTTTATTTTTATCATAAATTTTGGTAAATAATTTCTTTTTAAGAACAATAAATTTTGAATGACCAAATTTTTATTTGGAAAATGATTCTTCCATAACCATGGGGAACAATTTTATCTTTCATGATAAGGTTTCCTATGAACATCATTTCATATTGTGCTTTTTCACCTCCAATTTTGAGTCTTGAGTTTGTGGACCTTCGAGCTAAATTTTCTACTTTAGCATACATTAATATGATAGAGGTATTTTCTAAACCACATGATAATACAAATATCTAAATAGCCTCCCATTACCCTTACATTGGCATCAATTTGAAAGACCCTTCAATCCTATGAAAACCTTTCTCTTTATAGCCATATTATAAGACCAAAACCTTATCCCACCCAACATATACATGGATTTACATTGCCTAATTTATTGAAATTTAAGTGTGGGGGAATAGATTTCATTTTGGGTTCTATTTCCATGATTTTAAATGTGTTATCATATTATTAAGGGAAGGCATACATTTAAGTGTGGGGGGTCTTATCATTCAATTTTTTTGGGAATAGATTAATATATATGTCATTTTGTACAAATATTATTGAAAAGTGTTCAAAAAATAAAAAAATGAAAAAAAATGAATGGGTTGTGTCTTGGATAGGTCAAAAATCATTCATCATCATCCTTTGATCTTATTATAAATATTAAAATTAGTGTCATTAGGAGATAAAACATGGGTTTGTAGATGAGTGTGATATTTGTTCCAAGTTCAACTTCTAAAAAAGAGAAAAAAGGAAAAAAAACATAGAAAACTTACACCATCTTTTCTTATTATATTAGGAGAAGTTGTGTGTTTTTTACATATTTCATCTTTTTCATTCTCTTATAGTGTTTTTTTTCTATTTTATGTATTCCTTCACACATTAATTCCCTTATAATTATGTTTTTCCATAACCTTACATGTTTTATTTCTAAAATTGAGCATTTTTTTCATGTTGGTGTTTTACCCCTCTTCTCTAATATTTTGGTAATTATATTTCTACCATCCCATATCCACTAAAAACCCCTAAAAAGACCTCTTGATTCTTGTGCACTTTAGAATAGGGAATGGAAGCTGATATCTCTTTCAAACTCTAAGTTTTTTACTTTTGGTTGGTGAATGAGTGAACCTCCATAAATAAACTTTTATTATCTTGGGAGGAGTGAGTTATGAGTTCTTTCATTTTCCATTTCTAATTTTATGCATGAAAAATGAATTTTTTTTAGAACATTCTTGTTGTGACAATTTTTTGTGGAATTAATTATGGAGGAGTGAACTAGTCTTGACCCCCTGTTTAGAGAAAACAAAACTTTAATATTTTTTGGTTAGCAAAAATGATTATATTATGTTTTTATATTTGATATACATGAGGACATGAACAAGAATAAGTGTTGTGGAGTTGATGTTATTCATTTATTAATAATATTTTATCTACTAATTTTAATTATTTTCAATGAAAAGATCATAATTAGAGTGAAATACCCTTGTTTTAATATTAAATATAATTTTTGAGCATTATTTGAATTTATCTATATTCAAGTTAGTTTACTATTTTAATTATAACTATAACCCAAATTATCCAAATTATGTGATTCTTATTTTTTTGGGTTTAAAATTCAATTTACTACAAATCATTCAAATGGATATTTGGATATTTTTTCTGTCTAAAGGGTCATATTGACTGCATAAGAAGTCCCAAAGAATCTATCAATGAAACTTCACCAGTTGTGATGTTATATTTTATAGGATCAATAAAAAATTCCAAATTATTTTTTCTCCACAATAATTATAGGGAAATTATATTACAACATGGATAAAAATTTCAAGTCCCAACTCAACCAATAAGGGTCCCAATTGATGCATGAAATTCCAGGCCACAATTCTGTCTATGATTCAAAAAAATCCAACAATTATTATCTTTCCTCTCAATCCATTCATATAATTGAAATTAAATTTTGCGAGTATAAATAAAATATATAGGTTCACATATTTTTATATGAAATGGTTCATATTTCAGGGAATATTCTTGGCCTAAAACCCATTCATGTTATGTCCTTGGAAAAAGTCTAGATAAAAATGGAAAACAGCACATGGTTTAGAAAAATAGCCATAACTTTGGTTAGAAAAGTCAAATGTTAGATAAATTTAGAGAGTTAAATTCCTACATATATATATACAACTTTTAAGAATAATATTTCTCTATATTTCACTTTATAAATGTAAAAATGTTCAATCCAACTTGGAGGGAAGTTTTGGAATGAAAAAAGTCCACCACCTTTGACTATAAATTCATCCCCCTATTCTCCTTGAAAGGGGTTGTCACTTCATCACTTAATTAGGGTATTTTTACTGAACGTAGCCTTTAAAAGGGACTAGTAATACTTTCATTAATATTTTTTAAACAAGATATACATATCCACTACTTTTATTTCTTTTTATTTTTCCCTTGTTTCCATTTTTTCATCATGTAAGTTTGTTTTCATTTTAATTGAATATTAATGAATGTTTCTTCATCATCATATCTATTTCTCATCCAAATTTTTTTGTGAAATAATAATGGTCTTAAAATATTTTAAATAAATTTAAAACCCATTTTCTATTTTTCTTTCTCATTCAATCAAAATACTACTTTTACTCCCTTCACCATTCGTGTGTGTGTTCGTTGCACAACTATTTTCTTATCCAATTATTTATCATATATTTTTAAGTCATAACCCTAAACATAATAAACCAGATTTTTAACCACTAAAATAGATGAGTAAATCTCTAATTTGGGTGAGTCATAATTTGTGTATGTTAACTGATTGAGTGCTTTCATTCATTTAACATTATTTGAATTAATATTGTGTATGTCAAGCAAAAAAAATTATGGATTAATGAGATGTTTTTTTGTCATGTAAATTCAAATAATTATTGGAACCAAAAATACAAATTGGTTCAGGAAATATTAAACCTTCCATCAATGATATTTGATAATGATTATAACCCTATTTGAGTCTTGTATTGAAGCCAAAACAATTGGGAGTTTCGATCAAAATCACCTTGTGAAGTGGATGTTAATTTAATGAAAAGATCTGAAAATCTCAAAGATTTCACAAGATTAAATCCTTAATTATGAAATCAACCTGATAATTATTAAATTTTTAAATTATATCTTCAATAAAACCCCCCATTAAAAATAAAAAACAAAAAAAATCGACTATAAAAAAGTACCATCATCGAGGATTCAACCCGAGTGTCTCTATACACATTAACAAATCACCGGACCATTGAACAGTCAATAGGTGAAAATCAGTCTTGATTAATCCTCCAATTATATCTTGAGTTCTTAAAGTTTAGTAGGATTCATCCTATAGGAGGAAACATATACTGATGTTTCTCCTGAAACAGGTTTAATGGTGAGTGTTACCTCTCTCTCAAGTGGTAGCTTAGAAAAATCATCAATAAAAACATCTCTAAAACAGTCTACCAATAAAGGAAAATCATCCAAACATACTCACTAATCATAAAGTATGATGCTCCACACAATCCATGATGCTCAGGACTAGCTTGAGTTTCTTAGACATCCCACTCTCCCTTGTGTACATAGCTACCACTCTCATGTGATAAGAAAGACATCCTATGGTGATAAAAATAGATATAGTCCCAATAAGGTGCTAACCAGTCCATCCTAATAATTGTGTTAAATCCCATCATCTTAAATACAAAAATTATCTACAATAATGGTTAGTCACCTATCTTGATAGGATACTTATTACATTGGTAATCACTCTCTGATCGGACTCCCAACAGAGTTTCAAGCATCATCATCCCACAGAATTACTCAATCTTGAGACTAAGACTACCCATTAAATCCATAGATGTGAATGAATGTAAAGTTATTATTTCAAAAAATAAGATACTAGAGTCAATGATACTAGGATATTACCTCATACTGTAGACGGTCTGGCACTCTTCTCCTCAGGTGCGGGTTGTATAGTATGTAATTGGCGAGATCCACAACCCTGAGCTACAACCTAAACCCCCAAATCTAGTCTACTCTACTAGAACTGCATATAATAAGTCTCAATTCCTCTCCCTCATCCACCTCCTCATCATGTACATCTAGTGTTACTAAAGTTACCAACATGATGTGGAACTGTATATACCACTCCAATTCTCTGAGATGGTGAAAATACTCTCTCACTGGTCATAAGGGGAAAGGTCCCAAAAAATCTTTAGAGATGTCCCATTTTGACGTAGGCTCTACTCTCTACTTGGTCTATATTATATCAGGTCTTCATATGTCTCTTCCTTCTACACTGATAGTATACCACATTTGTAGGATCCCTTATTTTTTCAGGTATGAATCTCTTTGATTTTTTCATTAAACTTAGTTCAGTTTAGTTTTTCCTCATATTTTAACCTTGGTGGTTCTGTTTTCATAATGGATGACCATTTTTCTAAATAAACATAGTCTTAGGTAGAAAGGAAACTTGATAAAACCAGAGAGGATCTATGTGGAGAACCTTTGTTGGTGAAAATAAATTAAATTCCAGATATGTATGGTTGTTTGAATTAATTTTGTCTGGGTATGAATGAGTTAAGTGTTACCATGGTTTCTTGGTAAGTTGAGAATATTTAATGTGGTTAAAGTTGTTTTATAAGAAAAATTTGCTGAAAATACATCTAGATAACATTTACACGTCTTTTAAATAGCTTACATGTTTTGTAATGTTTGGGAGATTTTAATATTCATACAAGGAAATGGGTTTTTTGGTGTATCCTATTAAAAATAATTACATTATGTGTAACTATATAACAAGTCATGTAATTCCCCATCCAGAAGTTTTAAAGTATTTAATGTGTTTGTTTTTTATTACATTTAACATGTAGTTTCCTCCTCTCAACCACAGGTCGCCTTCTAGGTTATTTTGGAGTGAAACCTTCCTTACAGACATCCCGCTTGTGTGATTAATCCCTAGTAATTGTTTTTGGTCTAATTTTACCTTCTCTCCATTATTTATACAAACGTTGTGGTGTAATCTCTTGACTGTGTGCATTATTGGTTTTTATCTTGATCAATTTTGATCTAGGGTTCTTCTTTCAATAATTGTCACATTCTTCCTCATGGGTTTTTTCCATTGGAAGTGTTTTTTGATCATAAGTTAAAGGTAGGGGTCTAAACCTAAACCCTATAGTTTGATAATTCTCAAGTATATGCAATATTAAATTTGTTCCAACATATGTGTGCCTCAATTATTTAAATAATGAATTTAATTATTCATTGGAGTCCCTTTGGATCCAATTGGTTTTTGACTTGGATTATGGATACTATTCGGTTGATTGAATCATTTTTATTAAATGATTTTTTAATGTATTAAAGTGTTTTTATCATGACAGGGATTGTGGTTGATTTCTTGATATAGACTCACCTTGACATCAAATTTTTATTGAGATAGCTGTCATGTTTTTAGTTATGATCAATTGATATATGAAATGTGTAATTTAAAGATAAATGGTAATTATTATACCTAACCATTGGTCTATATAATTTGATATTGTGATATCTTTATTTTTATAACTTAGGTTGTGATTAAATACTGAAATGATTATATAGTGGTCTATGTTCAGTGACACGTGTTGAAATGATTATATAGAGGGATATTCCAAGTTAACATGTTGAAATACTTATATAGTGGTTTATGCCTAATTGACATGCTGAAATGCTTATAGAGTGGGCTAGGCCCAATGACACAAGCTTAGATACATATATAGAGGCTATTCCTAGTTGAAATAATAAAATTCTTATATAGTGTGTTAGGATCATTGAGACATAATGAAATTATTATATATAGGGATATGCCCAGTTGACATGCTAAAATGCTTATAAATCATTCTAGGCCCAGTGACACATGCTAAAATTATTATATAGTGGGCTAGGCCCTAATTGATTACCAAAATTCTTATATAGTGGGTTTTGACCCAGATTGGTGAAATTTATACCTTGGTTATAAGGTTAATGTTGGCATGGTTCTGATACATGCTCAGAGACATTCTGGCATGGCACTGAGATAGGTTATGTTTTTCCTTAGTTGCAAGGTTATGGATGGAATGGTTATGATACATGCTTAGAGACATTTTGAAATAGTGATAAAGCAGGTTAATGTGGTATTAATTTAATTAAATAATTAATTAATACACTTCTTTATTGTATTATTTAATACACTTATTATCATACTGGTTATACTTAGACATGGTGGTGTTGACCTACTGAGTTATACTCACACCCAATTTGGGTCGTTATTTGGCACTTGAGAAGATTACATGGATGCAGGTTTGGGCAAGGGAAAAGGACCTTACTATTGATTGGTTTCCTATTGTATGGGATATATTTTTGATATGGGACTAATATGGGGTTCGGGACTAAGGAGTTTTGAGTCTTTTATAGAGTCCAGTATTCTTTTATTTTTTATTACTTCTAACATGAAATTTAGTTACATTACAACACATCATTAAATTACTCCTTTATTATTTATTGGATTATTCAATTGGATTATTAATTTGTTTCCATTGAATTATTATTGTTTCCATTATTTCCATACTCTGATATTTATATTATTATTAATCTTATTGGTTTTTTCCATTGTATTGAAAATATATAACCAAGGGGTATAGTATCCCTACTATACATATCACACCCCTACTACTAGTCGGAAGCCTCAATAATATAGGGAGGAACGCTTGAGGTATCGTAACCAACCCTTTAAATCCACATGAGAGAGTGTCGGATCAGGGGACGTTACAAATTGGTATTATAGGTATAGGTTTATTTTTTATTTATTTACAATTTGGGAAAGGTATAAAGGAGACTAGGGTGTGTCGGGACATGGTAATGAGCTTGTACATGGGAGTAACTAACCCATGTGTGGGTAAATCTGAATTCTTAGGGGTGGATTGTTGTTTATTCTGTGGATGTATTTCTGCAGTAATTTTGGGATTTGAAGGAAGGATATAGTACGCAAGAAAAGGGACGGGTTATTATTATTATTTTTGCATGATGGACTTTATGGGAGATGCAGAATGTTGTTTGACATCAAGGATATCGGTCGAATCTTCATTACATCTGGAGTAAATTTCTGGATATGCTCTCTTATTTTGTTAGGCACTGTAATCATGTGGACATCTCCTTTCTTCTACATTCTTTTGTGTTGACCAATACTACTTTCTATAATGATTCTTCTAGGGAGCGGCCTACTAGTGCTTGGTTGAGATGGAGGCCTCTTGTTTATGGTCTTAAATTAAATTTGGACGGTTCTTATTTGCAAGGGACCATGCATGGAGGTGGAGTTGTTTGTGGTGGTATAAGTTCAGTTATTTTTTCCTTTTCTTCTTTCTATGGGTAGGGTTATTCGGTGGTGGTGGAGGATATGGCTATGCTTCAAGGTCTCAATTTATGAAATGATAAAGATATACAATTGTCGTTCATTGAATATGATACTTCAATTCTTGTTAATGCTTTGAAATTTAAAATAGACTACCCTTGGAATATCATTTATCTCTTGCATTCTTGTAGGGATCTTATCCTTCCTCATATATAAATTCTACATATGTGGCATGAGGAAAACATGTTGGAAGATCTTATTCCATCAAAATAGAACCAAGATAATAGGTTGAGATTGTTTTCTACTACTAGTTCTCTTCTTATTGGTAGTTTTATGATTGTTCTAGGGGATTCCATTGGAATTCATCACTATCGTCCCCTGTGAACTTTCTTTTTTTGTGTGGTGTTTTTATTTTAATTAATAAAAAAGGTTATAATTTCCAGTCATTATTGACATGCATTGTTCATGATAGGGAAATAATTATTTTTTCATGTGATATATACTTTCCTATTAAACTATGATATGAGATATCTATTATACCTAATAAATAAAATAAATGAACTATTATACCATGATAAAATAGTTTTAATCCCTGTTTTGATAGACCAGGAGTCAATGGTTCTATGTTGTTGTCACCAGTTGATGTTGACTTTGTTATAGATAGTGTTCTAAGGAGTGTGTTTTTCTTATAGAGAAAATGACTCCTTTTCATCTTCAAGTTGAGTGTTAGGAGAGTGGTAATCTGAATGCTCCTCACACAGTCGAACTGAAGCTTCATGTAGTTCTTAAGGATCATATAGATTTTCAGTTTTGTGACAGCTTCCTAAGGGTCATGAAATCTATGGAAAGGGAGACTATTTTCATCGTGCCTTTGATTTCTGAGCTAACAAGAGAGTTTCAATTATAGAATCTACCTATGTTTACTGGGAAGGGAGGCCCCCATGAAGCTATGTTCTAGATTGTGTTAGTCCAAACAGTATTTATGCATCTGGAGACACCCATAGATAGGAGGGTGAAACTTTCTATGTATATTCTTCGTGGATCATCCAAGCATTGGTGGTAAATTCTAGAGTAGGTAGGAAAGTAGGAGGAATTATTTTTTGAACGACATTGAGATGAATTTTTTGAGCCATTTATATATTGAGATGTTGAGAGATTATAAGTATCATGAGTTCATGAACCTAACATAGGAGGTCATTTCATTGTTGGACTATGCTGGAGGTCTCACTGACCTGCAGTGATTGGCTCCATCTTTGGTAGCTAATGAGATCTCCAGAGCAAGACATTTTTTAGGATGGTCTTCACTATGAGACCATTTCATAGGTGAATGTGTCCTATCTGAGAATTTTTTCAAACATGATGAATTAGGTACTCATCATGTAAGGTAATCTAAGATAGTCCTATATAAGTGTCTAGGTGATCTCTTTGTTGATCGCCTCAAATTAGTTTTTTATTTTTAACTATAATTTCTGCAGTATAACAGCAACCCTAGGTCGTCTCTCGATGGATCCTTTTATCATTAATTTAAAAAGAAGGGTCTAAATTTGAGAATAAAAGGGTAATTTTGTTTAATAAAACTTAGATATTTTTTATTTAAAAATATAAATTGAAACTATACTACTAAGTTAGACAAACAAGATGGAGAAATCATGATCAACCGGGTTAAGTGTCCCTTGATGCTTAATACGTCATTGCTTTCAATGGAATGGGAAGGATCATTGATTCCTTGATTTATACACACTAATACCAGTATGGTATGTGAGTTCTTAATAGCTTAACATCTAGGATTTGATCTATCAACAATATTGATTATCAATTACCGCTCAAAATCAACAAAATTGAATTGATGTAAAAAATGGAAATTAATCAAGGAATCACATAAACAATGTGATGATATGGCTAGATTTGTGTCAATGATAAAATATTCCTCAATATAAGAACATGAATATTCATGGGTTTAATTTCCTAGAATTTCTCAAATAACATAATCCATTTTCACACTTATGAAAGGGAAGGGATGAGAAAAGAGGAAACCACACTCAAATCATCACAAGATCCAGGTTATGCACGGAAGAATGAGGATTAATGTTCCTTTAATTTGTATTTGATCATACCATAATAAACCCAAATTAATAAGGTATAAATGAAGAAAAATTTACAATAAACTTATAAATTCAATTACCTTATGAATATTACAAGTGTGGAGCTTGGGATTTAAACAAAGGACACCCCCCCCCAAATTGATCACTAAGAGGTTTATAAATACATGAGGGATAAGAGAACTAAAATGTGTGAAGAGAGCTCCCAAGTTCGAATCACCCTTAACCCTGGTCATAAAACATTATAGAATTATGTTTAGGATGATTTTATGGATAAATACATCGCACTTTCCACAAAAGAAGTCAAGTGCCTGAGGTACTAGGTGACTATTCATGGAATACTTCTTTATCGTTATTTATCTGGATGGTTGACTAGCCAAAACTTGTGAAAATGACTTAAAATTCAGTTTAGTTGTGGGACTTCTAGTTGGATGTACAATGGAGGTAGAGTCATCCCAATTGAAGTTACAAAGCCTGAGTTATGGCCCAAATATATAAGGGTGGTCCAATCTGGCCCACCCAGAATTTATTCACAATGTGGACCTATTTTGGCCCTCAAATGGATTAATTTGGCTTCATGTTCTTCTTGAGAAATGTATTCCACACGTTTTTTCACATGTAAACCAATTTTCAGCTCAGATAGATGGACTTATTATCCACATTTCATATTTATGTTCACATGCATGCCTGGTCTCTCGTGCAGTTTGGTTCATTCTTCTTGTATTCCATCACGGGCTCTTGAAATCACCTCCTCCTACAATGTAAACACTAAAACAAGTAAAATTGTACTATTAATTAGTGATAAAAATTAATTCATTGAATCAAACATGAAGTGAAATATATTATTATATTTTTAATATTCATTATAAAATTAGTTTAAAACAATGGTGTAAGGGTGGAAATGAATAGTGAATTGTTATGCGATCACAAGGCTATTTCTGGTGGGAAAACTATGAACACTTATTCTAGTGGAAAGAAGTGTTGCTATGATATATTTTTTCTGGTAAATAATAGTCAGATTATTTAGGGAAGTGGGAAACCATCTCAATACTGTGTTCCATTATAGTACTATCAGTGTGGAAAGATGGGCCATAAAGGACCTCAATGTCTATAACCCACTATGGAGTGTCATGATTGTGGAAGATTGGTCCACCTAAATAGGGTTTTTAGGAGAATAAAATATAATATAGGTGTTAGGGAATGAGATAAGTACTAGAGTCTAGGAATAACTTAGCTACACCTTAGTATACATGTAGTTGGAGTTCCATGGGATATTCTGGTCAAGGCAGGGGATATGGTACACTAGTGTAGCAACAGAAGTACCAGGAAGAGGGTATATCTTAGGGGAGTCATTCTAGTTCCCAAGGAAGAGGGTATAATCAACATCAAATTATAAAGACTACTTTGGATACTTGGATATAGGATCGTCTACCGTCAGAGGTATGATTCTTATATCATCTACCCTTTCTTGTGTTTTGTTTGATACAATATCAAAACATTTCTTTTTATCTACTCTTTTTGTAAATGGTTTGTTCTTGGATGTGGAAATCTTGTATTTTTTTCAACCATTGACACACCATTGTGAGTGTGGTCAGAGAATATCAAACATTACAAGGTGTGTTTTCTAGAGATTAGTGGTTACCATTTCCTTGGGGAATTGTTCATGCTGGAAATGACAGTATTCAATTTGATTCTTGGTATGGATTGGTTAGTTATATACCAAGATCGTATCAGATGTTACCTGAGAAGCTTTAGCTTTTTATATTTATAAGGAGGTATCTATTCTCACCAAGGTGAGTGGGATGTTCAGGCTGTCAATGCATATTTAGTCTTTCTCCAGATGATAGTGGGATGTAATAGGATTCTTTTCCTCCAATGGTAGCATATTTTCAGAATTTTATCTAGAGGAATTATATGTCTTACCACCTAAGAAAGGGATCGAGTTCATAATCAAATCGGTGTTAGGAGAAAATTCAGTTTCTATCCCACATTACAAAATAGCACCAGCAGAGCTTCATGAGTTGAAAGTATTATTGGATTTTATGGAAGCTAAATGTTTCATGTGTCCAAGTACATCTCCTTGGGGTTATATAATTCTATTTACTAATAAGAATGATGGGAATTTTTTCTTGTGTATGTATTATCAAAGTTTGAACCAGATGACAGTCAAGAACTGGTATCCTCTTTCATGCATCAATGATCTCTTTAATAAACTGAGAGGTGATAAGATCTTTTCTAAAATTGATTTGAGATAGGGATACCAAAAATAGAAGGTGAGAACATTATAAATACCTCAGACTACCTTTAGGAGAATCTATGGTTTGTATAAGTTCGTAGTTATTTCATTTGGATTGACCAATGCACCTATGGTATACGTGGCCTTGCTGAATCAGATCGTTCATTATTTTTTGGATTGTTTTGTGGTGGTTTTGTCAATGACATATTAGTGTAATCCTAGTCATCATGCTAAACATCTCAACATCATTCTTAGTACATTGAGATAGAATAAACATTATTCCAATATAACCAAATATAGTTTCTATATTAATAAATTTCACTTCTTGGTCCATGTATTTTCAGAGTAAAGAGTGTCAGTGGACCTAGATAAAGTTGAAGCCATTATATATTAGAAGAATCCCAAGAATTTCATGGATATTTGGACTTTTCTAGGTTTAGGAGGTTATTATTTGTGATTTATCTATGACTTCTCCCATTTGAAAGAATCGATGTCAAGGCTATCCAAGAAAGGGGTGAAGTTTTCTTGGTCATATGATTATGATATATCTTTTTAGGAGATGAAAGGTAGGAAAACCTTATCACCTATCCTCACTTTAATTGTGTCGATTAAAGAAAATATTGTGTACTATGATGGATCCAGAGTTGTACTCAGAGTAGTTCTGATGTAGTAGGATTGAGTGGTTACTTATGGCTCCAGATAGTTGAGATCACATGAGAGGAATTACCCTACTCATGATTTGTAGTTATTATCTGTGGTGAATTCATTGATATGATAGAGACATTATCTCATGGGAGAGAGCATTGTGGTATACATGGACCATAAATCCTAAGGTATATCTTTTCTCGGTAGGATCTAAAACTTCAATGGAGGATTTGGGTCAAGTATCTACAGTCTTTTCACTTTGATTTGGATTATATACTAGGAAAAGGAAACTTCACTGCTAATGCTTTGAGCTAAAAGTTGTAGGAATAGGTAGTATGGGAGTGTTACAACGAGTGGTGGGTGATGACCCTCTTTTAAAACCTTCATCAAGATGTTCAAGAGTCTCAGGGATGAGTATATCTGACTTCATCATCTTTTATACTTGTGATTATTGACTAGATTAATACCAAGTAGTATCTAGTCCATAGGTGTTATTTATGTGAGACATCTTATATGTTGGGGAGACACCATTTGGATGGTCTCTTGGAAGTGGAAATTCTATTCTTTTCCATCACCGAGTATGGGTACCTATTGGATTTCATGAGAATATGTTGAAATAGTTTCATGCTTCTAGATGGGTGGTACATCTTGGTTTGATAAATTTATATTGGATCTTCATAGAGAGTACTGGTTGTTAGGAATTAAGAAGAAGGTAGCAGGATTTGTGGTGAGATGTTTCACTTGTCGACAAGTGAAATTTGAGAATGAGAGTCCAATTGGGATTTTGTATCCTTTTCCCATACATGAGTGGAAATGGTATGATGTCACCATATATTTTGCAATAGGACTGCCCAGGATAACCCTTAAGAATGATATGGTATGGGTGATTGTTGATCGACTGAAAAAGGTAACCTAATTTTTTCCTATCAGGGAGACCTTCATAGTTGATGATCTATCTAGACTCTATGTATGCAATTTTGTTTGATTGTATGGTATTTTGTGGAGTATCAATTTAGATATATATCCTTGTTTCACATCATGTTTCTAGAAGGGTCTTCATAAGGCTCTAGGATCACAGGTTCTTTTGAGTACCGCCTATCATCCTCAGACTAGTGGTTAATATAAGAGGACTATTTAGGTACTGGAGGATATGTTATGAGCTTGTATTCAAGATTTAGTGGTTCATAGGAGAATCATATGGAACTAGTGGATTTTTCATATAATAATAGCTTTTGGGCATCTATCTAGATGGAACCTTTTGAGGGTTTGTATGGTAGGTCGTTTTGTTCACCTCTTTGTTGGTTGGAGGAAGGTGAATCAGTCCTTGATGGGCCTAGTATTATTTAAGAGACATCTATGAAAGTTCAATTGATTATATAATGGTTGGTGACTACAGAGAGTAGAAAAAAAATCATATGTTAACCATCAGAGACAACCTTTGGAGTTTGAGGTTGTTTATCTTGTTTTCTTTTGAGTGTAACCTAGATTGGGAAAATGACGCATCGGAAAATAGGGAAAGCTAGTGCCTAAGTTTTTTGGGCCATTTGAGATATCAAGCTTAGTGATGATGCATCCTTTAATGATAATCCAATACAAATTGCAGAACTTATTGATAAGTATATCCAAGGTAGGACTATACCGTTGGTTTGAGTGAAGTGGCAGTATAGGTGAGTTTAGGAGGATACCTAAGAGATGGATTATGATATGAAATCACAATGTCTATAATTGTTTTATGAGATCCCACAGAGATGCTTAGATAATATTGAGGATGATCTGTTATATGGTGGGGAGGTTATAAGATCCTGTATTTTTCTAGGTACTCTCTCTATGATTTTTTTAACTTATTTTGGTTAATTTTTTCCTTATCTTTAAACCTTGGTGGTTGTGTTTTTATTGTGTATAAATGTTCAGTTAAATAAATGTAGTATTAGGTTGTGAGGAAACATGAAAAAACTAGAGAGGATACACATAGAGGTCCTTTGCTGGGGGAAATGACTTAAAGTCTAGAGATGTATTATTGTTGGAATTAATATAGTTTGGTTATTAATGGGTTAATTGTTACCATATGTTATGGGTAATTTAAGAATATTTAAAGGAGTTCAGGTTATTTTATATGGAAAATGGGCTAAAAATCATCTTTAGAACATTTACACATCGTGAAAATGGATTACACATCATGTAATATTCTAGTGATTTTAATATTTAGCTGAGGTGATGGGTTTTTTGTAATATCCCATTAAAAACAATTACATAACATGTAACTATATTACATGTTATGTAATTCCATGACCTAAAGTTTTAATGTATATCATACGGTTGATTTTTATTTCATCTCATGTGTATTTTCCTTCTCTCAACTCTAGGGAACCTTCCAAGAAATTTTGGAGTGCCAACCTCCTTTCCAAACATCCTACCAATGTGATCAATACCTAGTAAGTGTTTTTGTCCAATTTTCCCTTTACTCCCTAGTTTCTCTGAATGGTGTGGTGTAATATCTTGACTATGTGCATTTTTGGTTTTGATCTTGATCATTTTTTATCTAGGATCCTTTTTTAGACCATTTTCACTATTTTCCTCATGGGTGTTTTCCATTAGAAGCATTTGATTTTCAGTTAAACAAGGGGATCTAAACTTAAACCCTATGGTTTGATAATTGTGGAGAATACAAAATATTTCAATTACGATAACATACATGTGCCTAAATTTATTAAATAATGAATTGAATTATTCCTTGGATTCCCTTTAGATCCAATTGGTTTTTGACCAAGCTTGTGGCTACCATTTAGGTGAGCGAACCCTTGTTATTAAATGATTTGTTTAATGTCTTAAAATGTGTTTGGAATGACATGGATTATGGGAGATTGCTAGATATAGACTCACCTTAACTAGGATTGTTTATTGAGATAATTGGAATGTTATTGGTTATGATCAATTGATATATAAAATGTGATCTTGAAAAATAAATGATAATTTTTATAATTAACCATTGGGCCATATGATGTGATATTGTGATATCTTTGTTGTTATGACTTGTGTTGTGATTAAATGATGAAATTATTATATATCAGACTATACCTAGTGAAACATGCTGAAATGCTTATATAGCGGGCTATGCCTAGTTGACATGTTGAAATGATTATATAGCGGGCTATGCCCAGTTGACATGCTAAAATGATTATATAGTGGGATAGTTCTAGTGACACATACTGAAATTCTTATACAGCACTCTATGTCCAGTTGACATGTTGAAATGATTATATAGTGGGATAGGCCTAGTAACACATGTAGAAAGGCTTGTATAGAAGGATATGACCAGTTGACATGTTGAAATTCTTATATAGTAGGCTAGGCCTAATGACACATGATTAAATACTTATACAGAAGGCTCAGACCTGATTGATTACTGAAATTATTATATAACAGGTTTTGATATAGATTTGTGTAATTTATGTCTTTGTTATAAGGTTGTGGTTGGTATGGTTTTGAGACATGATCTGAGAAATTATAGCATAGTCCCGAGGTGGGTTATGTTTTTCCTTGGTTATAAGGTTATGGTTGGCATGGTTGTGAGGAATTCTTAGAGACATTTCGACATGTCGTTGAAGTAGATTTATGTGTTATTAATTTAATTGACTAATTAATTAATACAATTTTTATTGTATTATGGGATAAACTTATTATCAGACTAGTTAGGTTTAGACACAGTTGTGTCGACCTACTGAGTTATACTCAAACCCTATCCAGGACACCTTTTACTACCAGATAAGATTACATGGATGTATGTTTGGACAAGGGAAAAGGACCATGTTGTTGATTTTTTTTCTTACTAGATGCGCCAGATTTTGGATGTGGGGCCGACATGGTGTTTGGGACCGGGGACTTTTGAGTCTTTTGTTGAATCTGGTAGTCTTTTATTTTGTATTACTTCTAGTATGACATTTAGTTACATTCCAGCATGTCATTATATTATTCCTTAATTATTTATTAGATTATTCGATTGGATTATTATTTGGTTTATGTTGTATTATTATTATTTCCATTGTTTATACAATCTGATATTTATATTGTTATTATTAATGGTATTGGTTTGTTCTATTGTGTTATAACTCTATAAACAGGGGTATAGTCTCCCCTCTATACATGTTACACCCCAACTATTGTTCGATAGCCTATGTCATATGACGAGGCATTCTTACCAACCCTTTCTAGCCATGTGAGAGAGTTTTGAGTCAGGTGAAGTTATAACATTATTACCCTATCATCTACTTTGACTACCACTACCCTCTCAAGAAGTCTCTAAGTGACACTTCCTTCCACTAGATCAACCACTTCACTGACTAGGGTATGAACCTCCATACCCCAAACCGTTATCTTACCTCAAGTTATGCTATGAGATGAATAAATGGTTCACTATCTTTGATATGGTAGTCAAAAAAATTATGTTAACCTAATATCGAAATGCATACTAGAGACTATCCTCAAATTACATCACTCTGGGAATCTTTTCACCAGCTATAGTAGGAATGAAATATTAGATCTATATGAAACAAGTTGAGTAGCCCATAATGAATAGAGTAACATGATTTAGATGAATAAATTCTCTATCTTGATTGGCCATGAACATATCTGAGAATAAATATTCATATAAACTAGTCTACAAGTCCCTTCATACCATACCCTGATGCTAATTTCCCTATATGAGAACATCTCACTATCTCTTGGAAAATCCATGAAGTATATATTCCAAAATATTCAATCTAATATTTTGAGGAGTCTCCAAGTGCTCAAAAATAATGAGCATACCCTCTAACCATGACTTCATAGCCTAAGAGTTTCCTTCCCCTAAAAAAGTAGGAGGATGAATCTGTTGAAACTCCCTGGTCAACTCTTACATAGTTAACACAGGTCATGGAGCTCCCTCCATAGACTACACTAGTTATAGGAAAGTCTCTATAAGTTGGGAATCAACACCTAGTCTAGGTATGATAATTTGTACAACTAGTGGTTCCACTGGTGGAACTAATAGTGGGTCAGATACCACCACTTCATGATCATGGTTTTCACCACATTCCTGGTGCTCTACTTGAGGTCATTATAGAAGAATATATCTATAACTCTAAGAACATAAATTAGAACAATATTCAATAGAATAAGAGATTACAAATGTTAATAGAGGACACTATCAAGGCCTCACTACACAAGATACACTACTCTAAATACCCGCTTCTAAGGTTGGTTTTAGGTAAAAGTTCAAGTTTCATAATGGAGGTTCCATTATATAGAGTATCAATTCAAAGTTATAGAGGTAAATTCTCTTTAAGTTATAATTGGAATCTGTATTTAATGAAAACTATTGGAATTTATTTTATTGAATTTAATAAGTCTCCATATCACAGTTCAGTTATATGAAGGTTCATTCCCATGTTATAAAGACATAAGATTTATAAGTTGTAATTAACATTCCACTTAATTGAAACTCACTAATCAACATCATGTGTTAGGATAAAAAAAGTGTGTATGTGTGTATGTTATGGTTTAATTATATTTATTTTTCTTTCCTAGTTTATAAAGGCACAAAAATATAAATTGAAATTGAAAATTCATTTAACTGCAACCAACAAAAGGGTTAGGCTCGTGTAACCAAGGTTACATGGCTTAACTAGGTAAAAATTGACTATTAAAGGATACACCATCAAGATATATTGGAAAATACATTTGTGTTGATGAAAACACTTTAAGTAGAAAATTTTTCCCTCCCTGCAAGAAATGTTAGGAAATTACAAGTATATCAATAAAGACATATAACGAGAAACTTGAAATACATGCAATGAAATATGCATGAAATAGAATATGAAGGATATATAAAAACCTATGTGCCTATAATGATGAATTATCCAATGCTACTGTCCAAAAGGTTTAAATATATAAAACATAACCCTATAAAGCTTGTGTGTCACCCAATGATGAAAATAGTACAACTATAATAGGAAAAATACAGAACAAAAAATACCATCCTTGAAACATGGATTTTACCTTGAAAGTGGGTTAGCTACTCCAAGGCATGGCTTATTATCAATTTCTAACACATCCTAGTGTTTTTTCTACCAACCCAAAATAGTAAGATAGGGAAAAAACCCTCGGATACCACTTTGTGATGTATCAGTACCATTTCACTCATAAATAACCAAATATTAGGGGATACAATGCCTCAAGGGTGAATCCCCTTATAGAAAAGGATATATATTGCAGCAAGGGTGTATAGTGGTATGGTGGGGAGATTATACCCACTTTTTTAGAGTGAAACATAGTGATAAATAAAAATTAAATAGTGGAAATAGTAAGGTAGTGTAAATATATTGTAACATCATGTTACTTCTTTTCAGGTATTCCTTGACCCTTTCTTTGATCTCCTTTTGGTTGGGTCTTGTTTCGGGATGTTTTGGGTAAATTTTGGAAAATTTTGTAAGCCCTTTGGGTTGTGCATGGTTGACACATGGTTAGGGAAAACCATGAGGTTTGGCCTAGAAAACATTGTGCCCTGATGTAAGCCACTAGAAGGGGTGCATGGTTAGGGTCCATGGTTTGTCTAACTGTGAGTCCACCCTTCCAAACCATGCACCCCATAGACACTAGGGAATTCAAGGTTGGTGCATAGTTAGTTTAACCTTACATCCAAATCATGATCCCCAAACAGAAGAGCAGTATGGGTTTATGGTTAGGGAATATAGTTTTTCTAACTGTGTGGCCCTCTCTAGGAAATTGTTTGAATAGTTTTTAATTTCTTTAAAAATTAATTAAAAATTACCAAACCCCCTGTTTAAGTTCCCACATCCTCCCATTTGTCTATAATAAAATTTTTACTTCCTTGGAGGCACTCAAGAAGCAATTTTGGATCCTGAAAACTCCTCCATTAGAAAATCAAAGTGTCGTTGGAAGATCTGATCCCTCTACGATAATTGGATCTCCTCTTGGGTGTTCTCTTATGATATTCCTTCCTCTCCTCCATAGAGAGTGTTAGATCATCTTAGTCTTGACAGATCTAAAATATATTTCAATGGATCTATTCCTTGTCTTGTTAGATCTTGATTCTAGATCTGATTTATAGATCTTATTCACCTTTGACCATAATTGGAATTCCTTTTGTTGATTTTGATTGTTGGTTTCTAAGAAATAAAGTTAGGTGGTTCCATTTGATATTTTATATGTGATTGAAACCTTGATTTTATTTATTTTCTTGAAATATATTTCAATTAATTTATAAAACCTTGATTTGGAATGATTTAATTTTGAAATTAAAAATGGCATGGATTTTGAGAACCCCCCCCCCCCCCCCCAATTCTAATGGAATTAGAATTGTGGGATGAATTTTGAGAACTATGGAATTAATGAAATGATTTGAGATTTGTTTTGATAAAATAGATTAAATTTAAATGATTGAAACCCATTATTCAATTTGGTTTTAAAATTCATGAAATGATGAAATAAATACATGTTTTAGTTTTGAAATTGAATTTGCATACTGAAACTGAAAATTAGTAAATTGGATTTTAAATAATGATTTATTTGAAATAGGATGATTTTCCCATTATTTATTAATTGATTGAGCACATGTGATCATGGGTATTTAGTGGGTTATTTATGACAAGTATACTACAATATTGATCCCCTATAAATGGATTATCAATGAAAAATATAACAAAAACATAGTTCAACATGATTACCCCTGATGTGATGTTGATGATTCATATTTGGATTGAGCCTGAGAGACTTGTGCACACATTTTTAGCAGTGATCATTGATTTAAAAAGTGTGAGGGTCCTATATCCAGAAACTAATATACTTTAGGGTAGTTGAACATGGTGCTTGTTGTGTGTGCTTTGATTATATATTCCATTTCTTATAGAACTATTTTACTCATTCAAAATTATTTATATAAAATTTTTTATATAAAATTCTTATATTATCCATGTTTGGAATGTTTATAATCTATTGAAAATAATGCATGTTTTGTTTTAAATATGAAAATGATATATTATTCCATGAAATATTTTATTTACATAAAAATAATGATTGGTTTATTATTATGTAATTTATTATAGAATACTTGGTGAGACCCTACTGGGATTTATATCGCACACCCTGCCTTTGCCTTTGGGTGTTTATAGACTTTATTATGCTAGGTTCGAGGAAAGGGAAAGTCCCACTTTAAGGTGATGGGTTTTTTTATCCTTGGGACCATGGAGTAATGATGGTGTAGACTTTTTTTTGTTTATTTATGGTAGTTTGGGTTGATGTTTCATTGAGCTATTTATATATCTTCTTGAGTACTATTTTCCATGTTTGAATTATAGTACTTTCTCCTAGAGGAATGTTGATATATTGACTTGTATATTTTTTATAATTCTATTTTGTAGAAAAAATAATTCCCTCTTTAATATTATATGATGCCAGGTGATATTTTCCAACCCATGGAGATCAATAATTCTCTTCGGGGTATGTTAGAGATGACTCGGGTATCAATGTACCAGGTTATCCAAGATGGTTTATGATAAAGTGGTATCAAAGGTTTAAGTTAATAATCTTTTCTTGAAGCCAGTATGTTCTCTAGGTTGTCCTGATAGACAGGAGGTAATATTGATGGGACTTGTGAAGTAGTTATGAGTTATTTCCTAGCTAGATCTTGTCGTAAAAAACCTCAATTCACCATTGGTGCTAGGGGGAAAGTCTCTTTGATGATTATTTTGATTTGTTTCTAATATTTTTCTTATTTGAATAGAGTTTTTTGAAAATCTGAGACTTTTGGATCTTGTTTGAGTTGTTGATTTGAATGTACTTGTTAATGTTTTTCTTGTTTTCTGTTGATGGTGTGTATCATTATGCCTTTGAAAATATTTTTGAACCGACCTGAGGAGGTAACTGCCGATGAACCGTAGAAAGATAACCCTCCAATTTAATATAATTACATTGAGATGGTGGTATGTTATGTCCAAGATCTGGGACAAGTATCCGCACCCAATCCCATTTATACTCATATAATAGACCAACCTAGGCTAACTAGATAAGTCACCCAAGTCATCCCACTACGAGACCTGGTAAAACAAATATAACAAAACTAGTATCGTGTATAAAGAAAAAACATACAATAATGGTAAAAAGTGGGAGAATAATAGAGATACAATTGATCCAAATAGGATCATCCAGAAAGTATGACAAGTCTAGACAAACCAAGTCTCCATGTGATCAACCCTCACCTCCAAACCAAAATAGCGATGTAAAGAAAATCCATCATGCTAAATAATTCTCTTCACTTTACCTATATCTTGAAAAAAAAGGTATACAGCTACTCAAATGGTAGAATTATGGTGTGAGAAATAGATCCCATTAGTATACCACCAAAGAATCTACACAAGTTCTAATAACAAAAATTCACTAGTTCAATCTTTAAAAAAACCATTTTACAAGAATTTATATAAATAAAACAATTTGAAAACATTTTTCAAATGATCCATGAGTTTTTAAAAATTGAATTTCATGTTTTACAAATCCATAAAAAATTTTCTAAAGATATCAAATATAAATATACATGTGTTCCAACATCCATGAAATAATCTATCATGTAATAAACAACCAGATTCAACAATGCACCTACCAGTTGGGATCTATCATATGGTACAATACATACTATGCACTAAAAAGCCTAAAAAGTTATAATGTTGGATCTAATTAATATTAACTCCTTCCATAATCCATCAACAAACAAGAGGTTATCACCTAGGGGTTTCACACACACTAAGGCTACCTGTGTCTCTTTCTTAATGTACCCAAAGCTCCCATTGTGCAATGTTTTTCAATTTTTATTTTTAAAAACCCTGATCACATTTTTATAAAACCATTTCAAATCCAATCTAATCTTCTTCAGGGATTTAAAATCTATTTTCCATCTCAAATAAAGGCAATTCAATTTTCAAAGAAAAAAAATCCCTTTTCAAATGAAAACCCATGCTCTTTTCAAACACAAGTAATTCTATTTAAAATCTCAAATAAAAAGTAATAACAACAATAAATTCAAGAGATTAGAATATTGGGATAGATCCACCTTCCTCAAGGACATAGAAAACCTATATGCCTTTGAAAATAGGGATTATAAACTATAAGATCTACCTTTATAAGACAATAAAAAGATTAGAGACTAAAAAAATTTTATAGAAAACTAAATCTGATAACTCATCCCCACCAAAAACTTTTCCTCAACCAAAAATGAGAGATAAACCAAGAGGAAGGCTTACCCAAAGAGACGAAGCACCTAACTCTACTGATCAATCATTGAATAGAGAGATTCAGAGGGAAGGGAGTCACCCAAAACACCTAGGAAAAGATCTATGGACAAGAGGAGAAGAATGAAAATGATAATGAAGCATAAAACACCCGTATGGCATCATAAAAGTTACAACTCAGGGTATTACATGGAGTGTAATATTTTACATGTCGTGAAACCCTCTCATTTTAAGTTTCTCCAAAAAAACACACCTCCTTTTTAATTAAAAACCATATTTTCACATTACACATTTTTTAACCCTTACAAGACGAGTAAAATTATCATGTTGTGTATTAATTTCACTATATGTGTCCAGTGACCAATACACATCATGTAGTCCCATTACACATCAGGTAATTACCCAGCAAATGGCAGAAACTATAGGTTTAAACTACAATTTACAAAAAAAATGAATTCGCTATTATAGGTATCCTCTCAATTCAAAGTTGGAAATACATTATTAATGAGAAATGAAACCAAAAGAAAAAAATTGAACATACCTGATAGAATGGTAAAGGGGCGTTACAGTCTCCCCACTATAAAATATTTCTGTCCCCAAAAAGAGCTCAAGATACTAGATCTGTAAAAAGGGAAGTCCACTACTACCACATCAACAACTCCCACCCCCATTCACATAGAGATCTTGTCTGCACTACCACAGTACTCGAACCAAGAAGATCATTTTTCCAAATAGTACCTTATCTTGGCTATCCATAATTTTAATTGGATGCTCAACCAAAGTGGCATTGATCTCAAGATCAATATCCTCTCATCTAATCACATGGGAAGGATCTGGTATATACTTCCTCAACTATGAAACATGAAACATGTCATGTATAGAAGTCAAGAGAGATGGTAAAATCAATTGATATTCTACCCTCCCTAGTCACTCAACAATCTCAAAGGGCCCCACAAACCTCAATGAAAACTTACCCTGATTACCCTACCGATGATGTCCCAAATGAGGTGAAACTCTGAGAAAGACTTGATCCCAAACCACAAACTCTAGTGGCCAAAAAATATGGTCCACATAAGATTTATGATGACTCTGTTCTATAATCAAATGCCTCTATATCAATTTCACTGCCTCTTTCATCTTCTAAAAAACACTCAATCCAACCAAGGACCGCTCTCCCAACTTTTCCCACCACAAGGGAGATCGACATGGATGCCCATATAAATCCTTAAATGGAACTATACTGATTGAATCCTAATAACAATTATTATAGTAAAACACAACCAAATTAAAATGTTTTCCCCAACAGCCACTAAAATCAATCACACAAGACCGTATCATATCCTCAAGAGCTTGGATAGCCCTCTCTATCTATCCATCCTTCTATGGATGATAATTCATTCCCAATTTCAATTAGGGACTCATTAACTCCTAAAAAACTTTCTAGAATCTATATGTGAACCTCAATTCCTTAACAAAAACAAATTTAGAGGGAACCCCATGAATCCTCACAATCTCACAGACATATAAGTCTACAATCTATTACACTTTCATTATTTCCTTCATTAGTAAGAAATGTGTTGATTTAGTGAGTCTATAAATAATCACCCAAATCATATCTTTACTACTATTATTATATGTTAATCCAATGATTAAATCTATATAAATATTATCTCACTTTCATACCGGAATGGGTAAATGGTTTAACAAACCTACATGTCTCTAGTGTTCCACCTTAACTCTTTGATAAGTGAGACACCACAATACAAAATCTACAACTGACTGCCTAATCCCTAGAAACCAATACCAATGTCTCAAATCATGGAACATCTTTGTATACCCATGGTGCATAGACCTAGATGACTAGTGTCCACAATCTAGCAACTCCTTCCTTAACAAAAATGGAACAACCAACATACTCTAGAATCACAAAGCTCTAATGGGAGACTGAGACCACTCATTAAGGTCTCCCAACCATTTAGAATTTCACCTAAGCATAATATCTCAGTTTCTATCCTCTTATCAAGCCTAAATCACTCATAAAAATATGATCCAAACTTTATTGAATCCAAGAACGCTTGTTCGCCAACCTCTTTTACTCCCAAGAACATCTCAGCAAAAAAACTCATTAAAGACAATTAATCAACTAATTACTTCACATCTTATGTTAATAATTTTTTTATTAGCACATCAGTTACCACATTTCCCTTCTCATGGGTATATAGGATATAAAAATCAAATATATAAAGATACTAAAACTAGAGTCTCTATCACAAGTTCATATCTCTCTGATTAAAAATATGTTTCTAACTCCTATGATCTGAATATACCAGAAACCATTCTCCAAATAGATAGTGAAATCATGTTTTGAGTGCATGCATAACATATGACAACTCAAGATCATGTGTAGGGTATTTCTTCTCATGAGGCTACAATTGGAGAGATTCATAATCCATAACTAATTTCCCTTTCCTCAATACACAACCCAAACCTATACCAAAATCCTTGTAGAAAACATTATAACTTGTCCCTGGTTCTAGAATAATCAAAACTCATTCTGAAGTCAAACTCATATTCATCTCCTAAAAATATCTATGAAACTTTAACTACTCCCTATAATGATTCCCATTCCAATTTCATCCTATCAAATGGAACCTAATGAGTTGGTGGAAATTAAGGTCCATCTTGAGGACCTGGAGGCAAAAGGATTTATTTGTCCTAGCATGTCACTATGGGCTTAACCAATACTATTTGTTAAGAAGGAATATGGGAGCCTTAGAACAACATAAAATCTGAATGAAAACCCAAAACTCCAATTAAGTTTGATTAAATGAAATAATGTATAGTACCCATATCAAACAAATCTAGCACCAGAGAAGATGAAATATATATTGTACCTCTAACAGTAGCTAGACCTACTTCAGATTCCTCTGGCGCAAACTGCCACATAAATTCATCTAGACTTAGCCACCTGGATATCTTCTTAAGCCTGATAATGATACTCACCACCCTTGGATGAATCAACATGAACCTACAATCCCTCAGTGAAAGTGGATCCCTCTTTACTGCCTTGGGACATCTTATCCTTGAAATGTTCTAGATGTCTAGATCACCCACAAAGATGATAATTCCTAGGATCCTCCATAAACTAAGGCTTGGTATGACCATTCCTCCCATAATAGTATAAAATCACCTATTATTTACCTAAATAATCCCCTGAAACTAGTCTTGTAGAAAACTGGCCACTCTTTCACTTCCTTTTCTAACTAGAAGAATCAGCCTGGTTAACCACTTCACCTACTGAAGCTCTGTCCAAACATATTCTTTTAGATGTGTCTACCTAAGATAAAGTTGTTTTATCCACTAACTCCATAAATTTCATAAGGCACAAAAAACTATAATTGATAGAACATCATCCCTCAACTCCATCTTGAACCTCTGAGCCTTCAGCTAATAATTGGTGAAAAACTCTCGTGCCAAATGCACCAACTTAGCAAAGTGGGTGGAGTACTCTAGGATGGTATTATCCCCTTTCTCCAAGGTTAGAAAATCCTGGGTCTTTTCTAGACATAAAGTATCAGGAAAAAACTAATGATTAATGATCTTATTTAAAGAAACCTAGGTAATACCTTTATTCAAATTAGCTTTCACTATATAGTCCCATCATTTTTTTCTCGGTCCCTTGAAAATATACATGGAAAACCCCACCTAAGAATCTTAAAGAGTCTTCAAGAATTTTAAGATCTTCTAAATAGGTTCAAGATACTCCTCTAACTTTTATGTTCCTTTTTCACCACGAAATATAGGTGGATGCTTCTTAATAAATTTCAATCCATGATCCACTACTCATCCCGGGTTCACTGTGCCCACTAAATCCAAAGTATGAATGGTATGTATCACTACTTCAACCAAAGAAGGGTCCACTAGAGGATCCGCATGTAGAACCTACCTTGCGACTTCCCCTATTCTATTTAGAAGATATCTTCTAGTTGGAATTTTATTTTAAACACAATATAATAACCAATTAATCACAATAAACTCCATAACCATTGACCCAAAAACATGAATCCAAAAAAATGATTTAAAATAGTAAGAATTTTAAAAAATTATGAATTCTATCACAAAAGTAAAACACCATAAGAGAATAGAAGGATTGTCTAGATAAAATCCCCAATTAGTTTTTTAAATGAACTAACACACATCAAGTCCTCAGACATTATAGATAGGTTAATTTAAATAAAATTCTCATAAAATTTATTCAAATGATCCTAAATACTAGGTCTTAGACTTAGTAAATATTATCCAGAAACCCATGGAAACTTGGATTCTATCACAGGAGTGAGCTGGCCAGGACCCTTTTCCACACCTACTATCCAAATACTTATGATCTTGCTCTGGTATAACTAAGACACAAAACCAACTCAGGCAGTGCTAACACACTTTTGGCTAAGTAACCCCTATGATACCAATTTTTAATAGACCAACTTGGTCCAACCAAACCAGTCACCCAAGTCAGACCATTATAGGATGAGGAAAAATAATGATAACAAAAATATTATCATATATAAATAAAACAAGACATAAAATCATGGTAAAAATCAGAAATTGAAGGATATACAACTAATCCAAATAGTTTAATCCATAAAATATAACAAGTCTAGACAAAACTAGTCTCCATGTGACCAACCATCACCTCCAAACCAAAAAATGATGTAAATAAAATATATCATTCTAAACAATTCCCTTAATTTACCTATATACTAAAACAAATTCTACATATTCCCAAAGGGAAGAAGTAGGGTGTGAGAAATATAGCCTAATAGAATACCACAAAAGAATATAAACAAGTTCTAATAAAAATAATTCACCGGTAAAAGCTTTAAAACAAAATAGTTTTACATGAATTTATATAAATAAAACAATTTGAAAACCTTTTTCAAATGATCCTTTAGTTTTCACAAATTGCATATCATATTTTCCAAATCTATAAACAAAGTAGGTAAAGATACCAGATATAAATATACAATTGTTCCAACATCCATGAAATAATATATCATGTAATAAACAACTATAAACAATAATTCACTTACTAGTCAGGATCCAGCCTATGGGATAACATGTACTAGACACTCACAAGCCTAAAAAGGCATATGGTTGGATCCAACTAATATCAAGCCCTTATATAGTCTATTAATATATAAGAGTTTACCTCATAGAGGTGTCGCACACACTAAATATACTTGTATCTCTTTCTCAATGTACCCAAGGTTCCCACTATGAAATGTTTTTCAATATTTTTTTAAAACCATGCTCACTTTTTTATAAAACTATTTAAAAAGAAATTTCATCTACTTTAGGGTTTTAAAAAACATTTTCCTTTTCAAATCAAGGAAATTCTATTTTCAAAGCAACAAATCTTTTTCAAATTAAAACCAACGCCCTTTTCAATTTCAACACATGAAATTCCATTTAAAATACCAAGGAAACAATAAGAACAATAATAAATTTAATATATTAGAACACTTGGATAGATCCACGTACCAAAAGGATATAAAAAACCTATCCGCCTTTTAAAAAAGGGATTGGAAACCACAATATCGTTCTTCAGAAGACATGATATGACTTGAGACTGAAAATCATTGATAGAAAACAAAATTTTATTACTCATCCCCTCCGCAAATGTTTCCCTTACCACAAACGAGAGAGAAACCAAGAGTAAGGATTAACCAAAGAGTTGAAGTACCTATCTCTACTAATCAATCACTAAATATAGTGATCTATAAGTAAGGGAGTCACACAATATTTCTTAGGGAAAGAGCTCCAGTTGAGAGGAGAAGGATAAAAAAGAGAATAAATCCTCAAACACCCATATCTCTCCCTAAAAGCTACAACTTGGGGTATTAAACAGTGTTTAATATTTTATAGGTTTTGAAACCCTTTCATTTTATGTTATGTAAAAAAGGTATCACATTTTTAATTAAAAATGGATTTTCACATTATACGATGTGTAACCCTTAAACAATAATTAAAATTCCCACACTGTGTATTCAGTTCACAGGATGTGTTCAGCGGCTAATAAACACCGTGTAATCCCATTACACATCATGTAACTGCCCAAAAAATAGCAAAAACTATAGGTTTAATCTGAAAATCCCAAAAAAAAACTATGACTTCACCATTATAAGTATCCTCCCAATTCATTCTCATAAATACATGCTTGATGAGAAAGGAAACCAAAAGAAAAAATTGAATATACCTGACAGAATGGTATTGGGGCTTTACAACTCCAATTGTGGAACCTTGAAGGTATGAATATAGAAATCATGCGCAAGATATTATTCAACAAAATCCCTCAGATTTCTAAGGCTCTAATGATCCTCAAGAGGATGAGGATTGGTTGAAAGGAATTGAGTGGATTTTTGAGTTCTTATAAATTCTTTATTCAATTAAAGTTAGATATGCTACATTCAAACTTAAGGGGCCTATAAGAAGGTGGTGGGATTCAATAGTGATGGTAAATGAGCATCAATTCTTTAAGTGGAAAGTCTTCAAGTTCCTTTTACTAATTAGATCTATCCAGAGTCTATGTTTTTAGAAAACTCAATAAAGTTTCTTAATATCTATAAATGTGACAAGACTGTGAGTTAGTATAGAAACATCTTTATTGAGATGGTAAAATTATCTCCTAATATTATGACTAATGAGAAGATAAAGGCATAAAGATTTGAGATGGTACTTTGAGATGATATATGATCCTAGGTTTTCATTCTAAAGTTGAATTCTTATACTGATGTTCTAAATAGAGAATTGATGGATGATCTTGACCTAGATAGTAAGTTGGGGTTGATGGAATTTCATTTTTCTCCTAGTGGTAGTTCTATAAGTTCCTTTAAAGGAAATCAGAAGCATGATAAGTCTCATGGTGGATCCTGATAACAAGGTTCATCCAAACCAACTACAGTTCCTTGTAGAGGCCCTTTGACTTACTTCCATTGTGGAAAGGTTGGGCATTTAAAATGGGTTTTCACTAAGGCACCCAAGATCTGTAGTTCCTTTGGATGCACCAGTCACTTATAGAAATTCTATTATATTTTTTCTAGTCCAAAAATTAGCATGGGATCATAAGAACCTAAAATTACCATGGTGAAATTAAATTCTTCAAGAACAAGAATTTTAAAGCCATAGGCATTCATAATGAAGATTCTTCACATAGTTGAAGAGTCTCCAGAGAAATTTGATATGGGTGCTGGGAATATGAGAGGCACCATCACAATAGCTTAATACTTAGTGATTTATTTATCATATAATACTACATCTCACTCATTTATATCATCCCATTGTGTTGATTTTCTAACCCTTCCTAAAAATATTTTATCATATGTCATGGATATTACTACAACCCTCAAAACAAAGAAAGAGTAGGGCCTTCGGTGTCCTACATATGTTTTCAATTAATCATAGATTGAGCTTACCTGGAATTTTATAGTTCTTGATATGAAATATTTAGACATAATACTTGGGATGGATTGTTTGATCACCCATCAGGGGATTGATTATTATCTTCATTGAGTGTCTTTTACCATGCCCTATGGGGTGGTCCATGTCTTTTAGGGAGAATGGGACCCAAGATTGAGTAGATATAGACCTTATTTTATGAAGTTGGGTAGGGTAATATTGGTTTTTTATTTTTACTTAGAGATAGAATCTTTGATTGATTATATCCCTCTAGTTTTCATCAAGTTTCATGATGTTTTTCTTTCTGATTTCTCTAGTTTTTCAAAGGTAAGATAGGTTTATTCTTATCTTAATTTAGTACTTGGTACTCAACCAGTATCTATTCCTTATTACCATATGGAGCCATCTAAACTAAAAGATATGAAGACTCCTTTACATGATCAGATATAGAAAGGATTTATATGGCCAAGTGTTTCGTCTTGGGTGGTGTCTATTCTCTTTGTAAAGAAATCCTGTGGAATACTTTTCTTGTGTGTTGATTACTGGAAACACTATCGAGTTATGGTGAAGAATAAGTACCTGTTAACATAGATTGATGATCTTTTTTACCACTTAAAAGGGATGAAGTTGTTCTCAATGATTTATCTTTGATATGGTTATCACCAATTGAGAATAAAACAATATTACATTTAGATAACCACTTTACAGAGCAGGTATGGCCACTATGAGTCTATTTTCATGCCATTTGGTCTAAACAATTCTCTTAGGGTCTTTATGGTTTTTATTTAAAAATATTCTATGAGTATCATAATTCTTTTTTGGTGTTCTTTTTGAATAAAATTCTGGTTTACTCTAAGTCCAAGGATGATCATGCGAGTCGTCTGAGGATAGTGATGGAAATTTTGAGAGATCATCGATGCTATTCCAAGATCAGGAAAAAATTTTTTATTTAGGATGTGTAGTTCTTGGGACACATGGTCTCATAAAATGGTATTTAAATTGATCCTGAGAAGGTTAAAGCTATTTTTAAAATGGAACAACTGCAGAATTTTTTTGAGATTCAGAGATTCTTGGGTTTAGTGGGTTATAACCATTGGTTTGTCAAGGATTTATCAAAGTTTTATTCTCCTATGACTGCTATCACTTGGAAAGGAGTGAAACTTATTTGGAATTATAGGTGTTAGATTTATTTCATTTAACTGAAATGACTTTTGACTTTTGTGCCAATGTTGACTCTTCTAGAGGCCAGGTAGGGAAATGTGGTATTATGTGATACATTAGGTTTGGGTTTTGATTGTTTTTTTATACAGGGTGATCATCTTTTTTCATATGTCTCTATAAATCTTAGGCCACATGAAAATAATTACCTAACCCATGATCTCAAAATCACATCCCTAATACATGCTCTTAAAGAATAATAGAATTACCTTTTTGTAGAAAGGTTTTCCATTTATTCTGATAAAAAATAATGAGTTATATATTATCTGAAAAATATTTTAATCTTCATCAGAGGCATTGGGTGGAGTACCTGGAGTCATTATATTTCCACATTTCATATACCTTGGTCAAGTGTAATTTCATCACTGATGCTTTAAGTAGGAGACTTCCAACTCATGTTGTGAATGAATCATCAGAAGAGTGGAATTTTATAGCTCTCTTTTCCCAATTTCACTTTGGAGTCTAGGAGAATGAGTCTGAGGCTATTTTTACTCGTGTTTATTTTACCTCCTCTCTTCTTGAGATGATTATTTAGGATAATTAGTGTGAAAAAACAGTTTTTTAGAATTATATACTCTCTTAATGGTGGGGAGACTGTCATTGAGGGGACTTTCTCCATGGAGGGTATTATATGTTTCCATAATTGGTACACTATGCATTTTTATATGTGGAAGGTTGTGATGAAATACTTTCATAGTTATCAATGGTCGGTGCACCCAGGAACCAAAATGATTTTCTATAATATGCAGTGACGATTCAGGTGGATAGGTATGAGATAAGACATTTCTGATTTTGTTTCACATTTTTATACTTTCCAATAGGTCAAGGATGAGAATCAGAACCCTTCGGGTTTGCCTCAACCACTTCCATTTCCAACTTAGAAGTGAGAAAATATTTATAAGGGCTTTGTGGTGGGTATAACCCTTACACCGCAAAGTAAAAATGTGATATGAGTTGTAATCAATCCGCTGGTCAAATCGGCACACTTTATACCCATATGTGATACAACCAAAGTTGAGTACTTGGGAATCCTATATATACTAGAGGTTTTTAGGTTGCATGATATTCTATCTATAATTGTATCTAATAGGAATCCCCAATTCACTTCTCATTTTTGGAGAGGACTTTAGGATTTGAGGGGATCTTAGGTGATCTTGATCACAACATATCATTCGTATATGGATGGCCAAACAGAATGGGCTATACATATTTTGGAATACATGCTCCATGCTTGCATCCTCAATTTTGGTGGAGCTTGGGATATCCACTTGGTACTATGTGAGTTTTCTTATAACAACATTTACCATTATTCTATTCATATATCTCCCTTTGTGTTCTTGTATGGACTCCCATGTAAATCTCTATTGTTTTGTTCATATATTGGTGAGGATTCCTTGGTTGGACCATGTTTGGTCCAAGAGATGATGGATAATATTTAGTTGATTCATTAGATAATGGTGATCTCATGGAGCCAATATAAAATTTATGTTGGTATTTTTTTACTATTGCTGGACTTTTTGGTTGGTGATTGGGTGTTCTTGAGTGTTTCACCTTGATTGGGTCACTAATTTATTGGGAAATAGGGAAATATTTCACCAAGGTTTGTGGGTCCTTTCAAGATTATTGAGTAGGTGGGGAAAGTGGATTACCATTTAGAACATCCACTTCATTTGAATTCGATCCAAAATTTGTTCTATGAATCAAATATTTGAAAGTATCTCTCTGACCAATCTCATGTATTGAGGTGTAAGGATCTTGATGTTGAGCCTGATTTATCTAGGATTGAGAATCTAGTTAGGATTGTTGATTTTGAGACAAAGGAAATGCATGGGATGATTATACCTTTGGTCTATGTGCTATGGCATCATGGTTCTAATTCACATGAGACTTGAGAGTGTGATACACTTATGAGATAACAATATCTTCTTCTATTTGATATGAATATTTCTTAATAGTATTTATAGGGATGGAATGATTTTATGTTAGGGAGTTTTTAACATCCCATTACTTATTTTCAGGTATTCCATGAACTTTTCTTTGATCTAATTTGGGTTGGGTCTTATTTTGGGATATTTCAGGTGTATTTTGGTGAATTCTGGAAGCCCTTCAGGCTATGAAGAGTTGGAATATGGTTATATAAAACTATGTGGTTTGGCCTAAAAAAATCGTGCACCCTATTGTAAGCCACTGGAAGGGGGCGCACGGTTTTTCTAACTATGAAGCCACCCTTCCAAACTATGAACCCCATAGAAATTGGGTAATACATGGTTGTAACATGGTTATTTTAACCATATAAAAAACCATGCACCCCAAATAGAAGTTTAGTAAGGGTTCATGATTAGGGTGCACAGTTTGTCTAACTATGCGGCCCTCTCTAGGAAATCATGTGTGCAGTTTTTAATTACTCTGATAAATAATTAAAAATTTTCATCCCCTCCCCCCCGTTTAAGTTTCCTAATACAACCATTCATCCCTAATATGATTTTCCTTCCTTATAGGCTCTCAAAAATTTATTTTAGCTCCTAAAACTTCCTCCTTTGGCGAATCAAAGTTTTAGTGGAAGATCATGTTGCTCTCTAATAAGTGGATATCCTCTTGGTTGTTCTCTTCCAATCCTCCTTCTTATACTCCTTAAAGAGTGTTATATAATCTGGTTCTTGATATATTTAAACACTATTTTTATAGATCTAATCCTTGTCTTGTTAGAACTTAATTCTTGATCATATTTATAGATCTTCTTCACCTTTAATCATAATTTTATTCTCATTGCAAGTGTTGATCATTGGTTTCTGTGAATTTAAGTTAGGTGGTTCAATTTGATATTTCCCATGTAAATAAAACCTTGATTTTCTTTATTTTATTGAAATATTTTCTAATTGATTTATAAAACCTTGATTTTGAATGATTTTATTTCTAAATTAAAAATAGCATGGATTTTGAGAAAAACCCCCCAATTCCAATGAAATTGGAATTGTGGGATAAATTTTGAGAATGTTGGAATTGATAAAATGATTTTATATTTGTTTTGATAAAATTTATTAAATTTAAATGATTAAAACCCATGATTTTTTTGGATTTAAAATCCATGAAATGATGAAAAAACCCATTTTTTAAAAAAATTGAATTGGAATATTGAAACTAAAAATTGGAAAAATAAATTATAAATGATGATTGATTTGAAATAATATGATTTGACCATTATTTATAGATTTATTGGGAACATAAAATCCTAAGTGGTTAGTGGTTTATTTGGGGTAATCATGCTAGGATCCTGGTCCCCTAACAATGGATTGGTGATGAAAACTCTAAAAAAACATAGGTTGGCATGATTATCCCTGATAGTATATTGATGAGCCCTATTAGACATGAGCCTAAGGGAAGTGTGCACACATGTTTATCCATGATCACTAATTTGAGAAGTGTGAGGATGCTATATCCAAAAACTAATGTAATTTAGGTAATATGGACATGGTGCTTGTTTTGTATGATTTGATTATATATTTCATTACTTATAGAACTATTTTACCCATTCCAAATGATATATATAAATGTTTTTATATAAAATTATTATTTAAGAAATGTTTGAAATGTTTTTAATGAACTTAAAATAAATAATGTTTGTTTTAAACATGAAAATGATATATTATACCATGTCCTGTTATATTTAAATCAAAATAATAATTGGTTTATTCTTATGGTATCTATTATGGAACTCTTGGTGAGACCATACAAGTATTTATTGCACACACTTTTCCATTTCCTTCAGGTTTTTGTAGAATTTCTTATTCCATTTCCGAGTAAAGGGAAAGATCCAATTGTAAGTGGTGTATCTTCTTGATCCTTGTAACTATGGTGTGATGATGCTGACCAATATAGCTAAGGTCCACTTATTAAATATGTTTTTGAGACTTTTTTTGGTTTATTGATCAAAATTTGGGTTGATGTTTCATTGAGATATTTATCTATCTTCTTAGGTACTATTTTCCCTGTTTGAATTCTGGTACTTTCTTCTTGAGGAGTGTTTATATAAATACTTTTATATTTTAACTTATGCTATGTTATGGGGAAAATCATTCCCTATTTGATCTTGTATGATGCCATGTGTGAGTCACCAACCTGTGGGGATTGGGAACTCCCTTTGGGCTATGTTAGATCCACCTTGAGTATCATAATATTGAGGTATTTAGGTTGGCTCATGACATACACTATCCAAAAAAGAAATATAGAAATAAATAGTAAAAAGTATCATATATAGAGGATGTCATGATATTATAAAAATGGGGATCAAGCATGCAACCATATATGTTATACAAAAATATTAAAAAAACAAAAAATATAAACTCCACAAGAATCCCAAGAACTTTCTCAGTCCTTTACTCTCATAGTATAACCTATAATAGAAATCATTTTCCCATATCTAGGAGCATCCCTTGGTCCTTATATGCATCCATGAAGTCTATATGGGTACCAAATGGTGGCCTGGACATGTTGTGAGTAAAACTCATTATTCTAGAACCAATGGTTTCTAATGAAAATCTAGTCCGTGAATATAAAATATAATAGTATGAAATTATAATAAAGTTAAATTAGTAAATGAAACTAAAACCATGTTGACTTGGGTTCCTTATGGGATTCTCATCCAATCCTACCTACATCAGTCTTTTCCATAAATTATCTGATCATATAAATTTTTATATTGGATTAGGACTTTATGAATATAGCCAATGATTCTATATATAATAATCATATAAGGAATCCCTGAAGTCCCATGGCATTCAAGACTTTGGGGGTAGAGCCAACACATAGTGATCAACCATTGTGTTTGTCCATTTGAGGTGATTGTAATCCAAGGGATCAACCCTTAAAATTCCAATCCTATGAGTTTCTAACAAATCCCTTGTAATAATCCCTAGGTATCCTTAGGATAGACTGGATTTGAGCCTAAGTAGGTAATCAAGGGAATTCTGTGTTCAAGGAAATCAATCCAGATCCAAGGAGATAATATAAGTCATTCTAAATTTCCTAAGAAGGGGGATGAATCCAAGGAAAAACATTGGGGAATTCATAAAAGTAAGACAAATACTTAATCCAAGAGGGATGTAACTCTGAGAATTCACATCAATGAATTAGGTGGAATCCTATGAGTTTTCTCAAGGAATTATAGGTCAGGAATCCAATACTAACTCAAGGTAAGACACACCTAAATAGTATAAAAATGGCTAATAAAAATAGACATGATCATAATTAATAATTTATCAATATCTAAGAGAGTCATTCAATCCATTTACACTATTCATTTAATTCTATTTACCCTATTCACTTATAACAGACAAGACTGGCCACCTTAAAGGGTATTTGATTATATAAGCAATCCATGGTTTTTGTTAGAATTTAACAAACACATCCAATGGGGTGGTTCTAATTGAGGTCTCCTACCTCCAATGTTTCATAAGGGGAACAAGGGATAACTGGGTAAAGATCTGATAATTAATTAAAGTAGTTACAAATTTTAAGGGTGGAAAATATAAATTCCAGTGCATGAAGTAATGGAACAAGTTATAATAGTCAATAAATTTAGGTAAAAGTAGGAGACCACATACCTTATACTAGTAGAAGACTCCTTTTCCATCATCAGCTTTAGGTTCGGGCTAGAATAGGAGAAAATGAAAAACCAGACAAGCACCCTGAAAATATGGTATATTAGATCTCATAGACATAACATCAAAGATGGTAAAGAAAAGAAATAAAGGAATTTAGAATATTTATATACTTACTGAGGTTGATCCAATGAAACCGATGATGAAGTAAATGTAGATCAGATAAGGTAGATCTATCAAAACCTTAAATAGGGAAAGGGGTGAGCTTTTATGGGCTGTTGTGCATGAAAGGGGTGAAAAAAAGGAAAAATTATATTTATATATAAGAGGAGAAAATAATAAATTCCATATTTTTAAAGGGATGAATAGTGTGTCCGCACGGTTGGAAAATTGTGCATTAACCATGTGATACCCACTATCTAACATCCAAAACCTCACATGGTTTAGACATATGGTTATAAAAACCAAGTGAAACCTTGTGTTGTGGAGATGAAATAAATTTCAAGTTTTAAACGATTGTGTGGCCCTTGTTTCAGGGTTAAACAAACCATTATCCACCCTCTTTAGGATGTATGATTAATACTAATCATGCCCCAACCATGTTCCTCAGCCTGTTTCCCCAAAAACTAGAACTCTAGGCCCCAAACCAATCCCAAATTCTTTTGAATCCACCTTGACTTCTTCAAGAACTTTTATTAGGGTAAAATAAGAGGTTAGACATAAATTTAAATGATCCATACCCCAAGGAAAAACTAGGAACTTACACAACTAATATATTTTAACCATGCATGTTTGTTATTTCACTTTTACATTTCTTAAAACTCATAATTAAATCATATTAAGTATATGAATTTACCATTAACTTATCCTTGTAATTTTTCATGCTCTCTAGATGAACTAATTATTAAATATTTATGGCTTACATTTATTTCTAAAGGTTTATTTTTCCAAAAATAGATAGTTAAATGTGTTGATAATATCTTAAGTTTTTTATCTCAAAAGATTCTGAAGACCATATTGGGTATATCCTTGACAACTAATTTCAGTTTTTCTAAACAAGAATCATTTATCCACAACTGGGTATTTAAGACTTAAATTGTATATTCATCATATATTATAAATCAATCAAGAATTATTGAACTCCTAGTTGAGTATTAGATACTAAAAACTACATTCATTCCAAAATGGATTCATGTATCCTTGTTTCCAATGGACATGTGCGACAAATTATTTATTAATATAGAGTAAAATTTCAATTATAATCAATAAACATGGAAATTAAAAGTTTTTTACTTTTCACCAATGACATAGGAATCACCCTTTATCATCCACTTAGAGAATTCACCTTACTTCTTATAATGTTTCTATACTTACTTGATTACTTTATTTGGATAAAAATGTGTGACATTCATTCAGTATCTAATACCCAAGAATTAAGACATGAATATCACATACAATTATGAATATAAACTAATTCTAAGACTTTTCTTATATATACTTAAATTCATTGTATTTTAACTTCCATAGTCTTATCTTGCATCATGTGAAGAAAATATCCTTCTATATGATACTTTTCCTCTTTAATTTAAAGGATATTCTAAAGGTTAATTTGGTGTCACACCTTCCATTGGACTTTTAACCTTTTATTTTAACCTATTATTTTAACCTATTATTTTAAATTTTTCACCATAAGAACTAAATATTAATCTTTCTATAAGTTTTTATCTATTTGGAGAACCATACCCAAAAGGTAATGAAGTGTTTATCCATACTATTCATTTTATAATCTTAAATGAAACTAGATTAATTAGGTATAATGATATAATAATTGGATATATCAAAATATAATGATACATATTTCAAGTTACACGTGTTTGGTGTAATCTTCATCTCATTCATTTCTCATTTTGCTTTCTCCTTACAGACTTCTCAGAGTTGAGACAACATGTGAAACCGTCTAGGTATTGATGTTGTTTTCAAAACACATTAGAAATTGATGATAGCATTATGATGTAAATATAAAATACATCATTTATGTGTCTCTTGTAAGATGCATTTTCACCCTCTCTTCCAAAGGTGGCTCAACAAGTAAGGGGGACTCCAATACATAGAATTTCCTTTCATATCATATTACTTTGTGAAAGAATATATACTAAACATAGAAATTCATGATGGTTAGGACATGTTCTTTGTCCATAATTGATCATAGTTAACTTATAGTATTACTGGTAAATATTCTACAAAATAAAACTTAAATATATTAGTGATTTTATCTTAATTACAATTTATTAGACATTATATATTTTATTAACTTAAATTTATCCCACTATTTTATCAAATCCTAGTAGGACTCAATTAATAAATATTAAATACTCTATTTCTTGAGTATTCTAGTGTAAAGGAACCCTAAAACCACTAATAATGGTCCAAGATATGGGTACACCAATACTCTAAGAGTCTGAAGTTATTATTTTGAGTATCCAACCATATTAACTTTCATCACCATGATCCAATGAGTGGAGCCTCATCTCTTGTAAATAATAACCTTGTATTACTTAATTATTTGACTCTAAAGTTTCAAAAATATAACTATAGTTACTTATTTGTTGAAAAATTTAGTTAATTTCACCCACCGCTCTCATAAGAACTCCTCGTTAGTAGGAGGAACCCTTAAATATAGATAATTAACACCTCATACACCTGGTTTTTTCAAAATTTATATGATGTAAGGAATTAATGAATTAATATTTCATTTGATGGATTTGAAAGTTTTTCATTTTTTTGAGACAAAAATCCAATTCTATTTATCTTACTTATTTTATGTGATCACACTCACAAGTTTAATAATGCATAAATACAATAATTTCATTACACGTATTCATTTATTTTATCTATGGAAGCTCTTTAACTATTCTATGTGATCAGGTATCATCCACACATTCACAAACAATTAATCACGCATAATAAAATAAATAAACAATGATGTGATTATGAGCTGATTCTAATGGTTCATTCGTTAGATAAATTAAAAATAAACCTAAACCCTAAGGGTAACTCCTTGAGTCATATCATGCCTGACTCAAGTTTTAGTGTTCACCCATCTAATGAATCAAACTCCTATCTGGTATGTCACTAAGTCTTGGGGTGAGCTATGTCACCTTTTGTTCTCATCATTATACAACAATAATCACACACAGGCGAGAGGATCTCAGGAATAAAAAATTCACTTGTAGGATTCCACTCATAGACACACAAACCCTTATACATATAGTGATGGGAGAGATGATATATATACTTTCATTTATTAAATTATTATTACAATCATTGCACATAATTTCAATAACTAAATAAATAATTTAAATCTCAGAAATACATTGATTGGTCTTTTCCCATGATTGGTCAGCATACAATAACTTTGCAGAATAAAATGAAATTTATAGATAATTGAACTTAATGGAATTAACTATGAATTAAAATCATTTTAACTAGTTTTAATTTATAACTACACTATTGCACGATCCCAAAAATTATTTTATAAAAATTCAAAAATATTATTAAATAATGTTTTTGAATTTTTCTGTAATTTTTTGGATTTTCATGTATCTAAAAACCCCATAGGGTATGGGATATTTTTCTACTTGTGAGTAAATAGTAACCTATGGTATAGTTTGTGTGAATAGTAACCCATAGGTACTACTCACGTGAATGGTAACCTACTAGTACTAATCCAAAAATTTCAAAATAATTTAATTTTTTAATTAAATAGTATAAAATAATGTCATGGAAGACTCAACAATATGTCAGGTCTTCCTGCTATGAGAGACCAAGAACTCTAAAATAATATAAATAATAATAGTATCTTTTTTACTATTCATATGAATAGTATCCTAATAAAATGAATTATGATATTTATTTAACCCAGAAAACATGATTCGGTCTTTGAATGGTCATAACTCGACCGTCCAACCTCAAATCAAAGTGTTATCAGTGGTGTTGGGACCATATTGACGCCATCTAATTAATTCATGAATACTTAATTATAATTAGAATTTATTCATCACATGGTCACTCTGATATCACTTTTTGGTATTGGGCATGCAAGGAAATCCCAAAACATTGGGAATTTAAAAATGTTACACTGTTATCTACATCGTGACATCATCACCAGCATAATCTCAGCATAGTTACAACCCAAGGATCCCATGTGGAATAAATTAAGTATAAAATTTATTCAAATTGTTACCTCATTCGATTTGAAGAAGCATGTGCATTCCGATTTTTATTAGTGAACATTTCTTCAAGGAATAGAATCCAGAACCATCTAGATCATCCACACATGATCTGAAATCATTCTCATATTTTGATCATCAAATTTTACATGCAAGTGCAGAAAATAGATGAATCTTTCAATGCACTGATGATCGCACAAGCACTACTCCTTCGATCTAAGAAGTTTTCCTTGGATCAGAGTGATGAAATCCTTTCTTCCTCTCTCTAGGAAGATGGAGCGAGGAGATAGAAGATCTCAAGTTCATAGGATGAATAATTGTATGAATTTTCATATCTCTTATGATTAAATAAGTAGGTTTAAGTAGAAAAAAATATCACTTTGGCCCCTAAATAAACTTAACCATATAAATAATCTTTAAATGACATCTTATAACATTTTAAATCTGTCATAAATATCACTTATATTTTTATCGCATACTTGAAATATAAAAAATATATTATTTGATAAAATATGAGTCTTTTACTAAAATCATTCTTCTAAAAATATTAATGGAACATTGAATATATATATATATATATATATTAAAATAATATTAATTCGTAAAATATTTTTCCTTATATTCACTGAATAACTTATGAATACTTATTGATAAATAAATTAAATTCCAATTACTCTAAACTAAAATAATATGAATTTATTTTTTTATTGGTGATTGTTCAACTTATACATTACTTGGACCCTTAGTAGGGCCCACCATGTCCTAAACTCCTATTCATAAAAATAGGCCAGACTTTTGAATATGCTTAGTGTATGACCCTCTATGCCCTTATCTCAATAGTAGTTAGTATCATTCATAGACCAGGAGAGAAGTTTAGTAACCAATCAAAGCAGCTAAGGTGATATGGTTTAGTCATAGAAACAACAACCTATCCTATATAAACACACTGTGCAATATATTCTTTTTATCATGTGATATATGATAAAGAGGAATACATTCTTCATATCATCATCCTTTATTGTTTTATTTATTCAAGACCTTACTAGATGGACTTTCCTTCTTCTACCATGGCCATGGATTTAGTAATGGTACTATCATTCTGGTCAATTGGGCCTAAGATATCAATTCATTTAAAGAAGCAACAAATCATTTATTGACCATTCGACCAATGTCATACCACCAATTACATGTCCAATGTAAGCTACCTCACCACAAAATCAATGTAATGGTTTTCATATTTCATCAAAGTATGTGATAAAATGGAACACATTGATAATGGTCTCAATTCAAGATATCAATACACAATTTGTATATAGGAATAACCAATTACATATAATTCATTTAGTATTTCTATTAATGGTTCAGCCCTCATGATCTACTTTACTCGAGATCACCAAGTGCATATTTCATGAGAAGTCTCAATGTTTATGATCCCCTAGCACCTAATAGTGTGATATCGTCCATGTTCAGTTGGTATGATGTATCTAGATCATAGGAAATGTGTTTAATATTACTTTCATAGTATCTTGAGGTTCCCATTATAGTTGGGAAATTATGTAACCTATTGATACAAAAAATAATCTAAGGAAATTACCATGTAAATAGTGTACATAGAAGTATAAACACTATTACAGTAAGAACACATCATTCATAACTCCCTGTATATATGATATGGTAATTAAAAAAGTATAGTTCAAGATGGGTCTAGGGAACCCACTTATACAAAAATGAGTAAGTGAATCAAATTTTTTTATCTTGTATTGAGGTAAATACCATATTTAAGTTTCATATTAGATTTAGGTTGGAGTTGGTGCATTGGAATAGGGATTGGGGTGACCTCGGTGTGACCTGAGGTTGATTCATGGGGTGAGATATAGTTTATGATGTGGTTTAGGTTGTGAAACCCTATTTCATCATGTGTTTTAGGGGGTGAAACCGTATTTTATGACATGGATTAGGGGGAGAACCAGTTTCATGAAATGTTTTTAGGGGTGAAACCTTATTTCATAAAGTGGTTCATGGGGTGAATCGTGCAAGGAAATGTAAATAAAAATCATTTTTAGATTAAAATTCTTGGTAAGAAACGTGATTCAGTTTTTTTAGATCATGCCATGAGTGAGGCTCTATGTAGGGCGTCATTAGTTGAAATTTTAATATGGAGGAAGGTGCTTATTTAGAGGAAAATCAGAGGATGTAGTCAATAGTTTTGATTATAGTCGAATGGAGGAGGTAGTACGAGCATTATACTTGAGGCTAGACATTTTGGGGGGGAAACTATGTCGATAACATCATTTGGGTCATGGTTGGTGGGTCGTTGGACTGTTAGAAAGGCATTTTAGTAGGTATATTAGATAGTGGAGAGTATCATGGATTAGAACCAGCTACTATAAGCTAAAGCTTATAGTGGGGAGCACTATAAGGTGGGTTATGAAGTTGTTGATGATGCAGTTGTGTCCCAAGATATAAGGTCAAAATGTACTATCATCTAGAGGTTTTAGTGATGGTTGTGAGTGGTGGATTGGTTTTGATGAATTATGAGCCTCGTGTTTGGAGCAGTGTAGAGGAAGCTCATTTGATGTTCCGGAGTATAAATCAAAAAATTGATCATGGTTTGGTGACCCAAGTAGGTCATTTTTTTGGTTGAATGGCCAGCATGACTTCTCAATGAAGATAAGTTTTATGGTATGGAGTTTTTAGTGACCCATGACATTATGGGTTGGAAAATTCTTAAGGGAATGTGAATTTCTTGATTAGTGTATGTTCAGTTTTGAGGATTAGAGATTGGAACAATATTATAATGTTTTGGAAAACCTAAAAGGTTTTTTTTAAAGGGTTTCTAGGATTTGGTGATGACCTGGGGGTTTTTAAGGCCATTTAAGGAGGAATATGAGGTCATGGTACAATGGGGGACTTGCTACAGAGGTTTCACTCTGTAAATAACATCTTCAAGGAATGAATAATCAAGAAAAAATAAACTCTTCATCACTCTAAATAATCATGGAGTGCACTAATTTTCTAGGAATTTAATGTTTTTTACAGTTTTTAAAGGGGTTATCTCCCAAATCCTTTCTTGGGTCAATGGATCTATGTGGGGAGGCATATTTGGGAAGACCTCCCCCTCTTCTTCTTCCCCATTCTTGGTCATTTTTTTCATATTTTATAGAAGATGCAAGTTATGGCCTCTGTCCTAACCCCATGTCTTATTTACTCTAATTTTTCATTGATTTTGGTGTTGTTGGTTTTATAGAAAAAATGATGATTTCACTATAGAATGGTAAAATCACTAATTTTCGATGGGGATTTCATGAAACTAGCAAGAGGACATCTTGGGACGATGTCCTCATATCTTCATTTATTGTTTCCTAAAATTAAAACATCATTTTGTGGATTTTTAATTATTTTTTAAGTAAAATTTAATTTATTTAATGATGTGATTGGTAGTGTATGTTTTATATTTTTCTCACTTTTGGTTCAAGGGTGTGTTGGGGATGGATGACACCCTGTTTCTTGAGGAGCTTACAATCATTGGATTCTCGGTGAGTTTTGGTTTTTATTCCATCTTTGAATAAATATTATAATTAATTATAATCAATTAATTTTTATTCCTTGTCTTTATTTAGGATCTAAAATTATTGAGATAAGCTCAATTGAACTTAGACGAGCTTGGGTGGGCCTTGGCAGTAATTTTCAGACCATGGAAATAAATAGGAAAAGCTACAGTTGGGGTAGGTGTTCTTAGTACTAACTGTGTGTGTTTTTTATGATGTATATATGAATGTGGGTGTATATAGACTCACCCATAATGAAGTGTCTATATAATTATTTAATTGTTTAATTTAATTTAAATAATTAAATTTAATTTAAATTTTTAGAATATTATGAGAAACTGAGAATAAAGAGACCAGGTGTTCGGGATACTAGGGATTGTGTGAAAAATCTTGAAACCACGTCCATCAATAGTAGAGGCTTACACTATGAAGTTTCATAGATTCTAGGAAACCTCCAAGCAGGGTCATTACATGACTTGAGATGGACTGCCTTTGTAGGTCGAGTGAGGACCCTTGAGATGTGTGTATCCTTGGTGTATAGACCGTAGGTAAAGTGGATTTGGGATGGGATTAGTTAACCGATCTGGTGTTCCCCTAGACACAGATATGGTCCTGGAGTCGTATCTTGAGATTTTCATTAGTGCGTTATACCCCCGAGGCTTGTGAGTTCATGAGATAACTTTGATGATGTTGAGGGATGGGATTTCCTCTGAGCGTTGAGTATTGATTGGAAAGACTAGTGATAACCAAGAATCCTGGATGGGATGACTCCACTCTAGTATTGACCTTGGGGACTCTCATGGGTTCCCCTTCATGAGATGACCCTAAGTGGGTGCATGTGGCTAGGAATATAGATGGTAGTGGATGTCACCAAGAACTTTTACCAAACATTCAAGCCCGATGGGGCTGAGATGATAGTGACAAGAATGGGTGTTCGGTCAACCCTTGATATTTTTTTATTTTTTTATTTGATATGATATGTGTTTTCCTAGGACACTTATGAATACTTAATTGGACTTGGAACTAATGTGAATTCCTGGGATGCTCAGGAATCACCTGATGAGACAGGTGAGGACCTGGGATGCCTGGTATGTTTGAGATAGAGTCTCACAATATATTGGGGGTGGATGTCTAGATCAGATAGAATCCAATGATTTCATTGATATAGGAGTGGATTCATAAAGGTGGTTCTTAGGGTCCAACATCAAAGGTTTTGTGGCCACATATATTTTATTTCTCTGAATGATATGAATTCCTCAAGTTTTTTGATACAATTGTGAATTTCCAAGTGTCGAGATTTGAACAGATATACCAGTAGACCTTTTTGAATGTCCATGATTCCCAGCATTAAAATGGTGGTATAAGGTTTTGGGTGGTTTTATATCCCTAAGGATTGATGTTGTACATCCCAAGGGTAACTTTTGGGTCCCCTTGATCAATGCCTAGGATACCCCCTAGGATCAAGTGAACACACTAGTGATGGATTGGTTGAGGATCTAGGAGATATTAGATATAAAGGATACTGATTGTGGGATATAGGGAGGGTATTCCCTTTCTTGGGTCTCCCAAGAATTATTCATTCCAAGATGTAAATTATTTCCTAACATCTCCCCCTCCTAGTAATTAGATGTCATCTTTACACTGAGAACGCTCAGGTACTATCATGGGTTTTAGTCTAAGGAATTGAGGATGAGGGATGCCTAGTAATTTACCAGGGTCTAAGACTCATCATGATGGAGGTGTGAGTATGGGATCCCAATGGAATGTATAGAGGTTAACTTAAGGTGTTTATCATGCTCAAAGACATTATGTCATTGGCTGAGGAAGGTATGGTTAGTCGGTTCATGGACCTAAGGATTGATGACGGTTCTTAGGCTTAGACTGGTTTAAATGTATGCACCCTTGGGGCGGTTGGGTTACTGGATGGAACGGTCATCATGAAAATCTTAAAGACATTCTAGAATCGAGTTGAAGGATTTATTTCTAGTAGTTTTATTTATTTTTTTATAAATTATTTATTTATTCTGATCATGTAACATGCACATATCATCTCATTACCGGTATAGTATGAGACTACATTGGCGGTTCCCTACTGAGTTATGTACTCACACCCTGCTCTGACTACTATTGCACTGGGGTACCTGAGTATCCTTCACATGGTTTTAGGTTTAGGTTGGTTTAAGGCCTAACATTTATTGATTATACGGGATGGATCGAATGGATAATAGATGGGAATGAGGTATTTATGGAGCCTCATTGTCTTTAATTTTATATGAGCATGATCATTCAGATTTTTGTGTTTCATTTCATTTTGTTATAGCATGATCATATTTATTTCTATTTCATGTATATTATATTATTTATTAATTTATTTTATTATTGTGCACTCTAATATAAAGGGTATAGTATATCAATGGTACCTCTATAGACACCATATACTAGTCGAAAACCTCTATCATACAGGGAGAGGCACCTAAAGTCATGTGGTGAACTGGTCTGGTTAGGGTTCAGAGTGGGTAAGGTTGGGGTGCTACATCACTAGCCGTAGATGAAGTTCCCTCAGAAACCAAAGGATGGAAATAAATTTCAATGTAATGAGAAACTTTAGAGGATGATTTTCCCTTTCATACATACACAACCTATAAAAGACAATAGTATAAATAAAGAAAACACAATATATGTTGTAGAAATTAAACCAATACAACTCAATATCCAAAATAACTCAATAATATGAGAGAAAAAGAAGAATACGATACAAAATAGGAAACTAAAAATCTAAATACATGAAAGAATTAGGGTACCAAGGTTTCCCCACTCTAGGCACCAATATTCGACCAACTCCCAAGTTTTGTCTCCCATCATCAATGACTAAAACATCACGATGGTCCACTCAAGAAGTATGGTATCTTCCCCTTACCTATATCATGATAAACAACATATTCATATACACCAAGTTACATATGCATTGGGTGATTATATTAAATAAATAGTTGATCCTCAAGACTTCTCATGAACACCACTAGGAAAAGAACAAGTTATCTAATGATTTTAAAAACAATGACAAATAATATCAAGAATTTTTTACCAAAAAATAATTTAAAAATCATTTAAATAATAATAAATTCCACAAGGTATTCTCAATATATAACTCACGCACCCATTTATTAATCATTATTTTGAATATTCCCAACTTGTTAGTGAAAAACCCATCCATCAAGACTCAATTCATCACTTGGCTATGTGAAAATGTGCCCCTTTGGCACTGGTGGACAAGTTCAAACCAACGAGGCGTCCTGTATATGAAACATAATCTCACACAAACCATGTGTTTTACAAAGTATCACACCTATAATTTTATAAAGAAATAAATTTTCCTTTTTAGAAATTAATCAAACATGTTGTGGGAATGACCCATAATTTCAAATTGAAAGAAAAGAAACCATAAAAGGGTTTTCTAAAAAGAGATTAAACAAAGTTTAATATCAAAAAGACCAATAATTTAATTTAAAAATTCAACCCTTCAAGTTCGAGGAGAAATTGGAGAGAGAGATAGAATTAACCTACCTCAAAATGGTTTTCATTCTTAAATAATCATATAATGATATAGGTATATCGTGTTCCCCCTATGCATTGTAAAATCAAAAAAGGTTTCCTAAACTCATAACATATTATTTGGATCCCCTGTATTTCATTCAATGAATCAAAAATTACACTCAAAAAAACATGATCCAAACCCTAGATCTAGGCATGATATACCTTTTATATTATTATTCTCAAGAATAAATGAGGATATCTAGAATAAGAAAGAGTAACAAGATTCTTAACTTTGATTTCCTAGATCTATTACTCAAACAATCATTAGAATTGGGATCTATAAGGAATAATATAAACAAATTAAACTAAATAAGGGATGAGGGTTGATATCCTATGATAAGGGAGGAATAATGAGGTTTTTGGGGGAAGAATTTGGGTTACAAATAAAATTTTTAGATTTAATTAATGTCCTCACTTGGTTGGTTCGTGGTTTTTCACACTGTGAACCAACTATGTGAATGCCCACTGCCTTAAAATTTCTCTAGTCGAATGGTTACCACATGGTTTGGTTAAATCATGAACCAACCATGCATAATCCAATAGAGTCTCTCCTCACCTCACACATTTTCATGGTGAATCTACAAGTTTTCCACTAACCATTCTCAAACCATGCACCCTCAAAAACCTCTCTAAAATATCCCAAAACAAATCAAAATCTTCCCAAGGTTAAGCATAAACATTATATAGCTAAAAAACAATAAAATTATTAATTACCACAAACTAGGGGTGTTCCGCTGTTAATGCATCCATTCACATTTTTCTATAGTATCATATGGAAGTAGTCATTACTACAGTACCTCTACAGGTGTCTCTGGTCATCTTTTTCAAAGTAATTTAGCATTGTTAAGGTTTTGAAAAAACTTAGGTTGGGGTCCTTCGACCCCTGGACCCATGATTAAGGGAATGTTCTCACCTACAAAACACAGCAACCTCATCGTAGAGGTCGAACCATGAGAGTTTTGGTCTATGGTTTCATATGTTTTTCTAGTAATTGGCTCAAATTCATCAAATGGATCAGTCTACACCATTCCAATAATATCATGGTGTGAGTCTTCTACCATCTTAAAAAAGACAATGGCCCATTATGGATCCAAGGTGTGGGTCCTCTATTTTTAGGAATTTCAAGGATATATTCAGTAGCCCCTTGATCCCAAAAAATAAAGGATACTTCATAAGGTTATGTAACCCCCTTGTTAAATATATAAATTGTTATAAGTGGGTGATCTAAACCTAACTCCTTGTGTACTTTGATTACCATTTCATGTATATAGTTTGATATATACAAGTTTTTACATTACAATAATTGTTGATACTTCTATTTACACTATATTTATGGTAATTTCCTTATACTACCTGTCATAAAAAGTTAATGGTATTTCCCATTATATAATGAGAATCTAGAGATACCATGATAGGAATCTTAATATTATGTCTTATACTCTAAATACACCATGATGATAGGACACGCATGATTTGTGACCATCAGGTGTTTGGGGCTCATAAGCATTGACACTTCTTCTCATGAAGCTTTGACTTGGTGATATCGAGTATGTGAGATTTTGAGGAATGACTTTCCAATACAAAAACCACATATTTCAGGTGTCATTGGTTATTTATATCTACAAACATGTGTAATGGTCTCTTAAATTGAGATTATAATCAGTGTAGACTATTTTATCACATAATTTGATGTTATAAAAAACTATGAAATTGATTTCATAGAAAGTTAGCATGTGTTGGGTTCATCATTAGTGGTATGGTATTGATTAAATAATCAAGATAGAATTTTTTTTCTTATGAAAGGAAGTCATATATTGGGCCTAGTTGATTATGATGGTGGTACCTTTACTAAATTTATGTCCATGGTAGTATAAGGTAAGGTTGTCCACTTAGGTAAATAAATAATAAATAAAGAGAGGATAAATACCTAATTTTTGGAGTCTTCTTAATGTGATATCCTACAAAAAAATATTATATTACATGACATGTGTTCATAGGAAAGGTTATTGTTTCTATGACTTTTCCTCATCTCCTTGGGGGCCTTGATGGGTTACTATACTCTTCTTCTGTCTATGAATAATATTCACTGCTATAGAGATCAGGTCCTTGAGGGTTACACACTTAGAATATTTGAAATTATTCCCTATTTTGATGAATATGGGTATAGGAAATGGTGGCCCCACCATGGATTTAAAGAGTTTTACAAGAATAAATTATTTTAAATGAATAAATATATTCATTATTATTTGAGTATATAATTTTAATGAACCCGGCTCTCGTAGCCCATAACCAGTGGTTCTTTTATTACATTAGAACTAGAAACAGGCAGTCACATCCCAAAGTACTGAATATATTAGTAGTCTTTGGAAAACCAAATACATACATGAATATCAAATTACATTTTAAAACATGAAATAAAGTATTTTGTTTTCTTTGATGAATCCATTATTTCTTCTAGCATAACCCTACATATAAATCACATTATGTTTCTTGGTATCCTAGGGAAAACAAACATTAGAAAGGGGTGATCTCAGATGATCAATAAGGGTATACATACAAATAATACTAAATAAGGAATGAATAATATGGAAATAATAAATAATAATCAAATAATTCCGTATAAGTAATCATGTGAGCTAGAAACTTATTCATGGATATCACAACTAATCAAATAATCACACAGACATCAATAAATGATTTCATAATGATAGAATGTATAATATATGACATTTGAAACATACCATCAATGCCTTTTCCAATACATATGAAAATGACATCAAGGCCTTGTGCTATGACATATGAATAAATGGGCAAGGCCTTGGACAAAACCCAAGATGGTTTGCCTCATGAGACCTATCGATGCATCGAGTGGTTATAACGGGCCCTGAACATCACTTATATGCATTCCTCATATGAAAGGAGTGAAACATAATCAATATAAACATTCATATGGAAACTAGTATACATAATTTAAATAATTTCCCTAATCTATAAACATAATCATAAATCATCCTGAGTAATATAGTGAATAGTATCAAAATAGTATGTCCCCATTCAAACTAATCATAAATCATCCCAAAAAATAATAAGGATGGTATAATTAAATCATATTCATAGATTATTATAAGTAGAATGAGGTTTGATGAAATTTATTAATATAATTTCCATAAGGAGACCATTAAAAACATTCTTTAGTAAAATAACATTTTCAATTTGAAAAATAAAATATTAAAATATAAAAAATTTCCATGTAATAAAGAATTAATTTTATTTGAAAAGAGCTTTGCAAAATTGTAAATGAATATTCAAAACATTTACTCTTCATGATAGTTTTAATTTTCATTTAGGCCATATAAGTTAAAAAACATTCCTTTCATGTTGTTGTAAAAAAATGTTAAAAAGAAACTCTTTAGAAAATGATGGGAATATTTCTTTTAAACAATTTTGTAAAAGTCAAACATGGTTGAAAATGAATTTTAAAAATATTAATAGAATATTAAAAACATTTTAAAAAAAAATTAGAAAACATGGATATGAAAGATAAATATTCTCTAGTGGATAATTAAATTTAAACAATCCTGAATATTAATGAGATTGTGAAATAAACCCTTACCACTTGGGTATCTATTGAATCATAAAACCTGTGAAAGAAATAAATTCAAATGAAACTTTAAATACCATGAAGAAAAAAATATTCATGATATAATATATCAAAGGGGAATTATATACATGAAAAAAATAAATAATTAGTAAATATGGCATATGTATCATAAAATTAAAAGTGAGATAAGAAACCCTTACCTCATGTATGACTTCCTTTGTATGTATATAAACCTCCTATATAATAAATATAAATTTAATATATATATATATATATATATATTAAAAAACCATACTCAAATATATCATACCATATATGATTTACATATAATCTTTTATCACCCATTTATTAACAATTATTTGCTAAAATCACTATTTTGGGTAATAACTGCTTTGTTTTTCATGTATGTTTTGATTCGGTGATTTTGATTTTTATAATTTGATAAAGATTATATCATTTCAAGGATTTTAATAATGATATAAGTATCACATATATATTAATTATATATATATATATATATAATAATCCATAAAAGTTAGATATGGAAAATGAATTACATTGTTCATGGAGAAGGTAGGTCATCTATATAAATGAACATTATTTTCACATTTTGATGGATAGAACAAAAGAAAGGTAGTGTAATTCCCCAAACCGTGTGCCACTAAATTGGTGACCTGATCTAATTCACCAAACAGCCTTAAACGTTCCTCCTTATATGCTAGAGGCTTCCAACTAGCAGTGGGGGTCTAAAGGTGGTGCAATGGGGAGACTATACCATCATATCAGAGTAACAATAGTGGAAATAACTAGATATTATCAATAGTAATAATAAATAGAGAGTGGAAGTGGTAAATAAACTGAAATAAGAGAATGTTTAAATAATAAATGGAATTTAGTAAAGGATTTAACGTTTATGTCATGCATATAACATTGATCGCCAACAACACTGATCATACATATAAATGGGTAAATAAAAGATACAAAAATAAAAGTGTAAGGATCTACTACTATATCTGGGATAAAACACATAGATGATATCTACATACGTATCTAATCTATCCTACTTGATCAATCTTGGTCATTGACCTTACTTGTTCTTATAACCAAGTGTTGGATTGGTGTATCCTGATCTTTTTGGATGATGATGAGATGAATTCTTATGGTCTATACTATGCACCAAGATAGAACTCTAGCGATTCAAGCTCCATGGTGACTCATTGGGGGTTACGGGGGGAATGCACCCCTACTCTAGGGGTATGGGGGGTGAAGTTCATGGCCAAAATTTTCAGGAGCTATAGAAAATATAAACAACTATAGAAGATATGACTAGGTGACACTGACAAGTAACTATAGTAGTGTATATTTTTGGCATGGCTACTATAGTAGCTCGAACTTTAGAGACAGTGGTATTGTATCTTTTCATACTTCATTCCACTAGCCACTATAGTAATTGGGACTTGGGTGGCTACAACATTGTAGTAATGTGGACTCCCATATACCATTCACTATAGAATAGTAGAATTACTATGTCTTTGGTGGAACATTACTTCGTCCTCTATTTTAGCTCATTTCAAGATAGGGTTTTTTGTGTGTGAGAAAATCTAATCTCCTTATAATTGTGCTCTTGGATTTCATATTGAAGTGATTCTACCTCTCTGTGTATGTAGGTATTATTCCCGAACCACATTAATTGTTCTATCTATTGTCATATTCTTCTTCTTCTTATGTTTCTATATTTTCTTCATCTGCAAACCTCTTTCATTTGACTCCCATCATTTCTGCAACACCAAGTGAATGTATTCTTGGGTACCCTAGTGAAATAGAATACCGAGTAGGGTGTTATTACAAAAATCAATAGGTTACCACCAACATTATCCCATACATATCCAATAATATGAATTGTATGTATATGTGAGATACTCATTAGGAAAACAATAATAAATAAAACTGAAATAATAATTACAAACCATGATGTAAATAAATAAACCACATTTGATATTTGGGTCTCTGATCCTAGTCGACTAGAAATGTACCATCATGTATATATATATTTATATGTGTATATATATATTCCTATAAATATGTATATATATAAGTGAAAATATCACAAATCAACAGAATTCAATCCTTGGATCCGTAATCTTGATCTTTTGGACATCCTATGAAAATGGAATTGATCTGTATGTCATACCACTCAAGTAGAGTATAATTAAGTTGATACTTGTGTCTATAATCCTGATCAATGATACCTTCTTTGGACAGCACCAAAAATATATCTGAGCAAGCTACGTCATCACAGGGGGTACATGTCTTAACCCACGGTTCACCCGTACTTTCCTCCAATCACTATAATAATGGATTCCAAGTAATATATATACATCCTATAAATATGGTACTAATATGGATTTCATACAACTCATTCCATGTGAATCCACCCTGATGTATGATCCCTAGGTCTCGGACCATAGGTCGTTACAACATTGGAGCTCGGATGATCCCTAAGGGGTATGGCCATTAGAAGATCTGCAATGAATGATCTCTGGATCCAAGTACATTATTAGTATCCCTTCAAATTAATGGCTCATCATCCCTATTCCCAAGAAGTAAATATATGAAATGTTTTAATGGTATGTCTATCCAATCATTAGGAGCATCCTAGGCATCACTCTTGGAGAGCGTAATAATCCATCGAGTATATGTCAAATAAATGGTGAGGAGCACCATGTACAACACCGTGAAAAATTTATCGATTAGGGATAGAAAAATCATCCCCATCACTTGAGTATCATAATAAATAGGGATTTCATGCCTAAGTATCATAATCATAGGGATTCCATGCTCGAGTATCATAATCATAGGGACTTCACACCCTAGTATCATAATTATAGAGATTTCATGCACTACTAGAAAAACAGGAATTTGCGACGGGTCATTTGCGACGGGATCTCATCGCAAATGGATTTTTGCGACGGGGGCCGGTCGAAAATGACCCGTTGCTGAAAACGGTGTCGCAATAACAATTTTTTGCGACGGGCCCATCGCTAAAGCCTTTTTCCGCGACGGGGAGAATCCCTGTCACAACTAGTACTCCGTATATTTGTAAAAACCTATTTGCGACGGGCCCCGTCGCAAATACCTGTTGCGACGGGACCCGTCGCAAATAGTTGTTGCGACGGGACCCGTCGCAAAAACTATTTTTAAAAAAATAAAAAAATAATAATACTATTTGCGACGGGAATAGTATACCGTCGCAAATACTATAAAAAAAATAAAAAAATAAATTGTTAATAAATTATTTTAATTAATATAATAATAATCCAATTATAATTCAAAAATAAAAAATAATAAAATATTAATAAATGATTTTAATTAATATAATAATAGAATTATAATTCACAAATAAAAATAATAAATTATTTTAATTAATATAATAATAATAGAATTATAATTCAAAAATAAAAAATAATAGAATATTAATAAATATTTTATAATGAGACAGAAACTACGAATAGAAAAAAAATCATATTTTGATTTCACAAATTTTATAACATAAATACAAACTCTAATCTGAAGGAGGGGGGGAGGGGGGATCTGCAGATGGTGGTGGAGGAAACTCCATCCCTAAAGCATGAGTGAGTCGGCGCATGTACTCCATCTGCTCCTGATGCTACTGCTGCCACCGACTTGTCTGCTCCTCGTATAGCTGCTGCTGGCGTCGACGCTCCTCCTCATGCTGCTGACGCATCTGCTCCTGCTCCTATCAGAGACTCTCTATCAGTGCAGTCTGAGATCGCAACTGATCCTCATACTGTGTAGCAGAAGAAGATGCACGAGATCCTCTCGAGCTGGACGCCGACATCGCAGCACTGCCATAATAATCTCCGGGAGTCAGTCGAGAGCTGATACCAACTACCCGGCCCTTCTCGAAGGCATACTGGGTGGCCTGCATCCATGCCGCCTCATCAAACTGACGGTCAGTGGTCTGATCTGATGACTCGGCCTGATTCTCAGGCCGGGCCTGTGACGTTGCGGCCTCATATGACTCCTGTAGTTGCAATTTAAAATTAAAATTGTGAATATATTATATACAGTTAATTTTTAAACTTGAAAACAAATAATACTAACCACGATGTGATGCTGACGATCACCTCTGAGCTCCCCAGTAGCAGGATCATTATACATCCTCCGATATACGTCGTACTCCGTAATATCGGGGTGCTCGACAGCCTATAAGAATAAAAAATAAACTGTTAATATTTATAGTAATATAAAATATTTATAAATAATGTACGTACCAGATGTTGTCTATGAGTACTGAAAGAACGACTCCCAGCTCGATGAGTCACCTCCTGTCTCCCCCGATTCTGCCTCCCCACCGATGATCTCCTCTGAAAGGCACCACTCAACCAGTGCGCACATAATCAATCCCATACATGGGATGAAATGTACTCTGGTCGGTGTGCTCTACATGACTCGTCAAAATCTGACACTCCTGCTTTCTTCATCGCAACTTTTCTTAAATTGTGAAAAAACTGACGAAGGCGATCACGCATGGCCACCTCCCATGCCTCGTGGATGGCGTCACGCATGGTATCCTCGATTGGATACCATAAACCCTACAAATAAATCAAAATATCAAGTTAGAAATGAAATAATTTTCAAAATAAAAATTATTTATTTACATACGTACCAACCAATGGCCGAACATGGCCTGCTGCACATCAATGGGAATATGCTCCCATGTGGTCCATGGCTGAGATAAATAGTTGAGCAAAATAGCGCTGCCCTGTCCGACTGCTATATTCGGAAAACTGTAAAAATAATAAACATTTATTATGTGAATAGATTAATGAAATCTTAGTCAAATCCACAGGTTATCACATAGGTTATCACACATCTGTGTGCGTGGATCAAACCCAAGACGTGGATGTCGCTCGGGGACGGGGTCAGGAATCATCAATCGTGCAAGACCGCGCCCCCTCCGCGTACTCCCTGGAGCGCCTGCAGGCTGAGGGTCATCTGCCAGCAACTCATCCGCATCGAAAGGCAGATCAGCATCCGCCAACTCATGAAATGTGGCGTCGTCCATCTGAAACAGAAAATGTTAATTTTGTTAGCAAATAATTGATAATTACTATTATATATACATATATAAATATTATGATTGTATATAAATACCATGGAATTCTATCAGTGTTCATCTTCATCATCATCTTCATATATGTCAATGTCATCTTCATATTCCTCCTCAACATCATCGATATCCATTCGAGTTACAGTTGCTTCATCTCTTACCATTTCAAATTCATATGTGACATCATTAACATCATCGTCATCACCGACTCTTAAATGTGGGGTGTCGTCATCGATACTCATGTCTCTTTGTAAAAAAGATTGATTTTGAGTACTCTCTTGAAAAACTTCAATTCTTTGCACATCAGTGAAAGCACATTCACTTTGACTAAACTGATTGTCTTGAAATTTGATTTTTATTACACTCCACCAATCAATCAAGTCTCTTGATGTAGCACATTACTTTGCGTAATAAACTTGATGTGCCTGTTGAGCCAATAAGAATGGTTCATTTACTGCGAGAACACTTTTACATTTAATATCGATGATTCCATGAGTCGGATGAACACGCACGCCTCTCTCTGTATCCAACCACCGACATTTGAACATGGTTATGTAATTTTGTCCAAGATAACAGAGTTCAATGATTTCATCAAGTATGCCATAAAAGTCAACTTCATTTTCTCGATGATGAGATCATCTCAAGCTAACTCCACTGTTCATTGTTTTTTTCGATTCTCCATATGCATGTGTATGGAATTGAAATCCATTCACCACATATGCATTATAAGTTTTAACAAGTTTGGAAGGTGGGTTACTCAATACACACAGTCGTTTGTCAATTTTATCAGCATGTTGAGACACCTGAAAATTTGTGAAATAATTATCAATATAGTAAACTATACATTGAATGAGTTTATAAAAGATAAAGAATTTATGTTACCAGTTTTTGAAACCACTGAGAGAAATTTTTCAGTCGACGTTCTTCGAGAGAAGCTGCTGTAATTTGTGGAATTTGTTTCTTGATATGATTATCATACAACCTATAAAAACCAAAGTTATTTACTGTAACATAAATGATAGAATAAGTGATATAAACACTTACAGTACAACTGATGTCATCTCTTCACAGTTGAGCAGAACATATGTATGAGCTCTATGATGTTTATCATCTGAAAGCCAGCATTCATAAACTCCACCAAAACCAAGATCTGACTGGTTGAAAACAGATAATTGATTGTCGATTTCATCAATATTCCTCTCGTTTCGTCCCATTCGGTTGTGTTCTGAAGGATAATCATATTCAAAATAATGGGAGCAGAAAAAAGATATTTCCTCTTGCAAATAAGCTTCTGCAATAGATCCTTCAACAGATGCTTTGTTACGTACTTTTCTTTTCAATTTTTGCATGCATATTTCAAATGGTTACATCCATCAAAACTATACTGGACCTCCACATTTGGCTTCATATGGAAAATGTAACATCAAATGTTCCATTGAGTCGAAGAAAGACGGCGGAAATATTTTTTCCAGTTTACATATAATTACAACAACATCTTTTTCAAGTTTGCCTAGAGCATCATAATCTGCTGTAGCCGCACAAATTTCCCAAAAAAATGAGACATGTCTATTATGGAATCCCAAATCACAGAATTCAAAAGACCTCTTAATCCAATGGGTAGAAGTCTTTCCATTATAACATGAAAATCATGACTTTTTAATCTAGTAATATGATCATTCTTTACACATCTACCCAAATTGGAAGCACAGCCATCTGGAAGTCTCAAATCTGCAATCCACTGACAAAATAATAAACGGTTTTCTTTAGACAGTGTATAAGCTTATTTTGGTTTCAGTAACCTTTCTGTTCTGACATTCTCAAACAGTTCCAATTCTGGACGCCTGCAAATTTGGGCAATATCTAAACGTGCATTTACATTGTCTTTTCTCTTTCCTGGCGTATCCAAAACTGTATGAAACAAATTATCAAAACAGTTCTTCTCAATATGCATGACATCTAACATGTGTCGGACCAACAAATCAGACCAATATGGAAAATCCCAAAATATGCTACGTTTAATCCAATTGTGTTCTTTCCCAAAACCAAAAAATTTCTGTTGGTTTATTGTGGGACCAAAAGTGATGGGAGGTAATGAAAATACAACTGATTTTAACTCCGAACCTGATAGCATTTTTGGAGGTCCATCCCTTTCAACTGTTCCTTTTCTGAAATGAGATCTGTTTCTGCGAAAAGGATGATCAGCTGGAAGAAATCTGCGATGACAGTCAAAATAACAAGGTTTCTTTCCATGAATGAGCATAAATGCTTTGTTCTCTCCCATACAGTAAGGACATGATTTCTGACCATGTGTACTCCAGCCAGATAATATCCCATAAGCCGGGAAGTTACTTATTGTCCACATCAATGCTGCTCTCAGTATGAAATTCTGTTTCGTTGCAACATCATATGTACTGAAACCAGTACTCCACAATAAATTTAATTCATCAATCAATGGTTTCAAATAAACATCAATATTTTTCTTCGGATGTCCTGGAATTAGTAAAGTCAAAAAGATATATGGCTCCTTCATCAACATCCATGGAGGTAAATTATACGGAGTTAAAAAAACAGGCCAACATGAATATTGACTACCATAAGATCCAAACGGACAGAAACCATCAGTGGAAAGGCCTAGTCGAACATTTTTAGCTTCTAAAGCAAAGGATGGATGCACTCTATCAAAATGTTTCCATGAATCACCATCGGCTAGATGATTCAAGCTTTTATCGGTTGAAATATTCTCTTTATGCCATGACATCATTGTCGTTGTATTCTTAGACATGAATAAACGCTGGAGTCTGGATGTAAGTGGAAAATATCTCAACTGTTTTACAGGAATCAAACCAGACTTCCTGTGTTTTCCTTCTTTATATCTCAGTTGCCCACATGTGGGACAATTATCCAATGAATCATTTTCCTTAGAATATAAAATGCAATCATTTGAACATGCATGAATCTTCTGACAAGTAATTCCCAAATTTCGAACCAGCCTCTTACTCTCATAGTAATTTGCAGGTAAAACATTTCCTTCGGGTAACAGTGTTTTAAGCAAAGAAAATATCTGGTCAAAACAGGTGTTTGACATTCCGTTATCTGATTTGATAGCCATAAATTTTGCAACTGCTTCTAATTTGCTCATCTTGCATCCAGGATATAATGCATCCTCAGCAGACTTCAACAACTCATAAAATTCAGACGGTGCCAACTCAGGATTTGAAGCTATATCAGCCGGAGTTTTTGTATGTTGAATAGATGAACCTGCAACATCATGTACTAAATCTTGAAATCGGGATGGATCCGGAATCAAGTTGGTATCACCTGCTCTGGAACTGCGTTCACCGTGTTGATAAAAAAAAACATAATCTGGTTGAAAACCAAAATGCAAGAGATGTTCTCCAAATTTTTCAAACGTGTCAAACGTTCTCAATGCACATTTTCTGCAAGGGCATTTTATTTTTCCTTCTGAAACAAATTCTGGATTTGATGCCGCAAATGATAAAAAAGTCTCCACACCCTCTACATATACTGGATTTAAACCAGAACCGTTTGGATTTCTATGTTGATTTATCCATATGCGGTCACCTAATAATGATTGTTGACGACCTCGTTGTTCCATATTTCTCTATAAAATATAAAATCATTACTGGTTTTGAATAATTTGTTAGAAAAAACACTCAAGCTAGGATAATTATAGAGTTTTGATCATACACGACTGACGCAAACTTTTTATTGAGATAGACCTAAAAATTGACCCTTTAAGAATTAAATATATTGACAATAAAGCAAAACATGTTAACAAATATTGATAATTTTAATATTATATAATTTTTTTATTATTTTCATAGTACTAATATTATTGGTAATTATTACTAATTATTACTAATTATTACTAATTATTGGTAATTATTACTAATTATTACCAATTATTGGTAATTATTACTAATTAATACTAATTATTGGTAATTATTACTAATTATTGGTAATTATTAGTAATTATTGGTAATTATCGGTAATTATTACTAATTATTGGTAATTATTACTATTTATTGGTAATTATTACTAATTATTGGTAATTATTACTAATTATTGGTAATTATTACTAATTATTGGTAATTATTACTAATTATTACTAATTATTACTAATTATTACTAATTATTACTAATTATTGGAAATTATTACTAATTATTACTAATTATTACTAATTATTTGTAATTATTGGTAATTATTACTAACTATTACTAATTAATACTAATTATTGGTAATTATTACTAATTATTGGTAATTATTATTAATTATTACTAATTATTACTAATTATTACTAATTATTGGTAATTATTACTAATTATTACTAATTATTACTAATTATGGGTAATTATTTCTAATTATTACTAATTATTACTATTTACCGGTAATTATTCCTAATTATTGGTAAGTATTACTAATTATTGTTAAGTATTACTAATTATTGTTAATTATTACTAATTATTACTAATTATTACTAATTATTGGTAATTATTACTAATTATTGGTAATTATTGGTAATTATTACTAATTATTGGTAATTATTGGTAATTATTACTAATTATTGGTAATTATTACTAATTATTGTTAATTATTACTAATTATTGGTAATTATTACTAATAATTGGTAATTATTACTAATTATTACTAATTATTACTAATTATTACTAATTATTGGTAATTATTGGTAATTATTACTAATTATTACTAATTATTACTAATTATTACTAATTATTGGTAATTATTACTAATTATTACTAATTATTACTAATTATTGGTAATTATTGGTAATTATTACTAATTATTGGTAATTAATACTAATTATTGGTAATTATTGGTAATTATTACTAATTATTGGTAATTATTACTAATTATTGGTAAGTATTACTAATTATTGTTAAGTATTACTAATTATTGGTAATTATTACTAATTATTGGTAATTATTTCTAATTATTACTAATTATTACTAATTATTGATAATTATTACTAATTATTGGTAATTATTACTCATTATTGTTAATTATTACTAATTATTACTAATTATTACTAATTATTGATAATTATTACTAATTATTACTAATTATTGGTAATTATTACTAATTATTACTAATTATTGGTAATTATTGGTAATTATTACTAATTATTGGTAATTATTACTAATTATTGGTAATTATTACTAATTATTGGTAATTATTACTAATTATTGGTAATTATTACTAATTATTACTAATTATTACTAATTATTACGAATTATTGGTAATTATTACTAATTAGTACTAATTATTGGTAATTATTGGTAATTATTGGTAATTATTACTAATTATTGGTAATTATTACTAAGTATTGGTAATTATTACTAATTATTGGTAATTATTACTAATTATTGGTAATTATTACTAATTATTACTAATTATTACTAATTATTGGTAATTATTACTAATTATTACTAATTATTGGTAATTATTACTAATTATTACTAATTATTACTAATTATTTGTAATTATTGGTAATTATTACTAATTATTACTAATTATTGGTAATTATTACTAATTATTGGTAATTATTATTAATTATTACTAATTATTACTAATTATTACTAATTATTACTAATTATTACTAATTATTGGTAATTATTACTAATTATTACTAATTATTGGTAATTATTACTAGTTATTACTAATTATTACTAATTATGGGTAATTATTTCTAATTATTACTAATTATTACTATTTACGGGTAATTATTCCTAATTATTGGTAAGTATTACTAATTATTGTTAAGTATTACTAATTATTGGTAATTATTACTAATTATTACTAATTATTACTAATTATTGGTAATTATTACTAATTATTACTAATTATTGGTAATTATTGGTAATTATTACTAGTTATTGGTAATTATTGGTAATTATTACTAATTATTGGTAATTATTACTAATTATTGTTAATTATTACTAATTATTGGTAATTATTACTAATTATTGGTAATTATTACTAATTATTACTAATTATTACTAATTATTACTAATTTTTGGTAATTATTGGTAATTATTACTAATTATTACTAATTATTACTAATTATTACTAATTTTTGGTAATTATTGGTAATTATTACTAATTATTACTAATTATTACTAATTATTGGTTATTATTGGTAATTATTACTAATTATTGGTAATTAATACTAATTATTGGTAATTATTGGTAATCATTACTAATTATTGGTAATTATTACTAATTATTGGTAAGTATTACTAATTATTGTTTAGTATTACTAATTATTGTTAATTATTACTAATTATTGGTAATTATTTCTAATTATTACTAATTATTACTAATTATTGTTAATTATTATTAATTATTGGTAATTATTACTAATTATTGGTAATTATTACTAATTATTACTAATTATTACTAATTATTACTAATTATTGGTAATTATTACTAATTATTTCTAATTATTGGTAATTATTACTAATTATTACTAATTATTGGTAATTATTGGTAATTATTACTAATTATTGGTAATTATTACTAATTATTGGTAATTATTACTTATTATTGGTAATTATTACTAATTATTGGTAATTATTACTAATTATTACTAATTATTACGAATTATTGGTAATTATTACTAACTATTACTAATTATTGGTAATTATTACTAATTAGTACTAATTATTGGTAATTATTGGTAATTATTGGTAATTATTACTAATTATTGGTAATTATTACTAATTATTGGTAATTATTACTAATTATTGGTAATTATTACTAATTATTGGTAATTATTACTAATTATTGGTAATTATTACGAATTATTTGTAATTATTTCTAATTATTACTAATTATTACTATTTACCGGTAATTATTGATAATTATTCTTAATTATTACTAATTATTGGTAATTATTACTAATTATTGGTAAGTATTACTAATTATTGTTAAGAATTACTAATTATTGGTAATTATTACTAATTATTGGTAATTATTACTAATTATTACTAATTATTACTAATTATTGTTAATTATTACTAATTGTTGGTAATTATTACTAATTATTGGTAATTATTACTAATTATTACTAATTATTACTAATTATTACTAATTATTGGTAATTATTACTAATTATTACTAATTATTATTAATTATTACTAATTATTGGTAATTGTTGGTAATTATTACTAATTATTGGTAATTATTACTAATTATTGGTAATTATTACTAATTATTACTAATTATTACTAATTATTACTAATTATTGGTAATTATTATTAATTATTACTAATTATTGGTATTTATTGGTAATTATTGGTAATTATTACTAATTATTGGTAATTATTACTAATTATTGGTAATTATTACTAATTATTGGTAATTATTACTAATTATTGGTAATTATTTCTAATTATTACTAATTATTACTATTTACCGGTAATTATTGATAATTATTCTTAATTATTACTAATTATTGGTAATTATTACTAATTATTGGTAATTATTACTAATTATTGTTAATTATTACTAATTATTGGTAATTATTACTAATTATTGGTAATTATTACTAATTAAGACTAATTATTACTAATTATTACTAATTATTACTAATTATTACTAATTATTACTAATTATTACTAATTATTACTAATTATTAGTAATTATTACTAATTATTACTAATTATTACTAATTATTACTAATTATTACTAATTATTACTAATTATTACTAATTATTCCTAATTATTTTTAATTATTGGTAATTATTCCTAATTATTACTAATTAGTGGTAATTATTAGTAATTATTACGAATTATTACTAATTATTGATAATTATTAATAATTATTACTAATTATTGGTAATTATTACTAATTATTGGTAAGTATTACTAATTATTGGTAAGTATTATTAATTATTGGTAATTATTACTAATTATTGGTAATTATTACTAATTATTGGTAATTATTACTAATTATTAATAATTATTCCTAATTATTGATAATTGTTGATAATTGTTCCTAATTATGAGTAATTAAATGAATAATTACCAATAATTAGGAATAATTACCAATAATTAGGAATAATAACATTATTAGTATATTTTATTATTAATATTAAAATAATATAATTTTCTAATTTATATACAATTCTCCTTTCATCTGTGTGTTTTCTATCTCCATATACAAATAATACATGTGGAGACAGCAAACACACAGATGAAAAGAGAATTGTATATATATAAAAAATTATATTATTTTAATATTAATAATAAAATATACTAATAATGTAATAATGTTATTATTTCTAATTATTGGTATTTATTACTAATTATTAAGTAATAAAACAATGTAAACATAATTAAATTACAACTAATTAAGAATAATTGAAACTAATAAAACATTAAAAATAAATATTAAATTAAAATGAATATAAATACCTTGAAAATTGATCTGAGGTTGATCTCTGATCGTTCTTCAAAACTTCAATATCAACTCCGGAGAAAAAAAATTAAACTTGAGAAAAACTGAACTTTAGAAATAAAATTTTAAGAGAAGAAGATGATGGAGTTTGAGAATGATTTGAAAAAAACGGATGGGGGTATTTATAGGTTAGATTATTTGCGACGGGTATCCCGTCGCAAATACCTTAGCCATCATTTATTACGGTCAACGGTTAAATAGTTATTTGCGACGGGTCCCATCGCAAATAACCACATGCCGACATACTATTTGCGACGGGGGAATATTCTCGTCGCAAATACCTTTTACCGCCGCCGGTTATTTGCGACAGGAATATTCCCCCGTCGCAAATATGTTTCCCGCGATTTGGCGCGCAAAGGGCGCCAGTCCTTTTGCGACGGGGAAAGCTATCCCGTCGCAAAAGGCTACTTATTTGCGACGGGCAAATACCCCCGTCGCAAATAAGTTTTTAACAGGGCAATTTGCGACGGTAATAAATCCCGTCGCAAATACCCATTTTTCCCGTACTGATGCCCGAGTATCTTAATTATAGGTATGTCATTCCTGAATATCATAATCAATAGGTCTTAAAATATAGATCCTATAAAGTACATCTAGGTACCCCAATAAAACATATCGCATCGCATCAGGCACATCATCCACAAACCAGGAATCACCCATGGCTATCATAGTTTCGTTAACAGTAACCATGTGAATTCATAAAAAAAGAGCGAGGGTGGTTGAATTCCAAATCCCACCACTACTTCCACTACCTCATAGGCTTAGAAGTTTAGTATGAGTTCTAATGTGGTACTCGCTACCATATCTACCAAAACCCACATTGCACTAGCTCAGGGTTAGTCAAGAACTAGGCATCCACTGTGTCCCCTAGATCAAAACGCTACAAAGGCATCCAACATAGGATCATTAAGGTCCATGATAAATAGATGCATCCCACTTGGGGTGATATTTGATAATATATGATCAATTCATCCCTCTTGGGATCCTAAAAAGAAATAAACATAGGTATCTAATAGGGGATCCTCTGTCATGGTCATAGCCTCATGTTGTGGGATGAATCTTCTACACTGGGGTTCTTAGTGACCTCGGGTATTCATCCAGTACAATCTACCCATTTCATTTAATTAAAAAATTCATCATAAATAATTTAAAAGGGGGGATTTAACCCTCAGGGGAGAGCCCAAGCATCCATATAATACCATAAAAATTTATATATACTAAAGGGAAGGTACGACATACCACCTAACTTTAGGAATCTGTAAACCATTTATAAAAATATTTTGGTAGCTTCATACAAGCTCACTAACATTCGAAATAATCCACACCGACTTTTAAGATCCTACCTAACACAGGACAACTCAATTATATCCCAAAATCATTAGTTTCATCATTAAAAAGTTTAATATAAAAAGAAAAGAGGAAAGGAATATCATTCGATATTTCACTAAATTCCTATCACTCACTGAAAATCTAAGAAACCATGTAAAGAAAGACTATCAAGTATTGTTAAGACCATTCCCAATAAAATCTATAACCAATGGCACCAAAACAACCTCTAAAAAAATTAATTTAATATTTAACTCTTTAAAAAAAACACTACAGCAACATACGTCAACCAATCGATGTGAAGAAAAGTGCAGACAACCTCTTGGTATTTCCTCTTCCTAGGCATAGTAAAACCCCAACTGAAATAGAAGATTCCACCATGTTCTGAGGGAACTGATGAAGAACCATAAATGGAAAATTTTAAAATTAGGAACAACAAAATGGAAATAGATTAGAAGGATGGAGGAAGATTTTACCAATTGATGTCATCTAATTTCACCCAAGATATCCTCGATCAGTGAAGAAAGGAGAGAGTAGAGCGTCGGCTAATATCCTCCCATACACCTCTTGTTTCCTGATGAAAAAAATGGGGTGAGCCCCCTGTTAACCATTTTTAATAATCCATCCTAGTATTTTTTACGACATGAACTGGTTTCATAATGTGAACCAAATTCATGAAGTGAAACAGATTAACAATGCAAAATCCCCACTGTAATCCCCCAATCTTTCACATCCTGTAACCTCTAGGTTGTTCCCTGTGAAACCCAGTCATATCGTGCATGGGATTCAAGATGTGAATTGTTTTTTATAGTTGTTTTCAACAACCTAGCTACCCATTCCTCCTCTGGTACTTTTCTAAACCCCTTGGTACTTTCATAGGTACTTATAATACATCAAAAAACACCAATTTTGGATGTTCAAACACTCAGAACCTCATTTCAAGTATCGGTTCATAAGATGACTAATCACCAACAGAGAAAAATTCAAATTATCTTGAAAATTGAACCGGTCTAAAAACATGGGACCTTATAGTCTCCCCACTTTAGAAATTATCATCCCTATGAAGGCTTGGGGAATAACAAAAACATAACCCAACCTACCCTGGTCATGAATTCTCATTCAGATAGTCATGTTGAATCTCTGAACACCCAACACATTTATAAGTGCTACTTAGAAAATGTAGTACATAAGCTACTAAAACTTGATACAACACGCATAATTGTGAATGAAACACTGAAACGACACTTACATGAGCCCATCTAATCTGAAACATGGCCATATTATTTTATCTTGAATCAACCGAGCTATGGTTCTCCCCACTGTAGGTTCCCACTTCCAATGGAAAATTCCAAACCACAATACTTCCACCATTGGAATTTTCTATCAAAACATGTACCTATATAAAATAATGCAAGTCTAACCACCTTCATTTTATTATTATTGAATAATTCTGGCATCAATATATGAGTGTCACCAAAAAAAATTCCAAAAGTCTCTATCCTGAGGCATGTTAAGATTGTTCCAAGCATTCTCACTGAATCTCGTAACCAACATCCAGTGACATCCCCTAGAAAAACCATCCCCTTTCCAGACCTATTTTCATGACACCACATGAACACTGATAAATTTTTGATTCAATACCCATGGATCATCATAAAATATCTTGAGATAATTCCAACACTCAGACCCCACCCAATTCTATATTTGAACCTGTATCTAACATTTCTTGAGAAATCTAGGTGTATGTTGTCATGAACCAACTATGATACCCTAGTACCCTGATACCTAATATGGATCTGACATGACCTGAAGTAAATTCCTGATCCCCATGGGTTGATGACTATCACCCGATGTCACATACAAAAAGTGGGAATGAATTTTCCACAAAAGAAGAAGAAGATAAAGATACATATCAGTATGATCAAAACTCCAAATGGAGATAGTGCCAGAAATCAAACAGGTGTACAAAAATCCCAAGATAGTACATCATCAAAGTACTCAAAAGTAGAAAATATACACTATACATCCTAAAGGACACATCACTCTAAGTCCAAAGGATAAATAATATCCACTTTTTCCAAGAGGCTCTTTACATTTTCTCATACCTGGTTGAAGAAAATCTATAAACTCCCAAAGAAAAAGGTAGGTTTTGAGATAAAAAATCCCTATAGGTTCCCACCAAGTGTTTCATAAAAAATATTTCATAATAATAAATCAAATCATGATTTTAATTTTAATAAAACAAGTAATGTAAATATATTTTCATATTTAAGACAAAACATTCTTTCATTTCAATTTGATGGGAAAAAATTTCAACATGGATTAAATAAACATTTTATATTAAAAAAATTATATAAATCAATAGGAATGAGTAAAAAATTTCTATAAAATGGAATTTATAATCAAAATCATCACAAAAATCACTATTGTTATCTTCCCTATGGTAAGATAGTTTTTAGTTATAGGATTCTCACACATCTCATATCAATGATCATAGAAATATGTGTATACACGTCCCTCAGGATCAGGCCTAATAGGACCCATCAACATCCCATCGGGGATAATATCTTCCTAACTAGGTTTGTGTTGGAGTTCTAATTGTCAACCCATTTCTTGGAAATTATCATCCCAGCATTATTATCCCAAACAACCCACTAACTACTCATTCTTGCATGTGATTAATCAATCAATCAATTGAACGGGGGAAAATCATTTCATTTTTAATCAATCATCACTCATAATTCAATTTCACACTTTTCCTTTTCAAAATGCCAATTCAATTTCAAAACTAGAACAAAGGTTTTTCCTCAATTCAAGCCTTTTCAAAACAAAACCAGTCATAGGTTTTTATCCGATCAATTTAAACAATTTTTTAAAAACAATTATCAAAGTATTTCATAATTTCCAATAATTTCAATTGATGCCCCAAATTCCCATTCCATTGGAATTGGGGTTTTTTCGAAATTCAAACCATATCAATTTCAATTACAATTCTCATAAAATTAGGTTTTCATAAATCAATTTAAATCAATTTAAATCAAATCAATTTTTAATCAAATGGATAATCTTAAATGTAACCACTTACCTTTTATCACAGAGAAATTTCACTCGCAACGAAGAATGCCAAAAGAAAACGAAGTAATAGAAGATCTAGGAAAACAACCTTGAATCAAGATCCAACCCAATAGAGTTTAGATCCATCAATAGCAAGATGATATATCAAACTCTAAAGATTAAGGAAAGAGATAATGGAAGATATAGGAAAACTGTTAACCCGGAGAGATGCACCGCAACCAACATGATGATCAATCACCGAACAAATGATATGGAGGGATTAGAGATATCAAAAATTTCCTTGGGATGGATATATTGAATGAAATCAAGAGGTTTCATGTCAAGAACCAGAAAATCCCAAGAAATTTCAATTGATGATAAATAGAAAACACAAGATGGGTAATGGAGACCATGTTCTATCTTCTTTTTGAGGGGTTTAGTAATGTCCATCACATAATAAAAAATATACATAGAAAGATTTAGAATATTCAAAATATGAGTCTATATAAATGAATGAGATGTGCCAATATCAAATAAATAATCCACTAGAGATGAATCTATAGTGATGTTACCTCTCTTATTTGTTAGACCTGTATCTTCTTCCTCTAGAGACTCTTATACTTTATGAAGAATCTTCATTTTGGATTCCTATGGATGGAACCCCTTAGATCTTGAAGCATCTAATTTCACCATAGTAATTTTAAGTGATGTTGATCCCATGTCACAATGTGGCATAGAAAAGAAATAAAGTAATTATGTCAAGTGTTCTGAATGATCATAGGAACCACATATCTTGGGTGCCTTAGTGAAAACCCGTTTCAAATGCCCAATATTTTCACACTAGAATCAAGTTAAAGGGCCTATTATAGACACTGTAGGAGGTCTGGAAGAACCCTATAATTTAAATCCACAAAGAGACTCATCATGCTTCCTCTTACCTTTATGGAAAATCATTGAACTACCATTGAGAGAAAAAGGACTCATCAAATTTAAGGTGCACACTTCACCTTAATTGAATCGAGAATTTCCAAGAAGTAAAAAAATAATTTTTATCTCTCTCAACCAATCCTTATCCTCTTTAATATCTATATATATTTAGAACACTGGTGCATTCTGGTGAAGGAACTCCAGAGCATGATTTTGAGATTCATACCTCTGAGGTTCTATAGATAGATCCTAAATGAGAATAGGTACAGGCTCCTATCCCGGATCTTTGAAAACACACAAAAAAATCTCAACAAGGTTCTAGTCTATAAAAGGATTTGATCACCATGGTTCATCAGCAATTTCATCTTAGATCATATTCACACATATTCTCATATTAATGATGCTATGAAACATTATCAAACAATAATAAAGACATCATAATATTACTCAGATCAACAACTCAAACAAGAGAAATGGGGAAATTAATCCCATTAGATAAGATAACAAGATTTTTATTTCAACCTATCCAAATAAAAAGTATGGAAAATACTAAAAATAATCCTCAATATTCCTTTCCCAAACCACCCATGGTAACTTAAGGCTCATTATGATGATATTTTTCCAAGAACTCACTCACAACTACCTCCTAAGCCCCGATAAGGTATTTTAAATTGCATACTGACATCAAGGAAATATTATCAACCTATCCATTTGGTACCACTTTTTCATAAACCATCCAAGATACCCCAGCACCCTGATACCCAATCTGGATTTGAAATTTCTTGAAGGGAGTTTCTGATCCCCATGGGTTGGCGACTAGAACCTAGCATCACACAAAATAAAGCATAAACAAATTTGCCACAAAAATAGTGGAAGATAAAGATACATATCTGTATAATCAAAAATCTAAAAGTTGACAATACCAAAAATCAAATAGGTGTTCAAAAAACCCAAGATAGTACAGCATCAAAGTACTCAAAAGTATATAAGATAAACTTGATATCCCAAAGGACACACCTCTCAAAGCTAAAAGGATCAAGAGCATCCACCTCCTCCAAGTGGCGCTTTCCCTTTTCTTGAACCTAGTAAAAGAAAATCTATAAATTCTAGAAGTAAAAGGTAGTGTGTAATATAAAAATCCTAGTAGGGTCTCACCACATGTTCCATAAAAAATATTCTATAATAATAAACCAAATAATTATTTCAGTTTTAATAAAATAGGGCAAGGAAATACATTTTCATATTTAAGAAAAAACATGCTTTAAATTCAATTTGATGGAAAAAGATTTCAACATGGATTAAATAAAAATTTTATATAAAATATTTTATATAAATAAATAGTCATCATTAAAACATTTCTATATTATTAGAATTTATAATCAAAATAATTATAACAAGTACCATGGTCATCTTCCATATGGTATGATAGTTCCTGATTATAGTATCCTCACACATATCATATAATTGATAATGGAAATATGTGTACACACATACCTCAGAATTATTCTAAATAAGACTCATCAACATCTCATCGAGGATAAGATATGCGAAAATAGGTTTCTAATAGAGTTTTAATCATTAATCTATTTTTAGGGAATTACCATCCTATCATGTTTGTCCCAAATAACCCACTAACTACCCAGGATTTCATGTGATCAATCAATAAATCAATTTAAAATGGGAAAATTATTTCATTTCAAATCAATCACCACTTACAATTAAATTTACCACTTTTCCTCTCCATAAATCCAATTCAATTTTAAAACCATAACTTGGGTTTTTCATCAATTCATTCATTTTCAAAAAAAAACCAATCATAGGTTTTTATCTTTTCAAACAATTATATTTTTCATTATCAATTCTCAAATCATTTCACAATTTCCATTAATTTCAATTCACACCCCAAATTCCAATTCTAATTGAATTGGGGGGGGGGGTTACCAAAATCCATACCATATAAATTTCAATTCTAACTCTCATAAAATTGGGTTTCTATAAATTAATTAAAATAAATTTAAATTGAATTTATAAAATAAATGTTTAATCAAATAGACAATATTAAATGGAACCACCTACATTTTATCATGGAAAACATAACTTGCACTGGAGAACACCAATGGAAAATGAAGGCATGGAAGATCTAGGAACACAACCAAGAATCAATATTTAACAACACATAGTATAGATCCATCAATTTAAATATGGTTTATCAAACTCCAAAGAGGAATAAAATATATAAATGAAGAGATAGGAAGACCACTTACCTAGAGAGACTCACCATAACCAACATGATTATTGATCACTAAATGGATGATCTAGAGGTATTGGAGATCTCTAAAATGGACTAGGGATGGATCTAGGTTGAGATGGAAAGGTTGTGGCTCAAAAAAAAAGGAAATCATCCAAGTTACTTAGTTTAACATGCTAGGTTGGGTAATTACATGATGTGTATTCATTTCACATCATATAATCTTGTAAAAATAAATAACAGGGAAAAACACATCGAATTTTGTTTAAAACACCAATTTAACCTTTTCACATCATGAACCAAATTCACAGCTTGTAAACATTTTACACTCTAAACCATATTCATGAATTCTACCCTAATATAATTACATGATGCGCAATCACATTATAAGACTTGTTAATTCCTAGTAAAAATTTCTTCACTCATTATCCTACTCAAAATCCCAAAATAAAAATAAATGAATCCCAAACAAAGGATAATACATACCTTAGAAGGTAAATAGGTGTTATATATACAGATACATTTACCAATGGAATCTAAAATCTAAACAAACATCCAATGACTAGTCTCACTCCTCTCCCCATATTAGGAGAATATTTATCATCTCGCTAATGAGAATAATACTCAATCATCATAGCACATGCTCATGCATTACTAAAAATAATAACTGATATGGATAAAAAAATATCTCACTCACGAGCGTCAACACAATGTCACCTATGGCCCATTCCTGATCCACAAAAAAATTCTGAATTTTGAGAGGACAATAAGGGTCACCAAGCTTAAATGGCCAATGGTGTACTATGCACCATATATCTTACCTTTTTACCATGCCTTGAGAAAAAACTCCCAAGGAGTTCCTCTACCAAAACAAAAATATAATTTGATTTAGCTCGGCATATAGTCAACACTCAATGAACATACTCAAGGTGGTGTTAAGATATAGGGAATGATCTCCTCTAAACTAGAAGTATCCTAAGATTCCATCAATATGTTTTTATGTCTCTCTTTGAGTCATTCTCACATTAAGATAGGTTGTTCTTACCTTTAACTAACTCCTGACACCACGTCTCTCAATAATGCGTGTCCAGGTCCAACCATGGGTCAACTATCTCATGACACCCAATTTATCCTTGAAGTCTCCTCAACCATAAAGGTACATTTATAATTTTACCAAAAAACCTAGACAACCATGCCCGTAGTATTTCTTTAAACTATCAGTCATTGGATCACACATAGATTCCCACCAATTTAAGATTTATATGGTACCACATGTAACTAGAACATACCATCATCACCCAACTCATGCTCCCACGATTCATTCATTAAAGGCTAAGTTGATCGTGCTACATGTCATGTTATCCACGTTAATCCAGAATCTCCCTTGGGAAATCCTATTCAATATTGAGCACCTCACCTATTTCATAATTAATTTCCACGTCTGGCCATCACTTGGCATCATTTTCCTTAAATTTAAGTGTCAATCACAAAAAATAATTTTCAACTAATCCAGCCACCCAAATAGTCCTTACTACCAAATATAGCCTCGAAAAAAAAATCACCCTAGGTGCTTCCTCAAAATACAAAGGCATCTCGCCATGCCTATATCACAAAACCCAATCACCTATCGTGTATCAGTCTCAATGAGTATACAACCAATATCATTTCCTAAAATAGAATCTGTAACCTCAGTTCAACCCCTCTAGTGGGTTTCCCTCAAAGATATTTAACATTGAACTATAAGATTCTACGTCAAAACTAAGGACCTCTAGGTCTTTCTATAAGGCCTACTAATCAAGTCTCTCCACAGGGTCACTAAGAATAACCACCTAGACCAAAGATAAAACCTTTATAGGGTAAAGATAACATAGACCTATGAGGATCATAAATGTAAAGAATCCAACTACTATTTCCCTGATCCTCTCTATGAATCCTCATATAAACTAGTCCCTGGAGGCCATAATGTCAATGTAGGAAGAATGATGAATTGACACTCACCTGGCATCAGTATACGGTAAAATACCAAGATGCCCAGTTCTCTATAAAAGTTTATATGTCCATCATCATTGTAAAAAGAGACCCAAATAGATCACATAAAATTAAATTATCAACTACCAACATTTACCCATGAGGGTCAACAGTATTCACATAGCATTATCTCAACGATCTGCATCATATCATAAGCATGTGATTCAGTTTAGTATAATATCATTCAAAGATGTGAAAGAAAACACTATATAGGTTTTTAATGAAACTTGAAATTATTGAACCTAAGTAACAAAACCCTATGATTGGTCCATCATTGTTGGAAACATGGTCGTTCTTTGCATGAATTTGAGTATGGTTTGTGTTTGTTGTCAATCCTCTATGGAAGTCCAGAATGTGTTCCAGTAAAGTGATCATACAGTTCAAGCATACAATAGTATTGAAGGTGGCGCTATTCTCCATTATTTTCCAAATTTTTGGACCTAAAAATCGGAAAATGAAGACATAGGTTGTTGGAAAAAGGAGGTGTGTGCAAATAGGAAGTGGTGTGTGAAATAGGTGAGGTGTGTGAAAAAAATAATGTAGTTCATGAAAAATAGTGTGGTGCATGAAAAACAGCATGGTGTGTGAAATAGTGGAGTGATATTTTTTCGTGCAAGAGGTGTTTCAGAATCAGAACTTCGGAAAATGACAAAGTCATGGGCTGTGTAGAAAACATGGAGATATGCGCGAAAAATGGTTCTTGTATGAAATGTATTGCATGAAGAATGAGAGGTTTTTTGTGCCAAGATGGTTTTTGTGTGTGGGGGTTGGCAAAGCCTATAAATAAGAGGTGATGTCCCTCATTCCGTATGGTTGAAGAATTAGAGAAGATCTGGGTGCTGATGCGCATAAAATGTTCGCATAAAGGGGGTTGCGTGAAAAAGGCCGAGTTGCATGAAAAAGTCCGAGTTGCGCAAAAAAAGGTGTTGTGCATAAAAGTTTAAGCTGCATGAAAACATAGACATTGCGTGTAAAATTTGAAGTTGTGTGTAAATATGGTGCACGTAAAGCTGCACATAAAAGGTGATGATGTGCGAAAAAGTTGAAGCCATGCATAAAAGTTGAGGCTGTGCATAAAGGAGGTTGTTGCGCGAAATATTTTCCACACGAAAATCAAGTATTGCATGAAAAAGTGAGATATTTCACATAAAGGGTTGGTTTTGCACAGAATATTTAGTGTAACCTGTTTGCACGTTCCAAATATCCATTTTAGTGGTTCAGTTCTTTCAAGTGCATCCATTTTGGACTTCGATGCAAGCAGAGTCTCGTGTAGAATAGAGTCAAAGACTTAAATGCATATCTATTAAAGATACCTTCACATCTATAAATTGAGTGGGATTTTACCAAATACAGTGAGCTAGGAGGAGTCAATGGGAGTGAACCGAGGGATGCAGTGAGCTATCCCTGAACCTTTGTAAAGTCAGTGTGCCTGGCACTGTGTGATTATGACCAAAACTTGTAATCCATAAACTAGTGAAGATTAGTGGATTTTGGTATGACCGACACACTTTCGGGGTATACACCTTGGATTTATCCCTTTGTGGTGAACCAAGTAAAAGTGTCGTGTGAACTTCCTACTTTCCTTTGTTTGACAGATATAACAAGTTCCTACCAATGTGGGAATAAGATCCTCAACATTAAAAAAAAATTGACACTCTAATTCACCCCTCCCCTCTCAGGGTGTTCTGGAGTCTTTCAATCATATGGGAATAATATTCCATATTGACCTATAAGGGTCATTACACCTCCTATTCATAGGGACCAATTCATTAGTCTCACCATCAAACATCTCACTATAGATCCACATAACCATCCATCAAAAGTAAATATATACAAGTTGGATAAATTGATTATAATTCCACCAAGAAGCTATATGGGAAAACGCCATTTAATTTTTCACTAATACTTTAAACAATTTGACTCTTTCATTAGTAAAATCGCACACTAACAGGCCTATAACATGTGGACCCTATGTTCCAAATATAAAGCATGAGATGCCTCTTGTATTTTCCATCCAATAGTCAAAACCAATCAATGGCCTATTTCAAATGTTTCAAGATCAAAAAATGTATAATAAATCATAACCTCAACACAACATGTGTTTCACTTAAAGAGAAAATCATATACAACTATAACATCACATATCAAGAACAGCAATCCCACAACCCTAGAAATCAGTAATTCTTAGCAGAATCAGTGTTCTTAATGCACCAGTTTGATATCCGACATAGGTTATGAAACGCATCATCTAGTCCCATTACATGTCATGTAACTACCCATAAAATAGAAAAAACTACAGGTTTAAAATTAAAATTCCAAAAAAAAACAATAATTTTCTATTATAGGTATCCTCTTAATTCATATTCAGGAATACATGATTGGTGAGAAAGGAAACCAAAAGAAAAAAATTGAACATACCTGACTGAATGGTAAAGGGGAATTATAGTCTCCCCACTATAAAAGCTTTCTTTCCCAAAAAAAAACTCAAGATACAGTATTTTTAAAAATAGAAGGCCACTACTACCTCATCAATAACTCCCACTCCCATTCACATAGAGATCTTATCTGCACTACCATAGTACTTAAACTAGGGGGATAATTTCTCCATATAGTACTTTATCCTGGCTATCCATAATCTGAACTGGATTCTCAGTCAAAGTGGAATCAATCTCAAGATCAATATCCCCCCATCTAATCACATGGGAATGATCTAGTATATAATTCCACAACTGTGAAACATGAAACATGTCATGTATAGAAGTCAAGATAGATGGTAAAATCAAATGATATTCCACCCTCCCTAGTCACTCAATAATATCAAAGGGGGCCACAAACCTCGATGCCAACTTACCCTGATTACCCAACCGATGATGTCCCAAACGAGGTGAAACTATGAGAAAGACCTGATCCCCAACCACAAAGACTAGCAGATGACAAATACAATCCACATAAGATTTTTGATGAATCTATTCTATGATCAAATTCCTCTATATCAATTTCACCACCTCTATCATCTTCTAAAAACACTCAGGCCAACCAAGGACCTCTCTCCCAAATCTTCCCAACACAAGGGATATCGACATGGATACCCATATAAATCCTCAAAGGGCACTTTCCCAATTGAATCCTAATAACTATTATTATAGGAAAACACAACCAAAGGAAAAACAATTCCCCAATATCCACTAAAATCAATCACACAAGCCCAGATCATATTCTCAAGAACTTAGATAGCCCTATCTATCTATCCATCCTTCTATGGATGATAATTCATGATCAATTTCAAATAGGAACTCACTGCCTCCTAAAAACCTTTCCAAAATATATATTTGAACCACAATTCCTTATAAAAACAACTGTAGAGGGAACCCCATGAATCCTCACAATCTCACAGACATATAAGTCTCCAATCTGTCACACTTTCATCATTTCCTTCATTAGTAAGGAATGCATTGATTTAGTGAGTTTTTCAATAATCACCCAAATCACATATTTCCTACTAGGGTGTAACAAACCAACATGTCTCTAATGTTCTACCTTAACTGTTTGATAAGTGAGACACCACAATACAAAATCTACAACTGACCACCTCATCCCTAGACACCAATACCAATGTCTCAAATCATGGAACATCTTTGTATCCCCATGGTACATAGACCTATATTACCAGTGTACACCATCTATTAACTCCTTCCTTAACAAAACAGAACTACTAACACACTCTAAAAGTGAAAAGCTCTACTGGGAGACTGAGACCACTCACTTAAGGTCTCCCCACCATTTAGGATTTCACTTAAGCATCATATCTCAGTGTCTATCATATTCTCAAGTCTAAATTTTTCATAAAAATATTATCCAACGTTTATCAAAGCTAATAATGCCTATTCCCCAACCTCCTTTACTCCAAAGAAAATATCAGCAAACAAAATCATTAGATACCACTGATCATTTGATTACTTCACATCTTGTGTCGATAATTTTTTTATTAGCACATCAGTTACCACATTTCCATTCTTAGGGGTATATACAATATAAAAATCAAATATATGAAGATAATAAAACTAGATTCTATGTCAAAAGTTCATATCACTCTAATTAAAAATATGTTTCTAACTCTTATGATTAGAATATACCATAAACCATTATCCAAATAGATAGTGACACCACATTTTGAGTTCATTCATAACAGCTGTCAACTAAAGTTCATGGGTAGGGTATTTCTTCTCATGAGGCTATAATTAGATAGATTCATAATTCACAATCAGTTTCACTTACACCAAGACACAACCCAAACCTATACCAGAATCATTGTAGAAAACATCATAACTTGTCCCTAGTTTCAAAAGAATCAAAAATAATTCTAAAGTAAAACTCATATTTAGATCCTCAAAAGATCTATGACACTTGGACTACTCCCTAGAATGATGCTCATTTCTATTCCATCCTATAAAATGGAACCTGCTGAGTTGGTGGAACTTAAGGTCCATCTTGAGGACCAGAAGGAAAAAAGGATTTATTTGTCCTCACATGTCACTATGGGATTAACCAATACTCTTTGATAAGAAGGAATATGGGAGCCTTATAATAGCATAATATCCTAATGAAAACCCAAAACTCCAACTAAATTTGGTGATATAAAATAATTTATAGTACCCATATCACACAAATCTAGCACCATAGAAGATGAAATAAATATTGTACCTCTAACAATAACTGGCCCTACTTCAGATTCCTATGGCGCACACTCTGCCACATAAATTAATCTATACTTAGCCACATGGATATACCCCTAAGCCTGATAATGAGACCCAACACCCTTGTATGCATCAACATGAACCTAAAACCCCTTGGTGAAAGTGGATCCCTCTTTACTGCCTTGGTACATCTTATCTTTGAAATGTTCCAGATGGCTAGATCACCCACAAAGATGATAATTCTTATATGCCTCCATAAACTAAGGCTCGGTATGACTAATCCTCCCACACTAGTATAAAATGACCTATTATTTTCCTAAATAATCCCCTAAAACTACTCTTGTAGAAAACTAGCGACCCTTGCACTTCCTTTTATGACTATAATAATCACTCTGGTAAACTGCTTCACCTATTGAAGCTCTGCCCAAACCTATTCTTCCAGATGTGTCTACCTCAGATAAACTTTCTTTATCCACTAACTCCATAAAGGTCAGAAGTCAAAAAAGAACTATAATCGATAGAACATCAACCCTTAACTCTATCTTGAGCCTTAGAGCCTTCATCTTATCATTGGTGAAAAGATCTGATGAAAGATTCACCAACTCAGTAAAGTGTGTGGAGTACTCTGGGATGGTATTATCCTCTTCCTCCAAGGTTATAAAATCCTCGGTCATTTCTGAACATAAAGTATTAGGATAAAACTACTGATTAGTGATCTTGTTGAAAGAAACCTAGGTAATACCTTTATTCAAATTAACTTTCACTATCGATTCCCACTATCTTCTTCTTGGTTCCTTGAGAATATACATGGAAAACCCCACATAAGAATCTTCAAGTGTCTTCAATAATTTTAATGTCCTCTAAATAGGTTCAAGATACTCCTCTAACTGTTGTGGTCCTTTTTCACCATGAAATATAGGTGGATGCTTCTTAGTAAATTTCAACCCATGATTCACTACTCGCCTCAGGTTCACTGTGCACACTAAACTCATTGTATGAATGGTACGGATCACTGCTTCAATTAAATAAGGGTCCACTAGAGGATCCGCATGTGGAACCTACCTTGCGACTTCCCCTCTTCTATTTAGAAGAGATCTTCTCATAGAAATTTTCTTTTAAAAACAATAAAATAACCAATAAATCATGAGAAAATCCATAACTGTAACACCCCAATCTTCCAAGGTACAATTCTCTCTGAATAATACAGTAGCGTGTGTTGTACGCAACTTCGAGATTCTAACACACTGCGACCAATCAAAGTAGCCGTTATGAATAGAAATACCCACTTTTTGAAATTTTATAAATTTTATCTCTAAAAATGGACTTCATTTTTGGATTAGTAATATCGAAATTAGCCTAGGGTGAAATTTTGGTACTTTTCAGATAACTTTTATATTTTTATGAATAGTGAAAATTACTAAATTTTAATTAAAAACAACTTTTTAAATCAAAATAATTAATAGTGATAAATTATGAATTTGAGTGGTTTTAAAGTATATTTAGAATATATTCTCACCATTTAATACAATTTTGGTCATTGGACATAATTTCCCAATTAAACCGGATATAAACAAATGTCAATCTTTTGATAGTTATTATCTCTTAAAAACACGTTTTTTGTTTTAACAACGGGAATTAATTTTAAATTAATTTCTGCCACTTCGGTGTTTTTAATTTGGAAAAATGGATTTCATATTTGGAGTAAGGATGTTAAAATTTTGTAAATAGGTAACTTTTATTTTTAGACATTTTGAATAATTACTTTGGTAAATATTTTATTTACCATGGTTAAAGGGTAAATCCGGTAAATAAGGGTAAAGAAATAATATTATAATAATAATAAATTACCCTAAAATGTGTCCTAACATTATTTTTTGATACATTTCCGACCATGAGCATATTTGGGTCGATTTTGGGACCCCATGGATCCACTTGTAAGTGATAAGGACACTTTATATTAATTAAGTTAAAATAATTACAAAAATGACATACGCATATATCTTTTAGAAAAATAATTTTTACATAGGGTTATATATGTTTTATTTTAGACTATAAATATTCATTAGAAAGATAAAAATATTTCCTACATAATTTTATTTTATTTATAATTTTTAGACATTTAATAATTAATATTATTTATGACACAATAATGATGCAATATTTTCCATATTAATGAATGAATCAAATAATTGGTATTATAAATGTGAAAATAAATATAATTTGAAATTTTTGATGACATCCATGAATTTTATTGGTTAATATGACATTATAGTATTTCTTAAATGATTTTTTTTCGAATTAATAAAGTTTTTAAGAATTTAACAAAAATAAATTATTCAATAGTGTCAAAATTGACATAAATGAGTTTTTAAAACAAATATTATATTATTAATTGATATTCAATTCTTAAAAATATACAGTTCATACAAGAGACTTATATCATGATAGGTGTATCATTTATGGACCACTTTGGGGTCTCTTGGATGTATATAGTAAGTTTATTAACTATATAATATAAAAATACAAAGTGACATGGTAAATGTCAAACTAATTAACTAAGAGTTAAAACTAAAAGATAAGGTTAATATAATGACCCAAACCTGTCTAAATTCTATTGGTTGAAAGCATTTAGACTCATAACCACCTTATACTTATAATAATACACTTTGGATCCATTATAAACCAAATATGAATTTATTATAAAATAATATTTCTAGCTTTTCCAAAGGTGCCCCTCACCCCTCTTATAAAAGGGCACTCTCCCTTCTCACTAATTCATGCATTAAAAGCCTTTTGGATCAGAAAAACCCTGACCAAATACTATCTCAACTTCCCTCACTTCAACCTATAGTCCTTAGTTTGATCAGAAATCCAACCTATGGAGCCCTTTTGATCAAATCAAAAGGAAGAACCCGAAGAGGAGGTAATGTTTTCACTACCCTCTTTCAAGGTCCTTTCTTCTTCAACTTCTTCTTTCTTTGTTATTACCATTATAAAATAATAACTCCAGTATCTTATATATACTGTGATGTTATTATAAACATGTTACAACCATATTTAGTATTATATCCATCCTTTGAATGACATGTGACCATACGTTCGTACGTACGGCTTACCGTCTCCACATCGTGGTGTAATTGTTATTCAAAACATTATTATCTGTATGGGTATAATAATGATGTGTAATTCGTGTAAATAATAAATATAACATGATAATGATTCTTTATATATAATATACCATCCAATTATATATTATTTTAATATCAAAAGAATGATATTGTCGCTCATGCGTACGTACGGACTACCGTCTCCACGAACGCGATGAGATTCATTCCCCATCGTATCCATTCAAGGATAATTCTCATTTGATGATTAAAAATAATGTTTAAGGACTTGATATCATTATTTATATGAATATGATACAACATATCCATAACAAACATGGCTTATGTAACAAAACATATAATTTAGCACCTAAAACGAAGATAATACTATTAACAAAGCAATGTTAAAAGATCATATATGATATCATATTAATGTATATGATTCTTGTATAATTTAATAAAAATTATTTTACCATTATATAGGAGTTTAACCTACCCCCAACCAAGGAAAAGTACAAGGTAACGTTTTATTTTACAATCTCTTCATTATCCGAGGTTGTTTATACATAATTATCTACTGGAACCTCTTTATCATCCACATCCATGTTTCTTAAAAATGTATTTCAAATAATTCTTACTATTTTATGGACTATGGGTTAAAGTCATTTATACCCTTGTTGACTTTTTATAAGAAGTTTATAAAGGAATCTCTCTGTCATTTTCCAAACAAGGTCATTTTTAACCTTTTCAACAGAATTAAGGTAAGAATGTCTTTTTAAAACTTATACAGCGTGTGCGGATATTTTCCGCCATTATAAAATCTTCAAAGCTTCCCTTACAATCTTATAAGAATATTTTTGAATTAAAAGTTTTATTTTATAATTATGTGAATTTTAAATGATTTCAAAAAAGAGATATTTCTATCAAATAGTTTTGATTTCATCTATGTCAACATCCTTTAATGGATTTTAAGCTCATTTGAAGTTTATTTATTATGATACAAAACATCCATATTTTATTGAAGGTTTTGCGATATGTTTGATTGTGGATGTGTTATTTTTATACCATTCATGGTATATGGAGAAAGTATTGATATTTCGTATGCTAGTTTTAATACGAATGTTTATGTTATGTTTAAACCTATTTATATGAGGAATGCATTGGACTTAATATGTGAAGGGGGGAGCCCGTTATAGCTCCTCGATGCATCAGTAGGTCTCATGAGACAAACTAGTGTCTTGGAACAAGGCCTTGACAAAATCTTATTTGTAGTCTTGGCACGAGGCCTTGACTATGTGGTTATGATAGTCTGGTATTATGCATTCTGTCATTATGAAAGTGGTTATTGATATTGCATGTGATTATTCGACTAGTAGAATATCTATGTGAATAAGTAAATGAAATTATTTCATTTTATTTCTGTCATATTATGATGAAGTTTAAGTTTAAAATTCTTTTGTTTTAGTTGTACATTGCCTTAAATGTTTATGCTTATTTATGAAAGTTTCTTCTGTATTGTTATCCTTACTGGGCATCAGAGCACACACCTTTCTATGGTGTATTTTTTCCAGGATGTGAAGAAGTATTTTATGAATGACCTGCAGGGATAGTATAAGGGGATATGAGTGTGGAGACAAGATTTTGTATAGTTTTAACTTTATGATGTAATGTAAACTTTATGAATATATCTAGTGTTTCCAAGACTACTAAACTAATCAGTCTTTCGAGACCTGATCTATTGTGATCATGCTAATGATATGTAATAATGCACTGACTGTGGGTAACTAGGGTTGGGGTGTTACAGTTGGTATCAGAGGAAGTTTAGTACAAACCTTGGAATCTAGATTTAGATAAACTCTGATTAGAGCACATAGACCTAAGATGGACTTTGAGGATTAGTATAGAAGAACTTCCTAGAATTTTGGTATTGTAGATATTTTGTGAGTTTTCCGAGAAATACATCCCTGTGTGGATACGAGCAGGTAGAGGCGGATCTGGCACAGATGTACCTAGGGGTAAAACCCGAAAACACTGCTTTGAGCTAGACTTGAACGGGAACTAGTGCACGACAACGGGCCTTGATGCACTCTTGGTTACGACACTCTCGGGGGATATGCTTAGGATAATTCTCATTTTATTTACAAACCATTCTGAAGGGTTTATGATTATATACATCCTCAATGAAAATATTTTTATGTTTATGGATTATATCCATTGTTTCCGACACTTTCTCCGGGGCGCGCGCATCCGTCTGTGAAAGACGCGCTACTATTACCCTGCATTCCCGCTTTCCAATGGCGGGCGGAATTTGCTCCTTGTTTAGGGATGTCTGCTCCTTGATCGAAACAGGATGATGGGATGTTGGTTATTTCTTCCGTGGATTCCTCCTCGGAACTCGTCACCTGGTCCGGGTCTCCCTCATAGATTTAATACGTTGTTCGTGAATCTCGTTCCTGGTGCCATATCTTTATGGATGCCAGTTAATTACACTACATCCGTCAAGACATTCCATGGGGTCTTGACATGGTAGAAACCTTCGGTTGGAGTAGATGACAACATCAGGCATTTCAGGGCATCTCTGGGTGCGTGGACATTGGGGAACCTGTATTCTTCCTCATAAGAGGGAATCTCAAGGGTACAGAACCCGATGCATCCCACGTCGAATGCAGGGAATCATATTCCATAGGCATGCATATGAGGTTTTCCTCATCTTCCCATGTCTAACACAGGGTATGCTACAAGAATAAAATCTAGCAGATACAGTTACACCAAGGGTGTTTCTTCCGAGGTTTTCCTCAGGCATCTCGTGATTATCACGAGGTAGGCCATGAGTTTAACGTCTTGCGGAGACGGAATGAGGGTGAACAGAACATCCCATAGAGATGGATCAGATTGGTATATCCCAAGGAGAGAACACCTGGATGATGTATGGATCAGAATACCCAATGAGGACGGATCTGAGGTGGTTCTCTCCCTGGAGGTGAGATTTCACACCGTGAAAGATGATCTGGAAACCACTGTGGGCAGATCAGGGAGTGTGCACACCAGAATGGGGAAACACCAAGGTTTTCCATTGGCCGGGATTGAACCTCATGGAGGTTTCCTACGTACCCTATGTAGACAATAGGGATCAAAACCTACGTAGTTCCAAGGGTTGATGAATTGGGGTGTACACATAGGACAATGACTCGGAGACATGTTGAGGCTTACGCGTGGATAGCGGCCCGGGTGCTGCTAGGAGCAACGAGGAGGGTGGATGACATGATCCCACCGGGATGTGGTGGCCCGGGTGAGAATCAGGATGGAGGATGGATGGATGAATGAAGTATAGGGGGAATGAAATGGGACTATCGCAATGGTGAAAATGAAGTTGGGCTTGAGCCTCAAAGAGACCTCCTATGTATCCCCGTGGTAGGGAATCAAAGTCTGTGTAGTTCGGGATGGTGTCGGTGGACCGATGTGAAGGTGGACCTTGGTCCGATGGGTGTTGGGCTTGAACCTCGTGAGGTTTTTCTACATACCATTCCTTGACATGGATAAAAGTCCTCGTAGTTTGGGATGGTGCACCGAAGGACCGACATGAAGGCGGACCTTAGTCCGATGGGTGATGGGCTTGAACCTCATGAGGTTTCCTATGTACCATGCCTTGACATGGATCAAAGACACCTTTGTTCAAAAGGGATGTGGGTGTTAGTGAACCAACGTGAAGAAGGACCTTGGTCCGATGGTTGACGGGCTTGAACCTCAGGGAGGCTTCCTACATACCATGCCTTGACATGGATCAAAGTCCACATAGTTCAAAATGGTGTAGGGATTACACTCTAGGTTGCCCATGGTGGTGGGTGAACTGACGTGAATGAGGTCGGAATGACTGGGTGGTGGGCTTGAACCTCATGAGGCTTCCTATGTACCATTCCTTGACATGGATTAAAGGCCACATAGTTCAGAAAAGTGCGTGTCGGATAACCGACATGAATAAGGACCTTGGTCCAGGTGGATGGTGGGAATGCACCTCAAGGAGGCTTCCTACGTACCATGCATTGATATGGATCAAATACCAATTAGTTCAAAATGGTGTGGGGATTACACTCTAGGCTGCCCAAGGTGGTGGGTGAACCAACGTGAATGAGGTCGGAACGACCGGGTGGTGGGCTTGAACCTCGTGAGGCTTCCTACGTACCATGCCTTGACATGGATCAAAGACCACGTAGTTCAAAAGGGATGTGGGTGTCGGCGAACTGACATGAAGAAAGGACCTTGGTCCGATGGGTGATAGGCATGAACCTCAGGGAGGCTTCCTACGTACCATGCCTTGATATGGATCAAATTCCACATAGTTCGGGAGGTGGTTTTCATCAGCGAACCGATGTGAAGGTGAACCTGTGGGTCCACTGGTGGTGGGCTTGAACCTCGTGAGGCTTCCTACGTACCATGCCTTGACATGGATCAAAGTCCTCATAGTTCGGGAAAGTCACAACGGCTTACTGCTGGACTGGACTGCAGTTTAACATCATGCGGGACGAAGGTGAACCTTGACGTGAATAAATGACAGGCGGTGGGCTTGAACCTCATGGAGGCTTCCTACGTACCATGCCTTGACATGGATCAAAGACCTCGTAGTTCAAATGGATGTACAGTTTAATGTCATGCGGGACATCATATAGTTTAACGTCATGCTGGACGGGGGCATACAGTTTAACGTCATGCTGGACGGGGTATTGTCATGGTCAATTCTTACTCTAAGCCCACATGAGTCGTGCTCGGTGTGAGAAACAAGAGGTAGTAGAGACCTGACGATCACATCGTGAAGGGTGAGTTCGTGAGAAGGGAAGAGGGTCTTATGCGTTAGGTTGCCCATGGTGCCGGGACTTACTCCAGGATAGAGGCCCGAGGAGAAGGATGACAATAGTTTCGGGCTTGATACTTTAAGAGGCTTTCTACGTATCCTCGTGGCAGGGAATCAAATTCCACGTAGTTCTTCTGATGACGACTTACTGTCGATTGGGGGTTTTAACGGCTTATCGCTGGATTGGGTCATAACGGCTTACCGTTGGATAAGGATGTGAATGGCTTACTGTTAAATGGGGCCGCAACGGCTTAGTGCTAGATGAGGGTGTCAACGGCTTGCCACTGAATGGGGTCGCAATGGCTTACCGCAGGATGAGGATGTCAACGGCTTACTGCTGCATAGGATCACAACGGCTTACCGCTGATTGGGATCACAAAAGTGGGTGGGGCATATGCTAGGGAGCTGCCTGGGTGCCGCTAAGGAGCGGCAATGGTGGATGGGGCTTACAAAAAGATGTTTCACAGGTGCCGCTAAGGAGCAGAAATGGTGAATGGGGCTTACGCTAGGAAGCTGCCTGGGTGCTGCTAAGGAGCGGCAATGGTGAATGGGGATTACGCTAGGAAGCTACCCGAGTGCCGCTAAGGAGTGACAATGGTGAATGGAGCTTAAGTTAGGAAGCTGCCCGAGTGCTGCTAAGGAGCGACAATGGTGAATGGGGCTTACACTAGGAAGTTGTCCGGGTGCCGCTAAGGAGAGGCAATGGTGAATGGGGCTTAAGCTAGGAAGTTTCCCGGGTGCCGCTATGGAGCGGAAATTGTGAATGGGGCTTAAGCTAGGAAGCTGCTCGGGTGCTGCTATGGAGCGTCAATGGAGAATGGGGATTACGCTAGGAAGCTGCCCGGGTGTCTCCATGGAACGTCAATGGTGAATGGGGCTTACGCTAGGAAGCTACCCGGGTGCCTCTATGGATCGGAAATCGTGGATGGGGCTTACGCTAGGAAGCTGCCCGAGTGCTGCTAAGGAGTGGAAATGGTGAATGGGGCTTACGCAAGGAAGCTGCTCGGGTGCCGCTATGGAGCGGAAATCGTGGATGGGGCTTACGCTAGAAAGATGCCCGGGTGCTGCTATGGAGCGGCAATGGTGAATGGGGCTTACGCTAGGAAGTTTCCTATAATGTCTTCCTCATGTCTGTCCATGAGGGAATCCCAACTCACTGGTGAATTGAGGCCCTCACCTGTGCACTGGTTCACAAGAGGGATAATGCCAAGGGGCATTGGAATCATGCCACTATAATCATGGCATCATGTGTCTTATGCTTGGAGCATAAGGAATCTCTTGTTTAGAGAAAGAGGAATCTTATTATTGAATGATTGGGAATGATATAGTTTAAAGTCATGTAGATAAGACTATTGTCATCTCATGCTTGGAGGCATGAGGCATCTCTTATGTGGAGCAAGAGGCATCCTATATTTGGAACATAGGGATTACTACAGTTTAAAGTCATGTAGATAGAACTATTGGCATCTCATGCTTGGAGCATGAGGCATCTCTTGTTTAGAGTAAGAGACATCCTATGTTTGGCACATAGGGTGTACTATAGTTTATAGTCATGTAGATAGGACTATTAGCATCTCAGGCTTGGAGCATGAGGCATCTCTTGTTTGGAGTAAGAGGCATCCTATGATTGGAACATAGGGAGATCACTACATTTTATAGTCATGTAGATAGGATTGTTAGCATCTCATGCTGGGAGCATAAGGCATCTCTTATTTGGAGTAAGAGGCATCCTATGTCTGGAACATAGGGTGATCACTACAGTTTATAGTCATGTAGATAGGACTGTTAGCATCTCATGCTGGGAGCATAAGGCATCTCTTATTTGGAGTAAGAGGCATCCTATGTCTGGAACATAGGGTGATCACTATAGTTTATAGTCATGTTGATAGGACTGTTAGCATCTCATGCTGGGAGCATAAGGCATCTCTTATTTGGAGTAAGAGGCATCCTATGTTTGGAACATAAGGAGCACTACAGTTTATAGTCATGTAGAGAGGACTGTTAGCATCTCATGATGGGAGCATAAGGCATCTATTGTTTGGAGTAAGAGGCATCCTATGTTTGGAACATATAGGGATTAATACAGTTTAAAGTCTTGTAGATAGTACTGTGGCCATAAAGCGCCAAGCAATGGCTGGTGTTGTGACTTACGCAAGGGCGGCCCTTTTGGGTTTAACCTGGCATAGGAGCCAAGTGATTGGGTTTGGAGGAGTTTTCTGAGGAATGGTTCGACTCAAGGTACTCAGGGAAATGATGATGAGGATCTCAACTCACAACACGGGAATGAAACCAGAGGAATATGTCAACTCAAGGTGTTTCATGGTGTGTGGAGTAGTATCTAAAATCATGGTATTCTGTAGGTTGAAGGTGGGTGCGCATAAGGGCGCAATGGAAAATCCTGAAGTCCTTACCCGAAAAGATCGCGGTTCGACTCTCCATTTTTCATGGGGAGCGGGGGTAAGGGGGTTCATCCCCTGCGGTATGGGCCGGTGGGTGCGAAGGTAGGATCCTTGCGAAGGATAGGTCTTCGCGAAGTAGCTTCGCGGAGCAAAGGTATCGCGGAGCAGAGGGATATCACTGAGCATGGGCCTCTTGCGGAGTAAGGGCATCTCACGGAGCAAAGTCTCGCAGAGCAGCAATGCGAAGGAAGCTGCTCGCGGAGAAGGGACTCGCGGAGCAGCAACACAAAGGAAGCTGCTCGCGGAGCATGGCCTCGTGGAGCCGCAAAGCAGAGCTCCACGGACCGGGAGATTGGTTGCCCTAGGGGAGAAGTGTCTGTGGTCATCGGCCTGAGAAGGGGGGGTGATTTGGGTATTTATAGGCAAGGGGTGCCACGAAGAAAAGCTCGCTCGGCACGAAGACGGAGCTTGCTCTGCAGCGGATCGCGAACGTCAAAGGTTTTCGCAGAGCATCCCGCCTCCTGTGCTTCACGGCGGGTTCGCGAACTTCAAAGGCAGTTGCGGAGCGTCTCGCCTCCTTTGCTTCACGGCGGGTTCACGAACGTCAAATTCGTTCGTGGAGCATCCTGTCTCCTATGCTTCGCGGTGGGTTCGCGAAGGTCAAATTCGTTCGCAAAGCATCCCACCTCATGTGCTTCATAGCGGGTCTTCGTGGCGCGTCACGAATGACAAACAGGTTCGCAGAGCTTCCCGCCTCATTGCTTCGTGGTGGTGCTCCGCGACCGCGGAGGGGGCTTCGTGAATGGGCTTTGTGAACCAGTTTTTCATCCCAACTTTAAATGTCCACAACTCCTAATCTGTGACTCCATTCGGGCCCTACGACCAACCAAATCGAATCTTCTGAAAAGGTCTACGATCTTGGATCATGTATGGAAGAATTTGAAAAATTTTGGGGACACATTTTCTGGGGTCTACATCCATAAACTATTCAGTCTATGTTAGGTATTTTACAAGTTTGGAATTATTCATTGAAATTCATAAGCTGACCTAGTGTATGTCATTGTATAGAAATGGAACCCAGTAGAAGGAATGTGAACTCCATCAAAATTAATGATCCAAACAGTAATAAGGATCATATCTTTCACGGTATTAATCCAACATTTAGAAAGGAAGTTTTCTCCCATGTATTCTCAACATATGAATAAATAGTATCATGTGTTAAAAATATAAGTAAAGAATTCCTTGAGTCTATGGATTTGAAGGGAAGCAAGAGAAGAAAAGAATGGAAGAGATAAAGATGGATAAAGGGGGAGAAGGGAAAAGTTGAATATCCATCCTGAAGTAAATGTGGTAAAAAAACACCTCGGTACTTGATTAAAAGGAATGAGAGTCTGTTACAAGTGTGGTGAAAAAGGCCACCAAGCTCATGATTGTAAGGGGAAGAAATAAGCTACTGATGTTTAATTCTATAATTACAGGGAGATGAGACATTATAAAAATGAATGTCCTAATTTTTAGGGAAACTTACCTCAGAAAAGGCCAAGGTATCAAGGCCAAGATTATGCTATCACTACTGCTGAGGTTGAAGCTCCAAAAGACATGGTGGTAGGTAATTTAATGGTTTCCTCAAGATTAGAAAATTCATTATTTGATTCTGGATCGTCGCATTATTTCATATCTTCCCAGTTTTCTAATAAAATTAGATATTTCCAATTTTATTTAACAAGGGATTTGTCAGTAAAAACTCCTAAGGGAAGTATCATTGCAACAAAGTTTTGTGAATCAGTCCCCATTAGAGCACATAAATGTTCTTTATCTGCGGATCTCATTGTCATACCTATGATTGAATTTGATATAATCCTTGGTATGGATTGGATTTCGGACCATAATGAAAAAATGTATTGTAAGAATAATGATGTTACTATTTTTTATGATGATGATAAGGAACACCTTATCTTTAGAGTAGAATCATCACCACCTAATTCTTACCTAGATCCACCCCCAGTAGCTCAACTAAATTCAATTATTGGGGAGGAAGAGAATGAAATGACTGTGGGTGGGGAAAGGAATGTTCAAATAGAGTATTTACCAATTGTGAGAGAATATGTTGATGTGTTTCCATAAGATTTACCTGGACATCCTCCATAACGAGAAATTGAGTTTTCCATTAATTTAATTCCTGGTTCAAGGCCTATATCGAAGACCCCTTATAGAATGGCCACTGTGGAATTAGTTGAACTAAAGAAACAACTAGAGGAATTGAGTAATAAGGGATTTATTTTTCCTAGTGTTTCTCCATGGGGAGACCCTGTCCTTTTTTTTAAGAAGAAAGATGGTTCTATGAGGTTATGTATCGACTACAGGGAGATCAATGCTATAAAAATAAAGAACAAGTATCCCCTACCTCGCATTGGTGATTTATTTGACCAACTGCATGGAGCTCAATAATTTTCAAAGATTGGCCTTCAGTCTGGATACCATCAGTTGTGTGTGAATAAGGAAGACATTCTGAAGATAGCATTTAGAACTAGGTACGGGCATTATGAGTTTGCAGTAATGCCTTTTGGGCTGACTAATGCGCCCTCTGTATTTATGGATCTAATGAATAGAGTTTTTGTAGAGACCTGAAGCTTGAAGTACATGGACATTACATTACTTCTACGGAATACTTAATACATAACAAAAACAAACACACAAGGATCGTAATAGTTTAGTGTCTTTGGAAACTTGGAATATAAACTTCTAATCATGTTGAATGATCTTCAACAACTCCCATAACGATCTTCCCCTTATGTTTTCATTACATAAAACCTTTCTTTATTTCCTAGGGAAAATAAAAAATAAAAAGGGTGAGCTCAAATGCCCAGTAAGGGCAAACATAGAGAACATAAAACAATCCATAAACATTTGAAAGAAAAACCTTGAACATGAAATTTAAACATCAAAATCTTGAGCAAAGACATAAATCGTGGAATTATGTAAGGCATATATCATAATGGAACATGAACCATGATAAAATATAATAGGAATAAAACATGTAATTGTGGAAACCATTCATCACATGTTATGATTTCTATAGTAGTAAAGGCATTGCTGCCAAGACCATCTTAATGGACAAAGTCCCTTTCTGAATCGAGTTCACTCCTCGTTTCAGTTCTATAATACTGAACCGGATTAACTTATTGTTCCATCCATGTCTATCTCATGAGATATAAATCTTTACCCAATTCATTGGAGGGAGATATAGGTCCCACCCATCTCATAATGAAATCATTCTTACTTGTGCCACAACATAAACATAAATCATTCATCATAACCCAAAAAATAAAAATGGGTTTCATAAACATCATCCCATCATAACATAATCCATATAAAAAAATAGATATCATTTCATTATAATAAAAGTGAAACCATGTAAATCATAGAGACTTTATACTTGAAACATACACATATGAAAATAATTTCATCTTAGATGGAAAATGGTTTTGATAAAACACTTGAAATGAATTCTTGAGGAAAATATCCTTTCTTCTTCAAAATCATTTTCTTTTCACAAAATGACATGGAATTTTAAATGACAAGTATTTTGTTGAAAATAGTCATAAAATCTTGTCGATTAAACTTCATGAAAATGAGGCGTTATGAAACCGTAAAAATCCGTTCACGCCGTATAAGTTAAAAATAACATTTTTCTCATACTTTTGTCGGAAAAGTCAAAAATTACCTCATATGGTAAACAAAAGAAAGATTCCTTCCATTCGATGTGGTAAAAGTAGAAAAGGGTAAAAATGAATCTAAACATACATGGATGAAAAGTATAAATTTTATGAAAACATTTTGAGAACATATGGACATGGATAATAATCATAACCCCAGTAAATACTTACAAATAAACAATCTCGGATAAGAATGAGATTGGAATAATTATCCCTTACCTTAAGTCGGATATGCTTCGTATGGATCCGAACCTCTGGTATAATGATTTAAATAATGTCATTGACTTATTAAATAATCATATTCATTATTATGATATCATATATGTTTCACTTATGACTTTATATTACCCGTTCTTTTGTAAATTCCATGTTAAAGGAGCGTTTTGGGTAAAATCATTTCATTTATCGTATGTGTTTCGACTTGTCGTTCTTGATATTATTACTTATATCCTGATTTAAATAATTCCAGAACGTAAAACATGATTTATATATAATATATATTCATCATATACATATATATTATAGATCGATAAAAGTAATGAAATACACCGTTCATGGAGACGGTAGGTCGTACGTACGCATGAACGCTGTTTTCGTTTCCTTATTGAATTGAATGAAACTAAATAGATGAAATACATATATATATACATAAATCCAGTAGCATTATTATTTCATATATTTCATTATTATTCATTATATAAACTTTATGATCATCCATGTATGGTTAACATGGAGAATGAATCTCATCGCGTCGTGGAGACGGTAGTCCGTACGTACGCACGAGCGATGATATCGTTCCCATAATTATTGAATAGAATTGGAATGGATGGTATAATATATCAGAATCAGTATAATGTTATAATAACCATATATAGTTATTCTTTACACCATTATACCCATCCATGTAAGGTGTTGGTGGAAAAACAGATTACACCACGGCGTGGAGATGGTATTCCGTACGTACGCACGCGCGGTGATTTCATTTCCCGTAGGATGGATAGAATGTGAAATGGGGTTGTTTCATATTTATAATAACATATAAGTATATTAGTGATACTTATGTTATTACTTCATAATGAAACAACTAAAGAAGAGGGAGTAGAAGAAGAATGGAACTTGAAGAAAACGGTAGAAGGTATTACCTCTTTCTCGAAGTGCCTCCTTTAAACTTTCTCTTAGGGAACTAGAGTTGGTCTTTTGAGAAGACCAGTACCTCTATAAGGTTTATAGGGAAGTTTTTAAGTGAAATGGGCAGATTTTGGATGAGCTTCATGGCTCAAAATAGTGTGAGGAAGAGAGGGAGGAGGTTCCCTTTTATAAGGGAGGAGAGGGTACCTTTGGAAATATAAGAAATATTAGTTTATATTAAATCCCAAACCCACTTAAAAACCTCCAAGAATGACTCAATTAGAATATTAGATGAGATATGGTTGTAATCTCATCAACCAATAAAATTTATACATGTAGGGAATTTATATTAAACATTATCAACTTGATTTATCCTTATTTAATCTATTAAATTTTATTTGTGGTAATAAGAATCTAAATTTTAAATTGTTATAAATAATTACTTATGTGCTGTTAATTATCCACAATTAGATACTTTATGACATTATAGACTATATAAATTTCAATTTATAATTTTTAAATATTTTTGTGATTTTTAAACAATTTAATAATATGTTATTTTTATAAAGTAACAATAGTGTCAATTTTGACACTATTCATTTATTTGAATTTAAATTAAATCCACACAAAGTATATATTCAAAATAAAATATTTATTAGGTTCCTAACATGTCATAGTAATCTATAAAATTATTTTATTACATTAAATAGTTTATATAATATTTATTTTAATATTTTTAAAACCATTTATTTGGTATATCCCTTAATAAAATAATTAATACAACATTTTTCTATAATTATTTAATATACTTATTTGTTGCATAAAAATTAAAAACAAAATCCTTTGATGAATATAAATATCAAAGATTTTATAATAATAATTTTACTCTAATTTATCATCTTAAAATAACAACATGTAAATTGTTATCTTTGTTAAATTATGAAGTGACAACTTTGGAATCATTTAAAATAAAATATTATAAGTGTCATAATCGCTTTTATAAGGCTAAAAATGGTCAAATATTAGACCATTGGACGATTATGGTTTACATTTACATGACCAATAAGTTTTGGTCAGGGTTTTGGTGCCTTTTATGGTCACTATTAGTTTAATAAAAACAATATTCTTGATTTTTTACTAGATAAACAATTTCTGCATCACTATTGTGTCACAATTAATGATAATTATTTAATCCCTAAAAATTATAAATAAATTCATAGGATGTAGATAATTTTATTAGATTTCTGGATACTATTCATTTTCTAAGTTCCATGAAGTTTATCACTAAATTAAAATTAATATACTTATAATATTTAAGAGAGTGACATGTTGTCACTTTCTTTGGTTTTAATAATAAATAAATTATTTTCAAGGAAACAAGTCCATAAAATGAATTTATTCCAACCCTTATGTTATATGGGTCTACTTTTATTCATCCAATAGAATTTTGGCAGGTTTTAGGGTAATTTTATAATCTTATATTTACCTTTAATTACCCGATTCACCTTTAACTATAGTAAATATAATTTACCTTAGTTACTATTCATAATGCCCAAAAATAAAAATTAGATTATTAACATAATTTGGACCCACTGATTCCAAATATGGAATCCATTTTTTCAAATTCAATACACAAAAGTTTCATAAATTAATTTAAAATTAATCCCGTTGTTGAAAGAAAACGGGTTTTTGTGTAAAACATTGCAAAAGATTGAATTGATTTAACCTACGAATTCAATGTAAAATCAATGATAATGACATAAATTATATTAAATGGTAAAAATATATTCTATTTATACTTTAAAACCATTAAATATTATAATTTAACCATATAAATTATCTCAATGAAAAAAGTTGTTTTTAATTAAAAATTAGCGTATTTTTACTATTCAACAAAACATGAAAGTTATCAGAAAAGTATCAAAAATTTATCCAAAGTAAATTTTAATATCCTGATTCCAAAGAAGAATTTTATTTTGTCAAATTGAACTTATAAACGTGTCAAAAACTAGATTTAATGTGGGTGCGTCATCAAAAGGAGGAAAAACTGCATTTTTTGAAAAATACTTATTTTACCCGAAAAATTTATTTTGTTCTCTTAACATGTTCTAGAAAATGTGTAAGATTAATAATAATGTTATAAAATTCAAAATTTAGTTAATAATATTCATAATGGCTAGTCCATAATAATATAATAACAATATATCATTGTTTAGTGAAACCTAATATTGTGTACAACTTACGCTATCAAGGAAGGTCGTGATTGCGTGTAATGCAAGCCAAGTCAGGGTTGCGTGTAGTGCAAGACTCCTTTGTTGTTTTGTATAACATAATCCAACCATATTTAATTTATACATTGAATATATATATATATATATATTGACATATATATATACAATCAATGTTGCGAACTTGAAATTGTGTGTAACAAGATCCAAGAATAGTGTTGTGTATACTGCAAGATAATACGGTGTTGCGTATAGTACAAGCTAATCTTGGTGTAGTATAAAATAAAAGGAATTAAAAATAATATATATCATAAAATCTCGGGGTGTTACATTCTACCTCCCTTAAAATGAATTTCGTCCTCGAAATTTGTTGGTGTTATAAATCGTTTACTATTCATAGAAACTCACATCATAAAAAGGAATACTAAAACTTAACTTTAAAAAAGAAATTTAGAAATGTAATGGTCACCCAAGGTAACTCAGCATTGGGTTTCCACATAGGAGAGTATAGGTGAAAATATGGATATGGAGGAAAAATCTAACGATCTTGTTCTGGTGGAGAGTGGTAGAGAACATGGCTATGAAAAAGCCAACAATCACAAAGCCATAGATTTGTGATGATCTAAGGTATCATCTGATTCATCAGATATAAGAACACTAGGACAACATTTTTGGTTTTCAATATCATTTCCCTAAAGTTGAAAATTTTGAATTAGAAGAAATACTTTCTTGATTTTGGTACAATCTCACTATTGTTTATGATTTGAACAATTTCCACTTCATATCTTAAAGAAATGAAGTTGAATTTGTTATTCATGAAGTGCTAACAGATCATGTGATAGAATGATGGGTCATTCCATCTGTTTCAAACAAAAGGTTAGAAAAAGTTATCAAATATACATAAGTCCATCTATGGTGAGGTTAATCATATACGATTCCAAAAATGAACTTATACTTCAAATATCATACCTCTTAATAAAATAAAACTAGTTTCTACTAACCAAGGACTTCCTGTAGGCCAGTGGTAGGCGATAAAGGTCAGTCGCACTTCGGTTGTGGGTTCGATTCCCACAGTCTTGACTGACGCGATGGGATGTCGTCCATCCTGTAGGTTGTCCTTTTTCTAAAACTACATTACTATAACATCCCATCAATAATATCGAAAAAAGTTATAACCTTAAACAATAATAAATTATATCTATCATAATCCATTTCAAATCTTTAGAGTTATCCAAAATACTTCTCTCCAAGCTTATTGTATAAAGAAAACAATTACTAGAAATTTCATTTACCGAGCATGTGAATTCCTTCATTTGTCCCCAATATATCTTGTTGATCACATTCCAATCATGTGAATACCTTAATCATGTATTCTATTGAAACATGAATTACCATAGAACCTTAGAGAAAACATGAATTCTGTCAAAAGTTAACTCTTTCCACATACAAAAATCCCAAATAAAATCTATATACTCAAATCATGATATCACTTTGTCCTTTTATCAGCCATGAGCTCATGAATACAATCAAACATCTCATTATCTTCTTATCCCTTCATTATGCGCATATCATCTACTTTCCAAAAATATATGAATAACCTTTCTTAGTTACCAGTACCATTCAACATATACTTTCAAATAATTTAGGAAAAACAATAGTGTAACAATCCTTAGATGATTCTTTATTCCATAGTACCATTAACTATACAACATAACTCTTGATAAACATACAATCATTCCACTACCTTCTTAAACAACTGACTGAGCTTCAACACTTCTTTCATCTCATATATCATTTGTAGTCTCCTCATCATCATCCACATAAATACTACCCATATGACCATGCTTCTTCTCTTCATGAGATATTCCCTTAGGTAATTGGTTTGCATAATGCTCGTACATTCCACATTTAAAACATCTAATCATTGTTGATGTCGTAGAAATACCATTATCCTTGTCCATGGTGTTAACTGAACCTTTTCCTTTGCACTTACTGGATTTGTGTCCTTCTTTTCCACACCCAAATCCTCTTCCAGTTCCTTTGAAACAATCTCCCTGATGCCTCTTCCCACATGATTTATATGAGGGAAATTGAACTTTATTTCCTCTATGATCATCATGAAACTCCATATTTCTCTTATTATCTGATTCGGGAAACTTACCAAAGTTGAGATTATTGATCATATTATGAGATTTCTGATTAGGCATAATAACTATGTTTGGACTTCCAAATCCCATTTCATTTGGTTTCTCATGAAGAATATCATTCCATTGTCCGTTATATCCTCCATTATTGTGAATCTTCCTGTTTCCAGCCATTTTCTAAAACCCAAAAAGAATAGTGTGAGAGGAAAAAGTCATGCTAGGGAAAACAACATAGTAAAGGGGTAGTACCCTCAATATCTAACATCTTAGGTTAAATTCTAAGATCGTTACCGTAGTTCTAGGACTATATCCTATATGTATACTTATCCTTAGGGACATCCCTAAACATACCTTAGAAATATCTTTAAGGATCTCACTAACGTTTTCGCATCCTAGTTTCCAAAGGTTGACTAAACCTTTCCTCTGATACCAACTGTAGAGACCCGAATCATGACGTAAATGGACATTACATTACTTTTGTGGAATAATTAATACATAACAAAAACAGACACACAAGGATCATAATAGTTTATTGTCTTTGGAAACTTGGAATATAAACTTCTAATCATGTTGAAAGATCTTCAACAACTCCCATAACGATATTCCCCTTTTTGTTTCCTTACCTAAAACCTTTCTTTATTTCCTGGGGAAAATAAAACATAAAAAGGGTGAGCTCAAATGCTCAGTAAGGGCAAACATAGAGAACATAAAACAATCCATAAACATTTGAAAGCAAAAACTTGAACATAAAATTTAAACATCAAAATCTTGAGCAAAGACATAAATCATGGAAGTACGTAAGGAATATATCATAATGGAACATCAACCATGATAGAATATAATGGGAATAAAACATGTAATTGTGGAAACCATTCAGCACATGTTATGATTTCTATAGTGGTTAAGGCAATGCTGCCAAGACCATCTTAATGGACAAAGTACCTTTCTAAATCGAGTTCACTCCTCATTTCAGTCATGTAATACTGAACCGAATTAACTTACCATTCCAGACATGTCTATCTCATAAGATATAAATCTTTACCCAATTCATTGGAGGGACATATAGGTCTCACCCATCTCATAATTAAATCATTCTTACTTGTTCCACAACATAAACATAAATCATTCATCATAACCTAAAGAATAAAAATTGGTTTCATAAACATTATCCCATCATAACATAATCCATATAAAAAAATGGATATCATTTCATCATAAGAAAAGTGAAACCATGTAAATCATAGAGAAATTATAATTGAAACATACACATATGAAAATAATTTCATCTTAGATGGAAAATGGTTTTGATAAAACACTTGAAATGAATTCTTGAGGAAAATATCCTTTCTTCTTAAAAATCATTTTCTTTTCACAAAATGCCATGGAATTTTAAATGAAAAGTATTTTGTTGAAAATAGTCATAAATTCTTGTAGAGTAAGCTTCATGAAAATGAGGCGTTATGAAACCGTAAAAATCCGTTCACGCCGTATAAGTTAAAAATAACATTTTTCTCATACTTTTGTCAGAAAAGTCAAAAAGTACCTCGTATGGTAAACAAAAGAAAGATTCCTTCCATATGATGTGGTAAAAGTAGAAAAGGGTAAAAATGACTTTAAACATACATGTAAGAAAATTAAACATTTTATGAAAACATTTTGAGAACATATGAACATGGATAATAATCATAACCCCAGTAAATACTTACAAATAAACAATCTCGGATAAGAATGAGATTGGAATAATTATCCCTTACCTTAGGTCTGATATGCTCCGTATGGATCCGAACCTCCTGTATAATGATTTAAATAATTTCATTGACTTATTAAATAATCATATTCATTTTTATGATATCATATATGTTTCACTTATGACTTTATATTACCTGTTCTTTTGTAAATTCCATGTTAAAGCAGCGTTTTGGGTAAAATCATTTCATTTATCGTATGTGTTTCGACTTTTCGTTCTTGATATTATTACTTATATCCTGATTTACATAATTCCAGAATGTAAAACATGATTTATATATAATATATATTCATCATATTCATATATATTATAGATCGATAAAAGGAATGAAATACATCGTTCATGGAGACGGTAGGCTGTACGTACGCATGAACGCTGTTTTCATTTCCTTATTGAATTGAATGAAACTAAATAGATGATATAAATATATATATACATAAATATAGTATAATTATTATTTCAAATATTTCATTATTTAAAATTTATGATCATTCATGTATGGTTAACATGGAGAATGAATCTCATCGCGTCATGGAGACGGTAGTCCGTACGTACGCACGAGCGATGATATCATTCCCATAATTATTGAATAGAATTGGAGTGGATGGTATAATATATCAAAATCAGTATGATGTTATAATAACCATATATAGTTATTCTTTACACCATTATACCCATCCATGTAAGGTGTTGGTGGAAAAACAAATTACACCACGGCGTGGAGACGGTATTCTGTACGTACGCACACGCAATGATTTCGTTTTTCGTAGGATGGATAGAAGGTGAAATGGGGTTGTTTCATATTTATAATAACATATAAGTATATTATTGATACTGATGTTATTACTTCATAATGAAACAAATAAAGAGGAGAGAGTAGAAGAAGAATGGAACTTGAAGAAAACGGTAGAAGGTATTACCTCTTTCTCGAAGTGCCTCCTTTAAACTTTCTCTTAGGGCACTAGAGTTGCTCTTTTGAGAAGACCAGTACCTCTATAAGGTTTATAGGGAAGTGGGGAAGTTAAATGGGCATAGTTTGTCCGAGCTTCAAGGCTCAAAATGGTGTGAGGAAGAGAGGGAGTTGGTTCCCTTTTATAAGGGATGAGAGCGGCACCTTTGGAAATATAAGAAATATTAGTTTATATTAAATCTCAAACCCACTTAAAAACCTCCAAAAATGACTCAATTAGACGATTAAATGAGATAGGGTTGTAATATCATCAACCAATAAAATTTAGACATGTATGGAATTTATTTTAAACATTATCAACTTGATTTATCCTTATTTAATCTATTAAATTTTATTTGTGGTAATAAGATTATAAATTTTAAATTGTTATAAATAATTACTCATGTGCTGTGAATTATACACAATTAGATAATTTATGACATTATAGACTATATAAATTTCAATTTATAATTTTTAAATATTTTTGTGATTTTTAAACAATTTAATAATATGTTATTTTTATAAAATAACAATAGTGTCAATTTTGACACTATTCATTTATTTGAATTTAAATTAAATCCACACATAGGATATATTCAAAATAAAAATTTTAATAGGTTCATAACATGTCATAGTAATCTATAAAATTATTTTAGTACATTAAATAGTTCATATAATATTTATTTTAATATTTTTAATACCATTTATTTGGTATAACTCTTAATAAAATAATTAGTACAACATTTTTGTATAATTATTTAGTATACTTATTTGTTGCATAAAAATTAAAAATAAAATCCTTTGATGAATATAAATATCAAATATTTTATAATAATAATTTTACTCGAATTTATCATCTAAAAATAACAACATGTAAATTGTTATCTTTTTTAAATTATGAAGGTGACAACTTTGGAATCATTTAAAATAAAATATTATAAGTGTCATAATCGCTTTTATAAGGATCCAAATGGTCAAATATTCGACCATTGGACGATTATGGTTTACAGTTACATGAAAAATAAGTTTTGGTCAGGGTTTTGGTACCTTTAATGGTCACTATTAGTTTAATTAAAACTATATTCATTATTTTTCACTAGATAAACAATTTCTGCATCACTATTGTGTCACAATTAATGATAATTATTTAATCCATAAAAATTATAAATAAATTCATATGATGTAGATAATTTTATTATCTTTCTGGAGATTATTCATTTCCGAAGTTCCATGAATTTTATCACTAAATTAAAATTAATATACTTATAAGATTTAAGAGAGTGACATGTTGTGACTTTCTTTGGTTTTAATAATAAATAAATTATTTTCAAGGAAACAAGTCCATAAAATGAATCTATTCCAACCCTTAGGTGATATGGGTCTACTTTTAGTCATCCAATAGAATTTTAGCAGGTGTTATGGTAATTTTATAATCTTATATTTACCCTTAATTACCTGATTCACCTTTAACTATGGTAAATAAAATTTACCGTAGTTACTATTCATAATGGCCAAAAATAAAAAGTAGCTTATTAAAATAATTTGGACCCACTGATTCCAAATATGGAATCCATTTTTCCAAATTCAATACACAAAAGTTTCATAAATTAAATTAAAATTAATCCCGTTGTTGAAAGAAAATGGGTTTTTGTTTAAAACATTGCAAAAGATTGAATTGATTTAACCTACGAATTCAATGTAAAATCAATGATAATGACATAAATTATATTAAATGGTAAAAATATATTCTATTTATACTTTAAAACCATTAAATATTATAATTTAACCATATAAATTATCTTAATTAAAAAAGTTTTTTTTAATTAAAAATTGGCGTATTTTTACTATTCATCAAAACATGAAAGTTATCAGAAAAGTATCAAAAATTTATCCAAAGTAAATTTTTATATAATTATTACAAAGAAGAATTTTATTTTGTAAAATTTAACTTATAAACGTGTCAAAAACTAGATTTAATGTGGGTGCGCCATCAAAAGGCGGCAAAACTGCATTTTTTGAAAAATACTTATTTTACCCGAAAAATTTATTTTGTTCTCTTAACATGTTCTATAAAATTTGTAAGATGAATAATAATGTTATAAAATTCAAAATGTAGATAATACTATTCATAACAGCTAGTCCATAGTAATATAATAACAATATATCATTGTTTAGTGAAACCCTGTATTGCGTACAACACACGCTTTCGAGGAAGGTCGCGATTGCGTGTAATGCAAGCCAAGTCAGGGATGTGTGTAGTGCAAGACTCCTTTGTTGTTTTGTATAACATAATCCAACCATATTTCATTTATACATTTAATATATATATATATATATATATACATATATATATACACTCAATGTTGCGAACTTGAAATTGTGTATAATAATATCCAAGAATAGTGTTGCGTATACTACAAGCTAATACGGTGTTGTGTATAGTAAAAGATAATCTTGGTGTAGTGTACAATCAAAGTAATTAAAAAGAATATATCTCATAAAATCTCGGGGTGTTACAGTTTTCAAGGAATTTCTAGATGAATTTGTGGTGGTATTTATTGATGATATCTTGGTATACTCCAAAAGCTACGAAGATCATGAAAATCACTTGCGCATTATCCTGAAGACTCTGAGAAGACATGAATTATATGGGAAGTTTAGTAAGTATGAATTCTAGCTTTAGGATATTTCTTTTCTTGTCCATATTGTCTCTAAATATGGAATCTTTGTTGATCCTTCTAAGACCAAGGCAATCCAAGAATGGCCTCCACCGACAAGTATAACTGAGGTATGCAGTTTTATTGGTTTAGAATGTTATTATCGACGTTTTGTCCATAATTTTCCCCAGTTGGCTAACCCATTAACTAAGCTCACACGTAAAATGGTTAAATTTTTTTGTAAAAAAGAGTGTGAATAATGTTTCGAAGAAATGAAGAGAAGATTAGTCAATGCTCCTATATTGACTCTACCATAATGGAATGGTGGGTTTGTTATTTATAGTGATGCATTGAAGAAAGGAATTGGTTGTGTCCTTATGCAGAATGATAGAGTTATTGCATATGCATCACGACAACTGAAAATTCATGAGCAAAACTATCCTATGAATGATCTTGAGTAAGTTGCTGTAATCTTTTCTTTGAAGATATGGAGACATTATCTCTATGGTGAAAAATGTGAGATATATACCGATCACAAGAGTTTGAAGTAAATTTTCTCACAGAATGAACTCAACATGAGGCAAAGGTGATGGCTTGAACTACTCAAGGATTATGATTGCACGATACACTACCACCCAGGGAAGGCAAATAAGGTGGCAGATTCTTTGAGAAGAAAGGATCATGGAGTTTTGAACATGATGAGAGTTGAAAGGGATCTTATTTTCATGGATTTAGTAAAGATGGATATGGTAATCTTCATGGAAGGTGAAACATCAATGCTTTTTCAAATGTTTTCCAAACCATATTTACTAGAAAGGATTAAGAGTTCTTAGAATGATGATGAAGAATTTCATAAGAAGATTAAAGATGTTAATGATGGAAGATTGAGTGACTTTTTGTATGAAGATGGAATTTTGAAATTCGGGAAGAGACTTTGTGTTCCCGATATACCTAATCTAAAAAGGGAATTATTGGATGATGCTCATAGTTCCAATTTCTCTATACACCCTAGGAGAACCAAAATGTATAGATATTTGAAGGAACATTTTTGGTGGGACAACATGAAGAGGGAGATTGCTAATTTTTTGTCAAGATGTATGGTTTGTCAACAAGTGAAAGCTGGAAGGCAACAGCCTGGAGGAGTCATGCAACCTCTTCTCATACCTGAGTGGAAATGGGATAATATCACGATGGACTTTTTCATGGGACTACCAAAGACTCCTAGAAGGAATAATGAAATATGGTTTATTGTTGATCATCTTACCAAGTCAGCACATTTTCTTGCTATAAGAGAATATCTACCACTGGAACGTCTAGAAAGACTATATATTAATGAAGTTGTGAGACTTCATGGAGTACCCCTATCGATTGTTTCTGATCGTGATCCCTATTTTACTTCAATATTCTGGAAGAGTCTTCAGAAGGCCTTGGATACTGAACTTCATTTCAGCACTGCCTACCACCCTCAAACAGATAAACAATCAGAATGTACTATTCAAACCTTAGAAGACATGTTGATATCATGCTCACTTAACTTTCAGGGTATGTGGGATCAATATTTACCTCTGGTGGAATTTTCCTATAATAATATCTTCCATTCAATTATTCGAATGGCACCATATGAAGCGTTGTACGGAAAGAGATGTCGCACGCCAACCTGTTGGGATGACATTGGTGAAAGAAAACTCGTAGGCCCAGAAATGGTGGAGGAAACGATGAAAAAGGTGAAGGTAATCCAAAAACACATCAAAGCAGCTCAAAGTAAGCAGAAGATCTATGCTGAAAACCGAAGTAAGGATTTGGAATTTCAGGTAGGTGATCATGTTTTCTTGAAGGTATCTCCATGGAAGGGAGTTATAAGTTTCAGCAAGAAAGGTAAATTGAGTCCCAGGTACATAGGACCTTTTGAAATTCTAGAACGAATTAGGGCTGCAGCTTACCGTTTGGTAATGCCACCAAGTCTCTCCAAAGTTCACGATGTGTTCCACGTATCACTGTTGAGAAAATACGTGCCTGACCCTACGCATGTACTCACTTATGAGGAATTAGAACTGGAACTTGATCTATCTTATTGCAAAGATCCTCTTAAAAGTCTTGATACAAGAGAGTAAGTGCTGAGAAACTGGGTGACTCGTCTGGTAAAAGTTCTATGGAGGAACCATAAGATAGAAGAGGCAACGTGGGAACCCGAGGAACTTATGATGAAGAACCACCCAAGTATTTTCATGCGGTAGTATTCTAGAAATTTTGAGGATGAAATTATTTGGAGAGGAGAATGTAACACCCCAAGATTCCACGATATTATTATCTTTGAATAATACAGTAGCGTGTGTTGTACGCAACTTCGAGATTCTAACACACTACGACCAATCAAAGTAGTCATTATGAATAGTAATACCCACTTTTTAAAATTTTATAAATTTTATCTCCCAAAATGGACTTCATTTTTGGATTTGTAATATCGAAATTAGCCTAGGGTGAAAATTTGGTACTTTTCAGATAACTTTTATATTTTGATGAATAGTGAAAATTACATTAAAAACAACTTTTTTAATCGAAATAAATAGTAGTGATAAATTATTAATTTGAGTGGTTTTGAAGTATATTTATAATATATTTTTACCATTTAATACAATTTTGGTCATTGGACATAATTTCACAATTAAACCGGACATAAACAAGTGTCAATCTTTTGATAGTTATTATCTCTTAAAAACACGCTTTTTGTTTTAACAACGGGAATTAATTTTAAATTAATTTCTTCCACTTATGTGTTTTGAATTTGTAAAAATGGATTCCATATTTGGAATCAGGATATCCAAATTTTTTAAATAGGTAACTTTTATTTTTAGACATTTTGAATAATTACTATATTTTATTTACCATGGTTAAAAGGTAAATCTGGTAAATAAGGGTAAAGAAATAATATTATAATAATAATAAATTACCCTAAAATGTGTCCTAACATTATTTTTTGATAAATTTCTGACCATGGGCATCTTTGGGTCGATTTTGGGACCCCATGGATCCACTTGTAAGTGATAAGGACACTTTATATTAATTAAGTTAAAATAAAAACAAAAATGACAAAAGCACATATCTTTTAGAAAAACAGTTTTTACATAGGGTTATATATGCTGTATTTTAGACTATAAATATTCATTAGTAAGATAAAAAGATTTCCTACATAATGGTATTTTATTTATAATTTTTAGACATTTAATAATTAATATTATTTATGACACAATAATGATGCAGTATTTTCCTTATTAATGAAAGAATCAAATAATTGGTATTATAAATGTTAACATAAATATAATTTGAAAGTTTTGATGAAATACATGAATTTTATTAGTTAAAATGACATTATATGATTTATTAAATGAATTTTGTTCGAATTAATAAAGTTTTTAAGACTTTAACAAAAATCAATTATTGAATAGTGTCAAAATTGACATAAATGAGTTTTTTAAAAAAATATTATATTATTAATTGATATTAAATTCTTAAAAATATAATGTTCGGCCAAGAGACTTATATAATGATAGGTTTATCATTAATGGACCACTTGGGGGTCTCTTGGATGTATATAGTAATTTTATTAACTATATAATATAAAAATACAAAGTGACATGGTAAATGTCAAACTAATTAACTAAGAGTTAAAACTAAAATATAAGGTTAACATAATGACCCAAACCTGTCTAAATTTTATTGGTTGAAATTATTTAGACCCATAACCACCTTATACTTTTAATAATCTACTTTTGATCCATTATAAACCGAATATGAATTTATTATAAAATAATATTTCTAGCTTTTCCAAATGTGCCCCTCACCCCTCTTATAAAAGGGAACTCCCCCTTCTCACTAATTCACACATTCAAAGCCTTTTGGATTGTCCAAACCCTGCCAAAATACTCTCTCAACTTTCATAACTTCAACCTAGAGGCCTTATTTTTATCATAAACCCAACCTAAGGAGCCCTTTTCATCAAATCAAAAGGAAGAACCCGAAGAGGAGGTAATGTTTTCACCACCCTCTTTCAAGTTCTTTTCTTCTTCAACTTCTTCTTTATTTGTTATTCCTATTATAAAATAAAAACTCCAGTATCTTATATATACTATGATGTTATTATAAACATGGTACAACCATATTCAGTATTCTATCCATCCTTTGAATGACATGTCACCATACGTGCGTACGTAAGGCTTACCATCTCCATGTCGTCGTGTAATTGTTATTCAAAATATTATTATTTGGATGGGTATAATAATGATGTGTAATTCATGTAAATAATAAATATAACATGATAATGATTCTGTATATATGATATACTATCCAATTATATATTATTTTAATATCAAAATAAGGATATTTTCGCTCGTGCGTACGTACGGACTACCATCTCCACAAACGTGATGATATTCATTCCCCATCGTATCCATTCGAGACTAATTCTCACTTGATGATTAAAAATAATGTTTAATGAAATGATATCATTCTAGATATTAATAAGATACAACATATCCATAACAAACAAGGATTATGTAACAAAACATATAACTTAACACCCAAAACGATGATAATACTATTAACAAAGCAATGTTAAAAGATCATATATGATATCATATTAATGTATATGACTATTGTATAATTTAATAACAATTATTTCACCATTATAAAGGAGTTAAACCTACCCCCAACCAAATAAAAGTACAAGGTAAGGGTTTATTTCACAATCTCTTCATTATCCGAGGTTTTTTATACATAATTATCTACTGGGAACTCTTTATCATCCACATCCATGTTTCTTAAAAATGTATTTCAAATCATTATTACTATTTTAAAGACTATGGGTTAAAGTAATTTATACCCTTTTTGACTTTTTATAAGAAGTTTATAAAGGAATCTTTCTATCGTTTTCCAAACAAGGTCCTTTTTAACATTTCCGACAGAATTAAGGTAAGAATGTCTTTTTTAAACTTATATGGAGGGTGCAGCTATTTTCCGCCGTTATAAAATATTAGAAGCTTCCCTTACAATCTTATAAGAATATTTTATAAGTAAAAGTTATATTTTATAATTATGTGAATTTTAAATGATTTCAAAAAATAGATATTTATATCAAATAGTTTTGATTTCATCTATGTCAACATCCTTTAATGGATTTTAAGCTTATTTGAAGTTTATTTATTATGATACAAAACTTCCATATTGTATTGAACGTTTTGTGATATGTTTGACTGTGGATGTGTTATTTTTATACCATTCATGGTTTATGGAGAAAGTATTTACATTTCATATGCTAGTTTTAATATGAATGTTTATGTTATGTTTAAACCTGTTCATATGAGGAATACATTGGACTTAATATGTGACGGGTGGAGCCCGATATAGCTCCTCGATGCATCGGTAGGTCTAATGAGACAAACTAGTGTCTTGGCACAGGGCCTTGACAAAATCTTATTTGTAGTCTTGGAACGAGGCCTTGAATATGTTGTTATGATAGTCTGGCATTATGTATTCCATCATTATGAAAGTGGTTATTGATATTTCATGTGATTATTCAACTAGTATAATATCCATGCGAATAAGTAAATGGAATTATTTCATTTTATTTCTGAAAAATTATAATTAAGTTCAAGTTTAAAAGGCTTTTGTTTTAGTTGTACATTGCCTTAAAGGTTTATGCTTATTTATGAAATTTACCTCTATATTGTTATCCTTACTGGGCATCAGTGCTCACCCCTTTCTACGTTTTATTTTTCCTAGGATGTGAAGAAGTATTTTATGAATGACCTGCAGGGATTGTATAAGGGGATATGAGTGTGGAGAAAATATCTTGTTTTAGTTTTCACTTTATGATGTAATGTAAACTTTATGAATGTATCTAGTGTTTCCAAGACTACTAAACTAATCGGTCTTTCGAGACTTGATCTATTGTGATCATGACAATGATATGTAATAATGCACCGACTCTGGGTAACTGGGGTCGGGGTGTTACAATAACCATTGACCCAAAAACAAGAATCCAAAACAATGATATAAAATAGTAATAATTTTAAAAAATTATGAATTCTATCACAAAGGGAAAAAACATAAGAGAAGAGAAGGCCCGTCTAAATAAAATCCCCTCTTAGTTTTTCAAATGAACTTACACACATCAAGTCCTTAGACATTATATATAGGTTAATTTAAATAAAATTATCATAAAATTTATTCAAATTAACCTAAATACTAGGTCTTGTACTTAGTAATGATTATTCAACCAGCCATGGAAACTTGGATTCAGTCAAGGGAGTGAGTTGTCCAGGCACCTTTTCTGCACCTACTATCCAAATTCTTATGATCTTTCTTCGGTCTACCCAAGACATATAACCAACTCAGGAAGTGTTGACACACTTTAGTCTAAGTAACCCCTCTGATACCAAATTGTAATAGAACAACCCAGGCCAACCAAATCAGTCACCCAAGTCATCCCATTATAGGATGAGGAAAAATAATAATAACAAAAATGGTATCATATATAAATAAAACAAGACATAAAACCATGGTACAAATCAAAAAACAAGGGAGATACAACTAATCCAAATAGGTTAATCTAGAAAATATGACAATTCTAGACAAAAATAGTCTCCATGTGACCAACCATTACCTCCAAACCAAAAAAATGATGTAAAGAAAATCTATAATTATAAATAATTATCTTACATTACCTATATCCTAAAAAACAAGGTTTATAACTTCCCAAAGGGAAGAAGTAGGGTTTGAGAAATATAGCCTAATAGAATACCACAAAAGAATCTGCACAAGTTCTAATAACAATAATTCACCAATTAAATCTTAAAAAAAATAGTTTTACAATAATTTATATAAATAGAAAAATTTAAAACATTTTTCAAATGATCTTTTAGTTTTCACAAATTGAATATCATATTTTCCAAATATATAAACAAAGTAGGTAAAGATACCGAATATAAATATACAAGTGTTCCAACATCCATGAAATAATATATCATGTAATAAAAAACTATAAACAATAATGCATTTACTAGTCGGGCTCTAGCCTATGGGACAATACATACTAGACACTCACAAGCCTAAAATGGCATATGGTTGGATCCAACTAATATCGAGTCCTTCCATAGTCTATTAATATATAAGAGCTTACCTCATAGAGGTGTCACACACACTAAGGATACATGTGTCTCTTTCTCAATGTACCCAAGGTTCCAACTATGTAATGTTTTTCAATTTTATTTTTTTAAACCATGCTCACATTTTTATAAAATTATTTCAAAGTAAATTTAATATAATTCAGGGTTTGAAAATCCACATTCCTTTTCAAATCTAGGAAATTTTATTTTCAAATAAATAACTATTTTTCAAATGAAAACCCATTCCCTTTTCAATTTCAACAAATGAAATTCCATTTAAAATATCAAGGAAATAATAAGAACAATAATAAATTTAAGAGATTAGAACCCTTGGATAGATCCAAAAAACCACAAGGATGTAGAAAACCTATCAGTATTTGAAAATAGGGATTGGAATCCACAAGATCTTCCTTCAAAAGACAAGGCATGACTAGAGACTAAAAATCATTCATAGAAAAAAAAATGATTACTCATCCCCATTGAAAATGTTTCCTAAACCACAAATGAGAGAGAAACCAGGAGTAAGAATTGACCAAAGATATGAAGTGCTTATCTCTGCTAATCGATCACTAAATAGAGTTATCTGTAAGTAAGGGAGTCACACAATATTTACTAAGGAAAGAGATCTGGTTGAGAGGAGAAGGCTAAAAAGAGAATAAAGCCTCAAACACCTATATCTCACCCTAAAACATAAAAATTGGGGTATTACACAGCGTGTAATATTTTACAAGTTTTGAAACCCTTTCATTTTAAGTTACAAAAAAACATGTATCACTTTTTTAATTAAAACAGGATTTTCACATTATATGATGTGTAACCCTTACACGACATGTAAAATTACTGCACTGTGTATTCCGTTCACAAGATGTGTTTGACGGATAATAAACACTGTGTAATCCCATTACACATCATGTAACTGCCAAAAAAAGAAAAAACTATAGGTTTAAGCTGAAATCCCAAAAAAAACTATGACTTCACCATTATAAGTATCCTCCAAAATCATGTTTGGAAATACATGCTTGATGAGAAAGGAAACCAAAATAAAAAAATTGAACATACCTGACAGAATTGTAACAGGGCTTTACAACTCCAATTTTGGAACCTTGAAGGTATGAATCTAGGGATCATGCACAAGAGATTCTTCAATAAAATCCATCAGATTTCCAAGGCTCTAATTATCCTCAAGAGGTTGAGTATTGGTTGAAAGGAATTGAGTGGATTTTTGAGTTCTTATAAATTCTTGATTCAATTAAAGTGAGATATGCTACATTAAAATTTGAGAGTCCTAGAAGAAGGTGGTGGGATTCAATAGGGATCGTAAATAAGCATCAATTATTTGAGTGGAAGCAATTCAAGGTCCTTTTACTACTCATATCTATCCAAAGTCTATGGTTTTAAAAAAATAAATTGAGTTTCTTAATATCTATAAATGTGACAAGACTGTGAGTCAGTATGAAAACATCTTTATTAAGATGGTAAAGTTTTATTATAAGATTATAACTAATTAAAAGCTAAAGGAATGAATATTTGAGATAGGACTTTGAGTTGATATGTGATACTATTTTTTCATGCTAAATTTGACTTCTTATGCTAATGTGTTGAATAGAGCATTGATGGATGAGCTTGACCTAGCTAGTAAGTTGGGGTTGATGGGATTTCCTTTAAAGGAAATCAAAAGTGTGATAAGTCTCATGGTGGATCATGATATCAAGGTTCTTTCAAACCTACTACAATGCCTAGTGGAGGCCCTTTGACTTACTTCTAGTATGGAAAGATTATGGATTTAAAATGGGTTTGCAATGAGGCACCCAAGATCTGTAGTTCCTTTGGATGCTCAGCTCACTTACAGAAATTCTGTTATATCTTTTCTAGTACAAAAAGTGGAACAGGATCATAAGCACCTAAAAGTACCATGGTGAAATCAAATTCTTAAATAATAAGATGTTTAAAGCCATAGGAATTCATAATGAAGCTTCTTCACATAGTTTAAGAGTCTCCAGAGGAAGTTGATACGGGTGCAGTGACTATAAGAGGTACCATCACTATAGCTTTATACTTAGGGATTTCTTTATTTCATACCAGTTCATCTTATTAATTCATATCAACCCATTTTGTTGATTTTCTAACCCTTCCTACAAATCTTTTATCATATGTCATGGATATTACTACACCCCTCAAAACAAAGAAATAGTAGGGTCTTTAGTATCCTACGTTTGTTTTCATTTTATCATAGATTGATCTTAGCTAGAATTTTATGGTTCTTGATATGAAATATCTAGACATCATATTTGGGATGGATTTTTTGATCACTCATCGGGGGATTGACGGTCATCTTCATAGAGTTTCCCTTACCATGTCCTATGGGGTGGTCCATGTATTTCAGGGAGAATGGGACCCAAGATCGAGTAGATCCGGACCTTATTTTATGAAGTTGGGTAGGGTAATATTGGTTTTTTATTTTTACTTGGAGATAGAATCTTTGATTGATTATCTTCCTCTAGTTTTCATCAAGTTTCCTGATGTTTTTCTTTCTAATTTCTCTCGTTTTCCATAGGTAAGAGAGGTTTCTTCTTCTATTAATTTGGTACCTGGTACACAACCAGTATCTATTCCTTATTACCATATAGAACCATATAAACTGAAAGAGTTGAAAACTAATTTATATGATCAGATAGAGAAAGTATTTATATGCACAAGTGTTTCACCTTGGGTGGTGTCTATTCTCTTTGTAATGAAATCCTATGGAATACTTTGCCTATGTGTTGATTATTGGAAACACAATTGAGTTATGGTGAATAATAAGTACTTTTTAACATAGATTGATGATATTTTTTACTAGTAAAATGGGATGAAGTGGTTCTCAAAGATTTATTTTTGATATGTTTATCACCAATTGAGAATAAAATAATATAACATTTAGATAACCACTTTCCAGATCAGGTATGGCCACTATGAGTATATTTTCATGTCATTTGGTCTAACCAATTCTCTTTTGGTCTTTATGGATTTGATTTAAAAATCTTCTTTGAGTATCATGATAATGTTTTGGTGGTCTTTTTTAATGAAATTCTGGTTTACTCTAAGTCCAAGGATAATCATGTGAGTCGTTTGAGGATAGTGATGGAAATTTTGAGATATTTTCAAGTCTATTCCAAGATCATGAAATATTTTTTTTGGGTTCAGGATGTGAATTTCTTGGGACACATGGTCTCATAAAATGGTATTTCAATTGATCGTGAGAAGGTAAAATCTATTATGAAAAGGGAACAACTGCAAAATGTTTTTTAGATTCAGATATTCTTGGGTTTAGTGGGTTATTACCATTGGTTTGTCAAGGATTTATCAAAGTTGTATTATCCTATGGCTGCTCTCACTTGGAAATGATTGAATTTTATTTGGGATGATAAGTGTTAGATTTATTTAACTGAGCTGGAATGAATTTTGACTTTTGTGCCAATGTTGACTCTACCAGAGGCCAGGCAGGGCAATGTGGTCTTCTGTAATGCATCAGGTTTGGGTTTCGGTTTTGTTTTTATATAAGGTGATCATATTTTTTCCTATGTATCTAGAAATATTAGGCCATTTGAAAAGAATTATATAACACATGATCTCAAAATCATAGCCATGATACATGATCTTAAATTATAACATCATTACCTATTTGTATAAAGGTTTACCATTTATTCAGATCAAAAAATCATGAATTATATATTGTCTAAAAAATATTTAAATCTCCATCAGAGGCATTGGGTGGAGTACCTGGAGTCATTCAACTTCAACATTTCATATACCTCGGGCAAGGGGAATGTCATCACTAATGCTTTAAGTAGGAAACTTCCAACTCATGTTGTGAAAGAATCATCAGAATAGTGGAATTTTATGGCTCTATTTTCCCAATTTCACTTGGGAGTCTAGGATAATGAGTCTGGGGCTATTTTGACTAGTGTTTATTTGAAATCCTCTCATCTTGAGATGATTCTTTAGGATCAATAGTGTAAAAAAGAGTTATGTGGAATTAGATATTCCCTTTATCATGGGGAGTATGTCGTTGAGTGGTCTTTCTCTATGGAGGGTATTCTATGTTTCCATAATTGGTACACTATGCATTTTTCTATGTGGAAGGTTGTGATGAGATAATTTCATAGTTATAAATGGTCAGTGCACCCAAGAACCAAAAATATTTTCTATGATATGCAGTGATGATTTAGGTGGCTAGGTATGAAATGAGGCATTTCTGACTTTCTTTCAGAGTGTTATACTCTCTAATATGTCAAGTATGAGCATTAGAACCCTTCGGGTTTTCCTCAAACACTTCCATTTCTAACATAGAAGTGGAAAAAGATTTATATGGGCTTTTTGGTGGGTATACCTCTTACACATAAAACGAAGAATGTGGTGTGGGTTGTAATCAGTCAGCTGGTCAAATCGGGACACTTTATACCCATCTATGATATAACCAAAGTTGAGTACTTGGGAATCAAATATGTACTAGAGTTTTTTAGGTTTCATGATATTCTATATATAATTGTATCTGATAGGAATCCCAATTCACTTACCATTTTTGGAGAGGACTATAGGATTTGATGGGATAGTAGGCGATCTTGATCACATCATATCATTCTTATATGGATATCCAAACAAAATGGGCTATACATATTTTAGAATACATTTTTCATGCTTGCATCCTCAATTTTGGTGGAGCTTCAGATATCCACTTGGTACTATGTAAGTTTTCTTATAACAACAGTTACCAGTCTTCTATTCATATATCTCTCTTTGAGGCCTTGTATGGACTCCCATGTAAATATATGTTGTTTGGTTCATAGATTGGTGAATATTCCTTGGTTGGACCAAGTTTGACCCAAGATACGATAGATAATATTTAGTTGATTCATTAGATAATGGTGATAAAATAGAGCCAATATAAATCTTGTGTTGATATTGTTTGACTATCATTGGACTTTTTGGTTGGTGATTGGGTGTTCTTGAGAGTTTCACCTTGATTGGGTCAACTATGACTTGAGAAATAGGTAAATATTGTGCCATGGTTTGTGGGTACTTTCAAGATTATTGAGTAGGTGGGGAAAGCGGCTTACCATTTTTAACTTCCACTATGTTTGACTTCAATCCACAATGTGTTTTATGAATCGAAGCTTTGAAAGTATCTATCTGACCCATCTCATTTATTGAGGTGTAAGGATATTTATGTTGATCCTGACTTATCTAGGACTGAGCATCCAGTTAGAATTGTTAATTCTGAGACAAATGAAATTTGTGGGAGGATGATACCTTTGGCCTGTGTGCTACGGAAACATGGTTATGATTCACATGAGACTTGAGATTTTGATACACTTATGAGATAATATTAGCCTCATATATATGGTATGAATATTTCTTGATAGGATTTCTAAGGATAGAAAGTTTTTATGGTAAGGAGTTTGTAACATCCCATTACTTATTTTCAGGTATTCCGTGACCTTTTCTTTGATCTAATTTTGGTTGGGTCTTATTTTGGAATGGTTCTGGTGTATTTTGGTGAATTTTGGAAGCCCTTAGGGCTACAAACAATTTGAATATGGTTATATAAAACTATGTGGTTTGGCCTTGAAAACCGTTCACCCTGTTGTAATCCACTAGAAGGGGGCGCACAGTTTTTCTAACTGTGAAGCCACCTTTCCAAACTATGTACCCCATAGAAATTGGGTAATACATGGTTATAAAATGGTTATTTTAACCATATAAAAAACCATTCACCCCAAATATAATTCCAATAGGGTTTCATAATTAGGATGCACTGTTTTTCTAACTATGTAGACCTCTCCAGGAAATCGTGTGTGTGGTTTTTAATTACTCCAAAAAAGAATTAAAAATTATCAACCCCCCCTCCTCCTGTTTAATTTTCCTAATGCATCCATTCATCCCTAATATGATTTTTACTTCCTTATATTCTATCAATAATTTATTTTAGATCCTAAAACTTCCTCCTTTGGCGAATCAAAGTTTCAGTGGAAGATCATATCCCTCTCCAATAAGTGGATCTACTCTTGGTTATTCTATTCCAATCCTCCTTCCTCTCCTCCTTAGAGAGTGTTATATAATAATGTTATTGATATATTTAAACACTTTTTATGGATCTAATTTTTGTCTTGTTAGAACTTAATTCTAGATCGGATTTTTAGATCTTCTTCACCTTCAATCATCATTTTTATTCTCATTGCAGGTGTCGAACATTGGTTTCTGTGAATTAAAGTTAGGTGGTACCATTTTAGATTTACCATGTAACTAAAATCATTATTTTCTTATTTTTATTGAAATATAATCCAATTTATTTATAAGACCTTGGTTTTTAATGATTTTATTTTTAAATTTAAAATGGCATGGATTTTGAGAAAAACCCCCAATTTCAATGGAATTGGAATTGTGGGATGAATTTTTAGAATGATGGAATTGATAAAATGATTTGATATTTGTTTTGAGAAAATTTATTAAATTGAAATGATGAAAAAACATGATTTTTTTTGGATTTAAAATCCATGAAATGATGAAAAAATACATGTTTTTGTTTTAAAATTGAATTGATATATTGAAACTGAAAATTGGGAAATTGAATTGTAAATGATGATTGATTTGAAATAAGATTATTTTCCAATTATTTATTTATTTATTGAGAACATGTAATCATGGGTGGTTAGTGGTTTATTTGGGACAATCATGCTAAGATATTGGTCCCCTAACAATGTATTGATGATGAAAACTCTAAAAAAATATTTCAGCATGATTATCCCTGATGGTATATTGATGTTTCCTTTTCGACATGATCCTAAGGGAAGTATGCACACAAGTTTATCCATGATCACTAATTTGATAAGTTTGAGGATACTATATCCAAAAACTAATGTAATTTAGGTAATATGGACATGGTTCTTGTTTTGTATGATTTGATTGTATGTTTCATTACTTAAAGAACTATTTTACCGATTTTAAATTATCTGTATAAATGTTTTTATATAAAATGATAATTTAATAAATATTTGAAATGTTTTTCATGTACTTAAAATAAATAATGTTTTATTTTAAACATGAAAATTATTTATTATACCATGTCCTATTATATTTAAATCAAAATAATTATTGGTTTATTGTTATGGTATCTATTATGGAACACTTGGTGAGACCTTACTAGAATTTATAGATCACACCCTTCCTTTTCCTTCAGGTGTTTGTAAACTTTCTTATGACATGTCTGAGTAAAGGGAAAGTTCCAATTGGAAGTGGTGTATATTCTTAATCCTTGGGACTATGGAGTGATAATGGTGACCATTAGAGCTGAGTTCCACTTATTACATAGGGTTTTGAGACTTTTTTTGGTTTATTGATGGAAATTTGGGTTGATGATTCATTTATCTATTATCTATCTTTTTTGGTACTATTTTCCCTTTTTTAATTTTGGTACTTTCTCCTTGAGGAGTGTTTATATAAATACTTTTATATTTTAACTTATGCTATATTGTGGAAAAATCATTCCCTATTTGATCTTGTATGATGCCATGTTTGAGTCACCAACCCATGGGGATTGGGAACTCCCTTTGGGATATGTTAGATCTAGCTTGAGTATCAGAATACTGGGGTATTTAGGCTGGTTCATGACATATACTATCCAAAAAATAAATATAGAAATAAATAGTAAAAAGTATCATATACAGAGGACATCATGATACTGTAAAAAATGGGGAGCAGGCATACAACCATACATATTATAAAAAATATACAAAAAGACCAAAAAGATAAACTCCACAAGAATTCCAAGAACTTTCTCAGTACTTTACTCTCATAGGATAACATAGAAGAGAAATAATTTTCCCATATCTAGGCGCTTCCCTTTTCCTTATCATCATCCATGAAGTCTATATGGGTACCAAATGGTGGTCTGGACAAGGTGTGAGTAAAACTTGGTATTCTACCACCAATGGTGTCTAATGAAAATATATTTAGTGAATATAAAATATAATAGTATGCAATTATAATAAAGGTAAATTGGTAAATTAAACTAAAACCATGTCATCTTGGGTTCCTTATGGTATTCTCATCCAATCCTACCTATTTCAGCCTTTTCCAGAAAGTCTCTGATCATATAAATCTTTATATTGGATTAGGACCTGAGGAATATAGCCAATGCTTCTATGTATAATAATCATATAAGGAATCCATGAAGTCTCATGGCATTCAAGACTTTGGTGGTCGATCTAACACATAGTGATCAACCATTGTGTTTGGCCACTTGAGTTGAGTGTAATACGAGGGATAAACCCTTAGCATTCCACTCTTATGAGTTTCTAACAAATCCCTAGTAATAATCCCTATTTATCCTTAGGACAGACTTTATTGGAGCCTAATTAGGTAATCAAAGGCATTCTTTGTTCAAGTAAATCAAGCCAAATACAAGGATATTATCTAAAGCATTCTAAAATTCCTGAGAAGGGGGATGAATCCATGGAAACACAATGGTAAATTCATCAAAGTAAGACAAATACTGAATCCAAGAGGGATGTAACTCTAATAATTCACATCAATGAATTGGGTGACATCCTATGAGTTTTCTCAAGGCATTCTAGGTCTATAATACAAGACTAACTCAAGGTAAGACACACCTAAACAGTTTGAAAATGGTTAATAATAATAGACATGATCATATTTAATAATTTATCAAGATCTAAGAGAGTCATTCAATCAATTTACATTATTCATTTAATTATATTTACCCTATTCACTTATAAGAGACAAGACTTCCCACCTTAAGGGGTATTTGATTATAAAAACAAGGCATGGGTTTTTTTAGAATTTAACAAACACACCCTAAGGGGTGGTTCTAATTGAGGTCTCCAACCTCTAGTGTTTCATAAGGGGCACAAGGGATAACTAGGTAAAGATATGAAAATTAATTAAAGTAGTTACAAATTTTAAGGGTGGAACATAGAAATTCCAGTGCATGAAGTAATGTAACACATTATAATCATCAATACATTTAGGTAAAAGTAGTATACCACAATCCTTAGACTAGTATAAGACTCATTTTCTAGCATCAGCTTCAGGTTCAGGCTAGAATAAGAGAAAATGTAAAACTAGACAAGCACAATAAAAATAGGGTATATTAGATCACATGGAGATAACATAAAATATGGTAAAGAAAATAAATAAAGGAATTAATAAGAGTTTTATAATTATTGAGGGTGATCCAACGTAAATGATGGTGAAGGAAATGGAGTTTGAATAAGGTAGATCTATCAAAACCTTAAATAGGGAAAGGGGTGAGATTTTATGGGCTTTTTTGTATGAAATGAGAGAAAAAAAGGGAAAATATACTTAAATATAAGAGGAGACAATCATAAATTCCATCTTTTTAAAGGTATTCATGGTGTGTCTGCACGGTTGTAAAAATTGTGCACCAACCATGTGATACCTACTATCCAAGAGCCAACACCTCACATGGTTTAGTCATATTGTTATAAAAATCATGTGAAAACCATGTATTGTGGAGATGAAATAAATTTAAGGTTTTAAATGATTGTGTGGTCCCTGTTTAAAGGTTAAACAAACCATTCTCCACCCTCTTTAGGTTTCATGATTAATACTAACCATGCTCCAACCATGTACCTCAGCCTGTTTCCCCAAAAACTAGAACTCTAGGCCCCAAACCAATCCCAAATTATTTTGAATCCACCATGACTCCTTTGAGAACTTTTATTAGGGTAAAATAAGAGGTTTAGACATAAATTTAAATGATCCATACCCTAAGAAAAACTGGGAACTTACACAACTCATATCTTTTAACTATGCATGTTTGTTATTTCACTTTTACATTCCTTAAAACTCATAAATGAATCTTATAAAGTATATTAATTTACCTTTAACATATCCTTTTAATTGTTCATGCTCTCTAGCTGAACTAATTCTGAAATATTTATGGATTACCTTTATTTCTAAAGGTTTATTTGTCCAAAACTATACAAGTAAATGTGTGAATAATACCATAATTTTTTTATCTCAAAAGATTTTGAAGACTAAACTAGGTATATCCTTGACAACTAATTTCAGTTTTTCTAAACAAGAATCATCTATCCACAACTGGTTATTTAAGAATTACATTTTATATTCGTCATATATTACTAATTATTCAAGCATTATTTAACTCCTAGTTGAGTATTTTACATCAAAAACAACATTCATTTCAAAATGGATTCATGTATCCTTTTTTCCACATGTGAGACAAATTCTTTGGTAATAATTAGTAAAAGTTCAATTATAATCAATAAACATAGAAATTATAAGTTGTGTACTTATACCTACTAACTTAGGAATAACCCTTTCTCATCCACTTAGAGAATTCACCTTAGTTCTTATAATGTTTCTATACTTACGTGATTATTTATTTGAATAAAAATGCGTGAAATTCATTCAGTATCTAATACCAAATAAGTAAGACATAAATATAACATACAATAATTAATATAAACTAATTCGAAGCATTTGCTTGCATCTACTTAAATTAATTTTATTTTAACTTCCATAGAATTATATTGTGACATGAGAAAAAAATATCCTTATGTATGATACTTTTCCTATTTCATTTAAAGGATGTTCTAAAGGTGAATTTGGTTTCACACTTTCCATTGGACTTTTAACCTTTTCTTTTAACCTTTTCTTTTAACTTTTTCACCATAAGAACTAAATATTAATCTTTCTCTAAGTTTTTACTAGTTTGGTGAATCATACCCAAAAATTAATGAAGAGTTTCTCCATACTATTAATTTTATAATATTAAATGAAACTAGATTAATTAGGTGATAATTATATAATAATGGGATGTATCAAAATATAATGATACATCTTTCAATTTACACATGTTTGGTGTAATCATCGTCTCATTCATTTCTAACTTCACTTTCTCCTTACAGACTTTTTGGAGTTGAGACAACATGTAATACCATCCATGTACTGATGTTGTTTTCACCACACATGGGAAATTGATGATATCATTATGATGTAAACATAAAATACATCATTTATGTGTCTCTTGTAAGCTTCATTTTCACCCTCTCTTCCTAAGGTGGCTCAACAAGTAATGGGGACTCCAATACATAGAATTTCCTTTCATATCATATTACTTTGTGAAAGAATCTATAATAAACTTAGAAATTCATGTTGGTTAGGACATTTTCTTTGTCCATAATTGATCATAGATAACTTATGGTATTACTAGTAAATATTCTACAAAATAAAACTTAAGTATATTAGGTCTTTTATCTTTATTACAATTTATTAGACATTATATATTTTATTAAAATAAATTTATCCCACTATTTTATCAAATCCTAGTATACCTCAATTAATAAATTTTAAATACTCTATTTCTTGAGTATTCTAGTCGAAAGGAACCCTAAAATCACTCATCATGGTCTAAGATATGGGTACACCACTACTCTAAGAGTTTCAAGGTTGGATTTTGACTATCCAACCATATCAACTTGAATCACCTTGATATGACGAGTGGTGTCTCATCTCTTGTAAATAATAACATTTTATTACTTATTTCTTTGACACTAAAGTTTCAAAAATATAACTATAATTACTTATTTTTTGCAAAATTTAATTAATTTGACCCACCATTCTCATAAGAACTCCCCGTTATTAGGAGGCACCCTCAAATATGGAAAATTATCACCTCATACACCTGGTTTTTTCAAAATTTATATGATGGAATGCATTCATGAATTAATATTTAATTTGATGGATTTAAAAGTTTTTTATTTATTTTTTGAGATAAAAATCCAATTCTATTTATCTTACTTTTTTTATGTGATCACCCTCACAAGTTTAATAATGCATAAATACAATAATTTCATTAAACATATTCATTTATTTTATCTATGCAATATCTTTAACTATTCTATGTGATCACGTATCATCCACACATTCACCAGCAATTAACCATGCTTAATAAAATAAATAAACAATGATGTGATCATGAGCTAATTCTAATGGTTGATCCGTTAAATGAATAAAAAAACAACCTAGACCCTAAGGGTAACTCCTTGAGATGTATCATGCTTGAATCGAGTTGTAGTGTTCAACAATACAATGAATCAAACTCCCATCCGGTATGTCACCAAGTCTTGGGGTGAGTTGTGTCACCTTTCTTTCTTATCATTATACAACAATACTCACACATGGGTGAGAGGATCTCAGGAATGAAAAATACACTTGCAGAATTCCACTCATAGACACAAAAACCATTATACATATAGTGATGGGGGAGATGATATATATACTTTCATTTATTAAATAATTATTACTATCATTTCACATAATTTCAATAACAAAATAAATAATTTAAATCTTAGAAATACATTGATCAGTATTTTCTCATGATTAGTCAGCATACAATAACTTTGCAAAATAAAATCAAATTTTTAGATAATTTATCTTAAGGGAATTAAATATGAATTAAAATCATTTTAACTATATTTAATTTATAAATACACTTTTTCATAGTCCTAAAAATTATTTTATAAAAATTAAAAAATATTATTAAATATTTTTTTGGAATTTTTCTTGAATTTTTTGGATTTTCAGGTATTTAAAAACTCCATAGGGTATAGGGTATTTTTCTACTTTTGGTTAAATAGTAACCCATGGTATATTTTATTTGAATAGTAACCCATAGGTACTATTCACATGAATGGTAACCAACTCGTACTATTCTAAAAATTTTAAAATAATTTAATTTTTTAATTAAATATTATAAAACAATGTCATGGAAGACTCAACAATATGTCAGGTATTCCTTCTATGAGAGACCAAGAACTCTCAAATACTATATATAATAATATTATCTTTATTACTATTCATATGAATAGTATCCTTATAACATGAATTATAATATTTATTTAACCCAAAAAACATGATACGGTCTTTGAATGGTCATAACTCGACTTTCCAAGCTCATATCAAAGTGTTTTCAGTTGCGTTGGGACAATATCGATGCCCTCTACTTAATTCATGAAAATTTAATTATAATTTGAATTAATTCAGCACATGGTCACTCTAATATTACTTTTTGGTACTAGGAATGCAAGGAAATCCCAAAACATTCGGAATTTAAAAATGGTACACTGTTATCAACATCGTGACATCATCACCAGTATAATCATATCACACTTACAACCCAAGGATCATGTGTGGAATAAATTAAGCATAAAATTTAAATCAATTGTTACCTCATTCGATTTGAAGAAGCATGTGCATTCTGATTTTCAGCAGTGATTATTTCCTCAAGGAATAGAATCTAGAACCATCTAGATCATCCACACATTCTCTGAAATCATTCTCATATGTTGATCGAAAAATTTTGAGTGTTAGTTTAGAAAATAGATGACTCTTTCAATGCACCAAATATCACACAAGAACTACTCCTTCATTACGGGAAGTTTTCCTTGGACCAGAGTGCTCATATTCTTTCTTCTTCTCTCTAATAAGATTATGGGAGGAGATAGAAGAACCCAAATTCATAGGATGAATAATTTTGTGAATTTTTATATCTCTTAGGCTTAAATAAGTAGGTTTAAGCAGAAAAAAATATCGCTTTGGCCCCTGAATAAACATAACCTTCTAAATAATCTGTAAATGACATCTTATAACCTTTTAACTCTGTCATAGATATCATTTATATTTTTATCACTTATTTGAAATATAAAAAATATATTATTTGATAAAATATGAGTCTTTTACTAAACTCATTCCTTTAAAAATATTAAAGGATCCTTGAATATATATATATATATATATATTAAATTAATATTCATTCGTAAAATATTTATCTTTATATTCACTGAATAACTTATGAATAATTATTGATAAAAAAATTAAATTACAATTACTCTAAACTCTAATAATATGAATTTATTTTTTTATTGGTGATTGTTCAACTTATACATTACTCGGACCCTTTGTAGGGCCCACCATGTCTTAAACTCCTATTCATAAAAATAGGCCATACTTTTGAATATGCTTAGTGTATGACCCTCTATTTCCTTATCTCAATAGAAGTTAGTACCATTTATAGACCTAGAGAAAAGTCTAGAAACCAATCAAGGAAGCTAAGGTGATAAAATTTAGTCATAGAAACAACAACCTCTCCTATATAAACACAATGTGAAATATATTATTTTTCTCATGTGATATCTCATAAATATGGATTCATTATTCATATCATCATTTTTTATTGTTTTATTTATTAATGACCTTATTGGATGGAATTTCCTTCTTATACCATGGCCATGGATTTAGTAAAGGTACTATCATTCTGGTCAACTAAACCTAAGATATCTATTTGTTTAAAGAAGAAAAAAATCATGTCTTGTCCATTCAACCAATGACATACCACCAATTACACACCTAATGTAAGCTACCTCAACCCAAAATCAATGTAATGGTTTTCATCTTTCATTAAAGTATGTGATAAAATGGCACACATTGATAATGGTATCAAGCTAAGATATCAATACACATCTTGTATATAGGAGCAACCAATTACATATGATTCATTTATTATTCCTATTAATGGTTCGTCCCTCATGATCTAGTTTACTCAAGATCACCAAGTGCATACTTCATGATAAGTCTCAATGCTTATGATCCCCTAGCACCTAATAGTGTGATATGATACATGTTCAGTTAGTATGATGTATCTAAATCATAGGAAATATGTTTAAGATTACTTTCATAGTATCTTGAGGTTCTCATTATAGTTGGTAACAGAAATAACCTATTGATACAAAAAATAATCTAAGGACATTACTATGTAAATAGTGTACATATAAGTATCAACACTATTATGGTAAGAACTCATCGTGAATAACTCACTGTATATATGATATGGTAATTAAAAATTATAGTTCAAGATGGGTCTAGGGAACCGACTTATACAAAAATGAGTAATTGAATCCAATTTTTTTATCTTGTCTCGAGGTAAGTACCATATTTAAGATTTAGATAAGATTTCGGTTGGAGTTGGTGCATTCGCATCGGGCTTGGGGTGACCTCAGTGTGACTGAGGTTGATTCATGGGGTGAGATATAGTTTTTGATGTGGTTCAGGGGGTGAAACCCTATTTCATCATGTGTTTTAGGGGGTGAAACCCTATTTCATGATATGGTTTAGGGGGAGAACCAGTTTCAGGACATGTTTCTATGGGTGAAACCTTGTTTCATCACGTGGTTCTGGGGGTGAATCGTGTGAGGAAATGTAGATAACTATCATTTTGAGATGAAAATTCTTGGTAAGAAATGAGATTCATTTTTGTGGATCGTTCCATGAGTGAGGTCTTGTTTATGGAGTCATTAGTGGAAATTTTAACATGGAGGAAGGTGATTGTTTTGAGAAAACATCAGAGGATACAGTTGAGAGTTTTGAGTATAGTCGAATGAAGAAGGTAAGACTGGAATTATACTTGATGCTAGAAATTTTGAGGGGGAAACCATGTCGATATCATCATGTGGGGCATGGTTGGTGGGTTGTTGGACTGCTAGAAATGCATTTTAGTAGTTTTTTTAGATAGTTGAGAGCATCATGGATTTTAATCAGCTGCTATAAGCTAAATATTATAGTGGGGAGAACTATAAGGTGGGTGATGAGGTTGTTGATGATGTAGTGGTGTCCCAAGATAGATGGGAATAATGGAGTTTCATCTAGAGGTTTTAGTGATGGTTGTGAGTGGTGTATTGGTTTTGATGAATTATGTGCCTCATGTTTGGATCAATGTAGTGGAGCTAATTTGATGTTATGAAGTATAAATCAAATAATTGAGCATGGTTTGGTGACCCAAGTAGGTAGTTTTTTTGGTTGAATGGCCAACAATACTTCTCAATGAAGATAAGTTTTATGGTGGGAATTTTTTATTGACCCATGACATTATGGGTTGGAAAATTCTTGAGTGGATGTGAATTTTCTGATTAGTGTATGGTTATTTTTGAGGATTAGAGATTAGAACAAAATTATAAAGGTTTGGAAAACCTAAAAGCTTTTTTTATGGGTTTCTAGAATTTGGTGATGACCTAGAGGTTTGGAAGGCCACTGAAGGAGGAATATGAGGTCATGGTATAATGGGGGACCTACTATAGAGGTTTCACTCCATGAAGAACAGCTTCAAGGCATGAATAATCAAGACATAGGTAATCCATCATCACTCTAAATAATCATGGCATACAACAATTTTCCTTGTAGTGAAAGTGTTTTTTACAGTTTTTAAAGGTGTTATCTCCTACCCCTTTCTTGGGTCAATGGATTTGTGCATGGAGGCATATTCGGTCAGACCTACCCCCCTTCTTCTTCCCCATTCTTGGTAATTTTTTGGCTATTTTATAGCAGATTCAAGTTATGGAATTTGTTCCATCCCCATGTATTATTCACTCTCATTTTTAATTTATTTTGGTGTTGTTTGTTTTATATAAAAAAATGATTATTTCACTAAAGAATGGTGGAATCACTCGTTTTCAATGAGGCTTTCATGCAACTAGAAAGAGGACATCTTGTGACGACTTCCTCCTACGTTTGTTTATTATTTCCTTAAATTTATACATCATTTTTTGGATTTTTATTTTTTTCATTAAAATTGAATTTATTTAATGATGTAATCAACAGTGTATGCTATATATTTTTCTCTCTTTTGGTTTAGGGGTGTGTTGGGGATGGCTGACACCCCATTTCTTGAGTAACTAACAATCATTGGATGCCTGGTGAGTTTTTGGTATTTATTCCATCTTTGAATAAATATTATAATTAATTATAATCAAGTAATTATGATTCCTTATCTTGATTTAGGATTTAAAATTATTGAGATAAGCTCAATTGATCATAGACAAGCTTGGGTGGGCCTTGACAGTAATTTTTAGACCCAAGAAATAAATAGGAAAAGATACAATTGAGGTAGGTGTTCTTAGTATTAACCCTATGTATTTTTCATGATGTATATATGAATGTGGGTGTATACAGACTCACCCATAATGGAGTGTCCATATAATTATTTAATTGTTGAATTTAATTTAAATAATTAAATTTAAATTAAATTGTTAGAACCTTATGAGGAACCGAGAATAAAGAGACAAGGTGTTTGGGATACTATAGACCTTGTGTAACAGCTTGACACCTCATCCATCAATATTTGAGTCTTATACTAAGAAGTTTCCAAGATTATAGGACACCTCCAAGATGGGTTATTACATGACTTTAGATGGACTGCCTTTGTAGGTCTAGTGAGGACCCTTGAGATGTGTGTATCCTAGGTGTATAGACCGTAGGTAAGGTGGATTTCAGTTGGGATTAGTTAACTGGTCTGGTGTACCCCTAGAAATAGATATGGTCCCGGAGTCATCTCTTGGGATTTTCATTAGTGCGCCCCCCTGAGTCTTGTGAGGCCATGATATAACTTTGATGATTTCGAGGGGTGGGATTTCCTCTAAGCATTGAGTATTGATTGGAAAGACTAGTGATGACCAAGAATCATGAGTGGGATGCCTCCACTATAGTATTGAACTTAGGGAATCTCATGGGTTCCCCTTCATGAGATGACCCTAAGTGGGTGCATGTGGATAAGAATAGAGATGGTAGTGGGTGTCACCTAGAACTTGTACCAAACATGAAATCCAAATGGGGCTAAGATGATAGTGACAATAATGGGTGTTCAGTCAAACCTTGATATTTTTTTATTTTTTTATTTGATATGATATGTGTTTTCCCAGGACACTTATGAATAGTTAAATGGACCTAGAACTGATTTGAATTCTTGGGATGCTCAGGAATCACATGATGAGACAGATGAGGCCTTGGGATGCAAGATATGTCTGAGACCCAGTCTCACAGTATATTGTGGGTGGATGTATGGATCGGCTAGCATCCAATGATTTTTTTGATATAGGAGTGGATTCCTAGAGGTGGTTCTTAGGTTCCATCATCAAAGTTTTTGCGGCCACATATGTAGTATTTCTCTGGATGGTAGAAATTCCTCAAGTTTTTTGACACTATTGTGAATTTCCAAGTGTTGGGATTTGAATAGAGATAACAGTGGACCTTTCTGAATGTCCATGATTCCCAGCATTAAAATGGTGGTATAAGGTTTTGGATTGTTTCATATCCCTGAGGATGGATTTTGGACATCCCAAGGGTGATTTTTGGGTCCCCTTGATCAATTCCTAGGATCAAGTGAACACACTAGTGATGGATTGGTAGAGGATCTGGGAGATATTAGATGTGAAGGATACTGATTGTGGGATCTAGGGAGGGTATTCCCTTTCTTGGGTCTCCCAATAATTATTCAGGCCTATATGTTTATTATTTCCTATAATCTCCCCCTCCTATTAATTATATTTCATCTTGACACTGATAACGCTCAGGTACTATCATGGGTTTTAGCCTTAGGGATTGAGGATGAGGGATGCTTGGTAAATCACCAGGGTCCACGACTCATCATGATGGAGGTGTGAGTATGGGATCCCAAGGGAATGTATAGAGGTTCCCTTAAGGTGTTTATCATTCTCAATGACATTATGGTATTGGATGAGGAAGGTATGGTTAGTCGGTTCATGTACCTTAGGATTGATGATTATTTTTAGGCTTAGACTGGTTTATATGTATGCACCCGTGGGGCGGTTGGGTCACTGGATGGAATGGTCATAATGAAAATATTAGATACATTCCAGAATAGAGTTGGAGAATGTATTTATAGTAGTTTTATTTTTTTTATCAATTCTATATTTATTCTGATCATGTAACATGCACATATCATTTCATTACTGGTATAGTTTGAGACTGCATTGGTGGTTCCCAATTGAGTTATGTACTCACACCCTGCTCAGACTACTATTGAAATAGGGTACCTGAGCATCCTTCATGTGGTTTTAGTTTTAGGTTGGGTCAAGGCCTAATATTTCTTGATTAGCTAGGTTGGATCAAATGTTCAAGAGATAGTAATGAGGTATTTATGGAGCCTCATTGTCTTTAATTTTATATGATCATGATAATTCAAATTTGTGTGTTTCATTTCATTTTGTTATAGAATGATCGTATTTATTTCTATTTAATTTATATTATATTATTTAGTAATTTATTTTATGATCATGAAATCTAATATAAAGGGTATATTATATTAAATGGTACCTATATAGACACCATCTACTAGTCTAAAACCTGTGGCATATGGGGAGGTGCACCTGAAGTCACACAGTGAACCGGTCTGGTTAGGGTTCATAGTGGGGTAGGTTGGGGTGCTACATAACTGGACTTAGATGAATTTCCCTTAGAAACCAAAGGATGGAAATAAATTTCAATGGCATGAGAAACTTCAGAGGATGATTTTTCTCTTCCATGTATACACAACCTATAAAATACAATAGTGTAAATAAGGAAAACACACTATATGTTGTAGAAAGTAAACCAATACAACTCAATATCTAAAATAACTCAACATTATTAGAGCAGAAGAATAATATTATACAAAATAAAAAACCAAAAATCCAAATAAATGAAAGAATTAGGGTACCAAGGTGGCCCCACTCTAGACACCAAGATTTGACCAACTCCCAAGTTTTGTCTCCCATCATCCATGACTGAAACATCACGATGGTCCACTCAAGAAGTATGAGATATTCCCCTTACCTATATAATGATAAACAACATATTAATATATACCAAGTTTCATATGCATTGGTTGAGTATATTAAATTGATAGGTGATCCTCAAGACATCTTTTTCACACCACTGGTACAAGAACAAGTTATTTCATGGTTTTAAAAATAGTGACAAATAATATCAATAAGTTTTTACCCAAAAATTATTTAAAAAATTATTTAAAATAATAATAATTTTTACAAGGTATTCTCAATCCAAAACTCACACACCCATTCATGAATCCTTATTTTGAATAGTCCCAACTTGTAAGTGGAAAACCCATCCTTCAAGACTCAATTCATCACTTGGATATGTAACAATGTTCCCCTTTGGCACTGGTGGACAAGTCTTAAACAACAAGGCCTCATGTTTATGCAACATAATATCACACCAATCATGTATTTTCCAAAGTCTCACACCTAACATTTCATAAGCAAAATAAATTTTCCTTTTTAGAAATTTATCAAAGATGTTGTGGTAATCACCCATAATTTCTAATTTAAAGACAAGAAACCAAAAAGGGATTTTCTAAAAAGAGATTCAACAAATTTTACCGTCAAAAAGCACAATAATTTAATTTAAAAATTCAATCCTTCAAGTTCTAAGAGAAAGTAGAGAGGGAGAGAATTCACCTACCACAAAATGGTTTCCATTCTTGAATAATCATACAATGATATATGTATATTTTTTCCCCCTACACATTGTAAAATCAAAAAAAATTTCTTACACTCATAACATATGATTTGGTTCCCCCTGTATTTCCTTCAATTAATCACAAATTCCACTCATAAAAACATGATCCATATCCTAGATCTAGTCATGATATACCTATTCTATAGTTCTTCTTAAGAATAAATGAGGATATCTATAAGAAGAAAGAGTAACAAGATTCTTAACTTTGATTTCCTAGATCTATTACTCAAAGAATCATCAGAATCAAGATCTAAAAGGAATAATATCAAAAAATTAAAATATAGGAGTTATGAGGGTTGATATCCGATGATAAGGGAGGAATAATGAGGTTTTTTGGGGAATTATTTGGGTTAAAAATACAATTTTTATATTTAATTAATGTCCTTGCATGGTTGGTGCATGGTTTTTCACATTGTGAACTAACCGTGTGAGTGCCGACTACCTCAAAAAAATCTCTATTTGAATGGTTACCACATGGTTTAGTTAAATCATGCACTAAACATACATCATCCTAGAGAGTATCTCCTTACCTCACAAATTTTCATGGGGAATCTACATGGTTTCCTCTAACCATTATCAAACCATGCACCCTCAAAAACCTCTCCAAAATATTCAAAAACAAATAAAAATCTTCCCAAGGTAAATCCTAAACATTCTATAGTTAAAAAAACACAATAAAATAAATAATTACCACAAACTAGGTGTGTTACACTATTAATGAAGCCATTCACATATTTCTATAGTATCATATCTAAGTACACACTACTATAGTACCTTTATTGGTGTCTATGTTCATATTTTCTATAGTCATTCAGCATTTCTACAATTTTGAAAAAACTTAGGTTGGGGGCCTTTGACCCCCAAAACCATGAGAAAGGGCATGTTTACCCCTACAAAACATAGAAACCTCATCGTAGAGGTTGAACCATGAGAGTTGTGGTCTAAGGTGTCATATGGTATACTAGTAATTAGATCAACTTCATCCAATGGATCAGTCTACACCATTCCAATAATATTATGTTGTGAGTCTTATACCATCTTAAAGGAGACAATGCCCAATTATGTGTGGGTCCTCTAATTTTAGGAATTTCAAGGATGGATTCAGTAGCCCCTAGATCCAAAAAAAATAAAGGGTACTCCATAAGGGTAGGTAACTCCCTCATTCAGTATATAAATTATTATAAGTGGGTGACCTAAACCTAACTCCTTGTGTACTTTTATTACCATTGAATGTATATTGTTTGATATATACAAGTTTTTACCTTTACATAATTGTTCATACCTCTATTTCCACTATATTTATGGTAATTTTCTTATATTACATGTCATAAAAAGGTAATAGTAGTTCCCATTCTATAATGAGAATCTAGAGATACCATGACAGGAATCTTAATATTATGTATTATGGTCCAGATACACCATGATGATAGGATGTGGATGATGTGTGACCATTAGTAGTTGGGGTTCATAAGAATTGACACTTATTATCATGAATTTTTTTCTTGGTGGTATCGAGTATGTGAGATTTTGAGGAATGAATTTTCAATAAAAACACCACATGTTTCATATGTCATTGGTTATTTCTATCTATAAACATGTGTAGTGGTATCCTAAATTGAGATTATTATCTGTGTATACTATTTGATCACATACTTTGATGTAATAAAAAACTATGGAATTGATTTTGAAGCAAGTTAGCTTGCGTTGGGTGAATCATTAGTGGTATGGGATTGATTGAATAATCAATATAGAATTTGTTGCTTCTGAAAGGAAGTCATATCTTGGACCTAGTTGATTAGGATGGTGGTACCTTCACTAAATTCATGTCCATAGTAGTAGAAGGTAAGGTCATCCACTTAGGTCAATGAATAATAAATCAAGAGAGGATAAAGACCCAATTTGTGTAGTCTTCTTAATGTGATATCCTACAAAAATATATTATATTGCATGAAATGTGTTCATAGGAAATGTTATTTTTTCTATGCCTTTTCCTCATCTCCTTGGGGGTCTTGATGGGTTATTATACTCTGCTCCTGGTCTATTAATAGTATTCACTACTATCGATATAAGGTCCTTGAGGGTCACACACTTAGAATATTTGAAATTATTCCCTATTTTGATGAATATTAGTATAGGACATGGTGGCCCTACCATGGATTTAGAGAGGTTTCCAAGAATAAATTATTTTAAATGAATAAATAAATTCATTATTATTTAATTATATAATTTTAAAGACCCTAACTTTAGTAGCCCATAACCAGTGGTTCCTTTATTACATTAGCATTAGAAACAAGCAGTCACATCCCAAAGTACAAAATAGTTTTGTAGACTTGTAAAATCAAATACATACTTTAATATCAAATTACATTTGAAAACATGAAATACAGTATTGTGTTTTATTTGATTAATTCATTATTTCTTCTATAATAACCCTACATATAAATCATATTATGTTTCTTGGTATACTAGGGAAAAGAAACATTAGAAAGGGGTGATATCAGATGATCAATAAGTGTTTACATACAAAGAATAATAAATAAGGAAATAATAATATGGAAATATTAAATTATAATTAAATAATTCCATATAAGTAATCATGTGAGCTATAAACTTATTCATGGATATCACAACTAATCAAATAATCACATGGACATCAATAAATTATTTCATAATGATAGAATGTATAATATAGGAAATCTAAAACATACCATCAAGGACTTTTCCAAGACATCTGAAAATGGCATCAAGGCCTTGTGCCATGACATCTGAATAAATGGGCAAGACTTTGGCCAAAACCCAAGCTGGTTTGCCTCATGAGACCTACTAATGCATCGAGTGGTTATAGCGGGGCCTGAACATCACTTATTAAGTCCAATGCATTCCTCATATGAAAGGAGTGAAACATAATAAATATAAACATTCATATGGAAACTAGTATACATAATTTAAATAATTTCCCAAATCCATAAACATAATCATAAACTATCTAGAGTAATATAGTGAATGGTAACAAAACACTACATCCCCAGTCAAACTAATCATAAACCATCCCAAAAAATAATAAGGATGGAATCATTAAAACATATTATTATATTATTATAAGTAGAATAAGGTTTTTTGAAATTTATGAATATCATTTCCATAAGGATATCATTGAAAACATTGTTGAGGAAAATAACATTTTCAATTTGAAAAATAAAGTTTTAAAATAAAAAAAATCCATGTAATAAAGAATTAATTTTATTTGAAAAGAACCTTGTAAACTTGTAAAGGAATCTTCAAATCATTGACCTGTAATGACAGTGGGAAATTTCATTCATGGCATATAAGTTAAAAAACATTCCTTTCATGTTGTTGTAAAAAAAGGTTAAAAAGAAACTCTTTGGAAAATGATGGGAAGATTCCTTTTAAACCATTTTTTAAAAGTCAAACATGGTTGAAAATGAATTTTAACAATATTAAGAGAATATTAAAAAAATTTGGAAATTGTTTTATAAAATATGGATATGAAAGAAAAATACTCTCTAGTGGATAATTAAATGTAAACAATCCTGAATATTGATGAGGTTGTGAAATAAACCCTTACCACTTGGGTATCTATTGAATCATAAACCCAATGAAAGAAATAAATTCAAATTAAACTTTAAATACAATGAATAAAAAAATATTCATGATATAATATATCAAAGGGGAATTATATACATGACAAAAAATAAAAAAGTAGTAAATATGGCATATGTCTCATAAAATTAAAAGTGATACAAAAAACCCTTACCTCGTGTATGACTTCCTTTATATGTGTATGAACCTAATATATAATAAATATAGATTTATTATACATATATTATAGAACCATACCCATATATATCATACCATATATGATTTACCTATAATATTTTATCACACATTTATTAACAATTCTTTGCTAAAATCACTATTTTGGGTAATAACTGCTTTGTTTTTCATGTATGTTTTGATTCTGTGGTTTTCATTTTTATAATTTGATCAAGGTTACATTATTTCAAGAATGTTAATAATGATATAAATATCATATATATTAATTATATATATATTTATAATAATCCATAAAAATTAGATATGGATAATTAATTACATTTTTCATGGAGACGGCAGGTCATCTATATAAATGAACATTATTTTTAATTTTTGATGGATAGAACAAAATAAAGGTAGTGTAATGCCCCAACCCATGTGACACTAAATTGGTAACCTGAGCTGATTAACCACACAGCCTCAAACATTCCTCCTTATAAGCTAGAGGTTTCTAACTAGTAGTGGGGGTCTAAATGTGGTGCAATGGGGAGACTATACCCTCATATTAGAGTAAAAATAGTGTAAATAACTAGATATTATCAATAGTAATAATAAATAGAGAGAAGAAGAGGTAAATAAACTAAAACAAGAGAATTTTTAAATAATAAATGGAATTGAGTAAAGGATTTAACATCCATGTCATGCATACAACATTGATCGCCAACATCATTGATCATACATATAAATGGGTAAACAAAAATAAAAGTGTAAGGATTTACTACTATATCCGAGCTAAAACACATAGATTATCTCTACATACATATCTAATCTATCATGCTCGATTAATCTTGGCAATTGGCCTTACATGTTCCTACAACCAAGAGTTGTATTGGTGTAGCCTGGTCTATTTGGATGATGATGGGATGATTTTTTATGGCCCATACTATGCACCAGGACACAGCTCTCACGATTCGAGTTCCACAGTGACTCATTAGGGGTTATGGGGGGAAATGTGCCCCTGTTCTAGGTGTATGGGGATGAATTTCATGTAAAAAAATTCAGTAACTATAGAAACTCTAAACAACTATAGAATATATGACCAGGCGACACTAATAATGATCTATAGCAATGTAGATTTTGGCATGGCTACTATAGTAGATCGAACTTTGGAGACAGTGGTAATGTAGCTTCACGTAATTCTTGCCACCAGCCACTATAGCAGTTTGGAATTGGGTGATTGTAAAATTATAGTAGTGAATACTCCCATATACCATTCACTATAGAATATTAGACTTACTATGCCTTTGGTGGAACATTAATTTGTCCTCTATTTTAGCTCATTTCAAGCTAGGGTTTTGTGTGTGAGAGAAACTCTAATATTCTTATAATTGTGCACTTGGATTTCATATTTAAGTGATTCTACCTCTCCATGGATGTAGTTATTATTCCCAAACCACATTAATTGTTCTATATATTTTCATATTCTTCTTCTTCATTTTTTTCTATATTTTCTTCATCTCCAAGCCTCTTTTGTGTGACTCCCATCATTTCTGCAACACCAAGTGAACGTCTTCTTGGGTACCCTAGTGAAATGGAATCCTGAGTAGAGTTTTATTACAAAACTCAATAGGTTACCACCAACATTATCCTTTACATATCCAATAATATTAATTGTATGTATATGTGAGATACTCATTAGGATAACAATAATAAATAAAAATGAATTAATAATTATTAACCATGACGTAAATAAATAAACCACATCTGATATTTGGGTCTGTGATCCTGGCCAATTGGAAATGTACCTTCATGTATATATATATATATATATATATATATATATATATATATATATATATATATATGTATGTATATATATATATTCCTATAAATATATATATATATATATATAAGTGTGAACATATCATAAATCAACAACAGTCAATCCTTGGGTCCGTAATCTTGATCTTTTGGACATCCTATGAAAAGGGAATTAATCTGGATGTCATACCACTCAAGTCGTGTATAATTAAATTGATCCTTGGGTCCATAATACTGATCGACGATACCTGCTTTAGCTAGCACCAAAAATATCTCTGAGCAAGCTACGTCGCCACAGGGGGATACATTTCTTAACCCAAGGATCACCCGTACTTACCTCCAATCACTATAATAATGGATTCCAAGTAAGATATATATATCCTATAAATATGGTACTAAGATGGATGTTATACAACTCATTGCATGTAAATCCACCCTGATGTATGAGCCCTAGGTCCTGGACCGTAGGCGGTCACAACATTGGAGCTCGGATGAGCCCTAAGGCGTATGACCCTTAGGTGATCTACAATGAATGATCTCTGGATCCAAGTACATGCTAAGTATCCATTCAAATAAATGGATCATCGACCCCATTCCCAAGAAGTAAATATAGAAAATGTATTAATGGTGTGTCTATCCAACCCTTGGGAGTATCCTATGTGACACCTTGAAGTTTATTTCTCTTCTAATAATAATAATATGGTTTTATTTTATTTTATTTTTATTCAAACTGAATAAAACATAAAAAATGGACACAAAGACTTTTATTTAAATAATAACACCAAAGTTTTTACATTAAAAAAAGATCAAAATTAAATTATGTTAACCAAAAATACCTACTAAAAACCCTATCAGGTCCACTATAAGGCCACCTAAAGCAACAACAAGACCCGGTAAATAGAGAAGCTCCCTCGAGTTAGTCATAATGAAGAACATCACCAAAATAATCATGAAAACCACACTGACCATCAGTGGTATAGCAAGAAACATCTTCTTAAATTGTATTGAGTTTTGGAACACACTAATGTTTGGTTTTATAAGTGATCTACCCGACTGTTACCCCTTGGGTAACCGTTGGAGATATTTGTGACCGTTGAGTTCTAACAGCTATAATTATAGTCGTTGGTCTCTTCAGTGGTTTAATCAAAAATATTTAATATAGTTTTTCAAAAAATTTAAGTTATGAAAAATGTAACACAACCTCTTATTGTGAGCTTTAAATGTACAATGATTTAATATTTTTAATTACACTTGGATGTTTTTTTAAGATGAGATGAGGATTTCAAACATCTTACAAATATTTTAAATATCTTATATATTTTCTCATTCTTAAATCTTAAAACCAAACAATGTTTTTGATTTATATAATACTAGTATAAAAGTTTTCATATGGATATATTAAATTTTAATTTATAACTTTGTATTATAAAACTATAGTGTTTATAAATAATTTTAGTACAGAAAAAGTATAATTAAATTAATATTCTTTAATATTTTGAAGTTTAAATAAAAGTCACATTTTATAAAATTTAATATATTCTATAGTTAGTTAAAATAAATGTATTTATTTTATTATGACTTTGTAAATTTGAAATTTGTCTTTTATAAAAAAAAAAATAAGCCCACTAGGGCCATCCCTTTAGTCAGGCCAAGGGAGGCAACTCGCGCTAGGCAGCTGAGCCTAGCCCTTAGCCTTAGCTCAGGCCGGCTTGAGTGTGGGCATAGATTCCCCAAAGGGCACACAGGAGCGCATGATGGATCAAAGTGTGCCATCGTGAACACAAGGCCACAGCAGGGCAGGGGTAGGCCGAGGTCTGTGGGGGGGTGGGAGACCGTTTATAAGGCCCCCTTGTGTGTGTGTTGTGATTTCTGATATTATGATCAGAGCTCATGGCTTATAGAGAAGATGCGTGGGTCTCAAAATTTCAATTTGGGAAAGAAAATTTTAACTAGGATCAAATCCAGACCGTTGGATCGAATAGCGCATGATCTAGGCTGTCGATTTAGATCAAGAGCTCGACCCTCCGCAGCTGCGGAATACCTCTTCATTTTCGTACACTGTCCGATCCGATGCAGATCTAATCCCATCCGTCCAAGATTTTTAAAACATCACATGAAACTAGGGCCATCCAATCTAGCCACATATCTAATCCGAGTCGTCCATCACTTTTAATTGTGCACTTATAGTTCTTAGATAATTGTTATGGTATGTTTCATGTGTTACAATATTTTTTTAAGAAAATTTTTTAATGAAATTTTAAATAATGTTTTCAAAGGTTATATTGGTTTAATATGTAATTTTTAAAACCCCTTAATATGAATTAATATGCTCACCCTACGTTTTTAAATGAAAATTTTTAGGTATAAGTTTTCAACTAAAGAAGCTTGACAGAAGTTCCTAGTTTCCCAGAACCTGAACCGAATTTGATCCTTTGTATGGGACATGATGTGTAATTTATCAGTGCATGTTTTTGTATAAAAAAATTTACACATCATGATTCAAGGCACCAACTCTGGGTATTCTGGGGTTGGGTCCTCACAGTTGATATCAGAGGATTCGGTTTAGATAACTCTGGAAAACCAGAACCGAATGAAGAAAAATTTACTTAAGCATTACTAAATATGACGTTTTCTTAATTTTTAGATGGAAAATGGAAAAAACAATCTTTTTTCTTTTCCTAATGGTACCCTAGAAACCATAATTTTCATAGTCATCCACAAAAAAATTGTAAACTATGCCCATATTCGTATGACATGAAAACACCTCTACAACATGTCTAACTCTCCCTGTATACTTCAAATCCACTGAGGAGTGGGTTTTTACTACCTTTTTATGATGAAAACCTAATTTCCATCCTATGCACATCGGGGAAAGTACTACAAAGGAATTTTTAGATATTTCACTACAGCGAAAGGCATCTCATCCCTCATTTCCTTCTAAGAAGCTGCAGTAGCGGGAGACCTCCGCGCAGCATATATGTGTCAAGTCTTATCTTATGTCCATTTTGGTCAAGTAATGGACTTTTAAATTCTTGAATTTGAAGCCTTCCTTTCTATGTATAGAAATCAAGTACATACTAATGTCTCTTAGCTATACACCCATCATGTCATACTCTGGAGACACCATAAGTGTACCCACGAGAATGAACCAGACTACTCAGGTTTCATATGGTTCAGGGAGATTGAGAGTTTTGAAATTGTTTTGGGGATTCATGTAACTGGGAACTGGGGAAACCATTAGTCATGGGTGTTATGTACCCATTGTTTATGAAAATATAATTTGTTGTTTCTTATTCCTTCTACCTTTTCAGTTTTTGTGTCTCACTGAATGGACTTTCATAAAAAAAATTATATTTACATTTGGAAGGACAAACCCGCATTTTATCTCTTCCCGTCGAGATATTGGTGGCCATTATGGTCAAAAAAATTGCAGAATATTACCTTCCATTCAAAAACCTGCAGAGAACATGCAAACATATTTATGGGATATCAAACAGTCCAGACATTCTCTGTTCCTGTGAAGAGAATTCTTACATCTACTTCCGTATATCCAATTCTCAACTTACTGAGTATAGAAGAAGGGTAAAGTACCAAGAAGGTCTTTTCATGTTCTTAACACAATCCCAAAACTTCACACCCAGGGTAAGGTTTCAAGAGGTTGCCTTTGAAGGGGACTTATGTGTAGCCTACATGTACCAGATCCTGAGTATCAGTTTGTATGACCATGTCGATGTCATTGACATTCTCAGATGAGAGACGATTCGACGAGTCCTTTGAGAGTTTTTCCATTCAGACATCTCTGATCTCTCTGCCATTCAAGCCTCCATCTAGAAGCTCAAGTGTACACAGCATGAGTTCAACCCATAATGTCTGAGGTGTGTATGGTCTAGGGAAGCAGAAGAGTTGAACACCAACTTGGGTATTCATCTATCCTTACCTAAGGATCCTCCATGATAGAGGATGTGGTAAAGAACATCAGGGAGTCTTCTTCAGTGTGGTTGTATAAAATGAATTGTGAGGATGCAATTCTTGTTAGGGGGATAATGTGACGCCTAGAAGTTTATTTCTCTTGTAATAATAAAAATATAGTTTTAATTTATTTTATTTTTATGAAAACTTAATAAAACATAAAAAATGGACACAAGGAATTTTATTTAAATAAGAACACTGAAGTGTTTACATTACAACAAGATCAAAATGAAATTATGTTAACCAAAAATACCAACTAAAAACCCTATCATAGCCACTGGAAGGCCACCTAAAGAAACAACGAGACCTGGTAAATAGAGAATCTCCCTCGGGTCAGTCATAATGAAGAACATCACCACAATAATCATGAAAACCACACTAACCATCAGTGATATAGCAAGAACCATCTTCTTTAATTGTCTTGAGTTATGGAACACCCTAATGTTTGGTTTTATAAGTGATCTACCTGACCATTACCCCTTGGTTAATCGTTGGAGATATTTGTGACCGTTGAGTTCTAATAGCTATAATTATAGCCGTTTGTCTCTTCGGTGGTTTAATCGAAAATATTTAATGTAGTTTTTTAAAACATCTAAGTTATGAAAAATGTAACACAACCTCATATTTTGAGATTTAAAAGGACAATGATTTAATATTTTTAATTACACTTGTATGTTTTTTAAAGATGATATGAGGATTCCAAACATCTTACAAATATTTTAAATATCTTGTAGATGTTCTCATTCTTAAAGCTTAAAACCAAACTATGTTTTTGATTTCTATAATACTAGTATAAAAGTTTTCATGTGAATATATTAAATTTCAATTTGTAACTTTGTATTATAAAACTATAGTGTTTATAAATAATTTTAGTAAAGACAAAGTATAATTTAATTTATATCATTTAATCTTTTAAAGTTTAAATAAAATTCATGTTTTATAAAATTTAAGATATTCTATAGGTAGTTAAAATAAATGTATTTATTTTCTTATGAATTTATAAAATTGAATGTTGGATTTTATAAAAAAAATTAAGCCCACTAGGGTCATCCCTTTAGCTGGGCCAAGGGAGGCAGGTGGCCGAGCCTAGCCCTCAGCCTCAACTCAGGCTAGCCCGAGCGTGGGAATAGCTTCTCCAAAGGGCACACAGGAGCGCATAAGGGATCAGAGTGTGCCACCGTGGGCATGAGGCCATCGCGGGGTAGGGGTAGGTTGAAGCCAACAGGGGGCGAGAGCCCATGTATAAGGCCCCATTGTGTGTGTTTTGTGATTTATAAGCTTATGCTCGGAGCTCATGGCTTATAAAGAAGCCACGCGGGTCTCACCGTTTTGATGTGGGATGGAAAATTTCAACTGGGAACAAATCTGAACCATTTGATTACTTCACACATGATTTGGGCCATCTATTTCAATCTAGATCTCGAACCTCAGTAGCCATAGAATACCTTTACGTTTTCATACACCATTAAATATGACGTGGATCTAATCTCGGTCGTCTGATATTTTTAAAACATCGCATCGAACCAGGGTCATCCGATCTAGAAATGGATCTAATCTGAGCCACCAATCACTTTTAAAATCCGCAGATGCATCCCAACCATTAGATCAAGGCCGGATCAAATCATGTTCTTCCATTCAATCTCCAGTTTTTTCCTCTCACGCTATCCTCTTCTTCTCCGCCTGATTTGAACCAGTAACCCCTACATATCCTATTTACACTGTATTTATTCTCCCATGACAGCCGTTGGACCCTCCTTGCCCTATTATTTCCACAAAGTTTTCCCTAGTTATTTAATGTGCTGGATAAGCATCGATTTCCCAATAACAACATTAAGTGTCTTGTTTTTTTATATACATGTTATAGATTATAAACTACCTGGTTTCACCCCAAGCATTCCTCAGCTATTATTTTTCCTCCAGTGCCTTCTTAAATAACCACTAAGACTTACCGAGCCTCTCCTCCTTCCTTGAACCAAGGTAAGGGATTTAAGTTTCCTTGTCTTTGTGGTTTGAGGGTATACGCATACATATGTATACTCATAAAAATGTATATGTAACCTTACGGTTTAGTTGAAATCTTCTCATACGCTGATCCTAGGCCTTCGAGTTTTGAGTTCAAGTAGTGTAATGGATGTAAGGATTCAAATAAATTTTGTCTTCCTTGCGAAATAATATATTTATATACTTTATATACTCGGTTTATGAAAATATATATGTATACTCATATATATAAGTATATATCCTTGAGGTTTAGTTGAAAACATGTATATACCTGGTCCAAGGACTAATGGATTTTGGGTTATGAGGTAATTTTTAAACTTGAATGGTTATTATCCTCATGCTATATATATATATATTATACATCTGATTATACTTGTACTTATGTAAATATATACAACCATACATATTTAAAAGAACCCCTAAGATGTTTCGGTTTTAAGTTCTCTACCCTTTGAGTTTCAAATATGAGGTTGATTTTTGTTTTTAAACATATGGAATTATATTTTCATATATGGTATACACGAACTTATATAATTGTATAGTAATTATAACCCACCCTCTGGACCAGTTTTAAAGTCCCTCAAAATTGGACTTCAATGATTTTATTGACATTTTGATAAACATGTGTGTGTCGTTTGATTTTGGTGTAAGACCCCTAGGTATACCTGATTATTCACATAAGTTATATGTGTGACCGAGGTTTACATTTTTATAAATTTTTTTAATAAATAAACCTTCAAAATTTTATTTTATGATTTGGGAACTTTTGTTAATTAATGTGACTAAAATATCAAAGTCATATGGGTGTCATGGATTTTTGGTTTAAACCCTTTTATACATGATGTATTTTTGGATATGTGAAAATATGGGTGTACACATAAACTTTGTTCCTTAATTTTATTTAGAATTTTTCCAAGGTTTGCAAAGTAAATATGAAACATGTGTTTTCAAAATATATTTAGTTTTGTTTAAACACTACTCTTTATATATACCCTGGTGTATAAATAAATTTACACAACACTCAACCCTAAGTATAGATATTCTAAATTCTATACTTTTGTTTTGTTTAGATCATGAGTATTATATTTGGGGTTTGAAACTTCAATATTCATATGTATTAATCACTTATTTTATTACATATTAAATGGTATTAGTTATGGTTGGATTACAAGCTTTTTATTTTTGACTTTTTGATGTGTTATACAAAATCATATTAGCAATAAATGTTTGAGAATCTACAAGCTTAAAAACGCACATGAAATATTTGGTTTGTCTTTAATTAATTATAAATCCAGATGAAATTCCAATATGAATTTGGATTAATAAGGCTTTAGAATTTTAAGGTTACTATTTCATTTGACAAAACTTTTGTTCCTTTTAGTACCTTGGATGTCATCACATATGCCATATTCTTCTTACTATATTCACCATTCAATGACAAAGTCATGTAATTGATAGTTTTGTTATTAACCTTTTAATGCATGACTCACCTTATATATATGTAAATTTTAAAGGATTAAATTTAAATAATATGACCAAATATGCATTAAATTAAATTATTCAAGGTGGTATGGGACACTTTGAATAATGTGAAATAAGGAAATGGGAAATATGTTCCACATAAAATGATAAGTAATAAGTAATTTATTAAATCAGAGTGGTATGTGCACTTTGTTTTAGAGAGATGAGGAATGAATTGGACTTAGTAAGTGTCAGGTGGGGCCCACTATATCCCCTCGGTGTATCGGTAGATATCATGAGACAAACTACGGTCTTGGAACAAGGTCTTGACAAAATGATTATTTTAAGGTCCAAGCACGAGGCCTGTACGATATGGTTATGATGTCCGACATATGCACTTTATTCATCATGGCTATGAAATTTAATCAACCAGAAGACTATTTGACTAGTATAATATTATAAGTTAAAGAGATTATATACATAATAAATATATGAAGTAAAAGTTATGGCATAGTATTTATGCAGTACTCATAGCCTTTATCCAATGCATGTTTCTCAATAGTAAAGCATGAAATTGAAGTTTTTTTATTGCGAAAATCTAATCATGTAATACTCCTAGTTATTAATTTTGTACCTACATTCTCACAAGAAAGGTCTTTTACTTATTACCCCATATGAGCATCCCTATAATTGAATCATGTTTCCTTGTAATTCTGATAGTATGCTTTAATTGTTCACTTATAGTTCTTAGACAATTGTTATGGTATGTTTCATGTGTTACAATATTTTTTTTAAGAAAATGTTTTATGGAAATTTTAAAGAATGTTTTTAAAATTTATATTGGTTTAATATGTTATTTTTAAAACCCCTTACTGGGCAGTCGTATGATCACCCTACTTTTTTTAAATGAAAATTTTTAGGTATTAGTTTTCATCTGAAGAAGCTTGACAAAAGTGTATGGTTTCCCAGAACCTAAATCGAATTCAATCCTCTATATGGGAAATGATGTGTAATTTATCAGTGTATGTTTTTGTATAAAAAAATTTACACATCATGATTCAAGGAACCGGCTCCGGGTATTCTGGGGTCAGGTCCTCACATCCTAGGCATTACTCTAGGAGAGTGTTATAATCCATCAAGTATATGTAAAATCAATGGTGAGGAGAACCATTTCCAACACCCTTACCAATTTATCGATAAGGTATATCATAATCATTCCTATCACTTGATTATCACAATCAAAAGGACTGACTGAAAATTAACTTTTTATTAATAAAATCACTTTTAAGGAAAAGTGAGAAACCAGTCCCAATAAATCTGAAGGTGAAGCCTCATAGGAGAAGTCAAAGACATCAAATCATAGCCTCAACCTATTGGTACTTTCCTCTCTATAAAGTTTCCAATTCATAATCCATACCTTATCATTAGAGTCCTCGCCGATAACAACTTCTAAACGAGACGCCATTTTGTCCCAGGTTCAAATATACTCTTCTTTGATGATTTTCCCATCATTGAAGCCTCTCATCAGGATCATATCCTTTTTATCAATCCAATTAGCTTGATCGATGTTTACCTCCACTTGAATATGTCTATCCATCATCTCAGACTCTTCCTGTGGGATGTTTACATAAAGGAATTCTTCCACAATTTCCTCATCCGAGTGGAGGATCAGTTCATTAGAGTCCTTTTCTGTTTCGGTATAGATTGCAGTAGCTTTACCACTCAAAAGCATCATGTCATTTCTAATTCCCTAAACCACAACTTGATACTTTTACTGCACATCAACCATGGAAGCAGATGATATTTCTTTCTAACAGGGTTTAGATTTTTTACCTGAACGTTTTTCCATCGGTTCTGGTAAATTTGAGTAATCCGTTCGGCCTCTCCCCTTCTTCTTCTTAGAGATATTCCCCTCCTCATGGGCCTTAGAACCTCCATAATCCTCCTCAGACTCCACACCCTCTATTGTTCCACCATCCAGCTCATAGTGAATTTCCTGTGTAGTTTCATCATTGTCTAAACACTCAAAATAATTGTTGGTCTGAACCCCATCATGGGTCAATCCCTTTCCTACTAAAAGTTTGATGACCCCTGAAGTACCAGCAATCTGAATTGAATTGATTTGGCGTTCTATCTCTAGACCTTCCATCTAGGCCACCACCTTCTTCCTAGAGAAGCTCCCAACTTCAATTTCGTGCGGTCACGAAGATGGATCATCAGTCAGCTATTCCACTAATTTACCAGTATCCCAGACCCTCAAATCCTCCTTTAGCCGATCAAAACCCCCCGACACAGATGGTTCCTCAAACTATTTTTCCACTGGTTTACTCTACACCGCCTTGCTTTCCAAATGATTCACTTGATTAACATTCTCTCCATTCTTCATCTGCACTGGAACCATCCCCTGGTGAACAACTCATCTGCAGTTGGTGTCCGAGTGACCCAGTCTACAGCAAGATGAACAGAACTCCACCCAATGGTCAAAAACCACTGGTTTCTTACACCGTACCTCCTTTCCGGCTTCAATCCACATAGACTCGACCGGTGGCCTCGATACATCAAATTCCACACACATGCGTGGGTTGATCAGATGGCACATAGAAGCAATACGCATATCAACACAAAGAAAACGACACACTAAATTTCCTAGCATATGTAAAATCTTAGGATTTTCAAATGGGAGAGTTAATTGAGGAAGACTTTCCCAAACCATAATTGAATGGGAATCATGATTCAAGTATAGATCATATCTCCAGCGAAACAGATAGAATCTGCAGCCACCGCACTTCCTGGGAGCGCATGACAGAGCACAGACAAAATCTTCTGACGAAGAACATCACACCATAAAATGTCTTTTATCTAACAGGCTGAAAATCTCTCATTCTTGAATTCACCATGTTTTTAAGAAAAACTTGTTGAAGTCATCCACCAAAGGCCTTTTGTTCCTTAATTGTGCCACCAAAGTTAGATTCAGAAGGCTCTCCGCCTCTTTAAACTCTAGAACCGAAAGCGGGATCACAGGATCTCCATCTCGAATACTAGGGACCTTCGGGCCTAGGTTAGTCTCCAGAAACCTCGGAATCGATTCAGTATCGGTGAAGGGGTAGAAGTCGCATCTTCGGCCATTACGATGAAGTCGCGGATCCTCCCCCCTCCCACCAACTAGCGGTGGAGGGGGGAACTCTGTCGTCCCCATTAGGTTTCCACCATCGCCGCTTCGAGCCTAATCAGTCCTCTCTCTCCCCTTTCCATGAATTGGATTTATTAGGGATCCACAATCAAAAGAGATTTCATTCCCTAGTATCATAATCATAAGGATTCCATGCTCGAGTATCATAATCATAGGGACTCCATGCCCTAGTATCATAATTATAGGGATTCCATGCCCGAGTATATTAATTATTGGGATGTCATGCCTGAATATCATAATCAATAGGTCTTAAAATACAGATCCTAAGAAGTACATCTGGGTACCCCAATAAAACATATTGCATCATGTCAGGCACATTGGACTCAAATGAGGAAGCACCCATGCCTATCATAGCTTCATTAACAGTAACCACGTGAATGCATAAAAAAGAGTGAGGGTGGATGAATGCCTAAACCCACCACTACTGGCACTACCTCATAGGCTTACAGGTTTAGTAAGATTTCTATGGTGTCACTCACTACCATATCTACCCAAACCCCCATTTCACTAGCTCAGGGTCGGTCAAGAACTAGGCACCCACTATGTCCCCTAGATCAAAATGTTATAGAGTCATCCTACATAGGATCTTTAAGGGATAAGATAAATAGATGCATCCATGCTAGGGTTTGATAGTATATGAGCAATTCATCCCTCTTGGGAACCTAAAAAGGAATAAATAGAGGCATCCAATAGGGGATCCTCTGGCATGGTCATAGCCTCATGTCGTGGGATGAATCTTGCACACTAGGGTTTTTAGTGACCTCAGGTATTCATCCAGTACAATCTACCCATTTCATTTAATTAAAAAAATCATCATAAATAATTTAAATAGGGGTATTTCACCCTCGGGGGAGAGCCCGAGAATCCGTATAACACCATAAACATGTATATATACTAAAGGGGAGGTATAAAAGACCACCTAACATTAGGAATCATTAAACTATTTATAAAAATCTTTTGGTAGCTTCATCTAAGATCACTAACATTCGAGCTAAAACGCATCAACTTCTAAGATCCTACCTAACACAGGAAAAATCAATTATAACACAAAAGCATTAGTTTCATCATTAAAAAGTTTAATATAAAAGGAAAATAAAAAAAATATCATTAGATATTTCATCAAATTTCTATCACTCAATGAAAATCTGAGCAACCATGTGCAGAAAGACTATCGGGTATTGCTGAGACCATTCCCAATAAAATTGGAAACCAATGGCGCCAAAACAACCTCTCAAAAATTTTAATTTAATATTTAACTCTTTAAAAAAAACTACAGCAACATAAGTCAACCAACCGATGTGCATAGAAGTTCATACAACCTATCAGTATGTCCTCTTCCTAGGCATAGTGAAACTCCAACCAAAACAGAAGATTCCACCATGCTCTGAGGGAACTGATGAAGAACCCTAAATTGAAACTCCTAAAATTAGGAACAACAAAATGGAAATATTGTAGAAGGATAATGGAGGAATAATTTTTCCATTTATTTCATCGAATTAATCCCAAGATATCCTTGATTGGTGAATAAAATAGAGAGTATAGAATCAGCTGAGATCCTCCCATACACCTCTTGTTTCCTGATGAAAAAAATTGGGTGAGCCCCCTATTAACCCTTTTTAATAATCCATACTATTATTTTTTACAACATGAACTGGTTTCACAATGTGAACCAAATTCATGATGTGAAATAGATTCACAATGAAAATCCCCCAAGGTAATCCCCCAAGCTTTCACATCCTGTAACCGCTAGGCTATGCCCCATGAAACCCAGTCATGTCTTGCATGGGATTCAAGATGTGAATTGTTTTTTGTAGCTGTTTTCAGCATCCTAGTTTCTTGTTCCTCCTTTGGTACTTTCCGGAACCCCTCTGGACTTCCATAGGTACTTATAATACATCCAAAAACACCAAGTCTGTATATTCAAACACTCGGCATCTCATTTCGAGTATCGGTTCATATGATGACTCATCACCAATAGAGAAAAATTTAAATTCTCTTGAAAATTCAAATGGTATAAAAACACAGTACCTTATAGTCTCCCCACTTTAGAACTTATCATCCCTGAGAAGGCTTGGGTAAAGAAAATATAACCCAACCTACCTGAGTCATGAATTCTCACTCAGATAATTGTGTTGCATATCTGAACACCCAACACATTTCAAAGTGCTACTTAGAAAATGCAGTACATAAGATACTAAAACTTGATCCGACACTCATAATTGTAAATGAAACACTGACACAACACTTACTTGAGCCCATATAATCTGAAACATGACCTCATTATTTTCCCTTTAATCAACTGACTTATGGTTCTCCCCACTGTAGGTTCCTACTTCCAATAGAAAATTCCAAACCAGAAAACTTACACCACTAGAATTATCTATCAAAAATGTCCCTATATAAATTAATTCAAGTAAAACCACCTTCATTTTATTATTATTGAAGAATCACAGCATCAATAGCTGAGCTTCACAAAAAAATATTTCAAAAGTATCTATCCTAAGGTGTGTCAAGATTGTTCCAAGTATGCTCACTGAAGCTTGTAACTAACTTCCAGTGACATCCCCTAAAAAACCATCCCCTTTCCAGACTTATTGTCATGCCACTGCATAAATACTGATACATTTATGATTCAATAACCATGGATCATCATAAACTATCTTGATATAATTCCCACACTCATACCCCACCCAAGTCTATATTCGAACCTGTATCTGACATTTCTTGAGAAATGTGTATACTGTCATGAACCAGCTCGGATACCCTAGTACCATGATACCTGAGCCAGATATGACATGAACTAAAGGGAATTCCCAATCCCCATGGGTTGATGACTAACACCTAATGTCACACAAAAAAATTGGGAATGAATTTTCCACAAAAATAGAAGAAGATAAAGATTCATATCAGTATGATCAAAACTCCAAAGAGAGATAGTGCTAGAAATCAAATAGGTGTACCAAAAACCCAATATAGTACATCATCAAAGTACTCAAAAGTTGAAAAGATAAACTCTACATCCCAAAGGACACATCACTCCAAGTTCAAAGTATCAATAATATCCACCTTTTCCAAGATGAGCTTTCCCTTTTCTCAAACCTGGTTTAAGAAAATCTATAAACTCCCAAATAAAAATGTAGGGCTTGAGATAAAAAAATCCCTATAAGTTCTCACCAAGTTTTCCATAAAAAATATTTTGTAATAATAAATAATATAATGCTTTTAATTTTAATAAGACAAGGAATGGAAATATATTTTCATATTTAAGTCAAAACATTCTTTCATTTTAATTTGACGGGAAAACATTTCATCATGGCTTAAATAGACATTTTATATGAGAAAAATTATATTAATTAATAGGAATGAGTAAAAAAGTTCTATATAAATGGAATTTATAATCAAAATCATCACAAAAATAACCATTTTTATCTTCCCTATTGTAATATAGTTTCTAGTTATAAGATTCTAACACATATCATAATAGTGATCATGAAATATGTGTACACATGTCCCTCAGGATCTAGCCTAACAGGACTCATCAACATCCCATCAGGGATAATATCTTCCTAACTAGGTTTGTGTTAGAGTTCTAATTGTCAACAAGTTACTAGGGAATTATCATACCAGTGTTCTTATCCCAAATAACCCTCTAACTACTCATGGTTTCATGAGATTAATCAATAAATCAATTGAAAAGGGTAAAATCATTTCATTTTAAATCAATAATCACTCATAATTCAATTTCACACTTTTCCTTTTCAAAATTCCAATTCAATTTCAAACCCAGAACAAAGGTTTTTCATCAATTCATGCATTTTCAAAACAAAACCAATTATACGTTTTTATCTATTCAATTTAAAAAAAATTCCAAAATCAATTCTCAAATTATTTCAAAATTTCCATCAATTTCAATTCATGCCCCAAATTCCCATTCCATTTGAATTGGGAGTTTTTTCCAAAATCCATACTATATCAATTTCAATTTTAATTCTCATAAAATTTGGTTTTCATAAATCAATTGAAATAAATTTAAATCAAATCAATGTTTAATAAAATGGATAATCTAAAATGGAACCACTTACCTTTTATCACGGAGAAATTCCACTCGCAACAAAGAAGGACAAAAGAAAACGAAGTAACAGAAGATCTTGGAAAAAAACCTAGAATCAAGATTCAACCAAATGGATTTTAGATGCATCAATACCAATATGATATATCAAACTCTAAAGATGAAGGAAAGGGATAATGGAAGAGATAGGAAAACTATTAACCTAGAGAGACACACCGCAACCAACATGATGATCAATCATCGAAAAGATGATCTAAAGGGATTAGAGACATAAAAAATGTAACACCCCAAGATTCCATGGTATGCTTCTCTTTGAATAATACAGTAGCGTGTGTTGTACACAACTTCAAGTTCTAACACGCCACAACCAATCAGACTAGCTATTATGAATAGTAATACCCACTTTTTGAAATTTTATACATTTTATCTTTCAAAATGGACTTCATTTTTGGATTCAGAATATCTAAATTATCTTAGGGTGAATTTTTGGTACTTTTATGATAACTTTCATATTTTGATGAATAGTGAAAATTACTAAATTTTAATTAAAAACAACTTTTTTAATCAAAATATTTAATAGTGATAAATTATGAATTTGAGTGATTTTAAAGTATAATTAGATTATATTTTTACCATTTAATCCAGTGTTGGTCATTGGACATAATTTTTCATTTAAACTGGACATAAGCAAGTGTCAATCTTTTGATAGTTATTACTTCTTAAAAACATGCTTTTTGTTTTGACAATGGGAATTATTTTTAAATTAATTTCTGCCACTTCTATGTTTTGAATTTAGAAAAATGGATTCCATATTTAGAATCAGGAGGTCCAAATTGTGTAAATAAGTAACTTTTATTTTTAGACATTTTGAATTATTACTTCGGTAAATATTTTATTTACCATGGTTAAAGGGTAAATCTGGTAAATAAGGGTAAAAAAATAATATTATAATAACATTAAATTACCATAAAACGTTTCCTAACCCTATTTGATGATACATGTACTACCATAGCCATCTTTGGGTCTATTTTGGGACCACTTGGAGCCACTTGAGAGTGATAATGACACTTTATATTAATTAATTTAAAGTAAAGGCAAAAATGACATAAACATATATCTTTTAGTAAAAAAAATTTACAATTTGTTATATAAGTTATATTTTCAACTATAAATATTAATTATAAATATAAAAATATTTCCTACATAATTTTATTTTATTTATAATTTTTATACATTGAAAAATTAAATTTATTTATGACACAATGATGATGCAATGTTTTCCATATTAATGAAAAAATCAAATAAATGGTATTATAAATGTTAAAATAAATATAATTTGAATATTTTTATGAAATACAAAAATTTTATAGGTGAATATGACATGTTATGGATGATTCAACGTATCTTTTTCGAAGTAATAAAGTTGTGATGACTTTCAAAAAAACAAAATACCAAATAGTTTCAAAATTGACATAAATTAATATTTAAAACAAATACTATATTATTGGTTGATATAATATTCCAAAAAATTTAAGGTTCTTCCAAAGGGCTTAAATAATATTATATATTTCATTAATGAGACACTTGAGGTTCTCTTGTAAGTTTAGAGTAAGTTTACTAACCATATAGAGTAAGAATACAAGAAGACACGGTAAAAGTTAAACAATTTAACAAAGAGTTAAATCTAAAGGATAAGGTTAAAATGGTAACATAAACTTTTCTAAAACCTATTGGTTGAGATTATTTCAACCAATAATCACCTAAGGCTCTAAATAAATTCATTTGGAACCATTATAAACCAAATATGATTGTATAATAAATTAATACTTAAATCTTCTCCTAAAGTGACCCTCACCCCTCTTATAAAAGGTAGATTATCCTTCTCTCAAAATCACACCTCCAAAGCCATTTGGCTCGGCCAAACCCTGCACAAATATCCTCCCAGCTTCCCTCACTTGATTCTAGAGGACTTAGTTTGATCATAAAGCTAATCTATGGAGCCCTTTTGATCAAATCAAAAGGAAGAACCTGAAGAAGAGGTAATGATTTCACCACCCTCTTTAAAGTTCTCTTATTCTTCCACTTACTATTTCTTTGTTGTTTCAATTATAAAATAATAAATCTATTATCTTATATATACTATGATTTTTTATAAATATGGCCCTGTTGGGCGGAGAAAGAAAGGGAAGTGATGGCAAGAGGGGGGTGAATTACCTTTTAAAAATTAATTAATAATTTAAAATCAAAGTGAAAAGTGCAGCGGAAATAAATGAGGCAAGACACAAAACTTGATAACGGAGTTCAGCTTAAACCCAAGCCTACGTCTCCACTCCCAACTCAACCGTTGAGAGATTTACTACCGCTTTCTTTTTAATGGTTTTAGCAAGAAACCCACTAGACTTTAAGGTTAGTCTAGAACCTATTACAGCTTGCTTTTAATGGTTATGCAAGAACCCACTTGCTTTCAATGGTTGAGCAAGAACCCACTAGCCTTCTTACAGGTGAAGGCTAGCTCACCTTTGTCTCAAGCCTTTTAAAGGAAAGGCTTGACCAACCTCTTCACACCTTAAAGGTGAAGTGAAAACCCACAAGAATGGAGGATGAGAGAAATGGGAGTTTGTAGGCACAAACTCAATTTAAAGCTCAAAATGAATAAAGCAATGAAAAACCGTAATGTGGAGAAGTCTTGGGCGCCAATGGATTGAAGGAGTTGATGAAGAGAGCTCCCAAGCTTCTTTGGTGGTGCTCCTTGGATGTGGAATTGAGTTGGAGCAATTGGGGTTCCCTTGGAAGAATCCGCCGGAGGTTAGACAAATGATGAGAAATGTGTCCCGTGGGCTTTCGTGGCTTGGTTATGGTTCCGGTATTGTTCCGGGGCTTCCTAGTCCTTTATTTATAGAGGGGGAACCCTCATATGGCCTTTGGAGGTCTTCGGAGCCGTTGGAAAAGGCTTCGGAGCTGTTAGGAGGCAAGTGGACAGGTCTGGTCAAAGGCCCAACGGCTAGTTTGACTGGCTCTACCGGCTGACCGGTGCTAGGCCACCGGTTGGCCGGTGTGTGCAAAAAGGGAGAGGGCTCGGGCTCAGGCTCCACCGGCTGGCCGGTGAGGAGGCCACCGGTTGGCCGGTGCTGAGGCAGTAGCAAACACTGTGCTGGCTGGGTGCCACCGGTTGGCCGGTGCTGAGGCCACCGGTTGGCCGGTGCTGAGGCAGTGGCTCAGCCTTCTGGCTGGGTGACACCGGCTGGCCGCTGGTGTGACACCGGTTGGCCGGTGGTCTGGACAGAAGGATGCCTTCTGTCCAGGCTCCATCGGCTGGCCGGTGGTGAAGCCACCGGTTGGCCGGTGGACTGAAATTCAATCTACTTTTGGCTTCTTCTTGGCCTAATTCCTTGGAAACCTTTTTCCTATCAACACAAACACTTAAAACAAGATTAGATAAATAATAGAGTGATTGTGATCATGAAAATTAAACCACGAGGGTTTCGAGAGGTACAACAATCTCCCCCTATTTTGATGATCACAATCACCAAAACAATCAATGTAAAAACACTGAAAAGAGAGGCATGCTTTAAAAGATTTTTCCCCCAATCAACCAAGAATTTCTCCCCCTTTGTGATTATCAAAATAGCACGGGGCATAAAACTTGATTGAGGGAATGGTTTGAAAAACAAGATAGATATTTTAAACCAATTGAAATTTTTGAAATTTGAATTGAAAGTTTTGAATGAAAATTTTGAATTGAAAGTTTTGAATCAAAAATTTTGAAATGAAAGTTGCAAAAAGGCTTAAACATTCCTAACTCCCCCTAAATAAAAACAACAAATCACCGGGGAGAGGTTTTTGAAACCGAGACAAATTTTGGTTCGGTAAGACTCGCTAAAAGGGATTTTTCAATCCACACTTGTCTAGTGGCGGGTCTTCTACTATAAAATTCATCATTTAAGAAAATAGTTTTGGGCCTACCATACCGGGCATTTTTGCAATTGCACTCATAGATTAAGTGCCCGGGTTTTTTGCAACAATTACAAAATTTATATTGGGAGCTCCCCCTTACAAAAATAGTAGGTGCATGGGAAGAGGAAGCTTGCTTGGAATATCCAAGCCCTTGGGTGGTTCTAGATACACGTTGGGAACCTAGTAGTTTGGTCAGATTTTGTTCCCCTTGGGTGAACTTGGCTAGAGATTCCCTTAAATCCTTGATTGTTGATTCTATAGAATCAACATCGGGAAGGTTTTGGATTTTGAGGGACAACTCTTCCTTCTCTTTGAGAAGTTATTCTTTTTCGGAAGAGAGTTTTTTGAAATTCTTTTTTAAAGAAACAAATTTGGAAGAAAGTTCGTGAAAACCTTCCTCCAATTGATCTCTCGCATGTTGGAGATCCTCATAGGAAAGATGATTGAAAGAATTAGAAGAACAAGAGGATGAGGAGTCGGAAGATGTTACCTCATGAAATACCATTAGGCATTTGTTACCGTTGTCACTTGAGGAGGAGGAGGAGGAGGATGTGGAGCTATCACTCCATGTGGCCTTGAATGCCTTCTTCTTTTCCTTTTGCTTGGCCTTTTTCTTGTTGAGTGGACAATCGGGCTTGTAATGGCCTTTCTCGCCGCACCCGTAACATGTTACCTTGGGCTCGGATTTTTCGTTAGGTTTTTCCTTTCGAGCCTTGCGGGATTTCTTCTTCTTGTGCTTCTTCATGAACTTGTGCATCTTGCGGGCAAGATTCTCCATTTCGGAATCGCCGCTTGAAGAGGAAGATGATGAGGAGGAGGAGCTTTCTTCTTGTTGAACTTTGAAGGCGATGTTCTTTGGAATTTTGATTGGTTTGCCTTCCTTTTCAGCTTGCCTCCTCATGGTGATCTCATAGGTCATGAGGGATCCGATGAGCTCTTCGACCGGCATGTTCTTGATGTCCTTGGCTTCTTGAATTGCCATTACCTTTGGCGCCCATGAGCTTGGTAGGATCCATAGGATCTTCTTGACCATAGTTTCTGCAGAAATATTATCTCCTAGAGATTTTCTTCCATTACAAACGTCAGTAAATCGAGTAAACATATCAGAAATAGATTCGGAAGGATGCATGGAAAAAGACTCAAAATCTTGACGAAACATATCCAATCGAGTATCCTTGACTTTATTGGTCCCCTCATGGGTAACCTCCAATAGTTTCCAGATTTCATGTGAGGAGGTGCATGTGGAAACTCGATTGAATTCATTACGATCAAGGCCGCAATGTAGAGCGTTCATGGATTTGCCATCAAGATCGAAATTTTTAATATCGGCTTGAGTCCATTTGGATTCATCGGGAGAGGAGAGAGAATAACCATGCATGACAATTTTATAAATGGGATAACCTATACTTCTAAGAAAAGTGGTCATGCGGGTTTTCCAATAATTATAGTCGGTTCCATCAAAAAATGGAGCACAACCCAAAGAATAGCCTTCGGGGGCGAAAGAAGTTGAGGCCATCACAATGGATCTTGAATTTGAAACCGGTTAGGGTATTACTCAAATTTTCCTTTGATACCAATTGTTGGGCGGAGAAAGAAAGGGAATTGATGGCAAGAGGGGGGGTGAATTGCCTTTTAAAAATTAATTAATAATTTAAAATCAAAGTGAAAAGTGCAGCGGAAATAAATGAGGCAAGACACAAAACTTGATAACGGAGTTCGGCTTAAACCCAAGCCTAAGTCTCCGCTACCAACTCAACCGTTGAGAGATTTACTACCGCTTTCTTTTTAATGGTTTTAGCAAGAAACCCACTAGACTTTAAGGTTAGTCTAGAACCTATTACAGCTTGATTTTAATGGTTATGAAAGAACCCACTTGCTTTCAATGGTTGAGCAAGAACCCACTAGCCTTCTTACAGGTGAAGGCTAGCTCACCTTTGTCTCAAGCCTTTTAAAGTAAAGGCTTGACCAACCTCTTCACACCTTAAAGGTGATGTGAAAACCCAAAAGAATGGAGGATGAGAGAAATGGGAGTTTGTAGGCACAAACTCAATTTAAAGCTCAAAATGAATAAAGTAATGAAAAACCGTAATGTGGAGAAGTCTTGGGAGCCAATGGATTGAAGGAGTTGATGAAGAGCGCTCCCAAGATTCTTTGGTGGTGCTCCTTGGATGTGGAATTTAGTTGGAGCAATTGGGGTTCCCTTGGAAGAATCCGCCAGAGGTTAGCCAAATGATGAGAAATGTGTCCCGTGGGCTTCCGTGGCTTGGTTATGGTTCCGGTATTGTTCCGGGGCTTCCTAGTCCTTTATTTATAGAGGGGGAACCCTCATGTGGCCTTTGGAGGTCTTCGGAGCCGTTGGAAAAGGCTTCGGAGCCGTTAAGAGGCAAGTGGACAGGTCTGGTCAAAGGCCCAACAGCTAGTTTGACTGGCTCTACCGGCTGACCGGTGCTAGGCCACCGGTTGGCCGGTGTGTGAAAAAAGGGAGAGGGCTCGGGCTCAGGCTCCACCGGCTGGCCGGTGAGGAGGCCACCGGTTGGCCGGTGCTGAGGCAGTAGCAAACACTGTGCTGGCAGGGTGCCACCGGCTGGCCGGTGCTGAGGCCACCGGTTGGCCGGTGCTGAGGCAGTGGCTCCGCCTTCTGGCTGGATGCCACCGGCTGGCCGTTGGTGTGACACCGGTTGGCCGGTGGTCTGGACAGAAGGATGCCTTCTATCCAGGCTCCATCGGCTGGCCGGTGGTGAAGCCACCGGTTGGCCGGTGGACTGAAATTCAGTCCACTTTTGGCTTCTTCTTGGCCTAATTCCTTGGCAACCTTTTGCCTATCAACACAAACACTTAAAACAAGATTAGATAAATAAGAGAGTGATTTTGATCATGAAAATTAAACCACGAGGGGTTCGAGAGGTACAACAGGACCAACTATATTCATTATTCTATCCATCTTACGAATGATCATGTCACCATGCGTGCGTACGTACGGCTTATCGTCTCCACGTCGTGGTGTAATTTGTTATTTAACACTATGTTATTTGGATGGATATAATGATGAGTAATATGTATATAAATAATGAAACTAACATTATAATGTCTCTGTAAAATGAATATACCATCCAATTCCACACCTTTAAGGAAATGATATTGTCGCTCGTGCGTACGTACGGATTACCGTCTCCACGACGCGATGAGATTCATTTCCACATTCACCATTCATTGACGATTATAAAAATACATATTACTAATAAGTATGTAATATAAGACATAATAATTATACTGTATATATATATATATATGTTCTTACATATATCTTATTCACTTAGTTCCGTTCAATACGATATGAAAACATAAACAGCATTTATGCGTACGTACGGACTACCGTCTCCATAAACGGTATTTTTCATTTCATATATATGTCTATTATACATATTTATATTCTAAATATATATGATATATAAATCTTTTTTTATATTCTGGAATTATTTAAATCTTGATCTAAGTGATACAATCAATATTAACAATTTAAAACACGTACGATAAAGAAAACAATTATTACCGGAAATGTTAATTTAACATGGAAGTTATTATTAAATGGGTAGTATAAAGTCATAAATGAATCATGTATGATATATTAAAAATTAATATGGTTTTGGTATAATTTAATAACATACTAAGGTCTCCATACATGAGTTTAAATGTACCCTCAACTAAAGGAAAGTACAAGGTAAGGGGTTTTCATCTCACTCCTTATTCACGTGAGATTCGTGACATATTACCACTATTACCTTTTGTATGGTGTATGTACTGGCCATAATTGTATTCTTTGTTTAATACACTTTAATTTATGTGTATTTATATATTCATTTTATGATACCTCTTTCATGGGGTGTATGTTTCGTAAGTTACCAAATTGGTAAGGGTTAATTTCACAATCTCTTTATTATCTGAGGTTATTTTTACGTAAGTATCTACTGGGACCTACTTTATCACCCACATCCATGTTTGTTAAAAATATATTTCAAATTTTTTTTACTATTTACTATGAAATGGTTTAAAGACATTTATACCCTTATGTGTTTGTAAAGGAATCTTTTCGTCATTTTTCAAACAAGGTACTTTTGACCTTTTCGACAAATTTAAGGTAAAAATGTTTTTTTAACTTATACGGCGGGTGTGGCTATTTTCCGTCGTTATAAAATCATCAAAGCTTCCCTTAAAATCTTATAAGAATATTTTAAAAATAAATTTTTTCATTATAATTATGTACTCTTAAATGATTTCAAAATAGAAATAGATATTTCTCTAAAAAATGGTTTTGATTTCATCTATGTCAACATCCTTTGATGGATTTTAAGTTTATTTGAAGTTGATTTATTATGATAAAAAACATCCATATTTTATTGAAAGTTTTGTGATATTTTTGACTATGGATGTGCTATTTTTATACCATTCATGTTTTATGTTTAAATTATTGACATTTCATATGCTAGTTTTAATATGAATGTTTATGATATGTTTAAACCTTTTCATGTGAGGAATGTATTGGACTTAGTAAGTGACGGGTGGAGCCTACTATAGATCCTCGATGTATCGGTAGGTCTCATGAGACAAATAGACATGGAATTGGTTGAGGCCATTTCCAAATTTGATATATGGTTTTGGACGAAGCCTTAATCATTTTTAGACTTCTTGGTCGAGGCCTTGAAAAAATGTTTTAGAATGTCAGGAATTATGCATTCCCTCATTGTGGAAATAATATTGATGCTTAATGTAATCATTAGACGAGTAGAATACCCATGATTATGCTTTATTATGGGTTTATTTACTCAGCTCATATTCTTTCCATAAAATTATTCATGTTTATTATTGGTAAATTCATGTGGTTTCAATTATTAACCATGCTTAATATTTATGTTATCTTCCGCTGTATTGCTTACCCTTATTGAGCGTTTGACCTCACCCCTTTCTATGTTTTATTTTTCCTAGGATTCCAAGAAGTGTATTATGATTGATATGCAGGGTTAATCTAAAGGGAATAATGGCATTCTCAAAGAACTATTTATATTTTGTTTTATGTTCGAAATTTTAATGTGATGTTAATGTATGTAATCTATTTTCCAAGACTTCTAAACCGATCGATCCTTTGGGACTTGATTCCTTATAATCATGCCAATATATTAAAATAATTCACTGACTCTGGGTAACTGTGGTCAGGGCGTTATAGTTGGTATCAAAGGAAGTTTAGCAATAACCTTGGAGAATAGATTTAGATAAACTCTAATTAGATCACATTACCCTAAGATAGACTTTGAGGATTAGAATAGAAGAATTTCCTATAATTTTAGTAATGTAGAGATTTTGTGAGTTTTCGAAGAAAATACATCCTTGTCTAGATACAAGCAGGTAGAGGCAGCTCTGTCACAGATGTACCTAATGGTAAAACCCGAAAACACCGCTTTGATCTAGACTCTAACGGGAACTGGTGCACGACAACGGGCCTTACTTCACTCTTGGTTATGACACTCCCAGGGTATATTCTTAGGATAATTCTCATTTTCTTTACAAACCATTATGAATGGTTTATGAGTATATACTTCCTCAAATAAAACATTTTTATGATTATGGATTATATCCATAAACTGTTCAATTTACGTTAGGTATTTTACAAGTTTGGAATTATTCATTGCAATTCATAAACTGACCTAGTGTATGCCATTGTATAGAAATGGCGCCCAGTAGAAGGAATGTGAACTCCAGCAATACATATGATACAAAGAGTAAGAAGGATCATGTCTTCCACAATATTAAGTCAACATTTAGAAGGGAAATAGTCTCTCATGTTTTCTAAACATATGAATAAATATTATCATGTGTTAATAAGATAAGTAAATAATTCTCTGAGTCATATGGATCTGAAGGGAAGCAAGATAAGAAAAGGATGGAAGAGAGAAGGATGGATAAAGGGAAGATGGAAAAGAAGAATTTTACCATATGTGATAACTGTGGGAAGAAACACCTTGGAACTTGCCTGAAGGGAATGGGAGTTTGTTATAAGTGTGGATAAAAATGACACTAAGTACATGACTGAAAGGGTAAGAAAAAGGTTTCAAATGTACAATGCTTCATCTGCAAAGAGTTGGTACACTACGCGAACCAATGTCTAAATCATCATAGTATGCCCCAAATGATTATATTGGATAATAATCAAGTTATGATACTACCTCAGATGAAGAAGAATGACTAGTGTTCTTATGTTGTTATTATAGTATTATTTCATTTGAGTGTTATATCAACAATATACTGGTTATATGAATTATTGAGATAAATAAGGATTATACTGCAGTACTATTTTATTGAGGATTTGAGATTATATGGTTCTAAGAAAAGTGACTTAATAGTAAGATACACTTTTAGTAAAATACATGGTTGAAGGAAAGGTAATATTTAATATGGTCCTGATAATGAGGTAGTGATTTTGGAATAAGAGATGGTTGATTTGAATAAATTATATTGGATATTCTTAACTACCTTGAAACTGATTAATGATTTGTCATTGTTGGAGTTTACAAAAATTTTGGATAGAAGGAGTATATCCAATATTCTATAAAGAATAAGGGAGCATTAATGTAATCAATAAGGTTTTATGGTAATTCAGGATGTTACCATGTTTTAAAATAATACATGATGATGGTGTTCACGTGTTATTACATGGAAAAAAAGATCTTCATTGTATTTAACTTCCTTATAAATTTTGGACTGTGAGTTTGGATAGAAGTATTTTGGATAAGTCTAAAGGTTGGAATGGATTATGTTTGAAATGTTATTTTTGGATTTTTATAAAAGGACAACACACATACTGTGTGACAACCTGTCGCGTCGGACAAAGCTGCGGGAATCAAACCCACAACCATAGTGTGATTGGGATTTATCGCCTAACACTGGACTATGTGAAGTTCCTGGATGGTATAATGTAGTTTTTTTTAAAGGGTCTGATATGTGAATTATAAATTCATTATATTTGGAACCCTATATGATTAGGATAAATAGAGTATTTTTTTAGTTGTATTATGTTTTGGAGTGAAAGATGAGTTTGTGGTAGAAATTTATTAATGTATAAAACTCTAATTATAAAGTAAGTATATCTCCTTATGATCTTAGCCGATCTCATAAATAAATTCCTCAACATTAAGAAAAGGAACTTAGAACAAAAATGTTGTCCTAGATGGTACCTTAGATCATCAGAAATTTATGGCTTTGTGATTGTTGGCCTTTTCATAGTCATGTTCTCTACCACTCTCCATCATATATTGATGGTTATATTTCTCTTCCATATCCATGTTTTCCTACATGGAACCCTATTATGTGTTATTTTCGGTAACCTTCATACTTACCACTCTTTATTTTAAATAGAGGCCTCATTAATCCATTTTTTGATGTGAGATTTCAACTAAGATATTTTGAAATGTCATCCCCAAGTTTCCAATACTGAGCATAAATTGTGAGGATGAAATTTATTGAAGTAGGGGAGAATTTAACACCCCAAAATTCCATGGTATGCTTCTCTTTGAATAATACAGTAGCGTGTGTTGTACACAACTTCAAGTTCTAACACACCACAACCAATCAGACTAGCCATTATGAATAATAATACCCACTTTTTGAAATTTTATACATTCTATATTTCAAAATGGACTTAATTTATGGATTCAGAATATCAAAATTATCTTAGGGTGAATTTTTGGTACTTTTCAGATAACTTTCATATTTTGATGAATAGTGAAAATTACTAAATTTTAAATAAATTTTTTTTTAATCGAAATAATTAATAGTAATAAATTATGAATTTGAGTGATTTTAAAGTATAATTAGATTATATTTTTACCATTTAATCCATTTTTTGTCATTTTACATAATTTCACATTTAAACTGGACATAATCAAGTGCCAAACTTTTGATAGTTATTACTTCTTAAAAACACGCTTTTTGTTTTGACAACGGGAATTAATTTTAAATTAATTTCTGCCACTTCTGTGTTTTGAATTTAGAAAAATGTATTCCATATTTAGAATCAGGAGGTCCAAATTTTTTAAATAGGTAAATTTTATTTTTAGACATTTTGAATAATTTGGTAAATATTTTATTTACCATGGTTAAAGGGTAAATCCAGTAAATAAGGGTAAAATAATAATATTATAATAAGATTAAATTGCCCTAAAACGTTTCCTAAACCTATTTTATGATACATTTCCGACCATGGGTATCTTGGGGTCAATTTTGGGACCACTTGGATCCACTTTAGAGTGATAATGACACTTTATATTAATTAATTTAAAGTAAAGGCAAAAATGACATAAACATATATCTTTTAGTAAAACAATTTTTACAAGTGGTTATATAAGTTATATTTTAGACTAAAAATATTAATTAGAAATATAAAAATATTTCCTACATAATGGTATTTTATTTATAATTTTTATACATTTAATAATTAAATTTATTTATGACACAATGATGATGCAGTGTTTTCCTTATTAATGAAAAAATCAAATAAATGGTATTATAAATGTTAAAATAAATATAATTTGAACATTTTTATGAAATAAAATAATTTTCTAGGTGAATATGACATGTTAGGCATGATTCAATGTATCTTTTTCTAAGTAATAAAGTTTTTATGACTTTTACAAATACAAAATACCAAATAGTGTCAAAATTGACATAAATTAATATTTAAAAAAAATACTATATTATTGGTTGATATAATATTCTAAAAAATTTAAGATTAGGAAAAAGGGCTTAAATAATATTATATATTTCATTAATTATCCACTTGAGGTTCTCTTGGATGTTTATAGTAAGTTTATTAACCATATAGAGTAAGAATACAAGAAGACATAGTAAAAGTTAAACTATTTAACTAAGAGTTAAATCTAAAATATAAGGTTAAAATGGTAACCTAAACTTGTCTAAAACCTATTGGTTGAGATTATTTCGACCCATAACCACCTAAGTCTCTAAATAAATTCATTTGGAACCATTATAAACCGAATATGACTATATAATAAATTAATACATTAATATTTTCCTAAAGTGACCCTCACCCCTCTTATAAAAGGGAACTTCTCCTTCTCTCAAAATCACACCTCAAAATCCATTTGGATCATCCAAACCCTAACCAAATATCCTCACAACTTCCCTAAATTTATCATAGAGGCCTTATTTTGATCATAAAGCTAACCTATGGAGCCCTTTTGATCAAATCAAAAGGAAGAACCCGAAGAAGAGGTAATGATTTCACCACCCTCTTTCAAGTTCTCTTATTCTTCCACTTACTCTTTCTTTGTTGTTTAAATTATAAAATAATAAATCCAGTATATTCTATATACTATGATTTTATTATAAATATGTCACAACTATATCCATTATTCTATCCATCTTATTAATGATAATGTCATCATGCGTCCGTACGTACGGCTTACCGTCTCCACGCCGTGGTGTAATTTGTTATTCAACACTATGTTATTTGGATGGATATAATGATGAGTAATATGTATATAAATAATAAAAATAACATGATAATTTCTCTATAAAATTAATATACCATCCAATTCCACACCTTTAAGAAAATTATATTGTTGCTCGTGCATACGTACGGATTACCGCATCCACGACGCGATGAGATTCATTTCCACATTCACCATTCATTGACGATTATAAAAATAAATATTACTAATAAGTAAGTAATATATGACATAACAATGATACTAGATATATATATATATATATGTACTTATATATATCTTATTCAATTAGTTCTGTTCAATACGATATGAAAACAGAAACGGCGTTTATGCGTACGTACGGACTACCATCTCCATAAACTGTGTTTTTCATTTCATATATATGCCTATTATACATATTTATATTCTAAATATATATGATATATAAATCATGTTTTATATTCTGTAAGTATTTAAATCTTTATCTAAGTGATACAATCAAGAGTAACAAGTTAAAACACGTACGATAAAGAAAACAATTATTACCCGAAATGCTAATTTAACATGGCAATTATTATTAAATGGGTAGTATAAAGTCATAAATGAATCATGTATGATATAATAAATATGAATATGGTTCTGGTATAATTTAATAACATACTAAGGTATTCATATAGAAGGTTAAACGTACCCTCGGATAAAGGAAAGTGCAAGGTAAGGGGTTTTTATCTCACTCCTTATTCCCGTGAGATTCATGCCATATTACCACTATTACCTTTTGTGTGGTGTATGTACTACCCATAATTGTATTATTTGTGTAATACACTTTAATTTATGTGTATTTAAATATTCATTGTATGATACCTCTTTCATGGGGTGTATGTTTCGTAAGTTACCAAATTGATAAGGGTTAATTTCACAGTATCTTTATTATCCGAGGTTGTTTTTACGTAAGTATCTACCGGGACCTCCTTTATCACCCAAATCCATGTTTCTTAAAAATATATTTCAAAACATTTTTACTATTTACTAGACAATGGGTTAAATTCATTTATACTCTTATGTGTTTTGAAAGGAATATTTCCGTCTTTTTTCAAACAAGGTACTTTTGACCTTTTCGACAAATTTAAGGTAAGAATGTTTTTTTAACTTATATGGTGGGTACAGTTATTTTCTACCATTATAACATCATAAAATCTTACCTTACAAGATTATAAGAATATTTTAAGAATAAATGTTTTTATTATAATTATGTGACTCTTAAATGATTTCAAAATAGAAAGAGATATTTCTCTAAAAAGAGTTTTGATTTCATCTATGTCAACATCCTTTGATAGATTTTAAGTTTATTTGAAGTTGATTTATTATGATACAAAACTTCCATATTGTATTGAAGTTTTTGTGATATGTTTGACTGTGGATGTGTTATTTTTATACCATTCATGGTTTATGGTTAAAGTATTGACATTTTGTATTCTAGTTTTAATACAAATGTTTATGATATATTTAAACCTTTTCATGTGAGGAATGTATTGGACTTAGTAAGTGATGAGTGGAGCCCGCTATAGCTCCTTGATGCATCATTAGGTCTCATGAGACAACTATATGTGGAATTAGCTAAGGCCCTTTCCCAATTTGATATTTGGTTTTGGCCGAGTCCTTAATCATTTTTAGACGTCTTGGTCGAGGCCTTGACAAAATGTTTTATAATGTACAACATTATACATTCCCTCATTGTGGAAATAATATTGATGGTTCATGTGGTCATTCGACTAGTATAATACCCATGATTATGTTTTATTATGGATTTATTTACTCATCTCATATTCTTTCCATAAAATTATTCATGTTTATTATTGGTAAAGGCATGTGGTTTAAATTATTCACAATGCTTAATATTTATGTTATCTTCTGCTGTATTGCTTACCCTTACTGAGCGTTTGATATCACCCCTTTATATGTTTTATTTTTCCCAGGATTCCAAGAAGTGTATTATGATTGATATGCAGGGTTAAGATAAAGGGAATAATGGAATTCTCAAAGAACTATTTACGTTGTGTTTTATGTTTGAAATTGTAATGTAATGTTAATGTATGTAATCTATTTTCTAAGACTGCTAAACTGATCAGTCCTTCGGGACTTGATTCCTTGTAATAATTCCAATGTATTAAAATAAAGCACTGACTTTGGGTAACTAGGGTCAGGGCGTTACAAAAAATTTCCTAGGTATGAATATATCGAATAAAATCTAGAAGTTTCATGTCAAGAACCATAAAATCCCAAGAAATTTTAATTTATGATAAAGAGAAAACACAAGAAGGGTAATGGAGACCATGTTCTCTCTTATTTCTGAGGGGTTTACTAATATCCATTACATAATAAAAAATATTCATAGAAATATTTAGAATGTTCAAAATATTAGTCTATATAAATGAATGAGAAGCTCTGGTGTCAAATAAAGAATCCACTAAAGATGAATCTATAGTGATGGTACCTCTCATAGTTGTTGGACCTGTATCTACTTCCTCTAGAGACTCTTACACTTAGTGAAGAATATTCATTTGGGATGCCTATGGCTGGAACCCCTTAGATCTTGAAGTATCTAATTTCACCACAGTACTTTTAGGTGATATTGATCTTGTGTCACTATGTGGCATAGAAAAGAAGTAATAGAATTATTGTAAGTGTTATGAATGACCATAGGAACCACATATATTGGGTTCCTTAGTGCAAACTCGTTTCAAATGCCCAAGCTTTCCACACTAGAATAAAGTCAAATGGCCTCTTCTTGACATTGTAGGAGGTCTGGAAGAACCCTACTATTGAAATCCACAAAAAGACTCATCACTCTTTCTATTACCATTATTGGAAATCACTAAACTTCCACTGAGAGAAAAAATAACTCTTGTCAACCCTAACCTACCATCCTGATCAAGATCAACCATCAATGCTCTATCCATCATGTCAACATAAGATGAAAAATTCAGCAATAAAACCTGAGAATGAATATAAAATCTAAGGCCCATCTTGAATCATCATGTCTTCATCTTCTCATTTGATATAATATTATGTTCAAACTATACTACCTCGGTAAATAGGTTTTCATATTCAGTCACGTTTCTATCAACCTACTTGAGTTTAAAAAACTCCATAGCCTTATCCAGCACCATAGACTCTAGATAGAACTATTTAGTGAAAATAAATTTAAAGTCCTTCCACTCCAAAGCCTCGTGTTTATTCACCATTTCCATCGAGTCCCACTATCTCTGTCTAGGTCCTTTTATATTGAAGGTGCACACATCACCTTAATTTAATCAGGTGTTTCCAAGAAGTGAAAAAGAAGCTTTATCTCTCTCAACCAATCCTCATCCTCTTTAAAATCATTATATATTTGGAACACTGGTGGATTCTAGTGAAGGAACTCCAGAGCATGATTTTGAGATTCATCCCTCTGAGGTTCTATAGATAGATCCTAAATGATAATAGGTACAGGTTCCTATCCCAGATCTTAGAAAACACATACAATAATCTCAAAAAGGTTCTAGTCTATAAGAGGATTTGATCACTATGGTTCATCATCATTTTCATCTTAGATCATATTCACACATCTTTAATAGGCATGATGATACTCAACATTATCAAACAACAATAAAAACATCATAATATTACTCAGATAAACAACTCAAACAAGAGAAATAGGGAAATTAATCCCATTAGATAAGATAACAAGATTTGGATTTCAACTTATCCAAATAAAAATTAGGGAAAATACTAGAAATAATCCTCAAGATTCCTTTCCCAAACCACCCATGGTGACTTAAGGCTCATTACGATGAGATTTTTCCAAGAATTCTCTCACAACTACCTCCTAAGCCCAGATATTATATTCTAAACTGCATACTGACATCAAGGAAATATTATCAACCTATCCCTCTCGTACGACTTTGTTATAAACCATCCAAGATACCCTGGTACCCTTATACCCGAGCCGACTTTGAAATGTATTGAAGGGAGTTTCTGATCCCCATGGGTTGGTGACTAGCACCTGACATCACACAAAAAAATCATAAACAAATTTTCCACAAAAATAGTGGAAGATAAAGATACATATTTGTATGCTCAAAAATATAAAAGTTGACAGAACCAAAAATCAAATAGGTATACAAAAAACCCAATATAGTACATCATCAAAGTAATCAAAAGTATATAGAATAAACTCGATATCCCAAAGGACACATCACTCAAATCCCAAAGGATCACGATCATCCACCTCCTCCAAATGGCGCTTTACCTTTTCTCAGACCTAGTAGAAGAAAATATATAAATAATTGCAGGGAAAAGTAGTTTGTAAGCTAAAAATCATATTATGTTCTCACCACATGTTCCATAAAAAATATTCTATAATAATAAATCAAATAATTCTTTCAGTTTTAATAAAATAGGGTAAGGAAATACATTTTCATATTTAATACAAAACATGCTTTCAGTTCAATTTGATGGAAAAAACATTTCAAAATGGCTTAAATAAACATTTTATATAAAATATTTTATATAACTAAATAATAATAATTAAAAAAAATCTATATTAGTAGAATTTATAATCAAAATCATTATAACAAGTACCATGGTCATCTTCTCTATGGTATGATAGTTCCTGGTTATAGGATCCTCACACATCTCATATTAGTGATCATGGAAATATGTGTACACATGTACCTTAGGATTTGGATAAATAGGTATCATCAACATCTCATCGGGGATAAGATACACCAAAATAGTTTTCTGGTAGAGTTTTAATCATCAATATATTGCTAGGGAATTACTATCCAATCATGTTTGTCCCAAATAACCCACTAACTACCCAAGATCGCATGTTATCAATAAATAAATCAACTTAAAAGGGTAAAATTATTTCATTTCAAATCAATCACCACTTACAATTCAATTTCCCACTTTTACTTTTCAAAAATCCAATTCAATTTTAAAACCATAACTTCGATTTTTCATCAATTCAGTCCTTTTCAAAAAAACCAATCATAGGTTTTATACTTTTAATCTAATCTATTTTTCATTATCAATTCTCAAATCATTTCACAATTTCCATTAATTTCAATTCAGATCCCAAATTCTAATTCTAATTTAACTAGGGGTTTTAAAAAAATCCATACCATATCAATTTGTATTACAACTCTCATAAAATTGGGTTTCTATAAATTAATTAAAATAAATTTAAATTAAATTAATCAAATAAATGTTTAATAAAATAGACAATATTAAATGTAACCGCCTACATTTTATCATGGAAAATAAAACTTTCAATGGAGAACTCCAATGTAAAATGAAGTCATGGAAGATCTAGGAACACATCCAAGAATGAAGATTTAACAACACAGAGTATAGTTCCATAAATTTAAAGATGGTCTATCAAAATCCAAAGAGGAAGAAAATATATAACGGAAGATATAGGAAGACCACTTTCTTAGAGAGACTCACCATAACCAACATGATGATCGATCACTAAACTGATGATCTAGATGTATTGGAGATCTCCAATATGGATTAGGGATGGCTCTAGCTTGATATGGAAAGTTTGTGGTTCAAAACAAAAGGAAATCATCCAGTCACTTATTATAACATGCTAGGTTGGGGAATTACATGATGTGTATTCCTTTCACATAATGTAATCTTGTAAAAATAAATAACACTGAAAAACACATCGCATTTTTAAAAAAAACCCAATTTAACCTTTTCACATCATGAACCGAATTCACAGCTTGTAATCATTTTACACCCTAAACCGGATTCATGAATTCTACCCTAAGATAATTACATGATGTGTAATCACATTACAAGACATGTTAATTCCTAGTAGAAAGTTCTTCACCCATTACCTTACACAAAATTCCAAAACAAAAATAAATGAATCCCAAACCAAGGATAAGACATGCCTTAGAAGGTAAATGAGTGTTACATATACAGTTACATTTATCCATGGAATCTAAAAGATAAACAAACATCCAATTACTAGTCTCAATCCTCTCCCCATATTAGAAGAATCCTTGTCATATCACTGATGATAATAATCCCCAATCATCATAGCCCATGCTCGTACATTACTGTAAATAACAACTGATATGACTAAAAACTCGCTCACTCCTAAGCATCAACACAACGTCACCTATGGCCCATTCCTGATCCCAACAAAAATTTGAATTTCAAGAGCACAACAAGGGTCACCAAACTTAAATGGAAAATGGTGTACTATGAACCATATAGATTACCTTTTTACCATGCCTCAATAAAAACTTTCAAGGAGTTCCTCTACTAAAAAAAAATCATTTGATTTAGCTCGGCATATAGTCAACACTCAATGAACATACTCAAGGCGATGTCAAGATATAAGGAATGATCACCTATAAACTAGGAGTATCCTAATATTCCATTAATAGGTGTGTATGACTCTCTGCGAGTCATTCTCCCATTAAGATAGGTTTCTCTTGCCTTTCACTAACTCCTGACACCACATCTCCCAATAATGTGTGTCCAGGTCCAACCATGGGGAAACTATCTCATGACACCCAATTTATCCTTGAAGTATCCTCAACCATAGAGGTACATTTATCCTTTTGCTGAAAAACCTAGACAACCATGCTCATGGTATTTTTTTAAACTATTGGTCATTGGATCACACACATCTAACCACCAATTTAAGATTTAGATGGTACCACGTGTAACTAGAACATACCATCATGACCCAATTCATGCTCCCACGATTCATCCATTACAAGGCTAAGTTGACCACGCTACATGTCATGTTAGCCTCGTTAATCCAGAATATCCCTTGGGAAATTCTATTCAATATTGAGCACGTCACCTATTTCATAATTAATTTCCATGTATGGCCATCACTTGGCATCATTTTTCTAAAATTTAAGTGACAATCACAAAAATAGTGGTCAACTGATCCAACCACCCAAATAGTCATTGCTACCAAATATAGCCTTGAAAAAAAACCACCCTAGGTCCTTCCTAAAAATATAAAGGCATCTCACTATTCCTATATCAGAAAACCCAATCACCTATCGTGTATCGATATCAATGAGTATACAACCAATCTGATTGCCTAAAAAGGAATTTGTAACCTCAGTTCAACCCCTCTAGTGGGTTTTCCTCAAATACATTCAACATTGACCAATAAGATCCTAAGTCAAAACTAATGGCCTCTAGGTCTTTATATTAGGTTTACTGATCGAGTCTTTCTATAGGGTCACTAGGTCTAATGACCTAGACCAAAGATAAAACCTCTCTAGGGTAAAGATAATATAGACCTACGAGGATAATAATTGTAAAGAATCCCCCTATTATTTCCCTGATCCTCTCTTATAATCCTCATATGGACTAGTCCCTAGAGGCCACGATGTAAATGTAAGAAGAACGATGAACTAACACTCACCTAGAATAAGTATACGGTAATATCCCTAGAATCCCAGTTCTCTATAAACGTTTAGGTGTCCATAGGAATTGTAAAAAGGGACCCAACTAGATCACCTAAAACAAAAGTATCAACTGTCAAATACCCATGTGGGTAAACATTATTCACATAGAATTGTCTCAACTATCCGTATCATATCATAAGCATGCAATTTAGTTTAGTATAATATCATTTAAAACTATGAAATAAAACACTATATAGGTTTTTACTGACACTTTAAATTATTGAACCTAAGTAATGACGCCCTATGATTGGTTTATCATATGGGAATAATATTACCTATTGAACTATAAGGGTCATTACACTTCTTGTTAATATGGACTAAGTCATCAGTCTCACCATCAAATATCTCACCGTATATCCACATAATCGGCCATCAAAAGTAAATATATACGAGTTGGATAAATTGATTTTAATGACACCAAGAACCTATATGGGAAAACACCATTTAGTTTTTAACTAAAAATTTAAACAATTGGACTCTTTAATTAGAAAAATCACACATTATAAGTCCTATAACATGTGGACCCTACCTTCCAAATATAAGGCATGAGATGCCTCTTGCCTTTTCCATCCAATAGTCAAAACCAATCAATGGCCTCTTTATAATGGTTAAATATCAAAAAATATATAACAAATCATAACCTCAACACATCATGTGTTTCACTTAAATAGAAAATCATATACAACTATAACATCACATATCAAGAACAGCAATCCCACATCCCTAGAAACTAGTACTTCTTACCATAACAGGTGTTCTTGATGCACCAGTTTGATATCCAAAATAGGTCATGAAACATTACTAATATTATTGTCTACCATATCCCAAATAGTAAATCAAAAAGAAATGAACACCTCTAATTCCAATTTTTAATGCCCTGACTCAGGTGCCACTAAACCGGTGCCCTGAGCCAGTTTTCCACACGACCACAAGTGCACCTCCCCATAAATGATCAATTAATCAATTAGGGAAATCAATTATTATAATTATTATGGATTATATGCCTAATTATTATAATAATAGTGACTCCATTCCTGAGTATCATAATCAAAAGGACTCCATGCCTGAGTATCATAATTATAGGGATGCCATACTCGAGTATCATAATTATAGGGACATCATGACTAAATATCATAATCAATAGGGATAAAAATCCATATCCTAGGAAGTAAATTTGGTTACCCCAATAAAAAATACTTCATTTAATCATGAACATTAGACACAAACGAAGAAAATCCTCTAAATATCATAGTTGCATCAATAGTAACCATGTGAATGCATAAACAAAAGAGTGAGGATGGGTAAATGATAAAACCCGCCAATACTACCATAGTATCATGGGATTATAAGTTTGGTATTAATTATAAGGTGACATGACTAATATTTCACATCCTATAACTTCAATGATACACCCTATGAAACATGTTCATGTCATAAATGGGATTCATGATGCGAATTGGTTGCTGCAAATGTTTTCAGTAGTCCAACAACCCGTTCCTCCTTCAGTACTTTCCCGAACCCCACAGAACTTCTATATATACTTAGAAAACATAAAAAAACACTACTTATAGAATTTCAAACACTTATAACCACATTTATATTTCTGGTTCATAAGATGGCTCATCACCATTGGAGAAAAATTCAAATTCTCACAAAAATTCAAACTGTCTAAAAACACAGGACCTTATAGGTAGATAATTATTCACATTTATATAATATTTATTATATTATATAAATAATTTATATTCATAAATTCCAACCTCATTATTATCCAATTAAAATAGAAATGAAAAATGAATCATATCACTTCGTGGAGGTGGTAGTCTGCAGATACGCATGATCGATATTATCGTATCCCAATGGTTTGGAAGGTAAGAAGGTAGATATGATATTATCATTAAAGAAGTATAACTATGTTATAAATATAATATATTAATATTAGACCTATAATAATTCCTATACATAAAATATGGTGATGAAAAATGAATTTTATCGTTACATGGAGATGATAAGTCGTACGTACACACGAGCGATACATTCACTTCCCATTTGATGGTAAAAATGTTTTATAACGGTATCTTAATAATAATTATAACTTTTCATTATATTAAGTATACAAATATTGCCATTTTATGATAAAGATCATATATTTAAAAGAGTTATAAGAATAAATAAATTAAAAGAGTTTAGGTAAGACGATTCCCTCTTCTTCGAGAGACCTCATTTAGATCCTTCCTTAAGGAACCTAAGGTTGGTCTTTTGAGAATGTAAGAACCTAGATTTTTTAAGGTATGGATCCTTTTATTTTTGTTTTAATTACTTGGTTTTGACCTAATTTTAATACCTAGTAATTCTAAGGAGTAATGAGGGTGTCTGGAGCTTGTTCAGAGCCTGAAGCCCCATATTTTAGAGGAAACAGCTAGGCCACATCGTTAGTAGATACAATGAAGTGCAATCTACATGGTTTGAGTAAACCATGTGGGGTGTATTATTATATATTAGAGGGATTAATGTTTTTACCTAACCATGAAAACCATTATGTATGCCTATGTGTGTGATGAAAACCACTTAACATAGGGGTTTTCCATGGGTTTTGCATGGTTAGTCAAACTGTGCAACCAGCCCATGCGAGGGTTCTCTTAAGGCAGTGCATGGTGCACGGTTGGCACACAGTTTACCCAAACATGCAGAAAAACCCTAATCCTCATAAAAAATTTTCAAAATGAAAAAATTTCCTTAACTAATTATAACCTAGACCCCATCTTTATTTTTTTATTTCCATCATATAAGACATCCTCTTTTTCCCCCGTTTGAGATCTCCTATAAGTTTCACCTAGGATTTGATTTTGTTTCTTCATCCGACCTTAGAATAAAGATCAATTAATCTCATTATATTTTTATAGGTAATCTATCAAATCCTTAGGATCCTTTCATCATTATTATTTCTATCAATGATGTTATTTTGGTGTGATCTCATATGTCCTATTTTCTAGGTGTTCATCTGTTCTTCCATTTTCTTCTGATCTAGGCCAAACCAAGGGCCGATACTGGACAAGGAATCTAATACAAAAATATGGTAGGTGTTCTTTGAATCATCCCTCAAATTCTCACTATCTATAAATTGTCTCCATTGTGTGCATTCTAGTTTCACATGGTGTTGGTCTTTAAATTCATCTGACTTAAATTCAATCAGCTAAATTGTAACATAAGGCTCTAAAAGCACCACTAAACATCATTAGAGGTTGAAACATAAATTTTAATCACCCCAATTAGGTTTTGTGACTTGTTATACCTTTACTGACCCATGATGAGATCACTTGAAACACCGTTTGGGTGAACTTGAATTGACCTTTGGTAATGTAAGTTTTTCTTCATAATAAATAAATCTTTAAAATAGTTTTATGGAAAGTATATATTTATAGATATCACTTGGAAAAGTTAAATTATTAAAAATCAAATTGATATTGGTTTCATTCCCTTGATTCACATTTTCATGTTTAATGAAAGGCAATGGAATTAACCTATCAAATGATTAAATGTAATGAGTATTATATGGCCCATGATTACATATGTATATAAATGAAATGATTACAAGGTGCCTATTACTTTTGGACCTTTTTCATCTCTATAATAATGGTCAGACTTGATCCATACTTGGATTCTCAAGGGAATTTCTTGAGTACTCAGAAGACACCATTCTAATTTATTGAGCCAATTTTCATGGGACATAACCACCATATAATCTGGTCTTTGTATTATTATGTGAATTACTTAGTGTTATACCATTGATTCACCTAACTATATTATATATATATAAGAATGCATTGGATACACTCCTTGGATTCCTCTTGATGTCTTCAGACATGTGGCACCATGGATTCACCATATTGGGCCCAATCATGCTTAGCTTGGGATTACTATGGAAGAACTCCATGGACTCAGTTAGACTCTTTTATAGTGGAACGCCTTGGGAATTCCCGTTGGATTATACTCATACCTCTTATAACCAAACTATATATGATACTATTATGAGTTGGCTCAACCCCCGAGGTCAAGGATGCCTTGGTTACACCATGGATCCTTTGTTATTATTATTTACTATTATTATACTACTAACACATTTACATATGATCTTCTTATTATAAATTTAATCTTAAATTAATTAATTAAATAGTTACATGTTTAGATAATAGTTAAGGATGAAGTAGGTATGGGGTGTTTTTTTTTTGTATTGTCTTACTTTTATATAAATGCTCATTGTTACAGTTTTTACTCACAGAATGGATTGTATAGATATCATTGGTGGTGGAATACTGAGATTTATCTCACACCATATTCGGGCCTTCATTGGTACTTGTGAAGATTATATGATCACATGTGTAGAAAAGGGTAAGCATCCCACTTTGGACACCTGACTTTATTGTTTTTGCATGGGAATAGGGTAGTAGACAACTGATCCAAAGCTCAATATGATTGGATAGTTTTTCCCCTTTTTGAAACATTTTTATATCATGTACTATATTGTATTCTTGCTGCCAGGTCTGCTATTTTTCTTTTTTTAGATACATGACATCATTATTTTTTATATGATATAGTTTATAGATTTTGATGATTATTACTATTTGGATTCTTATTTTTATTTCCTCTGCCTTATTTCATTATTATTAGTATATAAATTCTACTTGTTCCTATTATAACTCAGTTATGATCCACTCTAACATGAAGACATAGTATCATCATAGAAACATCCTAGGCCCTTACTTCTAGTGAGTAGCCTCTGGAATACGGGGAGGCGTACTTGAGGCTACGTGCCTAACCGGGTTAAGTTTCTCAAGAGTGAACTGTAGCTGAGGCAGCACTGTAGCGGTGGAGCAACTGTTGCAGGATACTGTAGCGGTGGCGGGTACTGTAGAAAGTATTGTAGCTGCACAGGGTACTATAGAGTACTGTTCACAGAGGGTCCTTTGGGCCAAAAAAATGGGCTTTTAAGCCTTGTATTCAGGCCACTTTGCCTTGGGCCTTCGGGCTATGTATTGGGTCTCCCTCTACCCTCTAAAGAGGTCTTTGCTTTAATAATAAATTGAGGCTTCGGCCCCAACCTTTTAAAAACACTATTGTGGGATGCACATGAATTATGGTAAATGTTATACTTTATAGATATTCTACCTTATCTTGGTACGGAAAGGAGCATTGTTACATTCATCATTATAGGCACCTAGGATTCACATTCCATGCATATGACATGCCATATATGTATATTTTATTACTTGCATTACCTATGTTTTATATGATTGTTGAGTGAGATTTGGTTGTTATATACTTTTGTGCTACTAAAGTATTTTTCAGGAAAAATAAATTGGTTTTTTAAAATGTTAGCATCAACCTAAATGGTGTTTTCCTATACAGATTGATGGTGGCATCTTAAATATCCAGTTTCAAACCATGTAAGTTATGTAACCCTGGTTACATGAGCTGGCCTTTGACTATGATTACATGACTAAAAATTTCAATTTATAAGGTGTTTGGGCCCTTATAAATTGGAAAGGGTAATTCATCAGAATTAGGCCATCGTATCTTACCTGTTACATTCTAAGACTAGATGTAAGTGGATGGTTGTAATTATATGGGTTTCATTATCAGATTATAAATTGAATGGGTCATTATAAACTAGGGATGTGAATCCATTTAATTTAGTCTTATATTATGTATTAACTCACATATGAACTTTAAATATGAATTTTTACTTATAAATGAAATGGTTTCCTATAAATGAGAATTAAAAGTGAAATTTAAAGATTTTTTCCTCCTTAAATTAAAATTGAACCTCTATATACCATAACCCCTATAAATAAAATCATGAACACTTAATAATACCCTTTCTTTAGAAGCGAGTATTAGTATGTTAGGTAGTGAGCCCTTTTATTCTTTTCCACTTCTATTAGTGATCATATCTTCTTTTGAATCAGGTTTTGGGGATTGTGTGTGGAATTTGTAGAGCTATTCCACCATGAAATCCTCTAGTCGTGTTCTAAGAATGTGATGATGATCATTCTCTAGTAGTGGTGGTCCCTAAGCCACCATTGATACCTCTAGTAGTTCCACCTGAAGCACCACCTTCTATTCGTAAATTGGGCATTGAATCTTATCTTCGATAGGGTTTACTCTATTTGATGCATTCTATATAGGTCGATCCATGACCCACACTTACGATATCTGATATGACTTGTGAGTTCCAATAGAATCATCCTCTTATATTTTTTTGGGGATGGAGGACCTTATTCTACTGATTCATGGATAGAATCCATTTTATCTATCTTTGACCATCTAGTGACGCCTCCAAATAGGAGGTTCAATCTCCCCACCTACATGTTGCATGATTCCTGTAAGCACTGGTGGGATTTGATTACCTAGGCTAGTCATCATTAGTGCATGGTTTGGGTGGAATTTTAGACCACTTTCTATGATTACTTTTTCCCTCATATGCTGAGATATAACCAAGCCATGGAGTTCATGAACCTCAAGTAGGGTTCTATTTTCATCATGAAATATTCATTTTATTTCACCAAGCTTCCATGTTTCTTATAGTTTCTTATTAGTAATGAGCTGTCATGAGTGATACTCATTGAGGATGGGATCAAGTATGTCATCTACTCAAAAGTGAATGCCTTTTTCCTATCTACCTTTTCTGAGATCATGAACCAAGATCTTATCACTGATCACAACTAAAGGTAAGCTGATAGTTTTAGGCATAGAGGTTTAGTGCTGAGATAGAGTAGTAATTATTCCAATAAAAAGAAGCATAGCCTTGAATTTTATCATCAGAGAAATGGTGGATAGAATATTTGCACTGGTAGCTCTATTTCACCCCATCAGTGTGGATGGTAGGGGTATGTGAACCCACAGTGCAATAGAGACCCACTTGAGTGTTGTGCTTGTGGCCGGATGGGTCATCTTTAGAGGTTTTTTTAGACCTTTCTCACTATTTCTAGTCAAATAGGACCTGCACCAGCTCCACCTTTAGGAGTAGGATCGATTACCATAAGTTTGGAAGGAAACTAGAGTATCACTGGTGTAACAGGCTGAGGAGGAGTTTATGGATGGGGTAGTCATACTTATGATTTTCAATGCCAACAGAGCATACCTACTCAAGGTAGTCTAGCTATATATCAGGGTTATAGATCAGGGCATTTACATGCATTATAGTAGATAACTAAGGAACATAGTGTAAGATCATATACTATATGATGTAATACTCTAGTAACCTCTAATATTTTATTTGTCTTATTCAATACAAGTATCTCTCACTCCTTTATCTCTATATAAACCATGGAAAGTTTAGGCATGAAATCCTTTACTTTTGTGGGGTGAAGACCTTGGACACACTATTGGGTGTGTGATCAGAGGGTATATGACAATGTAAGGATTTTCCACTTGAGGTAGGTAGTTATCATTTCCTATGAGACATCTTCATCGTCAAGATGAAAGGCTTTGATTTCATTCTCAGGATGGAATGGTTGGTCCCATGTCATGCCTATGTGGACTAATATCACCATAGGGTATTGTTTACTACACTAGAGGATGATAGATATATTCATAAGGGTGAGTTGTATTTCTAGGAAAGTAGAGCTAGAATAGAGCATCGTGGGCTGGGTAGAGTGATAGCCCAAATTTCAAGCCTTTATATAGAGGAGCAAGGAATATGTTTGATTGATTTTCCTCTAGTGGTGGATTTCTTTAGTGATATTTTTTCCGAATGACTTCTTTGGACTACCTCTTGAGAGATAGGTAGGGTTTATGATCAAGATCATTCTAGGAGTAGCTCCAGTGTATAGGATGGAACCTATTGAGATCTAGGATCTCAAGAGATAGTTGGAGGATTTAGAATCTAATGGTTTTATCTAACCTGATACTTTATCTTGGGTTTCACCCATTATTTTATCCAAGAAGTCAGATGGGAACCTTAGGCTATGTGTGAATTACTGAAAATTGAACCACCTTACAATTAAGAACCTGTATCATTTTCCTAGAATGGATGATATTTTCTACTATCTATAAGGGGATAGAGTATTCTCAAGGATAAACCTAATATTAGGCTATAATCATGTATGATTCAACCCTTCATACATACCACGTACACCTTTCAAAATTTGGTATGGTTTATATGAGTATCTGGTTATATTGTTTGGTCTTATAAATGAACCTGCTATTTTTATGGCCTTGATGAATAGGGTTTTCCACCCCAATCTAGATTCCTTAATTGTAGTTTTTGTGGATGAGATCTTGGTGCATTATTATACTCAAAGTGACTATGCCAAACATCTTGAGATCATATTGAGTACACTGAGAGAATATTAATTATGTGCAATGTTCACTAATTTCCACTTCTAGATCAACAAGGTTCACTTCTTAGGTCATATTATCTCAGAAACATAAGTATCAGTTGACCTATAGAATTTTAGTTCTATTTCTTCTTGGGATCATCCCAAGAATATGTTTGATATAAAGAGTTTCTTGGGGGTGTATGAATATTACAGGTGTTTTATATAGGAATTATCACACCTTGAAGAACCTCTTACTAGTATGATTAATAAAGGCCTGAAGTTATTGTGGTCTGAAGTGTGTGAGAAGTCCTTTTAGGAGATGAAAGGAAGGATTACTTTAGCTCAAATTCTAATTCTTCTAGAGCCTAGAAGGGGCTATATAGTGTTCTTTGATGCATCAAGAATTGGTATGGGTACATTTTTTATGTAGGAGTATCGATTCATTGCACACTGGTCTCACCAGTTGAGACCTCATGAGCGTAATTACCCGATGCACAACCTCGAGCGTGCAGCAGCCATTCATGCCTTACACTACTGGAGACATTATCTAATGGAAGAGTTATTTGGGTTGTATACATAACACAAGATCCTAAAATATATCTTTACTCAACATGAATTGAATCTCAGATAGTGAATATGGGTTGAATACCTTCAGTATTTTGTATTTGATATTGCCTATATACTAGGAAAGGGAAATGTGATAGTTGATGTGCTAAGCCAGAAAACTAAGGCACAATCCATTTAGGAAGCCAGTGATGAATGGAAGTTGATGGACCTATTTTTTAATATGCATATAGGTTTTCAAGAGATTCACAAGTGTACTTTTCTTATAGCCTTATAAGTTACTTATTAAATCATGTATTGGGTGAAGAGAATTAATTTCTCAAACCCGAAAATTTTTTTCCTACAAGAAATTATTTCATGTGAGGACCCACCTCCAAATTGTTCTGTTGGTGGAGACGAAATCCTATGTATACATGGGAGTCTCTAGGTTCTTATAGATATGTGAAAGGATATTATGTGAGAATCCCATGCTTCTCAGTGGGTAGTGAACCCAAGAATCTCCAATATGTATCATGATATGGGTCGTCGGTATTGGTTTCCTGGGATGAAACATCATATCGTGGGTTTTCTCACTAGGTGTTCCACCTTTCCGCAGGTGAAGGAGGATCGATAGTGGCCTTCTAGATTGTTACAGTATTTACCAGTCCCAAAATGGAAATGGTATGATGTCACAATGGATTTTTCAACTGGTTTACTAAGGTCACCTCAAGGTAGTGATGTGGTTTGGGTAGTTATCGATCGACTGATGAAGGTATCCCACTTACTTCTTATCCAGGAGACTTTCTCAGTTGATGATCTAAGAATACTGTATGTCCATGAGATTATATACCTATATAGGGTCCTTTATACTATTATTTAAAATAGGTATGTTCATTTCACATCAATATTCTAGAAAGGGTTAAAAAATCTTTACATACATCTGTGCTTCTAAGAACATCTTTTCAACCATAGATTAGTGGTCAGCTGGAATAGACTATATAGGTGTTGGAGGACATGATCTGAGCATGTATCCTTGATTTTGGAGATTCTTGGGAGAAGAATATCTATCTCATTGAGTTTTCCTATAATAATAGATTTCAAGAAACTATTTATATGTCTCTATATGAGGCCTTATATGGTAGGTTGTGTCGTTCACCCTTATGTTGGTTAGAGGAAGGAGAGGTAGTGCTACTAAGTCCTTATCTCTTTCAAGAGACTTCAGAGTAGGTGAATTTAATAATAAAGAGGATTTCTACTTCTCAGTCTAGACAAAAAGTGTATGTTGATCTTTTTGATGACCTCTATAGTTTGAGTTCGGGGATCGTTTTTTCTTATGGGTGTCACACGGACTTGGGAATAGGTGGATACAGAGGAAAGGGGAGCTATCACCTCTTTTTTTATTGAGATATTGGATGGAGTCAATATGGTATCTTGTCAGTTTTTATTACCTCAGAGGTACTATTCCATACACAATGTCTTCCATGTTTTATATCTTCATTGTTACTAGGCCAACCAGTCTCATACTTTTTATCATGATGATGTTGAATTGGATATCAATTCTTATTTTGAGGTTTATCCCATATACATCATTGATCGGAGCATAAAGGCTCTCTGAGGTCGTTTTGTTCCTTTAGTATGGGTGAAATGGTAGCATGGAAATGTATAGGATGAGACTTGGGAGAAGGAGATTGATGTATGTGCTCATTGTATAGGTTTTTTCTTAGATGAAGTTTCACTATCATTGGAAGGGAGACTTGGGGATGAGTTTCTTTAAGGGGGGAATGCTATAAGAACCCTAATTCTCTTTGAGTTATGGATCCTTTTTTTTTAATTACTTGGTTTTGAAAAATTGTGAATGCCTAGTAAGGATAAGGAGGAAAATAGGTTTTTGGGGGATTGTTCGGAATCGAGAGCCCCATATTTTGGAGAGAAAAACTAGGCCACATGGTTAGTAGAAACCATGAAGCCTAAGCTTCATGATTAGAGTAAACTGTTTAGGGTGTATTAGTACACATCATAGGGCCGCATGGTTTTCCCTAACTATACAACTCAGGAAGCACACCATTTCATGTGTTTCATAACTCTTAACAAAGGGTTTTTTCATGGCCTATGCACAGTTATTCAAACTGTGCATCCAACCCATGCAATGGTTCTCTTAAAGCAGTGCATGGAACATGGTTTGTCCAATTGTGTGACCAAACTATACACATCATTAAAGTTAGAAAAATTAATAAAATTACCTTAATTTCTGATAACCTAAACCCCCTCATCCTTTTTTATTTCCAGCATATAGGAGGTCCTCTTTTGCTTCTATTTGAGCTCTCTTCTAAGCTTCACCTAGGATTTTCGTTGGTTTCTTCATTTGAACTCAGAATCAAGATATATTCATTTCATTAGATTCCTACAAGTAATATATCTACTTATTAGGATCCTTTAGTCATTATTATTTCTATAGATTATGTTATTTTGGTGCGAGATCATATGCCATTTTTTCAGGGTGTTTTTCGGTTCTTCCATTTTCTTCTGATACAGGCCAAAATAAGGATCGATACTGAATGTGGAAACTACCATATGAATAAGGTAGGTGGTATATAACTCATCCCTTATAGTCTCATCATCTATAAATTGTCTCTGTTGTGCATACATCAGTTCCACCAGGTGTTTCCCTTTAAATTCATCTTCCTTAAATTTAATTGACTAAATTGTAAAATAAGGCTTTAAAACACATCTAGACATCACTAAAGGTTTATACCTCAATTTTAATCACCCCAAGTAGGGTGTGTTCCTTGTTATAACTTTAGCGACCCATGATGGGATCACTTGAGACATCGTTTGGGTGTTCTAGACTTGAACTTTGGTAAGGTAAGTGTTTCTTCATAATTAATAAATATTTAAAATCCTATTATAGTAAGTATATATTTATTGATATCACTTAGACTAGTTGAATTATTATAAATTGAATTTATATTGGTTGCATGTCCTTGATTCACCTTGTCTTGTTTAATGAAAGGTGATGGAATGAACCTATCAAATCATTAAATGAAATGATTATTTCATGGACCATGATTAAATATTTACATAAACGAAATGATTACAAGGTTCCTACTGCTTTTGGACCTTTTTATTCTTTATAGGAATGGATAGACTTGATCTAGCCTTGGATTCCCAAGGGAATTCCTTGATCAATTATAGGATGTTATTCCAATTCATTGAGCTGGTTATCATGGGAGATTCCCACCATGGAATCTATTATTTGTTTTATTACATGAAATCCTCAGCATTGTATTGATGATTTACCTAAATCTCTTCCGTATATAATAATTCCTTGGATACGCTCCTTGGATTCAGCTTGATTTCTTTGGAAACGCAACACCATGGATTCACCCCATTGGGCCCATTCATGCTTAGCTCAAGATTACTATGGATAAGCTTCATGGACTTGATTAGACTATTTTATAATGTAATATCTTGGGAGTTCCCCTTAGTTTACACTCATACCCCTTTTAGCTAGAATATATGTGATGCTATTATGAGTTGGGTCGACCCTTGAGGTCAAGGATTCCTTGGTTACACCTTGGATCCTCTGTTATTATTATTTACTTTTATTTTACTACTCACACATTTACATATGATCTCCTTATTAGAAAATAAATATTAAATTAATTAATTAAATGGTTACATGTTCAGACACCAGTTGAGGTTGAAGTAGGTATGGGATGTTTATTTTTTACTATCTTACTTTATATACCTGCACACTATTATAGTTTATATTCACATAATCAAATGTATATATGCCATTGGTGGTGGCCTACTGAGATTTATCTCACACAATATCTAGGATTCCATTGGTACTTGGGTAGATTATGTGATCTCTAGTGTGTACAAGGGTAAGTCTCCTGCTTTGGACACCTAACTTTATTGCTTTAGGATGGGAGTTGGGTAGAAGATGACTGATCTAGAGATTGGGATTCTTGGATAATTTTTCCCCATTTTTAATCTTTTGTATATCATGTACTTTATTTTATACCTGATTCCATGTATGCCTTCTTTTATTTTGTAGAGACATGACATTATCATTTTTTATATGATACAGTTTATACCTTTTGATGATTATCACTATTTGTACGCTTATGATTATTTATGTTGCCTTATTTTTTTATTATTATATAGATCACACTTACTTTTTCATATTATAACTCTATTGTGATTCACTCTAACATGAGGTAATATTATCCTTACAGACACACCCTAGGCCCTCGCTGCTAATTTGAAACCTCTAGCATACTGGGAGGCGTGATTGAGGCCATGTGGATGACTTGGTTCAGTTACTCAAGAGTGAACTGGGTATGGGACGTCACAGAGGAGTAAATCACCTCTAAAATGTGGATATGGAAGCTTAGAAGATGAATGGGTAGATCTTGGTGAATATAGGTTTCCCAAAGTGGTGTAAAGAATTTAAGGAAGAGGTTCTCTTTTATAATTAAGGTGAGGGGCACTTTGGAAATATCTTAAAAAATTAAAATATAATAATATTATTCTATATCTAAATGCTTCAAAATGGTTATGAATTCAAATAAAAAGTTTCTAGGGTTTAAATAACATTATCCAATGAAATTTAGACAAGTTTTATATTATTTTAATCTATATCTTTTTTATTAACCCCTTGGTTAATTATTTTTGACCTTAACCGTGGTAACCACTATTTTAATATCAAAGGGTTAATAATGTTTATATAAATGAAAAAGTGAATAATAAATGGACCATAGATGATGTGTTCAACCAAGTTCAATTCAAATGTCTGAATATAATATTTTTATGAATATTAAATAATTTAATAAAATATTATTTCAATAAAATATCATAAATGTCAATTTTGACATTATTTATTTAATTTGACTTTAAATAGATCAATAAAAAAGGTTAATTAGAATATAATACTTTAAAAATACCCTAAAATGTCATATATATCAATAAAATTCATGGTACAAATTATATAATTTAAATTATATAACTTTTAATATTTTTAAGATCATTTATTTTATTTTATTGTTAATTAATTAAATATTATATTAGTGTTTCACAAGCATTTAAGGTGATTATATAATTTATAAAAATTATAAATAAATTCATATCATGAAAATAATTTTATTAATCTCAAAATAGAAATTTATTTTCTAACATATCTTTCTTTTTTCCCTGTTTGGATAGATAAAAGATTTTAAACACAAAGAGAGTGACATTTTGTAACTTCCATTGATTTAAATAATTTATAAGTCATTTTCATAGAAAAGTTTCCATAAAACAAATAAATTTATAAAAAAAATTATTGAGGATACAATTATATTTATACAATAAAAAATTGGATGAAAAATTATAAGCTTATCATTTATTTTTAACCTAGATTTATAAGATTTACCCTTTATTGAGAGGATAAATATTACCAGATTTACTAATCATATTGATCAAAAATAAAGGGGATAAATTTTCCAAATTTTAAAATCATGATTAAAATTATGGAATTAATTTTATCAAATTAAATCTCTATAAGTTGAAGAAATTGATTTTAAAATAATTGTTCAAAATGAAACAAAAATCGCTTTTAGAAAAATATAGTTTTTAAGCATAAAACTGGATTTTATTCTTATATCATTCCTAGAAATTATTAGATGAATATTACAACATATTATTAAATATATAATAAATAAATTTCAATAAAATCATTCACCAATAGTTATAAATTTAATTTATTAGGATAAAAAATTCATTGTGTTCAATGAAATAGTTTTTTAGAAAAAATGCATTTTAAAGTATAAAAATGTTTTTATTAAAAATTCAATCATAAAATTGATTAAAATTAACTTAATTAGATTATTAATAATATAATATAACTAATTTTACTTTTAAATTATTTTAAAATAAAATGGAACTTTTAAATTCTTTAAACAAAAATGAAGTTTTCAATAAGAATTGGTATTTTCCACAATTCACTGGAAAATTAATATTTTCAAAAAAATAGAAAAATTCCATCCTAAGATAATTTTTATATACTTATAAAACTTCAATTATTTTTATAAAATAAAATTTATATAAATTTCATAAATTTATTATAATATTTACTCAAAAAAAGAAATAAATATCATTTTTTTAAGAAAACGTGGTTCTAAAGCATAAAATAACTGTACTGAAAATTGAGTACTTATTTACTAATAATTAATCAATTATTTATCATGAATTATGTCCTTTATATATATTTAATAATTTAGTTAATATTAGTCCTTATTTCTAATTTAGAGGTTAGGTTATAACATCTATGTTTAAATAATAATATTTTGGGGTTCGTTGAGGCTCGGTATTGCGTGTTATATACACTATAGAACATAGTGTTCTATTAAAATCTAAGTGTGTTAAATTATTCCCACCCCCTACCACACTAAATAAAATTTTCCCTTTCAATTTGAACTTTTTTTAGTAATTAAGGTTTTAATATTTAAAAATTCCTTTATGGAGAACCCACATCATAAAAGGCTTAATAAAACTTCCTCTTAAAAAGAGGGAAAGGAAAATATAAAGGTCACCACAAAAATATATTTACAAATCATAAAACATCATTGTGAAGTGAAAATATGTATATAGAATATAACATTAACACCAAAGGATTAATATAGAATGATATAGAGCATGGCCATGATAAATCTAAGAATCACAAAAATGTAAATCTATAATGAGTTTTAAGACCATTTATTTCTCAGTAAGAAAAGTAAACAGATAACATTTTTAGTTCATGGTCCATTTACTAAAGTTAAGTACTATTTTACTATCCATATAAGGATCTCAAGTAAATAAACATACTTGATTTCTTTCCATGTGATAATCATAATCTCATCTATTGGTTATATTTTTATCTGTTTTCACTTCATATATTATGCCAGGAGATAGATATTTGAGATGAATTGTTTTTTATTATTTCAGAACTTTTGATGAATTATAAGATCCATAAGTCACCCCTTCATCCTCTAAATATTTACCAAAACCAAAATGTTTTTCACAAGTTATCAAATACTATAGATCATACTTTGACCTCAAGCAATAATATTCGATCTTCAACTAAATTAATTCCATAAGTAGTTAACCTTAAGACTCCTCCAAAATATTTATGACCATATTCAAAACCCAAAAATTTAATCAAACATGTATCCCTAGAAAACATAAAGCATCTCATAATGTAACTTTCCAAACATGTGAATACCTAGATCATGTATACTAATAATTTTAATCACCATTAATTTTATCTTTATTCAATATATTCCATATAACACCAATAACCTAAATATTAAAGAATTTTTTTTGAACTCAGAGATTATCTCATTTCCTTCAATATGAACTTCCAAAAAACATATTTCATTCTTCCCAAATAATACTTTATATAAAACCTAAATGATATATATACTTAAACCCAATGAAGTGTCTCCCATAATGTCATTAATCACATAAAAATCAAAAAAAAATAAAAAATATGTGATCCTATAATATGCTTCCCAAAATTAACTTATTATTTATCCCTCAAATAATTTAAGTAAATAAAATTTCATACTAATCAGGACATCACGTAGTTTAGTGGTAGGAGACGCACCCTTATTTCCCTTCAGTTTTGGGTTCAATCCCCATGGCCTTATCGGATGCGACGGTTGTCACCTATCATATGGGTTGTACTCTTTATGAAACTATAAAATTCCCAATAAAATGATGAATATCCTTAAAAAATAACATTACTCATAAAATCACTTTTTTAACCACTAAGGTTTTCTATATGATATATTCCCAAAATGTACTATTCGTTTTATCCTAATAATCCATAGAAACCCAGCCTCAAAATCATATTAACCATAAAGGGTATCAATAAATTTAAACTTATTTCCACAAAATAAAAAAGAATTATTCCCTAAATAAAGTTTTCAGTAAAACATATACAAAAACAAAGGTTTTTATTCCCATAAATGTCTCCAAAAATATCATGTTAAACTCTCATCACATAAAACTTCAAAAGGAGTATATATGCCTTTAAAATTATTATCATCCATAGACTTATAATCCCAAGACACTTTAGGTTTATCTCAATAGAAAACAGATATTAAGGGTTATCGGTCCCTCAATCATGTGCTTCAATAAAATATTACCTTATAACTAAATTTCTTTTCTTGTTTATTGGTTCTATTCAATATATATATTAAAATACACAAATAAAAACTACTATGTTTCAAGCCCGCGGGGACTGGGTGAGTTGGTTCAAGACGGTGGCGACCCGTCGCTGAGGTTCCAGGTTCGAGTCCTCACAAAGGCAATGCACACCATTTGTCAGCGAACCTCTCGTCCCCTCGACTCCATGGGAACTGGCCCAAGCCCAAGGGTTGGCCACCTTGGGCCTAGCTGGGGGCGTGCGGCGCGCAGGTGGGCAGGCCATCCCTATACCTCGTTACCCATACAACACGTTGTAGTTGAGGTTTGGCTTAGTGGTAAGCACTCCGTAATACTACATGGAAAATGGGGGTTCAAAACCCATGGGGCGAAGGTACTGTAGTAGTATTGTAGCGGTACTGTAGCAGCGGTGGCACTGTTCATCAGCGGGTACTGTAGCGGCAGCAGGGCACTGTAGCGGCGGCGATACTGTGCGGTACTGTAGCAGTAGGTTACTATTCACAGAATGTGAATTAGCCTTAGAATTTGGGCCTATGGTCTATATAATGGGCTACAAGCCCACTGGGCCTTCGTGCTATGTAATGGGTTTCCCTCTACCCAGTTAAAAAGAGGACTTTACTTTGATTTAATAATAAAAATGAGGCTTTGGCCCCAACCTTTAAAAAAACTACTATGTTTCATGATTATTTTAACAAGAATACCATCAATAAAAATAATTATATAATAAAAACACTTCAATCCTTTCACTTCAAAAATTGGTATAGAATAGGTCTTTCTTTGATCTAGGGAGTAACTGTTAGTTTAGGGATTTTACATAGATAATTCTCAAGTTCCCCACATATAATATATTGTATTCCTTGGAAAATTATTATTTTATGGCCTTTATATCAACATAGAAAACATATTTACCTCTATTTGAGGCATTATTATAGGTTCTTCTTCCTATATTCTTGATAAAAATGAAATTGATCATTCTTACCACCATGATAATTTCCACATGAACTTCTATAAAATTAAATTTTCCTCTTATTTTATGAGTTAGGAATATCACTGAATTTTACATTGTTAATCATATATCTCAATATCTAATTAGGAATTATCACAATATCTTTCTCTCTAGTCATCATCCAATTTGGTTGCTCATAATCCCCAAATTTTCCATTATGTTCAATGTTAACATTATTTCTCCTGGATCTAACCATGGACTAAAACCAAAAAGAAACATGTAAGCATCAAACTATAATAATTAGAGTAATTTATCATATAATCATGAAATATTATTCAAATGATGTCTAAATCATGACCCCTTCTTCTCAATATATTAATATTTAGGTCTAACCTAGGTTTTCTACGGTCATTACCAAATCTATAGGATGTTATCCTATACTTAGGATTATTCTCAATGTCATTCATAGGGTTATATTATGTAATATATGTTTTATTAAATCTAGTTTTTAAGTATTTTACTAAAATTCATCTGATAAAAACTATAAAGCCCCTAACCCTAGTAGCCTAGATTTAGTGGTAACTTTATTACATTGGAACTAAATATAAAAAATTACATCTTAAAGGACTGAATAGTTTATTAGTCTTATAAAACCAAATACATACTTGAATTTAAAATTAAATTTGAAAATATGAAATACAACATTGTGTTTTCTTTGAGGACATGATTATTTCTTCTATTGTAAACTGATATATCAATAATAATATATTTCTTGGAATCTTGGGGAAAATAAATATAAGAAAGGGGTGATACCAGATGCTCAGTATGGGTATTCATATAGTGAAATCTAAATAAAACATGAATAATATGGAAAGAATAAATTATGATCAAATAATTTCATATAAGTAATAACATGAGATATAAAAGTATCCATTGATATCAAAACTAATCAAATAATCACATGGAAATAAATAAATTATTTGATAATGGTGGAACTCATAATTTTGATAACTAAAAAATACCATCAAGGACATGTCTAATACATCTAAAAATATCATCAAGACCTTTTTTATGACATCTAAATAAATGGGCAAGGCTTTAGACAAAACCCAACCTAGGTTGTCTCATGAGACCTACCAATGCATCAAGGGTCTATAGCGGGCCCTTCCAGTCACTTACTAAGTCTAATTAATTCCTCATATTAAAGGATTGAAACATAATCAACATAAACCTACATATTTAAGCTATCATAAAAATGTTAATAATTTCCCAAATCAATAAACATAATTGTAAACCATCTATAGTAATGTGGAGAATGAAATCAAAATAGTACATCCCTAGTCAAATTGATCATAAACCATCCTAATAAATAATAAGGAATATATAATTACAACATATTATCATATTAATATAAGTAAAATAGGGTTTTTTTAATTTTATGAATATAATTTCTATAAGGAGATCATTAAAAACATTCTTGAGGAAAATAATCTTCTCACTTTAAAAATAAATATTTAAAATATAAAAATTGTGCACATAATAAAAAAATCATTTTACTTGAAAATAACCTTCTAAATTTTAAATTAATATTAAAATAATTTATTCTTAATGATTATGGAAAATTCCATTCATTCCATATAAGTTATAAAAACATTCCTTTCACACTATTGTAAAAAATGGTTAAAAAGTAACTCATTCCAAAAACGATAGGAAGATTACTTTTAAACCAATTTGTAACAGTAAAACATGATAGAAAATGAATTTTAACAATATTTGGTGAATGTAAAAAAAATTGATATATTTTTTATAAAACATGTATTTTTAAGATAAATATTCCCTATAGGATACTTAAATATAAACAATCTCGATTATTGATGAGATTGTGAAATAAACTCTTACCACTTGGGTATATTTTGAATCGTAAGCCCCATGAAAGAAATAAATTCAAATGAAACTTTAAATATCATGAATAAAAATATATTCATGATATAATATATAAAAGTTTTATTATTTAAACCATATAAAATAAATAATTGGTGAATATGGAATATTTCTTACAGAATGAAAAGTGATACGAGAAACCATTACCTTAGCTCAAGTTTCCTTTTTATGTGTAATAAACTCTTTTATAATAGATATTTGTTTATTATAAATATATTATATAACCATAATCATATATAAACTACCATATATGATTTACCTATAATATTTTATCACCCATTTTTTAACAATTATTTGTTAAAATCACTGTTTTTGGTAATAACTGCTTCATTTTTCTTGTATGTTTTGGTTCATTAGTTTTATTTTTTATACTTTGATCAAGGTTAAATCATATGAAAAATTTTAATAATGATATAAATATAATATATATTAATTATATATTTGGACGGTCATTTCACTTAAGGTATGTTTTCAGTGTCCCAAATTATATTTACCCTAACAAGTATAGCACCAGTAAGGAGTCGATCCACAGGGAACTATGAGATTATTTTATCTTGCTTAATTTAGTTTTTATTTTCTTTTTTAGTGAAGTTTTCTGAATTTCGAGTCAATTTTGGTTGGTTGTTTTCATAAAAAAAGAACAATTGGTTTTTAAGCTTCTTTTAACAAATTAATTACTAAAATGAAGGTAAAGACGGGAAAATTGGTTTTGATGCAAATAAAGAGAGAAATGTGTTGGGTTATGGATTTGTGATAAGTTGATTATTAAATAAAGTTTCTTATGAGGTTGTGTTGTTCATGATAACCCAACTCCCTAGGTTTAATTTGTAATAAAGTTTCCTTGGTCCGGTACACTTTATATTTAGAGATGAAGAAACTAACTCCTTGGTCTGGTAGTTAGTGTTTGACATATCTTTATTTGGCTTAGTCCATTTTGAGCCGACGGATACTTCCAATGGTCATGGAGTTATTTTTCCTTATTCTTCTTTTGAATCCCTGAAAAAAGTTTCCTTCGCCTGGTACAGAATTTCCAGTAATAATATGAAGTGATTTAAGACAAATAAGAAAATATTATTAAAACACACACATTCAGAGCAACTTAATTCAAATTACAAATCAGCAGCTTCCACAACCCCAACACACTGGGTGTTTAGTTACACATATTTAAAATGATAAACACAAAATTATTGATACCGGATGAAATCATTCTTGGAACTTTGAAAAAGGAATGATTCTTCAGTAGACGGAATGACGGTAGTACGGCGGCAGAGCGTCTTTCCTTTGGGGATTCAACACTTTCTCCACAAAATACTGCACACAAACCACACCCTTGGTCCGGAGGCCAAGGCCTCTTTTTATAGAAAAAATAATTACACAGCGTGTATCAAAATTACACACCATGTACTTTCATCAACGCATTTTTGTCTTTGTTTTCTACGCTGGTAGGCGGCCTAACATGCCGTATTTGACTTGGAACATGGAGCCTCCTAGTATGTGAATATACACGGCATGTAGCGCCACTATACATGGAGTTTAGTCTCAAAATTAGACCACCAACCGCTTCTAGAATGTCTTACATGGCATGTAGATATGTGAACACAGCGTGTACCACCTTCTGGTTACTTGGGCATGTATTTGTCCTGGTCAACCCGTGTCTGAACTGGAATGTACACGGCATGTATATAAGTACACGCCGTGTAGTTGTAAATTTTTGCTCTATTCTTCTCTGTTTTGTGTATTTGGCCATAAACCTCCTGGAAATGAACAAGATCACCAAAATAAAAGTATTTGTTCTCTAATAAGTAAGTAATTGCTGAAAACTTGTTCTTATTTTTCAATAGAGTATATGAAAATGTATACACAAATTGGGTGTATCAAACTTCCACATACTTAGTCATTTCCTTGCCCTCAAGAAAATATCAACATCTAATTAATATAATCTATATTGTAAAAGGAATAACTTAAGTTAATCATAAATGTAAATAATAAGTGACAGGAGATATTTTCACAAAGAATAACAAACAGTTTCAATTCAAGAGATACTCTAATTATGCCTCATATATAATTCAATTAAATACTTTAATCCTCTTTTAACACATGTTTCAACCTTTCAAATATAATCAAGCCACTTGATGATTTACCTCACCAAAAATATGCTCAACACTCAAGATGTTTTTAAACAAAGTTATTCTCAATCATAGATATATACACTCTATCCATAGGTTTACAAGAAATATAGTTCTCCAGTTTAGAAAATTTGACTTAAAAAATCATGAGGACTTTTCAAATAGGATTAGAAGTTTTTGTGGCTAAAGGGTGGTAGGTAAATATGTGAAAAATAACTCTGATGGTTGAAAAATAAGGCTAAATTATTAAATAACAATGCATGATATTCAAAGTTAAACTCAATGTAAACATGTCCTCAACAAGCTTTATCAAATGATCTCATCACCACCATCTCCTTTAGTTGAGTAGGAGTCACAAACCAACAAGTGTGTATAAGTCCCCTTTATTTGTACCATTTTTTTTAAACAAAGGGAACCTTTCTGAATTTCCAAAATAGAGGTTTGAAACTCTGTTCTCCTCAAATGATCAAGAGGTTCTCCCCATACTTAATTTCTTAACAATTCACAAATTTATACAATGTGTTTCCAATCCCTTCTTTTGAGATCAAATAAATAATCATGAAAAATCATAAAATAATAAGGTTAGGAAGGGAAATAGGCTTGTAATATGGCTTCCTATAAAGGCTATTCATGGTCTCTAGGGGATTCACGAAGATAATATTTAGGGTAGGCTCGAGATAAAGGGGTTAAAACAATCTTATGCCTCAATCATTTTAATGTAATTCAAAAATTCCTCATGTTTTGAAAAGAAAACTTGCAAATTCTGGTAGTTATGTATATTCTAAGAATCTCTCAAGAAAAAGGGTATTAGAAAGAATATGACAACTGGGTTTAGAATACCTCTCAGGAGTGGGAAAAATAAATAAAGAGACAATCAGGTCATGACTTGAAAAATAATTTATTAGTCTAATCGATGTAATTATCCAAGGATTACAAGTTGTAATTTAAATTATATCAGCAATCATTTTAAAATACCTAATAATCAAAATAAACATGTAACTTTAAAATTTTCCACTTTCAACTTTATTATTTTAAAAATATGGTTAACCAAAATGTCTTCACATTTTAAAATATATTTTCTAATAATGATGTCTCCTAGAATCTGAAAAGGGAAAAGACTAAATAGGTCGGGAGACACCCCCCCCCCCCATACTTAATATTGCACGTGGTCCACCAAGTTCCCAAAAAGAAGAACAATGGAATTTGGGGACACAATAGTGGACCAGACCGAGGGGAAGTAAGGAAAGAAGTAAATTAAGAAAGAAAAGTAAACAATGGAAAAAAGAATACTCCCCTCGTATCTAGGCATAGGAAAATGGTATGTGATAGAAATGTGCAGCCCAAAACGTGCCAGAGTACCTGTAAGAGGGGAAGAAAGAGGATGTTGAAAGCATGCATAACAAACACAGGCACAAGATATCACAAAAATATATATACAATGAAAATAATGTGTCCCAAAACCAGTCAAGGGGTCACCTTAGAAGAGGAATCATCCAGTACAGAACCAGCTGGTAGAGATGGCTCAGGATGCATGGAAGCTGGAGGCTCGAACTCTGAATCTAGAAGGGAAGACAAAGAAGTATAAGTCGTGGGTTCTGGACTTGGAATATGAGGATCTACAGCACTCCCTAGACTGGAAAAAGTGGTGGTGGCATCAGGAGTAGCAATTGGTCCCATAGTAGAGAGTAGAACAGAATCTGTGGACAGTGTAGTATGAGGCGGTGGAGTAGCAGCAGAAGGGCCTGGAGCAGAGGCAGAGGCAATTGGATGAGGTAATGGAATACCCAAATGATGAAAAATAAGCCCCAACAACTACTCCATGCGATCCTGGCGGCTGTTGATATGAACTAAGCGTTGCTCCAGCATATCGAGGCGGAGGGAAAGGGCGAGATCGACTGAGGGTGCGGGGGTAGGCAGGGCTGGTGGTGGTATAGAAGAAGGAATGCTAGAAGAAGTGGGGTTAGTAGGAAGGGGGTGGGGTGGGGAAACTAGAGGGGGTGGAGAAGGAGGGTCAGGTGCATCAGTTGGAGCAGGAGGGTCAGAAGGTGGGTGGGGCGAGCCTAGGCAAGGATGTAGGCACACACTGCTTCTGGACCAATCCCATGCGAATCAGCATGAGATATTCCATATGATAGGTATAAGCTAACATGTCATGGGGTAAATAAGGCTCAAAAACCCCAAGGTTGTGGGAGAGGCGAGTGGCATAAAACCTACCGTTCAGGTTGCCCTGATGGCCAGTAAACATAGCATGGAAATATGAGGCGGCTAGGTAAGGGAGGTCTAGGTAGTCCTACCAGATGACACAGGTAAGGAGATCCATGTCACGACCAGTCACAACCCCCATATCCTCATGGCGGGGGAAAAGAATGGCGCTAAAGCACCGGTGGGTAAAACGGAGGATGGGGTTAGTGATAAGGGTGCTCTTCTACGAGGTAGGGACGTAGAGGTGGTCAGGCCCAACAATCTCCCTCCACATGGAAATAATCTCAGAGTACTCAGGCCTGGTCAAGGTAGAAACATGGGGTGGGGTGATGGGATGGGGGTAGAAACTGTACCCTCAGCCGAACTCAGTCATGGTGAGGGAAAAACGTTGGCCGCCTAACCAGAACTGAACCACAGGCACCGCATCACTATGTGTCTTCCAGTACTCAACTTCATCAAACTCAAACGAGGCCGCAAAATCCAAAAATAAATTGCAGAAAAAAGGAGTGTTGACCTGGAAAATAGAAAGTAGGGGGTGTTTCCAAGGAGATCCTCTAACTCTCCCCAGATGCCTAGCTACTGAGGAATGGTTTTGTCGAGGAAGCGGCCGCTCAATGGAATCGGACGGTGAGAAAAGCGTTAAACCCTTTCATGTGCTAGATCGGTGACCAGGAACACCATACAGGGATAGGGAACACCTACAGGTCCCAACCCAGGTGGAGGTACAGCAGCAAGAGCTGGCTCTGGGGGTGGATCTGCTGAAGTAGATGGAGGCCCGCTGGATGGGGCGATCGATGTGGGGCCATCAGCTACTGGAGAGGGATCAGGAAGTGCAGCAGCCAATGGAGAAGTATCGATGGTTCTCGGAGGCTCTAGATGGGGTGGTGAAGGATCGGATGTGCTAGGACCTGCCTCCACTGAGTTAGTGGGTGGTGGAATGATGGCCAACAGAGGGAACTCATAGATAGGAGCATTTGGTTCTGGCTGCATTAGAGGCCGAAGTCGAATCCACCGATAAATGGGTATCTCGCCCTCAGTGGTGGAGGCCGGCTGCTTCCCCCGGGAAGGATTTTGATCTTCCATAACCTGAAAAAGAAAGAAAAACCAAACAAAAATAAAAAGAAAATAAAATAAAACAAAGAAAATGTGAGAAAACTAAAAAATAAAAGTACACGGCGTGTACATCCAGAGTACACAGTGTGTAGTGAAACTTGTATAGCATCCCGTGTTCTCTAGATAAACACGCCGAGGGAGAAGAAGATAGACCATGTAAAAGAACATGGAATGTACCGAACATACACATCGTTCTCATAAAAAGTGGACATGGTTGTGTATCAAAAACGATACGGCCATGATTTTAACAGTTCTAAGAATAAAGGACATGTCGTGTATGAGATAGACATGGCGTGTTCTTTACTTGAGGAACATGGCTGTGTGGGAGCTAGACACAGGTTTGTCCGAAAGAAATAGGCTACATGTCATGTACTAAACACACACGTCGTGTATAGGAACATGGGGTGAGAGACCATGTCAAGTTCTACACACGGAGGGGCCAAAAGAAATGACATACACAGCGTGTACCAAACACACACGCCATGTATGTAAAAATGGTGTGCGAGGCCGTTTGCAAAGGGTCCTCAGGCATGATGGGGAAAAGTACACGGTGTGTACCGAACATACACACTATTTATATTCAAATTGTGAAGAATTTTGTGTGTGACCGTGCACAAAAGTACACAGCGTGTGTTCTTCATTTCGTGGTCGTGTACCGCGGAAGCTAAACGGTCGGAAGATCCCAAAACACCCTAAATTCTTCTAAAAACTTGAAATATTGAGTGTAGAAGGGTGTACCTTGACCGAGGATCACAATGAAAGATAAATTAGAACCCAAAACAAACCAAATCGATGGATTTGAACAATGGGGGTTCGGGTGTCGTACGGGAGAAGAAAACGGGAAGAAGAAGGGCTCCGCGCAACACGACCTAAAGCTGGGTGGCCGCGGCTTATATAGCCAAGGTACACGGTGTGTACATCTAGACTACACGCTGTGTATCGTGATTTTTTTTAACTATTATATATATATATAATTATTATAGTAAACTATATAATAATTAATATTAATAATTAAAAAATAATAAAAATGGTTGTACATATATATATATATACAGAATTTAAAAATAAAACTATACATGTAATGTAGTGGGAAAGTACATGTTGTGTGTTTAAAAAATTTAAAAGGATAAGTACAACCTTTGGTCCATTTCTTGGGGCGAGGTTCGAACCGGTGATCGGCCGCTCCAAATGGAATCCCTCAACCACTAGAGCAAAGGTTGTACTGCTACCCATATTTATCATTTATATAAATTTAATATATATAGTCGACACACACCGGAAGAAATAAATGCATGTTGTGTAGTTTTTAATTATACAAGGGGATGAATCTGGGAGATTAGCCAAGTTCGAACACGGGTCTTTTGGATCCAGGGATGAGACTTTGCCAATCTGCCAACTTCATCCGCATGAATTGCTTTATATAGAAAAGTGTTTTTATATTTTAGTTTTAGAAATAAAATAGGGAACACACGATGTATATTGGAAGACACGCTATGTGGTTTTATTAAAAGGGTAAATGATGGAAATGGGGCGGTTGTCAGAATTCGAACCCGGGTCTTTTGGAAACCGGGTTTTGATCTTGGCCAACCGACCCATCCCCATCATGGGTTTTCTTATAAGCAAATATATATATGAAATTTACTACACACGCCGTGTAAGAAAATATAAAAAGGAGGAACCCCGTGCCGAAGTTAGGTCGAGAGGATTCGAACCGGGGACAGCTCAGATAAACTCCAGTGACCTTACCATCAACACTGACATCATCCCTGGTTATTTATTAGTTACTATATAGATTTATAATATCTAGATAAATGAAAAGGAAAAAGTACACACCATGTGTATAGGTGGTACACGGCGTGTATCCTTAGGGTTGCCTCCCAGGAAATTCCTTTGTTTTAGGTCGTTGGATCAGCCTACATACCATTGCTTACCTGATATTTATGGTGGAAAATGGTCCCAATAGTAGCTGCCCTGGCCTTCTAGGAATTGCATGTTCTCTGGCTCTTCTTCAACAGGAATGTCCAGAATGATAAATTTATTAGAAATAAAGGAACATACCAGATCATCCACTAAGAGATCGTCCACAGTAGTTATCGCAGAACAGTCCTCATGATCGAGCGATGATTCCTGCTTGATATCCTTGAGGACATTGTAGGAGACTTTCTCGTCTCCTACCCAGAAAATCATCTCCCCCTCGTGCACATCGATGAGTTCCTTCCCAATGGCTAGAAAAGGTCTTCCAAGTATAATAGGTGCCACATGGTTATCCCCCATGTCAAGGATGATGAAATAAACTGGAAGGATCAGCTGACCCACCTTGATAAGCACGTCCTCCAGTAGTCCCATCGGATGTTTGATGGATCGATCAACAAGTTGAAGGGCTACTCAGGTAGGCTTCAAATCATGGATCCCAAGATTCTTGAATAATCCAAGGGGCATGAGGTTCACGCTGGCCCCAAAGTCACAGAGATCCTTCCCAAACTCGCATGGTCCAATGGTACAGGGAATAGTGAAACTACCTGGATCTTGGAGTTTGGGAGGAATTGAGTGTTGGACAACTGCAGAACACTCCTTGGTTAGGGAAATGGTGCTTAGATCCTCCATATTTCTTCTATTGTATAGTATGTCCTTCATGAATTTGGCATAAGTAGGAATCTGCATCATTACCTCTGCAAATAGGATATTTATGTGCAGCCTCTTGAACACGTCCATGAATTTGACAAACTGGTGGTCTAGCTTTCTTTGTTTCAATCTCTCTAGGAAGGGTAAGGCAGGTACAAAATTTTTGAGAACCTCCTTCCCTTTATTCTTTTAAGCCTACTTCTATGGGCTTTCTGATGAGGAGGGTTCGGTATTGGTACCTTCTTCAAGGGGTGTGGATGCACCTGGCTATGCAGGTGGGTTCTGTTGGAGCTCTTTTCCACTCCGAAGTATGACAGCATAGGCTTCCTCTCTCAGGTTCTTCTCTGTATTTCCTGGTAAAGTACCAGGTTTCCTTCCTGAGATTTAGTTCTCCAACAGGCCAATTTGGTTCTCCAGGACTCAAATTGATGCTTCCTAATTTTGGAACATGGTCTTAGCAGTAGATATGAATTTGGTCATAAGATCCTCTAACCTTGAGGTGTTCTCCTACTGAGGAGGTTGTTGAGCTGGTGGAGGTGGTGGCTGTCGTGGCTGTTGTGACCGAGGGTTATGATACCCTTGCTGCTGATAATAACCATGTTGGGGTTGTTGCTGCTTCTGGTACTGGTTTAGATAGGGAGGCTGGTTGTAGTCAGGCAGTCGTTGGGGCGGTGGATTTTGTTGTTGTTGGCCCCAGCTTGTGTTTTGCTGGTCACGCCATGCCGGGTTCTGGTACTAATGGTACTGGTTGGGACCTCGGTTTTGTGCAACATAACTTACCTCACTTGTCAATGGGCCTCCATCAGAACTCAGGTATTCTCCCATTATGTAGTTATCACCACATTCACTGCATGTCAGATGGTTCGCCGCATGTACTTGGGACGTGCCCTTGAGATTGATCGCGTCGATCTTTTTGGACACAGCGTCCAACTGGGCAGCTATCATGGTAGTTGAATCAATGTTATGAATACCTATTTTATGTGTTCTCCATTCGGAGTGCCACTGGAAGCTATTGGCAGACATATATTCCAGTAGTTCGAATAGTTCTTTGGGGTAATTTCTCATTACCATACCTCCAGTAGCATCATCCACCACGGACTTGGTCTTAGTTTTCAACCCTCCATAGAAGGTTTGTAATTTCATCCAAAGTGGAAGTCTGTGGTGTGGGAACTTGCACAACATCTCCTTAAAGCGCTCCCAGGATTCATACAATGATTCGGCGTCATGCTACTAGAAATTGTGGATCTTGTTCTGTAGGGTCACCGTCTTTGAGGGTGGGAAGTATTTATATAGGAACGTCTGGGCTAGCTCCTCCTAGGTGAGGATAGATCATTGCGATAATCCTTTGATCCAATCTTTCACCTTGTCCCTTAGAGAGAAGGGGAAAAGGCAAAGACAGACGGCATCCATAGACACTATGTGGTAGTAGAATGTGTCACAGACCTCCAGAAAATTGGAGATATGGGAATTGGGATCCTCGCTGGGTAGGCCACCGAATTGAATGGTGTTCTAGATCAACTGCATGATATAAGTCTTGATCTCGAAGTTTTGGGCCTTCATTGGAGTTTGGACGATGCCCGTGTCAGCTCCTTGGATTGATGGAAGGTTGTACTCCATGAGAGTACGGCGTGGAGGTGGGTTCTGAGGAATGGGAACCGGCATGAATTGTTGGTCTTAATAAGTGTATAGTGGCCCATGACCTTGATTGAAATATGACATACGCTCTGGTTGGAATTTTTGGAGTTTTTGCAGATGGTATCTGGGAGTATGTGGAGCTTGCTGGTTCTGGTTGTCATCCGGACCTAACTGTTGTCCAACCCCTTGGACAACAGCTGGGTTTCCTTCCTCGTTTTGTGCCAGTGGAGTGGTTTGGTGGTGTTCGGCCATTAGTGCTCATTGGCACCTCAAAAACGTATGTTCGATCTTTGGGTCAGTTGGGAAAAACCCTGATGACTCAGTGCTCTTGGAATGTGTGAGGTGGCCGCTCATACACTTATGGACCTGCAAAAAACAAAACAAAACACCAAGCATAAATGCGAAAAAATGAAAATAAATAGAAATGAGAATAGAAAATAGATTTTTGTGAATTTATATTTTTATTTTCACTAAACTTTGATACAAATTTTAATTAAGACAGGTATAAAATTAACTCTAAGGTTCCCCATCAACGGTGCCAAAAATTTGGATGGTCATTTCACCGAAGGTATGTTTTCAGTGTCCCAAATTATATTTACTGTAACAACTCGGTTTTTGAACCTATAAGACTTTGCGTTTCTCTTGATGTTTTTCCAAGCAGGATGTTCAGACGGCGTGTGATTCTGAGCCTTGGTGTGGCCAGAATTAAAATTGGCGCGCGTTCACACTGGGCACGATAAATAAATAGATTAACTCCTGAATGGTAAATCAGACGAGAAAACCGAGAGCACCATTGAGTCCGAAACATTCCATTTACCCTAGGAGGGGTGTAACTTTTACGGGCGTGGCCCTTCTGCGAAAAACGCCACTAGGGGCGTTTTCGTAATTTAGCGGTCTCAGGCGTCGAATTTTATAACTTTTGAATGGAGGCTCAGATTAAAATTCGGATACCTTCATTTCACTCAGGGCATGGCGTTTACCCTAGGGGAGGCTTAACCTCGACCCCGCTGGGAGTTCGGGTACGGGCCTACTGGTGGATGTTTTTAAAAAATTAATTAAAATTAATTAATTTTTCTATTTAAACACAACCACCTCCAATGATTCCCCTCCCTTGTTCTTCTTTGGTGCAATTCCTCCCCTCTCCTTTACAACTTCGGCGACACACGGAAACTCCGGTGAGGCACGGAAACTCCGGCGGACCGTCGTTGAAGCGTCGGGCTACACCCATCAAGGTAGGCTCGTGCATTTAAATGTTAATCCCCGCAACCCCCCCCCCCCCCTTAAAATTCCATTTCTTGCGTTGTTTTGCTATAAAATTTTCGGTACAGAGACATTTTTTATTAGAGATAGATCTGAGCTTTCCAACGATCCTCTCAGATCAAAAATTCGGGTCTCAGGGCGTCCGGGCTGACCCCAGGAAGTTTCCCGGCTGTTTTGCCTTTTTCCGGCGGTTCCAGGGAGGTCCGGTGAGCTTCGGCGGCGGCGTAGCACGTTCCAGGCGGCGATGGCTTGGTTTCAGTGGCAGTGGTGGCTCTCCGAGACGGTGGAATGGCGGTGGATTCCCCAGCGGTAGCGGCTTCGCGTTGTGTGGCGGCGGCTTCAAGCGGCTCCAGGCGGCGGGAGGTCGACGACAAGGGAACCGAGGTCACAGCGCGTGACCCCGAGCTGGGACCGAGACCCGCCTTTGGTGGTTCTCCGTGGAAGACTGCGACCGGACTCATGGTCGGTCGGCGCTGCGTGGACCTGGGCCACGTGGCTAAGCTGCGGGCCGGCTCTATGAGCCGAACCGGCCAGCGCGGGACGGCCCAGACCGGCCGGACCCGGCCGGTCCCGCCCAAGGGGGGTTCGCCCCCCCCCCCCCCCCCTCCAACTTCAGACACCCGTAATTTACGCTAAGCATGTCCGTTTTGAGCGTCGTCTATGGAAGTGTAATCCTCGACTTGATACGAAGGTTTTGAGATGGTTTTGGGGATTTTTAATTCCTGGGAAGGGAGCTCGGTGGCGCGATACACTCGTTAAGTACTACGCTGGAATTATTATTTTGGATGGAACGAACACATCTGATGTCCGTTTTGAGCGTCGTCAGTGGCATTGAGACCATGGAATTGAGACGGATATTTCCAGAATGGTTTTGGGCGTTGAAGTAAAAGTTGATAAGTGGGCCCTACAGGCCGTCTTTTGAGTGGCGTGCAGCATTTTTGCGCCTTTTTCGCCAGATGTCTGTTTGAGAAGTTTGAGTAGTCGTTTCCGTGTGTTTTTCTGAGAGTATCACGATGTAATAGTTCTCCTGATGAATATCGGAGTCAGGGTGCGGGCCCCACATGGGCTGGATACGATGAATAGTACCATATTCACCGGTTGTCCGTTTCGGGTGAGTTAGTAGTCTATCTCACCTGTTTTCCCTGAGGACTGCACTGGTGTAATCCGTTTAAGCATGTGGGGCCTCATTTGAGATCATGTTAAATGTGGAAACATGGGAGGGTGTTGGAAGGAGATCCCTTTTTGACGCACTTTGAACCAATGCACGGTGGCGTTTTTAGTGACACCTGGTGATGTCAGTAGCGGGGCAGAGCTATCGGGCCGATTCTGGATCTACCCTCTAGCAGGGTTGGGCAGTGGGTCAAGCGATGACTCTTGAAGGTCTACCCTCCAGCAGGGCTGGGAAGTGGGTCACTCGTCGTCTTGTTCCGGGTCTACCCTCTAGTAGGGCTGGGCAGTGGGTCACCCGAAAACTCTTGAGGGTCTACCCTCCAATAAAGTTGGGCAGTGGGTCACTCGTCGTCTTGTTCTAGGTCTACCCTCCAGCAGGGCTGGGTAGTGGGTCGCCTAATGATGTATTAGGTTCTACCCTCCAGCAGGGCTGGGAAGTGGGTCACTCGATATCTTATTATGATTTACCCTCTAGCAGGGCTGGGCAGTGGGTCACCCATTGGAATATTAGACTCAGCCCTTCTTATGAGGCTAGTCGGTGACTTTTCACCACGACTACCGGAGCGGGGCCGTTGTTGTACAGATCAGTGGTGTGATAGTTTTAACGTTACCTAAGGACCCACAAGGAAGGGGGGAACTTTCCCCACTAAGATGCGTCCTTGAGACGCGACCTAAAACCGTACAGGTGAGTCAGTGCCGCCCAAAGAGGATAGTATCGAAGTGTGGTTATTGAGCCCCTTGACTTGGGATTCCTAGGTGGACAAGACGAGATGCTGGGTTGTGCAGATGTTTTTACTCGGAACTGATGGCGACTAATCCTGGGCTGAGCTTGGAGATTTAGATCCCCTTACACACTCGTTTGGGTTTCGTGTTGAGCATATATTTATATAACTGCACCCTACTTTCATTCTAACTCCTTGGGGTATGTGCTTACTTGTTTCTGTAGGGTTGAGCTGCAGTCTCTTTACTAAACTCTTTCACTGTCCTTGTTTAGTCTACTGCTCACCTCTTTAGTGCCTCCTTCGTTGCTCCCTTAAGATTTCGGTGCATCCTACTGAGTATATTTATACTCACCCCTGCTTGGGATTTTCCCAAACCCGGTGTGCCCTTGCAGACGACGGACAGGTCGATCGTGACTACGGAGGAGCGTAGAGGTCACAGCGGTTGGAGCATCGTACCGCGGTTGTACTAGAGTTTTCAGGTGGGAGTTTATCCAGTTGTTTATTTTGTTTACCTGTTGCCAGGTTGTGGAACCTTTGTGGTTGGGCGTGTGTTTTTTCCTTTTTACTTTTCCAGTTTACTTGTCAGTAATTCCAGCACTTTACTTACTCTTTTTAGTGGTTGATGCATGACTGTGGTTGGGATATAGTTGTCTATCTTTTGGTTTTCCTTTTTACTTTGTACTACTGCATCGAGTGGGTTGTGTGTGCATGTGTATAGGTACTTAGGCGAAGGCCTCCCCGAGATTTTTATGACTTCGGTGTTGGTCGCCAGCCTCTAGCCTATGGAGGCGGGCTTGAGGTAGTTGTGACTAAGGACCAGTACGGCCGGGTCATGACAAAGTGGTATCAGAAGTGGTTCGTTCCTTGGGACGTTGTTCGGGCGTCCCTAAAAAGGAATTGGTTAGGATTTAGGGAAATGATGTCGACGTGTCTCGAGAATGGCTCTCAGGCCAGGGAGTCTAGTAATGGTATGGACGGCCGGCGTATCCATTCACCAGGACCCTGATAACCTTCTTGTCGACTCGGCATACTGATGCACTTGTTGCAGGGAATTTTGAAACATGCATTCTGTAGGATTGAGTCTGTGACTATCTTTGTTTGAGTTAACTCCCCTTTGTTATTACTGTTATATGTCTATATATATATATATATATATATATATATGTATGTATGTATATTCTCATCTGATTGTGGTATCCCTTGATAATTTTCAGGATGCCTCCACGACAGCAGCCAGCCAAGTTACCCTCTCCAACTCGTGATGACGACCTGGCGAGCAACAAGGTGTCAGTTCAGAGACCCTCACATGATCCCCTTCCGCCCAGTGCTTCAGCAGTATCCCCTTCACCTGAGGAGCGGCAGTTATTACCGGCATCTCAAGTCGAGGTTGCGCGCAAATTGAGAACGCTATGAGAATTCCAGCGTCAGAGGCCGCCAAGGTTCTGCAGGGACCCGGATCCCCAGGTGGTGGAGGACTGGCTTCAGTCAGTGGAACGGCTCTTCAGGCTGGTACAGACCCCAGAAGACTAGATGGTGGACCTAGCTGCTATTATTTTCCTCGGGACAGCCAGGCGGTGGTGGGATCTGGTGACGCAGACCCATGACGAGTCATCCCTCACATGGGATGGCTTCCAGCAGCTTTTTCAGGAGGAGTACTCCCCCTCATGTTTATGCTCCGTTCGGATCTAGGAGCTTCTGGAGCTAAAGAAGGGAGGGATGTTCATGTCCCAATAATCAGACCAGTTCACTGATCTTACCCACTACTCACAGGATATGATCCGCGACAGCTACTTCCGGGCGCAGAAGTTCGAGCAGGGTCTTCACAGGGAGATCCGTGATAGCGTGGTACCCTTGTGAATCCCCACTTACACCAGGGTGCTGGATTGGGTTCTTGTGACCGAGAGATTCCTGGACGAGGGGATCCAAATAGCAGGACCTAGCAGTGGCTGCTTTAGAGCGGAGTCTTCAGCAGGCAGACGATAGAGGGCTGGGCCTCAGCCGAGGAGGCCCTTCTGTGAGCAAACCCAGGGTCAGGGTCGCACACCATAGTGGCGTCGTAGGGCACCGGGGCTGACAGGAGAGATCTGGTGCTATGCTTGCGACGGACTGGGTCACCTAGCAAGGGACTGCCCGACCAGGCGTGTTGAGCAGTCATGGCAGGCAGCGGGCGCACCACAGAGGTAGAGGCAACGTCATGACCAGGGGTCACCTAGGCGAGCGTCGGGCGATCCTCAGGGAGGTGGCATAGGAAGAGCAGCAAGACCAGGAGGTGGAGGACAGTGTTTCGAGATCCCTCCACCTCCACCACTAGGTGGCCCACACCAGGCTCAGGGAGCTGGCGGTAGGGGTCGCGGGCAGCTTCAGGCCATGGGTGTTCGAGACCCTCCAGCGCACGAGATGGTCAGAGGTACGCTTTGTGTTTACTCCACACTTGCTTCAGTACTATTAGACACAGGCGCCATCCATTCCTTTATATCACTTATACTGGTACGGGAGTTGTATCTTTCATTATAGGCATTGACACCTGCACTTAGCCTCGAGATTCCTACAGGAAGTGCCTCGTTAGTGGCCTTTTTCTGCAGACAGTGCGAATTGTCATTCGTAGGAGGGAGTTTCACGTGGGACCTACTCGTCATCACGATGGAACCTTACGATGTCATCCTATGCATGGATTGGCTTTCTATGGTTCATGCTCATATCTACTGTTGTCATAGATGAGTCAGAGGAGAGTTTTCTGATGGGACGAGGTTCACCATCCTTGGTGAACGAGATCTCGTGGCAGAGAGATGGGTACTCTGAGCAGGAGACCCAGACCTTTTTTGCACCAGCTGGCGAGAATGGCTCTCAGAGCAGCATACTCTATAGGCACCTGGATCCCTACCATTGTAGAGGACTACATGGACATCTTTCCTAAGGATGTTCCGGGACTACCTCTGAGGCGAGATATGGAGTTCTGCATTGACTTATAGTCGGGGACTGCTCTGATATCTTGTGCAGCATATCGGATGGCACCTACAGAGCTTCGGGAGCTACGAATTCAGTTGGATGACCTTTGTGAGAAGGGATTCATCCGGCATAGTTTTTCCCCCTAGGAATCTCCGGTATTGTTTGTGAAGAAGGCAGATGGGAGCCTACAACTTTGCGTAGATTATCGTTGCCTGAATCAGGCCACGATAAAGAACAAGTACCCTTTTCCAAGGATCGAAGACCTCTTTGACTAGTTGCGAGGTGCGAAGTGGTTCTTGAAGATCGATCTTCGATCTGGCTACCACCAGTTGTGGGTTCGTGAGGCTGATATCCCAAATCTGGCCTTCCGTTGTCGATATGGTCACTATGAGTTTTTGGTGATTCCATTTGGTATGACGAATTCCCCTACCATCTTTATGGATTTGATGAGCCATATTTTCCAGCCGTACTTGGACCGGTTTGTGGTTGTCTTTATTGACGACATACTCATTTACTCAGCGATAGAGGAGGAGCACGTGGAGCATTTGAGGATGGTCCTAGACTTACTTTGAGAGCACCAGTTGTACGGAAATCTCTCGTAGTACCAGTTCTATATTCACGAGGTTCACTTTTTGGGGCACGTCATTACGAAACATGGTTTGGTTGTGGATCCCGCAAAGATAGAAGCAGTGCTTTCTTGGGAGCCACCCAAGAATATGTCTGAGGTGCGGAGTTTCTTTGGTTTAGTAGGGTACTATAGGAGGTTCGTAGAGGACTTCTCCAGGATTGATACCCCTTTGACTGCATTGACGCGGAAGGGAAGACCATTTACCTGGACTAATTAGTGCCAAAAGGCCTTCGAGGAGTTAAGGAAGAGGTTGGCTAGTGCTCTAGTGTTGAGGCTTCTAGAGGAGGTTGTTGAGTTCGTGGTATACTACGACGCTGTGCGTACTGATGCAGCAGCGGGCAGTGATTGCATATGGTTCGAGGCAATTGAGGCCCCATGAACAGAATTATGCGACTCACGATTTGGAGCTGGTAGTGGTGGTCTTCGCCTTGAGTCTATGGAGACACTACCTTCTGGGTGAGTGTTTTGTGGTCTACTCAGACCACCAGAGCCTCAAGTATATCTTCACTCAGAGGTATTTGAATCTGAGGCAGAGGTGCTGGCTAGAGTTTCTGCAGGACTATGATTTCGAGATAGTCTACACTCCATGGAATGGCAATGTAGTATCAGATGCCCTTAGCAGGAAGTCCCAGGCCCGTTTAGTGCGGGAAGCTTCAGAGTAGTTGGCTTCCCTATGGTTGACCTTGGTGGAGCATGAGGGTACATCTTTTCTGCAGCCGATGGTGTTGACTCCTTCACTCCTTGAGCGTGTGAGAGATTCGCAGCTAGGAGATGTCGACAGCGAGGTACTGTGTGATTAGATATCCACGGGCGACGCACCTGATGGGTATTTTGAAGGAGGGAATCACAAGATCCTATTTCAGGGGCGAGCTGTAGTACCGGTGGTGATACGGGAGGAGGTGATGCAGGAGTTCCACACTTCTCCCTTGGTCGTACATCTCGGTGTGGGGAAGATGTACAGAGACCTTCAGCAGCAGTTTTGGTGGTCTGGCATGAAGCGGAGCGTGGCTGAGTTCGTTTCTCGTTGTCTTACCTGTTAGTAGGTGAAGGCAGAGCACTAGGTTCTGGCAGGGTTGTTGCAGCCCCTTGATATCCCATAGTGGAAGTGGTATGGCGTATCTATGGATTTCTTCACAGGGATTCCGCGCACGGCGAAGGGCTATGACTCCATTTGGGTGATAGTGGACCGAATCATGAAGTCGGTGCACTTCCTTTCTATCAGGAAGTAGAGATCGGTGGAGATTCTGGGGAAGTTATATGTTTGGGAGATCTTCGGCCTTCATGGAGTACCCTCGACGATCGTATCTGACTGTGACGCGCGATTTACGTCGCAATTATGGCGAGGCCTGCAGGAGGCATTCAGGACTTAGTTGCGGATGAGTACAGCTTTTCACCCCCAGACTAACGGGCAGACCTAGTGCACTATCCAGGTGTTGGAGGATATGCTCAGGGCGTGCATGTTAGACTTTGGCCGGAGCTGGGAAGATCACCTACCCTTGGTAGAGTTTGCGTATAACAATAGTTACCACTCTACTATTGGCATGGCACCTTTTGAGGCCCTATACAGGAGACCATGTAGGTTGACCTTGTGCTGGACGGAGGTTGGGGAGACCTCCCTCGTGGGCCCGGAGTTGGTGCAGGAGACCACGGAGAAAGTGCAGGTCATTCATGAGTGGATGAGGACGACTCAGAGCAAACAGAAGTCCTATTCAGACCGGTGTCGCAGGCCTTTGGAGTTTGAGCAGGGGGACCATGTATTTTTTAGGGTCTCCCTACGGCATGGTACTCAGAGGTTTGGTCAGGGAGGCAAGTTGTCCCCGAGGTTCATCAGGCCCTTTGAGATCGTGCGCAGGTTCGGTGATGTGGCCTACCGCCTTTCCTTACCCCCACATCTAGAGAGGGTGCATGACGTCTTCCACGTGTTGCATCTGAGGAAATATGTGCACGACCCCAAACACATTATCGACTGGGGAGAGATGGACACTGAGGATGGAGCCACCTTTGCGGAGCACCCATTGGCGATCAAGGATCGGTAAGAGCGGAAACTGTGTGGATGGACCATCCCTTTGGTTCGTGTGCAGTGGCAACACGGGAGGGTGCAGGAGAGCACCTGGGAACGGGAGATCCAGAAGCAGGCTTAGTATCCCGAGTTGTTTTTGTAGTTTAGTTTTTCAGGGACAAAAAACATGAAGGAGGGAATGATGTAAGAACTTGGATTTTGAACCTATAAGACTTTGTGTTTCTCTTGATGTTTTTTCAAGTAGGACGTTCAGACGGCATGCGATTTTGAGCCCCGATGTGGCCGGAATTAAAATTGACGCACGTTCACACTGGGCGCGCTAAATAAATAGAATAACTCCTGAATGGTAACTTGGACGGGAAAACCAAGGGAACCATTCAGTCTGGAACATTCCATTTACCCTAGGAGGGGTGTAACTTTCGCGGGCGTGGCCCTTCTGCGAAAAATGCCACCAGGGGTTTTTTCGTAATTTAGCAGTCTCAGGCGTCGAATTTTATAACTTTTGAATGGAGGATCAGATTAAAATTCTGAGACTGCCATTTCACTCAGGTCATGGTGTTTACCCTAGGGGACACTTAACCTCGACCCCGCTGGGAGTCCGGGTACAGGCCTACTGGTGGATGTTTTAAAAACAATAATTAAATTAAATTAAATTTTCTATTTAAACACAACCACCTCCAATGCTTTCCCTCTCTTGTTCTTATATGGCACAAGTCCTCCCCTATCCTCCACAACTCTGGTGAGGCATGGCAACTCCGGTAAGGCATGGAAACTCCGGCAGACCGTCGGTGAAGCATCGGGCTACGCCCATCAAGGTAGGCTCGTGCATTTAAATGTTAATCCCCGCAACCACCCCTTAAAATGCCATTTCTTGCATTTTTTTTCTTTCGAATTGTCGGGAGAGAGACATTTTTTTATTATATATCGATCTAAGCTTTACAACGATCCTCTCAAATCAAAAATCTGGGTCCTGGGGCGTCCGGGGTGGCCCCGGGAAGTTTCCTAGCCGTTTTGCCTTTTTTCGGCGGTTCCAGGGAGGTCCGGTGAGCTTCGGCGGCGGCACGACGCGTTCCAAGTGATGGCGGCTCAGTTCCAATGGTGGCGGTGGCTCTCCGAGACGGCGGCGTGGCGGTGGACTCCCCAGTGGTGGCGGCTTCACGGGGCGCGGCGGCGGCGTCAGGCAGCTCTAGGCGGTGAGAGGTCGACGGCAAGGGAATCAGGGTCGCGGCGCGCGACCCCGAGCGGGGACCGAGACCCGCCTTTGGCGGGTCTCCGCGGAAGACCGCGACCGGCCTCATGGCCGGTCAGCACTACGTGGACCCTGGTTCCACGGTCGGGCCACGCGACTAAGCCGCGGAGCGGCTCTACGAGTCGGGCCGGCCCAGACCGGCCGGACCAGCCGGTCCCGCCCAGGGGGTCCCCCCCCCCCCCTCCGACTTCAGACACCCGTAATTTACACTAAAAGTGTCCGTTTTGAGCGTCGTCTACAGAAGTATAATACTCGAATTGAGACGAAGGTTTTGAGATGGTTTTGGGAATTTTTTATTCCCGGGACGGGAGCTCGGTGGTGCGATACGCTCATTAAGTACTACGCAGGAATTTTTATTTTGCATGGCGCGGACACATCCGATGTCCGTTTTGAGCACCGTCAGCGGTGTTGAAACCATGGTGTCGAGACGGAGATTTCCAACATATTTTTGGGTGTTGAAGTCAGAGTTGATATGTGGTCCCTACGGGCCGTCTTTTGAGTGGCGTGCATCGTTTTTGTGCCTTTTTTGCCAGACGTCCGTTCGAGGCGTTTGAGTAGTCATTTCCGTGTGTTTTTCTGAGATCATCATGATGGAGCAGTTTTCCATATGAATATCGGAGTCAGTTTGTGGTCCCCACATGGGATGGCTACGGTGAATAGTACCATGTTCACTGGTTGTCCATTTCGGGTGAGTAAGTAGTCTATCTCACGTGTTTTTCCGCGAGGACTGCAATGGTTTAATCTGTTTGGGAATGTGGGGCATCATTTGAGATCATGTTAAATGTGGAAACATAGAAGGGTGTTGGACAGAGATCCCTTTTTGATGCAATCTGAACCAACGCACAGTGGCGTTGTTAGTGACACATGGTGATGTCAATAGCGGGGCAGACCTATCGGACCGATTCAGGGTCTACCCTTCAGAAGGGCTGGGGAGTGGGTCACCCGACGACTCTTGAGGGTATACCCTCCAGTAGGGTTGGGAAGTGGGTCACCCATCGTCTTGTTTCAGGTCTACCCTCCAGTAGGGCTAGGCAGTGGGTCACCCGACGACTCTTGAGGGTCTGCCCTCCAGCAGGGTTGGGCAGTGGGTCACCTGTCGTCTTGTTCGAGGTCTACCCTCCAGTAGGGCTGGGCAGTGGGTCGCCTGATGATGTATTAGGTTCTACCCTCCCGCAAGGTTGGGAAGTGGGTCACCCGATATCTTATTATGATTTTCCCTCCAGTAGGGCTAGGCAGTGGGTCACCCGTTGGCATATTAGACTCAGCCCTTCTTATGAGGCTAGTTGGTGACTTTTCACTAAGACTACCAGATTGAGGCCCTGGTTGTACAGATCAGTGGTGTGACAGTTTTAACATTACCTAAGGACCCACAGGGAAGTGGGGAACTTTCCCCACTGAGATGCATCCTTGAGATGCGACCTAAAACCGTGCGGGCGATTCAGTACTGCCCAAAGCAGATAGTATTGAAGTGTGGTGATTGAGCCACTTGACTTGGGCTTCCTAGGTGGACGAGACGAGATATTGGGCTGTGTGGATGGTTTTACTCAGAAATGATGGAAACTTATCCTGGGCTGAGCTTGGAGATGGAGATCCCCTTACACACTCGTTTGGGTTTCTTGTTGAGCATATATTTATATAACTGCACCCTACTTTTGTTCTCGCTCCTTGGGGTTCGTGATTACTTGTTTCTATAGGGTTGAGTTGCACTATCTTTACTAAACTCTTTCACTATCCTTATTCAATTTACTACTCACCTCTTTAGTGTCTCCTTCGTTTCTCTCTCAAGTATTTGGGGCATCCTACTGAGTATCTTTATACTCACCCCTGCTTGGGCTTTGCTCTCACCTGGTGTGCCCTTGCAGACGACAGACAGGTCGATCATGACTACGGAGGAGCGTAGAGGTCACAGCGATTGGAGAAGCATACCGCGGTCGTGCTAGAGTTTTCAGGTGGGAGTTTATCCCGTTTTTTCTTTTGTTTACCTGTTGCCGGGTTATGGAACATTTGTGGTTGGACGCGTGTTTTTCCCTTTTTACTTTTCCAGTTTACTTTTCAGTACTTCCAACACTTTACTTACTCTTTTTAGTGGTTGATGTATGACTGTGGTTGGGATATAGCTGTCTATCTTTTGTTTTTACTTTTTACTCTGTACTACTACATCGAGTGGGTTGTGTGTGTGTGTGTACAGGTACTTAGGCGAAGGCCTCCCTGAGATTTTTACGCCTTCAGCACTGGTCGCCAGCCTCTATCCTATGGAGGCAGGCTTTAGGTAGTTGTGACTCGGTTCTAGTAGGGTCGGGTCGTGACATTTACCCTAACAAGTATAGCACCAGTAAGGGGTTGATCCACAGGGAACTATGAGGTTATTTTATCTTGGTTAATTTAGTTTATATTTTGGTTTTTAGTGAAGTCTGCTGAATTTAGAGTCGATTTTGGTTGGTTGTTTGGGTACAAAAAGAAAAATTGATTTTTAAGATTTTTTTAACAAATTAATTACTAAAATGAAGGTAAAGACGGGAAAATTGGTTTTGATGCAAATAAAGAGAGAAATGTGTTGGGGTTATGGATTTTTGATAAGTTAATTATTAAATCAAGTTTCTTATGATGTTGTGTTGTTCATGATAACCCAACTCTCTCGGTTTAATTTGTAATAATGTTTCCTTTGTCTAGTAAACTTTATATTTAGAGCTGAAGAAACTAAATCCTTAGTCCGACAGTTAGTGTTTAACAGATCTTTATTTTGCTTAGTCCATTTTGAGCTGACGGATACTTCCAATGGTCATGGAGTTATTTGTCGTTATTATTCTTTTGAATCCTTGAAAATTCTTCCCTTATTCTGGTATAGAATTTCGATTAATAATATGAATTTATTTAAGAAGAATAATAAGATATTATTAAAACATACACATTCAGAGAAACTTAATTCAAATTAAAACTCATCAGCTTCCACAACCCCAACACACTGGGTGTTTAGTTACACATATTGAAAATGATAAACACTAAACTATTGATACCTGATGAAATCATGCTTGTAACATTGAAAAGGGAATGATTCTTCGGTAGATGGAATGATGGTAATACGATGGCAGAGCGTCTTTCCTTCGGGGCTTCAACCCTTTCTCCACAAAATACTACACACACACCACACCCTTGGTCCGGAGGCCAAGGCCTCTTTTTATAGAAAAAATAAGTACATGGCATGTATCAAAAGTACACGCCATGTACTTTCATCAACGCATTTTTGGATTCATTTTCTTTGCTGGTAGGCATCCTAACACGCCATATTTGACTTGGAATATGGCTCTGCCTAGTAGGTGAATATACATGGCATGTAGTGCCTCCATACACAGCATTTAGTCTCAAAATTCGGTCACCAATCGCTTCTAGAATGTCTTACACGGCGTGTAGATATGTGAAAACGGCGTGTACCACCTTCTGGTTACTTGGGAATGTATTTGTCCTGGTCAACCCATGTCTGAACTAGAATTGACATGGCATTTATATAAGTACATGCCATGTAGTTGTAAATTTTTTCTTTGTTCTTCTTCATTTTGTGTATTTGGCCATAAACCTCCTGGAAATGAACAATATCACCAAAATCAAAGTATTTGTTCTCTAAGAAGTAGGTAATTACTGAAAACTTGTTCTTATCTTTCAATAGAGTTTATAAAAATGTATACACAAATTGGGTGTATCAATATTTATTTATAGTAATCTATAAAAGTTAGGTATATAAAATGAATTACATCGTTTATAGAGATGGTAGGTTGTACGTACGCATGAATGTTGTTTTCACCTTTCGACGGATAGAACAAAAGAAAGGTAGATAATTATTCACCATTAAAGAATATTTATTATATCATATAAACCATATATATTCCTAAATTATATCCTCATTACTATCCAAGTAAAATAGAAATGAAAAATTAATTATATCGCTTCGTGTAGGTGGTAGTTCACACGTACGCATGAGCGATGTTATTGTTTCTCAACGGTTTGGAAGGTAAAAAGGTAGATACAATATTATCATTAAAAAAAGTATAAATATATCATAAATATAATATATAAATATTATACCAATAATAATTCAAATCCATAAAATATGGTGATGAAAAAATAATTATATCTCTACATGGAGACGGTAAGTCTTACATACCTATGAATGAGACTTTCACTTCCCATTTGATGGGAAAGAGGGTGGATAATGGTAGTATCATAATCATGATAATATTTCATTATATTAATTATAATTATGTTACCATTTTATGATAAATTACATATATTTAGAAGATGTCGAAGAATAAATAAATTGAAAGAGGTTGGGTAACACAATTACCTCTTCATCGGGAGATCTCCTTTAGATCTTTAATTAAGGAACCTAAAGTTGTTATTTTGAGAATACCATAACATCTATAATGTGGATAGGTAATTTTATAAGAGGAATGGGAATATCTTTTTTAGTCTAGAATGATAAAATTGGTGTGAATAAGTGAAGGAATATGTTCCCTTTTATAATTGAGGTGAAGATCACTTTTGGAATTTCATAAAAAATTTAAATATAGTATGACTATTCTATATCCAAATAATTCCAAATGGTAATGAATTAAAATAAAAACTGACTAGGGTTGAAATAAAATCATAAAATTAAATTTATAAAAGTTTTGATATCATTTTAATCCTTATCTTTTTTATTAATCACTTGGTTAATTATTTTTAACCTTAACCACAGTAACCACTATTTTAATCACCAAGGGTTAATAATGTTACTATAAATGGAAAAGTGACTCATAAATTGACCATAGATTATGTGTTAAACTATTTTCCACACACATGGACGAGGATAATATTTTTTTGAATTTTAAATAATTTAATAAAATATTATTTTGATAAAATATCATTAACATAAATTTTGACACTATTCATTTAGTTTGACTTTAAATACATCAAGAAAAAAGGGTAATTAGAATATAATAATTTAAAACTACTATAAAATTTTATATATATATATATATATATAAAATTCATATGACACATTATCTCATTCAAATTATAAAACTTTTTATATTTATAAAATCATTTATTTTATTTTTATTTTAAAAAATAAATATTGTATTAGCATTACACATGCATTTAAGGTAATTATATAATTTATAAAAATTATAAATAAATTTATATCATGGAAATAATTTCATTAAGATCAAAATAGACATTTATTTTCATTTATATCTTTCTTTTTTCCCTATGTGGACACATAAGAGATATTAAAAATAGGGTGACATATTTTAACTTCCTTTGATTTAAATAATATATAATTCATTTTCATATATAAGAATTCAGTAAATAACTCAATTTTGATAGTAAGTTGTTAATTTTATAATTACCTTCATCCAATAAGAATTAGTATGAAAAATTATGGCCTTATAACTTAGCTTTAACCTATATTTACTTAATTTACCCTTTACTGAGGTGATAATTTTACCATAGTTACAATTCATATTGATCAAAATAAAAGGAAACTATTTAAAAATTTTGAATCTAATTATTAAAATATGGAATTTTTTATCAAATTAAATCTCTATAAGTGGCATAAATTAATTTTAAAATAAGTGAGCAGAATGCGATGAAATCTGATTTTAGAAAAGTGTAGTTTTTAAGCATAAAATTAGATTTTAGTCTTATCTTATTCTTAGAAAGTATTATATGAATATTATGACATCTGATTTAACATATAATAAATAAATTTAATTAAAATAACTCATAAATAGTGATTAATTTTATTTATTAATATAAAAACACATTGTGCACATAAAAATAGCTTTTCAGAAAAAATGCATTTTTATGTATAAAAATGTTTTTAAATAAAATTAAATCATAAAATTGATTAAAATGAACCTAATTGGATTATTAATAATATTAGAGAACTTATTTCACTTCTAAATCATTTTAAAGTAAAATGGAACTTTGTAAATTCTTGAAACAAAAATACTGTTTTTAATAAAAATCGGTATTTTCCACTATTCACTGGAAATTTTATATTTTCAGAAAAATATAAAAATTTCATCCTAATATAATTTTTATATTCTTATAAAAATGATATAATTTTTTTAAAATAAAATTTACCGAAATTTCAAAAAAAATATAATATTTACTCACAAAAAGCAAAAAAATCATTTTTTGAAGAAAAAATATTTTTGAAGCATAAAATAACTTTATTAAAAATTAAATACTTATTTTATAAGAATTAATCAATGAAATTTTCATTTATTAGTTTCTTTATATATTTTTTATAATGCATTTAATACAATTCATGTCTTCCAATTTAACGACTATGTTATAACAATCATATTTAAATAATAATATTTTGGGGTTTATTTAAGCTCTGTGTTACGTTTCGTATACACTATCAACCATAATGTTCTTTTAAAATCTTAGGGTGTCACATTCTCCCCCCCCCCTCCCACTTAAAAAAATTCCCTCTCAATTTGAACTTTTTTTTGGTAATTAAGGGTTTGATATTTGAAAATTCCTTTATGGAAAACCCAAATTGTAAAAAAAGGGTTAATAAAACTTCCTCTTAAAAAGAGGGAAAGGGAAATATGAATGTCACCACAAAACTAGGTTTAAAAATAGGATAAAATTAATAATAATTCATAATATGGATATGGAAGATAAAAATAATGCTTAAGGATTAATAGAGAGAGATAGAGAACATGGACATGATAAAGTTAGCCATCACAAAATAGTAAAACTATGATGAGTTAAAAAAACCATTTATTTGTTAGTAATAAAAGTAAATGGATAACATTTTTATTTCAAGGTCCATTTTTTAAAGTCGATGGATTATTTTAATTTTCATATAAATCTCTCTAGGAAATAAATATACTTGATTTCTTTCCATGTCATAAGCATAATCTCATCCATTGGTTGTTCTTCAATCTATTTTCACTTCATCTCTTATGTCGGTAAATGGATATTCAAGATGAATTATTTTTTATACTTGATGCACTTTTAATGAATCATAATATACATAAGTCATTCCTTCGGCCTCTAAATATTTACCAAAACCAAAATGGGTAGTACAGGTTATCCAATATGAAAAATCATACTTTAACCTCAAACAATAATATTCAAAGTTCAACTAAATCTATTACATAAGTAGTTAACCTTAAGACTCCTCCAAAATATTACTGACCATATTCAAAACCCAAAAATTTAAGAAATAATTTATCCCTAGACAATAAAAAGTATCTCATAATTTCACATTCCAAACATGAAAATATCTAGATCATATACACTAATAATCTAAATCACCATTAACTTTATCCTTATTCCATATATCCCATATAACACCAATAACCTAAATATTAAAGAATTTTTTTAACCTCAAAGGTTATTCATACCCTTGATCTTTAAATTACAAAAACATGATATCATTATTCCCAAATGATCCTTTCTATTAAACCTAAAGGTTATATATACTTTAACCAAATGAAGTGTCTCCTTGAATGTCATTAATCACATAAAAAGCCCAAAAAAATAAAAAAGATTTGATCCTATAATATGATTCCCAAAATCAACTAATTATGTATCTGTCAAATAGTTTAAGTAAAAACAATTCCATATTGACCAAGATATCACATGGTTAGTGGTAGCCATTATACCCTTGTCGCCCTTCGATTGTGGTTTAAAGCCCCATGACATTTCTAGATGCAATGAGTTATCACCCAGCATATGGGTTATCCTTTTTCTAAAACTATAACATTCCCAGTAATATTATGAACATCCTAAAAAATAACATTACTCATCAAATCACTTTTTTTTACCGCTAAGGATTTCTATATGATATATTCCCAAAATCTACTATCACTTTTATCCCAATAATCCATAAATAATTGGCCTCAAAATCATATTAACCTTAAAGGTTATAAATAACATTAAACATATATACAAAAAATAAAAAATAATTATTCCCCAAATTACATTTTTAGTAAAACATATACTAAACCAAAGGGTTGTATTCTCATAAATGTATCCCAAAATATTTCATTAAACTCTCATCATATAAAACTTGAAAGGGGTATATATGCCTTTATAATTATGATCACCCATAGAATTATCATCCTAAGACAATTTAGGTTTATCCCAATATCAAACACATATTAAGGATTATAAATCTCTCAATCATGTGATTCCATAAAATAGTACCTTACCACTAAATTACTTTTCTTGGTTATCGGCACCATTCAATATATACATTAAAATCATTAAAGAAAAACTATTGAGGATCAATCCTTATATGTTTCATGATTCCTTTAACCATAATAATATCGATAAAAATACTTATAAAACAAAAAAATTCAATCCTTTCACTTCAATAATTTTTATAGAATGGGTCCTTCTTTGATCTAGGGAGTAACTCTTAATTTATGGAATTAAATCGAATAATTCACAAGTTCCCCATATATAATAAATTGAATTACTTGGAACTTTTTTACTCTAGGACCTTTATATACACATAGAAAACATTTTCCCCTCCATTTTGGATATTATTCTCGGTGATTCTTCCCACATTATTGATAAAAAAATAAATTACAAATTCTTACCTCCATGGTCATTTCCACTTAAACTTCCATAAAATTCAATTTTCTTCTTATTTGATGTGTTAATAATCTCACTAAAGTTTAAATTTTTAATCATATATCTCAATATCTGATTAAGAATAATCACAATATTTTTATCTCCAGTCATCATTCAATTTTGTTGCTCATAATCATAAAATTGTCTATCATGTTCAGTTCTAGCATGATTCCTCCTGGTTCCAACCATGGATTAAACCAAAAATAAAAGTTTAAGAATAAAACTACAATAATCAAAGCGAGCTGTCAAATAATCATGAAACATTATTCAAAGTATGTCTAAATCAGAGCACCTTCTTCTCAATCTATGAGTCATTAGGTTTAACTTAGTTTTTCTATGGTCCTTACCAAATCTATAGTATATTGTCCTATACTTAAAATTATCCTCAATGTTATTCGTAGTGTTATATTCCCTAATAAATGTTTTTCTATATCTAGTTCCCAAGGTTTTTATTAAAATTACTCTGATACCAACTGTAAAGACCCGAACCCTAGTATACCAGAGCTAATGTTTACTTTATTATATTGGAACTAGATACAATAAAGTTCATCCCAAAGGAACAAATATTTTAATATTCTTGGAAAACAAGATACATACTTGAATTTAAAATTACACTTGAAAACATGAAATAAAACATTGTGTTTTATTCAAGAACACCATTATTTATTCTAGTATAACCCTACATATCAGTCATAATATATTTTTTGGAATCCTAGTTAAAATAAACATAATAAATGTGTTATATTATATTCTCAAAAATGGTATTCTTAAAATAAATATATAAATAATGCATGAATAATATGGAAAGAAAAATTGATGATAGAATAATGCCATATAAGTAATCACATGAGCTGGAAACTTATTTATGGATATTAAAACTAATAAAATAATCATATTTACATCAATAACTGATTTAATAATGATGAAATAAATAGTGTCAGACATCTAAAACATACTATCAAGGACTTGTACAAGACATTTGAAAAAACCATCAAGGCCTTGTGTCATGACATCTGAATAAATGGGTAAGGCCTTGAACAAAACCCAAGCTAGTTGTCTTATAAGACCTACTAATGCATTGAGGGGCTATAGCAGGCCCTACTCATCCTTTAATAAGTATTATGAATTCATTATATGAAATGGTTAAAACATAATAAACATAAACATTTATATTTAAACTATCATACAAAATTTTAAAAATTTCCCCAATCAATAAACATAATCATAACCATCCAAAGTAATATAGTGAATAGTATCAAACTAGTAAATCCCTAGTCAAACTAATTATAAACCATCTGGAAAAATAATAATGATGGTATCATTACAAAATATTCTTATAGGATTATAAGTATAATAAGGGGTTTTTATGTTTATGAATAGAATTTACATATGGATATCATTAAAAATATTTTTTAATAAAATAACCTTTTCGCTTTGAAAATCTCTTTTTAAAATCTAAAAATAATGCACATAATAAAGAAATATTTTTTAAAAAAAAGAACCTTATAAACCTATAAAGTAAGATTCAAAATAATTTTAACATCATGATTATGGGAAATTTCTTTCATGATGTATAAGTTAAAAAACATTACTTTCACATTGCTATAAAAAAAAGTACCCCATTTAGAAAATGATAGGAAGATTCCTTTTAAACCATTTTATAACAGTCAAACATGGTTGAAAATGAATTTTAACAATATTTAGATAATGTTAAAAAAAATTGAATTTTTTTTTAGAAAACATGTATTTGAAAGAAAAATATTCCCTTGTGGATATTTAAATATAAATAATCTCAAATATTGATGAGATTGTGAAATAAACCCTTACAAATTGAGTATATTTTGAATCATAAGCCCCATGAAAAAAAATAAATTAAAAAGAAACTTTAACTACCATGAATTAAAATATATTAATTATATAATATATAAAAGTGTTATTATATACACTACACAAACTAAATAAGTGGTAAAATATGGTATGTCTCACAGAATTAAAAATGAGATGAGAACCCTTACCTCAGATCTGACTTCCTTTGTATGTGTACGAAACTCATGTATAATAAATATAGATTTATTATAGATATATTACAGAATCATAATCATATATATCATACCATATATGATTTAACTATAATCTTTTATCACCCATTTATTAGCAATTCTTTATTAAAATCACTATTTTGGGTAATAACTGCTTCAGTTTTCATTTATGTTTTGGTTTGGTAGGTTTAATTTTTATACTTTGATCAAGGTTAAATCATCTCAAAATTTTAATAATGATATAAATATCATATATATTAATTATATATGTATTTATATTGATCCATAAAATATCTATATAGAAAATGAATTACATCGTTCGTAGAGATGAAAGGTCGCACATGCGCATGAATGATGTTTTCACTTTTCGATGGATGGAAAAAATCAAGGTAGATGATTTTTAACATTTTTATAATATTTATTATATAATATAAATCATATATATTCATAAATTTAATCTTTATTACCATCCAATTAAAATAGAAATGAAAAATAAATCACATCGCTTCATGGAGGTGGTAGTCCACACGTACGCACGAGCGGCGTTATCGTTTCCCAGTGGGTAAGAAGGTATGAAGGTAGATATGATATTATCATTAAATAATTATAAATATGTAATAAATATCATAAATAAATATTAAACCCATCATAATTATCATCCATAAAATATGATGATAAATAATTAATTGTATCGCTAAGTGGAGATGGTAAGGCATATGTATGCATAAGCAATATTTTCACTTCCCGTTTAACGGGAAAGAGGGTGGATAATGGTATTTTCATAATCATAAAAACATTTCATTATATTGAGGATATTTATTTTACCATTTTATGATAAATAAAATAGATTTATAAGTCGTATAACAATAAATTAATTGAAATAGGTTGGGTAACATGATTACCTCTCCTTTAGAAGTCCTCCTTTAGATCCTTCCTTAAGGTTCCTAAGGTTGGTCCTTTGAGGATAAAATAACCTCTATAATGTGTATATAGAAGTTTAAAATAGTAATTTGAATATATTGGTCTATTTAGGTTTCTTAAAGTGGTGTAAATAAGTGTGATGCCTTTTATAATTGAGGTGAGGGTCGCTTTTGGAATTTCTTAAAAAAATAAAATAGAATAAGACTATTCTAGATCCAAATGCTTCAAAATGGACATAAATTCCAAGAAAAAGTTTATAGGTTTTAAATAAAATCATGAAATGAAATTTATATAAGTTTTTATATCATTTTAATCCTTATATTTTTTATTAACCTCTTGGTTAATTATTTTTTACCTTAAACGTGGTAACCACTATTTTATCACAAAGGGTTAATAATGTTACTATGAATGAAAAATTAACTCATAAATGGACCATGGATTATTTTTTAAACCTTTTTACATTCACATGGACAAATATAATATTTTTATGAATTTTAAAAAATTTAATAAAATATTATTTTGATAAAATGTCATTAATGTCAATTTTGACACTATTTGTTTAATTTGACTTTAAATACTTCAATACAGAAGGGAAATTCGAATTTAATCCTATAAAACTACCCTAAAATTTCATATAGATATATAAAAATATTTTTATACATTATCACCTTAAAATTATATAACTTTTATTTTTTTTTAAATTGTTTATTTTATTTTTTTGTTAATTAAATAAATATTGTATTAGCGTTGCACAAGCATTTAAGGTAATTATATAATTTATAAAAAATTGAAATAAATTTTTATCAAGATAATAATTTCATCAAGATCAAAATATACATTTATTTTCATTCATATTTTTCTTTTTTCCCTATGTGGACACATAAGAGATATATAAAACAAAGAGAGTGACATTTTGTAACTTCCTTTGATTTAAATAATATATAAGTCATTTTCATGAAAAAAATATATATTAAAAAACAAAATTTTTATCCTAATGTGTTAATTATTTAATTAACTTAATTGGAATAATAATTAGGATGAAAATTTAGGGCCTTATCATTTAGTTTTAACATAGATTATCACAATTTACCCTTTATCGAGATGATAAATTTTACCACAGTTACTATTCATATTAACAAAAAATAAAAGTGACCTATTTACCTAATTTCAAAATCCTATTTCAAAATATGGAATTAATTTTATCAAATTTAATCTCTATAATTGGCAAAAATTAATTTAAAATAAGTGCATAAAATGCGATGAAAACCGCTTTTAGAAAAATATAGTTTTAAGCATAAAATTGGATGTTATTCTTATCTAATTCATAGAAAGTATTATATGAATATTAAAACATATTAATAAATATATAATAAATAAATTTCATTAAAATAATTCACTGATAGTGATAAATTTAATTTATTAAGATAAAAACACATTGTGCACATAAAAATAGTTTTTCAAAAAAAATGCATTTTTATGTATAAATTTTTTTTAAACCAAATTCAATCCTAAAATTGATTCTAATGAACTTAATTGGATTATTAATAATATAAGAGAACTAATTTTACTTTTAAATCATTTTAAAATAAAATTTAACTTTGTAAATTCTTGAAACAAAAATAAAATTTTCAATTAAAATTAGTATTTTCAACTATTCACTAGAAAATTCATATTTTCATAAAAATATAAAAATTTTATCCTAAGATAATTTTTATATGTTTATAAAATGATATTATTTTTATAAAATATAATTTATATAAATTCCATAAATTTATTATAATATTTACTCACAAAAATAAATAAAAATCATTTTTTGAAGAAAATGTATTTCTAAAGCATAAAACAACTGTACTTAAAATTGAGTACTTATTTTATAAAAATTAATCATTGATTTTTCATTGAATAGGTAATTTATCTATATTTTATAATTTATTTAATATTATTCATGTCTATAAATTTAACATCTAGTTTATAATGTTCATATTTAAGTATTAATATTTAGGGGTTCATTTAGGCTTAGTGTTGTGTATCGTATATACTATCGAACATAGTGTTCTTTTAAAATATAGTGGTGTTATAAAATAATTGTAGTTGAATTTATTTATTAAAATTATTCACAAGTTATTAATTAAATATATGAAACAATGATATACGAACGAATATTATTTTAATAATCAGGATTTGTTTAATATTTACAGGAATTATGAACCAAGTTAATGACTCACATTTTATCACATAATATATTTATTATGTATTACAATTAGGTGATAAAATATAAATTATTCTTATAAAAAGGTTGGTGATAACATGTCATTTAAAGTTTATTTAGTGAGAATTATTTATACGGGGTTGGGGAACCCTTTTCGGGTATTTAACCTCCACTATATAAGCAAAAGGGGTCTAATTTTTGAGTGACTATTCATCCACTCGAATTTGAGAGCTCATCTCTTCTCCTTCCTACATAATAGATAGATAAAGGATCATTTTAAGAAATCTATCCAATAACATCTTCATGGATTGAAGTAATTATATCATGGTGATTTTTGGGACATTGAAGGATTCATCAGACCTTCATGCTAGCACCCATATTTTGATGATCAACATTCTCATAGACTCTTAAAGCATGTACGAGCGATATAGAGGGATTTGACATTAGATCATTCAAGAAATGGTAACCAATGATGATCTATTATCGAATACACTATCGATTCGAAAAAGTTAATCATTCAATTTAATTTTTATGATTAAATAAATTCATGTAGGATACTCAAACCTTTATTAGAGCTCAGATCACTAGAGATAATGAAGTTACATTGATCCAATGATGGGAATTTTAAATCCTCAGCTCATCTGATTTTGTTTCATACCCTAGTAAAAAAAATTGGTATCATAGGGATTTCATGAATTTTTTAATCCAAGAAAAATTAAATATGCCTTAAATTTATATAGAGGGATTTGTTTTGGTCCCAATGAAAAAGAACGTGCATCAATCCAATTTCAAACGAACAAGTTACTATCATTTGAAAATTTAATTCAGAATAAAACATGGGTACAAAATTTAAGAATATATATATATATATTCTTATTTTTCAGGTGATTTTTGGTGAACTCATTTTTTACCCAGGTTCTAGCCAGAATTTAATGGTTGAAAAAGTATTGTCTGGAGGCAAGAATTCCACCGATGGTGGAATTTATTATTTTAAAAGACTTTTTTGAAAAGGTCTTATTTACTAGGCTTTTGAAAAATTGGTAGTAAGACAAAAAAAATATTGTCAACGGTGGGGAGGCCCTATGTCAAACAAATAAAGAAAATTATAGTTTGGATGGTAGCCCTCCCACACATTGTTTCTCCTCACACTACATCATCTCAGACTCTCCATGAAATATTCATCGTTGTTATATCTGATTTACACCCTGCCTACCAATGTCATCGGCCAACCCTCCTCACTGGCCAGCACCCGCTATCACGATGTGCATACTCTCAGCCAGATCAGCCTCCCCTTATACCTTATCATGCCACCTCGGTGACTCACTACGCACAGTCCCCCCTAGGTTCTTTCCAACTACACCAACCCATCCGACCTCAATCTCCCATAGCCGACAAATCCCCTACTATGATTAGCCCTAATGTCTGGTGGTCCCTTCTTCGATCAGTCAACCCACTACCAAGCTAGGTCGCCCTTACCTAGAATGTGCCAAGGTGGTTCCTGCCTGACCTGAAACGAGCTTGGATGGGTCTAGCTCGATCTGAAATGGGACAATTTAGGTCATGTATGACCCACCCAAACCTATTGGGACCCCAAAACATTTAATATATTCAAAAAATAATAATTTAATTTTTTTCATTTTAAAAAAATAATTTAAAATTCCAAAATTAATTTAATTTTGGAATAAAATTAAATTAATTGCAGGACCAAAGAATATAAATTATTTTAATTAAAATAATTTATTTAATTCATTTAATTTCCCTAGACTTGAATTTATCACATTTTAATTTTTATTGTGTGTTTAATTTACCTTTTGAATGATATTAATCATTGACCAAACATTGTTTATCTATGTTTATATTTATATAGTTAATTATTACAACTATGTGTGATGAATGTAATAATTTATTTATTTATTTTTGATGGTATGTGCATCATATATCTTCACTAAATATGTATAAGAGTCTATGCATCCATCAGTATAATGTTTTATGTATTTTTTCTTGTTGATACCTTATCATCTATGTGCGAGTAATTATATATTATGAATATGATGTTATAACACATCAACCATGCCAAGATGAGACGGTATCCCATCAAAGATGTGAAAACATTGGAATGGGGTGTGAACTGTTATACGAGTCAGACCATCTCAAGCATTATGCCCCTCAGGTAGTGGTTGATCTATTGAGTATAAATGGATCAACCAATAACAAAAGTTTCAAATCACTCAGGTAGTTTATTTGATTTATGCATTGTTTATTTCTTTTTTGAATATTCATGTTTGCAGAAACACATAAAATAAAAACAAATAAAGCATAGATTAAAATAAATATAGATGTGATGAATTTTTTCTATTAATACATTTTTTGGTTGTGATCTCAATCACATAGGATGAACATACTTAATAGAAAATTATTATATTCAAATAGAAATAATAAAAACCCTCAAAGTTATATTAAGTTACAACACCTTTCATCACTTAAATTTGAACAAAACCAGGTGAATGAGATTCTCATCATCCATAGTTGAGGGTGACTCCTAATATTGGTAAGTTATTATAATAGTTATGGTTTTACTTAACTAAATATGGTAGAAAATAAGTATCCATATCTATATTTCTACCACTTTAGAGGCCAAGATTTAAGGGAATAAAGGTTATAATTTTGAAAAGTTGGACTTCACTCAATAGTTTAAGGAGCCACAAGTCAATGTAGTTGTAAAATTTGTTCCTACTTTGAAACTCTCTGAGTACTAGTGTAGTCATATCCTGGACTATGAGGAAAGGTTTCAATGATCCTTACAATAAGAATACTCAAGCGACTGGGTATTTCTAATCTAGTAGTGAGGGCTACTGCAGTTCGATAAAATAGTGGGATACATTTAATGAATTAATCTGTAATTTATAACTGGTAATCAATACAAAGTAATAAATCTCAATTTATTTGTTTTAAATAAAATATAAATCAGCACCACCAATACATTATCACTATGATAAATTTTGGATGAAGAAATTATCTTGAATTACCATAACTTATAGGAGTATTACTGGTGCTTATGCATGATACTATACCAAGAGAAGAATATTTATGTGTTGGATTCCTCACTTCCTGTTGATCCCCCTCATGGGGAAATAAAGGTAGATAAATATAAATATAATAAGCATGTAGATGATGCACTAGATGTATAATGTATCATGCTATCATCAATGTCCAATCAACTATAGAAAATACATGAGGATTAATATTCCTACAAGATTCTAACTCATTTCCAAGATTTATATCAATGGAGATAAAGGTAAGAATGGTATGAGATATCAAGTGAAATGTATTGGTGAAATCTGGTAAAGGTATTCAATCAGGTCCTCATGTACTCAAAATTATTGGGTACATTAAGGGACTTGAATCCATTAGGTTTAAACTGAACCAAGAACTAGAAAATGATCTCATTCTTGCCTCTTTGCCAATAAGATTATCAACTTTTATTTTTAATTATAACATGAATAACATGAAAAATTCACTCCCATTACTATTATATTTAGTTCTATAAGCTGATAAGGAAACAAAGAATTCCAATTCTTCGGTCCTTATAGTGAATAAGAGGAGGAAGGAAAGGATAAGGGATCTAAGGCTAAACCAAAGTTGAAAACTCTGATACACCATCCTTCCAAAAATCTAAATATAAATAAGGAAGTAAATAACAAGGAGGTTTTTTTAATTTTCATGTGTCAAGAAATTCCATTGGAATAATAATCGAATGGCTGGGAAAAATAAGTAAGGTAACGCTTCTACATCAGGTATTTTTGTCGTTGAATGCAATTTTTCTTTATCTGCAAGTTCGGTATTGGATATAGTATGTGGATTACACATTTTTATTCATATACATGAACCATGTAGATTCTAAAAGATTATAAAGGGTGAGGTGTATCTCTAGGCTACAAAAGGTGTAAGACTAGCAACCTAAGTAGTGGGAGATTATTATCTAATTATGCCTATTGGTTTAGTTCTTGTATTAAATAATTTTTATTATTTTCCTTTGGTTACCAAAAACATCATCACATTTTCAATTTTGGACACCATGGGACTTTATTTCATGTTTGAAAATAAATTTTGTCTCTTTTATAAGGATAACATATGTTATAGTATGGTGTATCTTAACAATGTATTGTATATACTTGAACTCGATAACCATGTAATGGAAATAAATGACAAAACCAGTGAAGATAACTCATATAACACCCAACTATGGTACTTCAGTCTTTTTCATGTAAATGAGAAGCGTTTACATAAATTACATCAAGTAGGGTTTTTAGACTCAACTCGGTTAAAAACCCTAGATGTATGTCACACTTGTTTACAAGAGAAAATGAGTAAAGCAACCTTCATTGGTAAAGGAGTAAGAGCCACTGAATTACTGTAATTGATTCATAATGACATATGTGGTCTGTTTCTAGTAGAGTTAAGGGGTGGGATTTCGTACTTTATTAATTTTACCTATGACTATAGTAGGTATGGTTATATATACTTTTTGAGGCATAAGTTAGATTCCTTTAGGATGTTTAAGGAATACCAACATGAAGTAGAAAACTATCCTGGTAAGAAGATTAAGGCACTCCACTCAAATTGAGGTAGATAGTATCTTAACCAATCTTTCATTGATCATTTAAAAGAGTTTTGGATAGTACCCCAACTCACTCCTCCTTATACACATCAGTGGAAAGTTGTTAGTGAAAGAAGGAATCATAACTTTCTTAACATGGTCAAATCAATGATGAGTCAAGAAACTCTTCAATTATTATTTTGGGGATATACATTATAGAAAGAAAAATATACCCTTAACCAAATTCCAACTAAAGCAATGGATGTAATTCCATATGATTTTTGGTATGGAAAGAAACCCAATCTGTCGCACATGTGTGTATGGAGATGTGAGGATTTTGTAAAGACTATACCAAGTGAAAAATTAAACTACTAAACCAAGAATTGCATCATTATAGGTTAACCTAAAGAAACCAAAGGATATTACCTATATAACCCTTCTGATCAAAAATTTATTGTGGAAATACATTCCATATTTCTAGAAAGGGAACACATTTTCAAGGGAAATAGTGGGAGAAAAATTGACTTTAATGAATTTAATGCTCCAAATACACAAGATTTAGTATAGGAACAGTATCTAAAAGAGAAAATGTGAGATGAACATGTTCCCAAGACACAAGTACTATGTAGGTATACTCAAGATGTTAGAGACCCAAAATGATATGGATTTCTTTTCACCATGTCAGGTGACACATTACTCTTAGAGAATAATGAACCTTTAACCTACAAGGAAGAACTAGAAAGTAATAATACTGCTAAATATAAAGATATCATGCATTTAGATATGGATTCCATATACCAAAACCAAGTTTTGATTTTGGTAGACCCTCCAGTACATGTAAACCCCATTAGGTGAAAACAGGTATTCAAGAAGAAGTTGAACATGGATGGTAAATTTGAAGTTCCCATTCAGGATCCAAGTATCACTGAGAGGGGGAGGGGGTGAATCAATGATATACTTTTTCTTTTTATGTTTCCTTCTTTTCGAAACAACCATCACCTCCTATAAAATATTTCCTTTCCTATTGAGTGCATATGACCATAGGAACACAAGATTTATAAGGTTCACTAATCAAAAAGAGTAGAAATGTCCTTGGTATGGTACTAAAACAATTCAGTACCACACAATCTACTAGAAAACAATCCTTTGATATGGAATACAATGAGTAGAATATTCCCGTACACTCATGTATCACTTTGAAAACAATACAATAGTGTGTGTGCCCCCTCTTAGCACAAATAGGGTAATGCAATTTTTCTGTGCTTCTTGAAAAACATTCACAAACAAAATCTCTCAAAACAATTATTCACTTTCCTACCTAGAAGCTGGTAAGAACCTCCTAGTGAAAACATCTTGTGTGTCACTCCCTAATTGCGCGCCTCCCTACTTTCTCACCTCCTTGCTTTCATGCCTCCCTGGTTGCATGACACTAGCTACTTTCATGCCACTATTATGCACAACTCACAATTTTTGTGCCACTTCTCGCTTATGCACAACACACTTCTATCACACAAATCCCTTCTTGCATGAAATTTACAACTTATGCACCACTTCTTCTTGAATTCCACTCTTGTGAAGAGCACACAACTTGCATGAAACTTCATCTTGCACACCACTTTATACTACTTGCATGAGCAGAGCTCAAATTTTATCTTAAGTGTTGAGCACACATAAAATGAAGAGGTTATCCATCTATTTATAGGTATTTTGGTGACCCTACGCGTGAGGCATGCAACTCATATTGTTTTCCACTCCATGACTTGTGCACCACATACACTTGTGCACCATTCCTGCTTTCACGCCACTTATACTTGCGCGCCACTTCCTACTTGTGTGCCACTCTTTAACTTGAACACCACTTTCTTTACTTTTCCAAAAACACTTCTTTACTCCCCCTATCCTTTATAAGTCTTGCATCACAAGTTCTCCAAACTTATGATATTTTTTAAATAAAAATTAGTAAATCATCATCATAGTTTCCAAGACCTTTTACAAAGTGAAATGATTTATCTGCTTTGACAACAAAAGACAACACCTTCTCTAGCCAACTTGGTCCCAACAATACCTCCCCTTTAGATTTTATTGTCAACCAAGATTCATAAATCACTAAACTTTGTAATCTCAAGAAATTTATTACTTATCAATAATTCTAAGACTATGTGAGCAAACTCATTGTAGGAAATAATAATTATTGACAGAAAAATCATGCAATCCAAAAGAAGTGACTATGAAACCTCTTGAGATTTTATTTCCTAGACTTTAGCCTTCCCCGAAACATAAACATATTTTTTTTGTAGACTTCTACCTCAAAATTATTTCTCAAAATTCTCCACTACTTCAACTTTCTTGGAATAAAAAAAATTATTTCCTACAACCACTCCAATAAATAGTTAGAATAGTTTACACACATACATGATGGATTCACAGCTTACCCACAACTCCCCCTTTATGCATGATTCTATAAGGATAGATTTATGAAATAATTATCTCCTATTAAAACACTATCCAAAGGTAATATGAGAGAGGAGATAGACACACGTACCTCAACCTTGATAAGAAGAAGTTTGGACACCCATGTTCAAACTTAATTTAGAAAATGGTTCCTTTGGTAAAGGTTTTGTGAATATGCCAGCAACTTGTTTTAATATAGGAACATACTCCAGCTTCAATTAATTCTTCTCCACCTTCTCTTTGATGAATTGGTACTTTATATCAATGTGTTTTGAACAATAATGTTATATTGGATTAATTTTAATATTTATTTCACTCTGATTATCAAATCCAAAGAGTTAGGGTAGCTTCACTTCAACAAGTAAATCTTACAACTGAGACTTAATCCACATAAGTTGGGTAGCAGCTTGAGTGGAAGCAACATAATCAGATTCATTCATGCTAAGATTCATTGAATTATATTTCTTTGTATGTCAACTAACACAAATTTTCCCTATAAATAAAACTACCCCAGATATGGATCTTATATTATCAACATTTCCTTCCGAATCAGCATTTGAATACCTGAACAGATCAATATTTTTTGAGCCATCATACCTGATTTCAAAATTTGTTGTGCCTTTGATATATCTGATAATTATTTTTCCATAAATTAAATTTGATTATTTAGGAGAAATATGAAATCTTTCACATAAGGTAAAATCATATATGATTTTTTTTAGGGACAAGGCCCTTTTCATTGAAACAAAATAAAACAAACGAAGAAAAATGAGAGTAGTTGTTCATTTCACACAAATCAGTGACTCCCCTCAAGAGGACCCAGTTTTTTCCTAATATTATATGTAATATTTCTATTTGCATCTTGCAAGGAAACCCAATAAATATTACATCATCTCCCTCATCCACATCCCCTGGTGTGAGGCACTTCAAGATTTCTTGCTTGTTGAAGAAGACCTTTGATGTCTGTGTCATCTGAGTCTGAATCCACAAAATGTATTTCATATTTCTTTGAGGTCAATTCTGCTCATCCATGTACTTTCCCACGACGTCTAGGAATCCGTCCTCTTTTCAATGATTTAGTCTATTTTCAAGAGCCATCATGTCTATCTTCACCTTCTGTTGGAACTAGGTTTGCCACCGAAGTCTCCTTTGTCATCTGCTGAGGGATAGGCAGTGTTGATGGGGGTTTCATCATGGAAACCTAATCTTTTTTTCTTAGAGTATCAGCAACATCAATCTCAATATGTCTTGAAAAACTATTAATAACTTCAAATGTGTTAGCAGTGGTCACATGTACCTGTGCAGATGGCTGCAGATTAGTCCTTCTAGGTAATGGAACTGGAGGAAAGATCAGAATAGAATTTCCAAGATCATCATCAAGAGGTTGGATATCCTTTGAGGGAAATACAGTAGGTTATTCAGAATGTACAACATTCTTTAAAATATCAACAGAGTGTTGTTCTAGCACTGGGTACATAAGACTTTTCCAAACACTTTTATCAACACCATAAGATGTAGACACACTCTGTTCGCATCCAGAGTAGGGGTGTTGTGCTGTGACCTGAGTAGTGAGACCCACAGTTTCCAGATCTGGAGTGTGATACTCAGTAACTTGGGTCTCACCAGCCCTTCCCTTCTCAACAATTTCATCCCATTACCGAGTGTCATGTTGGTCAGAAATATTTTTGAGGTTTCACATACATATCAAGGGAATTCAATTTATCATCCAGTGTATTGACATCACAATTTCCAATAATAATAGGAGATGGTTTTACCATCTCCTGGTTACTTCCGAGGGCAAGATGGGGATCCAAAGTAACTGGTTGTGACAACTTCTGAGTAGCATTTTTAGTAGATAAAGCATCCCCAGTAATCCCAACCGTTTGGGTAAATTCAGAGGAACCAGTATTTTGAGAGTGTTTCTTTTTGAAGCAAGAACTAATGTCATGCCCACGTAAAGAGAAAACGGCACAAATAATAGATCTCTTACATTTTGAAGAATCATGTAATATAGTCTTACAGTCTGAACAGAATCTAGGAAGGTTTTTATATTCAATTTTCAGTTCAAGTTCATCTACATCAGTCGAGAGATAAACCTTGTTTATTAATGAAGAACAGAGATCGAATTCAACTAAGAATCTAGCATAGTGTCCATATCAGGCAGTGTTAGTTTCTTTATACAGTTTTATCGGTACACCTAAGTCCAAGGAAATGTCATATAATATTCGAGGGTGCCAAATAATCCAGTTTAAGCCGTATACCTTCACCAAAGATTGAACCGAAGTATTACCTACTTCAAAGGGGTTGAACTTTTGGTCCCATTCCCAGATGTGTAGTGCTCCTGGTTTGAATGAAATTGATCCATAGCCCCAATATCACAACTTGAGTTCTTCAAAGGTAAATAGGATATGATAGAATCCTTTCCCTAAAGAGACACACTTCCAAGAGGAGAATCCCCATATGTCTCACAGTCGTTGTGTAAGTTGCTTGAGCTTCCATGGCACAGAGCCTCTGGGAAAAATGAGATGAGCTATGATGGAGTGCACCCCAATCTCGAGTCGTTATGATATTGCATCCATATCAGCTTTGATGTGTGGAACTGAACCCTTCTTACGGATTCCAGCATTCGAACCTTTTAAGGGAGAAAATATGTGATTTTGGGAACTGACCTCATTTAGATTGGAATCCAAGGGTCGTTGATTCACGATCATTTTCTATTTCGTGCACTTATGATATTCAAAGCATCTTTGAACAATAAATTCTCCAATGGATTATAGAGGTGAAAGGAGAATACCTAATCACTATTCCTAAGATCCGAGAGAAGATTTGTGTTGCTCGCACTAATCGCCATCCCAGGTAATAGCATGTACGATGTCAGGTCTTGATGCAGTCAAATATAACAGACTTCTAATTAGCTTTCGAAACTCTTTATGATCAACTTCCTTTCCTTCTCCATCTTTAGATAACTTGGTTCTCACTGAAATTAGTGTGGAAAATGGTTTCAAATTTTTTATTCCAAACTTATTTAGAAGTTCCTTAGCATACTTTTCTTGATAAAGAAAAATGTGGTTCCTCTTTTGTAAAATTTTTTGCCTAAGAAATTATTTCATTTATCCCAGTATGGAAATATAAAATGAATTCTTCAAATCCTCATAAAATATTTCACATGATCTTTCATTATTTCCAGAAAAGATAATGTCATCGACATAAACAATTACAATGAGAGAAAACTCCTAACATTCCTTGATGTAAATTTTGGTGTCAACTCTACCCTTCTTGAAATTCATATTCCTCAAGTAAGTAACCAATTTAGAATACCATGACCTCAGAGCCTATTTTATCCCATACAAATATTTCTTCAACCTACACACATAACTGTCATCCTTCCCAATAACAAATCCATAAGGTTGATTAATGTAAACTTCCTCGTCAAGATCACCATTCAAGAATGTGGATTTTACATCCATTTGAAAGATTTTGTAACCTCATTGTGTAGAAATATAAATAAAGATTCTAATTGTTTCTAGCCTTGCCACTAGATAAAAGGTTTCATCAAAATCAATTCCTTTAATTTGTTAATACCCTTTTAAAACCAATCTTTCTTTGTTTCTTATCACTTCACCTTCTTCATTCAGATTGTTACGAAAAACCCACTTTGTACCAATAATGTTATTGTTTTCCATCTAGGGTAAAAGTTCCCAAGTATCATTATTTTATATCTGGTCAAGCTCTTCATTCATAGCCTAAACCCATTATGGATGCTTAAAAGCTTCATTTACATCATTCGTCTCGATTTTTGAATACAAAGAAGTGTGTTTCACAACTTTTTATGTTCTTCTTGTTTGAACCTTCTAATGTTGATCACCAATAATGTTATAAGATTCCACTTTATTCCTCAACCTAGGATGAGTTGTTGGAACTCCTTCATCATCACTTGAAATTGATGAGTCTATTTATTCTTCTTGAATAGGATTACCACTATCTGTAGCATTGTCATAATTGTTAACAAAAATTTCTTTATCCTGCTCATCTTTCACATCATCATGAGATTTATTTTCTTTCTCAATATTTTCAATAACTTTCACATCAACAGAATCAGTAATTCTTTCTTTTTCTTTGTTGAAACATCTATATCCCCTTCCTTATGGAGCATAGTCAAGAAAAATTCCATCATCTCCTCTTTGATCAAACTTGACAAGGTTTCCACCTTTCCTTTTTATAATGCACGGACTCCCAAAAACTCTTAAGTGTTTCAGACTTGGAGTTTTTCCATAAAAAATTTTGTATAGAGTCATATATGAATTTTTCATGTAGAAACATTGGTTCTAAATATGCACAGCAGTGATAATGGCTTGCCTCCAATAATAATGTGAAATACTATGTTCAAGTAACATAGTTCTACCCATTTCCACCAGACTTCTATTCTTTCTTTCAGTAACCCCATTTTTTGAGGTGCATATGGTGAACTGAAATCATTCTGAATTCCATGCTTCTTAAGATAACTTTAAAACTATTAATTCTTATAATCTATAACATTATTAGTTCTCAACTTCTTCAATTAATACTCACATTCCCTCTCTTCTTTCCTCCTAAAAGTCTTAAACATTTTTAGAGAATATGAATTATGTCTCATGTACATAATACAAGTAATGTGAGTGAAGTCTTCAATGAAAGTAATGAAGTACTTATCTCCATTTTTTGATTGCTTGATCATTGGTCCACATACATCAGAATTTATATGTTCCAAGGGTTGTTTTGAACGAATTTCAACTCTCTTATGCATAGAGTTTGTAATCTTCCATTTTTCACAAATTTTGCAACACCAATCTCTTCTTCTTGATAAATTTATCATATATCAGACATTGTCTTACATTGATAACTTTCACATGTTTCTCTGACACATGTGTCCTAGCCTTTTATGCTATAACTAATTTTCATCCACTATACCCATGTAACAAGAGTTATGTACTTCACCACCTTGGAACACGTTCCCTTTTGTATGTTGGCCTCTTGTAAATACCTTTCCATCATTATCACTTTTCAAAAAAAACCCATATTTTCTGAAGATAACTTTGTTTCCCTCATCACAGAGTTGTGAAACACTCAACAGATTGTGTTTTAGCCCATCAACATATAATTTTTTCCTAGATTTTATTTTTTATTTCCTGATGATGGATGATCCAACACCTTTGATCCTCAAAGATTCATCATTTCCAAATGTCATTGTTCCTTCTTTGAATTCATTCACACTCTTCAAAAACTTTAAGTCTCCTATCATATGAGAAGAATACCCACTATTAAGAATATGTAGACGTTTTCCTTTTGTAGCTTTCAAAGTGGTTTCGACACAAGAGCTTCTTGTTCTTCCTTTTCATTATTCACCTTCATCTTCTGTGATTTTTTAAGAACCTTTTGTTTTGTTGGAAAAAAACAATACATACCTTAGAAATATTTCTAGGATGTTCACATATTTCACAAATACTTTCCAATGGTTCAAACCCATTTTTAGATTTCACACCATCCTTCTCAGATTTATTTTGAACTTCCTTAACATACTTCTTCTTTAGAGAGGATTGAATCCCCCTCAAACCTTGTTTTCTATAACTTACAGAATAGTATTAATGCTTTTGGTTGAACCAATAAATATTTTCCATGTTTCTAAATCCATCACAATACCAATAGTATCCACATAATGAATATTTAACTCTAAAGCTTCCATATTGACCGGAGTTGTGAACATGCTTCTCAACACTCTTCTTAATAGAACTGTTCTGACCATTAGTCTTCCAATTTTCAATCATAACTTTCTTATTCAGCTCATATTTTTGTTCAGACTTATCAGAACCAGAAGTAGTATAAATCTTTATGGACTCATAATTTTTATATACTTATGATTTTTCGGTATTTCTAAATTTGGCCACATACATGACCTTTCCAGCATTGTTCTTATCAGAACTAGTTCCATATTTCTTATCAACCTTTTAAGGTAACTTTTTTATCCTTATTTGGTTTATTCTTACTAGAACTTTCACCAACATCTGAGATATATTGTTTGAAACCGATATTACTTTCTTCAGCTTTAGAAAGTTTCTGTTGTACAAGTTCCAACTCTTCTTATTTTACCTTAAACTTTACCTCAAGATGATCATTACAATTATTTTCATTCTCAAGAGAATTCTTCCTATAATTAATCTCCTTTTCCATATTGAATTTCTCATTAGGAAAACCTTATTTATTTTTTAATGTGGAATTTTTATTTATCAACTTATTGTTTTCCTTCTCAAGCCTTTTGGTTTTCCTCAAACATTCTTCCAACTATTCTTTGAGATGATATTCAAGTTGAGTTTCTTATTCTTCAAAACTACTTCTCCCATAATCATCATTATTCACTACTAAAATAAAGGTATTCTATCAAGATTTATCAGCAAAAAATTTCTCATATTTAGCTTCGCTATCTTCTTCTTCGTTATCTTTAGATAAAAAGATTCTTATTTTTGATTTGAATAACTTTTTATCCTTCTCCTTTGAAAAATACTTATCTTTGTCTGCTTGTTTCTTCCATGACCTTCTTGGTCTTCTGTCATCATCATTATTGTCTTCTTCTTTATTCTTTTGAGGATAGTTAGCTGCAAAGTGACCAAAATCTCCACATTCAAAACATTTAAATGGAAATTTCCCCTTGTATTTCCTTGTACCTCTTTTCATATTCCTAGAAAACAAGGATAAAATTTTATAAAAAAATTATATACCTCATCTTCAAAATCGGATTCACCAGTTTCATATTCAGTAAGATTCTTCTTTGAATTCTCTCTCTTAGAACCCTTGAATGACATTTATCTATCATCTTTTGTTTTTCTCTTCATATTATTCTCCCTTATCATTTCATAAGTAATGAGAGAGTTATGAAAATAATCCAGAGATAATGTTTCAGGGTATCTGTTTTCTACTGAAGAAACTTTATCATCAAACTTTTCAAGAAGAATTCTCAAGATATTTTCAAAAATTGTATAATCCTCTAACTTTTCACCAATACATATGATTGTACTAACAATTTCATTTACTCTGGTAAAGAAGTCCCCAATAGATTCAGATTCTACCATTTTCAAGTCTTTATACTTCAGCCTCTAGATTTTTAGTTTTCCCTTCTTCACTTTTGTATTTCCTTCATAGATGTTCTTCAACTTATCCTGGATTCCTTTAGCTGTAGCGACACCTTTCACTCTTAAAAACTCACTCTCATCAAGAGATGAGAGTAATAAATTTTTATCTCTTTCATCATTCTCAAGATTCTTCTTATCGACAGGTGTAAGAGGAAATTTGTCATCCATAGGAGGAAATCCATCAGTTGTAGTTTCAATAACTTCGTACCCAAGAGACATAAGATAAGTCATCATTCTATCTTTCCAGATATGATAGTTCTTTCCATAAAATATTCAAATCCTCTTAATGTTCACACAATTTAGATTCTCCATCACAACCTCAGCAAAGAAAAAATAAAGGGAACTTATCCCTCTAATACCAATTGAATTTCCTAGTCAGGATCCAAGTATCACTGAGAGGGGTAGGGGGTGAATCAGTGATATCCTTTTTCTTTTTTATGTTTCATTATTTTTGAAATAACCTTCACCTTCTGTAAAAGAGTTCCTTCCCTGTTGAATACACACAACCACAAGAACATAATATTTACAAGGTTCACTACTCAATGATAGTAGTTACATCCTTGGTATGGTACGGAAATAATCATGTACCACACAATCCAGTAGAAAACAATCCTTTTATGTGGAATAAAATGAGTAGGATATGCCCTTACACTTGTGTAGAACTTTGAAAACAATCCAATAGTGTGTGTTCTTCCTCTTAGCACAAATAGGGTAATGCAATGTTTCTATGCTTCTTGAAAAAAAATTACAAATCAAATATCTCAAAACAATTCTTCAATTTCCTACTTAGAAGCTAGTAAGAACCTCCTGGTGCAAATATCTTGCACATCACTCCCTGCTTGTGTGTTTCCCTTATTTCATGCCTCCCTGCTTGCGCGCCACTAACAACTTGTGCACCACTACTATGTACATATCACAATTTGTGCACCACTTTTAGCTTATACACAACACACTTCTTGCATACAACTCCCTGCATGCACGCAAATTACAACTTACATGCCACTTATTCTTGTGCACTACTCTTGTGCATAACACAAAACTTGTGTGACACTTCATCTTGCATTCCAATTTATACTACTTGCATGAACAGAGATCAAATTCTCTCTTAAGTGTTGAGCACGCATAAAATGAGGAGGTTATTCATCTATTTATAGACATTTTATTGACCCTATGCGTGAGGAATGAAACTCATATTGCACACCACTTCATGACTTGTGCACTACTCCATGACTTGCGCACCACATACACTTGCTCGTTATTCCCACTTGTGTGCCACTTATACTTGGGTTCCACTTCCTACTTGCGCACCACTCTTTAACTTTCCCACCACTTTATTTCCTTTTCCAAAAAAAACTTGTTTACTCTCCCTATCCTTCATAAGGCTTGCATCACAAGTTCTACAAACTTATGATATTTTTGAAATACAAATCATCAAAGCATCTTTATAGTTTCCAAGACCTTTTACAAAGTGAATTGATTTATCTACTTTGACAACAAAATACAACACCTTCTTTATCTAACTTGGTCCAAAAAAAATGTAAATACCTATAAATAATGACCGGTTTCGAAGGGTTTTAGGAAACATCAGGGCATGGACTATGAAGAAACCTTATCACTAGTAGGGATACAGAAATTCGCCATAATATTACTTGCAATAGAAAACTTATATGGTTATGAAATTTGGAAAATGGATGTCAAAAATAATTTTTTAAATGGAAAATTGGATGAATATGTATATATGAGTCAACTTTAAGGGTTTATTAAGTTGAATAGTGCTAATAAATTATGAAATTTGTAGAGATCAATTTATGGGTTGAAGTAGACATCATGATCATAGAATATTCCTTTTGATGAGGCTATAAGAGAATTTGGTTTTGTCAAGAATGAAAGTGACATGTGTGTCTATAATATGGTTAGTAGGAAAGTCATAATTTTCCTTGTATTATATATTGATGAAATATTAATTATATGAAATGAAATGGAAGTCTTACAATAAGTTAAGACTTGGTTAAATAAATTTTTCTCCATGAAAGACTTTGGATAAGTATCCTACATCCTAGGTATTATGATCTATAAATATGGATCTCATAGGCTTCTTAAGCTAAGTAAAACTGTATATATTGACAAGGTACTCGATAGTTAAAATATGGAACAATACAAGAGAGTTTTGTTTCCAATATCACATGGTATCGATCTATAACACACTGTTATATTCTTTCAGGTATGCCTTATCTTCTATTTTTGGTTTCCTTTTTTTAGTGCATCATGGGATTCTTGGGAATGGAGAGCCTCTAATGGGTAAAATGACCCAAGGTTCAAGATGTTTGTTTGATTTAATTTAATGTAGTATGGGTATAATTATATCAAAGGCCTTCTAAGGTTATCCCCAAGTTTGAGGAACACTGAAGGTGGTTTTGGGATTTTGTACATAATTTGGGCTATTTTTTTATTTGCTGGATGAATTAACGGCATGAAATTTTTACATGTTGTGAATCAAGTTCATGTCATGTATTTGTTTCTAATAATACATCATGATTTGGTTCAATGTATGAAAGTTTTACACACTTTGAATCAAGTTCATGTCATGTATTGGTCATTTGGAAGATGTATTGAACTATTTTAGAGCATGATAGGTTTACATGATATGTATTGTTTTCACATTGTGTAATGGTCAAGGATGAGATTTTTAATCTAAGGTGACACATTTTTTTGTAATCTTTTTAATTTATGGAATTAAGTTTCATGAAAGGGGTTTTAATTGTGTAATTCTTGATTCCAATGGTTTTTAACACACAGTTCACCTGAATCTCATTTAATTCAGTGTGTAACCTCCCCTCTCATGACTGAGATCTCTCTTAGGTGATTTTGGAGATCTCCACTCCTTTCAGATCATTTTTTCATAAATTGATCATTGTTGTGGTTTTGGTTCATCTCACTATGTAAGAATCCTTATGTTTCCTCCTTTTCTTTGGTTGTGGTTGTGGTGTTTTCTACAGTTGTGGTTCTGATTCCTGATTGATTAATGTTTTTTATCAATCCTTTTTATTTTCTTGTCGATCCTTGTCTTTTTAAGGTCAATTTGTGGTTTTTTAATCTCTGTTGTTGAAGGCAGATAGGGTTTCATCATTATTAAGGTAGGTTGGTCTATGAAAGTGATTATAATTCTTGGATTTCTTTATGTTCTGGTTGAAATGTATTTTTTGTGATGTAAAAAGTTTTTTAATTAAATGTGAGCATGGTTTTAGGAATGGTATTGAACAAACTTGGAACATTGGGAACCTTGGGTGCGTCAAGAAATAGACATAGGTGACCCTAGTGTGGGTGGCATCTCTAGGGGTTACTTTTGTGAAATCAACAAACTTTAGTAGGACTTGATATCAGTTTAAACCAACTTAGGCCTCATTTAGGATTATTTTATATCTAGTACATATTCCCAAATTCTAGGTCCCAAATGGTGTGATTTGTATTTTATACATGGTTTATCGCATGATGGTTTATTTCATGGATATTTTCTCACATGTTTAATTTACCTTTTTTTCTTTTAAACCTATTATATTTCTAGATTTGGTGAATATGGTATTAATTTATGGGAAAAAGGAAATGTTTACAAATGGTTTTATTTAAGAAAATTATTTATAAACTAGAATTTGTTTTAAAGATAGAACTTTTGCATTATTGATATTAGAACATATATAGATTCTTTGGTGGTTTCCTATTGGGATTTATGAAGACCCCCTACTTTTAAATTTGGGTGGTTGTAGACCTTATTTTTTAGAACTCAAGGAATGGGAATGGAATAATGAATCATGATGGGTTCTTCTTTCATTAGTTTCCTTCATAGAGGGGTGGTTTGGAGGTGACGGTTGGTCACATGGAGACCTTTTGGTTTCATCTTGACATACTTTTTTGTTTTATCCTATTTAGATTAAATTGAATAGATCTTGTTTTATATATTTATTCCACATTATACTCTAGATTTATGTACTTTTTTTATATTCAATAATTTTTTTTGTTATCATTTGTGTACTTCACCATTTGATGGTTGACTCAGGTGGATGGTTTTCTTAACCTAAGTTGAATCATTAAAAATTAGTATCATAGGGGATTATTATCCTAAATTATGGTAACACTACCTAAGTTTGGTCATGTGTTATGGGTATATATGAGTTAAGACCATTAGAATTTGGGTAGTAAGTGCGGGGGGGGGCTTCTCAACTCACTTATGTGTCTGAACTCAAGTTACCATGGGTAGTCAAAAAATATTTACCAGGTCTGAGACATGGTTTTTGAGTTCATTTGAATGAAATTTATGGGAAGTTTATTTAAATAAACTTTTTTCCTTTTTAAAAGATCGTCTTTCAATCATGAAATTATTAATTACTTTAAATTATTATAATTTAAAACTTTTATATAAATACCTAAATTGGTCCTATGATTTTGGAATATGATTGTGACTAATTACTTTTTGTCTTATGGTTGTTAAAAAATGCCTCCAACAAGAGATCTTCCAAATCTAAGAGATTAAGTTGCAAGATAGGTTCTACAGGTAAACCCTCTGGTGGACCATTCTTTGGTAGAAGCAGTAATCCACACTATTTAGACTCTGGGTCAAGTAGGTGTTGGGAACCCAGGATGAGTAGTGGATCACAGCTCAGAAGGTGGGATTTCCTTCTATGGTAACAAAGGACAACAGGAATATGAATAGTAGGTGGATTGAGAAGATCTTCAACTTTTAAATAGTCCTTAGGACTCTAAGGTGGGATTTCCATCTATATTATTGAAGGTCTAGGAAAGAGATGGTGGGACTCTGTTGTGAAAATTAAGCTGCATGAGGATCTAATCTGGACTTATTTCAAGAAAATTGCAATCAATGGTTTTATCCTAAGAAATTACATGTGGAAAATACATGGGATTTATTAACCTTAGAGTAAGGAGATAGTACAATTTTGGATTATTCCACCTTTTTGTTGAGTTGGTTCATCTGGAACCATAGCTTATCACTAATGTGAACCTAAAGGATTGGAGGTTTGATTTGCAACTGAGGTCGGATATTTAGTCGATATTTATTATCATGTTCCTTATGATATTCATGGAGGTGTTCAAAAAATAAAATTTGTATAAGGTAGACATAGCTGGGAATACAAGTTTAGGTGGAGCTTCAGTTGGTGTAGTTGTTAGTCAGGGTGTATCTTCTATCCAGAAAAGGAAGCATAAAGGTAGCCAGTTTTCTTCAAAGCCAGTTTCACGGGTTTCATCTGGATAATAGTAGATTGTTTTCTATCCATGTGGGTGGCTTGTTCATACCAAGATAAGTTGTGTGGAGGCTCTCAATACTTGTTATCATTATGGGAAAAGTATCCATCTAGATCATTTTTTAGATAGGATGTCCCAAGGAAGTAAGGTTAGATCCACATTCACCAAGGGATCGCAGGTTTGTACGGATACTTCAAAGGGTGGTGGGTCATATCCTCAGTCTTAGGGGGTTTTGATATTTATAAGAAATATTAGGGAGGATTTGAGACCATATGTCTTTATGTGGTAAATTATGGGATAGAGGAATATGAAGTAGGTCCAACTGTTGTAAGAGGTACAGTTTTTATTTCATCTTTTATGGTTCTAACTTTGTTTGATACAAGTGATAATCATTATTTTATATCATAAAATCTAGTTTATGTGTTGGTCTTGCATTCAGATCTTGTGTTGTACTTTTTCAATCTTTCCATGCCTTTGGGAAAGAGGTATGAACAAGGTTTCAAGTGTCCCATGTGTTGGGTGATGATAACTGACTTTGATATGGAGTGGTACTTTTTAGTGATCAATATTGAAATCTTAGACTTTATTATCAGCATGGATTGAATGATTATAGTTAAGATCCAGATAGATTTTTATCTCCATTGGGTTTAATTTTTATCTTCCAAAAGGGATACTCATGTTTTTTAGGTAGATTGGAACTATAGATTGGGAAGGGAAGGACCTATTGTTCATTATGATAGGGTAATATCATGCTAGTTTTTAGAGTTTTTTCTTAATGTTGTTAACCCTTGTCTAGGTATTCCTCTTCCTGCATTGGTGTGTGCATACCCCGAGGTCTTTTTGGATGATCTTTCTAGTTTACCGCTCTAGAGAGAGGTGAGTTTACTATCGACCTGGTCCCTAGAAAGATGCTCATTTCTATGCCATTTTACCATATGGTTCCTTTTGAGTTGGTAGAACTTAAGATCCAGCTTATGGATCTAGAGTCTAGTGGATTTATTCATCCTAGAATGTCACCATGGGCTTCGCCTGTCCTCTTTTCTAATAAGGCAGATGTGATCCTCCAAATCTGTATTGAATATAGAAAGTTAAATCAAGTGATTATCAAGAAAAAATATCTCTTGCCCGTGATTGATGATCTCTTTGATCATATTTGAGGGGATCATTGGTTTTCAGAAATTGACCTGCGATCAAGGTACCACCAGTTGAAATTCTAAGAAGAGGATATACCTAAGATGGTGTTTAGGATCCAGTATGGGCATTTTGAGTTTTTAGTTATGCCATTTAGACTAATTAATGCTCCTGTAGTGTTTTATGGAATTGATGAATCAAATCTTACATCAATTCTTAGAATATTTTATTGTGGTGTTCATGGATGATATTTTGGTTTACATCAATTTGGAGGAGGATCACATGGACCACTTGGGTATCATTCTTATAAAATTGAATGAACATCGTCTATATGGTAAGATTTACAAGTGAGAGTTTTAGATTCAAGAAGTAAAGTTTATGGAAAATGTTATATATAAGAGGAGAATCCTAGTGAATCTAAAAAAGTTGTAGGCAGTTATGTCATGGGATCAGCCCAGAAATTTGTTTAAGATCTGAAGCTTCTTGGGATTGGCTAGTTATTACATGCGATTTGTTCGTGACTTGTCCAATATTGCATATATGATGACAGCTTTAACCCATAAGGGTGTAAATTTTGAGTAGAATTATAATTTTTAGATATCTTTTGAGGAACTGAAGGTGATATTGACTTTAGCTTCAGTTTTAATTATTCCATAACCAAGTTTGAGTTATGATGTTTTTTGCGATGCTTTAGGCATGGTTTTGGGGAATGTATTGATATAGGAGAGATAGATGGTAGTCTATGGATCTAGAAAATTATTCCCTCATGAGAAGAACTACCCTACCCATAATCTTTAGTTGGTATTCATTATGAATGCACTCAAAAATTGGCATCACTACCTCTTTGGATAACGGTTTATGGTATATTCTAATCATAAAAGCATATGGTATATTTTGACTCAGAGTAATCTTAACTTGAAATAGATAAATTGGTTAGAGCATCTCCATAATTTTTATTTTGATATTTCTTACTCCTAGAAAAGTTAATGTGGTCACTGATGTGATTATCAAGAAATTACAAACACAAGCAGTGAAGGAATCAATGGAAGAGTGGTATTTTATGGGTTTGTTTTCCGATATGAGCATGGGAATGGAAGAAGCTAGTGGATAGGCATGTTTAGCTTCGATGATAGTTGACTCTTCATTTGATGAGAAGGTTCGACTTGAGAAAATTTTTAACCCTGAGTTCCAGAGATTTAGTAAAATCCTTTATGGTGAGAAGAACTTGGGAGAGTGGTATCGGTCTCCCATCAGATCTTTGTTCTTCCATAATAGGTTGGTTGTTCAGTTTTCCATGGGGTGTGAGTTTATGGATAGTGGATGTTGTTCTTGTTGGTCTAAACACCTAGGTAATACTAAGATGTATCATTATTTGAGACATTGGTATTGGTGGGAGGGGATGAGAAGATCGATTGCAGATTTTGTATCATGGTGTCTTACTTATCAGAAAATTAAGTTAGAACACCATAGGCCTGATGGTTTATTGCAACCCTTACCCATTCTGATATGGAATTGGGATGATATTTTCATGTATTTCATCATTGGTTTACCATAGACTCCTAATGTGAAGGATACAATTTGGGTGATCATTGATCAAATCATAAAATCACTTCATTTCCAACCTATCAAGGAGAGGATGAAGGTGGAATGGCTTGGGGAATTTTATGTTTGAGATATTTTGATACTCCGTGGGGTTCCCTCTATGGTTGTCTTTGATAGTAACTTCTAGTTCACATCTAGGTTTTGGAAAGGTTTGTAATAGGTAATGGGTTCCCAGATAAAATTAAGCCCAACATATCATCTGTAGATGGATGGACCGATAGAGAGAGTTATCCAGGTTCTTGAGGATATGCTCTAGGCTTGTGTGCTAGATTTTTGTGGTTCTTGGGAAAATAATTTTTATTTAGTTGAGTTTTCCTATATAAATAGTTATCAGGACTTGATCATAATGGCACCCTTCTAGTCTTTGTATGGGTGGCTATATAGATCTTCCTTATGCTGGGAAAAGTTCAGAGAGTTGTCCTTTGTTGGGTTGAGTCTTGTTTAGGAGATGGTGAAGAGGGTGCAGTTGATCGAGAAGAGATTGATCACCACACATAGTTGTCTTAAACCCATCTTTGGTGGCCACTGGAGTTTCAATTTTGTGATCAGGTCTTTCTTAGAATTTCACCTCACTTGGGACATCATCAGTTGGGTAGGTATGGTATGTTTCTACTGAGGTTTGTAGACCCATTTCAGATCATTGGATGACTAATAAATGTGGCCTATCGGTTGGAATTATCATCTCATTTGAATTTTATCCATTATGTGTTTCATGTTTCCTAGATGAGGAGGTATTAACTAGATCCTTCCCATGTGATTGTATGGGAGGATGTCAACCTTGAGCCTAACATCACTATGGTTGAGAAACTAGTTCATATTATGGATCACCGAGAGAAGGTATTTTGTGGTAAAATTATTCCTCTAGTCTTTGTATTGTGATAGTGCGGATGGGATAGTCATGAGATGTGGGGGCTAGAATTATTGATGAGGTAGTAGTGGCCTTCACTTTTTGTAAGTCCAGGAATCTGAGGACTTTCTAGGGAAATAAATCATTTATGGTGGGGATATTGTAACACCCTATTATCTTCATTTAGGTATGAATTGCCTTCTTTTTTTTGTTTCCTTTTTTTTGGTTCATCATGGGATTCTTAGAAATAGAGTGCCTCTACTGGGGTAAATGACCTAAGTTTCAGGATTTATGTTTTTTTATATTTAATGGAGTCCATTTATAATTGTTTCAAAGGTAATACAAGGTTCCCCCCAAGTTTGGAGAACACCAGAGGTGGTTTTAGGATTTTTTACATAATGTAGGATATTTAACTGTTTGCTGGATGAATTCATGACATGAAAGTTTTACACATTGTGAATAAATTTCACATTATGTATTTTTTTCTAGGAAGAAATCATGATTTGGTTCAAGGAATGAAATTTTTACACACCGTAAATCAATTTCAAGTCGTGTATTGGTTGTTAGGAAGATGTCATAAACTGGTTCAGAGCATGAGAGGTTTAAACGTCATGTATTTGTTTCATGTCGTTTAATGATTGAGTCCATGTTTTTTAATCTCGGGAAATGATTTTTTGGCATATTTTTAATTTATGTAATTACACACTATGAAATGGGTTCACCATTTGTAATTCTCAAGTCTAGTGATTTTTAATGCATGGCTCACTGAAATATCATTCTATTCAGTGTGCAGCCTCCCCTCTCACAACCTAGAGATGTCCTATGTGATTTTGGAGTTCTCCTCTCCTTTTGGATCATTATTTCAATGATTGATTGTCATTGTAGTTATGGTTCATCTCACTAAGTAAGAATCCTTTTGTTTCCTCCTTGGATTTGGTTTCGATTGTAGCGTTGGTTGCGCTTGTAGTTTGGATTCATGATATATTGATGTTTTCTATCAATCCTTTCCATTTTATTATTAGGACTTATCTTTTGAAGGCTTATCCATGGTTTTTTGATCTTCGTTGTCAAAGGCGGATAGGTTCCCATCATTTTTAAGGTAGTTGGGTCTATACAAGCGTTGATAACTCTTTGATTGCTTTATGTTCTTATTGAAATGGTTTTTTTGTGATGGAAAAAGGGTTTTAAATAAATTTTATCATGTTTTTGGAAAACAAATTAATAAACTTTTCACTTTGGGAACCTTGGGTGCATCGAGAAATAGAAATAGGTAACCCTAGTGTGTGTGGAACCGCTAGGGATTACTTTTTGTTATATCAACGGACTATGGTAGAAATCGATATTAGTTACAACCAAATTCATATTGGTTTAGGATTCTTTTATGTCTATTATTTATCCCCACAGGATAGGTCCCAAATGGTGTGCTTTATCTTTTATACCTAGTTTATCACATGATAGTTTATTTCATGGATATTTGATCACATGTTTAATTTACCTTTTTTTTTTATACCTCATATATTCCTAGATTTTTTTAATATGGTATGAATTTATGGAAAAAGAGGAAATTGTTACAATTGGTTTTATTTATTAAAATTATTTATAAATTGGATTTTTTTAGGCTAGAAATTGTGCATTATTGATATTAGAACTTGTATAGATTATTTGGTGGTTTCCTACTAGGATTTATGCTCACACCCTACTTTTTTCCTTTTAGTGATTGTAGACCTTTTTTATAGGAATCAAGGAAAGGTAAGAACATCATGTAGTATTCCAGGTTCTTCTATCATCAGTTTCCTTTATATAGGGGTAGTTTAGAGGTGATGATTTGTAACATGGAGACATTTTCGTTTCATCTTGACATAATTTTATGGTTTAGCATATTTGGATTGGATTTTATAGATCTTTTTGTATATATTTATTCTGAATTATACTCTTATTGAATTTATTGTTTGTTTATATAAAAGACTTTTTCTGTTATCTTTGTTATACCTCATCAAGTGATGGATGACTTGGTTGGATGGTTTAGTCGACCTGGGTTGGTTCGTTACATAATCTCTCTAAGAAACTATGTCCACAAATACAGGTGGATATTTAAAGAATGTGTAGAATCACTTATGCTTTAGTAGTGGGATCTATCATACATGTCATTCTATGTATAAGGTTTGATGTTTCCTTTTCTTTAAGCAGGGTGGTCATATATCAATCTAATATAGGAGGGTTATAATGGGAGGCTATAAAAACTATCTGAAAGTACTTGATACGTACAAGGGATATGTTCCTAGTGTATCGAGGAGATGAGGAATTAGTATTGAGGGGATACACTGATTCTAGTTTCCAAAAAGACCATGATGATTTGAAATCATAGTCAGACTGTGTATTTTTCCTGAATGGTGGTGCAGTAAGCTGGAGAAGCTAGAAACAACCCGTGGTAACCAAATCTATAGAATAATATGAGTATATTGTGTCTTACTATATATCTAAGGAGGAAGTGATGATATGAATTTTTTTTCTTAGACATTGTTGTTATTCCTAGAAATGCAGACATTGTTCCAGTTTATTGTGATAATAATGCAGTAGTGGTGCTTTCCAAGGAGCCCAGGCCACACCAAAGGATAAATAATATACTTAAAAAGTTTCATATCTTGAGATATTTTACTCAAAGTGGTTAAGTAATGGTTAGAATAGTAGGTATATAGGATAACATAGAATACCCCCTAACTAAATCCATATCTCAACTAAAGCATGATTCTCATGTGAGAGCTGAAGTCTTGAGGATTGTTAGCAATTGGATCTAGTGAAAGTGGGGGTGTTGTGAGTGGGTTCCCTAGACCCAACTCATTGTTTAATTTGATTACCATTGCATGTATGTAGTTTGATATATACATGTGTTTACCTTACTATAATAGTATTGATACTTCTACATCCACTATGTTTAGGTTAATGTCCTTAGATTACATATCATGTCAAAAGGTTGTAGTAGTTCCTAGGGAATAATGAGAACCTAGAGATACCATGATAGTAATCTTAATGTTATATCCTATGGTCTAGATACATCATTTTTATGGGATATAGATTATGTGTGTCCATCATTTTTTGGGGTTTCATAATCATTTAGTCTTCTTCTCATGAAGTTCACACTTGGTGATCTCGAGTGGGTGGGATCATGAATACTGGCCCACAAATAGGAACACCACATGCTTTAGGTGTCATTATATGTTCCTATCTATGTAAATGTGCAATGGTCACCTAACCTGAGATTATTATCAGCGTATACTATTTGATCATGTAATTTGATGCCATATAAAAACTATGGCATTGATATCTTAGTGTTGTAGCTTGTGTTGGGTGCATCATTGATGGCATGGTATTGATTGAATAATAAAGATATAATTTTTTTTCTTACGAAACAAAGTGATATCTCATGCTAAGTTGATCAAGATGGTAGTACCTTCACTAAATCCATGTCCATGGAAAAACAAGGTAAGTTCTTCCAATTAGGTCAATGAATAATAAAGAAAGAGATGATGATGACACAATGTGTTCATACCAATTAATGAGATATCCAATGACAAGGAGATTATATTACATGGCGTGTGTTTATAGGAAAGGTTTTCATTGTTGTGACTCTTCCTTATCTCTTTAGGGGCCTAGATGGGATGCTAGCCTTCACTCCTAGTCTATGAATAGTATTCACTACTATCAAGATAAGGTTCTAGAGGTCACACACTTAGTAGATTCAAAATTATTCCCTATTCTTGTGAATAGGAGTATAAGACATGGTGGGCCCCACCATGAGGTCTGAGAGGTGTCTGAGAATAAAAAATTATCAAAAAATAAATAAATTTATTATTATTTGAGTATATAATAATTGTAATTGAATTTATTTATTAAAATTATTTGCAGGGTATTAAGTGAATAGATGGAAAAATATTTTACAAATGAATATTATTTTAATATTCAATGTTCATTTAATATTTTTATGAATTATTATTGAAGTTAATGACTCACATTTTCTCATATAATATATTTATTATATATTATAATTAAGTGATAAAATATAAATTATTTTTATGAAATATTTGGTCATAACTTGTCATTTAATGTTTATTTAGTGGGCATTATTTATACAGGGGTTGGGGAACCCTTTCTGGGTATTTAATCTCCACTATATAAGCAATAGAGAGCTTATTTCTGAGTGACTATTCATCCAATCGAATTTGAGAGCACATATATCCTCCTTCCCACATCCTTGAGATAGAAAGGAACCTTCCATGAAATTGATCCAAGAACACCTTCACAAATCGAAGGAATGGTGTTGTGGTTATTTTCAGGACGTCGAAGGCTTTTTTGGACCTCTGTACTAGCACTTGGATTCTAATGATCGGTATTCTCACAGACTCTTGAAGTGTGTGTAGATGATACAGATGGATTAAACCTTTGATCCTTCAAGCAACAGTCACCAATGATAATTTGTTGTCGGATTCTCTATCAATTCAAATAAGGTAATCATTCGGTTTATTTTTTTTGTGCTTAAATAATAGTTTTCAAATTAAAGTCTTGAGCATAGGGTAACCTACCTCAAATGGTGTAACCTTCACCAATGGCAACACAAATCTACCTCAAGGTGGTCCAAAGTGCACTAGAAAAATATGAGAAACCCAAAAGTCACAAAATACCTAATTGAAATTGGTCCAAATAATAATAACATAAGAAAACTTACTAGAAATTGACGGAAAAATTTTCACCTTCAACAGCCATGGATAGAACAGTCCTCAATTGAACCCCAAGAACCCTAGGAACCAAAAAGTGACCAAAAAATGTCTAAATCAGGTTAGGTTTCAACCATGGTGTGTGCACTATAAGGTGAGAATAAAAAAATAAAAAATAAAGAGTAAATAAGAGGAGACCTTACTATGATTTCACTAGAAATCAGAGGCAACGACGACCGGAAACCATGGAAGAGGAGAGGAGGGAGGTGCGTGAAGGGGGTAGGATATCATGCGAAGGGAATACCCCTAAGGTTTAGTGTGAGATGAAACACATAGAGGTAGGTGGAGGGGTAATGTGACATAAGGTTAAAAATAAAAAATAAAAACAAAAATATTTTTTAAAAGTTGGGAAATACGCATGGTTGTTGCATGGTTTACCCAAACTGGGTGCCAACCATACCCCCATAGGTAATAACAAGAAACACACATAGGTATTTAGTAAAGTTAAACTAACCATGCACCAGCTATGAAAAATAACATTGTTAATAATTTAATTCCCCTTGCATGGTTGTCGAATGACTAGACTAACCATGTTTGAAAACCATGCACCCTGTACCAAATTCCAAAAATTTGAAATTTTCAAGCACGTCCCACCCAAAAATCATCATCCCAACCAAAAACAAATAAATAAATAAATATAATAATGGTCAGGTTGTGATAATTATCCCCACTATGATTATTTATTCCCCTAGAAAGCCTTAGTTGATTTATATGGTCAAAGGGATGGACAAGATCAACCTCTTCAACCAAAAATAATTATCCAAATACCCAAGGAACACCACAACCATCACTAATATAAGACCTATAGAACTAACTGAAATGAAACATAATGACTTCTAAACTCAATTCATCTCTTGAAGGCCCTCTAAAACCAATATCAATAATCGATCACTCTTTCTCCCAAAATGAGTGCCCACAAGGGACTCAAACCGAATCACTGAAGGAATCATGGCCAAAACAAACATGGTGGTCTCCCCACCATTTTAGAATTTTTATCTAAAACACCCATCCCTAAATATACCCAAGTATCGATTCCACTCTTACGGAATAAGGTATCCAAAATCATGAATGTCCAAAGACCTCAAATCACACCTAAAACCCAAACACAAAATCCAAAACACTTAGGGGAAAAGAAAAAAAGATTGATACCAATACATGGTCTTACCACCATAGGTATTTCATCAACATGAAAAGACAAAGTAATGAGGGATCACAAGGTAAACACTAATACCAATAAAGGTTTCGGAATAGAGGGTCTTAATTGAGATGCTCTTTGAAAACACATTCATAATTTCTATAGACCCAAATATCTAAGTCTCCAAAAGATCGGGACTCACATCGCCTTGGATAAATGAAACCAAAGGAATCCAAATGAGAGAGAACAAGGTGTGAAAAAACCCACCTCAAACAAATATTCTAAATAAGAGTAGTTGATGTTAGCCTTAGAACAGTGGTGGAAAATTAAGAAACTTAGAGAATCATACCCAGAACACCAATATAAGGACTTGGCATTAAACATTACATAAACTAGAACTACTAGAAATTTAGGCTATATCCACGGTTCTAAACCATGGCTATAGGCTCAAAAACTGTGGATATAGGTTATAGCCACAGTTTCATGAACTGTGGTTGGTATTGGCGTGGCTATAGGTCAGAGCCTATAGCCACGATTTGAAACCGTGGCTATATCCCTAAAGCCATGACTCCAACTGTAGTTATATCCCTATAGCCACAGTTTTCAAACCGTGGCTATAGGTTCAACCCTATAGCCATGCCAATAAAGGCCACGGTTCATATAACTATGGCTAAAGATCTATAGCCACGATTTCAAATTGTGGCTGTAGGTTTATAGCCACGGTTCAAACCGTGTCTATAGGGCTTTAGCCACGGTTTAAAACCATGGATATAGGCCTTTCCACTGCATAAAAAAACCCAGCACGGTTCACCATGATGGCTATTGGGAGGACACTACCAAATCCCCACCTCCCCCCACCCACAGCTCCCTCACCCTGCACCAGCACCCCCACCCCCAGCTCCTGCACACCTCCCCTGCCCCACCCCCTGCACCTTTCACCCCCCACCCCCTGCTCCTGCACACATCCCCTGCCCCACCCCCCTGCACCTTGCACCCCACCCCCTACCCCGTCCTCACTGCACACCCCCCTCCCCCTAGACAGCCCCCCTCCCCACCTTGCACCAGCACCCCCCACCCCCTGCTCCTGCACACCTTCCCTGCCCCACCCCCCTGCACCTTACACCCCACCCCCTTCACCTTGCACCCCCTGCCCCCTCCTCACTGCACACCCCCTCCCCCCCCCCCCCCCTCCCAACCCTGCACCAGCACCCCCCACCCCCTACTCCTGCACACCTCCTCTGCCCCACCCCCCTTCACCTTGCACCCCACCCCCTGCCCCCTCCTCACTGCATACCCTCACTCCCCCCATTCCTACACTCCCCCCTCCTCAAGAGACCCCCCCCCCCCCCCGGACAGCCCCCCACCCTAGACCCCCCCCCCCCAACCTGCCCAACACATCAGTCAATTGAATTGCGAAAACCAAAAACATGCTAATATGGCTATGATAAAAAAAATTCCAGCCAAATTAAATACTCTAATCAAAAACATGCTAATATGATTAGAACTAAATCAAATATCATCAAGACAAATTGAGTAGAGTGGAACCAAACCAAATGGTTTTGAAAAAGATGAAACTAAACCAAAATAAAAATAATGTAACCAAACCGACTCAAACCAATAAAAACTGACTTCAATAAAGTGTAATTGAGTAAGAAAAAAATGAAACTAATGAAACATACCTGGTTGAATCTAAAATTAATTTAATTGAACTGAATACCCCCAAATCGAACAAAATGAACCTATTACAATTGACATAAACCAAAAAAATGAACCCAATAAAAAATAACCTAGCAAACCTAACCTGACCCAAACTGAACCAAGGAGTCGGGCCTTGTGATGAACTTTTAGAAGGCATCATCCCCGCAGGTTGAGAGGATATCCCAGTCATGTGATGCTTCAATGTCCTCAACGAGATCTAAAATGCACTGCAAAAAGATAGGGAACCCAAAAACCACAAAAACCCTAATTAAAATTGATTCAAAGAATAAAAATGGAAGAAACCTTACCTGGATCCGATAGTGAACTGCACATCTTGCACCCTTTACTCCACGACACCCTACACCTGGTTAATCATACATGAGTTCCCATCATCCATATGTTAAGAGACCAACACCTCATCCATAAGTTAAACATTTTAAAAGTACATGATATTATGTACCTCATAGTTGGAACACATGAACATAAAAAAAACTACATGAATAAAAAATAAATCATGAAATGTCCAACACCCTACAAAACACCCTGCACAACACCCTACACTGCACCCTACACTACCTGCACTCCACTGCCTGCACTGAACCCTCCACTGCCTGCACCCTGCACCCCCCTGTCATGCCCCCCCTGCCCATTTCCCCCTCCCCTGCCTCCCCCCCACCCCCTTCCATCCCCCCCACCCCACCCCTTGCCACCCCCTGCCCATTCCCCCCTCTAGTCCCCCAGTGCCATCCCCCCTGTCAGTCCCCCATGCATATTCATGATTCTTTATTTATCCATATTGGCTTTATTTACATGTATATTCTAAGCAAATAGGAATAAAAGGATGAAGTAGAACCATAATTTACCAAGTTAATATGCAGTTATGAAACTTTTGGCCTTCATGGTTATCCTCATGAGTGACTAGCCTGCAATGTATGCATATTCTGACAAGGAAAAATGGGATTTAGAAATGTGTATAATAAGATAGGATACCAGAATATCTTAATACAAAAAATGGTTGCCAAATAAAAGGAAATTCATGAGGAACAATATAGGTATATTAAATCTGGAAACGCCTTAAATAATATGATATAATTCTATGAAAATGTGGTGGATATTCAAGATGAACCATCCAAGGATGATGAGAAAACCAGCCCCATGAAAAAAGGTACAACATTTTTCTAAATTATCATGTGATACTAAATCTGTTTCCTTTCATTATAAATATTATGAAACATAATTTGAATATTTTTAGGATGATTAATGGTGTAAAAATTTTCCTCTTATGGATGACCTGAGAACGGGAAAACCCCAAGGAAATGAGAAAATAAAGGCTGGAGGATGCCTAGAAAACAAGCAGAATTTTATAAACAAAATCATCAATATAAAGGAAGATCAAGTTTCAAAGGATATTAATATTGTTGTAGAAGTTTTTGGTATAAATCTTTTGATTACTGGTACAACATTTCATTTCACTGGAATTGGGATGAAAAAAGGGGGAGCAAACCTGAGAAGAATAGAAGTAGTTATAATAGAAGTAGGAATACTTTTAGTAAAAAAATTATCAGCCTGAAAAAACTACTGGAAAGGTATCTCCTATTTATTCCCATTCATTTTATGTATACTTAACTATAGGGAATTAAAGAAAACAATTGGGGATATGGATGACTGTTGTATTATTTGGGTATAACAAGAATGAAGTATCCTTCCTATAATACCATTGAAGTTAGATTTTCTATGATGAAGAAAGTGAGACCATCCCTCAAGGGGTGAAAAGCATAAATTAACATTTTCAATAATGAAAAAATGTATGGAATCTCAAAATCTGGACAACCTAATTCTAATTAGTCATTAAGGTTATGTTGAACAACCCCAATATTAATTTTTATATTGACATCACATACTCAATGATTTATGTACTGCATTGATTACTTGTTTATAAACTCTTGATTCTATAAAGGTTTTTGCCTCATAGAATTATAGTTGAATATCTCAAGTCTGTTTTCCAAGAATATCATGTGATTATATCCTTCTCTCACAAGTGGATAAGTTTGACACTTCAAATGTATGGAGGAGAAGAAGATTTCATGATGGGAGTGCTCGGCATCCAGGACCACTATTAGTGAGTTCTAAAAATCCATTCCCACTAAACCTATAGCCATTTTGTAACTCTAAACCATGGGGTGCACTAATTTAGATCACCCATTAGCTCCCTAGGACCTATATAACACAACCATCAGGACAATAAAAGAAAACATCATATCAATCTCAGGGTCAAATCCAGATCCAGTAATATCCCAAAGTTATCATCCTATTTCTAGTACTTGAGCAAGGAACTACCTCAACCATATTTGGTATAAGGTATAAAACACTATTCAATCGAATTTATGAACAAAACATTATAAAAATATCAACAATAGGATCACATTTCCAAACTCTAGGTTCTAAGGTAACACCCAAAGACGCCAATGATTAAATCTGCACTGACCCTCTAAGGGATAATAAAACATGGGGCACCCATGTTCCCCTAGATCATGTCTATCAAATCATGATCCAATATAGATAGGGAAACCTCGTCTGGAAACTCTGAAAACTAACCCATCCACGATCATCACCTTACCCACTAGGTAATCATCAAGAAACACCACACCCATAAGAAAGTCCTCAAGGTTTCCTTAGACCCATCTCATTTATTGTTCGCACTGCATCCTATCGGACAGCAGCCCCCCCCCCCTAGACAGCAGCCCCCCCTGCTGGACCCCCCTGGACGCAGCCCCCCCATGGACCCCCCTGGACAACAGCCCCCCTGGACAGAAACCTGTAGCCCCCCTGGACAGCATCCCCCTGGACAGAACCCCCCCTAGACAGCATCCCCCTGGACAAAACCCCTTTTTCTGAATAGAATCCCCCCCTGAACCCCCCTGGACAGCATCCCCCCCAGACAGAACCCCCCCCCCCCCCTGCTGGACCCCCTTGAACAGTCGCCCCCCCTGCTGGACCCCCTGGACAGCTGCCCCCCCTACTTTGGATGCTTCTTAAGGTTGAAGCTAGGAGATACTGGGTTTATCCAATAGAGTCTTACATAGATTCTCATAGTGGGGTTATAGGTTTCTTGTGGAGGATTTAGGAGGTGAGGTTGTGAGTTTCGTGTTTCTGTTTGGAATTATAGGACCTTTGAAGATGGGTTTCAGCTGGGGGTGTTGCTATTTGGATTTTTCTACATAGTGCAGTACAGGATACACTTATATGGTGCATGGTGTTGGTTGGTTTTTGATTTCTACTATGGTTGGTAACATGTTTTGGGTGCATAGGGTTTGGTTTTCTGGTGTTTCTTCTTTGTTTTGGATTACTATTCTAGGCTTTTGGTTCTCTCGATTGTCTAGTGTGAAGATAAGGGAATATCATGTGTATGTGAGAAAAGCATTAGCAGGGATCTTTCATAGAAAACTAGCATGATGAAACATCTGTGTAGAAGAAAAGAACTGGGATAGCTGAAGGGTGGCTAAAACTGTGATAAGGTGATAAGAAGAGACTTCAAGCCATCGATTCTATTTATAAATGCACAAACACCTACACTGGTGGCATGTGCACCTAACCTTCATGGACTAACTGCATGAACCACCAATGAAAGACACCAGCACGACATACTTTTGAGGCCCATCCTTCCCCATTCATCCCTTGCATGGTACTCAAGATGTTACTTTCTTCAAGACCAATCAAGAATGTAAATGGGAATCTAGAGACCAAAAAACAAAGAATATTTCAACATCTGTATTTCATTACTTAAATATTAGACCCTCTTCTTCCAATCGAATAAAATCATGAGGGTTTTGTTTTACACTCCCATTTCCATATGATAATGACTACATTCAAAAGATAATACCTCAATTAATTCGGAAGTTAAGAACAAAAAATATTAAAATTGATCACCCAATAAATCCCAACAAAAGACCCAAACAACGCCATCATGCAGGGCCAGTTTGTGCAACCCCGGACTTGTGCAAGTCATCATAGAAAGGGAGATCTGTGCCAACAACCAGTTAAATAACCTATGATATAACCCTATGTAAGACATATCCTTCTCCCAGGGTACCAAAATTTTCTATAAATAGGACCTTGGGCTCTGTATTTATGAAATATGGAAGATCGGAATAAGTCATAAAGCTATACTTGCCCTATTCCATTTCCTGGTCCATCAAAACCATCCATGTATCTCTCCAAAACATGATCGAAGAGGTAAACAAGATTAATAGTTATTTTATTGTGCCTAAAGTGTTTGAAGAATTATTCACCCTCATGAGTAACCACTCACCCTCAGTCCATAAGTATTATCTTTAAGGTATCCTCCCAAACTAAGGACCTGCAAAAAACCCTTCCATAGACACCTGAGGTAACCCTACTATCCTAGAGAAAGGCCTCACCTAAGTGTTATTTCCAAGGATTTATATTTTCTAAATTCACCTCTAGCTCACATAGGTACATCCTGCACAAATCAATCTCATGTCGTCTAGGTCTATCTTGGAAGAGACATTCCAGTCCATCTAGTTCAATCTTGCATGTGCCTTCCAGTCCACCCAACATGAGACCCTTCTATCCACCTATGCCCCACCTAGGTGTACCATACTTTGGGATGCATTTTCATGTCACCAATGGTAGGTCACCTCTTCCCTTAGACACCTCACCCAAAAGAGATGAAGATGAGGCCTTCCCTAAATCCTCCAGATATGTGTAGTCAGACCATAGGGAATACTAGAATGTCTTCTATATTATACATTATAATAGTAATTAAGGTCCTAAATTTATAATATCTAATAGGTTGGATCCTTGGAGTGTTGTTAATTATAAAATATTTTGGTAATAAGGACCACAACCTTATTGGAAATGCTAGAAACCTCCCCATTTTAGATAGTGAGGGACAAATTTTCTTATCCTTTGATGACTATGATTGTGATTAAAGCTTCCACAAATTGGTATGAAGAGAAAAATATTGATTCTCAACCTATGTTTTTGGTATAAGAGGAGCTGTTTTAAGTTCTTATTCGGGGGCATGAAGCTCTATTATTTAAACTGGGCTTTCCATGTGTTTGGTTTATTTGTGATGGGATACTAAAAATGGGCCAAAAAAGTAAGGTCAATGAGCTTCAAAAGACTTATTCTCTAAGGAAAATACTGGAAAAAGATACATTAACACTTAGGATGCCCCCAAATCCACCTCTAGGGGTTTCTGTTACAGTGCTTGACAATAGGTTGTCATTCCAGTACTTAATCAATCGAGGAAAGCTATTCGTAGTCCACCTAGAGGATAATCTGAGTTTTTAATGTGTAAGAAATGTTAGTAATATATGGGGGTTAGATTATTGTGGGGCTGGCTGGGGCATGTATGGGAAGTAGTGAATAATTAGGGGTGATGTTTTCTTTCTTGATACTTTTATATTTTGGCCATCTATAGTAGTTAGGGAGTTGTTGGATGGGTTTTTAGCATTTGTTTCATATATTTAATAGGGGAGAGAATAGCGGGAAGGGGGTACAAATTAATTGGCTTGGTTCAGCTAGTTGATGTTGAGAGGTAGGGTCCTTGGGAGGTGCCGACCTTATCTCTCGGAGAGGTGGTCTTCTTCCTTGAGATTCTTCTCCTCCCTCCTTATGTATCTCCATTTATTCTCATCCTAGAAATCTCAAGTGAGACATGTCTATTTGTTCAATGCTTTTCTACCTATTTTCAACTGCTCTCATTGCTATTAGGTTTGTTACCTAACTTTTGAATACTCTAATGGGGAAATCACTCAAGGAGGGAATCTGATCCAAGATTTTCGATATCTGGAGAGAGAGTCAGTATTTGGGAAATACAACATAGGTGGGGAAAATTGAAGATGCATCTCACACTGAGGAAATGGTTTATGCGACTAGTTTATGTTAGGCAAGATTGTGATCGGAAGGTATGTGTGACTCTTTCATGGAGGCATTTTTCATTGAAAAAAAGATGAAATAAATGAATTACTTGTAGTTTATTTCTCTCTCTAACATCTGTTTTTATATTGGACACAACCTTTAGGAAAATTGCTGCTAAAAACTCGACTCTGATGGAGGCATGAACATTGGGAAGTTGTGACCATTTCTGAAGACATGCTGCAGAAGCTGGAGGAAGTTCACGAGATTTGTTAGCTTGATTGTTGTTTATGATGGAATTCAAATTTTCTACATAGGTGTGACTTATTCAAACTCATATTATCATGATTCAAGAACTAATAACAACTATAAAAAAAGATTCAGTTCTTGCGAGAAAAAGCATGAGAGCTGGAGATGCAAGAGTCTCGTTGCTTAGATTCTGGAAATTGAGGTGACAAATCTGCTGCATGTACGTTTAGTAGACACAATTCCAAGGAGCAGCATCTTGCAACCAAACCAGTATTTCCTGAAGAGGTAATATCTTATTTGTATTTTTTCATGGAAGTTGATCAAATGGAATTTAATAGAGAGGTAGAAAGCTTGTGGACTTTTCAGTCCAGACAGAAAGGGATAAATAATGAAGAGATTGAGGAGAAGTTTTAATCCTGTATCGAGTGGCCTGAAGTGGTACATTGTGATCTGATTTCTTTATAGGATAAGCATTAAAGGCATATTGAGGAGGGGAAACATGTTCATGTTCTAATGGAACCACTAACTAAGGTAAAAAGTGTTTGAATGTTCTATCAGAAAAAATCACGATGAATGAAAAATTAGCGACAATAGATGAGTATTTTCATTTTTTTGAAGTAGAACCCATAGAACCAGAAGTGATTGATGTTGTAACTGCCATGGAAAATGTAATGGAGGCTAGTAGAGTTTCTATGATAAAACAATGTATTGCCTCTACAGATACTCGGATTGGCTGTGACTGCGGCGTGACGGCGGCGTGACCGTGGCGTGACGGCGGCGTGACCGCGGCGTGACCGCGGCGTGACCGCAGCGTGACAGTGGCGTGACCGCGGCGTGACCACAGTCGTTTGGCCTGGTCCAGCGATATCTATGGGGTAGTATCTTCCGGCCAGGAGCGAAGGGAGCGGGAGGAGGCTGGGATGCTGGTGGAAGGGGGCTGGTTGCAGGTGTTGGGGGGATGGTGCGGGCTGATTCGAAGGTGGCAGGGGGGCTATTGCGGGCTAGAATGATGGGGGCAGTGGGCTGAAATAAAGGTGGAAGGGGGGTGGTGTGGGCTGGATGTGGCTGGAGTAGGGCCAAATAACGGCATTACCGCGGCGTGACCACGGTGTGACTGTGGCATATTGGCTCGGTCCAGCGACATCCGAGGAGCAGCATCTTTTGGTCAGGAGCAAAGGGAGCGGGAGGAGGCTAGAATGCTGGTGGAAGGGGGCTGGTTGCAGGTGTTGGGGGGATGGTGTGGGCTGATTCAAAGGTGGCAGGGGGGGCTGTTGCAGGCTGGAATGCCGGTGGCAGCGGGATGAAATGAAGGTGGAAGGGGGCTGGTGTGGGCTGGATGTGGCTAGAGCAGGGCCAAATCATGGCATTACCGCGGAGTGACCGCGGCGTGGCCGCGACGTGACCGCGGTGTGACTGCGATGTGACCGAAGCGTGACCGCGACGTGACCGTGGCGTGACCGCGACATGTTGGCTCAGTCCAGCGAAATCTGTAGGGTAGCATCTTCCGGCCAGGAGCGAAGGGAGTAGGAGGAGCCTGGAATACTGGTGGAAGGGGGAAGGTTGCAGTTGATGTGGGGATGGTATAGGCTGATTCAAAGGTGGCAGGGGGAGCTATTGCGGGCTGTAATATCGGTGGCAGCGGGCTGAAATGAAGGTGGAAGGGGGCTGGTGTGGGATGGATGTGGCTGGAGTAGGGCCAAATCATGGCATTACCGTGGCGTGACCGCGGCGTGACCGCGGCATGACTGTGTCATGACCGCAGCATGACCGCGACATGTTGGCCCGGTCCAGTGACATCTGCGGGGCAGCATCTTCTATCCAGGAACGAAGGGAGTAGGAGGAGGCGGGGCAACATTCCGACTGTCGCCCCGCCGAAAGATGATAGAACAAATCAACTATTTAATATTTTATAACAAGGTATCTCCAGATAAGGTTGTATCTAGTGGCACAATGATGAAACGTCTAAAGGGAAACAAAACAACGAAAAATAACCATACACCCTACACAAACCATTTACAAATTCATTCACTTTGCCTAAACATGGAAATTTTATTTATAATATTCAAAGCGTGAAAAGGAAAGTTTCATGGTCAAGGCATATGCCTACTTGGGCAATGTCATTTGACTTAAACGAGTATGATAAACCAATTTATATTATTCAAAGAAAACAAAAACTAACTAGCCACAAAACAAACACCAAAAAGAGGCATATGAAAGACTCAAACCAAATCTAAACATGATACAAATAACTATCACTACTCTTTAGTTTAGAAGACAGCGCACCTCCGTTGGAGGGGTTTTATTATAAAATCATGGTATTTATTTATCACACAATTCATTTAATTATATTTAACATTTATTCTAAAACTCATTCATCACAAATCAAATGCAATAATTTAAGCAACTAGATCAATATAACTATCACTGTGAGTTTTCACAGACAGCGCACCTCCATTGGAGGGGTTTTATTATAAAAATATGACTTTATTTATCAAATGAAACAATTATATTAAATAACACTTATTCAAGATATGCAATTCAATATAATTAAGCAGAATTAAGAAAAAAGCTGAATTCAATTTAAAGAATTCTTGAATTAAAGAGGATGGAAGAGGGATCCCACCTCAAGGTGGAACCAAACCATCCACTTCAGCTCTTGGAGCTTTCTAACTAAAAGTTGTTGCTCCCCCACTGGGTATATGCATCTTCACACACATGCACGGACACCTAGCCACTATGCACACACCTGCATGGCCATGAGAATGTGCGAGGGGATCCTTGCACATATTCTTATATGCATATACGAGTCTCCACTCACCTGCGTATGCATTTATATATATATACATGGTCACACATAGCCCCATACGTGCATAATCACTGCCATGGTTGAATATACACGTAACAGGGGAACCCACATACATATATTTTCTTACCTATGCACACGCAGGCGAGTCTCCCTTAACTTGGATACTCGAAACCAACGAGCAGGGATCAACGCACTACACAAAGGATATTAGGAACATTAAAACACATAAAGGATGCTACATAACCAGTGAGAAACCAAACAACAGCATTAAAGCCTTACCTCGATTGGGAGAACCACATCCACCCGAACCAACACGAAATGATCCAACGCCCTACTGAAAACATAATATGGAGTCAAAAACACTGAAATCCCCAAATACATGAGGTGCGAGAACATATTAAAACAGTATGCATTAGATAACACTTTATAATTTAATAAAATATGGTTACCCATTCAACTGTATGTGAATCCAAAAAGAACAACACATTTATCCATAACCAATTTCCCTTCACATGCATCATGAACACATTAAAACAGTATTCATTAGATAACATTTTCATTTGAAAATTATAACACTCCATTCACATGAAAACTGCATCCACAAAGCATCAATGGTATGAATAGTTATACACATAAAATATTTTTAACATTTTTATGAGCTCCAAATGATTTCACATAGAATATGATATTCTTTATGAAACTAGAAACACATCATATATTGTTCACCTAAATCGAAAAGAAATAATGTTCTCGTGGTATCTTCTATGTGAACTTCCAATGATTTATATCTACAAACACTAAAATGATAACTATTTTATGTTTTGAGAAAACCAAAATCAATCATATATCACAGTTTGATATTGATTTTCATGAATTATTATTTGGGGGGGTTCCCTACTGTTTCTAAAAACTATATGAAAATATTGTCTAATGTAATCTATTCCCAACGGTTTAATGAAACTGTTGGGAAAACACATCAAATTATTACTTAAACCAACATTTTTTTCAAACTGTTGGTATACAGGTGTTGGTATAAGTGGTATTTCTACTAGTGAATGTAATTTAAAATATCATATTGAATCTAGATATGTACAGGTAAATTCATGCAATGTGGTAGTGGAATCAACCCACCAAAAGGATGACAGATTATAGGATCCAAATCTATCTTTATAAGCTATAATTAAAAAAAGTGGACATAATGGCCTGGATTTTTAAAAGAAAAGGTGTTAAATCCATACCAATAACAACTAGTGGTATCATAAAAAATTTGATTTGTTGCAACTAATATCAAGCCATGATTTAGTGAAAGCATCATGTTGTAAATAGGATGGCATATTTGGATAAACCTAATCATGAAGAAATGGGGGAGTTAGAGGTGGATTATAATGGTTATTCAACCTTATCGAAGATTAAAGAAACCTATAGAGACTAACTACACCCCCCTTCCCCACCCCCCTCCCCCTGCCCTACAGACCCCCCTGCAGACCACCCCCTGCCCTACAGACCTCCCCACTCCACCCTGCCCCCTCCACCCACCCCCTCCCCCCTCCACCCTCCCTGCAGACCTCCCCCCTGCCCTAGATACCTCCCCCCTGCCCCCTGCCCCCCTCCACACCCTGCCCCCTACCCCCTTCCCCTCTCCACCCACCCCCTGCCCCCTACTCTGCAGACCTCCCCCTACTCTGCAGACCTCCCCCCTGCCCCCTGACCCCCTCCACCCTCCCCTGCCCCCTACCCCCCTCCACCCTCCACCCTCCCCCCTGCCCCCTGCCCACTTTCTCCGGCCCCCTGCCCTCTGCCCCCTGCCCCCCTCCACCCTCCACCCTCCCCATACCCCCTACCCCCTTTCTCCTGTCCCCTGCCCCCCTGCCCCCTGCTTTGTAGACCTGCAGACCTTCCCCCTTCCCCCCTGCTCCATGATTTGGCAGTTTTCCATGGATTTCCTTATTCCTCCCTATAATCAACCACAAGAGGCATGCTAAAGTCCTTCCCACCCTATTCCTACATATCTTAAAAATTTATATCCTTCTCATCCCATTCTTGTAAAACATGAATAGATATTTTATTAGCTGACATTAAAATGCTTCCGACATTTCCCTTCTCTTTTTGAGCCTCCTTGAGAATTTTATTGAGGATACTCAGTGAGTATACCCATGGTACAAAGTCCTGAATTTCCACATTCTTAGTAGTGTTGAAACTCACTGTTTTCTTTACTTCATGTTTTGAAGCAACAGATGTGTTGGTGCCTAGCACAACTTTCTTGTGTATAGCAACAGGAACAATATATTTAGCATCCAACTTGAAGTTAATTATAACCTTCTCTCGAGTTTTTTTAGTGTCCACCAGATATCTTTCCCTGTTGTAAAAAACACTTATGAATCTAATATAGAGAAGAAATTTCCTCCCACTAGTGTCATCTATAACTGAGGGTTACCACCAAACCCTTTACCACTGCTTAGATTAGCCTCATCAATTATAGTAGCCAAAGTTTCTTGACTCACTTTATTTTTCCTTATATCCAGCTTAGCACTCAAAAAAAAAGTAGATTTATATTTCCCTTTAGAAGCAGATTCCTAAACATCATCCAAAATAGAAGTTTCTACACCATCCAAGGTTGACTGCTTCACCCAATTACCTATTTTCTTACCATCCACCGGTGTTAGTACATCATAGTTTCCAAGACTAGGTTACACTACCTCATTGGGAACTTTCCCTGTATCTATCTCAATTCCCAGTGAGCACATGTTGAAACATGAACCTATTCTGTATCCATCGGGGAAGCAGATTCATATTTACCTCTAATTGAAACACCATTTTTCTTCTATTTCCTTTGTACTGAGGAATAAACACCAACCATAGCAGTGTTCTTATTACCTTTACTATCTCCAGAATTCATAAAATCTTCCTCTTGGAGATCTGATGTATCCACCTCAGTTTCATTATCTGAGAACCATGGATCATGATTCCTAAGATCTCCAAAATCTTGGGTAGTATCATTACATGATTTGCTCTTTGAAATCTGATCCTCCCGACCTACCTCAACTGATTTAACTATAGTTTCCTTATCTATAAAAATTTGCGTTGGTTGATTAACAACCACCGTAGCAGGAAAGGATATTCCAGAACTTTACCATGTTTGTCTCCCACCATAACATTCCCAACCTAATGAATTTCAAGCTCCTTATCTAGGATTTCCCTATCCTTGGTAGCAACATCATTCACAGGTAGTTTAAAATTACATTGATCAATCAGATGACCAATCTTCTTGTAATTGAAAAATATTATATTTCTACAACACTTCTCACTCTAGTGCCCAATGCAGTTACACTTACTGAAAATTTCAGGTAACCTTTCAAACTCAGATGATAATTCAAGCTTATAACCATTAACAACAAGGAAAATAGTTTCAATGATAGGAAAACATAAATCAACCTCAACAAAAAAATATTATAAAATGACCATATCAAGCACGCTTAGTCTCCCAATTTAATTTGATAGGAATTCCCACAACTAGTTCACCACCCCAAAGGATTTGAGAATTCCAAAAAAACCAACTTAATCCCTGAAAGCGAATCTGAGTTTGAATAATTAAATTCTTAACTGAAGCAAGATCAAAGAGAGGATCCCAATCTTGAAACCTCAAGATTCCAAGTTTGAGGGAGACAAAACTGAAGCCTTGTGTTCTTGATTTTAATTCATCCTATGGGGAGAAGAGGAAAAAATCCCCTACCAACCGACACCATGCGCCATCCACCAAAGCCCCAAATCTGATGGAACCGCTTTAGGAGATCTTCAATTTTCCATGGGTTATTATTCTGCTGCAACATTAAACATCCACGAATTAAATTATTCATTCTTCTAAAAGCTCTTCAAGAATTTTAACGTTCGGCTCAATAAAATCTAAAGTACCATTTCTCATAATTCTTTTATTTTATGAATCAGAACTATCTCTAAGGTTAAAAAATATATATCTGAGCGTAAGAGAGATGGTTATCCTTCAAATCATCTCGAACATTCACATTGCAGGGATCCTTCACATCATAATTCACTGGACTATCTTCATCCAAACCCAAAGTCACTTGAATCACGCCATGTCCAGCAGCAACCTTCCTCAAAATCTCTAATGAAATCCTCCTCTGGATTGAAGTAGCACTCCAACGGGAAATCCATCAATCGAGGGCATGGGTGAGCATAGAGAGCGATAGTTCTGGTGAGCGCAGGGAGAGCATGGTCATGCATGGGGTGTGGCATGCACAAGGAATAGGAAGGGGGAATTGGTGAGGGAAACGCAGGTACCTGACGGGCCCACTGGGGGCTACTCGACCTAGGCCCTGGTTTCATGGGAAGGGGCACATCATTTGACCCCCATGGAATCTTGAGCTGAGAAATCTATAAATTATGTCCTTTGTGCCACAAGGACTTCAAGAAATATCATCTAGGGGCCTTTGGTAATCCATCATCTAAGCCTTAGAGACATTTCAAATTCTTATAAATAGTTCCAGCTGGATTGACAATGCTAATTTGGAGGGATGAGTCTTGATCCACTAATGTACCTAAGTGTGTGTGTGTGTGTGTTCTTGTGTTTATAATTACCCCAATTGAGGAGGATTTATTTGGCATGTTATGATATTACATCAGGCAAGATGTCTTCAGGATTTCTTTGGCTTGTTATTTGGACCATTCTCAAGATGTAATGAAATTTCTATTTCAGAATCCTTATGCATCATCATCGGCCACATTTCATAAAGGAAAAATGGGTTATATTATCTCTAAATATTTATTAGAGGTAAAGATGTAACCTATTTTAAATGACCAAATTATCATGAGAACCTATAAGGATAAAAAGAATCTAAAATGGTTACTCCATCTATAAAATCATCCAAAATACCATCTCACAACAAGATAATGTATGAAATTTATTCTGAATTCCCTCTATCATTATCTACCTCTGCACCAAAATGTGTTGAATAAGGAATGAACCCAAAATGAGAAACATCATTTAACAAATAAATAGGACCATTGATTCATTAATTGAAAAATAACAAGACCATCTACCATAGCTTCATCCACATCCATTATTAATTTCAGATTCAAGAAATAACAGAAGAAATAAAAGAAATTTTCAAATACCTTGATGATAGGGCATGGGGGGTGTCGACCTCAGCATCCAGGGTGTTGAGGGTTGTGGGGGAGAGTTGTCGGGAAGGAAGGGAGGAGGTGGGGAGGCCACTCAGAGCAGCTTCGCTGAAGGAGGAGGATCGTGGGGAGGAGGGTCGCGGTAAGGAGGTGTCATGGGTATTGAGGTCTGTTGGTGAGGAGGCGTCGGGGAGGTGTCGGGAAGGAAGAGAGGAGGTGGGGAGGCCACTCGGAGCAACTTCTCTGGATGAAGAGGGTCGCAGCGAGGAGGCATCGGGGAGGGCATTGGGCTGTTGAGGGGTTTCTTGGAGGATGGACTGAGTGGAAGGAAGAAGAAATTAACGGGTCGGGGTATTCGGCCATGGAGTCGTGGCTAATTGTGGGGGTGTAGCCACAGATTTTTTAATCCGTAGCTTTATAGGCATGGATATAGCTCAATTTCCTAGTAGTGTAGTAAATTATTTTAGAATTAACTTTCTTACATTACCAAATATCTTTTCAGTTTATCATTTTATAGAATTAGGAAATTATCCATACATATCAATCCAAAAGTATGAGGATTGGGTACTACTAAAATAGTAACCATTTCTTCTATAATATGAAAGTTTTTAATAAAACGTGAAATATTTTCATGAAAAATATTCGTAACATTCGGTTTATATTCTTCTTTTATCTTACCCATCCTTAAACCCTGTGAAAAAAAATTAAAAACTTGGGATGAGAAAAAAATCTCAGTTAGGGACATAATATAAAGTAAAGCATTAGTCCATGAATACTTATAAACATATTAAATCATTTTCACAAAGATATACTTCTCACACATAAAGTATCTTATACTTAACTTGTAAAAACAAGAGATTTCCATAAAAAATAGAAAACATAAATAAACCATTTAGGTAACTTGGGGAATTAATTACTTAATATTTTAACCTTTGTGTATTCCATATGATTTTTAACCCTCACGGATAACTTATAATGTAACCCTCATGGCTACCTTATGATGTAACCCTCAAGGCTACCTTATGGTGTAACCATCATAGTTACACTTGGAATAACCATTATGGTCAAATTAAAACATACCCAATGCATTAGAGGGAGATATAGGTCCCACCATTCATTATAAACAATTTCTAAGAACCAGAACATAATCATAAAACAAGAATACTTGCATCAAAAAAATCATTCCTTGAGAAAAATCACGTAATTCAATGGAATACTTCACACGTACATTAAAAACATTTTCTTATAAAATAATCATGAGATATTGTATATAAGACCTAAAAGAATAATGTTTTATGAAATATAAAAATCCTATCATTCCATATATGTTTAAAAAACATTCCTTTTGAATTTTTTAAAAATATAAATTAAAAGAGGATTTTTAAAGAAAAGCCCATTACCTTGGGTCTGTCATACTTCAAATATGTTAAAAACTCATGTATAATGGTTTAAAGAGTGTTATTAAAATATTAAAGAACCATATTCATATTTATAATTCCTTATATGATCTTATTACAACATATTTCCACCCATTTATTAATAATATTTTGTTATTTTCTTTGTTTCGGGTGAGTTTATTCCATGGTTTCCATGGTTGGTTCATTATGGATTTTCTGGTAGAATAGAAGAAAAACTCAAAAAGTGAAAAAATGGTATTAATATGTTTCTATAATTTTAAATTATGCCATATATAATTTTTTTTTCTGATATTTGTATGATTAATTAGATAAAACATCAATGAAGATTATTTAATTTATTTCTGGTGGTTCTTACGACCATCATGAATTTAAATCATTATATTTAATATCATGTTTATATATTGGTTCCAGGAAATTATATAACTTATAATATGTATAATTAAATTTTATTTAACCATAATAATGTTTTTATGACCACCCTTGAAGGTGGTAAAATAAAATTAAAATTTGACGTCCACGAAGGCGGTGAATTGACACGTCACAGACGATGCTTTCATTTTCAAGGATAAGAAGATAAGAGGATAGGTTTGATGATTGATATTCCATTAAAAAAATAAAATTAAAATATATTTAAGATAATGGATTTATCATTTCACTCGGATGAGGTGAGATGAGGACAGAATAAGAAAAGATAACAAATTGAAAAGAAAATAAAAGAAAATGAAAGAGGATTTTACCTCTTGAATTCTTCTCCTTGAGAACCTCCTTAAGGCACTTGGTTTTGGCCTTTTGGTGAGACCAATAGATATTGTATGTGTTTAAGAGTATTGGAAAGGTAATTGGGCATAAATTAAACAATCTATGAGGCTTTTAGGTGTGAGTAGAAGAGGTGCTGAGGGGTGGTATTTATAGTGGAGAAGAGGGGTGTTTTTTTATTATTTTATTCATTAGTTTATTATTTTGGCTCAAGACTATTAATAGTTTGAGAATTATCAATAAATATATTGAAATAATAAATTATAGTTCAGTATTTTGGGTTCACATCATCTATGACTCAATAATTCATGAATTTGTTAAATAATGTAAATTACCGTATTTCACTATTCACCAAAAATTCAAGTATTTTAGAAAAATATCAAAAGTTTACCCCAACTATTTTTCAATTTGTAGAATTAAAAAATGAAATCTATTTTATGAAAATAATTTTCTGAATGTGATAAATTTATTTTTTAATTAAAAAAAAATTTTATTCTAAAATACCAATTTTAAAATTATAACTAATTTTATAACACTTTGAAATATTAATTAAGGCCTCATAAAATTATCTTATAATCGTAAGAAAAAAAATATTAATTTTTGAATCTATTTTATGCAGATAAATTTTCTTTTAAATCATTATATTAATTATATAATTGTAAATAAAAATTTATGTGTCACGTAAATACCAACACTTAATTTATCATTTTCAACCCATTTATTTAATTAATCCATGATATAAATATATAATATTTTCACTTATAAGATACATAAATTTTATTTATACTCTCATAGATTATGTTACTACTATATTAGTATATATTCCTTAATTTCTATAAATACTACTTATTTCATTATTCATTTATAATGAATTTAACTTTTTAATTCCATATTAAAAACAAATTATTTTATAAGTACTTGGGTTGTTACATTCTACCCTCCTTTTCTAAATTGTGTCCTAGTAATTTTTATTAAATTATTAAACAAGTGAGGATACCTTTCCCTCATATCATTTTCAGATTCCCATGTTACTTCTTCAATTATATGGTTTCTCTACAAAACCTTCACCTGGTGAATTACCTTATTCTGCAATACATGTTCTCTACGATCAACCATCTAAATAGGTTTCTCTTCATAAGAAAGTTTCTCTTTAATTTAAACAACTTATGGTATCAAAACATGATATGCATCTAGAACATACTTTTTTTACATCAAAACATGAAAAACATTGTGTACATGACATAAACTTAGAGGAAAATCTACTCAGTATGAAACTAGTGCAACTTTCTATAGGATTTTATAAGGTCCAATGAACTATGGATTTAGATTTTTTTTCTTACCAAAACCTTTAATATTTTTCCAAGGAGATATTTTATGGAAAACATGATCACCTACCTCTAAAGAAAAGTCTTTCCTCCTGTTATCTATATAACTTTTCTTCCTTCTTTGAGATTTCCTCATATGTTGTTAGATCATTTTCACTTTCTTATCCACTTCCTCTACTAATTTTAGTCCCATAAGCTTTATTTCCAAGAATTAATCCCAAAATGATGGAGTTTGAAACCATTTACTATATAATTCCTCAAAAGGTTCCATCTGTATGCTGGAATAAAAACTATTATTACAAGAAAACTCAACTAGAGAAAGTTGTTGATCCCAACTTCCCTGGTAATCCATTGAACAAGATCGAATAATATCCTCCAATGTCTAAATTTTTTTCTTTTACTATCCATTAGATTGAGGATGAAAATCAGTGCTGAAATTTAATTCAATTCCCAGTGACTTCTGAAGGACTTTCCAAAATTTATAAGTGAACCAAGGATCATGGATAGATACAATGGAGAGTGAAACATCATGTAACCTGACAATATATTTGAGGTACAACCGATAAAGTTTATCTAAATATAGAGTATCTTTAATATAAAGGAAATGTTCAAATTTAGTTAGTTGTTCAATAATAACAAAAATCACATTATTACCTTGATAAGTCTTTGGTAGTCCCACCATGAAGTATATGGATATATTTTCTTATTTCCACTCTATATCTAGAAAAGGATAAAGCATCCCCTTTGGTAGTTGTTTCTTTGATTTAACCTTTTGGAAAGTCAAATATTTCATATTAAAATTAGAAATATCTCTTTTTATTTCATCTCACTAGTAATACTCTTGAGGCTCTAAATACATCTTATTGTTTCCAAGATGAACAGAAAATAGAGAATTATAAGCTTCACTTAATAAATTTTTCTTCAACTGTGAATCAAAAAGCACACATAATATCTTCCCAAATCTCAAAATACAATCTTTATCAATGTTAAATTCTAGTAACTTTCCATTTTTCACCAATTCTACCTTTTTCTATAACTCACATTCTTCCTTCTATACTTTCTTAATTCTTCCTGAGAGAGATGAGTGCACTAACACTTGAAACAAAAGAGAGGAATTTCCTACACCAAAAACTTCCAAGAAAAAAATTAATCAAATCATTAATCAAGGGGTCATGTTCCAAACATAACTGGGTTAATGTAGAATGATGTTTTCAACTCAAGTCATCCTCCACTTAGTTTGCTTTTCTGGGATGGTAATTGACTGTGCAATCATAATCCTTTATTAGTTCAAGACATCTTCTCTGCCTCATGTTCAATTCCTTCTGAGTGAATATATACTTAAAAATTTTATGGTCAATATATATTTCACATTTGGATCTATATAAATGATGTCTCTGGATTTTTAAATTGAAAACCATAGCTTCTAATTCCAGATCATGTGTAGGATAATTTAACTCATGAGGTTTCAGTTTCCTTGAATCATAAGAAATTACCTGATCATTCTACATCATAACACAACCAAGTCCCTTCAATGAAGCATCACTATAGATGATAAAATCACCATTTCTGGAAAGTAGGTCCAAAACCGGAACATTAATCAATCTTCTTTTTAGTTCCTGAAAAATCATCACAATCTTTTTTCCAAATAAATTTAACCCCTTTTTGTGTTATCTTAGTTAGCAGGCTAGATAACCATGAAAAGTTATTAACAAACTATTGGAAATAGCTAGATAATAAAAGAAACCTATGAATCTTAGTAACATTTGTAGGTATTGGTCATTCGTTAACCACTTTTGTTTTGGTGGGTTTAGTTGTTATTACATCCTTATTTATAATGTTCCTAATAAAATAAATCCCTTTCAACCAAAAATCAAATTTTATAAATTTCCTGTATAACTTCTTTTCTTTGAGTGTTTTCATAACAATCCTTATATGTTTTTCATATTCCTCATAAATTTTTTAAAACACTAGAATATCATCCATAAAAACAACAACAAACTTATCCAAATATTCATGGAATATTCTATTCATAATATCCATAAATATATAAGGGTAATTTTTCAAACCAAAGGGAATAACAACAAACTCATAATGCCCATATCTAGTTCAAAATGTTGTTTTTGGAATTTCATCCTCCTTCACCTTTAGATGATGGTATCCAGATCTCAATTCGATCTTGGAAAAATACTAAGCTCCTTGGAATTGATACCACTTCATTGGATGTCCAAACATCTACTTACATAGTCGCAAAGGATTTCACTACACCTTTTTGTTTATAATCTGGCTGATTTCTATCATTCAGATCTTTCTTTGGGTAGGTATTTGCATAATTCTCTATCTCATCACATTTGAAACACTTTACAGTTTTCTTATCATAATTAGACATACCAACACTAAAATCATTTTCATTGAAATTTCAGGACACATGTCCAAACTTACCACATAGAAAACACTTACTAATTTTGTTAATACATTCCCCATGATGCATTTTACCACACTTTCCACAAACTGAAAACTAGATTTTCTTACATTCATATTTATTTGATTGATTTTTACCCATTTATTTACATCTGGTCCATTTATTATTCTTGTTATCAAAGTACATGTGATCATTATAAAACTACATTTCTACCCTATCAACACATAAAACAAGTTTCTCATACTTTTGAATTCACAGAAATCCAATTCCCTTCGATATCTTGGCTTCAATCCTGAGTAAAAATGGTTGATTTTACAATCATGGTCTCGAATAAAATTTAGATCATACCTTTCCAATAGAGTGAATTTTTGTTCATACACAGACACTAAATCTCTATTATTTTGTTTCAATTAAAGGAATTTTTTTCCATCCTAACTCGAACAACCTTAGGAAAATATTTTTTGAGGAAAAAAATATTAAATTCATCTCATTCCAAGGCATCAATATCCTCTCTATCCCTAATATTATTGACCATTGACCACCACTGGTTGGATTCACCTTTCAAATGATAAATATAAATACTAACATTTTGATTATCTGAACACCCTATGACCTTGAATATATTTTCAAGGTCTTTAATCCACCCTTCATCCACCACTGGGTCAAAAGATCCACTAAAATTAGGAGGGTGTTTCCTCATAAAATGTTTCAATTTTTTCATGTTTATTTATGGTAGCTCTAGTTATTCTCTTTCAGGGATTCCACCACCATTTATGGAATTTGTCAATTTTCCATTACTATCAAAAACTGCTCAGTTCTAATTCCCAACATTCTATGTTGTGGATTTAGAAATATATCATCCTCTCGGTGCATTCTTATATTAGCTTCCTGGTTTCTTCTATGGAAAACCATTATGAATAGACATATATTAGATGAAGCAAAATTTTAATATTTAAATGATATATAATTATAACATATACATAAGGTAAAAATCACTCATGTTATTATATTAAAATCATCATATCCCCTAAAGTTATCTAAACCAAGATTTAATACTAACTATAAGGACCCAGTTATAAACATTACATAAACTAGGAAATTATTATTTAATTAACTTTCTTACAATCCCAAAGATATTTTTAGTTTAGAGTTTTAGATAATTAGTATATAATTCATATATATCAACCCACAAGTATAAAAATTGGGTACTACTAAAATAGTATCCATTTCTTCTATAATACAAAATTTTTCAATAAAATGTGAAATGTTTTCATGAAAAATATTTGAAACATTAAATTTGGATTATTATTTTCTCTTACTCATCCTTAAAACCTGTGAAAAACATTTTAAAAACTTGGGATGAGTACAAAATCTCAGTAAGGGGTATAAGAGAAACGAAATCACTAGTCCATGAATACTTATAAACATACGAAATAATTTTCACATAGACATACTTCTCACCCATAAAGTATAATATATATATATATATATTAGATTATTTGCGGTAAAATTATATTAAACACACACACAGGATGGAAAGGAAATCCATAGCCCCCCCCCCTGAGGGATATCCCACCCATTAATCTTTATTTATTCAGTACATGGCCTGAAGGCCCCATGGGCATGAACCCCATTACAACACCCAAAGGCCCAAAATAGCTCGAAGGCCTAGTATAGCATCATGCCAACATCATACTTCCTGAATCACCAGGCCTACATCAAATGATTTGTAACCCTCATGACTACCATACAATATAACCCTCATGGCTACCTTATGATGTAACCCTCACGACTACCTTATGGTGTAACCATAACATTTACACTTGTATTAACCATTATGGTCAACTTTTATTATACCCAATGCATTATAGAAAGATATAGTTCTCACCCTTAATCACAAATAATTCCCAATAACTATAAAATAATTTTAAAACAAGAATAATTGCATCATAAAAATCATTCCTTGAGAAAAATCACTTAATTCAAAGGAATACTACACACATAAAAAGGAAAACAAATGCTTAGAAAATAATCATGAAATATTTTATATAAGACCTAAAAAAATAACAAATCATGAAAGTGGAAAAATAAACTCATTTCTTATATGTTAAATAAATTATTCCTCTTGAATTTTGTAAAAAAAATAAATTAAAAGGGGATTTTTAAAGAAAAGTCCTTACCTCAGGTTCGGCTTACTTCAAACATGTTCAAAATGCATGTATAATAGTTTAAAGAGTGTTATTAATATATTAAAGAACCATATTAATATTTATAATTCCTTATAAGATCTTCTTATAACATATTTATATCCATTTATTAATAATATTTTGTTATGTTATTTGTTTCGGGTGAGTTTATTTCATGGTTTCCATGGTTGATTCATTGTGGATTTTCTTGTTGAATGGAAGAAAAACTCTAGAAGTGGAAATAAATTGTATTAATATTTTTATAGAATTTTAAAATATACCATATATCATTTTTTCTTTATATGGTTATGATTCATTAGATAAAACATTAATGAAAAAGATTTAATTTATTTTGGGCGGTTTTTACAACTATCGCGAACTTATATCATTTTATTTAATATCATGTTTATATATTGGTTACAGAGCATTATATAACTTATAATATGTATAATAAAATCTTATTTAACCATAATAATGGTTTTATTACCAACCTTGAAGGTGGTAAAAGAAAATGAAAATTCGATGTCCACGAAGGCAGTGAATCGACACGTCACGGACAAAGCTTTCATTTTCTAGAATAAGAGGATAAGGGGAGAGGTTTGATTATGTATATTCCATTGAAATAATAACATTATATTATATATAATATACTATAGTTATCATTTCACTTTAATGAGGGTAGGTGAGGATATAATAAGAAAAGAAAATAAAAGAAAATGAACGATGATTTTACCTCTTTAATTCTTCAAATTAAGAACCTCCTTAAAGAACTTGGTTTTGACCTTTTGGTGATACCATCAGGTCTTAGACATGGGTAAGGGTCTTGGGAAGGTAATTGGGTAGAAATTAAATAATAAAAAATGATTTGAGGTGTGAGGAGAAGTGGTGGTGAGGGGTGGTATTTATAGTGGAGGAGAGAGGTGTTTTTTGATTATTTCATTCATTAGTTTATTATTTTGGATCATGACTATGAATAGTTTAAGAATTATCACTAAATATATTAAAATAATTAAGTATAGTTTGGTATTTTGGTCTTACATCATCCTTATGTCATCTATGACTCAATAATTCATGAATTTGTTAAATACTGTAAATTCCCTTATTTCAGTATTCACCAAAAATTCAAGTATTTTAGAAAAAACTCAAAAATCCATCCCAAACATTTTTCAAAGTGCAGAATTCAAAAATAAACTCCATTTTATGAAAATAATTTTCTAAATATGAGGAATTTAATTTTTAATTTAAAACATTATTTATTTAAAAAATACCAATTTTAAAATTATAACTGATTTTATAACACTTTGAAAAAATAATTAAGGTATCATAAAATTATCTTATAATCTTAAGAAAAACATATTAATTTATGAATATATTTTATAAAGATAAATACTATTTTAAATCATTATATTAATTATAAAATTGTAAATAAAAATTTATGTGTCATGAAAATACCAACACTTAATCATTTTCAAACCATTCATTTACTTAATCTGTGATATAAAAATATCATATTTTCACTTATAATATACATAAATTTTATTTATACTTTCATATATGAGGTTACTATTCTATTATCATAGATTCCTTAATTTCTATAAATACTACTTATTTTATTATACATTTATAATGAATTTAACTTTTTAGTTCCAGATTGAAAACAAATTATTTTATAAGTACCTGGGTTATTACATTCTCCCCTCTTAGAAATTTCTTACTCACAATTTTTATTCACTTATTAAATAAGTGAGGATACCTTTCCCTCATAGCATTTTTAGATTCCTATGTTGCTTTTTAAACCATGTGGTTTCTCCACAAAACCTTAACCTGGTGAATTACCTTATTCTGTAATACTTGTAATCTACAATCAAGAATCTGAACAGGTTTCTCTTCATAAGAAAGGTTCTTTTTCAGCTGAACTACTTCTGTCCTCAAAACATGAGATGAATCTAGCACATACTTTCTTAACATTGAAACATGAGAAATATTATGTGCCTAGGATAAAGTCATAGGAAAATCTACTCAGTAGGAAACTGGTCCAACTTTCTCTAGGATTTCATACGGTCCAATGAACCATGGACTTATCTTTCCAATCTTACAAAAATGTATAAAACTTTTCCAAGGATAGATTTTAAGAAAAATATGATCACCTACCTTGAAATAAAAGTCTTTCCTTTTATTATCTACATAACTTTTATTTCTACTCTGAGTTTTCCTCATGTGTTGTTGGATCATATTCAATTTCTCAACTACTTCCTATATTAATTATGGTCCCATCATCTAAGCCTTAGAGACATTTAAAATTCTTATAAATAGTTCCAGCTGGATTGACAATGCTAATTTGGAGGGATGAGTCTTGATCCACTAATGTACCTAAGTGTGTGTGTGTGTGTTCTTGAGTTTATAATTACCCCAATTGAGGAGGATTTATTTGGCATGTTATGATATTACATCAGGCAATATGTCTTCAGGATTTCTTTGGCTTGTTATTTGGACCATTCTCAAGATGTAATGAAATTTCTATTTCAGAATCCTTATGCATCATCATCGGCCACATTTCATAAAGGAAAAATGGGTTATATTATCTCTAAATATTTATTAGAGGTAAAGATGTAACCTATTTTAAATGACCAAATTATCATGAGAACCTATAAGGATCAAAAGAATCTAAAATGGTTACTCCATCTATAAAATCATCCAAAATACCATCTAACAACAAGATAATGTATGAAATTTATTCTGAATTCCCTCTATCATTATCTACCTCTGCACCAAAATGTGTTGAATAAGGAATGAACCCAAAATGGGAAACATCATTTAACAAATAAATAGGACCATTGATTCATTAATTGAAAAATAACAAGACCATCTACCATAGCTTCATCCACATCCATTATTAATTTCAGATTCAAGAAATAACAGAAGAAATAAAAGAAATTTTCAAATACCTTGATGATAGGGCATGGGGGGTGTCGACCTCAGCATCCAGGGTGTTGAGGGTTGTGGGGGAGAGTTGTCGGGAAGGAAGGGAGGAGGTGGGGAGGCCACTCAGAGCAGCTTCGCTGAAGGAGGAGGATCGTGGGGAGGAGGGTCGCGGTAAGGAGGTGTCGTGGGTATTGAGGTCTGTTGGTGAGGAGGCGTCGGGGAGGTGTCGGGAAGGAAGAGAGGAGGTGGGGAGGCCACTCGGAGCAACTTCTCTGGATGAGGAGGGTCGCAGCGAGGAGGCGTCGGGGAGGGCATCGGTCTATTGAGGGGTTTCTTGGAGGATGGACTGAGCGGAAGGAAGAAGAAATTAACGGGTCGGGGTATTCGGCCATGGAGTCGTGGCTAATTGTGGGGGTGTAGCCACAGATTTTTTAATCCGTAGCTTTATAAGCATGGATATAGCTCAATTTCCTAGTAGTGTAGTAAATTATTTTAGAATTAACTTTCTTACATTACCAAATATCTTTTCAGTTTATCATTTTATAGAATTAGGAAATTATCCATACATATCAATCCATAAGTATGAGGATTGGGTACTACTAAAATAGTAACCATTTCTTCTATAATATGAAAGTTTTTAATAAAACGTGAAATATTTTCATGAAAAATATTCGTAACATTCGGTTTAGATTATTCTTTTATCTTACCCATCCTTAAACCCTGTAAAAAAAAATTAAAAACTTGGGATGAGAAAAAAATCTCAGTTAGGGACATAATAGAAAGGAAAGCGTTAGTCCATGAATACTTATAAACATATTAAATCATTTTCACAAAGATATACTTCTCACACATAAAGTATATTATACTTAACTTGTAAAAAAAAGAGATTTCCATAAAAAATAGAAAACATAAATAAACCATTTAGGTAACTTGGGGGATTAATTACTTAATATTTTAACCTTTGTGTATTCCATATGATTTTTAACCCTCACGGATAACTTATAATGTAACCCTCATGGCTACCTTATGATGTAACCCTCAAGGCTACCTTATGGTGTAACCATCATAGTTACACTTGGAATAACCATTATGGTCAAATTAAAACATACCCAGTGCATTAGAGGGAGATATAGGTCCCACCATTCATTATAAACAATTTCTAAGAACCAGAACATAATCATAAAACAAGAATACTTACATCAAAAAAATCATTCCTTGAGAAAAATCACTTAATTCAATGGAATACTTCACACGTACATTAAAAACATTTTCTTATAAAATAATCATGAGATATTGAATATAAGACCTAAAAGAATAATGTTTTATGAAATATAAAAATCCTATCATTCCATATATGTTTAAAAAACATTCCTTTTGAATTTTTTAAAAATAGAAATTAAAAGAGGATTTTTAAAGAAAAGCCCATTACCTTGGGTCTGTCATACTTCAAATATGTTCAAAACTCATGTATAATGGTTTAAAGAGTGTTATTAAAATATTAAAGAACCATATTCATATTTATAATTCCTTATATGATCTTATTACAACATATTTCCACCCATTTATTAATAATATTTTGTTATTTTCTTTGTTTCGGGTGAGTTTATTCCATGGTTTCCATGGTTGGTTCATTATGGATTTTCTGGTAGAATAGAAGAAAAACTCAAAAAGTGAAAAAATGGTATTAATATGTTTCTATAATTTTAAATTATACCATATATAATTTTGTTTTCTGATATTTGTATGATTAATTAGATAAAACATCAATGAAGATTATTTAATTTATTTCTGGTGGTTCTTACGACCATCATGAATTTAAATCATTATATTTAATATCATGTTTATATATTGGTTCCAGGAAATTATATAACTTATAATATGTATAATTAAATTTTATTTAACCATAATAATGTTTTTATGACTACCCTTGAAGGTGGTAAAATAAAATTAAAATTTGACGTCCACGAAGGCGGTGAATTGACACGTCACAGACGATGCTTTCATTTTCAAGAATAAGAAGAGAAGAGGATAGGTTTGATGATTGATATTCCCTTAAAAAAATAAAATTAAAATATATTTAAGATAATGGATTTATCATTTCACTCGGATGAGGTGAGGTGAGGACAGAATAAGAAAAGATAACAAATTGAAAAGAAAATAAAAGAAAATGAAAGAGGATTTTACCTCTTGAATTCTTCTCCTTGAGAACCTCCTTAAGGCACTTGGTTTTGGCCTTTTGGTGAGACCAATAGATATTGTATGTGTTTAAGAGTATTGGAAAGGTAATTGGGCATAAATTAAACAATCTATGAGGCTTTTAGGTGTGAGGAGAAGAGGTGATGAGGGGTGGTATTTATAGTGGAGAAGAGGGGTGTTTTTTTATTATTTTATTCATTAGTTTATTATTTTGGATCAAGACTATTAATAGTTTGAGAATTATCACTAAATATATTGAAATAATAAATTATAGTTCAGTATTTTGGGTTCACATCATCTATGACTCAATAATTCATGAATTTGTTAAATAATGTAAATTACCGTATTTCACTATTCACCAAAAATTCAAGTATTTTAGAAAAATATCAAAAGTTTACCCCAACTATTTTTCAATTTGTAGAATTAAAAAATGAAATCTATTTTATGAAAATAATTTTCTGAATGTGAGAAATTTATTTTTTAATTAAAAAAAAATATTTATTCTAAAAATACCAATTTTAAAATTATAACTAATTTTATAACACTTTGAAATATTAATTAAGGCCTCATAAAATTATCTTATAATCGTAAGAAAAAAAATATTAATTTTTGAATCTATTTTATGCAGATAAATTTTATTTTAAATCATTATATTAATTATATAATTGTAAATAAAAATTTATGTGTCACGTAAATACCAACACTTAATTTATCATTTTCAACCCATTTATTTAATTAATCCATGATATAAATATATAATATTTTCACTTATAAGATACATAAATTTTATTTATACTCTCATAGATTATGTTACTATTATATTAGTATATATTCCTTAATTTCTATAAATACTACTTATTTCATTATTCATTTATAATGAATTTAACTTTTTAATTCCATATTAAAAACAAATTATTTTATAAGTACTTGGGTTGTTACATTCTACCCTCCTTTTCTAAATTGTGTCCTCGTAATTTTTATTAAATTATTAAACAAGTGAGGATACCTTTCCCTCATATCATTTTCAGATTCCCATGTTACTTCTTCAATTATATGGTTTCTCTACAAAACCTTCACCTGGTGAATTACCTTATTCTGCAATACATGTTCTCTACGATCAACCATCTAAAGAGGTTTCTCTTCATAAGAAAGTTTCTCTTTAATTTAAACAACTTATGGTATAAAAACATGATATGCATCTAGAACATACCTTTTTTACATCAAAACATGAAAAACATTGTGTACATGACATAAACTTAGAGGCAAATCTACTCAGTAGGAAACTAGTGCAACTTTCTATAGGATTTTATAAGGTCCAATGAACTATGGATTTAGATTTTTTTTCTTACCAAAACCTTTAATATTTTTCCAAGGAGATATTTTATGGAAAACATGATCACCTACCTCTAAAGAAAAGTCTTTCCTCCTGTTATCTATATAATTTTCTTCCTTCTTTGAGATTTCCTCATATGTTGTTAGATCATTTTCACTTTCTTATCCACTTCCTCTACTAATTTTAGTCCCATAAGCTTTATTTCCAAGAATTAATCCCAAAATGATGGAGTTTGAAACCATTTACTATATAATTCCTCAAAAGGTTCCATCTGTATGCTGGAATAAAAACTATTATTACAAGAAAACTCAACTAGAGAAAGTTGTTGATCCCAACTTCCCTGGTAATCCATTGAACAAGATCGAATAATATCCTCCAATGTCTAAATTTTTTTCTTTTACTATCCATTAGATTGAGGATGAAAATCAGTTCTGAAATTTAATTCAATTCCCATTGACTTCTGAAGGACTTTCCAAAATTTATAAGTGAACCAAGGATCATGGATAGATACAATGGAGAGTGAAACATCATGTAACCTGACAATATATTTGAGGTACAACCGAGAAAGTTTATCTAAATATAGAGTATCTTTAATATAAAGGAAATGTGCAAATTTAGTTAGTTGTTCAATAATAACAAAAATCACATTATTACCTTGAGAAGTCTTTGGTAGTCCCACCATGAAGTATATGGATATATTTTCTTATTTCCACTCTATATCTAGAAAAGGATAAAGCATCCCCTTTGGTAGTTGTTTCTTTGATTTAACCTTTTGGAAAGTCAAACATTTCATATTAAAATTAGAAATATCTCTTTTTATTTCATCTCACTAGTAATACTCTTGAGGCTCTAAATACATCTTATTGTTTCCAAGATGAACAGAAAATAGAGAATTATAAGCTTCACTTAATAAATTTTTCTTCAACTGTGAATCAAAAAGCACACATAATATCTTCCCAAATCTCAAAATACAATCTTTATCAATGTTAAATTCTAGTAACTTTCCATTTTTCACCAATTCTACCTTTTTCTATAACTCACATTCTTCCTTCTATACTTTCTTAATTCTTCCTGAGAGAGATGAGTGCACTAACACTTGAAACAAAAGAGATGAATTTCCTACACCAAAAACTTCCAAGAAAAAAATTAATCAAATCATTAATCAAGGGGTCATGTTCCAAACATAACTGGGTTAATGTAGAATGATGTTTTCGACTCAAGTCATCCTCCACTTAGTTTGCTTTTCTGGGATGGTAATTGACTGTGCAATCATAATCCTTTATTAGTTCAAGACATCTTCTCTGCCTCATGTTCAATTCCTTCTGAGTGAATATATACTTAAAAATTTTATGGTCAATATATATTTCACATTTGTATCTATATAAATGATGTCTCTGGATTTTTAAATTGAAAACCATAGCTTCTAATTCCAGATCATGTGTAGGATAATTTAACTCATGAGGTTTCAGTTTCCTTGAATCATAAGAAATTACCTGATCATTCTACATCATAACACAACCAAGTCCCTTCAATGAAGCATCACTATAGATGATAAAATCACCATTTCTGGAAAGTAGGTCCAAAACTGGAGCATTAATCAATCTTCTTTTTAGTTCCTGAAAAATCATCACAATCTTTTTTCCAAATAAATTTAACCCCTTTTGTGTTATCTTAGTTAGCAGGCTAGATAACCATGAAAAGTTATTAACAAACTATTGGAAATAGCTAGATAATAAAAGAAACCTATGAATCTTAGTAACATTTGTAGGTATTGGTCATTCATTAACCACTTTTGTTTTGGTGGGTTTAGTTGTTATTACATCCTTATTTATAATGTTCCTAATAAAATAAATCCCTTTCAACCAAAAATCAAATTTTATAAATTTCCTGTATAACTTCTTTTCTTTGAGTATTTTCATAACAATCCTTATATGTTTTTCATATTCCTCATAAATTTTTTAAAACACTAGAATATCATCCATAAAAACAACAACAAACTTATCCAAATATTCATGGAATATTCTATTCATAATATCCATAAATATATAAGGGTAATTTTTCAAACCAAAGGGAATAACAACAAACTCATAATGCCCATATCTAGTTCAAAATGTTGTTTTTGGAATTTCATCCTCCTTCACCTTTAGATGATGGTATCCGGATCTCAATTTGATCTTGGAAAAATACTAAGCTCCTTGGAATTGATACCACTTCATTGGATGTCCAAACATCTACTTACATAGTCGCAAAGGATTTCACTACACCTTTTTGTTTATAATCTGGCTGATTTCTATCATTCAGATCTTTCTTTGGGTAGGTATTTGCATAATTCTCTATCTCATCACATTTGAAACACTTTACAGTTTTCTTATCATAATTAGACATACCAACACTAAAATCATTTTCATTGAAATTTCAGGACACATGTCCAAACTTACCACATAGAAAACACTTACTAATTTTGTTAATACATTCCCCATGATGCATTTTACCACACTTTCCACAAACTGAAAACTAGATTTTCTTACATTCATATTTATTTGATTGATTTTTACCCATTTATTTCCATCTGGTCCATTTATTATTCTTGTTATCAAAGTACATGTGATCATTATAAAACTACATTTCTACCCTATCAACACATAAAACAAGTTTCTCATACTTTTGAATTCACAGAAATCCAATTCCCTTCGATATCTTGGCTTCAATCCTGAGTAAAAATGGTTGATTTTACAATCATGGTCTCGAATAAAATTTAGATCATACCTTTCCAATAGAGTGAATTTTTGTTCATACACAGACACTAAATCTCTATTATTTTGTTTCAATTCAAGGAATTTTTTTCCATCCTAACTCGAACAACCTTAGGAAAATATTTTTTGAGGAAAAAAATATTAAATTCATCTCATTCCAAGGCATCAATATCCTCTATATCCCTAATATTATTAACCATTGACCACCACTGGTTGGATTCACCTTTCAAATGATAAATATAAATACTAACATTTTGATTATCTGAACACCCTATGACCTTGAATATATTTTCAAGGGCTTTAATCCACCCTTCATCCACCACTGGGTCAAAAGATCCACTAAAATTAGGAGGGTGTTTCCTCATAAAATGTTTAAATTTTTTCATGTTTCTTTATGGTAGCTCTAGTTATTCTCTTTCAGGGATTCCACCACCATTTATGGAATTTGTCAATTTTCCATTACTATCAAAAACTGCTCAGTTCTAATTCCCAACATTCTATGTTGTGGATTTAGAAATATATCATCCTCTCGGTGCATTCTTATATTAGCTTCCTGGTTTCTTCTATGGAAAACCATTATGAATAGACATATATTAGATGAAGCAAAATTTTAATATTTAAATGATATATAATTATAACATATACATAAGGTAAAAATAATTCATGTTATTATATTAAAATCATCATATCCCCTAAAGTTATCTAAACCAAGATTTAATACTAACTATAAGGACCCAGTTATAAACATTACATAAACTAGTAAATTATTATTTAATTAACTTTCTTACAATCCCAAAGATATTTTTAGTTTATAGTTTTAGATAATTAGTATATAATTCATATATATCAACCCACAAGTATAAAAATTGGGTACTACTAAAATAGTATCCATTTCTTCTATAATACAAAATTTTTCAATAAAATGTGAAATGTTTTCATGAAAAATATTTGAAACATTAAATTTGGATTATTATTTTCTCTTACTCATCCTTAAAACCTGTGAAAAACATTTTAAAAACTTGGGATGAGTACAAAATCTCAGTAAGGGGTATAAGAGAAATGAAATCACTAGTCCATGAATACTTATAAACATACGAAATAATTTTCACATAGACATACTTCTCACCCATAAAGTATCATATATATATATATATATATATATTAGATTATTTGCGGTAAAATTATATTAAACACACACACAGGATGGAAAGGAAATCCATAGCCCCCCCCCCCCGAGGGATATCCCACCCATTAATCTTTATTTATTCAGTACATGGCCTGAAGGCCCCATGGGCATGAACCCCATTACAACACCCAAAGGCCCAAAATAGCTCGAAGGCCTAGTATAGCATCATGCCAACATCATACTTCCTGAATCACCAGGCCTACGTCAAATGATTTGTAACCCTCATGACTACCATACAATATAACCCTCATGGCTACCTTATGATGTAACCCTCACAACTACCTTATGGTGTAACCATAACATTTACACTTGGATTAACCATTATGGTCAACTTTTATTATACCCAATGCATTATAGAAAGATATAGTTCTCACCCTTAATCACAAATAATTCCCAATAACTATAAAATAATTTTAAAACAAGAATAATTGCATCATAAAAATCATTCCTTGAGAAAAATCACTTAATTCAAAGGAATACTACACACATAAAAAGGAAAACAAATGCTTAGAAAATAATCATGAAATATTTTATATAAGACCTAAAAAAATAACAAATCATGAAAGTGGAAAAATAAACTCATTTCTTATATGTTAAATAAATTATTCCTCTTGAATTTTGTAAAAAAAATAAATTAAAAGGGGATTTTTAAAGAAAAGTCCTTACCTCAGGTTCGGCTTACTTAAAACATGTTCAAAACGCCTGTATAATAGTTTAAAGAGTGTTATTAATATATTAAAGAACCATATTAATATTTATAATTCCTTATAAGATCTTCTTATAACATATTTATATCCATTTATTAATAATATTTTGTTATGTTATTTGTTTCGGGTGAGTTTATTTCATGGTTTCCATGGTTGATTCATTGTGGATTTTCTTGTTGAATGGAAGAAAAACTCTAGAAGTGGAAATAAATTGTATTAATATTTTTATAGAATTTTAAAATATACCATATATCATTTTTTCTCTATATGGTTATGATTCATTAGATAAAACATTAATGAAAAAGATTTAATTTATTTTGGGCGGTTTTTACAACCATCGCGAACTTATATCATTTTATTTAATATCATGTTTATATATTGGTTACAGAGCATTATATAACTTATAATATGTATAATAAAATCTTATTTAACCATAATAATGGTTTTATTACCAACCTTGAAGGTGGTAAAAGAAAATGAAAATTCGATGTCCACGAAGGCAGTGAATCGACACGTCACGGACAAAGCTTTCATTTTCTAGAATAAGAGGATAAGGGGAGAGGTTTGATTATGTATATTCCATTGAAATAATAACATTATATTATATATAATATACTAGAGTTATCATGTCACTTTAATGAGGGTAGGTGAGGATATAATAAGAAAAGAAAATAAAATAAAATGAACGATGATTTTACCTCTTTAATTCTTCAACTTAAGAACCTCTTTAAGAACTTGGTTTTGACCTTTTGGTGATATCATCAGGTCTTAGACATGGGTAAGGGTCTTGGGAAGGTAATTGGGTAGAAATTAAATAATAAAAAATGATTTGAGGTGTGAGGAGAAGTGGTGGTGAGGGGTGGTATTTATAGTGGAGGAGAGGGCTGTTTTTTGATTATTTCATTCATTAGTTTATTATTTTGGATCATGACTATGAATAGTTTAAGAATTATCACTAAATATATTAAAATAATTAAGGATAGTTTGGTATTTTGGTCTTACATCATCCTTATGTCATCTATGACTCAATAATTCATGAATTTGTTAAATACTGTAAATTCCCTTATTTCAGTATTCACCAAAAATTCAAGTATTTTAGAAAAAACTCAAAAATACATCCCAAACATTTTTCAAAGTGAAGAATTCAAAAATAAACTCCATTTTATGAAAATAATTTTCTAAATATGAGGAATTTAATTTTTAATTTAAAACATTATTTATTTAAAAAATACCAATTTTAAAATTATAACTGATTTTATAACACTTTGAAAAAATAATTAAGGTATCATAAAATTATCTTATAATCTTAAGAAAAACATATTAATTTATGAATATATTTTATAAAGATAAATACTATTTTAAATCATTATATTAATTATAAAATTGTAAATAAAAATTTATGTGTCATGAAAATACCAACACTTAATCATTTTCAAACCATTCATTTACTTAATCTGTGATATAAAAATATCATATCTTCACTTATAATATACATAAATTTTATTTATACTCTCATATATGAGGTTACTATTCTATTATCATAGATTCCTTAATTTCTATAAATACTACTTATTTTATTATACATTTATAATGAATTTAACTTTTTAGTTCCAGATTGAAAACAAATTATTTTATAAGTACCTGGGTTATTACATTCTCCCCTCTTAGAAATTTCTTCCTTATAATTTTTATTCACTTATTAAATAAGTGAGGATACCTTTCCCTCATAGCATTTTTAGATTCCTATGTTGCTTTTTAAACCATGTGGTTTCTCCACAAAACCTTAACCTGGTGAATTACCTTATTCTGTAATACTTGTAATCTACAATCAAGAATCTGAACAGGTTTCTCTTCATAAGAAAGGTTCTTTTTCAGCTGAACTACTTCTGGCCTCAAAACATGAGATGAATCTAGCACATACTTTCTTAACATTGAAACATGAGAAATATTATGTGCCTAGGATAAATTCATAGGAAAATCTACTCAGTAGGAAACTGGTCCAACTTTCTCTAGGATTTCATACGGTCCAATGAACCATGGACTTATCTTTCCAATCTTACAAAAATGTATAAAACTTTTCCAAGGATATATTTTAAGAAAAATATGATCACCTACCTTGAAATAAAAGTCTTTCCTTTTATTATCTACATAACTTTTATTTCTACTCTGAGTTTTCCTCATGTGTTGTTGGATCATCTTAAATTTCTCAACTACTTCCTATATTAATTATGGTCCCATCAACTTCATTTCCTTGACTTCATCCCAAAATTCTAGAGTTGAACACTGCTTCCCAAATAATGCCTCAAAGGTGCTATCTGTATACTGGAATAAAAATTGTTATTATAAGAAAACTCAACTAAAGAAAGATGTTGATCCCAACTTCCCTAGTAATCCATTGAACAATCTCAAATCATATCCTCCAATGTCGGAATTTTGTACTCTAACTATCCATAAAATTGAGGATGAAAAGTAGTGTTGAAATTTAATTCAGTTCTCAATGACTTATGAAGGCCTTTCCAAAAGTTAGAAGTGAACCTAGGATCACGGTTAAATACAGTGGAGAGAGGAACACCATGTAACCTTAAAATCTCTTTGAGGTACAACCCAAAAAGTTGATCTAAATACATATTATATTGAATAGTAAGTAAATGAATAGATTTAATCAGTCGATCAAAAATAACCCAAATCTCATTATTACCTCGAGAAGTATTTGGTAGTCCCACCATGAAGTCCATGGATATATTTTTCCATTTCCACTCTGGCACTTTCAAAGGATGAAGCATCCCCCTAGGTAGTTTTCACTATCATTTAACTTATTGGAAAGTCAAACATTTCATGGTAAAATCAGCAATATCTCTTTTCATTCCATCCCACTAGTAATACTCCCAAAGGTCTCTATACATCTTAGTGTTTCCAGGATGAATTGAAAACTGAGAACTATGAGCTTCACTTAATAACTCTTTATTCAACTTTGAATCACAAGGCATATATAATCTCTTCCCAAATCTCAAAATACAATCTTTATCTATGTTAAATTCTAGAAACTTACCCTTTTCACCAATTATACATTTTTCTATAACTCACAATATTCCTTCTACTCTTTCTTAATTCTGTCTGAGAGAGATGAATGCACTAACACCTGAAACAAAACAGAGGAAATTCCAGCACCAACAACTTCCAATCCAAAATTCATCAAATCATAAATCAAGGGGTCATGTTCTAAACATACCATGGTTAATATAGAATGATGTTTTCAGCTCAAGTCATCTGATACTTTTTTTTATTTTACAGGATGGTAATTAATCATGCAATCATAATCCCTTATCAATTCAAGCTATCTTCTCTACCTCATGTTCATCTCTTTATGAGTGAATATATAATTAAATTTTTTATGGTCAATATATATTTCACATTTTTCTCCATATAAATGATGTCTCCAAATTTTTAAATTGAAAACCATAGATACTAATTCTAGATCATGTGTGGGATAATTTAACTCATGATATTTCAGTTTCCTTTAAGTATAAGTAATTAATTGATCATTCTGTATTAGAATGCAGCCAATTCCCTTTAATGAAGCATCACTATAGATGACAAAATCACCATTTATAGAAGGTAGGGCCAAAACTTTAGCATTCACCAATCTTATTTTTATTTCATAGAAACAAAAATCACAATCTTCTTTCCAAATAAATTTAAACCCTTTTCATGTTAACTTAGTTAGTGGGATAGATAATTCAATAAAACTATGAATCACAGTAACATTTTTAGGTCTTGTCTATTCATCAACCACTTTTTTTTTGCGGGATAAACTATTATGCCATCCTTATTTACAATTTTTCCAAGAAAAGAAATCTTTTGTATCCAAACATCACATTTTCTAAATTTCCCGTATAACTTATTTTCTATTAGTGTTTTCAAAAAAAATACTTAGATGTTTTTCATGTTCCTCATAAATTTTTGAAAACACTATAATATCATCAATAAAAAAACAAAAAACTTATCCAAATATTCATGGAAGATTCTATTCATAAGATCCATAAATATAGTAGGGCCCTTTTTCATACCAAAGGTCATAACAAAAAACTCATGATGCCCATATCTATTTCGAAATGTTTTTTTTTTTGAATTTTATCCTCCTTCACCTTCAGCTGATGGTACACAGATCTCAAGTCGATCTTGGAAAAATGTTGAGCTTCCAAGAGTTGACGAAACTTCATTGGATGGCCCAACATCTTCAAACATAGTTTTAAAGGATTTAACTGCACCTTTATGCTTATAATCTAGTTGTTTTCCATCATTCAGATCTTTCTTTGGATAGGTATTTGCATAATTCCCTATCTCACCATATTTTAAAAAAATTACATTTTTCGTATTAGAATTAAACATACCAGCACTAATATCCTTTTAGTTGAAATATAATTCCATATTTCCAAACTTACCATATTGAAAACACTTCCTAGTTTTGTTAAGGCATTCCCCATGGTACTTTTTACCACACTTTTCACAAAATGGAAACTAGATTTTCTTACCTTAAGATTTATTTGATTGATTATTACCCATTTCTTGACATATTTACCTTTTTTATTTTTTTAAAAGTGTATGTGATCATTGTAAAATTCTATTTCTACCCTCTCAGCACATCAAAAAAATTTCTCATAACTTTTGAATTCACAGGTAGCCAATTCCCTTCGATATATTGGCTTCAATCTGGAGTAAAAAATGATTAATTTTACTATCAAGATCTCAAATAATATTTGGAGGGTACCTTTCCAATCGAGTGAAGATCTTTTCATACACATCCACTGAATATTCCCCCTTTTGTTTCAACTCAAGGAATTTATTTTTTATCCTAATTCAAACCACTTTAGGAAAATATTTTTTGAGGAAAATATTCTTAAATTCATCCCATTCCAAGGAATCAATATCCTTATTATCCCTGATATTCTTGATCATTGACCACCACTGGTCAGCTTCATCTTTGAAATGATAAATAAAAAGACTAACCTTTTGATTATCTGAACACCCCATGACATAGAATATCTTTTCAAGGGATTTAATCCACCCTTCATCCACCTAAAGGTCATAAGATCCACTGAAAGTAGGAGGGTGTTTCCTCATAAAATGTTTCATTGTCATCATGTTCCTTTGTGGTAGCATTGTTTTTTCTCTTAAATGGATTTCACCACCATTTATAGACTATTTAAACTAATCCATTACTTTCAAAAACTTCTTGGTTCCAATTCCCAACATTCCGGGTTGTAGATTCGAAAAGATATCATCCTCTTGGTGCCTTCCTACTTCAGCTTCCTGGTTTCTTCTATATAAAACCACTCTAAAAATTCATATCTTAGATGAATAAACATGGTAATATTTGAATTATATATCATTTCAACATATACATAAGGTAAAAATCATTCATGGAATTCTATTAACATCATCCTAACCCCTAAAGTTATCTAAATTTTTCTCTAATACCAATTATAAGGACTCGTCCTTAAACATTACATAAACTAATAAATTATTTTAGAATTCACTTTCTTACATTCCCAAAGATCTTTTTAGTTTATAGTTTTATATAATTAGGACATAATTCAGACATATCAACCCACAAGAATACAAATTGGGTACTGCTAAAATAGTATCCATTTCTTCTATAATACAAAAGTTTTTAATAAAATGTGAAATATTTTCATGAAAAATCTTCACAATATCCAGTTTGGATTCTTCTTTTCTCTGACCCATCCTTAAACCCTGTGAAAAAACATTTTAAAAACTTGGTATGTGAATAAAAATATCAGTAAGTTACATAAGATAAAGGAAATATTTAGTCCATGAATACTTATAAACAAGTGAAATCATGTTTACAAAGAAATACTTCTCATCTATAAAGTATCATGTACTTAACTTGTGAAAACAAGAGATTTCCATAAAACATATAAAACATAAATAAACTGTTTAGGTAACTTGGGGAATTAATTACTTAATATTTTAACCCTCACAGGTAACATATTATTTGTAACTCTCATGGCTACCTTACAATATAACCCTCACTCTTACCTTATGATATGACCCTCACGGATACCTTATGGTGTAACCATCACAGTTACACTTGGAATAACCATTACGGTCAACTTAAAACATACCCAATGCATTGGATGAATATATATTTTCCACCCTTCATCATAAACAATTCTCAATAACTGGAACATAATCATAAAACAATAATACTTGTATCATAAAAATCATTCCTTGAGAAAAATCACTTAATTTAAAGGAATATTGCGCACATATAAAGGAAAAAAATTTACAAGAAAATAATCATGAAATATTGTATATATAACCTCAAAACAATAAGGCTTCATGAAAGTGGAAAAATATTCTCATTCTGTATATGTTAAAAAAGCATTCCTTTTGAATTTTGTAAAAAAATTAAAATAATATTTTAAAAGAAAAGTCTCTTACCTCAGGTTCATCTTACTTAAAACATGTTCAAACATCCTATATAATGGTTAAAGAGTGTTATTAATATATTAAATAACCATATTAATATTTATAGTTCCTTATATGATCTTCTTATAACATATTTTCACCCATTTATTAATAATATTTTGTTATTTTCTTTGTTTCGGGAGAGTTTATTTCATGGTTTCCAAGGTTGGTTCATTATCGATTTTCTTGTAGAATGGAATAAAAACAACATAAGTGGAATGAAATGGTATTAATATGTTTTAAAAAATTTAAATGATGTTATATATCATTTTTTATGATATTAGGATGATTCAATAGATAAAACATTAATGAAAATGATTTAATTTATTTTTGGTAGTTTTTACGACCATCATGAACTTATATCATTTTATTTAATATCACATTTATATATTGGTTTTAGAAAATTATATAACTTATAATATGTATAAAAAATTTAATTTAACCATAATGATGGTTTTATGACTATCCTTGAAGGCGTTAAAAGAAAATAAAAATTCAGTATCTATGAATGTGGTGAATCGACACGTCACGGATGATGCTTTCATTTTCTAGAATAAGAGGAGAAGAGGAGAGGTTTGATGATTAATATTCCATTAAAAAAATAACATTAAAGTATATGTAATAAAATATAGTTATCTTGTCACTTGTATGAGGTGAGGTGAGGATAGAATAAGAAAAGAAAAATAAATTAAAAAGAAAATAAAACAAAATGAAAGAGGATTTTACCTCTTGAATTATTCTCCTTGAGAACCTCCTGAAGGAACTTGGTTTTGGAATTTTGGTGATACCAAAAGGTATTAGACGTGGGTAATAGTCTTGAGAAGGTAATTGGTTAGAATTTAAATAAGATACAATTCCTTGAGTTGTGATAATTAGTGGTGGTGAGGGGCGGTATTTATAGTGGAGGAGAGAGGTGTTTTTTTATTATTTTATTCATTAGTTTATTATTTTGGCTCAAGAATAAGAATAGTTTGAGAATTATAACTAAATATATTAAAATAATTAATTGGAGTTCTATATTTTGGGCTTAGATCAGCCTCACATCATCTATGACTCAATAATTCATGAATTTGTTAAATACCGTAATTACTGTATTTCACTATTCACCAAAAATTTATATATTTTAGAAAAACCCCAAAAATTCAATCCAACCATTTTTAGAAGTGTAGAATTCAAAAATGTACTCCATTTATAAAGATAATTTTCTAAATATGAGAAATTTAATTTTCACTTAAAAACATTATTTATTCAAAAAATACCAATTTTAAAATTATAACTGATTTTATAACACTTTGAAAAATTAATTAAGGACTTGTAAATTTATCTTATAGGGAAAAAATATTATTTTATGAATATATTTAATTAATATAAATTTTCTTTTAAATCATTATATTAATTATAAAATTGGAAATAAAAATTTATGTGTCAAGAAAATACCAACAATTAATTTATCATTTTCAAATCATTTATTTACTTAATCCATTATATAAATATATAATATTTTCACTTATAAGATACATAAATTTTATCTATACTCTCATAGATGAGGTTAATATTCTATTAGTATAGATTACTTAATTTCTATAAATACTACTTATTTCATTGTACATTTATAATGAATTTAACTTTTTAATTCCAGATTAAAAACAAATTATTTTATAAGTACCTGGGTTGCTACAACCAATACCCTGATGAACCCATCCAAATAGACAAGGCACTGACTAAGATACAACCAACGCTATGGGTATCACCCATCCCAGTTCCCATGAATGCACCCAAGACTTCCATTTCCCAATTCCTCAAAATAAGACTATTATCCCCATAGAAAGAATGGGAACCACTGATCACCAAATCAAGAACATATCCAAGAAGGTCGACATTTTACTGAGAGGACACATGGGAAACTAAAATAACAAAACTACCTAAGGGATATCAAGAAGGGATAAACTCACAGAGAAGGAATTTGTCTTTACCGCCCCACTTGGATTCTGGTTAAGTACATCATCTAGAATTTCACACTCCCTAACTACAAGAGACACCACTCGGAGTCATCCTAAGGCACAAAATTCCCAAAATCCATCGAAACATTCTAGGGGGAAAACTGTTCAAAACAATATAAAATTTAAATTGAGATGTGTTAAAATATAATTTATCCCAAATCAGTAAAACCATAGGAAAAATTTAAAACCCAAAGAAATAAAACTCAAACACCCCAATTCAAAACCAAAACACCAAATGAAAAGAAACACCAACTTTAAAATTCCAAAACAAAGATTCCAAATCCCTTTTTCAAACCCTCTAAAAACCAAAAAAAACTTTTTAAAAAACCACAAAACTTTGAAATCTTATATTTCATTTCAAAAATAAAAAAATCATTTGAATTCCTTTTTCAAAGTTCCTTTATTAATTTCCAACTTCAACTTACCCTCTAAAGTCGAGTTCCCACAATAAAATCTAACTTTAAGTTTCAAAAACCCCTATAACCCTCTTGAAACTATTTCAAAATCCCCCTTCCAAATCATTTTAAGAAACCTCATTTATCACTCTTCAATAAAAATAAAAAATTTCAACCCAAAACATTAAATATTATATTCAAACATTTTAATTTTATAAAATATTCAAGGTTCTTTTTAAAATGAATTTTCCCAACACAAATCCCCTTTATCCATTTCCAAATTAAAAAGTTTTTTTTCTTCATTTCTAAAACCAACACACATTAATCAAAAATTTAATAAATATCATCTCACAACATCAAAACTCCATAAGAGGGACTAGTGGTTGTGCATGTATTGGCCACATAGTTTAGTGGACCATATTTCGGACACACAACCGCCACTGGAAGTCATTTTGAACCATGCAATAAGGCTCCACATGGGTTGCTAGGCCATGTGAGCTCACTAAGTAACATTTTTTCACTTCCATTTTCATCCCTCAAAACATGGAAATAATTTAAATAAATTATAACCCCATAAATAAATAAAAAACCCAAAGCTGACTTCTAATGGAAACTCAAGTTTGAGCACAAAAAAGTGTTGGTCGCACACTTTTTCATACCTACACCAAATATATCGATGGTCCTATCTCCATTTACCTTTACTTCCCAGATAAGAAAGGGTCTTATGATACTATTCTTTCACTAACCAAATTGATTCAACCCCGAACCGGTCATCCAAGTTGGCCCGTGACAAGGCCTGATAGGCATTCTCAATCCTCCCATGCTAGAAACTAGTGTCAAGCATCAAGAATAACACAATTGAGAATGGTTTATCCCAATAAAAAAAATATAAATAATTGAGAATAGAATAAATAAAATGAAAAATAACATCAAAAAATAAACAAATAACTAAACATACATCTTTATGACCTCACGGGTCACCACCAACCAAATAACCAAACACGCTATAAGAGAAACACAAGCCAAGATCAACTTGAAGCTGAAAAAAATGATAGATGTGTAGGTGTGAGTATCGCAATGCTTAGTAGGGATGTAAAATGAGAAACCAAACCCTATTACTTACCTTTAAATAGAAATCTATTTAATACTAGTTTGAAAATATAACATATAAAAATAGGGTTTTCATTTCTTTCAAAAACAAGTAGGAGGCTCAGCTTCTGAAAAACTATTACCCTTTTTTTCAAAACTGTTTATAAAGAATGAAGGATTTCCAATAATCATTTTCAAGAAGTAAAATACACTGAAATAAGCATTATAGTAAGAATACATAAGAGTAGAAACCATTTCATAAATAGGTACAAAATAGAGGAAAGTAGTGCGTATATAAAATAGATTTCATGGGATCTCAGGAGTAGTCCGGACGATCTAGGACAAATCCATATACATTCACATAATAAATTTCTATTGAAACTGGTTATCCAAAATCCACTCTCCCTAACACCTAGAATCACCCTCACTGGTTCAATCGAGGGGTATATCCCACAATCATAGAAAGTCTATTTTAGGGTCACTAGTCAGAGAATAATACAAAACTTATACATCATGTGTACCTAAAGATCCCTCTTAACTACTCAATTCTTCCCATGACATACAAATAGAGGTGAGTTTTAAAATCTATCATACATATAAATATCATGAAATTTTCATAGAACAAACCATTCACTTTCTCATCAATGAAATCCCTTTTAAGCATATCCCCTTTTCCCTTTCCAAAATTCACCACAATTCAAGGTGCATGCCTTAAGTGAAGTTTTCATTTCCTTAAAACATTTCAAAGTACCAATCGGACATTTTCATTTAAAATGGGAATATCATTTATTTGTAAAACCACTTTTTTCCAAGGCTTCCAAGTTCCAAAACAACACTTTACACCTAAACACATATAGACCTTATATATGGATACCCCTCATCCTAATGTACATGTTACCATCACCATGAGTGAATATATACAAATATGGAACCTATATGTGTGTGTGTGTGTGTCTAAGTAACATTTAACAATTTAAGGGATTTTTAAATCCTTTTAAATATCTTTAGGAAACCAAACATGTCATCAAGACTTAGTAGAAAACTAGTTGAAAGACCAAAACATCTTTGGTAATTTATAATTCATCTAATAGAATTTATTTGGAACACATTTAAATATTTATAATGTTTAACACTTTGGAAAAAAATTTAAACATACTTTAATAAAAAAAATACACATTTCAAAACTTCAAGGAAAAAAATGGAAAAACAAATTACAAGAATAAAAACCATATTCTATAATATAATTACTTCATAATATAATGAAAAAACCCAATAAAACTACCAAGAAATAATAGTTTTAAAATTAAAGGCTCGGGCATAGGGTAACCTACCTCAAACGGTGTCACATTCACTAATGATGGCCCAAATCTACCTTAAAAGGACCAAAGTGCACTAGAAAGATACAAAAAACCCAAAATTCAGAAAATACCAAATTAAAGTTAGACCAAAGAATAATAATATAAGAAAAAATATTTGAAACCAATAGATAATTCATCACCTTTAATGTTCGTGGCTAGAACAATCCTCAATCAAACCCCACGAACCCTAGGAACCAAAAACTGACCAAAAAGAACCCCCAAATCAGGTTAGGGTTTGGCCATGGTGCATGCACCGTAAGGGGGGAAGAAAATTCAAGAAGAAAATAAAGAGGAAAGAATTGGATACCTTGTTGTGATGAACATACCAGAAATCAGAGGTGATGGTGGCCGAAAACCATGGAGGAGGAGAGGAGTGAGGTGCGTGAAGAGGGGAAACCATTGAATAAAGGTAAGACTCCTATGGTATGGTGTGTGATGGGACACAGAGAGGAAGGGTGGATGGGTAAGGTGAAATAAGGGGGGGGGAATAAAAAATAAATCAATAAAAAAATGTTTTTTTGAATGTTGAGCGACGCGCATGGTTGTCACAAAGTTTACCCAAATCGTGCTCCAACTATGTACCCCTGACTATGAACAACAATGAACATGCATGGTTGGTCCATAAAATTAAACTAACCATGTTCCATCTATGAAAAATGTCTTAACCAAGAATTTCAAGACCCTCACATGATTATTGAATGGTTAGACTAACCGTGATCACTGTACCGAATTCCAAAATTTTGAAATTTTCAAATGGATCCCACCTGAAACTCATCACCCAGACCAAAAATAAACAATTAAATAAATTAATAAAATTAATAATGTTTGGGTTGTGGCATAACTATTGTCACTTACATTATCATTGATTCTCAACGCTTGACCGGCAATGATAAAAAAACCTTACCTGCTAGCATTCCCCTTTCAGTGCTTGATGATCGACTGACGATGACGGAATTCCCTTCAACTAGCACTTGACCAATGAAAACTAAAGCTCATTATCTACCTCCCTTTCACCATCGTGACCTTTCATATGGTTAAATTATCTCTCATGCATATTGTTGGACCCCTTGAATGATCTGTCATAATAATGTTATTATTTCCAATGAATGTAATGAGTTGAATAAGGTATTTTGCGCCCTTTTCAAATAAATCATGTGTAATGGATCAGGCCTTTATAGTCCATTACTTTGTGTGTTTTGGAAGAAGTAGGCCTTGATAAAAAAGTTTGGAGATGTTCTGTAGGTTGGTTGTGTGACCCTATGTATTCCATGACCAACAAAATGGTTTTCCAAGCCGTTTTATAGGGTGTTTTGGGATAATAGTTTCTCTATGGGAAATAGACAGCATTAAAATAACTGAGGTGGTCATTTTGGTGGGTGTTCTAGATGAAAAGGTATCCTGTGTAAAATAGGCGGCATGGAAAATGTAAGAACCTGGATCTTCTTTTTCAGGTATGTTTTCCTTTTCTATTCATGTTTGGGAAAAAGAGGAACTTCTGGAAATTTTTGAAGTACACATCGTGTACTTTATGAGTACACACCGTGTTCTGGGTCACTGTAGGAGGCTGTGTGCCGGTAGTGTGATGGCCACACACATGGCCATGTTGGGGTGACTTGGAGGATACCTAAAGCAGAGTATGGAAATGGAAATTACACGCCATGTACTTCAAAATCACATGCCATGTATTTTCTTTTTTTTTCATTAAACATACTGGGGTCGCGTCTAATCGCCAGAACAATCTTTTTCTAGGTTTAGTTCATCCAATATCTCCCATACAGTCGTGATCTTCCTCTGATCCCCCGACCGAGCATCCAAACTTTGATTTGACTGTCGTCGATTGCATTGGGATCGCCTCATTAAGCTCTCTCTTCTGCTTGAGCTTTGTTTCCCAATTCCTCCTCCTTCTCAAGTTATCCTCTTTTGAATGTTTTAGAAGTTTTTGTAGATCTTCAGAGTTCTAAGGTGATTCAAGCCTTGAGACTCAAGTATATCGATCTCCCAATGCCGAGGTATGTGGTTTGTGCCTTTTCGTAAAAATTCTTTGAGTTTTATGTGCAAAATCGCCAATACCCATGAACGGGGTATTGCGCTTTTACCGTTTTAGACCTATTGTTTGCCCGTTATGCTTGTATGCTTGAGTTGATGATAATTGAATGTGAATAGGGTTAATTTCTATGCTTTGGAAGTTTTTCCCATGCATGTTGCCTGTTTTGACCGTAGGGTCTATTTTTCCTATTAGGCTATTATTTACTTTCCCATGCCTAGTTGTAGGATGGTGTGATTTTTCTAATATATTGTTATGTTGTAGACTACTATCCAAGTAGTTATTTAGGTTTAATTTGGCTGATATTCACTGCTATACTTTTCTGACATACACAGGTCTGTGAGAACCTGGTGTATAGACCATAGGGAGAATGGACGTAAGGGCTTCTATAAAGTGTCTTTATAACTTATAATGTGAGACCATAGGGGGAATTAACATTGAGTGCTTCCTCAGAGTGTCTTTAGATCCTCGACATAGGCCACAGGGGGAATAAACATTGATTGCTTCCCCAAAGTGCCTTTAGTTACCGATATAAGGCTATAGGAAGAATTGACGATGAGTGCTTCCTCAGAGAGTCTATGCTTAATCTGAACCATAGGGGTTAGACTGAGTGTGCTTCCTAGAGAGTTACTTGTGTTTTTAGGTAGTACCAGAGGGGATAGGATGTGAGTACTTCCCAGAGGGTTACCTGTTGTGTTACTTGCTTGTGTTGCTAGGTAGGAACAGAGGGGATAGGCTGTGAGTACTTCTCATAGGGTTACATGTTTGTGATTACATTCTTTGTTAGATGTTTCTTTATATAATATATCGAATGCATTGAAACTATTAATTGTTTACTTTGGGTACTTCCTTGTTTAATGCATTTATTTTCTTACTGTCTTCCATATATTCAATGACTATTAGGCACAGATCTCGTGGTGGTTGCCTATCGGGATTTAGTCTCACACCCTATTTGGGCCATGTTTCTGGGCCCAAACAGATTATATTGTTGTAGGTATAGATAATGGAAATCACCCTTCTACTTTAGGTGCTTGATTGTTGAGGAGTTGGAGAGCATGGGACCAAGCTGAGGCTTGAGATTCTGAGGAGTTTACTTATTTTCTTTTGTAATTTGGTTTAGTACTGTATTCTAGTATTGTGATGTGTCTGGATTCTTTCCTAGACATATTTACCATGCATCATTTTTATATATATGCTCCAACTATTTATTTCTTCATACTTCCATTGTTTCTTGATGTTTGATATTATTATTACTTCCGCTATTGTTATTTGTTTCTCTTTGATTATGTTACTCTATCAATGAGGGCATAGTTTCCCCACTATCACACTCAAGGCCCTCACTGCTAGTCGGCAGCCTCTGGCATTAGGGGAAATGTGCTTGAGGCCATGTGACTAACCGGGTACGGGGCGCCTCTGGGTGGCTTCTGGAACCGGGACATTACAAAGTGGTATCAGAGGAAGGTTTTGATCCTCTGACCCAGCGTTGATCATTGATCGCTGATCACTGAGCACAATCTGAGGGATTCTGGAGTTGTGATCCAGGGTGGATCAGCATCTAGAGTTGGTATCCCTCCTACTGACAGCAGGAAGCACCACAAGGAGTCTTCGAACAGTGATCCGATGAGGCGAGACACTTCTTCTGGTAGCTAGGTGGTGTGCTACCAGTGCAGAAAGAGCGGTCATATAAGGCCACATTGCCCAAGAGACCCAGTGTAGTGTCGATCTTGAGGCAAGATGGGTCATCAGCAGCGCTTCTGTAAGATCTTGTCACCAGTAGCTAGTGACAGGGGTTCTTCTATGACTCATCATTCAGGAGAAGCACCACCAGTTTCTCACCTGTTTGGGAACTAGATTTCTTCTGGTCATTCAGGCGGAGGTGGAGGTCATGGTTGTGGTATCCAGTCGCCCAATGTTCAGCGACATCAGGGTAGATCATCTCAAAGTGGTCAAGCAGGGTCACCGGAATGTGGTATAGGCCAGACTTTTTCAATAGAGCAGACCCGTAAGGAGTAGGATCCTGGACCTTCTACAGTTTGAGGTATGATCTTAGTTGCCTCAGTTTTAGCTTCTACTCTTTTTGATACAGGGGCTTCCCATATCTTTATATCTGTTGCGGTTGTGGAGAGACTTGGGCTCTGTATATTTTCTTCTGCTGATATCTTGAAAATAGACACTCTGTTGGGGACTAGAATGGTGATTGTACGTCAGTTCAAGGAGTTCCCTCTAGAGGTTAGTGAGTGTCACTTATTTTGGGACCTCTGTGTCTTAGAGATTATAGGTTATTATGTCATTCTCAGAATGGACTGGTTGGTTCCCTTCTAGGTATTCGTCGATTGCTACCACCGTAGGGTGAGTTTCACATCACCAGAAGGTGGATCGTTTCTTCATAAGGGTGAGTGGGATGTCCAGGCAAACAGAGTGGGACCCGGGCATCATGGTTTGGGAGGAGTTATAGCCCAAATTGCTAGTCTATATATGGATGACCAGGGGAATTCTCAGATGTACTTTCCTCCAGTGGTGGATCATTTCAAAGATGTCTTTCAAGAAGACTTTTCAGGTATTCTTCTGGAGTGTGAGGTAGAATTTTCTATTGATCTCATTCCAGGAGTGGCATTGGTGTCCATTCCTCCTTATAGGATGGCTACACTAGAATTAGAGGAGCTCAAGAAGCAGTTAGACGAGTTGCAGGCAAAGGGTTTCATCCGACCCAGTACTTCTCCGTGGGGTTCGCCTGTCCTGTTTGTGAAGAAGGTAGATGGTACCCTCAAGCATTATGTGGATTATTGGAAGATGAACCAGTTGACGGTCAAGAACTGATATCCCTTTCTGAGGATTGATGATCTATTTGATCAGCTTCGAGGAGCCCAAGTGTTCTCAAATATTGACTTGAGATCCGATTATCATCATTTGCACGTTAAACCATCTGATATACCTCTTACGGCCTTCTGAATCAAGTATGGTATATACGAGTATGTGGTTATACTGTTTGGTCTCACAAACGCACCTGCAGTTTTCATGGAACTGGTTAACCGAGTGTTCCATCCATACTTGGATTCTTTCATGGTGGTCTTTATGGATGATATCTTGGTGTACTCTCACACTCAACACAACCATGCTACCCATCTTGAGATCATTTTAAGTACACTGAGAGAGAATCATTTATATGTTAAGCTCTCAAAATGACACTTTTGGATGGACCAAATTCACTTCTTGGGTCATGTTATCTTAGAGACAGAAGTATCAGTAGACCCAGAGAAAATGTGAGCGGTAGTTTCCTAGGAGCATCTGAAGAAAATCTTTGAGGTACAGAGTTTTATAAGGCTGGTTAGATACTACAGACATTTCATACAGGACTTTTCACGCTTAGCAGCACCACTGACGGGTTTGACTAAGAAGGATTCAAGGTTCTTGTGGTCAAATTCTTGTGATTCAACCTTTCAGGAACTGAAGTTGAGGTTGACTTTAGCACCGATACTAGTTTTTCTAGAGTTGAGAAAGAGATATACTGTGTACTGTGATGCTTCAAGTATCGGGCTGGAAGCTGTGCTTATTCAGGGAGAAGGATTTGTTGCGTACGGGTCTCAATAGTTGAGGCCGCATGAGAGGAATTACTTGACACATGATCTTGAGTTGGATGTGGTTTTTCATACCTTACGTCATTGGAGACATTATATTCTAGGGGAGAATTTTTTGGTTTTCACCGACCACAATAGTCTCAAGTACATCTTCACTCAGCGTGATCTGAATTTGAGACAATGAAGGTGGGTTGAGTACCTTCAGTCTTTTAACTTTGAGATTTCCTATAAGCCTGGGAAAGGCAACACAGTGGCTGATGCGTTGAGAAAGAGGACTCAGATACAGAAAGTTCATAAGGCCAGTAGTGAGTGGCAGCTTATGGATCTATTCTCTGAGATGCATTCGGAGGTGCACAATAGGTAGGGGTATACTTTTCTTTATTTAGTGGTTGTTACCTTTACTCTTATTGATCGAGTGCAAATGAGGTAGCTTTCAGATTTTGAAGTCCTAGTCCTATGGGAAAGTGTGTCAGGAGAGGAACATATTCTGGGATGGACCATAGGCGAGGATGAGATCTTGTGTTTCCAGGGGTGCGTATGGGTGCCAGCAGACATACGCGAGGAGCTGGTGTAGGACTTTCATTCCTCAGTTTGGGAAGTTCATTCTGGTTTCACCAAGATGTATCCTGATCTACACCATCAGTATTGGTGGCCAGGTATGAAGAGAGATGTTGCTAGTTTTTTCATGAAGTGTTCCACTTGTCAGCATGTGAAGGTGAAGTATCAGCGACCAGCAGGGATTTTGCACCAGTTAACCATTCCCGAGTGGAAGTGGAATGATGTTGTGATTGATTTTGTGACAGGTTTACCGAGGTTTCCTTGAGAGAATGATCCAGTTTGGGTTGTCATTGATAGGATCATGAAGGTTTCTCACTTTTTACCGATCAAGGAGACCTTCGGTGTTGATGAGATGGGATGGTTGTACATCTGTGAGATTGTGTGCTTACATGGAGTTCCACAACCCATTGTTTTAGGAAGAGATGCACTTTTTACTTCTCAGGTCTAGCAGGGGTTTTAAAAGGATTTGGGTACACAGGTACTTTTGAGTACAGCTTACCATCCCCAGACAGATGGCCAGTCCAAGCGTACGATTCAGGTGCTTGAGGACATGCTTCGTGTATGCATCCTAGATTTTAGAGGTTCTTGGGAGAATCTTATACCTCTTTTGGAGTTCTCCTGTAATAATAGTTTTCAAGAGACAATTCAAATGGAACCTTATGAGGATTTATACGGTAGGCCATGTCGATCACCCTTATGTTGGATGGAGGCACGAGAGGCAGCTATACTGGGACTTCATCTTGTCCAAGAGACCACAGAGCTGATAGAGTTGATTCAAAAGAGGATGGCTACTGCACAGTCTCGACATAAGTCTTATGACGATCAGCGGAGACGACCTCTGGAGTTCAAGGTCAGGGATTAGGTTTTCCTACATGTCACACCGAGGTTGGGACACAAGAGGATTAGGATATAGTGTAAGCTTTTAATGAGGTACATCGGGACATTTGAGGTGTTAGAGATAGTTGGGCCGGTTGCCTATTGGTTGTAGTTACCTCAAAGGTACCGGGCTATGCACGATGTCTTCCACATTTCTCAGCTTTGACGTTACTTCTCAGACCTATCTCATGTCTTCCAACCTGAGGAGGTTGAGTTAAAAGTGGATGCATCTTTTGAGGAGCATCCTATCCAGATCATTGATTGAAGTACAAAGATTCTTCGTGGCCAGTTTGTTCCTCTGGTACGAGTGCTATGGATGCACGGGCGAGTATAGGAAGAGACTTAGGAGAGGGAGGCTGATGTACGAGAATAGTGGTCGGAGATTTTCAGGGGTTCTTCTTCTATGCCACCTTTCTAGGGAAATTAGGGTACGAATTTCTTTAATTAGGGAGTTTGTAAGAACCTGGATCTTCTTTTTCAGTTATATTTTCCTTTTCTGGTCATTTTTTAGAAAAAGAGGAAATTTTGGAAATTTTCGAAGTACACACCATGTACTTTTTGAGTATATGCCATGTATTGGGTCACCGCAGGAGGTCGTGTGCTGGATGTGTGATGGCCACACACACGGCCATGTGGGGGTGACTTGGAGGCCGCTTAAAGTGGAGTACGGAAAAGGCAAGTACACTTCGTGTACTTCAAAAGTACACACCTTGTATTTTCTTTTTTTCATTAAACATACTGAGGTTGCATCTAATCACTAGAACAGTCTTCTTCTAGGTTTCGTTCGGCTGAGAGCTCCTGTACAGCCACGATCTTCCTCTAAGCCCTCGACTGAGCATCTAAACTCTGATTTGACTATCGTCGATTTTGTTGGGATCGCCTTGTTAAGCTCTCTCTTTTGATTGAGCTATGTTTCCCAATTCATCCCCCTTCTCAAGTTATCCTTTTTTGAACATTTTAGATGTTTCTGTAGATCCTCAGTGTTCTAAGGTGATTCAAGCCCTGAGACTCAAGTATATAGATCTCCCAATTCCGAGGTAGGTGGTTTGTGCCTTTCCGTAAAAAGTCTTTGAGTTTTATGTGCAAAATCCCCAATACCCATTAACGGGGTATTGTGTGTTTACCGTTTTAGCCCTATTGTTTACCTGTTATGCTTGTATGCTTGAGTTGATGATAATTGAATGTGAATAGGGTTAATTGATATGCTTTGGAATTTTTTTCCCATGCATGATTCATGTTTTGACCTTAGGGTATAGTTTGCCTATTAGGTTGTTGTTTACTTTCCCATGCCTAGTTGTAGGATGGTGTGATTGTTCTGATATGTTGTTATGTTGTAGACTACTAGCCAAGTATTTCTTGAGGTTTACTTTGGATGATATGCACCGCTATACTTTCCTGACATATACAGGGCCGTGAGAACCTGGTGTATAGACCATAGGGAAAATGGACATAAGGGCTTATCTAGAGTTTCTTTATAACTTACGATGTGAGACCACAGGGGGAATTGATGTTGAGTACTTCCTCAGAGTGTTTGTAGATCCTCAACGCGGGCCATAGGGGGATAGATGTTGAGTGATTCCCCATAGCACCTTTAGTTACCGATACGATACTATAGGAGGAATTGACGGTGAGTTCTTTTTCAGAGAGTCTATGCTTAAGATGAACCAGAGGGGTTAGATTGAGTGTGCTTCCCAGAGGGTTGCTTGTGTTTCTAGGTAGGACCATAGGGGATAGGCTGTGAGTACTTCCCAGAGGGTTACCTATTTATGATTACCTACTTTATTAGTTGTTGCTTGATATAAGATACCGAATGCATTGAAACTATGAATTGTTTACTTTGGTTACTTCCATGTTTACTGCATTTATTTTCTTACTGTCTTCCATATATTCACTGACTGTTAAGCACAATTCTCGTGGTGGTTGCCTACTCAGATTTAGTCTCACACCCTATTTGGGCCATGTTTTTGGGACCAAACGGATTATATTGTTGCAGGTATAAATAAGGGTAAGTTCCCTTCTACGATCTTATTATAACATATTTATATCCATTTATTAATAATATTTTGTTATGTTATTTGTTTCGGGTGAGTTTATTTCATGGTTTCCATGGTTGATTCATTGTGGATTTTCTTGTTGAATGGAAGAAAAACTCTAGAAGTGGAAATAAATTGTATTAATAATTTTATAGAATTTTAAAATATACCATATATCATTTTTTCTTTATATGGGTATGATTCATTAGATAAAACATTAATGAAAATGATTTAATTTATTTTGGGCAGTTTTTACAACCATCGCGAACTTATATCATTTTATTTAATATCGTGTTTATATATTGGTTACAGAGCATTATATAACTTATAATATGTATAATAAATTATTATTTAACCATAATAATGGTTTTATTACCAACCTTGAAGGTGGTAAAAGAAAATGAAAATTCGATGTCCATGAAGGTAGTGAATCGACACGTCACAGACAATGCTTTCATTTTATAGAATAAGAGGATAAGGGGAGAGGTTTGATTATGTATATTCCATTGAAATAATAAAATTATAGTATATATAATATACTAGAGTTATCATGTCACTTTAATGAGGGTAGGTGAGGATATAATAAGAAAAGAAAATAAAAGAAAATGAACGAGGATTTTACCTCTTTAATTCTTCAACTTAAGAACCTCCTTAAAGAACTTGGTTTTGACCTTTTGGTGATACCATCAGGTATTAGAAATGGTTAAGGGTCTTGGGAAGGTAATTGAGTAGAAATTAAATAATATACAATGATTTGAATTGTGAGGAGAAGTGGTGGTGAGGGGTGGTATTTATAGTGGAGGAGAGGGGTGTTTTTTGATTATTTCATTCATTAGTTTATTATTTTGGATCAATACTATGAATAGTTTAAGAATTATCACTAAATATATTAAAATAATTAAGGATAGTTTGGTATTTTGGTCTTACATCAGCCTTATGTCATCTATGACTCAATAATTCATGAATTTGTTAAATACTGTAAATTCCCTTATTTCAGTATTCACCAAAAATTCAAGTATTTTAGAAAAAACTCAAAAATCCATCCCAAACATTTTTCAAAGTGCAGAATTCAAAAATAAACTCCATTTTATGAAAATAATTTTCTAAATAGGAGGAATTTAATTTTTAATTTAAAACATTATTTATTTAAAAAATACCAATTTTAAAATTATAACTGATTTTATAACACTTTGAAAAAATAATTAAGGTATCATAAAATTATCTTATAATCTTAAGAAAAAAATATTAATTTATGAATATATTTTATAAAGATAAATTTTCTTTTAAATAATTATATTAATTATAAAATTGTAAATAAAAATTTATGTGTCATGAAAATACCAACACTTAATCATTTTCAAACCATTAATTTACTTAATCTGTGATATAAAAATATCATATTTTCACTTATAATATACATAAATTTTATTTATACTCTCATATATGAGGTTACTATTCTATTATCATAGATTCCTTAATTTCTATAGATACTACTTATTTTATTATACATTTATAATGAATTTAACTTTTTAGTTCCAGATTGAAAACAAATTATTTTATAAGTACCTGGGTTATTACATTCTCCCCTCTTAGAAATTTCTTCCTCACAATTTTTATTCACTTATTAAATAAGTGAGGATACCTTTCCCTCATAGAATTTTTAGATTCCTATGTTGCTTTTTAAACCATGTGGTTTCTCCACAAAACCTTAACCTGGTGAATTACCTTATTCCGTAATACTTGTAATCTACAATCAAGAATCTGAACAGGTTTGTCTTCATAAGAAAGGTTCTCTTTCAGCTGAACTACTTCTGGCCTCAAAACATGAGATGAATCTGGCACATACTTTCTTAACATTGAAACATGAGAAATATTGTGTGCCTAGGATAAAGTCATAGGAAAATATATTCAGTAGGAAACTGGTCCAACATTCTCTAGGATTTCATAAGGTCCAATGAACCATGGACTTATCTTTCCAATCTTACAAAAATGTATAAAACTTTTCCAAGGATACATTTTAAGAAAAATATGATCACCTACCTTGAAATAAAAGTCTTTCCTTTTATTATCTACATAAATTTTACTTCTACTCTGAGTTTTCCTCATGTGTTTTTGGATCATCTTCAATTTCTCAACTACTTCCTATATTAATTATGGTCCCATCAACTTCATTTCCTTGACTTCATCCCAAAATTCTAGAGTTCAACACTGCTTCCCAAATAATGCCTCAAAGGTGATATCTGTATACTGGAATAAAAATTGTTTTTATAAGAAAACTCAACTAAAGAAAGATGTTGATCCCAACTTCCCTAGTAATCCATTGAACAATCTCAAATCATATCCTCCAATGTCGGAATTTTGTACTCTAACTATCCATCAAATTGAGGATGAAAAGTAGTGTTGAAATTTAATTCAGTTCTCAATGACTTATGAAGGCCTTTTCAAAAGTTGTAAGTGAACCTAGTATCACGATTAAATACAGTGGAGAGAGGAACACCATGTAACCTTAAAATCTCTTTGAGGTACAACCCAAAAAGTTGATCTAAATACATATTATCTCGAATAGTAAGTAAATGAATAGATTTAATCAGTCGATCAAAAATAACCCAAATCTCATTATTACCTCAAGAAGTATTTGGTAGTCCCACCATGAAGTCCATGGATGTATTTTTCCATTTCCACTCTGGCACTTTCAAAGGATGAAGCATCCCCCTAGGTAGTTTTCACTCTCATTTAACTTATTGGAAAGTCAAACATTTCACGGTAAAATCAGCAATATCTCTTTTCATTCCATCCCACTAGTAATACTCCCAAAGATCTCTATACATCTTAGTGTTTCCAGGATGAATTGAAAACTGAGAACTATGAGCTTCACTTAATAACTCTTTATTCAACTTTTAATCACAAGGCATATATAATCTCTTCCCAAATCTCAAAATACAATCTTTATCTATGTTAAATTCTAGAAACTTACCCTTTTCACCAATTATACATTTTTCTATAACTCACAATATTCCTTCTACTCTTTCTTAATTCTGTCTGAGAGGGATGAATGCACTAACACCTGAAACAAAACAGAGGAAATTCCAGCACCAACAACTTCCAATCCAAAATTCATCAAATCATAAATCAAGGGGTCATGTTCTAAACATAACATGGTTAATATAGAATGATGTTTTCAGATCAAGTCATCTGATACTTTTTTTTATTTTACAGGATGGTAATTAATCATGCAATCATAATCCTTTATCAGTTCAAGCTATCTTCTCTACCTCATGTTCATCTCTTTATGAGTGAATATATAATTAAATTTTTTATGGTAAATATATATTTCACATTGTTCTCCATATAAATGATGTCTCCAAATTTTTAAATTGAAAACCATAGATACTAATTCTAGATCATGTGTGGGATAATTTAACTCATGATATTTCAGTTTCCTTTAAGTATAAGTAATTAATTGATCATTCTGCATTAGAATGCAACCAATTCCCTTTAATGAAGCATCACTATAGATGAAAAAATCACCATTTATAGAAGGTAGGGCCAAAACTTGAGCATTCACCAATCTTATTTTTATTTCATAGAAACAAAAATCACAATCTTCTTTCCAAATAAATTTAAACCCTTTTCATGTTAACTTAGTTAGTGGGATAGATAATTCAATAAAACTATGAATCACAGTAACATTTTTAGGTCTTGTATATTCATCAACCACTTTTTTTTGTGGGATAAACTATTATGCCATCCTTATTTACAATTTTTCCAAGAAAAGAAAACTTTTTTAACCAAACATCACATTTTATAAATTTCCCGTATAACTTATTTTCTATTAGTGTTTTCAAAAAAAATCCTTAGATGTTTTTCCTGTTCCTCATAAATTTTTGAAAACACTATAATATCATCAATAAAAAAACAAAAAACTTATCCAAATATTCATGGAATATTCTATTAATAAGATCCATAAATATAGTAGGGCCATTTTTCATACCAAAGGTCATAACAAAAAACTCATAATGCCCATATCTATTTCGAAATGTTTTTTTTTTTGAATTTTATCCTCCTTCACCTTCAGCTGATGGTACACAGATCTCAAGTCGATCTTGGAAAAATGTTGAGCTTCCAAGAGCTGACAAAACTTCATTGGATGGCCCAACATCTTCAAACATAGTTGTAAAGGATTTAACTGCACCTTTATGCTTATAATCTAGTTGTTTTCCATCATTCAGATCTTTCTTTGGATAGGTATTTGCATAATTCCCTATCTCACCACATTTTAAAAAAATTACATTTTTCTTATTAGAATTAAACGTCCAGCACTAATATCCTTTTAATTGAAATATAATTCCATATTTCCAAACATACCATATTGAAAACACTTCCTAGTTTTGTTAAGGCATTCCCCATGGTACTTTTTACCACACTTTTCACAAAATGGAAACTAGATTTTCTTACCTTCAGATTTATTTGATTGATTATTACCCATTTCTTGACATATTTACCTTGTTTTATTGTTTTCAAAGTATATGTGATCATTGTAAAATTCTATTTCTACCCTCTCAGCACATCAAAAAAATTTCTCATAACTTTTGAATTCACAGGTAGCCAATTCCCTTCGATATATTGGCTTCAATATGGAGTAAAAAATGATTAATTTTACTATCAAGATCTCAAATAATATTTGGAGGGTACCTTTCCAATCGATTGAAGATCTTTTCATACACATCCACTGAATATTCCCCCTTTTGTTTCAACTCAAGGAATTTATTTTATATCCTAATTCAAACCACTTTAGGAAAATATTTTTTGAGGAAAATATTCTTAAATTCGTCCCATTCCAAGGAATCAATATCCTTATTATCCCTGATATTCTTGATCATTGACCACCACTGGTTAGCTTCATCTTTGAAATGATAAATAAAAAGACTAACCATTTGATTATTTGAACACCCCATGATATAGAATATCTTTTCAAGGGATTTAATCCACCCTTCATCCACCTAAAGGTCATAAGATCCACTGAAAGTAGGAGGGTGTTTCCTCATAAAATGTTTCATTATCATCATGTTCCTTTGTGGTAGAACTGTTTGTTCTCTTAAATGGATTTCACCACCATTTATAGCCTATTTAAACTAATCCATTACTTTCAAAAACTTCTTGGTTCCAATTCCCAACATTCCGGGTTGCAGATTCGAAAAGATATCATCCTCTCGGTGCCTTCCTACTTCAGCTTCCTGGTTTCTTCTATGTAAAACCATTCTAAAAATTCATATCTTAGATGAATAAACGTGGTAATATTTAAATTATATATCATTTCAACATATACATAAGGTAAAAATCATTCATGGAATTCTATTAACATCATCCTAACCCCTAAAGTTATCTAAAATTTTCTCTAATACCAATTATAAGGACTCGTCCTTAAACATTACATAAACTAATAAATTATTTTAGAATTCACTTTCTTACATTCCCAAAGATATTTTTAGTTTATAGTTTTATAGAATTTGTACATAATTCATACATATCGACCCACAAGAATACAAATTGGGTACTGCTAAAATAGTATCCATTTCTTCTATAATACAAAAGTTTTTAATAAAATGTGAAATATTTTCATGAAAAATCTTCACAATATCCAGTTTGGATTCTTCTTTTCTCTTACCCATCCTTAAACCCTGTGAAAAAAAAAATTAAAAACTTGGTATGTGAATAAAAATATCAGTATGTTACATAAGATAAAGGAAATATTTAGTCCATGAATACTTATAAACAAGTGAAATCATTTTTACAAAGACATACTTCTCATCTATAAAGTATCATATACTTAACTTGTGAAAACAAGAGATTTCCATAAAACATATAAAACATAAATAAACTGTTTAGGTAACTTGTGGAATTACTTACTTAATATTTTAACCCTCATAGGTACCATATGATTTGTAACTCTCATGGCTACCATACAATATAACCCTCACTGCTACCTTATGATATGACCCTCACGGATACCTTATGGTGTAACCATCACAGTTACACTTGGAATAACCATTACGGTCAACTTAAAACATACCCAATGCATTGGATGAATATATATTTTCCACCCTTCATCATAAACAATTCTCAATAACTGGAACATAATCATAAAACAATAATACTTGTATCATAAAAATCATTCCTTGAGAAAAATCACATAATTTAAAGGAATATTGCGCACATATAAAGGAAAACATTTTACAAGAAAATATTCATGAAATATTTTATATATGACCTCAAAACAATAAGGCGTCATGAAAGTGGAAAAATCTTCTCATTCTGTATATGTTAAAAAAGCATTCCTTTTGAATTTTGTAAAAAAATTAAAATAATATTTTTAAAGAAAAGTCTCTTACCTCAGGTTCATCTTACTTAAAACATGTTCAAACATCCAATATAATGGTTAAAGAGTGTTATTAATATATTAAAGAACCATATTAATATTTATAGTTCCTTATATGATCTTCTTATAACATCTTTTCACCCATTTATTAATAATATTTTGTTATTTTCTTTGTTTCGGGTGAGTTTATTTCATGGTTTCCAAGGTTGGTTCATTATGGATTTTCTTTTAGAATGGAATAAAAACAACATAAGTGGAATGAAATGGTATTAATATGTTTTAAAAATTTTAAATGATGTTATATATCATTTTTTATGATATGAGGATGATTCAATAGATAAAACATTAATGAAAATGATTTAATTTATTTTTGGTAGTTTTTACGACCATCATGAACTTATATCATTTTATTTAATATCACATTTATATATTGGTTTTAGAACATTATATAACTTATAATATGTATAAAAAATCTAATTTAACCATAATGATGGTTTTATGACTATCTTTGAAGGCGTTAAAAGAAAATGAAAATTCAGTATCTATGAATGTGGTGAATCGACACGTCACGGATGATGCTTTCATTTTCTAGAATAAGAGGAGAAGAGGAGAGGTTTGATGATGAATATTCCATTAAAAAATAACATTAAAGTATATGTAATAAAATAGAGTTATCATGTCACTTGTATGAGGTGAGGTGAGGATAGAATAAGAAAAGAAAAATAAATTAAAAAGAAAATAAAACAAAATGAAAGAGGATTTTACCTCTTGAATTCTTCTCCTTGAGAACCTCTTTAAGGAACTTGGTTTTTTAATTTTGGTGATACCAAAAGGTATTAGACGTGGGTAATAGTCTTGATAAGGTAATTGGTCAGAAATTAAACAAGATACAAGTCCTTGAGTTGTGATAATAAGTGGTGGTGAGGGGTGGTATTTATAGTGGAGGAGAGAGGTGCTTTTTTATTATTTTATTCATTAGTTTATTATTTTGGCTCAAGAATAAGAATAGTTTGAGAATTATCACTAAATATATTAAAATAATTAATTGGAGTTCTATATTTTGGGCTTAGATCAGCCTCACATCATCTATGACTCAATAATTCATGAATTTGTTAAATACCGTAATTACTGTATTTCACTATTCACCAAAAATTTATATATTTTAGAAAAACCCCAAAAATTCAATCCAACAATTTTTAGAAGTGTAGAATTTAAAAATGTACTCCATTTATAAAGATAATTGTCTAAATATGATAAATTTAATTTTCACTTAAAAACATTATTTATTCAAAAAATACCAATTTTAAAATTATAACTGATTTTATAACACTTTGAAAAATTAATTAAGGACATGTAAATTTATCTTATAGGGAAAAAATATTATTTTATGAATATATTTAATTAATATAAATTTTCTTTTAAATCATTATATTAATTATAAAATTATAAATAAAAATTTATGTGTCAAGAAAATACCAACACTTAATTTATCATTTTCAAATCATATATTTACTTAATCCATTATATAAATATATAATATTTTCACTTAGAAGATACATAAATTTTATCTATACTCTCATAGATGAGGTTACTATTCTATTAGTATAGATTACTTAATTTCTATAAATAATACTTATTTCATTGTACATTTATAATGAATTTAACTTTTTAATTCCATATTAAAAACAAATTATTTTATAAGTACCTGGGTTGCTACAACCAATACCCTGATGAACCCATCCAAATAGACAAGGCACTGACTTAGACACAACCAACGCTAGGGGTATCACCCATCCCAGTTCCCATGAACGCACCCAAGACTTCAATTTCCCAATTCTTCAAAATAAGACTATTATCCCCACAAAAAGAATGGGAACCACTGATCACCAAATCAAGAACAAATCCAAGAAGGTCGACATTTTACTGAGAGAACACATGAGAAACTAAAATAACAAAACCACCTAAGGGATCTCAAGAAGGGATCAACTCACAGAGAAGGAATTTGTCTTTACCGCCCCACTTGGATTCTGGTTAAGTACATCATCTAGAATTTCAAACTCCCTAACTACAAGAGACACCACTCGGGGTCATCCTAAGGCACTAAATTCCCAAAATCCATCGAAACTTTCTAGGGGAAAAACTGTTCAAAACAATATAAAATTTAAATTGAGATGTGTTAAAATATAATTTATCTTAAATCAGTAAAACCATAGGAAAAATTTAAAACCCAAAGAAATAAAACTCAACCACCCCAATTCAAAACCAAAACACCAAATGAAAAGAAACACCCACTTTAAAATTCCAAAAAAAAGATTCCAAATACCTTTTTCAAACCCTCTAAAAACCAAAAAAAACTTTTTAAAAAACCACAAAACTTTGAAATCTTATATTTCATTTCAAAAATAAAAAAATCATTTGAATTCCTTTTTCAAAGTTCCTTTATTAATTTCCAACTTCAACTTACCCTCTAAAGTCGAGTTCCCACAATAAAATCTAACTTTAAATTTCAAAAACCCCTATAACCCTCTTGAAACTATTTCAAAATCCCCCTTCCAAATCATTTTAAGAAACCTCATTTATCACTCTTCAATAAAAATAAAAATTTTCAACCCAAAACATTTAATATTATATTCAAACATTTTAATTTTATAAAATATTCAAGGTTCTTTTTAAAATGAATTTTCCCGACACAAATCCCCTTTATCCATTTCCAAATTAAAAAGTTTTTTTCCCTTCATTTCTAAAACCAACACACATTAATCAAAAATCCAATAAATATCATCTCACAACATCAAAACTCCATAAGAGAGACCAGTGGTTGTGCATGTATTGGCCACATGGTTTAGTGGACCATATTTCGGACACACATCCGCCACTAGAAGTCATGTTGAACCATGCAATCAGGCTCCACATGGGTTTCTAGCCCATGTGATCTCACTAAGTAACATTGTTTAACTTCCATTTTCATCCCTCAAAACATGGAAATAATTTAAATAAACTATAATCCCATAAATAAATAAAAAACCCAAAGCTGACTTCTAATAGAAACTCAAGTTTGAGCACAAAAAAGTGTTCGTCGTACACTTTTTCATACCTACACCAAATATATCGATGGTCCTATCTCCATTTACCTTTAATTCCTAGATAATAAATGGTCTTATGATACTATTCTTTCACTAACCAACTTGGGTCAACCCCGAACCGGTCATCCAAGTTGGCCCGTGACAAGGCCTGATAGGCATTCCCAATCCTCCCATGCTAGAAACTAGTGTCAAGCATCAAGAATAACACAATTGAGAATGGTTTATCCCAATAAAAAAAAAGATAAATAATTGAGAATAGAATAAATAAAATTAAAAATAACATCAAAAAATAAACAAATAACTAAACATACATCTTTATGACCTCACTGGTCACCACCAACCAAATAACCAAACACGCTATAAGAGAAACACAAGCCAAGATCAACTTGAAGCTGAAAAAATGATAGATGTGTAGGTGTGAGTATCGCAATGCTTAGTAGGGATATAAAATAAGAAACCAAACCCTATTACTTAACTTTAAATAGAAATCTATTTAATACTAGTTTGAAAATATAACATATAAAAATAGGTTTTTTATTTCTTTCAGAAACAAGTAGGAGGCTCAGCTTCTGAAAAACTATTGCCCTTTTTATTTTCAAAACTGTTTATAAAGAATGAAGGATTTCCAATAATCATTTTCAAGAAGTAAAATACACTGAAATAATCATTATAGTAAGAATACATAAGAGTGTAAACCATTTCATAAATAGGTACAAAATAGAGGAAAGTAGTGCGTATATAAAATAGATTTCATGGGATCTCAGGAGTAGTCCGGACGATCTAGGACAAAGCCATATACATTCATATAATAAATTTCTATTGAAACTGGTTATCCACAATCCACTCTCCCTAACACCTAGAATCACCCTCACTGGTTTAATCGAGGGGTATATCCCACAAGCATAGAAAGTCTATTTTAGGGTCACTAGTCAGAGAATAATACTAAACTTATACATCATGTGTACCTAAAGATCCCTCTTAAATACTCAATTCTTCCCATGACATACAAATAGAGGTGAGTTTTAAAATCTATCATACATATAAATATCATGAAATTTTCATAGAACAAGCCATTCACTTTCTCATCAATGAAATCCCTTTTAAGCGTATCCCCTTTTCCCTTTCCAAAATTCACCACAATTCAAGGTGCATGCCTTAAGTGGAGTTTTAATTTCCTTAAAACATTTCAAAGTACCAACCTAACATTTTCATTTAAAATGGGAATATCATTTATTTGTAAAACCACTTTTTTCCAAGGCTTCCAAGTTCCAAAACCACACTTCACACCTAAACACATATACACCTTATATATGGATACCCCTCATCCTAATGTACATGTTACCATCACCATGAGTGAATATATACAAATAGGGAACCTATATGTGTGTGTGTGTGTGTCTAAGTCACATTTAACAATTTAAGGGATTTTTAAATCCTTTTAAATATCTTTAGGAAACCAAACATGTCGTCAAGACTTAGTAGAAAACTAGTTGAAAGACCAAAACATCTTTGGTAATTTCTAATTCATCTAATAGAATTTATTTGGAACACATGGAAAAAAATTTAAACATACTTTAATAAAAAAATACACATTTCAAAGCTTCAAGGAAAAAAATGGAAAAACAAATTACAAGCATAAAAAACATATTCTATAATATAATTACTTCATAATATAATGAAAAAACCAAATAAAACTACCAAGAAATAATAGTTTTCAAATTAAAGGCTCGGGCATAGGGTAACCTACCTCAAATGGTGTCACCTTCACTAACGATGGCCCAAATCTACCTTAAAAGGACCAAAGTGCACTAGAAAGACACAAAAAAACCCAAAATTCCAAAAATACCAAATTAAAGTTAGGCCAAAGAATAATAATATAAGAAAAACTATTTGAAACCAATAGATAATTCATCGCCTTTAATGTTCGTGGCTAGAACAATCCTCAATCAAACCCCACGAACCCTAGGAACCAAAAACTGACCAAAAAGAACCCCCAAATCAGGTTAGGGTTTGGCCATGGTGCATGCACCATAAGGGGGGAAGAAAATGCAAGAAGAAAATAAATAGGAAAGAAGTTGATACCTTGTTGTGATGAACACACCAGAAATCAGAGGTGATGGTGGCCGAAAACCATTGAGGAGGAGAGGAGGGAGGTGCGTGAAGAGGGGAAACCATTGAATAAAGGGAAGACTCCTATGGGATAGTGTGTGATGGGACACAAAGAGGAAGGGTGGATGGGTAAGGTGAAATAAGGGGGGGGGATAAAAAGTAAATCAATAAAAAAAATGTTTTTTTGAATGTTGAGCGACGCGCATGGTTGTCACAAAGTTTACCCAAATCGTGCACCAACTATGTACCCCTCACTAGGAACAACAAGGAACATGCGTGGTTGGTCCAGACAATTAAACTAACCATGTTCCAGCTATGAAAAATGTCTTAACCAAGAATTTCAAGACCCTCACACGATTATTGAATGGTTAGACTAACCGTGATCACTGTACCGAATTCCAAAATTTTGAAATTTTCAAATAGATCCCACTTGAAACTCATCACCCAGACCAAAAAAAACAATTAAATAAATTAATAAAATTAATAATGGTTGGGTTGTGACATAACTATTGTCACTTCCATTATCATTGATTCTCAACGCTTGACTGGCAATGATAAAAAACCTTACCTGCTAGCATTCCCCTTTCGGTGCTTGATGATCGAATGACGATGACGGAATTCCCTTCAACTAGCACTTGACCAATGAAAAATAAAGCTCATTATCTAAATCCCTTTCACCATCGTGACCTTGCATATGGTTAAATTATCTCTCATGAATATTGTTGGACCCCTTGAATGATCTGTCATAACAATGTTATTATTTCCAATGAATGTAATGTGTTGAATAAGGTATTTTGCGCCCTTTTCAAATAAATCATGTGTAATGGATCAGGCCTTTATAGTCCATTACTTTGTGTGTTTTGGAAGAAGGGGGCCTTGATAAAAAAGTTTGGAGATGTTCTGTAGGTTGGTTTTGTGACCCTATGTATTCCATGACCAACAAAATGGTTTTCCAAGCCGTTTTATAGGTTGTTTTGGGATAACAGTTTCTCTATGGGAAATAGACAGCATTAAAATAACTGAGGTGGTCATTTTGGTGGGTGTTCTAGATGAAAAGGTATCCTGTGTAAAATAGGCGGCATGGAAAATGTAAGAACCTGGATCTTCTTTTTCAGGTATGTTTTCCTTTTCTATTCATTTTTGGGAAAAAGAGGAACTTCTGGAAATTTTCGAAGTACACGTCGTGTACTTTATGAGTACACACCGTGTACTGGGTCACCGTAGGAGGCTGTGTGCTGGTAGTGTGATGGCCACACACATGGCCATGTTGGGGTGACTTGGAGGCTACCTAAAGCAGAGTATGGAAAAGGCAATTACACGCCATGTACTTCAAAATCACATGCCATGTATTTTCTTTTTTTTCATTAAACATACTGGGGTCGCGTCTAATCGCCAGAACGATCTTCTTCTAGGTTTCGTTCAGCCGAGATCTCCCGTACGGCCATGATATTCCTCTGATCCCCCGACCGAGCATCCAAACTCTGATTTGACTGTTGTCGATTGCATTGGGATCGCCTCATTAAGCTCTCTCTTCTTCTTGAGCTTCGTTTCCCAATTCCTCCTCCTTCTCAAGTTATCCTCTTTTGAATGTTGTAGAAGTTTTTGTAGATATTCAGAGTTATAAGGTGATTCAAGCCTTGAGAATCAAGTATATCGATCTCCCAATGCCGAGGTAGGTGGTTTGTTCCTTTTCGTAAAAATTCTTTGAGTTTTATGTGCAAAATCGCCAATACCCATGAACGGGGTATTGTGTGTTTTCCGTTTTAGACCTATTGTTTGCCTGTTATGCTTGTATTCTTGAGTTGATGATAATTGAATGTGAATAGGGTTAATTTCTATGCTTTGGAAGTTTTTCCCATGCATGTTGCATGTTTTGACCGTAGGGTCTATTTTTCCTATTAGGCTACTGTTTACTTTCCCATGCCTAGTTGTAGGATGGTGTGATTTTTCTGATATATTGTTATGTTGTAGACTACTATCCAAGTAGTTATTGAGGTTTAATTTGGTCGATATGCGTTGCTATACTTGTCTGACATACACAGGGTTGTGAGAACCTGGTGTATAGACCATAGGGAGAATGGACGTAAGGGATTCTCCAAAGTGTCTTTATAACTTATGATGTAAGACCATAGGGGGAATTAACATTGAGCGCTTCCTCAGAGTGTCTTTAGATCCTCGACGTAGGCCACAGGGGGAATAAACATTGAGTGCTTCCACAAAGCTCCTTTAGTTACCGATATAAGGCTATAGGAGGAATTGACGGTGAGTGCTTCCTCAGAGAGTCTATGCTTAATCTGAACCAGAGGGGTTAGACTGAGTGTGCTTCCCAGAGAGTTACTTGTGTTTCTAGGTAGTACCAGAGGGGATAGTATGTGAGTATTTCCCAGAGGGTTACCTGTTGTGTTACTTTCTTGTGTTGCTAGGTAGGAATAGAGGGGATAGGCTGTGAGTACTTCTCATAGGGTTACCTGTTTGTGAATACCTTCTTTGTTAGATGTTTCTTTATATAATATATTGAATTCATTGAAACTATTAATTGTTTACTTTGGGTACTTCCTTGTTTACTGCATTTATTTGCTTACTGTCTGCCATATATTCACTGACTATTAGGCACAGATCTCCTGGTGGTTGCCTACTGGGATTTAGTCTCACACCCTATTTGGGCCATGTTTTTGGGCCCAAACAAATTATATTGTTGTAGGTATAGATAATGGAAATCACCCTTCTAATTTAGGTGCTTGATTTTTGAGGAGAAGGAGAGCATGGGACCAAGATGAGGCTTGCGATTCTGAGGAGTTTACTTCTTTTCTTTTTTAATTTGGTTTAGTACTGTATTCCAGCATTGTGATGTGTTTGGATTCTTTCCTAGACATATGTACCATGCATCATTTTTATATATATTCTCCAACTATTTATTTCTTCAGACTTCCATTGTTTCTTGATGTTTGATATTATTATTGCTTCTGCTATTGTTATTTGTTTCTCTTTCATTGTGTTACTCTGTCAATGAGGGCATAGTTTCCCCACTATCACACTCAAGGCCCTCGCTTCTAGTCGGCAGCCTCTGGCATTAGGGGAAATGCGCTTGAGGCCATGTGACTAACCGGGTACGGGGCGCCTCTAGGTGGCTTCTGGAACCGGGACGTTACAAAGTGGTATCAGAGGGAGGTTTTGATCCTCTGAACCAACGTTGATCACTGATCGCTGATCACTGAGCACAATCTGAGGGATTGTGGAGTTGTGATCTAGGGTGGCTCAGCATCTGGAGTTGGTATCCCTCCTACTGACAGTAGGAAGCACCGCAAGGAGTCTTCGCACAGTGATCCGATGAGGCGAGACACTTCTTCTGGTAGCTAGGTGGTGTGCTACCAGTGAAGAAAGAGCGGTCATACAAGGCCACATTTCCCAAGATACCCAGTGTAGTGTCGATCTTGAGGCAAGATGGGTCATCTTCAGCGCTTCTGTCAGATCTTGTCACCAGCAGCTAGTGACAGGGGTTCTTCTATGACTCATCGTTCAGGAGCAGCACCACCAGTTTCTCACCAGTTTGGGAACTAGAGTTCTTCCGGTCATTCAGGCTGAGGTGGAGGTCATGTTTGTGGTATCCAGACACCCAATTTTCAGCGACATCAGGGCGGATCAGCTCAAAGTGGTCAAGCAGGGTCACCGGGCTGTGGTATAGGCCAGACTTTTGCAATAGAGCAGACCCAGAAGGAGTAGGATCCTGGAACTTCTACAGTTCGAGGTATGATCTTAGTTGCCTCAGTTTTAGCTTCTACTCTTTTTGATACATGGGCTTCCCATATCTTTATATCTGTTGCGGTTGTGGAGAACCTTGGGCTCTGTATATTTTATTCTGCTGATATCTTGAAAATAGACACTCCGTTGGGGACTAAAACGGTGATTGTATATTAGTGCAAGGAGTTCCCTCTAGAGGTTAGTGAGTGTCACTTCTTTTGGGACCTCTATGTCTTAGAGATGATAGGTTATGATGTCATTCTCGGAATGGACTGGTTGGTTCCCTTCTAGGTATTCGTCGATTGCTACCACCTTAGGGTGAGTTTCACATCACCAGAAGGTGGATCGTTTCTTCATAAGGGCGAGTGGGATGTACAGGCAAATAGAGTGGGACCCAGGCATCATGGTTTGGGAGGAGTTATAGACCAAATTGCTAGTCTATATCTGGATGACCAGGGGAATTCTTAGATGTACTTTCCTCCGGTGGTGGATCGTTTCAGAGATGTCTTTCAAGAAGACTTTTCAGGTTTTACTCTAGAGTGTGAGGTAGAATTTTCTATTGATCTCGTTCCAGGAGTGGAATCAGTGTCCATTCCTCCTTATAGGATGGCTACACCAGAATTAGAGGATCTCAAGAAGTAGTTAGATGAGTTGCACGAAAAGGGTTTCATCCGACCCAGTACTTCTCTGTGGGGTTCGCCTGTCCTGTTTGTGAAGAAGGTAGATGGTACCCTCAAGCATTGTGTGGATTATTGGAAGCTGAACCAGTTGACGGTCAAGAACTGATATCCCTTTCCAAGGATTGATGATCTATTTGATCAGCTTAGAGGTGCCCGAGTGTTCTCAAATATTGACTTGAGATCCGGTTATCATCAGTTGCACGTTAAACCATCTGATATACCTCTTACGGCCTTCCGGATCAAGTATGGTCTATACGAGTATGTGGTTATACTGTTCGGTCTCACAAACGCACCTGCAGTTTTCATGGAACTGATTAACCGAGTGTTCCATCCATACTTGGATTCTTTCATGGGGGTCTTTTTGGATGATATCTTGGTGTCCTCTCACACTCGACACAACCATGCTACCCATCTTGAGATCATTTTAAGTACACTGAGAGAGAATCATTTATATGTTAAGCTCTCAAAATTACACTTTTGGATGGACCAAATTCAATTATTGGGTCATGTTATCTCAGATAAAGAAGTATCAGTAGACCCAGAGAAAATGTGAGTGGTAGTTTCCTAGGAGCATCCGAAGAACATCTTTGAGGTACAGAGTTTTATAAGGCTGGTTAGATACTACAGACATTTCATACATGACTTTTCACGCTTAGCAGCACCACTGACGGGTTTCACTAAGAAGAATTCAAGGTTCTTGTGGTCAAATTCTTGTGATTCAACCTTTCAGGAGCTGAAGTTGAGGTTGACTTCAGCACCGATACTAGTTTTTCTAGAGTCGAGAAAGAGATATACTGTGTACTTGTGATGCTTCAAGTATCGGGCTGGAAGCTGTGCTTATGCAGGGAGAAAGATTTGTTGTGTACGAGTCTCAATAGTTGAGGCCACATGAGAGGAATTACTTGACACATGATCTTGAGTTGGATGTGGTTTTTCATGCCTTACGTCGTTGGAGACATTATATTCTAGGGGAGAATTTTGTGGTTTTCACCGACCACAATAGTCTCAAGTACATCTTCACTCAGTGTGATCTGAATTTGAGACAATGAAGGTGGGTTGAGTACCTTCAGTATTTTAACTTTGAGATTTCCTATACGCTTGGGAAAGGCAACACAGTGGCTGATGCGTTGAGCAAGAGGACTCAGATACAAAAAGTTCATAAGTCCAGTAGTGAGTGGCAGCTTATGGCTCTGTTCTCTAAGATGCATTCAGAGGTGCACGATAGGTAGGGGTATACTTTTCTTTATTTAGTGGTTGTTACCTCTACTCTTATTGATCGAGTGTGAATGAGGTAGCTTTCAGATTTTGAAGTCCTAGTCCTATGGGAAAGTGTGTCAGGAGAGGAACATATTCTGGGATGGACCATAGGCGAGGATGAGATCTTGTGTTTCCAGGGGTGCGTATGGCTGCTAGCAGACATACGCGAGGAGCTGATGCGAGACTTTCATTCCTCAGTTTGGGAAGTTCATCCTGGTGTCACCAAGATGTATCGTGATCTACACCATCAGTATTGGTGGCTAGTTATGAAGAGATATGTTGCTAGTTTTTTCATGAAGTGTTCCACTTTTCAGCATGTGAAGGTGGAGTATCAGCGACCAGCAGGGATTTTGCACCAGTTAACCATTCCCGAGTGGAAGTGGAATGATGTTGTGATTGATTTTTTGACAGGTTTACTGAGGTTTCCTCGAGAGAATGATGCAGTTTGGGTTGTCATTGATAGACTCATGAAGGTTTCTCACTTTTTACCGATCAAGGAGACCTTCAGTGTTGATGAGATGGGACGGTTGTACATCTGTGAGATTGTGTGCTTACATGGAGTTCCACAACCCATTGTTTTAGGAAGAGATTCACTTTTTACTTATCAGGTCTAGTAGGGGTTTTAAAAGGCTTTGGGTACACAGGTACTTTTGAGTATAGCTTACCATCCCCAGACAGATGGCCAGTCCAAGCGTACGATTCAAGTGCTTAAGGACATGCTTCGTGTATGCATCCTAGATTTTAGAGGTTCTTGGGAGAAGCATATACCTCTTGTGGAGTTCTCCTGTAATAATAGTTTTCAAGATACTATTCAGATGGCACCTTATGAGGCTTTATACGGTAGGCCATGCCGATCACCCTTATTTTGGATGGAGGCACGAGAGGCAGTTATGCTGGGACTTCATCTTGTCCAAGAGACCACAGAGCTGATAGAGTTGATTCAAAAGAGGATGGCTACTGCACAGTCTCGACATAAGTCTTATTATGATCAGTGGAGATGACCTCTGGAGTTCAAGGTCAGGGATTAGGTTTTCCTACATGTCACACCGAGGTTGGGACACAAGAGGATTAGGATACAGTGTAAGCTTTTACTGAGGTACATCGGTTCGTTTGAGGTGTTGGAGATAGTTGGGCCGGTTGCCTATTGGTTGCAGTTACCTCAAAGGTACTGGGCTATGCACGACGTCTTCCACATTTCTCAGCTTCGACGTTACTTCTCAGACCTGTCTCATGTCTTCCAACCTAAGGAGGTTAAGTTAGAAGTGGATGCATCTTTTGAGGAGCATCCAATACAGATCATTGATCGAAGTACAAAGATTCTTTGTGGCCGGTTTGTTCCTCTGGTACGAGTGCTATGGCAGCACGGGCGAGTACAAAAAGAGACTTAGGATAGGGAGGCTGATGTATGAGAATAGTGGTCAGAGATTTTTAGGGGTTCTTCTTCTACGCCACCTTTCTAGGGAAATTTAGGGATGAATTTCTTTAATTAGGGAGTTTGTAAGAACCTGGATCTTCTTTTTCAGGTATATTTTCCTTTTCTGGTCATTTTTTAGAAAAAGAGGAAATTTTGGAAATTTTCGAAGTACACACCATGTACTTTTTGAGTATATGCCGTGTACTAGGTCACCGCAGGAGGTCGTGTGCTGGATGTGTGATGGCCACACACACGGCCATGTGGGGGTGACTTAGAGGCCGCCTAAAGTGGAGTACAGAAAAGGAAATTACACTTCGTGTACTTCAAAAGTACACACCGTGTATTTTCTTTTTTTCATTAAACATACTGAGGTTGCATCTAATCGCTAGAACAATCTTCTTCTAGGTTTTGTTCGGCCGAGAACTCCTGTACGGCCATGATCTTCCTCTAAGCCCTTGACCGAGCATCCAAACTCTGATTTGACTACCATCGATTGTGTTGGGATCACCTTGGTAAGCTCTCTCTTTTGATTGAGCTCTATTTCCCAATTCATCCTCCTTCTCAAGTTATCCTTTGTTGAACATTTTAGATGTTTCTGTAGATCTTCAGCGTTCTAAGGTGATTCAAGACCTGAGACTCAAGTATATCGATCTCCCAATTCCGAGGTAGGTGGTTTGTGCCTTTCCGTAAAAATTCTTTGAGTTTTATGTGCAAAATCCCCAATACCCATTAACGGGGTATTGTGTATTTACCGTTTTAGCCCTATTGTTTGCCTTTTATGCTTTTATGCTTGAGTTGATGATAATTGAATGTGAATAGTGTTAATTTCTATTCTTTGGAAGTTTTTTCCCATGCATGATTCATGTTTTGACCTTAGGGTATAGTTTTTCTATTAGGCTGTTGTTTACTTTCCCATGCCTAGTTGTAGGATGGTGTGATTGTTCTGATATGTTGTTATGTTGTAGACTGCTAGCCAAGTATTTATTGAGGTTTACTTTGGATGATATGTGCTGCTATACTTTCCTGACATACACAGATCCGTGAGAACCTGGTGTATAGACCATAGGGAAAATGGACGTAAGGGCTTATCTGGAGTGTCTTTATAACTTACGATGTGAGACCACAGGGGGAATTGATGTTGAGTGCTTCCTCAGAGTGTTTGTAGATCCTCAACGCGGGGCATAGGGGGGATAGATGTTGAGTGATTCCCCATAGCACCTTTAGTTATCGATACGATACTATAGGAGGAATTGACGGTGAGTGCTTTTTCATAGAGTCTATGCTTAAGATGAACCAGAGGGGTTAGATTGAGTGTGCTTCCCAGAGGGTTGCTTGTGTTGCTAGGTAGGACCAGAGGGGATAGGCTGTGAGTACTTCCCAGAGGGTTACCTATTTATGATTACCTACTTTGTTAGTTGTTGCTTGATATAAGATACTGAATGCATTGAAACTGTGAATTGTTTACTTTGGGTACTTCCATGTTTACTGTATTTATTTGCTTACTGTCTGCCATATATTCCCTGACTGTTAGACACAATTCTCGTGGTGGTTTCCTACTCAGATTTAGTCTCACACCCTATTTGGGCCATGTTTTTGGGCCCAAACAGATTATATTGTTGCAGGTATAAATAAGGGTAAGTTCCCTTCTACTTCAGCTGCTTTATTGCTGAGGATCTAGGGAGCATGGGACCAAGATGAGGCTTGCGATGCTGAGGAGCTTACTTGTTTTCTTTTGTACTTTGGTTTAGTACTGTATTCCAGCATTGTGATGTGTTTGGATACTTTCCTAGACATATGTACCATGCATCATTTTTATATATATGCTCTAGCTGTTTATTTATTCGGACTTCTGCTGTTTTTTATTGTTTGATATTATTATTGCTTCTGTTATTGTTATCTATTTATCTTCCATTGTGTTACTCTGCCAATGAGGGCATAGTTTCTCCAATATCACACCCAAGGCCCTCGCTACTAGTCAGCATCCTTTGGCGTTAGGGGAAATTCACTTGAGGCCATGTGACTAATCGGGTACGGGGTACCTCTAGGTGGCTTCCAAAACTAGGATGTTATAGAAAACACCCAAGATAGGTTTGGTTCTAGGCATAGCACTTTGGGAACTCACCTATGTGAAATGAGGACCCTCTAAATGCCTTGGTGAAGACATGTTGGAGACATGGTGATCTGGTTTGAACTGAGGTGAGGTCGAGTAGTGAAATGGTGATCCATAGGTGACTATGTTGTGTCCATGGGCATTGTAAGGTAAAATGGCCATGGATTGAGCACTACATCGTGGTGGTGTCCATGGTGGCAGTCCATGTGGTTTTTAATGTGTTTTCAAAACAAGAGATAATTAGTAGGGGTTCTCTTTAAAATCTAAGGATCTTGGACCTCAATTCACTTTTTTGAATGCCTCTAGTCTTAGGGAGAGGATTTCTTGGACCTCTTTAAGAGTAGTGATCAACCCATCTTTCGGGATTGATTTAGTTTTCCCTCCCTTGGAACTTTAGCTGATTTCAGAGCCCCTGTTGGGAATTTTTCTTTCCCTTGAGGATTCTTGCCCTCTTTGTTCATGGAAATTGGTTTCTTCCACTTTTAGGATTAAGGAATCATATTTTGGTTTCAGTGGTACTTAGTTTTGGTTCTATTCATGTGGAGTATCTCAACTTCCTGAGGTAAGGGATTTCTAGACTTATCATTCTATCTTTTGTAATAATTTTTCTTGAATGGTCTCATTGTGATTCCTTCCTTGATATGTTCTTTCCTACCTTTTTTTGGGATGTTGTTGGTTGATGTGTGTTTATGTTTTATGGGGATAAAATGTGAGGATTTCAATAACACCTTTTTAAGAAATTAATGAATATGATGAGTCGATTAAGAATAAATTGTAAGGGAAAAGGGATGTTTTCTGTGTGATCTATGTTTTTCATGTTATTACCTTGTGTTAAACCTTAGAAATTGATGTTAAATGTTATGTTTTCCACAATGATATTTTTTTAATGTTTAATGATGTGTTTTTTACTATTTCTAATGGACCATGGAACCCCCAAATTGAATAATCACTTAATGAAGGTAACAATAATTAGAAAATTATAGAATGGGAAAAATATGGTCTGTGTTGATGAAATTCTTGGTTCTTTTAGTATTGATATTGTTTTTTGCCTTGATAAGAAAGAGAGTGTGGTAATGTTGATGTTTATTATGACTTCCCTGATTTTAGAAAAACCTGGTTTATGAAACGGTGATAGAAATTGTGATGATAAATTAAAAAAGGCAGTGGGTTTTAGATGAATGGTTAATGAAAGTAATGAATGGTTATAGATTGAATAAATGTAATAAATGGATGAATCTGGAATAGGGTATGGAATGATGAATAGTTATTAATGGAAAAATGAATAAATGGAAAATTAATTGTGGTTGGAAAATGGTGATTAATGGGGAAATGAAATGAAATAGTTATATGAAATTTTTTTGTTTGGTCCTTGACTTATGAATATTGGTTGAGCTAATATTATTATTTCCTTATTGTGAACTGTGTTGTTTGATATGATAGAATTATGTTGTTGCTAGAAATTATGGAAGTGGTGTGGTAAAAGGGAATATTTAATAGAACTTTCATAAGCTATAATGGATCAAGGTTAATATATACGTATGGGCTATGATGGAAAGAAATCAAAAGCTCATGAGTGGTAATGTTTTACGAGGTGATGTGGTAGTTCTTAGTGGGGTTTGTGCATGGTAGGGGGAGGGAACGAGGTGGATTCTCTATATGTTCATGATACCCTGATATTGAGAATGGAATGGATTTTATGGTGAGTATACATGAAATTAAGGCATAAGGTTGATGTCCTTTGTGTTTACATTACCCTACCAATGATGGGTTGTAAAGTGATGGAATTATGGTGATTGTGGAAATGTGGTTTTGGATGTGGATATGTGGGATCATGGTGATGAAGTTTTGGATTTATGTCATGATGGTTGATGAAATTTTGTTAGTGTTGATTCAAACTTGTGTCCCTATGCTTGGTGAGAGGGTGATCCTACCAGCTCGCTACCAGTTTGAGTGGGTGAACCCTTGGGTGACAGGTTGGAGACAAGATGACTATTTTCATTGCCTAGAGGAGGAAGTATTGTGGTGATGATTATGTATTGGTGTTTTTTTTTTGTGAAAGGTTTTTTAGGTTTTAAATGTCATGGGGAGAGATGAAAATAAAATGGTGTTTGTAGTCTATTGATTCTTTTTTCTACTATTGATATTATGGGATTTGATTTATTCTTATGTCCATCCTATATGTTGTTAATGATTATGTTTTGATTGTTTTCTTGGTTAGCCTCACTCCTACTTATTATTTCATATTTTATTTCAAATGGATATTGATCTATGTAGAGGTATGATCATATTGAGTACTCCCAATTGTCCACCCCACCACAATTTTCTAGTGTTTGCAAGACAGATCGTTATAGTTGAAACTGTTGCTTGGGAATCTTGGATGGAGTTGGTGGTTGGCTTGGAGTTATAGTTTTTTTTTTCATGCATTCATTGAGGTTTTACTTTTTTCATGTATAAATTATTCAGGTTTTAGGAAATTTTTATGGAATGGAAACCCTTTTTCATTGATTAGTGAATCTCCCTTTATCTATTGTTCTTGTATCTTTGAGGGTAATGTCTTCTATGCATGATACTTTTATACCTTCAGTGCTAGTTGTAAACCCAAGGACTATTGAAGGCAAAGATTGAGGGTTCATTATCTCCCTTTCTCCATTATCGGCCCAAGAAGGGTACCTTTGGATGGAGGAGGTCATAACATAGTGGTGTCAAAGGGTTTGGTTGAGAGATAGGGTGGAGATTAAAATTAGACATGGGTGAGGTTGTGTGGGTTTGGTAGAGTAGTGGTGGAACTCGATCCTAACATGTGACATAGACCAAGGAGACCAACTAGAACATAGATATTTGGGGGGGAGTTGTGATCTGATGCAAGGACTTTGACAACCTACTGAAATTTTAAGGTGAAATTGAAACTATTTTAGGGTAGAAATCATAGGGAGATACATGCATCATGATCAATAGTTTCATTGACATTTGAATTTAAAATCCTATATGTTCTTCTATGATTTTTCTTCTGTATTGTAGTTGTTAGTAACTTTTCATTGATGCTAAATTAATTTCATAACCATAAATAGAAAAAATGATAATTAATCATAATATGTTGTTTAATTAAACACCTTGTTGAAAATTTAATGTGATTTCCCATGATCATTATAATTTATTTTTATTTGAAAGTTTTTTTCAATGCTGGAGTGTCTAACATGTTGTCTTGTTTTTTTAAATTCTTAGAGGTGTTATCCAAGCATGCTTAATGTATTTTTTTACAAATGGTAACTAAAATTTGTGAACCTTTGTAGTTTCACATCACCTTAAGTAGATTTCAAACTTTCATTCTAAAATTAATTTTTTTGAAGCCATGCTTAGGATTATTCTAAATTACTTGCAAGTTGTTATTTCATTCATGTTGTGTTATGGGAATGTGATAGATATTGAATGTGAAACATGGTTTTGGTGATTTAAATTCATTAATTCATGGGAAATGACTCGCATGTTTATTGATAATCTGTTCGAATTTGAGAACTTGACATAAATAACTTTCCCCTTTTTATCATGATTGTAGTTTTCTAGTATTAATTCAATTATATGTTGCATTATAGTGATAAAAAATTATAACAAGGCTAAATTTTTGGTGTCTTTAATTTTCAAATTTTGAAAAATTGATAAAACATGCTCAGTGACAACCATTAACAATTTGAAGGTTTTATAAATTAACAAATATTCCTCATTTTCCAATCATGGTCAAAAGTTTTGTTTGGATAAGTTATTTATGCTATTAAATGCTAAAATTTAAATGTCATTCCATGTGTTACCTACTTCTCATAATGTGTAGCTTTAATGTGTTAGGGGCTTATTGTAAGGATGGACTTGTTTTTTTATCTTGGAAAGTGATGAGCATGAACTTTAGTAACTTGTTGAGAAATGAAACTGTTTTTACCTAATTGAACCTATTCTTCCAAGATTGAATAAATTTATTGTATTTAAATAATTGTTCCTTGCATGTTAAGACATGAATACTAGGCCATGGTTAGGTGTTGAAATATAGAGAAACATTTCATTTATTTTGTAGCATGGGAGGCATACCTAAAGTTAAAAACCTTTGTGGGGATTTTTATAGAAATTGTGAGCATGAAATTCTCGAGCATGTTACATGTTTAATGTATTGTATTTGAAATATAAAATCATGTTAGGTATTTCTTATGTTATGTTTAAAATGAAAGTATAATCTTGTTTTATTTATTTTGGAGTGTAAGCATGCTTTTTGAGTGATAAAATGTTTAAAGATTTTTGGGTTTGAACCTATCAAGCATAATACACAGTGATACAACATGTGAAGTTTAAATCTTGTGATATGAGAGCATGTTTTATTTTGAGGATTCTGAAAGTATGTTTTGTTTTAAAATCTAGAAGCATATTGTATGCATGATAAAAATTTCAAGAAATGTTTAATTTGAGTATGATAACAAGATGTATGAAATTATATATGATCATTTTTTGCTTTTCTAAAAGCATGTTCCCCTTGAAATCAAATGTTTCGCTTAATTTTCCAAGTCTAGTTTATTTTATAAAATATGTATAGTTTTTCCTTTAGCTTAGTCATAGCTAAAATTATTTAAATGCAAATCATGATTATTCACCTAAAAATGACTTGGAAAAATGTTTAGTGTTGTTTGTGATTGCTTTTTTTATTGATTTTTTTCATTGAACCATTGATATGCCTTACTGAAAACTTGCTTCCAAATTATAAAATGATGTTTTAAAGGTTCTTTAAGAAGAAGATTCTCCATAGTGAAGCTTGAGCCATGAACCCTTTATATTTCTTAACTTGGAAATCATGGGATCATTAAGACAATGTTTCTCACTGTCATGAAAATGTACCCCTATTGTAATTATATGTTGTGTTGTAGTTTTATTGATAAAGATGAATTTTCTATCCATACCTAAATTATTGTAAATAAGTGGTTAATAGTTATATCCCATTGTTTGGGATTATTTTGTTTGAGCTCGTGCAATTAATGTGTGATATGGATACAAGAATGCGTGGAGAGGGAAACCCAATCCCCATCAGAATGTGTTCTTTATGACACATTCTAAAATTGTGTGGGTGAGTCAAGGGTGCCCAAAGAGGACAATATCCTGATGCGGCGAGTGAGTCCCCTTGAATTGTGTGCCTACAACAGTGATGGATGTAATGTTTGTATGGGATGAGGAGGTGTTTTGTGGTTGTTTTGGTGGTTGTTGGCATGGGCTATATGGAGGTTAAGATGGTGGTACAGATGGTTGTGTGGAAGAGAGGTGGTTTTTGGTTGGTGTGGGATGGTACGGTGTTATGCCTGATGGAGGATAGTGATGTGGTTGTGTGGGATTTTTTGTGGGAGAGATGGTCTAGCTTGATGTGCTTCTTATTATGTGTTAGTTTCCCTTGTTTTTTTATCTTCATGCTTGTGTGGTTTTTGCTAAGCTTGTTGTTCCCTAGTTTAAAATCTATGTTGTCAAAAATGACATCAAGATTTGGGGTGTGTGAAGGAGGAAGAGAGGTCTTGGGATAAAACCTTATTGAAGTTCTATAGGAAGTGTTGAAGTTCTTCGGGGGTCCCTCTAGCCTCGACACTGAGGATTGGTTGGAAGAGGTTGAGATTGTTTTGGGGATGGTAAAGACCTCAGGGAAATTTTGAGTTATTATGGTCGTCAGCTTGTTTTGAAAAGGGGCTCAAAGGTGGTGGGAGATGAAGTGTGGTGATTCAGGGGAAATGTCTTGGGGGACATTTATTGAGTTATTCAATAAAATTTTCATTTCCTGAGTGCAGATGCGTGGTCATTTAAAGGAGATTAAGGAGCTTCGACGGGGGGATGAGAGTGTGTACGGATTTGGGGTATGCTTTATGGACCTGATTAGCTGGTTCCCACATTTACTGCCTAATGGGAGAGGACATACACATATTTTTTAATCCGCTTTGAGGTTGGAGATTCAACGATTCGTCGATCCTTTTCAGTTTTCATTTTGGGAAGCAATGAGAGACTGTGTGGAGATTTTGGAGAAGGGGTTGCCTGTGAAAAAGGATTTTGGTGAAGATCTCTCCCAAGTGGTTGGGAAGGTAGAGTTGAATGCTCTAAATTGCGTGGTTTAGTGTTCACGGAGGAATAGAGTGAGGTGGTATACTAAGGCTAGGGCGCGGCTTGGCGCTCTAGGGTTGAGTGGTTCGAGGTGTTTTGTGTCTAGCGAGCTAATCTGTTTCTGGTGTGATGTTGTAGGGAATAATCAGTATAATTATCCTAAGGTTCAACACATTGCCCAGTCTTCAGTGAAGATTTAGTAGTGGGATATGTATTAGTTGAGTCATACTACTTTCACTGAAACCTTGTGGTGGATTTTGGAATTTGTTTTGAAAATTTTGTGTTGAGCAGTTTGGAAAATTTAGTGTAAATGTTTTCATGAAAAATTCTAGAACATCCCTTTTCAAATCAAATGAAATGTTTTAATCAAGATAAGGATATTATTTATCAAGGTATGGATATCTTGAAAACCTGGTTAATATGGAAGGAGTAGTTGGGAAGATTTTATCATGAGTGGGAAGGGTGGTGCCACTTTGGCTTCGTACAACAGTGGCGTCATGTTTGAGAGATATCTCCCAATAGTGTGTTTTGATGGCGGTCACATTCCAACTGTAACAAGATTCCTAAGAGGTATCCCAAGGGGTCATTGTTCGGAACTTTCCCCTTTCCTTCTTAGGTTTTTTTTTATTCTTGAGGGCGAGAATTGTTTGAGAGGTATCTGATGTAATGTCTCAGACCATTCCCGATCCATTAATTTGTCTGTTTTGGGAGAAGGAGACCTTGAGATGAAATTTGGAGATGTTTTGGAGGTTGGTTGTGTGCACCTGGGTACACTATGACCAGCAAAACGGATTCCCAATCCATTTACTAGGGTGTTTTTGGATAACAGTTTCCCTATGGGAAACAACCAGTGCTGAAACGGTTGTAGTGGATGTTTCGATGGGTGTTTCAGTCGGGGTGGTCACCTGTGTAAAACGGGCAACGTGGAAAACAACTAATATGGGCATAGTGCTAGGCATGGCGCTTCCAGAGCTCACCTATATGAAAGGGGGACCACTGAAATTCCTTGGGTAAGGTGCGTTGGAGGGCATGGAGAGCCGGGTTGAATGGAGGTGAGGTTGAGTGGTGAAACGGTGAACCCAAGGTGACTACATCATGGCCTTGGGAATGGTGAGGGAAAACAGCCATGAATTTGGCGCTACACCGTGGAAGTTCCCATGGTGGCAGTCCAAGTGTTTTTTAATGTGTTTTCAAAATGTGATAGAATCGGTGAGGGTTTTGGCTCTTTAAAATCCAAGGATCTTGGATTTTCCTTGAATTTTTTGAATGCCTCTAGTCTCAGGGAGAGGCTTGCTCGACCCTCTTTAAGAGTAGAGATCAACCCATCTTTCAGGATTGACTTAGTTTTCATTATCTCATACCTTTGGCCTATTTTAGAGCCCCACTTGGGTGTTTTTATTTCCCTTGTGGATTCTTGAATTCTTTGTTTGTGGTAATAGGTTTCTTCCACTTTGAGGCTTGAGGAATCATCGTGTGGTTTCAATGGTGCTCGGTTTTGGTTCTATTCATGTGGAGTATCTCAACTTCCAAAGGTAGGGGATTTCTGGACTTATCATTCTATCTTTAGTAATAAGTATGATTGAATGGTCTCATTGTGATTCCTTCTTTTCTATGTTCTTTCCTACCTTTGTTTTGGATGTTGTTGTTGATGTGTGTCTATGGTTTATGGGGAAAAAAGAGAGGATTGCAAGAACACCTTTTTAATAAATTGATGAAGAGGATGAATCAGTTAAGAAGAAATTGGAAGAGAGAAGGGATGTTTTGTGTGTGATCTATGTTTTTCATGTTATTGCCTTGTGATGGACCTTGTAACACCCCGCCCCTACCTCATTGGCTTGAGGAGGCGGTGAGGGCTACTTGGCCTTAAGCGAAGTTCCCAAGATGCCAAAGGCTGGCAATAAATGTCGAGGGCTTCAAGATCAAGTTGGGGAACGATTTTCCCTTAAGACAAAACCAACCAAACCAACAACTAATGATGCATGAACTTTCAAACCCAAACATGTATTCCCAAAAGACAACCAAGTTGTTTCACAATACAACCCAAAACCAATACAACCAACCATATCAGAGTACAAGCGGAAACTAAACAACAAACTCTACGAGCCATGACACCACCACAGCTCCACACCAAGCTCCAAGCTCCACCGAGACATCACAATGCACCACTAAAGGAGGGAGATGCCTTACCTTTTCCCACGTCACGATATACAACATCTGCAAAGACACCAACATTCCAAAGCAGGGGGTGAGAACTAAAACTCAGTAGGTTTTCCCCAAATGACTTCCATACTCACGCCATTAGGATGAAACCGTTAGCACATTTATATAAAGCGGTTTATATAAAATAAATCACAAGTGCAACCATTTTCATAAGCCAAATGTGCCCTTACCAAGCCATCACATCCAACCCAAGCAACCATGGGAAAGCCAAACAAACAAGCCAAAAGCCATTTCATCATTTACATACTAGTACAAAAATTTCCAACTTTCAAAGCAATGCACAACAAGACAACCATAACAATAAAATGGTGGAGCTACCGTCCAACCCGTTCACCCATTCACACCAAGAGGCACTTCCCATCCACTATCATTGATGGTGGCCCTTTTGTCCACTGTCCATCCCCTTTTTATAGTGGTACTTCCCGCCCACTTCCATACAACATTCAAAACAATCCAATGCCAAGCATATAACCCACCAAGGTCACAACCACATGCAATCAACCAATTCCACTGCATATCAATCCATTTAAATAAATCACCCATTTATTGAAAACCATTTTCCATGCCAAACAACATTTCAATAAAACAACCCTTTTATTGAAAACCATTTCCATCAATCATTTTCACAAATCAACCATAGCATCCCATTTTAAATCTCCATTTTAAAATCCACAAGAATAGCATTTCACCATAAAACACCCTTTTTCCCAAAAATCCCCAAAACATCACCCAAGGGATTTCTAACCAATTTCGCACATCAAAACAAAATTAATTTCAAACACAACAATTTAATTGTAACCAAAACCATTACCTCTAACCAAGTGGAGTCGACAGAGAATCCACCTACCTTTAGGGTTCCCGAGAAATCGACCCACAAGCAACCGCACCTCAAAACCGGCGAATGCACCACTGAAACCTATCTAGATCCCTTTCCCTAGTATTCACAAGCCTTAAAATCGTCATCCAAGGCAACCACAACCCTAGATCTACACACAACAAGTTTAGATCTAGAAAACCATGAAAGAGAGGGATGTAGATCTAGAGGAAAACACAAGTGAAACAAGAGGAGAGACTTACCCGGGAGAAACCACCTTCAATCCACCAAGAAACCTCTTCAAAACCCTTCCAAAATGAGTGGGAAAGCTCCTCCATCCCCTGAGAACTGAAGAACCCGAGTGAGCCACGAGTGGGAGGAGGTTTGGAATGAAATAGGTTAAGCCCAAGGGAGCTCGAAACTTATAACCCTATTTTTAAGTGTCTGCATGGTTAGCCTGCACGATTTGGCAAACCGTGCGCTAACCATGCGCATGCTACTGTCTCGAGAGCTAGGGTCCGCACAGTTTCCTCGCATAGTTTGGAAAACCGTGCACAAGCCATGTGAAGCCTATTGTCTCCCTTGCACGGTTTCCTAGAGAATCTGCACGGTTTCCACTAACCGTGCTCAAACCGTTCACCCCTTTAAAGGCCTCCAAACTCATCTAAAACCATTCCAAACTCTCCCAACCTCTTCCCAACTCCTCCCATGCACTTTAAACACATAAAAAACATAAAAAAAAGCTACATACCTCAAACCAGGGGTACTACATTCACCCCACCATTGGACTTTCTGTCCTCAGAAATTAGTGAACCCGCCCTTTGCCGAAAGAGCCCAGGTCACTGTTCGATCATCTCTTTCTCTCGCTCCCAAGTCTCCTCTTGAATCTGACCATGTTGCCACAAAACACGAACTAAACTGATGCTTTTACCACACAAGACTTTCTCTTGCCTATCCACAACCCACACTGGCACGTGCACCAATGAAGCATCCGGTTCTAACTCAACATGATCCCATCGAATCACATGGTCACGATCTGACTGATACTTTTTCAACTGTGACACATGAAACACATTGTGAACCACACTAAACCTAGATGGAAAAGCCAAATGATAATCCACCTCACCAACCCGCTCGATAATCTCAAAAGGTCCAATATACCTTGGAGATAACTTTCCATGCTTTCCAAACCGGTGATGTCCCAACCTAGGAGAGATCCTCAAGAAAACATGATCACTCGCCTCGAACGAAAACGGTCGTTGACGATGATCCGCATACGATTTCTGGCGACTCTGAGTCGTCTCCATTCTCTTCCTGATCAACTTGATCTTCTCCGTAGCCTCCTGGACAAGGCTTGGTCCAACCATCAAGGACTCACCCGTTTCCACCCAACATAGTGGAGAACGACATGGCCGCCCATACAACGCTTCAAACGGAGCCATCTGTATGGGTTCCTAATAACTGTTATTGTACTAAAACTCAACCAACGACAAGTGCTCCTCCCACGAGCAACCAAAATCCATAACACAAGGCCACAACATATCCTCCAGAGTTTGTATCATCCTCTCGGATTGACCATCCGTCTGAGGGTGATACGCCGTACTCATGGTCAACTTAGTTCCAAGGGCTTGCTGTAAGGATTTCCAAAAACGAGACGTAAACCTCAGATCTCTATCTGATACAATCGAAATTGGAACACCATGCCTCTTTACCACCTCCCGGATATAGATTTTGGATAGATCCTTCACCGTATGAGATTCACGAATAGGGATGAAATGGGCCAACTTTGTTAGTCGGTCCACTGTCACCCAAATGGCATTGTGATTTCTGACCGTTCTTGGGAGACCTGTGACAAAATCCATCACTATCTGCTCCCACTTCCAAACAGGGATTGGTAAAGACTGCAACATTTCTGTTGGCCTTTGATGCTTTGCCTTGACCTGCTGACAAGTCAAGCATCTCGAAACAAACTTAGCCACACTTCTTTTCATACCAGCCCACCAGAATTATGCCTTCAATGCTTTATACATTTTTTGAATTCCAGGATGAACAGCCCACCTAGAATGATGATACGCCCTGAGAAGATCCTCCTGACAAGCAACTGGTATAACCATCCGATTTCAAAAACACAAAACTGAATCTCCATTCAGTTTCCAACCCTCAATGGTCTCCCCACTATTGAGTCTCAACCGCATGGTCACACACTCAGAATCAAATATTTGTGCCTCCTTAACCAGGCCAACCAAGTCAGGAATCAACAAAACTGGAAAGAAGACCGCTCTATCGCCTTGGTCCTCACATTCCAACTGCATATCAGCTATAACTGACATCAACTGCCACTGGTCTGATGCTTGTTTCACCACCTAAGAATATGATTTTATACTTAATGCATCTGCCGCCAATTTTCCTTTACCCAGTGTGTACATCAAGTCAAAATCAAACATCTGTAGATATTTCATCCATCTCCTTTGCCTCAAATTCAAATCCCTTTGTGAGAAAATATGCTTCAAGCTCTTATGATCTGTATATACCATGAATTTCTCACCAAAGAGATAATGACGCCACACTTTCAAAGCATGGACCACTGCTGCCAACTCCAAATCATGAGTTGGGTAGTTCTTTTCATGCACCCTCAACTGCTGTGATCCATACGCAACCACATGATTCCCTTGCATGAGAACGCACCCCAACCCTGATCCCGATGCATCGTAATACACAACGTACCCTTTTCCTGGTTCTGACAAAACCAAGATTGGTGCTGATGTAAGACGACCCTTTATGTAAAGACCCGTAAAATTCAAGGGAAAATTTTTTCTTAATTTTCTTTGGAATTTTACAAGAGCGCGGTTTCAGACGGCACCTGATTCTGAGGCCCGGTGTGCCCGGAATCAATTTCCGAAGTTTAGCTCGGGTACGTTCAGTGAAAGAACGAGCGGGAATTCCTAACTTTTGATCTGGTGCTCGGAATTGAAATCCGAGGACACCGATGAACTCGCAGCGCCGATATTCGCTTAAGGAGACCTTTTCCGAAGTTGCGTTTATTGCGGGACGAAAGTTATTTTTTGGGAGAATTATAAAAAGTTGAATAAAAATGTGTAACACTTTTTATTTTACTTTTGTTGGTTAACTTCTCTCAAAGGAAGTTAGGGGTGGGACCCACACCCACTTAACCTCCCTTGAGAGGATTAAGTGTGGTGGGACCCACACGAACCTAAACCTTCCATCTTCTCTCAAACTCCCTTTAACCCCTCTTTAAATGACATGACAAATTGTTATTTAATTTTGGAGTTATCTTATTTGAATTTCAAACCTTTGAAATTCAATTTGTTAAGTTTGTGAATAAAATAAGTCTCTATCTTATTTTATTTGGTTAGAGTTGTTTAGCCATCTTGAGAGCTTTTGGGTTCTTCTCCTTCTTCTTCAACTTTGACGAAGAACGCTCAAGCTTTGACGAAGAACGCTCAAGCTCCGACGAAGAACGTCGCTCCTCTCTTCTTCGTCTTCCGTGTCAACGAGAGGGAACGCTGCTTCCTCCTCGGACTCCCTTCGCCGGCATACGAAGATTCGCCAACGACGTACCTCTTCGGACGTACCTCTTCGTCATCGGATTTGACGAACGATTACCGTGACGCCCGACCTCCGCGACGTTGTCTTCCGCGGGACGTTGACAAATCTTCGAACCTATACCCAAGGTAGGGGTTGTTATTATTTGTTTATTTATTTATCCTTGTTCGTGGTTCTAGCATGACTAACGTGAGGATTTTTCTTTATGTGTTATCGTTTAACGTGAGGGGGCTGGACCGCATGAACACGGCCGAACCCCCTCCTTTGTTCTTGATAATTTATCCTGCGGTTGATACAAGATGGCGTGGTGTCGTCGCACCATGCGGATATTCGCACGATTAAATTGCGCGGCGTCGTCGCGCCGCGCCGTGGAAGGATCATCAAGAACGCGACGTCGTCGCGCCGCGTTGAAGGGAATCGAAGGCGCGGCAGAGGGGCGCGGTGTCGTCGCACCGCGCCGGACGATGAACACCGCGGCCGGTTCCGGGCCGCAGCGGGATGAAAAGACCGGCGGCCGGGCCGCCGGCGTCGGAAGCCGGAAAGGGGACCGGTTTTCCGGTCCCGTTGAAGAAAAACCGGCCGGCAGATGGCCGGCCGGAAGGTCAAAGGCCGGGGGAATTTAATTCCCCCGGCCAGCTCTAAAACCCCCCCATTTATGAGGGGGGCGGTTTCTTTGAGGGGGGCAGTCGGCCCCCCGATTTTCTTCAAAGCAGGCCCCCCACGAGGGGGGGGTGGTTTCCAAATGGCGCAGCTAAAAGCCGCGCCGCCATTCCAATCAAGCGGGGGCTCTGCCCCCCGCGCGCTGCACCCGTGCGGCGCCAGGCCGCCGCGCCGCCGCGCCGCCGGCTGGCCGGGCCGGGTCGGACCCGGGTCGGGTCGACCCAGGGGGGGGTCGGGCCGGGTCGGCCCGGACCCGGACCCCCCGTTTCAAGACGGTTTCGGTCTTTTGGACATAACTTGAGCCACGGACCTCCGATCGACGAACCGTCTGCGGCAACGCGATCCTTGGATCGAGACGGTCGTTTCGGTATATCGCACTCAAAGTTTCGGAATACTTTGAGTTCGGCCGGGTTGGTTCGTTCACGAAACCAATCGGGCCTTCGGAGCGGAAACGCTCATATCTTGAGCTACGGACGTCCGATTGACGTGCCGTCAGCTTTGTTGTGTTCCTCTTAGTGAGACGGATCTTTTGGAATACTCCGCCCGAGGTTTGGACGCAGGTGGAGTACAGTCGGGTTGGTTTTTCCTTAAAAACCAACCGGGCCCCGGGGACGAAAATGCCAATAACTCTCAGACCGGGCGTCCAATCGACGCGCCGTCTGTTGCGTTGAGTTCCTGTTGACGATACGGAACTTTTGGATACATCAACTCTGGACTTTGTGACAGTTGATGTATCAGCCTCTCGGCTCGTGGAGCGGATCCTCCTGTACGAGCTTGCTGTGTGCGGGAACCCTAGTGCTGGCTGCGACTGTGACTGCTACTACTGCTACTACTGCTACTGTGACTGCGACGACGACAGTACAGAGATCCTGTGTGGATTCAATGACGACGACTACAGCACTCAGCGATCCTACGTGGATCAGTGCTACAGGTCCTGTGTGGGCCCGATCCTGTGTGGGTCCGATCCTGTGTGGGTCTTTGCGCTCAGCGGTCCTGTGTGAACCAGCGCCTACAGGTCCTATGTGGGCCCGATCCTGTGTGGGTCTTTTGCGGGGGTTAGTTACCTATCGATCCTTCATGGGTCCGACGACTTAGATGGATCAGAGATCATCTTTTTCGTCTTTTGAAGAAGTATACCTGTGTGAGCTGTATCCTGTTGCTTTCCTGTGTGGATTGTGTTGTGCTATCCTGTGTGGATTACGTTTTGCTTTCCTGTGTGGAATACGTTTACTTTCCTGTGTGGACTGAGTTGTACTTGGGCTCGGAGGTTGGAGCGTATTTGAAATTGATGACTTAGGTATATGTATGGGCATATACCTAAGCAGTGTCGGTTGTTACTTCGTGATTGTACCTTTCTTCGTGGTTTATCCTTTGTGGATTTGAGAGACCTTCAGGGGTCTCAGGGTCCCTACTGAGTAGCTTATACTCACCCATGCACAGGCTTTGCCCGCACTACGTTGTGTTGGTTGCAGACGACGGACAGCGTTGATCTTAGCTGAGGCTTGCAGAGCATGATGGTACCTGGAGGTGGACCACTGGGCGGGACGTGCTCGGAGCGGACGGCGGGACCCGTGGAGCAGTGGAGCTATCTGTACCCACCCTTCAGGTGGGATTACCAGTGGACAGCTCGGTGTAGCGGCTTTTACTTTTCAGTTGCTGTTTTTCCTTTCGAGTTGTACTTTACCTTCAGTTTGGGTTTGTATACTGGCCCATTTACTTTTTCCGCACTTTCAGTTGTACTCTGCTTTTGCTTAGTGTTTACTTTCTGCTTGCTTACTCTGTGGTGTTTGTTTACTTTACAAAGGCAATGCCTTCCCTTTTTACCGGGATTTACGCCTTGGTGCTAGTCGCCAGCCCCTGGCCTATGGAAGGCGGGCTTGGGGTAGTCACGGCACGGACCCCGAGGGCGGGTCGTGACAAATTGGTATCAGAGGGCTTCGGTTCTACCGCGAACTCTGATCTTTTCTATGTGAAGCAATAATGTTTAGCGTATTCAGTGTGGTTATTAGTCCAGGGAGTCCAGTGTTGGTGCGGCGGCCGACGTATCTGTACACCAGGACCCTGACTTCTGATTTCCGACTTAATGCACGAAAACATTGATTGCGTGTGTGTTTCAAAGTTTTCTTTGTGATTACTTATATCAGCTCACCAGGTATACTGTTCTGACTGTGGCGCACCTGTTTCCTTTTCAGGATGGCCCCACGACGGCAGCCAGCTAGGGTTCCGAGAGTCGAGCGTGACGACAGCCCACCGAGCGACGAGGCCTCGGTGCAGGGCCCTTTGTCAGCAGTGGCACCGGCGGTTGCACTACCCGCCGAGCCCCCGATGCTTCCAGCACCAGCCGCTAACGATGCACGTCGCCTCAGCGCACTGCATGAGTTTCAGTGCCAGCGACCACCCAGGTTTCGCGGGGAGACGGATCCCCAGGCAGCCGAGGACTGGCTGGAGGCAGTGGTACGTGTGTTTAGGCTAGTGAGGACACCAGCAGACCTCATGGTGATCCTCGCTGTGAGCCTACTACACGCAGCAGCATGACGATGGTGGAGCTTGATGCTCCAGGTGCACGATGAGGCATCTCTACTTTGGACGGACTTTGAGAGCCTCTTCCGCTCGGAGTTCGTCTCAGCCACCCTTCGTGCGGTGTGTATCCAGGAGCTTCTTCAGCTGCGGCAGGGCAGCATGACGGTCGCTCAGTACTCGGCGAGATTTACCGATCTCTCGCGCTACTCGACCGACATGGTACGGAACCCATTCTTCCGGGCCCGGACCTTCGAGAAGGGTTTGAGACACGAGATCAGGGCATCGCTGATCTCCCTTAGCATACCGACTCAGACAGGAGTACTGAAGCGGGCCCTTATGATCGAGAGCTTCCTTGCTGAGTCTACACCAGCGCAGCGACCCACCGCAGGGCGGCACGTGGCAGAGTCATCTGCAGCAGGCAGTCGACGGATGACTCAGGGGTCCAGACAAACCAGACCTTCGGGCAGACAACCTCAGGGCACTGGCTCAGTAGTGCAGGGCACACAGCGAGGAGTCAGTCTTTCGAGAGGCAGACAGTGCTACTCGTGCGGCGGGCAGGGCCACATGGCTCGTGACTGCCCGACCCGCCGTGCCGAGGAGCAGCAGTCGGTTGAGGGACCACCGAGGCAGAGGCAGAGGGTCGACCATGGAGGTCCGCAGGGAGGAGGCGGACGAGGCAGAGGAGCTGGCCGAGCAGCAGGTGGTGGGTGACGCTTTGAGGCTCTGCCACCACCACCACCAGGAGGTCCACCCCGACCACAGGGAGCTGGCGGGCAGAGACAGGCACAGCTCCAGGCAGCAGAGGCCTACGACCACGGCGCACCCGAGATGATTCGAGGTACTATCTGTGTCTATTCCACCCTTGCTGTAGTTCTTATAGACATAGGAGCGAGTCACTCTTTCATAGCCGCTGCCCTTGTTCGGAGCTCGGAGATTCCGACAGAGCCGTTGGCTCGATCCTTACGGCTAGAGACTCCTACAGGAGCAGACTCGACGATTACGCACTGGTGCCGGCAGTGTGAGCTCACTCTAGGAGGCGAGAGCTTCGGCTGGGATCTTCTTGTAGCAGCGTCGAGGCCTTACGACGTCATCTTGGGCATGGATTGGCTATCTACGATCCATGCGCGGATTGACTGTTTTAGGCGCAAGGTGCGATGTGTACGCACCGATGGGAGCAGGTTCACCTTCACCGGCGAGAAGGGAGACTTTGCAGCACAGGATGGACTTCCGCGGAGGAGAGGACAGCCCATCACTCATCAGTTAGCTAGCCTCATCCTTGGAGCAGTTGACGTGCGGAGTCCTGGTTTTCCTGCAGTGGTGGATCAGTTTGCGGACGTTTTTCCCGACGACGTTCCAGGGCTACCTCCTCGCAGAGAGGTAGACTTTTATATTGACTTGTACCCCGGGACATCCCCGATATCCACTCCAGCATATCGGATGGCCCCCGCCGAGCTTCGAGAGCTACGGGTACAGTTGGAGGACTTGCAGGGCAAGGGGTTCATCCGACCCAGTGTTTCACCCTGGGCTTCCCCGATTTTGTTCGCCAAGAAGGCGGACGGGAGCCTACGGCTTTGTGTTGACTATCGTCGCCTGAACCAGGTGATAGTGAGGAACAAGTATCTGCTACTGAGGATTGATGACCTCTTTGATCAGCTCAAGGGATCACGGTGGTTCTCGAAGATAGACCTCAGGTCAGGCTATCATCAGCTCAGAGTCAGAGACGAGGATGTACAGAAGACGGCCTTCAGATGTCGGTATGGCCACTATGAGTTCTTGGTTATGACTTTCAGTGTAACCAATGCTCCAGCAGTGTTAATGGCTCTCATGAACAGGATCTTTCAGCCATACCTCGATCGGTTTGTCGTGGTCTTCATCGACGACATTCTGATTTACTCTACGACTGAGGAGGAGCACGCCTATCACTTGCGAGTTATACTAGACACACTCCGAGAGAACCAGCTTTATGGTAAGCTCTCGAAATGCCAGTTCTGGATACGTGAGGTCCACTTCTTAGGACACGTTATCTCTGAGGCGGGAGTTGCAGTGGATCCCGCGAAGATCGAGGCTGTGTTAGCATGGGAGCCACCCAGGAGCGTGACTGAGGTTCGGAGTTTCTTGGGTCTAGCTGGGTACTATCGGAGATTCGTGCCAGACTTCTCTAGAGTTGCGGCACCACTCACAGCTTTGACGAAGAAGGGGAAACCCTTCGTGTGGTTAGACAGATGTCAGCAGAGCTTCCAGGAGCTGAGACAGAGATTGACTAGCGCACCTATCTTGAGGTTGCCTGAGGAGGGAGTAGGGTACGTAGTCTACTGCGATGCATCAAGGACCGGACTCGGATGTGTTCTGATGCAGGAGCGGGCAGTGATCGCCTATGGATCACGTCAGTTGAGGCCGCATGAGTAGAACTACGCTACCCATGACATGGAGTTAGCAGCAGTGGTCTTCGCTCTGAAGACATGGCGACACTATCTGATGGGCGAGCGCTTTACAGTCTTTTCCGATCATCAGAGTCTCAAGTATATCTTCTCACAGAAGGACCTGAACCTGAGACAGCGGCGATGGCTCGAGTTCCTCCAGGACTATGACTTTGAGATAGTCTATACTCCTGGGAAGGGGAACGTAGTAGCCTATGCCCTCAGCAGGAGGACGGGCATTCAGCTACTTGAGGAGGCGACGGAGCAGCTAGCCTCTTTACAGATATCCTTCGTGGATAGAGATGGAGCAGCCTTCCTCCAGTCCCTCACAGTCACCCCTCCACTACTGCAGCGGGTCAGAGAGGCACAGCGTGAGGACGCTGACTGTGAGACACGGCGTGCACAAATATCCTCGGGACAGGCACCTGATGGTTTCTCCCTTGGAGCAGAACACGACATCCTTTTCAGAGGACGTACCATGGTACCAGTCGCTTTGCGAGAGGAAGTGCTGGGAGATTTTCACACTTCTCCTTTGGCGGTACATCCTGGAGTGGCGAAGATGTACCAGGACCTCAGACGACAGCACTGGTGGCCGGGCATGAAGAAGGCAGTAGCAGAGTTCGTTTCTCGATGCCTCACCTGCCAGCAGGTGAAGGCAGAGCATCAGGTACCATCGGGCTTGGTACAGCCCTTGGAGGTTCCGGAGTGGAAGTGGGACGGCATATCTATGGACTTCATGACTGGAATTCCACGCACTTCCAGAGGTCACGACTCCATATGGGTGATTGTTGACCGACTCACCAAGTCGGCACACTTCTTACCCATGAGAGAGCAGGGCTCAGTGGAGAGCTTGGGACGTCTCTACATTCAGGAGATTGTGTGGCTCCACGGTGTGTCATCATCTATCGTCTCCGATCGAGATGCTCGCTTTACTTCCCGGCTTTGGAAGGGGTTACAGGAGGCGTTCGGGACGCAGCTACGTCTGAGCACAGCCTTTCACCCTCAGACGGATGGTCAGACGGAGAGGACCATTCAGACTCTCGAGGACATGCTTCGTGCATGTGTCCTCGACTTTGGTCGTAGCTGGGAGGACCACCTACCCTTGGTGGAGTTTGCGTACAACAACAGCTACCACTCCACCATCGGGATGGCACCGTACGAGGTGTTGTACGGCCGACCTTGTAGATCTCCTTTGTGCTGGACAGACCCTGGGGAGTCAGCACTGGTGGGACCGGAGATGGTCCAGGCCACGACAGAGAAGGTCCAGGTCATCCAGGAGCGGATGAGGACAGCACAGAGCCGGCAGAAGTCATACGCTGACAGGAGGCGGAGGCCACTAGAGTTCGAGGATGGCGACCACGTCTTCTTGCGGGTCTCACCTCGACGTGGTATTCGTAGATTTGGCCGAGGCGTCAAGTTATCTCCGCGCTTCATCGGACCCTTCCAGGTCCTCAGCAGGGTTGGCGAGGTGGATTATCGCCTGGCTCTGCCACCTCAGTTGCACCGGGTGCACGACGTCTTCCACGTATCTCAGCTGAGGAGATACGTGCACGACCTGATGCACATCATTGACCATGGGGATCTTGACGTTGACGATGGGGCGTCTTTTACGGAGGTCCCGGTGGAGATAGAGGATCGACAGGAGCAGGTCCTGCGTGGGCGATCGATTCCTCTTGTACGCATCAGATGGCAGCACGGGAATCTCCAGGAGAGCACATGGGAGCGGGAGGCTCAGATGCGTGCTCAGTACCCTCATTTTTTTCCCTAGTTTTTGATGTATCTTTACAGGGACGTAAAGCCCTGAGGTGGGAGTAATGTAAAGACCCGTAAAATTCAAGGGAAAATTTTTTCTTAATTTTCTTTGGAATTTTACAAGAGCACGGTTTCAGACGGCACCTGATTCCGAGGCCCGGTGTGCCCGGAATCAATTTTCGAAGTTTAGCTCGGGTACGTTCAGTGAACGAACGAGCGGGAATTCCTAACTTTTGATCTGGTGCTCGGAATTGAAATCCGAGGACACCGATGAACTCGCAGCGCCGATATTCGCTTAAGGAGACCTTTTCCGAAGTTGCGTTTATTGCGGGACGAAAGTTATTTTTTGGGAGAATTATAAAAAGTTGAATAAAAATGTGTAACACTTTTTATTTTACTTTTGTTGGTTAACTTCTCTCAAAGGAAGTTAGGGGTGGGACCCACACCCACTTAACCTCCCTTGAGAGGATTAAGTGTGGTGGGACCCACACGAACCTAAACCTTCCATCTTCTCTCAAACTCCCTTTAACCCCTCTTTAAATGACATGACAAATTGTTATTTAATTTTGGAGTTATCTTATTTGAATTTCAAACCTTTGAAATTCAATTTGTTAAGTTTGTGAATAAAATAAGTCTCTATCTTATTTTATTTGGTTAGAGTTGTTTAGCCATCTTGAGAGCTTTTGGGTTCTTCTCCTTCTTCTTCAACTTTGACGAAGAACACTCAAGCTTTGACGAAGAACGCTCAAGCTCCGACGAAGAACGCCGCTCCTCTCTTCTTCGTCTTCCGTGTCAACGAGAGGGGACGCCGCTTCCTCCTCGGACTCCCTTCGTCGGCATACGAAGATTCGCCAACGACGTACCTCTTCGGACGTACCTCTTCGTCATCGGATTTGACGAACGATTACCGTGACGCCCGACCTCCGCGACGTTGTCTTCCGCGGGACGTTGACAAATCTTCGAACCTATACCCAAGGTAGGGGTTGTTATTATTTGTTTATTTATTTATCCTTGTTCGTGGTTCTAGCATGACTAACGTGAGGATTTTTCTTTATGTGTTATCGTTTAACGTGAGGGGGCCGGACCGCATGAACATGGCCGAACCCCCTCCTTTGTTCTTGATAATTTATCCTGCGGTTGATACAAGATGGCGTGGTGTCGTCGCACCACGCGGATATTCGCACGATTAAATTGCGCGGCGCCGTCGCGCCGCGCCGTGGAAGGATCATCAAGAACCTGATGCCGTCGCGCCGCGTCGAAGGGAATCGAAGGCGCGGCAGAGGGTCGCGGTGTCGTCGCACCGCGCCGGACAACGAACACCGCGGCCGGTTCCGGGCCGCGGCGGGACGAGAAGACCGGCGGCCGGGCCGCCGGCGTCGGAAGCCGGAAAGGGGACCGGTTTTCTGGTCCCGTTGAAGAAAAACCGGCTGGCAGATGGCCGGCCGGAAGGTAAAAGGCCGGGGGAATTTAATTCCCCCGGCCAACTCTAAACCCCCCCCCCATTTATGAGGGGGGCGGTTTCTTTGAGGGGGGTAGTCGGCCCCCCGGTTTTCTTCAAAGCAGGCCCCCCACGAGGGGGGGGGGCGGTTTCCAAATGGCGCGGCTAAAAGCCGCGCCGCCATTCCAATCAAGCGGGGGCTCTGCCCCCCGTGCGCTGCACCCGTGCGGCGCCAGGCCGCCACGCCGCTGCGCCGCCGGCCGGCCGGGCCGGGTCGGCCCGGACCCGGACCCCCCGTTTCGAGACGGTTTCGGTCTTTTGGTCATAACTTGAGCCACGGACCTCCGATCGACGAACCGTCTGCGGCAACGCGATCCTTGGATCGAGACGGTCCTTTCGGTATATCGCACTCAAAGTTTCGGAATACTTTGAGTTCGGCCGGGTTGGTTCGTTCACGAAACCAACCGGGCCTTCGGAGCGGAAACGCTCATATCTTGAGCTACGGACGTCCGATTGACGTGCCGTCAGCTTTGTTGTGTTCCTCTTAGTGAGACGGATCTTTTGGCATACTCCGCCCGAGGTTTGGACGCAGGTGGAGTACGGTCGGGTTGGTTTTTCCTTAAAAACCAACCGGGCCCCGAGGACGAAAATGCCAATAACTCTCAGACCGGGCGTCCGATCGACGCGCCGTCTGTTGCGTTGAGTTCCTGTTGACGATACGGAACTTTTGGATACATCAACTCTGGACTTTGTGACAGTTGATGTATCAGCCTCTCGGCTCGTGGAGCGGATCCTCCTGTACGAGCTTGCTGTGTGCGGGAACCCTAGTGCTGGCTGCGACTGTGACTGCTACTACTGCTACTACTGCTACTGTGACTGCGACGATGATAGTACAGAGATCCTGTGTGGATTCGACGACGATGACTACAGCACTCAGCGATCCTACGTGGATCAGTGCTACAGGTCATGTGTGGGCCCGATCCTGTGTGGGTCCGATCCTGTGTGGGTCTTTGCGCTCAGCGGTCCTGTGTGAACCAGCGCCTACAGGTCCTACGTGGGCCCGATCCTGTGTGGGTCTTTTGCGGGGATTAGTTACCTATCGATCCTTCGTGGGTCCGACGACTTAGATGGATCAGAGATCATCTTTTTCGTCTTTTGAAGAAGTATACTTGTGTGAGCTGTATCTTGTTGCTTTCCTGTGTGGATTGTGTTGTGCTATCCTGTGTGGATTACGTTTTGCTTTCCTGTGTGGAATACGTTTACTTTCCTGTGTGGACTGAGTTGTACTTGGGCTCGGAGGTTGGAGCGTATTTGAAATTGATGACTTAGGTATATGTATGGGCATATACCTAAGCAGTGTCGGTTGTTACTTCGTGAGTGTACCTTTCTTCGTGGTTTATCCTTTGTGGATTTGAGAGACCTTCAGGGGTCTCGGGGTCCCTACTGAGTAGCTTATACTCATCCCTACACGGGCTTTGCCCGCACTACGTTGTGTTGGTTGCAGACGACGGACAGCGTTGATCTTAGCTGAGGCTTGCAGAGCAGGACGGTACCTGGAGGTGGACCACTGGGCGGGACGTGCTCGGAGCGGACGGCGGGACCCGTGGAGCAGTGGAGCTATCTGTACCCACCCTTCAGGTGGGATTACCAGTGGACAGCTCGGTGTAGCGGCTTTTACTTTTCAGTTGTTGTTTTCCCTTTCGAGTTGTACTTTACCTTCAGTTTGGGTTTGTATACTGGCCCATTTACTTTTTCCGCACTTTCAGTTGTACTCTGCTTTTTCTTAGTGTTTACTTTCCGCTTGCTTACTCTGTGGTGTTTGTTTACTTTACAAAGGCAATGTCTTCCCTTTTTACCGGGATTTACGCCTTGGTGCTAGTCGCCAGCCCCTGGCCTATGGAAGGCGGGCTTGGGGTAGTCACGGCACGGACCCCGAGGGCGGGTCGTGACACTTTAGCTCTTCGAAACACTACTGACACTGCTCATTCCACTGGAATGGAACATTCTTTCTTGTCAAAGCTGTCATCGGCGAAGCCAAACGTGAAAAATCACAAACAAAATGCCTATAATACCCAGCTAGACTGAGGAAACTCCATATCTCAAACACATTCGTTGGCGGTTGCCATGATATAACAACCTCTATCTTTTCTAGATCCACTGAAACACCTCTTTCAGAAATCACATGGCCAAGAAAACGAACTTCCTGTATCCAAAAATCACACTTTAACAATTTGGCATACAACTGATGATCCCTCAAGATCCCTAGCACTGTCGCCAAGTGCTACTCATGCTCCACCCTTGTCTTTGAATACACCAGAATATCATCTACAAACACCACCACAAATGAATCCAGATATCTCTGAAATACCCGATTCATCAACGCCATGAACACCGCTGGTGCATTCGTTAGACCAAAAGGAATAACCACATATTCATGATGGCCATATCTACTTCTAAAAGTTGTTTTAGGAATATCGTCTTTCATCACCCGTAATTGATGATATCCCGACCTCAAGTCGATCTTGGAGAACCACTGGGTTCCCCTCAACTGGTCGAACAAATTATCAATTTGTGGAAGTGGATATCTATTATTTATTGTAACTTGGTTAAGTCTACGATAATCAACACAGAGCCTCAAAGTTCCATCCACATTTTTCACAAACAACACCGACGCTGCCCACGGAGACGTACTAGGCCAAATAAACCCTTTGTTTTCTAACTCTTCCAACTGGAATTTCAATTCCTGCAATTCAACTGGTGTCATCCGATAAGACGGAAGTGAGATAGGACTGGTCCCCGGAAGGAGATCAATCGTAAAATCCACTTCTCTTACGGGAGGTAACCCAGAGAATTCTTCAGAAAAAACATCCATGAACTGATCTACCACTGCCAGAAGAACACTCTACTCAACACCCATTGTCGATTTTAATGACAACACCACCAACTGATATGATAACGTACCCATTTCTGGTGCCAACAAACCCGTTGTACCCTACCTTTCATGCCTCTCTCCTCTAAAGAGGTGTCTAACACCATCGTGTGTCGTAAAATCCATTTTTTGCTCATCGTAGTTGATGTGGGCCTTAAAAGAAACCATCCAATCCATTCCTAGGATTACATCATACCCATCCATCTCAAGCATTGAGAAATTCCACATTAGTTCAACCTTTCCTACAACGATACAACATTCTCTACATAAGAAGGCTTGACACTCTCTTCGACCCAGAGGAGTTTGAAGTTTTAAAACTGAGGGCATCATTTCTACCCTTAAACCCAGCAAATCAACCACACGTGCAGCAATAAAAGAGTGTGAGGCCCCCGTATCAAACAACACTTGCATCAAGGTAGAATTTAAAATAATAGTACCTCGCACCGTGGATGATCTCGACTGATCATCCACCACAACTTGCTCAGCTCCAAACACATGTTTTCTTGCCACACTCTGCTCTTTATTGCCCTACTAAGGCGTCGTGAGATTCCGAGAATCACCATGACCCACTTTACTCTGCTAACGAGGGGTGTGCTGCTGTCCTCATCTAGTCGAAGCATACGACGTCTGCGATCCCTGAGGAGTGTCACGCGCACCCGACCTTGGAGCATTCTGACAATAACACTACAAATTCCCCATATGCTTACAATTATGACATGCTCAAGGTTGTTTCGTACAATCCCGCTTGATGTGTCTTGTAGAACCACACTGAAAACATCCCGGCTTGCTATGGGGCTTCGGAGAAAGATTTACCAATCCTGTCGTCGGATTATATGTCATATTCCTGCCCTGGGAATAAGTGTCCCTCTTCCGTTTGAACCCAGCGTTAGAGTTCCCACTATTCCCCATGGGTACCACCATGCTTCCTCCACCCGGAGCGCCCAACAAATCCCACTCAGCCACCGAGGCTCTATTCACCATCTCTGTGTAATCATCTATACACAGCACCGCTATCTTTGATCGGATTTCTTTCCTTAATCCCACTTCAAAGATCCTTGCCTTCAACGACGTGTTACCCGCCACCTCGGGTGAAAACCGCACTAAGTTCATAAACTTAGCTGCATACTCCGTCACAGACATAAGCTCTTGCTTCAAACTGAAGAAATCAGACGTACGCTGAATTCTAAACGTATGTGGGTAGAATTGTTTATTAAACAATTCCTCAAAGCCTTCCCACGTCACACCCTGGTTCGTTCCCGCTTGGACTACCAACTTCCACCACTGAAGGGAAAGATCTTCCAACATATACGTGGTCAACTTCACTTTTAACTCTACCAGTGTTCCCAAGAACTCGAAGATCTTGTTCATTCTATTCAGCCATGCTTCTGCCCTCTTCGGCTCTGAATCACCCCTAAAGATGGGTGGATTATGCTTTTGAAACTGAACCGCGTGATCTACATGCCTTGGTTCATCCATTTTATTTCCACTTTCCACAGCTTGGAAAGCTTTCACTATGCTTTGCACTAGCTGCTGGTTCACCTGGGGCTCAGGTGCTACCACATTCTCAGCAGCCCCCTCCGATTGGTCTCTACAACACCTACCCGATGCCATTTCCATAAACAGAAAACAAACATCCATGAGTCTCACTTCCGTAGACATCACGAAATCCCATTTCAAATGACATTACACAACACTATCACAACAAGGCTTTCCACCAGTTCACATTTTCCATGTTTCACCATTTTGAAAACCAAACCATTTTCAAAATACCAATTTATTCACATTACCATTTCACACATTTGCAAAACCATTTCTCAATTCATCCCATAAATCATTATGCCCAATGAAATATGCATCCTAGTGGGAAATCATTTCTATCATGCATGTCATGCTCATCTCATTGGTTACACCCACGATAATGAGATATCCAATGCCTATAAGTGTCTCCAAAACACTTATGTACCCAACTCCCTGGTAACTTGAATTTCAGCATAAAAGGGTTAGCTACGTCCTTTTATGCTATACATTCCAAGTTCTGACATTCCTACGTCTTGCTACCATCCCGACTCCAGGAATGCACCACAGCGAATGTCAACGCCAAATCTGAGAATCAACTCCAAAGGACCGAACAAACTAATACCACTTGTAACACCCCGCCCCTACCTCATTGGCTTGAGGAGGCGGTGAGGGCTACTTGGCCTTAAGCGGCGTTCCCAAGACGCCAAAGGCTGGCAATAAATGCTGGGGGCTTCAAGATCAAGTTGGGGAACGATTTTCCCTTAAGACAAAACCAACCAAACCAACAACTAATGATGCATGCACTTTCAAACCCAAACATGTGTTCTCAAAAGACAACCAAGTTGTTCCACAATACAACCCAAAACCAATACAACCAACCATATCAGAGTACAAGTGGAAACTAAACAACAAACTCTACAAGTCATGACACCACCACAGCTCCACACCAAGCTCCAAGATCTAAGCTCCACCGAGACATCACAATTCACCACTAAAGGAGGGAGATGCCTTACCTTTGCCCACGTCACGATATACAACATCTGCAAAGACACCAACGTGCCAAAGCAGGGGGTGAGTACTAAAACTCAGTAGTTTTTCCCCAAATGACTTCCCTACACACGCCACTAGGATAAAACCGTTAGCACATTAATATAAAGCAGTTTATATAAAATAAATCACAAGTGCAACCATTTTCATAAGCCAAACGTGCTCTTACCAAGCCATCACATCCAACCCAAGCAACCATGGGAAATCCAAACAAACAAGCCACAAGCCATTTCATCATTTACATACTAGCACAACAATTTCCAACATGCAAAGAAATGCACAACAAGACAACCATAACAACCAAACGGTGGAGCTACCGTCCAACCCGTTCACCCATTCACACCAAGTGGCACTTCCCGTCCACTTATCATTGATGGTGGCCCTTCTGTCCACTATCCATCCCCTTTTTATAGTGGTACTTCCCGCCCACTTCCATACAACATTCAAAACAAGCCAATACCAAGCATATAACCCACCAAGGTCACAACCACATGCAATCAACCAATTCTATTGCATATCAATCCACTTCAATAAATCACCCATTTATTGAAAACCATTTTCCATGCCAAACAACATTTCAATAAAACAACCCTTTTATTGAAAACCATTTCCATCAATCATTTTCACAATTCAACCATAGCATCCCATTTTAAATCTCCATTTTAAAATCCACAAGAATAGCATTTCACCATAAAAGACCATTTTTTCCAAAAATCCCCAAAACATCGCCCAAGGGATTTCTAACCAATTTCGCACATCAAAACACAATTAATTTCAAACACAACAATTTAATTATAACCAAAACCATTAGCTCTAACCAAGTGGAGTCGAGAGAGAAGCCACCTACCTTTAGGGTTCCTGAGAAATCGACCCACAAGCAACCGCACCTCAAAACCGGCGAACGCACCACCGAAACCTCTCTAGATCCCTTTCCCTAGCATTCACAAGCCTTAAAATCATCATCCAAGGAAACCACAACCCTAGATCTACACACAGCAAGTGTAGATCTAGAAAACAACGAAAGAGAGGGATGTAGATCTAGAGGAAAACACAAGAGAAATAAGAGGAGAGACTTACACGGGAGAAACCACCTTCAATCCACCAAGAAACCTCTTCAAAACCCTTCCAAAATGAGTGGGAAAGCTTCCCCACCCCCTGAGAACCGAAGAACCCGAGTGAGCCACGAGTGGGAGGAAGTTTGGAGTGAAATAGGTTAAGCCCGAGGGAGCCCGGAACTTATAACCCTATTTTTAAGTGGCCGCACGGTTTGGAAAACCGTGCGCTAACCGTGCGCACGCTACTACCTTGAGAGCTAGGGTCCGCACGGTTTGGAAAACCATGTGCAAGCCGTGCGAAGCCTACTGTCTCCCTTTCACGGTTTCCTGGAGAATCCACACGGTTTCCACTAACCGTGCTCAAACCGTGCACCCCTTTAAAAGCCTCCAAACTCATCCAAAAGCATTCCAAACTCTCACAACCTCTTCCCAACTCATCTCATGCACTTTAAACACATAAAAACATAAACAAAGGCTACATACCTCAAATTGGGGGTACTACAGACCTTAGCAATTGATATTAAATGTTTTGTTTTCTGTAATGATGAATTTTGTTGATGTTTAATGATGTGTTTTCTACTATTGCTAATGGACCATAGAACCCCCAAATTGAACAATCACTTAATAAAGGCAACAAGAATGAGAAAATTATGGAATGGAAAAATGTAAACTATGTGAAATTGTTGGTTCTTTTATTGTTGATGTTGTTGGTTTATGAAACAGCAATAGAGATTGTGATGATAAATTAAAAAGGGAAGTGGATTGTAGATTAACAGTTGATGAAAGTGATGAATGGTTATGGCTTGAATAAATGTGATGAATGGATGAATCTGGAATAGGGTATGGAATGAAAAATGGTTGTGAATGGAAAGATGAATAAACAAAAAATCAATTGTTGCTGGAACCTAGTGATTAATGGGGAAATGAAATGAAATGGTTGTGTGAACTTATTGTTATTTGGCCCTTGACTTATGAATATTGGTTGAGCTGCTGTTATTATCACCTTGTTGTGAACTGTGTTGTTTGATGTGCAAGAATTATGTTGTTGGAAATTCTGCAAGTGTGGAAAAAAGGGAAGATGTGGTGGAACTTTCATGGGCTATAATGGCTCGAGGTTGGTATATACGCAGGAGTTGTGATGGTTAAAAGTCAAAAGTGCATGAGTGGTGATGTTTGACGAGGGGATGTGGTGGTTCTTAGTGGGGGTTGTGCATGATAGGAAGGGGGCGTGAGGTGGATGCTCTACATGTTCATGATACCCTACTGTTGAAAATGGAATGGAGTTGGTGGGAAATGTACATGGAAGGAGGAGGGCACGAGGTTAATGTCCTTCGTGTTTACATCACCCTACCGACGGATGGTTGGAGAGTGATGGAATTATAGTGATTGTGGCAATGTGGTTGTGGATGTGGATATGTGGGATCATGGTGATGAAATTATGGATGTATGACATGATAGTTGATGAAATGTTGTCGGTGTTGATTCATACTCAAATCCTTGCGCTTGGCGAGAGGGTGATCCCACCGACTCACTACTGGTTTGTGTAGGAGAACCCCTAGGTGACGGGTTGGAGCCGAGATGATTATTCTCAGGGTCCAAAGGAGGAAGTGTTGTGGTGATTATTATGGATTGGTGGTTTGGTTGTTTGTGGAAGGTGGTTTCAGTTGTGGATGTCGCGAGAGATGAAAACAAAATGGTGGTCGTGGTCTGTTGATGCTTTTGTCTACTGTCGATATTGTAACCTTTGATTTATTCATATGCTCATTCTACTTATTGTCGATGACTATGTTTTGATTGTTTTCTTGGTTGGCCTCACTCCTACTTATTCTTCCATATTTTATTACACACAAATGTTGATCTATTTATATGGATAATCATACTGAGTACTCTCAAATGCTCACCCCACCACAGTTTGCTAATGTTTGCAAGACATATCGTCAGAGCCAAAACTGTTGTTGGGCAGCTTTGATGGAGTTGGGAGTTGGTAGTTGGCTTGGAGTTATAATTCCTCTTGCATGCATTCCTTGAAGTTGTACTTTTGTCATGTAAGAATTATTCAGGTTGCGGGAAATTGTTATGGAATGGAAACTTTTTGGCGTTGATTAGTGAATCTCCCTTTATCTCATGTTCTTTTAAGGTGATGTCTTCCATGCGTGAGATTTTTATATCGGTACTAGTCGTCAACTCGGAGCCTACTGAAGGCGGGACTTGGGGCTCATTATCTCTTTCTTCGTTGTCGACCCAGGAGGGGTACCTTTGAAGGGAGGGGGTCGTGACATCATACCCCTATGAAATTTGAAAGGGTGGAAAACCTAATTTTTCATAATTTAAAGTGCATGGGAAATTGACTTATTTTAGAGTTTTTGATCCTGAAGACCAATCAAATATACTTTTATTTTTAATGTAAAAAATAGTAAAGCATATAGGAATTATGGACTTGGAATCTAATATAATTAATGAATCAAGATATGTAATTAGAAAGCAACGATGATTCTTAAATTGAATCTAAAAGAAGTGCAAGATTTAGGAAGGAAAGTCACCCACATCCAGATTTCGTATGATCTGATTTTTTTTGTTTTTCTTATTGAAAGAGATCAAAATAATAATCTTCTAAATAAATATATTATGGTATTAACCATAAAAGATTATCACAATTCATATAAAGAAGCAATGTTTGCTTGATGTCTTTTTTTTAAGCGATAAATAATTAAATGGATTCCATTATGGAAAATGATGCTTTTATAATAGATTTTCCAAAATGTTCAAAATCTATTGAATGTAAATGGGTATTTAGAAGTATGATTTTAATGGTCACATCCAAACTTTTAAAGAAATATTAATAAATATATTATGGTATTAACCATAAAAGATCATAATTCATATAAAGCAATGCTTGCTTGATATGCCTTTTTTAAGCGATAAATAATTAAATGGATTCCATTATGGAAAATGATACTTTTATAATAGATTTTCCAAAATGTTCAAAATCTATTGAATGTAAATGGGTATTTAGAAGTATGATTTTAATGGTCACATCCAAACTTTTAAAGAAAGATTAGTTGTCAATGGTTTGACAAAAAAAAGAAATATATTATTTTGATATTTATATTCATGAAGCTCGTATTACATCAACAAGGATATTATTTGCATTAGTTTAAATTAATCACTTGTATATTCATCAAATGGATGCTAAAATTACATTTAAAATGGAGATTTAAATGAAGTGATTAGGTATTGCAATGGATCGGGTATCCGCTATTTTTGGGCTATTCAACCCCAAACCCGATTATGTTTTAAACTACGTGAATCCTACCCAAAACTGCTTAAACCAATTTAATTTTTACCCAATCTTGGATCCGATTAACTGAACAGGACATGTTTAATACCTAAAACCTATTTAATTTTCATTCAATTTTTTTTATTAATACTACACTGTAATGGATGATATGACATCACGATGGAATAAGCAGACATACATCCTGCACCAGAATTCTAATGGGGCGTGTGGGGCTTCGTTACCCCGAGCGTGTCGTTGCTACTTCGAACGACTCCACCCTGAGCCGCTCTCGTCCGTCGTGGTAGCCCTACATCCTATGCACCAATGTTTGCAATGTTGTATTATTAAAAAAATGGAATTAGAAATAAATTGGTTTCAGGTATTTGACACCCAAATTTACCCTACGAGTAGAATTGGTTGTTGAAGTACAGATAGGGGTCGAATCCACAAAGACTGAAGAAGTAACCTAAATACACATACATGAGAGGAGATTTGGCAAATAAGTGGTCAACTATTTTGGATTTAGTTGATTTTATGAATAAATGAGTTGATTAGAATAAATGAAACACAATACGCAAAATTTAAGATTAAAATAATCAAGAAAGATGAGCCAATCCTAAATCGTTGTTAGAGCTAGAATGGATGCAATTTTTTTTCCTATGAAATCATAAATCACTAGTTCAAAAAGTATCCAATCAATGAGATAATTCATCATTCACCAATTTAATCCATACACAATTACAAGTCTAATCACCAAAAAAATTGAATCATACTAATACTCAAAATGCATAGTCGTTTAGGTCGACGAAGACGAAGAAAATAAGCCAATGAAATGAACTCTCAAACCATAGAGAACCAATTTAAGAATTTAAGCACATCAAATAACATCCAATTCATGCCCACACAACTCCCTATGATCTAACTCATAAAAGGATTAGTCATCCATTGATGCAAAGCTCTCAATGGAAGATGAAAGTCGACTTAAATGAAATAGGATTGAAAAAGTGAAAACAATTAAATAACAAACACTTCACCGTTGTGTGAAGAATTTCACAAGTTTTGATGTAAATAAATTCACACATTGATTCAACGGTATCAACGTGTTAATAAAAATGATAGAAAAAATGAAGAAGAATAACTTTTATTAAGAAACTAAGGTGATCCAAAAAACTTACATGAGAAAAAATGCGGTAACCTATCATTAATACCCGAACTCTGACCGATTAATAATCGAGTAGGGGATGTGAAATTCAAACCCTACCTAAACCCGATTAAGGAATACCCAAACCCTATATAATCAAGTTGGATAGGGTCGGCTACCCGATAAACAAGTACTCACTACAATTCCTAGAAGTGTTTTAAATGGTTACAAGTACTCACTACAATCCCTAGAAGTGTTTTAAATGGAACAACCAGAAGGTTTTGTTCTACAAGAAAATGAACAAAAAAAGTAAATTGCTTTAATTTCTTTATCAACTTTAACAATGGCATGGGAAAAAAATCTATTATTTTATGGTTTTATACATAATAATGATGATAAAAGTATTTATTCAAATATTACAAAAGAATATGGATTCATTATGCTTCTTTATGTAGAACATAAATTGATATTTGGAACCAACATGATTATTATTAATGATACCAAGAAATATTTATCTTCTAGGTTCAAAATAAAGGATCCTTTAAAAGTCATAATATTGAAATAATGGGAGATATTCTTTAAAAGTCACAATATTGAAATAATGTTTAATAAATTTAATCATCTTGAATTCAAAAATAAACACACTTTTTTACATCGATCATCTAAATATATTAAAAAGATCGACGGATGCAAGTCGGATTGCGAGTGTGGGAGACAATCAATCCACATTTGGACCGTTATTAACACTTGTGGATTATGTTGTTACTTTGATGGGTAAGAAAAAAATATGCATCTCGCATTATATTATGGAGTCAAAATTTTATGTCATAACAGCATGTGGAAAACAAGCATCATGGATCAGAAATTTGGTGTTTTATGTTAAATTGTGATCTAGCCCAATGTCTCCTACAACTATTAATTGTGATAGAGAAGAAACATTATCAAGAGTTCATAACTGCATGTGTAATAAAAAGTCTGGACATATCAGACTCGATATTTAAATGAAAAATCAGATTTGTAGAAGTTCCAAGAATTATAAATTAAAAAATCAGTGTTCCTGAAAAAACAATATAATAACTTATTTTTGGATAATAAATTAAGTTTAGCATATATAATGATTATACATTCTAGAATATCATATTCTTCAAAACATGGATGTAAAAAATAGCTACCGAACAGATCTTTGGTTAAATAAAACACAGAACTTGGAACCAAATTTCATTCTATCTATTAATTGCACCCAAAATCTCACAGGCTGGAACACTTTGACAACAAATAAAGGTTTGTGCTTAAGTAAATCATTTAACAGAAAAGAGAAAACTGCAGCACTTTCAGAAACACATTTAGGAAAATGGAAAGGCAAACAAGGCTCAACTGTAAAGTACCTGGCTCTGGACGTGAAGAGATTAAACTGAAAAATTAATCAACAGCCATGGCTTCTGAGCCACCACTGCCATCTTCAACCCCACCCTTGTGTTCTTCAGCACTCATTCTCATCTCCTCAGCCAGGTTCTTCTGCTCTTCTTCTATGGTGTTCTGCAGCTCATCCACCTGGGGGATTTAGTTTCAATCGCAAAGTGAGACAAATGTTGTGTGATTGATGAAAGATGCATTTGACAACAGTTCAAAAAAACGATAAATGTTCAAAAAAAAATTGAAAACCCTCATTGAAAAACAATTTTTTCCCACCCATATAGATGATTTTCTTCAAAAATTCAAGCAAGATTATTTTTTCAGAAAAATAATGTCACTTTTTTTTAAGTACCATTGTGCTTGGTTTTTGAAAAATGTTTATTGTTTTCATTTCTTTCTGAAATTTAAATGCAAGTGTTTTTTAAAAAACAGAATAAACACAACTTATAATTTCAAACTGCTTATTATAAGTTATATTTACTATAAACAGTTATCAATAAATGCAGTCAAATGGAGCCCAAGAGTATAGTAAGATTGGCACAAACCACATGCAGTAAGAGTGCAAATTGTTTTTTGCGAAGTTCTAGAGTCCTTGAAGCGGCAGTGTTCTCCGACTCTAAAGCTGCAATCTCCTTCTCCAGCTCCCCGTTGATCTTCTGTGTCTCGGATCTCGGTGGCTGCATCGCAACTAATCTCCTGATTGCCTCGCACTCTTCCTTGTGCTGCCTTTCAATCTTGCTCTCTTCGAGTTGTTTCTTCAGGCCTTCTATATCAGCCTGTGCCTGCAAAATCTGTTGTTTTATCTCACCCTCTAGCTCATTGAAGTTCTCCTTCTCTCTGAGGTTGGCATCAATAACTGCTTTACTTTTGAGGAGAGGAAGCTCGAAGGTGGTGACTTCCTGCAAGAAGGTCCGGGAGAGCCTCTCACAGTCATTATAATTATTGCCATCCTTCTCAACTTCGAGGGCAAAAGATGTGAACTTTTTATGGAGTTTTTTCAGTGGGGGCTCCCCTCTTGTGGTGGTTGTGCGAGTCAGGAGCCTGTGTTTTATGATTATATCATCTTCAGCAGGTCCAAAGGCGTAATGAGCAGCCGCAGCTTCTCCCTTCCCTGGGACTTTTCTTCCCTTGAGCAACATTGCACCAGAACAGATCCTTGTTTAGGCCTGCAATGAATAATAAGCAAAGCACGGTGACTAAACAAATGCCTCCAAAGTGAAAAGAAAAGAAAGGGATGCATGTTACTGTTTTAAGGCTGCGTTGATAACACTTACTGAAAATTACTTACAATGCTAACAAGTTATCACCGATGCCATGTTTTTTTTTTCAAAAAATAAGCAACGCTTCATTTTTTAACAAAAATGTTTAAAATTCGAGTTTTCAAGAAAGTTATATAAATGATAGAAAAATACTTTTTCCATGAACAATTTAGAGTTTTTCCAAAACCACTCATCAGAAGTTGATAGATATTACAAGCATTTTTTTATTTTCTGTAAAATAAAGTATTGGCTCCATTTGACAAAACTTATTGAAAGCTAGTTAGGGTCAGTTTGACAGCACTTAAAAGTGTATGCAACACTGAACACTTATGATAAATAGTTAGGAAAAACTGCCGTCGGATCTGTTTCTGAAAAAACACTTGCACTTAAATTTCAGAATGAACTCATTTAAACACGTTGAATAAAAACACTTTTTCAATAAGTAGTTTGGAAACACTTATCGTGAGTGATAAGTGCTATAAGTAGCTTTCAAAGTGCTGTCAAACACACCCTTGAAGCACTTATTGCTTATAATAAGTGCTTTTGTGCAAATGTTTCCAGACTACTTATTTAAAAAAAAAGTGATTTCAGACACATATACAAGTGGTTTTCTTCTAACATTTAGTGTAAATGTTTTTTCAAAAACAGAAAATATTACTTATTTTTTAAACAAAAAGTGCTATAAACAGTTTTAAATATGTGCAGTCAAACATATCCTGATTATATGTTTTGATAATTACAATACATGTATCTACTCTAATGATTTGATTGAAGATTTCTCAGTAAAATTTCTTAAAGTGCCACACCTATCGGATTCAGAATATACCAAACTTCAGTTTGCTTATCATAACTGAAGAATGGATTTCCGGACTAACTCCTACCGAAATCAAAGTAGAATTGGAACATCGGTTGCACAGACCCTCCAGAAAGTGCGTTCTCTAGAATCATGCAACATCATCAAAAGTTAAACATCATTTATACAAACTCAGCCAAAGCAGAAGATCTATTCATACTCTACCAACGAAGAAGATCCATCAAGACTTTGCCCCTGACTATCCGGACTTCGTCTCTAAAGAACGGAAAAACTAACTTCGGAACATTCAATGACGATTTTCTACAGTAGTTTAGATGGCAACCAGATGACAGCTCATTTTTCCACATCATTTGGATTAAAGAATTCACCAAGATATGCACTAATTATTTTATTACTCCAACAGCTATGGTTGATGACAAGGAACAAGAAAAGTCAACAGCTACTCCCAAGACCACCAGAAGACTTTAATGCCTATCTACTCAAATTTCGAACGTAATGCCACATTGGTCATTGTTGGAGTATGTGTAACTTCCTGCCCCACTTCCTTTGTAACTTCCTGCCCCACTTCCTTTGTAACTTCTCTTTGTAACTTCCCTTTCTTTTCTATAAATGAGGGTCCTCTCCTCACCTTGAGTGGGAGGGGGATTTCTGATTTTACATGGTATCAGAGGGATTTACTCCCGACCCTCCCTCCCTAATTCTTATTATTTTTTCTCCCATCAGCCTTTAGGTTTTTTTTTCTCGTCCGGGGGGCGGCGGCCTCAAAGCCCCGTAGGGTTACCGCCGCCGCCCCTCCACCTCTGCCCTGCGCGGCTCCAGGCGGCTCTCCCTCCGGCGGCTCTCCCTACCGGCCTTCGCCCAGCGGCGCCTTGCCCTCGGATCGCCCTCCTTCCTGGCGCGACGCCCTCCCGCGGCTCCCGGCTCCCCGGCGTCCCGACTCCCCATCGTCCGCGCCTCTGCTTCTGCGTGACGTCCGTCGGCGGCCTTCCCGCCCGCGCCTGCTTTCTGCAGGCTTCCTCCCCGCTGCGCACTGCCCCGACGGAAGCAGCGCCTCCCGGCGGCCCTCCCTACCACCGACCCTCTCTCCCGGCAGCTCTCCCTATCGACGCGGCAGCATCCCGTCGCAACGCGCCTCCCGTCCAGATCCAGTGCGCCAGCCCTGCAGGCGATCCCTCCCGGCGGCCCTCTCTCCCGCCAGCTCTCCCTGCCGACGCGGCTCCTTTCCTGGTGATCCCTCCCGGCGGATTTCCCTTCCGGCGCCCGCTACTCCTGCGCGCAGGCCCTCTCCGCCTCGGCTCGGCTTCGCACCGTCCCTGCGCGCTTCTCCAGCGGCACGCGTCCTCCTGTCTGCCGGCATCCCTCCTCTCCCGGCGGATCTCTCCAGCAGCGGGTTTCCCTCCCCTGCGGACTCCCAGCGCCGCCGCTCCCGCGACGCCTCCCCGTCGGTCCCGGCAACCACGGCTCCCGCGCCTCCCGCTGCTGCCCGCGACGCCTCCCGTCGCCCCTCGCGGTCCCGCTGCGCGCTCATCCCGGCGCCCGCTCATCCCTGCATCCTTCCCCCCCGGCGGCCCTCCTTTGCGAGTCGCGGATCACCCAGCGCCTCTCGCGGATCACCCGCGGCTCACCCGGCAGCTCTCCTGCGGATTTCCCAACGACCCTTCCGGCTGGTTGCGCCTTTCCCGCCTTGTTCTTCCCGGCGGACCTCCCTTCCCCGGCTGCTCCCTGTCGGACGACTCCCCGCGCCGGCGGCCTCCCTTCCCCGGCTTGCGGCTCTTTCCGGCAGCCCGCCTCCTGTGTGAGTCTCCCGCCGGCTCTGTTGACGACCGGCCTCCTCCCCTGCCGACCTCCACTCCTGCCGGCTCCTCCAGCAGCTGGCCTCCATTCCTGCCGGCTCCTCCAGCAGTCGGCCAACAGCCCTGCCGGCCTCCCGGGCCACCTCTGCTCAACTGCTCCCTCCATGCCGACCTCCTCCTACATCCTGCGGAATCCCCGCCTCTGCCCGGTGCCTCCTGCGGAATCCCCGCCTCTCTGCCCGGCATCTCCTGCGGAATCACCGCATCTCATCGCCGGCCTCCTCCTGCGGATTTCCCGGCGCTTCGACGACCGGCACCCGCCATTGCGGATTTCCTTGGCACTTTGACGACCGGCCCTCCCGAGAGGATTTCTCGGCGCTTTGACGATCGGCCCGACATTACGGTTTCTCGGCGCTCTGACGACCGGCCCGTAGTGCGGATTTTCCCGACGCTCTGACGACCGGCACCCGCCAGTGTGGATTTCCCGGCGCTCTGTTGTCCGGCCCCGCACTTTTCCGGCGATGACCCATCATTTTCAGCAGCATCACATTACAATCTTGAGGGGGAGCGGCATCATCAACGATTTTATTATTTCTGTTTCTTCTGTTTTCGTCTTGTTTTGTCATCAAGCTGGGTATGTCCAGCTTGAGGGGGAGTGTTTGCAGCTTGTTGCTTGCGTTGTTTTTTTTCATTATGTGTCCAAGCTAGGTACACCTAGCTTGAGGGGGAGTGTTGGAGTATGTGTAACTTCCTGCCCCACTTCCTTTGTAACTTCCTGCCCCACTTCCTTTGTAACTTCTCTTTGTAACTTCCATTTCTTTTCTATAAATGAGGGCCCTCTCCTCACCTTGAGTGGGAGGGGGATTTCTGATTTTACACATGAAGCTCCAACAATGGGATTGAGATGCTTTAAGGACCAAGAGGAACTCCACCATTATCAATGATTCACCATTTTCATGATTTCTCGGAGTCAAGCTCTCAAAGTGATCTCTCGCGCTTTACTTTCATACTACCAAAGAACAAGTTCTCTGTTTTTGTGTTTTCATTGCAGTTCTTTGTGCCTTCCTCTCTTTACTTCGCGTTCACAAAGACTCTTCATCTAGTAACCTATCACTTTTTACCCATTGATCATTTCAATCAATTAAAACCTGGCTATAAGGGCTTGTCTTGTAAGTACGCACTGCTTGTACTTAATGCTGGCCTACTGAATCTCGTATAAGATCCTCCTGCCACTTAAGGTTAAAAGTGAAGAAGTTTCAGGGATAGAAACTTCCTTACATGTATAAATAGGGGAGTAAAGATCGTTTATCCCACTATAACATTTCTTTCAGGTCCTTATTATATGTGTTTCCCTTCAATTATACCATTTTTTTCATATGTTGTAAATACTTTTAGTTTTCTGTGAGCTAACTGAATACAGCATTCAATATTTGATTACAAAAACAACGATTGCAGCAGTCAATATGTGATTACACGTATTGATAACAAACATTAAAGCATTCAATATTCACCGTTGGAATTTTATATATGAGATTATAGCATTTAGCATGATACATGTGTTCTCATTCATTGCTACCATTTTATATTCAGTGTTGGCATGCTATATTCACTGTTAGCATACTGCTAACAATATATACAAGCATTAATCAAACTGTTTACTTTTACCATCCTTTAATTGTGATTACATAATGCTAATATATATAAATTCATTGTTGGTATGTTGTATTCGTGTTATTTATTGTATATGTTGTCAGCGTGCTCTATATGTGTTAGCATGCTGTTAAAAAATAGTCAACATAGTAAAAGCAAGCTTAAAATGTTTCCATTCAGACATTATGCTGTTTTCAATGTATAAATATGTTTACAGTCACTGTTATAACTTTTTTTAGATTTAAAGAGGTCTGAAGGCCCAATTCACTCCAAACATTACCTGTCCTCACTTGAGTCCCCAGCCTGTTTTTAAATTGGTTCTGGAGAGTGCTTTCCACTCTGTAAGGTTCGCTTTGTTTGGAGCCATCCACCCACAGCCAGCGGGGGAGGGGCACAAGGAGGCGTCGGTGAAGAGGCCGCTCAGGAGGGGGTCGTGGAGGGCTGTCACACACACAGGGAGTGGGCCAACAGGAGGGCGACGCGCAGGAGAGGCCCCGCAGGGAGGGAGATGCCGGCAGGGGGCGATGGCGGAGGACTTATGGCTCCCTGGCCATGGAGACCGCCGCCCCCCAACGGGGGGGGGGATACCTAGGTGTCTGTTGGGAAAAAAAAGAGACAGGAGGGCTCGGGTTATGATAGGACCTCCTTCGATACCATGTGGAATGATAAAAGGGGTGAACCAATACCCAAGATGTCTCTTTACGGCAGTCCTTGATGTTATTTTATAGAGAAATATAAAATTGACAAAAGACTCACGTCCAATATAGGATACAAACTCCAACAATTTTCATATCTTATTTAATATGTTTCCATAAGAATTTAAACTAATGTTTTCTATCACATGTATTTTTAAAATATAACGGTGTTCTCTCACATGTATTTTCATTTTTATTTTTTAATAACTAATGTTTTCTATTACATGTTTTCATTGTTAGCATGCTATATTGTATTAATGTGTCAACATTTAGGTCGTCCCATACTTAATGCACTATTTTGGTCAGATGCATACATTATTGCATTCAACTTGTAGGCACTGTCCCAATGCGGTATATTGATTGTATTAATTTTACTAGTCATCCAGTCATGTGCGAACGCATAGGCGAAATGGAAAAATAAATCAACTTATATAAGAGATTAGAAAATTATGGGAAAAAACACATACAGTCTAGTTCTTCTCGTTGCCACATCGAGCAAAGTTACATGTACAATCGAACATAGGGTTTCTTACAAGATGAGAGACCCAAAAACAAAATCAAAACCCAAAACACACACACACACTGATGCCCTGAAGCAAAACAGATTCCCATCCATCTCCCGCCTTTCACCATGGAGCTTGTAACACCCCACCTATTCCGAGGTACGGATTTGTTTATTTTTTTTGTCAAACTATTTGTATTTTAATGGTTTTGGGCTGTTAGAGGAGTTGGTGGAGGCCAGGTGTGTAAAAACCCGGGTTTTTAGAACGAGTCAAAATCCCGACCCTGTTTGAAATTTTGACTTGTTTCTGAAAAAATTGGAGAAACTGGGCAGTTACTGGAAAATTCCAGAATTGCACACCGTGTACCTTCAGTACACGCCGTGTACCCTTACCCGTGTGGAAGCCATACATGGCGTGTAGGCATGTTGGCAGGGTAGAATGTTTTTAGAAAACGCCGTGTACTATTTGTACACGCCATGTAGAGGGGCCATGTATGGGGATATACATGGCGTGTTGGGGATGTCGGCCGGGTAGAGCAGTACACGCCGTGTACACCTAGGTACAAGCCATGTAGTCAGTCGGCAAGTTCTTGGCGAAATATCAGCCGTTATATGAATAGTAAAATGATACACGCAATGTATTTTCTTTTTTTTCGCTAAAACGGACAGTAGTCTCATTTTGAGGCAAAAACCCAAACCCTGACGGGTTTGAGCGAGGAGAGTCGGCCGAAGCTCGTTTTTGCTCCCGATCGTCCGTCCGAACTCCGTTTCGATCGTCGTCGGATGCGTTAAAACCCCCTTGGTAAGGCCTTGATTCCTCTTGAGTCGTTCTTCTAGATTTATGTTCTAAGACGAGTTATAGAGATTTAAGCAGTTTTGGTTCTTTTGTAGAACTACCGCGTTTTAGACCTGATTGGAGGCTGTTATATGAGAAGTATCATCGTACTAGTACGAGGTAGGTGGTGCATACCTTGTTATGTGTTTTCGTGGACATTTGGGTGGCGCGGCCTTTGGCGCGTCTTCGGGTATTTTTGAGCGGGACCCGTTTAATCTGGTGTTACATATTGAATTAATTGTTAGACCCATGGGATGCCTTTGGGCATACCCTATTGCCTATATTGCTTGAGCAAGGCCGAGGGAGAGGCTGACGCTCATTGGGACATTTTGGTCTGTGGTGCCAAAATGGTTATAATTGGTCTGCTTTGTTTAAAATTGGTATGTTTAATCTGGTAAAGCATGATTACGTTGTATAGAGGCATTCAAGACCTCAGTGCTGTTGTGTGATAATCGTTGGGCTAGTGCAATTCAATTGTTTAGATTATTTTGCCTGTTTATGTGATTTGTTTAAATGTGTTATATATGTAATTGCTGAATTGCATATGCTCGAAACCTTTGGGTTGTGTTGGGCATGACCAGGATATTTCTTGAGTGATGTTGATCATAGGTTAGGCTTGGTTCGGATTACTTTGGGTGGTTTTGACCACGGGATTGGGCGTCATGGACGTCGGGATTGAGGTAGTGCGACTGTCAGGTTGGGCATGGCCCGAGTTACTTGGATGCCAAGGTCATCGGATACTAAGCGACATGATCGCAGGAGCACGAGGTGCCAGAGATGTTGTGCCTTGGGTACTGTTTCGGTGATTACCGCTCACCCGGAACTTTGAATAGTGTGCAACAGAGAGACTCTGTGATGAGGTGGTTTTGACCACTCGTGTGGTTAGAGGCCCCGTTAGTTGCGGTTTAGGTACTATTGGTTTGGGGGTGCTTGCCGTAGGAAGCCACGTGGAAGGTGATAAGCCTTCAGGGGATAGCGTTGAGGCTATCCGGTTGGGGGCAGAGGTTCGCCGTTATTTGAGGGCAGACATCGCTATCCCTTCGGTTACGTTATTTGAGGGCAGACATCTCTGTCCCTCCGGTTACTTTATTTGAGCGCAGACATCACTGTCCCTCAAGTTACTTTATTTGAGGGCAGACATCGTTGTCCCTCCAGTTACTTATTTGAGGACAGGTATCGTTGTTCCTCCGAGTTACTACTTCTTGGGCGTGCCTTTGGGACGTCGGTATTTGAGACACGCGGTGTCAGGGGGCACATGGTGTCGGACTACATGACAGAGATTCCGGCGTTGACCGAATCAGGTGACACTCCATGGTGGCTGTTGAGCACCAGTGGAGTTTGTGTTTATTTGTGCATCGTACTGTTTACTGATTTCCTTATAACTGCATGTCTGCTTAAACACTTATATTAGACACGCATCGTTGAGTGGTATCCTACTGAGATTCGTCTCACACCCTGCACAGACCCTTTGGGACGCGTGTAACTTTATGGATTTACGTGCAGGAAAGAGGTTAGCTTCAGGAATTGGACTGCTTTAGCTGTTGCATGGAGATGGTATGGACCTTGAGGTCATGTCAGGCTGCAGTTTACTTTGTTTAGTTTTCATTCTGTATCAACATGCTTACTTGTTATTGTAGCTACTATTGGTTAGTCATTAGCACCCCTTTTTATACATTGATTTGCTATACACGCATGCTTGGTTTGTTTAGTAGTTACAAGTGGTGTTCAGCATGCAATCTGTTGGGTCGTTTATTTCCGTTGCATGTTATATATTATTGCTCAGACCAATACCACTACTGTCCTCCGAGAGGGTATAGCCTCCCCACTATACCTATCAGACCCTCGCTGCTAGTCGGTAACCTTTGGTGCTCGGGGAGCTGCGCCTAAGGTAGTAACACCCGACCCGTTTAGAACTTTTCAGGTGGCTGTTCGGATTTGGATCGTTACAAAGTGGTATCAGAGGAGTTCTTGACAGGGATTTAGTAGCAGTGTCTTGCTAGCTACTAATGAGATTGAGACTTCTCTTTTTATTTCTACTGGTTTTGCTATTTGGGATATGATAGACTGGAGATAGGTTGTTACTAGAACTGGATTTCTAGCTTGTGCTTGGGTCCTGCAGCCCCAAGTACGACGGATGGATCAAGTTGTCATGGGTGGGAATTGTTGTTTGCTTTTGCTCAGATTACAGTTTATATGACTTCCACCTCGATGGCTCACTTGGTGTGTGATGTTATTGATTTTGATATGTAACCTTTAACCTGGTGCGGTAAGGGAGAATTGGACCTTGGCACGTTATGGCAAGGCGTGATTGTTTGGCTTTTAATAGGCACATTTTTAGGGTATTTCAATTTCATAACTGCACGTATGATTTGTGAAGTGCTAATGTCATGTGAATAATGTCAACTGTCATGCCTTGTATGCTTTGAAATGTGAATAGGTGAAATTCCTGATAGAATTGCTTGTGTATTCCAATGTGTTATGTCATGCTTTATATATTGTAGAATTGCATGTGGCAGGGTATTTGGGTTTGGCTCTTATAAGAGCAGGTAGGTACTATGGTTGAGGTGATTTTGATCATCAGAATTGGGCGACTCGGTCGTCAGATTGAGGCAACGTTGGTTGTCAAGACGGGCATGGCCCGAGGTACTTTTAATACTTGGCTCTGTTGAGGGCGGTTAAGGAGACCATGAGGCCGGGATGTCGTGGGCATGGGTTGCGGTGGGGTACCTTTTTCAGCAGGTTCCTCTTATACGTCTCGATGGAGCGTCAGGCATGAGCTGCAGGTATTCAACAGGTTCAGGATTTGGCGCAAGCAGTGCATGAGCCGCAGGTATAGGCTCACGGACATGATCAGGTTCAGGATTCAGTGCAGGCAGGACAACAGTCGGGTTTGGTAGCGTTCGGACCATGGCTCGACAAGCATCTCTGAGCTAGCCGGGTACGTGTCTTGCAGGGGATCGACAAAGGTGCACAGGGTACAGAGCCATCTATGGCATATCTGACGCAAGAGTTCCAGTCGCCGCACCCGCCACTTTTTTAGGGTGAGGGTGGTCCACAGGCGGCTGAGAACTGAATAGAGAGCATGCAAATGATCTTCGAGCAACTCGAGACGCCTCCAAGGCAGAGGGTTAAGCTGGCGACGTACATGTTGCGAGGATCGGCAAAGCGTTGGTGGGATGTGCAGGTTCAGGCTTGCAGGTACGAAAGGCTAGCATGGAAGGACTTCGATGACAGGTTCTTTGAGCACTTTTACCCAGAGACACTGAGGGCAAAGAAGACTCTGGAGTTCTTGACCCTTCAGCAGGGAGACATGTCTGTCATGGACTATGCAACTACTTTCACTGAGTTGTCTCGCTTTGCACCTGGTATGGTAAGCGATGACTCGGCAAGGTAAGGTGCTTCGAGGATGGCTTATGGCACGTCATTTGGATTCAGGTAAATATCTTCAGGATGAGTTCTTTCTCAGAGGCGGTATATCAGGCGCTCATAGCGGAGGGCAACCAGAGGGATAGACCCCAGGTTGGCCTAGCGGCAGCTTCAAGTGATGGTTCAGACAGCAGGAAGCGAGGATGGGACGAGTTCCAACAGAGCAGTCAGGCCAAGGACTCAGCTAGACCACCTCGTAGTAGTTCTTCAGTGGTTTGCTTTCAGTGTGGACAGCAAGGACATGTTCAGACTCAGTACGATAGGCCTCCAAAGGAGTGTCGGGCATGTGGACAGATTGGGTATCTTGAGAGGTTCTGCAGGCAGCCTTCTAAGACAGCCAGCAGGCAGGGACCAGGACAGACGGGGACATCTGGAGTTGGTTCAGGTTTGGTACCAGGAGAGGGTAGCCGAAGTTTAGTTGCACGTGGAGGACACGATAGAGACAGTGGGACCCAGCTGAGGGGTCAGTGGCCGGCGATTGGAGCGACACCACAGGGAGGTCAGGCATCAGGCAGTCGTACTTCAAGCCAGGTGCACGTCGTGGAGCTGTCAGGGGCTGATCAGGCTGGTGAGCCGATGACGGTTAGAGGTACACCGCAAGTGTGGTCGTGACTTCTTTGTTTTCTTTTTTGGCATGACCTGTTGAAGCATGTCCGTTTTGAGTACACGAGGAGCACATGACATATGTGGACGGACTAGATGTTGGTCAGTAGGATTGGCACCATATCAGGTGCGTGATATACTTATATATGTGTGTATGAAGTGCCTTGGGCATCAGAGCATCGAGGATGCGGGTTACTTGAGGTGTCGTGGGCATCAGGGCATCGAGGATGCGGGTTACTTGAGGTGTCGTGGGGCATCGAGGATGCGGGTTACTTGAGGTGCATGGCATCAGATTTTATTTTGAGCGTCTATGGGATGCAGAACCTCGTGGAGGCGGACACCGATGCGGTGCAGGAAATATTTGGGGTGTCAGAAGTGACTCGGGAGCACCAATGAGGCGCAGGGGTGACGATGCGTCATGAGAGGACCATAAGTTCGGAAACAAGTTAGTGAACCTTAGCTTGATTTGAGTTTTATCGGGTTGAGACCGAGTTAGGCAAATCCTAAAGTGGGGAGCCCTTGAGAGATTTAGCCAGAACCTTTAAGACCGGGGTAGTCCGGGTTACTGTGATCGGGGTGGTATGTTCGGTGCCATCTTCGGGTTTTGTTTGATAGCTCGGGGACGAGCTATGTTAAGGTGTAGAGATTGTAAGAACCCGGATTTTTAGAACGGATCAGAATCCCGACCCTGTTTGAAATTTTGACTTGTTTCTAAGAAAATTGGAGAAACCGGGCAGTTTCTGGAAAATTCCAGAATTACACGCCGTGTACATTCAGTACACGCCATGTACCCTTGACCGTGTGGAGCCCATACATGGCGTGTAGGCCTATTGGCGGGGTAGAATGTTTTTAGCAAATACACGTCGTGTAGAGGGGCTGTGTATTAGGATATATATGGCGTGTTGGGGATGTCGGCCGGGTAGAGCAGTACACGTCGTGTAGTCAGTCGGCAAGTCCTCGGCGAAATACCAACCGTTATATGAACAGTAAAATGATACACGCCGTGTAATTTAAGTACACGCCGTGTATTTTCTTTTTTTTTCGCTAAAACGGGCAGTAACCTCGTTTTGAGGTAGAAACCCAAACCCTCGACGGGTTTGAGCGGGGAGAGTCGGTCGGAGCTCGTTTTTGCTCCCGATCGTCCGTCCGAACTCCGTTTCGATCGTCGTCGGATGCGTTAGAACCCCCTCGGTAAGTCCTTGACTCCTCTTGAGCCGTTCTTGATTTCTGTTCTAAGACGAGTTATAGGTGTTTGAGCGGTTTTGGTTCTTTTGTAGATCTACCGTGTTTTAGACCTGATTGGAGGCGGTTATCAGAGGAGTATCATTGTACTAGTACGAGGTAGGTGGTGCATACCTTGTTTTGTGTTTTCGTGGACGTTTGGGTGGCACGGCCTTTGGCGCATCTTCGGGTATTTTTTAGCGGGACCCGTTTAATCTGTTATTACATATTGAATTAATTGTCACCCATGGAATGCCTTTGGGCATACCCTATTGCCTATATTGCTTAAGCAAGGTCGGGCGAGAGGCCGACGCTCATTGGGACATTTTGGCATGGGGTGCCAAAATGGTTATAATTGGTCTGCTTTGTTTAAAATTGGTATGTTTAATCTGGTAAAGCATGATTACATTGTTTAGAGGCATTCAAGATCTCAGTGTTGTTGTGTGATAATCGTTGGGCTAGTGCAATTCAACTGTTTAGATTGTTTTGTCTGTTTATGTGATTTGTTTAAATGTGTTATATATGTAATTGATGAATTGCATATGCTAGAAACCTTTGGGTTGTGTTGGGCACGACCCAGATATTTCTTGAGTGATGTTGATCATAGGTTAGGCTTTTTCCGGATTACTTTGGGTGGTTTTGACCACGGGATCGGGCGTCATGGACGTTGGGAGGCAGTGTGACTGTCAGGTTGGGCATGGCCCGGGTTACTTGGATGGCAAGGCCATCGAATACTGAGCGACATGGTCGCAGGAGCACGAGGTGCCAGAGATGTTGTGGCTTGGGTACTATTTTGGTGATTACCGCTCACCCAGAACTTTAAGTACTGTGCACACAGAGAGACTCCGTGAGGAGGTGGTTTTGACCACTCGTGTGGGTAAAAGCCCCTGTTAGTTGCGGTTTAGGTAATATTGGTTTGGGGGTGCTTGTCGTAGGAAACCACGTGGAAGGTGAGGAGCCTTCAGGGGATAGCGTTGAGGTTATCTGGTTGGGGGTAGAGGCTCGCCGTTATTTGAGGGCAGACATCACTGTCCCTCCGGTTACGTTATTTGAGGGCAGACATCGCTGTCCCTCCGGTTACTTTATTTGATGGCAGACATCACTGTTCCTCCAATTACTTTATTTGAGGGCAGACATCACTGTCCATCCGGTTACTTATTTGAGGATAGGTATCGTTGTTCCTCCAAGTTACAATTTCTTGGGCGTGCCTTCAGGACGTCGGTACTTGAGACACGCGGTGTCAGGGGGCACATGGTGTCGGGGTACATGACAGAGATTCCGGCGTTGGCCGAAACAGGTGACACTCCATAGTGGCTGTTGAGCACCATTGGAGTTGGTGTTTATTTGTGCATCGTACTGTTTACTGGTTTCCTTATAACTGCATGTCTGCTAAAACAATTATATTAGGTACGCACCGTTGGGTGGTATCCTACTGAAATTCGTCTCACACCCTGCACGGGTCATTCGGGACGCGTGTAGACTTTATGGATTTACGTGCAGGAAAGAGGTCAGCTTCAGGAGTTGGACTGCTTTAGCTGTTGCATGGAGATGGTATAGACCTTGAGGTCATGCCAAACTGGAGTTTACTTTGTTTAGTTTCTATTTTGTATCAACATGGTTACTTGTTATTGTAGCTACTATTGGTTAGCCATTGACGCCCCTTTTTATACATTGACTTGCTATAGACGCATGCTTGGTTTGTTTAGTAGTTACAAGTGGTGTTCAACATGTTGTTCTGTTTACCTTCACTGTTGTTGTTTATATTCATTGATTCCGCTGTTTATTGTTATTGATTGTGCTTCCGCTATGCGAGTCTTGTTCGTGTCTGCAAAGTCATTTATTTTCGTTGCATGTTAATATATTATTGCTCGGACCAGTACCACTATTGTCCTTCGAGAGGGTATAGCCTCCCCACTATACCTATCAGACCCTCACTGCTAGTCGGCAGCCTTTAACGTTCGGGAAAGTGCACCTAAAGTAGTAACACCCGACCCGTTTAGCACTGTTCGGGTAATTGTTCGGGTTTGGGTCGTTACAAGGCAAGGTGGGGAGGTATTTAAGGATTCGGCCTATGTTCGAGCTGAAATTCCGATGTCGGTCAAAGACCGCGCTGCAACATAGAACATTGCAGCATGGCGAGGGCCGCGTAAGATTAAACTTTGGTGCAGGTGGCTGGTCATGCCACAACAGATGGTGGTTGCGCCGTGAAGCCCTGACCAATAAGGGCGTTGCACCGTGATGCAAAGGATCACGCTGCAACATAACCCTGGCTGGGGTGGTCGTGATTTCTGGTTCTGCCTTGGAACGGTGCATTGCATCGTGACCTAAAGGGCCATGCCGTAATGTGACCTTGGGCAGGGGTGTTGCGCCGTGACACATGCAGTCACGCCGCAATGGGCCCCCGCTCATTTTTTTTAGCTTTTAATTTAATGGAATAAATTAATGAAACCTATAAATGGGTTTTCCCATTTTCTTCCAAGCAGTTGTGTGACCCGTTTGGCCCCTTGGTGAGTTTTGGTCCTCCGTTTCTCAACCAATTCGAATTTCGTCTGTCCTGGTAGATCGCTAGAGGTAGGGTTATCATTCCTCCTCTGTCTATTGTTAATTTCTCTTGCTATTATAGCGTTCTTCGTCGGCTATGCCCTAATTTAGGGATTTTGTTAGATTTTATGAAATTCCGCAATTGAAGCTGCTTCGTCCGACAATCTTCGATGAGAGGGACTCTACTAAGTCTAGGAAGATGGTGCCTAAACTTTCCCGTCGGTTTATACGAGTTCCATGTGATGTGTGATATGCGATCACACCAAATGCGTGCACTTGACCTGAAACTAATCTGAATTATTTCCCCTTGGCTCTATATGAGTAAGGTAAGGATGTTTGGGGTCGTGAGTGACCCTTCGTGCACAGTGCCTTGGTGCATTGGTCGTCGATGGCTGCGTGCTTGACATAAACTGGGTTAAAACATATATTTGGGACCCAATGAGGTGTTCATTGAGTTATTGTATGATGTAGTAGACCTTGTTAGGTGCCCTCTTACCTCCTTTGATAAGGGGATGTATCTTAATGGCTTGTTGGCATGTACAAGGGGTGAGAATCTTCCTCCATTAGAATGTATGATTTTGGGTAGAGCATTCCTCGGATCTAGTTTATAAAAAGGGGTTGAGTGTAAGGACCGACCTAGCTTGATTATGGAAGATGTCGGGCATTAAGCCAAACCTTGTTATAGATAACTATACTTAACGTTGGTTATGTGAGTGTACCTTGAGGGGTGTAACTGTCAGGGGCAGTGTTGTAATTAGCCTTAAAGTGGTTAGTAAATTCTTTAATAAATAAGAGGGCGTAGCCTTTAGGAAGCTATTCAGGTTATTTGGTTCGTTGAATATGGCCGATTCCAGGGCCTGAGAAGTCGTCTTCTCCCAAGAGGTACGTCTTTAGCTTTTTTTCTATTGTTCTAGTTCAAAACATACGGAAAGTGAGCTGAACTCTTACACCTGTTGAAATCACCTATCAATTTGGTGCTTTCATTGAGAGAATCTTCACTATCTGTGAATAGTGTGGTTCTAGTGAGAGAAACTAGGAGGGAGAGAGAGACCAGAAAAACGATTCAGTTTTGAATGTCCACACGTATGGAAAACAGAGTAACACTTTTGGAGACAACAGCTTTCGACCTTACAACTAGAATTCAACGACAGGAGGCCGGTCTTCAGTGATTGAAAGATGCTTATCAACGACATGAGGATGCCTAGCGCCGACAAGGACTCTAACTATAAGAGTTGATCATTGCAGTGGCACTACTCAGGTCAAGTTAGGTAGAGAGCTTCAGACGGGTTAATGACAAAGGGAAAAACGATGAAATAGATGAAGGCGGTAGTAATCTAAATACCGAAATCGAAGGAGGAAACCGAATTAAGGCAGTGTTGGTGAGTCCCTGTTTTGTGGAGGATCCAGTTGAGTGTAAGGACCGACCTAGCTTGATTATGGAAGATGTCAGGCATTAAGCTGAACCTTGTTGTAGATTATTATTCTTAACGTTGGTTATGTGAATGTACCTTGAGGGGTGTAACTGTTAGGGGCAATGTTGTAATTAGCCTTAAAGTGGTTAGTAAACTCTTTAATAAATAGGAGGGCGTAGTACGTCTGTAGTTTTTTTTCTACTGTTCTAGTTCAAAACATACGAAAAGAGAGCTGAACTCTTACACCTATTGAAATCACCTATCAATTTCGTGCTTTCATTGAAAGAATCCTCACTGTCTGTGGATAGTGTGGTTCTAGTGAGAGAAACTAGAAGGAGAGAGAGAGAGACCAGGAAAACGATTCGGTTTTGAATGTTCACGCGTATGGAAAACAGAGCAACACTTTTGGAGACAACAACCTTCAACCTTACGACTGGAATTCAACGACAGGAGGTCGGTCTTCATGACTGGAAGATGCTTATCAGCGACAGGAGGATGCCTATTGCCGCCGACAAGGACTTCAGCTATAAGATTTGATCATTACAGTGTCACTACTCAGGTCAAGTCAGGTGGAGAGCTTCAGACGGATTAATGACAAAGGGAAAAACGATGAAATAGATGAAGGCGGTAGTAATCTAAATATTGAAACCGAATTAAGGCAGCGATGGTGAGTCCCTGTTTTCTGGAGAGGATTCAGTTGCTTGGATCACGCGGGCAGAAATATTTTTTACAATCCAACTAACGCAGGAGGAGCTCAAGGTATCACCGGCACAACTAAGCATGGAAGGGATGGTTCAATACTGGATCAGTTTGCTAAGGTATGTTCGACCGTTACTAACCTGGAGACGGTTAAAAGAGGAGTTGCTTAAACATTACAGGAATGTCGAGGAGGATCCAGTGGTCTACTTGAAAGGGCTGCGACAAACAGGGTCAATGGACGCTTATGTTGATGAGTTTGAACGGGTGGCAATACGAATACCAAGCTTTACTAAGGGTTGATACATGAGTATGTTCATAAGGGGCCTTAAAGCATAAATTGGTAGTATCGTTATGACACAGGAACCAAGGACAAAAGAGCGGTTACTAACTTTAGCTAGACAAGTGGAGCGGGAGTTGTTAGTCAAGGAAAATCAACAAATATACCGAACCACGAAGCAGAAATTCAATTTCTGGGGGGCAAAACAAAGATTGGATTCCCAATAATGCGAAAAAAGTCCCTTCCAGAGATGTGGTTGTGCGGGAAAAGAAAGGAGGGACTGCTCCCAGATAGAGGGGGGTTAGAAACTTATCCAGGGAAGAGTTTGAAGATCGGAAGTCCAAGGGGCAGTGTTACTCTTGCGGGCAGAAGTACAAACCTTGATCACCGCTGTTTGGAAAAAGGATATAGAATAATGGTGTGGGAATGCATCGAGTCAAGAGAAGAAGACGAAGGGGAAACTGAAAATGTTGCAGGGGAGACAGAGAGTTTGTGGGAACTAGAGATATTGGCTACCACAACAACTGGCCTGGAAAAGTAAGGGATAAAGGAACCAGGTCAATGTTGATGGAAGGGAATGTGGAAGAAATACATTTGCTGGTCATGATAGATAGTGGGACGAGTCATAATTTCATTTCTAAGCAGTTAACGAGACACTTTGCAGCCCACAGAGTTGAGATCGGGCAGTTCAACATCCGTTTGGGTGATGGCCACCGAGTGGTGTCTATAGGATTATGTAAGTTTTTGGACCGTGTTGGGAAGAGATTCGTGTGATCCGGGCAAAGCTGACTCAAGATGAAGAGTCACAAACTATAATCAAAGCTCTACAGTAAAGAGACAAAAAGAAACCTAGTTATTCCTACCAGGAGGAGCTGTAATTTTACAAGAATAGACTGATATATCCCAAAAGTCTACTATAATACCAAAATTACCATTCATCACCAGTAGGGGGCATTGGGGGTATCTAAAACACATTCCATTCCTTTGAATCAAAAGTCTACCTGAATCACACGGGTATGAAGTGGTGCTCATTGTAGTTGACAGGCTGGGTAAATATACACATTCCATTCCTTTGAAGCACCCTTACACGGCAAAAACAGTGGCAGATGTGTTCGTGAAATAAGTAGTGCAGTTACATGGAGTACCCAACGCAATAGTTAGAGATCGAGAACCCCTATTCACAAGTTTATTTTGGCGTGAACTCTTCAAATTACAGGGAACCATTTTAAAGATGAGCTCACCTTATCATCCACAAAGCGATGAGCAAACTTAAGTGATAAACCGATGTCTGGAGATTATCTGAGATGTTTTACTTCGGATCAACCTCGACGTTGGGTTACTTGGTTATCATGGGCAGAATATAGTTTTTATACCTCATACCATACTTCAAATTGGACAGACACCTTTTGAAGTAGTTTATGGGCATAAGCCTCCACAGATCGTCCAATATTCTAGGGGGAAGCATCCATTGAAGCAGTGGCCAATGCATTGGTGGATAGAGATGAAGCATTGAGGCAATCACGAATAAACCTCCAGCGAGCACAGCAATTGACGGTTAAATATGCCAACTGGCATAGTCGAGAAGTGAAGTTTGAAGTGGGTGACCTTGTTTGGGACAAGCTGAAACCAAACTTACCAGGAAAAAGTATCAGATTCAGTGGGAAGTTAGTTGCGCGTTATTTTGGCCCATTTGTGATAGCTAAAAAAGTGGGGGCAGTAGCCTATCAACTGATTTTGCCCGAGACTAGTAAAGTGCATCTGGTCTTTCATGTGTCACATCCAAAGGCAGTTGTTGGCAACCATCACATAGAAGAAGAGTTACCAGAGGAATTTTTGACAGAGGAAGAATATCCCGAAACTATACTGGCAGAAGATAAACAAAGAACTATCCGGCTATGGTTAGTAAAATGGTGAGGAAGATCAAAGAAGGCTATTTGGGAGGATGCTTACATACTTAAGAATCAATTCCCTGAATGTCGCCTTGAGGACAAGGTGAATCTTCATGGAGGAGGAAATGATAGGTTCAGTGGTGGCCCAATTCGAGAGAGGCCACCTGTCCGGTTTACTTACCAACGGAGGGTGCGTGCGGTCTGGGAGTTCTATAAATGGTATTGGGGTGTAGCTGTTAGGGGCAATGTTGTAATTAGTCCTAAAGCGGTTAGTAGATTCTTTAATAAATAGGAGGGCGTAGCCTTTAGGAAGTCATTCAGTTATTTGGTTGGTTGAATTTGGCTGGTTCCAGGGCGTGAGGACTCGTCTTCTTCCAAGAGGTACATCTATAGCTTTTTTTTCTACTATTCTAGTACAGAATATACGAAAAGGGAGCTGAACACTTGTCTTCATTCTCTCTACGTATTGGAAAAATATGATAGGGGTCGAGATGCCTCAAGTTGGACCAATAGACAGGGGTTGCCTTCCCTTTAGTATTTATATTGACATGTAGCAATCAAGATGCGTGTGGGTTGAGATCATTGTAGATAGGTGTCGCCTTTCCCCGTCGTTTTATGTTGGTATTTAGTGGTCGAGATGTCTTAGGGTTGAGATCATTTTGGACATGGGGACGCCGGTCCCATGGTCTATATTCTTATGAGTTAGATCGAGATGCTATTGAACGGAGATCATTATAGACATGGAACTGCCTTTCCTCATTGTCTTTACATTGTCATATGTCGGGATCAAGACGTCTTATAATGTAGCACCGATTTGAGCCCCCTCCAGCAATGCAGCCAGTGCCCACATGGCCTTTTAAGACTTATTTATTTTGTTTAATTATTCTTTTTGTTCCTAACTTATGATATTTTAGGGGTAGTTGGGTCTTTTATTTTGTTTAGGGTTTTAGCCTATAAATAGGTTGATCGAAACCTATGTTGGCGAGCTGATGTGCGTGCTTAAGCGTCCTGTTGGGGAGCTGGGGTGCTGCTGCTGTGTAGGGGTCTTGTGGCAGTTGAGTCCTAGGGAGCAAGCTGGGTTGCCAATTGTGTCCAGGTGCATTTTTGTCATTTCCTCTTGATTAGGTTGTTGGGGTTGTTAGAGTAGGAGGTGAATAATAAGTGCGGGCAGGGGGAAGCAGATGAGGACATCTTGGACTCTTGGTTTGAATTCCGCTTGCCGGAATTGGGAGGTCGCGCCCTTGGCTTTGGGGAACTCTACCTTGAAGAGTCAGCTTCCACCTTCATCCATTTCTTTCTTTTTTCTTCTTTTTCAAACACTAGTGTAATTCATACACTACTAATAGAATCCAGCATTGATTCCTCTTTCAAGCACCTATGATCCTATCAACTTGGTGTTTTCATTGAGAAACTGCTTGAGTGAGTGGATCACACACGAGTGGAGGAACGTTGGAGTTGCTGAAGATGATGACAAGGATAGAGACACCAAATTTTTCAATAGAGGCGGTGAGAGGTGGAATGGAGTTGAATCAACTGATGAAGCAGTCACTTGCAACGGTGACGCGAAAGCTTCAGGCGATAAGCGAAGCCCAGGATAGGGAACATGCGGCGATTCTGAAGCATCATCACGCGATGTTGACTATTTTGCAAAAAACTGGAAAGCCATTAAGGAAGAAAACCAATGGAAGCCACTGGAGTCACAACAGTCCATGCAGAACGAGAACGATAAAGAGGATCTCCCCATCCGACACGGAATATGATAGAATTCTCAGACTGAAACAAACAATTCTATCGACAACTGTATTCAAGTAATACCAGTAACTAGGTACAGAGGAATTACAGACCCTGAGAAGTAGGGGAAGATGAGGAGAAAGATACCAGAAGAACCTCAGGAAGGCGTTGTGCTCTCCCGCCCAAGCCTCAGTCATGGAACTCCAATTCTATATTGCCTAACTAACCCCCGAGCCCTCTTCCCTTACATTTAAACCCCAGGCAGACTAAGGCTCATGTGCGCACTTAGTCCCCTCACGTGACCCCCCTAAAAACAGCCCTCCCCCTCACAGAGTCCACATCCTATGGGAATACACCAGCCAAGTGGCAGGATCGCCTCCAGCTCTAACACTGGCCCCGCCTTAAAGAGCGGTCTTGTCCCCAAGACTGAAGTGAGAGAATTGATTGCGAAGAGTGAACTCATCCTCCCAAGTTGCATCATCCACAGCGCTATCAGTCCAATGAATCAAAAACTGAGGATAAGACACTCCATCTTTCAAATACATGCGCTGAGACAAAACAGCCATAGGTTCGGGGTAATGGACAAGATCCGAATCCATGCCAGGGGGGTAGAGTAGGATGCACCGGCTGCGAGCCAATTGCCTTTTTCAACTGGGAAACATGAAAAACCGGGTGAACTCGAGCTGTAGCTAGTAAGTCCAATCGATATGCTACCGAACCAATCCGTTCCAGTATGGTAAAAGGTCCATAAAACCTGGCAGCCAATTTGGAATAAATGCGTTGAGCTACAGTTTGTTGCCTATGCGGCCTTAGTTTTAAGTAAACTTGATCCCTAACTTGAAAATCAACTGCTCGTCGGTGCTTATCAGTTGTTCGCTTCATATAATCCTGTGAACGAAACAAATGATGACGAAGTTGACGTAAAGCTTCATCCCAATCCCCTAAAGCAGCAGCTACAGCAGGTACCTGAACTTCAGAAGGTAAAAACCCCAGTATTGTAGGGGGCTTTCGACCATAAACAACTTCAAATAGGGTGGTCTGAATGGAGATATACCAAGTAGTGTTGTAACACCATTCAGCCCAGGGAATCCAAAAAGACCAAGTACGAGTTTGGTCACCCGCAAAACATAGCAAATAGGTTTCAAGGCAACGGTTGATAACCACCGTTTGACCATCCGTTTGGGGATGGTAGGCGGAGCTAAACCGTAAGGTTGTGTCATGTTGACGAAATAATTTAGTCCAAAATGGCTGAGAAAAAGAGGATCGCGGTCAGTTACTATTGAAGTTGGTAGGCCATGCAGACGCACTATCTCGCGGATAAAAAGTTCTGCAATGGACCAAACTGTGTAAGGATGTTTAAGCAGCAGGAAGTGAGCGTATTTGGACAGTCGGTCAACAACTTCCAAAACTGCATCAGGTCTTTAGGTTTAGGAAGACCAGAAATAAAATCCATTGACAAGTTTGACCATACCTCTGTGGGAACATCCAGTGGTTGCAGCAAGCCTGTCGGAGCAAGTGTAGAGTACTTAAAACGTTGGCAGACATCACACTACATCACACTGTTGAACATAGTTCTTAACAACCTGCTTCATTCCAACCCAATACAAATTGGCGGCCAATTTTCTATATGTACGATAGAAACCCATGTGACCCCCCTGAGGAGTTGAGTGGAACTCTGATAACAAAATTGGAACCCAAGGGGAGGTGGAAGGAATGGCTAGACTACCATGATAAAGGAGAACTCCTTGATGAAGAGAAAATCCCGATGCAGTAGATTGTCCAGCCTGCAACGCGCAGTAAATCTTTCCAAGATACGGATCGGAAGACACCCCCCTCTGTTACATTGCGCCCTTCCTACCATTCGGGCCATGATTTTATCAAACAAAGGTGTGACTCATCCTCTGTTCTCCTGGACAAAGCGTCGGCATCAAAATTCTCCTTGCCAAGTTTGTAACAAATTTCAAATTGATACCCCAATAACTTTGTTATCCAGCATTGTTGATCAACAGAAGTAATTTGCTACTGCAACAAATACTTACGGCTACGATGATCGGAATAAACTGTAAATGGTCGTCCCAGTAAATAAGGTCGCCAGTGTTGAATAGAAAGGACCAGAGCCATGATTTCTTTTCATCAACAGACTTAGCTAGGTGTGAATCAGATAGAGCCGAACTGAAGTAAGCAATGGGCCGTTTCTCCTGCATGAGGGCAGCCCCTATCCCTCAGCCCGAAGCATCACACTCCAACTCAAACTGCTTGGAAAAGTCTGGCAAGGCTAGGACAGGAGCTTCAGTCATTAGCTGTTTTAACTGATTGAAAGCTTGAAGCACCTTAGCAGACCAGAAGAAGTTGTCCTTGCGAGTGAGGACAGTAAGTGGTCGTGCCACTTTCCCATAGCCACAAATAAACTTGCGGTAATACCCTATTAAGCCCAGAAATCCACGGACTGCTTTAACTGTAGTAGGGACTGGCCAATCCAGCATTACTTGGACTTTTCCGGGATCCATGGATGCACCCACAGCTGGGATCAGGTGACCCAAATATCCAATTTTCCATTGGCCGAATTGGCATTTTTTTCAATTGGCAAAAAACTGGTTCGTGTGGAGAATCTGTAGCACCGCTGCAAGATGTTGTAAATGCAGTGACCAAGTTCTATTGTATGCGAGTATGTTATCAAAAAAAAATAAGAACATAATGTCGCAACAAAGAACGGAATATCTCATTCATAGTAGACCGAAAGGTGGATGGTGCATTCATTAAGCCGAAAGGCATGACGAGATACTCGTAATGGCCACTATGAGTCTGAAAAGCAGTTTTTTCCACATCACATTCTCTCATATGAATCTGATGGTAGCCAGCTCGAAGGTCCAACTTTGAAAAATAAGCAGCTCCATGTAATTCATCAAGTAATTCTTCTACCACCGGTATAGGGAATTTATCTAATATGATCACTTTGTTTAGGGCTCCATAATCTATACACAACCGCCATGACCCATCTTTTTTTTTAACTAGCAATACTGGACTGGAAAAAGCACTAGTGTTGGGTCTTATAATGCCGCTATCTAACATTTGTTGAACCTGCTTCTCAATTTCATTCTTCTGAAAATAGGGGTAACGATGTGGTCGAACTGACACCAGTCCCTGTCCCAGGATAAGGTTTACAGCATGCTCACGTTGTCGTTGTACTGGGAGTCCACCTGATTCATCAAAAACAAACGGGAAATGACTAAAGACCCTTTGTAATTCCCAGTTTTCAGCATCAGTCAAAATTTGTTCCCCACTACCACCACCACTCCCCATAACCTGGCAATGCATATTGCAGAATTTGTGACCCCAGGCCCACCAATCCAGGGAGTAAGGTGTACGATATGTCCGTTGCACTCCCATTAAAGTATAGCGTTGGTCGTTCGCCACAAATTTCATGATCATCGATTTCCGGTTAATTCATATATCCCCTAGTGTACTCAACCAGGCCACTCCCAAAATAAGATCCAATCCCCCAATGTCTAAGACATGTGCTTCTATAGAACAACTGTAAACTCCCATAACCAACCAAATGTTTTTGCAGACCCCTTTTGTTCCCATTTTATATCCATCTCTGAGCTTCACTCTCATGCATCGGGTATCCAAAATAGATATGCCAAGCATCCTGACCAACTTTGGACTTATAAAGTTGTGTGAAGCCCCACTATCCAATAGGATTAGAACTGTAACTCCTTTAATAGTGCCTTCAATTTTCAGAGTCGTAGTCGGTTGTTTCATATCATTACCAGAACTGTACAGCATTCCCATGTCTTGCAAATCTATTAGTTTACAAACAGCCTCCTGATTGACATCCTCAGCTTCCCTCTGCCTAGTGACTTCCTCTTGTGGAAGAGTAAGTTGTGGCCCACTTCATCTTCTCCTAAAATTAGTACTCTAATTTTAGGGTCAGAACATTTATGCATGGAACTGTAGGGTTTTCCGACATAGGCCTTTCTTCCTACGTTCTTCCCATTCTTGACTGGAAAGTTGACGAACTCCTTTTCCAACAGTCGAAACGGGCCATTGTACTTCCTTGGTGATCATGCCATAAGGTTCACCTTCCCTTTGTAAAACTTGAGGTGAAGAGTTTGGTTGCTGGATTACATGAGTCTAGGAGGTTTGTGTTGCGGAAACGCCAGGAGTTGCGGCGACAGAAACAACGAAAAACAGAAGAGTAAAAGAGAAAAAAGAATAAGGACACAAAGATTTACGTAGTTCGGGAATAATCCCTACGTCCACGGAGAGGCAGAATATCCACTATAATTTGGGAGCACAATTACAGAGTTTTTTCAGTAACAAACCCTAGCCCAAAAATGAACTACAAATGGAGAGGAAGACGATCATTGTTCCACCAACCGCACAGGAAGTCCGCGTCGCTAGAGTGAAAAGGCTGCCACCAAAGTCAAAAGTGTTGGATTGGTGTTGCTTGATCCGGTTGGGCCGAATGCTTGTGGCCCGCAACTGTCGCAGGTCGAGCTCCGCGGTGAGCTCGTTGGGGATTGCAGGGGGCAACACGCCCCTGCTCCGGGGGTCCGAGGGCCGAAGGTCCCCGGCCCAATTTTTTGGCACTGTAGCAATGATGACCACTGTAGCAGAGCTGACCGACCGACACCAACAGACACTGCAACGGTGCGGACTTCGGAGTCAACTTCACTGTAGCGCTTTTGACAAAGTCGGTCACCGATCACTATATCAACGCGGACTTACTATTCGGAACAGTGGACCGTCTTCTTCATATGTAGCCCATTTCGGGCTAGGGTTTACTACTGCAAATCCTCTGTATTTTTTTGTGCTCCCGATATAGTGAATTCTGCCTCTCCCGTGGACATAGGTATTTTTCACGAACCACGTAAATCGTTGTGTCCTTTTTTTGCTTTCTTTCTTTCGTTTTCTCGTTTATGTCGTTGTGTCTCCCGACGATTCCGCAACAAAAAGTGCTACAGTGGCTGCCGGCTGGAAGTCCAAAAAAACTACAGTAAAGTTGACTCCGAAATCCACGCTGCTACAATGGTCAACTCTGCTACGAGATCGCCGCGAAGCTCAACCCGCGACAGTTGCGGGCCACAAGCATTCGACCCAACCGGATCGAGCTACACCAATCCAACAGTTTGTAACCAATCCCTACTTCCAGTCCATCGCGAACCTCCAGCCTGGAGTGGTGATCCTGCTCCCTTTCCAAGCACCATCTCCACGTGTCGGGCCAACCGCATTACGTGCAATCTAGTCTCTGGATTATGGATTTGAACCCAACTCCTAATCTCCTCCCGCAAACCATGTAAAAAATAACCAACATATTGAGATTTCCCCTGCCGATGAATGAGGGAAGCTAAAAATTCAAACCACTCAATATATTCTTGAACTGTGCCACACTGTCAGTTGGCGGCTAACTCTTCATAAGAATTTTGTACTTCCAATCCACTAAATCGTTCCATTAATTCAGATTTAAATTGTTTCCGCGTTAATTGTGGATACACCTCCTTTAAAACAGTGAACCAATGAACGCCCTCCATACTAACCTGAGCTAAGGAAATCTTAGCTTGCCCAGGAGTCTGATTTATCTGAAAATATAACTCAGCACTGTTGAGCCACCCCCGAGGATCCGGACCTTAAAAAACGGGTAATTCTACTCGTCGTACCGCTAACACCGGTGCAGAACCTTCATTAACAGTCTCCCTCGGGCCATGAGTAGCATCAGGCAAATTCGTTTTCTCATGAACCAACATCAATAGACTACTCGACTCAAAATTAAGAACAGATTGAGTCACCTCTTCCTGGATTGGCAATTTCTCCGGTCTCTGCACAATTCCAGCCATCGATTTCTGCAGTTCCTTCAAACCGGAAATTTCTTGCTGAAAGACTCCCACAATAGTCGCTAAACCTGAAACTGTAGTTTCCACCCGATACATACGTTGATCGTGCACCGCTTAAACTCACTCGATCCGTTGCTCCAAAGCTTCGAGGCGAGTCTCTAAGCGAGTCTCCATTCTCGCTCAGAAAAAAGTATCGTTGGTTCCAACGAACGAAAAGAAAAATTTCACATGAAAACGAAATCAGTCTGTAGAGGAGTGAGATCCGACAGATCGGACCAAATGATAGAATTCTCAGACTGAAACAAACAATTCTATCGGCACTGTATTCTAGGTACAGAGGAATTAAAGACCCTGAGAAGTAGGGGAAAATGAGGAAGAAGATACCAGAAGAACCTCAGGAAGGCACTACGCTCTCCCGCCCAAGCCCCCCCGAGCCCTCTTCCCTTACATTTAAACCCCAGGCAGACTCATGTGCGCACTTAGTCCCCTCACGTGACCCCCCTAAAAACAGCCCTCCCCCTCACGCAGTCCGCCTCCTACAGGAATACACCTTCCAGGTGGCAGGATCGCCTCCGGCTCTAACAGAACTCATGTTCTGTAATGGCTCGAACCTCTCTGGTCCATTACTTTGTGAAAATGCGGTGTTGGAGATGTTCTGGGAGGTTAAGGTGACTTGAGGTGCGTTTGGGTGGACTTTTAAGGGAAACTAAAGGGTTGTAGCTTTCGCACGGGCTGCGCACGGTTTGTCTAAACCGTGCGGCCAAACCGTGCATAGGTAATCTTGGAGGCAGTGGCAAACGCACGGTAAACGCACGGTTAGCGCACGGTTAGCGCACGGTTTGTCTAACCGTGCGGCCTAACCGTGCGAGGAGTGTTGACGAGGCAGTAGCTTCCGCACCGGAGGCGCACGGTTTGTCTAACTGTGAAGCCAAACCGTGCGAGAGGGGTAGCCAAGGCAGTAGCTAACGCACGGTTAGCGCACGGTTTGTCAAACCGTGCGAACTAACCGTGCAGGCACTTAAATTAGATCCTAAAATTGTGGATCTCAACCGTTTTGCCTTTAACTTGCTCGTTTAAGCCCCTAAGCGGCCATAACTCAGGATTACCCTTCCTCAAAGGTAGGAGAACCTCTCCCAAGCGTTTTGGAGGCGGTTTGAAGGCTTCTCTTGGTGAATCGAAGCCGGTTTCTTGAGGTATGTGATCGTTCTTGTTTGGTTTCTTAGATCTACTTAGATCTACTTCCCCTCTTCTCTCGGTTTCTTAGATCTACACCCATTATGGGTAGATCTAAGTGTGTGGATGCCAAATATGATGGGTTTTGGTCTTGATCTTGCTAGGAGAAGAGATTTAAGGCGGGTTTTTGGAGAATCAACCCGGCCTTCTTGAGCGTTCTTCGACCGTTGGAGTTTTCATCAAAAACCTTTGAGGTAGGGGATTCGTTGTTTCTCTTTCTTTTACGTGCAACTGTATTGTTAGCATGTTTAAATCCCACTGGATGACAATGGAATTGACATAATAAATATTTTGAACCGGATAAAGAATTTGTTATCGATCGTATGTTGTTGCCTCTTGTTTTGCTAGATAGTGTGATATCTACGCTTGCTTTGTTTAGCTGTTTGTTCTTGATGGAAATCGGTAAAGAACGTAAACCGAGATTAATTGATAATTGTTTGGCTAAAGATAAAGAGGCATGTAAACGAATCTGGTTCTTGTTGTAATTTGATGTTAATCAAATTGGCGTATTAAGCATGTTTAATCATTTGTGATAGCTTACTGATTAGGTTTCTCGAATTTGGGACCTACGAATTAAATCTGTTAATTCAAGATGGATTAAAGAATTTGTTTGTTTGATAATTCCTTGAAGGGTTCTGAGTTACCCTCTTGTTTGTTAAAGAGTCATAGCCCAATTGATGTGATGGTTGTTTTTCCTGCTGCTTGTGTTGAGACGTGACCCTGGAGGGGTGTTGTGATATGTGGGGGCATAGAGGCCTTTTGGTTGTGGCAGCGGATGACGCCTAGAGTGGTGAGATGCATCAGTTTATGCATGTGGGTGTCGGGGAGGACACCAGGGATGATAGAATGGGATGGATGTGGTTGTTGGATGCTTGCTGATTCTTTGGTTGTTTATCTACATTACTTTTCCCCACTGCTCGAGGCAGCTGGTCTTGCTTACCCTTCTCCCGAAAGAAGCGAAGACACGCGGGGTATGCCACGTGCTTTCCGTGTTTAGCTTCTCAATGGGGAATGGGTCTACGCTCTTGCTATAGGCGACAAAGACTCAACGGGTGGTATATCTACTCACCGTGTTGAGCCCCTTTGTGTTAGTAGCATAGAATGCTTTTCTAGAATGCCTGGAAATATGGGAAAGTAAATCTGTAATGAATATTTGAATAAATGGTGTTAACTCATGGGGTTGGAGTTCGCTGAACTGATTGATGAGGTTGAAAACTTTTGAAGGAACAGTGGATTTTGGGTGTGATGCTAATAAAAGTTTAATGTGGAATTGTTCGTGGTTAATTAATGTTTAAAGAATTAATTAACGTACAGTGGAACTGATAAAAAGGGAATGAAGTAATCTAATAAGGCTCTTAAAATGGTTGTGTGCTTATAGGATACCTAGTCTTAGAAGTAGCAGCCCGGAGTCTGAGAGACGTTAACTGCAGTTGTGTCTAAGACTAAGTTATGCCCATAGTGTGGTTGTAAGTTATATATTCTGTACTTTTTGTGTTTCTATACGCTACTCCACTCTGTCAGTAAGGGCAACTGACACCCCGGGAATTCTGAGCCCTGTGGGGGTGTTTTCCCCAACATTCTGGTGGGAGGATGAATGGCTGACTACCCCTTTGGCCCCGCTCTCTTCTCTTGGTAGTTATTTGTGTTATTCGGCACATTGGTTAGTTTTCCCCATATATGTGTGTAGAGGGATGTAATGGCTTGTGGTTATTTACACACATATATTCTGGATATAATATCCTATGGACTACTATAGGTGTAACGTGTATAGGCTGTGATGGTTTGAGGATCCTTACTCGGTGTATGGGCTGTAATGGCTTGAGGTATAATACCCGACATATGATACACGTTATGCGAGCTGTGGTGGCTCCCGGAAACTACCTGGTTACTTTTGGTTGTGAGGATGGTGTGGTGCTTCGCCCAGGTGTCTGTGGGCAAGCCTTTTTGGAGAGAGATGCTTAGGACGTGCGACGTTGGGGCAAAGCGGCAAACCAGTGGGAAAGTAGTAGCGGGGTACCCTTGATATTCTTTATTATATGTTATATTCTTGTATGCGTTACTTGGTGAGAGTAGTCATGGTGAGGTTGGGAACTTAGTATACCTGCTTAGGTAACGAGTTAGTTTCACTTGTTGCTCACTGTGCTTTAGCATGCTCTCTTTACTTTTGCACGAGAGGCTTTGGGGAGGATCCTATTGAGTATACTGTTATACTCATCCTATGTATATATAAATTGTTTTTCAGGTCACTTGGAGCAGGTTGGAGATCAGGCTGGTTACTACTAGCTTGTGGTTGCAGGAGCTGTTCGGGCTTGTGGTTGTTGTCGTTATTCTTTCTTTTGGGTACTTGTAGTTTTCCCTTCCAGTTGTAGTACCTTTGCATGACATTTCATATGTGTAATTGGGTTTTCGTTTATATTGCAGTCTGAGTTGGAGTTGATTGGTGTCTATCTTATCTCTCTCTTCCGTATGTGTTCTCTTAGAGGGTAATGCCTCCCATTTTGTGTTTTTTATACCCTCGATGCTAGTCGCCAACCCGGGGCCTACTGGAGGCAGGACCCGGGGGTCATTATCTCCCTTCTCACATTGTCGGCCCAGGAGGGGTACACTTTGTGGGGAGAGGGTCGTGACATGTTTCATCCAAACATTTTGTTGCGGAAGAAACAAGCGTTGTACAGGAGTTACAAGGTGCGTAAACATTCACTTCCCCTTATGCTCTCCACGAAGATCACGACTCCACTAACTCAGAACATGAAAATTGTGGAGCGGGGAAAGATGTTTTAGCTCCGGATGCTCAATTTCCACTAGTTCTAAGCGTGGCAGGGACAGGGAGTTGAGCCCATGGTACAAGTCGAGGCAGTTCGGCAGACTGGACCGAAGGGTCTTGTCCTGGAATCTCTGTTCAACAGTCAACTCTTGAATTTTTGGAACATATGCAAGAGGCGACCAACTCAAAGCAGTTGGGCGAGATGCCAAATGTGTTGCAGGAGCTGTGAGTGAAGCTGCAGTTTGCGCAAGCACATGCACTAGAACTTGCTGAGCAGTCCGTTTGGGGGCGTACTTCTGCTCCTGACCAAAACTCCAGCATGACGTGGCCAGGCTGGATTCTCCTATGCATGAGGTTGATTCTTCGACACTTCTGTCCATGGTGGAAATGAGTTCAAATCGAGGCGAACGAAGCACGATAAAGGTTGGGAGTGATGCCTGCAATGCAACAGTATATGCATTGGAACTTGACGATGAGATTGTGCCTCCAAATTCTGCTCGAGCGGCTTTACTGGTTGGAGCGACGATGATTACAGGCGACAACGGGGGTGTCAATGCAGTCAGGTTATCAAGTTGTATGGTTTGCCAACAGGGTCGGTGTATAACATGCACAACAGCTAGTTTTTTAGAACATGGCAGTGATCCCTCTCAAATCTAGCTCGAAGTCGAGGAACCCATCACTGTTCAGGGGGCTCCATGTGTTATTTCAGGTTGGTTCGAATGGAAATGAATCATTTGTGAGGAATAATGGGTTTACAATTGCTAAATCTAGGCTTATGGTTTCACCTTCCTTGCAAGGGGGAGGGCAGGGAAATTTGGTAAATGACATTGCAGCATTAGCTGCTTTGGTGACCATTTTTCCTACAATTCCTCAATTAATTCTTGTCATAGAGAGGAAAATGTTGACAGAATGTAGTCAAAAACTTGCAGCTGTTGCTATAGAGGAAGGAGCTGGATGGATGCTTCTAGCATCAATATTGGCTTTTATACCAAAGGAGGAGCTTGGAGCTGCCACCATCTTTGCTCCAACCATGCAAGGAGCGGACTCTGTAAATTTGGTAAACCAAGCTTCTTGGTTAGCCAGGAGGCAAAATGATTTGGTTCGTGCAGGTGCTGGAAAACTCAAAAAATTTCCCAGGTCAGTTATGGAGGATGACTTATTCAATATGCTGGATGAATAAACTAATTCGGAATTTGGGAGTTTGGTGCCAACTACAATTATGAAGTTGCTTTAGGCAACATCTCCTTTGTCCACCAGTTAGGATTTTGATTTGCCAGAAGATGGTTCTTGCCACATCTGTTGGAAGCCATGATGGTACTGAAATTCGTGTTGAACATGCTTCTTATAGTAGTTGTAGATGGTAACATGGGATTGAGCTATGGTAAAGATGATGAACACAAGGTTTTCAGCTCCGAGGGAAGGTTCTCGATGCATAGGCAGTTGTATGATTGTAAAGCAAACAAGCATCTATGGTTCAGAAGTAGGATTTTTGCTGCTGAGTGCTCAAGTCTTCTTCTTACAACTGTTGAAAAGTTCTCCGCTCATTTTAACTTCATTTTGGCAAGGAAGCATCGGGCTTGTGGAAAGGGCTTGAGGAATTGGTCATTATTCCAACTACAGGAACAGATATCACTTGCAAAACAGATAAGCAACATGCAGTTTGAAAGCACGTTATCCGTAGGAGTGAAACTTCCTGCTTATATTGAGGGAAAGTTTGATATAATAGTGGACCCTGAACTTCCAGGACATTTTTTATTGGAGCAGTATCCACTTCACTCAGTTTTTGCAATTCGGTCTACCCTGAACCACTTTTCAGGTCCAATTCTTATAGAGGTTGGCAGGCAGATCGTTTCCCAGTAATTGATTGACAGACTAATAAGTGGAAACCAAGTTCCTGTTGAAGACCTTTATTATCCATCGTTTGGTCTCTTAGTTCGCCTTGGACAAGTTCTTTTTACACCCCAAGAGATTAGATTGCTTCCGGAAGGAATAGCATTACCAAGTTTAGAACCTTCCAAAGTTGGTTTTATGATAAGGTCTTTTGATCATTGAAGCTGTTTGGCCTATCGGTCCTTCCTCAAGTTCAGGTTACACTTGGTTTAGCTATGGATAATCTTCCGCCTAAAGAAGTTGGACAGCTCAATGTTGTACCAAGAGAAGCTAGCCCACACTAGAGGTACTATGGAACAAGAGTTTATACACGCAACACTTCAGCAAGCATGATACAAGCAAGGGGGGCAGACCCATAGACATTAAAAACAAAGGGGACTTCAGGTCATTCAATGTTGGGCCTACGAGCCTTTAATATATGAATAAATAGGAACAGATAGGTGGGTTATCCCTTGAGGGGCTATGACTTGTTTTTTCGGCCTGTATGCGTTGTGTGTGTGTTTGAATGTAATTGTACCCTCGAGCACCTAATATATATAAACATGCTGAACAGGAAAATTCAACAAAAGGACCGGCCGAAATGACTCCAAGAGCTCGGTCCCACCTTGAGGTCAAAGTGGATTTTCAAGGGGGGAGGAAATGATAGAAATCTGTGTCAGGGAGCAGTTGTGTGTGCATAAGGGTCCTACTGGGGAGCTGGGGTGTCGCCACCATGTGGGGCCTTGTGGCAGTTTGAGTCCTAAGGAGCAAGTTGGGTTGCCAGTTGTGTCCAGGGGCGGCTTTGTCCTTTCCTCTTGATTAGGTTGTTGGGGTTCTTAGTGTAGGATGAGAATAATAAGTGCGAGTAGGGGGAGCAGGTGAGGACAGTTTGGACTCTTGGCTCAGAGAGATTACTTCTACCTTCTTCCATTTCTTTCTTTTTCCTCCTAATACTTATAACAACTCTGCTTTTATTACAAACTTAAACATGATTTATTACATAAACTATTCACTTGATACAACATGGAAGATCGAGAGGTCTAGTGTCTTTGGGGCTTAGAATCATTACATAACAACTTAAAACATGAAATACAACATCTTTATTGAAAACTTCTTTTACATGACCACTACATTCCCTCATACTTAGCATTGCATGGGATAATCTGAGGACATGCATAAGAAAAGGGTGAGTTATAAAGCCCAGTAAGGGAATAAACATGGAAGGCATATGAATAGAGCACAAGAGAAACATGGACATAAAGGCATGATAAAGCATGATAATCATAACATGGAAATGTGGCAACAACACTTGACATGGAATTAGCATGAGTCAAGGCCCATTGCACATGAAGCATGAGTAAATCCTCATTGCACATGAAGCACGAGTAAACCCTCGTTGCACTTGAATTAGCATGAGTCAACACTCATTGCACATGACGTATCATGATACTATACTTTACCCAATGCATTGGAGCGATATAAGGGCGCACTCTTCCTAAACATTTCATTTCATGCATAAGTGTGCCACATTGATCATAAAACATGGATTCATTAAACATAATCATTTATTCCACAATAAAAGAATGTGGAATTCATACATGAAACTTTATAATCAATAAGTAAATGTGCATAAAGGTGAATACCCTTGATGGAGAAATGGGCATGGTATTCACTACACAAAGGCATTGGCTTAGAAAATCGGTGCAATTTCGGCAGCGTAACAACGTGACATAAGAATTCATAAAAATGGTTGATGAGAGAGAAAGGGGTGTCATCATATTTACATGAAATGGACAGTAAGGGGGTCATATAGATACATGTCCAACCAATTGTAATGGAATTTAGATTCATGATACAAAAGTATTGCTTAAATGTAAATGAAGAGAGAGAAGTTCCTTTCGGAATTTCGACATAGTAACAGATGTACATGGGAGGCATTTAATGAGAGAGAGAAAGGAGTCTCCCATCATTCAAACAATAAGAGGGCAGTATAGGGAAGGTGTGAAACCATACCCCAGCATTTATAATTGAAATTAAAAGGGCATAACAATATTAAGAAAATTGGACAAAAAAAGTGAAAAGAAGAAAAAACTCTTACTTGGAAGTGTGATTCCAAGGCTTGAGAGAGGCTTGAGAGAGGCTTCTTGGGAGCTTGGGGCACCTTGGGAGGATTCTAAAGAGAGTAGGGCAGAGGTTGGACGAACTCCAAAGGCTTTGAGTGAGGAGGAAGTGGGAGCTTGGGTGGGTTTATATAGAAAATGTGAGTGAATTCTTTATTATTTAGGTTTGGGACCCCTTACATTAAACTAATCTAAACCACAAATCAGCTCATGGATTTTGCCCGTGGTTTTTGGCAAAGGGAAGAGGAAAACGATATTTTATAAGGCCAAAGTCCGAACTTCTTAAAATAATGGGGTTGCTTATGTGGAGCTGAGTCACACTCCCATGGAAAATAATTTAAAAAGACAAGATGTTTAATAAGTCTTGAGGGGTGAATTAATGATTTGAAAAGTAAGTCAAACAAACTCAAAATCACATTATTTTAATGATAAAACATATATTGGCCGAACATAAAGCTTATAGTATTTTATTACATCACTATCGGGTCATTATGATGTCATAAAACACATTATATATTTAAACGGTATTTAATTTTTACCCAAAAATTTGACTGTCTCAGAAAATTATGAAAAATTCACCGTTGGATAATTTCGACGTCCTGATTTCAGAAATATCATTTATTTTATTTAAATAATTTTCTAAATATGTTAATTTTCACTTTTAAAATAAAAACCGACATTTATCGAAAATTCACGGGTTTTGACAGAAATGGCTTTCAAACCTTAATAAAAATTATAATTGCATTCATAAAATTATATGATCATTTATATATAATAAAATTAATTTAATAATAATAATAATATTTTATTAAAATATTATTTAATTCAAAAATCCCTTAATTTAATAAAACAGATTTCTTAATTAAATAATAACTAAAAACACTACTTGTACTTTAAAAACTATTTACAATGTATCAATAATGACAATAAAGTATATTCATTATTATATACAAAAAAAAAGTACATGAACATAGTACTAGCGATTTGTTACATAACCCCTTAAAACAGTCGCATAAGACCTAAGGATAAGGTGTGCGATGGTGACAGACTCTTGGGGTGGCTCAGATAACATTGCTCGAGTGGTAATCTCTATCAACTTCCACTTTCCCGTAGACGGTCTCGTTCGAGCTTGACATGATGAAGCTCAGGTTGGGCTTGGTCAAGAGCGAAGCCCAAAGACGCCACCTCTTTTCCGAGCTCCGACAAATGGGCTTCGTATGGAGCAATTCTACTGGATGAGGTCATCGCTTCCTTTGTCTGAGTAAATTGGATTTGTTAAAGCCCTATATTTATACTAATCATGTGATCACTGTTCAACGGCTATAAAAGCAACGGTCACAATTCTTAACATAAAACAAAAGAAGTTGACATTTTATATAAACATTTTACATAAAGAGACATTTAATTAGATCAAGAGGGATTTCCATTAATTAAACTTTGGGTCGTTACAATACTACTGTAATTTTCTACTTGTAGAAAAGGTAATCTTCTTACCTCAAGGTGAGGTGGAGGCCTTCTTTTATAGATTGAAAATACGGAATACATAAAGGGGTATTCCGATGTGGGACTCGGAAATACCCAGAATAATAAAAACAGGTTTCAACACTCCCCCTCAAGCTGGACATGCCCAGCTTGGAACACGAGTCCCACAAAAGAAAGATAACATTAAGAAAAGACCAGACACACTCCCCCTCAAGTTGGGTCGCAGATGCTGTGGATGCCCAACTTGGAACTGAGCGAGGCGAGGCGAGCTCCTGGGAGGCCTTTGGTAAAGATGTCAGCAAGTTGGTCTGCCGTCGGGATGTGGCTAAGGCGGACATGATCGTGCTCCAGGTGATGGCGAAGAAAGTGGCAGTCCACCTCAATATGCTTCGTACATTCATGGAAAACGGGATTCGAAGCAATCTTGGTGGCTGCCTGATTATCACACCAGATGTGAGCAAATGTCTGTGGAGGAAAGCCAAGCTCCTGGAGGAGATGTCGAAGCCAAATGATCTCTGTAGTGACTGTGGCCATGGCTCGGTACTCGGACTCCGCACTGGAGCGGGAGATGACCGTTTGTTTCTTGCTGCGCCAAGAGATGAGGTTGTCTGCCAAGAATACGACAAATCCCGAAGTTGATCTCCGAGTAGCAAGGCAACCAGCATAATCTGCATCATAGAAGGCCTCAATATTGAGATGAGCATGATAAGAGTAGCGAAGACCACGGGCAAAATCTCGCTTGATGTATTTGGCGATGCGGAGGACACCATCCCAATGAAAGGTGGTCGGATGCTCCATAAATTGGCTCACTTTGCCGATAGTGCAGGCAATGTCGGGACGAGTCATGGTAAGATGATTGAGTTTGCCCACTAGTCGACGATATCGCTCTGGATGTGAATACGGTTCGGATGAGTCATAAAGAGAGTGTTCCCCAGGCTCCAGAGGAGTATCGACAGCAGTGGCCTGTGTCAGCCCAGCATCATGCAGAATATCCAATGCATATTTCCGTTGGCATAGGGAAATGGTATCCGAAGAATAAGATACCTCGATGCCTAGGAAGTATGTGAGAGGACCGAGATCCTTAGTGTGGAAGTGCTGGTGAAGATGGCCCTTTAGTTGGGTGATGTCGTCACTGTCGCTGCCGGTGATGATGATATCATCCACATAAACGACTAACAGGATGCAACCAGCGGAGGTCGTCCTGTAGAACCCAGTGTGGTCTTTAATGCTGCGGGAGAGCCCAAAGTCGATGACGACAGTGTTGAAGCGGCCGAACCAAGCACGAGGAGACTGCTTGAGGCCGTAAAGAGAGCGGCGGAGTTGACAGACTTGGGACTCGGCGCCGGAGGCACAAAAACCGGAGGGCTGAGACAGATAAACTTCTTCCTCAAAAAATCCATGGAGGAATGCATTTTTGACATCCAGTTGATGAAGAGGTCAGCGATGATGAGCTGCCAGAGAGATGAATAACCGAACGGAGGCCATTTTGGCAACTGGAGAGAAGGTATCAAAATAGTCAATACCGTAAGTCTGGGCGAAGCCCTTGGCCACAAGGCGGGCTTTAAGTCGATGGAGAGTGTCATCGGGATTCAGCCTGACTGTGTAAATTCATTTGCAGTCAACTGCCTATTTGCCTGCTGGAAGGGGGACAAGATCCCAAATATGGTTTTCTTCCAATGCCTGCAACTCATCCCACATTGCGGCTAACCATCCCGGGTGAGATTTTGCTTCACCCACAGTGCGAGGAATAGAAACTGTCTTCAGAGTGGACAGACCCCTATAAGAAGAAACAAATAGAGGAGTACTCTGGCAAGAGCGAGTACCTTTCCGGAGAGCAATGGGCAAGTCCTCTGGTGTCGGGGCAGGAGCATCGGACGAAGCGGGAACGACGATGTCATTGGCCGGGACGGGGGATACAGGTGATGGACGACGGGAGTAGATCCTACCAAAATGGGTATCAGCAGTAGGGGGAGATACCAAAGGAGGGTGGATGAGGATAGGAAGGCAATCATCGATATCTGAGTCTGGATGAGAAGAGGGAAGGGAGAACGGAGAGTTCTCAACAAAAAAGACGTCAGCAGAGATGACATAGCTCCGGAGGTCCGGTGAGTAGCAGCGATATCCGCGCTAAGTGCGGGAATAGACAAGAAAGATGCACCGGAGAGATTTGGGAGAGAGTTTGGAAAGTCCAGGACGTGTGTCTCGAACATAACATAGGCATCCAAACACTCGAAGCGGAAGAGAGTGAGGAGGGAGAGAAGAGAACAGAGCCCGAAAAGGAGTCTCCCCCTAAAGGATAGAAGAAGGAAGGCGGTTTATAAGGTAGGAAGCAGTGAGTATCGCAACTCCCCAAAAATGCAGAGGCACCTGTCGGTGGAAGAGGAGGGCACGAGCAGTCTCCAAAATATGGCGGTGTTTCTGCTCGGCCACTCCATTCTGCTGGGGTGTATCAGGACAGGAGGTCTGATGAATGATGCTTTTCGCCTAGAGAAAGTGCCGAAAAGGGGTGGAGAGGTACTCACGCCCATTGTCCGAGCGGAGACATTTAACAGAAGTGGAAAATTGGTTCTGAATTTCATTGTAAAATGCCTGAAATGTGGAAAACACTTCGGAGCGTTCTCGAATGAGGTATAGCCAAGTCATTCGCGAAAAATCATCAATGAAGGATATATAGTATTTATACCCCAACTGACTCGAGATGGGACAGGGACCCCAAACGTCTGAATGAACCAGATCAAAAGGTTTGGAAGCCCGTGTATCCACCCGAGGAATGTAGGAAGTGCGATGATGTTTCGTAAAAGTACAAGACTCACAATGAAAAGAAGTATGTGGTCTGAAATCTGGATAAAGCTGATGAATGGTGGAGGCGGGGGGTGGCCTAATCGGGAATGAAGATCCAAGGCACGATCAGAGATGCGCAGGCGACGGGTGTTGGTCCATCAAACATATAAACCCCGTCCTGAAGCTTGCATCTAGCAAGTTCCCGATTTGTAGTCAGCTCCTGAAAAACAACAGCAGAGGAGGTAAATATAGCAGCACAGTTAAAATCTTTTGTGAGCTTACCGATGGAAAGAAGATTAAAGGGACTGCAAGGGACATGTGCCACAGAGGGCAAGTGAAGTGATGATGTCAGGGAGCATGCACCGAAACCCGCAATGGGGATAGTGGAGTCATTGGCAACGGTGATGGCTGATGGACCGTTATAAGGACAGTAGGAGATCAGCATACCAGCATCACCGGTGAGGTGGTCAGAGGCACCTGAGTCGAGCATCCAAGCAGAGGAGCGACGACCAACAAAGGCGGCGGAAGCAGCGAAATGGGCTAGAGAAGCCGAAGAAAAACCAGGGCCGGCAGGGGTCCGAGGATCATGACTCAGCCGGAAGTCCACCATAGACAGGGCCAAAGATGACGGGAGAGTGGCGACTAAGGAGGGAGCCGCCTGGACTGCTGGCGGACCCCGCCGCAGGTGCTGAGAAGGGTGCCCATGAAGTATCCAACATCGATCAATCAGATGGCCGAGCTTGCCACAGTGGTGACAGAGTGGACGTGGACGACCGCTCCAACGGCCACGACCACGAGGGCCGGAGTGGCCACTATCACGACCGACGAGGAGGGTGGAGGCAGTGATCACCTCGGGTAGAGCTGAAGAGGCTGCCATGGAAGTGTCGGGTAGCGGTGTAGGACGCAGTTGTGGGCAGCGTTGGAATCAGCGGGAGAGGTGTCGGGAGGCGGTGCTAGCTGTGCGCAGGAAGAGCCCGGTCACCAGGAGGGAGCCGCCTGGACCGGTTCGCCGGGAGGGAGTCGGGCTGCCTGGAGGGAGACGCCGGGACCGGTTCGCCGGGAGGCACCGGTCTGCCTGGAGGGAACCGCCTAGAGAGGGAGTCGAGCGGCCTGGAGGAGCGGAAGCCGGCTGGTGCAGAGGCGGCAGTTGCCGGAGGAGCCCGGAACAGAGCCGCCGGGGAGGGGGGGCCGGTGCTCGAGGAAGTGGCGCCGGTACGAGGGTGGGCCATCGGGGGATGTGCGGGAGGTGTTGCGCGCACAGGAGGACCGCCTGGGGAGGGAGGTTCGTGCGAAGCGGGGGAGGCGGAGCCGACCGAAACGTCCGACTAGAGAAGCGGGAGCTGTTGCGCGCAGTTGCGGGAGCCGGAAAGACCGTCGGAGAAGGCAGGAGCCGCTGAGGAGGCGGGCGCAGCGGGAGCCGGAAGGGAGGCCGCGATCGGGGGTCGCGAGGCTGGGAGGAGCGCCGACAGAATGCGAGCAGCGCGGGAGGGACGTCGGGAGGGTCGCGCTCGGGAGGAGCCGCACCGGGAGGGAAGGCGCACCGGGGAGAAGCCACGACGGGGAGGGCTCGTGCGCAGGAGGAGCGCGCGCCGGCTGGGTCGGAAGCCGGGAGCCGCACCTGGGTCGGGAGCCGAGTCGCGCCGGCAGGAGATGCAGGGGCGGGGGGAGTCCGTCGGAGCAGCGCGAACTGAGGGCCGCCGGGCGGGAGTCCAAGAGGGAGCCGCCGGGTAAGGGAGGCGCCGGGGAAGGGAGCCGCCGGGGAAGAGGGTGGCCACCTAGGGCAGACCCGAGAGAAGGAGAAAACAAAGATAGAGGGAGGGCTCGGGATTATATTCCCTCTGATACCATGTAGAAGAGGTAATCTCCTTACCTCAAGGTGAGGCGAAGGCCTTCTTTTATAGATTGAAAATACGGAATGCATAAAGGGGTATTCCGATGTGGGACTCAGAAATACCCAGAATAATAAAAATAGGTTTCAACACTACTGTAATTCTTACATTGTTATTAGAATTCAGTATCGATTCCTCTTTCAAGCATCTATGAAGTGTCATTTGTAATTAGATTTTGAGATAATTCATTATCGATTCCTCTTTCAAGCATCTATGATCCTATCATATAAGTGTCATTTGTAATTAGATTTTGAGATATTAATCGAATTTTCTGAGAATGTTTTCTCTGTTTTGGGTTTTCCACTGGTGTTCCTCCAAGGCTCCTTGTGAAAGGACCCAATTTATGACTACATCATTGCATATTCATTTATTATAGCATGAGTGTATGTTAATCTTGGTAGGGTCTGCTTCGGCAGTAATTCCATACTATGTACATATGTGATGTTAGCTGATGTTTGGTTGTTTATTTGTTATTGATGGGGCTGGTATTGAGATTATAGTCTCTCCAATGTTGATCGTAGACTCTCGTCGTTAGTCAAAATCATCTAGCATATGGAGAGGTGCACCTGAGGTCATGTGGCAACCCTGACTAGGATGCCATTCAGGCAATTTTAGCCATAGCATTACAAGTAGTTTGATCAAATTAAGAAGAATCGACCATGGGAGCTTGTTCCAAGGTCAGTGGGAAAGAATATTATCACAATCAAGTGGGTTTTCCAAAATAATTTGAATAAAGATCATAATGTGATTAGGAACAAAGCAAGGTTTGATGGATAATCGAAAATCCATATGCAAAGGTGTTTTCTAAGAAGCAAGTGCACTTTATGGCTTAGAAAGAAGAAAGATTGCATATCGCTTAACACAACAAAAGTAGGGTACTCAATTGATTTTAATGAAGTAACAAATTGAAGATGCAAAGAGAGACTTGTATGCCTGTCTCTATTTTGTGTGATAAAAATAGTGTAGTTGATCTTAAAAATTTAATACACCACTCAAGAGAGGGAGAGATTTTTATGTCTGTCTCTATTTTGTGTGATAACAACAGTGTAGTTGATCTTTAAAATTTAGTACATCACTCAAGAGAAAAGCACATTGGAATAAAATATCATTTCATCAAAAAAAAAAGTTGAGCAAGATGGTGTGAAATTGGAGTAATTGCCCGCTATGAATCAAGTGGTTGATATAATGATGACAGCACCCCCAAGAGAAGATTTTCAAAGACATGGGTTGGACCTTGGAGTTCAACCTCTTTCAACTACTTGAAAAAATGGAGAAAACGCCAAAAACCCAATGTACTTTTTGAAAAACTTTTATTGACACGTGCAGGTTGGATTTGATGAAGCACTAAAATCTTTGGGCTCATTAATGGGGGATAAAAAATAGAGAAAAGTGGAGAATGGTAACTCAACAAAAAGGGGAAATGAGACAGCTGATTAAGGGGGAGGTGTTGTAACTTATTATGGTATGACTGCTACAAGAGACAAGGGGAGTTAGCAAAAGTAGAAGAAAGTTGATTGAGGTAAAAGAAAAAAAACTCATGAATGCTTTTAAGATTAATTTAATCACTAATGTTTCCTACATTGAACCTGACCCACATAGGCATTGTGTTGATGAATGTGATTTCTTAACTATTTGGATGTTTTAAAGTTAAAATTGCTCTTGAAGTTAGTTGCATTCATGTGAAGTATTTCGGGGTGTTTCAAACAAATCCAAAAGGGGAGATTGATGAGCCCAACTTTTGAGTTTGTATTTTGAGTTGTGTTTGATGTTAAACTAATTTGAATAAGAAGAGTTCTGTGAAGTCATAAAAGAAGTTTGGAAGTGGTTAAAGGTAACTGGAAGCAGCTAAAATGGGTATGAATGTTGAAATTCAAACCAGGTCGTGGTGTGCATGAGGTCACATTATGGTTTGGGCATCCAGTAGAAGAATTCAGTATGTCTGGTAAACAAAGTCAAACCATGTCGCATCGGTAGTCATGGATTTTGATGTTTTGATGAAGCATTCTGGAAGAGGAACCCATGGAGCAAAACTGTTGTGATTTTTTAAGAGTTCGAGTGATGAAATCAACCACAACATTTCAAGTAAAAAAAATTGTAGTGATGCTGAAGTTGCTCAATCATGAATGGAAACACCATGGAGTGCTTATTGTTTCGAAGATAGTCAAAGGAGTGGTTGGTGTATAAAACGGGTAAGTGAAGTGTAGAAAGAGAGACCCGGAGACGGGACCTAGTAAGGCCAGTAGGTTTACTCATATTAAGCTGAAACAAAAGATAAGAGGGAGATTTGAAATTTAAAATACATGGGATAAGGGTGACCCGGTCAAACCTAACTTAAATATCTAAACACTCTAACACTCCCCCTTAGGCGTTTACCTAGCTTGGATACAAAATAAAAGAAAACAAGATAAACCCTAATACACTCCCTCGGGCTGAACATACCCAAGTGGTACATAAAAAAACAAAAAAAGAATAAATAAGAACAGTTGACGCTCGTCGATAATGGATCATGCCTGCATGTGAAACCCTATCCTTCTCTATATGACCTAGCTCCTCCTCACGACAAAGAAGATCGAACTAAACTTTAAAAAACCGACTGGTGCTGTGAAATATGCAACAATTGATCACCTCTCAGGCTGTTGACAACCAATGCTTGAACTTTCTGGATTAAACAGCGTGAGGACCCAAAAGGCTAGGTGGAACGGGGCCCAAACGGCAAAAACACAAGGCTGAGTGAAACAGCACCCGAATAGCGGACCCAAAACAACCAGGTGAAACAGCGCCCGCTTTGCAGACCCAGTAAATCTGGTCATCAGCAATAATGAGGCTTGAGGCTAGACACAGAGCTGAGTAGCGGCAAATAGTCCTGACGGCGATCCAGAGGGCTTGACGACGATGCAAGTAGCAACAAAGAGGCCCGACAATGATCCGAGTAACAGAGGCGCGGTGAACCCGTGCGCTAGTCGTTGGTCGGCGGGTGGATGGTTGGGGCAGCACAGCAAGAGGTGGGGGTGGAGGTGCGCCTGGAGCATCCTGGTTGGGTGCGCAAGCGGCCTGGGTGCGAACACGGCCTGCATGCATTAGTTCTAGTTACGCGCAAGAGCAAGGGCTGCTTGGACCAGGGCGCGGCCTGGACGAGGGAACGAGGAGGCGCATTCAGGGACCGATGAAAGTCATGGAGAGAGGGGACGTGCGCGGAGGAGACACTTCCAGGAGGGCAGCTTGAAGTGTGAAGCGGAAGGGACCTGCGATGAAGGACACACCTTTGGAGGAGGATGAGGTGCGACATGGTTGATCGTCAAGGCAGGAGTGCACAGAAGCGTGAGGTGTACAGGGAGCACGCAAAGCTTGCCAAGCAGAGGAGGAGGCCGCGCGTCTAGGAAGCACACCTGGATGGGGCAGCTGTGTGGCTGCTAGGGCACGCGCCTAGAGAGGCGCAGCAGGCAGCAGGCAGCAGGCAGCAGGCAGCAGAAGGGCTGGTGGGGGCGATGCAGCAGGGGCGGATATGTGGGGGATACGCTGGGCACGGAGGTGGCCGGGGCGACACCGCTGTTATAATGGCCTTTGGCCAGGGGGTTGCGCCTCCTAAGGGGGGAATATGGTAGGGTTTCTGTCGGCTAAAAGAGAGAGAACAGAGGAGGCTTGGGTTGGGAACCGCAGTGATACCATATAGAACGAGACCCAAAAACTGCGTCTTTTATTCACAGAAAAGCCAATACAAAAGATAAAGAAGATATTTAAAATTTAAAATACACTGAAAAAAAGTTGACTTAGTCAAACCTAACCTAAGTACCTAAATTTCTAAATACGCTAACATCAACTATATCACGCCATAGAATAATGTTGATTAGGAAGAGTTTAAAAACGAATCCTTGTACTAAACATCTTGAGAAGTGATATAGCAACGTAAAGAGAAGTTGTCTTATTGGATGAATACGAAACGTCCAGAAAGAGTCCATAATGTTGCGAGAGGGGTCGTTGCAAAAACAAGCAAGGGGAGTTGTCTCTGTGTAAAATGCCTACACGGATGAAATACTTCAATGGCACCATGTCGTTTTTCTAAAGTTTTTGCAAGAACTGTCGGAATGATGAAAAGGGTGAAACCACGTCATTATACAAGAAAAACATCATGGTATTCAAATTAAAAAGGAAATCGATGAGGCATGTGCCTGGGCATAATTGGGTAGCCGGGGAAGCGGGTTTTAGAAATGTATATAAGGGTCCTTTCAAAGAAAATACAGCTGGTTGTAGCTGTAAGGGGATTATTTGTACACGTGGGGACCTGAGAAAGTGATTATGAGGTGTCGGGGTAATTATGGAGGGGGGAGAGAATATTATTCAGTCTTGGATTCAGCCAGGAGGCTTTGGCAGGAGTTTCCTGGGCACTCTCGAGCATATGCCTATACTTCTATCATACTTGTCAAAAAGTGTCAGCGCGACCGCAATTGCGCATGCGCGGTGCAGAGTGGCACCCGGGCACTTCAGGTGGAACGTGATCGCGCCGCCTCCACCGCGATCCCAACTGTCGCGATTCAGTCATGATCCCAACTAGAGCAGACGCATCCAGTTTACTAGCCTATGTCGCCGCTGCTGTGACCCCTCGACGTCGACCACAACCCTCGTTTCTTGTTTGTTTGGCTGCACCGCCGCCGCTGCAACCCCAACACCCCACGAGTCACGACCCCGCATTTGTTGCTCTAGCCTACTACGCCGACCCCAACCACTCAACATCGCTGATGTCGACCCCCCCCAACCCTCGAGTTGCGACCCCGCCCCACATTTGTTGCTCTGGTGTACAACGCCACCACCGACCCCGACCCCTCAATGCTGACGACCCCCCCCCCCCCCACACACCAACTCCTTTAATTTTTTTTTCTATTGCGTATTTTTTTTCTATTTTCCCACCCGTCCCTCCCTTTTTAATTTTGTTTTTGTTCTTTTATTTTGTTTTTTGGTAAAAAAAAAATCATTCTAAAACCCCTTTTTATTTCTTTTGTTATTACATGTGTATTATTTTTACTCTGTTTTATATTTTTTTTATCATCTTTTTAATTTTTCATCATATATATGTGTAGAATTATGTAATATAAATTATATTATTTAGATTGTGATTGGATAAAAAAGCAGTCGCAACGCGATCCGCGTCACCGCTATCCCACTACAGGACCCCGCCGCGTCCCACCGCGATCCGAGATTGACTACTATGACTTCTATACTTCTTCTCCCTTCTCTGTAAATTACAGTACATTGTAATTATGGTTCTTGCTCCTAGGCAAACTATATTGCGGTTCTTTGATTAGTTTGGACAAGAGTCTATCAATTGGTCTGATCTGTCGTTCTTCCACTACTAGCTCACGTCCAAAGGAGCAGCGCACTGTGGTTCTCATCCGGAGGGGCCACACACTATCAGATAACTTAAGAAGGGAGCATCGGTTGATGGCGACGCTAATATGAGCAGCGACAGACGTCATGCACAATCCACAGTGGTGGGCACACAAGCTATAAGAACAGACAAAGTTTCAGGCAACAGTTCGAGCATTCAAGGAAGGTAAGATGCGTCATCTGGAAGACCGGTCGCAGCAGGATGACAATCAATCGTTGTTCTCCTCACACGAATCAGGCGCGCAATCTAGAGTCACGGTTTGGGAGACGCGGGATCAGCCAGCGGTTTGGAAAACGATTCCAAATGGCGATGCATGAGATCTGGTTACATCTGCTGACATAGAGGAACCACCGGTGTTTGATGGGAAGGATCCACGAGGTTAGCTCATGTGTGCGAACTGTACTTCTTAATCCAGCGGATTCCGAAGACATCTACGGTTTCCTACGATCAGGTATATATGGAAGGCGTCACAACACACTGGTTCAATATCACGTGGGAGCTCCATACGAAATTATCTTAGTCAGTATTCAAAGAGGAACTCATGGATCGATTTGGTGACTCAGAGGCTTAGACTCCATATGCGGCGATGACGGATACGACAACAACATCACGGGGGACACCCGACACACCGATGTCGCAAAAGGAAGAGACTGACACATGCTTGGTAGGAGACGGTGATGAGGAGATGCACAGGAGGCATGCAAATTGGGCATCAAGCGCATATGGTCTGGATGTGGTTTTGGTGGCAACTATTATCGTCACCGAGCAAAGCCTGCAGTCATCAGGAATTCCAAAAGAACGAAAGTTGGAATAGCCATAGGAAAACCAGAATTCGTATGTAGGGATGATTAATGTTGCTACCAACGACCCCAATAGAGTTGTCAAAGGGGAGGTACAACGCCTGAGGCATCGAAGTGTGAAGCCAGTGCAAGAGGATGAGTGTCCATTAATCGTGCGACCACAAATGAAAAAAGCGGAGTCGGCAACCAGGGCGGTGGGGTGGGACGCGTTTTTGACATCAAAACTGACTAGCCTCAGAAATGAACAACTTCAAATACAAAACACAACACTCCTTCCAGGAATCAACGAAGCTGAGAAACAGGGACAACCGTCGAATATTGCAGTGCTCTCGTTGCGACGACCTTCTCCCAGGCAACCAGAGCACCCAGATAACAATGTTCTAAGTTTTCTCACTTAGATGTATGAGATGCACAAGAATGGGACCGAGGGGTTGGACTCCGATTGGGAATTTCCGATTGACAAAGGCAAGGGGGTATAGAACTCGCCTCGAACAATCGTGAAGCGAGTTGTGAAGTTGGTATTTGTCAGCGGCGAACATGTTGTTCTTATTGGTTGGGTGTTCGTGCAACGCCATTTGACAGGGAGGGCAATGTTACAACTCACAATTTTATATCTCCCATGTCAGTGCATGAAGGAGGCATGAGCATGTGGGAGATTGTATGACATGCCTATATAGAAAGGGGATATTATTGTGCACCACATTGGCATGAACCGACATCAACAATCCTGCCCTATTTTGGACAAAGAACAACATGCAAAGAAGCATTCATCTTTTCAGATCATTTCCCTTCCCTTGGTCTTGAGGACAAAGACTGGTTTTAAGGGGGGTGAGTGATAAAGCCCGTGCCTAGGCATAATTGGATAGCCTGGGAAGCTGGTTTTCAAAAGGGGTATAAGGGTCCTTTCAGGGAAAATATAGGTGGCTACAGTTGTAAGGGGATTAGTTGGTTACGTGTGGACCTGGGGAAGTGGTTATAAGGGGCCAGGGTAATTCTGGACTGAGGGGGAGTATCATTCGGTCTTGGATTCGCCCAAGGGGATAGGGCGGGAGTTTCCTGAGGACTAACAAGTATATGCCTATAAATCTATACTTCCTCTCCCTCCTCTACAAATTCTGGTCCACCGTAATTCTGCCTCTTCTTTACTCTTATACAAACTATATTGTTGTTCTTTGATTAGTTTAGATGGGAGGAATCTATTAAAAACCCATCAGGATTAAATGTTGACAAAAAGAAACTACATCGTGGTAGGAGAGATCACATAATGGCTAGGTTGATCAGGTCTTTGTATTTGTTTTTTTCTATCTTTAACAGATATGGAAAGTCTGAGGATAATCTCGGGTCGTTCCACTCGACTTTTATGAATGATTTTATTGTGTATGAACAAAAAATGAATATAGGATAAATGGAAATAGTCAAAGAAGATTTAGAGATGTTATATAAATATATTATATATTCTCTATAATAAGATATTGTTGTGAAGAACAAAAATGTGGGGAAATAGAGAGAATTGGGAAGACTTGTACTCTATTGCAAATCTAGAGGATGTGTGTTAGCCAAAGTGTAGAGGTTAAAGTGGAGATAAATGATGTGTTGTGATAAGAACTTGGGCTAATAGGCTACAAGAAATGAGGTTGTTGCTAAAGCATAGGCTGGGGTTGAGCTATTGATAGGCTAGGTAACAACCAAAGGCAATTTTGGAATAATTGTACATAGATGTTAGGGGTAGTAAGAAGTGGTTGGGGTATTAAATAAGGGATAGACTGAGGCAAGGGGGCGATTTGCTATGTTGGATTTCTGCACAGCAGCTGAATTGGAGGGTTAGCCCTCGACTTCATGGTGAGTCTTCCGTGGAGATCTTCTTCTTTCTTCTTCTTTTTTGTTTCCTGTTGTAACCTGCGTTGCTGAAAATCAATAGAATTCCTCCTTAATTCTATCTCTCGCACCTTGAAACCTATCAATTGGTGATTTTATTTAGAGATTTATAGAGAGTGAGCAAGGAACTCAATTCTTGATCGTGAGTTTCTAAAGTTATCACAACAACAGAAAGTGTTAGGACCGTAAATGATTGGCCCACCGATGCAATGATAATCACGAGATAAAAATAAAGTACAAAATGCGGAAATAAAAGAACACCAGATGTAATGTGGAAAAACTCCCAAATGGAAGGGGTAAAAAACCACAGGCAAATATAAGGATCAATATGGGCAAAGTGGGTACACACTCCCTCATTTATTACAAGGAGAAAAACCTCATAAAATTTCTCTTGAATAAATGGGGAAACCGCCTCACTAAAACCGCTCAAATATCTGGAGAATTAATGAACCAGATGATGCTGATAATCGAATACTGAAGTTGATGAAAGATATGGGAGGAGGATCCTGTCTTTTATAGGCTGCATCTCCCCCCTCCTGCTTCCTTCTCCCGCTGGAGGCTTGGTGGGGTTTGGCCACCCACCACCTACCCAGCCCACCCCCTTTGACGATGCAAGGGGGCGACACCGTCCAAAGGCAAATCTGCCGACACATCTCCCACTTGGAGATTTGATTGAGAACCAATCACATCTCCACACATCCTTTCTATCTTCCCAACCATGCTGCTCACGTATCTGCGAGGCTGCTCGAGGATCTGCACCATCTGAACTTATCAGAGTTAATCGCCTTCGTCAGGAAATCTACCAGTTTTTCTTTAATATGAATCTTCTGCATATCCACATTTCCTTTCTCCACCACATCTCGGACAAAGTGATATTGTACCCCAATGTGCTTCGTCCTGGAATGAAAAGATGAATTCCTTGCAATGTGCAAGGCGCTCTGACTGTCACAAAATAATGAAATCTGTTCCTGTCTGTACCCAAGCTCCTCCAACAACCTTCTCATCCAAATTGCCTCTTTGCAAGCTTGTGTAGCTGCCATGTACTCTGCCTCCGTCGTGGATAAAGCTACAACTGACTGTAACTTCGAAATCCAGCTCACAGCTCCTCCTGCAAGAGTAAACACATAACCAGCAGTGGATTTCCTCCAGTCAGAATCACCCGGTTCGGGCCGACCCAGGGGGGTTTGGGCCGGGTCGAACCGGGCCCAGACCCCCCATTTTCGGATCACTTCCGGTCCTTTGCCCATATCTTGGGCTACGGACCTCCGATCGACGCACCGTCAGTTGTGATGTGATCCTTGGATCGAGACGGTTGTTTCTTAATATTACACTCATGGTTTTAGAGAACGTTGGGTACGAACGGGTTGGTTCGAACACGAAACCAACCGGGCCCTCGGAGCAGAAACACTTATAACTTGAGCTCCGGACGTCCGATTGACGTACCGTCGACTTTGTTGGATTCCTCTTAGTGAGACGGACCTTTTGTCTTACTCCGCTTGAGGTTTGGATGCAGTTGGAGTGCAGTTGGGTTAGTTTTGACTTAAAAACCAACCGGGCCCTTGGAACGAAAAAGCCAATAACTCTCAGACCGGGCATCCGATTGACGCGTCGTCTGTCGCGTTGAGTTCCTTTTGTTGAGATGGAACTTTGGGATACATCAACTCCGGACTACATGTCAGTTGATGTATCGACCCCCCTTTGGCTCGTGGAGCGGACCCTCCCGGAAACGAGCATGCTGTGTACGGGAACCCTAGAGCTGACTGTGACTGTGAAGACCGTATTGAAATCCTATGTGGGTTCGACGGTGATGAAGACTGCACTGAAATCCTCCGTGGGTTCGGTAGTGATGAAGACCATACTGAAATCCTCCGTGGGTTCGACGGTGATGAAGACTGCACTGAAATCCTCTGTGGGTTCGGCAGTGATGAAGACCGTACTGAAATCCTCCGTGGATTCGACGGCGATGAAGACTCCACTGAAATCCTCCGTGGGTTTGGTAGTGATGAAGACCGTACTGAAATCCTCCGTGGGTTCGACGACGATGAAGACTGCATTGAAATCCTCCGTGGGTTTGGCAATGATGAAGACCGTACTGAAATCCTCTGTGGGTTCGACGACGATGACTCTGTTCTTGCTATCCTACGTGGGTCTGGCAGAGTAGCTGGTCTGTATCCTATGTGGGTCCAACAGCTTAGCTGGTTTAGTATCCTACGTGGGTCCCAGCTTAGATGAATCAGTGGCTAGATCTGATCATCTCTATCACCTTACGAAGAAGTATACCTGTGTGAGTTGTGAGCTGAGTCTTGACTTTCAATCAATATTTTCGATATGATTGACTTGCTTTCCTATGTGGATTGAGTTGTGTTATCCTGTGTGGTTTGGGTTGTAATATCCTGTGTGGACGTGATCAAACTTGGGCTCGGATGTTGGAGCCTAACTGGAATTGATGACTTAGGTATATGTATGGGCATATACCTAAGTAGTGTTGGATGTTACTTCGTGATTGTATCTTTCCTTTGTGGATGATAAAACACTATTTTATTGAATATTTTATTTATAATAAATGATATAATTTCCTCACATTGTGTTAAATATGTTTAATTAGAAATTATTTGGGATTAGATCATTCATTTGAATATTTGATGAAAATTCCAGTTTTACCCTTGATAGTTCACTGTAGTATTTCGAAGATAAATATTTTTATATTTATTATTTGAATTTTAAATTTTGTAACAGTTCTTTTAACTTAATTATCTACAACCTTTATTCAGGACACTAGAGCTAAAGAGTGTATTTGGCTGTTGAAAATGGGCCATGAAGTCAAAGTTGGGCTGGACTCACCAGAATGGAGAAGCTTCTGTATTTCGGCCATAACTCCTTCATATGGGCCTGGATTAAGCCCAAATTTGTAGAGGAGATAGAGGACCCATATCCGCACATTTTATCCTTCTGGAAGGCCGGCCAATTCACGAGTTTTGGTGGTCAAATGGGCGGTGCAAGTTGGCATAAAATATTTGGCCGAGATTCCCCATTCACACTTGAAACCACTTTGAACCTAGCCTCCCCACCACTCTATAAATTGGTGTTTTTATCATTTGGTGGGGTTGGGGACGTGAATTGGGAAGTTGAGGGCAGAGGAGAAGTGGATCCACTCCAATTATCCAACCATTTCAATAAGAGTATCTCTTGAAGCAAGGATCCCTTCAACGAAGCCTTCTTCTTCTCCTTCATGTTGTAATGATTTTGTTTATGTAATAAACTTCTTTTTTCTTCTTTTAATTCTTCTCTTTTCTTATGTTTTGTATAAATTTATTTTTCTCTTAATATTCCTCTTTGTCCTGGAATTCTTGAATAGAAGCGTTATTGGGTTATACCCATTATAAACCTTTTCACATGTAAAACGCTTCTACGATGATTACGCCACCCATGGAAGAGTAGTCTTTTAGTAATAAATCTATCTTCTACCCTCTTCATTTAATTATTTTGAATCAATGATATGCTGTAATTCACATAATATGATCCATGAATTGTGTTTTTAAATTAAAAGAAACTAAGCAAGCAATTGAACAATTAACACAAAAACACGTGAGGTCGGGATTTTGTGTAAATTGTGAGAGCGTAATCTTAATCGGTAATACAAGACCACACGAGATAAATTTGTAGAGTTCAAATATAATACCTAAACACAATTCATCCTCATTTATAGAGTGGATATGTGCTCTAATTAACCACTGACCATAATCTATCCTTATAACAACAATCAAAGCAGGGTGCTGCGATTGCGTGTTCCGAAGCTAGCCTAGGGTTTAAGTAATTTCTTCTTGTTGTGTCATTTTAATCAAAATTCATTTCAAAACTAAAAACAAAAAAAATATATACAATCTTCTTCCAGCAAACTTTTTCTAGATTCATAAACTATAAAAAAACCCCAATCCTTTAAAGTAGTGTTTTTATTTTATTCTCTTTTATTTTATTTTTAGAATACCTTTAATAATTTGTTAAATTCACTTCCTCCTTTGAGAGACGACCTTGGTCAGCCACTCTGTTGCACCTAAGTACCCCAAAATCACATTAATAATTCGAGGGCGCCCACGACATCACTCTTTCAAATTGGCGTCGTTGCCAGGGAGGAAAGTAATTATTTCAACCAATTAGAGGTATTTATTTTATTTTACATTTTAATTATCTTTCTCTCTTCTTTCTTCCGTTTTTACCCAATCTGATTTTTTTCTTCTTCTTTTATTTCCTTCTACTTCTTTTTGGACCATCAACTCAAACTTCTAATTTTTATTTTACTATGGTCCACTTTCTTTCTTTTCATCTTTATTTGATTTATGACACGAACTAATCCCAAAGATCTCTTAGATCTTGACCCTGAGATTGAATGTAGCCTTAGGGCACGAATCAGACACTCTCAGTCTATGGGAAGTTTAAATATTCAACCAGTTGGTGAATTCCTCTCTTCTGGAAACATTGAAATTGGAATCTATTCAAATTCAAACATAAAAGGGGAACCAATGGCTGTAAATAATGGAAATTAACTTAATAGAACCATTCGAGAATTGGATGCACCATATATTAACTATCAACCAAATTGTATTGCATACCCAAATCTCGAATCGGACTTTGAATTGAAATCTAGATTAATTCACCTTCTTCCAAAGTTTCATGGCTTATCTGGTGAGGATCCCAACAAACACCTTAATGAATTTAATTTGGTTTGCTCAACTTTAAAACCAAGAAATGTTTCTGAAGATCAAATTAAATTAAGAGCATTCCCATTCTCACTTGATGGAGCTACAAAAGATTGGATGTATTATTTGCAACCTGAAGATGTAACATGTTGGAATGATTTGAAACGTCTTTTCTTGCAAAGATTTTTTCCAGCATCAATGACAACATCCATTCGAAAGGAGATATCAGAGATCAAGCAAGCCCAAGGGGAGTCAATGTATGAGTACTGAGAGCGATTCAAGAAGTTGTGTGCAAGCTGCCCACATCACCAAATCAGTGAGCAACTCCTCATCCAGTACTTCTACGAAGGACTCACAACCATGGAGAGGAGCATGGTGGATGCTGCAGCTAGAGGAGCATTGGTGGAAAAGACACCAGTAGCCACACGTGCATTGATCGACAAGATGGCCCAAAACTCCCAACAATTTGGTGATAGAGGTACACCACATGTCAGGGGAGTGCATCAGGTAAGTCCTTATCTTGAAAGTCATTTGATTGATACTAAGTTGGAAGAATTGACCACTATGGTGAGACAAATTTCTTTGGCACAAAAGACATCTCTACCCCCTCCTCCAAGCCCTTGTGGTATTTGCACTGAGACAAGCCACCCAACTGACTGTTGCCCACAACTCCAAGAAACAGAAGATTGTGTAGCAGTGTTCCCTGGGAGACCATATCAGCAGAAACAACAACAAACATATCCCCAAAAGAAGTTTGATCCAGCATACAACCAAGGGTGGAAAGATCAGCCAGACATGAGGTATGGCTCTAGACAACAACAAAGACCCCCTTTTCAACCAAACTTCCAGCAGCCTCCACCTTACCAACAGGGTTTCCAACAACCCCAAAGGATATTCGAAGCTCAAAAATCAACGAGTCAGCAACAAGGGAATCTCCAACACAAGGTAGACTCTAACACTGATGATCTTTTGAAAAAAATTGTTCTTAATCAACAGAATGAGCTAAAGAGTCAAGGTTCGGAGCTGAGGGAGTTAAAGACTCAAATGAGCCAGATTGCCACCGCCCTCCATGAACTTGTAAGTAAGAATTCCGGAAATCTACCTTCCCAACCCACTCCAAATCTAAAGGGGAATGTTAGTGCCATCACATTGAGAAGTGGGAAGAGAATGAACGATACATCTGTACCTACCATTCCACCGGGATTCACCTCTACTCCAGAGAAGCCGCATTCCATACCAACTGATGAGAAATCCAAGGAGAAAGACAAAGGTAAGAAAAATATTGATGATGTTCCTCCTAAACCCCTTCCTTTTCTAAACAGGGTTGTTCAAACCAAGAAGATGGCTGAAGAAGTAATGAAAAAGGAGGTTTTGGACACATTCAAGCGTGTGGAGATCAACATTCCTCTACTTGAATCCATTAAGCAAATCCCAAGGTATGCCAAATTCTTAAAAAAACTCTACACCAAATGAAGAGGGCTCAAGGGAAATGAGAGGATCAACCTTGGAAGGAATGTCTCGGCACTCATTACACCAACTCTAGCAATGCCAACAAAGTGAAAGGATCCCAAGACATTCACCATACCATGTGCCATAGGGGAGTTGCACTTCTCTAATGCTCTTTGTGATTTAGGAGCTTCAATAAATGTGATGCCTCACTCTGTATTCTATTCCTTGCAGTTTGGTGAGTTGAAGCCAACAAGAGTAGTGGTGCAATTGGAAAATAGAGCCACGACATATCCAGCGAGAGTCCTTGAGGATGTACTTGTCCGGGTAAGAGACATGATCTTTTCAGCAGACTTCTATGTGCTTAACATGGAGGATGATCAGGTAAGTTCTCATGCCCCCATTATCTTAGGTAGGACCTTCCTCAAAACTGCAAAAACTATCATAAATGTCAATGAGGGTACACTTTCCATGGAATTTGGAGATGAAGTTGTGATATTTAATGTTATGGATTCCATGAAGTACCCCTCAGAGGACCATTCTGCTTTTGTTATCTCCCATTTTGAACCACCAAGTAAAAACACCATGGAATTGGATTGTCCTATGCTTAGGGAGATTATGAGTATTGGTTCTAGTTTGATGTCTAAGAGTACTTCCACACCAGTTTCTAAGGAACAAGACTCTCTAAGATTTGATTTTGAAATGGAATCATATTCTGATTTTGATCATGTGAACTCTGATTATAACATGGCTCTTGAGTATGCTGATGGATTTGGTGCTCTATTCTCTGATTGTGATGATTTTTATTCTGATACTGATGTTCATTGTGCAGATATGTCTGTTGCATCAATTTCTCCATCCATACATCACCCCCTACATTGGAACTCAAGCCATTGACCCCAAATCTTAAATATGCATACCTGCTGAGTGGTGATAGATTACCTGTTATCATTTCTAACAATCTCTCTTTTGAACATGAAGAAAAACTTTTGAATCTATTGAGAGATAACATTAGGGAAATTGGTTGGACATTGGCAGACATATCAGGTATTAGCCCCTCCATTTGCATTCATAGGATTCTCTTGGAGGATGGGGCTAAACCGGTGAGGCAACCACAAAGGAGACTCAATCCAACACTTTTGGAGGTTGTTAAAAAATAAGTTGCAAAATTGCTCAAGGCAGGTATAATCTATCCTATTTCAGATTCTCAGTGGGTAAGTCCAATTCAGGTTGTGCCTAAGAAAAATGGTTTCACTGTTTTAAAAAATGAAAATGATGAGTTAGTTCCTGTGAGAGTACAAAACAGTTGGCGTGTGTGTATTGATTATAAGAAACTAAATCATTCCACTCGCAAGGACCATTTCCCCCTCCCATTTATTGATCAAATGCTTGAGAGACTAGCTGGAAAAACACACTATTGTTTCTTGGATGGATTTTCTGGATATTTTCAGGTTCCTATAGCTCCAGAGGATCAGAAGAAGACTACATTCACCTGTCCCTTTGGCACATTTGCCTACCGGAGGATGCCATTTGGACTTTTCAATTCCCCAGGTACCTTCCAGAGATGCATGGTGAGTATTTTTTCTGATTTTATTGAGACTTGCATGGAGGTATTTATGGATGATTTTATAGTGTATGGGTCTTCATTTTATGAATGTCTAAGTAGTTTGAGAAAGGTGTTGAATCGTTGTATTGAGAAGAATCTGGTCCTGAACTTTGAAAAGTGTCATTTCATGGTAGAGCAAGGCATTGTCTTAGGACATGTAGTGTCAAAACATGTGATAGAGGTTGATAGATCTAAGGTAGACATTATTTCATCCTTACCCTATCCTTCATGTGTGCGTGATGTTAGATCTTTCCTAGGGAATGCAGGATTTTATCGGCGCTTCATCAAAGATTTTAGTAAGATCTCTCTTCCTATGTCACGATTACTTCAAAAAGATTCTGATTTTGTGTTTGATGATTCTTGTAGGACTTACTTTGATGAGATAAAGAAGTGTCTGACCAATCCACCTATCATACAACCCCCACAGTGGGAGATTCCTTTTGAGCTTATGTGTGACGCCTCCAACTTCGCGATTGGAGCTGTCTTATCTCAGAGGGTGGAAGGACGTTCACATGTGATTGCCTATACATCAAGGACACTATATTCAGCCTAATAAAACTACACAACTACGGAAAAGGAGTTTCTTCCTGTCATATTTGCTTTAGATAAATTCCGTTCATATTTATTGGGCTCTAAAGTAGTTTTTTTCTGACCATGCAGCTTTGAGGTACCTCCTGAAGAAGCCATATGCAAAGCCATGACTTATCTGTTGGATGCTCCTTCTTCAAGAGTTTGACCTTGAGATAAAGGACAAGAAGGGGTTAGAGAATTTGGTGGCGGACCACATGAGTAGGCTTACTCACACACTAGAGGATGACACCTTGGACTAGGTACCACTTCAGGACACTTTTCCCGATGAGCATCTCTATACCATCTCAGGTACGCATCCTTGATATGCTGATTTAGTTAATTACATTGTTTCCTCTGAAATCCCAGCAAATTTGAAGAAGCATCAAGTCCAAAAATTAAAAAGTGAGTCTAGGTATTATGTGTGGGATGATCCTTACCTCTGGCGCATGTGTAGTGACCAAGTCATTAGGAGGTGTGTTCCCGATCATGAGTTTGATTCTGTTTTGCATTTTTGTCATACACTTTCTTGTGGTGGACACTTTGGACCCCAACGGACAACTAGGAAGGTTTTGGACTCTAGATTATATTGGCCTAGCTTGTTCCATGATGCTCATATGTTTTGTAAGTCATGCTCTCATTGCCAACACACTGGGAATATTTCTAGGAGACATGAGATGCCCCGACAACCCATACTATTCTGTGAGATTTTTGATGTATGGGGCATTGATTTTATGGGTCCTTTTCCTAGTTCATTTGGATTTTTGTATATTTTGGTTGTTGTTGACTATGTGAGTAAATGGGTGGAGGCCAAGGCCACCAGGACTGACGATTCTCATGTTGTTGTGGACTTTGTCAAAGCACATATTTTTTGCAGGTTTGGAGTACCAAAGGCCATCATCAGTGACCAAGGGACACACTTTTGCAATAGAAATTTTTCTTCCCTCCTTCAGAAGTATGGGGTGACACACAAAACATCAACACCATACCACCCCCAAACAAATGGCCAGGCTGAGGTTTCAAATCGTGAGCTGAAACAAATATTAGAGAAAACCGTGCAGCCAAATAGGAAGGATTGGAGAAAGCGCTTGGATGATGCATTGTGGGCTTATAGGACATCATACAAGACCCCCATTGGTATGTCCCCATTTCGGATTGTTTTTGGGAAATCATGTAATCTCCCAGTAGAAGTTGAGCATCGGTCTTATTGGGCTATAAAGAAATGCAACATGGATTTGGCCCAAGATGGAATTCAAAGGAAGTTGCAAATTCAAGAGCTTGAGGAGATTCGACTGTCATCATATGAGAACTCAAGGCTCTACAAGGAAAGATCAAAATCAGCTCATGAAAAAATGATTCAACAAAGGGAGTTTCATGTTGGAGAGAAAGTCTTTCTCTATAGTTCACGACTCAAGATGATGCCTGTGGAGATCACACAAGAGGACACTGGAAGGATCTTTACAGTTAATGGGCAACGTTTGAAGAGATACATTGAGGGACTTCCTACTGATGCGGTGGATTTTATCACACTGCATGACCCCATCATCACTTGAGCACATCAGGCTGTTCCTAACCCTTTCACTTTTATATTAGTTGTCCTATTTAAAAAATTTTAATTTCGTGTGCATATATCATATCATGGGTTCAAATTGAGGACAATGAAATATTTTAAGTGTGGGGGGAGGGAACCTTTTAGTTTAGTAATTTCAATTGTTTTCCTGTTAAAAAAAACTAAAAAAAAATTGTGTGTTTTTCAAATTTTGTGTGTTTATTTTACAATTTTCTGTGTGTTTTTGAAACTTTTGAGCTGAAATGATTCTCATCACCATTTTTAAATCCATATAAATAAGTGAAACAATTTACCCCTTGAAACTAAGCTTAAATGAATGCTGAAAATGACTTTGTTTCAAGTTCAAATATTTAGTAATTTCATGAAAAGTACACTGAATTTTGAATCCCATGCCACATCTCACTGTCTTTATATTTGAAATCACTTTCCTGTGAGGCTTCTGAACCATTATTTTCATATTCTTTACATTCACCTCACTTCTTGAGAGAACCAAACCATGCTTTATTTAACCAAAATTTTATCTATTCCTGTCAAAACTTGAGGGTTCTAGGTACTTATGTTTAAATGATTGAGGCATTTGTTTGGTATTAAAGCCCCTATTTCAAAGAATCCTTTTTTATAATGGCCTACCTTTAATATTTAATCCTTGTAGCCCTTAGAATCCATGCACATCCTGTTAGGTTAGCCACATTACAAGCCAATTTTCCCTATCCAACCAACTCTTGAAGTGAAATTGCATAATCTAGTTGAGCTTAAGTGTGGGGGAATCTATCTTGTGTTGTGCCACCACATTCTGTGATACTTTGGGTGGAAAATTAAATTCTTAAGAGATGTGTTTGCTGCTGATGAAAGTCATTATATTGAAATCTGTGCCTTTTCTGGAGCTTTCATGACAAGTAAAGTTGTGCCTTTTCTGGAGCTTCTAATTGAGGTGGAAAGTTGTGCCCATCTGGAGATTTCAAGAAAATAATGTTTGAGAAGATTGAAATTTTTGATGCTTAAATGATGAATGGTGTAAACCTTTCATGAATTTTCATGATGATGGAGCTTAATTGATACTATGGGGATTGAGGAGAAGACCATATTTAAGTGAAAATTAGATTAATGCAATTTTGCTTCAAAAAGAGTCAAGCCCTCCTCATTCAGCCTCAGAATTTTTCACATCTAAATCCTACCAACCGAAAGCCACAGAACAACCCTGAAAAGTCCTCGTGATAAACATATGTCCTTGACTCACATCAGGTAGCGATGTAGGAATTTATCAAGCCTATGGTGACCCTTGTATGAGTTTGGATGAGAAAGACATTGCAAAAAAAAATTGATATTTGAGTGATGAGAGAAAATTTAAGCGAGGTAAGTGTTTTGTGCATGAGAGGATAAATAAAGTGGAAATATATTGAATGATATAAATGAAGAACTTGAAATAATGGTTTTTTATGAGGCATGATATCTTTTGTTTCTTGGTGTGTAATTGTTTGATCTCAAGGATATGTGTTTTAAAATTGGTTTTGATTTGATATTAATGTTTACTTGATATGAGGTTTTGCTCAGGAGTGCAAAAGGGTAAGTGTGGGGGAGTTGATAAAATACTATTTTATTGAATATTTTATTTATAATAAATGATATAATTTCCTCACATTGTGTTAAATATGTTTAATTAGAAATTATTTGGGATTAGATCATTCATTTGAATATTTGATGAAAATTCCAGTTTTACCCTTGATAGTTCACTGTAGTATTTCGAAGATAAATATTTTTATATTTATTATTTGAATTTGAAATTTTGTAACAGTTCTAATAACTTAATTATCTACAACCTTTATTCAGGACACTAGAGCTAAATAGTGTATTTGGTTGTTTAAAATGGGCCATGAAGTCAAAGTTGGGCTGGACTCGCCAGAATGGAGAAACTTTTGTATTTCGGCCATAAATCCTTCATATGGGCCTGGATTAAGCCCAAATTTTGAGAGGAGATATAGGACCCATATCTTCAAATTTGATACTTCAGGAAGGCCGGACAAGTAACTCGTTTTGGTGGTCAAATCGGCGGTGCAAGTTGGCATAAAATATTTGGCCGAGATTCCCCATTCACACTTGAAACCACTTTGAACCTAGCCTCCCCACCACTCTATAAATTGGTGTTTTTATCATTTGGTGGGGTTGGGGACGTGCATTGGGAATTTGAGGGAAGAGGAGAAGTGTATCCACTCCAATTCTCCAACCATTTCAATAAGGGTAGCTCTTGAAGCAAGGATCCCTTCAACGAAGCCTTCTTCTTCTCCTTCATGTTGTAATGATTTTGTTTATGTAATAAACTTCTTTGTTCTTCTTTTAATTCTTATCTTTTCTTCTGTTTTGTATAAATTTCTTCTTCTCTTAATCTTACTCTTTGGTCTGGAATTCTTGAGTAGAAATGTTATTGGGTTATACCCATTATAAACCTTTGCATATGCAAAACGCTTCTACGATGATTACGCCACCCATAGAAGAGTGGTCTTTTAGTAATCGATCTACCTTCTACCCTCTTCATTTAATTATTTTGAATCAATGATCTACTTTAATTAACATAATATGATCCATTAATTGTGTTTTTAAATTAAAAGAAACTAAGCAAGCAATTGAATAATTAACACAAAAATACGTGAGGTCGGGATTTTGTGTAAATTGTGAGAGCGTAATCTTAATCGGTAATACAAGACCACACGGGATAAATTTGTAGAGTTCAAATATAATCCATAAAAACAATTCATCCTCATTTAAAGAGTGGATATGTGTTCTAATTAACCACTGACCATAAGCTATCTTTATAACAACAATCAAAGCAGGGTGCTGCGATTGCGTGTTCCGAAGCTAGCCTAGGGTTTAAGTAATTTCATCTTTGTGGTTAAGTTAACTCTCGTAGGGTTCAAGGGATAACAAATTAGGGGATCATAATTAAGTGGATATTTATTTAAAAGATAATGATTAATAGGTGAATGAATAGGTAGAGTTAGATCGATTACGCCTTTTAAAATAGATTTCTAAAAAAACATCTTCTTGTTGTGTCATTTTAATCGAAATTCATTTCAAAACTAAAAACAAAAAATATATATACAATCTTCTTCCAGCAAACTTTTTCTAGATTCATAAACTATAAAAAAACCCCAATCCTTTAAAGTAGCGTTTTTATTTTATTCTCTTTTATTTTATTTTTAGAATACCTTTAATAAGTTGTTAAATTCACTTCCTCCTTTGAGAGACGACCTTGGTCAGCCACTCTACTGCACCTAAGTACCCCAAAATCACATTAATCATTTGAGGGCACCCACGACAGTGCTCTTTCAGTGGATTATCCTTTGTGAATTCTGGGAGACCTTCGGGGGTCTCGGGGTCCCTACTGAGTAGCGTATACTCACCCCTGCACGGGCTATGCCCGCACTACGTTGTGTTGGATGCAGACAACGGACATCACTGATCGCGGTTGAGGCTTGTGGAGCAGTTGGTACCTGGAGGTGGACCACTGGGACGTACACAGAGCGGACGACTGGACCCGTGGAGCTGAGGTGGCTATTTGTACCCACCCTTCAGGTGGGACTTCCAGTGGACGGCTCGACGTTGCTGCTTTACTTTCAGTTGTTGTACTTTCTTTCCATTTGTACTTTACTTTCAGTCTGGGTTTGTATTCTGGCCCATTTAATTTCCACACTTACTTTTGTACCCAGTTTTACTTAGTGTTTACTTCTGTTGTCTTACTCTGTGGTGTTTTTTTACTTTATAAAGGCAATGCCTCCTCCTTTGTCAGGATTTACGCCTTTGGTGCTAGTCACCAGCCCCTGGCCTATGGGAGGCGGGCTTGGGGTAGTCATGGCACGGGCCCCGAGGACGGGTCGTGAAAAATTGGTATCAGAGGTGTTCGGTTCTACCGCAGAACTCAGGACTCTGATCTTTCTTCTATGAAGCAATAGTGTTAAGGGTATTGAGTGTAGTTATTAGTCCAGGGAGTCCAGTGTTGGTGCGACGGCCGACGTATCCGTACACCAGGACCCTGACTTCTGATTTTTGATTCAATGCACAAAAAAATTGATTGCGTGTGTGTTTCAAAAGTTTTCTTTGTGATTACTTTGTGTCAGCTCACCAGGTATACTGTTTTGACCGTGGCGCACTTGTTTCTTTTCAGGATGGCCCCACGACGACAGCCAGCTAGGGTTTCGAGCTTTGTGCAAGACGACAAACCACCAAGCGACGAGGCCTCGGTGCAGGACCCTTTTTTAGCAGAGGCACCGGCGGTACCTCTACCCACCGAGCCACCGATGCTACCATCCTCAGCCGCTGAGAGTGCACGTCGCCTTAGTGCACTGCATGAGTTTCAGCGTCAGAGACTGCCCAGGTTCCACGGGGAGACGGACCCTCAGGCGGCCGGGGATTGGCTAGAGGCGGTTGTGCAAGTTTTTAGGCTAGTGGGGACACCAGCTGACCTCATGGTGATCCTCACAGTGAGCCTCCTGCACGCGGCAGCAGGCAGATGGTGGAGCTTGATGCTCCAGGTACACGACGAGGCATCTCTCGTCTGGACGGACTTTGAGAGCCTCTTTCGCTCGGAGTTCATCCCAGCCACCCTCCGTGCGGTGCGCATTCAGGAGCTACTATAGCTGCGGTAGGGCAACATGACGGTCGCCCAGTACTCGGTGAGATTTACCGACCTCTCGCGCTATTCGACGAACATGGTACGAGATCCATTCTTTCGGGCTCGGACCTTCGAGTAGGGACTGAGGTATGAGATCAGGGCATCGATGATCTCCCTCAGCATTACGACACAAGCATGAGTACTGGAGAGATCTCTTCTCATGGAGAGCTTTCTTGCTGAGCCTACACCAGCAGTGTGACCTACCACAGGGCGACACATAGCAGAGTCGTCTGCAGATGGCAGTTGACGGATATCACAGGGGTCCAGGCAGACTGGACCATCAGGCAGATGACCTCAGGACACTGGCTCAGAGGTGCGGGGCACACGACGCAAAGCCATCCTTCCGAGGAGCAGACAGTGCTATGCATGCGGCGGGCAGGGCCACATGGCTCATGACTGCTCGACCCGCCGTGCAGAGGAGAAGCAGACGGTTGAGGGGCCACCCAGGCAGAGGCAGAGGGTCGATCATGGAAGTCCGCTGAGAGCAGGCGGATGAGGCAGTGGAGATGGCCGAGCAGCAGGTGGTGGGAGACGCTTTGAGGCTTTACCTCCACCACCACTAGGAGGTCCACCCCGACCACAGGGAGTTGGCGGGCAGGGACAAGCTCAGCTTCAGGCAGCAGAGGCCTATGACCACGGCGTGCCGGAGATGATTCGAGGTACTATATATGTCTACTCCACCCTTGATACAGTTCTTATAGACATAGGAGCGAGTCATTCTTTTGTTACTATTTCCCTTGTTCGGAGCTCGGAGATTCTGACGGAGCCGTTGGCTCGATCCTTATGGCTAGAGACTCCTATGGGAGTAGAATCAACGATTACGCACTGGTGCTGGTAGTGTGAGCTTACTCTAGGAGGCGAGAGCTTTGGCTGGGATCTTCTTGTAGTGGCTTCGAGGCCTTAGGACATCATCTTGGGCATGGATTGGTTATCCACAGTCTATTCTCAGATCGATTGTATTAGGCGCAAGGTGCGATGTGTTCGCACCGAAGGGAGCAGGTTCACCTTCACCGGCAAGAAGGGATCCTTTACAGCATAAGATGGACTCACATAGAGGAGAGGAAAAACCATAACTCATCAGTTGTCTAGCCTCATCCTAGGATTAGTTGATGTGCGGAGTCCTAGTTTTCCTGTAGTGGTGGATCAGTATGCAGACGTTTTCCCTGACGACGTTCCAGGACTACCTCCTCGTAGAGAGGTAGACTTTTATATTGACCTATACCCAGGGACAACCCCAATATCCACTCCATCATATCAGATTTCCCTTGCTGAGCTTCGAGAGCTACAGGTACAGTTGGAGGACTTGTAGGGAAAGGGATTCATCCGACCCAGTGTTTCACCTTGGGCTTCCCCGATATTGTTCGCCAAGAAGGAGGACGGGAGCTTGCGATTGTGTGTCGACTATCGTCACCTGAACCAGGTGACTGTGAGGAACAAGTATCTGCTACTGAGGATTGACGACCTCTTCGATCAGCTCAAGGGAGCATGGTGGTTCTCGAAGATAGACCTTAGATCAGGCTATCATTAGCTCAGAGTTCGAGACGAAGACGTGCAAAATACGACCTTCAGATGTCGGTATGACCACTATGAGTTCTTGGTTATGCCATTCAGTGTAACCAATGCTCCAACGGTGTTCATGAGTCTCATGAACAGGATCTTTCAGCCATACCTCGATCGATTTGTCGTGGTCTTCATCGACGACATATTGATATACTCGACCACTGAGTAGGAGCATGCCTACCACTTGCGGGTTGTACTGGACACACTCTGAGAGCACCAGCTTTATGGAAAGCTCTCGAAGTGTCAGTTCTGGTTATGTGAGGTCCACTTCTTAGGACACATCATCTCTGAGGTGGGAGTTTTGGTGGATCCTGTGAAGATCGAGGCAGTGCTAGCTTGGGAGCCACCCAGGAGCGTGACGGAGGTGCAGAGTTTCTTGGGGCTAGCTGGGTACTACCGGAGGTTTGTGTTAGACTTCTCCAAAGTTGTGGAACCACTCTTAGCTTTGAAGAAGAAGGGGAAACCCTTCGTGTGGTCAGACAGATGTCAGCAGAGCTTCAAGGAGCTGAGACAGAGATTGACAAACGCACCTATCTTGAGGCTACCGGAGGAGGGTGTAGGGTACGTAGTCTACTGCGATGCATCAGGTACCAGACACGGATGTGTCCTGATGTAGGAGAGGGAAGTGATCGCCTATGGATCACGTCAGTTGAGGTATCATGAGCAGAACTAAGCTACCCATGACCTAGAGTTAGCAGCAGTGGTCTTCGTTCTGAAGATGTGGTGACACTATCTGATGGGCGAGCGCTTTACAGTCTACTCTGACCACCTGAGTATTAGGTACATCTTCTCATAGAAGGACCTGAACCTGAGACATCAGCGATGGCTCGAGTTCCTCTAGGACTATGACTTTGAGATAGTCTATACTCCTGGAAAGGGGAACGTAGTAGTCGATGCTCTCAGCAGGAGGACGGGCATTCATCTACTCAGGGAGGTGACAGAGCAGCTAGCCACTTTGTAGATATCCTTCGTGGATAGAGATGGAGCAGCCTTTCTTCAGTCACTCACAGTCACTCCTTCACTACTGCAATGGGTTAGAGAGGCACAACGTGGGGATGTTGACTGTGAGATGCGGCGTGCACAAATATCCTCAGGACAGGCACCTGATGGATTCTCTATAGGAGGAGAGCACAACGTTCTTTTCAGAGTACGTACCATGGTACCAGATGATTTATAGGAAGAGGTGCTGAGGGAGTTTCACACTTCCCCTTTAGCGGTACATTTAGGAGTGGTGAAGATGTACTAGGATCTTAGACGATAGCACTGGTGGCCGGGTATGAAGAAGGCTGTAGCTGAGTTCGTTTCTCGATGCCTCACCTATCAGCAGGTGAAGGCGGAGCACCAGGTACCAGCAGGCTTGGTACAACCCTTGGAGGTCTTGGAGTGGAAGTGGGACGGGATATCTATGGATTTTGTGACTTGACTTCCACGTACTTTCAGAGGTCACGACTCCATTTGGGTGATTGTCGACCGATTCACCAAGTCGGCCCACTTCTTACCCATCAGAGAGCAGGGCTCAGTGGAGAGCTTGGGATGCCTCTAAGTTCAGGAGATCGTATAGTTTCATGGTGTGCCATCATCTATCGTCTCTGATCGAGATGCTCGCTTTACTTTCCCGGCTTTGGAAGGGGTTGCAAGAGGCATTCGGGACGCAGCTACGTCTGAGCACCGCCTTTCACCCTCAGACGGATGGTCAGACGGAGAGGACCATTTAGACTCTCGAGGACATGCTCTGTGCATGTGTCCTCAACTTTGGTCGCAGCTGGGAGGATCACCTAACCTTGGTGGAGTTCGTGTACAACAACAGCTACCACTCCACCATCGGGATGGCACCATACGAGGCATTGTACGGCCGACCTTGCAGATCACCTCTGTGCTGGACAGACTCTAGGGAGTCAGCACTTGTGGGACCGGAGATGGTCCAGGACATGACAGAGAAGGTCCAGGTCATCCAGGAGCGGATGAGGACAGCTCAGAGCCGGCATAAATCTTATGCTGACAGGAGGCGGAGGCCACTAGAGTTCGAGGATGGCGACCATGTTTTCTTGCGGGTCTCACCTCGACGTGGATTACAGAGATTTGGATGGGGCGACAAGTTGTCTCCGCGCTTCATCGGACCATTCCAGGTCCTCAACATGGTAGGCGAGGTGTCTTACCGCCTGGATCTACCACCTCAGTTGCACCGGGTGCATGACGTCTTCCACGTATCTTAGCTGAGGAGATACGTGCACGACCCAACACATATCATCGACCATGGGGAGCTAGACCTTGACGATGGGGTGACTTTTGCAGAGGTTCCAGTGGAGATAGAGGATCGAAAGGAGCGAGTCCTATGTGAGCGGTTGATTCCTTTAGTGCGCATCAGATGGCAACAAAAGAACCTCTAGGAGAGCACTTGGGAGCGGGAGGCTCAGATGCGTGCACAATACCCACATTTGTTCCCCTAGTTTATGATGTATCTTTACGGGGACGTAAATCCCTGAGGTGGGAGTAATGTAAAGACCCGTAAAATTCAAGGGAAATTTTTTTCTCTTAATTTTCTTTGGGATTTTACAAGAACGCAGTTTCTGATGGCACCTGATTCTGAGGCCCGGTGTGCCCAGAATCAATTTTCGAAGTTTAGCTCGGGTACGTTCAGTAAACGAACGAGCGGGATTTTCTAACTTTTGAACCATTGCTCGGAATCGAAATCCGAGGACACCGATGAAACCGCAGTGCCAGTAATTTCTTAAGAACACCTTTTCCAGAGTTGTGTTTGCTTGGGTGAGGTTATTAATTAAATGGGTTAACTAAAGAATAAAATAAAATATTGTGCTACAAATTTTATTTCTATTCTTAAGTAGTTAAACCCATGCTTGGTGGTTAGAGTGGGACCCACTAATATCCTAACTCCACTAGGTAAGATATTAGTGAAGTGGGGCCCACACGAGCCTCACCCCTTCAAATCCCTTTTTAACCTCCCTCTCGTGCTTTTAATATGTAACTCACTCGCACCCCGAATTAATGGAAAGTCAACCCTCAAAATTAATTTGAATATTAAACGCTCCTCAATTAATTCAATTAACTGAATGAGATCTATTTGATTTTCAAATTAATGGCTTGTGTGTGTGTTAATAAAATAAGACAAGACTTATTTTATTAGGGGTTGTTTCGTTGTGCGAAAGGAAGGAAGGACTCTTGTGCTCTTGAGGAATATATTCTTCCTCCTTGAAGAACGCGAAGAACACACCGTCACCGATGAAGAACGTCGACCACCGATGAAGGACGATGAATAACGCTGATTCCTCGGAGATTGACGGCACGACGCCATGTACTGTGAAGTCGATGATCCTCCTTCCGTGACGCCGTCTTCCACGATGTTCCTTTCCCACGACAAACCTCATTCGAAGACTTCATCGAAGTAGGGGTTTGATTTTTGGGTCATGAATTTTCTTGACCGTCCAAACATCTTTTTCTTAGTTGCTTGATGTCGGATTAACGGGAGGGGGTCGGACCGCACGAACATGGCCGACTCTCCTCCCCCTTTGATGATGTGTTTTTTGCGGCACGAACAAAGGTAGCATGGTGAAATGGTACCACGCGAAAACAAAGAAGAACAAGCGAAGAAGTGCGGCGCCATCGCGCCGCGCCGTTGAGGCCGAACGAAACCGCGACCAGAGTTAGGGCCGCAGAGGCGATTTGAAGACTCCGCAGATTGTTTATTTGATGTGCGGATCGACGGGCGATGATGGAACGGGCCGTAGAGGCAATTTGATGATTCCGCAGTAAAGTACGGGACCCGAGTTGAACACCGGCGCAGACAGAATCGAAAACGGACCACCAGAGCAACTCCGGTGGCCCGCGGACATCACCGGCGGCGCGGGTCGCCGGCGCCCCGGCGTGCCGCCAGGAGGAACCGCCGTGGATGAATCCGCGGTGGCAGGCGGCCAGATCCTGTAGCCGCGCGAGATCTGGGGGAGCAGGACGCGACGCTCGCCGCATCCGCGGAGCGCAAAGGCCGCGGGGGACCGCGTCCCCTGCTCGGCTCGCTGGCCGAGCCAGCGTGCCACCCGGCCGGGCCGGGCCGGCTTGCGCGGTCCGGGCCAGGCCACGCCCAGCCGGGCCGGGATGGGTCGCACCCATCCGGGTCGGACCCGGACCCGGGTCGGGTCGACCTGGTTTGGTCCGACCCAAGGGGGGTTGGGCCGGGTCGAACAGGGCCCAGACCCCCCATTTTCAGATCACTTCTAGTCCTTTGCCCATATCTTGGGATACGGACCTCCGATCGATGCACCGTCAGTTGCTATGTGATGCTTGGATCGAGACGGTCATTTCTGCATATTACACTCAAGGTTTCATAGAAATTTGGGTATGACCGGGTTGGTTCGAACACGAAACTAACCGGGCCCTCGGAGCGGAAACACTTATAACTTGAGCTCCGGACGTCCGATTGACGTGCCGTCGACTTTGTTGGATTATTATTAGTGAGACGAACCTTTTGGATTACTACGCTCGAGGTTTGGATGCAGTTGGAGTGCGGTTAGGTTAGTTTTGACTTAAAAACCAACCGGGCTCCTGGAACAAAAAAGCCAATAACTCTCAGATCGGGCGTCCGATTGACGCGCCGTCTGTCACATTGAGTTCCTTTTGTTGAGACAAAACTTTGGGATACATCAACTCCGAACTACGTGTTAGTTTATGTATCAACCCCCCTTGTCTCATGGAGCGGACCCTCCCAGAAACGAGCATGTTGTGTGCAGGAACTCTAGAGCTGGCTGTGACTGCGAAGACCGTATGGAAATCCTCTGTGGGTTCGACGGTGATGAAGACTGCACTGAAATCCTCCGTGGGTTCGGCAGTGATGAAGACCGTACTGAAATACTCTGTGGGTTCGACGGCAATGAAGACTGCACTGAAATCCTCTATGGGTTCGGCAATGATGAAGACCGTACTGAAATCCTATGTGGGTTCGACAGCGATGAAGACTGCACTGAAATCCTCCGTGGGTTCAGCAGTGATGAAGACCGTACTGAAATCCTCCGTGGGTTCGACGGCGATGAAGACTACACTGAAATCCTCCGTGGGTTCGGCAGTGATGAAGACCGTACTGAAATCCTCTGTGGGTTCGACGACGATGACTCTGTTCTTGCTATCCTACATGGGTCTGGCAGAGTAGCTGGTCTATATCCTATGTGGGTCTGACAGCTTAGCTGGTTTAGTATCCTATGTGGGTCCCATCTTAGATGAATCAGTGGCTATATCTGATCATCTCTATCACCTTACGAAGAAGTATACATGTGTGAGCTGAATCTTGACTTTCAATCAATATCTTTGATATGATTGACTTGCTTTCCTATGTGGATTGAGTTATATTATCCTGTGTGGTTTGGGTTGTACTATCCTGTGTGGACGTGATCGAACTTGGGCTCAGATGTTGGAGCCAAACTGGAATTGATGACTTAGGTATATGTATGAGAATATATCTAAGTAGTGTTGGATTTTACTTTGTGATTGTATCTTTCCTTTGTGGATTATCCTTTGTGGATTCTAGGAGACCTTCGGAGGTCTCAGGGTCCCTACTGAGTAGCGTATACTCACCCCTGCACGAGCTATGCCCGCACTACGTTGTGTTGGATGCAGACGACGGACAGTGCTGATCGCGGTTGAGGCTTGTGGAGCAGTCGGTACCTGGAGGTGGACCACTGGGCGGGACGTACACGGAGCGGACGACTAGACCTGTGGAGCTGAGGTGGCTATCTGTACCCACCCTTCAGGTGGGAATTCCAGTGGACGGATCGACGTTGCTTCTTTACTTTCAGTTGATGTACTTTCTTTCCAGTTGTACTTTACTTTCAGTCTGGGTTTGTATTCTGGCCCATTTACTTTCTGCACTTACTTTTGTACCCATTTTTACTTAGTGTTTACTTCTGCTGGCTTACTCTGTGGTGTTTGTTTACTTTATAAAGGTAATGCCTCCCCCTTTGTCGGGATTTACACCTTTGGTGCTAGTCGCCAACCCCTGGCCTATGGGAGGTGGGCTTGGGGTAGTCACGACACGGGCCCCGAGGATGGGTCGTGACACGTACTCCTTGGACGGTCCATACTATGCCATCATGCATCTTCAGTTTGATGATACCGACTCCAACGATCTTCAGAGTGTGATCGTTCCCCATGTACACAAGTCCTTTTGGGATGGTTTCATATTGGTCAAACCATTCCCGTTGAGACATCATGTGCCATGTTGCTCCTGAGTCGATAATCCATGCATCGTCGAGATGCTTACTACTTCCAGTAGTCGTCGCCACTTCACTGACTAGTATATCTCCACTTCCAGAAGTACTCACCACATTCCCCTGAGAGCCCTTTTCAACAATCTTCTTATTCCAACAATACTTCTTGATGTGACCCTTCTTGCCATAATTGAAACATGTGACATTCTTCTTCTTACTCCTTGATTTGGACCTGCCATGATTTTGGATCCCACTGGAACCATGCTCCATCATCCTTACTCTCTCCATTGACAGAGCTTCTGCTTGGTGCAAAGTTGTCTATCTGTCCTCTTTGTTCTTGTACCGACTTTCTTCTTATAGAACTGTGGCTACAACATTATTAAATATCAGCATATCCGTCAGGATATTATTGGTGAGGTTGATGATGAGTTGGTCATACGAATCTGGAAAACTTAGGAGTAGAATCTCCACACGTTCAGTATCCATAATTTTATAGCCCAACACCGTGAGTTGAGAGAACAGGGTATTGAGGTTGTTGATGTGGTCGGTCACTGAAGATGACTCCTCCATCCAAAGAGTGTACAATTTTCTCTTCAGGAAAATTTTGTTGTGCAGTGACTTGGCCTCGTATAACTTCGTCAGAGTATCCCATATTTCCTTCGCCGTCTTTTTCTCTGCAATGCTCGATAGGACCTCGTCTACCAAAGCCAAATGGATGTTGGCAATAGCATTTCTGTCCATATCGTTTCATTTCTCCTCTGTCACACCCGCCGGCTTTTTGCCAATTGCTATTAGGCAATTATCCTTCTGCAGCACTGCCTGCATCTTCATTTTTCACAACGAAAAATTATTCCCGTTGAATTTTTAGATCTCGAATTTTGCCACCATCTGGACACGCTGTCAGTACAGAACCTCCTCCATTTCACAACGGTGTATTTAATAATCTTAATAAATTTTTTCTGATGTGACAGATCAACCAGAGTTGCAATCACAGAGCATACTCAAATTTATGAGAATTATTAATACCCGAAAACGTGAACAACACCGGGCCAGAACCTTGGCTCTGATACCACTTGTTAGGATCGTAAATGATTGACCCACCGGTGCAACTATAATCACAAAATAAAAATAAAGTACAAAATGAGGAAATAAAAGAACACCATATGTAATGTGGAAAAACCCCCAAATGGAAGGGGTAAAAAACCACGAGCAAATAGAAGGATCACTATGGGAAAAGTGGGTACACACTCCCTCATTTATTACAAGGATAAAAACCTCATAAAATCTCTCTTGAATAAATGGGGAAACCGCCTCACTAAAACCGCTCAAATATCTAGAGAATTAATGAACCAGAGGATGCTGATAATCAGATACTGAAGTTAATGAAAGATATGAGAGGAGACTCCTGCCTTTTATAGGATGCATCTCCCTCTCCTGCTTCCTTCTCCTGCTAGAGGCTTGGTGGGGTTTGTCCACCCACCATCTACCTAGCCCACCCCCTTTGACGATGTAAGGGGCAACACCGTCCAAAGGCAAATCTGCCGACAAAAAGCGCCTCACAGCAGAGGACAATGAGCTCACAACAATGGAAGAAAAAAAAACGACTCACAGTAAGATGTAGTAGTTGAGGCGGACGTGACATGGGGAATCTAGAACCTATATGACCACACACATGACGACACTAGAATCTTTGATGGAACCAATGAGTGTTTATATCAAACAGATGAGGCAGGAGAATATAGTCATGCCAAAGTGGAACTATGAGCTTCAGAATGTGGTGAAATAATTTTCTGACCAAGTTCAATTGTGAGAGACACTGAAGCATGCATAATTGGAATCAGAACAAGAACAAGCTATAACAAGCCGAACAGGTGTAGTGTTTCCTACCTCTTCTTCTCTTCTACAATCTGCACTATGAGTATTGAGTTCCAAACATGAGGAGATTAGACCCACAGAGTAGCGTAAGTCACAAAGTGTGAAATAGAAGCCAACAAATGACTCCATTGACTGGTTAGTGCATCATGAAGGGTTGGGACAAATGAAGCAAACTATTGATGATGAGGAGAGTAGGAAGGCAGTTATAGACAAATGTTCGTGTGAAACTAGGTTGCAATGTCAAACAGAGATCAAATTTTCATAGACATTGGCTCAAGTTGAGCCTTCCATTCACCATGGTACATTAGTTCCATTTGAACTACTAACTACGAAAGAGTCAGAAATAAGATTGCACCCAACTGATACATTCCTAAAAGACTTTGATATAGCAAGTGTGTGGGGTACATGAAGCAAATACCCAGTGGAATTTCTGGACATCCAATGCCAAATGTGGAGGAGGAAGGTAGTTTGAAAACTTATCAGACTGATCGGGAGGATAATGAAAAGGGGCAATAACATGAACTTGGTATGTTAGCTGAACTAGGGTGGAGAGGAATGGTGAAGATCATTCCAACTTATTTTCTATGTGAAAAAGTGGCTGATGATCTTGGAGATGGAGGAGGTGAGGATGGAATGAGATTTACTTCAGTCGTTGTGCAACTCCCTGAACCCACTTAGAGCGAATCCAATGGACAACAGTAAAATAGAGTAACCATTACTCTAAAATGGAGTATATATAATGAAAGGATCTCTAACCGGTGCACCATATTCTACACTATTATTTTTATAGTATAAAAATTGTTAAACCCAGTTTATTGTAAAGGGTATTTCCGAGTCCCACATCTGATTACTCCACCATGTAATCCCATTTATCCATCTATAAAATAATGACTCCACATCACCTTGAGGTAAGGGGAATTAACCCTCTACATGGTATCATAGGGAAACTTTTGATAATACTTTTTCCGCTCCCCTCTACTACACTCCTCCCTCTAGGTGGCCCTCCTTCCTTTCCGATGGAACCCTCCTACCCGAGGCCCTCCATCCCGCCTGAGCGTCTCCCTCCAAGAGTTGTGCAAGTCTGGGTATAGTTATTGTATATCCTTTATTGATGACTACTCCTTCATGACATGACTTTACCTTCTTCATGATCAGTCTGAAGTGTTTTATACTTTTTATAATTTTTATAATGAAATTCATACTCAATTCTCCACCTCTCTTAAATGTACCCACTCTGATAATGAACGAGAATATTTATTCACTTTCTTTCAGCAGTTTCTCAAGGATAAAGGAATCATTAATTAGACATTCTACCCCAATACACATTAGTAGAATAGAGTGGCTAAGCGTAAACATCTTCATATTCTAGAGACTGCTCATTCCCTCATATTCTACATGCAGGTACCTCTTATCTTTTGGGGGATGTCATCTTTAATACCACATACCTCCTCAATTGCTTTATTCTATCCTTCAGGGGGATAATCCTTTTTGGACTCTGTTCTCCTCTATCCCTCCTCACTCACTTCCACTCCGTGTGTTTGAGTGTCTATGTTATGTCTGTGTAATTCTCCCCAACCTCTCCAAGCATTCTCCCAAATCCCTCTGCTGCATATTTCTCTGATATTCTCACATTCAGCGTGGCTACCAATACTTCTCTATAGACTTATAACGGTATATAATCTCTGCTGACGTATCATTTGTCGAGATATATCCTTTCTCTTTTCCCTCTCCTCATCCAGATACCACCATTGATGATTGTCTTCCACTCATAATCCACCCCCTCTGGTGTCCCACCCTGTTGATCACCAGTTTGGCACTGTCTACTCACGACGTCTATAAAATGTGTCCCCCATCCAGGATGAGGACACCATCATCTCAGCTTAGTCCTATTATCCATCTCTCTTTCCGCTCATTATCACCGGCCTTTTCATCAAATGGATGTCAAAAATGTCTTTCTCCATGGATTTCTTCAAGAAGAGGTATATCTATAACAACCCCCTAGCTTTAGCACCTCAGGAGAAGAATCTAACATATATTGAATCTGTAGCTCTCTATATGGCCTCAAGAGGTCTCCTATGCTTGGTTTGGACAATTCTGAACCATCCTCACTACATTTGGGCTATCTCAGAGTATGAATGACCACACTGTCTTCTACCATATGACTTCCTCCAACTGCATCCTACTGATTGTGTATGTGGATGATATTATCATCATTGGGAGAAAATAAACTGAAATCACCCAACTCAAAAGGAATCTTCATCAGCACTTTCAAACCAAAGACCTCAGTCCTCTAACATACTTCTTTGGCATTGAGATATCCCATTCTCCAGACACCATCTTTATTTACCAATAGAAGTATGCCTTAGATATCTTGCAGGATACTGGCCTAACTTAGGCAACTGTTGTTGACACCCCTCTTGAGCCTGGGGAATAGTTTCTCTATGAAACCTCAAAACCATATTCTCACCGAGAGAGGTACCATAATCTGGTGTGAAAACTCAATTATATCACCATGAATCGTCTAGACATTGTCTGCGTTGTTGGAAAAATTATCCAATTCATGGAGAATCCGACCAAATCTCAGTGGAATGTTGTCCTCCACATTTCCAAATACATCAAGCAAGACCCTGTATGTGGTCTTTGGTATTCAAATCACGGTCATCTGAATGTTTATGCCTTCTGTGATGCTGACTATACTGGTTACTTTTCTACCCAAAAGTCTACTTTTGGGTTTGCCATTTTTTTGGAAGGTAACCTCATCTCATGGCGCAGTAAGAAACAGATTATCGTCTCTAGATTTAGTGTTGAGTCTAAGTACCATTCAATGGTCACAGTTACTACTGATATTCTATGGCTTCGTCATCTCCTCTATGAGATTGGTTTCTCAATACAGGTGTCTGCTCATATTTGGTGTGACAATCTGACAACCACAAAGATTGCTTTTAATCATGTCTTTCATGAACGCACAAAGCATATCGAGGTGGACTGTCACTTTCTTTACCACCACCTTGAGCAACACCATGTCAATTTTAGCCACATACCGACAAAAAATTAGATTACAGACATCTTCACCAAATGACTCATAGGAGATCAACTAGTATCGCTCAATACCAAGATGGGGATCTACAACATCTGTGACCCAGCTTTAGGGGGAGTATGTTTGGTATCTTTTTTATTTTTGTGAGACTCTTGGTCTAAGATATCATGTACTAGCTCCAGGGGTAGTGTTAAACCCAATTTATTGTAAAGGGTATTTCTGAGTCCCACATCAGATTACTCCACCATGAAATCCCATTTATCCATCTATAAAAGAAGGTATCCACCTCACCTTGAGGTAAGGGGAATTAAAACTCTACAAAAATAAATGAAAATATGAACTGAAATGGTTAGAAAAAAATAAAAAAACACTAAAAATCAAATAGCACTACAATAGTGGTGTGCCAAATATGGGGATTCACTATATAGAAACTCTTTTAATGTGGTTTTGACGTTGGGTTGGAGATGATTCCTTACTACATTTTAGCACTTTTACTTTATTTTAGCGACAGTTGGATATGGTCTTACAACTTAAAAATCAAGGATGACCTTGAGTTTAGGGTAAGATTATTCATTGGAGATGGGACTTATATTTCTACTTTTCAATATATCTTAGGTGCCCTGGATAAAGGAAGTGTTAACATTCTAAAATTCCCTTGTAGTGCTAATTGATCAATTCACAATCTGATAGAACTCAACTGTCACAACAATATTTACATTTGAGTTCAATGATTGAGTATGTTGAGCTTGTATTTCAATTATTTTTTGAGAGGAAATTGGAGTAAGTGGATCTATGTGAGGTATTGACTGATGTAATTGACCAAACTACCTTATGAAAGGCTAATGATTCTAAGTCTGGGATGTTAGTTCAAGTGGTGTCATTCAGATATTTTATTCGGAGGTAGAAAATTCTATTAGTTGAACCAAGACAACAAATTTTTAGGTTTTTGTATGAACCGTAGCAATTTCCTACTCATGGGAGATGTCTGGATAAAGCAATTTTTCCAAAACCAAGGAAAATTAAAGTTGTTTTGAAGCCTAATTCACTGTCAAATCCACAACTAAGGGTACGACTTCCGTGGAGATTTTCGGTTGCATTGTAGATTGGTGATACGATGTCCCATAATACGATTCATGAAGATGTATCACCAATGATACATATTGGGCTGGACCAACTTCCTATTACTCAGAGTCTATGTTTTTGTTGTTTCCACCCAAATTTTGTGAATATTTACACTTGCTCAAAGTTAAATCAGTGGTTTTTGTTACATATTTTTTAGGGGAAGCATATTGAAAACACTATCCACCAACATTTCCTAAAGGTGTAGAATTCTCATGGACTGGAAAAGGAAACATAGTTGAGGAAAGACAAAGCATCTTCATGCTGAATAGATTCAAGAAGCACAACAATATTCTTGAAGTTGTGGTTTCTTACACTGAAGAACTAGCCTTCAAACGAATAATAGATCTTGTCAAGTTTATCATCTTGAGGACAAGGTATTATTTCAAGAAAGTGAAAATGATAGGAACTTTGTCTAATAGGATACAGGGAATGGGGATGCTGCTACAGCGTGGGTCGGGGCTGTACTATTGATGGGTTAGGTAACTGCCAGGGCAATTTTGTAATAATTGTATATAGTTGTTAGGGGTGGTAGGAAGTGGCTGGGGGTATTAAATAAGGGACAAACTGAGGTGTGTGTGTGTGTGTGTGGGGGGGGGGGTGATTTATTGTATTGGCTTTCAACGCAACATCTGAATAGGGGTTAGGTCTCGACTTCATGGTGAGTCTTCCATGGAGATTTTCTTATTCTTTCTTCTTTTCTATTTATTTTTATAGCCAACATTGCTGGAATCAATAAAATTCCTCATTAATTCTCTCTATCGCACCTTGAAACCTATCAAATTGTCTTATTGAAGGTGTAATAATTTTTATTTATTATTGAACAATAATGTAATTGTTGTGAGTCTAAATTCTATGTAAGAAAAGTGATCTAAGAGATTGGGTAAAGGGTTTTATAATCAATGAGATTAGTAATTCTAGTAAGACAGAAACCGAGGCATTCTTTCCCATTGGATTAGCTTTCACATTGAAGGTGAACCAAGTAAATAAATATTATTTATTTGCAAAGTGACTATGAAAGTTGAGAGAAAAGTGTCTTACTAACTTTATGAACAAAATATGGTGAGGGGTGAGGTTTAAAGTACATCAAATTTTCAAACTCTAATTCACCCTCTCTTAAAGTATCATATTCCCAGTGAGACTAACACCCAAAAAATGTCCTATTAATCGTTTGAACAAGATATAAGATATGGTGAGGGATGAGGTTTAAAGTACATTCAATTTTCATACCCTGATTCACACTCTCTCAAAGTATCATATTCTCAGTGAGCCTAACACCCAAAAAAATGAAAATTTCATCACAGAAAATACATCAAAAGCAATATGATGCACATAAAGTAATATGGACAACATATTTTAGAAATGTTGCAGGTACCAAATACAAAGAAATTTAATGCATTATCTATTTGTTTAAAAAAATCCCATTCCATAAAATCAAATGAGAAGGGTCTATCATTCCCCATTATTAGAATGTTGATTGAACATGGGAAATCATCATTAAAATTTTTTATAACTTCTTTGTTTATAATTTTTTTGGAGAAAATAATTCTAACATAAGAAAAAATATGTTTAATTTTTAATGAATCCTTGTGTATTGCATGAATTAATGGCCAAGTGGTATTGTAGACAAAGTCACACGAGTGAAAATGTTTATATGGAAAGGAATCAGTTAATTCAATCAATGAATAATATTAATAAAACTTGAAAAATTAGTGAAACAAAAATATGTCAATATAGGTCGAAGATGACCCTTGAAATCTTACCACGTATTCTAGATATTTTTTATCCTAAAATACACATCAAGAGTAGTTTAAAGTATCAATTCCAACATGAAAGAACGATCAGTTTCTAAAGGATCCATTGTGTAAGTCATTAAATAATCCTTTAAGCATGAGACTGTTTTTCATAAAAAAATAGAGTTTCCTCAAAAAAACCAATCATACATGTGGTATGGTGTCAATAACTTTTCTTATAAGAGTAAGATATGAAATTAATTTTCAAGTAAGTATATATGTTTTTAATTCATTAGTCATAGACTGCGTTCATATATTGTTGGCTTTGTTTTCAAAATAAGAGCCAATAGGAGCTAAAGACTACAATATAGAGCACTAGTGAAAAGAACACCAGACACACAGTGGTAGTGAAAAGTCTATTGGATGGAAAGCTTAAGGAACATAGCACACAAAAAATATGAAAAGGATCCAGATGGAACATTGATGAATCAACTTGGCGCAGTGCTATAACAAGTTTACTTGATGCAACACCAGTGCATGAAAATCCTATTGATTACAAAGTGACACTTCTTCTATCAGATGCAGTGAGTTATCAAACACAACATTGCACATACATTCAACTAAACATAGAATAAAGACACTTGTTCTATAATATATTGCAGGTGATGTGTTTCCCAATAAAACATTTTTTACCGTATTTATACCAGTCGTGATATAAAGTATTTTTATTAAAAAAACATTGTGATATTAATTTAAGTACCTAGATCTAAATTTTTAACAAAATTATTTTCCATTTTAAAATTTCCCATGATTATCTTGGTAAACTAAATTGACTCGAAATAAATGATGAGACACATGAAATACATTTTGTTACAAAAAAATATCATGGTCCAAATAAGTGGGTGAACAAATAATTAGTCACGTGATATTGTGTAACAACCTAGACTCCACATTGATATGGATACATGTGTTATAATCCCTAATAACTAGTCAAATTAGTATTATTGGAGAGCTAAATACATACATGATACCCATTTTACAATGGGAATAAAATATAAAGCATGATAATGGAAAACATTCGACATCCTTGAACCCATTCAAAGAATTATTATTCATATCATGAAGAAAAGAAACAAAATAAAAGTGAGCTCAAATTCTTAGTAAAGATTACGTACAATGGAAGAAATCGTGAGTAAATAAGGCATAATCAATATGAAAAGTTAAATACATATGTCATTTAATCAATAACTTGAGCATGAAATACATCCATAGATAATATCAAGGCAATAATATCATGAATCATAATAACTGAATTCTCAATGAAGGAAATGCTTATTGGATGTCGTGATCTCATTCATCATGATATCTATATCGTCAAGACCTTGCTCCAAAATAGTTTAATAGATGGATAGATATACATCAAAAACTCATTTAATTTGGTCAACTGATTTGTCTCATGAGATCTATCGATGCATCGAGGGGATATATAATTTCAGGATTCATCCATTACTGCATGTCAAATGCATTCATCATATATTGAATGATCAATTTAATTCATAAACAATATGTCTCATCAATAAATATATGTATTGAGTAAATAATATGGATTTATCAATATTTTCACCAATCAATCAAATAACTTTCATAATAAAACACCATATGTAAAAAATGGTATACGGTTTAGAAATAATCATATCCATGATAAAAATAATATGGATATTTAAGAGAAATTTAATGGTCAATGATCATAAGAAATTAAATGTTTCAAGAGAAAATTATCGACCATAAAATTAATAAGAGACAAGAGATGACCATCACTTCATCAGAAATATAGGTTTCGTAATAAAATCATATCCTTTGGAAAAATAAAGAAAATGGAAGTGCAATATTAAAATAAATGTTCATTAAATATTTTTTTGAAAAACAATTGAAAATGTGTAGAAGAATATAAATATAATAAAATGATTACAATGGTGAGGAAGTCCTTTAACACCGTATATGTTAACAAACATTCTTTTTGATTATTTATAAAGAAAGTCAAAAAAAACCTTTCAAAAAACATTATAAATATTCCTTTAAAACCATTTAAAAAGTCAATGATAACTTAAATTTTCCTTAATAAATCATTTGAGTAATGCAAATGACTTTTGTAAAACAATTTGAAAAATATGGACATTAAAGAAAAATATACCCGACCAAAAAGATAAATAAGATCAGATTTTCTTTTAAATGTTTCATTTCATGATTCAAATGCTAAAGAAGTTAAAAGTTAGAAGAAAATATGTAAACTCTTTAAATATACAGGGGAAAACAAAATTATTGGATTTTATTAAGGAAAATTATAAGATTCCTTCAATGAAAATATAAGCAATCCCAACAGAATATGAGATTGTAAAATAATTTTTTACCACTTTGATAACTTTTAAATTGCAAGATCTTGAGAGAATAAACTTGAATTGAAGAATTAATCATCATGAATAAATAATTATTCATGTTAAATATATTAAAGGTACAGTAGATGCACCACATAAAAGTGAATATATGCACAATAACAAATATGTCTCAATTGAGTATAAATTGAGATGAAATCTCTTACCCCACACTTCCCTTTAGTTGAATGTACTTTCGGATCTTATATAATGGTTTTAAACATGTTATTAATTTATAATTGAACTATATTTATATTTATAATATCATATGTTATCTCTTATAACATTTTATTACCCGTTTGTTAATAATATTTCATTATTACCATTATTTTGGGTGTTAACTGCTTTGTTTTATCATGCATATTTTACCGTGGAAGTTTTGGTTCTTATGCATAGAAAATAGTTTCATCATCTTCAGAATTATATTAAAGTTAAAAATATCATATTTATTCATTAGATACGTGTTTATAATCATTCATAAAATTTGGACAAGAAAAATGAATCACATCGCTTCATGAAGATGGCATGTCGTACATATGAACGAGTGACGTTATCATTTACTTAATGGGTGAAAGGGTAAAGAAGTAAATGATATATTAAATTTAAAGAATCAATATTATGTCATATCATATATATCAATTTGCTTCATCATTATGACTATCTATGTGCATTGGATATGGAAAATAAATTACATCGGTTTGTTGGGCGGTAATCTACCATACACATGAGCGATGATTTTGTTTTCCATTTGATGGAGAATAAGATTGATAAATATTATGTCATAAAGATAATAACATATCAGTATATGGTAGATAATTTTTTTATTATATTGGAATTATTAAGACATAATTGAAGGTGATAAAAGAAGAATAAAAAAGAAAGAGCTTGGTGAAAATAATTATCTTCACTTAGAATGACCACTTTTGGATATCTTATTAAGAACCCTATGGTTGGTCTTTTGGGAAGAAAAACAACTCTAGAACATGTATAAAGATGTTGGGGAGAGATTTTGGCAAGGGTTTATTGAGAAAAATAGATTAAGAGGTGTGAAAAAGTGAAGGGAGGAGGTGCCTTTTATAATTGAGTTGAGTGACACACTGTTAGAGACCCCAAAAATAGTAGGTGATAACAGAAAAACTGTATATAATATAATGAAAATCAGTAGAATAATTACATGAAGAAGAATAGGAAGAAACTAGGGACTCTAGGTCCACTCGTCTAATCCCACTAGCTAACGTCTCAACAAAATAATTCTCCTTCCTTTCCCTCACCCTACAACTTCTTTATTTATAATGGATTCACCCCCACCCACATGGTCCCAAGACTTCTCCCCCTTAAATACCTAACCAACTCCCCTCTCCCCTGTAACAACCTAACAATATCCCTCCCAATAAACTCAACCTACAATTACCCAAAATCCCTTTATTCCATCCAAATGGCATAACAAGTCTCTATCATTGCCACCATCTTGAAAAACCACCTTGTCCTCAAGGTGGTGGATCGAAAAGGCATGCCAGTCGATCTCCCATACCAGTTGTGGTCTAGGGAACTTAAGACAAAGGTTAGTGGCTCTACCCAGCCTCTAGGAAATCTCCTATATAGTCCTCATGCTGAGGACTGACCCTATGTGTTTGTTCCCTCTATACCACAAGGTCAGCCTTCGAGTGGTCGCATTGCGCATGAAATAGTTGCATACACTTCCTCCAAGACTCTTGTTGTAAACCACTATGCAGGACTCACCATGTTTCTCTTAGAAAACCCAAAAGGCATCCCTTTCATCAAATATAGATGACCACTTTCCCTGCATAATAAAAATGAAATCCACCCACACTTCTATATGCAAACTTAACACCTTAAATTCGCCACCCACCTCTAAACATGCCGACGTGTGCCGATTATCCCTCATGTTAGAAGGGGTCATTAACTACAATAACTAAATGACCATGCTTCCTTGGCCTACATATGACCATGGAAAATCTCCTCCCAGGATGATATCAGTGTAGTCAGTAATAATTATATACTCCATGTGTGGCCCCATGGTGTCATCATTGTCCCCAAGCATATCACCAGTGGTTTGTTTTGGCATCAAATCCATATATTTTCCTAATGTTGGCCTAAGCACGATAGTGTTAGCATGGACCGGTGAATTTGTTTCGTCCTCAGTGTCGCTAACTCTAGAAGCGACGAAGTCCGCCTCTAAATCCTCCATGAGCAAAGGTGGATGGTCATCGGTCAGGTACAATTTTGTTTCAAGGCAAAGCATAGCTCCAACTAAGAATGTACAAATTTTCTTTTTCTATTTATCTTGTTGTTACTAGCATTACTGGTTCCCCTTGAGGGTATCCATCATTGGGGTGATCTTATCTACACAAGCTTTCAATTTTTCCACCATCGTGTCGATGCGGTCCAGGCGCTGCTCCGCACTATTGAGACGAGTGTCAAAGCTAGAGTCTATCCCAGAGAACTCATCCTCCAGTGGTAAAAATCCGCAATGTGAAGTCCAAATCCGAAAAACTCTATAGTGGTGCACACAACCAGGGGGCCTCCTCTGGTGCGCGAACTATAGGGAACAACTAGACTCCCTCCCTCTCACTTTTTTTTGTGATAACACCACTTTACCTATGCGGTTGAAAAAAAAGTGGAGGCCACCTCCCCCCGCGTGATAAAAAAAACCTATCTCACTCCCCTTCTGCACAAACTGCTGTCCAGGTGCGCTCACCTATTCCTCAATTAGAAGGTCAAGACGTAGAGAGAGATATGGACAGGTGCACCATCGGGAAGGCAAGTTTTTGTTTTCCCGTCAAGGGGAATACCTAACGACCATGGATGGGGGGGGGGGAACAATGGTGGTGAAGATGGCACATGGAACTGTATCACGGACAACCCTGCAGTGCGTGAGGTCTTGTAGGATGGAAACGGTCGGGGGTGTGTGAGGCATCTAAGAAGTGTATCACCATGTTTTAGTATGGTGCGTGCATCACTGGCAGATGAAGTCTCTGCTCTTGTGTCCCCTGGTTCCCCATGGTTCTAGTTTCAAAACTTAGGTATGGTGTCACCGTTGTAGAAACCCTAGTAGTAGTGAACATAAATGGTGTGTATAGCATTTTTTTTCGGGTGTACACTATGTTGGTGAACGATGGATGATAGTGTGTGCTGGCTAGATGACCCGTCACTTAGGATATTATTCATTTGAGGAAGAAAATGAATATGTGCCTCGTGTTGAATAAAAACCAACTGGGAGTGCGGGACTGAGCGAGGAAGGATGCCTTGTCGCATTGGATGATGACCAACTGGAGAAGTTTGACAAGAGAAGGTCATCAAAGAAGTGTGTGGGAGATGAGATGGAAGAGTAAAGAAGGGTGCGTCATTGCTGATGATGGCAGAAAATAGGAAAAAATAGTGGTAATGGATGCAGCGGTGGGAGCGATAGAGGAAGAAATGAGTGGTACTCCAACAGTAGGGAGCGAAGGCAGGTCAGACCAATTGTTAGAGATCCCAATAGCAGTAGGAAACAACATGAAAACTGTATATAATATGATGAAAATCGGTAGAATAATTATTTAATGAATAAGAGGAAGAATCTAGGTACCCTAGGTCCACTCGCCCAAGCCCACTGGCCGACGTCTCAACAAAATAATTCTCCTCCCTTTCCCTCACCCTCCAACTTATTTATTTATAATGGATTCAACCCCCACACACGTGGTCCAAATACTTCTAACACTTAAACATATAACCAAATCCACTCTTTCCTATAACAACCTAACAATATCCCTCCCAAAAAACTCAACCCATAATTACCCAAAATCCCTTTATTCCATCCAAATGGCATAACAAGTCTCTATCATACACTTGAAAATTTTCAAAGTTTTACAATAATGTCATGTCAATTTTTTTGGAAATATGGATCTAAAATAGATTATATTAGAAAGGGATAAGGTTAGGTCTGAAATCCAACCAACCAAAGTGGTTTGAGTAAGTTTTTTGGTCATTTTAACCCTTATCTTTATAGATTAACCTCCAGAAACTCGTTTTGATCTTAACCATAGTAATTAATTTTTACTATTTTTACTATTCATTATGATCAAAAATTAAATTAAAATTATTAATTAATATTAATTATAGTGATTAAAATTATAGAATCCATTTTATCAAATTCAATTCATAGAAGTGACATAATTTGATTTAAAAATAAACCTGCGAAAACGTGTCAAAAAACAGTTTTTCAAGAAATGCATTTTTCAAGAATGAGATGATATTACAATAAATATATAACTATTAATCATAGTTATATGGATTTAAATTCATATAGTTATGTATATAATCTATAAATTTCATTTAAATCATTCATCATTAAATATTATTTTAATTAATTAAATCGGAAATACATTATGCCTTAAAAAAACAGTTTTTTGAAAAATATCCTTTTTTACCTCTAAATGATCTTATCTTTTTTTATATCAAATTTATAGTAAATAAATTGTTAATTATAAATATTATAACACATTATTATAAATAAAATTATGGATAGTTAAATACTAAATTGTCGATTATTCATAAAATCTTATTTTTAAGGGATTATTTCAAAAATTCGTTCTAGATCTATTTTGGATTATTAACTTAAAAATTGATATTCATATTGTCAAATTAGAATTTTTTTGCCTTGAAATATTAAAATGTGAATTGTATTATAGATTTATTAAAATAGAATGTTCACTTACTATAATTGAAGCTTGAGTGTTACATGTTGTCTCTGAATAATCAGAGATTATAACAAAGGTAAAATCAAGAAGTGCTTCCAGGATATATGTTGACACATGTGTTATTACAAAAATTACAAAATGAAAATTGATTTTCTTAAAATTAATTTTGAGGAAAGTATAATTTCATGGACTATGAAAAGTATTGAAGTTGTTAATGTAAAATAAGATACTATGATTTTTGTAAAAAATGATATCGTATCCAAAAAGAAAAAAAAGAATGATGTATGCTCGCTAATTGAAAGATACAAGAAGAAATTATAAAAATTGAGGGATATAATTTTGTGAAGATAATTTTGAATAGATTTTTATAGTCCAGAAAATTTAAGGGTAAAGGGGTTGTGGTTGTGGTAACACTTTTTTTACTTTTACACTTTGAAAATATTTTCTTTGTTATAAGTGTGCAGAAGACATAAAGTTCTTTGAAATCATGTTGTAAAAGAATTTCAAAACAATAAATTGATTAAATTTCTAGTTGATCATGATAAAAATGAAACAATCCATTTGGAGTGGGATCTCACTAACTATATACCAAGGACCTTCAAATCGCATTGAATGACGAACTTCGTAAAAATCAATGTCTTATGCATGCTGATTTCTTTGATTTTCTTTGTGATAGATCGAAATGTATAAGAGATTAAGAAATATTTATCTAATTTCTACCATGATGAAGACAACACTATTTAGTGTTGGATGATATTGATGAAATTTTAAAACAAATTTGGAATGCTAATTCACCCCAATAAGTGCTCTATATCGATCCCATATTCTTTTTTTTCCTGCTCCAATAACTATTCTACCACCTCTTATTATCATTTTAAATACAACTAAAAAAATAAAACACACAAATTAAAGTTCAATGGAAACCCTGAACACACCATTTGGTCAATTTCAAATCAAACGAGAATGAGGAAATTGGTACAATGTGATAGTAGATCTACCTCAGATAAACCCTTTTTGTGCACTAATAAAATGCAGGAAGGTGTGGGAGGTGGGGTTCGAGATCATCTCATCACTTCAAGTCTTACACTAATGAGACATGGGATCTATGAAAATTATGTGAATCTATAAAGAGTCGGGATAAACTCTAGCGACCATGGAGTTCATCATCCATGACTTGTGAAGTGGGGAGGTGATTTTATTAGGGCAACGACACCATCAGAGGCTTCTTTCAGATGGTTTTCTATTTTTATTTTATCTCTCCCCCTTTTTCTAAAAATAAATATATATTATTTGTATTACCCAGGGTCTAGCTTAATGGAACCCACCCTGTGGGGTATCGAGGAGGTCTCGATTTTGAGTCTCTTTGGCTTCCTATATGCATGTGTTGTATGTTTTCTTTATACATTTGTAATTTATCCTCCTCAACCATTTGTAATATATATCATTTGTAGAAAATATATATCAATGATGATTACTAATTATATTTTTATATTAGTGTACTACCTGGTGAAAATAAAATATTTATGATAAAAGACTAGCTATTGATGTTGAAATTTATTAACTATTTTATAGACCACCAAATAGATTGATCTCATACATGTTTTATTGTTATCAGTTATATTAGTGGTTTTTATATTTGTTCTTCTTGAGAGATGTATAAAACTAAAATGTTTTAAACATTTTATATCTATTGCTGTAAAACACATGTAAAAAAATAAATTTTACATTTTTTTTAAATAATTGACGTAAAAAACACATTTTATAACTTTATTATAGAATGTGAACAAAATTAAATTTCATATCTTTTTTTTATTCCAGGTGTAAAATGGAAATAAAAAATTTAATTTATAGATTCATGACACTGAAGTGATTAGACCACACCAAACTTTTTTATTACTTGGGTATTGTATAAATATGAATGAGATCCATAACTAAAACCATTAATATAAAAGGATATAAGTTTTACATAATGCATTTTGAAATGAGAATTAATTATCCAAAATGTTTGTAAAAAATGGATCCAAGTATTAACTAAATTAATTTGAATTGAATATTTTCCCTTTCCCCCACACATTTGCACCTGTGTTTTTTTTGGGTGCAGACCCACTTTCCAAAGGTGGGCGGTTGTTAGGATGAACTAAAAATGCTTCAAATTACACCTTGAGATCGAGAGGATGGGAGGTTGACGATGAATGTAGTGATCCATGGAATTGATCAAAGAAATAGTAAAAAGGAATAGAAACCTAAAACCAAGAGAGAGGATCAACATATTTTGTTAATAATTAATTTAATTAAATAAGAATTACCTCTAAGGTGATTCTTTCTTCATTGATATGTTTGGCCACAAATTTGATGGTGTACCGTCATTGTGTTATAGAGATCAAGGGTAGATCTCCTCTAGCAGTGATCCACACACATTCCATGTATCTCCGGACATCGCCGAAGGAGTCTCCAGGTGATAGTACGAAAGATCCTTGCATTTGTGATGTCCACCTTCGATCGCCTTGAGAACTGCTTCCAAAGCGTTCTCCTTGATCCGATGGAGGATGATCTCTCTTGTTATTGAGAGCATTCTTAGAGAGGAACGAACTCTCTAGGCTTGACATATTTTCTCCAATTAATTGTGCACTACACAATAAATGTCACTTAACTTGCCCTTGGATAATTGAGAGAATAATATGACCAGGAATTTATTTCACTAGGGTAATAATAAATAATCTGCACAAGTGCCTTTATTTATTTCATTAATCCTAGTGAAACCCCCATGTCAAATAACAAAAACAATATTATTATTTCCTGACATGCGCTTAACTTTCAAGTTATAATTTTTTTAAAGGTTGGGGCCAAAGCCTCATTTATTATTTAAAGCAAAGACCTCTTTCTGACTAGGTAGAGGGAGACCCATTACATAGCCCGAAGGCCCAATACCAAGTGGTCTGAATACAAGGCCCAAAGCCCATTTTTTGTCCCAAATATCCCTTTAGTGAATAGTACTACCATAGTACTAGACTGCTACAATACCTGCTATAGTACCACCATAGCTACAGTTTCTACTACAATACCCTCCGCCGCTACAGTGTCGCCGCTGCTACAGTTTTATGACTGCTATAGTACTACTACAATATTCGAGAATTCCTCACATGCTCAGATTTGATCTTGGGTCTTTTGGGTGCCAAGAAAGATCATCTACCACTTGGGTACGGGCTCTTTGGCACTTGTGAGTTATAATTAAATATTATTTAATCAAATAATATTCAATATTGTGATTTCTCACTGGACCATTAAGCTTGGTGCACCAATCCTCCTCAATATTTATTAATTATTATGCTAACAATATATTCTCTTGAATAACTAATGAAGGAATAAATGAAATTAGGCATGCATGAATAATTATTAAACCATGACTGGGAATAATATTTATTCAACTTTTTAAATAATAAATTATTTAACTGAGATACTGGATACACTTAGTGTGTGACCCTCTAGGCCCCTTTCTGAGTGGAATTTAGTGAACCTACCTAAAGTCCAAGGTTGACATCTAGCAGCACGCCAAGGCACCCATATAGAAAGCAGTTAATTTCATAATGAAATGTCACCTCAAATGAATGTTTACCATGTAATATAATCCTTTTATCATAATACCTCTTATCAAGCAGGTTGCATGCCAGTTCCATTAACCAATATGCTCGATATCTCTCTCTTTGAATTTATGAAAATAGAACTTGCCTATTGATCACCATGTCCATGGATTTATTTTGGATATATCATTTCCATCAAAGGGCTTGAGATATTATCTTATGTTAAATAATAGAAGGGATAAATCCTTTCTTACATTATTCATTAATGCAATATTACTCGTGATCCACCCAACATATCCTACCTCACCACGAACATCTGTCATCATGGTTTTCATCAATAAATCTAAGTGTGTGACTCATAATATCCATTAATAATAATCTTAAAGTCTAAGGACCAATACACACGTCCGCAGATAGAAACATCTAATGACACTTATAAATATGGATTTCCTATTGTTGGGTTTTATTCTCATAATATCCCACTGGATATCAACAAGGGTGTACATCATGAGAAGGCGACTCAAAGTCCTATGAGTCTCCACCCCTAATAGACTATATCATTTGTGTCCCTCAAATGATATCATCCAACTATAGAACATATATTCAAGAATAGTATCATAGCACTTCTGGGTTCTCATCGTAGTAGGGATCTATTGTGACCTTTTAGTGCGACAATTACTCTTAGGACATTATCACATACCATTTTATGTAGAAAAAAAATCATGACATGATAAGTAATATATTAATATTAAAAACCATGAATATAAGTTATCATAAAGTACATAAGAAGTTTGTTCTAAGGAACCAACTCTAACAGACTCCCACTTGCACTAGAGCCAACTGCTAATGATCTTCAGTCTGCTAGCTCTCACATGATACTCATGCTTCCATTGAGATAGGTATTTAGTAAAGGGGTCCACCACATTCTCTTTTGTGGATACTCTACTCACTGAAAATTCAACCCTTTGATAAAAATCCCTCAAGAGGTGATACTTCCGGAGTACGTGCTTTGTCTGTTGATGTAACCTTGTCTCTTTTTCAAGATCCACTACTGCAGTATTATCACAATATAATGTGATAGGGTATTTAATGTTAGGTACCACATCAAGCTCCTAGAAAAAGTTCCAAATACATATAGCTTCCTTGGTTGCATCAGAAGTTGCTATGTACTCAGACTCCACTGTAGAATTATATACAACTGGCTACTTTAAACTCTTCCAGCTCACAGTTCCCCTGTTGAGTCAAAAAACATATATTGATTGTGACTTCAGATCATTATGATATTTCTTAAAACTAGCATAAAAAAACCTTCTAATGACAAGATCCTCATCTCCTTCATACACCAGGAACATATCCTTAGTTATTCTCAGATACTTAAGGATAGTCTTAACAATAGTCCAATGATGTTATCCTGGATCTACTTGATATCTGCCTACCATGATCAATTCATAGGTAACATCAAGTCTAGTATATAACATGACATACATGATTGATCCTATCACCGAAGCGTATGAGATCTTACTCATTCTATCTTTCTCCTGTTGTTTCTGGGGACACATTTTCTTAGAAAGATGTAAACCATGTGACACTGGAACCAATCCCCTCTTGGATTGTTCCATACTAAATCTCTTTAGTATCTGGTCAATATATGTACTTTGTCTTAGTCCAAGCATCCTCTTAGATCTATCATGAATGATCTTCATCACTAGAATGTTGGATGAATCGCCTAAGTCATTTATGGAGAAGAACTTATTCAACCAGTCCTTAATAGATTGTAAGACTGGTATTCATTTCCAATAAGTAATATTTTGTCAACATATACTACTAGGATAATGACTGCATTCCCACTAAAACTTTTGTAAACACATGGATCATATTTTTTTTAATGAAACAAAATTCTTTTATGGATTCATAAAATCAAATATTCCATGACCAAGATGCTTGCTTCAATCAATAAATGGATCTATACAACTTAAAAATCCTTTTGGCATCGCCTGGTGTCACAAACCCTTCTGGTTGTGTGATACAGACATCTTCCTGAAGGTTTCCGTTAAGAAATTTAGTTTTGACATCCATATGCTAAATCTCATAGTCATGGTAATATTCTATGTCAAATATGATTCTGATGGATTTAAACACGGAAATTGTTGAAAAGGTTTCATCACAGTAAATTCTTTGGCTCTATTTAAACCCTTTAGCTACTAGCCTTGATTTATTGGTACTTAATTTACCTTTAATATCTAGTTTAATCTTGAGTACCCATTTACATCCACCAGGCTTTACATTAATTAGTGAATTAACCAAAACCCAAACTTGGTTCTGATACATGAAATCCATCTTATAATTCATAGCTTCTATCCATCTTGCAGCTTCTGGTCTCTCTATTATCTCCTTGTAGGAGAGAGATTCATCATTGTCCAACAATAATGGTTCACCATCCTTGGTGACTAGAAAACTATATCTCTCTATCCCCTTACCTCTTTTACACTCATACACAATATTTGTGTTTTAGGAACTACTTCTTCCATGGAGACCTATGGAACTTGTTCTTGTACTAAATCTTGTCTATCTTGAGCATCAACTTCATTGGAGTCAATCTTGCTCCCACTATCCTTTTTGAGGATGTGCCCCCTCTCAAGAAAAACAGCTTGTATGGCAACTATCACTTTCTTGTCTAAGGGGTTATATAGATAGTATCCCTTTATTTCCTTGGGACACCCTATAAAGATACACTTCATGCCCTAGGGTTCTAGTTTTTTGCCTGATAAAGACTTAACAAATTCCTCGCATCCCTATACACATGTATGTGATAAAATGGGTTTCTTTCCAATCCACAGCTCAAAGGGAATTTTATTTTCTACTTTATTTGGTACTCAATTTAATGTGTATGCCGCAATTTATAATTCATATCCCCAAAAGGATAATGTAATATCTACATGACTCATCATCGACCTTACCATGTACAACAAGGTATGGTTTCTCCTTTCACTAACACCATTCCATCATGATGTATAATGTAAAGCGAGTTGATATAGAATCCCAAAATCCCATAGAAAGTTAATGAATTCTTGGTTAAGATATTATCCACCTTGATCTAATCGAAGATTATTTATCTTCTTACCAAGATGATTCTCTACTTCATTCTTGAATTCCTTGAATTTATAAAAGGACCAGGACTTATACCTCATCAAGTAAATATAGTCATATCTACTTAAGTAATCAGTAAAAGTTATGAAGTAAGAATATCCACCTCTATCCTCTATTGGAAATGGTCCACACACATCAGTGTGTACCAATCCTAGAATCTCTATGGCCCTTTCACCCTATCCACCAAATGGTGGTTTGGTAATTTTCCCTTGTAAAAAAGTATGACATATATCAAGTGGTTTTAGCTCGAAAGAGTCTAAGTAACCATCTTGACAGAGCTTTGTCAAATGCTTCTCATTTACATGACCAAGGTGGTGATGCCACAACTGGGTATTATATGAGTCATGTGAACCTGATTCGTTATCAATTTCCAACACTTCGTTTTCATAATTTAATACCTATAGACTATTATTTAAATGTTCCATACCATAACATATGTTTTCCTTATAAAAGAAACAACTTTTATTTCTAAACATGAAAATAAACCCATCTATATCTAAACTTGACATAGAAATTATATTCTTGGTAAAAATTGGTACATAATAATAGTCACGTAAAACCAGAATCATCCCGGTTGAAAATGAAAGGTGGTATTCACCAATGGTAAGAGAATCCAACCTTGTACAATTGGAAGCTCACAGATTTACCTCTCCTCCGAAAATTTTACAAAATCTACTTGGTTCTTGTATTTGGATACAGACGTGAGCACCATAAGCTATATCTAATACCCAATGTGTAGAAATGGAAATATTGCACTTGATAACGAATGCACCTTTGGCTTCCCCTTACCTTTAAGTACAGTTCCTCTTCCAGCGGCCTAACTTTACACATGTAAAACATACTACCACTTTTTCCTTGCCCTGCCTTTGGATCTTATTCTTCTTGGTTGGACATTACTTGGGGGATTTAGACTGTTTATAAGTCTTAGACCCTTTTTTCTTGACTTACTATTCCTATTCACCATAAGGAATATAGGTTTGTCATGCCCCATATCCTTATCCACTTATCAAATCAAGGTTAGAAGTTCTGATAGACTATTATCACTGCTTCTTATATTATAATTCACAATAAAACTATATAAGGTCTTGGGAAGTGATCAAAGTATGAGATCTGTATGCAACTCATCTGAGAATTTGATCCCCAAGATGTCCATACACCCAATGTAGCTAATAATCTCAACTACATGAGGCCCATATGGTGTAGACTCTCCCAGATCAGCCATGAACAAAGCATTGGAGATCTCATACCTCTCTTATCTCACTTTCTCTTGAAATATATCCTGAAGGTGAGACATCATGCTATAAGAATCCATTTACTTGTGTTGCTTCAAGAGCTTATTGAACATGGATGATAACATGAAGCACTAAACATTTGTAGCATCATTCAGATGTTTCTTGTACAGATAGAGATCTTCATCACTCACCTCATTTCCAGGCGCAATTGGTAAAGGTTCTTCCACCACATACGATTTCCTTTCATAGAAAAGGATGACCCATAGGTTCCTTTTCTACTCCTGGAAATTAGTGTCGGTGAGAAGGTTTTTCTTCTCGAGTATGAATTATAACGATATGTTTGATGTCAATTTTATGATGTTTCTACAAATAAGATGAGCAGAATTTTAGTACTTTATCTTGATAAAATTAGACAAACAAAAAAACAAATATTTATTAGTCTCCCACTATTTTATCGAAACCCAATATCCCTCACCATTAGATTCATAATATCCTATTGCTTGGATATTCAAGTGGAAATGATCCATATCCCCCTTCCCATTAACCCAACTTTGGTTAGTCAAGCAACTTAAAAGGTTTTATGTAGGCATTCTAAATGTAAACTGCATTAACTCATTGTTCCTTGATCCTTTGAGTGGACTCCCCAATCCTGAAATCATTAATTTAGATTTACTTAGACTTTGCCTCTCAATTACACAAAGTTCTGCTTTGGCAATAAACCCTTGATGTCAACCAAGTTAATTCAACCCAAAACCTCAAATTATAATTCCACGATAATTGAAAGCACCCCAAATTTGGTTGGTCAAGCACCTTGAACTATGGTTCGATCCAAAGTAATGGAAGCCTATACCGAATTAATATTTTATTGAGGGATTTTATCCTTTATACATAAATTTCCATTTATTATCTTTATCACATGCTTTTTAATATTAAGTGGGATTACTTAAGTGATTAACCATGTCTTTAGATAATATTTACGCATAAAACTATTTATTTTAGTTTCATCTTTGCATGATTGTCAATTCATTAATTATGTGATTGTGATAAAAAATCCATAATGAAATAACCATACAAATGATAGAATTAAAATAAAGGGTATGATCATGATCTTGTTCTAATGGTTAGTTTATCTAGCAGTTGATAAACTAACCACTAACCTAGGGGAGAAACACCTTGAACCAATAAGGTTTGTGTTTACATCTTTCCACCTATCCACCTTTGTATCTCCTTGGATTGGTTTTTCCTCGACTCCAAACTTGAACTGCGTCCACTAGCTTGTGAGATCTATCCATTACATATGCTTTTACTCACACATAGGTGATGGGTAAAATGAGGTTTACATAAATGAAACCATGAGCGCACATTCCCCATATATTAATAAAGAGAGAAGGCACGTAGACCAACAATTTAATTTAATAATTAATTAAAAGGAAACCAATCACATACAAAGGCCTGGTCTAGCTCATAATCATCCACATGCATGTAGAAAATTATGCATTTAATAAAAATAGCATTAAATTATTTAATCGTTCTTATTTAAGATAAATCATGCTCAAATCGATTAATTATTATCTTCAATTAATCAATCCTTTTATCCTAAACCTTTTTTGAATTTTCTTGAGATTATCATCCATTATAATTTTAAACAAATTAATAAATTCATTTAAAATTAACTGTGTACATAACTTGTACCTTGGAGGTAACTCGGTGAATACCCATACAAAACTAACCAACATGTATTATACTTGCATACACTTTATTATTTGTGACATATAACACGCACATATAATAATAACTATAATATAACTCATACATGATGTGCAAATCTTGAATATTATACAGATGTTAATAAATCACACACACACACACATATCATAGCCTATCACATGGTGTGTCCTAGATTTATTCCCACACACAAGTAAATCTCTAAAGGGTTATATAATATAATAAATTTTAAATCTGTGTAATTGGTAAAAGTACATGACATGTAGATCCGATCTACACAGTGTGTACATTCTTCACCGTGTATCTGAAGTACATGACTAAGGATTCGGCATGTGAGGAATACTTTGGAAATCTTGGAGTACACAGTGTGTCTAGTGGGCCACATGCTGTGTTGACTCTGTATTACATGATCACCGGTTGAGTATGACATGTATGGAATACACGACATGGACCTGACCCGAAAGGGATTACACTCCATGTTCAGTGGGTCACACAGTATATAGTCCAGCTGACCATGCACTAGTCTATCCCAGTTAACATGTGGTGTAATAATTAACTACACTTCATGTCATTAATACACACAGGTTGAGTAATTTCTAAACTACTCCTGATGCATTGAACTCAACTACACGACGTATAATTCCAATTACATGGCGTGTACTGCTATGTTACCCGGACATAATCCTTGGACCCTTCGGATGAGATCCTTGATATAATTTTAATCATAAAATCAATCATTTCTGTTAGATCTACAAGAAACAAAAGAGGAAGAAATAGATATCACCATTCAAATTAAAAAAGAACGATTAAACTTGAATTGAAAAACTAAATTATAAATTTGAAAATCATCAATGATTATTAAATAATTATAAACAACAATATGTCCCCTATGATACCACTTGTAGGTTCTGGGCATAGCATAAGTGTGGGAGGGGCGGTGCCCAAATTTAATTTTTTCCACATTCAATGAACAATTTGGGATCTATGCAACAATGAACGCCATGATCCATGGAATTGAATCAAAGAAATAGGTGTCATGACCCCCTCCCTCCAAAGATACCCCTCTTGGGATGGCAATGAATAAAGGGAGATGATGACCCCCAAGTCCCACCTTCAGTAGGCCTCGGGGTGGCAACCAACACCAAGGGTATATAATCTCACAAACATAGAAGACATTTCCATTTTTATAGAACAAGATCGAGAGATAATATGGTAGATATCAAGTAACTTCAAACACTAAATATAAAAGTAAATCCAAAATCCACCCCACATGCATGTTCAAAAAGTAAACTGTTACAAGAGTAATAAAACTCCAAAGTAATTACAAAAAACAAAGCTAAGCAGTGAAATGACAACTATCCCAAAGGTCCGAGCTAGTACGGTCCAGCATGGTCCTTGTAATCCTTCTGGAAACCTGAAAACAATTTATATATGTAGGATGATCATACAAGTATACTCATTAGGAAAAATCCAATGTCGCTCATGCACAAGTGGGAGAAGCATACCAATTCCCCTATGAGAAAATAACAGAAACTCAAAAGCACATAACAAGGTATACTATCCACCCCAACCTCACCCAGGCATGATCACCAAATAACAAAAGTAAACTAAAGTAAAGTAGTAATCACATCGATATTTGGGTACCCCGCACCACTTCCCACTAGTTAACTGCTCACCCCTAATGGTGAATGTCCTGACACTACCATGCTCTTCCACAAGCCCCACATCACAAACCCACCCACACACACCTAGGATACTAATCACACCACATATCACCCATAGACACTTAGACTACAACCAAATCACATCTTATTCGCATACACCTAGGCCTAATCCCGAAGACACTTGGGAAAACACTCCTCACCCACAAACACCTGGGCCTCACAACCATACCACAACCTGCCTAAAGAGTCTTGAGCTACCAATGCCTATAAGAGGGGGTAAAGAAGAACCAATAACCAGCCATCCATCCTCCCATCTGGATGTTAGGAAAGACACCCTCTCCCATAACAATGGGGGTGTTTAGAATATAGAACTCAACACGGGTGGGGTGCACATAGAAATCACAAGGAACTACAAGTATATATATAGGTACCAAACGCTCATCCCAACCTATGTGTTTTCAAAACAAACAACCAGCCCACACAAAAATACCTTTTCTAGTACCTCTAAATGTACAACCACACAAACATCTGTAAACCCAATTCATAATCCCCAACCAATTCATTTAACCAACTGTCATTATTTATTTAACAAACCAGATATTCATTCCATCCCTACTCATGAAACTACCAAACACAACACAAGCAGCATCCACACAGTCAGCCTTGACACACCAGGAAGAAGGACCAAGGTAAAACAACCCACTACACACTCCCCTTTCCTGAACACCTGTCCAACCACTACCACCATCATTCTTCAAATTCATGCTACCATTCCCTTCCTCTCAACAAGAAAACCCCCAACACACCTCATCACAACCAAACTTGGCATTCCTGTTTCATAATAACACCACACCCAGTAATAAAAACATAGTACAACCTGAAACTGAAGCCCCACTTCCCAAACATTTCCTAGATGTAGTCTCATTGCATAACAAGTTCATTCATTCCACAATCAATCAATATATCAACCTGAGATACCATTTCACCCTCAAACCATCTGCACACACCTCCGTGCTCTCAACAGTAGCACTACACAACCCATACGAAGCACATGACAAAAAATATCCACACACAACACACATCCACACCAAACAAGATAAAGTGTATTTAGATTTAAAACATTTGTTCTTTAATTCCACTTTGATAAAACATGGGTTATCACAGAACAAATTTGATCTTGGGGCATCCATTTATTTAACCAGGTATATGTGGTTAATCAATTTCATAATTCCAAAGTTCAATAGGGGATACATAATAAGTGTAAAGCATCACCCATGTGAAAAAAAGACTACCAACTACCATGATTTTCATAAGGAATAAAACTCACAATATGAATCAAAGATAACAGATAAAACAACACAAGCATCATCATCATCTTCCCAACCCCTCATTGATTAATAAGGTAGACAAACCCATTATTGTAACAGGTTCATTCATCTTCATAACATCATTAATTAAGATTCGGATTAGACTGTATTCTCAAGGAGACATGATTTTACCCACCCCACATGATACACAATTAAAAGAGAGATGAAGGAATTTCTACCTCACAAAACAGATGATTAGAAACTCCTCCTTACGCCAAAATAGGGGGCTGCACAAACATTAGGAGACTCCAAATAAGGATGAATCTGAATGCCATAACACAACACATGACTCCATGGGGAAGAATGGATTAGGGTTCCCCAAGAGAAAAATAAAACACACTAGGAAAGTAAGATCTCATCTTAGAAGATCCAGATCCTATATCAATGGAAGGGAGTAGTTTCAAGGGCTATTAAAGTCGGATTATGATCAATATTATGCAGTTTGACTATTTCAAGGTCCAGGGAGAATTATGATATTAAATATATAGTTAATATACTTTAAAACACCTTTATAAATGATCAAAAAAGGTTTTAAACTTGATTTAAATCAAATAAAATGCAAGAGGGGTGAAACTAGAAAAATTGGAAAAAGCTAGAAATAACTCACCAGTGGGCGAGTCACTGACGCGATTCATAGATAACAACTCACTAATAGTGAGTCACTGACACGACCCACCAACAGAAAGTCACCAATGTGACCCAACGTTGCTTTCCAGAATGCCCCAAACACTAGATTTTTATAAAGTAATGGACTAGGGAGGTCCGTTCCATTACATTAGATACCTCTCAAACTATTCTCACCCCCGAGAATTCAAAACCAAACCCAGAAAAAAGAGGGGTCTGAACAACCACCCCGTAAGGTACCTCTCAAGGATAAACCACCCTATGTTGCTCGAAAGCTGAAGTGAAAACTCTACATCCAATAATACCTCCTCCCACATATACTAACCTAAACATCCACAAGATACCCCGTACAAGTACCAAATATTCAGACACATGAATTAGGGAATTTCTTTCTCCATGTCAAGATACTATCCGCTCTGGGTGGTACTGACTCACCCGCATGTGTTTAATCGCATCTCAATTAACGCGTCTTGATTAGGAATCTGATCTCCCCATTTTAACATGTTAGTACTTTCTCATACTTTATAGAACAAGGAAACAAATCATCTCATAGAAAATAAGGTTTGAGTATTACATCACAAAGAAAAACACACAAGCAAAACTCAAAACAATTCTGGGTATTGGGAACACATTTGCGCTTCTCACTCCCAAGTACTCTCCTCCAGGACACCATGACTCCACAACACACAAACCAATGGAATGGTCCATCCATGAAATACTTTCTCCTAATGATCCTATATCTCCACTGGCTATTCCATGAACATTACATTATCCTTGATATCCAACTCTCCCTAGTCAATGACGTGGGAGTCATCATGTAGATATCGATGAAGCTGGGAGACATGAAAGACGTCATGGATCCTCTTGAACAATGATGGAAACACCAACTAGTATGCCGCATCACCAACTCACCCCAACACCTCGAAAGGTTTGATGAAATTGGGAGAAAGTTTTTCCCCTCTGCCAAACCTCCATTGCCCACATCGAGGGGAGACCTTCAAGAACACGTGGTACCCAACCTCAAACTCCAAGGGACTTCTCCTATGACCGGAATACGACTTCTACTGGTCTTTTAATGACTTCATCCTCTCACGGACAAGCTATACCTTATTGGTTGACCAAGAATAACTGCCTCCCCAACTTCTATCCAGCACAAAGGTGAACAGAAAATTCTCCCATACAAGGCTTCAAATAGAGTCATACTAATGGAAGAGTGATGACTATTATGATAAGAAAACTCTACCAAGGTAAAGTGTCACACCCAAGACCCACCAAAGTCCAAGATGCATGCTCGTAGCATGTCCTATAACGTCTGGATTGTCCGTTTTGTTTTCTCATCTTTCTGAGGGTGGAAAGCAGTGCTGAGGCATAACTGAGTTCCAAAAGCATGTTGCAATCCCCTACAGAATTGTGAGGTAAAAAGTGTATTCCTATACGAGACAATGAATCTCATAACCCCATGTATCCGCACCACCTCATCCACATACCTTCTCGCCAAGGAATCCACTATGCTCAACTACTTAATCGCTAAGAAGTGAGTCAATTTCATCAGATGATCCACCACTACCCAGATAAAATCATAGATTCCCTGAGACCTGGGTAATCCTGGGATAAAATCTATCGAGATGTTATCCCACTTCCACTCAGGGACATATAAGGGCTATAAAAAACTGCTGAGAACACGATGCTCAGCCTTCACTTACTGACACACTAAGAACTTTTCTACAAACTCCACCACCACCCGCTTCATCTTGGGCCACCAAAATTATTCCCTCAATCCATGGTACATCTTGTAAACTCCTAGGTGTACCACTAAGGGTGAGATGTGAAACTCATGAAGAACTCCCTCACACATCACCATTGGGACAAACAACTTTCTATGGAACACCATCTGATTCTGTCCATCCTCTGACCACCCCTCTGGAGCACCCCCTAGTCAACACGACCATGCATAACCTATGCCTTTGAGTCTCCCTACTGAGAATCCTCCACCTACTAAATCATATATGACCATACCATCATCTGAAATAGACAGCCTCTGCCACTATCCATTCACGCATCTAAGTGTAAGGAAAACAACTCCTTCATCACCCTATAAGCGTCCACAGATTCTTGAACTACCTCCTTCCGCAACTTCCTACTCAAGGCACCCGACACAGTATTACACTTTACCAATGTTAAGGAGATATAAAAATCATAGTCCTGATGAAAATCCATCCACCTATGCTATAAAAAGTTCATATATTTCTGGGGAAAGATATACCTTAAGCTCTTGTGATATGTGAACACTACAAAGCGCTCCCAATGAGGTAATTTCGCCAAAAATTCAGCATGAACACGACCACTGCTAGCTCCAGATCATGGGTGGTATAGTTATGTTCATGGGGATGTAACTTCCTAGACCCATAAGAGATCACCCCCATTTCTACACCAGCACACACCCCAATCCTAGATGAGAAGCATCACAAAACACTTTGAACATCACCCCTTACTCTGCAAATTGGAGCACTAGAGCACTAACCAACTTCCCCTTCAGGGAGCTGAAAGCTGCCTGACACTGCTCAATCCACACAAAGGCCTAGTCTTTTCTAGTTAGATCCATCAATGGAGCTTATACTCTAGAGAATTTAGGTAAAAATCTCCAGTAATAGCCTACCAGATTGAGAAAATTGCGAACCTCTACCACATTTTTGGGTGATACCCTAGAAAAAACTACCTTGGCCTTCGACAGATTGACGAATACACCTTTCTAAGACACCACATGTCAAAGGAAGTGGACCTCCTGTGTCCAAAACTTGCACTTGGAAAACTTTATGTAGAGTTGGTGGCATTGAAGGACTTTCAGGATAGTCTTGAGATGCTCGGTATGCTCCACCTCTAACTTTGAGTAGATCAGAATGTCATCGATGAACATGATGATGAACTGGTATAGGAACTCATGAAATATGGATTTTATAAGTCCCATGAACACAGCTAGTACATTTGTAACACTGAAAGACATAACCATGAACTCTAAGTCCCCATACCTGTATCTAAAAGCAGTCTTCGAGATGTCACCCCCCTTAACTCTCAACTGGTGATACCCAAACCACATATCAATCTTAGAAAACCAACTTTATACCCTTATCTAGTCAAAAATATCCTCTATCCTTAGGAGAGGGTGACAGTTCTTGATCATTACCTAATTCAACCTCTGGTTGTCTATACAAAACCTTAAACCACCATATGCCTTCTTCAAAAAAAAAAGACCAAAGCACCCCATAATGACACACTAGGATGGATAAAGCCCTTCTTCATTAGATTGTTAATCTGAATCCTTATCTTCCATAGCTCAGAAGGTGTCATCCAATAAGGATACATCAAAATTGAAGAAGCATCAGGCTGCAAGTCTATCCCGAACTCAACGTCACGTCGAGGGGGTAAAGTCACAACCTTCTCAGAAAAAAAATCTAAGAACTCCCCAATAACTTAGGGAACCACCACCATCTCATCATCCACTAATTCCACTGATAGCTTGACCAACAAGGAAATAAGAGGATCCACGCGCTATCTGCTCACCCGAAAACTCCGCTCGCCAAAGAAAGATACACGCTGGCCATCCATGTCTGAAAACATGACTCTCCTATAGAAGATATTGATTATAAAAAAACAATCAATTCCAAGGATGATGTCATATGGCTACATCTGTACCAGAAAGAGATCCCCACCAGACTGATATGACCCCAACATCAGCCTACATCCCTGGAAAACATCAAACAACCTGGTCTAACCTCAGACTGGTGTACTCAACATCAGGGGAATGGAAATTATATCTATTTATACTCCCAAAACATGGTCTAGATAAGGTTAAACAAAGGTGTGAAAATCTTATAAGTCAAAAAAAGTGCAAGCAAGAGCACTAAACACACTGATCTTACCTCGAATGATATCTAGACCCACTGAAACTGCTGCCTCCGTGATGTGAAACTGACCACATCCAACTCCCCTACCCCTCTACTATTGACCACCTCCTAGACCACGTTCAGGTCAAGGTCCCTGAGGAACACCCTAAGTTCGGTCTCCACCTTCTCTATCTCTCCTCGGTGGAGTAGGATCCTGCTGTCCCTGTTGCTGAAATGGCATGGTTGACAACTGTTGTTAAGGCAGGCGCTGAACCTGCCCACCTTCACTATACTGAGCTCGAACTAGGCACTGACTCTGAAGGTGTCTGTGGCCTCCACAATTGAAACACCTCAATCACAAGCCTATGGGAAAAGTACGAGGACCAGAAGGTCAAAACTAAAACTACTGAGGTTGACTCCTCGTTGGTTGAAACCTCAAAGGCCCTGGCACCTGAGACCTACTACTAGAAGCCTTGCCCTTAATAGAACCCTGATGGCTCCACTATCATGGTAGACCTCTTCATGAGTGAATTCTCTCAACTACCTCCTTCTTCTTCTAGGCCTCTAGGTATATCAGCAAGGTGAAGGGAGTAATTGTGTACTGGAGGGAAGGATAGAGTGCCTCTTCTAAGCGTCTCACCTAAGAATTCTCATCTGGAAAGAGATATAAAGAAAAGCGAAGGAGATCCTTGAACTTGATCCCCACCTCCTGTACCAACATAATCCCTTACTAGAGGTAGAGAAACTCATGCCTCTTCTCATCCTTTATGGTTAAAGAAAAAAAATCCGCCCAAAACTCCTCAAAATTGACCGACTGAACACTAGTCTCCTTCCTCTCCCCTAGGTAGAGTGTCCACCACTAACGCACATCACCCCACACCTGGTTCACTGACAGAGGAACCCAATACTTCGTTAGAGCCCGAATCAAGTTGAAATTGATCACTAGCTCCTCAAGCTAACTCTCTATCTATGTTTATGAAATGATGCCTTCGTACTTTCCCAGAGTCTGCCACTAGAAAGAACAAATCATCTTCTGCCATTGGTTGTCCTCCTTCTCTGGATCAACCCTCTACTGATCAACCAGATTGGCCTGCTGAGCCTCCACTACTCGTACCACACGCAGATGACAACTGAGTGTCATAGCTGAAAAGTAAATACGGAACTACTAAGCCTGAGTATTATGAAATTTATTTAGGATTAATTTTAACTCATTGTTTATTTTAATTTCCCAAAAAACTCTCAAAACAAACAAGAATACAAGTCATCATGATGAATGTACCTTTCCTATGGTCTCTACCCTACAAATAATGTAGCTTCAATTGGTCGTTCAGTAGACTCAGAGTCCTTGCATCAGATCACAAGGGGGCCCTAAAATCCTGTGTCCTAGTCAGTCTTCCCTAACCTATGTCATGAAACAAGATCACCTAACACTATTTCCCTACCATCCCATGAAATCATCACTGTTCCTAACTCTAAAATCCATACTATATCTTAACCATAATCTTTGATACCATTCTGTCATCACCCCCTCCCTCAAAAGATACCGCTTCTAGGCTGGAAATGAAGAAAGGGAGATGACAACCCCCCTGAGTCCCACCTTCAGTAGGCCCCGAGGTAGCAACCAGCACTAAGGGTATATAATATCACAAACATGGAATGCATTTTCCTTTTTATAGAAAAAGATAGGGAAATAATATGGTAGATCTTAAGAAACTCCAAACACTAAATATAAAAGTAAATCCAAAATCCACCCCACATGCATGTTCAAAAAGTAAACTGTTACAAGAACAATAAAACTCCAAAGTAAGTACCAAAAATAAAGCTAAGCAGTGACATAACAACTATCCCCAAGGCCTGAGCTCATACGATCCAGCATAGTCCCTATAATCCTCCTAGAAACTTGAAAATAGTTTATATATGCAGGGTGAGCATACAAGTATACTCAGTAGGAAAAAGACAAAGTCATTCATGCACAAGTAGGAAAAGCACACTAATTCCCCTGTGAGAAAACAACAAAAACTAAAAATCACCTAACAAAGTATACTATCCACCCCAACATCACCAGGTCACACTCACCAAATAACATAAGTAAAGTAAGGTAAAGTAGTAATCACATCGATAATTGGGTACCCTGCACCACTTTCCACTGGTTAAATGATCATCCCTAATGAAGAACATCCTGATGCTACCACAATCTTCCACAATCCCCACATCAAAAATATTTCCACACACACTTGGGCCACTAATCACATCACATCTTTTCCGTAGACACCTGGGCTACAACCACATCACATCTTGCCCGTAGACATTTGAGCCTCATCCTGAAGACACCTAGGAAAACACTCCTCGCCCGCAAACACTTGGGCCTCACAACCGCACCAAAACCTACCCAAAGATTTTTGGGCTACCAATTCCTAGAAGAGGGAGTAGAGAAGAACCAATAACCACCCATCCACCCCCCACAAAGATGTTAGGAAAGGCACCCTCCTACATAATAATGGGGGTTTTTGGAACATATTACTCAACACGGGTGGGGTGCATATAGAAATAAAAAGGAACTAAAAGTATATATATAGGTACCGAACACTCATCCTAACCTATGTGTTTTCAAAAAAACAACAACAAACAGACCACGCAAAACTACCTTTGCTGGTACCTCTAAATGCACAACCACACAAACATCCATAAACCCAATTCATAACCCCCAACCAATTCATTTAACCAACTATCATTATTTATTTAATAAACCATCTTTTAATTCCATCCCTACCTGGGAAAATACCAAACATAGCACAAGCAGTAGCCACATAGTCAGCCATGACACACCAGGAAGAAGGACCAAAGTAAAATAACCCACTGCACACTCCCCTTTTCTAAACACCCATCCAACCACTCCCACCACCATTCTTCAAAATCATGCCGTCATGTCCTTCCTCTCAATAAGAAAACCCCCAAAACACCTCATCATAACCATACTTGGTAGCCCTACCGCATTAAAAACACCACACCCAGTAACAAAAACACAGCACATCCTGAAATCGCAACCCCACTACCCAACCACTGCCCAGATGTATTCCCATTGCATAAAAAGTTCATCCTTTCCAAAATCAATCAATATCTCAACCTAAGATAACATTTCACCCTCAAACCATCCGCACACACCACCGTACTCTCAACATCAACACCATAAAATCCGTACATAAAAAAAGACAGAAAATATCCACACATAACACACAACCACACCAAACAAGGAAAAGGTTATTCAGATTTAACACATTCATTATTTAATTACACTTTGATAAAATAAGGGTTATCACAAAACAAGTTTGATCCTGGGGAATATATTTATTTAACTAGGTATACGTGGCTAATCAATTTCATAATTCCAGAGTTCAATAGGGGACACATAAAAAGTGTAAATCATCACTTGTGCAGAAACAAAGACCACCAATGACCATGATTTTTGGAAGGCATACAATTCAAAATATGGAACAAAGATAACAGATAAAACAACACAAGCATCATCATCATCTTCTCATCCCCTCATATATTACTAAGGTATCCAAACCCATTATCATAACAGGTTCATTCATCTTCATAAAATCCTTAATTAAGATTTGGATTTTACCATATTCTCAAGGAGACATGAGTTTACCCACCCCGTATGATATAAAATTAAAAGAGAGATGAAGGAATTCCTACCTCAAAGAACAAATGATCAACAACTCCTCCTTGCGCAAAAATAGAGGGTCACACAAACAACGAGAGACTCCAAAGAAGGCTAAATCTGAATGCCACATCACAACACACAACTCTGTGGGTAAGAATAGATCAGGGTTCCCTAAGAGAAAAATAAAACACACTGAGAAAAGAAGATCTCGTCTTAGATGATCCGGATCCTATATCAACCAAAGGGAGAAATTTCAGGGGTCATTAAAGTCAGATCATGATAAAGATTATGCATTTTGACTATTTCAAGGTCCAAGGAGCATTAAGATATTAAAGATATAGTTAATATTCTTTGAAACACCTTTAGAAACACTCAAACAAGGTTTTAAACTTAATTTATGTCAAATAAAATGCAAGAGGGGAAAAACTAGAAAAACTAAAAAAATATGGAAATGACTCACTGATGGGTGAGTCACTGAAGTGAGTCACCGACAATGAGTCACCGATGTGACACACTGACATCGAGTCACTGACATGACCCACCATTTCTTGAAAAAACACCCCAAACACTGGATTTTAAAAAATTAATGGACTAGGGAGGTCCGAGACATTACAATAGGACAAAGGAATAAAAACCCAAAACTAAGAGAGAGGATCAAAATATTTTGTTTATAATTAATTTAATTAAATAATAATTACCTCCAAGGTGATTCTTTCTTCATTGATGCGTTTGAACACAAATCTGTAGGTGTAGCATTATTACGTTGTAGAGATCAAGGGTAGATCTCCTCTAACAGTGATCCATGTGTTCCACATATCTCCAAACATAGTCAGATAAGTCTCTAGGTGCTAGCATGGAAGATCCTTGTGCTTGTGATGTCTGCCTTCAATCACCTTAAGAATCACTTCCAAATATTTCTCCTTGATCCGATAGAGGAGGATCTCTCTCGTTCTTGAGAGCGTTCTTAGAGAGGGATAAAATCTCTAGGATTGAGAGATTTTATTCAATTTGTTGCGCACTACACAATAGGTATCACTTAACTTTACCTTGGATAATTAAGAGAATAATATAACTGGGCATTTATTTTACTAGGGTAATAATAAATAATCTACACAAGTGCCTTTATTTATTTCATTAATCCTAGTGAAACCCCTATGTCAAATAATAACATCATCATTATTATTTTTTGAGATGCATTTAACTTGTGAGTTATAATTAAATATTATTTAATCAAATAATATTCAATATTATTATTTCTCAATGGACCATTAAACTCAGTCCAACAATCCTCCTCAATATTTATTAATTATTCTTCTCACAATATATTCTCTTGAATAACTAGTGATAGAATAAATGTGATCAGGCATATATGAATAATTATTAAACCACGACTAGGAATAATATTTATTCGACTTGTTAAAAAATAAATTATTTAACTGAGATACTGGATACACTTATTGTGTGACCATTTATCCCCCCTTCTTAGTGGCATTAGGCGAACCTACCTAAAGTCTAAGGTTACCGTCTAGCAACACACCAAGGAACCCATAGAGAAAGAATTTAATTCCTCAATGACATTTCACCTCATACGAATGTTTACTGTGTAATATAATCCATTTATCATAATATCTCTTATCGAGAAGGTTGTATTCCAGTGTCATCAACCTATATGCTCGATATATCTTTCTTTGACCATCCAGAAATAGAACTTGCCTATTTATCACTATAGACATGGATTTATTTAGGCTATATCATTTCCATCAAAGGGCCTGAGATATTATCTTTTGTTAAATAATATAAGGTACAAATCCTTTCTCACATTATTCATTAATGAAATATTACTCGTGATGCACCCAATATATCTTACCTCACCACGAACATCTATCGTCATGGTTTTTGTCAATACATTTAAGTGTGCGACTCATAATATCCATTAATAATAATCTTAAAATCTAAGGTCCAATACACACATCCATAGATATGAACATCCAATGACACTTATAAATGTGGATTTTCTACTATCAGGTCTCATTCTCATAATGTCCTACTAGATATCACCAAGGGCATACACCATGAGAAGGTGCTTAAAAGTCCTATGAGTCTCCACCCCTAACAGCCTATATAATTTGTGCCCTCAAATGATATCATCCAGTTATAGAACATATATTAAAAAATAGTTTCATAACACTTCCAGGTTCTCATCATAGCAGGGATCCTCTATGAACTTTTAGTGCGACAGTTACTCTTAGGACATTATCACATACAATGTTGCGCAGAAGAATGATCATGATGTGATAAGGAATTTATTAATATTCAAAACCATGAATATAAGTTATCATAAAGTATAAAATAATTTGGTTCTAGGAAACCAACTCCAACAAATACATTGATGTGAACATCTGTACGCATAAGAGGTTCCTCATTTATATGTATGAGAAGTTCTCTATCTTCTCCCTCATTTTCTAGTTAAGCTATAGTTTAAATCCATGCAACTAGTACTCTGGAATTTATCATCATCCAGGGATGTGACATGTGTTGAGAAGTTGGGATTGTGTTCATGAGAAGGGAGACCTATATATCCTTATGAAATGAATCAAAACTCACATAGTTAGGTACCGTTTAATGAGTCACGACATTTGTTTGCAAAAATCATCTTGGAGTTTTTTTGGGTTGTGTTTATTGACAATGATGTTGAAGAAATTTAAAAAGTGGCTTAAAAATACCCAAACAAGTCTAAATAAATTTTGTAAGGAGATTGATGGAGTTGTGGTAGTTCTATCTGTAAGAGTGAAATTATGTCATGATAGCATGTGTCATTTCATAAGTAGGCTAGGACAAATAGCCTATCTTGGAGGTCTATTTCATGGGATAAGGAGTATGTCGTGAAGGGAACCCCATGTAAGTAAAGATCAACATTGTATGAAGCTAAACAAGTAGGTCACGTTAGGGAAGCTAGAGTCACGTCATGACTTGAGTATACATAAGAGTATTTCCTTTGTTGCAAAAGTGAAAAAACTGAAAAAGTCATTCATGTCATGGGAATGATGGTCACTTCATGAAGAGTATACATAAAAGTCATTCACACCGCGATACAGGAAGTCACTCCATAGATAATCCCATAGAGGTAGGAGTTGGAATTCTCAATTTCATAATATAATGAACATCATGCTATGATGTTCGTGATCACGCCATGAAAAATCGAGTCAGAAAATTTCCATATTCAAATATCCTATATTTTGGGAGTAAAATATAGGAATTAAATGGATGATATTGACTTGAAACTAAAGAATGTTATTGGATGAATTTTCCTAATTTGAGTAGGGTGAATTAAAAAAAAATTAAGCGAGGAATTTTTAGATTCTCTCATGACCAGAGATATGTCTTTTTTAATAAGGAGGAGGATCATGGATCAATATAGATAGTGGGAGTCAGAGAAACTCTATACTTGTGTTGGGAAATTATAATAGAGATCAAGAAGGCTATATTGATGGAGGTTCATGGAGTTCATCACATTGATTAAGGTGGAGTATATTGATACATCGTTGATGGTGTAATCACATTCTTTCATTATGGAAATCAAGATGGTTTTTGTTTGGAGAAGCAACGATATTTCTAAGTGAGTGGGAGTAATGAGTTATCTGTTTTTGTGATATTTGTAAACCTGGAGGGTCATTACAACTGCTCTAAAATATAAGAAACATGTATGGTGTTTCTATTATATCAACACATAATCATTATATGCTCCTTGGATTATCCCAATTTGGGTAAACCAAGTAAAATTACTTGTGTCCCTCTGTGCTTGATTTATCACTTCACAAATTATTTAAATGGGGCTCTCCCAACCATATAATATTCACATAGCACACGCTTCACATAATTTCGATGAAAAATTATATACATTACCATTTTTGAATTTATAATATTTGAAAACTTTTTCATTACCTCTTTTTCACAGAAACAATGGCTTATGGTTTATCTTACCTCTCAAATTCAATGAATACAACCAAAAAAAGGATTGCGATTTCTAGTAATATTGGTGTTGACCCACAATACCATGTTTTATCTCAAAATGAGTCCCTCAAAAGTCTTCTAGAACTATAGTTTTAAGATTAAACACTCTCCATAAAGTTTCCCCTGTATAGATTTAGAATTCATGTTGATGTTCTAATTCCCGCATCTAACCATAACCTACCATCGACATGGTTTATGTCTTATCTCAACCATATTCAAATGAACATTTCTTCTAAAGGATAACTCACTATATAAGTGTATCCAAGATTTTATTAGATCTTTAATAGTTCCCCATTTACTTAGGATTATTGTAATCCGAGTCACCAACCAATCACCCAATATCACTTATCCATATTTTCTCCTTTTGGAGTTAAGTATACATCAGTGTCCAGAAACTAACACCTTTCATCTACCACATGATGAAGTACGAATTTTCTTATGGAATGTATAACAATTAAAAGGTTTCCCAATTATTAGGGGGATATATGACGAGTTTCTGCTTGCATCCAATGTTTGGGGAGATTCAAAGAAAACTCCTCATTTGGAAAGGGACCTATTGGAAGAAACAAGAAGAATATTGGTAAAGGAACTGCAACCCTTCTTAATCATCCTTTTAGAGGAATGAATGGACATATTCCTATAACCAAATAGGTTGAGTCCATATATGAGGTGTCTAAAGAGCTTACCTTCTAGAATGCTCGTAATATCAAGGGTTTATATTGATCTATCTTAGAGGAAAGTCAATACATCACACAAGGATATGAAACCAAAACAAGAGTATCCTTATACTTATAATTAGTGATATTATTGGCCATATTTTGAGTTGATAGATCTTACCTATAGGGGATTCCCACTCATGTGATGGGGTTTTCACTTTGGTTTTGGAAACACTATGTAAAGAAGGATAATTAACCAATCTTGTTATAATAGATCTCAATTGAATTTATCATATTTTGGGACATATACGATGGGGAAACACCCCAAATAATATAAGAACACCAATTCAGTTCCTTATAGATGGGTAGAAAAGAATTTCAGGTGCTACAAATTTAAAAATACTACAACAATTCCCCATTCCACATTTCATCCTAGGTTTCTCAACATTGTCAATGTTTAGACAATACCTATAAGAAAAAATGGGGTTTCCAATGTGTTAAGGAATCATTCCAATTTTACTTTTTTTCTTTATGATGCACCCTTTGGAATGGTTGTTGAAAACATTGATGGTACTTGTGATGAGAGGTCCTTCACCATTTCCTTCTAAGATAGATTCATAGAAGACCAGGTTGATGAACTAATTATCCACTAACCCTATGATATATATAGGCTTGTGCATTAGTTTAGCTGCCGACAAAGAGTTTCTACACTAACTTACACCATATTTCATAATGAACAACCCCAAACTATCATTCATCAATTTTGGTTAATGTTAATGTGCGAGGACACTAACACTGAGATTATACTATTTCTAAGTAGAAATCCAAATAACATATTATAAGATTATGAAAAATCATGGAAAAAGTGATACCTGAATGGAGTGCTTGGTCAGATAGTTCAATGGGAAAGTAGACCATTTATATCTCAGAGTTCATGACCTGAGATTATTTTGTAATAAATATTTAAAACCAAATATTTACCTACCAAGCACCCCGAACAATATGCAGGGTCTCCACATTTTTCCTCTCTTTATATTAAAGGGAATTTAGACCTGAAGTTAGTAACCAAAATTGCTAGTTACACCACTAGTGTTGATACTATCATGCCTAAAGTGAGTGGTCCATTGGGAGAAGTTTTTTATACCAATTCAGTCCTTGAAGCTGATGAAGAGGCAACAATTAAAGATCTTCCCTCAACCACCTTGCTAGCTAGACTAATCCCTTTAATGGTGGGATTAATTTATGGTTATGTACTTATAGTAATGAGTGATTTGAGTTAAAATTTAAATCCCTTAACTAAAAATCAGATGACGATGAATTGTTCTTGGCACCAAGTTCAAACAATTATCATCAAAACCCAACCAGAGGAGATTTTCAGTAATTATGAGGGTCTCTTTTAGCTCTTCCAATGTTTATGAACAAGTGTTTTTTATTATTGGGGATTATATGATCTTATCCAACAAATTATATTTTTTTTAGTGGAAAATAAAAAGTCAAGAAGGGGACCTTCACACATACAAAGTAGTAAACACTACACATAGTTAATGGAGCAGGTTTTCTAAGATATGAATCAACGAAGGGATAATGAATATTGAATTCAAAAATAGATGAATACTTAGGAATTAGATATGGATAATTATAAATATCACATTACTATTATGAAAATTTATTTAGTGATCATAACACCAATGGTTGAAACCATTGAAAAGAAAACTAAAGGGTTGGTTACATAGATTAAGCAATTACGTCTATTGAATGAAGCATAGGTTGTTAAGTAAGAAGATATTTAATGATCAATTGATGCTTTGTATCAAACATGGGATGATTTGGAACACTCTTACAATAATATTTTATTACCTTATTATGTTGATTTTTTCTCATTTTCTATCAATTTTTCATAGGAAGGATCCTCCCTATAAATGTTCCCACCTCTTTTTCTTAATAAATAATAAAACTTCTTGTCTTAAAAATGTTTTCAATTTATTAAAATCTTATTGTTTATTCAACCATATATCCTTGATGATCCATAAAATTCAAAAATATTAACATCATAATAATGAAATCCACCTATCATTAAATAGAGATGAGTTTGTTAAATCATAATCTCAAAAAACTTGAGTCTAATGATGAAAAGTTTGAATAAACTGATCATACTTAAGGCTTTTACTCCCATATAGATATAGGTGAGTTGGATACATAACATATATATACCATCACCATAAGATAAGATAAACCTATTGAATGAAGGATTTTAGTTTGGTCTCCACCTGAACTTGTACTCTTAGATGAATATAAGAAAGATTGATACATAGTTCATTTACAATCACCGTAATCCAATTTTAAGTCATTCAGATACATGGGAATGAGTGACTCAGTAAATTTGAAATAATGGGGGGGGGGTGCATTGAATAATTGATGCTCAAGTGGGTTCAAGCACCCTAAAATTATATATTTTCATATTCTTCACATATCATTTAAACCAATATGAGTGATTAATAAAAGAGTGCTCTAAATTTTTCCAAGATTTTTAGAAAAAGTGAGCATGACTTGATTGATGTTAAGGATAGATAGTGGACCCCACAAGATTTTTGTCTTTTTATTACTAACCCTTAAATTTTTATAAGTCATGAGAGGGAAAGGATTAGTGGGTAAAAACTTGGATTTTTCTCCAACTTCCATTTCTAGGTTTTCAACTTGAAAATATTTATGACTTTTTTTCTATTTCAAATGCTCTAACTTTTTCCAAGGTTATGCAAAGTGCAAGCCTAGTGAATGGAGAATCAATTTTTTATTAGGCAGAACTTTGTGGATTTTTAATCTAAAGAGTACCATGTATCTTTCCTTTATAAGTTTAAGGTATTTAAATCGAAACAATAAGGTTGATGTTTAAGGTTATACAACTTTGAGCAAAACAAGGCTGAAGTTTAAGGTCACACAACTTTGACTAGTGGAGTAATGCAACAACCCAAATGGGGGTTTTGGGAGCTTGAAGCATTTCAAAACCATATGAATTAGGGATTAAAGTTATATAATTTATAACTTGAGTTATCTAAGTTGAGAAATAGTGAAATGAAAATGGGTAGGCTAGAGAAATCCCTAACCATATTTGAAAATGACAGGTCTATTACTGTACCATTAAACAAGCATATCGAGGATGAACATTGACCAAAATTGAATTATGGGTTCCACTATAATGTTGTTGATGGAATATAGTGTTAGAGGATCTTCTCCTTTATAATGAAAACATTCCTTTGGATGGTTATAGGTGGGGAAGATACATGACATATTCACCAAAACAAACAGAGGGGTCTTTTAGAATTCTATAAACTCATGATCAGTATCCATGGAAGATTTATAGTGATTCAAATGATCAAGATATAAAACATGGCATATAGAAAGATAATGTATATAAATTCATTATGATATTATAGTTTAGGACTGACCAATATAGGTTCATAATAAAACATAAAATGAGAGTGGAAGTGGATGAGTATTTGTGGTTGGGTTCGAGATATAAGATTCAGACATCACTATTTTTCCTATAATAATAGTAATAAATCCACACATGATTCTCATAAGTAAATATGTATTATCCCAATGTAGATTTAGACATTGAAAGATTTAATAAAAATGAGGAAATCATATGCTGGGAAGGGGATTTGATGAGAATGGAATTTGAAACTGAGTCCAAGATATATGATTTATACATCACTACATATTATTTAATAATAGAAATCAAGATACATGTAGTTATTATAAACAATATTAAAATTCTCATCCTATAATGGAGTTAGTAAAGGAAAAATCCCAATGTGAAGTGAAGAAGGCATGGGTGATAAAATAATGAGGAGAAAATAGAATAAATGTGAAATTTGCAATTAGAACCAAGATAAGTGATCTAGACATCACTACGTATCTTGTGATAATAGGAATCGATCCAAAAATAGTTCCTAGAAATGGTCCTTACACTATCAGGATCATGCATAGAGGAAAATGAAATGATGAGTGTCCTAGTAAGATAAGGAAGTAAACCTGATGTGAGTTGGTAAAGTCTTAGTACCAGGACAAAGTAAATTAGTCCCATGCTAATGTAGGGCCATTAGAATACCCAATGAGAATGAGGCATAGAACCAAAACACAAGAATGTAATGGAATGTTTAAGTGAAGGAGATATATGGTTGCAACAAGGATATTTTCATCTTATATTTTAAGGTAATATGACCAAGACTATCTCCAAGTAGTTTAAATTCATGCATAATGGACATTAATATTTATTTATACAAAGTATTTCTTAAGAAACCTTGCATTGGTGGTAGGTGTGATACACTCTCAATCCATTATGATAAGGGAATGAACTCCATTTGAGTAGACCTTATGAATGACATAAGGTAATTAAAACTTTAGTTATATATTTGAGGGCTTCTTCCCTAGTATCATTATCATTATCAAGTCCAATACCAATTCTCCCTAAATAAATGACCAAAGGTGGACTTTCTTATTAAACAATCATGTGATATGATTCTAATAAACTTTGACATTATGCAGTGTGCACAACCTTTTCTCATTGAGTCACTCTAATTCATAATATTAGATATTGGATTATTAATCATTAGAAAATTGATTACAAATGGAAATGTGGAGTAAAGACAACTAAACTTTGATAGGAAACATTTCTTTTGTCATGTATACTAGTGATTATGGGGTTACATGTGTGGAAACACGAGTCATGGTGCGATAAGGAAAAAAAGAATGAAGGAGTTTTTAAACCAATAGTTATTGTACTTATTCACAATATTCTAAAGTATATTGGATATAGTCTTATTGAAGGCCTTTTTCTACCCATTTTCTACCTCATCATAGTGATATTATTGATTGTATTAAATATTGTACTCCCAATACAATTTATTCAACTCAAAGGAACATAATTTGGTGTGATTGTCTATCAGAATTGTATAAGGGAATCTAAATTTAGTAATGATATTGAATTTAATAAAGATTATGACTACCTTTTCCCATTCTCTTTTAAGGGTATATATTCAACCCATTTAGAGAATAAGTCAAAAAAAATAAGGATAAACATAAACTATTTGGTTGTGGATAGAGGATATGGACCCATGATATATATTCTCCACATAGTGAATAGCTAATATTATTTCAAAAATTTCAATAAATTTAGGGGTTGATGAATGTAATACACATAGATTTAACATGAATGACACTTATTGGTGAACTCCATGCAATTATGTATCATTGATGACAAAAAATATCCAAGTCTTCTAATATGGTGGAAGAGTTTGGTTCCTGACTAATGAGTGCCTAAAGTACTAGCATGAAAATCATTTATAATAGTATGGGTATCTCATTCAATGAAAAAAAAAATGACCCTATAAAAGATTCATTTATAGAGGAATTTATGAGAATTTAGACTGTTATAAAGGATGAAATATGCTACCCACAAATATATTTGTTCCTTCATCTATCAATCTTACATGAGAGCCCTATTATAGAGATAATTATTTATGGGATAAATATAATCATCTAAGAAATAAGTTAGTGCGTATGAATTATTGGCTTTGTTTGAGGTATAACTAACCTCATTTATCTCCTCTATAACATTATTGATGAATGGAGAGACTACCTTGTAGTGTGCAATGCGAGTCACCATCTCATCCTGATATGGACATGATAGGGAAGTAACTACATTTTCCAATGAATTATCATGATAATTATATGAATGTGTAATGTAATATAGTGTCAAATATAAAGGAAACCATGACATCAACTCCTCTATGTAGTTAAAAAAGGGTATCAATTCTTTTTTTAATTTCATATCCCACCTTGTTTTGCTTGATCATCAACTTTGAATCACCCTTGACATTTAACTAAGTGATTAGTATCCAAAAATCCAGTTCTAAACTTATGATAAGATCCTAATATTATTCCTCATTATTAGTTCATCATTTCAAGAGAAAGAAAGAATATAACAGGACTTCCTTTCCTAGGGAAATGAACACAATACCCAAATATAACATATTTAGTTGTGGGTATTTCATCCTTATTACTTTTATAATTCTAGATGAGTCTTAAAATTATATTTCCCATGCTTGTGAAGTTTCTATTAGGATGTAAACTCTAGTTTTAGTTCATTATAATTACATTCATCAAGATTTTTTTCATCAAAAGTAGGTGACTGAAAGATGGAGCAGTAGGGTGTGAAGACACTGACAGTACCATCTTTATAGGGGTAGTGGATTGATTAGAAATTAATATCTTCTAATGGAGTTACATAGGTTTGAAAGTTCAGTGAGTTAGGGATTACCAGTTTGGTATTAACATCCATGCCAATCATGTTATGTTGATTGTTATTCCATGGGAGTGGGTTTAACTGTTTAACTGAATAACACTGTCACAAACTAGATTAGGATTCCATCAGACCTAACACCCGACCCAGTCCATGGAAAGGTCCAAAGGGCATTCCTGATCTCCATGGGCTGACAACTAGTGTCATACATTGATGTAATCATAATTGGAATGATTTATCCCAATAAATAACCAGGATCAAAATGACCAAAACTAAAAAAGTGGAAGAACCAACAATAACTGAATCTCAATAAATATATAAAATATTTTAAATACAAATATTGAATAAAAGAAAAACTAAATATAGAACTGAGACTGAACTACTCTAACTTGATCTCCATGTGACCTCTTGGTCACCTCCAACCATCATACCAACTAGCTCCAACAATGAGTACTCAGACCAAAAACCTAAACCTACCAAATAGCTCGGGTCTATCGACACCGAATGGTATAAGTAGGGTGTGAGCTTAACAGATTAGTAGGAAACCACCAAAGAATCCATACATTTCTTTCTCGAAAATAGTCCATAAACACTGATTTAAAAATACATATATAAAAATAGGTTTTTATCATTTTAATACACAAACACGACTTTCCACTTTTTCAAAACAATACACAATATCCCCATTTTCAAAACAGATTACCATTTTAAAACTGAAACCCCAAACCAAGATCCAAGAAAAACAATAACAAGTCATGCTGAAAATAAACGGCCAGTGTAAATAGGAAAAACGTGTAGTAGAATATACACAAGAACATATAGACATTAAAACATGGAAATTTTCTAAACATCCCTAGAATGATCTCTATACATACTCGAGTCAGACTCACCTGTCGGCATATGGTGCAACTCCATAGTTAATAACTCATTGGCCGTTCTAATTGTTAATCCAGTGGCACAATACCACATGGCCTCTAAATCATCCAAGGGGTACCAACCCATCTAATTGGGGTCGATAAGAAACCATCACTATACCCTATAAAGACACCTAGGAACCCATGGTAATAGTACATGGTGAAAGGAGGAGGCCCTCACACGCGTGATTCAACTTACTTACTACCACCACACTTGCCTACCCCAAACACTGAAACCACCCAATGATAACTAACATCAATAAATACTCTATAGGAGTGCTCATCTTATAATAATTAATTAACAAGTTCTAACCAAGCCTTCATATCACACAATATTTCAAACCATTTCCCAAAACACACTAAGATGCTAACTGGGAATTTGTACTTCTGAAACCATAATTCATTTCCAAAACTTTATAACGTGCCAATCAGACCTTCAACACTTTCAATTACAATATATTATAAAATGTTCCAAAACATTTCCAAAACAACATGAAACACCAATTTCATGTTCACAATTCCAAATGGGCCTTTAATATTTCCAAATACAAATACATTTACAAAACCATTTCCAACTAGAGTAAAACATGCAACCTTATGAAATGTGCCAAACAAGCCTTTATTCCAAACATTCACCAAAAAATGTCTCAATTTTCAAATGTGATAAGATTTGAATAACACATTTAAATCCACTTTTAGAAATAAAAAAGGGAACCAACACACCATTTAGAAACTAATGAGTCATTTTGAGGAAAAAGGGGATCACTCTGAAGTGTCACCTTCATTTGTATGCCCATCCATGTGTGCACTCCGTGCACCCATGGATGTGCCAACATACAATGATAGACTTAGAGTGTCCATGAAATCATCCAAAAACTATTCTTTTAAGAAACACCACTTTCATTTAAACCAACACAACAATTCACACAATTTCAACATCAATAATAACCATTCTAAAACTAGGAGAATCTTTCAAAAACATTTTCCCACAAAACACTATACCATAAAGAGGCATCTAAACAACACATCATGCCCAATTTATAATTTAAACCAAGTTATAAAGACATAATCAAGGACAAATAACACCAAAAGTTCTCAAACTCACTTTAAAAATTAATTAGTATTTTAACAAACACCTTATGTGCATAACTATATAATATATTTAAAGAAACCCCACTTTAAACAACTTACAAATTTTTTTTACAACATGAAAACACCATACCAAGAAAATAAATCATAACACAAGCATGTGAAACACATTTGTATACTATTTAAAAATACCCAAGCATAAAATAGAATGTATCAGAAATGAAACTGATGGAAACACCTACCTTAAAGAGTGCGGATGCGATGAAACTTAAAGGGAAGGAAGAATCACTACAAAAAAATGACTTATACCAACAAAAATTTATTAACAGATAATATATATGTTGGTAAAAATGAGAAATTCCAATAGATATCATGTTTTATTGGTATTTATTTTAAGTACCAACACTTGTTTTTACCAACAAATATATCTGTTCATATTGATCGTTTGACACCAACAAATATTTTACCAACAGTCAAATCTATTACTTTATCATACTAATACCAACACTTTATTGACCAACACATAAATCTATTATTATTAATAACTATTACCAACAAATCATTTTCCATTAATAAAATCTGTTACAATACACCATTTAATGATAATAACCAACTAATATGAACCAAATTTTTTATGTAGATTATTATTTTTATGATCAAAGTCAATATTTAATTTTAGTGGTTTTATTAAAAATATATCATTAATTGATTTTAATTTTCAATTTTCTCCAAGTATCAATAATGCTTATATTTTCTAATGATTTTCATTTTATAAACATTTAGATAATTTTAATAAAAAAATTAAATCATTATGATATTTGAATTTAAAAAACATAATAAATAACAATATGATAATCAATAAAAAATTAATAAACACAACTGAAATATAATTAATTAATAATTAATATTATTGAAATTTTATTTTATATTTTAAAACAAAAATATTAATTTCAATAAAATTTAATACTGGTTATATTTATTATATAAAAATAAATTTACTGGTTTCTCCGCTTGAGGGTTTAGGGATTCGACCCTGTTCCACTCTGGGTTCTTTCTTTGGCACTGTTTCTTCTTCATATATGAAGAGGATCCCATTTTTCCCCTTCCCTCACATTGTTACCTCCTCAAATCTGGCCTTAAGCCCCCGGTTTTGGTTCTTTCCTACTGCTCCTGCCTATACTGATTCCGGCGCAGAGTGGCGTTTCCATTTATAGGTCACACCATATCCCTTCACCAAAGATGCCTCTTTTCCCTGTTAGTAGTCTTTCAATCCAGAGCAGTATTGACTTAATTTAGTTGTCTTTTTGGTATCTAGATTGATAGCGTTGCATATAAATTTGGTTCGACAATGGTAGTGGAAGGTATTCTCAGAAGGGATTTGGAGGTAGTGGTTCTTGGTGTTTGTCTGACCTTAGGTTGCTTCTCTCCTGCTATGTCTCGGTTTCTATTGTGTTGAAGCCTGGAGATGTTTCTTGGGGCCCTGTTGATGCTCAACAGTGGGTATGGTACCTAGAAACAATGGTTCTTGGTACACTAACGGGCTTGGTGTTGTATATTTGGTTGTTTTTCTCTAGTGATCCTTGGTTCTTTTTCTCATTGAAGTAATTTCAAGTAGGTCAGTTTTTCCACTCAAGATGCTATCGGTTCTTCTAGTTTTATGTTCATTATGTCAAATTAGAGTTCAATGATATCTGAATATTCTAAGTTGGTTTTCTACTGGTCCTTTTTATATTTGAGTGATCACACTAGCCACTTTATTCCTCTAATCTCATTCTCCTACTATTGCTTGAATTGTAAACGCACTGTTTGATTTTAGTAGTTGGTGATGGAATGTGTGGAGCAGCTGAGGACTGCATGTTAAAGGTAATATATTGAGGCTTAATTGTTATTTGAGTGAGCACAATAGCCACATTATTCCCATCATCTCATTCCCATACTATGGCTTGAAATGTGAATGTACAACCCGATTTCAAAGAAATAACCAAGCTGACTGGCGATCTGGATATGCGAAGAGTTCCAAATTTTCAGGTTTGGTTTTTTCAGCATAAAGGTCATTGGCTTCATTAAGTGTTATATTTTTTCTTGTTTATTTTATTATATTTTCATGCTTAAACGATGATAAGGATGAATTATAATGTGAATGGAATGTTTTTTCAAGCATACCAATATCCCCACACATTGATTTTCATGCATTTGTCCCTGTTTTCTTTATTGATGACATAGATACAAGAAGCTCTTATGCACAATAGATCTTACTAAGGGATTCTTTTTCTGCTACTCTTACAATGTTATGTGTAGTCTCCAAAAGAATCTATGTGATAGTGTGACGGGAAAATTTGTATATGATAGAATTTTTTGAATGAGTTTCTTGTACGCATAATTGAAAGTCAGCTTAAGAATACTCTCTGGACTATTTCTTTGATACATGGATTCTTTAAACAGGTAGTTGATTCTTTAAGGATACTATTGATAATTTTTTCTTATGAATTAGTATGAAGTAAAAAATTGCAACATCTTTTCAGACACTACAACATAGATATATATTTCTACAAACATGATTGGACAATGATATTGTTTATTTCTGAAAATATCATTTTTAATGCTTTGTGTTTCACTTTAAGGAATTATTTCTGATAAAACTCATACATGAATTGAACCATATTATTCTTATTTCTTTTTCATACAGTCAATGTAGAAATAAAGTAGTGTTATAAAATGTTCAAGAACCCCACTTGTTTACACATTAAAATGTGAGCTTTTTATGGCTTGGATTTAAAAAACTGGGTGTGTTTATCTGACCTGCACTGTTAAAAAAGATGAATGAAAAAAGGAGAAAAACTTGATCATTCAATAGACTGTATGGTTCGATCTGTTTAAATTTATGTTTAACGATGGCTAGTGAGTCTATCCATAGACATCTAAGAAAAAAAACAAAACATAAGAAAATGTGGATTTAATTCAAAGTGTGGAGGATATTTAAAGGCTTTTATTGAATGCAATGCATCATCGTTCCAACTCCTCCTATACTGCTAAATTAAAAATTGATATCAAATCAAAAAAGAAAAATAAAATTCAATGCAATGCAATGTGATAAAGTGTTGGTAGGTTTAAATCAAAACATATATTGACTAGAAAAATACTAAAAAAATGGATATATCATTTAATTTTGAATCATAGACTAAATCTGCAAGATTTTTTTTCCTTTTAGTTTACCTAATCCAATTCAGATGTATGACTACATAAAAATTTCCCAAAATGAATTAGTCTATCTGTTTAACACACCCACAATCAGGCCTATTGAGTGGTTAAAAAAAGAAATCTTGTGGCCATTAAAATTTGGGAAAAGTTAGAATTCCATATTGACCTTCAGAGAGTGTATTCTCATAAAAATATTGTTTGAATCCAGGTGAAGCTATGAATATGCGGAAGGGACTTCAGGTTAACCCTTATTTCTAGACGATCATGTCATTTTACTAGCACCAAGTTTGGATAGTTACCTATTAGTTTTATGTTTTGTATGTGTGCATTCCTACATGGGTTTTGGAATCTAGATATGACTTTATGGATGATCAAACACTGCGAGTCTTTTGAAGATCAAATTTTGGTTATAACCCCATCTTCCAGAATGTGTAATTTTTACTGGCAGAATTTCTCAATTATTCAGCATTTGATATATTTTTACTTTATCTTTTTTTTATGTTTATACAAATATTTCTATCAATTTATTTATGTTCGTATAGGTACTTAAAAATATGTTTCAATGAAATGGGTCAAGTAGTCAATGATGTTGAGACCAAACAAATTGTGTCGGAAGATATGTCCAAAGGCTGCTGATTGAAAATAAGTTTTGTTGTACAAAATCAGGGTTCAATTCATCATTTCTAATATCAGGAGACATCATGATTGAATATTTAACCTGATATTATTTTTATGGCATTTTCCCATGAATATACTGCTTTTTAATTTTCCAATTCATTGACATTTCTTATCAGTGTTTGTTTTTTTGTTTCCCAGTATTAAGGAAAGACCGTCGTTATGAAGCCACGAGGCTACATTTTGAAAATATGTCCCAAAGATATGGAAAACCTATAATCATACTAAATTTGATTAAGGAATTTCACCATGTGTTACTCTAATTTATTTGGGTCCATGCTTTAATAATCTTGTTTTTCAATTATGATATTTGTTGTTAACAGTCCCATGAAAAGAGACCCATAGAATATATTCTTCGTGTGGAGTTCATAAATGCTATTGAAATTATCAATAAAGATTTATCCTCAGGATTGATTGATGTTTCTTCACTATGATCTCAATTGAATTTAGTGTTACTAGATTACAAAATTGAAATCATTATTACTATATTATAGAATTTTGAGTTAGGTGACATTGTCAATTGAAAGTAGTGTCATTCTCTATAGTTTGTAGCCACTGCTTAGATAATCTTTTTAATTTTTATCATGCATTGATAGTTTTTATTATCATGGTCATGGGTTGTTTTCTATTGTTGTGGTTATTTTTGTTGTTTTGATCATTGGTTCTTCTTGTTATTTTTCTTTCATTATGGAGGTTGATAATTATAGAGGCTGTTGCAGTCACTGGTTATATCTTCTTGTTGTGTTCATTGGTTTAATAATCTTCTAGATATTGATATCATGCATTATTATTTTTATATCATATGTTTAGATTAAAACTATTTGGTAATGCCAATGTTTGGATGCTCAACAGGCTACGTGTGATGGTGGTTGTCTAAAGTAGAGGGAGCTCGTGTCATGTGCGGCTTCAAACATAAAGGGTGTTCCACTGGAATCAAAGGGATGGTGATGTTGTTTATGTTCAGTTCCACTATAGCATATGATAGATTGTGTGAAGTGCTGGGAATTCCAGCTCTAGTTTCTTTTGTGGTTGGTTCACATCAGGTGGAGCATAGATCGCACACCCAGGGGGTGTTTTGATTTAATTTTAATGGTTATATTTTTGATTTTATAGGTAACATACATTGATGTGTCTGATGATACAAGCTATGCGCTGCATGCAAGATATTTTCAAAGAAAAGCATTAGTTTGAAATGTTCCAGTCATAACAGTTGGAAGTTTTTATCCTGGACTGAGAAAAGGTTTGATTTTAGAGTATGCATTCCTTTTATTTTACATTTAACACAATTTGGGAGAATCAAGAGTTGTATATGTAGCACATGCCCTCATTTTAGACATTTCACTTTCATTAAATATGTATTGTTTTGCACACAATTATTGAATATTATTCAAAATTTTATTAAATATTAGCACCCTCTCTGACAGATATTATATTTATGAACAGATGCACTTGTGATATTAACTTTGGTCCTACAAATATGTTTCAATTCACTAACATTATACTTGGTATTTTATAACCTAGAATTACTTTGATAATATGTTCCTTTTAATAAGAAATTGTCTGTAAGAATCTTGATTATCAATGAAATGTCATAATTTTTATTATACTCTACACTGTGAAATCTAGAATCTCTATATGTGTAATAAAATTTCTTTTCTGTAAAACCAGTGTGCAATCTATGTAAAAATCCGTGTGTGCAATCTATGTAAAAATCCGTGTGTGCGATCTATGTGAAAAAATCATGTGTACAGTCTATGTTTAATCTACGTGTGCAATCTGTGCCTGTAAACTCAATGTGTAATATGTGTCTGTAAACTCTGTGTAATCTGTCTATAAACTCACTGTGTAAACTCTGTGTAATCTCAGTGTGTAATGTGTGTGCAATCTGTGTCTGTGTGTGCAAACTATGTGTAAACTTCAGTGTTTAACCTCAATGCGTAATCTGTGTGTGCAATCTGTGTTTGTGTTTACAAACTATGTGTAAAATCAGTGTCTAATATGTGTGTGGAATCTGTGTCTGTCTGCGCAAACTATGTGTAAGCTCAGTGTAATCTGTGTCTGCAATATGTGTCTATGTGTGCAATATGTGTGTGAAAACTCAATGTGTAATCTATTTCTGTAAACTCAGTGTGTGATCCATGTCTGTAAAATCAGTTTGTAATCTCATTGTGTGATATGGGTGAGAAATATTCCTCTATATGTGCAAACTATGTGTAGGAAACCTAAGTCTCATAGCCCAACCACTATCCACTCTAAATGAATGTTCTTGCATCTATTTACCAGCAACATTATCATTTACAACCAATATGTCATCATTATCTTTTCCTTGATTTTTTATTATATTATTAGGCCTTTTATTCATCCTATAATGTTGGTTAACTCTTTCTGTAGAAAACCTGAGTCTCTCATCATGTTTTCAATGATCCCTTGTAAGCATGTCAGCACCATGTTTAACCCAAAATGGAGTGGTTGTTTGCTGCAACAAGTTGTCTGGTCATGGCTGGTTCAAAGTTCCTTGTTGATCATGCTGGATTGGGATGATCATCATTGCACTTGTGTTTGGCCACTGAAAATCTGGGTCATGCCACAATGATGGAGCATGTTTGGTGCCCGTCATCAATTAAATCCAGTGTCAAATGTCTAGATATGGAAGCTGATTCTGGGTTCGTTGGGTATGGCTACGAATCTACTCCTCACATAAGAAGAAATGGAGGTTAGTGTTAGTGGGCGTGCTGCTGATTGTGACTTGGGGTCAAGGTGACTTGAAGCTGGATTGTGTATCTTTTATCCAAAGACCTGATCTTGGTACGTTGTTGTTTTTTCCTATACAGGATTGCTAGTTCAGGTTGCCCAGGTGACATGATGAAGGGGTTCACATGGAAGCAAAGATAGATTAGCGTCCGAAAATTTGCCAATCCCAACACGCCACACCCAAAACTTGAGTGCATGGAATCCACCTTGAGTAATAATTGGCAGCAGCTGATCATGGGTTTACAGTTAAAAGAGGAGCAGACGAACTAGGTTGTTGCTGTTGGAGAATCAAATGGAAGCTTCTTCAAGCTACCGGGTTGTGCCGGGTATGGTTGTACATGTATTGTATCGAGTTAAAGGTTTTGCGTGTGGAGTCCCATTCTATTTTTTGATTAAATGTTGCAAGTAAAGGAAGGAACAAGAAAGTATACAGCGCATGACGGTTTCTCTCGGCCCATTCTAGGGTTTGCTAGTGTAACATAAATTCAAACTCAGTTGATATTTCCCTTTTTTTATGAATTTTTTTGCTTATGTTTTTATTGAAAGGTGAATTCTAATATTTCTTTAATGCATAAAATATATCTGAAACTCTAAGATGAAACTCTAAGATTAGCCATTCTCATTAATTGGTCTCTATAAGGACTGTCACTCTCTTGTTGCTGCTTGTGAATAAAGAATGAATTTCTGCTTCATAGACTGGTCTTTTCATACTCTAATTGAACTATTATTTTATGATTAAGGACATTATTTATTTTTTCTTGAATAGTAATCAAGAAAATGATTGCATTTTAGGATTCAATATAATTATTTTTTAATCAATATTGGTCACATTGTTTCTTTGAGTTGGGGATTTCCCATGGAGCTACAACTATTAGTTTTGTATTTTGGCCCTTCATCTTGAATTTGGAACCCACATCAGTTGTCATGGATTCTTGTTGCTGGTTGAACAATCCAGATCCATTTTCATTTGGTGATCAAGATGGTCTTATACCTTTGAATACAGAAAGGTACAATGAGATGGGGGTATTTGGATGGACATTTTTAGATTTGAGTTTATAATATGAAGGTGAGTTACTTCATACTACATTTTCCATTTTCATTCTAATTTTATTATTTGTGTTGTGTTTATTTTTTGATTAGGTGATTATGGTGATGGATTGTGATTAATGGACTTTGGATGCTGGGCATTGTGCATGAAGGGGTCATGGTTCTGGAGATATGGATTGACTGGTGCTGGATATGATTCGTTGGCATGGATTTCTCGCTTGCATTCCATGGATGGTTTGTTGGTGGTACTCGCTAGTGTTTGGTGCGGGAGTTGGTTCGCTGGCATGGGTGTTTGCTCACATGGATGGGATGCTCTTGTGGAGGCATGGATGGGTCGGGGGTGGTCTCGACGTTGTGTGGGTGGGGTGTGATGGATCTTTTTGTATTAAATTTCATTATTAATATAATTAATTTTTTTTCTAAGATTGAATATTTGTTAAAATCTTCTTTGGTTTAATAATTAATGTAGATGTATTATATATGATAAATTCATTAATATTAATAATATGAAACTTGTTTGAACATGTGTTAAAATTGTATTCGGTTTATTAAATAAAATCGATGTATTATATATGATAATTTAATAAATATGATATTTAATTTTACAAGAAATAAAATTTTATAAATTTTATTCAAATGTAATTTATAAATAAATATATATTCTATGCTGGTAATATTATTACTAACAGATAAATTTGTCATCAAAACCTATTGCTAAACACTTTAACCAACATATATATTATATGTTGGCAATATTATTACCAACAGAAAAATTTGTCATTATAATCTGTTGCTAAACATTATAACCAACATATATATTATCTGTTGGTATTATTATAATTGCAACAGAATGATTTTATCTGTCGCAAAAGCATTTAGAGACAGAGTTTTTACCAATAGTTTAGTGAAAGAGATATATATGTTGGTAAAATGTTTTACCAACAGAAAATACACTTTTACCGACAGATATGATCCTGTTGGAAAAAGTGAAATATTTTGCAGTGAATATTCCCTAAGGAATAATCCGAACACTCTAGATCCAAAGAAAAACAACCCAACACATCTACCCTATCCTCTAGGGTTAGAACAAACAATAACCCACCAAGTAAAAACTAAGAAAACAAGAGAAGGGGAGATAAAGAAGAGAAAAATGTCCAAAACCCCTAAAAACTCACCTTAGATTTTAAGGAGAAACATCTATGGAGAAGGAGGAGCCAAGAGGAAGGGGGTTTTGGGACCCCTTCATGTACCAAAAATTAAACAAGGGGAGGGGGGGGGGGGGGGTTCAATTTAGGGTAAAAATAGGTGAGGGTAGATTAGGGATTTCAAGATTTTAAAAATCTGGGCAGCTCGCACGGTTTGGCCACACAGTTTTCCAAACCATGCGCAAACCATGTGGTAGCCACTATCAAAATGGAAAGAACCTCACACATGGTTGCCGCATGATTTCCCAAACCATGTGTAACCCATTCACCTTACCCTTAAACCCCAAAACTAGCTGCACTATTACCTGGGAAAATCCGTACGGTTTACCCAAACCATGCGCTAACCATGCATAGGCCAAAAACTCACCCGAGACTTCCAAAATTCAAAAATTTAAACTGAGGCTCAAACCAAACCTAAACCAAAAAGATATAAAGTCAAGAAAATAATAAAATAAAATATTTTCAAAGTTCAGGGTGTGACAATTCTCCCCACCAAAAATAATTTTTTCCCCATAAAGTCACTCAGTCGAAATATAAAACAAAACTCAGTCCCAAAATCTGAAACATGCCGAACAAAACCACAAACCTTGGGGTGAAATTTCACTTCACAAGTCACACCATAACAAATATAAAGAAAACTGTGGAACAAAAAACAATGGGAGAACACAAGAGAGGCCCCCCCATAAGAGCTCAACTACCACCTTAGCATGACCTCAAATCAAGCCGACGAGGGAAATGCCAACATAACTAAAGAAAACTTCTTTGCACAAGCTAAATGACACCACAACTGGAATTGAAAATTCTTTACATAATCCAGAACCCCAATAAATAAGGAAACCCATGAAAGAAACCCAAACCGAACAAAAAAATCAAAAAAAAACTAAAATTGATGATTTTCACAAGCACGAATATCTCCAAACAAGCACAACAAAAACTAAGACTAGCACTAACCCATGTAAAGGTTAAGCACACCCAAGAAACATCAACCAATCTAAGACCCACATTCAGATAAATATAACCACTCAGATCACTAAAGAACCAGTCTATCACACTTTTACAATGGAAAGATGAATTTACAATAGTAGAAAAACAAAAATAAGGAAACTCCAAACATCCCCGCCACAACATGGGAGAAAAAAACTGGACCAAGGTTCCCCACACCCCTGACGATTCCTAACTGCGCGTGAGCTTCACTACAAGGATTGCAGCTAGATCCCTAATGATTGAAGCATCCACTGCCTCAAATTTAGGAACTAACATCATCCGATCATGGATTATTATTTTGGAAACACTTCCTATAAAAATTATCCAGATGACCTAGATGACCACAATGATTATAGGTATTTAGAGGATTGTGACATGACAACTTCAAATGTCCAAACTGTCCACATTGTAAGTACATGAGTGAATGGTCTGACAAGCTAGAAGTTGGAACCAATGGAGGATACTTTTCAGAAATAGGTTCCTCTATCACACCCTCTCACTAGATGGGGAACCTTCACAAGAGCCAACCACCACTAACTACACCCTAAGAACCAACTCAACTAAAAACGTCACATACACCAACTTCTCAAAACATGATTCATCGAATGAGAGGAATTTTTATGTGATATCTGGATGAAGACCCCAAATAAAAAGAGGAGATTTCAAATTATCCTCTAACACCACCTCTAGAGAGAAGGAAACCAACTCTTTGAAGTTGTCAACATAAGCTTTCACTGACCACTGGCCCTGCTAAACATCCCACATCTCTGCCACCTTCCTTGTCTTCACCTCCTCAGGTATGAAAATTTGGATGAATGTGGTATTAAACACCTCCCAAATCATCCCAACTTATAATGATGACAAGAAAATCACCTTCCAGTCATCCAAATATAGCCCCTCAAGTGAACCCAGGACATCAAAAACTCCAATAGTTTCAAGAGTTTCCAATGATCAGAAGACACACTAAACTTCCTCAAGCCACCCCACTACCTCTAATGTACCTTGATCACTATGATAGATAGGAAACACTTGAGAAGAACTAGAAACTAGGGAATATTAACTAGAAAACTTGGGGACCTTTATGAGTGGTATATTCTGAATAATATAAAGAACAAAAAACCAGAATCAACATCAACCCGAACCACAATTGAGGAAAACATCTCAAACCAACACAATAGGTTCACTAGCCAAACACATACAATCATAACAAATCCTCTTTTCAAAAACCACCAATTTTATTTAAAATTCAAAACCTTCTTCTTACAAGGATACTTTTCAATGCTAAAATCCACCTTTCACAAACAAACCCACTTTTTAAAATGAAACCAATTTTCAAAATCATTTTCCATTCAAACCCATTTTGGAAAAGCCAACCAAAATTTTGGTTTCAAATAATCACCCATGGAATACTATGAACCATCACATACATGTTTATACACTTCTAATTATTCCATATACATGTTCCAATATGAACCTCCCATACATATCCACACATATTCGAATTTCCATAATAAATACCAAGGGTCACACAAACCATTTCATCACCAAACCTAAGCATTGACCCAATTTTAAATACCAATAAATTTCTATTTTAAAAACACATCTCACCATTCAATACAAAACCACTTGAAATAAATCAATTCCATTTCAAAAAACTACATTCATTTTAAAATCTTACTCACATCAACCGATACTGAAACAAAGAATAACTCACACCAAAATACTGAAGTGCAAAAATAGTATCTGTGCTTAACCTAGAAACATGGTTAGTGGTGCATGCCACAAGTAAGTATCAACAACTAGGATGAGCTTGAACCATGTACTCAGACTCCACATGGGTCACTACTCTATGTGAGATCACGAAATAACACCAGATCGCCTCCATTGTCAGTCCTCACCCAATACAAAGAAAAAAGACTCAAATCTAGGACTACCCCTGAAAACTCGAGGATCAAAATGAGAAAGGGTTCATGACGTCCTTCCCATACCTAACTATTGAGTCCCGACAGTCCTAGTATCCAACTACTTGACACCCCAAATAATAAGGGCATCCTATGATACCATTTTTTCATGAACTAGGCTAGGATTCCATCCAACCTGACATCCGACCTGGTCCAAGACATGGCCTGAAGGGGTTCTTGATCCCCACAGGCTAAAAACCAGTGTCAAGCATCAAAGTAATCACAATGGGAACGATTTATACCAATAAATAACCAGGATAAAAATGAAAAAAACTGAATAAGCAGAAGAAACAACAATAACTAAATCTCAATAAATATATAAACTATTTTAAATACAACTGTTAAACAAAAGAAAAAATAAATACAAAACTGAGACCAAACCATGCTAACTCAATCTCCATGTGACCTCTCAGTCACCTCCAACCACTAGAACAACTAGCTCCAACAATGAGCACTTGAACCAGAACCCTGAACCTACAAAATTTATTGGGACTACTGACACTGAATGGTACAAGTAGGGTTGGATCTTAACAACTTAGTTGGAAACTACCACAGAATCCATACATTTATTTTCACAAAAATAGTCCATAAACACTAGTTTGAAAATACATATATAAAAATAGGATTTTCTCATTTTAATACACAAACATGAATTTCCATTTTTTCAAAAACAATACACACTATCTCCATTTTCAAAATAGACTACCATTTTATAACTGAAACCCCAAACCAAGATCCAAGCAAAAAAATACACAGTCATACTAAAAATAAATGGGAAGTGTAAATAGGAAACAAAGTGCAAAAAAATATACAAAAGAACATACAGATAATAAACCATGGTCATTTCCTAAAAATCCCTAGAACAATCCCTGGATGTACTCGGGTCAGACTCACCTATCAACGTATGGTGCAACTCTATAGTCAATAACTCAATAGTTGTTCTAACTACCAATCCAGTGGAATAATGCCACCTAGCCTCTAAAAAATCCAAGGGGTAACAACCCGTCTAATTGGGGTCAATAAGAAACCATAAATCTACCCTCTAAAGATGCCCCAAAAACCCATGGTAATAGTACATAGTGAAAGGAGGAGGCCCTCTCATGGGTGACTCACCTTACCTGCCACCACCGCACTTACCTACCCCAAACACCGACACTTCCCACATGATAAATCACATCGGTAAATCCTCTATAGGGGTTCCCATATTGTAACAAGTCATTCACAAGTGACAAAAGGGACATCATATCACACAATCTTTCAATCCATTTCTCAAAATGCACTATGATGCCAACCAGGCACTTGTACTTCCAAAACCACAATTCATTTCCAAAACTTTATAATGTGCCAACCGGGCCTTAAACACATTCAATTTCAATATATTACAAAATGTTCCAAACCATTCCAAAACAACACGAAACAAAAATTTTATGTTCACAATTCCAAATGGGCCTTTAAGATTTCCAAATCTAAATACATTTACAAAACCATTTCCAAACTAGAGTAAAACATGAAACCTTATGAAATTTTCCAAATGGGCCTCTATGCCAAACATTCACCAAAACATGTCTCAATTTCCAAATGGGAAAATATTTGAAGAACACATTTGAATCCACTTTTATAAATCACAAAAGGGAACCAACACACCATTTAGAAACCAATGAGACATTTTTAGGGAAAAGGGGATCACTCTTAAGTGTCACCATCATTTGTATGCTCACCATGTGTGCTCTCCATGAACCCATGGATGTGTCAATATCCAATGATACACTTAGAGTTTCCATGAAATCATCAAAAAAATATTATTTTAAGAAACACCACTTTCCTTTAAACCAACACACCAAGTCACACAATTTCAATATCAATAATAAGCATTCTAAAACTGGGAGAATCTTTCCAAAACATATTTCCACAAATCACTATACCATAAATAGGCATCCAAACAACACATAAAGAAAAATTTATAATTTCACCCAATCTATAAATACATAATAAAGGCCAAATAACAATACATGTTCTAAAACTAACTTTAAAACTTAATTATCATTTTAACAAACACCATATGTGCATAACTATATGACATATTTGAAGAAACCCCACTTTAAACCACTTCCATAATTTTTTTCCAACATGAAAACACCACAACAAGAAAATAAATCATACCAAAAGCATGCAAAAAACATTTTTATACTATTTAAAAATACCCAAGCATCACATGGAATGCATCCGAAAGGAAATAGACGGAAACATATACCTCAATAGAGTGCGGGTGCGAGAAACTTCAAGGGAAGGAAGAATAGGCCCCAAGGAACAATCCGCATGCACTAGATCATAATAAAAACATCCCATAACATCAACTATAGCCTCTAGAGTTCATAAAAATAATAAAACACCAAGGAAACACCAATAAAACAAGATAAGGGAAGAAAAAGAAGAGGAAAATGGCCAAAGACTCTAGAAATTCACCTTAGATTCAAAGGAGGAGCATATTTGGAGGAGGATAATCCAAAAGGAGGGGGTTTTTGGGACCCATTAATGCACTAAAAATGACCCAAGGTGAGGGGGATTTATTTGGGGTAAAAATAGGGGTGTGTAGATTAGCGATTTCAGAATTTAAAAAATCTGTCCAGCTCACACTGTTTGGCCGCATGGTTTGCCAAACTGTGCACAAACTGTGTAGTAGCCACTGTCCATATGAACAAAACCTCATGCATAATTGTTTCATAGTTTTTCAGACCATGTTAAACCAATGTTCCTTACCCTTGGACCCTCAAACTAGCCACACAATTACTTGGGCAAAGCCGTACGGTTTACCCAAACCGTGTGCTAACCGTGCATAGGGAAAAAACTCACATGAGACTTCCAAAATTCAAAAATTTAAATCGGTGATCAATATAAACCTAAACTAAAAATATCCAAAGATGAGAAAAGAATAAAATAAAATATTTTTAAAGGTTTGGGTGTGAAAAACACTTACTATAGAAGTGAGTGGGAGATCATGCATTAATAGAGTTTAAGCAATGCATTAATTGTGATAAGTTAAGATCTTGTAGAGATTACTTATTCTCAGTAACCTAGTTTTTAATTATTATACTTAAATTATAATGGAAAAGTAAGAATCATTGTTTATCTCATGGAAATATGACTCATTATCCAAACCACGTTAATACCTTTTGTCCTTTCCTCGCTTTATTTCTTATATTGATTGTATTTCCATTACTTTAAATGTATGTCAGTGAGTTTTTTTTAAATATTTATGAGGGTTGAATTTATGTGTTCGATAAGGTGTGAGGTCTTTCTAGTTCTAGTACACTTAGTTGAGGGAGTCCATTCATATGACCAGGTTTTTCCACACATCATCTGGTGGTCTTCTTCTAATGGGATACTTCTGTTGGTAGAAGTGGGCATCTTATAGTGGTTTTATCAAGAGGTAATTCAAAGGGATTCTAAACAAATGGTATCAGAGCTAGGTTTAGGTAGCTCAAGTTTTCTCTTATCTTGATATAATTTCATTTTCAATGGGAGTTCACTATCCTAAAAAATTATTGTGTCAGATAAATGTAAGGTCTGGGTAAATAAGTTTTATGGAATGGATTTTGGATTCTAGAAAATATAGATAGTGGATCATCTAATTAAAATAGACCTGGATATTCCACTTACTGAAATTTTAATATAGAAAATGGATAATATAGAATGAGAAATGTTGTATAGGAAGGAACTAGTAGTATAAAGGATTTTATTAGCATGAAACGTGGACTTCAACATTTGGGAAAATAAAAGAACTAAAAAAGCAATGAAGGTACTAGTAGATATGTATGAGAATCCTATGATAATGAACAAAATATTCCTAATATAGAAGTTATTCAGCTTATAGTTGTTGGAAGGAAGACTATTGGGAGATCATGCGAATGAATTCAACATGATATAAAAGTTTTTCAAATCAGTGAAGTTAAAATTCACACATAACACATGGGTGTTACTTTTATTATCTTCAATTCTAGACAGTTGGGATGAAATGATGACCTCTACTAGTAATTCCAATGGAAATAAGGATTTGGTGTTTAAGGATACATGAAACTTGATATTGAATGAGTATCTCAAGTATAGAGAAGTCCAAGTACCATTTTGAAGTGTGCTTAGTGTTGATGAATGTGAAAAATCACCTCAATGGAAGATTAATCAAGAGAAAAAAAATCAGAAGTTAATCCATAGGAGAATAGATTAGGCAAGTTGGATGATCCTAGACCTATATGTTAGAGATTTTGGAATAAAGGAAACATTAATAAGTATTTAAAAAATTTCAATGAGAGATCCAGAAGAATGTCAACTCCCATAATCTCAAATACCTTTAGTACAACAAAATTAAGCAACCAACTATTACTCAGTGTCAACAATCTGGTGGAATCGTGGGTGGTTGATTCTAGTGAATTTTTCATTCAAAGATAGATCATGGATGCATATAGAATTATATATTTGGAAGTTTTGGAAATGTCCATCTAGTGGATGATAAGGACATGAATGTTTTTGAAAAGGGTGATGTGAATATCTAAATGAAAAGTGATGGGACTTTAAGACTCAAAGGATCCAAAAACATCCTAAGGCTATAGAAAAATCTTATTTACGTTGGATATATTAATGTGGAAGGCTATATAATGTAATTTTTAAATGGAATATGGAAATAGACTCTAGGTTCTATGATGGCTGAAATTGGAGAAAATGATGGGATGCTATATTTGAATGAAAGTACATATGGGATTGTAATTTTCAAAACCACATCATCGGATGATCTAAAATTTTAGAATTACAGGATTGGTTATCTCAATGATAAGAACATAAAATTTCTAATGGATAATGACATATTTAAGATTGGTCACATGAAAATTGGATGCTTTGAAAGTTATGTGTTGGGGAAATAGATAAGGGTGTTATTCAAATTAGACAGATAAAATCTTAGATATTGGAAGTTAGAATCGATTCATTTAGATGTTTTAGGACCTTACCCTATCCAATCTTAGAGTGGTTACCTTTACTCTATAACTTATATTGACGATGTTTCTAGAAAAATTCAGGTTTAATTTTTGAAACATAATTTAAATGTTTTTTAGGATTTCATTCAATGGAAATCCATAGTGGAAAGGGAATGTGCTCGAAAGTTGAAGTGTATTTCTACAAACAATGATGGTGAATACACCAAAAACAACGTCCAAAAATTCTACCAAAATAAGAGAATAAGACATGATGTAACGCCCCGACCCTAGTTACCCAGAGTCGGTGCATTATTACATAACATTGGCATGATCACAAGAAAGATCAAATCTCGAAAGACCGATTGGTTTAGTGGCCTTGGAAACACTAGATATATTCATAAGTTTTACATTACATCATAAAATGAAAAACTACTACAACAACATAATGTCTCCATAGTCCACACTATTATCCCCTCATAATAACCCTGCAGGTCATTCATAACTTACTTCTTCACTTCCTGGAAAAAATAAAACATAGAAAAGGGGTGAGCTCAAATGCCCAGTAAGGATAACAATATAGCGGAAAATTCCATAAATAAGAATAAACATTTAAGGAAATGTATAACTAAAACAAAAGCCTTTAAAACTTGAACTTTCAACATTGTATGGCATAAATAAAATGAAATAATGCCATTTACTCATTCACATGGATATTCTACTAATCGAATAATCACATGCAAAATCACTAACCACTTTCATAATGTTGGAATGCATAATGCCAGACTATCATAACCACATAGCCAAGGCCTTGTGCCAAGACTACAAATAAGATTTTGTCAAGGCCTTGTGCCAAGACACTAGTTTGTCTCATGAGACCTACCGATGCATCGAGGAGCTATAGTGGGCTCCACCCGTCACATATTAAGTCCAATGCATTCCCATATGAAAAGGTTTAAACATAACATAAACATTCGTATTAAAACTAGCATACGAAATGTCAATACTTTCACCATAAACTATGAATGGTATAAAAATAGCACATCCACAATCAAACATATCACAAAACCTTCAATACAATATAGAAGTTTTGTATCATAATAAATCAACTTCAAATAATCTTAAAATCCATCAAAGGATGTTGACATAGATGAAATCAAAATTCTTTTTAAAGAAATATCTCCTTTAATTTTGAAATCATTTAAGATCCATATAAAATAAAACTTGTTCTTTGAAAATAATCTTATAAGCTTTTAAGGGAATCTTTGAAGATTTTATAACAGCGGAAAATAGCCACACCCGCCGTATAAGTAAAAAAAACATTCTTACCTTAATTCTGTCGAAAAGGTTAAAAAAGGACCTTGTTTTGAAAACGACGGAAAGATTACTTTATAAACCTCTTATAAAAAGTCAAACAAGGGTATAAATGACTTTAACCCATATTCTTGTAAATAATAAATATGTTTTGAAATACATTTCGAAGAAACATGGATGTGGATGATAAAGAAATCCCAGTAGATTATTATGTATAAACAACCTCGGATAATGAAGAGATTGTGAAATAACCCTTACCAATTTGGTAACTTATGAAACATACAACCCATGAAAGAGATATCATACAATGAATATGTAAATACACATAAATTAGAGTGTATTACACAAAGAATATAATTATGGGCAGTACATACACCACACAAAAGGTGATGGTGGCAATATGGCATGAATCTCACGGAAATAAGGAGTGAGATGAAAACCCCTTACCACGTTAATCAACTGAGTCGTATGGAAAAAAGTTAATAACCACCAAATTATTTACAGAATATCATGAATATAAAGATAATCATGATAATATATATCAAATGCCAGTACACAATACACCACTTTCAATAATTTAGTGGCGAATAATGGAAATCTCACGGAATTGAATGTGAGATAAGAAAATCCCTTACCTTGTAATTTTCCTTTGTTGGGGTAGGTTAACCTCCTGTATAATGGTGAAATAATTGTTATTAAATTATACAAGAATCATATACATTAATATGATATCATATATGATCTTTTAATATTGATTTGATAATAATATCTTAGTATTATCGTTGTTTCGGGTGTTAACTTACTTGTTTTATTTTATATGTTTTGTTACGTAAGCCATGTTTGTAATTGATAGGTTGTATATTATTCATATAAATAATGATATAAAGTCCTTAAACATCATTTTTAAATTATAAAATGATAATTATACTTGAATGGATACGATGGAGAATGAATCTCATCGCGTTCGTGGAGACGGTAGTCCGTACGTACGCACGAGCGACAATATCATTCTTTTGATATTAAAATAATATATAAATGGATGGTATATCATATATACAGAATAATTAACATGTTATATTTATTATTTACAATAGTTACACATCATTATTATACCCATCCAAATAATATTATATTGGATAACAATTACACCACGACGTGGAGACGGTAAGCCGTACGTACGCACGTATGGTGGCATGTTATTCAAAGGGTGGATAGAACACTGAATATGGTTGTACCATATTTATAATAACATCACAGTATATATATGATACTGGAGTTATTATTTTATAATGGTAACAACAAAGGAAGAAGAAGTGGAAGAAGAAATGAACTTGGAAAAGGGTGGTGAAATCATTACCTCTTCTTCGGTTTCTTCCTTTTGATTTGATCAAAAGGGCTCCTTAGGTTGGATTTATGATCAAAATAAGGCCTCTAGGTTGTATTTAGGGAAGTTGGGAGAGTATTTAGGCAGAGTTTGGCCGAACCAAAAGGCTTTGAATGTGTGAAGAAATGAGAAGGAGGAGTGCCCTTTTATAAGAGGGGTGAGGGGCACCTTTGGAAAAGCTAGAGATATTAGTTTATAATAAATTCATATTCGGTTTCTAAAGGCTCCAAAGTTGATTATTTAAATGTTAAGGTGGGGATGGGTCAAAAACAACTCAACCAATAGAATTTAGACAGGTTTGGGTACTTATATTAACCTTATCTTTAAATATCAACTCTAAGTTAATTAGTTTCACTTTTACAATGTCTCTTTGTATTTTTATATAATATGGTTAATAAACTTACTATATACATCCAAGAGCCCCCCAAGTGGTCCATTAATTATGAACCTATCATGATATAAGTCTTTTGGCCGAACCTTAGATTTTTAGGAATTTAATATCAATTAATAATATAATATTTGTTTTAAGAACTCTTTTATGTCAATTTTGACACTATTCAATAGTTGATTTTTGTGGAACTCATAACAGATTGATTAATTCGAAAAAAGTCAATTCAATCAATCCTAATATATCATATTATCCTATAAAATTAGTTTAATTCATTAAAAGTTTCATATTATATTTATTTGGGTATTTATAATATCAATTATTTTAATTTTTCACTATTATGATAATTACTGCATCATCATTGTGTCATAAATAAAATAAATTATTTAATGTCTAAAAATTATAAATAAAATATCATTATGTAGGAAATATTTTTATATTTCTAATGAATATTTATAATCTAAAATCCAACATATATAACCCTATGTAATAATTGTTTTTCTAAAAGATATATGCTTGTGTCATTTTTGTATTCATTTTAACTTAATTAATATAAAGTGTCTCTATCACCTACAAGTGGCACCATGGGGTCCCCAAATCGACCCAAAGATGCCTATGGTCTAACATGTATCAACCAATAAGGCTAGGACACGTTTTAGGGTAATTTAGTATTATTATAATATTATTTTTTAACCTTTATTTACCAGATTTACCCTTAACCATGGTAAATAAAATATTTACCACAGTAATTATTCAAAATGTCTAAAAATAAAAGTTACCTATTTAAAAAATTTGAACATCCTGATTCCAAATATGGAATCCATTTTTCTAAATTCAAAACACAGAAGTGGCAGAAATTAATTTAAAATTAATTCCCGCTGTCAAAACAAAAAGCGTGTTTTTAAGAGATAATAACTATCAAAAGATTGACACTTGTTTATGTTCGGTTTAATTGTAAAATTATGTCCAAAGACAAAAATTATATTAAATGGTAAAAATATATTCTAAATATACTTTAAAACCACTCAAATTCATAATTTTTCACTATTAATTATTTTGATTAAAAAAGTTGTTTTTAATTAAAATTTAGTAATTTTCACTATTCATCAAAATATGAAAGTTATCTGAAAAGTACCAAAATTTCACCTTAGGCTAAATTAGATATTCCGAATCCAAAAATGAAGTCCATTTTGAAATATAAAATATATATAATTTCAAAAATTAGGTATTACTATTCATAACGGCTAGTTTGATTGGTTGTGGTGTGTGTTAAAACTCAAGGTTGCGTACAACACACGCTACTGTATTATTCAAAGAAAGCGTACCGTGGAAGCTTGGGATGTTTCATTTTAAATTTTTGATGTCTCCATTTAGTCAAAAAGTTTAAAATATTGTATTTAAAAAGGGTTCACTATTAAAAGTTGATAAAAGTGCAATACTGAAAATGAATTTGTTCTTGCATTATGTCTAAGATACTCATAATATGGAAAAATTATAAGGATTATATAAAGTTTAAAATTTAGTTAATACTATTCATAACCTCTTTTGAATGGATTTTTTGTAAGTCATGGTGCAATTGAACTCGGTGTTGCGTGTAGTGCAAGTTATTGAATTATTTTGAAGAAATAACACATTATGAATTCTTGGGGTGTTACATTCTCCCCTCCTTCAATAAATTGCGTCCTCGCAATTTGAAATTGTTCTTCGAAAATAAAAGGTTGAAAGTAGAAAATATATTTGTGGAAAAACCCACATCGGAAATTGGGTTACTAAAATTTATTCTTAATATGAGGAAAAGAGAAATCAAAGGGTCACCACCAAATTATGATCTCGATTAGGAGAACATTGGTGGCAATTAGAGACATATAATTGGAGGAAAAACGTAAATATTTATAGGTAGTGATTGAGGTCATCAATCATAAAAAAGTGTAAAATTGAGGTCCTTAAATTCATCAATCTATGATGATTTGAAATACCATCGGTTCAACAAAACATAGGGTATTAGGATAACACATTTTTGACGTTTCAAAATATCTTAGTTGAAATCCCACATTGAAAAATGAATTAATGAGGCCTCTATTTAAAATAAAGAGTGAAAAGTATGAATATTACCAAAAATAACACATACTAGGGTTCCATGTAGGAAAATATGGATATGGAAGAGAAATCTAACCATCAATTATCTGATGGAGAGTGGTAGAGAACATAGCTATGAAAAGGCCAACAATCCCAAAGCCATGAATTAGTGATGATTTAAGGTACCATCTAGGATAAAATTTTTGTTCTAAGTTCCTTTTATTAATGTTGAGGAATTTATTTATGAGATTGGCTAAGATCATAAGGAGATATACATACTTTATAATTAGAGTTTTATCCATTAATAAATTTCTACCACAAACTCATCTTTCACTCTAAAAGATAATAGAATGTAAAAAATTCTATTTACACTATTCGTATAGGGTTCCAAAATAAACGAATTTATAATTCATCTACAAGATCTTTTAATAAAAACTACATTATTTAATCCAGGACATCTCGTGGGCCAGTGGTAGGTGATACACCCTTATCGCCCTTCGGTTGCGGGTTCAAGTCTCGCAGCCTTGCCGGACGCAACGGGTTGCCGCCCGACCTCCGGGTTGTCCTTTTATGGCAATCCAAAATAATCCAAACTAGAACTATCCAAAATAATTCTGTCCAAACTCATAGTCCAACATTTATAAGGAAGGTAAACATAATATAGATCCTTTTTACCCCGTAATAGCATATGAATACCTTCATCATGTATTACCATATTTCTTATTGATTACATTCATGTTCCCTTATTCCATATAGAATGCTGGATATACTTCATTAATCCAAAAATGTTTTAAACCCCAACAATGATGGAATATACAAATCACTAATCAGTTCCAAGGTAGTCAAGAATATCCAATATAATTTATCCAAAACAATCACATATTATTCCAAAATCACTACCTCAGTATCAGAACGATATTATGATTTATCATTCTCTCAACCAAATATTTTCCAAAAATTTATCCTGCTATTGAGTCACTTTTCTTTGTTCCACACAATCTCAAGTCCTTAATGAAATAGTACTGCAATACAATCCTTATATACTCCATAATTATTATAAAAAGTACATTGTTGATACAACACTCAATTGACATAATCAACATAAGAACTCTAATCATTCCTCTTCATCTGTGGTAGTATCATAACTTGATTATTATCCAATAACATCATTTGCGGCATAGTCTGATGACTGGGACATAGGTTCGCGTAGTGTCCAAACTCCTTGCAAATGAAGCATTGTACATTTGAAACCATTTTCTTACCCTTGCAGTCATGTACTTTGTGCCCCTTTCAACCACACTTATAACAAACTCCCATTCCTTTCAGAAAAGTTCCAGGGTGTTTCTTTCCACAGTTACCACATATGGGAAAATTCTTCTTTTCCCTCTTCCCTTTATCCATCTTTATCTCTTCCATCCTTTTCTTCTCTTGCTTCCCTTCAAAGCCACAGGACTCAGTAAACTCTTTACTTATCTTATCAACACATGATATTATTTCTTCATATGATGATAATACATGCGAGACTATTTCTCTTGTAAATTCTGGCTTAAGACCATAAAATATATGATCCTTCTTTCTCTTTGTATCATGTGCATTGCTAGAGTTCTCATTCATTCTACTGGGTGCCATTTCTAAACAATGGCATACATTAGATTAGTTTATGAATAACAATACCTAATCCCAAACTTGTAAAACACATAACATAAATTAAATAGTTTATGGATATAATCCATAATCATAAAAATGTCTCCTTTGAGGAAGTATATACTCATAAACCCTTCATAATGATTTGTAAGGAAAATGAGAGTTATCCTAAGCATATCCCCCGGGAGTGTCGTAACCAAGAGTGCAGCAAGGCCCGTTGTCGTGCACCAGTTCCCGTTCGAGTCTAGCTCAAAGAAGTGTTTTCGGGTTTTACCCCTAGGTACATCTGTGCCAGAGCCGCCTCTACCTGCTCGTATCCAGACAGGGATGTATTGCTCGGAAAACTCACAAAATCTATACAATACCAAAATTCTAGGAAGTTCTTCTATACTAATCCTCAAAGTTCATCTTAGGTCTACGTGCTCTAATCAGAGTTTATCTAAATCTAGCTTCCAAGGTTTGTACTAAACTTCCTCTGATACCAACTGTAATGCCCCGACCCTAGTTACCCAGAGTCGGTGCATTATTACATAACATTGGCATGATCACAAGAAATATTAAATCTCGAAAGACCGATTGGTTTAGTAGCCTTGGAAACACTAGATATATTCATAAGTTTTACATTACATCATAAAATGAAAAACTACAACAACAACATAATGTCTCCACAGTCCACACTATTATCCCCTCATAATAACCCTGCAGGTCATTCATAACTTACTTCTTCACTTCCTGGGAAAAATAAAACATAGAAAAGGGGTGAGCTCAAATGCCCAGTAAGGATAACAATATAGCGGAAACTTTCATAAATAAGAATAAACATTTAAGGCAATGTATAACTAAAACAAAAGCCTTTAAAACTTGAACTTTCAACATTGTTTGGCATAAATAAAATGAAATAATTCCATTTACTCATTCACATGGATATTCTACTAATCGAATAATCACATGCAAAATCACTAACCACTTTCATAATGTTGGAATGCATAATGCCAGACTATCATAACCACATAGCCAAGGCCTCGTGCCAAGACTACAAATAAGATTTTGTCAAGGCCTTGTGCCAATACACTAGTTTGTCTCATGAGACCTACCGATGCATCGAGGAGCTATAGCGGGCTCCACCCGTCACATATTAAGTCCAATGAATTCCCATATGAAAAGGTTTAAACATAACATAAACATTCGTATTAAAACTAGCATACGAAATGTCAATACTTTCACCATAAACTATGAATGTTATAAAAATAGCACATCCACAGTCAAACATATCACAAAACCTTCAATACAATATAGAAGTTTTGTATCATAATAAATCAACTTCAAATAATCTTAAAATCCATCAAAGGATGTTGACATAGATGAAATCAAAATTCTTTTTAAAGAAATATCTCCTTTTATTTTGAAATCATTTAAGATCCATATAAAATAAAACCTGTTCTTTGAAAATAATCTTATAAGCTTGTAAGGTAAGCTTTGAAGATTTTATAACAGCGGAAAATAGCCGCACCCACCGTATAAGTAAAAAAAATCTTTCTTACCTTAATTCTGTCGAAAAGGTTAAAAAGGACCTTGTTTTGAAAACGACGGAAAGATTCCTTTATAAACCTCTTATAAAAAGTCAAACAAGGGTATAAATGACTTTAACCCATATTCTTGTAAATAATAAATATGTTTTGAAATACATTTCGAAGAAACATGGATGTGGATGATAAAGAAATCCCAGTAGATTATTACGTATAAACAACCTCGGATAATGAAGAGATTGTGAAATAACCCTTACCAATTTGGTAACTTATGAAACATACAACCCATGAAAGAGCTATCATACAATGAATATGTAAATACACATAAATTAGAGTGTATTACACAAAGAATATAATTATGGGCAGTACATACACCACACAAAAGGTGATGGTGACAATATGGCATGAATCTCACGGAAATAAGGAGTGAGATGAAAACCCCTTACCACGTTAATCAACTGAGTCGTATGGCCAAAAGTTAATAACCACCAAATTATTTACAGAATATCATGAATATAAAGATAATCATGATAATATATATCAAATGCCAGTACACAATACACCACTTTCAATAATTTAGTGGCGAATAATGGAAATCTCACGGAATTGAATGTGAGATAAGAAAATCCCTTACCTTGTAATTTTCCTTTGTTGGGGTAGGTTAACCTCATTTATAATGGTGAGATAATTGTTATTTAATTATACAAGAATCATATACATTAATATGATATCATATATGATCTTTTAATATTGATTTGATAATAATATCTTAGTATTATCGTTGTTTCGGGTGTTAACTTACTTGTTTTATTTTATATGTTTTGTTACGTAAGCCATGTTTGTAATGGATAGGTTGTATATTATTCATATACAGAATGATATCAAGTCCTTAAACATCATTTTTAAATTATAAAATGATAATTATACTTGAATGGATACGATGGAGAATGAATCTCATCGCGTTCGTGGAGACGGTAGTCCGTACGTACGCACGAGCGACAATATCATTCTTTTGATATTAAAATAATATATAAATGGATGGTATATAATATATAAAGAATCATTAACAAGTTATATTTATTATTTAAAATAGTTACACATCATTATTATACCCATCCAAATAATATTATATTGAATAACAATTACACCACGACGTGGAGACGGTAAGCCGTACGTACGCACGTATGGTGGCATGTTATTCAAAGGGTGGATAGAACACTGAATATGGTTGTACCATATTTATAATAACATCACAGTATATATATGATACTGGAGTTATTATTTTATAATGGTAACAACAAAGGAAGAAGAAGTGGAAGAAGAAATGAACTTGGAAAAGGGTGGTGAAATCATTACCTCTTCTTCGGTTTCTTCCTTTTTATTTGATCAAAAGGGATCCTTAGGTTGGATTTCTGATCAAAATAAGGCCCCTATGTTGTAGTGAGGGAAGTTGGGAGAGTATTCGGGCAGAGTTTGGCCGAACCAAAAGGCTTTTAAGGTGTGAATAAATGAGAAGGAGGAGTGCCCTTTTATAAGAGGGGTGAGGGGCACCTTTGGAAAAGCTAGAGATATTAGTTTATAATAAATTCATATTCGGTTTCTAAAGGATCCAAAGTTGATTATTTAAATTTTAAGGTGGTTATGGGTCGAAAACAACTCAACCAATAAAATTTAGACAGGTTTGGGTACTTATATTAACCTTATCTTTAAGTATCAACTCTAAGTTAATTAGTTTCACTTTTACAGTGTCTCTTTGTATTTTTATATAATATGGTTAATAAACTTACTATATACATCCAAGAGGCCCCCAAGTGGACAATTAATGATGAACCTATCATGATATAAGTCTTTTGGCCAAACCTTATATTTTTAGGAATTTAATATCAATTAATAATATAATATTTGTTTTAAGAACTCTTTTATGTCAATTTTGACACTATTCAATAGTTGATTTTTGTGGAACTCATAACAGATTGATTAATTAGAAAAATGTAAATTAAATCAATCCTAATATATCATATTATCCTATAAAATTAGTTTAATTCATTAAAAGTTTCATATTATATTTATTTGGGTATTTATAATATCAATTATTTTAATTTTTCACTATTATGATAATTACTGCATCATCATTGTGTCATAAATAAAATAAATTATTTAATGTCTAAAAATTATAAATAAAATATCATTATGTAGGAAATCTTTTTATCTTTATAATGAATATTTATAATATAAAATCCAACATATATAACCCTATGTAATAATTGTTTTTCTGAAAGATATATGCTTGTGTCATTTTTGTATTCATTTTAACTTAATTAAAATAAAGTGTCTCTATCACCTACAAGTGGCACCATGGGGTCCCCAAATCAACCCAAAGATGCCTATGGTCGAAAATGTATCAACCAATAAGGCTAGGACACGTTTTAGGGTAATTTAGTATTATTATAATATTATTTTTTAACCTTTATTTACCAGATTTACCCTTAACCATTGTAAATAAAATATTTACCACAGTAATTATTCAAAATGTCTAAAAATAAAAGTTACCTATTTAAACAATTTGAAAATCCTGATTCCAAATATGGAATCCATTTTTCTAAATTCAAAACACAGAAGTTGCAGAAATTAATTTAAAATTAATTCCCGCTGTCAAAACAAAAAGCGTGTTTTTAAGAGATAATAACTATCAAAAGATTGACACTTGTTTATGTTCGGTTTAATTGTAAAATTATGTCCAAAGACAAAAATTATATTAAATGGTAAAAATATATTCTAAATATACTTTAAAACCACTCAAATTCATAATTTGTCACTATTAATTATTTTGATTAAAAAAGTTGTTTTTAATTAAAATTTAGTAATTTTCACTATTCATCAAAATATGAAAGTTATCCGAAAAGTACCAAAATTTCACCTTAGGCTAAATTAGATATTCCGAATCCAAAAATGAAGTCCATTTTGAAATATAAAATATATATAATTTCAAAAATTAGGTATTACTATTCATAACGGCTAGTTTGATTGGTTGTGGTGTGTGTTAAAACTCAAGGTTGCGTACAACACACGCTACTGTATTATTCAAAGAAAGCGTACCGTGGAAGCTTGGGATGTTTCATTTTAAATTTTTGATGTCTCCATTTAGTCAAAAAGTTTAAAATATTGTATTTAAAAAGGGTTCACTATTAAAAGTTGATAAAAGTGCAATACTGAAAATGAATTTGTTCTTGCATTATGTCTAATATACTCATAATATGGAAAAATTATAAGGATTATATAAAGTTTAAAATTTAGTTAATACTATTCATAACCTCTTTTGAATGGCTTTTTGGTAAGTCATGGTGCAATTGAACTCGGTGTTGCGTGTAGTGCAAGTTATTGAATTATTTTGAAGAAATAACACATTATGAATTCTTGGGGTGTTACACATGAAAAGAAAATTCTTAGAACACTGTAATAGAATAAAGTGGCTAAAAGGATAAATCAAACCTTGACTGAGAAGGATCAAAGCATACAATTTCACTTTGTAATGTTCAAGGGAATTTGTGTAGAGGTACTCAAAACCACATAACTTGTGAATAAAGTCCAACATCAACAGCTAGGTATGAACTTTCATAAGATATATGGTTTGATAAACAACTAAAAGTTGGTCACCTTAAAGTTTTTAAAAGTTTTTTATATGTAAATATTGATGATAAGGATCGAGACAAGCATGAGGAAAAATCAAAATCAGGTTTTCTTATTCTTTATGGAGATGTAAATTTTGGATTTTTGGATATGAGATTATGATAAGTGACAAGTCATCAAGATTCAAGATGTTCTCTTCAATGATAAAATTATATGTAAAGACCATAACTTAGAGGAGAAAGAATTTGAGGGAAAAGAGCCAAATATCAAAGTCCACATTGGTCTGAGTAAAAACATTGTAAATGAGAAAGTTTTGGAGATTTAAGATAAAATCATTGAAATTTCAAAGGTTAGAGCTGTGGAATATATTCTAGAAAGTTCAATAATTATTGAAGATCAAATAGGATCACAAAATTTTAGTACTTTGGAAGATACAATAAAACCAAGCAGTACAGGACAATCGGTTGAGGAGATCAACTAAATTCAGAAGACCGATTTAGAGATTTGTGGTTGATATGTACTTTCTTATTTTGATGGATACAGGGTAGCCCGAATGATTAGAAGAAGTAGATACACTCAATGACTCAAAATAAATGGAAGTTAATAATGAATTAATATATGTATTCATTGAAATCCAATTGAACTCGGGAGATACCTGATATATCAGAAGGAAAAAGATCACTTAGAATAAATGGTTTTACCATTTGAAGGAAGAGGATAATAGATTGATCATTTTAAGGTGTGAATAGTATACAAGGGATTTCAGTAAAGGGAAGGAGTTGATTTCTCAAAGATATTTTCATTGGTAGTTAAACATGAAACTATTCAGATAATGATGATCATTGTAGCATCATAAGACACGTACTTAGAATAAATGGATGTAAAGATGACTTTTCTTTATGGTGAGTTGGATGAAGAAATTTACATGAAGAAACTAGTAGGTTTCATGGAAGATGGGAACTTGAATTTATTTTGTAATTTGGAGAAAATTATTTATCGGTTAATTGAGCACCAAGACAATGGAATTGGAAGATCAATGGATTTATGTCATAAGAAGGATTTTAAAGGTGTAATGAAAATCATTGTTGTTACCATAAGTAATATAATGACAGGGATTCATCATGTTACTCTAATATGTTGATGATATGTTGCTTGTAGGTCCAATGGTATCACAAATTTAGCATATGAAGCATAATTCGTCATAAATATTCAAAATGAAGGATCTTATATGTGCCAAGAAGATTTTGTGGGTGAGGATTGAAAAGGAAAGGAAATCCAAAACTCTGATATTATCCCATAGAGACTACTCCTATAATATCATTGAAAGGTTTGGAATGATTAGATGTAATCCCATATTAACTCATCTTACTAGACACTTTAAGTTATCCAAGGAACATGTACTATCAATGGAAGATGAGATCCGATACATGGAGAAAGTTCCATTTTCATCAGTTGTCGGAAGTTTGATGTATATAATGATTTGAACTCAGATAGATATTGTGTTTACAATGGTATTTGTAAGTTTATATATGTAAAATCATAGAAAGGAACATTTATAATCCATTAAGTGGATCACCTATTACTTGAAAGGAATAAAATATGTTTCTATGTGTTTTGGGAAGTAAGATCTGTTGTAAGGATTTGTGGATATGGACTTCATCAGAGACTCAAACACACAAAAGAGAATGACTGGTTTTCTGTTTACCTATGAATGAAAAATTATCCATTGTATTTCATGGATATATATTATTATGACTCTAAGTACAACAAAAGTAGAGTATGTAACTGAAATGGAAGCAGAGAAGGAGTTGGTTTGGTTGAAGCATTTTCTAAAGTAACTTGGAAGAATTTTGGAAGGAGGAATATTATTCCATGATAACCAGAGTATGATTAAATTGTATTAGAATCCAGTGTTCCATGAAAGGAAAAATTACATTTTCCTAAAGTAAAAATTCATTAGAAATATACTAGTGGGGAAATTTTAAGATCTTTAGAAGATAGCTGAAATCCAAAATCCAATGGACATGTTCATTAAGGTGATAGTTCAAGAAAGTATTAGGTAACATCATGCCTCAATAGGACTTGGGTTAATTTAAGGAGAATAGAGGAAACTACTTTATATAAAGGGAATAAATATTTCTTATTTTTCCAAAGTGATAGGCGAAGGTTTCAGGTGCAGTAGAAGCGTGCAATGGGTCATGTCCAACTTTACTTTTTTTCATGATCGATGATCAATCTAATATTTATGCAATGATAAACATCGTGATATATATAATTGAATTAAAGAAAACAAAAAAGGGAAATAATTTCAGAATTAGAGATAGGATCATCACATATTATTTATAATTAATTTAGTTAATTAAATAATTACCTTGTTGGAATTCCTTCTTCATTGATGGATTTGACAATAGATCTATGTTGTGATATTATTTTATTGTAGGAATCAAGAGAATATTCCCTCTAGTGGTGATCCACACATGTTCCAAAAATCTTAAAACATCATCATAGGAATCTCTGGGTGATAGAATGACAGATCCTATCACTTGCATCGTCCGCCTTTGATCACCTCGAGAACCACTTCCAAAGCATTCTCTAGGATCTCTCTTGACTTGAGAGTGAGAGGTATAGGAAGACCGCTCTCCATTCTTAGGTGAATTATTAGAGAAGGTAGATCTCTAGGTTTTGAGAGGATTATCCAAATCTGTTGTGCATAACCAAATAAATTAATCGTCTCTCTAAGAAAATAATATAATTGTGTTTATATATTACTAGGGTTAGAAATAAAATAATTGTACAAGTGCCCTTTATTATTTATGTAATCCCTATGAAACCCCATGTCAAATAATAATAAAAATAATATTTTTATTTCTCTATATGCACTTAACTTGTGAATTAAATTAAATATTATTTAATCAAATAATATTCAATATTTATTATTTATCATCGGACCATTAAACTATGTCTGTAATTCCTCTATAATATTTATCAGGCCTTAAATAATGGACATTTATTTATTAAATAAATATCACCACATTATTCTCTAATAAATAAATAAATATTATATTTACTAAATTACAAATAAATATTTATTAAATATTATGCCCACATTATATTCTCTCGAATAACGAGTGACAAAATATACACGATCAAGCAAACATGAATAAAAACTAAACCACATGAGAGAATAATATTTATTCAACTTGTTAAATAACAAATAATAATAATAATATTTAACTGAGATTCTAGATACACTTAGTGTTTGACTATTTAGGCCTCTTTCTCAGTGGCATTAGGTGAAGAAACCTAAAGTCTAAGGTTAACATCTAGCAATATGCCAAGACACCAATAGAGAAAGAAGTTAATGACGCAATGACATAATAACTCATATGGACACTTACTGTGTAATATAATCTCTTTATCACGATATCTCTCATCAAACAGGTTACATATTGGTGACATAAACCTATATGCTCGATGTCTCTTTCTTTGAATTACCATAAATTGAACCTGCCTATAGAAAAACATGGCCATGGATTTATTTAGACCATATCATTTCCATCAAAGGGATTGAGATATTAACTTCTGTTAAAGAATATAAGGGAAAAATCATTTCTCACATTATTCATTAATTCAATATTACTCTTGATGTACCCAGCATATCCTACCTTGTTGTAAACATCTTTCATCACAATTTTCATCAATACATCAAAGTACATGGATTATAGTACTCATTAATAATAATATTAAAGTCTAAGGATCAATATATACATCCATAGATAGGAACATACAATGAAAAATATAAATGTGGATTTTATACTGGTGGGTCGCTTCTCATAATATCCTACACTAGATATTACTAAGGGCATACACCATGAGAAGGTGCCTCAAAGTCCTATGAGTCTCCATCCATTATAGCCCGCATCATTTATGTCCCTTAAATGACATCATTGAGATATAGAATATATATTTAGGAATAACATCGTAACAATTTTGGGTTCTCATCATACTGGGGAACTATTATGACCTTATAGCATGACAACCACTCTTAGGACATTATCACATACTATGTTATTCAAAATAAAAATCATGATGTGATAAGGAGTTTATTAATATTCAAAACTATGAATACAAGTTATCATAAAGTACATAGAAATTGGTTCTAGGGAACCAAATCCAACATACTCCCCCTTTTACTAGATCCAACTATTAACAACCTTTAGTCTACTATCTCTCACATGATACTCATGCTTCTTCTAGGATATTCTTTTTGTCAAGGGGTCTTCCACATTCTCTTTTGTGGGTACTCTTTTTACTGTAACTTTACCCCTTTGATAAAAATCCCTCAAGAGGTGATAATTTTGAATTATATGCTTTGTTATTTGGTGATATTTTGGCTCTTTTTCAAGAGACACTACTATAGTATTATCACAATACAATATGATGAGGTCTTTACTACTAGGTACCACATCAAGCTCATGGAAAAAGTTCTGAATCCAAACAGCTTCCTTGGCTACATCAAAAGCCGCTATATAATCAGACTCCACTGTAGAATTAGCTACAACTAGATACTTTTAATTCTTCCATATCATAGCTCCTCCATTGAGATAGAAAACATATCCCGATTACAACTTCAGATCATTTAGATTTGTCTGAAAACAAGCATCAGTATAACCCATGATGACCAGATCCTCATCTTCTCTATAAAATAGGAACATATCCTTAGTTCTCAGATACTTAAGGATACCCTTAACATAAGACCAATCTTGTTCTCCTAGATCATATCGATATCTACCTACCATGATCAATGCATAGGCAACATCAAGTTTAGTACATAACATGACATACATGATTGATCCTATCGACGAAGCATATGAGATCTTACTCATTATCTCTTTCTCATGTTGTGTCTGAGGAAACATTTTCTAATAAATATATAAACCATGTGACACTAGAACCAATACCCTCTTGGATTGTTCCATACTAAATATATTTAGTATCTTGTCAACATATACACTTTGACTTAGTCCAAGCAACCTCTTGGATCTATCATGAATGATATTTATCCCTAGAATATAGGTTGCTTCACCTAATTCCTTCATAGAGAAACACTTGTTTAACCAATCCTTAATAGACTATAAGACTGGTACATCGTTTCCAATAAGTAACATGTTATCAATATATACTACTAGGATAATGACCATATTCCCACTAAACCTCTTATAAGTACATTGCTCACATTCATTCTTAATGAAACCAAATTCTTTTATAGATTCATTGAATTTAATGTTCCATGACCTCAATTCTTGTTTCAATACATAAATAGACATCCATAAATTATAAATCCTTTTAAAATCACCTAGAGTCACAAAACCTTCTAGTTTTGTTATATAGACATATTCCTGAAGGTTCCCATTAAGGAATTCAGTTTTGACATCCATCTGCCAAATCTCATAGTCATGGTAAACTGCTATAGCAAGTATAATTATGATGGTTTTAAACATGGAAATTGGTGAAAAGGTTTCATCATAGTCAATTCCTTGATTCTATTTAAAACCTTTAGCCACTAGCCTTGTTTTATAGGTATTTACTTTACCTTCCATGTCTAGTTTCCTCTTGAATACCCATTTGTATCCAATAATATTTACATCAACTGAAACATCAACCATAACCCAAACTTGGTTTTGATACATGAAATCCATTTTAGAATTCATGACTTCTTGCCATCTTTCAGCTTATAAACTATCTACTACCACCTTGTAGGAGAGAGGTTCATTATTTTTAACCAATAACGAGTCACTATATTCGGTGACTAGAAAACCATATCCCTATGGTTCTCTTACCTATATTATAATACCACACAATAATTGTGTTTCAGGAACTACTTATTCCATGGGGACCTATGAAATATATTCCTATACCAACTCTTGTGTATCTTGAGCATCAACTTCATCAAATTTAATCTTTCTCACACTATCCTTTTTGAGGATGTTCTCCCTCTCAATAAATAAGGCTTGTCTAGTGACAATCACGTTCTTGTCTGAGATGTTGTATAGGTAGTATCCCTTTGTTTCCTTGGAATACCCTATAATGATACACTTTGTGCCCCAGGGTTCTGGTTTGTTTCCTGAGAAGGCCTTAACCAATGCCTCACAACTCCATACATGTGTGTATGAAAAAACATATTTCTTTCTACTCCATTTCTTGAAGATAATTCCATTTTCCACTTTATTTGGTACTCAGTTTAAGAACTATGCCATAATTTGTAATGCATATCCCCAAAAGGATAATGGAAGATCTTCAAGAATCATTATCAACCTTATCATGTCTAACAAGGCACAATTCCTCCTTTCACTAACAACATTCTACTATGGTGTGTAAGGTGGAGTGAGTTGAGATATAATTACAAACTCCCATAGAAAGTCGATAAACTATTAGTTAAGATATCAACCACCTCGATCTGATAGAATCTTATTTATCTTCTTTCCAAGCCAATTCTATACTTCATTCTTGAATTCCTTGAATTTCTCCAAGGACTCGGATTTATACCTCATCAATTATATATAACCATATCTAATCAAGTCATCAATAAAAGTTATGAAGTAAGAACATCCACCTCTAGATTCTACTATAAATGGTCCATACACATCAATGTGCACCAATCCTAGAAGCTCTATGGCCCTTTCAACCTATCCATTGAATGTCAGTTTGGTCATTTTTTATTATAAACAAGCATGCTATCTTTCAAGTGGTTTTATCTTAGATGAGTCTAAATAACCATCTTGACATAGTTTTTTCAAATGATTATTGTTCACATGACCAATATAGTGATGCCATAAATGGGTGTTATATGATTCATGTGAACATGATTCATTATCAATTTATAATACTTGTTTTTCATAATTTAATACATAAAGAATGTTATTTAAATGTGTCATACCATAACATATGTTGTCATTATAAAAGAAAAAAAATTATTTTCAAAATTGAAAATAAACCCATTTGTATCTAGGGATGACACATAAATTATGTTATTTTTAATCATCAGTACATAATAACAATATTTTAAAACCAAAATCATTATTGTTGGCAACAAAAGGTGGTAGTCACCAATGGCTAGGGTAGCCAGCCTCACACCATTAGTAACTCTTAGATCCACCTATCCTCTAGAAATCTTTCAAAATATACTTGGTTCCTATATTTGGATACAAATGTGAGCACCAAAAGCTATATATAATACCTAATGTGTAGATATTAAAATATTACACTCAATAATTAATGAAAATTTAGCTTCCCTTTGCTTTTGGGTGAAATTAATCTTCCAGTGTCTTGGCTTGCCACACAAAAAACATACTACCTCCTTTTCCTTTCCCTGCCTTTGGATATTCCTCTTCTTGGAAAGATGGTTCTCAGGATATTTAGACTTTTTATGAGTCTTGGGACCCCTTTCCCTGTTCTTCTTTTTGTTTTTCACCATAAGGATCGTAGGTTTATCATGACCCATGTCCTCATCCACTCAGAAAATCAAAGTAATAAGTTCTGAAAGAATCTTCTCATTATTGCTCATATTTTAATTAATAATAAAACTAGAGAAGGTATTGGGTAGTGATGAAAGTATGAGATCTATATGCAACTAATCCAAGAATTTAATCCCTAAGATGTATAAGCATTCAATGTTGCCAATAATATTTATTACACGAGGCCCATCTGATGTAGTCTCTCCAAGCATAGTTGTAAATAAAGTATTAGAGATCTCATACCTATATTTTCTCGCATTCTCCTAATAGATATCCTAAAGGTGATATATCATGATATACACATCAATGTCCTCATGTTTCTTAAAAATATCATTAGAAATGGATGATAGCATGAAACATTGAACATCCATGGAATCAGTCAAATGTTTCTCATAGAGTGATAAATCTTCACCACTTTTCTTATTACCAGGTGCATCGGGAATATGTTCTTACAACACATAAAATTTCCTTTCATATAAAAGAAAAACACGTAAGTGCCTTTGATACTCTTAGAAATTTTTACTAGTGAGAAGGTTAACCTTCTGAAGTATGGATCATAGTGATATGTTTGAATTCATTTTAATGTTGTTTCTACAAATAAGATGAACAGAATTTTAGCACTTTAACTGATATAATTTAGATGAATAAATAAATATTATATTTATTATCCTCCCACTATTTTATCAAAAACCAATATCCCTCACCATCGGTTTTAGAATATATTATTTCTTGGAAATTATAGTGGCAAGGATCCACATTCCCCTTCTCATTACCCCAAATTTGGTTGGTCAAACAACTTTAATAGTTTTAGGTAGGAATTCCAAATGCCAATTGAATTAACTCATAGTTCCTTGATCTATTGAGTGGACTCCCCAATCCTAAAATACTTAAATTGGATTTCCTCAATCTTTGCCTCTCAGTTACACCAAGTCCTGCTTTGACAGTCAAAACTTGATGTAAACTAATTAAGTCAACCCAAAACTTAAAGTTAGAATTCTCTGATAATTGAAAGCATCCCAACTTTAGTTGGTTAAGTACTTTGAACTATGGTTTGATTTTAACTAAAGTAGTGGAATGTTATACTGACTTAATATATATAATTAAGGGATTTTATCCTTTATTCATAAATTTCCAATTATTATCTTTATCACATGATTTTTAATATTAAGTGTATTTTCTTAAGTGATTAACCATTCCTTTGATAATATTTATGTATAATACAATTTATTTTAGTTTTATCTTGCATGCTCATTAATTTCATTAATTCATATGATCGTGATAAAACATCCATAATGAAATAACCATGCAACTTGACAGAAATAAAATAATAAAGTGATATGATCATGAGATTTTACTAATGGTTAGTTTATCTAGTGGTTTATAAATTAACTGTTGACCTGGGTAAAGAAAAACCTTGAACCAATTAAGATTCGTGTTACAACTTTCCACCTGTCCACCTATGTATCTCTCTTGGATTGGTTTCTCCTTGAATCCAAACTTGAAACTCCTCCAATAGATTAGGAGCTTCATCCATTACATATTATTTTACTCACACATAGGTGATGGGAAAAGGGTTTACATAAAAGAAACCATGGGCACACAGGACCTTACATAATAAGAGGAGAGAAGGCACATAGACTAAAAATTTAATTTAATAATAAATTTAATGAAACCAATCACATACAAAGGTCTGATATATGCTCATGATCATCCACATTCATGCAACATATTTTTCATTTAATAAAAATATAATTCAATTATTAATAGTTCTTCTTTAAGATAAATCTTGCTTGAATCAATTAATTATCATCTTTAATTAATCAATTCATTTATCTTAATTCTCATCCAAATTTCCTTAAGATTCTCATCCATTATAATTTTAAACAAATTAAAAAAATTAATTTAAAATTAACTATGTATATAAATGTACCTTAGAGGAAAAATGGTGAATACCCATATGAATCTACCCAACATGTATTATACTCGTATATAATTTACTCTTGTGACATATAGTATACATGACTTATCACGTAGTTTCATGATGTGTACTATCAAATTAATGATTACACAAATTACATGATTTTTTAGTAACGTATTATGCTTCAATGAACGTAGAGTAACAACTATTAATATGACTCATACATGATATTGAAATTTGAACATTATGAAGATATTAATTAAACACACACACACACACACACATATACTAAAACCTATCACATGGCATGTCCTATCAACTTAATGACCACACACAAACATATGTCGATAAGGTTTACATAGTATAATAAATAAATTTTAAATTTATATAATTTGTTATAAGTAAAAGGCATGTAAAACTAAGTTATATGGTGTGTACATCTCTCAACATGTATCTGAGGCACACACCTAGGGACTCGGTGTGTAAACCATGCCTCAGAAAATTGGAGTATACGACGTGTATAAGCTACTACACAATGTGTGTTCTCCTTGTTACATGGTCACCAGTCAGGTAGGACATGTATGGTAATACATGGCCCGTTTGTGAATCAAAGGGACTACATACTGTGTTCATGGGATAAATGGTGTATACTCCAGTTGACTGTGCACCACCCTGACCCGGTCAACACGCAGTGTAGGAAATAAATACATCGCATGTAATCAATGCACATGGTTTGAATTAATTTCTAAATTAATTCTTAATGCATTGAAAACAAGTACATGACATGTAACTCTGATTACACAGTCTGTACTTCTATGTTATCTGGCCAAAATTCTTGGCACCTCTAGATGAGTTCTTTGATTTTACTTTATTCATAAAATTAATCGTATTGATTAGATCTATGAGAAACGAATGAGGAAGAAGTAGATCTTGTAATTTGGATTAAAATAATGATTAAACTTGAATTGAAAACTAAATAAAAAATTCACAAATCAATCAAATATCTTTAAATAATTATAAATAATTATGTGACTTCTTTGATACCACTTGAAGGTTTCGGGCGTAGAGAAAACATGTGATGGATAGTGCCCAAATTTTCCTTTTTTTTCATGATCGATGGTAAATTCTAGATTTAAACAATAATAAACATAGTGATCTATGTAATTGAATAAAATAAAATAGATAAGGGATAGAACACCAGAACTGGAGAGAGGATAATCACATAGTATTTATAATTAATTTAGTTAATTAAAGAATTACCTTATTGGAATTATTTCTTCATTAATGGATCTGAAAAAAGATATGAATTGTTCCATACCTGAATTGTAGGAATCAAGAGTCGATTCCCTCTAATGGTGATCCAAATGTGTTGCAAAAATCTTTGAACATCACTGTAGGAATCTTCGGGCGCTAGCACTATATATCCTATCGCTTGTATCGTCCACCTTTGATTTCCTTGATAACCACTTCCATAGAATTCTCCAAGATTTCTCTTGACTTGAGAGTGGGAGGTGGAGGAAGATATCTCTCTATTCTTTTGAGTGTTCTTAGAGAAGGGATCTCTGTAGGTCTTGATAGGATTCTCCAAATCTGTTGTGCGCAACCAAAAAAATGAATTAGCTCTTTGAGAAAATAATATAATTGGGTTTATATATCTCTAGGGTTAGAAATAAATAATTGCACAAGTGCCCTTTATTATTTATGTAATATTTACAAAAACACATATAAAATAATAATAATAATATTATTATTTCTCGACATGCTTTTAACTTGAGAATTAAATGAAATATTATTTAATCAAATAATATTCAATATTTATTATTTCTCACCAGACCATTAAACTCGGTCCGCCATTTCTCCACAATATTTATCGGGCCTTTAATAATGATTGTTTATTTATCAAATAAATATCACTGCATTATTCTCCAATAAATAAATAAATATTATATTCACTAAATAGTAACCAAATATTTATTAAATATTCTATTCACATTATATTCTCTTGAATAACTGGTGACAGAATATACGTGATCAATAAATCATGAATAATCATTAAAACACATACATGAATAATATTTATTCAAATTGTTAAATAATAAATAATAATAATATTATTTATTTGAGATTCTAGATACACTTAGTGTGTGACTATCTAGGCCTCTTTCTCAGTGACATTAGGTGAAGGAACCTAAAGTCCAAGGTTAGAGTCTAGCAATACTTCAAAGAATCCATAGATAAAGAAGTTAATACTGTAATAACATAACACCTCATATAGATGCTTACTATGTAATATAATCCCTTTATCATGATATCTCTAATCAAGCAGGTTGCATGCTGGTGACATCAACCTATATGCTTGATGTCTCTTTCTTTGAATTCCCAAAAATTGAACTTGCCTATAAAACAACATGGCCATGGATTTATTTAGGCTATATCATTTCCATCAAAGGGATTGATATATTAAATTTTGTTAAAGAATATAAGGGAAACATCCTTTATCACATTATTCATTAATGCAATATTACTCGTGACACGCCCAATATATCCTACCTCACCGTGAACATCTGTCATCATAGTTTTCATCAATATATCAAAGTAAGTGACTCATAATACTCATTAATAATAATATTAAATTATAAGGATCAATTCACACATCCTAAGATAGGAACATCCAATGACACATATAAATGTGTATTTCCTACTAGTGGGTCTTGTTCTCATAATATCCTACACTAGATATTACCAAGGGTGTACACCATGATAAATTGCCTCAAAGTACTATGAGTCTCCACCCATGATATCCTATATCATTTTTGTCCCTTAAATGATATTATATATCTATAGAACATATATTTAAGAATATTTTTGTATCACTTCTAGGTTCTCATCATAGCGGGGAACTACTATGACCTTTTAGTGCGATGACTACTCTTAGGATACTATCACATACTATATTATGTAGAAAAAAATCACGATGTGATAATAAGTTTATTAATATTCAAAAATATGAATACAAGTTATCATAAAGTACATAGAATTTGGTTCTAGGGCACCAACTCCAACAATAGAGAGTTGTTGAAGGATCCCTAAAACATGTCTTCAAGTGGGAGTATATTGGGATGTGAAGTCTAGTTTCAGTTAACTGGAATTACATTCATTGGAATTTTGTTCACCTAAATTTAGTGACTAAAATATGAAGCGGTGAAATGTGAAAATAGAGTCAACATAATCTCTACAGGGGTAGTGGATCAATTATAAGAACATATCTTTCAATAAATCTACGGAGGTTTGTAAGCTTAATTAGATGGGGGTTACTAGTTTGGTATTACCAACTATGGTGTTTATGGTGTCTTGACCATGATTTAATGGGAGAAAGTTTAACCATTTGACCATATGGAACTTAATATATAAGTGAGAGGGGAATCAATGCATTGATAGAGTTCAAGAGGTGAATTAATTATGTGAAGTTGAGAGTTTGTAGAGATTACTTATTCTTAGTAATCTGATGAGTAATTATTTTACTTCCTATTACAACAGAAAAGGCATAATTAGTGTTTATTTAATGCATGTAGGACTCACTATGTGAAGCACATCAATCCCTTGCATCCTTTCCTTGCTTTATGTTCTTCCATTGATTGTATTTTTGTTTCTTTTAATGTATTCTCATGATTTTGCTTAAATTTTTGTGAAGGTCGACTTTGTGAAGTGAATAGGGTGTGAGGTCTTTCTAATTCTAGTACACTTAGTCAATGGAGTCCTTCTAGATGACATAGTTATATTATGCATCATCTTGTGTTCTTCTTATAATAGGCAACTTTCCTTAGTAGAAGTGGAAATCTTCTGATAGTTTTATCGAGAAGTGAGATGAAGGGATTCCCAATAGTTTCATAGCCGAAGAAGAATTATTCATAATAGAGATTTATGTTTAATGGTTATTCCTTTAGATTAGGATGTTCTTTCAAAAAATCTATTAGAACCTCCCCTTGATTGACTTTTGGGACACAAATCAGATTTTGAACTGTTGTAGGATGGATACACATCATGACTATAATTCCCCAACCCATATTGCTTGATTAAAACCCAAATAGGGGTGATACATAACCTCAAGCACATTTCCCCATATGTTAGAAGTTTCAAACTAATGGTGAAGGTCTGAAATAGTCATGATACCATTCCCTCTAAAATGAATCTCAAGGGACATGCTTGAATCTATCAAAAATTCATCATGACCCGTATGTATGGATTATATCCCCAAAATACCTATAGACATAAAAGAGATCTAAAAATATACCTAAATTATATAATATAAATAAGTTTATCAATGCATATTATGTGGTAAAGTATAGATGAGTAATAGTAGGTAAACATGGAATAATAAGCATCATATATAAATAAATGGCACACTGGCCAATGCACAAGATGAACAATAATAAAAAATAAACTAAATTAGCATCTAGCCCAATTCACATAATTATTTTCCAAATACTTAGCCTCCATGTATTGATAGCTAAACCATGTGTCAATATTCAAGTGATACATGTTATTTAAGAGAAAACATGAAGGTCTACCCATGTACATTGAAACCCATGTTGTTTACATGCGCAGGGGTGAGTCTATGACCTAGTGGGAATCCCTAATGCCTAAAAAATACTGAGTGCTATTGTGATCAAGTAGAAATGCCTGCAATAAATATAAATAGTGAATTTTTTCTCATGAAAAATACCCACCCAGAAACATAACACATAATGCGCATACAAGAATATGTATTAAGTCATTATGTGTTAACCAAGACACCATGACACATGACCATACCTGTTTCAGCTCTATACCAGAAGGAAGAGAGGGCCACCTTTTACCATAACTAGAACTTTACCTGAAGAACTTGGGTAGAGTATTATACTAAGCCTGAACTATACCCGAATATGTAGGGTAAGGTTTTATGATGAATCCTGAACACTAATTGAAAATACAATGTAGGGTGTCCTCAAGTCCCAAACCATGCCTTCTCACTCAAGGGAGGTCATACGCTAAGTATCACGATCACTTATTATCACTAAAGATATGTTTCACATGAAGTAATCTGGACAACCATTCTCATTCAAGGGAGTATTCACATCCCATATCAAGACACACCTTATTACTCAAGGTTATCCTAGTCATCACACACACCTAGGACCCCATCTCACCCATGGAGGTCCTTCTAGTGCCTTCTCACTCAAGGTGGGATTGAAACTTGGGATCCACGTCACCTGAACTAGAATCTATTTCCAATCAAAAGCACATAGTCAATACACACATGAAACTATAATAGGGAACATAACCCATCTCATGAGCACACCAACTCATCATTAGGGTACTAGTCACTTGAGACCTAGATCCATGTCCCAAACATGTGCTAAAACTCATGATATTACATATTAATTCATGATTTTATGCTAATACCATCCCTTAATTTTCACTGAAAAATGATTAATTTCCTTTCAATGTTCATGTTTTTATCATAAACATATATAAAGAGCATTGTTTAAATTCATTAAATTACAATACAATTTAATGTTTTTAACATATAATTAAATATACTAATACAAATGATGTGATTAATATTTTTTAGTTATATTTACTCAAATTAAATCAAATCATTCAACTTTATCATTGGCTAATTTGGAAATCCAAAGGGCCATTTGGGCCACACAAGAAGGCCCACCAAATCCGTGATGAAAACTAGACCAGCCGTGATGATTGAATTGATAGGATAAATCCATAATCCCAAATTTGATGAAACTCCATAATATGTTCAAGGATATCCAAATATATCTGAGATAAGATTTTTAATTCCCAAATCAACCAATAAGTGGCCCAATTAATGCATGAAATTACATCCCACAACTCTATCTAAGATTTGAAAATATGACATAATTAGTGAGTTTTCTCCTAATATAGAAGTCCAATTGAGCTATAATTTTTTGGGGATAAAGAAAATATATAACCTACCCACTTTTTATAAGAAATGTTTTTTTATTTTATGGAACATTCATATCCATAAATTCATTCAAATTTAGGCCATAGAAAAATTCAGGACAATTCTAGACAACAACACATAGTTTACCAAAACAACCATACCATTAGATCCAATAATACAATGGACACCAAATTTAGAGTGTGTTATATAAAAATATATATATAAAACTTTTAATAATTATATTTCTCTAGACTAATCTGTATAAAAGTTCAAATGTTCAACCCAACTTAAAGGGTAGTTTTGGAATGCAAACAACCCACCACCTTGGGCTTTAAATACACTCCCATATTCTCCTTACAAGAGTTTAGAATTTCATAAATAAAGGAGGAGAATTGGGAAGAACATAAAATTTCCAAATTCCTAGTATTAATTTCAATAATATTGTTTCAACAAGATAAACCTCTCTCATAATTTCCATTTCATGTTTGTTTTCTCTTGTTTTCAATTATAATCATGTAAGTTTCACTAAAATTACATTTGAATTTTAATTCATGTTTGATATTCATTATCTCATATACTCATACAAAATTTATTGTTTAGTATTAATTTTATTAAAATTTATTAAATAAAGTTTAAAACCATTCCATTTTTAAACTTTCTTATTTAATCCAAAGTGTGTGTTTAACTCTCTTCACCATCCGTGTGTGTGTTTGACGCACAAATCCTTTCTTGTCCCATTATTTTTATTTTATTTTTAAATAATCACCATATAAATCATAAAAAAATTAGTTACCATAACAATGAATGATTAAATCATCCATTTGGATGAGTCATGATTTGAGGATGTCAAGTGATTGAGAGATTTTGGTCGTTAAATATTTTTAGGTTAACATTGTGTATATTAAAACTTAAAATGTCAATGATTAATGACATTATTGGTTTAAAATGTGGATTCCATGTATTATTGGAACCATAAATTAACTTCCATAAAAATTTATTTATTGATATAATTTCCCTATTTGAGGCTTGGATTAAATCCTTAATATTTGGGAATTTCGATTAAAACCATCTTGTGAAGTGAGTGTTAATTTAATACAATATATCAAAAAGATCAAGGATATCATAAAATCACATCCCAAATAATAAACTCACACCAATAATTATAAAAATTTTAAACCTAAATTCATCAATTAATAAATTTAATTAATCTTTTCAAACAACACCCCTCTCAAAAGAAAAACCAAAAAATATTGAATTCAAAAATAGTACCATCATTGAGGATTCGATCTGAGTGCAGCCATAAACATTATAGAAAATCATCAGAAAATTTAATGGTTGATAGTTGAAAATTTTCTGCACTTAAAATGGAACCATTTTTGGGGATGGTGAAACTATTAGTTAGTTGTTTTTTATTTTTGTTAAAAAATAAAATTAAAAATTAAAAACAAATCTGAAAAAAAACACAAAGAAAAACCTTACTTCCTCATCCTTTCAAAATTTATTTGAATACCCCATTACCTCCCAAATAATCCTTTGGATTTTTTTACCCTAAAATCGAGTGAAATATTCATCAACTTATGAGGAAAAATAGGGACAATAAAAACATTGCACATCCAATTGATCTAGATATGGCCAATCATAGGGAACAAACATGTAAAGAACTCGTGATCCCTGATATGAATTACTAACCCCTCGGTATTAAATATTCAGACATTGAGCCACATTTAAAACTAAAATCATGTTTGATTAATCTTTTACCACATTTCCATGGGCTAGTTGATAAGGATCCACATTTTCACTTCAAAGAGTTCCAAGTGGTGTGATATACCATAAATCATCAAGGGGATTCTAAAGAATAAATCAAACTTTGAGCATTCCATTTATCCCTAGATGACTCCACCAAGTCATGGATCTATTATATCCCTCATGGTTCCATAAACACATGGAATTAAATAAAGAAAGTATTCCTATAATTTTTTTTCCTCACTTCTCAAATTGCTTCCATCCAAAAGGAAATTACTGGTATTCATCAATTCACTAATGAATCAATCCATTTGTACTAGGAGAGGTTAAAAAAGATTTTGGAAACTTTGCCACACCACTAAACCCCCCACCAACTCTTTATCAATGCTTCAATAAAGTGTTATTTTCTATGGAGTAAACTCTCATAATTTCTGTAAGTGGTGGTTCTCTTATTGATAGGACACCTACAACTTCACAAGATTTCATAATCAACATGGATACAAAAACACAAAAATTCCATACTTGAGCACATGATCAAGTCAAACAAGTCCAAGAGAATCAATCCATGGAGCCCAATAAGATGACTGAGTGGATAAGTGAACTTATAGGTCTTGTATGATAACAAGTTGTGGCTTCCAAAACCCCAACCTCATCTTATCCACAATCTCTATTCTGTGGACCTATAAAAAACTATAGAATTTGAAGATCATAAGCTCACCCAATTAACACATATCCACAACTATAAGATGATCCATTAGTTTATTCTGGTCCAATAGAGATTAATGAAACATATGCTCAACGGAACACTGACCCTCAACAATCAGTTCAGTTCATTAGAAACTCAAAACAAACCCACTTTGATCCCTTATTTTCTAACCATAACCTAGGATTGAGGTATGGTAATCCCATCTCTCATCCCCAAAAATACCCTCCTCAAAATCCAAATCAATTATAATATGGTAAAGGTTGTGGTAACTGCTAATGACCTTATCTGTTTTTCCCGCAACATCAAAGGAATAATCTTCTTCCCACCCCTAAAAATTTTCATTATCCTAGCGAGCCTTCTCAATTCCTAACCCAATATAAGTACTTTCTCAAGAACCCAAATCAAAGAATTCCCAATATGGGGCATGCCTCTTATTCTAAGAAGCCATGGGAAAGCACTGTTGAAGATCTTTCCTCCTTCACCCATTCCATCCTTAAAAATATTAAAAACCATATTGGCCAACTTGCCTCCCACCTAAGTTAGAAAAAACAATCCAATTCTTCCCAACTCCTAACTCAACCATTTCCCAACCCCAAGGGTAATGTAAGTGTAATTTCACTTTGATATGGAAAGAAAATTTCTATGCTTCATGGTGAATCCTATAAATCCCATTTAAATGTTGAGTTGAAAAAAAAGAACCTATATCCACTCCCTAACCTCCTTCCACTCTTCTAAGGAACCAAATTCCTTTTCCTTAAGACATATCTAAGCTGAAGAAGCCCTTTGATCTTTATTCTGAAATTATTGACATGTTTAGATGTTTTAAAGTCAAAATTACCCTCTTATATGCCATAAAAAACCCCTAAGTATGCATTTTTATTAAGAAATTGTGCACCCATAATAGATAGCTTAGGACCATTGAAAATTTTTCAACCTAGCATTCCATTCCAATGAAGTGAAAAGATCTAGGGACCATTACAGTTCCATGACAAATATAGAGTTCTAACTTTGATGATACACTTGTAGATCTTGGATACTCGGTAAATATCATTCCAAAATCCATATTCTCTATCCTTGGACATGGTAACTTTCTCCCAATGAGTGTTTTCATCCGATTATCCAATCGAAGAACTACTAGTCCTGTAGGAATAATCAAGGATGTCCTTGTCTGGGTCAATGATATTGTCTTCCTAGCTGATTTCTATGTCCTTAACTTGGAAGGTGAAACATATTCTTCTCGATCTCCCCTAATTCTAGGAATAACATTCCTCATGATATATAGAACAAAAATTTATGTCCATATGGGAATCTTATCCATGGAATTTGGTGACCAACTAGACAATTTCAATATTTTTCAAGCCATGTGATACCCATCATAGGATCACTCAACATTCTCAATTCATACTTTTAAGGAAACTTCTGAGAGTTGATTGAATCATGTTCCACCATGTTCTAATAAGAACGGGGTTTGTTAAATTTTCACCATGATTAACCACACCATAAATGGATAAGTTTATGTTGACCTTTAATTTATAAACTCATCAATATAAAGGATCTTGAAAACTATTTGGAATCCCATCTCACCTCTAATGTCTAATGTTCCAACTTGGACAATATTGAGGAAAATGAATAAAAAAACCAAAATACTTTCCTCTGTTCCCAAGTTTTCTAGCCCACAAATGAAGGATGAAACTGATCTAAACCCCCTCCCTGCACACTTGAAGTATGCATTCATTTTTCATGATCACTCTTTTACTATCATTATCTCTATTGAACTTACTAAAACTAAGGAATCCAAACTTGTTAAGGTGTTAGAGGAAAAAAAGGCCTTAGGTTGGAACCTATATGATATAAAATGCATCAAACCTACTCTTTGCATTAATCACATCCATCTAGAATAATCATCCAAACCAATCATAAATACCTCAAATAATACTTAATCCACTCATACTTGAGGTAGTTAGGGAAGAGATCACAAAAATTCTTCAAGTTGGTATCATCTAACCAATTTATGATAGTGAATGGGTTAGTCTAATTCAAGTGGTACCTAAGAAGGGTGGGATAAATGTTTTCATAAACGAACATGGATTTGTGGACACAAATCAAGTGAAAAAATGGTGTGTGTGCATCTATTATCATTAATTTAATGCCAAAACATAAAAATATAACTACCCACTTCCTTTCCTTGATCAAATTATATAAAGAATAGTCAGAAAATCAAATTATTTATTTATTGATGGATACACTGACTACGTATAAATCCTAATCACACCCGAGGACCAAGAAAAGACTACATTAACTTTCCCCTTTGAAACATATGCATATAGGAGAATTACTTTTGGCTTTTGCAATGTCCTTGTAACATTCTAGAGGTTTATGATTAGTATCTCTTCTAAATTAATTGAGAATTTCATGGAGGTATTCATGGAAAAATTTACCATTTATGGTAATTCATTTTAATCCTTCTTTAATTCACTCTCTATAGTCCTAAAAAAGTGTGTCAAATGTAACCTTGTGTTAAATTTTGAAAAATGCCACTTCATGGTTGCAAATGGGATTTTTCCGGGATACATAATATCTCAAGAGGGTATTCAAGTCTATCCAGTTAAAATTGAGTTTATCTAATCACTTCCTAAACCCAAAGTAGTTCGAAACATCCAATCATTCCTTGGTCATGCCATTTTTTATTGAAGATTCATCTGGAAGTTCATTAAGACTTCCCTCCCACTCACTTGACTACTCTATAATGATGTTACATTCCATTTTGATGAGGCTTTCAAGAGATCCTCCAATGAAATTAAATATTTTCATACATATTTCCTGACAATCCAACCCCCATATTAGTTCTCACCCTTAGAATTTATGTGTGAGGATTCTAATAGGGACATTGGGGTAGTACTTGTTTAATGAAGATAAAAAAATCCTCATGTCATCTATTATGCCTCAAAAACACTGGATGAAACTCAATCTCACTACACTATCATTAAAAAGGAACTTTTATCTATGGACTTTGCCTTGGATAAATTCTAGACCTATCTCTTAGGTGAAAAAATCATTATTTTTATAGACCATTCATCTTTAAATTTCTCACTCAAGAAAATTGATTCCAAACTAAGGATAATAAGATAAATCCTAGTGATCCAATATTTTAACCTTGAGATCAAAGATAAACTTTGAAATTAAAACCCTATGGCTGATCAGTTGAGTAGAATTTATAATTCTTCTCATTTTGAAATCATTGATCCTAAATTTTCAACTAGAAATATATCATATCTCATTATAAAGTCACCACGGTATTACCCAATTGTAAATTATTTAGTTTCTAGTATTTTCCTTGATTTTTTTTCAAAAGAATAAAAATAGAATCTGAAAATTGATTCAAAATAATATTTTAGGGAAGATAATAAACTCTAGAAAACTAGGGCTGACATAGTGATTAGGATATGTGTTAATAAAGATGAACATTCCTCTATCTTATAATTATTCCACTCAATGCCTGGTGGTGGACACTTTGGACCACAAAATACCTCCTGAAAGTTCCTTGACTCTGGATTCTTCTAAACTTTACTCTTCAAGGACTCACATGAGTTCTTTCAATCATGTTCAACTTTCCAAAAGTTTAGTACAATTCCCAAAAGAAATGAAATGCTCCAAAAGCCTTTAACATTTTATGAGATCTTTGATGTTTGGGTCATCGATTTCATGGTACCATTACCCACTTCGAATGGATTTTACCACATTATTCTTATGGTCTAATATGTTTCTAGGTGGGTTGAGGCCAAACCCACTAGAAAGTATGATGCACATACTGTTAGTGAGTTCCTCAAAACCCACATCTTCCATTGATTTGGAACTCAACATGCCTTGGTAAGTGACTTAGGAACCCATTTATGTAATCAAACCAAAAAATATATTTTGAAAAAATAATGGGGTTATAGATAAAACATAAACTATATATCACCCCCCAAATGGAATGGACAAACTTTCTAACAGATAAGTAAAAAGATTGCTTGAGATAATTGATAATCCCACACAAAAATAATGCATTGAAAGACTTAATGAAGCACTTTGGGGTTATTGAACTGCCTATAAAACACCCATTGGGATGTCTCCTTTTAGGATAGTTTTTGGAAAAACATTTCATTTACCAGTTGAAATCCAACATAAGTCATTTTGGGGTGTGAAAAATTGTAATTTTGATTGTGAAAAATCTGGTGAAGAGAGATTGTTGTAGTTGAATGAACTGAAGGAGATTCTACTTGATTCATATGAGAATTACAATCTCTACAAAGAAAAGGCTAAGGTACTCCATGAAAAATACATCTTGTGAAAGGTATTTTATGAAAAAAAGTCAATGATCTTAAATTCTCAGTTTCAGCTTCACCTAGGTAAGATTAGTTCTCATTGGGAAGGTCCTTTTATTGTTACTAATGTTTACCCATTTGGTGTAGTGAAAGTCCAAGAACCCTCTTCCAAAAATAACATTCACAGTTAATTTACATTGGTTAAAGAATCCCAATGAGAGGAAATACACCCCAAGAACCACATAAACTACCACCAAATCCCCAACCATTAGAGTTGAACCACCATTGGATGGACATGGTGACCCACCAAATCTAAACCAGGTAAACCTCTTTCCCTTTAACTCTATCTCCCCTCTTCTTCTCCCCTCTCTCTTTCCATATCTTTCTTATTATTCCTCTTTCCTTCTCACATTTCTCTCATTTTTAACACTCACTTTATCATATTTTTCCCTCTTGATATTTTGTGTGGGCATGTATTAAAAAAAATTTAAAAAATGAAAAAAGGAAACAAAAAGAGTCAAAATTACTCACCATTAAATCATGAATTTTTTACAAAAATTATAGGGATTTAAAAGCCTTGTTTTAATATCAAATATCTTATATTTTCATCATAAACTTGGATAAATTTTTTTTGTCAATACCAATGAGTTTTGGATTCTCAATTTTTGATTGAAAAATTATTTTTTCCCTACTATGAGGAACAAAATTTTCTCTCATGCTAAGGTCACATACAAACATATTTTCATATTGTGTGTTTCTCACCCCCTAACTGAAAGTCTTGATTTTGTGAACCTTTGATCTAAATTTCTGAATTTGGTGTGAATTAATATGATAAAGGCATTTTCTGAACCACATGAGAATCAAAATAGTCAAATAGCCTCTCATTACCCTTATATTGTTTTTTCTTTTTAAATCCCTTTTGAGCCTATGAAATTTTTTTATAGCTACATTACAAGCCCAAATCCTTGTCCCACCCAATATCTACATGTAATTTCATTTCATAATTTATTTAAATTTAAGTGTGGGGTGAATGGATTTCATTTTTGGTATCCTTTCCTTGATTTTCAATGTGTCATCATATGATTGAGGGAAAACATGAATTTAAGTTTGGGGGAGAGGTTTTCATTTAGTGAGGTTCAGAAATGTATATATGTTTTTGTAATTTTTTTAAAAAATTATTTAAAAGTGTTAAAAAAATAAAATGAAAAAATTTAAAAAAAGAAAAAGAAAAAAAGAATGGGTTGTGTCTTGGGTGGGTCAAAAATAACCATTCTTCAACCTTTGATCTTATTATAACTATTACAATTAGTGTCTTGATGACATAAAACAAGGTTTAGGAGATGACTGTGAGATTTTTTCCAAGTTAAACTTTCAAAAAAGAAAAAGAAAAGAAAAAAAAGAAAAAAAGAACACTTTAATCATATTTTCTTTTATCATTTGGATAAATTTTGTGTTTTTACATATTTAATTTTTCATACTATTACAATTTTATATATCTTTTGTGTCTTTTTTCACACATTCATGACATTGTAAATATGTGTTTCCATAACCTTCCATGTCCCATTTTAAAAATTGTGCATTTCTTTTTACATGTTGGTGTTTCCCCCATCTTTTCCTCTCTTTTGGAAATTATATTTACACCATCCTTTAGCCAATGAAACCCCCCAAAAAAACACCTCTTGATTCTTGTTAACTTTAGAATAGAGAATAGAAGCTGAGAGATATTTCAAAATCTAAGATTTTCACTTTTGGTTGGTGAATGAGTGAACCTCATCAATAACTTGACATCATTGTGAGTGGTGTGAGATTTGTGTGATCACATTTTACATTTCAAATTTTGAGCATGAAAAATGATTTTTTGACACATTATTGCTATAATTATTTTTGGTGGATTTAATTATGAATGAGTGAACTAGTCTAGACCTCCCCTGATTAGTAAAAACAAAATTTTAATATTTTATGGTGAGTGAAAATGATTTTTGTATGTGTTTTTATTTTGTATACCTGAGGACAGGCACTATATTAAGTGTGTGAGAGCTGAAATTACATATGAATTCATGATTTTATTTTACTACCAACCTTTAATTATCACTATAAAATGATTAATTTCCATTCAATGTTCATGTTTTGATCATAAACATATATGAAGAGTATTGTTCAAATTTGTTAAATTACACTATAGTTTAATGTTTTAATCACATCATTCAATATTCTGATACAAATTATGTTATTTTTGTTTTTTAGTGATCTTGAATAAAATTAAAACAAATCATTTAACTATAGCATTAGTTAATTTTTCCATCTAAAGTGGCATTTGGGCCACACAAGAAGACCCACTAAATCTATGATGAAAATTGGACCAACCATGATGATTGAATTTCTGGTATCAATCCAATTTTTTTTTATCAAAATCCATAATATGTTCTAGAATGTTCAAATACATATAGGATAAAAATTTTAAGTCCCAACTCAACTGATAAGTGTCCCAATTTATGTATGAAAGTCTAACCCACAATTCTATCCGGGATTTGAAAACAACCCACAATTATTGACTTTTCTCCTAATATAGAAGTCCAATTGAGATGTAATTTTGTGAGGATAAATTAAATATATAGAATCAATTTTTTTTATAAAAAATGGTTCAGAATTTAGGGTATCTTAATATCCATAAATGCATTAAAATTTTATCCATGAAAAAATTCTAGATAATTCTGGATAACAGTACATGGTTTACCAAAACAACCATAACTTTGGATCCAAAAGTCCAACAGATTCCAAATTTGGAGGGTGTACTTTCATCATCCATCTATAAAACTTTTAAGTATAATATTTACTAAGATTAATCTATCTAAAAGGTAAAATGATCAAGCCAACTTTAGGGTAAGTTTTGGAATGAAAAAAGTCCACCACCTTGGGTAATAAATAGACTCCCCACTTCTCCTTACAAGAGGTTGACATTTCAAAACTAAAGTAGGAGAATTTTTAAGATAATATAATTTCTAAATGTATGGTAGGAATTTCTATACTCTTATTTAAATAATATAAACCAATCTTCCACTTTCCATTTCATATTTGTTTTCGCCTTTTTTCAATTGTAATTGCGCAAGTTTCATTGAAATTTAATTTTAATTTTAATTCATGTTTCATATTAATTATATCTTATCATCATCAAAACTATATTTTTTAATATTAACGTTCTTAAAATTAATTAAATCAATTTTAAAACCATTCCCTTTTTCCACTTTCTCATTTAATCCAAAGTGCATGTTTAACTCTCTTCACCATTCATGTGTGTGTTCAGCGTACAAATCTTTTCTAGTATCATTTATTTTATTTTATTTTTAACTCATCACCATATACATAATAAACCATATTATTAACCATATTACTGGAAAATTAAATAATCAATTGGGGTGAGTCATAATTTGGGGATGTCAAGTGATTTAGAGCTTTTGGCTATTAAATATTGTTTAGTTTAAAATTGTGTATATTAAAACTTCAAATGTCCTGAATTAATGACAAAATTGGTTTAACATGTGGATTACATGGATTATTTGAACCATAAATAAACTTCCATAAAAAATTATTGATTTATATCATTACCCTATTTGAGTCTTGGATTAAAGACTCAATATTTTGGAATTCCGATCGAAATCATATTGTGAAGTGGGTGTTAATTTAACACAATATATCGCAAAGCTCAAGAATATTATAAAATTACATTCCAAATAATGAAATAAAACCAATATTTATAAAATTTTTAAACTTAAATTAATTAATCAATCCATTTAATTAATCTATTAAAAAAACCCCTCTCAAAATAAAAAACAAAACAATCAACTCCAAAAATAGTACCATCATCAATGATTATACCGAGTGCATCTATACACATTATAGTAGAGCACCATACCTTTGAACAATTTATAGGTGAAAATTAGTCACACTTAAAATAATCTCAACCCTCAAATGGGTCTATCCCATCCATCCAAACCAACTCTCCCCTTTGATATCAAAAACAACATCACCATCCAACACACATAACATGCATCATCATGCATCAACATACACAGAATGAAACCACAACCAAGAAGAAAAATGGGCACACAAGATTTGAAAAACATGCTATCATCCTCACAAGTTCAAATAGACAAAAAAATCTCAAACTAATCCCTTATAGTATTATTTTAAAAATTGTGTTAAATACCCCTTTTAAATTATTTCAAAAAGTAATCACATATCATCTCACTCATATCGAGCCCTTGGACAAAATTATATCAAAATATTATTTAGAAAACATCACTTATATTTTGAAATAACATTTCAAAACCAATTTATTAAATCAACCATTTCTCTTTTAAATTATCACTAAACTCAAACCCCTTTTTAAAGAACATTTTAAAAATTAAACCTATTGCTCTTTGAAAACCAACTCACATCACCAAGAAAACCATAAAGAGGGTTACCAACACTCACTAAACCAAGGTTCCACCATCAAACCATTTAAAAATATATATGATCCATATTGAATATTAGTCTGATGTGATCCCTTCTCAATCTATAATCGAGATCACAAAAGTCAATAAACATTCAAATAATAATAATAGAGACGTCATACAAACATAAAATCACCAATTAAACAAGGAATTTAATAAATCCAAGTCCATCTACCTTAACTGACAATCAATAACTCCATCATAAGATATAATGACCTCTTATGAGTCCACATACACTTATCTAATCAATAAGAACCATAGAGTTCATAAATGAATCATTTAGAACTAAAATACCAAATTTCCATAATCAACACCAAACTCATAAGAAAACCTCATGGTACCAAATCCATGAAAAACGGGGTGCGGTCCACTACTGACATACACCTAGATCTAATCCACACAAATACCTAAATTAATTAAATGAATAAATGAGAAATTTTACCCAAAATCACCAAATCTATAAATAAATCTGTGGGGAAACATACCTCAAGTTAAATGGTTAACATCATCTTAGATACCTCCTTTTAGGATCTCCTCAACAAGACACACATAAAAGCCCCATAAATCTAGATTATTTTACCACACTTCAATGAAATTGTATCTTTAGATACCTACTCAGAGAACCAAAATCAAAAGAGAAACAAAGATTAAAATAAGGAGGATAAGGAGAGAAACCTAACTTGAATCCATCTGATGGAACCCTTCTAAAAAAATTGAATCAAAGGGTGGCATGGAGGAGAATAGGAGAGGGGAGTTCACCCCACCTTTTCTCACATGACACAAAATGAGGAAACCCTAAAGGGGTTTCTCATTTTTAATTCCCAAAAAACCATACCACCCCTATAAAAAAAATCTCCCAATGGTTTGTTCATGGTATAACCATGAGGGTCACAGTGTGACCACCCTTTAATCATTGGGGTTAATCCCTATCCCAACATCACTACAGTGTGACCCCTATGGGTCATGTTGTGATGAACCCCATATAGAATCACAACCCAAGGACTAACCCTTAATGATTTGTAATCTTCAACATTATGAAGAAATGACCTGCTCTCCTTCCCTCAAATCTTAGCCTCATGCTCCCTCACCACAATGCCCCTCACTGCAACTCTATCACAACATAACCTGGGCCTGTAGTCCAAAACTAGTAAAGGGTTGAGGGAACCCTAAACCAACTCCAATGCCAACCTAAGCACCCAAATCACCACTCAGGCCTCAATAATAATATAAAAACATCTTTTGGATACATTCTAACACTTAGATTCCCAATCCAAGTCCCAATTCTATAAACAAAGATTACTTTGGACACAAAATTCAAACTTAATATGAATTTACCAAGCTATAATGACGAGAGTCATTAAAAACTCCCCAAAATAAATATTATTGTCATAAAAAATCCACAATATTCCTTTGAACATGAATCCCAACCTACCTCGGTCATCAATTCACTACTAACATACTGTGTTCTATCACCGAATTCCCTACACGCTTCTGCTGCGTAACTCCAACCATCATCACACCATTCACCAAAAATAAAACTACTCACTCACTAAGATTTCCATATCTTTACCTACACCCTACATCTCATCCATAAAATTGTTTCTCCCTATACTATCCCTAAATGATCCCTATACATGTTACACTTCACCACACTTATTTCTATGCAACAACACCAGTCGTTCCTTCTCTGACTGACTCTTCCCAAAAATGCTCGGCCTCACCCACTAATGCACTATCACTTCCCCTAACCATGATTCCTTAAATCCCAATGGAATAAAAAAAAATATAACTTATACACTGAATTACAAACCCAAAACTTGGTGTAATTCCATTTTTGGATCCTCAACCAACTAAATCTACCATCATACTCCACCCATGAGTACTGACGCATATCAAATTCAACTCACTCTCAGATTCCACCACATCCATGAACCTGAACAACATGAGGGTCATTTACCCATTATCTATTGATGCTCCCCACCATAGGAGTATCCTTATCATCACCTCACTAAACCAAACATCTGATCTCCACCTCCCATATCTTGTCCACCATCTATGTAGTGACTAGATGTGGTCACCCACTCCTACCCATGAACAAACATGAAATACTGATATCCAACTCCAAGATGGTTCTAAACCACACCCTTTGATCCCAAAACAATAAAGTGTCCACAACTGGATTATCCCAAGTCTTATAGTGCTCCCCACCATAATAATTCTCCACCAATGACCGATTCCAACCAATGGTGCTCCCCAATATAGGAATCGCATACCGAAACCCAAATCAACCAGTTTAAACCATGGAATTAATAAAAAATTACATCCATATACTCAAGACACACATAAAATTTCCATCTCATGATCTTGAAATACACGAATATTCTGAAACTACCACAACATAATTGCCAAAAGCACACGTCAAACACCTATTTCACCCTCCATCTACCACCAAAAACCAAGAAAACTTAGTCTACACAAGAACCGGTTGATTTTTCCAACACTAGAACACATCAGTCCACACTTTCTAGTCTCATTAGGTGGTATCCAAACAACACAATATGAAATATAAGAATACAATTCAAACATATGAGTCACTCCCATTAAAAAAATAAAATCCAACCAGCTTAATTTATTTGGTACCAATTTCTTCTTTTAAAACCAACACATTCCAAAAAACACTAGTTTTTTAAAACATCCCTTGGAATCCAAGGGTTTTTATCAAAAACCTAAATCACCAAAATCCCCATCCTATCTTTCCAAAAAACCATTCCTAATTTCAAAAACAATTTTGAAATCCAATTTCAAAAACCATTTATGAAATCCAATTCCAAAAACGATTTTCACCATATTTTTCTCAAAAACTAGAGAATTCTAAAATATTATGAAAACACCAGTCAGTGTATAAAAAGATAGCTATCTATGTGTGAAAATACTATAGTTCATGTGTAAGTCTGATTATTATAATATGGTTTTTATATTATGGAAAGGATATATATGTGTGTATGGACTACAATTTATGTATGAAAAGTCTATATTATCAGTATACTATAATGTCTATGTGAATAGTACCAATTGATTATTTTAAAACCAACACATGATAAAAATTTCCAAGTTTTTAAAACATCCCTTATCATCCAAGGTTTTTTATAAAAAACCTAAATCACCTAAATCCTCATCCTATATGATATATTTCTGAACAACCACTCCCGATTTCAAAAACCATTTTGAAATCCAATTTCAAAAAGCATTTTCACTATATTTTTCTAAAAAACTAGATAATTTTAAACCATTATGAAAAAACTAGTAAGTGTATGAAAAGATAGTAGTCTCTGTGTAAAAATACTATAGTCTGTGTGTAATTATAATTAGTCTACTATGGTTTGTGTATAATGGAAATGATATATATGTGTGTATTCACTATAATATATATATGAAAATTCTGTATGATTATTCTACTAAAATGTGTGTGAAAAGTATATGTGTAGGTCTGATATATCTACTATAGTTAGTATAACCAGTCTACTACAACATGTGTGTGTGAATAGTATTATAGTCTTTGTGAAAAGTACTATAGTCTATGTGTAAGTCTGATATGTATACTATAGTTACTATGACCAATCAACTATTGTCTGTGTGTGAAAAGTACTATAGTTTGTGTGTAAAAAGTACTATAGTCTGTGTGAAAAACACTATAGTATATGCTTAAGTATGATCTATCTACTACTATTATACACAGATTATAGTACATTTCTACCAAGATATATGATGTATTTAAAGTATGATTAGTCTACTATAGTTGAAATACAGATTAAAACAACCAAATTATTCCAAACATTATTAAACAAGAAATAATATATGATGTAAAAAATATTCATGTGTAACCATATTTTGAAAATATTAGTCATGATTAAATTTAAGTGAATAAGGATTCATGTGATTGAAGTGCCTAGGGTGGTGTGTATTGTCAGTTTTTGTTTAAGGCTACACAAATCTAGAATACATTCTGAATAACTATCACTTTGATGACACCATTTGAATTAAGTTAAAAAAATCAATTACATAAGCAAAAATCATCATCTAGATTTCCCCTTGTTTGGAAATTGAAAACTTCTTATAATACTCATCACTTATAATAAGTGATTATTGGATAATGACTTGTTTGATAAAAATTCATGAAAACTATTTTGAGCACTTATAAATCTTGATAAGTGTATCTATATAAGTGTTTCTAGATTTATTATTGAATAAGTGCTTTTATACCACTTACTTGGTTTTATTTAGGAATTTATGTTGTTTTTTCAGAAATAGAACTAACATCACTCGTTTTTCAACCTGATCACCCCAACTAAATACTATTATAAGTAGTTTTTAGTATGTGATGGAACCCTACTAATGGAATATTAACTGTTAAAGGAGATAAACCCAAATCCAAAAGGATGCTGGGTTTCCTCGTCATACATGATTATAACATCAATGACTTGAACCTTGTAATGTCTCGAACTGACTTAGTCTATAATAGTAGTCAGACTAGTCACCACATGGCCTTAAGTATGTCTCCCCATCTTCTAGTGGCTAATAACTAGTAGTGATGGTTTGAAGGTGGTATAGTGAGGATAATATGACATCTGGATTAGTAATAAACATAGAGGAAGAAATCACGAGTAAATGTAGTGGAGTGAAACAACAATTGAAAATAAAAAATAAATGAATAAACTGATAAAAATAACTAATAACTATCCCAATCCAAATGTACAACCATGAATGAACATCATCTAAGGTACAAAGTAGTAGACATACAATAGAGGAAAAATGAAAAAAAAAGACCAAAGGGATATCTTCATGATAATTCTAAGCACCGACTTAGTCCCATTATCCTAAGATCCCATGTACATGAGTAATAAAAAACAACATAATCCATGATCCTAAACCAACAACCATGAGGTCTATACAGGTACCCATCGAAAACCTGAACAGGGTGTGAGATATACTCATTAGGTTACCGCCAACAATGTCTATAACAAATATAGTCTATTCATATAAGCTATAACATTATGTAGGTATAATAGGAAATAATCTATAATGATAAAGTTATACAACCCAGTCTAGAAATACATGATGTGATCAATGAAGTCTAAAATAATGAATAATTGTATAACAAATTAAAGTATCATTTATGGACTACACTGACATATCAAGAATCAGAGAACTATGACATACAATGAATAATTATATATCAACTATGGCCTACACTGACATATCAAGTATCAATAAACTACAACATATGTTGAATAATCATGTATCAATTACAACCTATGTTGGAATATCAAGTATTAAGAAACTATGACATACACTGAATAATCATGTATCAGACCTACGAGGGCTAGGATCCCAGGGCCATTAACCAAGGAATACTCTTTTAGTCCATGGAGATTATTCATAAAAAACTTTGTGTAATGTAGACCTACATAGTCTAGGAACCCATGGCCCATGTATATGACATCCTATTCAAGTCCATGGAGTGCATACATAAAAAAACTTGGTATAGACTTGGTAGGATCCCAAGGATCACATCCAAGGTGATCCAAGAAAGCCAGATCCATAGTAACAGTCCAAGAAATCAAATATAAAATATGTAAATGGGTCATTAATGCTATATTGTGATACCTAACATCAGTGTCATACCATGTCATCCTCTATCAACATAGTACATAAAGATTAAAGGGACCATGTTAGTGTCTGTTCCCTTTATCAATTCAATTCATCTTATTCATTTCACAAATCATCTTACTTATAAGTGATAAGGGAGGATTCCATGTTAGTGTCCATGCCTTCAATAAATTTTATTCAAAAGGTTATAAAAATGATTAAATGGGCCATGTTAATGTCTATTCCCTTTATCAATTTAATTTATCATATTCAATTCATTAATAAATTCATATACAAGTGATAATAAGGAGGCCCATGTTAGTGTGCATGGTACTTCACTAAAAAATTACATAATTAAGCATAAGCTAAGGGATTTTACATTTCATTACACAAATCCCATTTATTACATTTCATTATTCCTTTCATTTATAAATGAGAAGGTGTTAAACAAGGTATTCAACCTTTAAGAATTCATTTAATTTATATATAGACCCCATTAACAAATGGTGAGATCAACTCACCCCATGGGTGGTGTAAACATGATAAATAAAAGGAACCCACCTCAAGGTTGGTTTTGGTTGAGGTTGACCACCTTTAACCTTGAATATGGGTGTAATTTCATGTTTAAATCATGGTTTAGACATCAAATTTAAGGTTTAATCAATTTAAGGGGAAACACCCAGAAAGTCTGGCATGTGACACTATGACGTGATCTATAAAAAACCCAAACTTTAGGGAAAAGGTATATACCACCTAAATCATGATTATTAAGCCACAATCAACCATTATTGGTCTCTTATTCAGCTTGGAATGATAAAAAATGAATAAATTAACAAACACTCTGAAAATAGGGCACACAAGCTTGCATGTAAATAGAATACAATATGACAAGATAAATGATGAAAAGAAGTAAGATGAAACATATCCTTACCATTACACTTTAAACACACTTGAAGACATTCAATTTTGAGTTCAAATGATCGATATCCATGAAATACTATAAGTAGAGGATATGGGAGCTCAATCGTTTGATTGAAATGGGAGAAAAGATGGAGAAAGAGTGGTATTTTGGTTTTAAATGGAAGGAGGAAAAAATAGTCATGTACACCCCTTTAATGAGGTGTATGGTTTACCAAACTGTGTTCCAACTTTGTGGATTCCTCTGTATAGGAGTCACACCCTACACAATTTGTGTACATAGTTAAGCAAAATGTGGACCAACCTTGCCTTTGACATTGTCTCACCCCACACCCCGCATGACTAAGCACACAATTATAAAAACCATGAACAAGCCTTGCGGTTCACCACTAAAATAAAATTAAGAGGTCCTACACAACTATTTGGACTTGATCACACAGTTTAAAAATTTGCATGACACCATCTAAACACATGCACTAGGCTACATAGTTTTCCCTAGAGGGCCATATGGTTTCAACAAACTGTATGCCCTTACCTGCTTCTCTTGGCACTGTGTTTTGGGAGCCTGACACTCCTGAAACTCATCCAAACATCTGAGAAACCTATTATTCCTTAAAAACTATTTAAAAACATCACATTTAAGTGATCCAACTCTAAAAAATCCTCAACAAGTCTCAAACTAAGATTTGGTCCATCCACCAAATGAAAAGTTAAAATTCATTTATAATTTCCATCTAGTTTAAAACATAGGGTGTTATAATATCCTCACCTTAGAAATTATCATCCCTAATAAGCCTTAGGGTACAAAAAACGTTAACCAACCTACTTGGGTCATGATTTTCTTCCCAAATAGTCATGTTTCATGTATGAACAACCGATATTACACTAAAAGTTTCTTTAAGAATATGGTGTATAAGCCATCAAAAACTCGATTCACACATGTAACCATCAATTAAAGTACTAAGGAAATGGATATAAGAGCCCTAATATACTTATACATGATCATTTAATCATATCCTTCATCTACTAGTATATGGCACTTCACACCATAGGCCCTTGATCTCAATGACCAATTTCAAGTCACTGTACCCTCACTGTCAGAATTTTATGATAGACACGTCCTTAAAATCTTAGCGATGCTCTCGATAAAAATTAACTCACTACACTGATCATGGGTGATGATACTACTCTTATTCATCATTATATTTGAATGGTCAAATTATGATCGACCCAACATGATTTAGTCATCCCTGTTTCTCCTTGAAAATCCCCAACCAACCTTTTCACTACAACTATCCCCTCCTAACAGCATGCTAAACATGGTTCCTCATTGACCACATCCCATTAAACGATAGAACTCAAGTTGAACTACCCCAATCAACTATTTCTCAAAAACAATATGATTATATGGCCAAATAATCCCCTCCAACATATGATGCATTTACCCAAGGCACCTTGAGATCACCTCGAGCACATTCAAAAAAGTTTGCAACTGACTTCCAATGATGTCTCCCAATTGAATCATTTATGGTTACTTTTATCCAATGACATAAAAATTCAAAAATGACCATCCAACGAACAATCCAATATATTCATAACCATTCCCTTATGAGGTTCATCACTAAAAAACCTATGGTGAACATCCAAACCACAAGGTTTTTCTTTAAATAACTCCTTGAGCGTACTACCAAGGATCCCATCCATAAAAATAGAAAAGGAATTTTCTTATTTAGCTGAGATTATAGCTGACACTCTCTCAGTGTACTTAGGATAATGTCAAGATATTGGTCATGCTCATCACTAAATCACTAGTATACTAAGATATTATCGATAGGCATGAATTACTCAACATGATCCATGCTCGCATATACTTGGATAAAATTTCATTATCCAACTATTGACACCATGTATACTGACCATGCGTGTCTAGGTCCAAATATATGTCACCCATATTATGTTTCCCAATTCATTTCCAAGATAGTCCTCATCACGAGTACTACCTTTAATTTACTCAAATCTCCTAGTCTTCATGCCCACAAGTGTCAAATTTAAACTAATGATCCTCAGATCACACATGTAAACTCATCGATTAATTATTTAAATGGCATCACATGCATCAAGCAAGGACCAATATTTTCATATTCAATGAGTGTACAATCCCATACCACCTGGTTCATAACCCTACCTATGCTTCTATAAGTTTTTCATCAGTTAGGTCTATCTATCCATGCTACTTGGCACGTTAGTCTCACCAAGGTAGTAGGTCCCTTGGAACTCATCTTCAAAAATTCATCAACAAGTTCCACAATTATCAAATGGACATCCACTCTTGAAATTTATCAATGGTTGGGTACTCAACCAGCCACTTATCCATCATACTACCTTAAAAGCACATGTATGCTATAGAATATTCATATATACTAGATTTCTTATGTGCACCGAGCCTGAATCTAATGTCTATACCCATTCAAAACTCACATATGTATAGTGACCCTAACCTTTTACATAATAAATTAATGATTTTAAGCATAATTATACATCAGAGTACAATCCAAGGATCTTGAAGTCTAGTGTCTTTGAATACTAGGTACATAAAACTAAAAATATGAGACTAAAAAAACAATTCTTTATTTAATATTCAAATTGAGTTCCTAACTTCCATTGTTCTCAAACATCTTCCTAGGGTACCTTGGGGAACACATGAATAAAGGGATGAGATAAATATCCCAGTAAGGGAATAACCATAAGAATAAAGCATTAGTACAAGGAATATAAGTCATGACATGATGATATAAAAAGGAATTTAACATATGGAACCTTAATATATAAACATGGAATATTATAAACATGGATTTATATAAATGTGGAATCAACATAAAACATGACTTTAATATGAGTCAAGGATAACCTCCAAGATTATTTCACATAGTATCACAAGCCAAGGCTAACCACCAAGACTGCCACACATAACATATCATGAGACTTAACTTTACCCAATGCATTAGAGTGCTATCTGTATTCACACATATTAACATGTTCATGAATATATTTTCCACATAAATAATCATACATAATCAATCATACCTAAACATAAGGGTACCCATGGAAAGAAATGGGTATCATAATCACTTCATAAAGCATAATGAATGGGTGTATCATACAAGTGTCGATGAATGAAAGGAATTAAAAAATAAATGGAAATTAAAAAGATAAAATAAGAATATATCATCGTAATTTATGTCAAACATAATTGACAACATTAAATAAGAGTATTTAATAAATTTTATCATTAAAACATTTTTGTGAAGTTTTAAGGAAAATACTAAGAGCCTTTAAAATAGAAAAGGGAACAATATTTTATATAAAAACATAAGTGAACCAATAAGGTTTTCATAATAAAAATACTGATTTTATAAAGAGATTTTTTTCTTAAAATATAAGATATATTTCACTTGAAATTGGGTAAGAATTTGGGAAGTTCCCTCAAAATAGATTTTCTTATCGAGAAGTATTGAGGAGGGAATCACTTAAAAACATGTATATCCATGAAAGAGAATGATGGAAGGGTATTGATAAATGAATTTGTTACATTTAAAAAACATTTAGAATATGTACATAAAAATATAATGTAACATCATTTTGGTAAAATAAAGATAAGGCAACCCGAAGGAATAAAGGAGGTTCGGGTAGAATTCCTTACGGTTTATCAGTATGGAATCAGGTGTAATTAAGAGGGATTAATGAGAGATAAATGGAGTTTATAATCACTTATAAATCATTATGGAATAATGGTGGAGGTGAAAAATCATACCCCATCATTAGGTATTACACATAGGGAATAACATAGAGGACGATCTTGAATAAAAGTGAAATAGAGAGGATCCCTTACCTTAAGTCTGATGGCGCTATCCACTTGATATTAATGACCTGGATAATAAAATTATGTTCATTAATAATTCAATAACCTCTTATATATGTAAAATATTTAGTATAACCTTTTTAGGTTCATTCATGACCTTTTTTATGGGTTAAGTGGTTCAATTTCATTGTTTGGTTCCGTTTGTTTTCTTGGTTTTTATGACCGGTTTACTTATTTTCACGAACAGATAAACATATAAGATGAAAGTAGTTGTCAAGAATTTAAGTTATATTAACTTAGTGAAAATCTAGGAGATTAAATGGTTGTAAATTTAATTTGGTTACTTTGAGTTAAGTCAAATCATTATATAAAACTTTAGTGATAACCTTTTGGGTTAATTGGCGGTTTTTGCCCACAGTGAACATGTTTTGTTTTATAAATAAAAACCATGTGTAAAAAAGGATTAAAAAACTATATATGATACATCATAAATATATTATGGTCTGTTTAAATAATTAAAATGGTTTCATGACCATAATTGAATATGGTAATGGAAATTGAAAACCCATCATCCTTGAATGTGGTAAATAAACACATCTCGGATGGTGACTTTACTACTAAAATAAAAGAAGGGTAAATGAGAGATGCTAATAACTTATTCCATTATAATAACAAAATTATTTTACATGTAAGGTACTAGAGTTTTCATAAAATTTTGATGAAGATAGTTAAGGATAGAAAAGTAAACAAAATATCTTGAAAAGAAAGTAAAATAATTGAAAAGATGAATTTACCTATTGAATCAATCTTCCTTGAGAGACTCTTAAGGGGAGAGGATTTGGTATTTTTAGGAGACCAAGGGATTTTTGATGTGGGGAGGGAGCTTGGGAAGAGATTTAGGTATAATTTAGATAAGGAACAAGGCTTGATAGGAGTGAAGAGAAGAGTTAAGGAGAGGTGGTATTTATAGTGGAGGAGAGAAGGGTTTTCATAATATTATAATCATTAGTTTATTATTTTTCCATAAGAAAAGAAATAGTGATGATTAAATGGACAAGAATAGTAATAAATGCATTTGATTTCTATATTTGGGTGCTTACATCACTTATGATATCAGTAATAGTGTATTTAATCTATAATGTATTTATATGGTAAATTAATGTATTTTACCATTCACAAAAAATTCAAGTATTTCACAAAAAAACAAAAAAAACACCCTAACCATTTTTTGATGTGTATAATCCAAAAATGAAATCCATTTTTCAAAAATAATTTTCTAAATATGATTAATTTAATATTTTATTAAAATCATAATTTATTCTAAAAAAAAGTAGTTTTAAAACATTTATTTACTTATTCCAAAATATAGGAATATCATACTTTCACTTGAATCTTATTTATATAATATAATAGGTAAGGTTACTATTCATTAGGGTATATAACTATTAATAAGGGTAACATTACTATTCATAAGGGCATGTTACTATTCACCAAAAATAAAGTTTGTCTCATTGGACTCCAAATATCTTACTGATCACAAATGTGAATGTCAGATTTTCAAAATTCCAAAAATAGAAGTGTCAAAATTATGTTTAAAGGTCACATAGTACTTAGTATTTCATTATGTTATGATTTCATGTGATTATATTACATAATCATAAGAAGAAAATTTCCATTGAAAAATATTGGGTTGTTACATTCTTCCCCCCTTAAGAAATTTCACCCTCGAAATTTCATTTTACATTCTAGGCCATAAAGAGGTGCAAGTACTTTTCCTTCATTACCCCCTACAGTTTCCATGTTGCCTCTTTGTACTTATGATTCTTCCATAGTACCTTGACCAGGTGAGTAGTCTTGTTACGTAGAACTTTATCTCTTTTATCCAAGATCTTCATTAGATGCTCCTCATAAGAAACATCATCCTCCAAATATACCACCTCTAAAGAGAGTACATGTGAAGGGTTTGGTATATAATTCATTAATAAGGATACATGAAATACATCGTGTACTTTGGAAATGGTAGGTGGAAGTGTCAGTCGATAGGCTACATCCCCGATATGATCAAGAATCTCGAAGGGGCCGATGTACCTGAGACTTAACTTTCTTTTCTTCCCAAACCTCATGACCTTATTCCATGGAGATATGTGTAGAAATACCATGTCTCCAACTTTAAACTCAAGGTATCATTAACGATTATTTTCATAACTCTTATATTGACTTTGGGATACCTTGATATAATGCTAAATGTTTTTCACCTTTTAAACCATTTCTTAGACCATTTCATGTCCTAGAATTTTACGATCACCAACTTCATCCCAACACTCCGATGTTTTGCACCTTTTCCCATAAAGGGCTTCATATGGTGCCATTAGAATGCTTGAGTGGAAACAATTTTTGTAGGAGAATTCAACCAGTGGAAGATGTTGGTCTCATCCTCCTTTTAATTCCACAGAACATTCTATCAACATATCTTCCAGTTTCTGAATAGTTTTCTTAGATTGGCCATCAGTTTGAGGATGATAGGCCGCACTGAAGTTTAGTTCAGTTCTTAGATCATGTTACATACTTTTCCATAACTTCTAGGTGAATCTTCAATCACGAATGGATACAATAGATAGTGGTACTCTATAAAACCTTACCACTTATTTGATGTAAATATATGCAAGTTGATCCAATGAGAATTCCTCTAAAATTGAGATAAAGTGATATGTCTTCGTTAGATGATTCACAACAACCCATATAGCATTGTTTCCTCTAGATGTCCTTAGAAGTATAGTGACAAATTCAATGGTAATGTTCTCCCTCTTCCATGTTGGTATGGGCAGTGGTTGCATCATCCCATTAGAATTATGTCTTTTAGACTTCAATTGTTGACAAACCAAGCACTTTAATGTATACTCAGCAATCTCCTTCTTCATATTGTCCCACCAAAAGTTCTCTAAGAGATCTCGATACATCTTTGTGCTCACTAGGTGAACATAGAAGGTAGAGTTTTTTGTATCATTAAAAAGCTCCTTATTTATCTCTAGATCATATGGTATACATAATCATGACCCAAATCATACAACTCCATCCTTTTCGATTTTTAAATTGGAGGATTTCCCATTTCTGATAGCTTCCACCCTTTTCTAAATTTCCACATCTTTTCTTTGCTCATCCTTTATTTTCTCTATGAGGGATGGTTGAGCAATCATTTAAGAAAGGATTGATGATATTCCTCCCTTAATTATTCCCATGTACATCCTTTACAAATATAAGAAGATCATATCCTTTTGAATTCACATCAATGATAAAGATTCACGATCCATTATACTTAGAGCATCTACCACCTTATTTGCCTTACTGGGATGGTAGTGGATTGAGAATTAATAATCCTCGATGAGCTCTATCCATATTCATTGGCACATATTAATCTATTTTTTGTGTGAATATATATTTAATACTCTTGTGTTCAATATATATCTCACACTTCTCCCTATAGATATAATGCCGCTAGATTTTTAATGTAAATATCACTACTACCAAATCCAGATCATGCATAGGATAGTTTTTCTCATGTATTCTCAGTTTTCTTAATGCATAAGATATCAGTTTACCATTTTTCATTAGCACACAACCTAATCCCTTCTTTGAAGCATCAATGTACACCAAAAATAGTTCTCCACTTATTGGGAGTGTGAGTACTTGCGCAACGATAAACCTCCTTTTCAACTCCTTGAAATAGTCTTCACATTCCTAAGTTCAAAAAAACTTTACTCCCTTCTGTGTAAACTTGGTCATTGGGTTTGAAAATCATGAAAAGTTCTTCACAAATTGTCGATAATACCCATCTAGACCCAAAAAGCTATGGATCGCCATTACAGATGTTGTCCTAAGCCACTCTTCAATTTCCTTTGTCTTGGAATGGTCCATATATATCCCTTTCCTGGTGATAACATGACCCAAGAATGATACTTCTTCCATACATAACTCACATTTACTATAATTTTCATATATATTCTCCCTTTGTAAAGTCTTTATCATAGTATTCAAATGTTCCTCGTGTTCCTCCTTACTCTTGGAGTATATCAGAATATTTTCAATAAAGACTACCAAAATTTTTTCAAGGTAGTCTCTAAAGACTCTATTCATTAAATCCATGAAAATTAATAGAGAATTAATGAATCTTAAGGGAATCACTATGAAATAATAGTGTCCATACCTCGTTCGAAATAAAGTCTTGGGAATATCTTCCTTCCTCACCTTTAATTGGCGATCTCCCAATTGAAGATTCACCTTAGAGAAATAACCGGCCCCACAAATTTGATCAAACAAGTCATCTATCTATGGTAAGGGATACTTGTTCTTTATCATGATTTTATTGAGCTCATGATAATTAATTAAGAGGTACATTAATCCATTATTTTTGACAAAGAGGACTGGTTCACCCCATGGGGAAGCACTCAGGCATATAAAACCCTTATCCAGATTCTCTTTTAATTGCTTATTCATCTCCTACAACTCTACAATGGCCATTATATAAGGTGTATTTGATATAGACAGAGATTTAGTAATAAGTTCAATTGATAACTCAACCTCTTGATCAAGAGGGAGGCCAAACAACTCTTTAGGGAATACATCAGTGTAATCCCTCACGATGGGAATATCTTCGAGTGATATTCTCTCATTTTTCTCAATAATTTGAGATAGAAATGCTTTCTCATAAAGAATTAATATCCACACTTGAGAAAATTATTCTAAAGAATATTCATCTTCCTCTTTGCACTTATAAATAATTGGAGGATGCTTCGAGATGTGAAGAGTGATCTCCCTTTCTTGACAGTTGATGTTGGATTTGTATAAAGATATCCAATATATTCTCAAGATAGCATCAAACTCCACTAATAGAAGTATGATGAGATTTTCTAGGAGGTTCCATCCACAAACATTAACTGGGGATAATTTATAAACCATGGATGCAATAATGGACCTACTCTATGTTCTCACAGATAACTTATCCTCCAAATTTTGAGGTGGTATTTAAAAATTTCTACTAAAATTTCAAGATATGAAAGAATTCATAGAACTAGAATCAAATAGTATGTTTGCTATTCTTGAATGAATAACTATCTTACCTGTCACCGCATCATTGTTCGGCTCCACCTCAGCAGTAGTGATAACATAATCCCTTCCTTGTTTCCTTGGAGGTTGTTATTGATTTCCCCTGACAACCCTTATCTTAAGGAAATTGTTTGCATAATGCCCATGATCCTTGTAGTTGTAACACTGCACTATAGGATGAGTGTTGATCTAAACCTTCCTTTATTCTTTCACATTAACAAGATTATTCATATCCCATTGTCAGTTTTATCAATGTCCCAACTTTCCACATTTGAAGCAATTCTTGGTTCTCTTTATACAGCTCTCAAGATTCTTCTTACCACAAATTTTACAAGTGTGATAGTTAGGATTATTTTTATTATGGTATTTGTTTTTTGAATCACCCATATTGTTCTCCATTTTCCGCTTCTTTTCACTGGGCCCACAAGACCACTGAAATTATCCAATATCCATTTCAACCTTGAGGGAACAACAAAAAATCTCCTCATAACTTTTGAAGTCTCAAATCACCAACACTTTTCATAGACTCGGCTTTAGTCCACTAAAGAAGCAATCCACCTTAATTTTTGTGTTCATGACTAAGCTAGAGGTGTACCTTGAAAGCCTTGTAAAGTTTGCTTCATATGCCCTGATGGACTCATCTTCCTTTTTCTTGAGTTAGAGGAACTCTCTTTCTATCTTGAGATGGAGGGTTCAAAGAAAATATTTATTGAAAATATCCTCTTGAATTACTCACAATCCATGGAATCAATTTCATCTTGGGACTTTGTATTATTGATCAATATCCACCATTGATCAACTTCCCCATCAAAACGATAGACCTCCGATACAACTTTCTCTTCTTCCAAGCACTGGAGGATAGATAATATATTTTTAGTGGAGTTAATCCACTATTCTGCAAAGAGGGTATCCAAATATCTACTAAACATGGGAGGATTTTTCCACATGAAGTATTCAATAGAAACTTTCTCTTTAATTAGAGGAAGAGGGTGTTCCACATGATTCAAATTATTATTCATAACTTGAGCCAGCTTATCAAGTACTGTCATGAAGTTTTGAGCACCTATTGCCATCATATTAGGCATATCATTAGAGAAATAATCACATTACCTATCACATTTATTGTTGGCATGTGTTCTTCTATTTAGTTCCATTAACTAAGAAAAAGAACGTAAAATTAGAGGGCTTAAATACTTAGCTATTGAGCATAAAAAGGAAACTTTGAACATAAAAGGATAAACTTGTAAAGGAGAAGTATATACTAAATTGTGATTCCTTATGTCTAAATATAGGTTATCCTTGATATATTTATTAACTTATATTCTTAGGGAATTTTTTTATTCCCTTAATAATGGTTTGTACTAATCTCATGAGTTTACCAAAGAATATCCCCCGGGAGTGTCAAACTAAGAGTGTAGAAAGGCTTGTTGTCGGGTACCAAGATACCCTGAGTTTTCACTCCTAGGTAAATATGTTCTAGAGCTGCCTCTACCTATTTGTATCCAAGTAGGGATGTATTTTATTAATAAACCACTTACTCTATGCTTACAAAAAATTAGGGATGTTTTCTTATACTTCGTCTCATCCTTAAGGTTCTTACTAAAGTGATCTATTACTAATCTCTAAAAATAACTAGACCATCCTATGATACCAACTATAATGACCCTAACCTTTTATATAAGACATTACACGATTTTAAGCATAATTATACATCAGAGTACAATCCAAGGATTGTGAAGTCTAGTGTCTTTAAAGAATAGGTACATAAACTAAAAACATGAGACTAAAAAAAACTTCTTTATTTAATCTTAAAATTGATCTCCTAACTTCCATTGTGATCAAACATCTTCATAGGGTGCCCTAGGGAACACATGAACAAAAGAATGAGTTAAATATCCTAGTAAGGGAATAACCATAAGAACAAAGCATTAACACAAGGAATAGAAGTCATGAAATGGTGATATAAAAAGGAATTTAACACATGGAACCTTAAAATATAAACATGGAATCATATAAACACAGAGTCATAGAAATGTGGAAGTAATATAAAACATGACTTCAGTATGAGTCAAGGCTAATCACCAAGATCGTTTCACATAGTATCACAAGCCAAGGATAACTGCCAAGACCGTCGCACATAACATCTCATGAGACTTAACTTTACCCAATGAATTGGAGTGATATCTTGGAGCACCCATCTTAACATGTTCATTAATATGTTTTCCACATAAAGAATCATACATAATCAATCATACATAAACACAAGGGTACCCATGTAAATAAATGGGTATCATAATCATGTCATATAGTATAATGAATAAGAGTATCATACAAGTGTTCATGAAAGAAAGGAATTAAAACATACATGGGAATTAATAAGGTAAAATAATAATATATCATGGTAAGTGATGTAAAACATAATTTACAACATTAAATAATATTATTTAAGAAAATTTAGCATTAAAACATTTTTATGCGGTTTTAAGGGAAATACTATAGAGCCTTTAAAATAGAAAAGGGAAAAATGTTTTATATAAAACCAGAAGTAAACCAAGAAGTTTTTCATAATAAAAAGACTGATTTTATAAATACAATGGTGTATTAAAACAAAATATATATTGCACTTGAAATTGGGTAATAATTTGGGAAGTTCCCTCAAAACAAGTTTGCTTATCGGGAAGTATTGAGGAGGGAATCACTTAAAAACATGTATATCCCCAAAAGATAATGATGAAAGGGTATTGATAAATAAATTTTGTAAATTTAAAAATCATTTAGAATATTCACATAAAAATATTAGATAATATCATTTTGGTAAAAGAAATATAAGGCAACCCGAATGAATAAAGGAGGTTCAGGTAGAATTCCTTACGAATTATCAGCATGGTATAGAGTGTGCTTAAGAGGGATTAATGAGAGATAAAGGGGGTTTCTCATAACTTATAAATCATGAGGGAAGTATGTTGGAGGTACCAAATCATACCCCATCATTAGGGATTACACTTAAAAGGGCATAACATAGAGGAGAATCTTGAATAAAAGTGAAATAGAGAGGATCCCTTACCTTAAGTCCGATGGTGTTCTCCACTTGATATTAATGACCTGGATAATCAAATTCGGTTCATTAATAATTATATAACCTCTTATATATGTAAAATATTTATTATAACCTTTTTAAGTTCATTAATAACCTTTTTTTATGGGTTAAGTGGTTTAGTTTCATTGTTCGGGTCTGTTTGTTTTCTTGCTTTTTATGATCGGTTTACTTATTTTCATGAATGTATAAACATGTAAGAAAAAAGTAGTTGTTCAGAATTGAAGTTATATGAAATCAGTTAACATACAGGGGATTACATGGTTGTAAATTTAATTTTTTTACTTGGAGTGAAGTCGAATTATTATATAAAACTTTAGTGATAACCTTTTGGGTTAATTGGTGGTTTTTGGCCACAATGAACATGTTTTTATTTATAAATCAAAACCATGTGTAAAAAAGGATTCCAGAACCATATATGAGAAATAACACATATATTATGGTCTAGTTAAACCATGAAAATGGTTTCATGACCTGAATTTAATACGATAATGGAAATTGAAAACCCATCATCCTTGAATGTGGTAAATTAACACATCTCAGATGGTGTGTTTACTACTAAAACAAAAGAAGGGTAAAGGAGAGATGATAATAAATTATTCCATTATCATAAAAAAATTATAGTAAATTTAAGGTACTGGGGTTTTAATAACATTTGGATGAAGATAGTTAAGGATAGAAAAGTAAACAAAATAACTTGAAAATAAAGTAAAAGAATTGAAAAGAGGAATTTACCTCTTGAATCAATCTTCCTTGAGAGCCTCTTAAAGGGAGAGGATTTGGTCTTTTTAGGAGACCAAGGGATACTGGACGTGGGTATGGATCTTGGGTAGATATTTGGGTAGAATTTATAGAGTTAAAAAGTCTTGATAGGAGTGAAGAGAAGAGGTAAGTAGGGATGATATTTATATTAGAGGAGTGGAGGGTTTTCATAATATTATAGTCATTAGTTTATTATTTTTCCATAAGACAAGAAATAGTGATGATTCTATGACCAAAAATAGTAATAAATTTACATGAGTTCTATATTTGAGTGATTACATCACTTATGATGTTAGGAATAGTGTATTTTATTTATAATGTATTTATACGATAAATTAATGTATTTTGTTATTCACAAAAAATTCAAGTATTTGAGAAAAATCCAAAAAATTAACCCTAACCATTTTTCGATGCGTAGAATCCAAAAATGAAATCCTTTTTTCAAAAATAATTTTCTAAATATTATTAATTTAATATTTACTTAAAATCATAATTTATTCTAAAAAAACAGTTTTAAAACATTTATTTACTTATTCTAAAATATAAGTATATCATACTTTCACTTGAATATTATTTATATACTATCATAGTTAAGGTTAATATTCATTAGGGTATATCACTATTAATAAGGGTAAAATTAATATTCATAAGGGTATGTTACTATTCACCAATAATAAAGTTTGTCTTATCAGACTCCAAACATCTTACTGATCGCAACTGTGAATGTCAGATTTTCGAAATTCCAAACACAAAAGTGTCAAAATTATGTGTAAAGGTCACATAGTACTTATTATTTTATTTTGTTGTGATTTCATGTGATTATATGACATAATCATAAGAAGTAAATTTTCATTGAAAAACATTGGGTCATTACAATATGAGTTTTAAAAACTCATCATCATGTTTGAGACTTGAAAGCTCAAACTCAAAAACTCACCAACTTCAAGATCTATTATGATCATTTACAAATGGACCTTTATAGTCACTTTACCTATACTTTAAAGGACACACTCCTCATGATCAACATGACACTCCCCACCTTAAATGTGTCCTAGGAATCACATCACTGAAAACAGAAACGTATCCCACAAAATACACTCCATAATCACTGAACGTGGTACCTGGGTGTGTACAATGTTATTATACCAAGAAATAACATGATAAGAGGGATAAAAAATCCTCTTATAAGTGTGATAGTTCAAGATTGTTCTTAGATATATGCCAGACACTCCATCCGAGTTATGTGAACACACATCAAAGCATTAGGCATAAAAAGACAAAAACTAAAACTGACCAGTAGTGTTATTGCATCTGATCCTTTTTATAATGTCATCTCGAATCACGAGGAAACTCATCTTTTGATTATTAGATCAAATACACACCCATTGTAATGATCTCTCAAAAACCTTGTCACTTTACTCTATAGATGACCTATAAGAGTAGCCTTTTTTTGCTGAAGATTCCTTCTAGGAAATCATGAAACCACATGGTTTAAAGTATTATGCATCCTTATTTCTTAACTACACATGATTTAACACATCACCTTTTAACTAGTTGGGCACCACATGTAAAAACACGTTCTACTGCAATTGCATAACAACATTATGGTTCCTACCATATCCCTTAATTTATGACCCAACAATACTATATATTTAAAATTTGTATCATACCATATGACTATAACTAGATGATGAATTTCCAAGTTGTCTATCCATAAAGGAGAAAATATCACATGATCATCCAGGTAGCTGACCATGCCCGTGGTATGTCTAACCCACCAGAATTTAGCATTATGTGATGTTAACACCCTTAATATGGCTCATGTTATCAAATGAACACCCGCTAAACTAAGGGTTTCGTTTCATTACCAAGATTACTTCTTGGAAAAAATGGCACCACACGTATGAAATTTTATATAAGAACTCAAAAATTATTTAAGTTTATAGAGAACTACCATAATCAAGCTATCCTCTTTATTATGCAAGGCATAAACCCTAAAACATGGCCACACTTGAAAAGATCACTAGGAATTACCACCTAACCTCTATGTCCAAAGAAACCTAAGAAGAATTCATCAAAGTTCCACGACAACACCCATATTCATGTTCAAGGAAACTACCAAGGCAACATTTTAAAGTAACCCCTACATGAGGGTCCAAGCCACAAAAACCTTTAAATGATTTCATTTAAGTCATTTAACTAATTTTTATTCATTAAAATATTTAAAATATTTCATATATCAGGGATATCAAGTACCATTTATAAGGGAAAATTTCACTTATCACTTTATCTAGTTGTCTCCATGAAACATCAAGAAAAATATCTCATAATTTCCTATTATTCATTTAAAAAATCTAGTCATAAGTCCTCACAATTGGACTTATTTAAAGAAAATATCAATTCTAAGCTATAGAGGAAAATAATCTTTATTTTGTAATTGGATTTTTAATTGATGGCTCAAAATAATAAAGCTTAAAAGAAGATAACAAGGATTTTATTTAAAAAGGGACTACTCAAGTAAGATTCCATTTAAAATAACCATCCCATTAATATTAATTACTAAATCACATAAAGATAAAGGTGACCTATAAGGGTCCTATCATGAAAATAATAAAGGTGACCTACAAGGGTACCTTCTAACCAACCCAGTTCCATTGAATTGAAACCTATAATAGCTAAATTATCAATATTTAACACACCCTCAAAGGGTTTGACATGCCCCAACTGACTTACTTGAGTCCATTTGATAATTTAATGATTTAGTCATGTGGATCATCATGACCAAGTAATATAGGTACTATAATTCATAAATGAAACCATTTTTTGTAATAATTTCAATTTAGTATATATATATATATGTATCATGGTTCAATTAGATGAATTACCATTCCCAATATATAAAGGTACTTTACTTTATAAGTCACAATTTGAATTAATGTAATTGAAACTAGGTTTTTACCTTTGATCTCAAGGTATAAAAAGTTCACATAGAGTGGTTTGATTATATGGGTCACCATTTACAATTTACAGAATGCCCATATACCCTATAAATTCTAAATTTGGAACCAATTTAACCAAAACCCTTAATGTTTTGGCCCATTCAACCAATGTTCCATGGATCAAACATGTCATGATTGGTTAGTTAAGGTGCCACCATCAAGATACATAGGAAATAACTATTTAGGTTGATGAAAAAACTTTAATAACCAATCATATATCATAATTAACAAGGAATGTTATACAGTAAAGTGTTCTATATAATAACCTAAGTAGGTATATGAATAATCACGCTGATATATCACTCAAGCATGAAATACAATTCATCGTGCATCAGAAAATCAACAATGTAATCTACATGGCATGACATATTCATGGAATTTGAATCTCTAGATGCCTATAATGATGGAGGTAAAAAATAATTCCTTGCCATACTGAGCTAGGGGTAAATATCCACAAATGAATAACTAGTGGAAATAAATTAATCACTCAGGGTGAAGTAGTAATCAACTATAATAATTGATCATCATAAACAATAATCCCATCCCAAGAAACTTGATATTTCTATCATGAATAGGTTGTCTGAACCCAGACATGAGCTATTTACCAAGTACAAACACATTTCTAGTCTTATGTATACCAACACAAAACAATAATACAAGGATAAAGAAACCTCTAATACCACTTTGTAATGTCTAACCCAGACCACTCTATAATAATATTCTAACCGGTTTCCACATGGCCTCAAGAACTTCTCCTCACATTCCAGAGGCTTCTGAATAGCAGTGAGGGTAGGAAGGTGGTACAATGGGGTGACTACACCCTCTAGATCAATAATAAACATAGTGGAAGTAATCTTGAGTAAAGGCATCAGAGTTCAACAACAACTGACAATAAAAAATAAATAAATACAAAACTGATAATAGGACCAATCCAAATGTCCAACCATGAATGAACATGATATAAGGTACAAATTAGTAGACACACAATACAGGAAAAATGAAAAGAAAAAATCCCCAAGGGCTATCTCTGTGATCATCTTGAGAACTAGCTAAGTCATGTGCTCCTAAGATCCCATGTACAAGAGTAACAACACACACTATAATCCATGATCTAGAACCTACAACCATGAGGTCTACCTGGGAACCCATCAGTGGACCAAACATGATGTTAGATATACTCATTAGGTCACCACTAATGGTGTCTATAAAAAACACTACCCATGCATATAAGTTGTAACTGTGTGCAGGTATAACATGAAATAAACTATAATGATAAATCAATACAACCTAGTCATGAAATACATGTTATGATCAAAGAATTAAATAATAATGAATAAGTATATAACAAAGTAACGTATCATCTACGACCTATGAAAACATATCAAGAATTAGGGAACTACAAAATACACTGAATAATCATGTATGATCTATAGACTACACTGATATATCAAGTATCAATAAACTATAGAATATGTTGAATAATCATATATCAGCTATGGTCTAAGAAGAAATATCAAGCATCAAGAAATTATGACATACACAGAATAATAATGTATCATACCTAAGAGGGACAAGACCTTGAGGCCATTGACCAAGGAATCCTCTTCGAGTCCATCGGGCTCATCCATAACAAACTCGGTGTAATGTATACCTACATGGGATAAGAACCCATGACCTATGGACATGGAATCCTCTTCAAATCCATGAAGTGAATCCATAGAAAACTTGGTATAGAATTGGGTGGATCCTAAGGAGCATGTTTAAGGTGGTCAATGAAAGTTAAATCCAAGGTAATAGCATAAGGCATCCAATATAAAATATATAAATGGGTCATCAATGTAATATCATGATACCTCACATCAGTTCCATACCATGTCATCCACTATTAACATAGTATATAAAGATTTAAGGGACCATGTTAGTGTCAACACCCTTTATCATTTGAATTCATCTTATTCATTTCATAAATCATCTCACATATAAGTGATAAGGGAGGTGGCCATGTTAGTGTCCATGCCTTCAATCAATTTCATTCAACAAGTTATAAAAAGGATCAAAGTTTCCATATTAGTTTCCATTCCATTTATAAATTGAATTTATTATATTTAATTCCTTAATCAATTAATATACAATTGATAAGAATGAGGGCTATGTTAGTGTCCATGCCACCACACAAAATAATTACATAATTAAGCATAAGCCAATAGACTTTCCATCTCATTCCAAAACTCTAATTCATTCCATTTAATTATTAATTTCATTTATAAATGACAGGGTTCTAAAAAGGTACTTAACTTTTAACAATTCATTTAATTTATATATGGATCACATTAATAAATGGTGAGATCAACTCACCCCATGGGTGGTGTAAACATGCTCAATAAAATAAACCCAACTTAAGGGTTGTTTGGGATGAGGTTGAAAACCTCCAACCTTGCATATGGGTGTAATATCATAGTTTAAACATCCAATTTAAGCCTATCAATTTAAGGGTAAACTCTCGAAAATTCCAAAGTATGACACTATATTGCGAGATATAAAAAATTAAAAATTCAGGGAAAAGGTATAGAACACATAACTCATACTTAGTAACCCATACTCATTCATTATTGGTATTTGATTCAGCCTGGAATGAAAGGAAATGAATAAATTAACAAATTACCTGAAAACTGGGTATATAATCACACATTGAAATAACATCCAATACAACAAGATAAATGATGAAAAGAAGGAAGAGGAAAGATAGACTTACTGTTAATATTCCAACACACTTGAAGGTGTTCAACTTAGAGCATAAATGGGGGAGATCCATAGAATTTTATAAGAGGAGGAGTGGGGAGCTTGAGTGACTGCCTAGTGTGGGAGAAAAAAGGAGAAAGAGAGGTGTTTTGGTTTTAAGAGGAAGGAGATAAAAATTGTCAATTACAACTCTTTAATGATTATCATGGTTTTCCCACACCATTTTCTAAAATGTGAACCTACCATGCAACTTCCTCTATCTAAGATCCACACCCTATGCAGTTTTTGCACACAGTTAAGCATACCATGCACCAACTGTGCCTTTGGCACTATCTCACCCCTACACCCAGCATGACTAAGCACACAGTTAGATAAACCATTACAAACTGTTTGATTTAACTCTATAATAAACTATAGAGGTCCTGCATAGCCATGTGGCCTTGGGTACATAGTTAAAAAAACCCTGTGACACCCTCTACAGACTTGAACTAGGCAGCACAGTTTCCCCTAGAGGGCCGCACGATTTCAAAAAACCATGTGCCCCTTCCTTCTTCTCCTGTAATTGTTTTTCAGAGATAAACACTCCTAAAATTCATACAAGCATCATATCACTTATCAGGCCTTAAAACCCAGAAAAAAACATCACATTTAAGTTATACAACTCTTGAAAATCCATTTTGAGGCTCAAATTAAGATTTTTCCCATCTACCAAATGAAATGTCAAAATTCCTTTAGAAATTCCATCATGTTCAAAACACGGGATGTTATAATCTCCCCACCATAGAAATTATTATCCTCAATAAGACTTGGGGAACAATGAAACATCAAATGAATTACTTGGGTCATGAGTTTCCAGCCAAATGGTTACGTTGTGTGCATGAATGAACAATGAACCTCCAAGAGATACTTTAAACATACTGTGTATAAGCCATAAAAAACTCGAAAAATGCTCATAACCATCAATGAAATCATTAATATGGTTCATACATGAGCACTTATAAACCAATAAATGATCATGTCGTTGTCTCCTTTATCTACTAGCCTATTATTCTTTCCACCATAGGTCCTCTATATTAACGACCAATTCTAAGTCATGGTACTATCACCATCAGAATTTCCTAACAAGGCACATACTTAGAGTCTTATAGATTATTCTGACATAAAACATAACTCACTACACCTTATCATGGGTGATGATACTTATTCTAGTCCTCATTCGATTTGAATGGTTAAATTTTGATTGACCCAACTTTATTTGGTCACATCGACTTCTCCTTAAAAATCCCTAGTCGACCTTTTCACCACACTTTTCTCCTCCTAACAGCATGCTAAATGCAATTCCTCATTGACCAAATCCCATTAAATAAGAGAAATCAAGTAGAAATACCCCCAAATGACTATTTCTCAAACACTCCTAGCTTATATGACTAAAAATCTCCTCCAACATATGACTCTTTCACCTAAGGCACCTTGAGATCACCTTGATAAAATTCACTAAAGTCAATATCTAACTTATGGTGATGTCTCCTGATAGAATCATTTCTATTTCCTTTTATCCAATGGAATAAAAGTGCCAAAATGACCATTCAATATTCAACCCCACATAGTCATGACCCTTCCATCATGAGGGTCACTGATCAATAGCCTATGGTGGTCATCCACACCAGAAGACTTTCCTTTAAACTGCTCATTGAGTGAACTCCTACGGTGTCCATCAATAAAAAAGTCATTTTATCATTTATATTGTTGTATAACTAAAGATCTATCAGTTTACTTAGGATGATTTCAAGATATTGGGCATTCCCATCACTAAATACTAAGTACAATAAGATGTTATTGATAGGTTTTCATTACTCCACATGGCCCACACTCGCATCAACTAGGCTACAATATCCTTATGTAACTCCTGACACCACATCTCCTGGCCATGAATATCTAGGTCCAAACATGGATAATCCATCTTATGGTTCCCAAATCATTTCCAAGATAGACCTCATCACAAAAAATACCTTCAATTTACTCAAATATTTTGGCCTCTATTCCCACAAGCATCAAATTGAAACTAATGATCCTCAAATCATACATGGCCACTCACCAATTAATTATTTAAATGGTACCATATATAATAGTAATGGACCAATATCATCATACTCAATAGGTGTAAAATCCTATACCACTTGGTTCAAAACCCAACTCATGCTCCTATGAGTCATTCATCAGTTAAGTCAAGATAACCATGATACTTGTCACATTAGTCTCACCAAGGTAGAATCTACCTTGGAACTCATGTTCAACTAGGAATCAAAAAGTACCACAATTATAAAATAGTCGTCCACCCTTGGAATTCGTAAATGGATGGGTACTTAACTAGCCACTTAGCCACTGTACTACCTTGAAAGTATAGACGTGCTACTGAACCATCATATCACTCATATCACTTATGTATATAGAGCCTAAATCTAATGCCCAAACTCATTCCAAACTCACAACTAAGTTCTAAAAACTCATCATTTCACATGATACTTGAAATCTCAAACTCAATAGATCACTAACTTCAAGATCTATTCTGACCATTTCCAAATGGTCCTTTACATTTGTGTTCCATATACCTAGAATGACACACTCCTCATGATCAATGCGACACTCCCCGTGCTAGGAGTGTCCTAGGTTCCACATCATAGAAAATAGAAACTTATCCCATAACACACTCTATCACCACTGAACATGGTTCCTGGATGTGTAAAACATGATTATACCAAGTGCTAACATGATATAAGAGATAAACTAGCCACTTATAAGTTCTATAGATCAAGATAATTCTTAAAAGTATGTGTGACACTCCTTCTGAGTTATGTCAACACATGTCACAAAATCAGGTGTAAAAGAAGAAAACTAAAACTTAACATTAGTGTTTTTTCACCCAATCCTTTTTACAATATTGTCCCAAATCATTGGGATACTCATCTCTTGATTACCATATCCAAGATACAATGCTCAAAATGATCTCTCAACACCTAGGTCACTTTACAATAGAGATTAATTGTGAACATAACCTATTTATACTAAAACATCCTTACTGGTAATAATGAAAACACATGGTTTAAATTATTATGTGACCTTGTCACTCAAATTCACATGATTTAACACATCACTTTTTAACTCAACAGGCACCGTGTATAACAATGCGTGCTACTGTAACTGCAAAACATAAATATGGGAACTACCATCTCCTTTAATTTACAACCCAACAAGACTAAATATTTAAAAATTGAATCATCCCACATGAGTATAATAGACCTCTGAGATTTTGAGTAATCTATATACAAAGAATAAAATATCACACAATCATCAAAGTAGATGACCCTACCTGAGGCATGTTTAACCCATTGGACTGGAGCATTATATGATGCTTACACCCTTAACAAGGCCCATGTTATCAAATGACCACCCATCAAGCCAAGGGTGTCATTTCATCACCAAGATTCCTATTTGGGACAAATGGAAACTCACATATGAAACTCTTTATTAGAACCCAACAACGATTTAAGGTTGGAGGGAGCTACCATAATCTAGATATCCCCTTATACAAGGAATCAACCCTAAAATAAGGTCACACCAAAAAATATCACTTGTCCTTACTTCCTAACCTCTAGGTCCAACACAACCTAGGAATAATTCATCATAGTTTCAAAACAATCCTCATGTTCCCATTCAAGGAAACTCTCAAGAAAACATTTAAAACTAACCCCTATGAGAGGGTCTAAGATGAAAAAACATCTAAAAGGATTCATTTTAAGGAATTTTACCAATGATCATTCATTAAAATATTTAAAATAGTTCATATGATATCAAGTACCAGTTATAAGGGAAAAATGTACTTATTTATTTATCTATTTATCTCCATGTATCATTCGGAAAACTATCTCACAATTTCATTTTATCCATTTTAAACATTTAGTCATAATTCCTCAAAACTATGATAGATTCAAGAAACTATCAATTCCAAGTTATAGAGTAAAATACTCTTTAGGTTGTAATTGGATTTTTAATTAACTAACACCACATAATAATAAAGTTCAAAAGTAGATAGCAAGGATTTTATAAAAAAAGGGACTGGTCAAGTAATACTCCATTTAAAATAACCATCCCATTAGTATAAACATACCTCATGGGGTTAAGTACTAAAACATATAAATATAAAGGATACCTACAAGGGTCCTGTCATGTAAATAATAAAGGCAACCTACAAGGGTCCCTTTTAACCAACCTAGTTCAATTTAAATGCAACCCATAATAGTTAAATTTTTAAGATTTAACATACCCTCAAAGGGTTTATCTCATAAGAAATATGCCCCAATTGGCCTAATTGGGTCCAATTGTGCATTTAAGGATTTATTCATATTGGTCATCATGTCCAACTAATAGAGGTAATGGACTTTATAAAGGCAACTGTTTTTTGTAATAATCTCAATTCATAATATATATATATATAAGTATAATGGTTTAGTTAGATGAATTACAATTCCCAATTTATAAAGTTACTTGCATTTATAAGTTACAATTGGAATATATGTAATTACAACTAGGTTTTTTACCTTCAGTCTCAAGGTATAAAAAGTTAATATAGGGTGGTTAAATTATATGGGTCACCATTTACAATTTATATAGTTACCATACACCTTATAAATTGAAAAATTGGTACCCATTTAATCACAAAACTTAATGTTTCATCCCGTGAAACTAATGGTCCATGGATTAGACATTCAGTGATTGGTTAGTTAAGGTTCCACAATCAAGATACATGGGAAAACACCATTTAGTATGATGAAGAAACTTTAATAACCAATCATATATCATGATTAACAAGGCATGTTATACAGGAAATCATGCTATATAGTCATATAAGTATATATACTAATAAGCATGTTGATATATCACATAAGCATGAAATATAATTCATCATGAATTTGGCAATCAATAATGCAATATACAAGGCATGGAATATGGATGACATGTTAATCTATACATACCTACAACAATGCATGTAACAATAATTCCTTACCATACCATGAAAATGGTAAATATCCATAAATCAATAACAAGTGTAAATACATCAATCACCCCGGGTGAAGTAATAATCAAATATAACAATAGATCATCATAGACAATAATCCCATCCTAGGAAATTTGATATTTCCCTCATTAATGGGTTAGATGGACCCATACATGATCTATTTACCAAGTGGTGACACATTCCTAGTCTTATTTCTACCAACCCCAAAATAATAAGACAAGGATAAAGAAACATCTGATACCGCTTTGTAATATCCTGACCTAGCTCACTCTATAATAGTAGTTTGACTTGTCATCACATGGACTCAAATGCATATCCCCATATACTAGAGGCTACCAACTAGTAGTGAGGGTATGAAGGTGGTGTAGCAGGGATACTATACTCTCTCGACTAGTAATAAACATAACAAAATCAATCACGAGTAAAGGCAACAAAGTGAAACAACAATTGATAATAAAAAATAATTGAATAAACAACTGATAACAATAACTGATAACCAAAAAAATCCATATGTAAAAATATGCATGAACAAGATATAAGGTACAAATAACTAGACATATAATACAAGAAAAATGAAATTAAAAAAAATCCTCAAGGGATATCTCCATGAGCATCCTGAGCATCGTCCCAGTCCTTTTCTCCTAATCTCCCATGTACAAGAGTAACAACACACAATATAATCCATGATCCTGAACCTGTAACCATGAGGTTTTTCTAGGTACCCATCGGTGGCCCAACCAAGGAGTGATATATACATAGTAGGTCACCACAAATGGTTTTTATAATAAATCCAATCTATGTATATAACCTGTAACAGTGTGCAGGTATAACAAGAAATAAGCTATAATGATAAAACAATACAACCCAGTCTAGTAGTACATGACATGATCAAATTATTATATAATAATGAACAATTTCATAACAAAGTAAAGTATCATCTATGACCTATTCTAGCATATCAAGAATCAGGGAACCATGACATACACCTAATAATCATGTATCAGCTACGACCTATGCTGACATATCAAGTATCAAGAAACTATAACATACAACGACTAATCATGTATCGGCTAAGGCCTACAAATATTATCAATAAACCACAAAATATTATGAATAATTATGTATCAAACATATAAGGGCCAAGACCCTAGGGTTATTTACCAAGGTGTCCTCTTTGAGTCCACAAAGGTCATCCATATAAAACTCAGTGTAATGTGGGCCTATATGGTCCATAAAATCATAGATTATGGTCTTGGAATCCTCTTATATTCCACATATCATATCCATATAAAAATTAGTATAAAATTGGATGGATCCTAATAAGTATGTATGAAGCAGTCCTACTAAGCCAAATCCAAGGTAACAGTCCAATGCATACAATAAAAAATATGTAAATGGGCCATAGATGCTATACCGTGATGCCTCACATCAGTTACATACTGTGTCACCCACTATCAATGTGGTATACAAAGATTTAAGGGACCATGTTAGTTTCAATTCCCTTTATCAGTTCAATTCATCTTATTCATTTCATAAATCACCTCACTTACAAGTGATAAGGCTGGAGGCTATGTTAGTTTTTGTGCCTTCAATAATTTTCTTTCAATGAGTTATAAAAAGGATAAAATGGGCCATCTTAGTTTCCATGAAATTTATCAATTAAATTTATCATATTCAATTCATTAATCAATTCATATACAAGTGATAAGAAGGAGGTCCATGTTAGTGTTCATTCCACTTCACTAAATAATTACATAATTAAGCATAATCCAAGGGATTTTACATTTTATCCCACAACTTCCATTTACAAAATTTCATTATTCCTTTTCATTTATAAATGATATGTGATTAAAAAGGTACTAAACCTTTAAAAATTCATTTAGTTTATATATAGATCCCACTAATAAATAGTCATATGAACTCACCCCATGGGTGGTGTAAATGTGCTCAATAAAACAAACCCACATCAAGGATGGTTTGAGTTAAGGTTTAAAATCTACAACCTTTCATATGGATGTAATATCATGTTTAAATCATGGTGTAAACATCCAATTTAAGGGTTTATCAATTTAAGGTTAAACTCCCCCAAAAAATCTGGTGTGTGGCACTATGACATGAGCTATAAAACACTCAAAATTTAAGGAGAAGGTATAAACCACCTACCTCATGATTATTAATCCACACTAATCCATTATCAGGATTTGATTTGGATTGGAAAAAGATAAAATTAAGAAATTGATAAACACCCTGAAAATAGGGCATATGAGCTCACATAAAAATAACATCTGATACAAAAATTTAAATGTTAAAAATAAGAAAGAGGAAAGATAACCTTACCATTATACTTCCAATTCACTTGATAGATTCAATTTAGAGATAAAAATGAGGGAGATACATGGAATCATAGAAGATGGGGAGAGGGGATCTCAAGCGGCTACTTGGCTAGAAGAAAAGAGGGAGAAAGAGGGATATTCTAGTTTTAAGAGGAAAGAGGAAAAAATGGTCACTTACATCCCTTTAACGAGTTTCATGATTTTTCAAACCATATTCCAAATATGCATCTTCCTCTATCTAGGATCCACACCCCACATGGTTTGTGTGCATGGTTAAGTAAACTGTTCACAATTACGCCTTTGAAACTATCGCACCCCTACACCTCACATGACTAAGCGCAAGTTAGAAATATTATTCACAATCCATGAGGTTCTCCTATGTAATAAATTACAGAGTTCCTGTATGGTCATGTGAACTTGGTAGTATGTTTCAACAAATTGTGTGACACCATATACACATCTGCACTAGTCCACAGGTTTCCCATAAAGGTCCACACAGTTTCAACAACCTATGTTCCCCTGTATGCTTCTTGAAAAAACTATGTTTTTAGAGCCTGAAGCTCTTGAATTTCATTAGAATTTCTGAGAAACCTCTTGTACCTTAAACCCTATCAAAAAACATCACATTTAAGTAGTAAACTATTGGAAATCCATTATGAGGATCAAATTAAGATTTTTCCCATCCACCAAATAAAAATTTCAAATTCCTTTAGAATTTCTTTCACGAACCAAGTCGGGTCTCCATCCAAACTGGCACCCTACCTAGTCCATGGAAAGGCCCAAAGGGCATTCCCTATCCCCATGGGCTGGTAAAAGTGCCCGAGTATCATAAATAAAGGTTTGGGAATGATTTACCTGACTTTATAAACATAAAACAACCAACAATAATAAATAAACCGAATCTAAAAATTTACACCAAACAAGTCTTAACAAAAGTTCAGAATTTAATTAAACAGTTTTAAGAAAATCCCAATAAGTAAAAAACTAAAAAGGAGCATAAATTTTGACTAAAAAATCACCACACAGTAAGGGGTCATCTCCCTCAATCCATGTCCACAACACCGCACCATGAAAGGAAACTAACAACTCGAAATTCCATCTCCAAGGACCTTTCCCTTACCCGTGTCAAATATTACCAAGTCTACTTACACCCAAATTTGTATGTAGGGTGTGAGCCTAAGACTAATAGGATTCCACAAAAGAAAATATTCCATGCTATAAACATTATAAGACAAAAATATTGCAAGTTTTGAAAAACATGAAATGCTAGTAACAATTTTAAAGGGATGGAAATTTAAATAAAAATAGTTTTCAAGAGGGAAAATTTAAAGAATGAAAAATTTTAAAGAAAAAGAACATGTTTCTAAAATTACCAACCAAACACACCATATGTCGATGGTAAGTACAATATAACCAATGATCAATATTCATGAGAAATACCCCGAGGCACTAGATAATAATGGGACACTAGGTACAACATATCTCTGTGAAATGTGGCATAGGAACCACAAAGAACTACATTATCATGAATGATATACTAGTAAGGAACACACCCATAACCTAGTGGTCTCTAATCAACCATCATTATTTATTTAGTTTTGTCATAATTGATCTTGCTAAGTGAAACCAGGACAATGCCACTTCTGAATCTCTAGCATACTAGTCCTTGTCCACCCACCTAGATACCCGAGCTTTCCATTTGTTCTCAATCAAGTTGCACATGTTATAAAATACCATTTTCACATCAAAAATACATTTCTAAATCACACAAACACAAAATAGTACCCCAAACATGTTCCGCACCCTCAATGTAGTCCATTAAACCCAATAATTTTTTATAAAATAACTTCAAGAGGTGTTTCAAGGCTTTTCACACAAAATTCATTCAAAAATACTTTTTAAGGCCAAACAACCAATAATACCAAACCAAAACAGAATTGGAATCCCTAATAGAATTTAATAAATCAGTTTCAATAATCATAAAATAACCCCAAATGATACAACTTGGAATACACATGAAAAACACCCAATTCCATGTCAAAATGCAACTTTAAAATTAAATACTTAATATATGCTACCAAAAATGGTTTTCACAGTACAAAAAATTGACGAGAAACATTCTAAATAGGTTAATAAAGCAAGATAAATTCATCAAATAATTTTTACACATGGAACCACCTACCTTGAATGTCAAAAACCCCAAAAATTTGTGCGAAACTTCACCCGCACCACAATCGCACCACAATGGAGTGAAAACTAAACCTAATCAAGAATATTGAACCAAGAAACTCAATATTAAACCCTAGGGATGAAACCCTAGCTATTGGAATTGTATAACTTCAAGAAGGAGGGAAGAAAACCTAGAGAGAAGGATGAAGAAGAAACAAAGACTCACTTACTTGAATAATCTTGAAGTTTCCACACAAAAAAACCCTTCAAAAAATGGGTTCAAAGGGAGATTGGGAGCCTTATATGGATGAAATGGTCAAATTGGAGAAGAAATGAGTGCATTATGTTTAATTTTGTAAAGAAAAAATGTGAATAATTTTTTTATGACTTGAACACTGTGCACGATTTGTCTGCACAGTTTAGTAAACTGTGTGGCCTAACCGCGTACCTAGTTCTATCCATTAAAAAATTTTCATTTCTCTCCAAAATTAAAGGGGGAGCCTAGGGGGAAAATATAGGCCAAGAATAAAAGGTAGAATACCTGAAAAGAGAGATACAAATGTGAAAATTCTCCCCACCATGAACAATTTTTGCCCCGAAATGTCAACCCGAAGCTTGATCGGAAAACAAGAATGGGTACTCTTGCTCAACCCATGACTTCTACTACCAAGTATAGTGCACATAATTCCCATGATTCCAAAGGACCCAGACCAGTGGAATATACTTTCCCCAAAGAACCTTCTCTTGGGAATTCACTATTTTCACTAGCCATTCAAACACTGATAAGTCAGGCTCTATCTCCAACTCTTCCAAATTCAACACGTGGGATTTATACAGGTTGTAATTATTCAATTGAGAGACATGAAATATGTCATGAATAGATGTCAACTTAGAAGGAAAAGCTATCCTATATTCCACCTTTCCAATCTGTTCGGTGATCTCAAAAGGTTTTACATACCTCGACATTAGCTTTCCCTTCTTTCCTAAACAAAGATGGCCCAAACGAGGGGCCACCTTCAAGAATACTTGATAACCCATAGAGAAATCAATATCTCAATGCCTCTGATTAGAATAAGATTTTTGGTGACTCTGAGCTATTAATAACCACTGTCTGATCAACTTGATCTTCTCATATGTCTCTCACACAAGGCTCAACCCTAATAGCAAGGTCTCACCTACCTCATCCCAACACAAGGGGGACTGACAAGGATGACCATATAGAACCTCAAAATATGACATTATAATAAAGGATTGATAATTATTATTATAATAAAATTCAACCAATCCCAAATTGCTATCCCAATATCCTCTAAAATTCAAAACACATTCATGAAGCATGTCCTCCAGAATATGATTTTCTCTCTCAATCTGGCCATCCATTTGAGGATGGTATTCCGTGATAATCTTAATCCGTGACCCCAATTCCTTTTAAAGGCCTCTCAAAACCGAGAGGTAAAATAGGGGTCTCTATCTAAGACAACTGCTGACGACACACCATGAAGCCTTACCACCTCTGGAATATACAATAAGACCAGCTCATCCACTTTAGCTGTATCTCTGATCGGGATGAAGTGGGATGATTTGGTTAGATGATCAATCACTACCCAAATAGCATTATTACCCTGAGGTGTATGAGGTAATTCAATAATGAAATCCATGGAGACCTCATCCCACTTCCAGGAAGGAATGGGTAAGGCTGAAGCAAACCATAGGACCTTTGATGCTTTGCTTTTACCTGCTGATATGTATTGCATCTCGACATGAAATCATCTATGTCTCATCTCATACCTAGCCACAAAAACTACCAATGAACATCATGATAAATTTTTGTAGCTATAGGATGAACAAACCACTAATATTGGTGGCTATCCTGCATCACCACCTTCCTCAGGGACAATGGCATCTATGAATGACCCTTGAAGCACAAGATACCCTTAGGATATGAAGACCAATCAAAAGACGTCTCCCTACCATGAAGAAACTGCATATACTAGTAACACAGCTTATCACTAGTTTGTTCCCACTGAATCAACTCTAAAAGAGAGGGATTCAACTTAACGCTCTCCAAGAATGCACCTCCACTGTGCTCCTTAGTCTCCACATACATCTGATCAAAGAACCACATCAGAGTCCACTCATCACTATAATTATCAAATCCTGCACTGATAATTTTTTTCTCAAGGCGCCAACCACCACATTACCATTTCCTAGGGTATATATGATATCAATGTCAAACTCCTGTAAATACTCGATCTAATGGCACTGCCTCAGATTAAGATATTTCTATGAGAAGATTTAGGCTAAGTTCTTATGATTAGAGTAGACCAAAAACTTATTCCCTAATAGGTAGTGACACCAAGTATTCAAATCATGCATCACCACTACTAACTCTAAGTCTTGGGTTGGGCAATTCATTTCATGTGGTCTTATTTGGAGAGAGGCATATGCCACCACGTGATCACTCTACATAAGCACACACCCGAGGCCCATACCCGAAGCATCATAATAAACCACATTGACCTTTCTAGATTCCAGAAAGATCAACATTGGGGGTGGTATCCAACCATCAATTCAACTTCTCAAAGGATTCTTGACATTCTGGGCCCCATTCAAACTTCACCCCTTTCCAGGTGAGTGCGGTTATGGGTGAAGCAAGCTAAGAGAAATCCTGAACAAACCACCTATAATAACCTTCCAAGCCAAGGAAAATTCTGATATCAAACACATTATTTGGATAATACCATGAAATAACTACAATGATCTTCCCAGGGTCCACCAAAACCCCCTTCTCTGAGATGACATGACCCAGAAACTTCACTTCCTTGATCTAGAAAGAGAATTTGGACAAATTTTCATAAAGGTGATGATCCCATAGAGTTCCCAACATGATCTAGAGATGCTGCTCATGCTCCTCCTAAGATCCTGAGAAAACCAATATGTTATCCATGAATACCAAAACAAAATAATCTAGATATTGGTGGAACAACCTATTCATTAGTTTCATAAAAACTACTGGAGTGTTGGCCAAACCGAAAGGCATGACCAAATACTCAAAGTGGCGGTACCTGCTTCAGAAAACTATTTTAAAGATATCCGAATCTCTCACCCTAACTTGGTGGTAACTTGAATGAAAATATATTTTAGAAAAACACTTTTACCCCTTCAGCTGATCAAACAGGTCATTAATTTGGGGCAAAGGATACTTTTTTTTGATGATTAACTTATTCAGCTTTTGGTAATCAATGGACAACCGGAGGGATCCTTCGACCTTATTTGAAAAAAGGATAGGAGCATCCCAAGGAGAGATGCTCAAGAAAATTAATCCTTTGGATTATAAATCTTATAGATATATATTTAATTACTTCAACTCATTGGGGTCCATATGATACGAGAGAAGAGATATTAACTGTGTTCTCGGTGCCAAATCAATCAAGAACTGCACGCCCTACTCTAGGGGAAAGCCTGAAAAATCATCTAGAAATATCTCCAGGAACTTTTCCACTAAATGAGGTAATCCATCCTTAGGATCACTACCATCATCCTCTATATTTAGAAACGATAACTAAAATACAAGATTTACCAACTCTAGGAGTGAATGTCCCATACGGCCCAACCGAGGATCCCATTCCCCAAGAAAAAACTGGGGACTCCCATAAGGTGCCATGAAATTCACCCACCACCTATAGAAATTGATATATACTTGAAAGTGAAATAGAAAATCCATGCCTAGGATTATATAGAAAAGGTACATATCTAAGACTAGAAGGTCCCATTCCATCTCAACTCTTGACACAGAAAGCACACATGATGGACACTTAAGACCTTACTCCTTATTTTTACTCAAAGACGTCACCAAATCCATCATAAAAGAAAACAAATCGGTTGGTAAATTTAGTAGATCCACAAGACAAGTAGAGATAAAATAAACCAAAGCACTAATGTCAAAGAGAATGGATACAATAGAAGATGTAATAAAAATGGTACCTTGAACTGTTGAAGGCCCTACATCCAATTCCACTGGTGTCTAGTCCACAACATGAAGATGTCTGGTCTCTGCTTGAGAATGACTGATCACCTGTGGATCTACCCTAAAATGGATCTAACCAAAAGATGATTCGACCCTGCCACCACAACCACCAAACCGAGATCCCACTGTCCTGGACCACTTCGACTAAACTAAAACTCCCATGGAATCCACAAATCTTCCCCCACTCTGGCATGGGTGTGTCAATCTGCAAAATAGTTGCATGTGACCCATAACTCCACATAAATAACAAAGACAAGGAGGGGAGGTACATACATGCTGGATGTTCCATGAATTCCTGCATTGATGGAACACCACAAACTATATGTCAGAAGCTTCATATGAAGAATTCCTGGCAGGATGGCCTCAACTACCACCTCCTTTCTTCCCCTGCTCATCCTGCTTCCTATTTTTCTCTGAGGAGTTTCCACTTCCCACAATAGACACCACTCCAAAAAACCCAGACTTTCCTTTATAATCAATATAAACCATTCGAGCATGATCAAACACTTCAGTATAGGTTCCCATCTTGAATAAGAAAACCTAAGAGTAAATTTCTGGTCATAGCCCCTTCTCAAACTTTTGAGATTTTATAGATTCATTAGAAACAATCTCAAGAATATACCGTTCTAGATCAGAAAAATGGTTAGAATATTATATCACTGACCTATATCCCTAGGAAAGATCCAAAAACTCATGGGATCTAGCATATCCTAGGGCATTGGGACAATACTGCTCATTGAAGATGGTCTTGAAATCCTTCCAGCTCATCTTCTCATTCTTCCCAGCCTGAAGAATTGATTCCCACCACCTGTTATTGGGACCTTCAAGAAGAAACAAGTCTCATTTCACCCTAACCTCCTTAGGTGTGTTAAGTAATTGAAAAAAAGATCTATCTTCTCAAGACACTCCTCTGATTCTTGAGGCTTTGTGCTACCTCTGAAAGTAGGAGGTTTGTTCTTTAGAAACTCATAGGATTTATCCTTCCTTAGACCAGGTTCATCTTCTCTAACAGGAGTAAGAACATTACCCACTCACTACCCCAAAGCCTATATATCCTGAATCATAGCTTCCACCAACCTCTGATCAAGCGGTGAGGGAGAAATATCTCCAGCTTCCTCCCGTGGGTGAATGCGAGCTTTCTAGGGAGGCATGTTGCTTCAAAAATCAACAGTAACAAAAGAAATCATTATTACAATAGTTCTTAAAAATTTCAGAAATAAATAAAATATAAATAAATCAAACTCATCACAAAAATGAAATAAACAACTACTTCACCCCACCCAATTTCTACATGCAGTCTGCAGCCCGCATGTCCCACCTGGAAGAGAAGTCAAACAAAAATCCTAACATCCCATGATGACTCGAGGTCTGTCATAAGAGGTGTGGGCCAGAAACCCTACTCGCATCTAGAACTTTGATCCCCAATAGTATTATCTCCTGTCTAACTAGACTCATCCCAAATAATATGACCCAAATAGCTTAACCTGCCTCTGATACCATTTTGTCACAAACCAAGATGAGTCACCATCCAAACTGGCACCCAACCCAGTCCACGACAAGGCCTGAAGGGAATTCCCTATCCCCACGGGCTGGAACAAGTTTTTAGGTATCATAAATAAAGGTTTGGGAATGATATACCCGAGTTTAGAAACATAAAACAACCAACAATAATAAATAATCCAAATCTGAAAATTTACACCAAATAAGTCTTAACAAAAATTCATAATTTAATTACATAGTTTTAAGAAAATCCCAAGAGGGACATAACTAAGAAGGAGTATCAAGTCTGACTTAAAAATCACCAAACAGTAAGGGGTCATCTTCCTTAATCCATCTCCACAACACCGCACTGAGAAAGGAAGCTAACAACCCAAACCATCGTCTCCAAGGACCTTTCCCTTACCTGTGTCAAACATTACCAAGTCTACATAAACATAAATGTGTAAGTAGGGTTTGATCCTAATCCCAATAGGATTCCACCCAAGAAAATATTCCATGCTATAAAAATTATAAGACAAAAAACATGCAAGTTTTGATAAACATGAAATGATAGTAACAATTTTGAAGGGATGAAACTTTAAATAAAAACATTTTTCATGAGGATAACTTTAAGGAATGAATGATTTTAAAGAAAACACACATGATACTAAAATTACCAACCAAAACACACCGTATGCCGATGGTAAGTACAATATAACCAATGATCACTAGTCATAGGAAATACCCCTAGGCACTAGATAATAATAAGACACTAGGTACATTGTATCTTGGTGAAATGTGGTATAGGAACCACAATAAACTACGTTTTCATGAACGATCCACTAGTAGGGAACACACCCATAACCTAGTGGTCTCTAATTAATCATCAATATTTATTTAGTATTTTCATCTTCAATATTTCTAAGTGAAATTGGGATAAGGCCACTTCTGAATCACTAGTATAGTAGTCCTAGTATGCCCTCCTAGATACCCAGGCTTCCCATTTTTGCTCAATCAAGTTCCACATGTTATAAAATACCATTTTCACATCAAAAATCCATTTCTAATTCATACAGACTTGAAATAGTACCCTAAACATGATTTTCACCCTTAGTATAGTTCATTAAACCCAATAAAATTTTTATAAAATAACTTTAAGAGGAGTTACAAGGATTTGCACACAAAGTTCATTAAAAAATACTCTTTTAAGGCCAAACACCCAAAAATACCATACCAAACCATAATTTTCAGCCCTAAAACCATTTGATAAATCAATTTCAAGAATCATAAAATAACCCCAAATGATACAACATGGAATACACATGAAAAACACCCAATTCCATGTCAAAAGGAAACTTTAAAATTAAACACTTAATCAATACTACCAAAAATGGTTTTCACACCACATAAAATATATTATAAACATGCTAAATAGGTTAATCAAGAAAGATAAATTCATTAAAGAATGTTTACACATGTAAACACCTACCTTGAATGTCAAAAACCCCAAAAAATTTGTGTGAAACTTCACCCGTACCACAACCACACCACAAGAGAGTGAAAACAAACCCTAACCAAGAAGATTGAAACAAGAAATTAAATATTAAACCCTATAGGAAAAACCCCAGATTTTGGAATTTTAGAACTTAAATAAGGGAGGAATAAACCCTAGAGATAATGAAGAAAAACAAAGAAAGACTCACTTACTTGAAGAATATTGAAGTTCCCCCACCAAAACCCCTTCAAAAATGGGTTTCAAGGGAGCTTGAGGGAGCTTGGGAGCCTTCTATGGATTAAATGGTCTAATAGAGGAAGAAAGGGGAACATTAGGTTTAATTATGGAAGGAAAAAACGGGAATAACAATTTTTTATTCCCTAGAAATTGTGCATGGTTTGTCCAAATAGTTTAGTAAATCGTACAACCTAACCGCGTGACCAGTTCTATCCACCCAAAAATTTCAATTTATCTCCAAAATTTAAGGAGAAGCCTAGAGGGAAAAGATAAGCCAAAAATAAAAGTGAAAATAACTAAAAGGAAAGACATAGATATGATAATTTCCATCCCGTTTGAAACATTGGATGTTACAACCATATTAATTGAAAAACTAATTAAACCCTTATTTATTTGGAGTGATGGACAAGACACTAAATAAATTATTTTTATTCCTTATAACTCTCCCATTCCTATAATTTATGGTAGGTAAATTATTTTTGTTCATGACATATGTTTTATGCTCTTCCCTTAACAAGGACCTCTTGGATTTAACCATTCTACCATTTATAATGTGAGTTTTCTATAGTACCCTATTAATTATTGATGGATCTATGAATGTCATGAATGAAAATCCTATGGGTTTCCTAGTGATCTAACTGGGGATAAATAACTATCACAATGGTAGTCAACATTCTAATCAGAAAATGGGTTTGATTCAGTAAAAGTGATAAAACCATAATTTTATTTTTAAGGATGTATGTGATTATTTGAAACATGTCATTAACTATCATTTCTATAATGGCATGGGTTTGATCATCCTTTGGACCAATTTTATAATGAAAATTTCAATATTTTGATAAAAAATATAAAACAATTATGCTATAAAAAACTAAAAACCAAGAAATATACATCCAATATATATTCTTTACATAAAATATTTTCCACCATAGATTCTTCACATATAATAGATCTTAATAAAATATTAATGTTCTAATAATAGTAACACACATTATGTGATGATAATCATTTACCTTTTCAAGGGAATATTTCCTTAATGTGCATGAGATTATTCAAATTATCTAGAGTTCATGTATGCAAGTGGAGTGACTCATAAATGGAGAACACCATATTTCTAGTGGAAACATGTGTAAAACTTGAAAAAACTCATGTTTTATAGTTTTCTTAAGAGTTCCATGAGTATAACTTGCCTATCATGGGTGTATAATATCTTAAACCAATAATTTTATTTAGTTTTTTTTCTTTTTGTGTCACATAATTTACATTTTATTTTTTCTCTTAATTATTAGAACTTATAGAAAAAAATTATCATAAGAAATAATTTTCACACTATGAAACCTCAGAACAACTCAATACTATTTTTTATTTATAAAAAACCAATATCCCACTTTGAGTCTCTGTTAACCAAATTTAGAACAAATGCATAAATCAAAGACATACCTAACTGATGTGAAAAAAAATTCAAACTTATTATGTGTTTAACATAACTAATTTAATATCATAAAGCGAGAGTGAAAATTCAATGCAGTCATAAAAAATGAACTCTTTCATACAATGTTAATCAGAGATACTAATGAGGATAAAAGGGTATAAACCAATCGTAGGGCACCAAATTTGCTCGTGGCATAGAATGACATAAAATGGGCATAGATTATCATTTAACATATTTGTTTGGAGGCCTAGATAATCACAATTCCACCCCTTCTCACATGTATACCATAAAAATTTCCCTTACCCTATCTAAAATAATCAATTATACACACAAAACACACATGTATATATATATAACCCTAAAATATATTTACACACACACACAACATTTATAATTATGTTCCTAATGACAAAGAAAGTGGCATAAGTATTTTATGTATATATATAAAATAAAAAATTGGTGCAAAATTTGGAGAAATTGGAATATATAACAAATGAAAGATGCAAAGAAAAAAAATTCAAGATGTAACAATACAAGATGCAAGTTTTAGGAATGCTGGGAAACTACAGAAAGAGGATAAAATATTTCTTGAGGTATTACACATGTGATAAATATAGATTATCATAGTATTAAGATTTCAAAGTCATCTCCCAGTATCAATGAACAAGAAATGTTTTGACATGGATGTAGAGAGAAAATTGAATTAAGTGGTCTGAAGGAATAAATAGAGAAAGGAAAAGTCAAAGGAGAATATTGAAAATTGTAAAGAAGATGCCTTTGACTATAGTTGGTAACTTTAATAGGGTTATGGTCAACCCTAAAAAATTTCAAAGCATATGGTTTTTCCCGAAGATGGAAAATTTCATAGGGTTTCAATGTGAATATTGATTAAACCTAGATAGATTCCAATGAAGATAGAGAAATAGGTTTATAGAAATGTGTGGTTAAATGACCAAAGAGAAATGCTTGAAGTAATGAACAAAGGTGAATATGCTTAGTCGAGGATTGATCACACATGAATGTGGGGAGGGGTTGCAAGATTCAGGAGGGAACTACAAATCATGATATGCTAATGGTTTCAGTATGAAATATGATTGATGGGTTTGTATAAAATTATAAATGGAGTAGCTGACCATGACGTGCGAGGGGGGGGGGATCATATGGAAATAGGTTAAAATTGAAATATGTTATTTAAAAATTGAATTAATAACTAAATTATAAATTTATTTTTTTATTTTATAAATTTCAAATTAATAAAATAAAAAATATCATTCAATACATTAAATTATTTAAAAATATTTCAAATATAATTATCAATTGTATGAATTTTTATAACAATTCTTAGTTTTTTTATAATTTAAAATAAAATTACAATATGTAAGTATAATTATTAATGAAATAATATTACTTAATTTATTTTTATATTTTTTATTTTCTAGAGTTATATTAATAATTAATTGGATTTATGTTGATTAGTTTTTTATGTTTAATAAATTTAAATGTAAAAATTAAATTATTATATATAATGGGTTATTTTAACAAACACCCAAAATTGATAAATTGAATATTAACATTGGTATTAAAAATGATAATATAAAAAATTGGTTTTTCTAAATTGGTTAATGATGAAATATTTCTTTATTCAATAATTTATTGTAGTATGTTTTTCTAATTTTAGAAGATCTTTTGGTAATAATTGTTATTAGCAATACATTCATGCGTTGGTAAATTTTTTTTGGTATTGATATAATAAAGTAATATATTTAACTATTAGGAAAATAATTATTGGTATTAAATAATTATTATTAACATATATATCTATTGGTAAAAAAATTTGTTGGTATATTAAATTAATATCATTAAAACTTAATATCTATTGAAAATACTATTTTTACCAACATATATAATGTTTTTCATTAAATTTTTGTTGGCATAAGTCATTTTTTTCAGTTATATAATTTCTAATGAGATATCCACCTTAATATGTTTCATAAGAATAAGAAACTATTTATCCAAAATATACTTCTTTAAGAGTTCCTAGGGAGATACCCTTCACAAATTAATTTTCACGATCCCATTTCCTATCAAATACTAAAATAAAAATGGTTATGATAATATTTAATAAAATTAGAGTAAATGATTATATGAATATGAAAACTCAATCCTAATATTTTTTATCCTATAACACATTCATTTCAATTTGTGATACTTTTGATTTAACTATAATATAATTGGATAAACCTATAACTCCTTTAGTTTAACCTATATTGTTCATAGTCAAATTCCTATTATGTTTTCTTACCTAAGAATATTCAAATCCCTTATAATGGATCATAATGAACACATGAATCAACAAATAATATCCTTACATAGTGCCAAACCATGTGTGAAGTTAGGCTGATATGTTATGCACTAGGTGAATATTGAGTTAATACTAAATCATCCTTTTTAGGGTTATTACCCCTAGTTTCATTTGTGCTAGAACCTGTATCCACTTTTTTATATCCAAATAGGTATTTCATTCCTAGGAAACCACATAATATTTAATTTACCAAAATTTCATGATGTTATTCTATACTTAGACTCATCCTTAGGATTTTCACTAAAGTTATCTCATCCTAATCCCCCAAAATAACCAAAATAATCTCCAAAAATAACTAAACCTTAATTTTATACCAATCGAGGCACCCCAAATCCACACTCTCGAATCTATTTCTAAAAAAACATAAATTTCATACTATCTTGGATACCAAGTGATATGAACCAAGATAAACATTTCTTTATTTTACAACAGTTTCAAAAGTTTAACATAAAATATCACAAATAATCGCACAATCCCATGAACTGAAGCTTTAGTGTCTTTGAGGATCAGTTACATAGAAACTTATTTTACAATACTTGTGAATGATTCTCTATAATTTAACTCCACTAGACTCTATAATTCTCATAAGTTATACTTATCTTCATAACCTAAGGAATGAGGAAAAAATAGAAGGGGTGAGTTCAAATTATCAGTAAGGATAAAAATTATCAATATTTTAATAATAGTAATATCATTAAGATGTGAAAAAACATAATCACCGGAGAAATATCTTATGAAAAATAAAATGGAACAATAAGAGTAATCCATAATGCATAATAAATGGATGTGTAATCTCAAATGATCAAGAATATACCATGGCCTAAGAATATGAAATCATGAAATGATAATCAAGAGTCATGGATCATATCATAGATATATAACATAGAAATGTGGAATAAGAATAATCATAATAAATCATAATATTATGAACAAAGATAATAGAAATCATGTCTAGGAACAATCTTATGAAAAAATCAAAACATGATCATGTCTATGCAAAACCCTGTGAACAGAGAATAACATAATCATGTACACACACAACCTTGTGAAAAAATCATAACACAAACATGTCTATGAACAACCATGTGAACAAATCATAACATCATCATGTCCACACACAAACTTGTGAATAAAGTATAATTCGATCATTTACATGAACAACCTTGTGAACAAATCATAATGTGATCATGTCCATGAATAACCTTATAAACAAAGAATAATTTGATAATGTCCATGAACAACCTTGTGAACAAAGTACTAATTTAAAAAAGGCTATACCAAATTTTTTGAACCATTGGTATTGGCCTTCAAACCATTGGCATAACCTATACCAATGGTTTGATGAACAGTTGAGTGATTTTTCATCGAGAAAGATCTATACCAATGGTTTGACAAAAACATTTTTATTAGTGGTATATACCAACATTATGAGAACTGTTGGTATATTTAATTTCATTGGAAATACATATTCCAATGGTTTGGTCAAACCATTGGTATAAGTCTTCTATTGAAAAAAAAATTCTGGTGGTGATTTTTGATCTCAGAATCTCCTAGTTATTTTCTAAAGACTTTATCACTCTTCTAAAAAAACTTCTATGATCATATATATATATGTATATGTATAAATAAAAAAATTTAATAATTTTTAAATATTTATTATTATTATTATTATTTGTAACTATGGTGGAACCTATACTAATGGTTTGAACAAACAGTTGGTATAGGTGACCATAAATAAAACCTATACCAAGGGTTTAAGTAAATCATTGGTATAAGTGACCTATACCAACCATTTCACCAAACCATTAGTATAGGTGGAAAAAAATTATGAATATAACAATATTTTGGTGAAACCATTGGTATAGGTATCCAAAAGATAAACCATACTAATGGATTTTCAAATATTTGGTATTGGTCTGTTGGTATAGGTCAAGTTTCTAGTAGTGAAGTATAACATCATCATGTTGTTAGGGTTGGTGTCCTGAGAACCAACTATTTTGTACTTTGATTACATGAATGTTCACTTATTATATATTGTTCATTGTTCTTCATGACTATAATATAATAATGTCCTGGAATATTTGTTGTATTAATAAGGTCATGCCAGATCCCCACTATGATGAGAACCTTGAAATGCTATAATAAATATTCTTAAATAAAGTTCTGCGGTTGGATGGCATACTATGATAGGACACATAGTAGACAGACCGTCATGTGTGAGTACTCGTAAGAAGACGAGACTCTCTCTCATATAATTCTCACTTGGTAATCTCCAGGATGGGAGATTATGAGAACAGACCCGCCCGTAGTAATTCTTCATGTTTTGGAATCATCAGATATTTCAATCTGCGAGCATGTGTAATGGTCCTTAGGCTGGAATATTATCATTAACTCATCTCATGAATCGCGCACTTAGATTTACTGACGAAAACCATCAAAAATACAGTTGGCGGGAAGTAGGGTATGTTGGGTGTGTCACGAATGACATGTTGTTAATGGATAAGTTGAGGAAGGATTTGTACCTTCCATATTTATGGAAGTAGATATCTTGGGATCTTTGATTAAAATAGAATTGTTGAACAAATTCCATGGACATGGTGACACGAAGAGTTTATTTCAGGAAGTTAAAGAATGAATATAAGGCCCAGGCCTTAAACCTTACTTAATATTGAATTAAATGAATAATTCACATTGAGTATCTTTTCAGGTTTAGAGTTTTAGAGAATTAGATCATAAAACATGTATTACATTCCACATTTAAGCAAAGTGGTTACATAAAAGATAGTATTCATTTTTCCCATCAATGGAAACATATTTAAAATAAAACATGGATTCGTTCTTGACACTTCCTTGAAACTATCATCATATCATGTACCTTTCCATTGACCTGTGAAAAACATTTCAAAAAAACTCGGGATGAGCATAAAAAGCTCAGTATGGGTTATAAAAATATGGAAAGGAAACATGAGTTCATATATACATAAGAATGAAATCATACTTTACCCATAAAACATAAGCACTTTAACATACCTCATCAAATCATGAATAAATCATAGAAATCATAATACATAAAGGTAACTTGAGGCATACATAACATTCTTACGTAGGGAGTAACCCTCTTGGTTACGTTTGGAATACCCATCACAGTATATTCCCTAAATCTCTTTGGAGAAACCTTAACGTTTCACTCCTTCGCATTACCCAATGCATTAAAGAGCTATATCGGGCTCACCTGCCCTTAGTTTATCACAGAACCACCCATCTTCATAATAATGCCCAAGAACCACAACATAATCGTATCACATAAAACATGCATAAAGGAAACATAACATTTCCACCTTTCAGTCACAAGATATCAATACAACACATTGATATAAAAACATTATGAAAACCATTTTCAATACCAAAATAAAAGAAAAGTAAAACATGGTATTTATTTTTCTTTAAAAAAAGTATGGCTTGTAGAGGAAGCCGAAACTCAAATAATGGTCACGGCGGCGGAGAAGTCATTGTTGCCGCATACGTACGACAAAAAAAACATTACCTTTTTTCATTTAGTAAATGCTTCGTATAAAAAATATTCCTTTTGAATAAACGTAAAAGTCAAAGGGGTTTATACACCGTATAAAAGAAGGTTGTGTATAAAACAAAATACGCCTCAATGAAAGGAGATTGAGACGAAGTCCCATACCTCGTATCCGACTTGACTTGATCGTTCTTTAATCTCATGAATAATAAACTTGAGTTAATTTCTACCTGCTTAAGAACCTTTTCAAGTTCATTATTCTTTTTATATCACTTATTACCATGTCATGAACACTATGTAATTATTTAAGTTAATAACGGTCGTTTTAACGATCATTGGTACTTGAGTCAAAAATAAACTCTTTATAATTACAAGTTGTTCATGTATCAATTATATACAGAGTTATAATCATGATTTATATATCATATATATCATATATATCTAGTATATACATGCATTTATAATATTACATAACGTTTAGAGGTAAGAAATGAAATGCACCGTTCATGGAGACGGTAAGCCGTACGTACGCATGAACGCTACTTTCATTACTATTTCATATTTTATGGAATTAAAACATAATGATACATAATAGTATTTTAATTCCAGTATGGTATCATATATAATATCATTAAATATATCCTTTATACGTACCACATATGGTATTAACAAATCAAATCACTTTGAGGGGGCGATAGTCCGCACTTCCTAAAATGAATATATCACGTTTACTCATAATGGTAACCATAAAGATATGCCATAAATGAAAAATACAGAAGATTAAGTAAAACATAAACATATTATATATAATATATAAATATAGTGACATCTTAATGTCCACATTTGAAGGTGATATATGAGTGTTGAACAATCATCGTTTCGTGAGGCAGAAATTCGCCATCCACGGAAACAGTATGTTCTTTAACCATTATATTTAGGTGTGTGTAAATGTAGCTCTAATACTTCTTATAACAACATCCTAGTATATGGAGGATACTGGTATTTTTACAAAATAAATGAATAAAAAGAGTTTAGGGGGTTGGAGAAGAAAAATAAAACATAAGAACACAAGAGAAGACACTACCTTTAAATCAGGTAACTCTTTTTGATTCGAGCTCAAAGGCTTCCTTGGGAAGACTTCTGCCCAAAGTGAGGCTTCTAGGAGTTATAGAGGAATGTGGAGAGACAAAATGGGCAGGGGTTGGCCGAGCCAAAGTCTTTGGAAGTGTGGGTAAGGAGGTAGAGGTGGGGGCCTTTTATAAGAGGAGAGGTGGGGCACTCTTGGAAAGTAAAGAAATGTTACTTTATTTTAAAATTATTTTCAGATTTAAAAGGTCCCACATTGATATAATTCAAGGATAAGGTGATAAGGGTTTTAAATCCACCCATCCAATAGGTTTTGGACATGTTTAGGTCATAGATTTTACATTATCTTTTCATTTTATTTAAATCGTTAAATAATGAGGTAATCGATGCATCATCATGGTGTCATAAATAATTTAATTTATTTAATATCTAAAAATTATAAAAAAATACTATGATGTAGGAAATATTTTTATCTTTCCAATGGTTATTTATAGTAAAAAATATGACTTGTATAACCCTATGTAAAAATTGTTTTAGTAAAACAACTCATGTTTGTGTCATTTTTATTTTAACATTAAATAAAAAGATATTAATGTCATTTTCCTACCAAAGTGGCTCCATGGGGTCCCCAAGTTGACCCATGGATTGTATTGGTCGGACATGAAACATCCAATAAGGTTAGGACATGTGTCAAGCTCATCTCATATTATTAAAACATAATTCTTACCTTAAATTACACTAATTACCTCTAATCGCGATTAAAACCTTAAAAGTTACTATTCACCAAAAAATTATTTTAATCCCATTGAACCACATTTTACTTCTTAATGAAAAACATTTATGTCGGATTTTTGAAATTCAAACCACAGAGGTGGTAAAATTTCATCTAAACGAAAAATCAGTTTTTATAAGTACCACTTAGTGGTTTCACTATTCATCAAAAATTGAAGTTTTCCAGAAAAAAAAACAAAACTTCACCCTAAGCTATATTTGATATTCTGAATTCAAAAATGATGTCTATTTTACAAAATTCAAAACATATAAGTTGCATTAATTAATTTAATAATTAATTCCTGCTGTCAGAGCAAATAGCGTGTTTTTATGAAATAATAAGTATCAAAAGATTGACACTAGTTTAAGTCCAATTTCAAAGTGAAATTAATTCCAAAGACCACTATTGGATTAAATGGTAAAAATATATTCTAATTGAACTTTAAAACCGATTAAAAATATAATCTAATCATATAAATAAATTAGATTAAAAAGATGTTTTGAATTAAAATACAACATTTTTCACTATTCATTAAAAAAAATGAACTTTATCGGAAAAAATACCAAAAATTCACACAAAGTAAATTTTGATGTCCCAATCATAAAGAATAAGTTTATTTTTAAAAATAGAGCTTATAAAATCGTCAAAAGATAGATTTAAAAGATGGTTTTCCATTAAAAGGCAGTAAAACAATATTTTAAAAATATTAGTGTATTCCATGCTTAAGATTGGATTTATTCTCATTTTAAGCCTCTAAAACACTATCTAATTCATTAATAGACATAGATAAAAATATATATTATTCATTACTTACTTGGGATGTTACATCCTTCCCCCCTTTAGAAAATTGCGTCCCCGCAATTCATTTTATTATCGAATAAGTGGGGGTATTTATCCCTCATTGCATTTTCAGATTCCCATGTTGCCTCTTCAATCATGTGGTTTTTCCACAAAAACTTTACCTGATGAATCAAATTATTCCGTAACACTTTATCCCTGTGGTCAAGAATCTAGACCGGTTGTTCCTCATAAGATAGGTTCTCTTCCAGCTGAACTACCTCTGAACTCAAAACATGAGATGGATCTAGCATATATTTTCTCAACATCGAAACATGACAAACATTGTGTACCTGAGATAAACTCGGAGGTAAAGACACTCGGTAAGAAACTGATCCAACTCTCTCCAGAATTTCATATGGTCCAATGAACCTTGGACTCAGCTTTCCTTTCTTACCAAATCGCATCACACTTTTCCATGGTGATACTTTGAGAAAAACATGATCACCTACCTCAAAAGAGAGATCCTTCCTCCTATTGTCCGCATAACTCTTCTGCCTGCTCTGAGCTGTTCTCATGTGTTTCTGTATTAGATGAACTTTTTCTGCCAACTCTTCTACCAATTCTGGTCCCATCAACTTCCTTTCACCCACTTCATCCCAGAAAGCTGGAGTTCAACACCACTTCCCATATAATGCCTGAAATGGTTCCATCTGTATACTGGAATAAAAACTGTTATTATAAGAAAATTCAACCAAAGAAAGATGTTGGTCCCAACTTCCCTGCTAATCCATCGAACAAGCACGTAGCATATCCTCCAAAGTCTGGATTGTTCGTTCTGACTTCCCATATGATTGATGATGAAAAGTTGTACTAAAATTTAATTCAGTACCCAACGACTTCTGAAGGCCTTTCCAAAATTTAGAAGTGAACCTGGGATCACGGTCAGATACAATGGAGAGAGGAACTCCATGTAACCTGACTATCTCTTTAAGATACAAACGGGAAAGTTTATCTAGGGAAAAAGTATCTCGTATAGAAAGGAAATGAGCAGATTTGGTCAAGCGATCAACAATAACCCATATTGCATTATTACCTCGAGATGTCTTCGGTAATCGCACAATAAAGTCCATGGATATATTCTCCCATTTCCACTCTGGCACTGGTAAAGGCTGAAGCATCCCTTTCGGTAACTGCCACTCTGCTTTAACCTGTTGACAAGTAAAACACTTCATAGTAAAATCAGAAATATCACTTTTCATTCCATCCCACCAGTAATACTCCCGAAGATCTCTATACATCTTAGTACTGCCAGGATGAACTGAAAATGGAGAACTATGAACTTCACATAACAACTCTCTCTTCAACTGTGAATCAAAAGGCACACACAATCTCTTCCAAAATATCAAAACACAATCATTATCAATGTTGAATTCAGGAAACTTACCCTTCTGAACCAGCTCTACCTTTTTCTGCAACTCACTGTCTTGCTTCTATGCTTGCTTGATTCTGTCTGATAGAGATGATCTCACTGATACCTGAAACAAAACAGAATAACTTTCTGCACCAAAAACTTCTATTCCAAAGTTCATCAAATCAAAAAACAAAGTATCTTGTTCCAAACGTAGCATGGTTAATGAAGCATTACTTTTTCGACTCAAAGCATCAGCCACTTTATTTGCTTTTCCCGGATGGTAATGAATTGTACAATCACAATCCTTAATAAATTCCAACCATATCCTCTGTCTCATGTTCAACTCTTTCTAAGTGAATATATACTTTAAACTTTTGTGATCAGTATATATTTCACACTTTACTCCATACAAATGATGCCTCCAAATTTTTAAAGTGAAAACAACAGTAGCTAATTCCAAATCATGTGTAGGGTAATTTACCTCATGAGTATTCAACTGTCGTGAAGCATAAGCAATTACCTGATAATTCTGCATTAGGACACAACCAATTCCTTTCAATGAAGCATCACTATAGATAACAAACTCACCATTCATGGAAGGTAGTGCCAAAACTGGAGCATTACCCAATCTTCTTTTCAGTTCCTGAAAACAATCATCACATTATTTTGTCCAGATAAACTTAACACCCTTCCGAGTTAGCTTCGTCATTAGACTAGATAACTGTGAAAAATTTCTAACAAACCTTCGGTAATAGCCTGCCAAACCAAGGAAGCTAAGAATCTCAGTTACATTTGTGGGTCTTGGCCATTCTTCAACAACTTTTGTTTTTGTAGGATCAACAATTATTCCATATTTAGAAACAATATGACCAAGGAAAGAAATTTGTTGTAACCAAAACTCACACTTGATGAATTTCCCATACAATTTATTTTCTTTCAAGGTTTGCAAAATAACCCTTAAATGTATTTCATGCTCTTCTTTAATTTTAGAAAACACCAAAATATCATCAATGAAAACAACCACAAACTTATCCAAGAACTCATGGAAAATTCTATTCATTAAGTCCATGAATACAGCAGGTGCATTGGTTATCCCAAAAGGCATTACTGCAAATTCATAATGGCCATATCTTGTACGAAACGCAGTCTTCGGAACATCTGCTTCCTTTACCTTCAGCTGATGGTACCCCGATCTCAGGTCAATCTTTGAAAAATACTGAGCTCCCTGGAGATGATCAAACAAATCATCGATATGAGGCAAAGGATATTTGTTCTTAATAGTGATGTTATTCAAGGCTCAATAATCAATGCAAAGTCTCATAGAACCATCTTTCTTTTTGAAAAATAAAAAAGGAGCACCCCATGGTGATGTTCTAGGTCGAATGAAACCTTTCTCTAATAAATCTTGCAATTTATCCTTCAACTCTAAAAGTTTAATTTGAGCCATTCGATAAGGGGTTTTTGAAATTGTCTTAGCATCAGGAACTAAGTCAACAGTAAACTCAACTTCCCGATCTGGTATTATTCCAGGAAACTCATCAGGAAAAACATCAGGATACTCATTTACCATTGGCACATCATTAATCTGAACAGTTCCCTTGTTTTCAACAATATGTGCAAGGTAACATTCATTTCCATATTTTACAAGTTTCTCAGCCTCTTGATATGTTATCAACAGTAGGGGTTCATTATTATACACAAAATGAAAGTCTTTCTGAAAAGAAAATTCTTTAGCTCTACAATCAATATTAGCATGGTAAATAGAGAGCTAATCCATACCCAGGATAACATCAAACTCTACTAGAGGTAAAACAATAAGGTTCGCAAGTAGGTTCTTTCCACAGATAAGGATAGGAAGATTCTTATAAATTCTTTTTGCCTCAACATTTCCCCCAGGTGTTTTTACCACAAGTTTAGGAGTCATTTCTTGAGATGGTATTCCCATTTTACTAGAAAAGTTTTCATAGATGAAAGAATGTGTAGACCCTGAATCAAACAACACACTGTAATAATCTGAAAAAACAAACAAAGTACATGATACAACTTCATTTGATGACCCGACATCTGCTGAAGTAGTTGAAAAGGATTTCACCACCCCTTTCTGCTTGTAGTCTAACTGCTTCCCATTACTCAAGCTCTTTGTCGGACACTCGTTTTCATAGTGACCCATCTCATTGCACTTAAAACATTTCACTAACTGTAAATAAAATTTGGTCTTACCATCACCCTGATATTTTTCAGTGCAATCACGAGCCTTATGTCCCATCTTACCGCATCAGTAGCACTTTCCAGAATTCAGAAGACATTCCCCAGTATGCCTTTTCCCACATTTATCACAAACTGGAAACTTAGTTTTCTTACCATCAGAACTTTTTGAATAATTCTTCCCTTTCTCCTACCACCTTGGTCGCTTCTTCTGCTGGTTGTTATAGAACACTTGATCATTGGAAAACTCCATTTCGACCTTCTCAGCACATCGAACAAGATTTTCATAACTTTTAAACTCACGAGAAGCTAAATCCCTTCAATATTTTGGCTTTAATCCTGAGTAAAAATGATTGATTTTACTATCAAGGTCTCGGATAAAATTTGGAGCATACCTTGCCAATCGAGTGAACCTTTCTTCATAGGCAGCCACTGAGTCTTCCTCTTGCCTCAATTCCAAGAATTGATTTTCCATCCTAAGTCGAACAGCCTTAGGAAAATACTTCTCAAGAAACATACCTTTAAATTCATCCCAGTCGAGAGTATCAATCTCATCAGCGTCCCTGATATTTCTAACCATCGACCACCACTGATCTGCTTCACCCTCCAAATGGTAAATATCAAGACTAACCTTTTGATTGTCTGAACACCCCATGAAATCGAAAATATTCTCTAGTGATTTAATCCACCCTTCAGCTAGCACAAGGTCAGATGATCCTCTGAATGATGGGGGATGTTGCCTCATGAAATGTTCCACCACTGACATGTTACTCTGCGGTTGATCTGGATGATCTCGTGCATGGATACCGCCACCATTTATCACTTTAGTCAACTGTTCCATTACTGCAACAAACTGTTCAGTTCCAATTCTGACAATCTCAGGATGCTGATTCGGATGGTTATTTCCTTCTGTATTCCTTCCTAGCACTGCTTCCCTATTTCCTCTATGGAAAACCATTCTGAACAAACATGTCTTAGATGAAGCAACATGATAATCTTCAAATTCTATATCATTTCAATTTGAGCATAAAAAAAATATTTTTGGATAATCATTTAATAAAATTCTAACTCCTAAAGTTATCTAAACCGACCATTGATACCAACTATAAGGCCCCGACCTTAAACCTTACTTAATATTGAATTAAATGAATAATTCACATTGAGGATCTTTTCAGGTTTAGAGTTTTAGATAATTAGATCATAAAACATATATTACATTCCACATTTAAGCAAAGTGGTTACATAAAATATAGTATTCATTTTTCCCATCAATGGAAACATATTTAAAATAAAACATGGATTCTTTCTTGACACTTATTTGACACTATCATCATATCATGTACCTTTCCCTTGACCTGTGAAAAACATTTCAAAAAAACTTGGGATGAGCATAAAAAGATCAGTATGGGTTATAAAAATATGGAAAGGAAACATGAGTTCATATATACATAAGAATGAAATCATACTTTACACATAAAACATAAGCACTTTAACATACCTCATCAAATCATGAATAAATCATAGAAATCATAAGACATAAAGGTAAATTGAGGCATACATAACATTCTTACGTAGGGAGTAACCCTCTTGGTTACATTTGGAATACCCATCACAGTATATTCCCTAAATCTCTTCGGAGAAACCTTAACGTTTCACTCCTTCATGTTACCCAATGCATTGTAGAGCTATATCGGGCTCACCCGCCCTTAGTTTATCACGGAACCACCCGTCTTCATAATAATGCCCAAGAACCACAGCATAATCGTATCACATAAAACATGCATAAAGGAAACATAACATTTCCAACTTTCAATCACAAGATATCAATACAACACATTGATATAAAAATATTATGAAAACCATTTTCAATACCAAAATAAAATAAAAGTAAAACATGGTATTTATTTTTCTTTAAAAAAAGTATGGCTTGTAGAGGAAGCCGAAACTCAAATAATGGTCATGGCGGCGGAGAAGTCGTTGTTGCCTCATACGTACGACAAAAAAAACATTCCCTTTTGTCGTTTAGTAAACGCTTTGTATAAAAAGATTCCTTTTGAATAAATGTAAAATTCAAAGGGGTTTATACACTGTATAAAAGAAGGTTGTGTATAAAACAAAATATGTCTCAATGAAAGGAGATTGAGATGAAGTCTCATACATCGTATCCGACTTGACTTGATCGTTATTTAATCTCCTGAATAATAAACTTGAGTTAATTTCTACTTGATTAAGAACCTTTTTCAAGTTCATTATTCCTTTTATATCACTTATTACCATGTCATGAACACTATGTAATTATTTAAGTTAATAACGGTCGTTTTAACGATTATTGGTACTTGAGTCAAAAATAAACTATTTATAATTACAAGTTGTTCATGTATCCATTATATCCAGAGTTATACTCATGATTTAGATATCATATATATAATATATATCCATTATATGCATGAATTTATAATATTACATAAAGTTTAGAGGTAAGAAATGAAATGCACCGTTCATGGAGACGGTAAGCCGTACGTACGCATGAACGCTACTTTCATTTCTATTTCGTATTTTATGGAATTAAAACATAATGATACATAATAGTATTTTAATTCCAGTATGGTATCATATATAATATCATTAAATATATCCTTTATACGTACCACATATGGTATTAACGAATCAAATCACTTTGAGGGGGCGGTAGTCCGCACTTCCTAAAATGAAGATATCGCGTTTACTCATAATGGTAACCATAAAGATATGCCATAAATGAAAAATACATAAGCTTAAGTAAAACATAAACATATTATATATAATATATAAATATAGTGACATCTTAATGGCCACCTTTGAAGGTGATATATGAGTGTTGAACAATCATCGTTTCGTGAGGCAGAAATTCGCCATCCACGGAAACATTATGTTCTTTAACCATTAGATGTAGGTGTGTGTAAGTGTAGCTCGAATCCTTATTATAAAAACATCCTAGTATATGTAATATACTGTTGTTGTTACAAAAGAAATTAATAAAAAGAGTTTATGGGGTTGGAGAAGCAAAATAAAACATAAGAACACAGGAGAAGACACTACCTTTAAATCGGGTAACTCTTTTTGATTTGAGCTCAAAGGCTTCCTTGGGACGACTTCTGCCCAAATTGAGGCTTCTAGGAGTTATAGAGGGATGTGGAGAGACAAAATGGGTAGGGTTTGGCCGAGACAAAGGCTTTGGAAGTGTAGGTAAGGAGGTAGAGGTGGGGGCCTTTTATAAGAGGAGAGGAGGGGCACTCTTGGAAAGTAAAGAAATGTTACTTTATTTTAAAATGAGTTTCGGATTTAAAAGGTCCCAAATTGATATAATTCGAGGATAAGGTGATAAGGGTTCTAAATATACCCATCCAATAGGTTTTGGACATGTTTAGGTCATATATTTTACATTATATTTTCATTTTATTTAAATCGTTAAATAATGAGGTAATCGCTGCATCATCATGGTGTCATAAATAATTTAATTTATTTAATATCTAAAAATTATAAAAAAATACTATGATGTAGGAAATCTTTTTAAATTTACAATGGATATTTATAGTAAAAAATCTTACTTGTATAACCCCATGTAAAAATTGTTTTAGTAAAACAACTCATGTTTGTGTCATTTTTATTTTAACATTAAATAAATAGATATTAATGTCATTTTCCTACCAAAGTGGCTCCATGGGGTCCTCAAGTTGACCCATGGATTTTCTTGGTCGTCCATGACACATCCAATAAGGTTAGGACTTGTGTCAAGCTCATATCATATTATTAAAACATTATTCATACCTTAAATTACACTAATTACCTCTAATCGCGATTAAAAACTTAAAAGTTACTATTCAAAAAAAAATTATTTTAATCCCATCAAACCAAATTTTACTTCTTAATGATAACCATGTATGTCGGATATTTTAAATTCAAACCACAGAGGTGGTAAAATTTCATTTAAACAAAAAATCAGTTTTTATAAGTACCACTTAGTGGTTTCACTATTCATCAAAAATTGAAGTTTTCTAGAAAAAAACCAAAACTTCACCCTAAGCTATATTTGATATTTCGAATTAAAAAATGATGTCTATTTTAAAAAATTCAAAACTTATAAGTTGCATTAATTAATTTAATAAATAATTCCCGCTGTCAGAGCAAATAACGTGTTTTTATGAAACAATTAGTATCAAAAGATTGACACTAGTTTAAGTCCAATTTCAAAGTGAAATTAATTCCAACGACCACTATTGGATTAAATGGTAAAAATATATTCTAATTGAACTTTAAAAACAATTAAAAATATAATCTAATAATATAAATGAATTATATTAAAAAGAGGTTTTGAATTAAAATACAACATTTTTCACTATTCATTAGAAAAATGAAATTTATCGGAAAAATACCAAAAATTCACAAAAAGTAAATTTTGATGTCCCAATCATAAAGAATAAGTTTATTTTGACAAATAGAGCTTATAAAATTGTCAAAAGATGGATATAAAAGATGGTTTTCCATCAAAAGGCAGTAAAACAATATTTTAAAAATATTAGTGTATTCCATGCTTAAGATTGGATTTATTCTCATTTTAAGCCTCTAAAACACTATATAATTAATTAATAGACATAGATATAAATATCTATTATTCATTACTTACTTGGGATGTTACAATGAAAGATCAATCATATAGGTTTATGACACTGCCATGAAACCTGCTTGATGATATATTGAGACAAAGGGATTAAATTACATAGTAAGCGTTCGTATGAGGTGACACGTCAATGCGGTGTCAAATTATTTCTCTTGGGTGACTTGACCTATTGCTAGACAGTAATCTTGGACTTTAGGCAAGCCCGCCTAATTCTAACAAGAAAGAGGCCTAGATGGTCACACACTAAGTGTATCAACGTATCTCAAGTAGAATAAATATTATTCCCATATGTGGTTTAATAATTATTCAAGGAATCCTAAATAATTTTAATTATTGAGGGAGAAGGAAATAAAAAACAAGATATACACTCCATGAATTAATGATTGCATGCCGTGTAGTTTTATGGAAAACAAGTACACGTCGTGTATTAATGATTACAGGCCGTGTAGTTTTCCAGTCGGGATTTTGAGGATATAATATTGTTTTATTAAATGATATTTATTATAATCAGCATGGACACATGTCAAGGAATTAATTATTCGACATGGGGGTTTTCAATAAGAGTCAATGAAATAAATAAAACACGTAACACATTTATTAATTTTTATAACTCTACATCCTCAAACCTGATTATAAATATCCTCACAACCCCAACTCTTTTCATATAATAGAATCATTGTGCACAACAATTCTGGAGAATTCTTTCAAGGACGAAAGAACCTCTTCCTCCAAGAACACTCTCAAGACCGAGAGATATCCTCTTCCATCGGATCAAGACGATCTAAGGTGGAAAACACAGGCAAAGGTTTCTCCATGCTAGCACCCGGAGACTCTTTTGGCGATGTCCAGAGATACGAGGTGCACGTGTGGATCAACGCTAGAGGAAGTTTACACTTGGCTTCTATGACGCAACGACGAATCACATCAGAACATGATCAAGAATATCAACGAAGAAATAACACCCAAAAGGTACTTCTTGTAAATTAATTAAATTAATTATAATAAACCTATGACGATCCACTTTTGTGGTTCTGGGACTTTTCTTCTTCTTTGTGTATTTCTGTGAATCGATCCGTGGAGACTGGCGTTTATCGTCATATTGATCCCGGATTGATCATTGCTAATGAAAAAAAAGCCAAGTGGGAACATCCACCCACGCGCTTCTTCTACACCCAAAACCTTCAATTGGTATCAGAGGGAGGTTATAGCATTGATTATAGTTATTTAATTTTCATTGATAATTTATGCATTTATATTCGATTCAATTTAAGATAAATTGTTCTATAAAATTGAATGAACGAGATCTATTCTTCCTCCTTCGTTTCTCGATTCACATCACAGAAACAAACTTTTAATTTTAATTTTGATTAAATTAAAAATGAGGATCTTATCTGGAGGAGCCGCTCTTTCTGTCCGTACAACACAAGAATACACGGTGTGTAGTGAAAACTACACACCATGTACTTAGGTTCAATGAACCGGTACTAGTCTGCCAAACCACGCCGTGTGAATTGAGTACACCTAAGTATTTATTACCCCATGTTACCAAAAATGAATGGCACGTGGGAACAGGAATACACAGCGTGTATGTTGAATCAACACGCCGTGCAGTCCGATCCGGTCCAGGTGAAACTGTGTATAGGGAGAAGTTGTGTTCCATATACACGGGATTGCCAGGCCGGTAACCGTGTAACAAGTACACGTCGTGTTAGATTAATCTACACACCGTGTACTCCAAAATTTCCAAAGTATAGAAAATATGCCAAAATCCCCCGGTGTGTACTTTGGATAAAGGGTGAAAAGAAATACATGCCATGTAAATATAAACTACACGCCATGTACTTTCCATAAATGGAATTTCACTAGGTTTCCTCTAAAAGTACAAAGACCTTTACAAGGAATATGGATGAGAAGAATCTTAAGGAAATTCAGAAAGGAATTTAAGATAAATAATTGATTAATTATAAGATCATAATTAATTGAATTCAAGTGATACTTATCTTAAATAATAGAATGATTAAAAGAATTTGAATTATAAATATGCATAAATGTCGTTGCATGCTATGGATGATCATGTGCTAGACCAAAGACCCTTTGTATGTGTTTATGGTTTCATTTAAATTTGTTTAATTTAAATTCGTTGAACTGCGAGCCTTCTTCCAATAAAATGTAGGGACTGCGTGCCCATGGTTTCATTAATATAAACCCCATGTAATGGAGGATCTCCCAAGCCAGAGGAGATGGCTCAAAATCCGAAGTTGAGGCAAAACCAACCCAAGAAGATGAAAAGGTGGATAGATGGGAGCTGCAAAACAAGAACCATCGGGTTCAAGGTGTTTTCCCTAGGTCAGGGTTATATTATCAAACCTCTAGATAAGCTAACTAATAAAAGATCATGATCATATCATCTTATTTTATTTTTGTCTGATTTCATGGTTTATTTATTATGTATGTGTTGTCGTGATCACATAATTAATGAAAAAAACAATCATGCAAAGATGAAATAAAATAAAAAGTGGACTATGTGTAAACATTATCAAAACATGGTTAATCACTTAAGCAAGCATAACTTAAAATTAACAATCATGTGATAATGAAAAACTACACATAAAGAATAAAATCCCTCAAAAATCATATTAAGTCAGACCAAGCCTTCTATTACTTGATTAAGGGCAAGACTCAATAAAACTATGTGTTTGACCAACCCTTGTTGGGACACCTACTTTTATAAAGGAAGCTCTTATGAAAGTTTTGGGTTGACTTAAACATTTTACATCAAGAGGAATAGCCCTTACTAGACTTGTTGTAAAATGGAGGCAAGTGTTGAGGAAATCCAAGTCAGGATTTCAAGATTGGGGAGTCCACTCAACAGATCAAGGAACTATAAGCTCACAATTGGCAAAGACCTTCTTACCTAAATACCTTCAAATAGCTTGACCAACCCTTGTTGGGGATATGCGAATGGGAATATGGATCCTTTCCACTAGAATGTCATCACAACTAGACATTCTGAGTTCAATGGTGAGGTCTATTGGGACTTGATAAAATAGTGGGAGACTTAATAAAATTTATTATTTCTCATAAAATGTAATCAAGAAAGTACTGATAAATCTGCTCTTCTAATTTGTAGAATCAATATTACAAACTCGTCAACCACCTTTTCTCTACGATCAATTCTAGATAAAGAAAATATCCTCACTGGTAGTAACTTTTAGAAATGGTTTAGGTGCCTTTGGGTTATCCTACGCCATGAACGAAAGTATTACGTGTTGGAGTCCTCACTTCCTGATTCTCCTGCCCAAGGGGCGAGTGATGAAGATTTCCTGGTCTATGATCAAAATTTGAGCGATGAACTTGACATTCAATGTTTGATGCTATCATCAATGTCAAGTGAGATCATGAAGTATCATGAGGACATGGATTTCTATAGAATGCTCGAGCACCTCTGTGGTCTATACCAAGAGAGAGCAAGACATGAAAGGTTTGAGATATCCAAGGCTCTATTTCAGAGAAATCTTGGAGAGGGTGCCCCAGCTGTGCCTCATGTAGTCAAGCTCATTTGCTACATTGAGCGCTTGGAGGTTCTAGGGTTTAAACTCCATGAGGAATTGGGTACCGATCTCATTATCGCATCACTCCCCCAGATCTTCTCTAACTTTTTTGTAAATTTAAACATGAGAAACATTGAGAAGTCTCTATCTGATCTTCTTATCCTTATTCACCAAGTAGACAATGATATGAAGCGTGAAAAACCTTCTGTCCTTATGGTGAATAAAAAGAAAGGTAAGGAAAAGATCTTTACACCCAAAGCTTATTCAAGGCCTTCCAAGAAAAGGAAGATAAAAGGGGAGGCAAGGGAATAGGATGTTGTTTGTTTTTCATGTGGCAAGAAGGGCCACTGGAAGAAAATATGCACCCAGCCAAGGAAGCAAGGGGAAGCTTCATGTGCATTTGTTATCGAATGAAATCTATCTATTTCTACCAATTGGGTATTAGATACTGCTTATGGTGCTGACATCTGTATCCAAATACAGGAACCAAGTAGATTTAGAAAGATTGACTGAGGTGAGGTGGATCTACGAGTAGCCAACAGATCCAGACTCACTGCTGTAGCTGTCGGAGACTACCGCCTTACATTGCCTACTGGGATGGTCTTGGTTTTGAAAGGATGTTATTATGTACCCTCTGTAACCAAAAACATTATTTCCTTATCCAAATTAGTTACTGATGGATTCATCTTCAAGTTTGGAAGTGGATGTTGCTACTTTTATAAAGATATCATTTGTTTTGGTAGGACACATTTATATAACGACCTTTATGTGTTAGACTACACAAACCAAGTAATGGAAATCGATGATAAAGTTAATTCACATGACTCATACCACACCCAAATTTGGCATCACTAGCTAGGCCATTTCAATGAGAAACATTTGACAGAATTACATCAAGATGGGTATTTAGATTTTTTCGAACTAAAACCACTTGGTGTATGTCATGCGTGTCTACAAGGCAAAATGACCAAATCCCCATTTAGTGGGAAAGGTGAAAGGGATAAAGAGATTCTAGAATTAGTTCGTACAGATGTGTGTGGACCATTTCTAGTTGAAGAAAGGGGTGGGTTCTCGTACTTCATGACTTTTACTAATGATTTTAGTAGATATGGATATATTTAATTAATGAGGTATAAGTCAGATTATTTTGATCGGTTCCAAGAATAAAAGAATTAATTTGAGAACTAGCTTGGTAATAAGATTAAGAAACTCCGCTCAGAAATAGGAGGAGAATATCTTAATCAGGACTTCATTGATTTCTTACGAGAGTTTGGGATTCTATCTCAACTCACTCCTCCTTACACACCTCAGTGGAATGGTGTAAGTGAAAGAAGAAACTGCACCCTGTTGGACATGGTGAGATCAATGATGAGTCATATGAGTCTTCCATTATCCTTTTGGGGATATGCATTACAAATAGAAACACACATACTAAACCAAGTACTAACTAAATTGATAAATGGTATTCCATATGAGTTATGGAGTGGATGCAAAGCCATGTTATCGAATCTACATGTGTGGGGTAGCAAAGCATTTGTTAAGGCCTCTTCGGGTAACAAGCTTGCACCCCGAGGCACAAAGTGTATCTTTATAGGATATTCCAAGGAAACAAGGGGATATTACCTATACAACCCCTCAGATAAAAATTTAATAGTGGAAAGACACACAATATTCCTTGAGAGGGATCACATATCCAAAAGAGATAGTGGGAGCAAGATAGACTTCGATGAAGTCAAGGATAAAAGATACACAAGATTTGGTATAAGAATAGATTCCACAAAGCCCCGTGGAAGAATAATCTATTCCAGAGACACAAGAATTGCGTAGGAGCACGAGAGAGGTGAGAGAACCAGAACAATATGGTTTTTTTGTCACCGAGGATGGTGAATCATTATTGGTTGAAAATGATGATCCTCTTACCTACAAGGAAGTAGTTGAAGGCACAGACGCTGCCAAGTGGCAAGAAGCCATGAATTCTGAAATAGATTCCATGTACCAAAACCAAGTCTGGATTTTGGTAGATCCTCTAGTTGATGTAAAGCCTGTTGATAATAAATGGGTATTCAAGAAGAAACTGGACATGGAGGGGCAAGTCAGCACCTATAAGGCACGACTAGTTTCAAAAGGTTTTAGACAGAATTAAGGAATTGACTATGATGAAACCTTTTCACCGGTTGCGATGCTGAAATACATCAGAATCCTATTGGCCATTTTCATTTACCATGACCATGAAATTTAGAAAATGGATGTAAAAACAACATTCCTTAATGGGAAACTCTAGGAAGATGTCTACATGACACAACCTAAAGGGTTTGTGACTCCAAAGGATTCCAACAAGGTATGTAAGTTGCAAAAATCCATTTATGGATTAAAGAAAGCATCAAGGTCATGGAACATTCATTTTGATGAAGCCATAACAAAATTTGGCTTTGTTAAGAACGAATGTGATCCTTGTGTCTACAAAAGGTTTAGTGGAAGTGCAGTTGTTTTCCTAATAGTATATGTTGATGACATATTACTAATTGGAAATGAAGTACATGTATTACAGTAAGTTAAGGCATGTTTGATAAATGTTTCTCTATGAAAGACTTGGGTGAGGCAGCATATATTCTTGGGATCAAGATCCATCGTGATAGATTCAAGATAATGCTGGGCCTGAGTCAAAGTACATACATTGACAAGATACTGAAGAGATTCAGTATGGAATAGTCCAAGAGGGGATTGTTGCCAGTGTCACATGGCATTAATATTTCCAAGAAAATGTGTCCTCAGACACATGAGGAAAGAGAGAAAATGGAAAGGATCCCTTACGCATCTGCGATTGGGACAGTCATGTATGATATGATATATAAAAGGCTAGATGTTTCTTACGCATTAAGTGTGGTAGGCATATATCAAACTGATCCAGGATACCGCCATTGGATGGCAGTAAAGACTATCCTTAAGTATCTGAGGCGTACTAAGGATATGTTCCTGGTTTATGGAGGAGATGAGGAACTAGTAATCAGAGGAAATGTAGATTATAGTTTCCAGACTGATAAAGATGAGATGAAGTCATAGACTGGGTAAATCTTCAGTTTGAATGGAGGTGTAGTGAGATGGAAGAGCTCAAAACAAGGTGTGGTTGCAGATTCTACAATAGAGTCCGAGTATATCACAGCTTCTAAGGTAGCTAAATAAGTAGTATGGATGTGAAGCTTCGTCCAAGAGTTGGATGTAGTACCTAGAAGTAAAGATCCTATCACACTCCATTGTGATAATACTACAGCGGTGGCACTTGCAAAAGAGACAAGGCCACATCAGCGGACAAAGCACATACTTCGGAAGTATCATCTCTTGAAGGATTTTTCTCAGAGAGGTGAAGTTGCAGCGAGCGGTATTTCCACGGAAGACAACGTGGAAGACCCCTTGACTAAAGCCTTGACTTAGTAGAAACATGATCATCATGTGAGGTCTAGCGGACTAAAAGTCGTAGGCATTTGGATCTAGTCCAAGTGAGAGTTTTTTAGGGTTGGTGTCTTGAGAACCAACTGTTTTGTACTTTGATTACATGAATGTTCACTTATTATATATTGTTCATTGTTCTACATGACTATAATATAATAATGTCCGAGAATATTTATTGCATTAATAAGGTCATGGCAGATCCCCTCTATGATGAGAACCTTGAAATGCTATAACAAATATTCTTAAATAAAGTTCTATGGTTCGATGACATACTATGATAGGACACATAGTAGACATAACGTCATGTGTGAGTACTCATAAGAAGACGAGACTCTCTCTCATGGAGTTCACACTTGGTAATCTCCAAGATGGGAGATTATAAGAACATACCCACCATTAGTAATTCCACATGTTTTGGTGTCATCGTATATTGCTATGTGCGAGCGTGTGTAATGGTCCTTAGACTGGAATATTATCATTAACTCATCTCATGACTCGTGCACTTATATTTTCTGATGAAAACCATCACAAACACAGTTGATGGGATGTTGGGTATGTTGGGTGTGTCAAAAATGACATGTTGTTAATGGATAAGTTGAGGAAGGATTTGTCCCTTCCATATTTATGGAATTAGATATCTCAGGCCTTTTTATTGAAATAGAACTGTCAAACAAATTCCCTGTCCATGGTGACATGAAAAGTTTATTTCTGGAAGTCAAAGAATGACATATGAAGCATATAGGTTTATGACACTGCCATGAAACCTGATTGATGAGATATTGAGACAAAGAGATTAAATTACACAGTAATCATTCATATGAGGTGACACATCAATGTGACTTCAACTTCTTTCTCTGGGTGCCTTGACCCGTTGCTAGACAGTAATCTTAGACTTTAGGCAAGCCCACCTAATGCCAACGAGAAAGAGGCCTAGAGGGTCACACACTAAGTGTATCCAAGTATCTCAAGTAGAATAAAGATTATTCCCATATGTGGTTTAATAATTATTCAAGGAATCCTAAATCGTTTTAATGGTGGATGAAGAAAGAAATGAAAAACAATATATACACACCGTGCATTAATGATTGCATGCCGTGTAGTTTTATGGAAAACAAGTTCACGTCGTGTATTAATGATTATACGCCATGTAGTTTTCCAGTCGGGATTTTAAGGATATAATATTGTTTTATTAAATGATATTTATTATAATCAGCATGGTCTCATGTCAAGGAATTAATTATTCGACATGTGGGTTTTCAATAAGAGTAAATGAAATAAATAAAACGCGTAACGCGTTTATTTATTGTCATAACTCTACAACCTCAAACCCAATTATAAATATCCTCACAACCCCAACTCTTTTCATATAAGAGAATCATTTATTTATTTCTGTGAATCGATCCATGGAGACTAGCGTTTATCCTCGTATTGATCTCAGATTGATCATTTCTAAAGACAAAAATCCAAGTGGGCACATCCACCCACACACTTTTGCTGCGCCTAGAACCTTCAGTTCACCCACAACCTTGTGAAGAAAGCAAAACACAATCATGTCCACGAACAACATTCTTATCTCATAAAAAATAAAACTTTAACCAATGAATTATAGGGATTTAATGAACCCAATATTCCTTATGGATTTAATGAACCTAACCCCTATTAGGTATTTAATAGACCCAAACCATCTCAGGGATTAAAAGGACCCAACCTATTTGAGGGATTTAACAGAACCAACTCATCTCAGGGATTTAACAGACTCAACCCATCTCATAGATTTAACAAACAAAACCTATACTATAATTATAATACATACAAATGTGTTCTACACAAAAAATCAATCCAATATCATGTCTTAGAGAACCCATGGAAATAAAATGGGTTTCATAACATTTCTAAATGGTAGCACATAAAATTAATTCTAGAATTATATTGGTTGATACCAAAAATTCAATCACAAAAAAGGTTTATCTCACAAGGGAATTTAGTGTATGATTCAGGAAAAATTACTCTAAAAGAGTTATAAATTTTGGATATAAATAAGAAAATGGAAGATATTTCATAAAAAAATTTAACCTTATTATAAAAATATGAAGTCATGAGTCACCTTCAAAATTCATTTTCAAGAAAGTAACATTAAATTTTTTTAAAAATAAATACCAATAATGTATCCCAGAAAAAAAAATAATGGTTTTCCAGAGGAAATTTGGAGTGGAATATAAAATATTCAATCATGGAAAGAAAAACCAATTTAGTATTTTAAAATACATTTTTTGAAACCCACATCATTTAAAAGAGTAATAAAGCTTACTTTTGAAAATAGGAAAATATAATTATAAATATAAATTGTATAATACATATTTTTTTTTTAAAAATATTAAATTATAACATTGGTGGGAAGAAATAACATGGAAATGGAAGATAAGGATATTATTATAGAGGATGAGAATTATTCATGATAATGTTACCTTATTATGAGAAAGAAATTTATCAATGAATTAGATTTCAGAAAAATATCACTTTCACTAAAGAGAGGAGAGGGAATATTATATTAAATAGTAAATTTAAGAATATGTGTAACTTAGAATAATGAGGTTAAAGAAGAAACCTTATAAATCAAATAAAATAAACTAAGTCATTAAAATTCCTTACAACATTAGTATCTCTTGAATAAAAAAACCACGAGAAATAAAACTTGAGATAGATTTTTAAATCCATTGAATTGAATGAAAATTTCATAAAAATTTCCATAGCTCATTATATACAACACAAAATATAAAAAAAGTAGTGAATATGGAATATGTCTCAAAGAAGGAAAAGTGAGATGAGAAAACCCTTACCTTAACTCACTACTTCTATTAAATCACTTTAACCTCCAGTATAATAAACACAACCATCTTAATTGTAATGAACCCGAATATAGTAACCTAGAGATGGTGTTTACTTTATTACATTGTAACATGATATATGGATTTAAAATATAAAGGATTGATTAGTTTAGCAGTATTATGAGACTAGATACATACATGACTTCCATATTACATTGGAAAAATAAAACATAGCATGAAAAACTTTATTTCATCCTTTAATATCATTCAAACATTTCTTCTTCATATCCATGTGAAAGAAAAATATAATAAAAAACGAGCTGGAATTATCATTAAGGGAAAAATACAATGGAATATATATTGACCCAATACTTTACACATATTATCACATGCTTTTTAATATAAAAATCCATTAATTACAACCCAAAGATCATGAGGCCTAATGTATTTGGAAGACTAGGTTCATAATACCTCAATATGAGACCAAAAAAAATATTTTTTATTCTATTCTCCATAATGAGATCCTAAATTCTTTTGATCTCATAAAATAACATGGGATAACCTAAGAAAATACATGGACAAAAGGGGTGATCTAAAATGCCGAGTAAGAGAATAAACATGATAAGGAATCATAACTTGTGAGTCAAAGGTATAACATGATATCATAAAAGAGAAGTCTCAAGAGTAATCACATAGGATCATAACATAAATAACATGGTATCATAAGATCATGAAAACATATTAATTGTGATATAAACATATAACATGACATAAAAATGAGTTAAGGCTAACTTCCTAGACAATATCATATGGTGGAAAAAGTCTTATAACGGATTATGTTTACTCCCTAATCCCATACATGACGTCTCATCTGACTAAAAAAATTACCCAATTCATTTGAGTGATATTTGGGTTAAACCATCATAACATGCTCATGATTATTTGTGACAAAAAAAGGAAATCAATCATAATGGAAAGAAGTAGGTTTCATAATCTTGTCTCATATCATAATCAAAAGAAATTTCATAATGAATTCATTTGAGAGATAAACATAGGAAAATGTATTAACCCATAAAAGTAAGGTATAATAATCTATGTATATATGTGAGATACATATATACATAATTTATAAGTATTCCATAACATAAAATGTTTTTGTTGTTGAGAAAATGTCTTTAAAATATTATATGGAATATTTATTAAGAAAAAAAATACCCTTTTCACTTTGAAATCACTTCTTAAAATTATAAAAATTTACAAAAAATTATGGAAAAGATTTTATTTAAAAAAACATGGTAACTTATAAAGGAATATTCAAAGAGTTGAGTGTTTATGATAGAGGGTAATTCTATACATGTCGTATAAGTTTAAAAAACATGCCTTTCACACTGTTATAAAAAGGTTAAAACGTCTATCATTCGGAAAAAATAAGAAGATTACTTAATTTTTTTTTAAAAATTATAAAATGGGTAATAATTTATTTAATAAATATTTTTTAGAATTTTAAAAACATTCTCAAAAATATTTTTAGAAAACATAGATATAGAAGAATTTTTTTTTGACCAAAGAGAAAAATAAAATCATATTTTCTTAAAAAATATTTTCTCAATAATTTTAAGTACGAGAGAGAGTAAAATGGAAATATTATTTGAAAAATTCATGAATAACTGGAGGAGAATAAAATAAAATCATTTTATTAAAAAATTATCAAATAATTTCTTACAATGGAAATTCATGTATAAAAATATCGATTAAAATGAGATTGAAACATAAACCCTTACTGCTTTGGTAACTTTCGAATCATAAATACCATGAATAAAGTAAATAAATTGTAACTAAAAATATCATGAATTATTAAGGATTAATGGTATAATAATTTATTGATTATTATATACACCATTTAAAATAAATTACATGCATAAAATAACATGTGTCTCAAAGAAGGATGTTTTGAGACAAAACACTTACCTCAAGTCCATAATTTATCATGAATGTATTTTATATCCTATATAATAAAATTATATCAATTATTTTCTTTATAAGAAAAATTTTCTAGGTTAAATAAATTACATTTAAACTATTTAATTCATTCATTTTAGTGAAATATTTAATTACTTAATTAGTTATGTCCACATCAGGTGTTTTGAGAATGCCTAGTTCATAATTTCAAAACGACACTAGTGTGTTGACCATGGTCAAAGGGGTAATTGTTCTATTATCTCAAGAATAGTAACAATGAAATAATTATAAATTTTATTCATAAATTATACTTTTAAAAATAACTATTAATTATTGTTATGAAAAATTAACTCTGTTACAATCATGGAGATGATAGGTCGTGCGTACACTTGTGTAACATTTTCATTCTTCAATGATCATGATGGAAAGAAGGTAAGTGTTATTTTATCTTTAAATAATTATAATAATATCATAAATATCATATTATTTCTTTAAATACACTTACATATACCATTCATGTTACCCGATAATAAAAAACAAACCACATCACTTCGTGAGGCAGTAGTTTGTCGTACACACGAATGATGTTATCATTTTTTCCATGGATGGTAAGGTAAGAAAGTATACGAGATATTATTTTTATATAATTATTAATATTTAATGAATATAATATATAAATATTAAATCCATAATCATAAATATTTGTTATAGGTGATGATGGAAAATAAATTACATCGGTTTGTGTGACGGTAGTTCGCTGTACACACGAACAATGGTTTCATTTACCAATTGATAGAAGAGGAGATGTGTAAATATTATGAAATAAATATAATAAAATATAATTATATAGTAGATATTTTTTTATTATATTTTACATTTTTAGATATAATTGAAGGTGTAAAAATAAGAGGTAAAAAGAAGGAGCTTGGTAAATACGATTACCATCTCTTAGAGGAACCTACTTTGGATATCTTATTAAGGACCCTAAGGTTGGTATTTTGGGACTAAAAAAAGAAATATAATGTGTATAAGTATGTTAGGGAGATATTTTTATAGTTAATTTTAAATAAAAATGGCTTTATATGAGTGAAGAAGTGAGGGTATGAGTACCCTTTTATAATTGAGGAAGAGTGACATGTTTGTAAATACCCAAAGCTATTCAATAATGGGAATTCACTAGCAAGAAAAGTGCCTCAAAAATTAAAAATTAAAGGAGTTTAGGAGTTATAATGATGATACACACCTAAAAAACTAATAAAAAATCTTTTAAACATGTTTTCCCCTTTACCTATAAGGTTACTCACTTTTACCATTTTATTTTTATTTACCGTGACAACTAGTTTTTTTACTATTTTTACTATTAATTATGACCAAAAATCAAGTTGAACTTATTATATAATATAAATTATGATTATTAAAAATATTTAATCCATTTTATAAAATTAAATTCATAGTATTGGAAAAATTTAATTTAAAATATAACCTGTAAGCATGAGAAGAAAGCGTTTTTTCATAAAATGCAATTTTCAAGTAAAAGATGATTTTACATTAACTCCATAACCAGTAATATTAATTATATGAATTTAAATTAATAAATTTATATGTATAATATATAAATTTTATTTAAATTATTCCAAATTAAGTTTTATTTTAATTAATTAAACTAGAGAAACATTATGCACTTTAAAACATTTTTTAGAAAAATACATTTTTAAGGCAAAGAATAAACTTATACTAAAATTTGGTATAAAGATGATTAAAATTTAATTAATTGGATTGAATATAACTAAATAATACTTATGTTAATTTTAAATCAAATTAAAATAATAATGGTAATTTTTAAATTACTTAATTTTTTTAAAAAGAAATGACAGTTTCATAAAAAATCGGTATTTTTCACTACTAACTGAAAAATCAATATTTTTTGAAAAATAAAAAAATTTCAGCCCGATTAAATTTTGATATTATGATTTAAAAAATAATATTAATTTTTTAAAATAAAATTTATATATGTTTTATAAATTAATCATAACATTTGGTTGTAAAAAGTAATAAAATCATTTTTGAAGGAAACAAATTTTTGTAGAATAAAATATAATTATTAAAAGTTGAGTTCTTATTAAGAATTTATAAATAAATTTATATATTAATTTTATGTATTTTTCATAAATTAGTTAATACTATTTATACTTTATAGTTTAATGACTAAGTTAAATCAACCACATTTATATAATAATATTTAAATATTATATCACAATTTATTTAAAATTAGTGTTGCGTTTTGAATATGCTATCGAACACAATGTTCTTTTAAAATATCAATGTGTTACATAATTTATAATGAGTATACAAGGCTTTGAAAATATGGTAGAGTAGACAATCAATATATAATCCATTTTATCAATAACTTGAGATTTAAATTATATCTGTGGAAAATATCGATATGATAATCACATGGATAATAATAATTGAAATATTAATGAATGAAATGTATAATTTTGGACATAATGATCTTCCCATCAAATATTCATTCCAATAAATCATGAATCTTACCATAAAGGCCTTGTTCTAAGACATTTTAATGAATCGGTAGGTATACACTAAATACCCAACTAATTTGGCTAACTATTAGTCTCATGAGACCCATCGATGCATCAAGAGGCTATCTATAACCAAGCCCCACCCATCACTTACATATGTACAATTAATTCCTCATATATTTAATCAATAATATAATAAATAATCAAAAATCAATATGCCTTATATATATATGTATTAAATCAATAATATGAAACATCAATATTTCCCCAGTAAATTAAATAACTTTATTAATAAGCTTCCTTCAACTAACACCATATATTGAAATGTTATATGATTAAGAAAATATAAAAGTAGTAGAAATGATAATGAATACATCCATGATACTTAAAATTTGGACATGAATCATAAAAATAATTTTCAATGAATAATGGAGAGTGATAGAGAACGTGATCATAAGAAAGTAAATGATAAAAAAAGGTATACTTTATAAATCAGTAAAGGATGATAGAAGACCATCAATTAATAATAAATAAAGATTTTAAATAAAGGAAATTATTTTAATAATTATAGAGAAAAATATAATTATAAATTTAAAAAGAAATTTACTTAATTTTTTTTGAATTTATTATAAAAACAATGTTATAAATCATTTCCAAAATTCTTTTCAACCTTTTAGAAAATAATGCATTTTTATTTTAATATAAAAGATAAAAATTTACAAAATAATGTAAAATTATTTTCTTTTAAGAACCATATAAAATTTTAGATGAATATAAATACTGAATAATGTTCATGGAGGATAGAAAATTCATTTACATTGTATATGTTAAAAAGAACATTCCTTTCACACTTTTTTAAAAATTAAAAAACAACTTGTTCAGAAAAATTTAAAAATATTTATCTTAAAAATTTATAAAGAAAGTAAAAGGAAATATATAATTACTTTTAAAAATAATTTAAAATTATATAAAAACATATAAAAAACAATTTTGAAGAATATTGATATGAAAAAAAATATTTATTTCCTAAAAGAAGAAGTGAGTTTAGTGTTTCTTAAAAAAGTTCATTTGATCTTTTTGAGTACCAAAGAGAGGAAATTTTTTAATAAAAACATAGAAACCCTATAAATAAACATAATAGAATAAAATAAAATGGGTTTAATAAGAGAAAAGGAATATAATTCTTCTAATGTATATTTAAACATGAACAATTCTGAATAAGAGTGAGATTGTAAAATAAAGCTTTGCGACTTTAATAACTTTTGAATCAAACCCCCCAAAAATGGAAAAATTGAATTGAAACTTTAAATACCATGAATAAAAAGGAATTAATTATATAATATTACAAAGTTTTAGTATATACAACACATAAAATAAATTAGTTTCAAAATATAAAATATGTATCAATTGAGTAGAATTAAGACAAAAAACCCTTACATTGGATTCATGTTCGGTCAAACATGTTATATGCTCCTGAATAATAAATTTAAAATTTATTAAATAAATTATTCATACCCTTTTTCATAAATATTAAAACTTTAAGGTTATTTTATAAAAATTTGGAATCCATTCATTGAATAGTTCTTTTTTACATCGACCACTTATGATTGTTCGGTCAATTTATCCAAAATTAATTTGGTATATTGACTATGGTTAATGATGATATGAAATGGTTACATAATATACATAATATAATAAATCCATGAATATAACCTTTATTCATTATATGTTTTTTATAATCATCCATGCAAGGTGGTAATAGAAAAATGAATCACATTACTTCGTGGGTGTGGTAGTCCACACGTACGCATGATTGAGGTTATTGTTTTCCAAAGGGTGAAAGGGTAAGTAGATATATGATATATTATATTTAAATAATCAAAATTATTTCATAAATATAATATATATTTATTAACTCCATAATCATAACCATCCAATTAAAGTGGTGATGAAAAAAAAATTATATCTCTATGTGGAGATGATAGTTCATATGTACGAACAAGTGATGTTTCCATTTTCCATAGGATGAAAAGAAGATAGAAAATGGGTGTAAAATAAAAACAAAAACATATTAGTATAGTAAATATAATTATTTATTTATTGTAATATGGTTATTTAATATTTTAAGTATGTTTAAGAATAAAGGAACTTGAAAAAGCACAGTAAGAACATATACCTCTTCTTTTGGTAATATCCTTTGACTTACACCTTAAACCTTTTTGAAGTTGTATTTTGAGAAGGAAAAAACATCTATATAGAGAAATATAATTTTGGGAAGGTATTTGGACATGTTTTTATTGAAAAAGTGGATCAATAAGTATGGATAATAGAGTATTAGGTACTCCCTTTTATAAGCAAGGTGGGTGGAAAACTTATAAATATTAAAAACATTAAAGGGTAATACAATCAATTTCATGGAAAATTAGCTCAAAATGGGTTTATTTTCTAATATGGTATGTTATAGAGTCTAAATAAATTCAAATAATAATATTTATATAAGTTTTTAGGCTATTTAACCCTTATCTATCTAGTTTAACCCCATCGTTAATTCTTTTTAACCCTTACTATAGTGATATGTTTTTACTATGATTACTATTCATTATAGAAAAAAATTAAGTTGAGAAAATTAAATAAATTTAATTATTTGGATTATAACAATGGAATAAATTTTAAAATATTCAATTCCAAGAATTAGTAGAAATTACTTTTAATATAAATTTAAAAAATGCAACAAAAAAACTATTTTTAGAAAAATTCTCACTTAATCATAAAAGTTGTAATGACCCGCCAATACTCATTGGCTTGAGAGCTCAATGAGTCATTACTAGGACTTAAGAGACATCCCAAAGGGGTAAAAGGCTGGAAATAAATTCCAAAGGGTTTCAAAACAAGTGGGGGACGATTTACCCTTTTTAGAACATATGACAGAGCCAACAACCATAACCAAACAAATCAACTAAATGATGCATGATAACAGCTAAGGCAACTCAACCATTTATATTACCATAACCAAACAAGAGTACCACAATGGAAACCAACACTAAATCAGAGTAAACAACGGAAAGACAAACTCAAAGACTACAAGACAACAACCCAACTCCATGCTCTACAAGCTCCAAGCTCCAACATCACGAACCAGCCCAAGCATCACGAAGCAGTATGCAACACTTTACCTTTGCCAACATCCCGGTACATGACATCTGCAAGAGAACCAACGTGCCAAAGTAGGGGGTGAGTAATGAAACTCTGTAGGTTTTCCTCGATGACTTCCCAACCCATGCCTCTAGGATAAAACATTTTAGTACATTTATATAAAACAATTTATATAAAACAATTCCAAAATAGTTCACAATACAACAAGTTCCATGTCAAAACCATTTTTCAACAAAAACCATCTTTCTCAATAAAAGAAACCAAGCAAGTTTCCAATCAAATTCCCATTTCCATTCTGGAACATTCATTCCATTTCACAAATCCACACAACCAACCATGCATGCAACCTAGACCACCCTATACTCACGAGTGGTGAGTTATCCTTCCACTAAGTCGTCACTTAGTGAACTACCTTGATGGGGGTACTTCACAACCTTATCCATCCCAAAATTTTGATGGGGGCACTTCTCGCCCTTATCCATCCCAACCTTTTGATGGGGGGACTTCTCACCCTTATCCATCCCAATGCACATGAACACACACCACAACCCATGAAAATATATGCCCAGAATCATGTGTGTTCAAAACCTTTCAATAAAGTATCACCCTTTTATTGAAAACCATTTATTTTAAGAAAAAAAACCATAGCCAATTTAAAATCACCATTTTAAATTTACTTCAACAACCACTTTCCAAAAACACACGATTTCCATCACCTGTTACTAAAAAGGGGTTTCAACCATTCTTTCACAGCATATAAACAAACCATTTCAATCAAGGAAAAAAAATTTGAAACTAACCCTTTCAGTTTTGAGAAAGAGGAATCGAGAATGAAGCCACCTACCTCAAAGGTTTTGATGAAAACCCTAACAAATGGAGAACACACAAAACAACCAACCTGATTCACCAAGTATCCTCCTTATATATCTTCTCCTAACACAACCAAGACCAAAAATCATCATTTTTGACATCCAAACACTTATATCTACCCATAACGGGTGTAGATCTAAGAAACCGAGAGAAGAGGAGAAGTGGATTTAAGTAGATCTAAGAAACCAAACAAGAACGATCACATACCTCAAGAATCCGAATTTGATTCAACAAGAGAAGCCTTCAGATCACCTCCTGAATGATGGTAGGAACCTCTTAGACCTTAGGAGAACCAAAATCCCAAGTTAGGGCCACTTAGGAGGAAAAATGAGCTACTTAGAGGAAAAAACGCATGAGATCCACTTTTATAGGATGTCTTTTAAGTGGCCGCACAGTTAGTTCGCACGGTTTGAAAAACCGTGCGCTAACCATGCATTAGATACTACCTCATCCACCCTTCTCGCACGGTTTGGCCATACAGTTAGACAAACAGTGTGCTGCCTGTGCGAAAGCTACTGCCTCCAATACCAACTCTGCACGGTTTGTCCGCACAGTTTAGACAAACCGTGCGCTGCCCGTGCGACTTCCCTTTTCCCCCCAAAACTTCATTCCGAGTTCTCCTGACTCTCCCTTACGTCACCCTTAACTTTATAACCATTAGAATCATCAAGAAAGGGTTACATACTAGAAACTGGGGGTACTAAATTCTCCCCACCATTGGCCTTTCCGTCCTAAAAAAGTAGAAAACCATCGCTTGCATGAAAGAGTTATGGCCACTGCTCTTTCATTTCTTTCTCACGTTCCCATGTCTCTTCCTGAATCTGACCATGCTTCCATAAAACCTACACTATACCAATGCTTTTTCTGCACAAGACTTTCTCTTTCCTATCCACAATCCGTATCAGGATATGTATCAACGAAGCATCCGGCTCTAGGTCAACGTGATCCCATCTGATCACATGGTCAGGATCAGGCTGATACTTCTTCAACTGAGATACATGGAACACATTATGCATTGCAATGAACCGTGGTGGTAATGCCAACCAATAATCTACCTCATCAACCCATTCCAATATCTCAAAAGGGCCTATATATCGAGGTGATAATTTTCCCTGCTTCCTAAAACGACGTTGTCCAAGCCTTGGAGATATTTTCAAAAAGACATGATCACTCACCGCAAACTACAACGGTCTTCAGCGATGATCCACTTAATATTTCTGATGAATCTGAGCCATCTCCATCCTCTTTCTAATCAAATGGATCTTCTCCATTGTTTCTTGGACAAGGCTCGGCTCAACTAGTGAAGTCTCACCTGTTTCCACCCAACAAAGTGGAGAACTACAAGGACGCCCATACAATGCTTCAAACAGAGCCATGCGTATCGAGGCTTGATAGTTTTTATTGTATGAGAACTCCACTAAGGGTATATGATCCTCCCATGAGCCCCCAAAATCCATTACACAAGCCCGTAACATGTCTTCCAACATTTGTATCGTTTGCTCAGATTGCCCATCCGTATGAGGATGATACGTCGTGCTCATCGTCAACCGAGTCCCAAGGGCTTGCTGTAATGATTTACAGAAATGAGATGTGAACCTTGGATATCTATCTGAGACTACGGATACTGGTACACCATGCCTCTTTACCACTTCTCAGATATAAATTTTTGAATGATCTTCCACCGTATGAGTTTCACGAATCGGGATGAAATGGGCCGGCTTAGTTAGACGATCCACTATCACCCAAATGGCATCGTGTTTTCGGACCGTTCTTGGAAGACCTGTAACAAAATACATTTCTATATGATCCCATTTCCACACTGGGATAGGTAAATATTGTAACATACCAGCTGGCCACTGATGTTCTGCTTTAACTTACTGACAAGTTAAACACCTTGAAACAAATTTAGCTACCTTCCATTTCATGCCGCTCCACCAAAACTGCGCCTTCAACACCTTATACATCTTCTATGTACCCATATGTACAACCCATCTTGAATGGTGGTAAGCATGAAGGATTTGTTCCTAAGCAGTTAAAGGTAAAACTATTCGATCTCGAAACCGCAAAACTGAACTACCATCCAGCTTCCATCCCTCAATGGTCTCCCCACCATTGAGTTTTGAACTCATCTCAACACAGTTTACATCGTATGCCTGTGCCTCCTTTACTATCTCCACCAACTCAGAAACAAGTGCAAATGGAAAGAAAACCACAACATCGGTTCAGTCTTCACATTCCATGCTCATGACGGCTAGGACTGACATCAACTTCCACTGATCTAAAGCTTCTTTCGCCAACTGAGTATATGACTTTCTACTTAATGCATTGGCCACCAAATTTCCCTTACCCGGTGTATACATCAAGTAAAATTCGAACATTTAAAGACACTCCATCCATCTCCTCTACCTCATATTCAAATATCGCTGTGAGAAAATGTGTTTCAAGATTTTTTTATCCGTAAACATAGTAAATTTCTCACCAAAGAGATAATGTCTCCATGTTTTCAAAGCATGGACAACTGCAGCCAACTCCAAATCATGTGTTGGGTAATGTTTCTCATGCACCCTCAACTGCCTTGAGCCATAAGCAACCACATGGTCTCCTTGCATGAGAACACAACCCAAGCCTGTTCCTGAAGCATCACAATACACCACATACCCCTGTTCTGATTCTGAAAAAATCAAGATGGGTGCTGATTTAAGGCGAACTTTAAACTCTTGAAAAGATCTCTGACATACTTCAATCCATTGAAATTCACTGTTCTTCTTTGTCAATGTTTTCATAGGCGAAGCTAGTCGTGAGAAGTCACAGACAAAGCGTCGGTAATAACCAGCTAGACCAAGAAAAATTCATATTTCAAAGAAATTTTTTGGCGGTTGCCAAGAAAGAACAACTTATATTTTTTTGGATCCACTGAAACAACTTTCTCAGAAACAACATGGCCCAGAAAGCGTACCTATTGTATCCAAAAATTACACTTTGATAATTTGGCATACAACTGATGGTCTCTCGATATTTCCAACACTATAGTCAAGTGTTGCTCATGCTCAACTCTTGTTCTTGAATACACCAATATGTCATCCACAAACACCACAACAAAAGAATCCAGATATCGCTGAAATATCCGATTCATAAATTCCATAAAGACTGCTGGTGAATTTGTAAGACCAAAAGGCATGACTACATATTTTTTGTGGCCATATATACTTCTGAAGGCTGTCTTCGGGATATCCTCCTTCCAAACAAGAAACTGGTGATATCCTGACCGCAAGTAAATCTTGGAGAACCACTGAGATCCCCTCAATTGATCAAACAAGTCATCAATGCGTGGAAGTGGATATATATTCTTTATCGTAACTTGGTTAAGTTTACGATAATCCACACATAGCCTCAAAGTTCCATCTGCTTTCTTTACAAACAAAACTGGTGCTGCCCATGGAGACACGCTTGGACGGATGAAACCCTTGCTTTACATCTCTTCTAACTGCACTTTCAATTATCGTAACTCTGTTGGTTCCATTCTATAAGATGGAAGTGAGATAGGACTGGTCCCTGGAAGGAGATCAATCATAAACTCCACTTCTATTATAGGTGGTAACCTTGATAAGTTCTTGGGAAAGATATCTGGAAATTGATCCACCACAGCTGGAAAACTATTTTCCTCAATCTATTCCATTGATACCAAAGTTAACGATGACAATTGGTGAGAGATCATTCCCACCATTGTTTCCAACAAGCTCTTGGCGCCTTTCTTTACTATCATTTCTCCTCTAAAGAGATGGTCGATGCCTTCCTCAGTCGTGAAACTAACCGTTATCCTATAACAGTCGATGTGAGCCTTAAAACTTGTCAACCAATCCATACCCAAGATTACATCATAGACATCCATATATAACATGAAGAAGTCCCATTTCAGCTCAGCTCCATCAACAGTTATAGCACATGCTCTACAGATGAAGTCTTGACATTCCCTTTCACCCAGAGGAGTTTGCAGTTTCAAGACAGAAGGCATCATTTCTAGTTTTAAACATAGCAAGTCAAAAACATGAGAATCAATGAAGGAATGTGATGCACCAGTATCAAACAACATTTGCACAAAGGTAGAATTCAAATGAATCATACCTCTTACTGTTGATGGTCCAGCCTAATCATCAACAATCATCTGCTCAGCTCCATACAATTGCTTCATCACTGAACTATTCTCCTTATTGCCTTGCTGAGATTGCCCTGGTTGAGGAGTCATGGTATTTCGAGAATCACCATGGCTAGCTCTGTTATGCTGACGAGACTGACTCTGCTGTTCTCGTCCTGTCAAAGCATACGATGCTTGCGATGCCTGGGAAGTGTCACGTGCACCCGACCTCAAAGTATTTCTACAATAGCGCTGTAGATTCCCATATTCTTGTAATTGTGACATTGTCTAGGTTGCACCGTACACTCTTGATTTATGTGATCAGTCAAGACACATTGAAAACACCCGGATTTCATCATGGGTCGTGGAGGAAGATTCACTGATCCAGCAGTCTGATTCTGATTCACACTCCCACCTTGGAAGTAGGTTTCCCTCTTCCGCTTGTTCCCAGCATTAGAGTTCCCAACCGTTCCCATGGGTATCATCATAATTCCTCCTCCCATAACTCCCAATATGTCTCTTTCATCTACTTTTTCTCTATTTACCATTTTCGTATAATCCGTAATACAGAGCACAACTATTATCGAGTGAATATCCTATCACAACCCTGATTTAAAGATGCGTGCCTTCAACGATGTACTTGCAGTAACTTCTGGTGCAATGTGCACTAAATTAATGAATTTATCCGCATACTCCACGACATAGAGATTCTCCTACTTCAGGCTGAAAAAGTCCGTCATCCTCTGGATCTTGAACGTGTGAGGATAGAATTATTTATTGAACAACTCCTCAAATTCCTCCCATCCCAGGCCTTGATCCACCTTAGCTTGCACCACTAGCTCCCACAACTGTCGTGCAAGATCCTCCAGCATATACGTCACCAAATTTACTTTCAGTTCTACTGGTGTGCCAATGAAATCGAAGATACGATCCATCTGACTCAGCCACACCTCTGCCCGTTCTGGTTCAGAATCACCCCGAAAGATGGGTGGATTCTGCTTCTAGAACTGGATGGAATGTTCTACATTCCTTGACTCATCCCTCCGATTCCTCGTTTATAGAGCCTAAAATTCTTGAATGATAATCTGAACCAGCTCTTGGTTCACACGTGGTTCAGGTGCAACCACATTCTCCATAGTGTCTTCCGTTTGGTTTCTACAACGCCTAACAGGTGCCATTTTCTATACAAACAACGCACGCCGTTAGTCTCACTTCCTAGAAACTGAAGGCTTAGCATTTCAAATTCTATCACATCAACTATCACCACATTGTATTTCAAAACAACCTTTTCCCATGTTCAACCATTTTTGAAAACATTCTACATGCTTTTTGAAAATCATACCATTTTCAAAATACACTAAATACCCTGTTTTCAAAGTCTTTCAGTTGAAAACCATTTCTGCATTTTTCAAAAATTGGCACCTTACACAAAGTTCTTACTCATTCCTCACAATGAGATATGCAATCCTATTGGGAAGTCATTTCTCTACAATGAATGTCATGTTAATCTCATTGGCTAAACCCATGACAATGAGATTTCCAAGATTCTTGAAGTGTATCCAAAACACTTATGTACCCAACACCCTGGTAACTTCAAGTTCAGAATAAACAGGTTAGATATGTCCTTTTATGCTATAAATTTCAAGTTTCGACAATCCTAATCCTTTATAAGATTTCAACCCAAGGAATAGACGAAAAGGAATTTCAACTACATGAACAAGAACATTGATGACCACTTGTAATGACCCGCCAATCCTCATTGGATTGAGAGCTCAATGAGTCATTAATAGGCCTTAAGCGACATCCCCAAGGTGCCAAAGGCTGGAAATAAATGCCAAAGGGTTTTAAAACAAGTGGGGGATGATTTACCATTTTTAGAACATACCACAGAGCCAACAACCATAACTAAAAAAATCAACTAAATGATGCATGATAACAGCTAAGGCAACTCAACCATTTATATTACCATAACCAACCAAGAGTAACACAATGGAAACCAACACTAAATCAGAGTAAACAGTGGAAAGACAAACTCAAAGACTACAAGACAACAACCCAACTCCATGCTCTACAATCTCCAAGATCCAACATCACAAACCAGCCCAAGAATCACGAAGTAGTATGCAACACTTTACCTTTGCCAACATCCTGGTACATGAAATCTGCAAAAGCACCAATGTTCCAAAGCAGGGGGTGAGTAATGAAACTCAGTAGGTTTTCCCTGATGACTTCCCAACCCATGTATCTAGGATAAAACATGTTAGCACATTTATATAAAACAATTTATATAAAACAATTCCAAAATAATTCACAATATAACAAGTTCCATGTCAAAACCATTTTCCAAAAAAAACTATCTTTCTCAAGAAAAGAAACCAAGCAAGTTTCCAATCAAATTCCCATTTCCATTCTGGCACATTTATTCCATTTCACAAATCCACACAACCAACCATGCATGCAACCTGGACCACCCTATACTCACGAGTGGTGAGTTATCCTTCCACTAAGTCGTCACTTAGTGGACTACCTTAACGGGGGTACTTCACGACCTTATCCATCCCAAAATTTTGATGGGGGTACTTCTCGCCCTTATCCATCCCAAACTTTTGATGGGGGGACTTCTCACCCTTATCCATCCCAATGCACATGAACACACACCACAAACCATGCAAATCTATGCCCAGAACCATGTTTGTTCAAAACCTTTCAATAAAGCATCACCCTTTTATTGAAAACCATTTCTTTCAAGCAACAAAACCATAGCCAATTTAAAATCACCATTTTAAATTTACTTCAACAACCACTTTCCAAAAACACATGATTTCTATCACCCATTACTAAAAAGGGGTTTCAACCTTTCTTTCACAGAAAATAAACAAACCATTTCAATCATGGAAAGCAATTTGAAACTAAGACTTTCAGTTATAAGAAAGAGGAATCGAGAGTGAAGCCACCTACCATAAAGGTTTTGACAAAAACCCTAACAAACGGAGAACGCACAAGACAACCAACCCGATTCACCAAGGATCCTCCTTAGATCTATTCTCCTAACACAACCAAGACCAAAACTCATAATGTTTGGCATCCACACACCTAGATCTACCCGTAACAGGCGTAGTTCTAAGAAACTGAGAGAAGAGGAGAAGTAGATCTAAGTAGATTTGAGAAACCAAACAAGAACGATCACATACCTCAAGAATCTGGTTTCGATTCGACAAGAGAAGCCTTATGATCACCTCCGGAACAATGGGAGGAACCTTTTAGACCTTAGGAAAACCAAAATCCCAAATTAGGGATGCTTAGGAGGAAAAACGAGCTACTTAGAGGCAAAAATGCGTGAGATCCACTTTTATAAGATCTCGTTTAAGTGGCTGCACGGTTAGTTCGCACGGTTTGACAAACCGTGCGCTAACCGTGCATTAGCTACTGCCTCGACCAACCTTCTCGCACGGTTTGGCTGCACGATTAGACAAACCGTGTGCCGCCCGTGTAGAAGCTACTGCCTCCAATACCAACTCCTCACGGTTTGTCCGCATAGTTTAGACAAACCGTGCACCACCCGTGCAGCTTCCCTTTCTTCCACAAAACTTCATTCCGAGTTCTCCCAACTTTCTCATACATCACCCTTAACTTTATAACCATTAGAAGCATCAATAAAGGGTTACATACCAGAAACCAGGGGTACTACAAAAGTGATTTTATAAAAAAATCAAGTATAATTATGATTATCATGAAATTAATTAGTTTATTCTTAAACATGATACTTATTTTACTTTTAAAATAATCAAAAACTTAAAGTAACCTTGTGAATTATTGATTAAAAAAGAAGAATCAAAAATAGTTTTTATTTGAATAAAAACATACTAATATTTTAAAAATGTTAAACATAGATTTATAAGTTCAGCATTGTATTTTTAAATTAATTATATTAATTATTAAATATATATTTTTCTATAAAAAAGGTTTTATAAACTTTTAATTCTTTCTTATCTCATGATAATTTCATAAAAGTGACAGTAGTTGTAAAATTGGTATTTTTCTCTATTCTCCCAAAAATCAATTATTTTTTGAAAAATCTTAATAATTCACTCTAGGATAAATTTGAAATTATAAATTAAAAAATTAAAATAATTTCATAAAATTAAAATTATAAAATTTTAGAATTTTGGTTTTAATCACATTCTTGAATAAATCTTTGTTCATTAATCTATGTATTTTTTAGAATGAAAAGATTAATTACTATAGTTGAAGCTCGGGTGTTACATTGCCCCCTCCATTAAAATTTTTTCATAAAAATTTCTAGAATTTCAACTCATAAAAAAATGTGGATAGTTCTTCATTATAACTTCTTCTAGTTTTGAAATTGCCTCTTCCATTTTATGATTTCTTCAAAGTATGTTTATCATCCGAGTCATCTGATTCTGTAACCTTGGTTATCTAATGTTAAGAATGAAGATATGATCTTAAAAATAAGATAGATCAGGCTCTAATTCCATTTATTAAAACATGAGCACATGTATTGGGTCTTGAATATACTTCCCCAATAATGAGATATGGAACACACCATAAAATTTAGAGAGGTTGGGTGGAATTACCAAATGGTAAGGCACAATTCCAATTCTTTCCAAAATATAAAAAGGGCCGATGTACCTAGGACTTAGATTCCTTTTATTTCAAAACCTTATAACACCCTTCTATGGTGGTACCTTTAAGAAAATATGATCTCCTACTTGAAACTCAAAACCCTTTCCTTCAGTTATCGATATAACTCTTTTTAATGATTTGATATTCCTTGATATGACTCTAAATAGTTCTCACGTTCATCATTGTATCCTAAAAAAGTTTTGGGCCTAGAAGATTCATGTCACCAATTTTATCCCAAAAAATTGGCGTACTAAACATTTTCTTATATAATGATATATACGGTTCCATTTGAATGATATAATAGATGATGTTATTATATGCAAGTTCCACTAAAGGTAAATACTGATCCCACATACCTTAAAAGTAAAATTGGAACATACTCAACATATATTCTAATGTTTTAATATTCCTTTAGGACTACCTATCCGTCTAAGGGTGGTAAAAGTAATCAAATGTAGTCCAGTGTCGAGATCCTTTTGAATACTTTTCTAAAATTTTGATGTAAATCATGGGTTATGATCAAATACAGTCGAAAGAGGTGTACCATAAAGTCTCAGAAATTTATTGATATAGAGACATGTGAGGCATTAAAGAGGTAGATCCTGCCTTATAGTGAGGAAATGTGTAGACTTGGTAAGATGGTAAATAATAACCCATATGGAATCATTTATTTTAGGAACCTTTAACAATATAGTAAAAAAGTCCATAGTAATATCATACCACTTACACATAGGAATATGGAGAGGTTTCATGACTCCTTTAGGATTTTGTCTCTTAGCCTTTACCCATTGAAAAACCAAGTATCTTGATACATAGTCAGTAATTTCCTACTTCATATTATCCCACCAAAAATATTTTATTTAATCCATATATATCTTGGTGCTACTATGGTGTATATAGAAATTTGAGCTATGGGATTCATCAAGTAATTCCATCTCCATCTTAGGTATTTATGGAACATATATCCTCTTTATGAATTTTAGCACACTATCTTTATAAAAAAAGTTATCTAATTTCCCTTCATTAACAACTTTCATTTTCTTTTTTAAAATATTATCATAAATCTAAGATTTTTTTTCCTTTTATAGTAAATATGGTTTGATAATAATTTGGAAAAGTATTGATGTTTCCCCTTCCCTAATGATTCCCATTCCAACTTTACTAAATACATGAATATAGGATATATGTCAATCCTTATTTTAGTAAAAACTCCATAATATTTCCTTCACAACGCATCAAATGAAATATTTTACTCCATAGGGTGGTAATGTATTGAGAAATCATTTTCCTTAAGTAGCTCCAACCATCTCATTTGTCTCATGTTGAGCTATTTTTGTGAAAATATGTATTTTAGACTTTTGTGATCCATATATAACTCACATATTTCACCACCAAGATAACTCCTCCATATCTTCAAGGAAAATATTATAACTACTAACTCAAGATCATGTGTTATATAATTATGTTCATGGATATTTAACTATCTTGATGCATAACCAATAAATCTTTCATTCTGAATAAGAAATCATTATAGTATTTTATTTGGTGCATCACTATATATCACAAAACCATCTATTCTTGATGATAATGTAAATATCATTACATTGAATAGTCTCCTATTTAGTTCTTCAAAATATTCTTTACATTCTTCCGAACATATAAACTTAACCTTTTTACATGTAAACTTGGTTAATGGGTTAGCTAGTCATGTAAAATTTTGAACAAAATGCCGATATTAACCTGCTAATCCATGGAAACTATGTATTTCAGTTATATTCATTAGTGTATTCCATTATTTAACTACCTTTAACTTTGAAAAACTAATATTTCATCCTTAGGGAAAATATAACTAGGAAAAGAAACTTCTTGAAGCCAGAATTTGTACTTACTAAATTTCCCATCTAACTCCTCATCGACAAGAGTTTCAAGAATTATTCTCAAATATATTTTATTCTATTTATAGATTTTATAGTATACTAATATATCATTGATAAATACCATAACGAAATTATCAAGATATCTTTTAATAATATATTAATTTGATCCATAAAAATAGAGGGTTCATTATTCAATCCAAAGGTAATTACTATAAATTCATAATATCCATACCTTTATAGAAATGTTTTATTTATAATATCTTCCTTTAATACTCATAATTAAGGATAACTAGAATGAAGATAAATCTTTGAAAAATATTAATATCCTTCAAGTTGATCAAAAAATTCATCAATGCGTAGAAGATGATACTTTTTATTTATAGTAATGACATTGATTTCCCTGTAATAAAAGAACAAACTCATATAACCACCCTTATTCTTAAAAAAATAATAGGGGCTACCCAAGGTGAAACACTTGGGATAATGAATCCATTATTACACAAATCCCACAATTATTTCTACAGTTCCACTAATTTCACTATGTCTATTCTATAGGGAGCCATAAATATTGGTTTTTCATCAGGGATGAGTTCAATGGAAAACTCAATTTCACTCTTGGGTGTATTTCTAGGTATCTATTCAGTAAACATATCAATGTATTATTTAACAATAGGTATATATTCTATTATATAGTTACCTTTCCCATCCAAAGGTAGTGTCTGCTTTTCTTCTCCCAAAATTTCATTAAAGACAGCTACTAGAGGTGGATCCAAACATGATTATGATGATTAAGTATTCTTTATGAAGATAATGGATTCTACATCTCTATCACAAATCATAATCTCCTTCTCTTGGTAATATATTTTCATATTATAATTTGAAATCCAATCTATACCAAGGATTATATCAAATTCAAACCTATTTATCATAACTAAGTTTGAAAATAGGGTATATATATGCATTATAATTGGTATTTAATGATATATCCTTATTACAATAATATTTACAATAAGAGTATTGATTAAAAACTACCTTATTAAGTTTCTTGGGAATGATTAAATTCTTTTGGAAAACATGGAAGATATAAAAGAGTGTGAATATCGAGAAACAAGTAAATCATTAAATAACTTTTATTTTAAAATAAAGTACCTTCCCCCACATCATTAATGTCTTAAACTTTAGTTGTAGTAATATCATTATCTTAACCTTCTCCCCTTAGCCTCTTTTTTGGTAGGTTACCTTATCACTTGGGGAATTTTTTTTAATAACAACCCATATCCCTATAATAGAATCACTTGATAATAGTGATTTCCTTATTCAAATTGTGTTCATAATCCATATAACCCTTATCTCCACACCTATAACAAACTCTAATCCCCTTTAAGCATTTATCAGGATGTTTCTTCCCATAATTATCACATTATGGAACTCCTATATTTCCTTTATTATTCTTTGAAACATTTATTTTTCCTTTTTTGTTTAGCCGACCTCTTCATTTCTTGATTTCCCTTGAATATAAAAGGCCTATAAAATTATTTCTCTATCTTGATGGAATATAATCCTATATCATTATATAATTAAAATGTTTGAGATACCCATGAACTTAAAATGTTTGGATTAATCCCATAAAAGAAGCATTCAATCTTGATTCCTGGATTACATTGTAGTCCATTGCATGCCTTTCTAACCTTATAAAGTTATCATAGTATTTAGTAGCACTTTCCTCTTACTTATGATTTAGGTTGAGGAAATTACTCTCTATTTTATCTCATTTATCTCAAGGAAAATATTTCTAAAAAAACATCACTTTAAAATTTCTCCATTCTATACCTTCTATTTCATTATCTTTTTTATTATTCTAGATCAATGACCACCGTTGATCAATATCTCCCTTTAAACAATATACTAATAGAATAAAATTTTCCCTTTAATTACTTCATAAAGTTAGTAATATCTTTTCAAGGGACTTTATCCATTTCTCCACCACTAATATATTAGTAGTTCCATTAAATTATAGAGGCTTATGTTGTATAAAGTGATCTAACATAAGTGCATCATGCCATGGAACAATAAGTTGCTCTATATTGGCAAGATTATTTGTCATAACCTAGGTTAGTTGCCCTAATTTGGCCATGATCTTCTTAGCTATAACACTTGATGTATTGACTTTCACATAATGGAAATGCCTATATTGATTATGGGTGTTGATATGATTTCCATTTCTTCTACTAGGTTATATCTTTAAACAATCACACACACACGCATAATTTTCTTCTAACATCATGAATATTGAGATATAATATAAAAATTCTTAAAATTTACTAAACTTTATTAAGGTTTATATTAATGATCATTATAGCTATGTTATTCTAAAATCTAGTTCCCAAGGATCATATTAAACTTACTTTGATACCAACTGTAACAACCTCAACTCCAGTAACCCTGAACCAATGTTTACTTTATTACATTGGTATAAGATACAAGGGATCACAATACAAAAAATTAATTATTTTAGCAGTCTTGGGATACTATATACATACATGATTTCCATAATACATTATAAAAATAAAATATTACATGAAAAACATTATTTCATCCTTAAAGATCATTAAAATATTTACTATTCATATCTTTGGGAAAGGAAAACATAATAAAGGGTGATATTAGTTACTCACTAAGGGAAAAAGTATAAAATAATCCACCATGAGTAGATAAGTCATTAACAATATAACAAATTGAGATTCAAAATGTATCCATGGAAAATATCAACATAAAAATCACATTGACAATAATAACTAGAATCTTATTTAAGGAAATGAATAATTATGGACATTAAGATATTACCATCAAGATCTCCTGCCAAGGTATTATGAACCCTATCATCAAGGCCTTATGATAAGAAATTTTAATGAATGGGTAGGTACACAAAATACCCAACTTTCTCATGAGACATGTTGATGCATTGAGGGGCTATCTATAACCAGTCTCTACCCATCACTTACATATTTACAATGAATGTTCTCATATATTTAACCAACAATATAATCAATAATCAAAATTCCTTATCAATAAATATTCTTATTGAATTTAGAATATGGAACATCAATATTTCCCTAATAAATGAAATAACTTTATTAATAAGCTTCCTTTAAATAATACCATACATTGAAATGGTATATAGTTAAGAAAATATCAAAGTAGTATAAATGATATTAAATATATCCATGATACTAAAAATATGGACATGGAGTGGAAAATAAAATCCAATGAATAATAGAGAGTGATATATAATATCACAAGAAAGTGAATGATCAAAAAATAAGGTAGAATCCATAAACCAGTAAATGATGATTGAAGACAATCAATTCATAAGAAATGAAAATTTTAAATAAAGGAAATAATTTTAAGAATTAGGGAGGAAGATTGAAGTGAAAATTTGAAAATAATTTTCCTTAAATATTTTATAAATTTATTATAAAAATGATATTATAACTAATTTCCAAAATTATTTTCAACCTTTTAGAAAAAAATGACATTTTATTTTAATATAAAATATAAAAATTCATAGAATAATTAAAAATTATTTTCCTTAAAAAATAATATAAATTTATAGAGGAAGATAAATAGAGAATAATAGTCAAAGAGGTATTAAAATCCGTTTATTCCATATACGTTAAAAATAACTTTCATTTCACAATTTTATAAAAAGTAAAAAACGAATTGTTCAAAAAAATTTAAAAATATTCCTTTTAAATCATTGTAAATATAGTTTAATTTAGTAAGAAATGACCTTTAATAATCATTTAAAAGTAGATAAAATTTTCTATAAAACAATTTTAAATATATATGTATGGAAGAAACATATTCCTGACCTACAAGAACAAGTAAGTTTAGTATTGATTAAAAACGTTCTTTCAATCTTTTTGAGCACCAAAAAGAAGAAAAGTTAGAAGAAAACATAGAGACCAAAGTAATAACCATAGGAGAAGAAAATACATGGGGTTTAATGATATAAATAGCATATAATTCTTCCAATATAAATTTAAACATGAATAATCCTAAATAAGAGTGATATTTTAAAATAAACCTTTAGTGCTTTAATAAATTTTGAATCAAGATCATTAAAAAAGGAAAAATTTATTTGAAACTTTAAATACCATTAAAAAATATTAATTCATGATATAATATATCAAAATTCTAATATATACACCATATAAAATAAATTAGGTGCATAATATAAAATTTGTCTTAATGGAGTGGTATTGAGATGAAAATAAATTAATTTGGACTCATTCTTATTTGAATGAGTTGTATACTCTTGAATAATCAATTTAAATTTATTAAATAATTTATTAAGAATTTTTTTATCTATATTCCATTTTAAGTTCCTTTTATAATCATTTGGCATATATTCATTGAATACTTCTTGCTCACACCAACCATTTAAGGTTGTTCAGTTAATTTATCCAAAATCACTTCAGCATATTAACAAATGTTAAAGGTGTTATGAAATGGTTAAATAATATACATAATTTTAATAATTTCATGAATATAATTTTTATTCATTATATACAATTTAATAATCATCCACGCAAGGTAGTAATAGAAAAATGAATCACATCACTTCATTGTGGTTGTAGTCCACACATATGCATGGGCAATGTTATCATTTTATAATGGATGTAAGGGTAAGAATATAGATGATATATTATATTTAAAGAAATATAATTATTTCATAAATACCATATATATCTACTAATTCCATATTTATAACCAGTGAAGTAGAGCGATAATGAATTAATGTACAACACCACTATGTGGAACAATAGTCCGTACTTATGAATGTGTGATGTATTCATTTTCCATGAGACATAAAGGATATAGAAAATGGTAGTAAAATTAACATAAAAAATATAAATATATTAATTATATTTATGTAATTGTGTTAATATTTTTATTAAATATTTGGAGGAGGTTTAAGTTGAAAGGAACTTGAAAAAACTTGGTAAGAACATATACCTCTTATTTTGGTTTGGCTTTCACCTTAGGCATTCTTTAAGTGGTATTTTGAGAAGAAAAAAACATGTAGGTCAAAAAAAATATTTTTTTAAGGTATTTTAGAAGTTTTATATTTAAGTAACTCAATAAGTGTGGATCATAGAAGGGAGGAAGTTCCCTTTTATAAGTGAGGTGGGTGAAAAACTTGTAAATATTAAGAACATTAAAATATAATAAAGTAAATCTCATGAGAAAGTGTCTCCAAATGGGATAAATTTATAATATGAGAAGATATAGTGTTGAAATAAATTTAATGAATAATATTTATACATGTTTTTAGGTTATTATAGCCCTTTTATCTTTATTTTAACCACTTAATTAATCCTTTTAACCCATACCATAGTGATAAGTTTTTACCATGGTTACTATTCAGTATAAAAAAAATTAATTTGAACTCATTAAATAATACTAATTATTATAATTAAAAACATAGAATCCATTTTACCACATTCAATTCCTAGAATGGGTAGAAATTACTTTTAATATAAATTTATAAAACGCAATAAAAAACTATTTTTAGAAAAATGCTCGCTTAAGAATAAAAGTGATTTTATAGAAACATAAATTATAATGATGATTATCAAGGAATTAATTGGATTAGTTTAAATAAAATTATACTTATTTTACTTTTAAAATAAACCAAAACTAAAATTAACCTTGTGAATACTTTATTAAAAGATTATAATCAAAAAATAGTTTTTATTTGAATACAAACATTACTTAGATTTCAAAAATATTAATCATAGATTTTTAAGTTCAATATTATATTTTTAAATTAATTATACTAATTCTTAAATATATATTTATTTTATAATTTTTTTTGTAAAATTTCAAGTCATTCTTATATCCTGATAGTGTTCTAAAAGTAACAGTATTTTTAAAATCATTATTTTCAACTATTCACCCAAAAATCAATTATTTATGAAAAATATCAAGAATTCACTCTAAATTAATTTTTTACATTATTAATTCAAAAAAAAAAAAATCATTTCATCAAATCAAGATTATAAAAATTTGGGAATTTCAGTTTTAATTTTATTCTTGCATAAATTTGTGCGCATTATGCTATAATTTCATTAGAATGGAAAGATTACTTACTATTAATTGAATATTAAGTGTTATGTTAATAAAATATTTCATAACCTTATTCATATATATTACCTTATATACTATTCATTTATAATCATTTATTATACATTTATTAGTTAGTTATAGTTTATTTTCCACATCAGATGTTAGCGATTTTGATTGTTTCCCACATTCTTTAAAATGTCGATATCAATTCCCATTTTTTGATTCCAAGTTCATCATTCCTATATTATCCAAGGTACTCTAATATATGATTTATAATTTTTTATAAATCTCAAATTTCATTCCATGATATTTTTAGTCATGATATGTGAAGATGGAATTGGTGACAATCTTGTCTTAGGTAATTTACTAATATCAATAGATTACCCTATAATGATTGTTGATTTTTGTTTCATTATTTAAAAATATTATATAAGTTATAAAATACTTATAATAATAATATTTAACCTTAAATTATTTCTATAACCATAATTTAAGGTAGAGATGAAAATCTAAGAATGTCATCCATGGAAGTGGTAGTCTGCACATAACATAAGTGATGATTAATTTTAATATTAGTGAACATAATGATTAAAATTGAATTTATTAAATAATTTAAAAATTTTTATTTAAAAAATTAAAATGAATTTATCAAATAAAATTTTCAATGGTGATAAAAATTAATTTTAATATTAGTGCACATAATGCTTAAAAATCATTTTTTAGAAAAAGTATATTTTTTAGCATAAAAATTATATTTAGAATAAAATTATCAATGTTATTGATTTTCATAACATTAATTAGTTTATTATTAAAAAAAGAGTTATTTAGATTTAAAATCAATCCAAAACTGAAATCTATCATGAAAATATTTAATTAAAATAAAATACCAAAAGCAATTTTTATTAGAATAAAATATTATTTGAGTTCCAAAATATTAAACATAGGTTTTCTAAATTCAATACATTATATTTAAATGAATACTTTTAATAATTAAAAACTTTTTTGACTGATAAAAATGATTTTATAAGTTTTTAATCCATACTTATATCCTAATGAATTCATAAAAGTTATAGTATTTGTAAAAATGGTATTCTATACCATTCACCTAAAAACCAATATTTCCAAAAAAATCTTAAAAATTCATCCTATTCTAATATTTTTAATCTAAATTCAAAAATGAATTTATTTCATAAAATTAAAATTCTAAAATTCATAAACTTATCTTTTAAATGAAAATACCAAATATAAATAAAAACTAATTTTATAAAACAAGGACCTTTTAAACATTAAGCGTTATTAATATTATTTCATATCAATTACTAATTAAAAAAATGTTAATATATTAGTTTGTATGTTGAAATATTACATAATATCATAATAATATTTTAAAATTAATAAATTTAATTTATTAGGATGAAATACACGACATATTAAAAAATAGTTTTTTTTAAATAATCTTTTAATATTAAATCATATTAATTATTTATCCTCTAAATGTAAGCAGTTTTAATTGATTATTATCTTTTTATTTAATAGAGGTTTTATTCTTATTATAATTTCACTAATAATGTTCATCTAAAATTTGAGACCACTGATACTGGTGATGGTTAAGGGGAGTTTCCAAAATACCATTTTGGAAACTATTATTCCCAATACTATTTTGTTAATATATATGTACTAAAAAGAAGAAGAAAGTCATGCTTGAATATTGAGAGTGAATGTGGAAACTGTGCGAATATTGAGAGGTTGATAGAACCTGATACGTCACTGTATCAGAGAGAGACATAAGAAGGATTTTGAAGATGAGAGCCATTCTAGAAGGAGACATATTGTGACTGAGTAATCAAAGTGTTAAGGAGAACCAGTTCTTATGAAGGATATGAATTTGAGTCATCTAGATGACCATGTTCTGAAGAAGATCGATACAAATATACTTGAAGGTGTATATGAGTAGACCAGTTGATCTAGTGGGACTTTGGATGCCAAAACACAATGGGATTCTATGTTGATAGGATTGGGATGGTCATTGGTTTAAACCACTTGGTCATATAATGGAAGAATATATGATTGGTGGTGGGGGGGGGGGGACTAACCAATCATGATAAGGAGTAAGATATTTTGGATAAACCTTATAAATAATGTGATTGATATTTTTACTAAATTATACTACATATGATGTGAGTATAATAGAATATGTTGAGTGTATTGGAACCTTAACAAGTCAAAGTGGTTGAGTTAAAAAAAGAATTCATAAAAGAAGGCCAATTATCCAACCCCTCTTAGTGGTTAGTATAACATAGGAAATCACAATACCAAACCTAAACCATGGATAAAGATGTAGAGTGGGGTGTCATATTGAATCCAAAACACTACCCAAATATTCTAGGAAGGGTGTCCTCAAGTCCTAAACTATCCCTTATCACTCAAGGGAGGTCATACTTCATGTATCCTAGTTGCCTCTTCTCACTCAAGAGATGTCACACATGAAGTACTTTGGCCAAACCTTCTCACTCAAGGGATGAGATAAATATCCTCTAAATCCACACCTTACCACTCAAGGTTAGCCTATAAATCACACACATCTAAGACTCTATATCACCCATGGAGATTGTAACGACCCGAATATTTATAAATAAAATCCACCTTATGATTTAAATTAAATTTCTTATTATGTATTGTGGTTATAGAGAACACATGCACTTATTTGGTTTTATTATATCCTATTTTATTTAAAATACCTTTAAGAATCATTACCATTGATAATATAGCTATTAAACAATTATCACATGATTAGTATATATATAGGGTTTTAACAAATCCAATTGACACATACAAAGGAAGTAATAGCCTCAACCAGTAGAATCATACCCTATAAATCCTATTTATCAGAGCTTCTAAGGGAGATATAATTACTGGGCTTTTCCCTTGACCAATCCCAAGATGATATCCAAAAATTTAAGTATTATAGAAACCATTTTTGGGAGAAGTTCAAGCTCATAGAGATCATGATCCAAACCATGTATGTAAAACCATCCCATGAAAGTCTCACCATCAAACACCTTAACCTTAGGGATTTTTCTTGTGTATTAAAGGGATATGTATAAATACCATAATAATATGAATATGTATATTTTATTTTAAATAGAATAATGTTCATATTTTCTTCTTATTTTTACTTTATAAATGATTTTATTTTTTATACAATAAAACACAAATTTTATTTTTAATTAGTATTCAATTTAAATTAAGTTGTTTATTTTGATGAATTAGTGGATTTTTTTAAATAAGTAATATTTTAATAAAATATTATTATTAATTTTTTATTAAACATAAATCATCATATAATTTTTATGAAGTCAAATGTAATTTTTATAAGGGTTTGAAAACTGTTATTGTAAAAAAATTCAGTATTTCTCAATAAACATGGATTCATATTTTAAAAGTTAAAATAAAAAAATTTTAAAAATTATTTTTATAAAATGAATATTATTTTTGGATTCAAAAGGTCAAAATTATCCAATGGTTATTTTTTTCATAATTTTCTGAGACATTTGAATTTTCAGATAAAAATTAAATATCGTATAAATATACGGTGTGTATTATGACATCGTAATGACAAAAAATTGATATAATAAATAATATAAAGTGTATAAAAGACCAAATATATGTTTTAAATTTAATATAATATTAATTTTAGGTTATTTTATTTATTTTATAAATCCATTATAAATCCTCTAAAACTTATAATATATTTTAAATTTTTAAAATAATTTCTTTAAGGACACGACTCACTTTTACATCATCATGCATATTATATTATTAATTTCTTACCTTGGAATTATAAAATAATTAAAAACACTCCCCTTTGGTAGAAACCATGGGCATAAATCATGGGAAGGTTTTTGGTTTTGGTTATTTTTTTATATAGATTCCAAAACCAAAGTTTGAGAAATAATAAAGAACCTCCACTCATTTCCTATATAAACCCAGACAATCTTCCATTTAAATTCAATAAAAATCCTTTTATAACTTCATTAATATTCCCTCCCATCTATATAGTCCCCACAAGGTTCCTCCAATTTCTCAACAAGAACCTCCCAATCATTTGGAGTCACACTCTCAAGGTAAGGGATCCTCTCCTTCTCGTCATTATTCAAGTATCTTCTTTATCTTATTACCCTTTTATCCAAGTCCTAATGTTGGTATTTTCTCTTCCATATCTCCCTTACTGACCCTATTATTCATAAATTATTAGATACCCACTTCACTCTCATCAATACCTTCCATGAACATTTATACACCCCCATTATGATGCCGAAATTACACTGTGATTTTCCATGCCAAATAATTATATAGTGAATACCCGTACCCATTTCCTATCAAGGGTGTTCACCTTTATGAAATTATAATTATTTGATTGGGGACTTAAATTTATATATTACAAACTCCTTTATCATGAAATAAAATATGATTATGAATGAATCCATGTCGCATTATCTATGTGGCATAGTTAAGCATGAGAATGAAATGAAAGTGACAGGTGATCCCAGAAATATATATTGCTCCAATGCATTGAGTAATGTTTTAGTCTCATGAGACATCATAAGATGGATTAGTGAGTGAACCTAATCTATCATGAGACTTTTTTCCATAATTATGTCTTGCAAGTTAGTCTCGAATTATGTTTACGATGTAGTGTTTTAAGTTATCTCCACATTTCCCATATTGCCTTTATGTTATCATGCTATATCATGTCTTATTGTTCAAGTTTATGATTCTCACTCATTTTATGCCATATTGATATGAAAATTTCCTAACATGTATTACTTTATTCATGTTATTCCATGTTTATTCCCTTATTGGGCTTTATAGCCCACCCCATTCTTATGTATGTCCCTAGGTTATCCAATGCGGTTTTAAGTACAAGAATGTTAAGGAAGTTTTCAATAAAGATGATGTATTGCCTATTTTAATTTGTTATGTAATGTACCTAATTCCAAAAGTCACTAAACTTATTTATCTTCTAAGTTGTATTAAGTGTAATCTTATGTAATAAATCATGTATTAATGCGTAATAAAGAGAAGGGTTTTTATAATTGGTATCAAAGGAAAAGTTTAGTTATTTTTGGTATTAGGATTAGAAAACACTAGAGAAATCCTTAGGGATAAAATAATGTATAAGAAAACATCCTTATTTTTTTTAATTATAGAGTAAGTGTTTTATCAAGAAAATACATCCCTATATAGATACTACAAGTGTATGTAGATCTGGAAAAAATGTACATAGGGCTATAACCCAAAAACACCACGTTGAGCTAGACTCGACCAGGAACTGGTGCACGACAATGGGCCTTACTACACACCTAGTTTGACACTGCTAGGGGATATTCTTTTGTAAATTCATTATCCCATTATGAACCATTATTAAGGGAACAAAAAATAACCATAAGATTATATATTAGGAAATAGATCACAGATGAAATAAATTGAATCCTCGAAATTCATAAGTTAAGAAAATACATGTAATTTATAAGTTATATCTTTAATGTCATTGGATTCCCATTTATGTGTTTAATAGTTTAAAAGTACTCATCCATATTTTTTTCCTTTATTATAGCCAATGGATGAAAATAGAAGGAACCGAGTAAATAACCAATGTGAAGGTCAAGGTGATGACTTCCAAAACAAAATTTCTAATCAGATGGGAGATCAAGTAGGATATATTATGATTATGAAAAACCAGTTATCAAAAATCAAAATTTACAAATAGAACTTTGTTTAATTCCCAAAGACATCAAGGAATAATAAGAAAATATCTCATGTAAGTTCATCTGATACAGATGATAAGGGAAATAAGTCTCAATTTACTTTGTGCAACAAGTGTGGAAAGAGGCACCAAAGGAAATGTCACAAAGAGACTGGGATATGTTTTAAGTGCGGAAAGATAGGACATAAAATATCCAATTTTCATAAAAAAATTAATAACATGATGGATGGAAACAAAGTTCAACCTAATTTACCGTATACAATTCTATGTCAAAGATGTGGTAATATTGGGAATTATCCAAGGAAATGCTCTATTGTAAGTGATGAGATTCATGATGAGAATCAATAATCTCCAAGATCAAGGGAATGCAGAAAGTACTATATTGAAATGGATAATGATGACTGAAGTACATGTAAACACTAATTATGAGTAGTGTATGTAATACTGTATTTCAATTCATGCTATATTAAAATATCTTGTAAGTTTTATAAGAGAATCGATTCACCACCTGAAATGATTTTATATCATTAGGGAAAACTTCTATGATTATTGTATCACATGTTGAAGTTTTTGGGAATTTTATTCTTGAAAATAATATAAGTATCCCTTTAGTGGAATTTGATGTTATCATAGTCATTGAATGGTTTTACTTTTATAAAGACAACATAAATTGTTGGTATAAGGAATCCATCCTCCACACCATGAATCACCCCCTAAATCTGTACAATTGTGAGGAGGATGAATCTTATTTAGAACCAACATCTCAAGCATGGATATTATTTCCCTACAAACAATCATATCTAGATCAAATGACTGAGTCTAAGAAAAGAATCATCCTTGATGACATGCCAATCATGAGGGAATACACTGATGTGTTTCCAAAAGAATTTCCCTTCCTCTTAGCTGAGAGGTTGAATTTTCAATCAATCTTATACATGAGGCATTACCATTATCTAAGAATCTATATAGAAGGTCTATTGTAGAACTTTAGAAGATGAAGAAACAACTATAGGAGAATCTAGATAAAGGGTTCATATGACCAAGTGCTTCACCTTGGGGTGCACCAATCCTCTTGATTAAGAAGAAGGATGGGTTAATGCACCTTTGCATTTATTATCACGAGCTCAACAAGATAAATATAAAGAATAAGTATCCTCTTCCACATATTGATTACTTATTCGATAAGCTATATGGAGAACAATACTTCTCCAAGGTATATCTACAGTTAGGTTATTACCAAGTTAGAGTAAAGAAGGAGGATATCCTCAAGACTTCTTTTCGTACAAGGTACGTGCACTAGGAGTTCATAGTAATTCCATTCAGACTCACTAATGCTCCAAAAATCTTCATGGACTTGATGGATAGAGTATTTATAGATTACCTAAAAAATTTGTTCTAGTATTTATAGATGATATTATAATATACTCAAAAGGAAAATAGGAGAATGAGGAGCATCTGAGCACTGTGATAAAGGACTTATGAAAGGAAAAGCTTTATGAAAAGTAAAAAAATGTGAGTTATGGTTGAAGGAAGTCTCATTATTGGGGAATATTATCACAATTAATGGGATATATATGGACCCTTAAAAGAAAAAAGTAATTAAAATATGGTCAAGACCAATATCTATGACATATATTCATAGTTTCCTTGTGTTATCTGGGTACTATTGTGGATTTTTGATAAATTTCTTGTGATTGTCAAACCCTCTAACTAAGCTAACTCGGAAGGAAGTGAATTTTTCTTAGAAGTATGAATGTGAAGAGAGATTCAAGCAGTTAAAAATAAGGATTATTACTGAACCTATACTTACACTATGAACAAGTGGATAAATTTTCATGGTATTCAGCAATGCTTCAAAGAAGGGATTGAGATGTGTGTTAATGCATAATGAAAAAGTGATAACCTATGCTTCAAGGCGGTTGAGAGTTTATGAAAAAAACTACAAAACACATGATATAGAGTTAGATGCAATGATATTTGCATTTAAAATATGTTGGAATCATCTATTTGGGGAGAATTATGAAATATATACAGATAAAAAAAATCCTCAAGTTATATTCACACAGAAAGAGATGAATATGAACCAATGAAGATGGTTAGAGTTGATCAAGGAATATGACTACTAAATCCACCACCATCCTAGAAAATAAAGTAAAGTGGAAGATGCTATAAGTAGAAAGTATCCCAAAATTTTATCATTGATGGGAATTTAGAAGGATATGATCTTCTTATAATTACAAAGGATAGACATGAGAATCATAAAGGAAGGAACATCATTAATCCTTTCACAAATGATTTCTAAACCATCCCTTATAGAGAGGATAAAGGATGCTCAAAGAGATGATGTAGAAATTCATAAGAAAGTGGAAGCTATATGAAAAAGGAAATCATTAGAGTTCAATGTTAATGAAGGATTTGTAAGATTTGGGTCATGACTATGTGTACCATCAAATCCTAAGTTAAAGAAGGAGTTGTTGAATGATGCACATAGTTCAACTTTCTCCATCTATATAGGAAGCACAAAGATGTATTGATATATTTGATAGCACTATTTGTGGGACAATATGAAGAATAAGGTCATAGAATATGCATTAATATGTCTTTTATGTTAGCAAGTGAAGGTGTAAAGGTATAAATCTAAGGGGATGATACAAAAATTACCCATACCTATATGGAAATGGGAAAAAATCACCATGGACTTTGTCACTAGTCTTCCGAAGAAATCAAGAGTAAATAATTCTATATGGGTTGTGGTGGATCATCTTACAAAGTCTGTGCACTTCATTATGATCTGATAGAAATCAACACTTGATCAACTTGTAAGGATATACATTAGAGAAGTGGTGAGGCTTCATGGAACAACACTATCAATTGTATCTGATTGAGATCCAATATTTACCTCTAAGTTCTGAAAGAATCTCTAACTTTCTCTAAATATTGAGTTGAACTTCAACACAGATTATCACCTTCAAAATAATGGCCAACATGAGAAGACTATCTAGACACTTGAGGACATGTTGAGATCATGCTCAATTGACTTTAATGGAGGATGAGATAAACATATCCCTCTAGTTGAGTTCTAATATAATAAAAAATTCCATTAAATCATCCAAATGGATACCTATAAATCCCTTTATGGGAAGAGGTTATGAAAACCTACATTTTGGGATGAAGTTGGGGACCACAAACTTCTAGGTCTTGAAATAGTTGAGGAAATGGTGGAAAAGGTCAAGACCATTCAACAACACATCAAGGCTAATCAGAGTCAGAAAAATAGATATACTGACAATCATAGATGAGAACTAGTGTTTGATGTTGTAAAAAAGGTATTCTTATTCATATATTCATGGAATAAAGTCATGAGATCTGGGAAGAAGGGAAATATTAGTTCAAGATACATCGTTCCTTTTGAGATCCTTGATCTCTTAGGAGCGGTGACCTATCGACTAGCACTCCCACCTAACCTATATCAAGTACATAATGTATTCCATGTATCCCTCTTGAGGAAGTACATACTATACCCCTCACATGTACTCAATCCAGAGGTGGAACCATTGGAAAATGATCTTACCTATGAGGAGCAACCAGTAAATATCTTAGATCATAGAGATAAAGTTCTACAGAATAAGACAATGAACCCGGTAAAAGTGCTACTGAGAAACCACAAGTTTAAAGAAGAATAATGGGAACCAGTGGAAGCGATGAAACATAATTACCCTCATATATTTTAGTGTGTGAAATGAAAATTTCAAGGGTGAAATTTCTGAAGGGGGGAATATTGTAATGACCTGAACATTTATAAATAAAATTACCCTTATGATTTAATATTAAATGTATTATTATGTATTATGGTTGTAGAAAAAACATGCACTTATTTGGTTTTATTATATCCTATTGGATTTAAAAGACCATTAAGCATCATTTCCATTGATAATATATCCATTTAACAGTGATCACAATATTAACATAAATATAGGGTTTTAAAAAATCCAATTGACACAAACAAATGAACTGATGGCCTAAATCAGTAGGATCGAACCCTATAAAGACCATTTATCATTGTTTTTAAGAGAGATAGAATCACTAGTCATTTTCATTGAATAATCCCAAGATGATACCTAACCGAGCCATTCAGTGTTGCTATTATTATTCCTTCAGTCAAATTAAATTCCTTAACTTGGACTAGTATAGTAGGCAAGTACGGGGTCGGTCCACTGGGAAATGAAGTTGGTGTTTATGTTTAATGAACTAGAGTTATTCTGTGAAGATGCTAAATTTAAATACGTTTGGTTGGTGGTTCATGATTCAGATATTAAAAACAATGACTTGTTACTGAAACTTATCTAATTCACTATTGATTACTTTAAAACTGAAATTGTTTAAAACCAAATTTTACTGAATGATGATAAAGATGTTCCGGGGCTGGATATTCATGTGGGACTAGAACCTTAATCCCTATCATGTTGCGTTGTTCATAATAACCCAAATTTATGGGTTTCATATGTGTCAGAACTTCCTCAGTCTGGAAAGTTCTGATCAAGTTGATAGAAATCAATTCCTTGGTTTGGAAATTGATTTATACTAACTTTTCATTAAGATCCACCCTCTAGAAACGACAAGAATATCCAATGGTCATGGATATTATCGTCTTATTTCTCCCAACGATCCATGGAAAATCCATTCTTGATTCGACATGGAGGTTTCCAGCAAAATTGAAAATAGAAATTTTGGAATAATTAGATGAGAGGTTACGAACAAATACAATGATAAGGGGAAGGATTCTAGCGAACCCACATTTCTCCCAACCCCAACACAAAGGGGGTTTTAGCTACTCATAATCAAAGAGGTAGAAAACTTACTATTAAAATTCAAGGAGTTCATTACCATAAAACTGAACAAGAAAATAGAAGAATAAAACATACCAGAACCCAAAAACAAGTTTTCAGAACTCCCCATTCCTTCCTAATGAAAAATCCCCCTTCCTTTCTCAAGTATCCAGGGTCTTCCAAGTCCAAAAAGGGCCTTTTTACAATTTTAAAAAGGTAAGTCTCAAAGGAAAACCCAAGTCAAGGAGTTGGTGGAAAGGGGGAAAGTAAAAAAGCAAAAGCTGAAGTGGGGTGCACGGTTTGGTAAACCGTGCGCAAACCGTGTGGAGGCTATTGCATTGGATTATTTAGCCGCACCATTTGGGCGCACGGTTTGGAAAACCGTGTGCAAACCGTGTCGTAGATACTGTCCAGAATTGTTTGAGCTGCACGGTTTAGTCTTCAGGGCCCGCACCAATTGTAAATTGTGTGGAAATCGTGTGGACCCTTCTATAAGGGTAATCCCCTCCCACACGGTTTGCACACGGTTTGGGTAAACCGTGCGGCAACCGTGTGGGTCCTCTTGGCCTTTGAAATTCCTTCGTTCTCCATCTTTTATGCGAAGTATTTGATATGAAAAGCTCCCATCCAGCATTATCAGAGGGAAAAGGGTCCTTACACCTCCAATTCCCTTCTGAATCTCCAAACTTCAAAGATTCCATGTTTTATCCTTTAATGACCAAAGAACCTATCAAGAAACATTCTCTTTGTGAAAATAAAATAAAAACCATCCACAAAACCAATTTATAGATGTTAAGCCAGGTGGAAATGCCTTATACACAACAGTGCATCAAACTCCCCCACACTTGATTAGTTGTTTGTCCTCAAACAAAAGCATAACAATCATGACCAAGGTGTCACTAACGAGATAGGTAGAAATATCACAGATTATACCATTTAGGTGAATATGAATTTTGAACTAATTATAGATAAAAATCAAAACATTCAAACTTCATGGCTTTCCAAGTCTATGAAGTTAGCCAACAAATTAATCTTAATCCAAAACAGTTAATCATTCATTCAGAAACCAATTGTTTCTTAAAAGTGCCTTTGCCCTTCTTCATTAAAATAGAGTTCCTACCTCCATTTTCATCTAGTTATACACTCAGATTAGCTAAGTCCAGGTTTCATCATTGCCAATTGGTAGGATATTACTTTTATAGGTCACACACCCTCATTGACTTGCATTTTGGAACATGATGAAAGGTCATCAAAAGTATTGGGCATGCCTTTTCATATCTCAAAATAAATTTTTCTGTAAATGTGTGAGATACTAGAATCAATTTTTTCCCAATATTCTCATGTCAATACATGATGAATTTGTTTGAGCAAGTCAAGAGTTCATGGAATTAAGACCACACAATAGCCACTAGTGCGGCATCAACAATTCCTAAAACCTCACCTCTCTTTATGCACAATTTGACTTCCATTTTAAGGGGTTTATCAATTTGAATTACTCCATCACAAAAATCATATTTAAACAGATTGTTTTTCTAAATGATTGACTAAATGCTCCTTTTCAATATTACAAAGTTTATTCACATCACAAACCAGGTTAAACAATCCAGACATATGATCCATTTTCAGAGATAATTTCCAAAATTCAGTTTTAACTAAGTGGTATAAACCCATTACATCTATAACATCCCTTTAGACACACCTAAGAAAATATGCTACCTGAGTGTAATTGGTCAATCAATCAATCAACATGGGGTGCTAATTAAGGGCACCCTCCCCCACACTTAAAACCGAGCACGATCCCCCATGAAGGTAAAAACGTAGAGAAGGGTGGGCATGTGGCATCATGACAAGGGAGGGAAGAGAAAAATGGAAAATTACAAACTCCCCTAAAACATGTGACGTGGGAAAAGAAGATGATGTGCGAGAGCCCGATGAACAGAAAAATGGATGTCATGGAATAGATGAAACACCTGCTTGCAAAAAGAACCATACAAGTGAAGTCAGAAAACAAAACAGTACCAGCAGTAGGAAAGAAAGAACAACACATTATCACACCATAACAAGTGAAAGCATCACACCTCAGGAAGAAAGTTCAATTCAATTAATACAGGCACAACACAAAATAAATGAAGAACAGGAAAAAAATCTGGTCAGGGGGCAGGGGGAGTAAAAAATTAGTCATGTACAACCGCATCCCAGGTCAGGTCAGTGGAAGGCGGGGGAGGGTCCACAGGGTCGGTAGGGACTGGGGTAGTGGATGCCCCGCTCGTAGAAGCGCCGTCACCTAACATGTAGTATGATGGGGGTTGGTGGGGCACAACTTCATATTAGGTAGGAGGCTGAAGATCAGAAAGATTCAGGCCCGCTACCTCCATCCTCATCCATTCCAGCTGCTAATGGAACATTGAATACTGATCCTGCTGCCACCTCCAATAGAGGTCAGGGTCAGCGTAAGGGGTTCCCTACAAGGATGGGTAAAATGGATATGGTGGAAAAAATGGGGGCTACCCGGACGGATGAGAGGAAACTGCAGGAGACTGATGAGTCCCCTGAGATGGAGAGTGATGTGAAGCAGTAGGCTCAGCGGGGTCCTCATCTTCTTCCTGGCCCTCATTGACTAGTGCAGCTGGGGCGGCCCTGGGTCCTGCAAGCAGACGGGGTTGCACACTATTTGGGTCCATCATCCTCATGCGGCGGAGTATGGTGATATCAAAATAAGGCGTGGGTGGCAGTTCCACGAACTCCATCACGTCATACCGTAGGTGCAACCTATCCGACAACAGTGTAATGTAGGGACCACCAAAGATGCCACCCTTGGCCTTGGAAAACATCTGGTGCAAGTACTGAGCAAATATGTAGGCTAGGTTGACGGTGTTGCCCGTCACCATGGACTCCACAAGCAATAGATCCTTTGTACTCACCATGCCCTGGCTGTCCGACCAGGCCGTAAAGCATGCAATAACGAGTCGATGGAGGACCCGATGGACAGGGTTTCGAAATTTGGAGGCCTTGGCACTCTGAGGTAGATATGGGCCGCCGACGGCAATAGTGTCCTAGAATATTCTGGCCGGGTCAGGATCCCATTCCACTGGAGTGATAAGGTATTCGTCGCTCTGGATGTAATCCTTATTATAAATGCCTGTGAGAACTGAAAATTCACCCAGTTTGAAGTTATGTCGGTGGTTCATTAACCAGAAGGTGATATCTTCTACAGTCTCTATTGTAAAACCCTCAGGAGTTGCATTGTAGTGCTCCTGACATTGAAATGTGGCCCCGAATTCCAAGACCATTTCCTTGTATATTGGTTGGTGCATGCTCAAAGCACTAGTCATATTGCCCCGGGCAAGGTACGTTTGAAGCTCATCATTGATTCCCAAATCTTCAAGGTGGTCTAGGCTGAACTCATGGCAAGGGATAAACTCACAGTTGGACATGGTATGAAACCTCATCGCTTCTTCCTTTTTGGAAAATTTGAGTTGAGGGCCATGGGCAGACTAGGAGCCGGAGGCCCGGGCGCATTTGGATGTGGACATTGAGGGTAGGTTTGTAGGGTTTTTGGGATGTGGGGCGCCTACAGTAAAGAACAACAGTACAATAGGCACATAATCACAACAAGTAAAGAGAGACATATGAAATTCTAAAATGCATGCATACATACCCTATGGCAAATCCCAATTTGAAAATATTAGGTTTGGAAATCACACATTCATTGAAAATCAGTTGATCATTTGTGTGTAATGGAAAATCCTTGGAAAATCAAAAGAAAAGATGTAAGGTGAATGTCCAAGAACCAGAAAGATGAAAAGAAAAGAAAAATGGAAGGTGGAGAGTTTCTTGGACAAACCCTAGGGAGAAGAGAAAGGAAAAAAGGAAGGAAGACAAGAGAATTGGAGAAAGGAAATAAGATAGAAGGAGAAAACAAACCTTTGGTGGAGGTTCCTTGGTAGGAACTTGGTGGAGGAGAGGAAGAAGAGGAGAGGAGAGGGGAGGGGGTTCTACACGGGTTGGATTAGGGAGAGGGGGTCACGCACGAAAAGGGGAGAGGGAGGGGAAATCCCGATTTTTATAAAAAAATTGGGTGTTAAGTGGCCGTATGGTTTGGGCACACGGTTTGGTAAACCGTGCACCAACCGTGCAGAGGCCACTGTCTGTGAGAGATTAATGGGCACGGTTAACACATGGTTTGGTAAACCATGCGCAAACCGTGCGGTTGGTTCTGTGTGAAGCACTTTCCCCATTTGAAAATGAAAACACACCCTTTTCAGTACAATTTTGGACCCCTTTTTATTAGAAAAGAAATGTTGAGATTTTCCAGTGAATGAGTAAGAATCGCATTGAAAAAATTCATATGACCCTCCGACTTGGAGTGATAATTCTATCTAAAGCACACAAGAAAATAAAATCACACTATCATGCAATCAAAGCACACTTAGAAAATCAAGACATTGGGAATTTTTTTTTTAAAATGTCGGGTTACCTCCTGGTCAGTGCTACGTTTTAAGTCTCGAGCTCAACTTACTTGGGCCTTGAGATACCCAAATTGCATGGTGGAAATGATTCCCACCATGTCATACATGCTGTAGTATGTTTTGAGGCACTGTCTATTCACTTTAAATGCTCTCCCATCTGTGTCCGCCACTTCCACTACCCCATGGCGGAAGACCATAAGCACCGTGTAGGGTCCCGACCATCGAGACTTTAAATTTCCTGGAAACAATTTAAGTTAGGAGTTAAAAAGAAGAACCTTGTCACCTGGATGGAAATTATTCTGTGAGATCATGCGGTCATGGACCGCCTTTGTCTTCTCCTTATATAAGGCTGCATTCTCTTAGGCCTCCTGCCTTATCTCGTCTAGTTCTATCAGTTGAAATTTTCTCCTTTACTTGGCTGCCTTGAGGTGAAAATTGAGGGCCTTGACTGCCCAATATGCCTTATGCTCCATCTCCACGTGTAGGTGGTAGGGTTTTCCATAGATCAGTCAAAACAGGGTCATGCCCAGGGGTGTCTTGAACACTTTCCGGTAAGCCCATAAAGCATCGTCAAACTTCTTGGACCAATCTTGTCTTGAGGCGCATAATGTCCTCTCCAGTATGTGTTTCATCTCATAATTGGACACTTCCACCTGACCAATAGATTAAGGGTGGTTGGGAGTCCCTTGATTATACTTGACTCCATACTTTGCAAGCACTTTCCTCATAAGTGTGTTATCGAAGTGAGTACCGTGATCACTGATCAACACCCACAGTGTTCCAAACCGACTAAATATATTATTTTTCAGAAAATAAACAACCACCTGAGCTGTATTTTGAGTAGTTTCCACCGCTTCCACCCACTTAGATACACAATAAACACATACCATGATGTATATGTTCCCAAGGGATGGGGGAAACAGACCCATGAAGTCGATCCCCCATACATTGAAAATTTCCACTTCGAGGATTGGGTGTTGCGGCATCTCAGCTCGACGGCCGACATTCCCTGTCCTCTGGAATCGATCACAGCATGAAATGAAATGATGTGTATCCCTATGCATGGTCGGCCAGAATAATCCGGATTGTAAAACTTTGGCGATTGTGCGATCTGGTCCATGATTCCCTCCCATAGGAGAAGAGTGACATAACTCTAGGACCCTTTGAATTTCTTCCTCTGGGATGAAATGGCGGATGATGCCATCACCACATGAGCGGAATAGCAAGGGGTCTTCCCAGAAATAGCATTTCACATCTGACAAAAATTGCTTCTTTTGTTGAAATGAGAAGTCCGGGTGGATGACTCCTGTCGCTAGGTATTTGGAAAAATCGGCGAACCATGGCCGAGGTGGGACTTCAACAGAAAATAATTTCTCATCGGGAAAATCCCCATTTATTTCCTGGTCTTCTTTCCTTTCCAAGTGTGGTAGCTCCATCCGGGAGAGGTGGTCAGCCACCACATTCTCACTGCCCTTCTTGTCTTTTATTTCCTAGTCAAATTCCTGCAAGAGAAGAACCTAACGGATGAGATGTGGTTTAGCGTCCTTCTTGTTCAATAAATACTTAAATGCGGTATGATTCGTGTAAACCACTACTTTGGAAAGCACCAAGTAGGAGCGGAATCTGTCAAAAACAAAGATGACAGCTAACATCTCCTTCTATGTGGTGGTATAGTTCAGTTTTGCTTCATTTAATGCGCGGCTGGCATAGTAGATCGGTCTAAAAATGTGATCCAACTACTTTCCCAAGACTGTTCCCACATCATAATCACTTACGTCGCACATCAACTCAAACTTCTCCTCCCAATTCAGAGCTATCATGATGGGTGGGGCGATCAATTTCTCCTTCAAAATTTGGAAGTCCTCGATGCATTTACCATCAAATTCAAATATTACATATTTAGAAAGTAGATTAGTCAAAGGATGAGCAATCCATGAAAAATCCCGGACAAATCTTCGGTAGAAACCCACATGCCCCAAAAATCTCTGAATTGCTCGGACTGATGTAGGAATGGGAAATCGTGAGATCACTTCTATTTTGGCCGGATCCACATGAATTCCTTGCACTGAAATCCTATGGCCTAACACAATGCCATGTTGTACCATAAAATGGCACTTTTCCCAATTTAAGACCAAATTTGTGTTCTCACACCACTCAAGCACCATCTCCAGATTCGTCAGACAAGTAGTAAATGACTTCCTATATACTGAGAAGTCATCCATGAAAACCTCAAGAATCTGTTCTGCCATATCATGGAAGATTGATAGCATACACCTCTGAAAGGTGGCTGGAGCATTGCACATCCCAAACGACATGCGACGGTAGGAGAATGTTCCATACAGACACGTGAAGGTTCTCTTTTCCTGATCTTCCAGAGAAATTGAAATCTGGTTATAGCCTGAATAATCATCTAAGAAGCAATAGAATTCATGCCCCGCTAATCGTTCAAGCATCTGATCCATAAATGGGAGGTGGAAATGGTCTTTTCATATTGCATCATTTAAATTCCGATAGTCGACACATACCCTCTATCCCATGACTGTCTGGGTTGGGATTAGATCATTCTTCTCATTTGTGACCATTGTGATACCGCCTTTCTTGGGTACCACTTGGAGAGGACTCACCCACGGGCTATTGGGAATTGGGTAAATTATACTAGCATCAAGTAGTTTGATTACTTCCTTTTTGACCAATTCTTTCATCGGGGGGTTCAATCTCCTCTATAGTTGGAGAGATTCTTTTGGACCTTCTTCCATAAGAACTTTGTGAGTACAAATAGTTGGGCTTATACCCTTGAGATCAGCAACTGTCCATCCGATGGCCTGTTTCCACCTTCTAAGGACTTGGAAAAGAGCATCCTCTTGATCCTGTGAGAGTGATGAGTTGAGGATCATTGAAAGGGTATGTTTCTCTCCCAAATAACTATACTTCAGGGAGGAAGGGATAGGTTTTAACTTGATATGAGGAGCCTTGAAAATAGATGGTATAATAGGTTCAACCTCTTCTTGATCTAACAAATCGGGGACAATTTCCCTTTTCCAATAGTGGATGCCATGGCCTTCAATCAAGCTTACTTCCTCCCAGGTCTCTTCAAGGTTGTCATACTCCAGAAAACATTCTTTACTGTATGTATAAGATTTCATATCACCATATTCTAGGCCGAAATGCTCAGCCATTGTTGTTAGAGCACAACAATCTTCATGATCCATTAGTGAAACTTTCTTGACTGCCTTTAGGACATTATAGGATACCTTTTCATCACCAACACGGAAGATTAACTCCCCTTGGTGGAAATCAATTAAAACCTTCTCGGTAGCGAGAAAAGGTCTTCCCAGAATTAAGGATGCCTCTGGGCCTTCTTCCATATCCAAGATGATAAAATTGGCCGGTAAAATCAACTTCCCCACTTTGACCAACACATCTTCTAACAACCCCTTGGGGTATTTAATAGAACGATCGGCAAGTTGAAGTTCCACTCGGGTTAGCTTTAGATCGTTCAATCCTAACTTCTTAAATACCCCAAAGGGAATTAGATTGACACTTGCACCCAAATCGCAAAGAGCTTTACCAAACTCGCAAGGTCCAATAGTACAAGGGATAGTGAAACTTCATGGGTCTTGGAGCTTTAGAGGAAGAGTATGTTGTACAACAACCGAACATTCCTTATTAAGGGAAATGGTTCCCAAATCTTCCATTTTTCTTTTGTTGGATATAATTTCTTTAATAAACTTTGCATAAGTGGGAATTTGACTTAAGTCCTTGGCAAAGGGAATATTAATGCGAAGTTTCCGAAATATCTCCATGAATTTAGTGAACTGCTGGTCCAAATTCCTTTGTTTCATTCTTGTTGGGAATGGAAAGGGCAGTTCGTATGATTTGATCTCATCTTTACCCTTTCCCTGTGGGACTGCTGGTTCTTCATCTTTCTCATTTGTGGAGGAAGGTTCCCCAGCTTCAACTTCTTCATTTGAGGACATGGACTGCTTCAGTGTTGGGGAAACCTTGCTCATTGTAACATTTGGCATCAGTTCCTTCCCGCTTCGTAGAGTAACTGCATTAGCCTCCTCCCTCGGATTTCTTTCTGTGTTGCCCAGTAGTTTGCCAGGATTCCTTTGGGACAACTGATTGGATAGCTGCCCAATCTGATTCTCAAGGCCTCAGATTGATGCCTCTTGATTCTGAAATCTTGTCTCAGCAGTTGTTATGAACTTAGACATCATCTCCTCCAGCCTTGAAAGAGGTTACTGCTGAGGTTGTTGGTTGACTTGTGGTGGAGGTGGCTGTCTAAACTATGGAGAAGGATGAGGGTTTTGATACCCTTGATGCTGATACGTGCCCTGATGCTGCCTTGGGTACTAATTTTGATATTACTGTTGCCCATAACCAGGTGGTCTTTGTGGTCGGGGTTGAGAATTTTGTTGTTGCTGCCCCCAACCTTGATTTTGATTTTCCTACCACCCTTGGTTCTGATATTGAGGGTATCTACTTTGGCCTCTGTTCTGAGCAACGTAATTTACCTCACTTGGTGAGGCTCCTGCATTGGCACCTAGGCACTTTCCCATTGCATGGTTATCTCCACAATCACCACATGCTGGTGAACTGATGTCTTGAACTGGAGAAGGATGATTTAGATTCAAAGCTTCAATCTTCTTGGAGATGAAATCAAGTTGATCCGCGAGCATGGTGGTTGCATCTATATTGTGCATTCCCCTTTTCTATGTACCTCTTTCCGAGTGCCATTGAAAATTGTTAGCTGACATATCCTCCAATAATTCAAACAATTCTTTCGATGACTTTCTCATAACTGTTCCTCCAGCCGCTGCGTCAACCACAGACTTGGTGTTTGTGGTGAGACCACCATAGAAAGTTTGGACTTGCATCCATAAGGGCAGTCCGTGGTGTGGGCACTTCCGGAACAATTCCTTAAACCACTCCCATGACTCGTACAATGATTCTAAGTCGTTCTGGTTGAAATTATGGATTTCATTTCTCAATGTGGATGTCTTTGATGGAGGGAAATATTTGGATAGAAAGGCCTGAGCCAACGCCTCCCATGTTAAAATGGATCGCTAAGTCAATCCCTTAATCCAATCTTTCGCCTTGTCCCTTAAAGAAAATGGAAACAACCTTAAGCGTATGGCATCTTTAGAGACCCCATGATATAGAAAGGTGTCACAGATCTCCAAGAAGTTAGAGAGGTGATCATTGGGGTATTCACTTGGTAAACCACCAAACTGAACTGTGTTCTGAATTAATTTCATGGTGGCTGGCTTTATTTTAAAATGCAGAGCTTGCACCGGTGGTCTGACTATTCCCGTGTCTGCTCCCTGAATGGAGGGCAGACCATACTCTATGAGAGTTCGGCGCGGAGGCACCGTTTCCTGAGGTTCCTGGGGAGAATACTGTTGTTGACCTTGCTAGTAATATTCCTGCTAATCCGGAGGAAAAAATGGGGGTTGGTCCCGTTGAATGTACTGCCTCAGTGGTGGCTGATCGAATCCCGGCACAAATTGGGCCAGTGGACTCTACTGATTTCTTGGCCGGTACTCCATATATACTCATGGTGGGTTCAACTGCTACTCTTCATCACCACCCCCGGGTGGATTCTCTTCAATTGAAAATGGCTGTCCAACAACTTGGAAAACCCCTGGTTCGCCCTCCTGATGCGCCATGGGATCGTCTGCGTTGTGATCTCCCATTAGTGCACGACGTCGCCTAGACAACGTTCGTTCAATTTCTGGGTCTATCGGGTGTAACTCTGACGACTCATCAACCTGGGAACAGGTGACTCGACCACTCATGTACTATGACCTGCACACATGTAAACAAAATACCCAGCGTAAAAGGGAAACGAAGTTGAAAAATAGAAATAAGATGAAGAAAAGAATTTTAGGAGATTTTTAATTTTTATTTTCATGGAATAATTTCAATTCAATTAACATAAACAACCGTCACGTTCCCCAGCAACATCACCAAAAATTTAACCAAGCCGTTCAGTGTTGCTATTGTTATTCCTTCAGTCAAATTAAATTCCCTAACTTGGACTAGTATAGTAGGAAAATATGGGGTCGGTCCACAGGGAAATGAAGTTGGTGTTTATGTTTAATGAACCGGAGTTATTCAGTGAAGATGATCAATTTAAATACGTTTGGTTGGTGGTTCATGATTCAGATATTAAAAAAAATTACTTGTTACTGAAACTTATCTAATTAACTATTGATTACTTTAAAATTGAAATTGTTTAAAACCAAATTTTACTGAATGATGATAAAGATGTGTTAGGGATGGATATTCATGTGGGACTAGAACCTTAATCCATATCATGTTGTGTTGTTCATAATAATCCAAATTTCTAGGTTTCATATGTGTCGAAACTTCCTTGGTCCGGCAAGTTCCGATCAAGTCGGTAGAAATCAATTCCTTGGTACGACAATTGATTTCTACTAAATTTTCGTTAAGATCCACCCTCTAGAAATGACAAGAATATCTAATGGTCATGGATATTCTCGTTGTATTTCTCCCAACGATTCCTGGAAACACCATTCTTGATCCGACATGGAGGTTTCTAGCAAAATTGAAAATAGAAATGTTGGAAGAATTAGATGAGAGGTTACGAACGAATACAACGATAAGGGGAAGGATTCTAGCGAACCCACATTTCTCCCAGCCCCAACACAAAGGGGGTTTTAGCTACTCATAATCCAAGAGGTAGAAAACTTACTATTAAACTTCAAGGAGTTAATTACCATAAAACTAAACAAGAAAACAGAAGAATAAAACATACCATAACCCAAAAACTAGTATTCAGAACTCCGACCTCCTTCCTAATGAAAAATACCCCTTCCTTTCTCAAGTCTCCAGGGTCTTCCAGGTCCAAAAAGGGCCTTTTTCCAGTTGTCAAAAGGTAAGTCTCAAAAGAAAACCCGAGTCAAGGAGTTGGTGGAAAGGGGGAAAGAAAAAATCAAAATCTGAAGTGGGGTGCACGGTTTAGGGGCACGATTTGGTAAATTGTGCGCAAACCTTGTGGAGGCTACTGCCTTGGATTCTTCAGCCACACCATTTGGGCGCACGGTTTGGCAAACCGTGTGCAAACCGTGCCGTAGCTACTGTCCAAAATTGTTTGAGCTGCACGGTTTAGTCTTCAGGGCCTGTACCACTTGTAAACCGTGTGGAAATCATGAAGACCCTTCTGTAAGGGTAATCCCCTCCCACACGGTTTGAAAATGGTTTGGGTAAACCACGCGGAAACCATGTGGGTCCTCTTGGCCATTGAAATTCCTTTGTTATCCATCCTTCACGTCAAGTATTTTATCCGAAAAGCTCCCATCCAGCATCATCAGAGGGAAAAGGGTCCTTAGGCCTCCAATTCCCTTCTGAATCTCCAAACTTCAAAGATTCCATGCTTTATCTTTTAATGACCGAAGAACCTATCAAGAAACATTCTCTTTGTGAAAATCAAATAAAATCCATCCAAAAAACCAATTTATAGATGTTAAGCCAGGGGGAAATGCCTTATGCACAACAGTTCATCAATACCCAACAACTTAAGCATGATATAAACCATTTACTGGATAAGTTCAAGCTCATCGTAATCACAACCCAAACCATGTACGCCGAACCACCCCATAAAAGTCTCACCATCATGCACCTTACCCTTAAGGTGTTTTCTAGTGTATGAAGGGGATATTTATCAAGACCATAATAATATAAATATTTATATTATATCTTTAATATAATAATTTTCATATTTTCTTTATATCATTACTTTATAAATGGTTTTGATTTTTATACAATAAAACACAAATTGTATTTTTAATTAGTATTCAATTTCAATTATGATGTTTATTTTGAGGAATTAATGGATTTTTAAAATAAAAAAAATATTTTAATAAAATATTATTATTAAATAAATTTTATTAAATATAAATTATCATATAATTTTTATGAAGTCAAATGTAATTTTTATAATGGTTTGAAAATTGTTATTGCAAAAAAAACCCGGTATTTATCAATAGATGTCGATTATTATTTTAAAAGTGAAAATACATATATTTAGAAAATTATTTTTATAAAATTAATATTATATTTTTAATCAGAATGTCAAAATTATCCAATGGTAAATTTTTCATAATTTTCTGAGATAGTCGAATTTTTGGGTAAAAAATAAATACTGTATAAATATATGGTGTGTATTATGACATCATAGTAACCCAAAAGTGTTGTGATAAATACTATAAATTGTATTCAAAGAAAAATATATATTTTACATTTAAAATAATATGATTTTTAGGTTATTTTATTTATTCTATAAATCCCTTATGAATCCTCCAAAACTTATAATGTATTTTAAAGTTTTAAAATCATTTCTTTAAGGGCATAATTCACTTCCACTTCAACAAGGGTATTATTTTATTAATTTTGGAATTTTTATATATAAAATAATTAAAATCAATCCCTTTTTTCAGAAACCATGGAAAAAATTGTGGTAAGGTTTGTGGTTTTAGATATTTTATTATATTGAATGAAAAACCTAAGTTTGAGAAATGATAAAGAATTCCCCACTCATTTCCTATATAAACCCACCCAATATATCATTTCTATTCACTAAAAATCATTTTATAATGTCCTTAATTTTACCTCCCCTCTATAGAGTCATCCCAAGGTTTCTGAATCTTTCATGAAGCTTCTCCCAAGCATTTGGAGTCACACTCTCAAGGAAAGGGATCTCTCTTTATCATCTTTATTCAAGTATCTTTTTTTTATCTTATTTCCCTTTTCTATAATTACTAATATTTGGATACGATCTTACAAATACCCCTTACTACCCCTATTATGACTAAATTATGATATAATCCTTTCACTCTCATTAATACCTTCAATGAACTTTTAAACGCCCCTGTTATGCTATCGAAATTCCACTGTGGTTTTCCATGCCAAACAATTGTATAGTGAATACCCGTACCCATTTCCTATAAAGGGTTTCCAACTTTATGAACTTATACTTATTTTATTGGGTAATTACTTGTATTTATTCCAAAATATTTAATAATGGAATAAAATATGATGATGAATGAATCCATGTTGTATGATATATGTGGCACACTTAAGCATGATAATGAAATGAAAGTGATGGGTGCACCTGAAATTATATAATGCTCGAATGAATTGGGTAATGTTTTAGTATCGTGAGATTTCACGAAAGGGATTATAGAGTGAAAATAATCCATCGTGTTACTTTTTTCCATCATGCTGTCTTGGAAATTATCCTTGACCAATATTTATGATGTGGTGTTTTAAGTTAGTGCCACATTTCCCATGTTGCCTTTATGTTATCATGATATATCATGTCTTATTATTCAAGTTTATGATTCTCACTCCTTTTATGACCCATTTATATTCTTAGTGTCTAACATGTATTAATTTATTCATGTTTTTCCATGTTTGTTCCCTTACTAGTATTTATAGCTCATCCCTTTCTTATGTATGTCCCTAAGTTATCCCATGTAGTTTTAAGTACTATCATGTTAAGGAAGTTTTCAAAAAGATGTTGTATTATCTATTTTTAGTTTTTATATAATGCATCTTATTCTAAAAGGCACTACAATTCTTAATTTTTGGGTTTTATTAAGTGTAATATTATGTAATAAATTATATATTAATTTGAAATAAAGAGAAGGGTTATTATAGAGGTCATTCCAGTGACTTATCACTTAAAGCAAGACCATACCTCAGAATCCAAACCACGCACACCATAATCCATTTCCAATCACAAGAACATAGTCAACACAACATTCAATAATAATAGGTCATAAAGACCATCTCAAAATCTCACCAACTCATTTATAAGGTGTTATTCACTCGAGACCGAGCCCCGTGTCCCCAATAATACCCAACACCCATCTCAACCATCTAAGGGGACTGTACTATCCATATGGACCAATATGCTAATTTGATACCAATAAAAATTTCACCAGACAACACACATAAAAAGAATCATCATGCATCAATTTACACATTGGGAAACCATAACTATGAATCACAACAATCACACTAGATTCGGAAAATAGGGCATCACCTCACAAGGTCAAATATACCAAAATAATCTCAAACCAAATCCTTTCATATTTCTATTAAAACTGATTCAAATCTACCTTTATAATTATTTTACAAAGTAATCACATATATTCTCACTTATTATAGGCCCTTGGAAAAAATACCATCAAAAATTTCTTGAGAAAACCTGACTATTGTTTTGAAATACCATTTAAAAACCTATTTATCAAATCACCAATTTCCCTTAAAAATTCTCACTGAAGTCAAACTTATTTTTAAAAACATTTACAAAAGGAAACATATTACTTTTTTGAAAACCAAATCCTGCCACCAAGTTAACCAAAAATATCATCAATATCACTTGTTCAACTCAGGTGCTACTATCATACCATTTAGAAATCTATTATTCCATTTGACTATTAGGTTGATGAAAGCCTTTTCCAATCTATGGGTAAGATCAAAAAAATCACAAAACATGAAAAAATAATAATGATGATGGATTATGAAAATAAAACCACCAACTAGTGAAGATACATATTAAATTCAAGTCCAACAATCTTAATTGGCAATCCATAATTCTATCCTAAGATTTTACTGACCTCCTCTGAGTCCAAGAGCACTTATCTCATCAATGAACACCGTTAAATTAATAAAAAAAAATTTAAAATCAAAATAAAAAATTATAATAATTTACTATAAACTCACTAGGCAACCTCATAATGGAAAATATATGAGAAATGGGGTTGAAAACACTCCCCACACACACCTAGACCTAAGACACAAAAAATACCCAAACTAATTACATGAATCAACTGCCAATTTCATTGAAAATTACTAAAAACCCTAAATAAATCACCAAGTAAACATATATCAAGTAAAACAATGAATGAAAATTTAAATATATCCTCTTGGGACCTCTTTTACAAGCTTTATAGGAAATCCCATCAAGTGGGATGTTTTAACCATGCTCTAGTGAAATTATTGATTTAGATCCCTAACCAAAAAACCAAAATCAAAATAGGAATAAAGGGGGAGAAAAATGAGGAGAAGAAGAGTAATATACCTTGATTATGTGTTATAAAACTCCTTTTAATAAACCAAATTTAAGGGAGGAAAGTAAGAGAGGTAGGAAGGAGAGTTCAACCTCCCCTCCACTTGTACAACCCAAAATGATAAAACCTCGAAGGGTTTTTTCATATTGAAGTCCTAAAAGTCAATATTTCCCCTCTAAAAAAACTACCCAATAGTTTAGTTTCAGCGTGATCATGAGGGTCACAGAACGAACACCCTCTAGGTAAAAGGGCCAAACCCCAACCTAACATCATTCTTGTTAAACCCATATAGGACTCTACATGATTCAACCTAGGAATAATCACTACCCAAGGCCCATCCATTCAAGATATGAGCTCTAAAACATCATGTAATGATGAATTTCAATCCTTAATTGGTGGTTTATCCCCATGATCCCTTACTGATATGCCTGTAATGACATGAAAAATATCATTCTTTTAATAATGGATCTCTTATCTCCTAATAAAATTTTATTATATTTTAAAATATAATCACCGAGAAATAATTTCAAATTTTATAATAACTTTTAAAATTATGTGTTGGCATGAACTAGTATAATTAGGAATAGTAAAGGGATAGAAAAAAAATACTATAATCCATCAACACTTTATTTCATTATTTAAGAATGTTACATTTAGTCTAAAACAACACCCAATTTTATACCAAATATTATAATGGGAAGAAAAATGGAGGATAAGTAAAGTGAAATATAAAAATCTAGTCCACTTCATCCCCCTAGAATCATTGAACCCAAAAACATCACTATAATAGAGGAACAAATATTTAGTAATACAATATTCATTTTGGAAATGATATTGAACCTTGTTTTAAATATAAGTGAATGGTGAAGAGTAAGAATGATGGTGCATTTATATATAAATATGATCATTAGACTTTATTTTTGTCAACTAATATATTTGATCAACATTATTACCATTAGTCAATAAAATAGTTGGTCATTATTTTTGTTGGTTACATCGATGCATTTAAATGATCATCAAGATTATTTAATAAGAAAAATTGTATTATATTTAGAGACTATAAACATATTATATTAAAATATGACTTATGTGTATGTTTTAAATAAAATTTATTTCATGAAATTTTTTTATAAAATTATATTTAAATGATAATATATTTTAATTAATCCCAAAGTAATTTTTAATAATAGTCAAAATATTGAATTTTATATTAAATTGTTAATTTTCAATAAAATAATGATTTATTTGAAAGTTAAAATTCTCATACATATATAATTATTTTGATAAAATATCTTTGTACTTAGAACTTCAAATTTATATTAGGCTGATTTTTTTGAAATTTTCTGATAAAGTTAATCTTTTGGAAAAAAAGTGAAAATTACCACTTTACGATCACTATGATTTTATGAAATTTTTATTATGTCAAAATGATTACAAATTTCATGAAAAATCATTATCAATAAAAATTGAATTTAATATTTATAAAAATTAATTTATAAAAATTAATTTTAATTTATAAATTTATATTTTATTTTTTAAACCAAAAATTGGATTTTTGAAATAAAATTCATTTTTTGGATTTTGTGCATTTATTAGGTTATATAGAAGGTTTTTTTTTGGTTTTTAAGGCCTTTAACATATAAAAAACTCCCCCACTCATTAGTTAGAAAATTGTTTTGAATTCAATTTACCCACAAGTGGTTGGTTTATTAATAAAATAATCAATATTAAATGCTTTAGAACCCACCCCTCCTCAACTATAAATACCACCCATTAGACATTAATATCTACTCAAATTTAATCAGAATTAAATTTATGGTCATTTTAACTCCCAAAGAGTCCCTCCATGGTTCTCTCAAGGTGTCAAGGTGCCACCCTCATGTTTTAGGAAGCAAATCTTCAAGGTAAGGTATTTATCTCTCTTTTTTCCATTCAAGCACCTTATTTGTAATTAGACTTTTGAATATTAATTAGTTATGTTTTAATGACTTTATAAATATATATATACTATCCAATTGATGATATAATAATTAGATATCATTTATCCCCTCTCATTATAGAATTCACCAAAGCTGTTACTATATCAAAATTTAGTAAGAGATCCTCTTCTTCTCCTCTTTATTGAAGCACATCCTTTGTGTTATGACTTTTGTTATCCATTTTTTAATGTTGGGGGTATGTTCTCACACATCCATATTAATTAAATTATGATTTACAAGTGATTATATTACCTTTCACTCTCATTAATTCCTCTCATGATTCATTTTGTACCCTGTTATGCTACTCGAATTACCATGTGATTCTTCACGCCAAACATTTATGAAGTATATACCCGTACCCATTTTCAATCAAGGGTATTCAACTATTTGTACCTATACTTAATTTATTGGGGAATTCCATGTATGTAACCCACATTACTTAATTATGGAATTGAATGTGATGAAAAATGATCTTATGTTGAATGTTCTATGTGGCACAATTATGCATGTACATGATATGAAAATGATGGGAGCACCCAGAATTATATAGTGATCCTATTCATTGGGTAATGTTTTAGTCTCATTAGAAGTCATGTATGAGATTAGGGAGTAAACCTAATTCATTATGGGACCTTTTTCCACCATGTTATTATGACTTTGCGGTTAGCCGTGACTTATGTTTATGATACCATGTTTAAATTTATTTCCACATTCCCATGCTGCTGTTATGTTGTCATGCTATATCATGCCTCATTATTCATGTTTATGATCATCACCCATTTTATGTCCCATTTAAATTTCTATTATCTAACATGTTATAATTTCTTCATGTTATGCTTTGTTTATTCCCTTACCAGACATTATAACTAACCCCTTTCTTATATATGTCGCCGGGTTATCCTATGTAGTTTTAAATGAGCAATGGAATATTAGAAGCATGTTAAGGAAGTTTTCAATAATGTTTTTTTATCCATGTAACAAGTTGATATAGTATGTACCTAATTCTTAAAGACACTAGGATTCTTGATATTCTAGGTTTCACTAGGTGTGATTTTATCTAATAAATCATGAATTAATGTGTAATAAAGGAAAGGGTTTTTATAACGCCTCATTGAATCCCTATTACAGTGTGACCTATGGGTTGTGACATGTCCTGGACCTATAGTGAAAACCCATCAAAGGGTCTAGATCACCCAACCCTACTTCAATGCTCACCTGAGCACCCAAATCACTACCTGTTCCTTAATCATCTTCCAAAAAATCTCTTATAGATTATCCAAACCTTTGATTCCTAGTTTAAGTTCCAATTATCCAAACATCACATAATCTGGAAAAGAAATTTAAACTTCCTCTAAGTTTCTCCACCCGTAATGATATAGGTTGTTACCATACTCATCTTATTTTCAATATAGGGTGATTAATGATATATTTTGAGTAGTTACACATGAAAAATTAGGTGTAATTCATGTTGTTTTAGGTAATTTTGATGTTTATTCACTGAAAATATTAGTTCAAGTCAATTATTCTCGATATTAGTTTATCAGGAATCAAATTCTAGTATTGTTTTACTAAAGTAATAAATGATATTCTCCTTACCTGCATTATTATTTTGTACAAGGAAGGAACCAATCAATATCTCCATGGTTTCCACATAGATGATTAGGGGTTTACCTTATATAGGTGACATTAACATTGGATAATTCAGAAGGCACTACTTGAGATTTTTGAAGGCCATATGTTAGTCATAATCCCATTGGTAAGTTATTTCTTTCTTTATTAGCTTTATAAAGGGTAAGAATTTACCAATGAGGTTTCATAATGAAGTGCATAATGTAGGTGCGATCTCACTAGAGTCTTATTATTTCATAAAGGTTTCCAGGATGGGGAATATCAAGTGTTTCTTTAGTTTTCTAAGGTTTGATTTCAATGATATAATGGTGTACCATGAATCCAAGTAATTTTATCGATGTCACCCAAAGGAACATTTTATTGGGTTTATTTTCAATCTATTATGAATCAACTTATCAAACACTAAATCAATTTTGGTAATATGATCACAATGCTAGTGTGATTTGACATCCGAATCATTGAAATAGCATCCCACCATCTTCCCTAAATAATACTTATAGATATGGTGCATGACATGTTAGTAAAACCAATATTCTTCAGGACAAAGAGCATCACATGATTTTAATATACCCCAAGTGGTGGCCTAAAGGAAATGGATTCTTCATACTAAAATGAATTTCATATAAAATTATAGTTATATTATCTATCCATGAATAAAAGGTATTGAAAACTAGATGCTACTTTAATCAGTAACTCAGTGATTGAGAACAAGAAGTTATCCTTTGGAAAGCGGTGATTCAAATCCCCAAAGTCAATTCAAATGCTATTTTCCCCATTTTTTCTTCTTTATAGGGAAAATTTTAGTAATCCATATAGGTTATTTAACTTCCAAAATTAATTTTCATTTGAACAAAAGATAAATTTATTTTCTACCTTGGAAGCATGGTCTAGATTCATTCTCTTTGCCGCCTATTTATAGTTGTGGTGGTTTTTTGGAAAACCCAAGTGATAAGTAGCCACTTGGGGACTTAACCCGATTATCTTTGTGTAATTATAAGTGAAAACATCCCAATTATTCTTAATAAAAGAGGTATATTCTTATTTCTCTTAAGGGTTCATGTTTGCACTAATTAATATTGGTTGTGGGTATTCTCTAGTACCCAAATTCACCTTTTAGAGTTCATTTATGTTGTTTGAGAAACCTTCTTCAAAAGAATGTGGATAATCCATGATCACTTTACCTTACTAATTATTTAGAGAAAAAGGTACACCCTTGATATTTAGATACAATGAGAAATGTCAATATTTTCATCAATATCATACACATTTGAGGAGTTTGAGGGTTTTTTAGGCATAAATTAAACCAAATAAAGGTAAGAAAAGGTTCCTAAACTCCATGTTCTTTGAGGGTTCATATCTAACAAATAAAAGATCCTTTTATATGATGAATTCATATCATTTAACCCCATGTTCAAGTAGAGATTTTTAGGGGTAAGGTTGATTTAGATAAACTGTATAGGAACCTCTTTATCTATTGATAATGGGTTTTTAATCAAAAAATCTACTAAACCATCATATTAGAGGAAGGTAATTAAACAGACCATGTAATTAGCCAAAACTACTCAATGAATCCCTAAATTTGGGGTTGTTGATTCAATTTGGTTAATGGGAAACACAAATTATTCACCCAATTCACTCCATAGATTGATTGGAGTAGCTTCTAAGACATTAAAAGTAATATTTTTAATGTAATTATTTATTAGTAGATACTTACCATCCCTTTTATTATATCCCACATCAATGTACTGGGTTTTTTAGGATTCAAAAGGGGAATAATAAATTGAGAAATAGATTTTTAATACAATTCACCCCCTCTTAAATTTGACATATATTTTATATCTAGGATAAAGTTTAGTATTATAGAAAGTCTCATGACATATGAGATAGTCTTTAGAGTTGATATAGTCTCTTAGTTTTTATATTTTCATTTTTTGTCAAAATTTATAAGTTTCCTTACACTAACGTGTAGAAGAGAAAAGATCAGATTTTTAGTAATGGTAGGTGTTACTACAGTTGGATGTTTGGAAAATATAAACCTGAACAAACCATTTTTTTTATTGGAATGATTGTGAATACTAGAATTACCAGATATAGAAATAAGTTATAAATACCAGTGTTTAAAATCATCTTATCCTTATCGATAGTTACAATATCTCGTAAAAGTATGTTATTGATTTTACTTATAATGAGAAAGATGAATTCTAACCCAATTTATAAGTTATAAATAATCTATTATGTGTGATTCAAAGAAATATCTACAATAATTTTTTTCATGTCAAACAACTAAAAACAATTGGATGAAGTTAGAGGTTACTCATTTTTAAACATTAAAAGTTCTAGAGATTAAAAGAGCGATGCTCAGGGTAGATTATTAGAGTTTTGATTTCTTACCTAAAAAAATGGTTGCTAAAATGGTACTGAGATTTATGAATATAGTTTTCATGACCCCCCTCCACTGGAACCCCTCCTGGTCCAATAGTGAATATGGGGGTGATCCCCGAATGCCACTTATAATATTCCACAAGTTGGATACTATCACCAAGGATATAAAAATCTATAAAATAGGAGGCATTACCAAAAATATATCCTAGTAAATGATAAAAATACACCAATTAACTCAAAAAAACCATCATGATATATGAAATTTAATACAATATATAAAAAAGTAAATAAACCACAAACATTTCCTAGGAAGTTACCATAGACTCTAGTATCTCTTATAAAACAACTATGAGCTAGTAATGACCAACTCCATCACTAAAAAACTCCTAAAAACCTATGAATATATTTATAGGGGTGATCCTACCAGCATACTTAGTAGGATCCTCCCTAAAACCTCTCATGAAAATGTAAAATAATCATGTTAAATCCCAGTGAGTAAATAGAGAAACCAACTAATTAACAAAATTAGGTGAACCATATCCCAACCTCACCAAAGAAAACTCCCCAAATAGAAAAAAAATAAGTAGGTAACATAATATAAAAAGAATATATATGTGAAAGGTACCCCACATCCACTTTCCCACTGAACTAGTCACCCTCACACCAATGTATTACATCATAGTTCTCTCATCCCCTCCATAACTCATCCTTCAGATTCGAGCAACCATATCATAACAACATCATCATATCATCCTACACCCTGTGAAACCCATCACCACTATAACCAAACAATAAGACCAATATTCATCGTAGCCTATATAATCATGCACTATACCTTAATCCATATAGCCTATGCATAAGTAAACCTCTGATATCCATAGTCATTATAGTCAGGATACATGCATACACTATAACCTCAACCCACTATAACCCACACATACATGTATAGTAAAACTAAGATCCATTACATAATGTATGATCACCTACCATATACCTTAATCCACCATATCCTAGATATTATTTCATACTATGTTATGTTTGGAAGAGAGATTAGGGTGAGAGAGTAGTTAGCTATCAGTATCCTCAACATACTAGATGTTGAAAAAAACACCTATAACCCAAGGCTATTATGGGAATCAACCACCCAAATAACTTGGGTGGTAGAGCATAAGTAATAATAGAACATAATGATAGTATAACACACATTTAGTCTAAGGGAAACTATCTTACCATAGTCTCAAAATATCTCTAATGTAACTCATGAAAACCCAACTACTACCACTAGGATTAGAAAAATATTCTCATTCAAAGAACAACAGAACCAAGATTCATCATCATTAACCATTTATTAATTTAATAATTTACTATTTTCTTTTTTAAACCTCATTTTAAATTCTGGTTTAATGATTCAAATTAATTCATCAAAACCAAATTGATTTTATAATCATTATTTCAAATCCAGGTTTTATCCCTTTCTCTTAAGGAATTTACCCCAACTGATTTTTTGTTTCCATCTAATATATCATTACTATCATTAAAACCCATCCCCATCAATTCATTATAATTCATTCACATCCCATAATCCCAGATACTCCATGAACTGAAAAAACCTAATCTCAAGGAAATGATATACCCAAAGGTATCAATCATTCTCCAATAAGTGGGATTTTTTAGTAACCAAACAAAATGAAAAATGGGAAATCCTAGCTCTCAACCCAATCACAATGAATAAAAAATAGGAAATCTCAAATCTAAACCTATACTAACTATCCCAATATTATTTACATCAATCCATTACCACAACCAAATAAGATGGTAAAATAGGTAATCCAAAATCTCAACATACACCAACCTACCCAACCACACATGGTTTCCTATATAAAATCACATAAAATGCTCTACCATCATAGGGAATATACACCGCAACACATTATATTTTTATCCCAAAAAACTCAATGGGAAACCAAGGCCATAACATCAAGGCATAAAATATAAATAAATCAAGGATATGATTTAAAATATAATCAAACATTTATTTTTAGAAAACAACATTTTACATTACTATATTGAATTAACTGATTCATTATGGTCAAGTTTTAATAACAATAAACCTAAAAATTAGAAACTAATAACCACTATAATCAACCCATGAACTTTCTCAAAGAAACAGTTTCATGTTAAGCAGCTTTAAGAAAGAGTGATAACTCAAATCATGTTCCACATTCATTATTCACATGTCTTGCCATATTTATGTTGTTATCTATATTTAATTCATTTAAATTATTCCAAGGAACAACAAAGATCACAACATGATAAATCAAACTATATATAAAATCACTTGAGGTAACCTATTATAAGAAAAGCATAATCACATGAAATCACAACACCCTTACAATACCCTCCAGTTCTTAAATACTGAATTTTTATCTTTATTATGTTAAATTCTAAAAATCAAACCATTAGAGATAAATCATGATAATCCCACACCAACACATAATGATAAGTCATGAATCCCCTACTTTTATACCAAGATTACAACATTTATCAAAGAAGAATAGAAGGATAGATGTATATCTCCAAATCACTTATCTTACAATGAATTGATGATTCCAAAGGATATCATTATAGAAATAATCATACATCAATAATTCATAAGAAAAATAGATAAACCAAAGAAAATAGAGCTAACCTAACATGTCATGAGGGAACAAGAGAGAAAAAACTAAAGGTGTAGGTAGGAAACTCACATTAGATCACCCACAAGTTGATCTATAGAAGATAGGGGATAAATCCAAGAAAAGGGGATCAAGAGTCTCTAAAAATGATCTTATGGTAACCTAAGGTTAGAAGGAAGAGAGAAAATATAATTGAAATTAAAAAGGAATTTATAATTTATATAGGTTGTAATTTTATGACATCATGGCACAATAGTAATGACCACAACACAATGGGTCCAAGCCAAACCTCTCTCAAAAAATAATGGAATGAACCCCCCTTATATTTCCCATTCAATACTTAGTTAACCCCGAATCTAATATAACCAAGGAAGGGTTGCAACATAATCAAGACACCATTTCACAATGGTCTCTAAAAAGATATATATAAGGACTTTAATCACCAAAACTCCATGGATAACTCAAGCATAATTCCACAATGAACCCTAAAATGAAAGAACCACAAAACTAGCTATCCAAGGATCTACACCATGAAGACCATGGTCATGACATAATTCACATTTTCAGAAATTAAACCACTCCCCAATACTACACCATACCACAATTAAACCAACCGCACTATAAAATCTCCCTTAAAGTTGAAATTTTAGCTCTAATAATAACTCTCCTCCTCTATTATTTCATGATACCTCCAATCACCAAAAAACACAAAGGAAGGGCTCAGGAAGAACCATACCCTTACATAAGATACCTATAAAGCAATCCCCATCCTCAAAAATCAAAACTAAACCTAGGAAGGAAGGGAATGGAAGGGTTAAGGATATCCACCCATGAGATACTTCTAAATTATCTCTCCATAAAAGAAGAAAAACCAACTCATCATAAAGAAATAACACAAAATCACACAATATCATCCATCTCATAAATCAATCAAGGTCATACATATCACCCCAAAAAATCAATTAACAAACATCTTGGTATATTAAACATGTATATGTGACTCATGTTTCCAAGTACACTCCTCCAATAAATCGTATTAGTATAGGACATGAACCAAAGGAATATCACGCTTCCTTAACACATTTTCTTGATGAACCTAAATCTCAATAAGAAGTTTCTAGAACATCACATCATATCTAACCTCTAACTTAGCTTAATCAATGATGTGGGAATCATCATAAAGATACCGAATGAAGCTATGACATGTAAAATATTTCATGTATCTAGTTTATCTATGGGAGAAATGCTAAATGATAGGTAATAGCTCCAATATGATCTAACACCATTAAAGGACCAAAAAAATAGAGAGAAATATTACTCCCATGACTGAACCTCTATTACCGATGATTATAAGATACCTTCAAGAATTCATAATATTCAATGTCAAATTCCAAAAGCCTCCTGATATGTTAATATAGAATTATGATGATTCTGAGCATCCCTCACCCACTCAAAAATCACATTCACCTTATCTATCATGCTCTACACCAGTTTTAGTCCAAGAATAACTAACTCTCTAACCTCAGTCCAACACAACATAGATCTTTAATTTTTTCCATAAAATAATTTGAATTAATACAAACTAATGGTGGAGTGGCATATTTTATTATAAGAAAAATTGACCAAGGTTAGGTGACTTAAAAACCTCCAAAATCCAAAATTCATGTGCACAAATTTTCTTCTAGGGTCTAGATGGTCCATTATATCTAACTAATTGTCCAAAAATGGAAAGTAGTGATAAGGAATGACTGAGATCCAAAATAATATTGGATAACTTTCCATACTTAGGAGGTGAAATAGGGATCATGATTAGATATGATCATATCTAAAACCCCATAGAGCCTCATCACATCCTCTAAATACAACCTCGATAAATCATCCACCATGTTCAACTCATTAATTACTAATAAGTGATTTGAAATTATCAAATGATCTATAATCACCCAATAATTTCATATCCTCCCCGAGCTTGAGGTAAATTAATGATGAAATCTATTGAGATGTCCTCCCATTTACATGAGGGAAAATCAAGATGCTAAATCAAACCACTAATGACACTATGCTCAACCTTTGCATTTTGGTAGAATAAACATCAATATATGAATTCAATAACTAATCTATTCATCCTATACCACTAAAACTAACATCTCAAGGAATGATACATCTTATCTACACTAGGATGAACCACTAAAGGTGAACATTGGAACTTATAGAGAACTAATTTATACATCTCTGAAGGAATAGAGATCATTCATTGGAACAACACCTGATCTTGATCATCCTCAGAAAATCCCTTAGGATTATCACCACAAAAAACTCAATCTCGATAAAACACTAACCTAAAATCCCATAGTTGGGATTCCTCTACATTCTACAAAAAAGATGATTTAACTGTCATATAAAAGAGACAACCACTACCATTAAATTCTACCATATCAAGGTGTATTATAGAGAGTTTCTCCATCACTCTCCAACCATCACCTGAATCATGAAAAAAATCACCACACAACTTCATACTCAATGCATCAACTACAAAATTCTATTTTCCTTATGTATAGAAATTCTAAAATTTGTTTTCCTATAATAATTCCATCCACCATCATTTTCATAATTTCAAGTCATACTGGAGAAGATATACCTCAGGATCTTGTGATTTATAAAGACCACAGAGTGTTCACCGACGAGGTAATGTTGCCACAAATTTATATGAAACATAACTTCTACAAGATCTAGATCATGGGTAATGTAGTTAAACTCAAGAGGTCATAATTTTTGTGACCCATAAAAGATAACTTCCCTATGTTTCATCAAACCACAACACAAGATTGGGCATAAAGCGTTATAATAAACCTCAAACACAACTCCCTCCTTTAGAAAATGAATAGTTGGAGCAATGACTAAATTCACCTTAAAATACTCAAAATAATCTTAGAACTAGTCAGTATATTCAAAATACTAATTCTTTCTGGTCAAATATATCTGAAAAGTCATAATCTGAGAGAAGTCAGGCACAAACCTCTTGTAATATCTTGCAATACCAAGGAAGATAAAAACCTACGCAACATTATTAGGGGTTACCCAATAAAAAACTACCTTAATATTCAAATGGTCTATAAATACTCTCTTTTAAGACATTAAATGGCCCAATAAATGAAATCTATGAGTTTAAAATTTACACTTTGATAGTTTTTAGACATTTGGTAATGTTGAAGTACCCCCAAAATGACTTGTAGATGCTTCACATGCTCTACCTATGAATTGAAATACACAATGATGTCATCAATGAACACCCCCATGAAACAATCTATTAATTCATGGAACAAAATGTTAATTAGTATCATGAACATGGATGAAAAGTTTATGACAACAAAGGGCATTACCATAGACTCATAATGCCTATAATGACATTTGATGGTGGTCTTAGGAATATCCTTATCCTTCACATATATATGATGATATCCCAATTATAAATATATCTTAGAGAACTAGTTATATCTCTTTGTATAATCAAATAAGTCATCAATCCATGTGAGAGGATAGTGGTTCTTTAGTTTCATCTAATTAAAATGCCAATAATTGATGAAAAATCACATAATATCATCCATCTTTTTCAAAAAACAGAACGATGCACCCCAAGGTGATGAAATAGGTTAGATAAAATCTCTCTATATAAGATCATCAATCTGAATCTTAAGCTCCTACAACTAAAAATAACTATCCTATATAAATACACCAATATATTACCAACACCTAACTATAACTTTATCTCAAAATTGATATCTCTTTTTTTGGGGGGGGGGGAGTAGCGTTACAACCCATTCAATAAATACATCAAGGTAATATTCTAAAAATTAGATAAAAACTACCTACCAATCCCCATATAAAATCAATATTAATTAGGCCATCAAATAAGATAAGTACCTAACATTTTGAGTACCCACCCAATTTTATTTCCTGCCAATAAACATGATATGATCACTATAGGAATAATAGAATATAAATTTTCACATATGTAATTTTATTTTACTTATTCATTTTTTATTTTTATTATTATATTTATTACATGGGTTTTATGTGAGTTTTTTTAGAAAAATGTGGATTTGGGGCTTGATAGTAGGTGACACATGATTGGTGCATAGTTTGGGGAAACTATGTGACCTCACCTAAGAAATCATGAAACCAATTTCATCTTGGATATAGGTGATCAATTCTATTTTCACAAGATTTGGAAAACCATGTAGGATAACCATGATACTTGTTACTCTTAGAAAGTGAGGGACAAACAGTCTCCTCATGGTTTGGAAAACCATGAGGGCTAACCGTGAAACCTGTCTGGGTCATTAAAAATTAGAAAATTACTATTTTTACCTCTTCTTATTTAACCCCAAATCACCTCTAATTATCCCCATTTTGGATTTTAAGCCATGGGAGATTTCTAAAAACCTTATTGGACCCTTTGATCATCAATATTTTGGTTATTTTATCCTTGGTTCTTTAAGAAATCGTCAAGTAAGTTGTTTTTCCCTTGATTTCTTCCTCTTTATAGGGTTCTTCTTCCCTCCTTCTTGAGTTCTTATTTTACAGTGGGTTATTTGACCTAATGAGGGTTTGATCTTGATATTTTTGGTGAAATCATGATGGTTTTTGTTGGATATTTCCTTTATAGAGTCTTGTTGAGGTGCGATTTTGGTTTCACACCGGATTCTGGAAGTATCCAAGTGTGAGGTAGGTGGTTCCATGTTTTTACATTATTATATGATTTTGGATTGATTTCTTGGTTGTATAAATGTGTTCTATAGATTATTTTTGTGGTGAGAAACAAGTTTTTAAAAGGTTTTGAAATGCATATGTGATGAAATATTATTTTTTAAAGGAAATTAGTTATATTTATTATGTGCTTAATTTTGTTGCTTCTTGAATGTGTTTTGTACCTTGTGTGAAAGGTGAAAAAGTGTTTTCAAATGGATTTGTGGTGTGAATGTGTGGAAATATGGGTTTCCAAAAGAAATGTCTTTTCTTTCATGTGATCTTCTTTGTTTTTTTACCTTAAATTCGGTTTGTAAATTTTGAAAGTGATGTGAATCATGTTATAAAATGGATTTAATGCGAGTGTGAATTTGAAAGAAGATTTACCCATGGAAATGGTTGGATTTCATATATTCTCCTTTTTTTGTGTTTCCAAATGGTTTCATGAATTGTGAATGTGGTGAAAAATTAATTCCAAATGGTTTTGGTGTGCATGAGAAAGGGAAAAAATAGTTTTTTATGGAAAATGGTTGTTTCCATGTGAGATTTGATCATTAGATCAATGTGAATTGTGAAAGAGGTAATTTAATTATGTACTTATGATTCTTGGAATGTGTATATAAAAGTTATTTTTTATGTGATATGTGAAATGAAATTTGAGCACAAATGGAATCTTGAGTATCTAGGTGAGAGAACCAGAACTAGTATGCTAGTTGATTCGGTGGGTTCGAGGCCCCGTTTCTTATAGTAGGATTGGAAATTACAAAACTATCTAAACTTGTGATATGATTAGAGGCCAATAGAACATAGGATGTGATCACTTTTAGTGGCTCATACATGGTAACCATTTTGTTTTTGGATTATGTTATGGGGACCACTTATCCTTGGGAGATGTTCCCCTCTAGTGGCTTGTGCATGAAAAAGCTGTTGGTTTTGGTGGGAGGATTTTTGATCATCAAGGTACGATGTTCATTGGGTCCCACTTTTTCTCGTTACCTATAGAGACTTCCCATGGTGATATCTTATGATATGATTCTTATGTGTTGTGGTGCTATCCATCAGTGTACAATATATATTGTGTAAACTTAAATTTTGAGCAAGCTTATTTGAGAAAGGGTTTTCCCTAAAATATGCTTCTTGAGAAAGTTTTCTTTAAAAATATTTTCTTAGAAATGTATCAAATATTATGATGGAAATGTTCATATTTATTTTTCATCTAATGTTATATCATGAAATATTTCTTTTGGGCGTCATCCTATTGGGATTTGTCTCATAGCCTACATACACCTTTGGGTGTATGTAAACTTTGTTATATATAACCCAGGTAAAGGTACGATGTATCATAGTGGTGATGGTGGATCTAGTTTCTAGTGTTCCACTTATTTTAGGTGTTAGTGGTGGTGTATTGAGGGTTATGACCCCTTTTGTTTCATGGAGTTTTTTGGGATGGTTTTTTTGTTCCCATTCCATTGTAGTACTTTTGGTTTTTGGTTAAAATTATAAACTTAGAATCTGAATTTTTTTACCTCATTTTCTATTATTATTAGTATGTGATATTTACTTTTTTTGGTTAATTGTGATTATTTAAATGGGTTAAATCATTCCCAAAGTGCATTGTTGATACCCGGTTACAAGTTTCCAGCTTGTGGGGATTGGGAACGCCCTTCGAGCCATGCCACAAACCAGGTTGGGTGTCAGGTTTGATGGAAATCTGGCTTGGTTCGTGAAAAAATGGTATTAGATAAGGTTTCTATATTTTGGTTCAAGTTATTTGGGATGAGTTTGGATATCCCAGAGATAAAATTGTCGGGGATTGAGGTTCTGGTTGTGAGTGGGGTGTCTAGCCAACACACCTCATGATAGGACTCGAGTCTCCATGAGATGTTGGTATTTGGTTTGACTTATTCCCAATGTGATATGTATAGGCTGTAGACTGTATATAGAAACTAGGTTGGGGTGGAGTGGTTTGGTTAAATTGTCATTATAATGGATTTAATTATGTTTTTATTTATGGAAGTGTTTGATATTTGTTTTGTTTCTGAAAAGTTTTAGAACGTGCATTGATAGTTGTATTGATGGTATTTCCTTGTGATTTTTTCTTGTGTAGTAAGATGCTTCCCTGAACACTTCATACACAACCATGGTAAGAGGACAGAGAGAGTTCTCCCTTTCCAATTGATCATATATTGGGTGAATTAGTGGTTTGGGATGAAAATATTTGGGTCAAGGAGTGGGATCTAGTCTTGATCAGGTTAGAGAAATTGAACCAGGTCCTCGAAGGGACATAGATCATAAGTTCCTCAATAAAAAGCCTCATTCTTTATAAGGTAGAATGGAACATTAGTAATAGGAGGAGTGTATTTAGAAAATATAGAGGATTTTTTAGTTTCTTGATACTCTTGAGGTATCTATATTGAAGTGTGCTTCGTTCATATTGTAGGGTCCCATTCATAAGTGGCGGGAGTTAGTTGTTCAAGTTGGGAAACATGAGAATATGGGTTGGAAAGACTTCAGGGCCTTTTTCAATGAGCAATATTTTCCTAATATTTTGGCATTTTCTAGATCTTGAGAGTTTTTAGAGCTTTATCAGGGAGACCAAACTGTGATGAAGTATGCTAAATAATTGTAGAGTTAGTTCGGTATGCACTCGAGGTCTTTTCCAATGAGTTGTTGAAGGCTTAGAAGTTCTAGATGTGGTTGTAACTAGAAATATGATCCCAGGTATTCTTGTTCAAGTTAAAGACTTATACTTAGGTGGTTGATCATGATATGATGGTCAAAATTGATTTTAGAGGAATGTTTAGTTTCTCTGGAGTAGTGTTAACAGTGGGAAGTGGCAGTTCAAGTGAGGGGAAGAGGAAACGGTACGAGCATAAGAAGAATGGGGGTTGTGGTTTAGGCCACCCTTCCCAACTCTCTTCATATTTGGATTCTGATGATGGGTTAGTTGTTTACCATTAGTGTGTAAAGGTAGAGAACATGTGATCTGCATGTTCATCTCCACCCAATCCTTACCACCAGTATGAAACTATGGGACACTTGTTGCTATTTTACAAAGTGGCACACCCATATCTGAGTGGTATAGGATCCATAGATTCTAAGGGAATTCCAGATCGGTCAGAACCAACTAGGAATATAGGCTCTCAGTTTGGAGGTTGTGGTGGTAGGGAAGGATATTCTTATGGTCATAGTCAATTCAAGTCAGAGTCGAAGGTTAGTGGTCATTTTCAGGAATAGGTAGAGGTGAGGCAAATTCATGCCGTGGAATGAGCACTAGTGGAATCAGACGTAGGGCCTGTGACAGTTTGAGGTACCGTTCTTATTGTATAATATTTTTTTTTAATTTGGTACTGGTACATATGTTTCTTTTATTTCTATTCATCTTGTGGATGTGTTAAAGCTTCCAACCGAGCTTATGCCTTATGTGATGGAGTCAGTGACACTACTTGGTAAGAATCAAAAGAGGGGTTTGAGGTGTCTGTCTTGTGAATTCACTATGTTGGGGGAAAAGTTGGAATGGGATTTTCTTATTTTGGATTTGGACCTCTTTGACACGATCCTTGGTATGGATTAGATGGTACAATTTTATGCACACATCGATTGTTATAGGCGGTGAGTGAGTTTTGTGGAACCTGATGGAAGTACCGAAGTTTTTCAAGGTGAATGGGATCCTTGGTCAAGATGTGTTGGACCTCCACTTTCAGAATTGGGAAATATTGTTTATCACATCTCATCACTCATGTTGGAGGATGATGATGGCGCTCTTGAGGGTGGATTACCTCTTGTAGTGGATGAGTTTCCAGTGGATTTTTCAGAGGATTTCTTAGGTTTTCCTCTAGAGTGGGATTGGGAGTTCTCCATTGATTTGGCACTAGGAACACAACCGATGTATCTTCCATCATACTCTATGTTCCCTAACAAGTTGAGGGAATTAAAGGTATAGCTAGATTATTTGGAATCTAGATTATTCATTCACCAGAGCATCTCACCTAGGGCTACTCTAGTTCTATTTGTAAATAAGGCCGATGTATCTCTCCGGTGGTGTATTGATTACCAGAAGCCGAATAAGGTAATGATTAAGAAAAAGTACTCTTTCCCCATAATTGATGACCTTTTTAGTCATCCTAATGGGTAAATGTGGTTTTCTAAGATTGAAATGTACTCTTGGTATCACCAAGTCAGAGTTAGAGAGGAGAATGTTCCAAAAATAACTTTTCGAATATTCCATGACCATTTTGAGTACTTGGTCATGCATTTTAGATTGATTAATTCTCCAATGGTCTTTATGGAACTTATGAATAGAGTGTTCCATTAGTATATCATCTTGTTTTTCATGGTATGTTTGGACAAAATTCGGGTCTATTTTAGTATTGAGGAGGGGTATGAGAAATATTTTAGGATTTTTCTAGGCACCATTTGGGATCATAGTCTATATGGAAAGTTTTCTAAGTGCACCTTCTAGTTTAGGGAGGTGAAGTTTTTGGGCCATGTGATCTCAGAATAAGGGGTTTCAGTGGACCTCAACAAAATCAATGTAGTAATGTCATGGGAACAACTGTGTAATGTGTTTGAAATCAGAATCTTTTTAGTCCTAGAAGGGTATTATAGGTATTTTGTTTTATATTTCTCTTAGATTTCTTTAGCTATGACTGTGATTACTCGGAAAGGGGTCAAGTTTTAATGGATCCTAGAGTTTCAAGCATCCTTTTAGGATCTTAAGCGGCAGTTGACCACACCCCCTTTTCTGATTTTTATAGAACTTGGAAAGGGATATATGGTCTACTATGTTGCTTTTGGTATGGGTATTGGGTGTGTGCTGATATAGGATGACAATGTGGTGGCTTATGGTTCTTTCTAGCTTCGAGCATTTGAAAAAAAATGACCCAACCCATGACCTGTAGTTAGTGGTGGCAATTCATCCCTTGGAGATGTGGCACCATTGTATTTTTTGGGAAAAGTTTGCTGTTTATTTGGATAATAAGAGTTTAGCCTATATTTTTTCATAGAAATATATGAATATAAGGAAACATCATTGGGTTGAGTACCTTCAAGGGTTTGATTTTGATATATTCTATACCCTAGGTAAAGGAAATATTTTTGTATATGATTTGAGTAGGAAAGTTACAGTAAAGGCATTGAAAGAGTTCATTTATGAGTGGACTTTGATGGGGCTATTTGTTTAGATGCACCTGGAGACCAATGAGCATTGTGAAGGTATATTCTTGGCCAGTAGTCAGCTAACGCATTCCCTTATGAAGTTGATTCAACAAGATCAACCAAGTGATGAGTTGTTCCAACATTATATGAAATTTATAAATGGTGGGTAGGTGCCTTATGAGTGGTCGTTGTCTCCTAAGGGAGTTTTTTTTGTTTCAAGGGTCACTTCATAGTGACTTTGTCAATGAGGAAGGTGGTGATGTAGGATAGCCACCAGTCTCAGTGGGCCATTCATCCTACCACCATCAAGATGTTTTATGATGTGTGTAAATAGTTCTAGTGTATAGGTATGAGAAAATATGTATCTAAATTTGTATCACACTATTATACACGTCATCAAGTTAAAGCAGAGCACTAAAGGCCCTCCAGTTTTCTTCAGACGCTACCTATTTCTATTTGGAATTGGGATGATATTTACATGGATTTTATTGTTGGATTACCACATATTACACTAGGGTGGAATTCTATTTGGGTAGTGATTAACATTCTAACTAAATTATCCCATTTCATTCCAATCAGGGATCTATCCAAAGTAGATGAGTTGAGTCAATTGTATGTTTAATAGATAGTGATACTTCATGATGTGCTGTTGGAAATTGTTTTATAAAGGGACCCCCATTTTACCTCATGGGTTTGGGAAGGATTTTATAAGGGAATGAGGTCACCGTTTAATTTTAGTATGACATACCATCCTCAAATGGATGGTAGACGGAGCATACATACCATATTTTGGAAGACATTCTCTAGGAATGTGTATTATATTTCATAGGTTTATTGGATAGCCATTTGGGATTGGTTGATTTTACATATAAAAATAGTTACCAGTCATTGATTTTAATGGATCCGTTTTAGGTACTTTATGGTCAACTGTGTCAGTTTTATTTGTGTTGGGTTGAGGTGGGTGAGACCTCATTTTTGGGACCAATCCTTGTTTAAGAGATTTCTAATAAAGTTAAGTTAATAAAAAAGTGGTTGTTGATAGTGAAAAATCACTATAAGTCTTATGTCTATTAGAGGTTCCAAGATTTAGAGTTTTCTGTGGTTGATTGGGTGTTATTGAAGGTGTCACCTCGCTTGGGTCACCATCATCATGGTAAGAAAGGGAAACTAACATCTAGGTATGTCAGACCTTTTGAGATTATCGAGAGAGTTGGTAAGGTGGAGTATCAGTTGAATTTTTCTTCACAGTTAACATCAATTCATGACGCGTTCCATGTATTCTAGTTGAAAAAGTATAATCCAAATATTCCCCATGTATTGAATTGGGAAGAGTTAGAGTAGGATTTAGATTTATTAGTGTTTGAGCAACCAATGAGGATTATATATTCTCAAAAGAAAGTGATTTTTGGAAATTATATTCCATTGATTTGAGTTATTTAAAATCATAGTAGTGATGAGAATGATACTTTCAAGATAAAGTCTTAGGTTGATGAGGAGTATCCATTTTTGTTTTCTGATCAAGATTTGAAGTGACTTTATGGGGATGGAAATTTTTCATGGTGGGGAGGATTGTCACATTAATAATTTTATTTTGAGGTATTCCTTTTCTTATTTTCGGTCTGGTATTTATCCCTTGGTTTCCCCATGAGTTTTTTTGGAGAAAAATTTGGGAATGGGGCTTGATAGTATGTGGAATAAAGTTAGTGCACGGTTTGGGGAAACCATGCACCCTTTCCTAGCAAGCTGTGCAACCAATTTCATCTTGGACAGAGGCTATCCGCACGATTTTCATATGGTTTGAAAAAACATGTGGGATAACCATACTAATTTATCCTCTTTAATAGTGAGGGATGAATGGTTTCTACACATATTCTTTGGAAAACCACACAGTCTAACCATGTGACCTATCCAGGTCATTAAAAATTAGAAAATTACTCTTTTCCCTCTTTGTATTTAACCTTAAATCACCTATAATCCATGCCATTTAGGATATTTCAGCCATGGGAGCTTCCTACAAACCTTTTTATAGAATTTTATCATCAATATTTGGGTGGTTTTAGCCTTGGGTCTTCAATAAATAATAAAATAAGTCATTTATCCCTTTATTTATCACTCTTTCTAGGGTTCTTCTTCCCTCCTTCTTGAGTTCCTTTTTCTAGCAGTTTATTTGACCTAATGAGGGTTCTATATTGAAATGTGGGGTGAAATAATGATGGTTTTTTGTATATTGACTTTATAGGGTCTTATTGAGGTGCGATTGTGGTTTCTCACTAGATTATGGAAGTTTCCAAGTGTGAGATAGGTGGTTCCATGATTTTACATTATTGGATGATTTTGGATTTATTTCTTGGTTGTCTAAATGTGTTATATGGATCATTTTTTCTATGAGAAACATGTTTTGAAAGGTTTTTGAGATGAACATGTGATAAAAGATGGTTTTTGAAAAGAAATTGGTTATATTTCTTGTGTGATTCATTGTGGTGCTTCTTGATTTTGTTTTGTGCCTTATATAAAAGGCATGAAAAGTGTTTTCAAAGGGATTTTAGGTAGGAACGTATTGAAAGTTGGTTTTCCAAAATAAATGGATTTTGTTTCATGTGAGATTCTTTATTTTTTACCTTAAATGTGGTTTTTAAATTGTGAAAGTGATGTGAAGCATGTTATAATATGTATTTTATGTGAGTGTGAATTTGAAAGGGGATTTACACATGGAAATGGTTGTATTTCATATGTGCTCTTATTATTGTGTTTCCAAATGGTTTAAGGAATTGTGAACGTGGTGAAAAATTTATTTCCAAATGGTTTTGGTGTGTGTGAAAAATAGAATAATGGTCTTTTTTTATGGAAAATGGCGGTTTCCATGTGATCTTTGATTGTTGGATCAATGTGAATTTTGAAAGAGGCGATTTCCTTGTTTGATTATGATGCTTGGTATGCGTATGTGAACGTGATTATTTATGTGATATATTAAATGAAATTTGAGAAAAAAGGTAATCTTGGGTATCTAGGTTGGTGAACTAGAACTAGTACACTAGTTGATTCTATGGGGCCTAGGCTCTGTTTCGTTTACTGAGATTTACAATTACAACAATAACTAAAATGGTGATATGATCAGAGAAAACTAGACCTTGGGATGGGATCCCCTCTAGTAGCTCATGTATGTGAACAGTTTTGGTTTTTTATTATGATATGGAGACCACTAGACCTTGGGAGATGTTCCCCTCTAGTAGATCATGCATAGGGGTGTTGTTGGTTTTGGTGGGAGGATTTTTGATCACCGAGGTATGAGGTTCATAGGGTCCCACTTGTTTTAGTCACCTATAAGGATTTTCCATGGTTCTCTCTTGTGATATGATGCTTATGTGATGTGGTACTAGCCATCTATATATGGTAGACCTTGTGTACACTTTAATTTCAAGCAATATTATTTGAGAAAGGGTTTTTCCTAAATGAAATTTCTTGAGAAAGTTTTCCTCAAAAATGTTATCTTAATTTTTTTTCAAATATTCTTATGGAAACATGCATGTTGATTTTTATTCTAGTGTTATAACATGAAACCTTTCTCCTGGGTGGAATACTATTGGGATTTGGATCACACCCTATATACACCATTGGGTGTATGTAGACTTTGATATGTGTGACACATGTAAAGGCAATATGTATCGTAGTGGTGATGGTTGATACAGTTACTATTGTTCCCCTTATTTTAGGTGTAATTGGTGGCAGATTGAGAGAAATAAACCCTTTTTTTGTATGGAGTTTTTTGGGATGGATTTTTTTATTCCCATTCCGTTGTAGTAATTTTGGGTTTTGGTTAATGTTGCAAACTTTGAATCTAAAAATTGTTGTACCTCATTTGGTTATGATTATCAGTATATGATGTTTACTATTATTGGTTATTTTTGGTTATGTAAATGGATGAAATAATTTCCAAAGTTCATTGTAGAAACCCAAACACTACTTTCTAGCCCATGGGGATTGGGAATGCCCTTCAGTCCATGCCACAGACTGAGTCAGGTGTCAGGTTGGATGACACTCCAGCTTGGTTCGTGACATAACCAACCTCTTAAAACAATCAATAATATCCTAAAATTAATTGTGCTAGTCCATACTAAGGATGAAATTATATGACTATATCTTCAAACATAGAAAATATCTCATAGGGTGATGTTTTCCTAGAATTATATCATAATCTCATAATACATTATGCAAGCTAACTTGACCTCCAACTAGTGTAGTAAATTCCAAGAGAACTAAAATCTCTCCACCTAAAGTCCTATATAATGAAATAAGGTGGGTTCAATGAAGGATTGTATAACTCTTAAATCAAAAAAAGTATACACCTAGGTAGAATATAATTAGATAATACCTCACACAACTTATAGATCTTCTGGAACTGGAAACTCTAAAGAATGCATCTAACCTCGTCTGAGACCATGAACTCTCCAAAACTAATGGAGGACACCTATATAAAAATTCTTTACTCTATGTCCCTAAGGACAAGGGGAATTATAAGGGTGTCCTTTTCCCTCCACATCCTCTCTATATTGATGAAAATCTAGAGTACCCTGCTACTACTATTTCCATGGAGGATGCCACTATAATGGTTGATCCTTAAGGGGACTCTGTCCCCCTAATAACTACTGAGGAAGGTTGGGAACTCAAGAATCTAATGTCCATAATCTTTTCATGAAAAACAAAAAACATCTGATCGCATAGAAGGGATCTCAAAATTTCCATCTCTAAAGAAATGATATAAAGAAGGATTAAAACAAATCCCTACTGTATAAAACTTCATATGACTAGGAATCTGAGAAACTATGGCCACTACTTTACTCCAAAGAGAGTCCTGAGGACTCCCATTCCATGATGATCCTTTCATAGAAAACATCCTCTCAATTACCTATAACTTTTCTAGTACCTCAAGTTATATCAAAAATATGAACAAGGTGGCCTATAAATAGATCTTTGGATGCAACACCTCTTCAAAATTTCGTGATCTAGCCTCCTTATCTAGCATAAGGTCTAAAGAATAATGAAAGTGGTTATTGAAACAAATGCTAAAATTCCTCATATAAGAATTCCCATGGAATAGAGTTAGAAAATCCTACTAACAAGCTACCTTTACTTTTTTTGAAAGAAACTTGACCTAAAAATGATCACAAAACTTTTCTCATAAAATGAAAAACTTCTTATGATCCATGAGGAATAAAAACCATCACCACCGAGAAACCACATATAACATATTGACAACTAATAGAATTTAATGTTCCCTATGAGCATAAATAAAGCTAAAAGAAAAGTAAAATCTTCCAACCAAGACTTGGTATCCTGATCTGAAATGGAGCCCTCATACTTCTGCAGACTTTGGCATTGAAACCCCTAATGTATCTTCCTCCAAACATCATAATCATCAATTTTCACTCTAGGGTGAACTATCAATGCATCCTATTGGATATCATCAGAAAAAACCTAAATGGGTCATCGACCTAGAGTCAAACTAGTAAAAGAAAAAATGTAAGGGCTCCATTAAACTAAGAATATGGAATATTTATGAATAATTAATTCAAACCCATCATAATTACCCTTTTCTACCTAGTTCAATCACAAGAACAAACAATCATGATGCATGATCCTTACCTTGGTATCTAATCTAAAATTAACATCACTTCACTTAGTACATTTAGTAAACTTAAGGTCCTTGCATCAGATAATAGGGGGAACTAAAATCCCATGACCTTGCCGACATCCCTTTATTACATAATATACTAAGTTCAACTGATATTGTTTCCCTACTAACCCATGAAATCCTCACTAGTTCCTATCCCTAAAATCTATCATATATCTCAAACTAGATTTTATACCACTCTATCACTACCACCTCTACATTAGTACCCCTCCTAAGGTAGTAGTGAATACATGAGGAACCCTCAAAGCTTTCATTCAATAGGACATGAGTTTGAGACTGACACCTTTGGTATAAAAAATCATAAAACGAGAGGCATTACCCTTAATATATCATAATAAATTTTAACCATACAATAATAAAATCTAAACCATAAATAAAAAAACATACCAATATATGAAATGTTATAAAATTTAGAAACTAAAGAAAATAAACCATGAAAAATGTCCAGGTAGTGACCATGAACTCTAGGAGCTTCTGGAAAACCACTATGATCTAGTAACACTTAATCTAATCACCAACCAACTCCTATAGAATTGGAAATATATATATATATATATATATATAGGTGTGAAATACAAGTATACTTAGTAGGATCCTTCATAAAACCTCTCATGTAACTATAAAAGAAGAATTATAATTCCTAATGAATAAATAAAGAAATCAACTCATTAACTAAATCAGATGAACTACATCCCACCCTCACCAAGTATCACTCACCAAGTAACACATTAAAGTAGGTAACATAATATCAAAATTATATATATGTGAATGGTACCCCACACCCACTTTCTAACAAAATCAATCTCCCTCATCCCAATGTATTTTATCCTGGTGCCCCCATCCCCTCCATAAGTCATCCTTCCCATCCAGGAAACTATATCAAAACCACATTATCATATTATCCTCTATATCATGTAGACCATCACCACCATAACTAAATATTAAGAAAAAAATATATCACAACCTATGTAATCATGAGATATAACCCAATCCATTATATCCCATGTATAAGTTAACCTATAACATCCATAGTCATTATAATCGTGATACATATATATACTACAACCTTAAGTGGTTGCAACTCACACATACATGTATGGTAAAATTGAGATCTATAACATCTAGTATGAACACATAGCCTATACCTTAATCTATTAAATCTTGAATATGAATACATACTATGATATGCCTATAAGATAGATAGGGGTGGGAGAGTAGTCAACCATATATATCCTTGACATCCTAGATATTGGAAAAAAACTCAGAACCCAAGTCCATTATATGCCTTGAATGCTCTACTAAATCAACTGGTAGATCATAATAAATAATATAATATAATGATAATATAACCCACATATAGTTTAAAGGAAACTATCCTACTATAGACTTGAATTATAGCTAACATCCCTCATGAAAACTCAACTATCGTAGCTAGGACTATAAATATATTATCATTATAAGCACATGATCACTATGATTCATCATCATTAACAATTTAATAATTCTAATATTAACTTCATTAAACCTCTTTGTAAATTTTAGTTTAACCATTCGCATTAATTCATACAAAATAATATGATTTTATAATCATTATTTATATTCCAATTTTTCATCCCTTTCTCTTAGGGAATTTAACCCAACCAATTTATGTTTTCCATCTAATATATCATTACCAACATCAATAATCATCCCCATAAATTCATTAAAATTCATCACCATCCCATAATACTAAATATTCTTTGACTTGAAAAAATATAATCTCAAGGAAGATATATACCTGAAGGTAATAAGAATTATACAATAAGTGGAAGGTAAGTGTAATGAATAATAATAATAATAATGGGCAAGACCAGCTCTCATCCCCATCATAGTGAACATGAAATAGGCAAGCCCAACTCTCAACCTATGCTAACTATCCCAATATTATCCACATCAAGCCACTACCACAACCAAACAAGAAGGTAAAAAAACTAAGAATAGCTCTCAAACTACACCAAATTAACAAACCACACTAGGTTTCATATATCAAATCACTACAAAGGATATGATATCATAAGTTATATACATAACAAAAAATAATATTTTTAGTACAAAAAACTGAAGGGGAAACCAAGACCATAACATCATGGCATACAACATATAGCAATCAAGGATAGGATTTAAAATAACATCAAATTTTTTTTTTCTAGAAAACAACATTTTACACTACTATCTTGAATTAATAGATTAATCATTTTTAGGTTTCAATAATAAGGAACCTAAATATCAATGAAAAACAAAAACTATAATCAACCAATAAATTTTCACAAAGCAACAGTTTTCATATTGAGCAGTTTTAAGAAAGAGTGATAACAAAAATTATGTACCTCATTCATTATTCACTTATCTTAACATATTTACATTTTTATCCAAATTTCATTCATTTAAAATATTCTAATGAATAAAAAATATCACAATATTCTAAATCACATTATCTCAAAAATCACTTGAGGTAACCAATCATAAGTATATCATAATTTCATGCGATCACAACTCCATCAAAATACCCTTCACTTCTTAAATTAAATATTATTATCTCCATTAAGGTCAATTTAATCCATATACACATTAAAGATAAAGTATTATAATCCCACAGCGACAAATAAAATTAGAATAATTCATGAATCTGTCACTTCAATACGAATCTTCCAAAATTCTCCAAATAGAAATAGAGGAATAGATGTTGATCTCCAAATCACCCCTCACACGGGGAACCCATAATTCCTAAAGAAATAATTCCACCATGAATCCTCTATAAATCACTGATAATATAAATATATAAACCAAAAAAATAGATTTATCATTTCATGTAATGAGGAAACCAGAGAGAGAAAGAACCAAAGGGGGAGGAAGGAAACTAACCTCAAATCACCCACAAGTTTATCTTTAGAATTCAGGGGCTAAATAAAAGAAAAGGGGATAAAGATTATATAAAGTCGATCCTTTGGTTACTTTGGTTTTAAAGGAAGAAATATAAAATAAGAGAAATTTAAGACTTTTTAATTTATATAGGCTAGAATTTTACAACCTCATGCTGTAGTAGGGATGACCTCTCTATAATGGTTATAATTTTTACAAAATCTACAGTGCAGAATGGATGGCCATGTTGTAATGGATCCAAGTCACACTTCAATTTGGAAATCATAATTTTAGTTCCTTAATATCTCCTCCATTTAATACCTAGTCACCCACCGATCTGACATAATTGAGGAAGGGCTATGGTGAAACTGATAAATCATGCCACAATAGTCCTAAATAAGGAAGAGATAAGGAATTAAATATCTAGGGGTCTATAGTGAAACCAAAGCACCATGTCATAGTGACACCTAAAATTATAGAACCATAAAAACCATCCACCTGAGGATCCATGTTGTGAAGGCCATGAACACACCATGAAACAAATTCATGGAAATTAAGATACTATTTAAAACTAAATCATGATATAACTAAACCAAACATGTTATAACACACCTATTCTAGATAAAATTCTTACTAAAGTAGAACTATACCTCCTATATCCTTTCCTGATACCTCAAATCACCTAAAAATACAAATTAAGGGCTCAGTAAGAACTTATCCCTTATAATATTTAATAGTTTAGTGTCTCTTGATGAGTGAGAATTATCAAATTATTAATTTATGGAAAAGGTTATTAACATTATACCTAATGAGTAGGAGTCAAATAAAATCTCTATCGATGATAATAAACACATTACTAAGTTGAGATTATGATATTTTAATGGAACTATCATGCAATATGAGAACCAACTCAAGAGGGATTCCGAGAAAGATATAAATAAAAATGGAAAGAAATTTTTATAAACTTTCAGAGTTTTAGCTTCCAAAACTAATACCTTAAATCCAAGTACATATAAAATGATTTCTAAATGGAATTTGTTAAAAATTGTTTGGAATTAGTGAAAGTGAGATTGCTTATTTTTCTAGTAGAATAATAACATATATGTTAAAGAAGGAATTCCACATAAATAATTAGAAGGACATGAATGAAAAATATAATAAGGTGGAATATTCAGATACTATATGTTATGAGTATAAAAACAATGACACATAAAACCTAGTTATATTAGTTTGAATAAGAAAAATAAGTATAGGAAATCCACAAATAGAAATGGACAAAAATATGGGATACTAATGATATATAGAGTGATAATGAGGATTTGTTATATGAAATTAGTAGTGATTAAGAAAGTGATTATAGTAAGAAGATAGAGGGTTTTTATTCAAATAATACTTGAAGTGATATGTGATTTATGGGAAAAGTTATTCTAAATACACTCTAAAAATTATCCATTGATGCTAATTTTTTTTACTTCAAATAATGATAATAATAAATCTTTATCGGATGATAAGGATGATACACCTTTACTTAGAAAAATATATGACAAGTATATAAAAGAGAATTAATAGTTTGATTAAATTTTTTGATCAAGCTAAGGATGATATTGTTAAGAATGATGATTATTATTAGAACATTTATGAGAAATATTCAAAACTTAACATAGAAGTTACTAAAAATAATGTTTAGGCTACTAATTCTAAGAAATAAATTATATTAACCTTTGAATTAAAAGGTAAATCTATTTTTGTTACATCATTAGATGATAGAAAATAGGTTGTGAGGTTGACGTATAAATTCAAAATTTTAAATAAATTTTTGAAAAGTTTACTTCCAGAAGAAAATATTTTGATGTTTTTTATAATAAAATAAGGGGGAAAAGGATTAATTCTGGATTAGGTAAAAAATATACCATAAGATATCATTACTAGTCAAACTACTTTGTACCAAGTAATGAACCATTCTACACTAAATTTCATATGGGTGGACAATATAATAATAAGTTATATCATAATAAAGTTTATTTCTTAGGATCCCACAAGGAATTTATTTATAAGATTCTTGTAGCTATATAACACATAAGAACTTTGTCAAATTTGGGTGCTTGAAGTTTTTTTTACAAACTCCTCTAGAACAAAGTAGGTATGGATACCTCAATACTAATTTTTGATCAATGAAAGACCACTATGTGACCAAAAATTGATATCAAATATATGTTATATGGTAATTTTTTTTACTCTTAATCTTTTAAGTAAGGTTTTTATCTTATGAAAAAGATATTTATTTTTTCATAATATTTTATACTTTGTAAATTTTTTCTTTAAACTTAAACTCTTTTATCTGGGGGGAGTTGTATTTTTTGTTTAGATAATTTTCATGAAGATATGTTTATATATACCATTATATTCAATAAAAGATAGGAATGTGATTTATAAGAAATTTCAAAAACCATATTATATGGAATAATATCATCTATAATGTCAGAAGATAACTTTTATATGGTTCAATTCTCTTTATTATTCTCTTGTGAAGCTTGTGATAAACTATTAGTTTACATTTTTTTATATACTTTTATAAATTATAATGTATTCATATTTTATTTTGAGAATAATTTTTTTTTTAAGGTAACCAAATTGGTTTTTTAAATTTGAAATATATTCATTTAAGAGATTTAACATCATCTTTATTTCGTGCAAAATACTTTGGCTCATCAGATTAGATCAGGTCAATGGCTGAAAGAGTTTCTTATATAAAGACATGTAGACCCAAAGTTGGTTGTTGTTATTTATTTTGAAGCTCTTATGATTTTTAATTTTATATTCTATTTCAAAATTTGTATTTTTTTATTCGATATAGCATAATTCGATGAAATTTCATTCCAAATAGATTTTTCGTGAAAGGATGATTGATACTGATTGGTATTTAGAACATGAGTCAATGTTGAATAAATTCATCAAATTTCAAGGTCGGGAATTAGAATACCTTCCCATTGAAGATCTTGGACTTTTATACCCCTCACTCATATAATAGTTTTATTCTAATGTGATGATGATTATTCATATGGAAAGAAAAAGGTAAAGTTTATAGTTCAAGATCATGAAGTTTTTATAACCCTGAAGAATGTTGTAGAAGTTATTGGAAAGTCACTAAAAAAAGTATCATTATTCACTTCACACAATATCCTACAAAATTTCATAACTTCCATTAAATATAGGTATGAGGAGACCCAATTTATGGTGAAGGAGAATTATTATAAGATGAATCACTTATACCTAGAAGGAAAAATTATTTTCCAGTTGGTGAAATGATTCTTAATACCGAGAAAGGTGATAAAAATACAATCAAGGTTCATGATGTTTATACTATAGACATTTTATTTGGGATTGTGAAATTAAATATTGTTTAATTCATATGGAATTATATGGATTTTTTATGTTCTGGTATAGTGAAATTGAAGATTTTTTCATTTTCAATAACTTTGAATTAGATGATCATGAAATATATTTAGATATAAGGTATCATAGACTTTGGAAATGTAGAAATGGTCAAGGAAAATTATTTAAACTCTAAAACCATATAAATAATTAATTTAGTCTATGATATGATTGACAAAGTTCGTTGTAATGGGAATGAAAGTTACAATTATGGAATCCTAGGAGAAGAATTTTGTTGAGAAGAAGAGGAAAATACTAAAAGATAAATCCCTCTCATTGAAAATGATAAAGTTTATGATGATAAAATTGAGAGATAAATTTTGAAGTATAGAGATGATTTGTAAAGGAAATATAATAAAATTAAAAAGGAATATTGAAGAATATAAATTAGTAAATCCATTTTTGGTTTATCTAAATATTAATTTAAAGAGATGAGAGCAGGTGAAATTCAATAGAATAAGTATGAGAATAAAATGAAATTTCCTTTTATGATTAATATATCTCAAGATATAATTCCATATGTCACTATAAGAGTGCACACTAAAGAAGTTTAAATAACTCTAAGGAAGAATTTTAAATTATAAAAAGATTAATCATGAGAAGGGAAAGGTAAAAAATCTGAAATTAGTTTATCTTCTTTTAAATCCCTTCCACCTATAGATGATAAATAAATAAATAGAAAAATAGAAGTTAAGGCAATGTTTCAAGAAAATATCATAACCTTACCTATTTGTGAAGAATTATATTCATCATTATCTAAAATATGCACTTCATCATCTTCTAGTTTACCTAAGTTAATAGTTTATCAAAAGATAAATCTCAGAAGATATGATCATATTCTTCTGATGAAGCTCAAAAATCAAAGCAATATTCCTCAAAATATGTTCCATACCATATAATATTAGTGTTGATCTAGATATATCTTTATAATATAGATCTTTAGAAGATAGTTCAAGGAGAAAAATGGATATAAAAATAAAAGGCATGATGACATAACAACTGAAAATGTTATCGAATATCATATAAATACTTCCATAGATTGATTCCAGGATAATCCATTTAAAAGTTAGGGTAGTGGATTATCAAACCTATTTTAAGTTAAAGTATATCTTTGATTATCAGGTTAAAATTAAAGCTGATGCATCAAATTTCAATGAATATTTCAATCCATACATACACAATATAAAGATAATGGTGAAATATGAGAATCACTAGGATAGTGAAATTTAATATTTTATAGAACATAATATTTCATTGAGAAAGGAACTTGATCAGAAAAACATTCAATTTGGTCATTAGGATCAAAATATAAAAGATAATGATCTAATTTAAATAAACAACAAAGTGACCTAGAGGATCCAAAGAATGAGTTGAAGGGATTCAATAATTTATTGGAAGAATAATATAAGAGGGTAAATAATCTAGAGAAGATGATATAAAAATCTAAAAGAAAATAATAAATAATAACTTTTTATCTATTTTACAATTGTTATAAATTTTGATTATTATAAACCTTGACTTTTTCTGAATGCTTTTAAAATTTTATGATTATTTTTTATTGATTATATATTTGATGAATATTATAAATTGGTTTATATTTAATTATTTATGGTAAATTATATTTTTGTGTGTGTTTATTTTATCATTTTAGACAAAGGAAATTTATCAAAAATTATAGACTATAAAAATTCATACCCTGATATTTTTTAAATAGTAACGGAGATATACATCTACCCTAGGGGTAGAAACCAAAAGGTAAAGGGGATAATTGTTTAATCTTTCATATATTTTACTTAATGTCTAAGACTTTATATTACTTATTTTTTATTCCTCTATTTTTATTTATTTTTAAAAATAAAAAAGGGAGAGAAATTTTATATGATCAAGATTGTTTTATTAATGAGTTTGTTGAATGTTTTTCTAAAATGGGAGACTTTTTTAAACTTTGAAAAGACCAAATATTCTAGATGTTAAACTCAAAGAGTTATTAAGAGTTTAATTATTAAATTTTATTCAAATATATGTTCTTTTGTGTGTCATATGATTATAAAAAAGAGAGATATTTTTGGTGATATTTTTGAGTCAATTTACTACTTTCATATCCTTTATTTTGAAAATCACAATACAATTATCCTATGTTTGAATTAAATTGAATATTTTTCTAAAGTGTTGTTGTATAGATTATAACATCTGATTGCCTAAACATTCAAGTTTTGATAAAATAAACCAAAATATATAAATTTTGGAACTCTAAAGTTATGTTGTAATGGAATATTTAATTCTTCATAAAAATTTTAAGATATACTCATCTTAATGATTTTTAAAATGAACCTAAAGAACTTAGAGTATGACCTTTGAAATTTGTTACAATAGAGGATATGAATTGGACTGAGGATTTATAGAACAAAAGATACATACATTCACTAATTCACTTAGGATTGGGTTGAAATTTTCATCATATAATTACTTAGATCACTTGTGATTATATTTGTTTTCAGTGTGTTTTATAAGATATACCATTTGGTGAGGTTTTATTATAAAGATATTAGTTTTTATATTTTAATTACATCTTATGATCCTTATGATCAATGAGATTATAGGGATAAATATGACACTTCTTATCATTGTGATCGATAAGACTACAAGGCTAGGAGTTTGTAATTTTTGAACCATAGAGTTTGATGAAGTACATGGTACTTGGGATCGCTATCGAAGAGGTTATTAGGGATAGTGTTACCTATTGCTAAAGTTTCCATTGTAGAGGTTCTTGGTGTAAAACTTATTGTTGTTGACTAGCTTAGTTGAGGAGGTTTTGGTGTTTGGAACTTAGATACCTTGTATCTAGTCTAATCATATGCATGCCACTTTTGTTTAAAATTAAAGACTAAACACTCCAAATTAGGGAAGTATTTACTTTTAAATCAAAGTAGAAGGTGCACCACTAGATTTGATTTAAAGTTTCTAAGTTCCAAACACCAAAACTTACTATAATAATCTATTTTGTAGAAACAAGTTCCACACCAGGAACCTATTTGATGGAAGTTTCAAAAATAAGTGGCTTTATCCCTGAGCACCTATTCATTCTCATTGATCTGTAGAAATTTTATATACCTTGTATTTCATTGAACCCCATGGTTTAGAATTTATATAATTTTATAATTAGAGTCTATCCATTCATAATGATCAAAAGTAGTAGGTTTTTAGTGACCCAAGCATTATAAACATATTATTTCATGATACTTAACATGTTTTTCCAATTAACACAATCCAAGGATCGATAGGTCAAGTGTCTTTAGATGATTAGACATATAAATACGTCATCATAAATATAAAAAAATCAAATTTCTTTAAAACTCTACATAGTTCTCATAACTCCCATAGATCTTCTAAAATTACATTGGATACCTTGGGGAAAAAATAAAAAAAAAGTGAGATAGAAATCCCAATAAGGTAATAAACATGGAAATAAAGAATAACATGACAATCAAGAGGCACAACATGATATCATAAAGATAATGATCATAAGAATGTAAACATAGAATAAGTAAATGATATCATAAGATAATTGAATGATAAACATGTAGCCATAACATAAAACATGATATTGTAAACTAAGTCAAGGGTCACTCCCAAGACCATCATCATAAAGTGGACAAAGTCCCATGGTGGATTAGGTTCACTCCCTAATCCATTACATAAAATATCATGAGATATAAAATTTTAACCAATGAATTAGAGGGATATATAATTCCAAGAAAACCTGTCACATAAATGAAAACCATAAACAAGCATGACACATGAGGAAAATAATCCATACATAAATTATAAGCATGAACAAGCCTCTGATAAGGAAGTTAGTTTCATAATTCTTATTCAAGGAATATCCAATGGATAAATAATAAGTATTCCTAGGATAAGTAGAAATTAAATGATTTGATAAATTTATATTTGGAAAAGAAACATAGGTCTTTAATATTGTGGTTCTAATATAGGGAATTTAAGAGAAGGATATTAGAAAATAAAGAATAAACAAATACCACTTGGCGAACCTTTATAAGTGAACAATATTTTTAAATAAAGAAAGGACCTATTATTTTACATAAACCATAATTGAACCAATAGGGATATTTATAAAATAATGAGAGTATTTAGAATCTATTCATGGTTTAAAAACATTTAATGGGGTGACTCTGGACATGAGACAAGAAAAAGGAAAGTTCCCATAAACTGGGTTTACTTAAAAGTGGGAATTTAAAAGGGAAATAAAACATGTATAACCTAAAAATAAAAAATATATTTAACTAGGTATATATTTAAAGTATATATATACAAAAATAAAAGTGGTACATGAGAATAATATTTCATAAAATAGAGAAAAATAAAGAGACAACCATTAAAATATGATTTAACAAATACCATTAAAATTAATTATTTGTATTCGAAAATTTAATTTTACTAATCCATTGCTATTAAAATATTTATTTGAATTTTATATATACATAATATCATATTTTTATAATAATTATATTAATATTTATACATACACAGACACATATAATATTTTAAAATCACATTTTTATTTCATTGAAATTTATATTATTTTAAATTTACTACTTAAAAATACATGAATTTAGTATACCTATTAGGTATATGACCAATAAATATATTTTAAATGACCACATTTTCAATGACCATATTTTCAACAACCATATTTTCATTGACCATATTTTCAACAACCATATTTTTATCAACTATATTTACAATTTCCATATTTGTAAGGAATAGAATTCATTCATATATATATAGAATTACTAAATAATTTATTTCTTCGACTCCCACTTCAGAGGGAATAATTATTATTTAATATTATATATATTTTCACAATAATTTCTACTTTATTGGTGATCTTATTTCCCAAATAAAATATTTTTATTTCTGAAAGCACTTTTAAGGAAAAAGTGGGAAACCGACCAGTTCAAAATACAGAAAAAGTTAAACCTCATAAGAAATTGTTAGGACATTATAGAAAAAATTAAAGTAGTTAGAGTCCTTTACCTTGAATAGACGCCATTCGATGGAGGTAAACTCCATATCCAGGTTTTCCTTGATGAGATACTTGAAGTGAAATGCCATCCTGTCCCATGTAACCACATGCTCCTCTAGGTTTTTTTCCCTCGTTGAAGCCATGTATCAAAATCCTATTCTGTTTGTCTATACAAGATGATTGTTATTCATTTAAATCAATGTGCAACAGTATTTTGAACATTCTATGAGCATCCTCCTCTGATACCTTGATCAAGAAATAATCCTCTATCATTTCTTCATTAGAATGCATGAGAATCTCCTGGATTTTTTCTGATTCAGCATCCTCCTTATTCTTTGAGATGTTAGCAGCAACTTCCAAACTCTCTTGAGGGATTTTTACTTTGATAGAATCCCTTGTAACAGGAGGACTAGGTAATGTTGAGTAGTCCTTTCGTCTCCAAAGCCTCTGAATATTCTGAATAAACCCATCAGAATCAACCAGGGTGTTCTTTACTTTCTTTGAAAAGGACTAAAGGTACTCTTATGCAATTTCCGTATCCATGTCCTCCATGGACCAAGGTTCTACGACAGAATCAATGACCTCTTCTTTATCATCTGACCTCTCTTGTAAGTGCTAGAGTTTTCCATGTCTCTCCTCATTCAGAGATACATATTCAAATAGGGGAGGATCAGCTTCACCCAGCAATGCAAAACGGTTCTGGAAACCACTAGACCCTCCAGCTATACCTGTATTAACAGGAGAGGGAGGCATCTTGCCCATGCCTATGACCTATTCTATCCACTATAAGACCTTAACTAAGCATGGGCCATTAACTAAACTCAAGAGAGCCCTATGTTCTACATTAACCTCCATCTTTGGAGATATGCTGAGACCAGAAGATCCATCCTCAGATATTTCCAGGGCCAGGACCTCTTGGGGAGAATTGCAAATAGATTTTAGAGCTTCTGCATATGTGGGAGGCTTCCTCAGTCCCACCTCCTTCTTGGTTGTAGAAGGAAGTCTCAGTTTCCCACTACCCCAATGATCCACTACAGGATCCATATTTCTAGAGACCTCCACTACTTCCTGCATGGGCCAATCCTCTCCTAAGGAAGGATGTACCTCCCCAGAATTACAAAACAAAACATGCTGACATTTACCAGCTTCATGGACGAGACGCTTACAAGACGAACAGAATGGAACCCACGATTCATATCATACCTTCTGATGCCAACGCAATTCTCCTTCAACCTCGATGCAGATGACATCCAACAGGTTCTTGGATACATCAACTTCAACGCAAATCCTCGGAGAGATAGGATGACACACAATGCAGGTGCGAAGGTCCGAGCAGAGAAATCACCCTACCATATTTCCGATAAAATGAAGAACCGCCAGATTTTGAAAAGGTAAAGGGAGACCCAGTAGGGATATCCAAATTGCATAAACAGGAGTGTTGCGATTCAAATGAAATTAAAACGACCATCAAAAGAGAGAAAACTGGAAACCTGGAAGAAACCGCGGAGCATGATCCAAGGCAGAGATAATATCTTCCTCGTTTGCAAACTGGATCACAAAGTGCCTCGAATCCAGAAGCCCAACAATCTCTCGTTCTTACATCTTCCAAGAAGAGGATACGAATCTGTCGAAGACATCCACGAAGGGGCGACACTTCCCGAAGAGAGCAACCAATGATATATCCAACATCACTGAAGCTCTAGTGAACTCCATGGAAGAAAGAGGGACTGATGAAACTCCATTTTCTAAGGATTAGACCTTAGGGAAAGCATCAATTGACAGAAAGTTAGGAAGGGTAGCCGGGTCAGTGAAATGGGAGAATAGGGGAACATGGGTAGATGTCGAGGGCGGGGGAAGATCCTCCTCCCCCCCTGGCCAGAAATGGCCAGGGAGGGAAGGCAGTGGCAGGTTCATGCCCTAGGCCATCGACAGTAAGAGAGAGTGCAACCCAGTAGGGAAAAACCTGTATTTTTTGATAATTTTGGTGATCTTCTTCATTATAGTCTTTTTTTGGCCATTGGTGATCCTTAAGGTTGAAGATGATCCATGGGATTTTCTATTTGTGAAGATTTTATCCTTTTCATATATTTTCCCCTATCGATTTATTCAATTTTAATGGATTTATTATATCCATTGTGAGTAACAATACATGGTGTTTAATACTTATTTTTATGTGTTTTTTAATGTTTCACTTAGGAATAAATAAGGTGTTGTTAGTTTTAATTCATATCTTTTATGACTTATTTCCTAATCTATCTAATTTCTAAAAAATAGTTTCGAATTATAAAGACATAGTTTATGGAATAAATATGCTTCCTAAAAAATATGGGGCTTTATATTCTTCCCCCTTAAATAAATTGTGTCATCACGATTTTAATTACTCCTAACTAATTAAAGAAGGTGATATTATTATTATAATATTCCTAACTTGGTATATAAATTCTAATATGACACCTACCTTACTTTCTTAGGCTATACCAAGTTAATTATATTTCCTCAAAAAACAATGATCATTCTTATAATCATGTATCCCATTATATATATAACCTAATAATATATTCTCCATAACATACCTCTCTCAAAACCATTTGAATCTCCAAGACATTAAACTATAGTGATATTATATATTACTCTAAAAATTAACTCTATTTTTAACCATAAAATGTATTAATCACTAGTTCATAAGGTTAGAAACTAGTCAATATATATCATAATCCCAAAAATTAGATAAACATCAATAAAAAATATCATGGGTTAGTTTTTATTTAAATAAATAATCTATTCCAATACCATCTAACTCAATTTTTATCGAAATAAATCAACCTAATATTAACTCAACATCAATATTATGTTAATCCTAAGAGTTATCCGTACCTCAATCATATGTTTTCAATAGTTATCCTTAAAAAATATAAACTTTTCATAAAATTAATTTTCAAGGTTACTAGTTCTATTTAATATAATTTTCAAAACCTTTAAAGTAAAACTTCTAAAGAAAAATCCTTAGATGTTTCACACAACCCTCATAATTTTTAGAATATACCAGAACACCATTGATAAATTTCACTCACTAATTAAAATAGCCATGATTATCAAAAATACATTTCTATTATGGTATCAAACTCACCGCCTTAGGTAAGACTAGGAAACTCACCTTTTCTGTTATAAGATAAATATACTATGATTCTCAACCATTTCAGTATTTTATCTTATCTAGTTATAAGACATAGTTGTTTTTGGATAAATACCCTGCACAACCTCATCTTCATGATCCCATTTTAACCATATACTAAAACCAAAATTGTTATGATAATATCGAAAAGAATCAGAGTATATGAGTATGGAATTTTATTCCTAAACTATCTTCTCCAACGAAAAATTCATTTCAACCTATGATAGTTTCATTTCAAATATGTTATACTTGGTTAATCCTATAACTCTATTGGTTATACCTAGGATACTTTAAGTTGAGTTCTCTCATATTTCTTAACTAGATACCTTAACGTAATTTATAAATAAATCCATCATAATAGTTCATAAAGAGAAAAATATTGATTAAATCATATGCCCTAAGAGTTTATATCTAGGTGTACTATTATGCATATCTTTCTTGCATCTGGTCATGGTTGAGTTAATAACTAACACACCCTCACTGGTTTTATTAACCCTAGGTAAAACTATTCTAAAGCCTACATAAAGTTACCAGTATCTAGTTAGGGAAGTATTTTCTTGTAAAACCACATAACCTCGACTTTACCAAAATTTTAGGATGTTATCATATACTTAGACATATCCCTTAGACATTTAACAAGGGGTTTCACTAAGGTTCTCTTATTCTAATCCCCAAAATATTCAATATTACATCAACTGACCTAAAGGGTCCCCAAAACCTTTTAAATTAGGATATACATTAACTTATCAAACTTTGATGACATTTCAAACTCCCAAATTATTCTCAACCAATAATATCCTAATATTCAAATTTATCTAAACCCTACTCTGATACCAACCATAATATCCCGAACCTAATCATCTGGTAATTACATAAATTAAAATAAAATATTTTATTTTAATACATTACCAAGACATTTTAGGTTTATAATTTTATAAAATTAAGGGAAAACATTAACTAAGAAAATTCACTCCATTTTCAACAAATAGACATTTTCACACTATATAAATAGATTCTTAATCTATAACAAGTTTTCGAAATCTCCCACAAATTATTTTCATAAGATAACTTTATAGACTCATCTTACTTATTAATTTTCTTAATAACCTAGGAAAATGGAAACATATAAAAGGGGCGAGCTTAGATGTTGAGTAAGGGTAAATATAAGGGATATAAATCAAAGATCATAGGTGATCAGAATATTATCATATGGTTATAATCAAGATACTTAAGAAAATCACACCCATCGAATATTATCTCATAAATAATGGAATAAATTTTGACATAAAATTATACATGAATCAAAAGAGTGAGTTAATAAACATGATCCATGAGATCATGAAATAGTCATGAGAATAAGTATAAAACTAGTAAATATCTATCAAATATATAGCATGCATTAGTATAGGAAAAATAAATTTCATGGTCCTCACCATTAGTGACCTTGATTATGAGAAACTAAAACATACTAATGTATATATATCTCATGAGATATAAAATTTAAACCAATGCATTAGAGGGTGATATAGGAACCCACCCATCATCATACATACTTATGAGGGCCATTTGAAATTAATCACTTATCACATCATAAATAAACCATGGAAATAAAATGGGTTTCATAAAACTTTCTAAATGAAAATAATTAAATTTTATAGTATAAATAACCTATGGAAATAAAATGTTTTTATATGGATTTACATAATTTAATAATTAATAATACAATCAATAGTCATATCATGATAAACCCATGGAAAATAAATTAGTATCCAATGACATCAAGTAACTTTATAGGTAAATACCATTCAATCAAGATAATAAAACATATGGTATTTAAAAAACATAGATAAAAGGTATATAAATAATTCAATAATTTTTATAAATTAATCTATTTATGGAATATAGTTGAACACCCATCAATTAAATGAATCCAAAATAGTTTATTCACAAAGGAAAGGAATTGGGTGAAAATTTAGGATCATACATAATGGATGATTAGGAAGTGAAAAGGAAATGATAGATAATTAATAAAAAATATAATGAAATTACATAGATCATATATAGAAATAAGTTGGATATTTACATTAGAATAATATCCTTGATCAATCATAATTTATTTCAAAGGACGTTGATTTAAATTAAAACCATTTTAGGAGCATTAGGAAAAATTTCTTTGGAAGTAAGAAACCTCAAATATATATTTGAAAAAATTTTAGATAAAAATATTTTATAAATAAATGAGAATAGTATTTTATTTTATAAAACCATGAAATATTATAAAATAAGTATCGTTTAAAATGAAAAAAATTATAGAAAGACATGTTCAATTGAAAAATGCTAAAAAGTGATTCTTTTTACACTTTGATGAAAATTACCCATATAGAAAACATTAAAAATTTGCTTAAGAATTTTTGAAAAATATCAAGTAGTATAAAATGAAATTAATCAATTATAATTACATTTTAAAAATCATATGATCAATTGGGACATGGAAAAAGGGAGGTTCTTGAATAAAAATAAGAGATGGGGTTAGTTTTACTTACAAGAAACACTTCAGGTAAAATATGATTCAAGGGGAAATGAAATATTAAGGGAGAATAAAAAACCCCATTAATATAAAATTGAAATTATGATAGGAATTAAAAAATAATAAAAAATTCCTAGATCAATTATATATCAAAAATAATATTGATTTGAAAATAATATTGAGAACAAAAACCTTATGGTTTGAGTAACATTTTGTTCAAAACCACTTTCAAGTTGGGTAACTTTTGAATCAATGGAAATTGAAATTAAGTTCATGATATGCATATTAAAATCCCATGAATATGATAAAATACATTTATTATGCATTAATAATACCATATTAAGGGTATCATGGTGCACATTAAGAAACAAGTCTTAAGAAATTAAATTTGAGACAAAAAACCCCTTGCCTTGTTTCCCCACTTAGTCGAATGAACTCTAAGATCCTATATAAAAAACATAAATATCATAATAACCCATTTAAAAACCTTTTTAATATCCATAAACTTTTCTAAACTTAATTTTTAATTATTCTCTACTTTTTTATTAGTGATTTATTACCTATTTTTGATGTCGGGTGAGGGTAATATTGTTCGTTTTAAACTAGTTTTTTAATAGAAACGTTGTTATTTATTCTTATAAAAAGGCTCATGATTCCAAGTTCATTATTGTTACAATAATTTATTACTTATATTTACTTATTAATATTAAATTTCCTTTCATGATTACTTTATTCTTTATCCTAGAAGATGAAATTGGCAATAAACAGTTTCAGCGATCTTAAACCTATGAAGGGTGCTTTCTTGATTAATGAGTTAAAAATACTATTATATATTTTAAAAAACAAAAAATAATTATTTAAATATTTATATAATATTATACCAGTAATTATGTTTTCATGATCTTCTATGATATAATTTCACAACATTTTTCAGGTAGGTGGTCAAGCCGACCCATACATGAACGTACCGTGGTTAATGGATGATTATGAGATGATTTAGTTGAAGTATCAACACAATAGTACCATAATTATATTATTTAGTGTTTATTAGTGTGATATATCATGGTTATAAATTAATTATATGAATAATTAATGGATACAAAAATATTACATAATTTAAATTAACGTTTTCCATCTTAGTACACTTATTTTAAACAATTGAATTTACGGTAATCGTTTATTGATAATATCATTAATAGGTTATCCAATTTATCATAAAAGAAACATAATGATATAATAAAAAACATATTTATCTATTAAATTCATTATCATGACCATCTATTTAAGGAGAGGATGAAAATAAAAATGGAAATCAATCGTCCCTTGGAGGTGGTGTCCCACACATACACATGATGGACAATTTCATTTTTTCATAGAATGAGAGAAATGAATAATATGTTTTATCATTTAAGAATATAAAATATTTTATCAATGTAATTATTATTTATTAAATTCAACATTAATAATATCCTTGTAAGGTGGTCAAGAAAAAATAAACATGATGTTTTGTGGAGGTGGTAGTCCGCACACTCATAAATATCATTTTTGATTTTCTTCAGGAAAAAGGGAAGGGATGTTAATTGTAAAATCATAATAATAACATAATAGTATAATAAGGATACTTACTTAACCATTTTTAAATGGTGAAAATAATTTTTTTAAAGAATAAATACACACAAAGAAAAATAAAAACGAAGAAATAGTAAGAAATCTATACCTCACTACTTGAGTTATCTACTTTGCGAAGGGGGTTAAACCTTTAAAGGATGGTCTTTTGATAATACTAGGACCTAATTAAGGTTTATAGGAGTGTTTAGGAGAGTATTTTGTAGATTGTTTTATAATATAATGAGGTGTTTTTTTGAGTTGAATTAATGAGAGGAGTCCCCCTTTTATAAGTGAAAAAGAATGTCATTTTTTGTAAATACCCAAATATTTTCAATAATGTAGAGTCATTATCAAGGAAAATAGAACAAAAATTTATAAATAATAGATATTATAAGATATAAGGTCGATATAAACCTCATAAAATTAATTAAAACACTTTTTTAATATGTTTTTCCCATTACCTCTTTGGTTAATCATTTTTCCCATTTTGGTTTCACCACAGTAACAAGTTTTTACCCATATAATTTATCCTTTATGTCAAAAAATAAAATAGTCATTATTATATAATTTGTACGAAATGATTGAAAATTTTAAATCCATTTTTTAATTTAATTTTTAAAATTGATAAATATTAATTTTAAAATACTAAATGTATAATGTATTGAAAACTATTTTTTTGAAAAAAATATAAATTAAATTCTAAAATGTTAAATATGGGTTTATAAATTATTATTATTTTTAAAATTATAATGTAAATTATAAAATATATGTTTGGTCTTATAAAAATATTTCATTAATTTACATTTAATACTTATATACTAATAATTTAATAAAAGTTATGTTATTTGTAAAAACAGTATTTTGTACTATTCACCTAAAAATCAATATTTTTAGAAAAATGTAAAAAATTTATTCTAATCTCATTTAAAAATTATAAATCTAAAAATAATGTCATATTTATCTAATTTATATTCTAAAATTCATAATTTTTTTAAAATAAAAAATAAAAAATAAAAATAAAAACCACTTTTATTGCAAAATGATGTTTTTAAACTTTAAGTGTTCTTATTATTATTTCATATAAATTTACCATTTAAAATTTTATCACATGTTATATCATATATAATAACATTTTTAATGTGTTCAATTTAATATATTTTGATAAAATATAAAATACTTAACAAAACAGTTCTTTGAAAAGAGAAGTATTGATATTATACTAAATACGGTTTAATAAATACCATTAAATTTATCATTTTTATTTTAATTCTTAATTTTACTACTTCATTGATATTAAAATCCTTATTTAATTTTTATATATATATATATCATATCATATTTTAATAATAATGAAGTTAATATTTATACATAACACACACACACACATATTTATAATATTTTAATATCATATTGTTATTTCATTATGAGTTATATTATTTTAAATTTACTAATTAACAATATATGACTTCAAGATTACTATTGGGTATGTGACCAATGACTATATTTTCAATTACAATATTTGAAAATTCTATATTTGCACAACCGAAATTCGTTTATATATATATAGACTTACTAAATTATTTATTCATTCCAATTTCACTTATCAAGGCATAATTATTATTTCATACTATATATTTTTCACAATAATTTCTCTTTTCATGGTTTTCTTCTTCATTATAGGTTTTTTGGCTATTGGTGATCCTCATGGTTAAAGATGATCTAGGGGATTTCCTAGTTGTGAATATTTTTTTATCTATTGTCCCCTATTGGTTTATGAAATTTTAATAGATGTATTATATCTATGGTGAGTAATAATACATTGTGTGAAATACTTAGTTTTATGTGATTTTTTGTAATTTTCCTCTTATTAATTAATAAAGTATTGTTAGTTTTAATTCATATATTGTATGCCTTATTTCTTACTAAATTTAAATTTAAAAAAAGCTTAGAATTATAAATATATAGTTTATAGAATAAATATGCTTCCTAAAAAACCTAGGGTGTTTTAGGATATGAAACTCCTATTATACCACATTATTTATCTATTTATTGAGCTGGTTTCCACCTAGTGTTTCTCTTGCTCCATTTGGCCAGCTAGGGGTTGGCACATTTTTCTTTTACTCAAACTCTTTCTATGGCATGACCCATTTCTATGAGGTGTGAAGGGTACATTTATCCAAAAACTGAAAAGGGATGAACCTTATTAATTTTATATCAATTATTATTTATATCACAACCTAATATACTACGATGTGATAAAAATCCTAGCATCATACTTTGTGGTGTATCCACCTATGCTGTAATGTAAGAGCTATCTTCTAGATTAAACATTTCTAGCTTATTTAAAGCCTATTCAATTTGGTTTCAACAATATATTAACAAAAAATCTAATATAATGTAATTCCAAATGACTATTCATTAGAAACCCAACACCACCCAATATGAAATCTTAATTGGATACCAATAAGTTGAAATTATTTTAAAATTACCAGAATGAACGGTCGACCTTCTTGGTCACAAGGACAATGTAAGAGGACTGTGTAGTGGGTTAAGTTTAAATATATTTAAGGACACACGATTCCATGAAATCTCTGGGTGACTATGCATTTAAGACATGAATCTTTTTATAAATGTAAAATTTAATGATTTTTTCAAGATTATGAAGTTGTTTGAGAATGGAATCACCCCATGTGTTTATTTTTTCATAAAGGAAGATATTCTTAGTTGAAGAGAAGTGAATTGGATATGACATATGATATTGGTGATGTTTTTTGTTGTTATTTTTTTTTCAAAACTATTTTGACAAATGAATCATGTTCAAATTTAATTAAATTTTGGTTAGATCAGATGAGGTGAAGTTAATTTGGAGTTCAGAAGTAATTAGAAGAGATTTGGAGTTGAAAAGTGAAGTTTGAAGAACTTTTAGATGAGAAAGGGAAAATTTACCTACAAATTTAACCTGTTATAATGTAATTATCTTCCCATAGATTAATATTTTAGCAAGTTCAAACAAATAATTTCATAATGGTTTGTTTGATTCTATGATTTCATTCCTAAATTTTAAGATGCACGAGCTTGTTTTTTATGACATGGAGACCTTTCCACAATAGGCATGCCTTGATTTTTTATAATCAAAATATCTTGATATGGGAAAAGGGTTTCACCATGAATAGTATGTATATGTATTTAAGTTACATATAATGTTGCGACTCACTAAAATATGATTAGTTTATTTTAGTTTGTTTGGTGAAAAAAGGAGGATTGCGCCGAGAGGGAGGTAATTGTGTTATCAAGTCTCAAATCATGTCATAATTTTGATTCCTAGTGATCCTCTTATTTGTGAAGGTTATTTTAGGTCTTGATATAATGAGATAATATATGCCATAATTTCCCTAGAAGTTGAGCAGTTATAATTAATCATTTGGAAACAACATGTGTTTCATCATGAAACATCTCATCACATTGTTATTAGTTCTAACGTCTAGTTTCAACTATATTTATTGTTGTGTCTTTGTGGTTTTCTGAGAAACTAACCCAAATTGATCCCTATCAACCTTAAAACATATTATATGTGATTATGAGGACTATATTTATCCAAACACTCGATTTTGAGTAGAATAAGTTGAATATAATTTGGTCTTTGGAATTTGAATTTGAAATTCAAACTTATAATGAGAGATAATTCTACAGTGCAAAGAAAGAGACAAGAGATAATTTTATAGTGTTGAATGAATTTAAAAGGGTGAAACAAATATATAGAGTAAAATAGATACAAGTAGTGATAATATAATAACAAGAGATAAAGTATAAAAAGAGTACACACTGGTTTGTGTGTTTGAGGAAGGTTCATTACACCATTGTTATGTGATGAGTAAGTATAAACTTTCACACATGTTCTATGATTTTCTGATGTGTGATAGCACTTGGTATCTTCATAATATAATAACATCAATAAGGAATGAGGACATATCCCGACGTCATTGAATAAAAAAGAAATATTATAAGAAGTTTGACTTAAGAAATATTATCTTCTTATATAGAAAGATAAAATTGTTGGATATTATATTAAAATATCATGGATAAACTCTACTCATTTTATTCCACTTTATTATTTTAATTTATGATATCGAGTTTTCTAGATCACGATAATGATGTATGGTTTCATTTTTAATTTAAAACCTTCTACATCTAGTGTTATTTTGGAGATTTATTTTGTTTAATTTGTGAGAATTATAGAGAAGTGGTCTATCACACTAACAAGTATTAAAGTTTGATTTCATAGGAGTTATGAAAGAAAAAACTATTATAAATAGTGAAATAATTCACCTCTCTTAGTGAACTATCACTGTGATTGGGATATATCTATTGTTATCAAAGTGTAAAGACATACACCATGATTGGGTGGATAGAGACACCCTAGTGGGTCACTAGATATCTGGTGGATCCCATCAAAGTTTTGGTGGGGCTTATGATCCAAACTTTAAGTGGAGGTAGTTTCATAATAAAAAGGGAATATTTTTTAATCCCTTACAAGTTTGGGGTGTACCTAGTGGGAAAATGTAGGGAAGATGATTTCCTTTTCTCCCCACCTCCCTCTAATCTTTCTCCATGGATCTAAGTAACCTCGTATGAGTATTTTTCATAGATTCATATGAGTTTCCCTTTTCTTGGTCCCTTATTTCCTTTCACTCATTTCTCTACCAACTTTTATGTCTTAAACTAAGGATTTGAGATATGGATTCACCATATCATGGTGAAATTGTCCCACTATGATAAGGATTTTGTATATGGATGTAAAAGGGGAAAATTGAGGATGATCACACATGTTAGTACATTTTTTATGTGAGGTAAGTCCCTGCATGGTTTTATCTTTTATTTTCAATGAATTTGAATGAAATTATTAGATGAATTGATATGAGAATTTGGGGTTTTTGCATGGATTTGGTCTGGATTATCATGGGAAATAATCCATGCCTAATTGCTTGAGGTTATGGAGAGAATAAATTTCTCAATGATTTTTACCTTGATTATACCTAAATGTAAAACAAGAAATTGATTATATAAATTGATTATAAGTTTATTATAATTAATTATGGAGTCCTTGGGTTGATATAGGGTCTCATAGATGAAAATAATGACTAACTATGGCTTGATTTAGGATAGAGAAAACTTAAATTAAGTAGCTAATTTTTTTTGAGGTAGGTGGTCCCTGGAATTTCCTTTTGGTTTATTTAAGTGTCATGTGTGTTTTGATGTGTAGAGTTTAGTGGAATATGTGATTTTCCCAACATGATACTGAATTTCATCTCTTCATGTCTATAGGATAAGGTAATGAACATTAGATCCATGATATGTATTTCAAGGGTCATGATTTGAACCCATGGTCATAAATGACCATGTAAATAAAGTAATGTGTGATGAATTTGGCATATAAAACCTAAGACATTCTTTCCTTGAGATGTTATGACATAATGGACTTTAATAGGTTCTCTTGAGTATCTATTTATGTTATAAATATCGTTTATGTGAGAATCTAGCATGGAAGATAATTATGAAATGGGTTTTATTTAATTGAGGGATTTTTGATTGTTTTGAAATGTGAAGAGGGATGAGTACAACCCCCTTAAAGTACACATTTCTTGAAAAAGTTGAAAATTAGGTTAAAAAATAGGAAAGAGACTATGTGTGGATAAACCAAACAAATGAAAAGTGTGAAGTGTAATTAGATAGGATATTAATTCATGTTTTTTGTTTTATGAGAATTTTTTTAAATATGTCAAATCTATTCCTAATTTATGTGTTATGGGTGTTGTTTTGATTTGGTTAGATTATTAATGCATTTATTATATGATGATGTTTTTGAGTATGAATTTTGATGTAATTGTAACCTTCATTTTTATTGGCATGTGGGTAGGGTGTAATTCTAACTAATATCATTTTGGTATGTGGGTTTAATGTAATTCTAACTATTTTTAGTATGTTATAATGTTGGGAGTAATGTCAACTACTCACATTATGGTATGAGGGTCGGGTGTAATTCCAAAAATGGTTGTTGTTGATATGTGGATTGGGTGATATACCAACTACTCTAGTTATATGATGTGGTTTGGGTGTAATCACAACCATTAATAATATTGTATGAGGTATGGGTGTAATACTAACCATGATCGTTTTTGTATGAGAGTTGGGTGTAATTCCATTATTGACTATTTTTTCTAAGGGTTCGGTGTAATTCTAACTACTTGGGGTGTTTTTATGAGGGTTGGGTGTAATTCCAACCATGACTATTCTTGTTATGTGGGTTGGGTGTAATGAATTTTTTTTAATATTGTTATGATTTGTGTTGGATATAATTTCAACCATGACTATTTTTATTATGAGAGTTGGATGCACAACCAAATATTCTTATTAAGATATGGGGGTTTGATGTAATGCTAACCATGAAAATTCTTGTATGAGGGTTGGGTGTAATGCCAAATACTTGGGTATTATTATGTGGGAAGGGATTTTTTAAATCCATTATCTCATTGAGAACCAATGATGGGTATAATTCCAATCATTTTTCATGGAATAATTGTGTTAGGTGTAATTCCAATTGTGATATTGTTATTGTGTGGTTTTCTTGTATTGATAACGTTTTTGCTTTTATTGTTTCTAAGTTAGGTGTATCTCTAAATCATATCCTTAATTTCTTCAATTCTAGATTTTAGGAGGATTTTTTAGCAACTATTGGCATATTTCCATGATGTTTCTAGACTTAACATTGACATTGGATGAAGCAGGCATGGTCGATTCTATGTAGTTTTTTAGAACATGAGGATGAGATAAGTAGTTATTATTGATTGTTGTTTTAGAATATCACATTATTCATGCAATTATATATTATATATTTTTTTAGGTACATTTCTGGTGGTGTCCTACTAAGTTTTACTCACACCTTACATAATCACTTTAGCACATGTGAAGAACTTATGTTTAGGAATACAAGGAAGGGAAAGGGACCTGCATTTAATGGATGAACTAGTGGGACAGAAAGAGTGAAAGATGGGACTGAGAAGGGACTCGAACCCATATTTTTTATTTGTCTCTATTTTTTTATTATTTTTGGCCAGTGTTGTATATAATTATCCCTTAGGTAATTTTTTTTCATGTATGTATGATCGTGTCACGTTACGGTGTGCCTTATTTTTTTATATAATGTGATATGATTATATATAGTGGGATCATAACTATAATTTCCATATTATGTTGTCTACCATAGTTAATTATTATTATTTATACTTCCACTATTTTTATCATTATATAATATAAAGGGTATTGTCTCCCCATGTTATAGATAAACCCCCTCTATTATTCATAAATCTTTGGTGTATAGGGAGGTGTGCCTAAGGTCACATTACACCTTCAGGACAAATACATTCTGGCCGACTAGGCTAGGTACATTACATAGAGTATGTCTGAGTTTTCTATATAGAACACAAAGAGTTTAATGTTTGGTGTTGTGAAGTGTGTTCAAGTCAATTATTATTTGAGTTTTCTCTCCCCCTCTCTCCCTATGTAATTTATCAACCCAACTCAATATAAATAGTAACTGAATCGATTCCCCACATGACCTTAATAATTCCTCCCCTTACCCTAGGTGAGGGTCTATTGAGAAATATGAGGAGACTATACCCTCTTTATCAATTTAATAAAATAGTGGAAATAAAAATAAGTGATAATCATTAAATTATAAAACATGGACAATTTACAACAATACAATAAAGTAAACATGTCCTATCATGATGGTATCATGCACCAAAAGAAACCCACAAGAATGAAACAATATGGAAATCCCCAAAACGGGTCCAGAAAACTAGCTCGATGCCCTCATCTAAGCTCTATCTCATAAAGTCCCAAAAAACCATCTATCACCAAGCCTTTTCCCTTATCCTAGCCTATATCCATGAATTCTACTTAGGTACCAATAGTGGCTTGATCAGAGTGTGAGTACAACTAAGTAGGCCAACACCAATAGTGTCTAAAGAAATAACCAGTCTGAGAAAAAATTTATATAAATATACAATGGAATAATATCCTATGAATGGCCTGAATGCCTTTATTTTTTTAGTTTTTTATGGATAATCACCCTTTTAAGGGTTGAAGGGGAACCCGAACATAACCCGTAGGCCCAAGGCACAAGGCCCGACATGACCTGTAATACATGACCTGAAGGCCCAGAGTCATACCATGCTTGAAACATGACCCATAGGCCCATCCCACTCGAACTTCCCCTCCCCTAGATTCTTCATCATTGATCGCCTTTAGCTCCCCACCTTCATTGTTGATCAGCTAGCATTGTCCCATACAAAGCTGAACGGTTCATAGTCTCGATGGCAGTTGTCATACCCTCTCATTCTTCCAATCCGGTTAGCTCTGCTTCTGGTGACTTCTACTGGTGCTCTGATCCTCTTCTAGGGACTGCTCTGTGTGAACTGGGTACTTCATGGTCTTCAATATCCCAAAGGCCCTGTGGCCCGAAGGCCTTTGATGGCCCGAAGGCCCTGGAGACCCGTAGGCCCAAACCGGTGGCCCGAAAGCCCAAATCGAGTGAATAGTCCAACTGCTACAATACCGAACAGTGCCTGCTATAGTACCTGCTACAGTCTGCTACAGTAACCTGGAAATTCTCCTCAACCCGGTTTTGAACCTGGGTCTCTTGGATGCCAAGAAGGAGCCCTTACCACTCGGGTACGGGCTCATTGTCACAATGGAATAATATACAATACATAAATGATGGTATGTTTTAAAACAAAAATTTATTTATTAACATGTTACCCCTTGGGTTATAAAGTGAAATTTGGGCCAATGAAACCTGCTTTATCCAATTCCCAATGTCCATGCCATAAATCATAGGGTGATGCATAATTTAAGTAAATGAAAGTGTATTACTTAATTATTTAATTTTTGGAACCTAGAAGCATCAATCCAAGGTACCCATACCATGTTTAAGTACTACTAGTGCCTAGAGCATCAATACGACTCCTAAATTGTGATAAATATATATGACTTATGTCTAGAGAGTCAGTGAGGAACCTAAATCATAGATTCATATAATCATTCCAACATTCAAAACCATATATAACACTATTGATGCCGTGAGTATTAATTTGAAACACAAACCATGGATTCATAGTGTTAGTCTAACATCCTAAACCATGTATAATATTAATGGTGCTTATATAATAGTACAACAACTAAACCATGGATGTAGATCATCAATCCAAAATCTTAAATCATTCCTTCATTTCTAATTTCTAGGGTTCACCATATTTGACCTTTTAACACATTTAGAAAATAAAGGTGCTGCATTTCAACATTCATTATTCACCAAATTCTATCATACTCAACACCTTTAAACATAATTCCATAATTAAACCATTTTATCATTTATTCATATAAATCAACCATTTAATATCCTTTATGACCATTTAACCACTTAAACTTGCCACATCAACCATTAATCATTTAATCCTTTTAACATGTCATAAGACATTTAATTCTTAACTTATGAAAAGTATCCCATTAACCATTCTATCAAGAAAATCTATAAGACTAACTGAGTTATGCTTGTAAACCATCTATTTATCTATTTAAAAACCCCACCTTACCATTTCCAAGAATTTGGAAAACCCCATGGGTGGCCATAGGTTTGGTCTTATAATATCCAATGGACTTGATGGAATTTGTGAATGGTCTAAGACATCAATTTAAGGGCCAAAATATTTCCTTAATCAAGAAAAAAATGTTCAACATGTTGGAGTTATCTAACATACTATATACACTTTAAAAATATCAAGACTATGAGAAATAGATATTAGAACACCTACCTTATGTTCGTAGATATACACTCATCCAACCTCAACATTTTATTAGAGCTAAAATAGATATATCCATAAAAGAATATAATAGATATAAAAATAGGGCTTATGAGATGTAAATGATGAGGGAAAACCAAGTAGTGAAATATCTAAATAATGGAAGGAAATAGAATTAATTATTTACCTGGGGATTCAAATCATAATAAAGGATAGTCCAAAAAGTCTATATTTGAATGAGATCCACCCTTGGAAGATGAGAAGAAGATTAGGTCACACCTTGGGTTGATGGGAATGAAATAGGGGAGAAAATCAAGTGATATCATAATAATATTGGGAGGGAAAAGTGGTAAAATTTTCACTTTTAAAGAGGTACATGGTTTATACATATAGTTTTTCAAAACATGCACTAATCATGTGAGTCCCATTATCCAAGTAAAACCATTTTTATATGGTTTCCTATGCCATATCACATGGTTTTCAAAACCATGATTTCCTACAATCAAGCTACATAGTTATAGTGCATGGTTAGAACTAACCTTGCGCTAACTGTGAACCATGTATTGTAAGGAATGTTTTCTAAATTTCCAAATCTTGAACCCCTATAAAGATCTTTAGAACCAACCTACTCTTTGGAAATCATTTCATAATATTTTAAAATAATAGGTTAACCAAATTTAAAATAAAAATGAACCTATACAAGGGTTAGGATCTTACAACCACCTCACCATATAATAGATCTTCCTTGAGTTTCACTGCCTAATATTATTAATCCTTCAAGGTAAAAAAACTCAGGCCATAGGGCTCGCATATCAGCTTCCCTCTCCCAAGTCCCCCCTAAATGTGGACATGCTACCATAACACTTGAACTGAGGAAAAAATCTTATCTCGGAGAGTTAAATCACTATAATCCACAATACAAATCAAATGCTCCTAAAAGGACACATCTTCCTCAAGTTCAAAATCATCATCATTAATCCCATGAGAAGGTTCAGGGTGATATCATCAAAACTACAACACATGAAACACAGCATGCATAGAACTATAGCATTATGGAATATCCAAATGATATGATACTAGGTCGATCCTCTCAATTATCTAGAACAACTTAACATACCTGGGCACCAACTTACCATACTTCCAAATCCGAAAGTGACCCAATATTGGTGATACATTAAAGAATACATGGTTTCCCACTGTAAACTTAAGAGGTTGATAAAGAAGACCATAAAAATAATATGTCATCTATGGGATGTATCCATACATTTTTGGATAATTGGATATGATTTGACATTTCTTGTACAAGACTCATCCCCAATAATTCTTATTTTCCTACTTCTATCTAGTATAAATCTAATTTGCATGGCCTACCATATAGTGCATTTCAAAGTTCCATTTGAATAGTCTCTTAATAAATTTTGTTATAATAAAACTCAAAAAGAACTCGGTTCTTCTCAAAGGTTTCTAAAAAATATAGGATATATGTTTTGAGTATATACTCTAATACCTGGATATTCTGCTCAGATTTCCCTTTCATCTATAGGTGGTAGCTAGTGCTCAAAAACACCTGAGTACATAGCACCATATAAAATCCTTCCTAGAAGTATGAAGTAAAATAATGATATCAATATGAAATAATACTCTATGTAACCCTGTGAAAACTTACTATCTATTGAACATATTGGTTACTCAACTAATTGATGGTGAAAGTATCCCTAATCAGTAATAAATAGGCTAATTTTGTCAACTGGTCCACAATCAACCATATCATATCACTCTTATGAGGATTACTAGTTAAACACACCAAAAAATACATGGTAACAATATCCCAATTCCATTTCATAATGGGAAAGGGATATAATAGACTAATAGGTGAATGATGCTTAGCATTCACCTGTTGAAAGGTGTAGCATCTCTCCAGAAAACCTACAATCTCTATCTTCATTCTGGACCACCAATATTATCTACAAATATCATGGTACATTTTTTCAAACCAGGGTGCACCAACCAATTAGAATCATGAAACTCATGCATTAGCTCTTCCTGCATACCCATAGGCATGAAAAAATGGCCATGAATGTGGATAACCTCATTTCTATTGATGATCCAGTTAGGAGGTATCTCCCCAACATAGAATTTTTCCATCAACACTAAGAACTTTGTATCAACATAATACCTTCTCTTGACCCAGTTTATAAGAGAGGGTACAAGAGATAAGGAAGTTAGTTTCATCGATTCCCAATCCTCTCGAACACCTATATACATCTCAACGAGTAAGGCTATCATCTTCCACTCAGAACTAAACTCCTAAACTACTTGGGTCTATGTCTTCCAACTCATAGAATTGATAATAATTTTTCTTATCCCTAGAATATATTCTAGTCCAAATTCAAAAGATTACATGTATTCAACCCATATCTACTACCTAAGATTTATATCATGTTGAGAATAAATATATTTAAGGCTCTTATATTAAGTATAAATAGAAAAAATTCACCTAGGAGATAATGACACCAACTTTTAATACATGAACCACTGTGTCCAACTCAAGATCATGTGTAGGATAGTTCATTTCATTTGGCTTCAAATTCCATGATCCATATACAAAAACTCAGTTTACTTTCATCAATAATTCTTTAAGCCCAATCTCAGTTTCATCAAAATGCATGATATACTCATTACCCATCTCAAGTAAGGTAAGGATTGGTGTCGAGGTTAACCTATTATTTTATTCCTAGAAATCCCCCTCACAACTATCATAAAATATTTTTCACCCCTTTCATAGTAATCCCAAATATCAGATCTTCCATATGATATAATCCATGGATGAAATGTTGATAATAGATTCCCAAACCCAGAAAGCTCAGAATCTTAAAGACAATCTTAGGTCTCTCCCAAGATACCATAAATTTCACCTTCTATGGGTTCAATGATTCTCCAACCTATAAGATAACATGGACCAAGAAGTGCACTTTGTCAATATAGAAATTAAATTTAGATAGCTTGGAATATAACTGACACTCTATCAGCATACTTATAACGATGTCAATATGTTGGGAATTATTATCTATATAATGGGGGTAAAATAATATTTCTTCAATGAATATAACCATAAAATGATCTAGATATGGATTTAAGATCCTATTTATCAAGTATTTGAATAAATTTAGTGCATCTGTCAGCCTAAATGACATTGTAATAAACTCATACAATCCATACATACTTATAAAATAACTATTTGGTTTATCAAATGGTATAAACCTTAAATGATGACACCTTGATATTAAATTAATATTATAGGATATACAGGCACCCCTCAAATGGTAGAAGAGATCATCAATACATAGAAGAGGACATTGATTCTTATTTTTCATCTGGTTTAGCTTTTGGGAATTGACACATAAGCATAATGTTTTGTCTGTATTATTATAAAAAAAACCAAAAAACCCCAAGGTGATGTACTTGAACAATTGAAATATTTAACCTCAAATTCCTTAAACTGATCATCTCAGGCTCTTGAATATCCACTGGTTCCATTCTATAAAGAGGAATGGAAATTGGTTCAACCATAGGCACCAACTCAATAGAAAAATAAATCACACTCTTAGGTGGAAAACCTAAAAACTCCTCAGGAAACATGTATTGAAACTAATCCACTATAGGAGGTAAGACATCCTACCCCACTAACCCTCCATCTATCATAATAATTACAAACTAGTATTTGATATTACCCTACTATTGGTGGACATGTTCTGCATGGAATTCCTAAATATCCCATTCCACATGATGAATATAGCTGTTACCCTCAGGATACATGAAATTAACCCTCCACCGATAATAGTCAATATGAGAATTGAATGAAACTAACTAGTCCATTCCCAGAATCAATTAAAATCCTAATATCTAAATCATGAAAAAATCCCAATGGAAATGGTACCCACTAATCTTGATGGTACACTCCTTAAAACTATGAATACCCTCCAACTTCACCACTAATGACCTGTTGATCGAAATTAACCCATACAAGAATTCCATTTCCAAGCCCAAAAAATTTACAAAATGGGCATATATAAATGAATAAAAATATCTAGTACCAGATAGATCACTATCAAGCATAGAAAACATAAGCATCATACCTCATAGACTCAACAACTGAACCTCATTATTGACAGGAGAAGGTTGAACTATATGTAGTTGACCTATATTTCTCCCCTAAGTGCCCACCTAAGTCTTATGAATTTCACTAATCTACTGACAATTCCACTCTTATCCTAGAGTTCCATATCCTCCACCATGACCGGTATAGATGTTAGAACTCCAACCGTCATACTAATATGGGGTAGTAGATCCCCTTATGGTGGAATATGTTAGCCTAGGTCCCCCATCACTAGCTATCCATTGAGGGTTCATATTGAATCTTTGTATATTCCCCATTATACAACAAGATCAACACTCCACTGGTGGTCTAGGACACTAATGTCACATGTGAACAAGCCTACTACACAGATAACAGAACACTTGAATAATTCATTGGAAAGAAAATATACTCCCCTAGCTGCTCTTCCCACCACCGTATTCATAAAAGTAATCATAAAGACACATTGTACTACCTAAGAGTGTAATACCAGATCACCAATATGAATTCTTTTCCCTCCACTAGAGTCCTCCTCTAAGTTCCACTCAGTAATGAGAGCCTGATTTACCTCCTTAGTAAATGTCTGTCCTAAAAATGTTTCACCATAGCAGCTTCATATCCTTCCAATATAGGAGAAAAACTTTCTAGTTCAGTGAAGAATTAAACATAATGAATCATTATAATATTATCCTCATTAAAATTCATAAACTCTATAGTTTTGTCCAATCTTAGGGGTTTTGGGTAGAAAGTTTCCAAGAACTTTCCCTGGAGGTCCTTCCAAGCAATTTCCTTAAGCTTGTCATTCTAGACTCGAATATCCCACAAGCGCTTTTCTAGTACATGAAACATGTAATAAAATAAATTAAACCTCCTCTTTAGAGGATTATACAAGTGGTCAAGGATCACCTAGATAGACTTGATCCATAATTCAGCTACCTCAAGACCTCTCTCCCTGGAGACTGTTGGGGGATGCTGCAGTTGGAACTATTTATTCAAATCAAACATGGTTGATCCAGACACACTATATCCCTCTCCATAAACTATATAAAGTGGGTGAAATTCACATAGAATTTCTCTTTCACCTTATTAAATGGGGAAAATGGAGGATTTTGTTCTACTAATAGAGGTACATTCTTAGCAATGTACTCATATCACCCTACTAGTAAATGTCATCATGGAGGCTTACATCTACAATTCCAACGCAAGTTTTTGGGAACATAACATATAATTTATATGGTTTTTCAGAATATGTGTCACAAATATCCATAATAAAGCTACTTCATATACACTATCTCAATGGATATGACTGCAACACCATCACTATACTGAGCCATCCCAATCTAGGGCCACTGGCTAACTTAGGGTAAAAACAATTTTCTATATTAAAACCATTGTATATAACACCATTTTAACAATATATTTAGAATTATTAAATTTTAAATAATTTAAACCTCTTCATTGGGAAATATTTATTTAAAACCATTAAAGAAGTTGAAAATCATTTTACTTCTCACAACTCAATCTTTCAATTTTAAATAAAATTGACCATAACATGCTTTTCCTTTTGTGCCTAATACGATACATGTCACATAAACCCCTGAGTGCCTGAAATGATGCTTGAATACACAATCTTGTGTCATATAGGCCTATGATAAAAATATCATAAATCAATAACATTACACAACAAGTGTATCACACAAGGTGAAATAATATTTAAATAGTAATAAGAAAACCTCAAGAATAATAATCCCAACCCTAGAAACCGATTTTCCATATACATGGGTTAACCAATCCCATTATTATGATCATTACCAAGCCCCAACACATACTATTATTCTATCCACCTTGACCAAATAGTAAATCAAAAGAAAATACCTCCCCTGACCCCACTTTGTAACATCCCGATCTAGCTCACTCTAAGTAGTAGCCGAATCATTTTTCCACATAACCTTAATAACGCATCCCCTTACTCCAAAGGTTACTAACTAGTGGAAAGGGTATGTTGAGGAACATGGGGATACTATAAAATATTTATCAAAGTAAGTCAATAGTGGAAATAATAATAAGTAATAACCATAAAGTAATCACACTTCACATTCAAAATTCCCAAAATTAGTCAAGTGATGAAAAACTAATAAAGTAAACATGTAATTTCATGATAGTCTCATGTTATAAAAGGAAGAAAAAAGAAATACACAAACTAATAATCCCCAAAATAGGTCCCAAAACCTTTCCTGGACCCCTTATCCAAGCTCTATCCCATGAAGACCTAAATCATCCATATATCATGAAGCCTTTACTCTTGTCTTGACCTACAACCATGAAGTCTTATCAGCTACCCATGACAACCTAATCAGGGTGTGAGTACAACTTAGTAGGCCAGCACCAACAATTACTAAAGCAATAACAAAGTATAATAAATAGTTTATATAGATATACAATGTAATAATAGATAATATATAAATGAGGATATGTTTTAAAATAAGAATTTATTAAATAACATGTTGGCCCTTGGGTTCTAAAGTGACACCTGGTCCAACCAAAACTTCTCTGAATAATGCCAAAAGTATGATCCATAAATGTTAGGGTGATACATACCTAAACAAAAGAAAGGGCTTTCATTAATTATTTAATTCTTGGTATCCATAAGAATCATTCCAAGGTACCCGTACCATATTTAATTACTACTAGTTCCTAAAGCATCATTATGACACCTAAACAATGATAAATATACACTAATCATACATAGAGAGTCAGTCCAACACCTAAACCATGGATTCAAAGCATCACTCCAACATATTAAACCATGTAGAACACTATCAGTGCCTAGAGCGTATGTCTAGCACCTAAAACATGGATGCATAACATCAGTGAACTATCTTAAACCATGTATAATACTAACGATGCTTAGAGAATCACTAAAACACCTAAAACATGGATGTATAATGTTAATACAACATCCTAAATCATTACATCATTTCCAATTTCAAAGGATTAATATATTTTACCTTTAAACACATTATGAAAACAAAGGTGGTCTATTCCAACATTTATTATTTAGCAAGTTCTATCATACTCAACACCATTAAATAAAATTCCATAATTAATCCATTTCATCATTTATTCATATAGAAAAACCGTTAAATTCTCTTTAAGACCATTTAACCACTTAAACTTTTCACTCAAATCACTGATCATTCCATCCTCATAAAATTTCATCAGACATTTAATTCCAAAGTTCTATCAAGTATCCATTTAATCATGCTATCAACCCAAAAAACAATCCAATCTGGGTTAATCTTATGAAACACCTATTTTACCATTTAAAAACCCCACCATACTCTTTCCAAAAATTTGGTAGATGCCATAGATGGCCATATTTTTGGTCTCATAATCACTAAAAGACCTGACAAGATTATTAAAGGGTCTCATACATTAATTTGAGGGACAAAATATTTTCATAACGAAGAAATAAAATACACAACATGTTGGAAATATCTCACATACTATATTAAATTAAAAAAATCAAGAATATGGGAAATAGTTCTTAAACCACCTACCTTATTTTTATAGATATCCACTAGTCCAACCCTAGCGTTTGATTCAAGATAAATTAACCACAAACACAAAAGAAAAAAATAGCCCTAAAAATAGGGTATATTAGATATAAATGATATGGGACAACCATGCATTGACACATAAAAATAATGGAAGGAAACAAACTTTTAGACTTACCTGGGGATTTAATTCGCAAGAAATGACACTCAAAATATCCTATAATCAAGGGAGTTCTACCCCTGGAAGAGGAGGAAAAGTTTGGGGTGCACCTTGGGATACTAGGAGTGAAATGGGGGAGACAATTTGGTTATAACATAATAATATCATGAGGGAAAAGTGGAAAAGTTTCCACTTTTAAAGACATGCACAATTTGGCTGCATGGATTGTCAAACGATGCGCCAACTGTGTGAGTAACATAGCCTAAATATAATCATTTTTTCATAGTTTATTAGGCCACATATGTTGGTTTTCAAAACCATGATCCCCCAAAAATGATCTATATGGTTATGGTTAATGGTTAGCACTAATCATGCAATAACCATGAGCCTTGTTCTATAAGGACCCTTTTCCAAATTTCCGAGTCCCAAACCCCCATAACTCTCTTGAGACCTTCCCTAATCCTGGGAATGCATTCCATAATAATTTAAAAAAATAGGTTAACCAAAATTAAAATAAAAACATACCTATTGAAGGTATGAGATCTTACAACCACCCTACTATATAATTTCTCATCCTTGAGTGGTTCTCCACAACATCACTAAGCCTCCAAGGTAAAAATATCATGACATTGTGATCATATATCAGCTTCCCTCTCCCAAGTTTCCTCCTAAACATGGAAATACTACCACAAAACTCAAACTAATGGAACAATGTTACCTTAAAGTGTTTTGTCACTATGATTAATAATACAAATTAGATGCTTCACAAAGGACACATAAAATTCATGTTCAATATCATCAACATCAATCACATGAGAAGGGTCAGGGTGATACCATCAAAGATGTGACACATGAAACACATCGTTCATAGAACTATAGTTTTGTGTAAGATCCAAATGATATGATACTAGACTGATCCCCTCAATAATATTTAATGACCCAACATACCTGGGTGCCAACTTACCCTACTTCGGAATCCTATGATGACCAAATCTTTTTAACACATAAAGGAATACATGACCACCCACTATAAAATTGAGAGGTTGATGAAACTGATTGGAATAGGAATTATGTCTATTTAGGGATATAGCCATATTTTTTTGGATGAAATGGACATGATCTGGCATTTCCTTTACAAGACTCAACCCCAAAAATTTCGATTCTCCAGCTTCTATCCAGTACAAAGGTGATCTACATGACCTATCATAAAATTCCTCATAGGATGAAATCTGAATATTATATTAATAACTATTGTTATAGGTAAACCCAATAATTTCTAGGTTCTTCTCCCAATTTCCACTAAAATCTAAGACACATTCTCTTAGTATATTCTATAATACTTGGATAGTCCACTTAGATTACTCGTTCATCCGCAAGTGGTAGGTAGTGCTTAAAATCTCTTGAGTACCAAGTTCCTTATTCAAGACTTGAAAAAAGAATGAATTAAAATGGGGATATAAATATAAAACAATACTCTAAGGCACTTAGTGTAAATATACAATCTCTTTAGCATATAGTTTACCCAACTCATTGATGGTGAAATTCTCTTGAATCAGTAAGAAATGGGATATTTTTCTACCAGTCCACAATCACCCATATCAAATCACTCTTCCAAGAATTCCTAGGTAAACCCACCATGAAATACATGGTTATATCATCCCAATTTTATTTTGGAATGGACAAGGGATGTAATATATTAGTGATCCCTAGTGCTCGGAATTTACTTGCTGATAAGTGTAGTGTTGCATCAGAAAACTTATGACCACATTCTTCATTCATGAACACTAATACTATATATGAAAATCATAGTATATTTTGGTTAGACTTGGGTGAATAACCCATTAATAAGTATACAAATCACACCTTAACTCCTCCAGTATACTCGTAGTCATGTAAATGAAACCATGAGCATAAATAATCTCATCGCCATCAATGGGGCTAGTCAGATGACATCTCCCCATTATCAAATCTGTCTCTCTACACCAAGAACTATAGATCAGTATACTTCCTCCTCTTAACCCAGTTTAGAAAAGAGGGTACAATGGATAAGGATGTGATTGTCATCAGTTACCACTCCTCTTGAACACCTATATTTATCTCAGTGAATAATTCCATCATCTTCCAATCAGAACTAGACTCTTGAATCACCTAGGTCTCTATCTTTAGACTCATACAATCATTAAAAATTATCCCTATACCCAACATATATTCTAGTTCAAATTAAAAAGGTTTCATGTATTCCACCCATATCTACTACTAGAAATTTTTATCACGCTAAGAAAAGATATTTTAAGGATCCTATAGTTAGTATAAATAGAAAAAATTTTAACCAGAAGATAATTCCACTAATATTTTATAGTGTGAACCACTATGGACAAACTGAGATCATGCATAGGAAATTTCTATTCATGTGGCCTCAATTTCCATGATCCATATGTCATGAATCAATCTACTTTAATCAATACTTCCCCAATCCTAATCCTAGATGCATTACAATAAACGGTATAATCCTTACTTGATTTAGGTTTGTTAAAGATTAGTGTCAAGGTTAAACTATTCTTAAATTATTGGAAATACTCCTTTTAATAATTATACCAATCAAACTTCACCAATTTATTTGTTATCCTGGCCATTGACATCTCTAGATGAGAGAAGTCCTGGATGAAATGATGGCAATATCCTACAAAACCCAGAAAGATCCAAATATCTAAGATTTTATTGTGTTACTACTACGATACCATGGATTAAAATTTCTCTAGGCCCCGCTAACACTCAAACCTCTAAGATAAAATATCCCAATAAGTTTCTTTTTTAATATAGAAATGACATTTAGATATCTTGAAATATAAATAATTCTCTCTCAGTGTACTCAATATTACATTAAGATTTTGGGAATGATAATATCTATAATGGGAGCACACTAATACGTCATTGATGAATACAACCAAAAACTTATCTAGATATGGATTGAAGATCTGATTAATCAAGGATATGAATACCGTTGGTGCATTAATTGGACCAAATGGTATCATAATGAACTTATACAAGCCATAACTACTTCTAAAAGTAGTCTGTGTTTTATCAAATGGTATCACCCTCAACTGATGGTACTCTAATCTTAAATAAATCGTAGATAATATACAAGCACCCCTTAGCTAGTAAAATAGATCATAAATACATAGAAGATGATATCAGTTGTTAATTCTCATCCAGTCTATCTTCTGATGATCGACACATAAAAAATGTTCCATTTTACTTCTTAGGAAATTGAATTAGAGATCCCCAAGGTGACATATTTAGACGAATGAACCCTTTAACCTCTAATTCCTTTAACCGAGTCTTAAAATATTGAAGCTCCACTGGTTCTATTATATAAGGAGGAATAGAAAATTGATCATCCCTAGGAAACAAATCAATGGTAAAACCAATCCTCTCCTCAGGTTGAAACCTTAAAAAATAATTAAGAAGTAATTCCTAAAACTGATACACTATAGGTGGTAATATCATTCTCTACTCCCCCTTCATCTAGCAGAAGACTCACAACCTGGACTGTGAGCTCACCCTACTATAGATGGAAAATCCCTACAAGGACCACCTAGATATCCCATTCCCCATGATTAACATAGCTGTTACCCTTAGGATATGTTAAAGTTACCCTCATATGGTAACAGTAAATGTGAGTGTCATTTCCTAGCCCTACTTTATGAATAGTAAATAGACTAGTTTGTGACTTATCATCAAGACCGCCTCCCCATATGACAAATTCTACCAACTAATAGCGAGGGACCTGGGTGTGCATATGGGGAGACTATTACCTCATATCAGAGTAAGAAAAATAGAAAAAATAACTAAACAAAATCCATAATAGTAAATAATAAAAGTGTAAAAGAAACAAATACAGTAAGGCTGTAACAAAATGAAATTCATTAAAGGCCCAAATAGCCATGACATACATACAACACTGACCATCCACTCAACCATTCACTTATACATGAACAATAAAATAAATAAAAAATAAAACTATAAGGATCTATTTCACACACCAAGCCATATCATATACAAAACTTCATGCACATATCCATGCCGTACCACTCAATCCCTCACGGGCCTCAGCCCATCGTGTGCCTACAACCAAGTGGATGTTTGCTTAGGTACCCTAGTGAAATGGGAACCCAATTGGGGTGTGAGTGAAAAAATTAGTAGGGAACCACCAATGCAGTCCCATATATATATATAATAAAATTAGGGTATGTGTATGTGAACTACCAAACAATAATAATAATAACAATATATTCTAGCTACTGAAAATAAATGAAATAACCAATTTCATTTTGAGGGATTGTTTCCCACCCTAGCCTGACCATACCTTATTTAGACAATTCCAAAATGTCTCTAAGAAGGCTACATCACCATAGGGGGGGGGGGGTTACATGTATTATCCTCATATGTTAACCATAATCACCTCACTAAATATAAATTAGGATTCCTGGTATTAGTTAAAAATCACATAAATAAGGCATTGATCTGGATCCCAGGTGTCCTAGGTAACCTACTCAATCGATGTGTAACCAGTGGAACCTAGAAAATATCTCAGTATTCCCTAATCCAGATCAATATCAGATTCCTAGTTTTTGGTCTATAGGTAATTAGGACATTAGAAACAATATGAATTTATAATGGTAGTGACCCTTAGGAAATATGTACGGAATAATCTCCTAGATCAAAGATAATAACTCAACATCTTTTAATCACTGGTTTAACAACTCATTCCTAGATATATCTAGACAATGCAACAATACTGTTCCCACTTGATCTTTGGGAGTATCCTAGGAATCAATTGAGGCAATCATCATAAAATTTTGTGGATTTCACAAGTATCTAGTTCTCAAGGGAGATGTGTCCACCTAAAAACCTTTTTCATCACCTAGATATTAGTAATCTAAGTATCTTGAGTGACACACTAACTAATAGGGGCTTTGAGTTTCACTCAGAAACCTCCTTTGTGATCCTTGTGCATGGAGGAATACTGGCGAAACTAGGAATTTCAGTAATGGTAGAATTATATCAAATAAGGCTCATAAGTTAGATCCTAGGAAGTACCTCTAGGAATTCACACTATGCCATCACATTGCAATAGGCCCATATGACATGTTCCAAGAAGCACATATGAAAATCACAACTGCATCAATAGTAATTGAGTGAAATCATGAATAAAAGATTGAGGCTAGAAGAACACCTAAACCAATCAATACTGCCACTACCTCTCAGGATCACATGTTTGGTATGGATTTTATGGTGAAAACCACTACCATCACTACCCAAACCCATAATTCACACACTCAGGGTCGGTCAACCACAGAGGCACCCACTGAGGTCCCCTAGGTCAGTACAAGGAAGAGGAATCCCTTGTGAGATTCTAGAGACCCACACATAAGTAGAAGTATACCTCTTGGAATCTCATAAGTCAGCACATAAGTAGAGTCATCCCTCTTGGGACCCTAATAAATAGTATACAAGTGGAGGAATCCCACTTGGGATTCTCTAGGATATAGTCACAGTTCAGTTCAACAACTAATGTACAAGGATGTAATGTCCCATGATATCTTAAATAGCATATCATGACCGTTCTAGTTATACGAGGTCTTACCACTATGAAAACCATTAAGATATGGGTTATGACCCATTTCAGTGCTCAAGGTCTCCCTGGGATGGTCTACTCACCTAACCAGGTCTTGGTTTACCGAAGGTATATCCATATAGGCCTCTATAGGTATGACATGACCATTAAGTCCAACCTCATATCCTACTATGTATGGAGGCTACTTGGTATCTCAAGGGTCTTGGCCTCGACCATCAGAGGTCAAGGAATCAATCAAGCACACATGGGTCATTCATGACCTTTAGCATCCATTATAATAAAACTATGAATTTAATTAAAAATTAATTAGAATCAACTTAAATAGGGTTTTCACTCTCTGGAGAAATAAAGAGCATTAATATACTACCATAAACATGCATAAATACTATAGGACATGTACAACATACCACCTACCTTATATAAGATTTATTTTTATTTTACAATGACTGAAAGCAACTACCACGACCAACCCAAGTTCATCCAAGACATACAAGTTCCTATATCAGAACAAACAACTATAAATTACTTAATTATAATTAAATTATAATTAATTAATTAAAATCATAAAGTTATAAAAAATTAACAATTTTATTTACAAAGGCATAATGCCAAAAATCTCACCGGTCGATCTCATCTCATGAGAACCATGACCAAATACTTTCCGAAAACCCAAGGAACATCCTCAACCATAAATTGGTAATAATACCTAAAAATGGAGTAAAAAACAATCCATAAATTTAATTTATGCTTTAATGTTTTGGAAAAAATTATACATGATAACATACCTCAACAAAACAGCACGCAAAGAAGTGCATAAAACCTCTTGTATCATCCTATTCATAGGGATAGTAAAATACCCATCATTGGTATCTGATTCCACCATGATCTGGTGGAATCAGGGTTAAAAAACCTAACTTGGAAATTGAAAATTAAAGGAAGATAAGATAAGAACAACGAAATCCAACAGAGTGAAAGACTTAACACAAATCACCAGAGAATGACTTCAAAGGACACCATGAACACCCCCTTGAAGGGGATTTAAGAATAGAAGGAAGGTGGAGGAGAGATGGATAAAAATCGGGAGGAAAAGGGAAGAACAAATGGGGCTTCTCTCATAAAAATTTGGGAGACAAAATGGTAACTTTCACCCATTTAATGAGCTACATGGTTTGGCCACGAAGTTGAACAAACCATGCACCAACCGTTCACCTACACTATCCAAGGATCACACACCTTGTAAAGTTAAAATGAATAGTTTAATAGACCATGAACCGATAATGAAATGTGTTTGAAATTAACTACATAAACCTACATAGTTTCTCAACCTATGTACCTATACAATCTAGGACACACAGTTAGGCTGCACGGTTAGCACTAATCATGCACCCTAGACTGCAATTTTACAAAACTCCAAATCTAGGACTTAAACCCCCCGAGACACTCTTAAGACCTTCAATATACCATTTGATCCCTGTTTTTTGTCCAAAAATAGTAATTTGAGGTATTCAAACCCTCATAATTCTGTTCTGAATATTTGATAAAAAACCTACCCATAAAGTAATTGAAAATTCAATTTCCTTCTAAAATTTACAACTTTTATGGACATGAAATCTTAAACCCCCCCTCCCATATTAACACTTAATATACCTTATAAGTCTTTTTGGGTATCAAAACAAATATTATAACCTACCTCATTTGTGCATTCCACTCAAATAGCAGTGTTCCATATCTGGCTAGTCAATGTTCTCCTAAACTGCCACTTTGAACATACATCACTTGAACCATTAAAACCAAAGAAAATGATTGTAAAAACTAATGTAACATCAATATATTTCTTAATCAGGACCATATATACAAATAAATTATCATTTCATTATCTCATTCATCAACCATACTATGGTTCTCCCCACTATAGTTCCTTACTTCCAATATCCAATTCTGAGTCATGGTACCACCACCATCAGAATTGACTACTAAAACATGATCCCAGAATCCTAATGACACTCTCGGAATAGTTATCAACTCATGACACCCTATTAAACCTAAGTATGTTTCTCAAGATTTTCAATTATGATCTAAACAGTCAGATTCCAATTGATTGAGCTTATCCTGGTCAAGCCAGCTTTTCCTTGAAAATCCTTGGCCAACTATTACATTTCATATGTCTCATACCAATGGTGTTCTTGATGCAATTCCTCACTGACCACATCCAACTATAAAATATAATACAATTCAAACTACCTTTGTCTGAATATTCTGAAAAACACCCAGTTTTAGCCACTGACACATGACTAAAACCCAATATGGATTCATTTATCCCCATAGGCATACCTTAATCACCTAATAATTATCATTGAGTCTTATAATCAACCATAAATGAAATTCCATGAGTGGAATATCTTCCTAAATTACCTTAAAATAAATTAAGAAAATATGAGTTACCCTTCCATAACATACGGAATTTTTGAGTCAACCTTCATTAACTTAAGTAATTTTAAACTTACCCTTCAGTAACATAAGAAACCTTCAAGTTACCCTATATTAACTTAAGAAATATTTATGTTGACCTTAATTAACTTAAGAGAAGTGTGAGTTAACCTTTAGTAACTTAATAGATCTTCAAGTTAGATTTTAGTAACTTAATAAATCTTCAAGTTACACTTTAGTAACTTAATAAACCTTCAAGTAACCCTTTATCAACTTAAGAAATAATTATTTTACTCTTCAATAATTTAAGAAATATTTATGTTTCCCTTTAGTAAGGGAGAAAATGAAAGTGGTAAGGTGACATTTCCAGAAAAAACTATCCCTTGTTTATTTCTATTTTAATTCCATTGCACGAGCATCAATGCATTCCAAAACCAATAGCTCTAGATCATTACAAGAATCTCAGTATCGATGATCTTACTCTGATTACACCTAAACCTAGAACCAAACACATACCTGACATTCACAAATAAGTCTATCCTCATTTGGTCTTATTTATCTACCGACACCGGTATTCCAAAATAACCATTGTATAACCAATATCAAGGCACCATGACCCTTCTCACATGATATTCGCTCACCAGTGACTGATGTCCAACTCCCCACCTTAGGAGCATCCTAGTCATCACACCACTGGACAAATTACATTTACCATGACCCATGCCCCATTAATTTTTGGAAATAATGAGTATAATGGATAGAAACCCACTCACTTTTGAACCTCAATGAAAATGTCACCAAGTACAATATATCTGTGCTCCATAGAGCATTAGTTTCAAATTCTTTGGATATCCCTGGGTATCGCTCTTTAAAATTAGTTACATCTCTTGTTCCATGATTCATCAAACATATGCTCACCTCAAAAAATAATCTTAACACCAAAACTATGCATCCTCAATCTAAAGAGATTCAACCTCAACCATGTTCTTAGTTTCCCCTCAGTTCCAATCCATTCATGAGCATCACTTGTGCTATAAATAGGCTCATAAAGACATTTTCATTGGTCAACAGGGCTAGGAACTTGAAAATTTATTCCCACTGGAGCCATTCTTGATACCTGAGAACCCTAAGTGCCTCCTCAAAAACCGAAAGAATCATCCTTCTTATACCAAAAAATCCAATCACCTCCCATGAATTGGTCTTTAAATAATCATACAAGTAAGATCAATTACCCTATAGGTATTTTTAAACTCATTCTAACCCCATACATGGGTTGACCTCAGCAATCCAAACATTGACCCTCTCGAGTTTGAGTCATAACTAAGGGACTCTAGGTCTCTCACATATCCATACTGATTAGGTCTCAAATCATGGTCACTAGGTCTGATAACCTATCCCATATGTATCTCATATAAGAACCATATACCAATTTATTTACAACACTCATGAAGTATTTTGTTTCCCACCTTTATTAGTACATTACATCTAACATGCCTAAAAACTCTCTAAAATAGGTGAAATAGAAGGTAGATGAGGATAAAATTGACCTAAGAGGGTAATAAAACAACTATATGGGTCCAGTTATATTGATTTTCAATATCATTTTATTAATGAAAACACCCCATAAGATGTAATTATAAACCCATTTAAATTCAACCCATTGACAGTCTATTAACTTAAGGGAGAATACTAATGGAATCACCTACCAAGAATCAGCCTATTAGGCCCTGATCCTCTTAAAAAATCATCATAGGGGAGTTATATTAGGAGGGTCATGATGTCAAAGAGAAATAATACAATGAAGTAATCTTCTTTTAACATCCATATATTGTACTACCCCTCGAGGTCTCAGTTCACCAAGAACATTTAGGTACTTATCAGAATTACACTTGATGATCTAAAGAGATAACCATAAATGAAGGCCATTTAATTAAAATACCATATAAATATTTATCAAAAAATTCCATGTAGTTTGTTATGAATCATTAGTCAACCCCATCTGAAAAGGATACACGCAAAAGGTTCCACTAGTAATGGAATTAGATACCTGGGTCAATATGGTTCTCCTAATCATCCAACCTTAAGGAATCACATACCCCTAGAAAACTATCAGATTTACTAACATAAAACAATATTTTATTCCAACACATTAAGGTTCACTACACCACTTATGTAGAAGTAATTGCATTGGCATCACTATCAGCAAGTCATATAAAAGCGTATACCATATTTCATGTTATAAAATAATATAAACTAGGAATTCAAACTAAGTAGAATGATAGAATGAAAATATATGAGAAAACACCATTTAGTTTTATTTTACAATTTAAATAGTTAGCTCCATTAATCAGAAAAATCAAATGCTAGAAAGCCTATAACATGTGGAACTTACATGAAAAATATGATATATGAACAAATGCCTCTTGTCTCTGCTGGGAAATAGTCAAAATTAATCACTGCCCTCTTTCCAACGGGACTAGATCTAGAAATACATAATAAATCATAGACTCTACACCACATGTGGGTTTCTCAAAGAGAAAATCATATAAAACTATACCATCTTATATCAAGAATAGAAATCCCATATCCTAGGTAATATGGACTTCCTACAGGAATATGCATTCTTGACACACCAGCCAGGTATCTATCACAGGTTCCAACACATTCGCAATACTCCTATCTACTATATAAAAAAATATAATAATAAAGGAACTACTTTGATACCACCTTTTCACATCCCGACATGGATTAAACTTTCTCATGTTCTGACTTGACTCACTCCATGAACAATAATCGGACTGGTTCATGACCTGACCTCAAGCATGCATCCCCATATACCAGAGCCTACTGAATAGAATTGAGGGCATAGGGTGTGTTTTCAGGGAGAATATCCCCACATATTAGAGTAATAAAAATAATGAAAATAACTAAAAAACATCCATATTAGTAAATAATTATAGTGTAAAAGAAACAAATGCAACACGACTGCAATAAAATGAATTAAAATAAAAACCCAAATAACCATGTTATACATATAACACTTATCTACCATTGGTCCTACCACTTGCAAGAATAAAATAAGAATAATAATAAAAGTATAAGCCTCTACTGCCCACACTAATCCATATCACATACCAAGCTCTGTGTACATATCTGATCCATCCTGCTCGATCATTCCCAAGCCTTAGACTATTCTATGCCTTCAACCAAGTGAAAGTTTTATTAGGTACCCCATTATAATGGTGTAATGATTAGGGTGTGAGTATAAATATTAGTAGGGAACCACCAACGCGGTCCCATACATAACGAGTAAAATCAAGGAATATGTATGAAAAATAATCAATAGGAATAATAATAATAATAATAAAATCTACCTATAGAAAATAAATTAAATAACCAATGATGTATTTAGGGCCTAAAGGCTACCTTGGTCTAACCATAACTTCTTTAAACAATAAAAATAATGTCTATAAGCAAGATACATCGCCATAAGGGGATACATGTCCTAGCGCCAAGGATCATCCATACTCACCTATACTAAATATAAAGTAGGATTATAGGTATCAACTAGACATCCCATAAATAAAGAATCAAGTTGGATCCAAGGAATCCTAGGAAACCTTATCAATACATGTGTAACTAGTGGAACCCATATGATATCTCAACATTCCTTAATCTAGTCCAATGTCAAATTCTTAAGTCCCTATCCATAGGTAATTAATACATTGGAAATAGGATGAATTTCTAAGGGGGATAACCCTTAGGTAGTATGTAAGGAATAATCTCATAGATCCCAGATAATTACTTGGAATCCTTCAATCACTAGCTCAATATCCTATTCCCAGATATCTTTGGGCAATGCAATAATGCTGCATCCACTTGATCCTAGAGAGTATCCTAGGAATAAATCTAGTATATCATCATCAATACTTAGGGATGTGACATGAATCTAGTGCATATGGGATATAATACCACCTAAAAGCCTTTCCAATCACATGGATCCTAGAAATATACGCATATTGGACAATACACTAACTAAGAGGGGATCTGAGATGAACTCGACAACCTCCTCTGTGATTCCTGTGCACAGAGGAATCCCAGATAATCTAAGAATTCTGATAATAGTAGAATTTAATCAAATAATGCTCATAATATGAATCCTAGTAATTACCTACAAGAATCCCCATCATGCTATCACATTACATCAGGCCTATTCACCAAGTTCTAGGAAGCACATATGGAAATCATGCATGCTCAATAGTAACTAAGTGAAAGCATGAGTAAAAGAGTGAGGTTTACCAAATGCTTAATCCCATCACCATCTTCACTTACCCTTAGGCTCATATGATTGGTATAGTTTTTAAAGTGACACCCACTACCATATCTACCCAAACACATAAAAAACATGCTCAAGGTTGATCAAATACTGGGGCACCCACTAGGGTCCCCGAGGTCAGCACACAAAAGGGGTATCCCTTGCAGAATCCTTGAGGCCAACACATAAGTAGAGGTATCCCTCTTGGAATACTATAAATCAATATGAAGTTAGAGAAATCCATCATGAGACCCTCACAAATATTATGGAAGTGGAGGCATCCCACTTTGAATTCTCTAGGTTAGAGTCACAATCTCGAGTCAACACTTAACACACCAGGACATCATGTCCCAAAACATCATAAAATAGGTAGTACAACCTTACCAACTATATGTGGTCTTTCTAATATGAAAATCACTTGGAGATGAGTCAAAACCCATTTCAGTGCTCAAGGTTGTCTTGGGATAATCTACTAAACCAACCTGATCTTGGTCTGCCTATGTCTCGTCCGTCTAGTCCTATACAAGGCTGACATGCCCACTACCTTCTAGTCCTATACAAGGCTGACATGCCCACTGATTCTAGTCTCATCTACTAAGATGTTTGGATTCTACTTAATTTCTCAAGGTTATCGGTCTTGGACATCAAGTTTCAAGGCATAAATATAGATTGCTTGGATTGTTCATGAACCGTAGGATCTATCAATTATAATTAACCAAAGTAATTTAATTAAACATGCATTGGATTAAATTTAAATAGGGGGAATCTCCCTCTGAGGTGAGACCATTAATTCACATATTACCATAAACCGGAATAAATACCATAGGGTAGGAAAGATAGACCACATACCTTATATAATATTTCCTTTTATTTTTCAAGGGATGGAAGTAGTTTCCAAGGCTAGTCTGAGATCATCTGAGACATACAAGGTCATTTCTCACAACCAAACTATTGTTCAAAGTGAGTAACTTAAGAGGGAGGGGAATTGAGTTCCAAATAAAATTTTTATTTAAAAATAATATTTAAATTAAATAAAAAATTTAATAAAAATTTATAGTTAATAAAAATAGTAGTAATATAAAAATTTTATATTTCAAATATTTTCTCAGAATTAGGATTAAGGCTCAGTTAAAATATCTTATAAATAATTTAACTTTTGAAACTAAGTTACTTGATTAAAAACTTTATATTAAAAAAATTAAGACTAACTATCAAAGTAATATTTTTTTATATTTTAGAAAATAAAAATTGATTTTCAGTTTAAAAGAAACAAAACTTAACAAAATATAAACCAAAAATTAAACAAAGGGTTTGGTACCAAGTTAAGAATTAATCCCAGACACTTGAAAATCACCTACTTCAAATAAGTTCATTATAACAATAAACAGATCCACTTCTGAAATTTGGTTTTACAATAAAAAATGCACAATGTTATCCCGAAAAAAGCCTCTTCCATAGTTCTATGTGGGATTAAAAATAATATTAGATCATGCAAGATATCTTCCATAATTATTCATGGGAATACAATAAAATAGTTTTGAGAGAATGTGTCAAGAACAATCCAGTTTAAGCACAAGAGTTTGTGTGTATATATAAAAGATTAATTCAACACACTGCTCAAAAGTAAATTATAAAATAGAAAGAAAAAGAGGTAGATAGATATAAAGAGTGATTCAGATTGATCTATATTCCTTTAACTGTTTTAATTACTTGAGTTTTTCTTTGGATGGAGGTCAAATAAGTTTCCCAGTATGTCCAGAAAAACAAAGTGTTATAGAAAGTGCTCTCATAAAAATCCTATTTTATTCTCTATGTGACATCCAATGATTTTAGTAGTGAATCATTACATATCTCCTCATGATTGAATTAATATATATAAATATATTTTCATTTTTAATATACATTGTATAATAATCAACCTTCATTAAATGCATTAACACGTCATTTAATCATAAAAAATAGTCATTGAAGATTTTAATTTTCCTATTGATAAGTTAGAAACTATAAGACATCTTTACATTAAGTATGGTTAGATGAGATCATGGTAAATTGACATGGTCAATTGATGTGGCAAGGTGATATGGTCGGTTCATCTTGTCATGTGATTATCTCAACTCTTCATGTGGTCAGTTCAGCTCTTCATGAGGTCTTCTCAACTCTTCATGGGGCCAACTGATGAATTTATGTGGTGAGATTGTCCTTCATGTGGTCAAAAAATTATAAACATACTATCACTATTTTTATTTTATGTTTCTTTTCAATTGAAACAACCTTCCCTCCTGTTAGATATTTCAATTACCTGACGAAAACAAACTCAACACACATCCATAGGAACAAAAATATTTACAAGGTTTAGAATTCAATAAGAATAGATACATCCTTGGCATGGTTTAGAAATGATCTAATACCATACAATCCACTAAGAAAACAATCCTTGGATTACAATAAGTAGGATGTACCCTTTAACTCGTGTTTCACTATGAAACAATCCAACTAGTTCATGTTCACCCTCTTAGCACAATAGAGTAATAAAATTGTTTTGTAATAACTCATGTTACATGCACTTCTTTTCAATTAAACAAATGCATTCAAATTGTAATACAATTCATCAATTCCTTACCCAGAAGAAATGTAAGAACTACCTGGACTTTATTATAAAACACTGAGTCTGATCTTTTCTAAGTCCGATTCCTTTGAGTCCGATTCTTACAAAAAAATACTCCCAGTTTAATTTTATGATAGAATATGATAGAGTATAATCGACACCACTCCAATTCCCGAATACAATTGTCATGCTGAATAGAATATGATTGAATCAGCACCACCCAAAACAATTGTCAATCCAAATAGAATTGATCTCTTCTTCTCTCTAGAAACCTGGAGCTTCTCTCTCTTCTTTAGTGAAAAGTGAAAAACTCCACCAATTACAATGTACTTGTTACCCTTTTATCAGTGACCCAAAATAAGTTTAGGTGGGAATCCCAAAACACTTTCCCACTCACTTAAATCCACTCAAATCTGAATTTCTCTAGAAATCTCAGTGAAATTATGACTTCATCAATGCTTCTCGATTCTTCTTGAAACTTCCACAATATACACCTCTTATTCTTCAAATTCCCATTTCAATCATCAATATGATTACAATTGATGAGCAAGAAATGGGTCCGATCAACTGAGTTTGATTCCTCATATCGATTGATGAATACGATTCTCAAAACCGATTTGAATCAAAATCTTGTATTTGAAAGTTCAGATCCCCCTTGACAAATCATTCATTAATCTCATTCCTTTTTCTTTTATCTTAACCCAATTGATAAACCATACTTCACTTACCAACATGTGATTATATCATGACTACCTTCATGACTTTTAAATCATTAAGGATAATCTTTTGCATCATCTGACTTCAATTGGAATGTATTATAACTTTCCATTCATTCCTACTTATTTCTTTTCATCTGAACCCAAACACGATATTTTCTAAATAAAAATGGTCTGGATACGATCATTTCTATTTATGATCATTTTGGTTATGATCATTATGGTTACAATCATTCTAGATACGATCATTCGGGTTACGATCATTCCTGATTATTATCATTATGGATATGATCAAATAAAATCTGAAAATAATGATCTTCCCAGATATGATACAATACAATCTGATAATGATGATATGGTCAGATAAGATACAAAACAATATGAATATGATTCATTCTCAATTGACACCATCTCTTTACTTTTATTCTACTTGAATATGATTGTTTTGAAAAAAAATCGGTGTCGCATCTTCCATTGGTATCAACTCTTCCACCAACATCACCTTTCCCATCGACATAAAACTTTTCTATCAGCATCACCATTTTCATAGGCACCTAATTTTCCGTCAGCACCACCTTTCCATATGTACCACTTTGATTGTTTTGAATGAAATAGGCACTGCCTCTTCAATCTGAACATGTTTGTTTTGAAAAACAATCAACATTGCCTCTTCAATCTGGATACGATTGTATTGAAAAACAATCAATACTGCCTTTTCAATATGGATATGATTGTTTTTGAAAACAATCAACATCACTTATTTCTCTCTACCACTCAGATTCTATAAATCTGAATACTATTCTTTTCTGATTGTTTTTAAAAACAATATAAATACAATTCTTTTCAAAACAAACCCAAAGAAATTGTTTTCCAAGACAAAGTGAAGTGATTTATTTTCACCAAAACCAACCTTGAAAACAAAAGATAACACTTGAATACAAAACAACTTCATCATCATCTTGTTCCTAACAATGGTAAGCTCTATAATGAACTATTTTTGAAATTTTTTCCAGTAAAACATTTTCTAACAGATTACATAAAAACCATTAATAATAAGATAAACATGATTTGCGATCATTAAAATAAGGTGGTTTTAGTCTAATCCAACCATATCCTCCCGTTTAATGATAAAAAATCATGACATATAAATTAAAATGAATTGAATACATCAAAATTATATTTTCAGAGGATTGAAATAATTGTAATAAGTTTCTGAAATTAATGCAAAGGGTTTCTACTGAATTCAATGAATTTTAATTTATCACATGAATTTGAATTTATCACATTATTTACATTTTTCAAATTATTCTACCCATTTTGAGATTATAAAAAAAAGGTAGAAAAATAAATAATATAAAATAAAAAGAATATATAGAGAATGACATACATAGAGCAACATATAGTAAAAAAGAAGAGTAAAAATTTAGTATAGTAAATCTATATCCGAAATCTTAATCTTAATCCAAATGAGGACTATCTATCATATCTATAGTAAGTATATGATCCTTTCCTTTAGAAGTAGAGGTAGTAGAATAAGTAGTCTCAAGACAAGATGAATAGGTAGGGGTTCTAATAACTACACACCTAGAAACTGGTCTATGCTATTGAAAGGCTTTGGAAGGGGTTAGACCAAAAGGATTGATTGTAGAGGAGGTACTAGGATGATAAATTGGAATAGATGAGGGATCTAAGTCAATAATCTGATTGGTATAAATGTAGGGTTCCATCAACTGTGTAAACCCACTAACATCTCGATAATCACGCTCTAATGATTGAAGGAAATCATCTCAGTTCTCTATAAAAGATTCCAAAAAAAGATTCATATCTTTAAGATTATCAAATTGAGACTTAAAATATTGAGTCAATGGGGGAATCTTCAAATCCAAAGAAAGAGTGAAAAAGATCACTTTCAAATCTTAATTTATAAAGATCTTTATTAGATAATAATCAATTTCTATTTTAACTATTTATCAATCCTAACTAGATTGTTTGGAATCCCCATGAACCAAAGTGAGGGTATTAGAAGTATGGGTATGAAACCCATCATACACAGATTCATGATTATTGTTGAATTCTTCAAACAAAACTTTCATTTCATCATGAATGTGCTATTTTATTTTATCTTCATCAACTGGAGGAGAAAAAGACACAAGAGCCAGCTGAAACATAGAATTTATGAATCTTTGGTCTAATTGAATCATCATATCTAATAGATCATCTTGAAGATAACTCATCTAATATCTCATATATTTAATCAAATTTTTATCATTTCTATTTTGAAATTAAATTTGGGATGGAGATGATTAATGACCAAGGTAACAACTTTAGAAATATCCTTGTGTCTCACATTGTTTAAAGATTTTTGAAAGTTATCAAATGATAATTAGAGTATCCACAAAATATCCGATTTTAATACAACCAGTTCATCCTTAGTGACATATGAGGATGATGTAATAGTAGGTTAATGAGTAGAAGGAGACAGATCACTAGCTGAATGCCTACCATCTACCTCATGTAGATCCTATATATGACTATCTTTCATAGTTTGATCCTCAAATATGGAAGAAAATTAAACTACATAATTATTTGAATCTTCAACAATGTACAATTTATCAAAAAATGATAAGTTTCAATTATCTCTTGAATATCATCATCAGTAATCAAAGATCCTTCCAAGGTTCTTTGAACAAAAAGAGTGGTAGATCCACTATGTTCAGGTGGACTACCTCTAGGATCTTTATCATTTAAACTAGAATATTCTAAGCCCAATTAAAAATATTTAGGGGACTACTTACCCTTAGAATGTGAATTTGATAACATTTGTCTTGGTTTACTCCAAAAAATAATAGATTCCAATGAGTTATACCTATCAACATCAGATCTAACTAATTTATCCCATACTGGATCATCTTTAAAAGATAACTAATCTAATTAATTAAGATAAAAATCCACTATTTCTTCTTATTCCTCTTATTCTTATTCTTATTAAATAACTTATTCTTCTTTACTTACTTGCTCTTATTTTTATTCTTCTTAATTTTAAACAAATTATTCTTCTTTACTTACTTACTCTTCATATTCATATTCTTCTTTTTCAACAACTTCAAATGAGTACTCCAAAATTTCATTAGGTTGAAGACCTAGATCTACAATATCCCTTAGTCTAACTAGATACTTAACTGGATTAAACTATTCATAAAAATTATATTGTTAAAATACCCATTCTTGTTTCCAAGGATTCTAGTTAACTTTCATATGCTCACAGATCTTTTGAGTAAGAAAAAATTTAGAAGTAGTTATTTTATCCTCTTCCTAAGAAACTAGTCCTTTGTACTTTAGAAGAGTAGAAATTAATTTAGGATATGGTAAAGAGATAAAACTTGAATCTTTCTTGCATAGCTCAACCATATGATGTATATATTTTTTTTCACAGATTTATTTGAACACCATTCTTTAATAAAAATATGAAAAATAGATCATGATGACTTATGATACTAAAGTATCCTTTCCTCAAACAAAAAACATGATGAATAAAATTCACAAGGATCCTGAATTCACCACTTATCTCAACAATAATGGATCGTCTACGAGTTCTATTACTAGTAAATTTATACAAGAAATTCTTAAAATTGAAGTTCATATGATTAACATTATATAAAATTTTATAATCTTCATACTCACCACTGTGCGGAAAACCCACAAATTTTTCCCAGTGCTTCGATGAGAATTTGAAAATTTCACCACTAATTATTGATTTTATTTTATCTTTATTTTCTCTAGGAAATAACTCAATATTAGCATGAAATTCCTTAACAATGTTTAGATAAAGGGGTTTACTACTTTTCTTAAACCATTCATCCCATCCTTGTTTCTTTATCATGTTCCAAAGTAGCGACCAACTCGACTTAAACCATTAAGAGTTGACTTATTTCTCCATCGAAAATAGACGATTAATGAGATGTGGGATATTAAAATCTACTAAATCATTTGATCTATCTTTAATTTTATTAAACTTCTTCAAAGGAGGCAACTGATCTGGAAAATAATTTTTCAAAAAATGATTCATCCCTGCATTTTGATTCTATTTGAGATCTATAAAGGTTTGAAAATGGGAGAAAAAATAGAGTGGTTTGAGATGATAGAGTGATAGGTTAGAGAATATAGAAAAAAAAATTCACATAAGATCTTAAAAGGATATAGGATATCTAAAAGAAAAGATAGGTATTAATTCAGATTGGGAATCAAATTTTTTAATTTAAATCATCTAGGGATTAAACTAATAATAAATTTAAAATAAATCCCACCAAAATATTTTCCTGAAAAATTAAAAGTAAAAATAGACACTGTAAGTCTGATTACCATGGATATATAAATATCATAATCACAGTAGGAATGAAAACCATAACTTATAGTAGGTGTGATAACCGTACTACTAAGAAATTCTTGATAAGTACATATTAATCATGTAAACATATATTCATGGTAATTATAGTAACCATGTGAGAATATATGATATAGTAACAAGTTTTCATAGTAGACATTCTTATCACATGAACAAAAAAACTCATAGTCATCCAACTAACCATGTTAATTAGACATCATAGTTATTTCTATATACTCTTTAATAATATAAGTTAAAATGTTTTAACATCTAAATTAATAAATAATAATTTAAAAATAATTTATCATTCCTAATTTAGGTCCAATATAGTTTATTCTTTCAATATTCAAAGTCTTTAGAAATATACCATCAAGTTGAGGTTCAATACTTATGAATTAAATTGTTATATCAAATTTAAGACAATGATCTCTTAGAAAGTGATTTCTTATATCAATATGATATATTCTAGAATGAGATATAGGATTCTTAGAAATATTTATTGCACTTGTATTATCAAAATTTAAAGGGACATGTCTGAATTGAAATTCATAGTCTATCAATGTGTGTTTCATCCACATAATATGTTCACAAAAATTTCCTACATCTGTGTATTCAACTTAATTAGTGGCTAATGCTGCATATTTCTACTTCTTATTACACCATTATACTAGATATTTTCCTAAAAAAGTGACATGCCTCAAAAGTTATTTTTCTATCTAACTTAAAACCACTAAAATCTACATCCGAATAACTAATAAAATCAAATTCTTGTATTTTATAGTAAAAAAATTATAATTTGGTTATATTCTTGAGGTATTTAAAAATTATTTTTATAGCTATTAGATGTTATTATTTTGGGTTTTATTGAAAATGAGTGTACATACACACACTAAACATATTTGGTCGGATAGTAGTTAAGCATAGTAATCTTTCAATCATACCTTTGTAAGTGGTTTAATCTACTGATTTCCTAGTTTCATCATGATCCAAATTGCAGTTAGTACTCATGGGAGTATCAATACCTTTAGTCTTATTCATACCAAAAAGTTTTATAATATCTTTTGTGTTATTTTTATATTTAAAATAATTCCTTCCTTATTTTGAAAAGTTTGAAAACTAAGAAACAATTTAAGTTGTCCCATTAAATTCATTTCAAATTCACTTTTCATAATTTCTAAAAATTTAGTACACAAAGTATTTCTTAAAGATCAAAAGATAATATCATAAACATAATATTTCACATTTAAAACATCCTTTGAAATACTTTTAATAAACAAATTATTGTTATATATACCTTTAGTAAAACCATTATAAATTAGAAAAGATTTTAGTATTTCATACCAAGCTCTAGGAGTTTGTTTGAAACCATATAAATAATTAGTTAGTTTAAAAACATGATTGGAAAATGTGAATTTTGAAATTTAGGGGGGTTTTCCATAAAAGTGTCCTCAACAATATAACTATTTAAGAATGCACTCTTGACATCCATTTGATATATTTTGAAATCCAAATGTGCTACATAGGTAAGAAAAATTCTAATGGATTTAATAATAGATACTTGTGAAAAGGTTTTCTTAAATTTAATACATTTCTCTTGAATATATCCTTATGTAACTAATCTATCTTGGTTTCTAACTATAGCGTCAGATTCATAAAATTTGTCTCTAAACACCCATTTAGTGCTAATAGTTAGGTACTCTTTAGGTATATCAACTAGTTCCTGAAATTATTTTCCTTTCAAATTTATTAAGTTATTCTTGAATTTACATTACATATAATTCACCATTAATTGCATCATTGATGTTTTTAGGTTCAAGATATCACAAGAATGCTTGATGTTCAACCTGATTTTGAAGAGAATCTCTAGCTTGTGTTCCTCTATTTTTTCCTCTAACTAAAACATCTAAGGGATGATATCTACGAGTCCTAAAGGTTCTAGGAAAAGAATTGTTGGATATCTCATTATCATCTATAAGTTTAGGTTTAGGTTGTTCATTAGAACTTGATTTATTCTTTATAGAATGTATGATAGAATTATCATCAGGTTTAACATTTAAGTCCAGACTAGAAATATCATCCTCAAGATTTTATAAATAGGTTTTAGGCACATGTGGATCTGTTTCGTAAAATTTTTCATTAATATATTCTTATACAATTTTCCCTTTTGTTAAACACCCTATCTGACTTACTGGTTATTGAATACCCAAGGAAAATTCCTTCATCATACTTGGAATAAATTTTTTCAAGATTATACTTATTATTAAGAATAAATACTTTTCTACCAAAAACTCTAAAGTAATTAACATTTGGTTTTCTTCCATTCCACAATTCATAAGGGGCCATTTTTAAGATAGGTCTAATTAAAAATATATTGATTATATAAAATATATATTTATAGATTTTACCTAGAAAATAAATAGTTAAATCATACTCATCAAGCACGGATCGAGTGATTTATTAAAGGTTAATATTTCTCATTTCTACTACACTATTCTGCTAAGGGGTTCTAAGAGAAGAAAAGTTACGATTAAAGCCATATTGTGAGAATAAAGATTCAAAATCTTGATTTTCAAACACATGGTCATGATCACACTTTAAGTTATTAATTCTATCTCAACTAATATTTTCTAATGATTTTCCATACTTAGAAAAATAGTTATAAGCTTCATTTTTGCGAGCTAAAAATAATACTCAAATTTATATAGAAAATTCATCTTTTAGAATATAAATATAGCGATTCCCAATAAAACTAGAAACTTTAGACAGTACAATAAAATCCAGGTGAACCAACTCTCAGGGTTTAGAAGTTGAGACATATTTGTTTGATTTAAAAGTGATTTTGCATTGTTACCCTTTTTGACATGGGTTACAAACTTTATCATATGAGAATTATAGTTTAAGAATATCCTTGACTAATCCTTTCCTAGTTAGATTTCTAAATGAATGAATATTTCAGTGACCTAGTTTCCTATTCTAAAGCCATGATTATTTGTGAAAAGCACTTATATAGAGAATATTTTGAGATAAAAATGAATCTAAATTAATAGTATAAAAAACATTGAAGGAATTTTTCTTAAATTTAATATGAAAAGAATCATCACATAATTGAGAAATTATAAGAAGATTATACATCAATCCATCTACAAATAAAACTTTAGAAATCAAAATAGTACTATAATTTACAATTTATACAAGAACAGTTATCTTCCATTTAGCACGATCACTAAAAGTGACATGTACACCATAAAACTTGATTAGGCTCTTGAAACTTGAATATTCCCCAACCATATGTCTGAAAAAACCACTTCACATATACTAAAGGTGTTTACTAGAACACTTTAATTAGGTTTCCTACAAAATAGATTTAAACCAAAAATGAACTAGTTACCCATATTTTATTGGGTCCATAAATGTTATTAATAAGATATTTTAAAATCTATAATTGTTTCATTGGTTTTCTATAAGAATACCTTAAAATTCTAGAAATATTTTTTTAGTCCAACAAAATAAGAATTATTAATAGAACTAGTATAAATAGTGCTAGGAATATATTTATTTTTAATAATACTTCTTTGTTAAGGTTGGTATAATATTCCAGTAGTAAATTTTGGATCTGTCTAATTTCCAAACATCCGAGTAAGTTTTTTTATTCCATTTGTAAATTTCTCCAGAACTTTTATTAATTGTTAATTGGATAACTTCAGCTCAATATTATCTTTTAGTAGTGATCATTTTTATCCTTCTCTATAGTAAGATCGATTTTAAAGTGAACAGACAGAGAATGCTACCTTTTTAACTTTATTTTTATTTAATTCCATTAAAGGTGTCTTTAAACACAATACAATATTCAAAAATTTCTTCACTAGATATATTTTCTTCGTTACTTTCATTATTGGAAATATTTTACATGTGAGAAGGATTTTTAGGAAAAAAATTCAAAACCTCTAATGTGTTTGTCGTAAAACACATATTGGCTTTATCATTATTATCTACTCTACTTGAATCTTATTCATTATAAATATCTTATGAAGCACTCCATGTTGAATTCATATACTTTTTATATCCTCTGTCCATATCCTCATACTTTTTTCTTATAACTTATCTTACTATGGTTAGCTTTTATATGTCCTTTACTCTAACATTTTTCGAAAACTATTTCATTGGATGAGTCATCCTTCTTCCAATTTTTTCTCTAATTCCCTTTGTCATATTTAACTCTATAATTAGGTTTCATGATGAACATATTCCTTTTGTAGATTTTATTTAAATATATCTCTAGATATGCTATTTCTTTATCATAGTTAGCTAGTGAATCTTCATCACTTAATCTATCATCTTTGATATTCTATTTTTCCTAAAGTAGTAGTTTTGATGGATATAGATTTTTATTTTGGTTCATCCACTTCTTCCTTATTTACTTTCAGTTCTTCTTCATACATCATTAGATTTCTAATAAGTTCCTTTATAGGATGCTTACTAATGTCACATGATTTATTATTGATATAGACATTCACAACCATATTTATGGTAAGAATATGAGAAGTGGCATGACTTGATCTTTGTTAGTAATTTTCTTTCCCAGTGCATGCATCATGTTCACTATCTCATTAAACCTGAGAGACATGTCAGATATAGATTCATCATGATTCATATTAAATGTATCATATTTAATAGTTTATGTATTTAAGTGAATTTATCTAGAATTTGATGTTCCTTCATGAGAAATAGCTTGTGTATCCCAAATTTCAAAGGCAGTAGCATAGGTAAATATTCTGTTAAATTCATCTTCATCCAAAGCATAATATAAAGCATTCACAACTTTAAAATTATTTTAAAATGTATTTTTAGTTGAATCACTCCATGTAGATCTATAATTTTGAGGGTTTTCATATTTATCTTTAATTATTGTTCAAATATCAAACCCCATAATCTCTAAATTAATTTTCATTTTAATATTCCATAGAGCATAGTTAGTGCCATTAAAATAATATGATCGATTAGTGGTAGTTCATTCTTATATATTATTATCAATAAATAATTAAATTTAGAAATTATAGAAATTTAATATCTTTAAAATAAAACTAAATCATAGTTAAAAATATGTTTAAAAAAAATCATCTGATACTAAATGTTGGTTAGAGTGAGTAACTCAAGAGGGGGATGAATTGAGTTCCCAATAAAATTTCTGTTTAAAAATAATTTAAAACTTAAATCCCCAATTTAACCAAAAATCCCAGTTAATCAAACTAGTAAAAATATATAAATTTTATATTTCAAATAATTTATCAAAAGGAGGATTAAATATCAGTTGAAATATCTTATAAATAATTTAACTTTTGAAACTAATTTACTTGATCAAAAACTTTATATAAAAACAAATTAAGACTAACAATCAAAATATAGTTTTATTTATAGTTTAGAAAATAAAAATTGATTTTTATTCTAAAAGCAACAAAACTTAACAAAATACATAGTGTAAAAAAAGGGGGTTCTATATCAAGTTGAGACTTAATCTCCACCTATTGGAAATCAACTACTAATAAGAAGTTTATTATAACAATAAAAAAATCCACAACTTGGATTGGGTTTTACAATCAACAATGCACAATTCTATCCCGGTACAAAGCATCTTCCACAGTTCTACATTGGATGAAAAAAATATTAGGTTATGAATGAACTCTTACATAGTTATTCCTAGAAATAAAATAAAAGTTTTTTGAGAGAATTTTTTGAGAACACTCCAGTTTAAGCATGAGCGATAGTGTGTATAGATAAAAATATTACTCCAACACACTACCCAAAATTAAAGAATAAAATATAAATATAAAGTGAAAGATTGATAGAAAGTGTGATTCATCTCAATCCATGATTCTTCGGTTGTTCTGAGTCTTTGGGTTTTTATTTGGAAGGAACCTAAATGAGTTTCCAAGTAATTCTAGTAAAAGAGAGTGTTGTAGAATGTTCTCTTATAAAGATACTTTGTTATTATCTGTGTAACATCCAATGTTTTTAGTAGCACATCATCACTTATCCCATCATGGTATAAAAAATCTATTTAAATAGATCCTCATCATAAATAGTTGTGGTAGAATAATAACCCTTCATTAAGTGAACTGATGTTTCATTTAATGTATCAAAACTAGCTATTAAAGATTTGAATTTCCCCACTACTAAGTTAGACATGGTAATCCATCTTCACTTTAAGTATGGTTAGCTAAACACATAGTAACTTTACATGTTCAAGTGATGAGGCAAGTTGATAAAACTTGTTCATCTCTTTATAAAGTTATTTCAATTCTCCATGTGGTCATCTCAACTCTTTATGCGACCAACTCAACTCTTCATGTGGTCAAATGATGACTTTATATGGTGAACATGTGCTTCTTGTGGTCACTGCATTAGAAACATACTATCCTTATATCACTCTATGAAAATTCACACATACCATAGTATGAAAACATGATTTATTCATGTGGTCAAGTATTTTCTTTCTTGTGGTAAGATGATTTTCTTCCTATGGTAAAGTGATTTCCTTCTTATGGTAAGGTGATTTCCTTCTTGCGGAAAGGTTATGACTTAGATGAATTGTGATCATCTATATCATGGTAAGAATTTAATGTGAATACATTAGGGTGAAAAATAACATGGAATAAGGTGATACATAACATGTGTTAAGGTTCCACAACAAGCTCTATACTTATTCATTCTTGATTTTTTTTTCCAGAAAACCATTTTCTAACTGAAAACATAAAAAAAATTAATAAAAAAGATAAACATGATTTGAGATCATTAAAATAAGGATTTTTTGGTCTAATCTCACACAAAAAAATAAAAATTAATTAATTATAATTACATTATAATTAATTAATAATTAACTCAAAAAGTTATAAATAATTAAACAATTTTATTTACTAATTCATAATGCCCAAAATCTCATCAGGCAATCATATCACACCAATTTAACAAAATGCTCACTAGAAACCCAAAACACATCATCAACCTTAAAAAATAATAATCCATAAACAATATCATCAAAACACTCACTGAGTAAAGTTTATTTATGATTTAATATTTTGAATAAAATTAGCTGCGATGATATACCACAATGAAACAACACACAACAAAGTGAAATCGACCTATAAAGTCATAATATTACTTGGAAAAGTTAAAGCCCCATTAATCGTATCTAATTCCACCATAATCTAGTGGAGTTATAAATAAAAACCCTAATACTAAGTTGAAAAATATAGGAAGTGAATAAAATCACAATGGAATCTAATAAAGTGAATGAATTACCACCAATCATCGAAGAATGGATTCAAAATCCAAAAATAACACCCCCTTGAAGGGGATTGAAGAAGGGAAGGATGAGAGAGGAGATTTGACTTGTGTGATAGCAGAAAATGAGAGAAAAATGGGGTTTCTCTCTTAAAAAGTTGGGATAGAAAATGAAAATTTCACTTTCTTTAATGAGATGAATGATTTGGCCGCATGGTTGGCCAAACCATGCGCCAACCATGCTCCCCCCACTATCCAAGGAACACACACCTCACATGGTTACAAATCATGGTTTTACATACCATTATCTAACCATTGAACATTTCTATAATTAAATATAGACACCATTATGGTTTACCAACCCGTGCGCCTATACAATCCAGGCCACATAATTAACACTAACCATGTTCCCTGGGCCTCACTTTTCTAAAACTACAAATCCGAGACCTGAAGCCTCAAGACACTCCTAAAACCTCTAATATTCCTTCTGATCCTTGTTACACATCCAAAAACATTACTTCTAGGTGTTTTAACCTTCATAATTCCATCCCAAATCTCCAATAAAAAACCGAACCATATAACAATTGAAAATTCAATTTCCTTCTGAAATTTCAAACTCATATGGACATAAAATATTATAATGAGCCTTGTAAGAAACTAAAAATCCCATTCCTATAATTAAGTAAGTTCATAATATCTCAATATTTGAAAAATCCCAAAGGAAATTGTACTCACCATTAACTAGGGAAGACTCCTTAAAATGAAGAATACCATCTGATCACACCCTTAACAACGTGTCGATTAACATGAAATAATACAAGAATTACACTTCCATATACAAACCATTCTCAAAATGGGAAAATAAAAAATGAATTAAAATATATGGTATCAAATAGAGAACTAAAAATAATATAATTCAAAATAATCATACCTTATACAATCAATGGACCAAACTCATTATTGGAAGGAGCTGTTTGAACTACATACAATCGACCTATCCCTCTACCCTGAGTTCTTTCCTGAATCCCATGCACTATATTAATCTGTTGATATTTCAAATCTTATCTTGGAGTAACATTTCCTCCACCCTAACTAGTATGGCCAGTGGAACTTCAACCATCAGGATGATGTGGGGTAGTAGATCCCTTCTTGGTGCTTTGCGTCGGCCTAGGTCCCCTATCACTACCTATCTATCAATTATTCCTACAAAACCACTGTATTTTCTTAATCCTATTACAAGATTGAAAATTCACTAATGGTCAATGAAATGGAACTCTCATGTTACCACATAGAAAGAAAATCACTTTACCACTTCCCTGGAAGGATGATCCACTCCCCTGGCTGCTCTACTCTTTATCACTTAATCATAAGTTCATACATGAGGGTTTACGACCATATTTCCTAGATAAAAATATCTACCTACCACTAGGGGCCTCTTTTAGGTTCCCCTCAGAAATTAGTTCCTAATTAACCCTCTCACCGAAAGTATTTAAGTAGAAAATATTCACCTATGAATTGATCTCACATTTGAGCCCATCATGAAAAAATTTCACCTTAACTGCCTCATCTTCTGTCAACATCAGAGAAAAATGATAAAGTTCAGTGGATAATCCATCATAATCCATCAATAATATACCCCTATGTAAAATTCATAAAATCAATGGTTTTTTATAGTCTTAAGGTCTTTAGATATAAATTTTCTAAGAAATTATCCTGGAAGTCCTTTTAAGCCATCCCTTAAGCTACTCATTCTAGACATGAATATCCCACTAGTGCTTCATTAGTCCTGGTAACATGTAAGACACTAAATTAAACCTCATCTATGTAGGTGTTCTAAGTGGTCAAGGATTTCTTGTATATATCGATCTAGAACTCAACTGCATCAGGACTACCCTATTCAGTGAATGTCGAGGGATACTGTGACTGGAACTCCCAATTCAGATCAAACATGGTCAATGCATTCCACATTGAAGCCCTCTCCATAAACTACATAAATTGGGAAAAATTATTAGGTTAGTAATCTTCTTCCCTATCACCCAGATCTAATGTGGGATCTATTTCTTCTACTGAAGGTGCATTTCCAATAGTTTCCTCCTATCTTACTATCGAGAAACACCATTGTGGAGGCATCCCTATACAATTGAAAACACATTTTTCATGGAAAATAACATAGAATTTACATCATCACAAATATGAGGGGTCGTAACTATCCATATTGAAGATAATCCACATACACTATATCAATGGATATGACCACCCCACTATAATTACACCCAACCATTCCTATCCAGGGTTACTAGTGAACTCATGGTAAAATTTATTTTCTGAGCAAAAATATTTGTATTTAACACCATTTTAACAAATATATTTAACATATTTCAATTTAAAATAGTTAAAACCTCTTTATCAGGTAATATTTTTTTAAAACATAAAAGAATAAGAAAATAATTTTACTTCTGAAAACTCAATTTTTCTATTTAAATTAAACAAGTCATAACATTCTTTTCTTTGTGTTCCTAATATGATACATTTCACATAAACCCCTGAGTGTTTAAGATGATTCGTGAAAACACAATATTTTGTCATACCATCCCATTAGTAAAATCCCATAAATCAATGACATCACACAATAAGTGTATCACACATGGAGAAATGACATTTCAACTACAAGAAGTGAACCTTAAGAACAAAAATCCTATCCATAGAAACTTGATTTTTCCTTGTACATGGGTTACCTACTCCCATACACAATATGGTTACCAAGATCTCATACATATTATTCTCTTATATACATTTCCAAAATAGTAAAGAAAAATAAAATACCTCCTTTGATACAAATTTGTAACATCCTGACCTGAATCACTCCAAATAGTATCCAATTAGGCTCTCTACATGACTTCAAGCACACTTTCCCTTATGAAAGAGGCTACCAACTAGTGTAAAGGGTGTATTGAGGAATGTGGGGATACTATACCATCTTTATAAATATAAAACAATAACATAAATAATAAAAAGTATTAACCAATAGGTAATTATACATCACATACCAAATTCCCAAAACCGAGTAAGTTCCAATAAGCCAATAAAGTAAACATGTCATGTCTTGGTAGTCACATGTGCCAAAAGGAACCCAAATGAAATAAAAAAACTGAAAATTCACAAAATAGTTCCTAAAAACTAGCAAAGTTCCCTCATCCAAGATTCATCCCATAAAGTCCGAAATCAACTATCTATCACCGAGTATTATACCTTGTTTTGATTTGCATCCATGAAGTCTTCTCGAGTACTAACAGAAGCCCAAACAGGGTGTGTGTACAACTTAGTAAGCCACAAACAATGGTGTTTAAAGTAATAAAAAGTATAAAAAATAGGGTATGTAGATATATAATGGAATAATAAACAATACATAAATGAGGATATATTTTAAAACAAACATTTATTAATTAACTTATTGTCCCTTTGGTTCTAAAGTGACACCCAGGACAACTGAACCTACTCCGTCTCTTATTGGATGTCTAATACATAAATACTTAGATGATAAATACTTTATGTAAAATAATAAGGTTTTATTAATGATTTAATTCATGATACTTAGAAGCATCATTCCAAGGTACCCATATTATGTTTAATTACTACTAGTTCTTAGAGCATCAGTCCGACACCTAAACCTAATAAATATATACTAATCATGCCTAAAACATTAGTTAGGAACCAAAACCATGGATATAGAGTGTAATTAAAAAATCATAAATCATATAGAAAACTATAAGTTCCTAATGAATTATTCCAATAGATAAACTATGGATTCAGATCATCATTCCAACATCCAAAACAATGTAGAATACTAATGGGGCCTACAACGTCAGTCTGACACCTAAACCATGGATGTAGAGAATCAGTATAACATCCCAAACCATTCCATCATTTACAATTTCCAAGTTTCAAAATATTTTACATTTTAACACATTAATAAGAAAGGTTCTCTATTTAAACGTTCCTTATTGACCAAGGTCTATCATACTAAACACCTTTTAACACAATTCCACAATTAAACCATTTTATCATTTATACATATAAAGAAACCATGAAATATACTTTAATACCATTTTACCACATAAAATTTACACTTAAACCATTGAACATTCCATCCTCTTAAAATTCTATAAGACATTTAATTCCTAAGTTATTATAAGTATCCCTTTAATCATGCTATCAAGTCAACCGAAAATCCTAACCAAGTTAATATTGTAAACTTCATATTTCTACATTTAAAAATAGCACATAACAATTTCTAAGAATTTTTCACACCCCATGGGTGGCCAAAGGTTTGTTCTGATAATCACTAACAGACCTGAAGAGACCCATGAATAATATAAGAAATCAATTTAAGTCCCAAAATATTTTCTTAATCAAGAAATAAAATTTGCAACATGTTATAGATATCACACATACTACATATGATTGAAAAATATCAATACTATGGAAAATAACTCTTAGACTACCAACCTTATGTTCATAGATATCCACTCATCCAAACCTATCCTTTTATTAAATAAAAAAACTATATATAAAAAACCATACAATAGCCCTAGAAATATTAAACATGAGATATGCACGATGAGGGATAAATAAGAAATAAAACATCTAAATAATTAAATGAAACTGACACATAAACTTACTCGAGATTTGATTCACAATGAAAGACACTCCAAATGTCATAGAATCGAAGGAGATAAACCATTAGAAGAGGAGAAGAATAGGGCACACCTTAGGATACTATAAGTGAAATAGGGGAGAAAATTGTGTGATACTATAATAAGTTCAGGAGGGTAAATTGATAAATTTTCCACTTTTAAAGAGGCACAAAATTTAGCCACATGGTTTTTCAAGCCATGCACCAACAATGTGAGTCCCACTATCTAAGGAAAAACCTTTTCATATGTTTTACTAGGCAACATCATATGTGTTTCAAAATCATGCTTCTCTTAAATCAATCTAGGTAGTTATGGTTGATAGTTAATACTAACTGTGCGCTAACCATGAACCATGTGTTGTAAGGCCTATTTTCCAAATTTCCAAGTCATGAATACCTATAATGATCCCATTACCTTCCATACTCTTGGTAAATAATTCCATAATATTTTTAAAAAAGAGTTTAACCATATTTAAAATAAAAATATACCTCTACAAATTCTAGGATCTTACAACCTCCCATGTCTCTCTATTAGATTCAAGGCAGTGTTCAAGTTTCATCATTTAAGGCATAAAGAGTAATTTAAGTTGTCAAAAATAATTTTAATATCTTTTATAATTAATATTAATTCCATGACCAAAAAAAATTTCCCACATTTTTTGATAAAATTTACAATTTTTTTTTGCTGTGAAATAATTCTTCTATACTTTCTTTCTCTAGTTATAGATGTTTTAGACATTACAATTTATGGTTTCAAACCCATTATACAAGGTGAAATAATTATTCAAGATTCTAGGAAGAATTTTTAGATAATTTGGCATGAAAGTAATTCTATATTTTCCTTACTTTTAGAAAATAAATTTATATAGGTTTTGGGGATCAAAATAGTAAAATAAATTTGGTCTGAATTCAAAATATCTATGAAGAAAATGTAAAAGTTAAAGAACATAAATTTCAAATTTGATATTTGAATTATGTATATATATGTTTGTTTTAATATGAATATATTAATGAATTATTTATAAAAGTGAATGAGGTAGTGACCACTATAATAGGTTTTTAAGTGACTCCCAATAACCCCATAATGGTCAGGAAGATAATTCGTATATTAGTGGATAAATTTGATGTTAAGTTATCAATGCTTAAGGATCATGAGATCCATACATTTACTTCAAATTAATTCCACAAAATCTTAATTTCTTATGAAATGGGGAAGGGAAACACTCTAAATATAAAATTAATGTTGAGAAGGAAATTTCTTTTAAATTCATAAAGAATGAGAATATTTATAAGGATATCAAAGAATATGATTAATGATTAGTTTTAGATGAACATATTAGTGTAATTTTTGAAAAAAATATTTTAATCATCTAGAAAAGTGTTTGGATGGGAAAAAGTAAATTTCATGATAAATTACCTTTGAAGTATTTTTATTGTGGATGCATTATGCATTTTTCTATAAATTTTTCAAAGCTAAAGGTAGAGGTAAGAGAAGATGAAGAAGAGTCATGACATGAAATTTTAAGGATAAAGTATAAATTTTTTAAAAGGGTAGTTTTTATAAAAAATATTTGGTAAGAATTCATAAATCATTAAACGGAATAATTATGCATTCAATGTGAATATTTCATATAGTTATGGAAGTGAGTTTGATGGTTTCTCTAATTATAAATATGAGAAGATATTAATTTAAATGATAGATGTTATTGGGTAAAAAAGTTAAGATGACTCAAAATGATGTTTCATCAAGTGATCATGGGGGGAGTTGTGATAAAGAGGCATCTGAATCTCAATTGGAATTCATGTTGAATAAATAGTTAAAAAGTATATCTCCAAGATAATTGTGTTGTGACTGAGGTTTAACATGAAGATTGTTTAAATCAATAATTATCTTATCCCATGATAAAAAATCATAAAATTATTGAAGAAAATGATGGATCCAAACTGAATAAGAAAAGAGTCAATAAAGACACATAAAAAAAGAAATTTAGAATTCTATTTTTTTAGAAAGTCTAACTTTAAAGAAACATATGCTACTATTTGCGAATAAAAAAAATTAGAAAAAAAATATATAATGAGAAGGAACATTTATGGTAATCTAGATGTTCTAATTCATAAAATAGAAGTTATTAAATCTTTTAAAATGATGAATCTCAGAATAGTAATAATTTTGGATAAATTGATCATTTAGAGAGAAGATGGGTCTTTATAGCCATTGCTAATTTTATGGAGGTAATAATCATATGATGAGATGTCTTTGTTTTAGATAAATAATATTTTAGTCTTTTGGAAGATAAGGAAGAAAAAAAAGTTGGTATAAAATACCATTATAAACAACATAATTCAAGTATAATATTCTTCAAAAAAGGGGTGTCAAGTTGATAAATCATTTTTATGACTTGAATGAAGTATGTAAAAAATGTGACCAAAAAGTTCATGTTTCTCAGGAGTTTCTTATATATTATAATACTCATGTTCTTCTATCACGTCTCATGTATAATATGTTTTGATGATCACAAACACCTTTTCTTGTTTTTCAAATAGATCTCTTTTTAAGCGTGTTTAAACAATTTTTAATTATATTATTATTTGCTGAAGTAAATTCTTACCTTATGTGAAAATTTTCATTTGTGATGGATAATAATTCTTATGTGAAGTTTTCCTATGTGGATAACCCGAACATGGTTGATTCACATATGTTATGAATAACACATTAATGAACTGATACATGAGTATTCTATTATGTGGTAATCTGCATACGTGGTGGACACTCCTATGTGAATACACATTTTTTACAGGTTTATTATGTTTTAGAAATTGATTTGTCATGATAGAGAACATAAAAATACCATAACAATATGTATTGTGTGAACTAAATCCAATTAAAAAATAGACATTGTGTTTACTATTGCTGGAAGAAGCTTGTATACAAGTCGCATTGAGTACATACCCGATAGTGAGTATCATGACTTACTAAAGAAAAGAATAATTCTTATTAGAATATATAATAAAAATAAAATTTGATACTTTATTATTTATTATATTTTACCACTATAATTTAAATTTCACAATACTATGTTTTACTATGGTTTTGGTGTTTATTGTCACGAACAAACCCATCAGAGATCGAGACACATCTACCCCAAGCCCACCTCCAATAGGCCCAAGGATGGTGACCATTATAAAGAAGGAATATCACACATATAGAAGGACTTAGCCTATGGAACCTGTACGCATGAACCCACATACATCTCTATATAATAGTGAAGATATAATAAAACTGAAACTAATGATGCATGTATACATCTATCCCACAATCATAGTACAAAAAAAGTACAAAAGTGTTAAAAAGGAAAAATAAACATCCACCAAAAACAATAAAAGAGTTCAACCTACTTAGATGGAGGGGACTACTATCAAATGCAACCACCTAAACACACCTCAATCTATCTATATTACTAAGCTATACCTTTTTTGGATACTAATGGGACTCCATTAAAATAACTATCATCAGCATAAGACAAAACATGTTTGGGAAATTCCCATGTATGAGTGAGTATAACAATACCCAATAGGATCCCAAAAAAACCCCAAAATAAAAGGGAGTAATTGAAAGGAAATATTCTACTCAAATCAAGCCAGAGGGAACCCATATGAGAGAGAAACTCCATCTCGACCAGTCCTCAACTGAACATGACTATTCCACTAATTCCACATGGTGTGCCAACTATGATAATTTACAACACTAAAATTAATCCAAGAAAACACCTAGATATACTTGTCTCAGACTCCAAGTCCCAGGAGGTCCTAACCTTATAAAAAGCTATATGATTCTACTAAAGGATTTATGGAAACACATGACTAGGAGCACACATTCCACGATCCCTTCCATAACTGATGGAACTTTTCCAGGAGATATCACTACATTGAAAATAAAATTTAAAACCCATATGGAACATCCAAGAGATACCACTCCATTGGTTACCGCTAAGCTGATGGAACATCATGCCATTAAAGGTGGCATACATATGTGAGAACATGATCATCAGATCTCACCACAAATAAATTCATACTGAAACCCAATGGATATTGATACTTAGATATGAGATCACAACCATCCTTAATGGGGAATCCTCTAAACCTATTGGAACCTCAAAATATCTCATCACTTAGAAAGGGGATCACTCCCAGAACTGTTGGGGGATACCATGAACCATTCGAGAACACTAAAGACCACAAATCATCGGATATGAGATCACATACATGACTACTAAGGGGAAACATTAACCTTATAAGGAAACACAAAAGATCTCAATCAGAAATGGTATTATACCTAAAATATCTAGGGGCACCACAAACTCGATTGACACCCCAGAGATCATATTTCTCAGATAGGGGATCACTTCCAATTTAGTGTTAATCATAAATATTCCATAAACCCCATATTGTATAACTCACTAAGTTGGTGATTGTACTCCCAATGATACTATAAACTCTACTTAAAGTTCCTACTTAGTAGGGGATTATACACCTAACAATGCCACAAACCCTACTGATATCTCCTGCTACATTGGGGATTGTATAACCAATGATAACAAAAACTATATTGGGTTATCCTAATTGATAGGGGATCACCACCCATGAAGTATTGGTCTTAAAATTTCCATAAACTCAATCTAGGGAAATCGATTCAATAGAGGATCTAAAACTGGCCTCCTTGGAGGGATACACCAACTCTATCCAAGATCATCCTTTTGATGGAATCACAATCTTGTGATGAGGATGTAATGCCACATTGTACCCTCGTAGGAATAGAATAAGAGAATCACCCAATCATTTCTAGTTCAAACTTCACTAACATAAGTGATCCAAAACCATCACCATGTGTCACAACATATCCAAGGATAGGGTACTCACACCTTTATAGTTGGGGAGAACCACTCTCCCAGCTTAAAGATTCTAGGGGACCCTCTTTCTAAGATGATAAGAAAAGATACCAACCCTCACATCTCTCTAGCAATCCAACTTGATCACTATCCATGATCTAACACTACTAATGTAGTTTCATTCTTGAATAATGCCACATAAAATCTCACAATCCACCATGAAGGCTGCCAATATGTTATATGTAAAAAACTAATCAGGATAATCTACTCATAGGCCTAAATCTAATCCTGAAAGTAGGAGATATGTTGGACATGATAACCTAAGAACAACACATGGTGTGTACTAGGGTCCACACTGTGTGTGTCCGAGCTTGAAAACCTAGTCGTGTCATCTTCTTCAGGGCTTGGATGGTCATGTGATCATGCACAATGTGTACATGGTGTACATGGTGTGTCTCACCTCACCAAGGAACCTAACTGATCCCTTTCTCACATGGATCAGCCAGTTGTGTCTCCACACATAGTGTGTACCCCAAGTACACAATATTTCCTAGATAACCAGCCTCTTGTCTATGTCCTCGTCCCATGACAATTACTGACACCCCATCCCCCTGTACTCAGGTCATGTATTTCACACGACCATGTCTCCTAACATGACATCCCTATCCATGTCCCATTGGCCACACTACCTAGGCTCACTACACAATGTGTACCCTGAGTACATGGAATGTAATCCCCAAAATTCATCTTCTCCTAATAGAAAGAATAGATGGCATGTTCCACTACTCTACATGCTTCATGATTAGGAATTCCGAATGGGGTTTTCCTACGAGATGCCCAAAACACCCAGGTTTCCATTGAAACCCCTAGATTGACCCCCATCGGATCACCAATAGTTGTAAAAGGGATCTAAAAATGAATATAAAGGATGAATAAGACTTAAAAATAAAATCTTCCTACCTCATTATGAAATTATAAATCTTATAGTTCAAAATGAAACTCGAGAGTCACTTCAACTTGATTCGGTGACGATTGGCATAAAAAATGGGGATCAACAACACCTCATCTTCTTAATTAGGCCTCGAGACCATCTTTACCCATGGGATATCCTCTTTATCTTCCTTTACTGCACATTATATGGGGGGTTAGGGGGATATTAGTTTATTTTTAATAAACTAATATCATCAACTCACCCACTAACATGACCTGAACTGAGCACCCAACATTGACAAAAAAAAATTCATGACTAAGTAAAACCCCATGTTATGAACTAAAACATGACCTTAGATTTATAATATGAGACTCTAATCATAAGTTATTCCGCATTTATAAAGAAATTGTGCATGTATGATATAATATTTAATATTTTTAATATCACCGCACTGAGTATCTCCGAGCCCCAAAATCCTGCACTGACTCATCACCTGAATTTAGAAATATTCCTAAAAATATTACAAAGTATTACACAAAAAAAGTCTCTAAATCCTCTATATATTAAGTATTTTCATCCCTAGAAGGAAAAATGATGAAAAAATGAGCAAAACTAAGCTTTCCATTTGGACTCCCATGCTAGAAATCTCCCCAAACGTTCATGCGCTGCCTATAAGCATGCACTCAAGGTAACCACATAGAAAAAACCACACCCAAAGTTTAGATCAACTAGGTAAACATCATGAAAAAATGGGAACATGTCTCCTCATACATGACAGGTGGAAAAAACCAATCACCATGGTCCATTTATGGTCATAGGGTCTAGCTGTACACCACCTCACTACCTGACATAGATGCTAACGTATCCCAATAGTTCTCATCTACCTATGGATGAACTACACCAAACTAACCACAAGAATCCCATGAACAACTCAAACATTTATACATGTAATCCCAACCCAAACAAAAATGTCAAAGGGAATCGTCCATCACACCTTGACATTATCCACTTTGGGTAGTACTAAATCGCCTACACGGTTTTGTATCACATAAAAAGAACATGTCTTAGTGGTGGAAGCATCCTCCTTATTCGTACATTTGAACCTACATTAAAAAACATTATCACAGGGTTATATCAAGTCCCTAGGTCACTTTGGATAATGTTTAATCAAGAAGTGGAAATATTAGAGTAACTCACAAGAGTATCTATTTATACTACTAAAAAGTATAAAGGATACAGATCGTACCTCTAATCATCCTCAGAGCCTCCAAGCCATTGGTCTCTGTGGCCTGAAACTGTCCTCATCCAATCCTCCAGCTCCCTGAGCCTAGAGAAGATCACTTAGGAGTGGTGGTGGAATCATATCGAACCGTATGCCACCTCCCAATACTATCCCCACTCCTATGTCATGTCCTTCATCATACAAAACTCCATGCTTCAAATGATTCCTTTTTTAGGGAGGTCCATCAACTTCCTCCCTCTCCATAGAATGATAGGTCAAACAATATAATGCAAGATATCTCCATGCATCACAAGTGGAACAATGCCTCTCCATTAATTTATTGGATCTGCCATGGAAGCCCTGAGCCTCATACCCCCCTCTTGGGGTAATCTCTTAAAGCACATCACATGCCCAAATCCCTGATTCTACCGTCAGCTACTATCTACCAATGTCTCATCTCCTATGTTCCCAACACTAATAGTTAGAGTATTCTCACCCAGAAACCTCTCCACCACCAAGGACCACTCTAGAACCCTAGAATTGATGTGAATTCACAGCAATATCACCGATGCCAGGATCTCCAGGCGTAATCCCTACTCAAAGGTTTGTTCTCTAAAAAATATATCTTTAACCATATCTAGGGAGTATCATGAATGGTCTTTGAACCTCACCAAATACTCTACCATGGACATGCTATCATGTTGAAGCCTCATAAGATCCTGAATATATATCGATCTCAAAACGGATGGATAAAACTACTCCTTGAAGAGTTACTCAAACTCTTCCCAAGTGACCATCTCCTCATCATGGATATGCATCACCAGAATCCACCATCACCTGATTGATCCCTATAGAAGAATCACTGCTAGTACCACCATCAGATTGGGAGGTTCCCTCAATATATGGAAAACATGGGTGACTACCTCAAGATAGTCATCAACTTCCTAAGGGTCCAGGTCACCCTGATACCTTATAGGTTACTACCTCTAGAACTCATAAAATGCACTCAACCCATGTGCATACTTGGAATGAACTATCATAACGACCTAATTCTCAATGGGTGGAGGCTCAACAAGCAGACCACTCAGAGGCAGTGCCTCAAAACCAGTTCCCTACACTAAAGCCTCATCACTATACATATCATTATCACAATCCCTCTATGGAACCATGTTCTAAATTAAAAAAAATGGCATTATAAAATAGAATAAAGATTCACCATGGACAAAGATTATATCTGGGGAGATGAAACAAAAAGGACATGGAACCCATAACCTAATCCTATATGATTCATGTACTAAAAAATTTCCCACTACGAGTTCATAACTGTTCCAAGTTGACAAGTAGGTTATCAGAGTCCTGGTGAATGGATACATTACAAACCACACCAACACTAGAGTCCATGGTCTAAAATATGAGCTCAAAATATTTAAACACCATCACCATAAAACCCAAAAAAATCTCATAGACTCCAGTCCTAAGGTAGAATTGACTCCTCTAATAACAATCTATCATGTATCAACCAACCGGGGCCAAGACAAGACTACCCCAATCCTGACTCCAATAGGCCAAAGGCTGATGACCAACACCTAGAAGGAATATAACACATATGGGATGCCTTATCCTATGGTACATGTACTTACACACCCACATACATCTCCATGGAAAAGTACAGAGGCAATAAAAATGAAACCAATAATACATGAATACATATATCCCACAATCAGAGTAAAGAAAAAGTATTAAAATAATAAAAAGGGAAAAATAAATTCCCACAAAAAACTATAAAAGTGTCCAATGTGATTAGATAGAGGGGAATATTGTCAAATGAAACCACAATAATCCACCTCGATCTTTCTAACCAACTAAGCTCTGCCTGCTCTGGGTCCTCTTGGGAATCCATTGAAAGGATTGTTGTTTGCAAAATAAAAACCATGTGTGGTAAAATACAATGAATATGTGAGTATAACTAAACCTAGTATTCTACCAAAAAAACCCAAAATAAAATGGAGAAACTAAAAGGAAATAGTTCGCTCAACCCAAGATAGAGGAAACCCATATGAGAGAGAAACTATATCTTGACCACTCCTAAACTAAACAGAACTAGTAAGCTCAATCCACATGGTGTGTCAACTATGATACATGACAACACTACAAGGAATCCTAGAAAGAGCCGAAATATACTTGTCTTAGAGTCCAAGTATTATGAGGTCCCAACCTCATAACCAGCTATAGGATTCTACTTAAGGCTCTATGGTAACACATGACCAAGAGAATCCACTCCACAAGACCTGAAATCACTGATGGAACTCATATGAGAGATATCACTCCACCAAAAATAGCTCTTCCATCCTAGATGGCACCTCAAAGAGATACCAAATCATCAGGTACCACTAAGACAATGTAACATCCTCTCCATCCCAGGTGGTATATATCTATGAGAACACACTCCTCAGGTCTCACCATGAATAAAGTCATGATAGAAACCAATGTATCTTGATACTTAGATAGGGGATCACACCCATCCCTGATGGGGAACTCCTCTAACCCTACAAGAACCTCATAATATCTCATCACCTAGAAATTTGATCACTCCTAGAACTACTAGGAGACACCACAAACCCAATTTAGAATACTAAAGACCAAAAATCATTAGATAGGATATCAAATCTAGGAATATTTGGGGAAACCATGAACCCAATCCAATAACTCAAAATATATCGCTTAGATAGGTGATCACACTTAGAATGAATAGGGGACACCACAAACTAATATGACATCCCATAGATCATATCTCTTAGATAGGGGATCATTGATAGTGTAGTGTTGGTCACAAATATTACACAAAACCCATCTAGTACAACTTGTGAAGTAGGGGATTATACTCTCAATGATACCAAAAACCCTAATTATATCATCTACTGAGTAGGGGATCATATACCCAATTATGTCACAAAACCTATTAATATTGCCCGCTTCAATGGGTATCGTATAAACGAGGATGCCACAAACCATGCTGGGCTATCCTACTAGATAGGTGATCGACTCCCATGTAGTGTTGGTCAAGATGAAACCATGAACCCAATCTAGAGAAATCGATTTGTTAGAGGATCTTTACCTAGGCTCCTTGAGGGATACACTAACTCTATCCAAGATCATCCTATCAAGGGGATCATAATCCCATGATAAGGATATAATGACACACTATACCCTCATAGGGATATACTAAGAGACTCACTCAACCACTATTGGTTGAAATTTTACTAATGAAAGGGACCCACGACCAGAACCTTGTGTCGCACCATAACCATGGGTAGGGAACTCACACCCTAATACTAGGGGAGCATTGCTCTACTGGCTTAAAGATTCTAGGGGACCCACTTCCTGAGATGATATGGAAGGGTACCAACCTTGACATATCTATATTGATCCACCATGATCACTACCCATGATATAAAACTGCTACTATAATATTGTGATCAAATAATGATATATTGTATCTCAAAATACACCATGAATGATACCATCACATTCTTCAAGGAAAACTAATTAGGATAGACCACATGTTGTCATGAATCTGAGCCTTAAGAAGGAGATACGGTGGATAGAAAAACCCAAGAACTATACAAGGTGTGTATTAGGGTCCACACAGTGTGTGTGACCCCACTTAAACACCTAGCCATGTCCTCTTCCACATGGCTTGGCTAGCTATGTGATCATACATGGTGTGTACATGGTGTACACAACATGTCCAAGATAACCATCCTCTTGGTTGTGACCTTATCTCATGCCTATCTATGACACCCCATGTTTGTATACTGAAGATCTGTACTTTCACACAACCATGTATCATGACACGACATCCCTATCCATGTCCCTTGGACACATGAGCTAGGCTTACTACATGGCGTGTACCCCTATTACACGACATTTATTCCCCAAAATTCATCTTCCCTGAATGGGAATAATGCAAGACATGGGCCACTATACTACACATTATGTGATCCGTAATTCTGAATGGGAATTCCCTATGAGATTTTTGAAATTTCCTAGTTTCCACTAAAACCCATAGATCGACCCCAGGGGATCACTAGTAGTTGTAAAAGGGATCTAAAAACCTAAAAAAATGAATATAGAAGGAGATTAGGACTTATAACTCAAATAAACCTACCTCATGGTAAACCATCAAATATTTGGGTTCAAAATAACCCTAGGGAGTCACTATAGCACGATCCAATGATGATCAACATAGAAAATGGGGATCAACGACACCTCCTAAAGAACCTTTTTACTTTGTTTTTAACAAAGTTTTGTATTTTTTTACATCTAGTCATTTTTAAAATATTTTTTTTTGAAAAAGAGGTGAATTTTCTAGAATGTTTGAATCCAAACATAAAGGGGAGAAAATTTTTGTCTTTAAGAAAGTTTTTTTGGACATAGAGGAATAGAATAAGAAGCACCAGATAAAGTGTATCATACTAATTAGCACCAAATGTAGAGACGTTAAAAAATATTAAGTTATTGATTGGACGCACCATCAGTCTCAAGTATATCAATATAAATCTCAAGATCTATTGAAGATAGTTTTTATTAGAGAATCAGAAGTTGCAAAGTGAAAAATTTGTAATGTAACCGAATACTTTTGAAAGAAGATAGTGAGGTCAAGAGTTATAAAGTTTTTAATACCTTATAACCTAAGTTAGAAAATGTTTTTCTAATATTTAAGTTCTCTTAAATAATGAAAACTACCATGATAAAATCTTTTGAAAAAATATAGGAATCATAATATTTGTATCCATTCCAAAAGCACAAACACATAAGATCAGATCCTGAAGTACTGGTCATAGAAGTTGTCAGAAGTCAGAATGTGTAAAGATGATAGATTTTTAAGAATTTAAAATTTGTTGAGTGGATTTATTATTGGATGAAAAAAATTGTAATGATAATTCCATAATAATGATAATTCCATCATAATGATAATTACATAATAATGAGAATCCCATCATAATTAGAATTCCATCATAATTAGAATTCCATTGTTATAAAGATTCCATCGTTTTAAGAATTACATCAGATTGAATTTGAGATTAAAAGATGAGCGAAATAAATTTGAAAGGAAAATCAATAAAACTAACTATGAAGAGGATATTCATATTTTAATAATTAATTAAAGATAGTCAGATCATAATGAGAAATTCAAGATATTCAGATCATAATGAGCAGTGAAAGATAGTCAGATCGTAATGAGCAGTGCTAGATAGTCATATCATAATGAGATGATGGAAGTTTCAACATAATGAGCTGAGGAACTTTCATCATAATAAATATTATGAAGTTACATTGGACTGAAGATAAATAAGTTATTTCAGACTAAAGAAAAGTTAGTTTTTTTAGAAAACTGATCTTAGAAAATCTTGATAAGGTTTGAAGATGTCAAAGCTGAAGTTTAAATGTGATTGATTTTTAGAGTTTTAAAATTTTAGTAAGCGGGATTTTTTTTCATATTCCCACATTTTCTATTATAAGTTTCCTTTAAATATAATAAAAATACATTAATACTTTTTATATTTTTCTTATGTGGAAAAGGAGAATTGCTGCATAATTCTAGTCAAGTATTTCTTTATGGATTGAGATCTCAAAAGAAGGTGAGACACCTTCAATTTATGTTTACTAGATTGAGGTAGATCATAATGAGAATTTCAGTAGAGTTTGAGTTTTCCGTATTGATAATGGGATCATCATACAGATTCCATCAGATTGAAAATTTTCAAATTGAGTTTTGAGTAGTTTATGAGAAGTGTAAGTTTTATTATCCTAAAAGAACAAAAAGTTTCTTTAGGAACAAAATAAGAAAGGGAGCATCATATTAAGTTGACCAATATGAGTCAGTATATCTAGGTTCATTGGACTAAATACCATCAAACTCATGGTCATCAGACCCAAGCACTTTGGTGGAGCAGATTTAACAATGAATTTATTCTATTTTTTGGATCATTTTTTTTGTAAAAAACTTTGTAAACTGATTGAAGTTATTATAATCATTCCTACTAGCAGATAAAAAGTATCTAATAGGATTTGGCATAAATTGTATTCACTTATTCATAATAGTGAAATTACATAGATCTATGAGAGTGGCTATGGCAATAAAGTAGGTTCTCACACTGAGGCTGAACCTTGTAAAAATCATGTTCTTTACTTTATTTCCTACTTTTTAAAGAATGAGTATTTAATAAAATATGATAAGGATATAAACATTAATAGGTTTTAGGGGTTAAGTTTTAAAATTATTGAAACTTATAAAAAGTGAAAAACGGATTCACCCCCACCTTCCCAGTTGTTATTCAATCCTTTGAAACTTCAATTGGTATCAAAGATAATGGTCTGTTGTTGAATACGTATCATGGATTGTAACATCCCAAGTAAGTAATGAGTAATAGATATTTTTATCTATGTCTATTAATGAATTATATAGTGTTTTAGAGGATTAAAATGAAAATAAATCCAATCTTAAGCATGGAATACACTAATATTTTTAAAAGGTTGTTTTACTGCCTTTTGATGGAAAAACATTTTTAAATCCATATTTTGACAATTTTATAAGCTATGTTTGTCAAAATAAACTTATTCTTTATGATTGGGACATCAAAATTTACTTTGTGTGAATTTTTGGTATTTTTCAGACAATGTTCATTTTTTAATGAATAGTGAAAAATACTGCATTTTACATCAAAACTGCTTTTTAATCTAATTTATTTATATGATTACATTATCTTTTGAATTGGTTTTGAAGTAAAATTAGAATATATTTTTACCATTTAATCCAATGGTGGTCATTGGAATCAATTTCACTTTGAAATTGGACTTAAACTGGTGTCAATCTTTTGATACTTATTGTTTCATAAAAACACGCTATTTGTCATGACAACGGGAATTAATTATTAAATTAATTAATGTAAATTATATGATTTGAATTTTGTAAAATATACATCATTATTGAATTCAGAATATCAAATATATCTTATGGTGAAGTTTTGGTATTTTTCTGAAAAACTTTAATTTTTGATGAATAGTGAAACCACTAAGTGGTAGTTAAAGAACCTGATTTTTCGTTTAAATGAAACTTTTCCACTTCTGTGATTTGATTTTCAAAAATCCGACATAAATTGTTGTCATTAAGAAGTAAAATGTGGTTCAATGAGATTAAAATAATTTTTTGGTGAATAGTAACTTATTAAGTTTTTAATCGCGATTAGAGGTAATTAGTGTAGTTTAAGGTAGAAATAATGCTTTAATAAAATGAGATGAGCTTGACACATGTCCTACCTTCATTGGATGTTTCATGACCGACCAAGACAATCCATGGGTCAACTTGGGGACCCCATGGATCCACTTTGGTTGGGAAATGACATAAATAACTTTTTATTTAATGTAAAAGTAAAAATGACACAAACATGAGATGTTTTACTAAAACAATTTTTACATGGGGTTATAAATATCAGATTTTTTATTATAAATAGTCATTGGAAATATAAAAAGATTTCCTACATCATAGTATTTTTTTTTATAATTTTTAGACTTTAAATAAATTAAATTATTTATGACATCATGACGATGCAGCAATGACCTCATTATTTAACAATTTAAATAAAATGGAATGATAATGTAAAATCTAAGACCTACACATGACCAAAACCTATTGTATGGGTGGATTTCGAACCCTTATCACCTTATACTCGAAACACATCAATGTGGGACCTCTTAAATCCAAATACCATTTTAAAATAAAGTGACTTTTCTTTACCTTCCAAGAGTGCCCCTCCTCTCCTCTTATAAAAGGCCCCCACCTCTACCTCCTTACCCACACCCCCAAAGCCTTTGGCTCGGCCAACCCCTGCCCATTTTGGCTCTCCACATCCCTCTATTAATCCTTGAAGCCTCACTTTGGGCAGAATTCTTCCCAAGGAAGCCTTTGAGCTCAAATCTAAGAGAGTTACCCGATTTTAAGGTAATGTCTTCTTTTGAGTCCTTTTGTTTGATTTTGCTTCTCCAACCCCCTAAAATATTTTTATTCTTTTCTTTTGTAACAAATCCAGTATCCTCAATATACTAGAATGTTTTAATAAGAAGGATTCGAGGTACACTTACACACACCTACATCTAATGGTTAAAGGACATACTGTTTCCGTGGATGGTGAATTTATGCCTCCCGAAACGATGATTGTTCAACATTATTTTAACACCTTCAAAGGTAGCCATTAAGATGTCACTATATTTATATATGATATATAATATGTTTATGTTTCCTTAATCTTCTGTATTTTTCATTTTGGGCATACCTTTATGGTTTCCATTATGGGTAAACGCGATATCTTCATTTAAGGAAGTGCGGACTACCGCCTCCTCAAAGTGATTTGATTCGTTAAATACCATATGTGGGACGTATAAAGGATGGAACTATGATATTATATATGATATTATACTGGAATTATAATATACCTTTATATCATTATGAATCCATTCTATAAAAATACGAAATAGAAATGAAAGTAGTGTTCATGCGTACGTACGGCTTACCGTCTCCATGAACGGTGCATTTCATTTCTTACCTCTAAATGATTATGTAATATTATAAATGCATGAATATACTGTATATATATGATATATAAATAATGATTATAATTCTGGATATAATGTATACATGAACAACATGTAATTATAAATGGTTTATTTTTGACTCAAGTACCAATGATCGTTAAAACGACCGTTATTAACTTAAATAATTACATAGTGTTCATGACATGGCAATAAGTGATATAAAAGGAATAATGAACTTGAAAAAGGTTCTTAAACAAGTAGAAATTAACTCAAGTTTATTATTCAGGAGATTAAAGAATGATTGAGTCAAGTCGGACCCGAGGTATGGGACTTCGTCTCAATCTCCTTTCATTGAGGCATATTTTGTTTTATACACAACCTTCTTTTATATGGTGTATAAACCCCTTTGAATTTTACGTTTATTCAAAAGGAATATTTTTTATACGAAGCGTTTAATAAAAGACAAAATGGAATGTTTTTGTCGTACGTATGCGGCGACAACGACTTCTTCGCCGCCATGACCATTATTTGAGTTTCGGCTTCCTCTACAAGCCATATTTTTTTTAAAAGAAAAATAAATACCATGTTTTACTTTTATTTTATTTTGGTATTGAAAATGGTTTTCATTATGTTTTTATATCAATGTGTTGTATAGATATCTTGTGATTGAAAGGTGGAAATGTTATGTTTCCTTTATGCATGTTTTATGTGATATGATTATGTTGAGGTTCTTGGGAATTATTATGAAGACGGGTGGTTCCGTGATAAACTATGGGCGGGTGAGCCCGATATAGCTCTCCAATACATTGGGTAACACGATGGAGTGAAACGTTAAGGTTTATCCGAAGAGATTTAGGGAATATACTGTGATGGGTATTCCAAACGTAACCAAGAGGGTTACTCCCTACGTAAGAATGTTATGAATGCCTCAAGTTACCTTTATGTCTTATGATTTCTATGATTTATTCATGATTTGACGAGGTATGTTGAAGTTCTTAGGTTTTATGGGTAAAGTATGATTTCATTCTTATGTATATATGTACCCATGTTTCCTTTCCATATATTTTTATATCCCTTACTGAGCTTTTTATGCTCATCCCAAGTTTTTTTGAAATGTTTTTCACAGGTCAAGGGAAAGGTACATGATAGGATGATAGTGTCAAGGGAGTGTCAAGAAAGAATCTATGTTTTATTTTAAATATGTTTCCATTGATGGGAAAGAAGAATATTATCTTTATGTAACCACTTTGTTTATATGTGGAATGTAATGCATGTTTTATGATCTAATTCTCTAAAAATCTAAACCCGAAAAGATCCTCAATGTGTAATCTTTTAATAACTCAAGATTAAGTAAGGTTTAAGGCTGGGGCCTTATAGTTGGTATCAGAGGTCGGTTTAGATAACTTTAGGAGTTAGAATTCTATTAAATGATTATCCCAAAATATTTTTTTATGGTCAAATTGAAGTGATATAGTATTTGAAGATTACCATGTTGCTTCATCTAAGACATGTTTGTTCAGAATGGTTTTCCGCAGAGGAAACATGGAAGCAGTGCTAGGAAGGCATGCAGAAGGAAATAACCTTCCGAATCAGCATCCTGAGATGGTCGGAATTGGAACTGAACAGTTTGTTGCAGTAATGGCTTAGTTGACTCAAGCGATAAATGGCGGTGGTATCCATACACAAGATTAGCCAGATCAACCGTAGAGGAACATGTCGGTGGTGGAACATTTCATGAGGCAACATCCCCCATCATTCAGAGGATCATCTGACCCTGTGCTAGCTGAAGGGTGGATTAAATCTCTGGATAATATTTTTGATGTCATGGGGTGTTCAGACAACTGAAAGGTTAGTCTTGCTATTTATCGTTTGGAGGGTGAAGCAGATCAATGGTGATCGATGGTTAAAAATATCAGGGATGTTGATGAGATTGATGCTCTCGACTGAGATGAATTCAAAGGTATATTTCTTGAGAAGTATTTTCCTATGGCTGTTCAACTTAGGATGGAAAATCAATTCTTAGAATTGAGGCAAGAGGAAGACTCAGTGGATGCCTATGAAGAAAGGTTCACTTGATTGGCAAGGTATTCTCCAAATTTTATCCGAGACCTTAATAGTAAAATCAATCATTTTTTACTCAGTATTAAATCCAAAATATCGAAGGGAATTAGCTTCTCGTGAGTTTAAAAGTTATGAAAATCTTGTTTGATGTGCTAAAAAGGTGGAAATGGAGTTTTCCGATGATCAAGTGTTCTATAACAACCAACAGAAGAAGAGACCGAGTTGGCAGGAGAAAGGTAAGAATTCTTCAAAAAAGTCTGATGGTAAGAAAACTAAGTTTCGAGTTTGTGATAAATGTGGCAAAAGGCATGCTGGGGAATGTCTTCTAAATTCTGGAAAGTGCTACTGATGTGGTAAGATGGGACATAAGGCTCGCGATTGCACTGTAAAAGATCAGGGTGATGGTAAGACCAAATTTGATTTACAGTTAGTGAAATGTTATAAGTGAAATGAGATGGGTCACTATGCAAACGAGTGTCCGACAAAGAGCTTGGGTTATGGGAAGTAGTTAGACTACAAGAAGAAAGGGGTGGTGAAATCCTTTGCAACTACTTCAGCAGATGTCAGACCATCAAATGAAGTTGTATCAGGTACTTTGATTGTTTTTTCAGATTATGCCAGTGTGTTGGTTGATTCGGGGTCTACCCATTCTTTCATCTCTGAAACCTTTTCTAGTAAAATGGGAATAGCATCTCAATAAATGACTCCTGAACTTTTGGTAAAAACACATGGGGGAAATGTTGAGGCAAAAAGAATTTATAAGAATCTTCCTATCCTTATCTGTGGAAAGAACCTACTTGTAAACCTTATTGTTCTACCTCTAGTAGAGTTTGATGTTATCCTGGGTATGGATTGGCTCTCTATTTACCTTTCTAAGATTGACTGTAGATCTAAAGAAGTTTATTTTCATAAATACTTTCAGTTTGTGTACAAGAATGAACCCTTACTGTTGATAACTTATCAAGAGGCCAAGAAACTTGTAAAAGATGTTAATGAATGTTAACTTGCACACATCGTTGAAAATAAAGGAACTGTTCAGATTAATGATGTGCCAGTGGTAAATGAGTATCCTGATGTTTTTCCTGATGAGATTCCTGGAATAATACCAGATCGGGAAGTTGAGTTTACTGTTGACTTAGTTCCTGATGCTAAGACAATTTCAAAACCCCCTTATCGAATGGCTCAAATTGAACTTTTAGAGTTGAAGGATCAATTGCAAGATTTATTAGAGAAAGGTTTCATTCGACCTAGCACATCACCATGGGGTGCTCCTGTTATATTTGTTAAAAAGAAATATGGTTCAATGAGACTTTTAATTGATTATAGAGCCTTGAATAACATCACTGTTAAGAACAAATATCCTTTGCCTCATATCGATGATTTGTTTGATCAGCTCCAGGGAGCTCAGTATTTTTCAAAGATTGACTTGAGATCGGGGTACCATCAGTTGAAGGTAAAGGAAGAAGATGTTCTGAAGACCGCATTTCGTACAAGATATGACCATTATGAATTTGTAGTAATGTCTTTTGGGCTAACCAATGCACCTGCTGTATTCATGGACTTAATGAATATAATTTTCCATGAGTTCTTGGATAAGTTTGTGGTGGTTTTCATTGATGATATTTTGGTGTTTTCTAAAATTAAAGAGGAGCATGAAAGACATTTAAGGGTTATCTTGCAAACATTAAAAGAAAAGAAACTGTATGGAAAATTCAGCAAGTGTGAGTTTTGGTTGCAACAAATTTCTTTCCTTGGTCATATTGTTTCTAAAGATGGGATAACTGTTGATCCTGTAAAAACAAAGGTTGTTGAAGAATGGCCAAGACCCACAAATGTAACTGAGATTCGTAGCTTCCTTGGTTTGGCAGGCTATTACCGAAGGTTTGTTGTAAATTTTTCACGGTTATCTAGTCCAATGACTAAGCTAACTCTGAAGGGTGTTAAGTTTATCTGGACAAAAGAATGTGATGATTGTTTTCAGGAATTGAAAAAAATATTGGTGAATGCTCCAGTTTTGGCACTACCTTCCAGGAATGGTGAGTTTGTTATATACAGTGATTCTTCATTGAAAGGACTTGGTTGCGTCCTAATGCAGAATGATCAGGTAATTTCTTATGCTTCATGACAGTTGAAAACTCATGAGGTAAATTACCCTACACATGATTTGGAATTAGCTGCTGTTGTTTTCGCTTTAAAAATTTGGAGGCATAATTCGTATGGAGTAAAGTGTGAAATATATACTGATCACAAAAGTTTAAAGTATATATTCACTCAGAAAGAGTTAAACATGAGACAGAGGATATGGCTGGAATTAATCAAGGATTATGATTGTATAATTCATTACCATCCGGGAAAAGCAAATAAAGTGGCTGATGATTTGAGTCAAAAAAGTAATGCTTCATTAGCAATGTTGCATTTGGAACGTGATCCTTTGGTTAAGGATTTGATGAAATTTGGCATAGAAGTTGTTGGTGCAGAAAGTTCTTCTGTTTTGTTTCAGGTATCGGTGAGATCATCTCTATCAGATAGAATCAAGCAAGCACAGAAGCAAGACAGTGAGTTGCAGAAAAAGGTAGAGCTGGTTCAGAAAGGTAAGTTGCCTGAATTTAACATTGATAATGATTGCGTTTTGAGATTTGGGAAGAGATTGTGTGTGCCTTGTGATTCACAGTTGAAGAGAGAGTTGTTATGTGAAGCTCATAGTTCTCCGTTTTCAGTTCATCCTGGTAGTACTAAGATGTACAGATATCTGCGGGAGTATTACTGGTGGGATGGAATGAAAAGAGATATTGCTGATTTTACTGTGAAGTGTTTGACTTGTCAACAGGTTAAAGCAGAGCGTCAGTTACCGAAAGGGATGCTTCAGCCTTTACCAGTGCCAGAGTGGAAATGAGAGAATATATCCATGGACTTTGTTGTGGGATTACCGAAGACATCTTAAGGTAATAATGCAATCTGGGTTATTGTTGATCGCTTGACTAAATCTGCTCATTTCTTTGCTATACGAGATAATTTTTCCCTAGATCAACTTTCCCATTTGTATCTTAAAGCGATAGTCAGGTTACATGGAGTTCCCCTCTCCATTGTATCTGATCGTGATCCCAGGTTCACTTCTAACTTTTAGAAAGGCCTTCAGAAGTCTTTGGGTACTGAATTAAATTTTAGTACAGCTTTTCATCCTCAATCAGATGGGCAGTCAGAACGAACAATTCAGACATTGGAGAATATGCTACATTCTTGCTCTATGGATTATTAGGGAAGTTGGGACCAACATCTTTCTTTGGTTGAATTTTCATATAATAACAGTTTTCATTCCAGTATACAGATGGCACCATTTCAGGCATTATATGGGAAGCGGTGTCGAACTCTAGCTTTCAGGGATGAAGTGGGTGAAAGGAAGTTGATGGGACCAGAATTAGTAGAAGAGATGACAGAAAAAGTTCAGCTGATTTAGAAGCACTTGAGAACAGCTTAGAGCAGGTAGAAGAGTTATGCGGATAACCAGAGGAAGGATCTATCTTTCGAGGTAGGTGATTATGTTTTTCTCAAGGTTTCTCCTTGGAAAAGTGTGATGAGATTTGGTAAGAAAGGAAAGATGAGTCCAAGGTTTATTGGACCATATGAAATTCTAGAGAGAGTTGGATCAGTTGCATACCGGGTGACTTTACCTCCGAGTTTATCTCAGGTACACAATGTCTTTCACGTTTCGATGTTGAGAAAATAAATGCCAGATCCATATCATGTTTTGAGTCCAGAGGTAGTTCAGCTGGAAGAGAACCTATCTTATGAGGAACAACCGGTCCAGATTCTTGACCACAGGGAGCAAGTGTTATGGAATAAGGTGATTAATCAGGTAAAGGTTTTGTGGAAAAACCACATGATGGAAGAGGCAACATGGGAATCTGAAAATGCAATGAGGGATAAGTACCCCCATTTATTCGATAAGTAAATAAATTGCGGGGACACAATTTTCAAAAGGGGGTAAGGATGTAACATCCCAAGTAAGTAATGAGTAATAGATATTTTTATCTATGTCTATTAATGAATTAGATAGTGTTTTAGAGGCTTAAAATGAAAATAAATCCAATCTTAAGCATGGAATACACTAATATTTTTAAAAGATTGTTTTACTGCCTTTTGATGGAAAACCATTTTTAAATCCATATTTTGACAATTTTATAAGCTATTTTTGTCAAAATAAACTTATTCTTTATGATTGGGACATCAAAATTTACTTTGTGTGAATTTTTGGTATTTTTCAGACAATGTTCATTTTTTAATGAATAGTGAAAAATACTGCATTTTACATCAAAATTACTTTTTAATCTAATTTATTTATATGATTAGATTATCTTTTTAATTGGTTTTTAAGTGAAATTAGAATATATTTTTACCATTTAATCCAATGGCGGTCATTGGAATCAATTTCACTTTGAAATTGGACTTAAACTGGTGTCAATCTTTTGATACTTATTGTTTCATAAAAACACGCTATTTGTCATGACAATAGGAATTAATTATTAAATTAATTAATGTAACTTATATGATTTGAATTTTGTAAAATAGACATAATTTTTGAATTCAAAATATCAAATATATCTTAGGGTGAAGTTTTGGTATTTTTCTGAAAAACTTCAATTTTTGATTAATAGTGAAACCACTAAGTGGTAGTTAAAGAACCTGATTTTTTATTTAAATGAAACTTTGCCACTTCTGTGATTTGATTTTCAAAAATCCGACATAAATGGTTGTCATTAAGAAGTAAAATGTGGTTCAATGAGATTAAAATAATTTTTTTGTGAATAGTAACTTATTAAGTTTTTAATCGCGATTAGAGGTAATTAGTGTAGTTTAAGGTAAAAATAATGCTTTAATAAAATGAGATGAGCTTGACACATGTCCTACCTTCATTGGATGTGTCATGGCCGACCATGAAAATCCATGGGTCAACTTGGGGACCCCATGGAGCCAATTTGGTTGGGAAATGACATAAATAACTTTTTATTTAATGTAAAAGTAAAAATGACACAAACATGAGACGTTTTACTAAAACAATTTTTACATGGGGTTATAAACATCAGATTTTTTATTATAAATAGTCATTGGAAATCTAAAAAGATTTCATACATCATAGTATTTTTTTTAAAAATTTTAGACTTTAAATAAATTAAATTATTTATGACATCATGGTGATGCAGCGATGACCTCATTATTTAACGATTTAAATAAAATGGAATGATAATGTAAACTCTAAGACCTACACATGTCCAAAACCTATTGGATGGGTGGATTTAGAACCATTATCACCTTATCCTCGAAACACATCAATGTGGGACCTCTTAAATCTGAATACCATTTTAAAATAAAGTGACTTTTCTTTACCTTCCAAGAGTGCCCCTCCTCTCCTCTTATAAAAGGCCCCCACCTCTACCTCCTTACCCACACTCCCAAATCCTTTGGATCGGCCAAACCCTGCCCATTTGGGCTCTCCACATCCCTCTCTTACTCCTTGAAGCCTCACTTTGGGTAGAAGTCTTCCCAAGTAAGCCTTTGAGCTCAAATCTAAGAGAGTTACCCGATTTTAAGGTAATGTCTTCTTTTGAGTCCTTTTGTTTGATTTTTCTTCTCCAACCCCCTAAACTCTTTTTATTCTTTTCTTTTGTAAAATCTCCAGTATCCTCAATTTACTAGGATTTTGTTATAATAAGGATTCGAGCTACACTTACACACACCTACATCTAATGGTTAAAGGACATACTGTTTCCGTGGATGGTGAATTTATGCCTCCCGAAACGATGATTGTTCAACATTCTTTTAACATCTTCAAAGGTGGACATTAAGATGTAACTATATTTATATATGATATATAATATGTTTATTCTTTCCTTAAGCTTCTGTATTTTTTATTTTGGGCATACCTTTATGGTTTCCATTATGGGTAAATGCGATATCTTCATTTAAGGAAGTGCGGACTACCGCCCCCTCAAAGTGATTTGATTCGTTAAATAACATATGTAGGACGTATAAAGGATGGAACTATGATATTATATGTTATATTATACTGGAATTATAATATACCTTTATATCATTATGATTCCATTCTATAAAAATACGAAACATAAAAGAAAGTAGCGTTCATGCGTACGTACGACTTACCGTCTCCATGAACGGTGCATTTCATTTATTACTTCTAAATGATTATGTAATATTATAAATGGATGTATATACTGGATATATATGATATATACATAATGATTATAAATCTGGATATAATGGATACATGAAGAAAACATAATTATAAAGGGTTTATTTTTGACTCAAGTACCAATGATCGTTAAAACGACCGTTATTAACTTAAATAATTACATAGTGTTAATGACATGGAAATAAGTGATATAAAAGGAATAATGAACTTGAAAAAGGTTCTTAAACAATTAGAAATTAACTCAAGTTTATTATTCAGGAGATTAAAGAACGACCGAGTCAAGTCGGACCTGAGGTATGGGACTTCGTCTCAATCTCCTTTCATTGGGGCATATTTTGTTTTATACACAACCTTCTTTTATATGGTGTATAAACCCCTTTGACTTTTACGTTTATTCAAAAGGAATATTTTTTATACGAAGCGTTTACTAAACGACAAAGGGGAATGTTTTTGTCGTACGTATGCGGCGACAACGACTTCTCCGCCACCGTGACCATTATTTGAGTTTCGGCTTCCTCTACAAGCCATATTTTTTTTAAAAGAAAAATAAATACCATGTTTTAATTTTCTTTTATTTTGGTATTGAAAATGGTTTTCATAATGTTTTTATATCAATGTGTTGTATTGATATCTTGTGATTGAAAGGTGGAAATGTTATGTTTCCTTTATGCATGTTTTTTGTGATACGATTATGTTGACGTTCTTGGGCATTATTATGAAGACGGGTGGTTCCGTGATAAACTAAGGGAGGGTGAGCCCGATATAGCTCTCTAATGCATTGGGTAACGTGAAGGAGTGAAACGTTAAGGTTTATCTAAAGAGATTTAGGGAATATACTGTGATGGGTATTCCAAACGTAACCAAGAGGGTTACTCCCTACGTAAGAATGTTATGAATGCCTCAAGTTACCTTTATGTCTTATGATTTCTATGATTTATTCATGATTTGATGAGGTATGTTGAAGTGCTTAGGTTTTATGGGTAAAGTATGATTTCATTCTTATGTATATATGTACCCATGTTTCCTTTCCATATATTTTTATATCCCTTACCGAGCTTTTTATGCTCATCCCAAGTTTTTTTGAAATGTTTTTCACAGGTAAAGGGAAAGGTACATGATAGGATGATAATGTCAAGGGAGTTTCAATAAAGAATCCATGCTTTATTTTAAATATGTTTCCATTGATGGGAAAGAAGAATATTATCTTTATGTAACCACTTTGTTTATATGTGGAATGTAATGCAAGTTTTATGATCTAATTCTCTAAAAATCTAAACCCGAAAAGATCATCAATGTGTAATCTTTTAATAACTCAAGATCAAGTAAGGTTTAAGTCTGGGGCCTTATATGGATAATCTCAATTATACAAAGAATAGAGGAATTCCTAAAATTTATGGCAATAGTTATTATGGATGAAAAAATATGATGATTCTTTATCTCTTATATATTGTCCTGGAATTTTTTTATGATGCTATAATAGGGTTCCCACCTATTGAGAAAGATGCCCTGATGACTTTTGCTAATATGAGAAATATAAAATTTGATAGAAAAGTGAGAAATGATATCCTTATTTCCTTATAAAAAATGTTAATATTAAGGTGATGGGTATCGAAACTTCAAAGAGTATGTGGGACAAGATGGAAAGTATCTTTGAGTGGAATACAAAACTGAAGGAATAAAAGATACAAATCTGGCGTAGTAAGTATGAAGACATAAGAATGAGAGATGGAGAAACTATAGATGAATACTTCAATACAGTAAATGAAATTGTTTTCAAAATCAGGTGATTTTGTAATTTCATGGAAGAGTATAGAATTGTGAAGAAGTTTATGAGAAACTTTATAGACATGTTTGACTCTAAAATTTTCTATTCAAAAGATAAGTATGATTTATCTCTTGATGAATTGCAATTTTTATTTATTTATTATGAAATGAGAATATATACAATGTTCAAAAAGAAGATAAAAGATGAAATAGATTTTGAATCCATGAGAAAAATGAAAATACAAGATGTTGAAGATGTTGATCCTTGTGACGTTGAAGATAAAGAGGATGATGATTTGGGTGAAAAAATCATGTCTCTTATCTCTAATAACAATAGAATAGAAAGAGGAAGTTATGGTGGAAAACATCCTCTCAAATGTTTTGAGTGTGGAGGAATAAGACACTTTACTATGAATTTCCCCAAGAGTAAAGTTTGATAATATCGAGATGATTCTGATGAAAAACCTTGATGGAAGAAGTAGATCAAAATTTCTTAAGAAGAAAAGTAATCCAAAAAATATAAGAAGAAGTTCATGGAATAAAAAATAAGTATGTTGAGTAAGAAAGTATAATTATACACAACTAAAAACAATTCTCCAAAAGATGAAAATTTAGAAAAGTTCATAAATTTCATTGAAAAGGTTGAGAAAACAAAATATTCCTCTGATATTGAAGACGGTAGTGAAGAATCATATAGAGAGAATCAACTCATAAAATAACTTTTTGCATGCCTTGAGGAAATACAAACTCTCAATAAAGAAATAAGAGTAATAAATAAAGACTGTGAAGAAGTTTCTAATGGAAGAAAAGATACCATCAAGAAGAAAAAAGAATACATTTAGGAGATCTTATGTTACAAGCATAGAATTTCTGAATAGGTAAAAATGGTTGAATATCTCAACAAGAAGCTGGTAGCTAAGGAAGAAGAAGTTAACAAGTTTAAATCAAAACTTCTTAAGTCTAAAATTACCTTAATAAATATAAATTAAAAATTCATCAAATCTTAAAAAGTAAATGATGAGACTTCTAAAGTTGTTTAGAGAACTCAAATCAAGATCGTGTGAAATCATCACCCACCAAAAATAATGTTTCATCTAATTTTTATAACATTTTAGGATATAGAAAAAGTATTAGGAAATCTTGGATGAAAAAAGGGTGTGGGAAAAATATTTCATCTACAAAATATAAAAACACACTCAAAAGGAAATATGGTCCATGTTCAGATATTATTATAGCATGAAGAAGCTATCAACCTCAAAAAAGTTTCTATAGAGAAGGATCTCACATCAATATAAAATAAAGATTTAATGGCTATCACTGGTGTTGAAAAATATATGGGCACAAGGCTTGGAATAACTTTTAACTTACTAGAATAATGTTTTAACAAAGTGAAAGAAATGGTGGAGGAAGGGTGGACAACTTTCTAACCCACATTAAGTTAGAGAAAAAAATCTCAAGAAGTTAAAAAAATTTCAACAAAACATTAATATGAATGTCTGGAATAAGTTTGTGGAAGATATGATTAGGCTAGTCATCATGCCAAAATATGTATGAAACTCATTCCAAAAAATGTTTCTTATGGTAGAAAAGAAAAGGAAACTGAAAAGAATAATGTTTAGGAAAGAGTTTTTTTTTGTTGAGGTAGATTTGAAAGAAAGTAAAAGGAAAAAATTATGAATAATTGATAGTGGTTATTATTCACATATGAAAAGAGATGTAATAATATTGAAATATATTGAAAGTCATGATGGAGGATAAATTAACTTTGGTAATTACAGTTCCTTAAATATTAGAGGAATCAGAATGATTGAAATTGAAGAAGAAAAGTTGAAATATGAGGAAGTTTTTTTGTTTATAGTATAAAACATAAATTACTTAGTATAAGTCAACTTTGTAATGATGTAAAAGTAGTGACTTTCAAAAAATATTCTTGTATCATCAGATTTGTGTAAGATAGAAAATTTATCACAATATAAGAAATAAATAGTGGTAATCTTTTTCAAATTAGAGAGTTTAATAACTACTGTTACTTGATTGTTGAAGATGAAAACAAATTGTGGCACTGAAGACTTTGGCACCTTGGGTAGAAAAAAATGAACACACTTTCTAAAGTTGATGTTGTTCATTATTTTAAATAATTAAAAATAAGAGATGAAGATTTTTTTTTTAATTTTCAAAAAGGGAATATGACCAAAAAAAGTCATAAGAGAGTTAAGATTTAGTTTACCAGAAATCTTGAATTGATTCATTCAGATTTACAAAGGCCGATGAGACATAAATTTACAAAATGATATTTATACTTAATTAATTTTACTGAACATTTCACTTAGATGATAAACATCATGTTTATAAAACACAATTCATAGGCTGTGTAAATGTTTAGTTTTTTCAGAAAATAAGTTGAGAAATAAATGAGGGAATATATAAAGAAATTAAGAACATATAATGGAATTTAATGCACATGAAATATTGTAGAGACCCAGTTTTTTTCAAATGTTCTAGGAATTAATTTTATAATAATATAAAATATATTTTATATTTCACACGCACAACTTCTTAAATAAAATGTTAAAACTCTTAAATGGTTTCTTAGATTAGAAATCTGAAACCACAATTTAGTCTAGAATGCGGTGTTTACCCTAGGAATGACATAAAATAAGTCGCTGCAGGATGTTTGGACCCTCACTCATTGGTGTTTCATTAAGTGGATTTACTTAATTATTTATTTAATTAAATAATTTAGTTAACCTAGACTAAAGTTTTTATAAATATATCATTATGTCATTTTGTCTAGGGTTGGTCTCATTACCCTAGAAATTATCAGCGAGCTCTCCCCTCCTCTTTTCATTGGCGAATTGAATCCAACAAAAACAATTCTGGATCAAATCAAATCAAGACATAGAGAATGCAACATATCCTCAAAAATCATTAGCAATCACATTCTCTATCAGAAATCGATCCAATATTTAGGTAGGAATCATCAAATTGTGTTTTTACACCCTTAATTAAATAACTGAGTAGACCATTAGTTGTTCTTTGATCTACACCTCTATTGCAGACTCTATATGTTCCTAAGTACTAAAATATCAATTTTTGTTAGTTTTTTTCTAATAAAAAATCCTTATCCTTTCTTGTTGGCCAATAACTCTTGGCCGAAGACATTTAAACTTTCCTTTATGGTGATTTTATCCCTCCAATACTCATTGTATTCACAGGTTGGATCCCTACAATCCTGACTCGACCTTGGTAAGAGGTACCGAGCTCGATTAGACCCTTAGATTCATGGAAAATTGATGAAATGGAAACAATTGGATTAACCGAGCATAAATCTAGAATCTTTGTGAAGCGAGGATGGACATTTGGGTGATTTGAGATTGTGGAATCATTAATTGGATGCATAGTGGCATGTGGGATGAATGGTGGTTCATCGAATCTTCATAAGAGCCGATTTTTGACGAACAATGATTGTAAAGCCTGAGATCTGGCTAGATTTGTGAGTTTTTAGAAGAATCAGGGAAGAATATAGAGTGGTGTGGCTTGATTTGAGGTGTGGAGACCAAATTTGGAGATCTTAAATTTCAAGAAAAATACCAACTACATGTTGTGTATCCTTTTTCAGTGGAGACATTAGGGTTTTGGAAACCCATAAGGATGGAATGGTGTGTTCATCACCAACACAAAATGTACCACCTTCCCATGTGAGTAATCCATGTAATAGGTTACATATCCAGGCACATTCCATGTTTTAAGTACATAAGATGGGCAGATCACACGGGTGGTTCCCCGTGTGGATCGGCACGCCATGTACCAAAGTACACAGACACATGGTCTGGTACATGGGAACAACAAGAAACATATGAACCTAGTATTAGTTATCTAGGGAACACAATATATTTCACCCACAAAACATGTAATACTAAATGGAATTAATCCATGTGTCGGCCAGGGAAACAACCCAGTTGTGAAGTGGGCCCACATACCATGTGGTCCCCTCACATGCCATGTACCCCATTCTTCCTTTTCAAGAAACTTTAAATTATCATATATACTTTGTTTGAACTCGTATTTTGTCCTATGAGTAGCCTATCTTGAGTGTTTTTCCATGTAGAACATGATGGTGGCCTTGGTTGTATATTTTGAGATACAACATGAAATTTTATGGGAACAAAACCTTCTGAGGTGTCGCCGATGATGATAGTGATCATGTAGGATCACTAGATGCTTACTCCCAAGTGGGACCCTCCAGGTGGGATGGGTATGGGTTCACGATGGATTCTAGAGTGGAACCCTCTATCAGGGCTAAAAATGGGTACTTTACACACTCCTGAGTGGAATCCTCTAGTTGGGATAGACATGAATACTTGATGACTATTAGAGTGGAACCCTCCATCTAGGTAGGGCATGGGTCCTCAAATTCTTGAGTGGAACCCTCCTGTGGTATCAAGGCATGGGTCCTCTTTGACATAAAGTGTAACCCTCCAGCTAGGCTAGGCATGGATCCTCGACCATTAGAGTGGAACCCTGCTACTAGGAAGGGCATGGGTCCTCCATAAGCTATTAGAGTGGAAATCTACTATTGTATTGGGGAATGGTTCCTCTATCTAGAAATTGTGGCCCCTCGACTGTGTGTAATAGTGATGATACGTGGTTTAATGTAGATTTTGATTCATGAGGAAGACAAAAAAATTCTCGCTGAGATGTATTTTTGTGATGCGACCAAAACCGTGTGGGTGAGTCAGTGTTTCCTAAAGTGAATAGTATCAAAGTGTGGTGAATGATTCACATAGACTGGTGTGTTTAGGGAAGACGCGTGGGATGATGGGATCATTGTTGGAATTTTGGAACTATTGGCTACTCTTATTCTTGGGATGATCTATGAGATGAAGGTCTCCATACTCTCTCATTTGGGCTTCTTTGAATGAGTATATATATATATATATCCTTTTATTGTATCCACTCCTTGGATTTAGTTAATCTCATTCTAGGAGAGGCAAAGATGCATGGGGCATGTCACATGATTTATATGTCTATATTATCATGATTGGATGAATATACTCTCTTGTTATAGGCAGGGAAGGCTCAATGGGTAGTTAATATACTCACCGTGTTTATCTTCTTGTTCTTGGATGATTTTACCTTCACTCTTGCTGGGTTGAGCTGTATTCTTTCACTGTACCTTATGCATATTCTATCTTTATCTTCTTTTGTATCTCTCACTAATCTCACCTCAGATTTTGGGGAATCCTACTTGATATGTTTATACTCAGCCCTGTATGGGCTTTGCCTGCATGTGTCATTTCTTATGCAGACAATAGATAGGTTTACCATGACTATAGAGGAGTATAGGGATACTGGGTTCTTAGACCATAAATGATAGTCATAGCTTGAGATTAAAGAGCTGGTATCTCTCAACTGTTTTACTTTTCTAGTTTTCTATTAGGCTGGGACACATTTCTGGTTGGGAATGTATTTTTCCCCTTTACTTTTTATTTTACACTACCATACTTTTGTACTATTTATAGGTTAATGCATTCCTTTATTACTTTATAGTAGTTTTTCATCCTTTCTTCTTTCCACTACACTTTTTCATTGAGTTGGATATGTGTGTGGGTACATGTTCTTAGAAAAAGTCCTCCCCAAGTTTGTTATCCCTTCAGTGAATGTTTCCATCCCTAACCTATGGAGGCGGTCTTGGGGTAGTTGCGGCTTGAGCCTCAGTATGAGTCGGGTCATGACAGATTTTTTATCATAGAAATTTCATTCCATGGAACATTGTTCAGAAATATTATCTTAAAGGGGATTAGTTGGGTTTTGGGAAATTGTTTCAAAATGTCCTGAGTGCGGCTCCTAGGTTAGGGAATCCAGAGATAGTGTGGTGGCTGACATAGCCATTCATCAGGACCTTAACTACCTACTTGTCAACTCGGAATTCTGAGACACTTATTGCAGGGTTAATGGTAGATGAATCATATAGGATTGAGTCATTAAATTTACCTCTTAAATCAGCTCCCCATTACTGTTGATATATATATTATCATCTTACCATGGTACTACTTGATAACTTTCTAGATGACTTCATGATGACAACCAACCAGGATACCGACACAATTTTGTGATGACGATTCAATGAGAGATGTGGCCTCAGTTAATGGTACATCCCCTGACCCCTTCCTTTATATGGGAAGGTAATATAACCTCTACCTATCGAGTAGTATATCATCCCATCAAAGAAGGATGAGGATGTGCATAGGCTTATAATACTCTATAATTTTTAGTGTCAGAGACTGCTGAGGTTTTGCAGTGTTCCAGATGCACATGAAGCAAAGGATTGGATAGATTCAGTGGTTTATATATTTAGTCATATTAGGATCCCAATAGATTAGGTGGTCGAATCGACAACCATCCTTTTCCATAGAGTAGCTGGTTGTTGGTGGGGCCTTGTTATGTAGATGTACGATGAGTCAGAACTCTCATAGGATGTCTTCTAGTAGCTCTTTTGTAAGGAGTAATACCTATACTATCTATTCCCTTTTAATATCCAGAAGCTTTGGGAGTTGAAGTAAGGACGAATGAAGGTGGATGAATATGTAGTATGGTTTACAGAACTTACGAGTTACTCCCATGAAATGATTTGGGATGGCTACTTCTGATCATGGAAGTTTGATCAGGGACTCCACAGAGAGATCTGAGCTAGCTAAATTCCCTTATGCATCCCTACCTATGATGGGGTGATGGAGAGGGAACTTGAAATAGAGATATTTCTATTATAGGGATGCCAAATAGTTGGAGCTAGAAGTGGACACCAGAGAATTGAGTCATTTACAATAGATAACAGACACTGGTTGCTAGGATCTCATCATAGGAGATCCTTCCATGATCAGAATGAGGCACATGGTTAGAGGCAACATAGAGTTATAGGGATAAGTGGAGAGGGGAGATGATTTACTTGTGATGGGAAAGGTTACATGGTATGTTATTTCAACAATAAGATTGTAGAGTTTCCCAGATAAATAGCTGACTGACTGCCACGACAATGATGGTTCCATGATCAGATATCTTCCAGGAATAGACATGGTGGTCCCCAATTAGGAGGATATAATAGAGAAGCATGAGGAGATATGGGTTGTGGACACCATTATGAGGTTCTTCCATCACCACCACCAGGAGACCCATATCAGGCTCAGGGAGTTGGAAGCTAGGGCCACAAATAACTGCATGATTTGGATGTCTATGATCCCGTAATTCACAAGATGATTTTAGGTATGATTTGGGTTTATTATAATCTTGCATCAATATTAGTAGACACATGTTCCAGTCATTAATTTGTCACTCAACTCCTGTTGTGAGAGATAGAGCTCCTTGTTGAGATGCTAGCACAAAAACTTCATCTTAAGGTTCATATAGGGAACACTTCTTCTATGTATTTCATCTACCAGCAGTATGAGTGATCACTTAGTGGATAGAGGTTCACATGTGACCTTTTGGTCATCACGATGAAACCCTATGACATCATCTTGGGTATGGATTGGATTTCCATGGTTTGAGCCTATATTGAATGACACCATAAACAAGTGAGATTTCTACGTAATGATGGGATGAGATTCTCCTTTTTTGGTTAGAGAGATCTCATGGAAGGATAGGTGAATACTAAGAACATGAGGTTACATCCTATCACCCATCATTTGGAGAGTGTAGACCTTGGTGAAGTAGGCTATTTTGGCATCTGGGTTCCTTTAATTATGGAGGATTATATTGAAGTCTTCCCTAAAGATGTTTTGGGACTACCTTCGAGGTGGGAGATATAGTTTTTCATTGACTTTTATTATGGTATTGACCTGATATATTCCACGATGTATTAGAAGACACCTACCAATCTTTGGGAGCTACAATTACAGTTGTAGGACCTTCATGAGAAAGGTTTTATCATACCTACTGTTTTCCCCTGGGTAGCTAAATTCCTATTCTTGAAAAAGGAAGATGATATCTTATAGATTTTCATGGATTATTATTGCATGAACTAGGATATGATAAAGAAAAATTACCCCTTTCTAAAGATTCATGACCTATTTGACTAGTTTCAAGGAACGAGATGGTTCTTGAAGAATGATCTTAGGTTCAATTACCATCAGTAGTGGGTTATCCAGGTTGATATTCCAAATTTGGATTTTTGATGTTGGTATGAACACTATGAGTTCCTAGTTCTTCCCTTTGGTGTGATGAATTCCCCACCATGTTTATGGATTTGATTAAATAGGTTTTCTAACTATAATTGGACTATTTTTTTGTTGTCTTTATCAAATACATACTCATCTACTCTATAATAGAGATGGATCATGCATAGAACATGATGACGGTTCTTGACTTTCTTCGAGAGCACCGACTTTACGAAAATATCTCAAAGTAAAAGTTCTGGATTCATGAGGTTCACTTTCTAGGAATTTCATTACTGAGCATGGTTTAGCCATGGATCCAGTAAATATTGAAGTAGTGATTTCTTGGGATCCACCCAATAACATGTCATAGGTGTAGAGCTTTCATGGCTTGGAGGGGTACTATATGAGTTTTTGTGGAAGAATTCTCCAGAATCGCAACCCCTTTGACCACCCTAACATGAAAATGGAAGCAATTTACCATGTCTGAGTAGTTCCAAAGGGCCTTTAAGAATTTTAGGTAGAGGATGATGAGTGCTTCAGTGTAGAGACTACTAGAAGAGGGTGTGGAGTTCTTTGTGAATTGAAATGCCTCATGAGTTGGGATCAGCTACGTGTTAATGCAGTGACAAGTAGTTATCTCATACGAGTCGAGGTAGTTGATAACCCATGAGAATAACTATTAAACCCATGACCAAGATATGGTAATGGTAGTATTCAACCTGAGTTTATAGAGACAATATGCTTTTCGGGAGTGCTTTGTGGTTTACTTAGACCACTAGAGTCTCAGGTACATCTTCACTCTGAGAGACCTAAACCCGAGACAAAAATGCTAGTTTGAGTTCCTATAGGAATATGAATTTGAGATAGTCTAAAATCCAGGTAAGGGAAACATTGTAGTATATGTCCATATCAAGAAGTCCAAGAATTTTCTAGTGTAGGAAGCTTCAATGTAGTTGTCTTCCCTACAGCTGACCCTAGTAGAGCAGGAGGGTATAACTTTTCTTCAATCAATGGTGTCGACTACTTCACTTCTCAAGCGTGTGAGAGAGTCCCAGCTAGGATAAATCCAATACAAGGTATCACATTATCATATATCCATGATAAAATTACCAGATTTATATTTTGAAGTAGGTAATCACATCATCTTGTTCCACGGGTGAACAATGGTTCAAGTCACGTTGTAGAAGGAGGTGATGTGAGAGTTCCACACTTCTCTGCTAGTTGTACATCCCGATGTGGGGAAGATGTATAGAGGCCTTAAGTGGTAGTTTTGGTGTTCTAAAATGAGATGAAGCATATTTGAGTTTGTCTCTCAGGGCCTCACATGTTAGTAGGTAAAGGCTGAGCACCAGGTTCCAACAGGTTTATTGCAACCTTTTGAGATACCAAAGTAGAAGTGGGATGACATATCTATATACTTTTTCATAGGAATTCTACATAAAGTGAAGGGACATGAAACCATCTATGTGATAGTTGACTGACTCATGAATTTTACGGACTTTTTTCCTATTAGGGAGTATATTTCAGTGGAGAGTTTGGGATAACTATACATATGGGAGATCATTTTTCATCATGGGGTTCCCTCAATGATTGTCTCCAATCATGAAATGCATTTTACTTCAAGGTTTTGGAGAGGACTATAGAAGGAATTCAAGACCTAATTATAGATGAGTTCAACATTTCACCCCTAGACTAATGGGAAAACCGAGTGCACTATATAGGTGCTAGAGGATATGCTAAGAGATTGAATGTTGGACTTCAAATGAAGTTGAAATGATCAACTTCCCTTGATATAGTTTGAATAAAACAATAGATACCAGTATAACATCAGCATGGAACCTTTTTAATCCCTCTAGAGAAGACCCTTTAGGTCACCCTTGTACTAGACAGAGATTTTTGAGTCATCTCTTATGGGCCTAGAGATGGTGTATGCGACAAAGGAGAAATTCTAGGTGGTCATCCATGAGCGGATGCAGACATACTAGAGTAGATATAAATCTTACATGTATATCCATTATAATCCATTTGATTTCGAATAGGGAAACCATATTATCATGAGATTCTCCCCATGATGAGGAATACAGATGTTCAACTGGTGAGGCAAGCTATCCCCGAGGTTCATTGGGCCATTTGAGATCATGTAGAGGGTTAGTGAGGCTTCCTACTGCCTCTACCTATTCCCAGATATGGAGCGGGTGCATGAAGTCTTCCATGTGTCACAACTTAGGAGATATGTGCATGAATCCACACACACCATTTAATGGGGCGAGCTAGATATCGAGGATGAAGCTACCTTTGCAGAGCACTCAGTGGTGATCAAGGAAAGGTAGAAGCAGACCCTATATGGATGGACCATCCCTTTGGTTTGTGTGCTATGGTAGCATGAAAACATGAAGGAGAGTTCCTGGGAGTAGGAGAGTTCCTTTTAGTGGGAGAGAAAAGTGAGGGTTCAATATCCTGAGTTATTTTTCTAGTTTTTTATTTTTAGGGATGAAAATATTGAAGGATGAAATGATGTAGAGACATAGTTTTTACCTTGTAATACTTTGAAATATTTCCATATATATTTCGAGTTCTAGGTGTTGAGATAGCGTATGATTATGAGGCATGGTTTTCCTAGAATTAATTTTATTAGAATATTAAATATATTTTATATTTCACGCATGATTCTTCTTAAATAAAATGGGATAAATCTTAAAGTATTTATATAATTTCCTTATATATATGTTTGTAATGTATTTAAATACATTTATATAATGTTTCTAGGTAATATATATACAAAAAAATTCACAAGGACACATATATATTATAAATTTTGAATTTATATATGATTTATTTTAAAAAATAAAAAAATTTAGAGGGGGTTTAAAACTCCCTCTAATAAAAGGGATTAGTAGTGGTTCATGCCCCTATCAAAATTATTGAATTATAGAGGGTTAAAAATCCCCTATAATTTCATAAATTATAGGGGGTTCAAAACCCACTCTAATTTCATCAATTATAGAGGGTTTGAAACCCCTATAATGTCATCAATTAGAGGGGGTTCAAAACTACCTCTACTTTATTAATTTAGAAGGGGTTCAAAACCCCCTCTAATATAAGGGATTAATAGTAGTTCATAAACCCTCCTAATGTATTAAATTAGAGGGGTTTGTGAACCCCCAATATTTACTTAAAAAAATAAATTATATATATATATATATATATATCTAAATGAATATTATATATATATATATCCTCAATAATCCAACTGAATATATAGTTCCATTAATTATTAAATTAGAAGTGGTTTTGACATAACAACCTCTAAAATAAAAACAAATACTAAAAAAGTAATGCTAAAAAATTTAGAGGGGGTTGTGAACCTTCTATAAATTTTATTATTAGAGAGGTTTGTGCATAATCCCCTCTAAAATTAATTTAGAGGGGGTTGTTCATAACCCACTATAAAAAACCACCACTAATATGCTATTTTTTATAGTGTAAGGCCCTATTTTGTATAATGAAAAGAGAGGACATGAAACAGAAACAAAAACACGAAAAAAATTATTTGGTATAACCAAATATAAAAAACGTTCCATTATATAAGGTAAAAATGATTCCATCCAAAATCAGAAGGGAAAAAGGGTCTGTAAAGGGAACTAATATTTTAGGACAAAAATACCCCTTTTATTTTTTTGAATCCAAACTATATCCCTCGATAATTTTCATCATCGACCCTAAAAACCACTATAAAATTGATCAATGTTGGCATCATACCTCCTAGAAAATCATACAAGAAGCACATATATTTTCATTGACATCATTCCCCTACCTAGACTATTGTTATCATAATTTACCACCTTTCAACCCTATCACCATAGATATCACCCCTATTGAACTAGATACATTTTCCTTAATAACAATCCAACTTTTCTATCAACAAAAACCCCCTAAATCTAATATTTTATTTCTAGATAGACTATAATCATCTCATCTCTCTCCATTGTAGGATTGTTTATTTTTAAATTTTTATTTTTTTAATTCTTCCCTTTTCTTTTACCATTCTACTAGACATAAATTATTTCTCAAATTCTTATTTTTCATCCATTTATCTTTCCATTTTCATTTAAATTAAAACATATTACTTCATACCAAATGAGACCTAAATTCATCATATGTGGTTGATAAATAACACTTCAATCATTTGAAAACTAAATCAAATTGAACACATATTTGTTTAATTTAACTAAAAATTCAATGGAATTTACATTGGTGTCAATTTGTATTTAAATAAAGGTATTCATGAGGGTCACATGTTTTATGTAAGTATCAATACCACGACACAATATAATTTTTTTACTATGAGTTATAATTTTACATGTTCTTATAATAAAATAATTAATTAATTTATTATTGATTTGACTTGAAAATTAAATCAAGAAGGATGAGAATAAAGTGAAATATTTTTTTGTATGAAGTAGTTACCTAATAGAATCAAAATAAATTATATATAAATTTCATATACTCTTTTTCCTAAGAAAAAATGATTATAATTTTTTTTCTATATTTTTATATTATCCAACCAATTATAAAAAAAATTCAATAGAAATCATTTAGCAAGAAAATATTGGTTTTATCATGTGAACATATTCAAAAGGAGGATTGGTGGTACTTATGAATTTTATCCACTTAGAGAGGAGATGAAAAATTTGAGACTACAATCTTTTATTTGTTAATAAATTTTTGTATGATTTGATTGGTTGAGTTGTTCTTCTCTAAGGGACTACACTAAGGGTTCAATAATAAATAACCTATCATGGGAGAGGGGGGAGGGAGTAATTGAGATAAAAAGAGAGAGGGTTAAGAGAAAATATACCATTAAGATAATATTCTAGGATAGGTTCTGATCAACTATGGGTTGGTTAGGGAAACAATGAGATATGATAGGGAGATTTTAGGTAGGTCCATAGTGAAAGGAGGGAGATCAGTGAGAACTTTCTCTGCTCTATAGAATATCTCATTAATTACCTTTTCTATATTCTCAAATAAAGTTTGTGAATTTTAAAAATTGAGTTATTGTACACAGATAATGTAGAAAATCATAGTAACATCTCAATACCATCCCAAAATATTCATTCAACAATACTTAATACTCAAACCAACCCATTTATCAAGAACAAATTGTCATTGATCACTTCCCAATAGAGCCTTCATCACCAAGAACATGATTCCAATGAGTCCCTTTGATAAAAAACATTAATTATTAACCTAAATATAATTCAATATTCTATAATAAAACTCCAAAATTCCACTAAAAAACAATTTAGGTCCACCATCGGTAGAAACATTTTCTCTAGAATTCCACAAAAAAACCACCAAATCAAGAAACCACTAAAAAATAAAAAATAAGGCACAATACTAAAAATTACAGAAAGGTAATAAAATCATATGTAATCATCATTTAAAGGAGTTTCATCCTTGTAGCCTAACCTGATGAATCCATAAAACAAGATCTTTCCCACCAGAGGTCTCCAACACCTTGACAATTCTTACCTCCATCATAGTAAACATCCTTAAAAAACAAGCTAAAATAAAAACCTCTAAGCTAAAAATAGAGGCTAATAAAAGAAAGTAAATAATATAATAAATAAGTATAGGAGAATAATACTCCATAACTATTGAGACAACTCATGAAATAAATAAATAAAAATTAGATAGAGAAGTCAATGAGTATAAGACAAAACAAAAATCACTAATAAGGGTAAAATAAATGCCATCACGGGTCTCAACCATTGGAACTATCATTGAAATTATTCCACTAACACATGCCTTCATCACTACAAAAGAATATCTAACCCATTAATCCATTTTAGAGTAAGTTTAATCCCAAATTAAGTATGAACAGTGACGTAAACTTTGACCCATTTACTTAATTTTTCTACTCTAAAAAGAATATTCTTGGGTAACACTGATTTTTATATAATAAAATAAATATAAACCATTTATTATAAAAATGAGTAGAAATTAAACATTTAAATATAGTTAATCTATATAAAAGTTCCAAATATGGAATTGCATTGTAGTGTATTTCCATTTTTACGCATAAAATAGTAGTAGGTTGGAGATATGGTTTACTTTAAAATAACATTTCTCTGATATTTTGACACTGGTATGGAGATTTTATAATTTCCACCTTGATAAACTAAAGACATCCAAGCACTACTAGAAATAAGATCTATACCAACGGTTTTGGGAAAACCGTAGGTATAGTTCACTTATATGGACCTATACCAATGGTTTGGACAAAACCGTTGGTATTGGTCACTAATTTGGACATATACCATTGGTTTTGGACAAACTGTTGGGATAGGGGGGGGGACCTATACCAACGGTTTGGGAAAAACATTGGTATAGGTCACTTATATGGACCTATGCCAACGGTTTTGGCCAAACTGTAGGTTTAAGTCCACAATAGAGACCATATACCAACGGTTTTCCCCAAACCGTTGGTATAGGTCCCCATTATACCAATGGTTTGTCAAAAACCATTTGTATAGGTCCCAAAATCAAAGAATCTATACCAACGCTTCTCCAAACCGTTGGTATAGGTCTATACCAATGGTTTTGAGAACCGTTGGTATAGTTACATGTATTTTTTATGGAATCTTATTATAAAGAACTTTAAATAAATCAAAATTTAAAATATTTATGATAATAAATATATATATTTATGAAATTATGTTCAAAAAATTCAAGCTAGGTTAGTGGTTAGGTCATTCAATCATAAACTGGAGGTACTGGGATCAAAACCAATAGAATTCTTCTTTTTTTAAATACATATACCAACAGTTTTATGGAATATTTGGTATATATTTTTCATATTACTTATACCAATGGTTTTGAAAACCGCTAGTATAGACCTATCGTAAGAACATGTGTTTTTCCGGACTGCAATTTTGAGCAGAAATTTGAATTTTTGTTGTTGGATACTCGTAAGGGGTAACATGGTCATTTCCCCTAACATATGATCTCAGATAATTTTTTTGACTGCTCCGTTGGTCCCAGAATAGGGTGTTTACCCTAGGACATGAGTTTGGAGGAAATCTGAGTTGTTCTAATTTTGGTGGAATATTTAATATTTAATATTATTAAATTAAATATTAAATTATTCATGTAGTTTTTTTGGAAATAAATTTTAAATGAAATGTCGTATTGGGGTTCCATCTGCGCCATTGAGTTCGGAATGGGGAGTTTAGCCTAGGGGAGGCATAAACTCATGTCGGGCACCGGGGCCGGCCCGTGCCCCCTTTTTTTTATTTTCTTTTCTACTTTACTTTACTTTTCTTCTCTTTTATTTCCTCATCATCCTTGATCACATCTCCTACGCCGCTCCTCCTTGGCCATGAACTATGGGATATTTAAGAGATTGAGAAAATTGAAGAGAAGGAAGGCAATAGGGGTACCGATTCAAAGCTCTCGACGCGCTGAGTCAGCGTGCGACATCCGTGAGCTGTGAAATCAACTAAAGCTTCAGCGGTTTCCACCCAAAGGTAGGGCCATTTATGTTTTCACCATATATCCCCTATAAACATGTTGTTTTAAGTCTTTTAAGCCTTATATTTTTTTCTTGATGCCTCTTAATACTGGATCTAATGTTTTGGGGGCGAAAATGGGTGTTTTGGGTGTTTTCAGGGTTTTCCTGTCGAAAAACCCAGAATACACGACCTGTATTCTAGGGGTACATGTCGTGTGTTCTTCCCGTTTGGGGAAGAAGAATTTTTCTTAATTACACGTTGTTTACTTTGAGTACACGCCGTGTAGTTGGTTGTCGTGGGGCTGACTGTGTGGAATAGAACACAGAATAATGGTTTTTAAGAAGTATACATTGTGTACTTTGAGTACACACCGTGTAGTGGTACTTGGGGATGTGTTTTAGTGAAAACGAACACAGGGTGACATTTTTTGAATAGTACACACCGTGTACAGTAAAATACACGTCATGTAATATTACACAGGAATGCCCAATGGGTTCTTGCCATGTTCTCTGGCCATGTACTACTTCAATTTAGTAATTTTTGGATATCTTATGCTCTGGAAGTCAGAATTGGGTGTGTGAGTAGTCGATTCTGAGAATTTTTCTGTGTATATATCAATAATTGAATCTTTTTGACTTTTAGATATCATATAAATGGGGTTTTTGGGATTTATATATAAATGGAGGGGTTCTTCCTCCAGTTATCGAGTTCAATTATCACCTGAGAGTGAGACTTGGCGTGGATGATAGGTTGGGTATTCAGAACAACTTAGTTGAGACTTTTAATAAGAGATGAGCTATGAGATATCTCTCATAACCTATGATTTAGAGGACGTTCCCCTTGTGAGATGTTCCCTTCTGGCCTATGAGTCTATGAAACCAGATACTTCTAAGGATCCCCTAAGGGATGCTTTACTTGTGGAATGACCTTGGGAGTTCCTTGTAGGATCCCTCTCCTATTTTTTATTTGATATGACCCATGTAATGGAATTATTATATTGTACTTAATTTGAGGCTTTCATGTAGGATTCCTCCCTTACACTTTGCTAAGTATCCCGCGTAGGACGCCTTCACTCGTGTTTACCTGGAGGATCCCGAGTATGATGCCTCCTCTGTGTTTGACCTGAGGGACCCAGTGGGTGCCCGTTTATTGACTGACCATGAGTTGTTATGTTGGGTTTGGGTAGAGATGGTGATCAGGTGTCACCTAGAACCTGTTTCAAACTGGTAATTTCATCGGGCTTTGGTTGTATTGTTGGGTTGGGCGTTTGGGCCACCCTAACTGTTTGTTTATATATGAAATGGTTTTGTTGATGCTTTAGTATTTACCAGAGGTACTTCCTGGTTAGTGGCAGTTGAGCCTGACGCGCGACATCTTTATTGTTTGTTGGGATGCCTACTATTCCTGTGTGCTTGAGGAGAGGTGGTTTGATTGTAAATGGGGTTATTTACCTTGTTGTGGTTGTGTTTTCCCATGTTACTTGATTTTGACCGTTTGGTCTAGCTTGCCTATTAGGCAGACTTGTTTCCATTCCTAGTATTGTTGGATGAAGTGTTGTTCCCTGACATGCTTGTTATACTGTAGAATGGTTAGCCAAGTATCTCTGTAGGTTTACTTTGGCCTTATAACATTATCATGCACTGATTGACATGAGGCCGTGAGAACCTGGTGCTATAGAATATAATGGGATAGACCAAGTGAGCTTCCTCAGAGAGTCTTGGGAATTATAGACTATAAGGGATAGACCTAGTGAGATTCCCAAAGAGTCTTAGATATTACAGACCACAGGAGGATAGAACGAGTGAGCTTCCTTAGAGATTCTTGATCTTATAGACTACATGGGATAGACCGAGTGAGCTTCCCAGAGAGTCTTGGATATTATAGACCACATGAGGATAGACCGAGTGAGCTTCCTCATAGGGTCTTTGTTTGTTTGAATTTCCTTAAACCATTCTAGGCTAGAGGAGGAATTGACCGAGTGAGCTTCCTCAGAGAGTCTGTTTTCGACCTGAGGCTATAAGAGGAATTGACCAAGTGAGATTCCTCAGAGAGTCTCTAGACTTTGGGGCTATAAGAGGAATTGACCGCATGATCATACTCAGAGAGTCCCTGACTACCCTAGATTATAAGGGGAATAGACCGAGCGAGATTCCCCAGAGAGTCTTATAATTGCGTATGACCAAACTAGAGGTGTTAGGATGAGTGTACTGCCCAAAGGGTTGTTGGTACTTGTTAGGTAGGACCAGAGGGGATGGCTGTGAGTACTTCCCATAGGGTTACCTGTTGTGTTATATGATTTCTTGTGTTTGATTTGTTGAACTAGGGGGTTTCTTGTTATGTCTAGCTTGTTCAGAAGCATATTTTTCCAGCATTGGCCAAAGTAGGTACATGTCGATGGGATTACGGACCCAGAGATCGACTTAATGATACATGAATTGAGTGGCATAACGAGCAACTAAATTCCCTTACACAGGATGTCCAGAAGATCAGGCTTATGGTCCCAAGTATTTACTGCTGATGTTGTTCTTGTTATTTGAATCACTTAATCATGAATATTCATATTTATGTATATGTGTATAGGTATGGAAATATACATGTGTACGTATATAGATATGGACATCCATGGTGGCACTTTCCCAATTGACAGGGATTACATACCCTGATTTCAACTGTGGTTGCATGTTTGGTTTACTTCCTTTTGTGGTGTTCCTGCTAGGCTGAGCACATTGTTGTTGCATAAACTTTTAGAAACACAGTTATAGGTTGATTTTCGGGGTTCCCTACTGAGATTATTTCTCACCCCAGCACGTGCACCTCAGTGTACATGTAGAGATTATGTCTACTTTTTTAGGTTGAGCATGAGTTTCATGGTGGATAGGGCTGAGGCCCAGTGTTGCATGATTGAGCAGAGCTGCTCGAGTGGTTCTACTGATCGGGCTGCTGCAGTTCAACAGTGTTTAGAGATCTGGTACGTGGATTGGCTCGGAGTTAGTAGTAGAGCCCTGTACTTTTAATTTCAGTTTATTTTTTACTTTTATCTGTATGGTCGGCTTGGTGGGTGACCAGTGTTGTATTGTATTACATAGCTGTTCAGGATTTTACAACATTTTACTATTACAAATTGTTCTATTTCAGTTGTTTATTGTTTCCGCACTCTGTTTACCATCCTATGTGTATGATACTTAGTTATTTATGCTGTTTTCTTACTCTGGTATGAGGGAATAGTCTCCCCACTATCACACCCTAGGCCCTCGCTGCTAGTCGACAGCCTCTGGCGTACGAGGAGGCGCGCTTGAGGCCTTGTGGCGAACCAGCTCAGAGCACTAGTTTAGTGGCTTCCGGGTCGGGATGTTACACCTATCCCCACGACTTACATGGAAACTGTTCTCCAAAATGTCGGTATAGGATACAATAAAGGTTTGGAGGCCTATACCAATGGTTTTAAACCATTGGTGTAGGGTATGTTTCTAGTAATGAAGGTCATTAATACAATTATAGAGTGGACTAAGGGAAGTACCCCTCATAAATCGATGGACCATCAAAGGGTGGCCCCAAACAAGCATCGACCAAGTATAGTAATCTAGGAAGTTTGAGAAAATGGTGAAGATAAATGTGGTCCTTGATTGCTATCAAAAAATTATACATAAAAATTAAAACCTATAAAAGGAATACAAATCTAGAGAAACACAAATGAAAAATAGAAACCATGAAATAAGATAGAAACCTAAAAGGAATTAAGTGAACCAAATCCAATGAAAAAAATACAACGCCAATGTTGAGAAACCCAAAGAAGAAAATGGGGGAAAGAAGGAGAGTGAGGAAAAAATAAGAAGTAACTCTAACACATGAAACTTTTATGGATGTGGAAATGATAAAAATAGATTATATGTTTACTTTATTAACTTTATAATATCTTATTTGAGTTAATTTATGTTTCTGTTTCTCTAAAAAAAGATTTATTTTTTACTATGACCATTGATCATATTTACATGGATTATTAAAACACTAATATTTATCCCATGAATTCACATTAGAATGAATAAATAGTAAATTAATATATTTAGTACACCACATTGGGGAAGTTCCTCTAATTAGACTAAAAAAATGCATAGGTTAAACCAAATACTTCATTAACTATGGAAAAAATACTACTAAATAAATGAAACACATTAATATAATATACCATTCTAACAATGAAAGCATGATATAGAAAAAATAAGCTATTAAAAAAATAAAAATAAATATAAAAGTGATAGATACAATTAGATCTTAAAAATACATGTGATAGAATACATTAGTTTAAATAGAAATGGAAATGGTAGGGTTTTGTTGGTTTTTAGCCTTAAAGGGTTACTAATTGACCTGAAAAAAATGTTTTTTCTAAAATAAAAAATAAATAATTGAATTCTAAGTACATGATTAAATGCCCATATTGGGTTTTAATTTATAATTAATTTTATAAAACTAAAAAGGGATAAAATGACTTTGAATATAAAATATTAATTTTAATATTGTTAATTCTTGAAAGATTCAAACATACTGTGGAAAAAATTAAAGTAAGTGATAATGATGACCTATTTTTTCAATATTAACTTTATATTAAATTTATAATATTTCTGAGTTGGGTTATAAATCTATTCTAATGTATCAATATATGATAGAATTTTAACTTTGGAAGATTTTATGGGTGTCAACCTGAAATTAAACATTATGAAAAAAATAAAAAGATGAATGATTATTCTAAAGTAACTATTAATCAAAGAATATTTATTAAATTGGATTTTTGTTTCATGTAGTTGATTATATCAAAAAAATACTTATAAGTGTCATGTTATACCTAAAAAAATTATATCTATTTATTAATAATTATATATATATATATTTATAATGAAACTCATAAATGTTAACTCTTAGGTTTAAAAATCCATTGTTCCCCCATATATAAGGTTGAGTGCATGTATCATATTTTAGGAACAGTTAGTGACACATGTGATCATAACTAAATAGAAAAAATTATGGAGTGTAGATTAAATATATATTAATTTATATTATTTTTATTCTAATGAATAATAATCCATGCCCAGATGACTTAGGGTTAGTTAAGTGGTACCATGTTAGGCAAAAACTCCTTGTAAATGGAATTCACTAAGTTTTAGTTCCTTTATAGATTGAATTCAGTTTGGGGAGGACGATGCGTAAGTTCTAGGTATAGCTTATGAAAAGAGAGGTTTGGTACCTGAAAATGCATCCTAACTCAATACTCTATTTTCAAATGAGCTTATACATAATTGGTATAGTATCCTACTTTGAACCCACAAGGTCAAGTGTTCAACCTCTAATAAGCACAATTACTTTAGTAGTACTATAACAACGTATTGTAATAGTACTTTAGAAATCGTTTCATTATTCATCAGTGAAATTTTGAGTCATTTATTGGGCCTTTGGGATACTTGGGCCTCTAATAAAATCATGAAGGGTCTCTGGACCATCAATGATAGGTTAAGAAAGATCATGGTGGGTATAAAATTCTTCTCACTGCATCAGGTAGGAAGCATAAGCAAGGTGACATGGAGGTGCTTCTAGTTGATCAACCTCAAAAGTGGAATGAGTGTGATGAAACATATAAAAAACTATTAATTCTTTGATATGGGATGAATGGGTGACTTAACAATTGAATCATATTATATTGGGACTAGTTTTATGGTCTCAAGCAACTAGTTAGTGGTGCAGCAAGGTGCTACACAAGAATAGTTGGGGGAGAAACTCAAAAGAGAGATAGGTGTGTTGGAAACCACCATTTGAAATTCCTCTTATACACCATTTTGGTATGGAGGGGTAAACTATCATGGTGAATAAAACTAGAATTATATAATATATTTTTCATGGGGAACACAACACTCCTGACTAGTACTATTGGTGAAATGACTCTGGAAGGGTGGAGAAATGACTAATGACTGGTGGAACGACATGTTACCTGATTTTCATGTAAAGGGAAAACCATGTATTCAGAATTTGGGTCACTAGGGATTTGAGACACCCAGTTTATAAGGCCTCTATGCCTCTTGTAATTTGGTCCATTTATTGTAAAAAAATAGGTCTAGTGGGTGCTTTCCATTACTTGTGGGGGGGGGGGGATAAGGCTTGACCCTTTGGGGTGTCTGGGTGTGTGTGTGTGTGTATGTGTGTTTGGTTTCTTTTAATACCCTATACCTATATTAAATAAATTATACCATATTCCAAAACATAGACCAAAAGAAACAAAAAAATACATATATTACACATGTGTTTTAATAATATATTAAAAGTATATATACTCATTAAAGGGATGACATAATTTGAAAGATAATGTGTATAAAGAAGAATTTATATCATTACACACACAAAAACAATGTATAATAAAATTTGAATTATTAAACAACTATATGTAATATTCATCATTGACTAATTCAAAAAAATATTAAATATGTTAGGTTAAAAGAAATCAATTAATCGAGTCAATTGAATAAGAAATTGGTACCTAAGGAATATCTTGTTTATTGATAAATTTTATGAAAAAACACTAACAATAATAAAAGAAACTATAAATAACATAATAATAAAGAAATTAAGAATAAGTTTTTAAATTTTTCATTGTTTAATAAATATAAAAAACAATTTCATGATACTAAAAAATTTCTTATACATTTTGCTAAAAATATTTCATAATTATATTATTAGTTATTTTTAATGTTTCTTTTAAAAAATTAGTTATGTGATCACCATTTTTGGAACATCATTGAAGTCTAAGTATAAGAATATTATATTGGGTTAAATATTTTTCATAATCTTATTTTATATTAGACATGTCATAGGAAATGATATAATGACCATAAATAATTATAAATAACAAAGTCATTAACACCATGAATTCATTCAACCTATCAACTAATTTTAATGTCATGGAAGTATTAACGACATAATAACACTATAATAATAATGTAAAATAAAATTAATAGAAACGATTTTAAAATAATGATAGTACATATGTCCATATTTAATATACATTAAAAAAATAAATTCAATCAATCTAATAGATAATGTTAAAATCCCGATAGTAATAACATTATTTTAAAAGTGAAATAAATGTAATTCATTCTATAAATAGTTTTTAAGAGAATAAAAGTATTGGTAAAAAATATAACAACAACATCCTTATACCAATTACAAGGAATTGGTATTAATCATATGCATGCTATCTAACATAATATTCAATCATAAGACTACTTACAAAAATAAAATATTGTTCTTTTCATATTACGTTAGTTAAATTAGTATCAAAATTCTAAATTTATTATAGCAATATATAAACGAGTTAAGATAAGTTTAATAGATTATATAGTTTTGAATTGATGTATAACACATTGGATAATTGTTAAAAGGTATAATTTACATAGATGCATTATAAAAGGTACATGAAGTGGAGTTCTAACAATTGATGATGAATATGTATATGAAGTTTGTTTAGAAATTCTGGTTTATATAATCACATATAAGGAAATTCTATCTATATTTCACCCACTTATTATACTGAGGAAATAAATATTAACTATATGGTGAGTATTTTAAATAAAAAAGTGTATAGAACATAAATATTCAATATATAATTAAATATTTTTTTATTAAATAATTAAATAAATAAAAATATAAATTTATATAGTAAAATAAATACATTTTTAAAAAAATTATAAATATTAATTAAAATAGAGACTAATCCATAATGATACTGAATAAGATTACTCTTTATTTATAAAATTAGTTATAAAATTTAAGAAACTTAAAATTGACATACTCGATAAGGGATTTTCTAGTGAACTTAGTCACTAAAATTGTAAAAAATGTTATTAATTTATGTTCATAGTTAAAATAGTAAATAGGATATGGGGTTTTACTTAATGAAGGTTTTTTTATGAAATAAACCATATCATCAATAGATATAACCCACATTTCAGGATCAATATATCCAATTGTAATCAGGTAAAAATTTAACAAAATGCATAAAGTGAACCTATATATAATGAGATAAACTATATATATTTGACCTTAATTATCAATAATAAAATAGAAATAAAATTAATTTATTTTTTCTCAAAAATAAATCATAATAAAAATAAAATAAAAAAATGTAAAACCTCATATTTGTAAAGTAATCCCACATTGAAAAAGTTAAAAAAATTAAAAAAGAGAAATAAAAGAGAAATAATTAATATATATGTGTTGAATTATAACTTTTATAAAATTGAGATGAATTTTAGTGAGAAGAAATTCCCAAAAAAATCCCCTTTTCAAAGTCCTCCATAGGATCAATAAAATTTTCCAAGAAATAGCTTGATTAAAAAAGATGCATATCCAAAGATATTATCAACAACTTGTAAATTTTCAAAAACAATATATAATAAATAAAATATAGTATATATGGATAAGAAAAATAACACCAATAAATAAAATTGTGTGACCCACATTTGATTCTAATTTGAAACACAAAAAATTTAATCTAAACCAAAAAATTTAGATAAAGTATGAAAAAGCTAAGGTTAATTGATGAAAAAATAGTATCTGTGTACAAAATAATCAATCTTATAAAAGATTAAATTTAAGCCCCATACTATCAAATAATTTTTTTATAGGGTTTATATAAGAGTAATTTACACACCTGAATATGAAATTAGTTTTAGAAACAAATTTGAGTAATTATTTTCTAGTGAAATATGAGTTTTGTAAGAATTAATTTAGGCCAAAGTATGCATATTTATATTTCAAATAATCAGAGTAAGATCCATAAATATAGTTACATATGAATTATCAAAAATCAAATTATATTCAGAAAATAGTGTGAGAATAATCAATTAATTAAATCCTAAATTAATCATCACACCCATTGGAAGAAATTAGAGGGATTCAAAAAAAGATAGGATTGAAGGGTTGTATGAGCTTATAGAAAAGGGAAAACTTGGTTTATGGTTTAAAAAAATTAATATGATGATACCAAATGAAATCAATGATGAAGGTAAAAAATGATATTGAAGAAAACTTGATGAATTTTAGGTTATGAGGTTTTCATTGTAGTTTCCAGTAGTTAATGAAACTGATTAGTGATGAAACTCATTTAAAACCCAAATTTGATAAATAATACACATTGAGTCTATAAAATTAAAGAGATAAAAGAGGTTTATATTTGGATAGTAGGTGATGTCTAGATTAGGTTTATCAATAGAGGAGGAAATAAAGAAGATATAATTTTGGGTGAAAGAATAAGGGGCTGTACATGTCGGGGGTATGTGGGGGGGAAATAGAAAAATAAATAAGTAAAGGGAAACATGTTTCACTAAATTATTATTTTAAAGGTATTTTTTAGTAGTTATTTATGAAACCGACGCTAATAAATTAAATGTTTATTTTTAAAAAAACACCATAAATTATTTAAAAAATGATAAAAAAACTCTTCTTCACAAAGCCCTGCTCTCCATCTATCCCTGAGCCCTACCTCCCCCTTCTCCTCCTCATACTAAATGATAGACCAAAGGTGTAACACCCTAATATTTTTAAAAGTGTGGTATCTTGTTCAATAGAGTATATGAAATGAAACACCAAGATTATAATATAAGTAAAAAAACAAATATTTATGATATGTTTCTTTTTAAAAAATTCAATCTCTTTGACACCTTGTGATGCATGCAACACCGAGTTTAAGTAAAACACAATTAATAATTAATATATTATTATTTAATATGTCCACTTTAACCTAGTCGTTAAGTTGGAGGGTATGAAAGGGACTGAAAAAATTATGAAAATTATATGGTTTATTAATTTATAAAATAAATTCAATGATTATATATATTTTTGAAATAAAATAAGAATCATTTGAAAAAAGAAATGTTTTCTGAAAAACTGGAATTTTCTAAAAGGCGATTTAGTCATTCTTTGCAATAATAATTTAAAATTATTTTTTTCGACTTTTAGAAAATTTATTTTAAAATATTAAATTAATTTTTTAAATGAACATAACAAAATTATATTATCATGATTTTGTTTCTGAAATTTTTCATTTTTCAGTGAATAGAGAAAACGCTAATTTTTTTAAATATTTATTTTTCGTTTAAAGAATTTACATGACCCATTTTATTTTAATGTGGTTATAAAAGTAAAATTAGTTCAATTATATATCTATTAATATAAAATATTTCATTTTAATCAAATTCTTATTGAATTGTGAGATAAAAATGTTTCAAACCGTTGAATGTTTTTGTTTTGGAAAACCATTTTTTTCGACATGAATGAAAGTTTAATTTTAAATTAATTTATGAAAATTATGTGTGTTGAATTTGTAAAAATAGATTTAAATTTTTTAATAAAAACAATTTATACTATCTAATAAGTTCAACTTAATTTTTTACCATAATGAAAAGTGAAAAAGAAAATATTATTTACCTTGGTTAAGGTAAAAATGGGTTTATCGAGGGTTAAACTAAAAAGTTATGGGTTAAAAAATGATCCAAAACTTGTATAATTACTATTTTATGATACTATTAAGACCTTATATCTTATAATTTTCTAAAATAGACTATTTTTATCCTTTTTTCATGAGAAATATAGTGTGCAATTCTTTATTTTGAAAGATTACAAGTTTATCTTCTCCCCCAATTATAAAATGCCATCCCTATCCCATCCTTTAAACACTTCCAAAACCCATAGGTTTATACAATAACTATCTTTATCACTCTATTATTTTCCTCCCCTCATATTATTATACTTTTATTGATCATAAAACAAACTTATATTTTTTTGGTGCAAACCTAAAGAAGTATTCCAAAGCAGTTGTAATGTCCTTAACTGATCTTTTTATTTTATTTCTTCTCACACAAATTTAAAATATTATTAAAAAATTATTCAAAAAAATAAGTATATTACATATAATTAGATGTTTTTTTGTTAATTTCATTACCTACAACCATCTCCTCCACCCTAAAATGGGAAATGAAACTGCTGATCATGTGTATGACGGATTACCACCCCACGAAGTGACATATTTCATTTTCCATCACCACATTTCAAAGATGGATATAATGTTGTTACTAATTTTTATATATTTTATTTATGATATAATTATAGTTATTTAATTATAATATCATATATACATTCTTACTTTCCATTTCATAGATAATATGATAACATCACTTGTGTGAACATCAGACTACCTATGGAAGTCATTTTTATCTTATAAGCTGATTGTTCTAAAAATGTCTAATGTCAGATTAATTGATTAAATAATTTAATGTGACATGTTAATAAGTGAAATACATAGAATAAAAAAATTAGAAAAATAGTAATAAATAAAAACAATGGATCAAATTTTATAATATAGGAGAAAAATAATGTATTGACATGTCGAGCTCATGTTATATGTTATTTTACCTTACACTACTGGAAAATTTCCCTATACGCATGGTTTCAAACCATGGGTATAGACAATGAAAACTTGGTATAGGCTATACCCATGGTTTTATGAACCATGGGCTCCCGAGGTGTTGGGATATCCCTATACCCATAGTTCTGTAAAAATCGTGGGTATATCCCACTGAAATCTCATATTACCCACAGTTTTGGTAAACCGTAGATATACATATATACCCACAGTTTACAGAACCGTGGGTATACATTTTTAAATCCCAAATTATATACCCATAGTTAAGTAAACTGTGGTTATTGATAGTTTTTTTCATAGAAAAGATACCCACGGTTCAATAAACCATGGGTATAGATAGTTTCACAGTATCATATATTCCCACAGTTTGTTGAATCGTGGGTATAGATGGTTTTCATAGAAAAAGAAGCTTCCCACCTTGGTTTCACTTTTGCTCCTACAAACCAGAATGCTAACCACAGTGAAACAGTGGACCTGCAACCCCCACTGGACACCCCCACTAGATCTACAGCCGCTCCCTTCACCCCTGGTCAGACCCCCTCTGCATCCCACCACTGGACCTGTAGCCCCATCCTTCCCCCTGGACAGACCCCCCCTACAGCCCCCACTAGACCTGCAGCCCCGCCCTTCCCATGGATATACCCCCCTACAGCCCCCACTGGACCTACAACCCCTCCCCCCGGACAGACCCCCCTACAGTCCCCACTGGACCTACAACCCCTCCCTTCACAGCTGGACAGACCCCCCCTACAACCCCCACTGGACTTGTAACCCCCACTAGAACTGCATCCCCTCCCTTCCCCCTCGACAGATCCCCCCCTACAGCCCCCACTGGACCTATAGCCCCTCCCTTCCCCCCTATACAACCCCCCTGTAGCCCTCCATTGGACCTGCAACCCCTCTCTTCCCCTGGACAGACCCCCCAACAACCCCCACTGGACCTGCAGACCCCCCCTGGACAGACCCCCCTAGGCAGACCCCACTCGACCTGCACCCCCTTCCCCCCTACAGCCCCCACTAGACCTGCAACCCCTCCCTTCCTACCTGGACAAACACCCATGGACCTACAACCCCTCCCTCCCGCCTTGGACACCCCCACTAGACCCCCCCACTAGACCCCATAGACCCTAGACACCCCCTCCTTGACAACCCCCACCCCCCCTACACCCCATGCCCCCTTCACCCCCTCCTTGACAACCCCTTCCCCTAGAACCCCCATACACCCCCCTGGACAGACCCCCCTGTAGCCCCCACGAGACCTATAGCCCCTCCCTTCCCCCTAGACAGACCCCCTACTTTTCCCACTGGATATGCGCCCCCCTTCCCCCCTTGACAGACCCCCTTGTATCCCCCACTGGACTTGTAGCCCCTCCCTCCCCCCTGGACAGACCCCCCTGCAGCACCCCATTGGACCTACAGCCCCCCTAGACACTCCCTTCCCTCATAGACATCCCCTGGACACCCCCCCCCCTCACTCACACTACCCTTTCACCCCAACTACCCCCCAACCTTAACCCCCCACCCCACCTTCACCCCAAAAGTACAAAAATGGTGTGCTTTCAAGAATGGGACCACCATTTCAACCCGTTTGAAGTTAATAATTCAAAGGTATAGGTTTAGGTTAAAAAATTTAGGCTTAATTGGATTTTATGGTGCCATAAAATTTTTCATAGCATTGATTCAACCTTCACTATTTACATAAAAATGGATGAGACCACTGAGGAATTTAAGTCTGAATTCATTGATCAAGTCTTGATTGAAGTGAATATAACCTCCCCTTTTATGGATGGAGAGAGTTGTTTTAACTGCCCTAGATGATGAATTCTCCTTAAGAATATTCTATGGGAAGTTTGTACACATCTGCTCTGGCTTCCAGTCTATTGGTCACATAAAAGACCATTGCTGAAGAGATCTATCATGCTCTTTTTACTCGAAGAGAGGTCATGATTTTTCTCATTCCCTCAAGAGGAAAAATAAAGTTTTACCACTAAAATATGTTGAGGATATTAGAAATATTTCTATTGAAGGTAAGAATGGATATGCCCAAGAGCCGAAATCTAGAACGAGTGAGAAATCCAACATAGTAGAAGCTTCTCATCTAAGAGGTAAGGATGATGGTTCAAAGGAACTAATTTTGGCTCCTGATAGTAAAAATCCAGATAAAGATTCTGGCAATGAGGGAAGTTTCACTAAGTGGACTGGACCTTCAATGCAAGAAGAGAGACTAGGAAATATAATTTTTCTTGAGGTTGGTAGTAAGATGCATCCAATTGGTGTGAAACCTACTGAAATAAGGAAAGACTATCAAAACATGGGCTCAAGTGGTGGATGTTGAAGCAGTAATGGATACTATAGAGGAGTCGGCAGCACAACAATTACAACCATGTTGGATAAAACCTTCATTTTAAGGATTGAAACATGTTACATCTACATATCCTTAATGCGAGTGAAGAGAGTAGTTATCATTTTATCTTGGTAAGGGTTGGTAGTCACCAGAGCTCAAACTGGTATCTAGGGTTGCTATAGTACACAAAAGTTTTGACTGGGGCCTTCAACCGCTGGATCCCCGATGCAGGGGCGCATTACCCCTACAACCCCCAATGATCTCACCATGGTGCTCAACCCACAAAAGTTGCAGTATGGTTCACAATATATGCCACAAGAATTCGGCCCTAAACATCATCCAAAACAACTCAATCTACACCAATCCAACAAAAGGAACTAAAAACCAAGTATGATTTCTAAGTAAAGATGGAAACTCTTAATGAATCGCTTGATGCCACTAAGGTTGAAAAAAGCATCCCGTGGTTCAGACATAGAATCTAACATAATAATACTAGGATGGAATAAGGGGAATGGGCTATGCCCATGGGCTAGCACAAGTGTCTAGGAATCAAGACATCACCACTCGAGAATGATTTCACCCACAAAAAATTAATTAAAATAGAAGAAGAAAATAAATAAAATTTCGGAATGACTCATTCGTACTCCAGATATCCATACTGAAGGAAAAGAAAATAAACAAAAACAACACATTAGAAAGGTAGAAAATAACAAAACACGCTAATTAATCGCTCCACTTCCCCGATCTCCCTCCCCTTCAAAGAAAATCTGTGTAGCCACCTCCAATGCCCTTCTGGCCCCCTTCGCAGAACATAACTACCCTTTATCTGTAAAAAGAAATAAAAGGCCTAAGTGGGCGATGTGATAAAGAAAATAAAATAAAAACTAAACTAGAACATACCTGTATTTTATTACTATAAAAGTCATTGTCCCAATATATGAACTAAAATTCCCCATGGGTCAAAAAATGTTCCTGCAAGCAAGAACGAAACATATTATGTTGGAAGGACTGTTTGGAAGAAAAAAAATCACTCATACCACTACCATGAGATTTTAGACATCCACCTGTATAATAGTGTACATGTCTAGGGGAATCAAGAACAAATTCCCTGGAAGAAATATAAAACATTTGAGAAGTAAACAAGAAGAATAATACACTTTCTCTACCAACCATCTAGTGGATGAATCACCAGAGAAAATCACCAATTTCATTGAATATGTGTAATGTCAACAAAAAACCTTAAGTACTGAATAATACATTGGAGAAGAAGAAAATACAAAATACATGCTCATATCTAAGCTAGAGGCCCAAATTGAATTGAATACCAAGTTAAACAATGAAGCTATAACTTTAAAGAAAGATGATGGGAAGAATGTTGAACCTAATGAGAAATCTCTCAACATAGAGAGTAAAACCTTTAATGTGCTAAAAAATTTCAAGATGATGGTTACTAAAGGTTTATTAATAGAATCATTCTCAGGATGAGTATAAATATGAGAAAATATCAAATTACCAACAATGAAATCATAAAATAAATTTGCGTTTAATTTATTTCTTTAACATTGAGGACTTTATAATTTAGAAAGATTATCATTTCTCAAAATAGGTGTAGTATTGGAGGAGATAAAATTTGAGTTAAACTACCTGAGGATTGTTTCATTATATTTTTTTGTAGGAGAATACATGATTATCAAAAGACCTACCATTATGAATTTGGATGCATAAAACAACATAAGCATTGGAAAGTATTTTTATATCAAAATACTCACTCAACATTAGTTTAGTCTCATTAAATTTTTTAACAAAACTACTAGCTAAAAATATGCCATCAATATAAGAAACATTAATTATAAATTATCTTTTACTATATTTTAAATAAATTCATTAATTTTAATATTATTTTAAATAAACAAAGTGATCTGAATCGCTCTATTTAAAATAAAAAATAAGTTATCCCCTATATAAAATTTAGATACCATTATCCTGAAGTATATTTTATCATATAAATGGATTTATTTTTATTATAAACCAAATTTCAGAAAACCTTTTTAATAAAATCATCATGATAAAGGTGGATATATCTATAGCCCACCTTCTACTTGTGTGTGTTGATTTCCTCTCTATGAAATAATAAATTTCATAGTTCAAGATAAAATAGAAAATATTGAACAAGTTAATGTTGAGTTACTTAGGGAAAAATATTTTTTGATTTTAATTTCCAAAATAAAGTTTCCATATCTATCTTTGTTAGCGCTCATGATATTTTTTAAGTAATAGTGGATAAAGAAGAAGAGCCAACCAGTACACCAAAGGTGATAAGGGAGAATAAGAGATCAATTTTATGCATACGAATTCATTTTTAGGAGACTATAGTGTAATTAAAGTTCATGGGTACTCCATATTTGTTGTACCTTATAGGTGTATTAATTGTGGGTTATGTTTTTGCAGGTTTTTCCCACTCACACTAAGGATTAGAAACTATTATTGAGTAGTGATCCATGTAAATCCCAATCCTCTTTCTATGTGTGTGTATTTAGATGTGTTTTATGTATAACCAAAGGTGATAAGGGAGAATGAGAGATCCGTTTTATCTAACTATAATGGAATAAATAAGGGGATATAAAATATTAATTTTTTTAAAAAGTCATTAACACTGATTCACCCCACCTATTAGTGTTGCATATGTCCATAACTGATTCATTTAAATATTAGGGATAATACGTTTGACTAAAGGCACTACAACTTCTAGAGGATGCAGATGGATGATTATTCCATCCAAAATGAAATAGGTATTCCATTAACTAGAATTAAGCTGGATAATATAGAGAAATATCAATGGGAAAGGATAGATCATAGGGAACTCAGAATGGTGAGGGTGACATTAGTGAGGAATGCTGCTATCAACATTCAAGAGAAGAAAACAACTCAAGCACTAATGAATACATTGACAGACATATATGAAACAAAAAAACATTTAAAAAAGGTTATTATGATGTATAGGTTTTTGGAAATGAATTGATGGAATGAAGACCAAATTCAAACCATGTTAATGACTGTAACATGTTCCAAAGTTATCTCATATTACTGAAAGTCACTTTCACAAATTATATATGGGAATTTCTTCCATTTTCAATGATACTGGAGATTTGGGAGACAATGGTCACTTCTTCTAGTAACTATATTAGAAAATAAGTCTTTGAAAAAGTAATTAATTTAATATTGAATGAAGAAATTAGGTAGAGGGATGTCTAAGAACATCTAGAAATAATTTTATTGTATATGGTATTAGAAGTTCACTCAACTAGAAAATGATTCAAAAGAAAGATAATAAGTCTAGGGATGAGATTAGAGGTAAATCAAACAGACTCGGACATTTAATCATCACGTACCTAATGCTCCTCCAGCTTTTATGCCATTATATTCCTACTTAAGATATTTTGAGTTAAAACTCATGATTTATTCAAGTGGTATCCATCATTGATCGAGTTCACAACATCCGATGGCCATCAACAATGATTAAACCTAAAGAAAAATACATTCTTAATCACCTAAAGTCATGCACGCACCTGCATATTGTATGCATGTTGTTATTAGAAGAACACGATATTACTGAGGATAAAAATGAAGTTATATCATGGTGTTCATTCATCCATAAAGCATGAATGTTTTCAAATTATAAAAATTATGAAGCACACGATATCTATCATATACATGTGAGGATTTCATTGCATAAGAAGGGACACCACCATTTTTAGGGAAATACCTAAAGTTTTAGAAATACAGCTGAGATATTTGGATCTTTGAATAGGGTTGTGTCATGGAATATTTGTGGAGTATTGACTCAGCATTATTCTCAAAGGAGATATGGTGAAACCACCTATAAAAGGAGATCACCCAAGACCAAGAGCTGGTGCGGAAATATTTGAGTGTTCATATTTTTCATTGTGAAAAACAAAGCAACTGAAGTTCCGCTCTCTCATTAGCGTGAATAGAGTTCTGCATTCCATTTAGGGTACACAAATAAGAGGGGTTTTCCACATATTTCGTGAAGAAATAACCACATACATACTACTGTATATGTAAATAATAATACATTTCCCCTGAACCTCCTTGGTTATGTGAAGAAGAAGGTTATTCTATCTCAATGTATTTACACTGTTATTCAGAGTATTATACTAAATTTACATGAAGAATATATTGCATCCTGAAGTAGAGAACTTGTTTCATGCTTGGTTTGTGGGAGGAAGAAGGATATGTATACATAAAAATACATGAAGAAGGACATACTTGTGCATACTAATTTAGAATAATATTCAAAAAAAATTAATAATAATAATAAGTCTAAATAGTGTGTGCTTTCATAATAGAGAAGATCCGTTGGAAATTTTTCATGTAAAGAAACATGAGTAAATAACAATACACACATCTAATAAGATATATTGACCATTCGAATCTTTGTGCGTTGCACCAAGAATAAATAAGGTGGGTTGAGATATTCTATTCCTAATACACATTATACAGTCATGAGACACAATGATAATTTTACACCGTAATTCAATATATCATATTGTTTATCGAATATTTATATTAGAAGAGGTAGCCTTCAAGATTCCTAAAAAAACAATTCATCCCATTGATTGTTGAATCAAAAATATTCTTTGGAGTTTTTTTTGAGCTAAAACGATAACTTTAAGTGAAGCAAGAAAGAAGAAAACATGCAATATGTTGAGAAATATTTACATGTTTATTCTGATATTACATTGAGCTAAAATAGAAGTAATATTTTATACTCAATCAGAAGAGTACTAAGATAACTTTCATATAGTTTTATTGATTATATTCAGTGGCGGTTGAAGAATTTCAGTGAGACTAGTCAATTAAAATAATGGAAATATTAGTGAGATATCAAAAGATAACAAGTTATGATAATTGAAGGTGGGAAAGGTCAATAGTGATTCAAGAAAACATTTGACATATGGACTTAAAACAGAACAAGGCCTACATTCACACTATATTAGTAGGCAGAAGTAGTTGAGGACCTGTTTAAAAGAGGTTGTGTAATATATTTTTAAGAAATAGTAATTACATTACAAATAACTCTATTTATCCTTTACATGGAATGGATATTACCTATCTAAACTTGTGTGTAAATTGTACTGCACATGTCATTACTATAATTTATAGTGATAATTAAAATCTTCGAAACAATTGTAGGTTGATCATGGAAATTAATTTCTCTCATGGAGAATAAACCTTGTAAAAATATTCATGTTATTTTCAATGTTTTTATTGTTTTTCTTACAGGAATGGTGAGAATTCAATGAATGAGGGATTGAGTATTTAACATGGAAAAAAGGTTTAATTGAAAAAAAACAAATATAATTCATAAAAATTAACCACTGATTCACCCCCCATCCACCATATCAGTGGTTCATCAAACCAAGGGCTCTAGAAAATGTATATATATAGGGAGATTTAATGAAGAGGGTTATAAAAGTGGGTTTGATGAAATTTTTATTGACAATAAAATTATATATAATTTTAAATTTTGTAATAACATGATAATTTCTAGTTTTTTATTATATACTATAATTAATATATATATGAAATATATACAGAATATTAAGATTATACTATAATGTGATATTCATTCATTTGTAGTTAAAAAAAATAAATGTTAAAAAACTAAAATTTTTAAAGCATTTGAATTATTGAAGTAAGAATACATGTAAGCTTGATTGATAATGCTAATTATTTTATAACTCTCCAATAATATTATGGAAATCACAACTAAGTTAACATTTTTTATATAATTAATATAGTATTATTGATGCAACGATAAAATGGTAGGTTCCGATGGAATCACATAAGAACATAATTATTAGTTTTATTGTACCTGCAACCTTATTAGTGAATTTTTCAGTAGTACCAGGGCATCCAGGGCATCCATAGTTAAATGTAAATAGTTTTTATGATCAATAAGTTCTGGTGGAATAAGTATGAAAGTGAAATATCCCTACATATAAAGTTTCACTGGAGTTAGTGTAAGAAAAATAGGAATATTGTATGGAATTTTTTTGAATGAAATCAAATATAATGAAAATAAATGAAATAAAACGTAAAAAAATACAGTGAAAAAATTGAAAAATTTAAGTTAAAAGATTATAAAGAAAATACAAATGTAGAGACATGTATAAAAGTTTATCAAATGTAACCAATGATATCAAATGATGATGGAAAAAATGGAATACATTAGATCATAGGTAAAATACACAAAGTGGATGGAATGTTACCAGAGGGCTTCAACTTCTGGGAAATTCGCTAAATATGATTTGGGTACAAAGTTTTGATAGCCCACTCCCAAAATTAAAGAATAGCAGAGGATGTCAATAACTACCTGATCTAAGAATAATCAATGGGAAATGAATATGATTCGAAGGATATGCACAACTACATCCTCTGGGGAATGGGTCTTCCCCTCTCTTTCAATCCATGGATGCCCTGAAATTCAAATAGTAAACCAGAACATGTTCATCCCTGACATCCACATCGATCATCATGAATAGAGGACAATGTGAGATATATGGACAAAATTCTATTTTCATAAACAACTAAAAGCTTAATGTATGAAATGGTTAAAACAAGTATAGATTTAATACAAGGTGAGATATATAGCCAACATAATCCCTAAATCAATAGAGTACACAGAAGAATATGAATACCTTTTGAGGCTGGGAGGTGGAGGCTGGGAGAAGGCGGAGGTCGGGAGGCTAGGAGAAGGTTGAGGTTGGGAGGAGGTGAAGGCAGAGGCTGGGAGAAGGAGAAGGCGGAGGCCGGGAGGAGGTAGAGGTAGAGGCGGCCGTGGAGACAGAGGTGAGGGCTGGGAGGCGGAGGCAGAGGCGGGGGCTGGAGGTAGAGGTGGCCGTGACCACAGAGGCAGAGGTGAGAAAGCGGAGAGAGAGAGGCAGGGGCCGGGAGGCGGGAGCTGGGAGGCGTAGGTGAGGGTAGGAGGTAGAGGGTGGGGAGGGGAGGGGAGGGTGGAGAGGCCAGGTCGGGGGAGACGTGGGGTAAGAAATGAAAATCAGGAGGGGGAGCCCGATAAAAGTTCAAAATCAGGGTTACTGTACCCACGGTTATATCAAAACCGTGGGTATAGGTTAAAAAATACCACCTATCCCCACAGTTCTATTAAACCATGGGCATCGATGCATGGGTATAGATCCATCTTCCAGTAGTGTTAAAAAATCATTTTAAATGTTTTAGTTATTTAATTTAAAATATTTTTTCATATTTTTCTATAGAACCTAAAATAAATAAATAAATTATTTATAAATTAAAATTTTCCCCACCATCTTCTTTCTTGAAAAAGTATTCAAAAGGAATATTTTTTTCCTATTTAATGTGAAATCATTATTGAAGTATAAAATTAATTTTTTAACGTGTAAAAAACTAATGGATTTTCCCACCGCTAAAGTCATTATTTAATATTTGGCTTACTCTACAAAATTTTTGGTCACATTCAAATAAAAACTATTCTTCACTCTATTCTAGGAATTTTCAAAAAGGGTTTTAAATGGAATTTATATTTTTATATCTGTAATTTTTTTTCATATGGGTGAAAATAACATTTTTATGAGTGTGATAATAGAAATGAATGTTCTTACCATCTATGATTATATTATTGTTATTGAAAGTTTTTTATGATTATGGTAGATATTTATATATCTAATGATGAAGGGTATTCCTGATATAGTTTTCCAATATATTGGGTAAATAGATGGAGTTAACCAGTTATAGGTTTCTCCTAAGTTATTATTGGAACTTACAAGGTAGGTTATTCCATTTGTATGAGTGAATGTAAGAGTGATATAAAAATTATTTCCAAATTTAATTACATGATTTATTTATGTGTTTTATGGGTTTTTCAAAAATATTATTATTTTAAAAGGTGTGATAATGAGATTAAACTTAAAGGAATGTTTATGATACTTATTAAGGGTGAAATATATAATTTTTTGAAAAAGGATTCATTAGTTTTTTAGGATTGTAAAGAAAAATTTATGAGTTTTATGTTTACCTTAATATTTATTATGAAATGTTTTATGAAAATCTTTGGGTATTAAATTTTATTTTCTTTTTAATAAAATTTCTATTTTGAGCATATTTTTTATTATGATAAGGAAATTTTTTCTAATTTTTATTCATGGATAAAATGTTTCGTTTTTTATTTATATATGTACCTTATTGAGAATTTGTGCTAATGACATAATTTCATCTATTTTTATTGAGTTTTAATGATTACGAGAGACAAGGATTAGGTTAAGATGATAATTTTAATGACATGTCATTACAATAACACTTGTTATATCTTAGAAGTTTTTTTTTGTTTAAAAAAATGGATAATATATGGAAGGGACCGCCTTATGATGTAATATTTTATTAAGTAAGGGTGATAAACTAACTATTAAAATAAATAATCCTAAGATAACATTGAGAATATAATGAAATGAATTCATATCTAGTGATTCAATTTACATATTTTTGAAGGTTGGGTCCTTATAATATCTTATGAGGGGAATTACATGGACTCCTTGGTGAGACCATACTGGGCATGTTTGGCACACACCCTTCTTATATACTGGTTCTTGGGTGTATGTGTATAATGGATAACCATTCTCCTGGCTCTCCCCTTCGCTCTCATTTATGCTTCTCCTCCTAGGGTTTCCATCACCCTCCTCAGGGATAATGGACCTTCCTCTCTTATGCTTAGTTCTTCATCATTCCTACTCTATGAATTCCTTCTTACTTTTATTTTTTTTCATATTCCTGACAGTTATTTCTTCCTTAGGTTTTCTTCTTTTCATTGTCGATGCTCGCTGCTGTGGGTTTTCTTCTGTGGTAATTTTGTCTTCTTTTCGAAGGATGATTGTCATGGAAGCCCTTGGCCTCTCAAACCTTTCTCTATCCTCACATTCTTCTGTGACTCTTTTTTTAGAGCTAGATCTATAGAAACAAAGAGGGTTTGGGTTAGGTGGTTTGACATTCGATGTGTTTCCAGCACTCCTAGAGTCGAATTACTCTTGTTCTATTAGCTACTGGTTTTCCTCTTCATAAAAGATGCCCATGATTGAAGTCCTTAGTTTCTCAATACCATAATCTGGACTCATTTTTTTATGAACCTCTCCCAATCGGATCTAGATCAATAGAACTAAGAGGTTTTGGGATGTCGGTCAGTGGTCGTCAATGCTCTAGGTGAAATATGTGTCAATGTTCTCTTGTGAAGGTGTTTACTAGTTTATTCAATCTTCTTGATGTTTCTTCCTCACAACATCGATGAAGGTTTGTTTTGTTTTTTTCAAGATCTTGATCCAATTTATGCTCTCCTGATGAATATTTAATTTTTGTATATGGATTCAGTTATTTTTGTTCTAGTGTGGTGTCGAACGTCGACGTTGACGGTGGCAATGAGGGTGAAGCGATGATGGCGCGGTTTTTTTTGTGATGGATAATGTGGTGGGATGATCTTCAGTAGGATTTTATTCAGAGGTCAGCTTATGAGGTGATTGACGGTGATGTTTCTAATGGTGGTGTACCAGGTCGTGATGGTAGAAAATAACGTGACTGACTATCACGTGTGGCTCATGGATCAAGGCCCCTAAGGTCGTGTGTCCGTTTGACTGTTTGAATTTTGACTCTATGATAATTTTTTTTGATAGAACGTGTGGTTTGGTTTTTGGTTTCTTGAATTCTGAAGTTGTGATCACTTAGCCTATTGGACTGCGGTATTTGGAAATTGTGGGGGTTCCCACTTTATCCCTGAAAGTGGTTTTTATGAAAATAAATAAAAATTATTTGGAGGGTGTATGTGTTTATGTTGCATGTTTCTTTTTCTAGTTCATATTTTTTTTATTTCCATTCAATTGATAGCCATGTATGATATGTGTTGGATTCCTCATGTATTAATCATGTTTTAATGATCACAAATATTATTTAGTTTATAAACTATGTTAACTCTATGTACTCTATCTTAGATCAAATGTTCATTAGCTTATTAAAAGCTATCCAAAGCTCTTAAGTTCTATACACTAAGTTTTGTTACTATGCACTTTATAATTATTTCTCTAACAAATGATTAATTTTAATTCATTTCATAAATACTACTGCTTAAGTTTGAATATAGATATTTGCCTAATTCATGAGACACAGTGATATCCAGACATTGTGACATCCATACACCATGACATCCAGACACCTTGACATCCAGACACTGTGACATCCAGACACCATGACATCCAGACACTGTGACATCCAGACACCGTGAAAAAGACACCGTGAACAAGACACCATGACCATGAGACACCATGAACAAGACACCATGACCACAAGACACCATGACCATGAGACATTGTGACCATGAGACACAGTGATCGTGAGACACCGTGACTTTGAGACACAGTGACCAATCCAGACACCGTGTGAAGGAGACACCATTTCCATGACATACCATGACACCGTTTCCTAATATATTTTTTCATCATTCAATTTAATCTCTAATTGTCATATTTGAAGATTTTAATGCACTAACATAATTAATGTTTCTTTGTAGACATATCATCAGACAGTACGAGGTACGAGGTGCAGAATACATGCAACCTGTCAGCCCCAACACATGCACTCCATGATAAAGGAGTAATGGGGCCTAGAAAAAGCAAGAAAGTAGCATGTTGCAAAGAACAAGATGATGGGCGTGAGCATCAGAACAGAATACATTTTAGATAATTGGATCATAAAACTCGACTCTACTGAAGAACACACGAAGCATACTGAAATCTTGAGAACATATTTGTACTGTAAAACACCACGAAGAACACAAGCCAAATCTTTCTGACTTGCGACACTATGTTTTCCATACGAGGACTTGTGTTCTGCATCTGCCTCATCTCAGAAGTCCTAAGCTATAATGACCAACACTCTGAGCACCTATAAACATATCTCAATATTACTGCTATGTTGTGTATCATTTTATTAATTTTTTAGAAGAGTGTGTATATATATAGAAACACACTCTATCTCCTGCATTAAACTGAAGGATACAAGATTTACTTACTCAAAAATTCTTTTACTCTTGTGTATACCCACATATAAGTGTAGAAGAGTTCCCTATGTGGCTTGGTCATCTGTACCCACGAAGAACTATGGAAGAGGTCCCTGTGTGGACGAGACAATATTGTGTACGGTTGTTGACCCCGATCTAGGGTGTGGATCAAGTTTATTTATATAAACTGCTTGGTGGTAGGTGATCACCAAGTGATGTGAATTAGGTCTCGACTTGATACTGAAACACTTGTTTCATATCCACTATGCTGCTTAATTTAGTCTTTTTTTTATTGCTTTACTGTATAATTCATTAATCTCTAAATTCACTTTGATAGTTACTCTTGGAAAGAAGTTAAAATTGTCTTTCCTTAGTTGAATATCTTAAAAAGTAATATTAATAACTGATATTAAGATTACTGAGAACTAATAAATATTCTAAGAAGTTATTCAAATAGTCAAACTCTTATAACAGTATAACCTAGATTAACTGGGCTGTATTTAATTTCTTAGGGAAACTTTTTAGAAATACGGTTTAATCAGAAATTTTTACAGATACTCAATTCATCCCCCCTTCTTGAGTAATATACTCTGACCAACATTTAGTATCAAAGGTTTTTATTAAGACTTTGTTTAACCTACTTCAAATATGATTGTAGTTGTACTTTTAAAGATTTTTAAATTTCTGTTAATTCTAAATTTCTAGTTTTTTCAAAATCTTTATTATGGATAATAGATTGGAAGGTGCTACAATCAAAAGACCACCATTTTTTAATGGAACCAACTATTCTAAATGGAAAATCAAAACGAAAATGCATTTAGAAAGTATGGGTTTTGAAATTTGGTCTTCCATTATAGATGAATACAGGATTCCTACTACTAATACAATCACATGGGATGAGCCTATCAAAACTTCCTATAATAAAAATTGCAAAGCTATGAATGCTTTATAATTCTCTTTAAGAGATGAAGAATTCAATATAATTTCTTCTTATAAAACTGCCCATGAAATTTAGGATACCCTATCTGTCTCACATGAAGAAACATCTAGTGTAAAAGAAATGATACTTAATACTTATACCATTAAATATGATAACTTTAAAATGAAATATGATGATCCTATCTCTAACATGTATCTGAGGTTCAATGAGATTTTCAACACAATGATTTCTCTTGGAAGAGAATTCACTACCAAAGAACAAATCATGAGAATTATCATATGTCTACCTGACAGATGGAGCGTAACCTTTGTCTCTATTAGAGAATCATGCGACATCAGCAAGATACCTGTAAAATAACTCATTGGGAAACTGATTATGTATGAAGAGGAACTGAAAGTAAACATAGAAGAGGAGGACAAACCAAAGAGAAAATCTATTGCATTTAAGATCACCACCTCTAAGAACAAATAAAAAGGGAAATTGGAAGCTTCTGTAGAAAGTTATAATAGTGAACAATCATCAATTGATAGTGATGAGGAGATGACTCAATTATCCAGAAGTGTCAAGAAATTTTACAAGAAGAAGAACTTTTTGAAAAAGCTTAAATTCAAGGGAAAATATGACCAAAAAGGAAATTGGGAGAAGGACTGGAAAAGAAGTGACAAGGATGATGAGATTATCTGCTATGAATGTAAGCGCAAAGGACATATCAAGGAAGACTGTCCAAAGATCAAGTATAAAAAAGAGATATGAGGAAAAGCACAGGTAGTATAAAAAGTCCATGAAAGAAACCTGGAGTGCTTTTGAGGACAGTTCAAGTGACTCAGAAACATCACATAATGAATAGGAAAACAAAGACAATATGTGTTTTATGACAAACACATCTGAGTTAACAGTGGAATATCTTGTACATAATTCATACTATTCTTAAAATGAGAGTGACTCTGAAAATATAACTAATGAAGAAATGTTTTAATACTATAACATGCTTGAAGAAAAATTCAACAAACTAAAAGACAAATATAAATCATTAAAGAAACAATATGCTCTTACAGTGACTGTTAAATCTGAACTCACAACTAAAAAAGATAAAAATGGTCAACTGCTCAAAGAAAACAATGAATTAAAAATGTCTAATGAGCAATTAAAGAATGACATTGAAAATTTTACCAATGGGAAGAATACCCTTACTCAAATGCTAGGGAAAAAAATTGCCCCTAAATACAACACTGGCATTGGTTATCAACATGGAAAAATAAATCTTGGTAGAACAAATTTTGTTTCAAGATCTTGGACATATAGTTTTACTCCCAGTTCTAGACACAAATCAACTAATTAAATTCATGATACATATTCTACTGTTTCAAGTTTTTCTAGACCTAATGGAGTTTATTTTTCAAATACATTACTTAATGCTTATAGGAAACCTATAAGGAAGATATGGGTTCCTAAATCACTTGTTACTAATATTACTGGACCCAAACAAGTATGGATACCAAAATATGTTTTTGCTTAATATTTTTGTAGTAACGATGCTTAAAGAGTTCCAGTAAAAGTGTATGGTACTTAGACAGTGGATGTTTAAGACACATGATAGGAGACTAATCTTGCTTTAAGAATCTAATAAAATTGGATGTAGTACATGTCACATTTGGTGACAATGGCAAAGGAAAGATAATTGGCCTCAGCCAAATCGGTAACTCTAACTCAGTTTTAATTTCTAAAGTACTATTTATTGATAGATTAAAATATAATTTGCTTGGTATCTCAAAATTATGTGATGATGGATTTCATTTTATATTTGAAAATGATGCTTTCAATGTCTTTAATTCTAAAGATGAATTAGTGTTTTCTACTTTAAGAAATGAAAATGTCTACTCTGTTAACTTATATTTCTTATCTTCTCAAAATGCTTCATGTTTAAGTGTATTTTATAAAGAGTCTTGGATCTGGCATAGGAGACTAGAAAACTGTAATATTCACTCCCTTAAAAAGCTAACTAGAAAAATATTTGTTAAATACTTACCCAAACTTGAGTTTCCAAATGACAAAGAATGTAATCCCTGTAAAAAGGGAAAACAACACAAAATTTCCTTCAAACTAAAGAAAGAAGTTTCAACTTCTCAACCACTCGAACTGGTTCACATGGATTTATTTGGACCATCTAGAGTTTGTAGTTTAAATGGGAAGCAATATGTTTATGTTATTGTAGATGACTTTTCTAGATATACTTGGACCTTCTTTCTAGCTCACAAAAGTGAAGCCTTATATTATTTTACTAAATATGCCAAGTCTATGGAAAATATTAGTGGACTTAGAATCAAATACTTAATAAGTGATCATGTCCATGAGTTTGAAAATCAAGAGTTTGAATCCTTTTTCTCACAAAATGGTTATAGTCACAATTTCTCTACCCCTAGAACACCTCAACAAAATGGAGCTGTAGAAAGAAGAAATAGAACCCTGAAAGAGATTTCTAGAAAAATTCTTAGTGAATATGACCTACCTATTTATTTTTGGGATGAAGCTGTCAATGCAACATGCTACATAATCAATAGAGTGTTGATCAGACCCATTTTTAAGAGTACTCCTTATGAGTTATGGAAAAATAGAAAACCTAAGGTTAACTAGTTCAATGTTTTTGGCTATAAAGTATATATTCTTAATACTAAGGAAAATATTGACAAATTTTCATCCAAGAGTGATGAAGGTATCTTTTTAGGATATTCTATATCCATTAAAGCCTATAGAGTGTTCAATAAAAGAACTAAATGTGTGGAAGAATCTATCCATGTCAAATTTGATGAAACAAATCCACATGATCCTAAAACCATTCTAGATAACCTGGAGGATGATCTATCGAATCTGAAAATTAATCCAAAATCCTCAAACAATTCTGTGAAAGAATCTATGAAAACTTCCAGTTCGGGAAATTCCTTAGACTCAAGCCATAATGAACCTGAACCTGTTAATGAACCTGAAATCACTAGTCCATCCTTTTATAGAACTGTTAGAACTCTTAAGAACCATCCTTTAGATGTTATTGTAGGAGACCTATAAAAAGGAACACAAACTAGAGATTTTCTTAGAAATCAGGTTGAACATCATGTTTTCTTGTCACAACTTGAACCTAAAAACATTAATGATGCTATTAATGATGAATTTTGGGTGATGGATATGCAAGAAGAACTTAATCAGTTTGAAAGGAAAAAAGTTTGGAAACATTTTGAAAGACCTATGGACACATCACCATAGAAACTAAATGGGTGATTAGAAATAATGTAGATGTGTATGGTAACGTAGTTAGAAACAATGCTAGATTAGTTTCACAAGGCTATAGTCAAGAAGAAGTAATTGAATATGAGGAGACATTTTCACCAGTAGCTATACTTGAAGCCATCAAAATCCTACTTTCTTATGATGCATATATGAATTTAAAAATATATCAAATGGATGTCAAGAGTGAATTATTAAATAGGTATATAGCTGAGGATGTATTTTTAGAACAACCCCCTTGTTTTACAAAAACCCATTTTCCAAATCAAAATTTTAAATTATCAAAATCTTTACAAGGTTTAAAACAATCTCCAAGAGTCTAGTATGATCAGTTAAGTACTTTTCTTATTTCCAAAGGTTTTACAAAATGAATAGCTGATCCCACCCTTTTTATAAAACGAATTTCTAATGATTTTTAGTTGTTCAAATCTATATAGATGACATTATATTTGGATCCTCAAGAAATTCTTTATGTGTTGATTTTTCTAAAATGATGCAAAATGAATTTGAAATGAATTTAATGGGTGAACTAAAATTATTTCTTAGATTTAAAATATTTCAAAATAACGATGGTATTATCTTAACTCAAAGTAAATATACTAGATATCTTCAAAAAATTCTTGGATTGGATAACACTAAAAGTAGTAACACTCTCATGAGTACCACTTGTAAGTTGGGTCTTGATGAAGATGGAAAATCTATTGATCAGACCACTTATAGAGGAATGATTGGAATTTTACTCTACTTAACTACTAGTAAACCTGAAATTGTGTTTAGTGTGTGTATGTGTGATCATTTTCAAGAAAATCCTAAGGAATCTCATTTAAATTCTATAAAGAGAATTTTCAAATACCTCAACCATACACCAAATCTAGGACTATTCTATCCAAGAGGAAAATAATTTGAATTAGTTAGTTATTTTGATGCTGAATTTGGTGGCTGTAAGTTAGATAGAAAAATCACCTATGGAACATGTCACTTTTTAGGCAAGTCACTAATATCATGGTGTAGTAAGAAACAAAATTCTGTTGCACTATCTACTGCAAAATCTGAATACATAGCTGCTGGTAGTTGTTGTGCACAAATCTTGTGGATGAAACACACATGACTAGATTATGGATATCAATTCTGACATGTACCTATAAATTGTGACCACACAAGTGCTATTAACATCTCAAAAAATCCTGTTTCACATTCTAGGACAAATAATATTGATATAAGACATCACTTTTTGAGAGATCATTATCAAAAGGGTGATATCACTTTGGAAATCATTGGTACTGAGTATCAGCTTGCTGATATATTTACCAAACCATTAAATTATGAAATAATAGACTACATAAATGAATTAGGCATGATAAATCTTAAGTAAATGTCTTACTATTTTATATCTTACTGTTTCTTGTTTATTGTCTCACCGTAACACTCATTTACTTTCTCATTGTGAAGTTCGTTCACTATCTCACTGTAATGCTCAATCATTGTCTCTCCGTAATGCTCAGTTACTGTCGCACCATAACATTAATTCTTTGTCTCACTGTAAAGACCCGATATGGTCTCACCATAGTGTTTTTTAGTTATGAATTTAAAACCATATTGCGGTAATTATTCATTTCACTTATTTATTTTCCTGCGTTTTTACTTTTACGATGTTTGGTATTCCTAAATGATAAAATAAATGAAGTATCACTTGTCCTTCACTCGATATTTCTTCTATTCACTCAATTTGTAACTCTTCCTCAAACCTTAAACCTTTTTCTCTCTTGATCCTTCGGTGAATGCCCAAGATGAAACACCCTTCATCGTTGAATCCTAAGAAATGTATCTAAAAGAAGAAGAAAATCGCACCCAAGCTAGCACCTGAAGGTCCCCTAAACCCAAATCTGGTAAACCGAGTTTTATTACCTGAGAAAGAGGTTTTCCCCAAATAGATTATATCAAGTAAGTCTCTGGTTATGAAAGTTTTAAAAGAGAAAGGCTGGTTAGAGTGGTTTTCGAAGGAAGATAGACCTATCTACCCTAAGTTAGTGGCTCGATTTTATCAATATGTTCAGTTCTCCTTTGAGTCTAAATATGGATATGTTGTGAGATGCTAGATCAATGGGCATAAATGCTCATTCTTTTTGAGGTTATGGGCTGCATGCCTTAGGATACCTCATGAAGGCATCTGTGAGGATTATCCGAGAGGACCTCCACCTTCTAGTGAATTCTTTGTCTTATGAGATTCTATGAAAAGCTTGACCAAAAATGAAACCAAGAGAAGATCCATTTCTTCTGAACTAGATGGAGAATCAAGGCTTTTGTATAAGTTTATACAGAACCTAATTATCCCAAGAAAAGGTTATTTTTCTATACTGAAATATCCAGATGTGTTTCTTATTCATCATATAAAAAATGGGCCTAAGATCAACCTTTGTATGTATATCATACACCATATGTGTGAACTGATCAAAGTCACATCCAAGTAAACCTCCCTATTTTACTCGCTGCTTATCTCATCCATGCTTCATGCCAAAGGTATGGTTGGACCTAATGGGGAAGTTATCAATGATAGTGAGTAATGCCTTTCAAAAATCACTATCAAGAGGATAAAAATAAATTAGAACCCTTGAAAAAAGGCATGGGTGAAAGACAGTGATAGAATTTATGAAAAATTCAATTCTATGGAACATCCATCAAGACCAAGAGATATTTCTGATCCTGGTTTGGAACCAGATGAGGTTGTTGAGTATTATGAAGAAGGGGAAGAAGAGGCTGTTGTGCCCACCAGGGAAACTGTTTCTATTGAGGAAGACAATACTTCTATCCCTCATGTTGTAAGTGAAAAGGAAGTCCTTGCTTCAACAGATGTTGTTAATCAAGAAGATTAACCCAAAGCTGAAACAGAATCTGTTGTCAAAGAAACCAAGAATAATGCTGTGGAAAGACCTATAGAAGAAGAATTACCTTCTATGCAAGAAGCTGATCTTGAAGAACTCCCAGGGGAACAATCTATTCCTGATGCCATTCCTTTGGCTAAGGAAAGGATGGAGCTAGCTAGATAGGAAATGAGAGAGGAACTAAGAGATGGGTTTGTGGAATTAGATCAAGACCCTAAGCCTCTCAGTCTTGAGAAGGATGCAACTATTTAGGGGGAGAAAACCCCAAATCTGGAATCTACTGAAGTACAAAAACTGATTGTTTCAAGCCCTGTAGACACTCAGTGTAAGTTTCCCAGTTTCTATGATGTGGATGACTCTCAGCAAGTTTCAGTAAAAGTTCTTGACCTTTCTACTATGATCCAACTAAAATCTATCTCTAATCTTTCTCTTGAGAAGGAACCTGAGTATGTATCCGTCCCTATTTCTGAACCTTAATCCGAACAACCATCCTTTGCAAGTAAAGATGATCTAAAAGAATTTGAATCTACATTTTGTATGGTGTTGAAAAATTACTGAATTCCCAACCTGCTCTTGTGACACATCTAAGTGAGAAAGATACCTCATTGTTGTTGGAGAAAGTTATTTAGAAAATACAACCCAAAATTCTTTATGAGATTAAAGAAGTGAGAGTTTAAAATAAACTGCTTAGTGATGAAGTGAAGACTCAAAGAGGCATGATTGAAGAAATGTAGAGAGAGATGCATTCGAGATCAGAGCTTGCTTCTCATCCTATAGAACCTGTTGTTCCTCAAACCCCATAAAATGTTGTCTCTTAGATTCAACCTCATTTAGCTTTCTTAGCTGAAAAGGTTTCTAAAAGGAACAAAAAGATTGTGAAGGAGATGATAGAGATAGTTGTTAATCTTAACAAACTCACTGATGAGTATACGGGGTGTCTTAAAAAGGTGATAAACCAACTGAAATCTCTGACCACAACTGTCAATGCTTCCAAGTCATCCAGGAAATCATCTCAAACTTAACTAGACAGTGACCTACTTAGAACAGTGGTCAAAGAAGAACTTCAGACTATTATTAGTGGCTTCAATAAATATTCTCTACATGAATTTATCAAAAATAGTGACAGAGTTCTTGATCTGGTTCAAATCCATTCAAAAATTTCCAATGATGATCAGCAAGAAATTTCCAAAAAGGTGGATTTCTACTTCAACTGAACCTTCTCAAAGACTGACATGACCAATCACTTTAAATATCTTGTTGAAAATTTGAGGATTCCTCCTGTTACTCAAGATTTAAAGTCCCAAGTTCAAAAGATCACGGAGTTCACTCGTCTGTTGGATAATTTTGTGGAAAACAAGGATGACTTTGAGAAAGCTATACAGTATGAATGAGAGATCATTGATGATTTTATCAAGATTCTGAAGCCCTATCTTCATGTACAAAGTACAACCATTATTGCTCCCATGGCTGCCCCTCTGAGACCTGATCTGCCAACATTCACCTCTGACCTAACCTCCACTTATATGTCTGTAAGTTAGGAACTGAGTTATATTAGGTCTATGATCCTTGATCAACAACTGCATCGATATTCTACTGCACCTACATTGGCTCCCTCTATCTTTGAAGGTCTTCCTTTACCTTCCCTATCAACTAGCTCACTCCCTTATTCTACCTCAACTTCTTCTCCTATGGCTTCCTCTTCTGCTGCTGCTGCTAAAGGCAAAGAGAAGACCTGTTAGTGAACTAAGGAAAATGTTTACTCTATTTTAATAGGAATATTGTTTCCTTTGTTTTACATTTTGTAATGCCTCTCTATTTATCTAATACATTATGTACCCCTGCTTGAATCTATTGTATTTCTTTTTCTGATACTTTTTGATAATCCCAAAAGGGGGAGAAATTTATGAGACATGTTTATATGGGAGATATAAATAATTCTATATATTTTATATGCTCATTCGAACTATGTTTTTAGAACAAATGTACATTCAAAATCTACATGGTTTGTGATCATCAAAAAGGGGGAGATTGTTGGACTCCTCATCTATTAATCATGTTTTAATGATAAGAAATTATATTTAGTTTATAAACTATGTTAAATCTATGTACTCTATCTCACATCAAATGTTTAGTAGCTTAGTAAAAGCTATCCAATTCTCTTAAGTGTTATACACTCAGTTTGGTTACTATGCACTTTATAATGATTTCTTTGACAAATGATTAAGTTTAATTCATTTCATAAATACTACTTCTTATGTTTGAATACATATATTTTCCTAATTCATGAGACACCGTGACATCCAGACACCGTGACATCAAGACACCGTGAAATCCAGACACCGTGAGATCTATACCCCTTGACATCCAGACACCGTGACATTCAGACACTGTGAACAAGACACCGGGAACAAGACACCATGACCATGAGACACTGTGAACAAGGCACCATGAACAAGACACCATGACCTTGAGACACCGTGACCATGAGACACCATGAGCATGAGACACCATGACTACGATACACCATGACTACAAGACACCGTGACTAATCCAGACACCGTGTGAAGGAGACACCATTTCCATGACATACCGTGACACCGTTTCCTAATATATTTTTTCATCTTTCAATTTAATCTCTAATGATCATATTTGAATATTTTAATGCACTGACATAATTAAGGTTTATTTGTAGACATATCATTAGAAAGTATGTGGTATGAGGTGCAGAATACATGCAACCTGTCGGCCCCAACACATGCACTCCAAGATAAAAGAGTAATGTGGCCCAAAAAAAGCAAGAAAGTAACACGATACAAAGAACAAGATGGTGGGAATGAGCATCATAACAGAATAAATTTTAGAGAATTGGCACATAAAACTCGAATTTACTAAAGAACACACAAAGAATACTGGAATCCCGAGAATATCTTCATACTATAAAACACCACGATGAACACAAGTCAAATCTGTCTGACTTGTGACACTCTATTTTCCATATGAGGACTTGAGTTCTACATCTGCCTCATCTCAGAATTCCAGAGCTTCAATGACCAACACTCAGAGAACCTCTAAACCTATCAAAATATTATTGCTATGTTGTGTATCATTTTATTAATTTTTGAGAAGAGTGTGTATCTGTATAGAAACATGCTCTGTGTCCTGCATTAAACTGAAGGATAGAAGATACCCTTACTCAAAAATTCTTTTACTCTTGTGTATACCCACAGATAACTTTGGAAGAGGTCCCTGTGTGGCTTGGTCATCTGTACCCACTAAGAACTATGGAAGAGGTCCCTGTGTGGCCTGGACAGTACTTTGTACCATTGTTAACCACGATCCAGGGTGTGAATCAAGTTTATTTATATAAAATTCTTGGTGGCAGGTGATCACCAAGTGAAGTGGATTAGGTCTTGGCTTGAGAATGAACCACTTGTTTCATATCTGATGTGCTGCTTAATTTAGTCTTCTCTGTTTTACTGCTTTACTGTATAATTTAGAAATCTCTAAATTCACTTTGATAGTTACTCTTGGAAAGAAGTTAAAATTGTCTTGCCTTAGCAGAATAGTTTCAAAAGTAATATTAATAACTAATATTTAGATTACTAAGAACAAATCCATCTTCTAAGAAGTAATTCAAACAGTCAAACTCTTATAACATTATAACCTTGATTAACTAAGCTATATTTAATCTTTTGGGGAAATTTTTTGAAATAATTTTTAATCAGAAATTTTTATAGATACTCAATTTATCCCCCCCTTCTTGAGTAATCTATTCCGACCAACAATATGGAATTTTATTATGAGTCACTAGTGGTGTAAGTGGATCCATTAGGGTTCTATACTTCTTTTATTTTGGGGATGTTGTATTGTCCAATTAAGCCTAAGATATTTATCTATATTTTTTTCTACCTTATTTTATTTGAGTTGTATACTTTGAAAAAATGTTATTTATTGTGTCTTTTTGGAATATTTTCTTTTATTTTATTAACTCAATTCATACTCTTGGATTTCTAATGCTTAGACAAGTCCGGAATGATTTATGGTAATTTCCACTGGTTGTTTATCTAATTATAATACGGTAAAATCAATCCCAAAATTGAATTCTTATAACCTAGGAACATTTTTCCATCACAATCGTAATGGGAACATCCTTTGGACCTAGTGGAAGGCTAGTTTAGGCGATATTTCAGTAATCCCTTTCCTGTTTTTACACCAAAATTACATCATCACTATATATATAAAAGAAACTGCTACATTCCTTATCATTTCATCCCAATTTCACATCACATCCCCAATGCAACAGGGTAACTAAAACATAATGGAAATCAAACTTGTGCTTGCTTCCTTATATCTATGTCTCCCACCATGAATCCACTACCCAATCACATCACATAATCACATGTATATCGGGACAACACCACAAGATCATTGTGAAATCCTACTAGAAAAACCAAGATTATGTATAGAAGAGAGAGTGGATAATGAGAAGTATTTATCCAAAAGTATCACCTCAATTCTAGATGTCAGAAAAAACACATGAAAAGTTAAAAATGAGTGTCAGTAATGGTTACTCGACATGAGTGGTGGTGCATAAATAATAACATGGAAAAAACAAGAGAATAAATTATCCATGAAAACCCACTAAAGAGGGTAAACTTACAAAAAGATATTTCATTTATTATAATTACCAAAAATAAAAACATCATCCCCATTATGTTGTACCAATATCCCTTTCCCTAACTACCCCCAATATTACCAAACCACAATGTCATAACATAAATCCCTCACAAAAACCATAACATTTTATTTTATCACATCATTAATTTATATGTTTATAATTACAAGCTATATTATATTAATTTTAGATATCTTTATTAAATATAAAAATTTATCCTAGTAATTAAAATTATATATAAATCATCCAATATAAAATTTCCTTTAATAACCCACTTTCCATCAGTTTTAGTGCAACACCTGTTTATAATTTCATTTTTTCAAAAAAATTCCACAAAATGAGGTGAATATGATAAAACTACATAATCTTCCCCTAATAAAAATAAAAAACTTCATTAATTACTAGAAAAGAAAAATCATAACGAAACCTCCACCATGGATAAAACACTAACCACTTAATTCCCACATCAACCATACCAAACATGTCATAATAATAACCTATTAACTCTAACTCCACTAAAAATTCCATACTATATCATCTAAAAAATTTCTACCACAACCTATTCTATTATAACCACAATAATTAATGAAATAATATTATATAATGATACAATATTTTTAAGTGGGAAATCACACTAAAAATACCACCATTAATCTGGAGTCTATATTCATAAGATGTATTTAGGCATAAAAGAATAATAGTAATTCTAGGATTAACCATTTAGAAAAAGTGGTAATATTTAACTTTATTAGTATACAATATATCTATAACAATACTTATGAATCACCAAGGTAGTGAGTCATCATATTAACATAAAAATACAATAAAAGAACATCATATTCTTCTTCATCTTCTAAATTTCAAAAACATTGTTCATTATCTTTATTCGGTGAGTTCAATGATCCACAAAATGAAAATAAAAGCATAATAATTTTAAATTTTTATAAAAATAATAATAAAGAATTATTTAATGCTCTAATTAATAGGTGATTCAGTAATAGTGGAAAAAAATGAGATAGTTCAAATCAAGTAGCCCAAACCTACGAAAACACCCCTCAATGCCTACCCACATCAAACCTATTTCAAAGAATTGTCCTATAATCACCCAAAAAAACCTATAAAACCTAAATAAAATATATTTAATGTGACAAAAACAAGTTATAGTAATAATGGGACGATGAAATAACTATAGAACATAAGAGGTTTTTCAGTATAAGATAAGGGATACAACCAATAATGGAATAAGAAAAGTTATCCAAAGATAAACCATTAAGCTCATAGTGTTTAATGACGATCTATGGATGTGAAGAGAATTAAAACTAGAATTTATATTAAAAATAATAAAATTTAGGATCATGATGTGGTAGGTCGGGCCATGCCACAATAGGGGTTATATTTCAAAATCATGCTTTACTATTCTGTCTCATACCTTAAACATAGTTAACAATAAACATTATTTAGAGTGAGATGATATACCCAATGGTGTGAAAAATATGAAAATTTTAGTACCATTAAATCAAAAACCATTAATCCAATGACTCAAACCAACATGATAAAATGTGATAAACATTATGTAATATAAAAAAATAACTCTTCATATCATAATAAAACACATCACATCAAAACTAAATTTCCTTAGCTAGACTGAATGGCCCTAAAATATCTTGTCATAATCCCTAATCCAAAATAAATATCCCCCTAATGAAAACTATGTGACCATAACTTATAAAAATAGTTTAAAACTAATTCCCTTGCACATGGAACTAACCATGATGCAATGCACTTGGTCATGGTGTAATATAAGATAAAAAATAAAATTTCAACTGTGAACTCCCCTCTTCCTTTTACCACTAACCAAAAAACATCACAAAAAATAATATCACTCATAAAATAAAAAATTGAGGGTTGGGTAAGGTTGATAAATTTATATATAGATGTATATAGAGATATACAGGAAGATAATGCACAAAAGAAAAGGTAATTTGAGGACTTTTCCTTAACTAGAGTCCTAAATTGGATTATTTCACATGTATATCCTATGGAATAATTAATATAAATTTATTAAACACATTCTTCATAAACTTATTCATATTTAAATATATTATTATTGGTTTATATATATTAAATTTATTATCACCTTATTAAAACATATTATTCAGTCAAATAATCCCTATGATGTTTGTTTCATAGTTCCATGATCACATTTATTTATCAATAAGGGCCAAGGTTCTTAGAAAAATGAGTTAATAACTTTATAAGTGTAATAATTTAGAGTTAATGTCTTTATAAAATTTCAGTATCCAATAAAAATAAATATTTCTTAAAATATAATAATGGTTTTATTGGAATTAATGTTATAGTATAATGGTTTGTTCATTAAGGTGGTTTTACTGGCCATGATGAACATTAATTATTTTATTCAGTTTTATGATCATATACCCAATCATTAATATTTTATGTAATTAAATATAAATATGATGCTAATATTAAACAATAATAATATTTTTTTAACCACCCATGAAGGTGTTAATATTTTCTTAATAACAACATCATAAGACTGGTCTATTACGACCATGTGTGGATGTTTAAAAAAAATATTATATGATTTTACTCTTCATTTTGTGGTAGAATAATACAAATTTTTTTATGATATGAAATTCAGTTTCATCATTTATAATGTAGAAGACAAAGAAATAATTTAATGTAAAGGAAATATAATGATGAGGAGTTCTTATTTTACTAGTTATGTTAACTCATTCTCTTAGAAACTATGATCATTAATGAATGAAATTTTCCTCATAATAGAAACTCCCTAACAAGGATAAGTGAGTTTAAAGAGTGATTATTTTAATATTTGGTATAGAAATAAGATTATTTTGTGGGGAGAAGATGAGTGGTGAGAGGTTCACTTATTGGTAAAGAGAAGGGGATTTTAATCAAATATTGGAATAAAATATTATTTTCTCAAATAATAATCCAATGGGTGATTTAGTAGTTAGGGTAATTATAATTAATTTTAAAAAAGGTATTATAATATTATTCTAATAAGAAAACCTTAAAGATAACCTACTCAATTACCTAAATAAATAAAAATATTGCATTAAATATATTTACTAGTCCTTTTAGGTTTATAGTTTTAGATAATTAGGACAAATCACTAACTATTAAAATACATGTCTGTTTCAATATACAAACATTTTACCACTATATACACTACTTTATAATCCATAATAAGTCTTCAGTATCTCCCAAAATTTATCCTTTCAAGATACTCTTCTAGGAACATCTTATGTATTACCTTTCTCTAAAACCTAAGTAAATTTTAAAAAAATAAAATGGCTATGTTAGATGCTCAATAAGGGATAAAAATTCAAACCAGAATATAATATGGGTAAGAAATGGGTAATAAAATTAGAATAAGAAATTAATGATAAGTTTATACAGAATAACATGATCATAAGTATATGAAGCATAACATAGAAGTATGGCTAAAACATAAACACAAGAAATTCATAATAATGTCATAAAATTTCCTCCCTAAGTATTACTAAAATAATTTTAACTAGGTTATTCACCAAGGTATAATAAATCATTACCAAGGGATGGTGTCATGAATTTATAATTATTTCATCTATTGAGATTAATTATTTACTCAATGCATTAAAGTTTCATCATGGAACACCATTCATTTCAATGTTTTTTCACTAAGGTATCATAAAACATTACCAATGCATGATAATAAAGTATCATAAAAATTTCATCTCTATATATTAATGCTTTAACCAGTTCATTTAAGTGCTATTAAGGTGAAACCATCAAATGTATAATGTTTTGTGTTCCATATAAGGAAATTATACATAATTACATCTATGCACAATTAACCCATAAAGGAAATGTATTAAATTACAACACAAAACATAAGTACAAACCATCTAGATAATGAAGATGTATAATATCATAAGATAATATTATTTGAATGAATAGAGGGTGTTCATATATAAGGAACATACCCTTTTTAGGATCATTAAGATAATTTATTTTATGATGAGAAATATACTTGATGATTTTAAGAATATATTTAGAAAACTAAAAGAGTAAGAATTTATTTGATATATAAAAATAAAAATATTGTAGAAATACAGGTTCACATAGAACAAACACAAAAATAAATATTTTAGAAAAAAATAATACAATTATAAAATGGTAAAATTAAGGGTCACCTTAAAAAGTTATTTTTAATAAGGTAAAGTGAAACCATTAAAAACATTTGATTTTGATTATGAAACATTAATAATAGATCTTAGAAAAAATAAAATATTCTATCAAAATAAATTTTGGTTCGATGATAAGATAATTTATTTTGAAGGGATGTAGAATATTTTTAATATTTTGAAATATCATTATTGAAATCCCACATCATAAATAGAGTAAAAAACGCCATTTTTAAAAAATTATGAGGGATATATGATAGTCACTTTATAGCAAAAAATTATGTTTCTATATATAAAGAAAAAATTGGAGATGAAGGGAAATATGGATAAAGAGGGTAAACCGTTAGTAAAGAAAATTTGAATTATTATTAACAAAGGTATAATTTTTTGGGAATGAAATTTATGAAGGAAGGATATTTGAATTAAAAGGAAATATTACACTATAGTGTAAGATAATTTATGAATAAATAAAATAATTGGGTGGAATAAACCAATATTGTAATGTATAAGTTTTATAAGAATTATTGTAACTCAATAAAAGTTAGTTGAGATAATAAAACCCATTTTAACATTTGAATCAAAATATATTTGAAGATAAAGCGTGATATGGATCTTAAAATGTAAAAATTCTGTGAATATTATAAAATAAATTACTTAGGTATTAATAATACCATATTATAGATAACCTAATTTACACCTATTTCATAACCCCTTACCTTAATTATCTACTTCCACTAATTTGCTTAAATATATCGTATAACAAAAATAACTATCTTAATAACTTATTTCATAAGTTTTTATTATTCCTAAAATTTTATAAGATTATTTTATAATTATTCTCTATACATACATCAGTTACTTATTACCTATTTTGAATATAAATAGGGTGTGATCTTGATCATTTTGAACCGGTTTAATAATATCATAGTTATTATTCCTTCTTTTAAAAAAATTCATCCTTACAAGTGTAAGTACCCAAACCAAACCACCACATCCAATACATGGATCCCAAATACCTCGTGTATTCCTATCCATATGCAAGAGGTTACCTACTAGTAGTTATGGACTAGAAATAGAAAATGGGGACATAATACCATCAATATCATATAATTACTCCTACAGTGTGCGTTAATTGCACCATTAGACTAGGTGCACCAACCTTCCAGTTAGGAACGTTATTATCTAGTAACTTCTTTACTTATGAAAACCCAATTTCAGCAACACCAATTGGTCAATGGAACACTACTGACTAGATGGAAACCTTTTATTATGTAACACTAGAATTTTTTATGATATATTTATATTCAAATAAATTTTAGTGTTTTCAACAGCTTGTGCTACATGAAATATCAGGTCAAAATTAACCATAATATAGTACACCATTATAACTAAGCCATTAATTTTGTGGAGTAAAGAGGAGAAACTAATTTTTAAATATTATGTATAAATGTTTTAGATAAATGATATATATTTATAAGTTGTAATTTTTTTGAAAAGTCTTTATATTCTTCTAAAATAATTTTTTTCCTAAAAAATATTTTTTATTTATTTTTTGTGAGAAAACAATATAATTAATTTTTACATCTTATAAAAAATTTATTTTATAAAAATTAATTTATTTTTAAAATTTTCAGGTCAAAATTAGCTTAGAGTGAATTTTTTAGAATTTTCAAAAAATATTGTTTTTAAATGAATAGTGAAAATACTGATTTTTATTGAAAACTATATTTTCATTTTAAGGACATAAAAAGAAAAAAATTGTTATAAAATTATCATAAAATTAAAATTAGTTTATTTATATTATGAATAATCAAATTATAGTAATTGAAATTAATTTGTTGTTGTATTTTAGAATAAATTTTTTTATACTTTAGTAAACCTTTTTGTGGAAAACTTATTTTTTCTTCATATTTTGTGTGTTTAATTTTAAATTAAATTCTACCACTTTTATGAATATAATTTTATAAAATGAATTCTATATTAGTAATTTGTATCAAATTTGATAAATAGGACCCTTTTATTTTATTTTTTTTATGAATAGTATCCTTAGTAAATATTTTTTGACTCGGTAAGCGTGCAAAGTGTATAATAGAGTTACAAAATTGGGATAAGACTTTAAAATTACTATAACACTTTCATTATCCTTTTTTATTAGTAGTGTTCAAACATTTTCATCCAAGAGGATAATTTAAAGGATAATATTTGAACACCATTAATAAAAAAGGACAATGAAAGTGTTATAGAAATTTTAAAGTCTTATCCCAATGAAAGTGTGCATAATTCATCAATAAATATAAATTATAAATAAATTATATTTATCTAAAAAAATTTGTGTATCCTAAAAATTCATCAAATTATATTACTTTTAATATTTTAAAATATGTTATTTTATTTTTCTAATAATTTAACAAATACTATGTCATCTCTCTATAATAATTTAAGGTAATTATTCAATAAATATAAATTATAAATAAATTACCCTAATAAAAAAATTATTCATCTTTCAAATAAATATTTATAACCTGAATTATCCTCTTGTAATATTTATATAGAAATTTTATTGATAATAAAAGAAATATAGTAACATTTTTATTAGTGGTGTTCAAACCTTATCCTTTAAATTATCCTCTTGGATGAAAATGTCTGAACACCACTAATAAAAAAGGATAATGAAAGTGTTATAGAAATTTTAATGTCTTATCCCAGTGTTGTAACTCTATTATACTCATTTCATGCGTACCGAGTTGAAAAATATTTACTAAGGATACTATTCATAACAACATAAAATAAAGGGGGCCTACTAAAATACTATAATATATTTATTCTCTATTTCCTATATATTTTTTCTTTCCAAAATTGCATCCCTACAAAGCTTAAGTTGTAATCCTAAAGGGGGTTCTCAATGAAGAGGTATAACTATTAACTTAGAGATATAAATTTTAATTATTCTTCAACCTTCTATATATCCATGTAATACATTAAAAAAATTAATTATGTATATTAAATATATTTAAATTTTATTAGAATTGGGGAACAACTATTATAGAACTTCTTTTTATCCTACAGAAAGAGATAACATCCCACGTGTGTATGTACAACTTACCGTCTCTACATAGTGGTGTAATTTGTTTTTCACAACCACTTTACATAAGTGGTTATAAAAATGGATTAAATAAATATGTTCTTTATAATATTATTATGATATTTAAATTTTAATTATTATTTACCATTATTTCATTCCAATCATTGAAAAATTGAGTCGATGTTCATGCCTATGTACAACATGCTGTCTCCATGAATAGTATAATTAATTTTTATATCTCTACATATTATTGATTGATACAAATATATATAATTATTATATATAATATTTATATAATTATTAAAATTCTTGATAAGATTTAACCATGATCCATATAAAAGAAAATGAACTACATAACAGAAATTCTCATGAAAAATGAAATATTCAAGACCTAGAAATAATGATTTTAATAAGGAATTATAAATAAATTGGTTTTGAAATGTTATAAGAGGAAAATTATTATATTATATGTATACATATTTTTATTTTATATAATTATAATAAATTTAAATTTATTATACACAAGGATAGATTTCCTTTGAATAAAGTCAAAATTAATTAATGGGATTTACATTACAACGTCATTGTTTGTTGGGATTATTTATGATTAATTTTTTATAATGAAATTTTTTAAGTTATCTCTTGAGAATCCCAATATTTTATTTTCCTCTGATTATATATAGAGATTATTTTTTTCATTTTTTTTCTTTTCATTACATACTCATGATATTGAGGGAAGATTTTAAAAAAATTTATCTTTATTTTTCTATTCGATGGAAATCTATTTTCTTCTATATCTATGTTTTATAATTTTTTTCAAAAATATTTTAATATTATGTTATGATTGTTTAAATTAAATTTTATCCATGATTTAAAATTTAAAAAATGTTTTAAATGGAATATTCTTGTTTTTTATAAATGACGTGATTTTAACTTTTTTCCGAAATTGTGGAAATAATAAATGTTTTAACATAAAGGGAAAGAAAATAATTTCCCATGAATATGAAATCTTAATTATTTGAGTCTTCCATTATAAATTTCTAAGGTTATTTTCAAATAAAATGTAATCCTTAATATTTGGGAAATTTTTATATTTTTAAGAAGTGATTTCAAAATAAAAATGGTATTTTCTTTATGAAATATTTTATATGTATTATTAATGAATTTTCATAAAATATTAAAACCGTTGATAATGTTTGTCATTAACTAGTGATATGATCTAATTATACTATAAAATTTCCTTGTTTGGATGACTTATGATGATAATTATTTAAGGTTTATTATATAAAACCCATTCCTTTCCATTAGGTTAATTAAATTATGAAATTCATTTTTTTCCATGGGTTATTCTATGATGATATGATGAAATGTTTCTAAAACCTATTTAATTTTCACAGGATATGATATGATGAATATTTTGTGATATTTTGTGAGATATATGTATGAATTTCATTATGTGAAGGGTGAGCCCTGAATTATGAACCCCTCTAATGAAATAGGCGAAGACGTGTATCTAATTTGATAAAAAGGGATAGAATGGGGAGTGAATACTATTTAGAAAGAGACTTTATCCACTATAAAAGTATTTAATGTGAACCTTGACTAAGGATATGATGGTTTAGGGAGTCAAAACAGTCCACTATGATAGTTTTGGATGTGCACCTTGACTACTATGGACAAGATTTTCTATTCTTATTTGTATTCCACAAACATATGACTTAGGCCAATGTATTGTTCTCATGGATCATGTTATTTGATTCCCTAATGACTCAAGTATTTTTATCGACTTGTATTTATTCCATGGTTCAAGATTAGGATCTATGTTATATATGGTATGGATTTTATATGTTAATAATTTGTTCTCATACCCTTATGCTCATGTTTTTCTTAAGTGACCATTGATATCTCCTTTGTTTACCATTATTGAGAATCTATCCCACACTTATCATGTTTTATTCCCTAAGTTATGATGAAAGGTTTTAAGTAGGGTATGTATAAAAATGTTACTAAGTTAGAATATTATTGTGAGATATGTTGAATATTTTTTCTGAAATAAGAAGACCGTGTATCTAGTCTCCAAATACACAATGCCTTTATAGTCCTCATTCATGTATTTGTAAAATATAATGTATATTTTTATATTAAGAGGTAATATCTATATATTATATGTTTGGGTATCTATAATTGGTATCAGAGGATAATTTTATTCAATCTATAAATCTTAGGATTAAATAATATTGGTGAAAACATGGGAATAAGTTTATATATAGGATAACATCCTAATGTTATTGCAAGGAAGAGAATATATAATTTTCCTAGAAATTCATCTTTATCTAAACACTATAGGTGAATGTATTTTTTAACACAAATTCATATTGGGGTAATAAAACTAAAAATAGTTGGTTGAGTATATCTCATGCATCATTTTGGTGAACGATGAGTGTTCTCTTACTATTCACCTGGTTCGAAACTTCTTAGGTTAATCCACATTTTCATTATAAATAATTATAAAGGATTTAAAAAGATAAAAATCATGGAAAAACTTAGTTAAATATATATTTTAATTTATTTTAACGAACGTTTCATGATTTACACATCATATAAAAGAAGTTTCATGATTATATAGTTTGAACTATGATTATTGTTGCTCACACTATGTTTTTTGGTTTTAGTCAATAACTAAAACCCGAAGGAACTGTATTAATACTTAATGTGATGGGAAATTCAATTATTTCCATTTATATAAACAAAATGTTATGGAATTTTGAATGTATAATAGAGTTTCTATGATTTTATATATTTCTCAAGCTAGGAATCATATTGAGCTTCCACATGAGAAAAAGAGGGAACGACGTTATGTTGAGTCCTTCATGGGGAATGACCATCCAAATTTTTGTGAGTCTAATAATCAAAAAGTTTCTAAAAAATAGATCAATACCATATAAATATTATTTTACATTATCTAGTGTTTAAAACATGAAAAAGTTAATTTATTTTTTCATTAGTTGGAAGGAGAATCATATCAATGGTGAAGTCTTATTAAGAGCAAAAAAAATAAGAAGAAATTGACTCTATAGAGTGGGATGAGATTAAAAGATTAATTTAAAATCATTACTTTATGCATATTCTTCATATGAAAATATGGAATGAATTCCATGATATAAAGTAGAAGGATGTTGTATGCCTTGGTATCTTTTAGGCTAATTTTACAAGACTTGAGAGGTAATCATCTGGTATTATCATCTAACTTAACAGTAATATTGACTGATTATTTAGTGGATTAAAACCTTATATATGAAGTGTATTATTCATAATATTCTCTAGTATTAATGAAAAAATATTTTAATGTATTATTAAGGTGGAGATATATATTGGAGTTACATGATAATCTCATTATTTTAATAAGAAAAAAAATATGGAATTCAAAGGAAATTATAAAAACCATGGACATATGAAGATGAACTTTCCATTAAGATTTAAGTATAGAAAGAAAAATGAATAAAATTGAATTATTAGGATTGTTAAATATTTTATGTGTGAAAGGATTGTAATCAGGAAATAAAATTCTGAAGTGATGGGAAATAGAAGTTATCTAATTATGATGAAAAAGAACCAAAAAATACCCCAATCACACTCTAGTGTCTCAAATGTAAGGAGTGTAGGAATTATGCCAACCTTTCCGAAAATTCAATGGTTAATGATGATAATTTACATTAAAAACCTATTATTACTAAAGAAAAAGGGGAATTTTATGTAATCACTATTGTTAATGTGGTGTATGACAACGATGTGATGAAATATAAAATAACCATCCCCTCTAGAACTAAAAATGTATTATTTTATTCATAATCCTCCCACTCTTTTATATCTGAGAATTTTTATAATGGTATTTAAATACCAAATCAATGATTATATGTTGAATTACTAGTGAAAACTCACAATTTTATGGTAATTTCATATCATGTCTTTGATTCTTTTCTGATTGAAGCTTGTGGGAATGTATTTCTTATAAATTTCATAATTCTCCCTCTAGTTTAATTTCATGTTATCATTTGAATTGATTTAATTTATTTTAAAAAAAATCCCATATCAATTACCAAGGAAGGGAAGTTGCTTCTGATATGCTTAAATAGATTATGATCTTATATCATTGAGATAATAAATATAAACTTCTGATAGAAATTTCATTCATTTTATCGTTCTCGGTTCTTATTCAAAATGGGTGTTTATATTAGATTAATGGGGAGAAATTCAACATCTAAGGTATGCCTATTGTATGTGATATTTATAGTGTATTTATAGAATAGTTTTCTAGTATTCCTTTAAAATTTTTACTAATATTTTAGTATAACTCGTACCTAGTTCTAAACCAATTTCAAAGACTCTCTATATAGTAGCCTCGAATTATGTTATAGGAATCAAAGAAGCTACTCCATGGGAATAATGTCAAGGTATTAATTCATCCAAGTGCATCACCATTGGGTTCACCTATTTTTCTTCTATGAAGAAAGATGGATCAATGTGACTCTGCATTGATTATCGGGAACTAAACAAGATATCATGAATAATTATCTTATGTCCCATATTGATGTTTTTTCAATCAATTATGAGGATCTCAATATTTTTCTAAGATTTATCATTGATCTTGGTAATATCAATTAATGGTAAAAAGTGAATACATACCCAATCCATCCATACATATAAGGTATAGAAACTTTAAATTTGTTTTGATTCAATTTGGTTTTACTAATTCTCTCGTTATGATCAATGATTTAATGAATAGAGTCTTTAGAGATAACATTTGTAATTTTCTGGTTGTCTTTATAGAAAAAATTAAAAAATATTAAAAGATAAAGGAAGGAAATGAAGATCATTTAAGAATTTTGTTGAAGACCCTCAAGAAATATAAGTTTTATGAAAAATTTACAAAGTCTGAATTTTTACTAAATTTTTTTTGATTATTAGATCATATAATTTCATTCCATGGAATAATGGTTGACCTATCAATGATGGAGGTTATTTAACATTATCCTAGATGAACCAATATAACTAAGATCCATAGTTTTCTTAGTTTGGTGTGATATTATCAATGATTTATGGATAATTTATCATGGATATCTAATCCACTCATAGGGATAATTTGGAAGGGATTCAAGTTCCTATGTATAGATGAATGGGAGGAAAATATCAAGTAACTGAAGATAAGGTTAGTTAGTTCACTTGTTCTTACACTACCTTGTAGTGAAGAATGGTTTGTGATATATAGTGTTAAATCAAAGAAGTGATAGTGATTTTTCCTCATACAGAATGATATGGTGATAGTTTATGCCACATGAAAATTGAAGGTTGGTGAGAAAAATTAACCGAATCCTATTTTTGAGTTACCTATGGTAATTTTTTCCTTAATGATTTTGTGTAACTATATTTATAGATAAATAGGTGAGATATATGTTAACTATAAATGTTTAATTTATATATTCACTTAGAAATAGTTGAACATACACTCGATAAGATGGTTGGATTTTATCAAAGATTTTGTATTCTCAATATATTAACATCTTGGGAAAATGAACATGGTGGAAGATTCTCTGAGTTAAAATAATAATGCTATTTTATCTATGATGTGGATAAAAAAAGATCAAATATTAGTGGATTTATAATGTATAGATATGTAAATATTGAAGGAAGTGTAGAAATTATATCTTTATGAAATAAATGTCAACTATCTATCAAAGTGAAGAATAAAGAGGCCAAAAAGGATGATGTAGAGTTATAAACAATGTTAAGAGATATTACTAAATTCAACATTAATTATAATGGAATAATAATGTGTTAGAACTATCTATTTGTTCTATCTATACCACGTTTGAAGGAGTTTTTGGTTGAAGCTCATAGTTCATCATTTCTTACTCACCCTAGAATTAAGAAGATGTATAAAGAGTCTATATTGTGGGAATACATGAAGTGATATATTTTTGAGTATGAATATTAGTGCATGGAATGTTAGAAAGTTAATTATGAGAGAATGGAATCTAAGGGTATGTTACAGCTATTACCCATAACTGAATGGAAATGGAGAAACATCACTATGGAATTTATTTCCAGACTCTAAAAAAAATATAAATGACATAATGATAGATGAGTTTTAATCGATCTTATCATATATGATTCATAGAAAAGTAAGTGGATAACTCTTTATCCAAATCCATCATGTGTAATCTCTCAATTCTATTTCTTTAGTATCATAACTGTTAGGGTTCCTAGTTCTTTTGACCTAAAAAACTAAAAATGAGGAACTTAACCATTAGGTTCACTTTATAAATTTTTTTCCTCACACAATATAATAAAGAGGAACACAAATTTGGAGTGAAACTACCTAATTAGATTATAAAAACCATGATAAAAACCATGTTTCAAGGAATCTCACACATAGAATTTAGAAGGGTATTTAATCTCACCATATTATATCAAGTTATTCCTTTATGTATACATGATTCTAAGGATTTAGTTTTGGAAACTCTTTCTATCATCAACCAACCTATATTTCCAAAATATTAACAACCTAAGTTGGTCCTAATGTGGCCTGAAGGTCATTCCTAATCCCTAGGGGTTGACGCAAGTTATTTGGAATCAAGAACTTCATTTGAGAATAATTTTACACTTGGATCATTAAAAATTACATTATAGAAAAAAGTGATTTCATTATTCCAAAATAAGAAAAATAGTGAAAGGTTACCGTAACATCCAAGCCTAACTTACCACTAAACAGGTAGTTGAACCAGTGGGTCACAAGGCCTCAAGTGTGCCTCCCCGCATGCCAGAGGCTTCCAACTAGTAGAGAGGGTCTTAGGAGCTGATATTGGGGAGACTATACCCTCTTATAAAAGTATCACAACTGTATATCAGAAACAAAATAATATACAACAACGTAATTAGTAAATAAATGATATATAAAGCATTGGAAGAATAATAATAACTAAATATAAATAGATGGCCAACTCTAATATACAACAGATGAATACATGTCCTGATTATGATACATATACTAAAATTGTAAACATACTGAAAATAGCATGATATAGTACAATACGAAAATAAATTAAAAATAGCAAGGCCTCCAGGGTGATCTCCATGAGCATCCCTAGATCCATCTTGGTCAAGTGCTCCAAACTCCCAAGTAAAAGAAAGCAACACAAGAAATAAACCACTTTCTTGTGAATATAAGCTCTACTTATGTACCCCAGTTTAATAGAGTCCCGACCAATGTGTGAGATATAAAAACAAGTAGCTTACCACCCACAGTGTCTACAACTGAATCCAGTTTGTGAATATAATTTAAATACTTGTGAAGTAAATATATATAAGTAAACAAAACTATAGAAATGAATACTAGCCTACCAGGTTCCTGAAGGACGTCTGGCATCTCTACCTACTTCAGATCATGGTTAGAATGGATTTTTGATCAGTAACTATATTTATAATAACAATATATATATATAGTATATTTATATATTTAATTCACCTATATAGAACAAGTACAAGAAAATTCTAATGTCCATATACCTGGAATACTTGTTCTTGGCTCAACCAAGGAATAACTTAGTCATCCATACCATTATAAATGTTCCTATAAGCTCAAGTAATAGGGTACATATCCTAAATCCCAATATAGTGTGTGACATCATGGATGAAACTGTGGATGGTGAGTGAGATATCATGACATCACTCTAAATAGGGAGCATGGTGCCTATGCCTAACTTCATGATAGTATCACTAGTGTGAGAGGCTATGAACTCAGCACCTGATGTAAGGGAGTGTGATTTTCCACCATTCTCAACAACCCAACCATTATTCCATAACCTACATCAAGGCATAATTATATAATAATAATAATAATAATAATAATAATAATGACTATATCCATGAAGAATTACATATTATGATCTACATTTATTAATCCCACTCATAAAAGAGGGAATCTCGATTATAACAATTAATATATGTCATGCATATTCAATAATAACAATAGGCATAGCCATACCACACAATTCAATTCCATTCAATTAAAAAAATATTCATTCAATGGAGACAATCCATCATGAACCTTACAACCCAAATAATTCAATACATTAAATTTACTTAAGAATAAAAATCAATTTTAAAAAAGCAATGAGCACTTAAGAGGATTCATTGAAAAAAATGGAAATTATCTACATGGTTAATCCCCATCCATAAAGAAATACGTTCAGTTTATAAAATTGTTCAAACACTTAGAAGGTGATTGGTTCATTTAACATTTATATAAAAATGGGGAAGCATCATTTAAGGATAAAAAAAATACACCATCGGCTATCATTCGACTTATTAAGATCTAACATGAAGGGATAAGAAAACTCCAAGCAATAAAACAGGCATGGTTTAAAATAACGAACCATTAATTTCTAATTTAAATGAAAACACACCTCTTCTGAGGGGTTTTATTATAAAAAAATGACATTTTTTCTTACAAAGTTCATTTATCCCAATAAGAATCATATTCAATTATTACATCTAAACTCACTATATTAAGAAACTCATAAAAGAAACAAACATATCAAAACACTCCAAGTAATTAAATGAAACTTAAGAGGTACCAATATCAATTGGGATATCAATTAAATGGGTAAATTCCATTTAAAATTTAATATGAATTCCTAGAAGGCATCTTGAACATTGAAAACAATTAAATTGAGTGGGAAATATAAGATAACACACCCAAGGGGTATCTGTGATCAAGGTTTCCGTCCTCAATTTACTAAACAATGTTTAATAGGTGTATATCAAAGTGTGATGTTCAATTTAATATGAAGGAAAAAACTATAAATTAATATGCCGAAAAGGCCAGAATGCTGCACAATGATTCTATTTATAAAAATATTGGAATCTTGGAAAAATTTCATGGACCACCTTCCTCGTATATAGGATGATCTACTAATCTAATATCAAGGTCTGATTGAGTTTGGTTTGGAATATATAAATGTAATTGAGATCTACCTTGAAAATAATGAAAATGAGAATGCACCAAAATAGCATAGCTAACACAAAACTAATAGAGGAACATGACAGAAGGAATATCAATCTTACAAATGTAGATATATAAATACTGATGAAGAACGATTCTGACATAAGAGATCTAGTCATGCTAGATTGGAGAGATGGAGGATCCCAAATGTTCCTGGGAGAGGGCTCTCATTGCTAGAGGAGAAGGATAAAATAAGGTAAAGAAAACAAAAACCTCATTAAGGGAGAAAGGTTAAATTAAACCTCAAAATTGGACAAATTTTTTTGTCCATGTGGTTTGGAAAAATCATGCACCAACCATGCACCACCCATTCCTTAAGAAACCATCTTGCACTATTTGTCCCATATAGTTACCCAAACTATGCACCAACTTTATGATAAATATTGAGAGGATACTATATAAATGAAACTAAAAATGAATTTTGGATGCTCATTTTTGGTAAATCCTGAAAACCCCATGTGGGGCACTTGTGCTCCTCTGATTCATGTTGCACAGTTTGATACTGAGAGATGCACGATTTCAGGAAAACTGTACACCTTAATTAGACCACCCAAACCTACGTTTTTGGGGCTCGATGCTCCTAAAACTCAATGAGACACCCAGGGAACCTCTCATGCCTTCACACAAGTCTAAAAAACACTTTAATGTGCACCAACACTCACAATTATGTTTCAAATATCAGTTCAAAGAACAACATGTCCAATAATCATCAAAAGTTGAAATTAATTTGGATTTTCATTCGAACAAAAAACATGTATCATTACAACCTCCCCAACATAGAACTTCTCATCCCTAAGAATCCTTTAGGAAAAAATAAAAACATCACCAAACCTACAAGGGTTATTAAGTATTTATCAAATAGTCGCATTACTTTTTTGAACACCCAACGCACTTTTACAAATTTACTTAAGCCTGTGGAACATAAGTAGTTAAAATATTATCCAATTCTCCTTTTCTAGTTGAACCACCAAGATAGAGCTTACCCAATCCCATTTAGATAGGGAAAAGATCATGTAATTGTCTATTTAAACATCTGGACAAAGTTTCTCCCAACCATTGATTTTTAACATAAGAAGGGGAAACCTTTTAGCAACGACACCTCCACTATCAGAATTTCCTACGAATCATGCCCCTAAGTGTTCTAATGACGCTCCTGGAATGTTTCCATTAATTGGGAAAACCTTATTACATAAGAGGTCATAAAAGAGTCCTCTCTATAAATAAACGGTTGAACCTAGATTGAACTAATAGAAACTAGCCCATGATGTTTCCTCAAAAGGCACAACCAGCCTCTAATTCACACCCACCTTCACTCGATGACATGCTTAAAAACCATCTTCACCAACCATACTCATCAAACAAGAAGAACAACATGATTAGATACTTTGTCCAATTTATCCTAAGACACCCATATTAGATGGACAATATATTAAAAATATAACCGCAATGCCTTCTCCAAAGGAATCCAATGTTCAAAACAAGCACATTAATCAACTTCCACACCTAAGGTTTTGTGACATCCCTTAGTCAAACCACAACCTAGTCATTTAAACTGTCATGACTTACGATGAAAAAGGGGGTAGCTCAGATCCATCCCACTAGAATCATAACCCTTTTAACATTATCTCTTAGCCAGAATACATGTTCGGGGTTACCTGCGATTCATTAAACTAGCATCTAAGGAACTAACCCAAGTTAGTCCATACTCTACTTTCATGTTTATAAAGAGACATTGGTACCAAGAGAAAACATCCACACCAGATCATTGACTAATCCTAGAGTTGAATCCTCATAGAGGTCAAGTAAAAGAAACATGGATGGCATCTAGGAGTTCGTATAATGAATTCCTACATGGGAACCCAATTATCACTCCTAAATAACCATGCCTCAGCAAGAAAACTCTACATCTAGCTTGGAACTCAAATAGAGATCACATCTCAAGCCCAACATCTTTTAAAACATATCATGGTGTAATGTTGACACTCTCTTACTGTATTAAAGGCGACATCAAGATAAAGAACATGCTCATATATTTCAGAAGTGTACACTAATAAGGAAATCAAGAAAACCAAAAAAATAATAATTTAACCACTCTAGGTGAACTTCTTTGAAAGAATCTTGGCTTCACCTACTGATGCATTTTTAACTGAACCATTATGCCTTCACCACATGAGTCATCCTTTAACCACTCAACCTTACCCACCGAAGTCTACCCAAGACCAACGGTGCATATCAAGGGTTTCATAGAGATCCAACCATATCAACATTGTGATTCTATGTAATAAAACACAAAATTTAAAACCCACAAGCCACTATGGAATTTGAAAACAACACAGACCATTTATAAATTTTCCTCCATGGTAGTGTTCCTTATACTTAGAAGGGCACATTTACTAGAACTAGCATGATGATACCCACCTTATGGGTGTCCTAGATATTTTTCTAAGAGAAGGACCAGCCACTGATAAGAGATCATGATCATATTCACCTTAGACACACATGTGATTCTACTCCAAGCCATGGTCAAAACATCAAGGCATTTGGCGTGAAAAACAAAAACAACTTGATTGATGTTTCAAAACACAATATCCTCTTACAGTCATCCCAAGAATTGGGATGAATTGGTTCCTTTAACACCTAGGTCACTCTACCCTAATATGACCCGAGAATGTACTCAGCATCACAAGGATTAACATTTCCACTACACTAAACTGGTTCATCACAACATTTAGCAGCTCGAAGAGTACCACATACATGAATGCATACTACCCCAATATTATAAGAACAACATGACACCTCCTTCATACTACCAATTGGTTTTATTTCCAATGTATCCAAGTATTAGGTGGTCGACATAAGATATTTATCCCAAAGTCTTACTACCATAGACAACCATTAACCTGGATGATGATAGACCAATTCCCCTATCACTAAAGAGAAAGAAAGTGTCACACAATGTACGAAACAGCCTACTATACCATAGGCATGTATAATATGTGTAAAACAAGCATTAACTGATGCTTACGCCCATAACGATGGACAAGAAAAAACAACACCACCCATCCAAACAAGGGTATCATTTAAAATAAAAGTTCCCTACTATGGAAAAGGGTTCCCAAATGGCACCAAATTCCAGAAAACTCATGGTATTTTGCAAGGAATTAATATCTAAGGGTGATACCAATCATGAGACAACCCCTGAAAAAACACAAGCACTGACCCAATCACTAGGTCATGAAAAATGAAAATTTACTATGCTCAAAAGATTATCATTTAAGCCATTTATAAAAAGAAAAGGCTAAGGAAAAATGCTCATGATTCCATTCCAGGGAAAGTTGAAGGGACATTAAAACTTCACTTGCATGAGGGTTTAAAAAAGGAAACCACTTAAAGTTCTATTTTAAAGTATTTACATATATTCTTATTTAACAATTAAACATTTAAAATATTAAAATCATCACACTATGGCATACAAGAAATTCTTATCAAACATACCATTTAAACACTAAACATTTATTTACATCCCATAATAATAGGTTATGTATGAATTAAATTAAGTTTAAAGTTATAACAGGTAATGTGACCTACTAGGGTCCCATTAGGTCAACCTGGGTTCATTAAAATATAAAAAATAGTAGTTACTGAACTTATTAATTTGTTCAAAACGCCCATAAAGTGTTAATTCGTAAGAAAAATTCCCCAACTGACCTACTTGAGTCCATTTTTTGCATCTAGGAAGCTAATCATGTGATCACCACGCCTGTGTGATAGAGTCACAAGACTCTAAGGAGGAAACCAAAACATTTCAATTTAAAATTTATTATCCTTTTCATTTTCACCATTTCAAATATAAAGTTGTTATGGGTTTCCATTTCCCAACATATAAACCACCATACACATTAAAAACCACAGTCTGGCTATCATTTAACAAAAAAAATTCACTTTAACATTTGAAAACATGATTTTTTTCATTTATAATCATTTAAAAATATACCATGATCATATATAAATATTTAGTGATATGTGTGGCCATCTACCCATCTATAAAAAACCCATACACTTTATAGGTTGTAACTTTTCCAGAATTAATCAAAATCATATTACTTTACAATTAAACTTTATCATCCTTTAATTTTTTATCAATATTATTTAAATTTATATAAAAGTTCAAAAGTTGGTTTAAATATATGGGTTACCTTTTCCAAAATACAAGACATACATATTATAAATGAAAAATGGGTTTCTATTTAATCGCAACCATTATATTTATCCAATGAAACCAATTACACTTCAAAACAAAACTAGAATGTTATTACATGCAATAAACATAGAGAGTAGGATAATAAGCATAGAAGCATGATACACAAGGAAGGTATGATGAAGAAAAACCTAAACAAGTAAAAATCTTAGAATGTTATAAAATTACCTAACATGGAATATAATAGGCACATCATACACTGAAGGCACAAAATAATATCAGCATGAAATATAAAAATACAACTACATGTCATGGTATATGCATGAAATGTGAATTACTTTATGCCTAATATGATTCATGTAATGCTTCATCCTTCACATTCTAGAACAAGGGTAATTTACCATAATTTTATAAATCAATAAGAAGTGTAATCTAAATCATTCACTCAACGTGAAATCATATCAACTATAACAGAAAACAATGTGAAAAATAGTCCTAGCCCTGGCCACTTAGTCTTTTACCCATACATGGGTTGATAACTCCCCAACATGGATATTTAAAAAGTGGAGATACACTCCTAGTCTCATGTGTACCAGCCTGAAATAGTAAGACCGAAGAAAAATAAGGCTCTGATACCACTTTGCAACTTCCCGTCCTAAATTACCACTAAAAAAGTAGTCAGAACAGTGGGTCACATAGTATCAAGTGTTCCCCTTATTACACCAGAGGCTATTGACTAGCAGTAGGAGTCTTAGGAGGATATAGTATAGATATTGGGCCTTCATATCAGAGTAGAACATAGGTATACCAGAAACTAAATAATAGAAAAAGTGGAAGTAGTAAATAAATGAAAGATAGATCAGGAGAAGAATAATAATAACTAAATATAAACTGATGCCCAATGCCAATATACAACAGATGCATTCATGTCCTCATGATGATACATAAACTTAATATCAAACATATAGCAAGAAACATGATATTTTACAATACAAAAATAAAGAAAAGAAATTAATTCCCTGAGGGAAATCTCCATGAGCATCCCGAGCTCGATCTCGATCTTATGCTTCTAACTCCAAGGTATAAGAAAGAATCATAGGAATACAACCATAGTCACATGATTACAAGTTATGCTTGGGTACCCCAGTGTAATGGTGGACCAATCATGGTGTGAGGTATAAATACTAGTAGGTTACCACCTATTATGTCTACAATTTAATCTAGTATGTGAATATAATCTAATGCAATGTGCAATCAATATGTATTTGTATACAAAACTCCATAAATAAATACCAACCTACCCAGGTTCCTGAAGGACACATGGTGGATCTACCTGCTTCAGATCATGGTTGTAATGGATGTATTATCAGTCAATATATATATATATATAGTTATATATTTCATCCTTCTATATGAACCAAGTAAATGCGAACACTAATGGATATATACCTAGAATACTAGTTGCTGGCTGGAACGGGGCGTAAATCAGTCATCCATAACAAGTATAAATGAGCCTATAAAATCAATAAATAGGGTACATTACATATATTACAATAGAGATTTATAAGTTATTTATGACACTCAAGATGGTGAGTGGTCCAACATTTCATCACTCTAAATAGAGAGCATGGTGCTTCATCCCAATGTCCTACTAGTATCACTGGTGTGAGATGTCGTGAACTCAACACCCGATGTGAGGGAGCATGATTTTTTTCCTTGATTAAAACTCGTTACCATAATCCCATGGCCTATATCAAGTCCTATTCATATAATAATAATAACCAGACCCATGAAGCTTTACCTCTCATGATCTACATTTATTAAACCCATTCATAAATTGTAACACCCCAAGATTTATGAAAAATATTCTTTTTAATTTCATGTCTTGTGTTGTACGCTACACCAAAAGGAGCTTTCACAACTCGCATCCTTGACTTGCCTTGCATTACACGCAATCGCGACCTTCCTCGATAGCGTGTGTAGTACGCAATACCGAGTTTCACTAAACAACGATATGCTATTAAAATATTATTAAAACTAGCCGTTATGAATAGTAATAAACACTTTTTGAAATTTTATAAATTTTATTTTTCAAAATGGACTTCATTTTTGGATTCGGAATATTAAAATTAGCTTAGGGTGAAATTTTGGTACTTTTCGGATAACTTTCATATTCTGATGAATAGTGAAATTTCTAAATTTTAATTAAAAACAACTTTTTAATAGAAATAATTAATAGTGATAAATTATTAATTTGAGTGGTTTTAAAGTATATTTAGAATATATTTTTACAATTTAATACAATTTTGGTCATTGGATGTAATTTCACATTTAAACCAGACATAAACAAGTGTCAATCTTTTGATAGTTATTATCTCTCAAAAACACGCTATTTGTTTTGACGACGGGAAGTAATTTTTAAATTAATTAATGTAACTGATATGTTTTGAATTTGGTAAAATAGACGTCATTTTTGAATTCATAATATCAAATATAGCTTAGGCCTAATTTTTTGTATTTTTCTGGAAACGTTCATTTTTTGATGAATAGTGAAACCACTAAGTGGTAGTTAAAAAAAATGAATTTTTCATAGAAATTAATTTTACCGCTTCTGTGAGTGGAATTTCTAAAATCCAAGAGACACGGATAATATCAAGGACTAAAATGTGGTTCAATGAGATGAAAATAATTTTTGGTGAATAGTAACTTTTGACTTTTTTTACCACGGTTAAAAGTAAATAGGGTAATTAAGGGTAAGAATGATATTATTATTACCCTAACACATTTCCTAATTCTATTGGATAAGTTTAATTCGACCAAAAACAACCTTAGGAATAAAATATGACCATTTAAGCCCACTTGGATTAGATTAGGACATTTATTATTAATTTATTTAAAGAAGGGTTAAAATAGTTAAAATCAATGTTTAATAAGTAGATCATTTTTAATATAGGGTTACACATAAGATAAATTAGACTATAAATATTCATTAGAAATATAAAAAGATTTCCTACATAATGATATTTTATTTGTAATTTTTAGACATTAAATAATTTAATTTATTTATGACACAACGATGATGCAGTAATTACTTTTTTAAGAAAATATTAACATAATTGATATTATAAACGCCCAAATAAATGCAATTTGAGACTTTTTATGACTTACACTAATTTTATAGGTTAATATGACATGTTATTGTTGATTTAAGTAACTTGGTTTGAACTTATCATTCTGTTATTAATTTCATAAAAATCATGTACCAAATAGTGTCAAAATTGACATAAATTAGTTTTTTAAAACAAATATTATATTATTAATTGTGATTTTATTCCTAAAAATATAAGGTTCGGACAAATGACTTAGATAAGGTTATATATATTAATAATAAACAACTTGGGGTTCTTTTGGCTTGATATAGTATGTTTATTAACCATATAGTGTAAGAAAACAAAAAGACACGGTAAAAGTTAAATTATTTAACTTAGAGTTAAATCTAATTGATAAGGTTAAAATAATAACCTAAACTTGTATAAATCATATTGTATGAGAGGAGTTAGACCCATACCCACCTTAGCTTCGAAATATATCAATTTGGAGCTATTTAAAACCGAACTTTACTTTATAATAAAATAATATTTTTAGTTTTCCCAAAGGTGCCCCTCTCCTCCCTTATAAAAGGGCACCTCCTCCCTCTCCTCCTCACACCAATTTGAGCATTAAAGATCATCCAACCCCTGAAAAACTCTCTTCTCCACTTCCCTAGTATCATCCTAGAGGTCCTGGTCTTCTTAAAAGACCATCCTTAGTTCTTTAAGTGGAGGTTAAGAAAAGGCGCGTCAAAAAGAGGTAATATCCATTACCGATCTTTTTCAATTTCTTTCTTCTTCAACTTATTCTTATTTAGTTTTTTCATGATAAAGTAATAAAATAAGTATTTCTTATATACTTATATGTTATTATAAATATGAAACAACTCTAATTAACCTTCTATCCATCCTACAGAAAAAGGAAATCACCGCGCGTGCGTACGTACGGAATACCGTCTCCACGCCGTGGTGTAATCTATTTTCCACCACCACCTTACTTGGATGGGTATAATGGTGTAAATAATGACTATATATGACTATTATAAAGTGATACTGATTCTGAAATAGTATACATACACTCAAATACAATTCCACGATCATAGGAACGATATCATCACTCTTGTGTACGTACAGAATACCGTCTCCACGATGTGATGCGACTCTTTCTACATGATCTTAATATCATAATGGTTATATAAATGAATTGAATGATTTAATATGATATATATTACACTAATACCATTCTGGAAATGAGGTATCTATAACCTAAAGGGAAGAATAAGAATTTATTCGACAAAACATGCATAAGAACAAAAATTTATAAACACCCGAATAACTAGTAGCAATGAAATATTACTACTAAGAAGCTAAGAATATGACCATATATTATATCATAAAAATAATTATGATTCTGTAATAAGTCAATAACATTATTTAAATCATTATACAGGAGGTTTTGACACTTACGAAGAAAAACGGACCTAAGGTAAGGGAAAATCTCGCAATCTCAATTTTTATCCGAGATTGTTTATACTTTGGTATTTACTGGGGTGTATTTTATCATCCACATCCTTGTTATCTCAATATGTAATGTTATTTCCATCCACCTACAATTGTTTAAATCCAAATTTACCCTTCGGTGAGTTTTTAATAAAATATTTGAAATGAATCTTTTGTCATTTTTCGTACGAGGTACTTTTTGACTTTTCCGACAAAAGTACGAAAGGGATGTTTTTTTAACTTATACGGCATGAATGGATTTTTAAAACATTATTTCCAAGAAGCTTCCTTTTAAATATTTCAAGTTTATTTTTAATCAACTTCTTTTAGTTTAAAATTGTATGACATGTTAAGAAAGGAAAAGTATTTTTGAAGTAGAAAGGATATTTTCCGCAAGAATGGAGTTCAAGTGTTTTATCAAAATTATTTTCCATCTAAGATAATAAAGGGTTATGTTTCTATCCCTAATATTATATTTATTTGATTATGTTGTGATGGAATTATTTTTATGAATTCCTTTATCGTATATGAATTGTTTTATGATGTCATGATGTTTAAGATTCCCATTTTTATTACATGGGTTATGCAATGATGTATGGTTTATGATTTTGTGGAACACATAAGAATGGTATAATTATGAGATGGGTGGGACCTATATCTCCCTCCAATGCATTGGGTAAAGATTTTATATCTCATGAGATAGACATGGCTGGAACGGTTGGTTATACCGGTTCAGTGAAACAGGACTGAAACGAGGGTGACTTGGTTCAGAAATGGACTTTGTCCACTAAGATAGTCTTGGCAATGAGTCTTGACTAATAAGAAATGATTCTCTATGATTATGTGTGTATGCCACAAAGTTTCATGTTTTATGTTATGACTATTGGGATTACATTTCACTACTATGATTTATCCCATGTTATGAAATTATGATCTCTTTTGCAGGTTAAGATTTCCAAAAGATATGTTCTTATGAATATGATGTGATTGATATTTCTTTTGTTTACCCTTACTGAGCATTTGAGCTCACCCTTTTATGTTTTCTTTTCCCCAAGATATAAAGAAAGGTTTTAGGTAGGAAAAAAAGGAAGATCTTTATGGGAGATGTTGAAGATCTTTCACCATGATTAGATGATTACATTATGAGTTTCCAAAGACACTAAACTATTACGGTCCTTGTGTGTGTGTTTTTGTAATGTACTAAGTATTCCGAAAAAGTAATGTAATGTCCATGTACGTCAAGCTTCGGGTCTCTACAGTTGGTACCAGAGGAAAGGTTTAGTCAACCTTTGGAAAGTAGGATGAAAAAACGTTAGTGAGATCCCTAGAGATATTTCTATGGTATGTCTAGGGATGTCCCTAAGGATAAGTATACGTATAGTATATAGTCCTAGAACTATGGTAACGATATTAGATTAAACCAAAGATGTTAGATATTGAAGTTACTCCCCCTTTATTATGATTTTTTCCTCTCACACTATTTTTTTGGGTTTTAGAAAATGGATGGAAAAAAGATGATTCACAATAATGGAGGATATGATGGACAATGGAATGATATTCTTCATGAGAAACCAAATGAAATGGGATTTGGAGGTCCAAACATCATTATTATGCCGAATCAGCAATCTCATAATATGATCAATAAAGTAAAATTTGGTAACTTTCCTTACTCGTCTAATAAGAGAAAGATGGAGTTTCATGATGATAATAGAGGAAAGAAAGTTCAATTTCCCCTATATAAATCATGTGGAAAGAGGAATCAAGGAGAATGTTTCAAAGGAACTGGAAGATGCTTTGGGTGTGTAAAATAAGGACACAAATCATGTAAGTGCAAATAAAAAGGTTCAGTTAACACCAGGGATGAGGATAATGGTCTTGCTACGACATCAAAAATGGTTAAATGTTTTAAATGTGGAATGTACGGGCATTATGCAAACCAATTCCCTAAGGGAAAGTCTCATGAAGAGAATTAGTATGGTCGTATGGGTAGTATTTATGTTAATGATGATGAAGAGACTACAAATTATATGTGAGATGAAAAAATTGTTGAAGCTCGGTCAATGGTTTAAGAAGGCAGTGGAATGATTACTTGTTTATCAAGTGTAATGTTGTATAAGTAATCTCATGGTACTATGGAATAAAGAGACATCTAAGGATTGTTACACTGTTGTCTTTCCTTGAGTTTTGAAATTGTATGATTAATGGTACTGGTATCCATGAAAGGTTATTCAGATATTTTTGGAAAGTAGATGATATGCACATAATGAAGGGATAAGGAGAAAATTAAATGTTTGATAGTATTCATGAGCTCATGACTGATATAAGGAAATAGTTATATCATGGATTGAGTATATAGAATTTTGAGGATTTTGGTATGTGGAAAGAGTTATCTTTTGACAGCACTCATGTTTTCACTAAGATTCAATGGGTATTCATTTTTCAAGAGATTACATGATTATGGTATTCACATGACTGGAATGTGACAAACAAAATATATGAGGGATAAATGATGGCATTCACGTGATCATTTTCTCTATACTATGAGCTTGGACCAAAGTATTTTAGATAATCCTAAAGATTGGAATGGATTATGTTGGACATAAGTTAGTATTGTTTAAGGATAAAACTTTTTTGATATTGTTGATGGGATGTTATAGTAATATAAAAAGGACAACCTGCAGGACGGGCGACAGCCCATCACGTCGGACAAGGCTGTGAGAATCGAACCCACAACCGAAGTGCGACTGGCCTTTATCGCCTACCACTGGCCTAAAAGAATTCCATGTTTAGTAGAAACTGGTTTTATTATATTAAGCAGTATGATATATGAAGTATAAGTCCATTTTAGGAACCATATACGATTAATCTCACTATAGATGGACTTATGTATTTTTTGATAACTTTTCTAACCTTTTGTTTGAGACAGATGGAATGACCCATCATTCTATCACATGATCTGATAACACATCACGAATGACAAATTCAACTTCATTTCTTTAAGAGATGAAGTGGAAATTGTCCAAAGAACGACAAACGGTGAGACTATACCAAAATCATGAAAGTATTTCTTCTAATTCCAATTTCATCAACTTTAGGGAAATGATCTTGAAAACCAAAAATGTTATCCTAGTGCTCTTATATCTGATGAATCAGATGGTACCTTAGATCGTCACAAATTTAAGGCTTTGTGATTGCTGGCTTTTCCATAGCCATGTTCTCTACCACTCTCCATCAGAACATGATGGTTAACTTTCTCTTCCATATCCATATTTTCACCTATGTGGAAACCCAATGATTAGTTTATTTGGGTAACCGTTACGATTCATACTTTTGTTTTTAAAGATTGGTTTTGGTATTCCTTTTTATAATGTGGGTTTCTATTAAATAAACTTTCGAATAGTAAACCATTTATAACCCCGACGAATTTCGAGGGTGAAATTCATTTTTAAGGGGGGTAGAATGTAACACCCCAAGATTTTATGAAAAATATTCTTTTTAATTTCATGTCTTGTGTTGTACGCTACACCAAAAGGAGATTTCACAACACGCATACTTGACTTGCCTTGCATTACACGCAATCGCGACCTTCCTCGATAGCGTGTGTAGTACACAATACCGAGTTTCACTAAACAACGACATGCTATTAAAATATTATTAAAACTAGTCGTTATGAATAGTAATAAACACTTTTTGAAATTTTTTAAATTTTATTTCTCAAAATGGACTTCATTTTTGGATTCGGAATATTAAAATTAGCTTAGGGTGAAATTTTGGTACTTTTCGGATAACTTTCATATTCTGATGAATAGTGAAAATTACTAAATTTTAATTAAAAACAACTTTTTTAATAGAAATAATTAATAGTGATAAAATATTAATTTGAGTGGTTTTAAAGTATATTTAGAATATATTTTTAAAATTTAATACAATGTTGGTCATTGGATTTAATTTCACATTTAAACCAGACATAAACAAGTGTCAATCTTTTGATAGTTATTATCTCTCAAAAACACGCTATTTGTTTTGACGACGGGAAGTAATTTTTAAATTAATTAATGTAACTGATATGTTTTGAATTTGGTAAAATAGACGTCATTTTTGAATACATAATATCAAATATATCTTAGGCATAATTTTTTGTATTTTTATGGAAACGTTCATTTTTTGATGAATAGTGAAACCACTAAGTGATAGTTAAAAAACTGAATTTTTCATAAAACTTAATTTTACCGCTTCTGTGAGTGGAATTTCAAAAATACGAGAGACACGGTTAATATCAAGGACTAAAATGTGGTTCAATGAGATGAAAATAATTTTTGGTGAATAGTAACTTTTGACTTTTTTTTACCACACTTAAAAGTAAATAGGGTAATTAAGGGTAAGAATGATATTATTATTACCCTAACACATGTCATAATTCTATTATATAAGTTTAATTAGACCAAAAAAAACCTTAGGAATAAAATATTACCATTTAATCCCACTTGGATTAGATTAGGACATTTATTATTAATTTATTTAAAGAAGGGTTAAAATAGTTAAAATCAATGTTTAATAAGTAAATCATTTTTAATATAGAATTACACATAAGATAAATTAGACTATAAATATTCATTAGAAATATAAAAAGCTTTCCTACATAATGATATTTTATTTGTAATTTTTAGACATTAAATAATTTAATTTATTTATGACACAACGATGATGCAGTAATTACTCTTTTAAGAAAATATTAACATAATTGATGTTATAAATGCCCAAATAAATGTAATTTGAGACTTTTTATGACTTAAACTAATTTTATAGGTTAATATGACATGTTATTGTTGATTTAAGTAACTTTTTTCGAACTTATCATTCTGTTATGAATTTCATAAAAATCATGTACCAAATAGTGTCAAAATTGACATAAATTAGTTTTTTAAAACAAATATTATATTATTAATTTTTATTTTATTCCTAAAAATATAAGGTTTGGCCAAATGACTTAGATAAGGTTATATATATTAATAATAAACAATTTGGGGTTCGTTTGGATTGATATAGTAAGTTTATTAACCATATAGTGTAAGAAAACAAAAAGACACGGTAAAAGTTAAATTATTTAACTTAGAGTTCAATCTAATTGATAAGGTTAAAATAATAACCTAAACTTGTCTAAATACTATTGGATGAGAGGATTTCTACCCATCCCCACATTAGCTTCGAAATATATCAATTTAGAGCTATTTAAAACCGAACTTGACTTTTTAATAAAATAATATTTTTAGTTTTCCCAAAGGTGCCCCTGTCCTCCCTTATAAAAGGGCACCTCCTCCCTCTCCTCCTCACACTAATTTGAGCATTAAAGCTCGGCCAACACCTTCCAAAACTCTTCTCCACTTCCCTAGTATCATCCTAGAGGTCCTGGTCTTCTTCAAAGAACATCCTTAGTTCTTTAAGTGGAGGTTAAGAAAAGGCGCGTCAAAAAGAGGTAATATCCATTACCGATCTTTTTCAATTTATTTCTTCTTCAACTTCTTCTTCTTTAGTTGTTTCATGATAAAGTAATAACATAATAATTTCTTATATATTGATATGTTATTATAAATATGAAACAACTCTAATTAACCTTCTATCCATCCTACGGAAGAAGGAAATCACCGCGCGTGCGTACGTACGGAATACCGTCTCCACGCCGTGGTGTAATCTATTTTCCACCACCACCTTACATGGATGGGTATAATGGTGTAAATAATGACTATATATGACTATTATAAAGTGATACTGATTCTGAAATAGTATACATACACTCAAATAAAATTCCACGATCATAGGAACGATATCATCACTCGTGTGTACGTACGGAATACCGTCTCCACGATGTGATGTGACTCGTTCTACATGATCTTCATTTAATAATGATTATATAAATGAATTTAATGAATTAATATGATATATATTACACTAATACCATTCTGGAAATGAGTTTTCTATAACCTAAAGAGAATAATAATAATTTATTCGATAAAACACGCATAAGAACAAAAAGTTATAAACACCTGAATAACAAGTAGCAAAGAAATATTACTACTAAGAAGCTAATAATATGACAATATATGATATCATAAAAATAAGTATGATTCTATAATAAGTCAATAACATTATTTAAATCATTATACAGGAGGTTCAGACACTTACGAATCAAAACAGACCTAAGGTAAGGGAAAATCTCCAATCTCAATTTTTATCTGAGATTGTTTATACTTTTGTATTTACTGGGGTGTATTTTATCATACACATCCATGTTATCTCAATATTTAATGTTATTTACATCCACCTACAATTTTTTAAATCCAAATTTACCCTTTGGTGAGTTTTTAATAAAATATATGAAAGGAATCTTTTTTCATTTTTCGTACGAGGTACTTTTTGACTTTTCCGACAAAAGTATGAAAAGAATGTTTTTTAACTTATACGGCATGAATGGATTTTTAAAACATTATTTCCAAGAATCTTCCTTTTAAAGATTTCAAATTTATTTTTAATCAACTTCTTTTAGTTTAAAATTGTATGACATTTTAAGAAAGGAAAAGTGTTTTTGAAGTAGAAAGGATATTTTCCTCAAGAATGGAGTTCAAGTGTTTTATCAAAATTATTTTCCATCTAAGATAATAAAGGGTTCTGTTTCTATCCTTTTTATTACATTGATTTTATTATGTTGTGATGGAATTATTTTTATGAATTCCTTTATCGTATATGAATTGTTTTATGATGTCATGATGTTTAAGATTCCCATTTTTATTACATGGGTTATGAAATGATGTATGGTTTATGATTTTGTGGCACACATAAGAATGGTATCATTATGAGATGGGTGGGACCTATATCTCCCTCCAATGCATTGGGTAAAGATTTTATATCTCATGAGATAAACATGGCTGGAATGGTAGGTTATACCGGTTCAGTGAAACATGACTGAAACGAGGGTGACTCGGTTTAGAAATGGACTTTGTCCACTTAGATAGTCTTGGAAATGAGTCTCGACTAAAAAGAAATGATTCTCTATGATTATGTGTGTATGCCACAAAGTTTCATGTTTTAAGTTATGACTATTGGGATTACATTTCACTACTATGATTTATCCCATGTTATGAAGTTATGATCTCTTTTGCAGGTTAAGATTTCCAAAAGATATGTTCTTATGAATATGATGTGATTGATATTTCTTTTGTTTACCCTTACTGAGCATTTGAGCTCACCCTTTTATGTTTTCTTTTCCCCAGGATATAAAGAAAGGTTTTAGGTAAGAAAAAAAAGGAAGTTCTTTGTGGAAGATGTTGAATATCTTTCACCATGATTAGATGATTACATTCCGAGTTTCCAAAGACACTAGACTATTACGGTCCTTGTGTGTGTGTTTTTGTAATGTACTAAGTATTCCGCAAAAGTAATGTAATGTCCATGTACGTAAAGCTTCGGGTCTCTACATAAATATGGTCATCTCAATTATAAAAAATTATATTTACCATTCATATTTAATAATAACAATAGGGGTGGTCATACCACCCAATTCAATTCAATTCAATTAAAAAATTTAAATAATTCAATTGAGTAAATCCATCATGAACATTGCAACCCATATAATTGAATCCATTAAATTCACTAAAGTAGAAAAATCAATTTATAATTCTCAATGATCACTTAGAAGGTGTCATTAAAAAAAGGGAAATCACCTATGTGGGTAGTTCCCATTCTCAAAGATATCCATTCAGTTTATAAAAATTTCCAAACACTTATAATGTGATATGGTTCATTTAACATTTATATAAAAAGAAGGAAACATCATTTAAGGATAAAAAAATTGGTCATGTACTAGCATACCACTTATTAAGCTCTAACATGAAGGCTTAATAAAACTCCAATAATTAAACCAATAATGGTTTAAAATAAATAATCACTACTTTTTAGTTCAGAATACAACACACCTCATCCAAGTGGTTTTCTCATAAAAACAAAACATTTTTTCTTAAATAATTAATTTACCCAATAGGAATCACATTCAATCATTATATGTCAATGCCCAAGATTAAGCAATTAATAAAGGAAATAACCAAACATGGTAAAACACTTAAAGGATTTACATGGAACTTAGTAGGTGATGATATCAATTGGGATCTGAATTAAAAGTGGATATTCCATTTAAAATCTAATTCTAACACTTATAAGGAATCCCAAACATTTAAAATAATTAAATATTAAAGGGAAACATTATCTGGAACACCTAAGATGTGTCTGTGATTAAGGTTTTCATCCTCAAATTCCTAAAAAAATCAACATTCAAGGTGGTATGATCAATTTAATATGGATGAAACGACTATAAAAAAATTCAAAAAAAAGATGGTGTACAACACAACAACGCTATTTAGAAAATGATGGAAGATGTGGGAAAAGGTCTTGGAGAACCTACCCCGTACTTAGGATGATATCATTATCCAATGTCAAGGTCTGATTCAGTCTGTTTGGGAAGAGATAAAAGAAAAGGTGGCCCTCCCTAAAAGTAGGGAAGATGATTTTGCACTAAAATATCATAGATGATACCAAAATAAATTAGGAATGGCACTATAGGAATGTAGATCTTACCTATGTGTATCCATAGAGACTAATGAAGAATTATTTCAACTTCAGACTGAAAAGATGTATCCATGCATATATGGGAGAGAAGAAGTAACCCAATGGTTCCTAGGAGGGGGATTGCATGGTTAGAGGAGAATGAAAGAATAAAGAAATAAAAACAGAAACCTCATTAATGGAAAAGAGTAAATTCATCCTCAAAACTAGGTTGCATAGTTTGGCCGCAAAATTTTCATAAACTTTCCTCCAACCATGCACAACCCCTTACTTAAGAAACCACCTTGAATAATTTCTCCTGCATGGTTACCCAAACCTTTTTCCAACTGTGTAATGAATAGTAAGAGGTTACTACCTAAGTGGTACTAACTGTTTGAGTTGGGTACTCTGTTTGGGTAAATTGTGTGTAGCCAGTGCAAGGAACATCAACTCCTCTAATTCAGGTCACAAAATTTTCTAATGAGGGTTGCATTATTTATAATAAATTTTTTGCCGCAGTCAGACCACCAAAACATGTCCTTTTCAAGGCCTGGTGCTCCCGAAACTCAATGAGAAACCAAAGGTACCTCCTAAGCCTTCACTATAAACAACACTTTAAAGTGTTCCAACTCTCATAATTATGTGGTTAAGCTTAGTTAAAAAAACAACCCATACAACAAAAATCAAATGTTCAAATTCCTTTTGATTTTTGTCTGGTACAAAAACACATGTCGCTTAAAATTCACCAGTAAAAATAAGCTGCGATATCCATAAAACAACCAAAGAATACATAGAATCTATAAAAAAACCAAATCTATGTGACATAAAATCAACTATAGACTCTCACACCTACTAAATAACAAGCCCAAACCTACCCAATGATGCATTTTACTTACCTATATCGAATAAAACAAAATCTACATACACCTAGTGGAATATACAGGGTGTAATAAAAATATCCTAGTAGGATCCCACCAAGTGTTTCATGTATAGTATATAAAAAACAAAATAATTATGCACAAGTAAAAAAATTAAAGTCTTGAGATATAGTTCTATAAAATTCAATATGAAACATGGATAAATCACCCTTTTCATAGTTTCCAAATTATAAAAACAACCTGGTTTTCAAATCATTTTCATAAAGATTCCAAATATACAATTCACATATTATAAATAAATAAAACAAGACCTTAAGTCACATTATTTTGAAGTTAGTGAGGTTCCTTATTCCCTTATCATGCTTTTTTGGCCACCATGTGGGTTAATTACCCCAACAGAATAGGCCTAGTTGGTTAAAATATACACTAAGAGTAGCTCATTTCAACATATTAGGAATCCTCGTTCACACATTACCCTAGAAGAACTGGTCTAGGAGGAAAGAGTTCATCCTCAGGGATGGCTCCCAACCTCAACATCAACCACCTTTGGGTTCACCATACCAAAAAAATTAAAAGGGAATTTCATCTTTGAAACCACAAAAAAATTGTTTTAAAACCATTTCTATTAATACCAAGGGAGAAATGATTTTTTATAAACATTACAGAAAATCACTAAACATCATCAAAACATTTCTTATAATTTTTTAAAAGAATTCAAAAAAAAAACCCATGATAAATTCATAAATCATTTTTTCTAACAATTTCATATTCCATTTTCAATGTAAGACCATAATCCATGTTTTCAACTATTTTAGAAGTTAATTTCAATGATCTAGTTAACATGGTGTGTAGAACAAATCCAATTTATAAAACCACCTACCTCAAAACACTTGGAATTCAAAAACTCACATGGGATCCACAAACCAAGATAATTAAAGGCTCCAATAAGAAAAAGAATAACCCCTTAACCATGGAATCCTAAATAATAATATCTAATTCAACATTTCTATAAAAATAGGGGAGAGATAAATGGATTACCACAATTATTCATGAATAATGTTCAAATATAAATGGATATCCATATAATAATTCCCATTTCATTGAAGGATCTATAAGTATCCCAAATATATTATGCAACAATCCTTAGATCTAGAATCAAATTCCCTGATCTAAGGTTATATTCATGGGGAGAAAAGCATATCTAGAAGAATAATGAATAACAATAAATAATGGGAACAAAACTTTGAATAACTAGATCGAACACCCAAATATTCATCTAAAATATTAACCATGTGGAAATGAATATCCAAAATATCCCAGAGGAGTCTACTTTCTCAAGAACCTAATACACTAGGAGAATAATGTGGCTAAATAAACGAGTTTTGGGTCTGAACATAAAAACTATGAATAATTAATATGCATTGCTTGGTTTGGCCGCACAGTTTAGAAAAATTTATTTCATCCATGCACCCCTTTCTATGCTACTGGATAATATATATGGTTTAGAATCACAATTTAACAAACTATGTGTCAACCATATATAAACCCTCTTTCCCAAAACACACAGTTTTAGGTAAAAGACACATAGTTTGAAATAATTATGCTCCATACCACGTTCCATCCTTTGGGAATGTTACACAAGGTTCACAGTTTCCTAGGAAGACCCACACAGTTTTCCCTAACTATGTACCAATCATTCATAGGCCCATATAACATTAGAAATATCTAAAATTCACCCATAATTACCCATGAAAACTCCCAAACGAAATATGGTAAAAAGGAAAGTAAGTACTTAAAAGAAACTTAATGACGTGGAAATTCCTTCGACCATATTTCTTTCTACCCCCTAGTAAGCCATGTTAAATAAGGCTAGTCCCCTAAATGACGAGGTCACTACACCCTCATCATAGAATAATGCACTCACATCTCAGGAGAATCAGAACTATGATACCGCATAAATATAACCACAGGTATAGCCTTCACATGAAGAACCTTCACTTGAGTTTCTTAGTCACAAAACTATTAGGTTTAATTTCAAGGTATTACCTTTTCAAAACATGTGATGGGTCAGAGCTGCATCCTATTGAGCTGGTACACATGGAATAAATTATCGATCAAACAAAATTGATATGGTAAATCAAAGAAATACACCACCTTTCTAAGCTATTCAGTGTCATCAAATAGTCCAACATACCTAGGATTGATCTTACATGTCCTTCTAATATATGGATGAACCAACCATGGTGAGACCATTAAGAACACCGGGTCACCAACTAAAAACTCCAAAGAATTATGATGATGAACTAAAAAATAATTTTAATAGCTTTTTTTCAACGCCAAACACTGAATAATAAATTGGATCTTAACTCTTGTGTCCTAAAAGAAACTCAATCTATCCAAGGAAGCTTATAAACCTCATACCAACAAAGTAAAGACTTATTGAGATGAACCTAAAAATCTTGAAAAGTTTATAATTTTAATAGATTCAATGTGAATATAAAAAAATCTAACTAACTTAAAATGGGTATACTAAGAACCTAAAATTCCTAAAACCTAGACACAAAACATTTATTCTATAATTTGATTAGTTATTTCTCTCTTCCTATATTTATTCTAATAATATTCCATGGTCAACTTGACCAAAGATACCGTTTCTTTAAGGAGTCCCCTCTAAAACTATAAGGAAAACTGAGGGATCCGATAAGAGATAATGGCCATAGGAATCCCATACAACCTTATGATCTCTTACCCACACAATTTCTATAGGTATTCAACTTTAGTGGTGTTATGAATCGGTATAAATTGTTACATCTTGGTTAACTTATGGATCACCACCCAAATAGAATTATTACCTTAGGAAGTTTGAGGTAAACTACCAATAAGATACATTTAAATCTCATTCTATTTCCATGTTGGAATAGGGAAGGTCAAATCAACACTGAAGGCTTTTAGTGATCGACCTTAATCTATTGAAATTTGAATCATCGGGACACAAAATATTATATTTCTCATTTCATAGCCAGACACAAAAATAATCACCTTGTGTCATAAAACATTTTTTTGGTTCCATTTTGGACTACCAACAAATAATTATTATAATATACCAATACAACCTTCCATATATTTTTTGGAACAATCTATCAATTCATAAAACAATGGAGACCTTCCTTGGAGAGAGAAAACTTATGATTAGTCTCCCACTATATAAAGAATGACTAACATTATAAAACTCATTAGAATTTTTATTTTATAGGAGAATAATCTCAAGGACATAGGATGTCAAATGAAAACTTAGAAGAACATTATCTGAACCTTCTTCTTGGAATCTCTTTTGTATCAGATAAAAGATCCCCATTAAGATCCATTCATCATTTTCTTCATTCATAACCTGAGAAGTAATCTTTCTAGTAAGAATATCAGTCACTAAATTACCCTTTCCTAGAGTATTGTAAATATAAAAAAAATGACTAAAAGTATTTGAGCAAAATTATCTATAATATGTTCAAATATTCTTCTGAAAAGATATACCAAAAACACTTATGTTCATAGTAAATGGTAAAATTATCCCCGATAAGATAATGACACCAAACTTTATAGGAATTCACGACTACTATAAGTTAAAAATCATGAGTGGGATAATTCTTTTCATTAGGTCAAGGTTAATGAGAAAAATAAGCCACCATTTGATCTCCTTACAGAAGGATGTAACTAAAACCTAAACAAAATGCATCATAGTAAACCTCTTATCCCTGTAGAGCCTCTAAAATATTTAAAATAAATGTTGAGGTCAAGTATCTCTTTATCACATAAAATGATACCTAAAAATTATAATTCCAAAAAAACGTCACCCCCTTCAATGTGAGATCATTAAAAGGTGAATCAATCTTTGAAAATTACTTCATGAACCATGAATAATATCCTAAAAACCTAGTAATCATTCAATCTAAAATAAATTGTCTGGTTCTTCTGATGAAATAATTCCCTTCACCTTTTTTAGGATCAACTCAGATACCATGTTCCAAGATCATATGTCCCAGGAACACAACTTCTCAGATCTAGAATTTTCACTTTAATAATTTTTCATACAGGTAGTGATCCCATGGTATTTCCAAAACATGCCTCATGTGACAAATATGATCCTTATTGACCATAGAGTACAGTAGAAAATCAAACACAAAAACCATGAAAAACGTTTCATGATACTGGTGTAAAACGACTTCATCAATTTCATGAAAATAGGAGTGTTAGTTTGAACAAACAATATATCAAGGTACTTGAATTGGCCAAGTATACTCCCTAATGTGGTCTTTAGAATATATGATTACATGATTCTGAAATAGTGATATCATGACCAATGATCAATTTTATAGAACTACTTCTCCTTTAAACCAATTGAACAAATCGTCATTGAGAGGAATGAGATCTTTTTTCTTAACCAACACTCTATTGATATTTTGAGAATAAACATACAAGAATGGATTTTCATCATCCTTCTTGGAAAAGGGAATAATTGTGACCCATGGTGACACATTGGGAATATAAATCCAATGTCTCTCAAATCATCCAACTAAATTTTCAACTCTTTCAACTTAGTTGGAGTTATACGATAAGATGACAAATGTAACATCCCAAACCCAATTCACTCATTAGTAACCTGACCCAATTGACTACATAGCCTCAATTGTGAATATTTGACTATTAGAGGTAGCTAACTAACAGTGACAGTGTATGATGGTACAATGGGGAGACTATACCCTCATGAACAGAGTCCAACAAAACGATATAAAACTATAATAAGAAGGAAAATAAATATGATAAATTAACTGAAGGATCATCAATCAACTAGATATAATAATTAGTCATGTGAAATGACCAATTTCATATACAAGATGATGTTATATCTGTATAGTATATAAAAAGGAAATTAGTTATACATAGAAACATGCATACAATACTGTACAATTAAAAGAAGTGAGAAAAAAACTAAAATCCATCCCATGACCATCCTGAGCACTGACCCAATCATTTTATACCAAGATTCAGTATGAACTAATAATTATGTGTCTATAGTTTGATTATTTTCTTTGCCCCTACCTGTATCCTTGAATTCTATTCGAGTACCACACAGTGGCCCAAAATAGGGTGTGAGAGAAAGTCATTAAGCCACCACCAATGGTGTATAACACTATTCTATCTATGAATATACAATGAATAATATGAATGTAATAATCAATTTAAAATTATAAATGAAATAACCCACATTATCTCATATTCCTTATGGGATACCTGAAAAACAATATTTTCTTTGACTTAAGATAGAATGTCTCTAAGCACTTATCAATTTAATTTTATATCTATAAGTCCAAGACCTAAGGTATACAACCTGGGCATCCATTTAAAATTAATATTAATATTATGTTATATAATTCTCATGTGACTTAAGCTTAAGAAGGAATTAAAATTAGGTTGTCATGTATGAAAAACATAGATTGAATCCATGAATATTCTTTTACGTGTTAAACATGTCAATTAGTTTAATTTTAACCAGAGCTTTTCTAATAATTTCACATTGGGAATCTAGGTATCAATCTTGGTATACTATAAAAATACATCACTATAAGAGTCTTTCTAAGGAATTAAATATAGAAACCTAGGTATCACTCAAGGAATGGTATAGAGGCATTTCTATATGATCCCGTCTAAGGTATTCCACATAAGGAACCATGTATCGCTCATGGTATGGTGTAATGGAATTAACCTCTGATCCCATCCAATGGATTCCACATAATAAACCAATTTTATCTCAAGAAACAAGATAAATACATCCTCTCGATGAATCTGTAAATAATATTTTATATAAGAATCCATGCTTCACCCCCATGGGATATAACCTATTTATAATTCATTTAATTCACTGTGCTCAATGAGCCCATCTAAGGTGTTCCAAATAATAACCCTTGTATCTCCCATAGAATAAAATCTTGGGTGGTCATAGACCAGTGTTAAACCCATACCATTTAACAATTTACTTAACTCGATATTTACGGTTAACATATAAGGATAACTCGAGATATAAATATGAATAATTAAGTCCTAGAATTATGGTATTACCAATCTCCCTTTGTTTAATTCAAATTTCATCTAATTCATACTGGCTAACTTAACACACCTAAAATAGCGGATCAATTTCATTTCAATATATACAACTCATAGTCTATTAAAAGATAAACACCCAAAGGGGTGGCCTGCATCGAGGATGACATCCTCTGACGATGAATTCTGGGTTCTATTGCTACCCTAATCAAGGTGATAGCTGTTAATTTATTTAATTAGACATTTAATAGGTGTCACAAAAAAGGTATGTCTCACAACACAATAGAGTAATAATATAAACACAAATAATTTAGGTAAAGGGAAATATACCACCTACATTATCTCGGTAGACAACACCTCATCGTGTATCAGCCTTTAACTCGATCTGGAAGGGTTTAAATTTGATAAATAGACAAATAACCTAAAAATAGAGAATATTAGATCTCATTTATTTAGAATTCCATAATATTAGATAAAAGAAGAAATGAAGTAAAAGGATTGAAAATATTACCAATATAGATTTAACATGATATAAGTCACTTGAATATAATCTCAGATAAAGGAGTTATCTCTAAGCCTAATAGAGATGGTGAAGCATATAATGAGAGGGAGAGGGATGATGTGAGTGAGAGAAATAAGGGAGTAAGGATAAAGAGTTAACTTAAAATGGAACACGTGAAAATGGGTATTTCACTCGTTTTTAAAGGTTACATAGTTTACCCACACTATTGACCATACCATGATTCTGCACTATCATAAGAACCAATCCCTCACACTACTAAGTGCTCGGTTAGACTAAAAATGCATAACTCGTGTATGTTACTATCCAAGTTGATTTCCCTCTCACATAGTTAGAAACATGGTTAGAAAAACCTTTCACTAACCAAGTGTTTCTACTCTAAAACACACATACAACATTTCACACGGCCACAAAACTTTCCCCACACTATTATTTAACAGTGCTTCTCCTCTTATAGGGTTGCACAATAGTGTTTCATGGTTACAATAATCCATGATCCAAGCATGTTCCTCTTCCTTCTTCTAAAAAAAACCTGATATCAAGGCATAAAACACACCCTGATTGCTCCCAAACTATTCCTCAAACTCTTTGGTACATTTATTAGAATAAAAAATAGGTTTAATCTAAAAAGTAAAGGGTATATACCTCACTGAAAAGTATGGATGTTTTAAACCATCATCTTTAAAATAATTCATCCCTAAATTTACATTTTGAGGGTGGTACAAAATCATCTAATAAAAGTTATATCCAATGAGAATGTCCATCAAACTCTCTATCCCTGGTTACATTGTTTACATAGTCAAACTTTCACATCAACAAAACTAAGGTAACTAACTATACTCAGAGATCCTTCAAGCTCTGATAAATAATACAAATAACTTATCCTTAAGAGAAGAATAATCATACAAATCAACCTAATCAATCTGAAATATATGAGAAACATTTAAATAATTATTGTAAATATATGAAGTGTGGAAGAAGTCATGAATGTATTGGTAAATCTGAGGTAACTTAAACTGAAAGGCTACTAGCATGAATCTCTATAAAATCTCAAATGGTCTGAGATTTCCCACTAAGATCAATATGCCACTAAGAGGGGGTGGTGGTGAATTATTGGCATAAATTTCTTTTAATTTTACCCTTTTTGAAATAAGCTTCACCTCTTATTAAAGAGTTATTACTTGATAAAAACAAAACCAAGCACCAAACCCTAGAAATATATTAATTTACAAGCTTCGCTACTCAATAAGAGTAGATACATCCTTGTTGTGGTATATAAATAATAAAGTACCACACAATCCACTAGAAAATAGTCCTTTTGTGTGTAATAAAATGAGTAGGATATTCCCTTACACTCTTATAGCACAATGATCAATAAAATATTGTGTGTGATTTAAGTGGCATGAAATGATGAAAGATAACTTTTCTAAAAAATATGGTACGATGAATCTTGATAAAATTCTACCAATATGGTCTTCAAAATAATTCTTTACTCTCTTACCGAGTATCAGAATAGAACTTCTTCTAGATCTCTTAATGATACTCAGTCTAATTTACCAATCTGATTCCCAAGTCTTATTTCTCAATATGATAGAATAAATTAGTGAGAATACCACAAAAACAACACCGAACTTCTTCTTCCTCAATCCAGAAATATCAATATGATTTTCCTAGTCTAATTATCTATCCTAATACAATGATCATATAAATATGATCTTATCTCTTCTCTTTTCATCTTCAATATAGAAATCTTCCTCAGGTAATCTCAATTCAGAAAATTCTTTTCTCTATAATTATCCAATTCTCTACCTTCTTTCCTCTTTTCTTGAATAATAATTTTGTTAGTTGAAAGTACAAAGAACTTTTTCCTTTTATAGTTGACCCAAAGAGGTTTGGGTGGGATTATGAAAATTTTTCCCACTTAACCAAAATTTCCAAAATCTCTATTTCCCTAGAATTCCAGATGCATTTATGACTTCATCAATTCTTTTCCACTCTTCTGAAATGATATAAAATATTCTTAAAACTTCATATCTATTTATTCTTCTTAGAATTATTCAATTGGACTCTGATTTCAATTTACTATTATGATTTAATCATTACAACACTCCATACCAATTTCAAATATTAAGAAATAGATAGATTCTCAATATGATGTCCAAACCCTCTTATATACAATTCAAAACATAAGATGTCCCATTACATTTTTCTGCACCAATTATAAAACCAATCATCCCATTTTGATTTCCTCATTAAGATAAATAAAATAGATTCTATAATAGGTATCTTTGTACCAAAAGTGAAAACTATAAAACATATATCTTCCAATTATTATGCTTCGTACCAAATTATAGAAAAAAAGCAAACATATTATTAAAACTTTAGGATCCTATTTGACAATATTTTTGAATCTTATTTAAACTTTTTCAATAAATATTCTTGTCACCCTTTGAAAACACTTCCAATATTATCTAAGAAAGAATATTCTTATTATTTTCTTTAGACTGATGTTCCTAATTTAGATAGAGATATCGGTGTTAGCCTGTATCTGATGGATCAGTCTCAGTTTCACTCTAGTTAATCGGTGTCTCCTCCAGTCTGATTTCTCCAAACCCAATTGTTAAAACAATATAATAGTTATTCTTTCTCTTAACCCACTTGAAAAAGAAATTATTACTTCTCTATTGAAAAACTTGATATCAAAACAATAGATAAACTTATTCAAACTAAAGGAATGGTTAACTACATCCTTGAAAAGTCTCTGAATTTATTTTTTTATCATCCCTGAACAATTTTACTTTTTTTATTTTCATTGGTCCCAAAAAATAATAAACAAAAACAATTCTACCTCTTATGATTATGATGGCAGACCAAGTCTGATGGACTGATTCTTTTAGCTTCAACTTCATGAACATATTTCTTCTCTGAATACAGTACTCATCAACATATTCCTACCAAAAACTTATAATTGTATCATGGAATCATCATTACTTTGATTGTGTTGAAGATGTAACATATCAGGTAAATATATAATAAGAAACATTTCATATTTATTAATATTTATGAATTAATTATTAATTTTACCTTAAATGGGTTTCTATGTTCGATAGCATACCTGATACGCAACAACGAGTTTCTTTAAAATCCTACGTAGCACACTAATAATATAATATTATAATTTTAAATGGTAGTTAACTCCAAGTCATTGTATTAGCGGTAATTAACAAAACTAACTACAATATGATTATACATGTTTGTTAAATGTATTTACATTTATTCATTAAAAGTTAGAGGCTTAAAATATGAATAAATCTAATTTTAAGCATAATTTACATTAAAAGGTCGATTTACTATCTTTTAAGGGTGAACCCTCTTTAAATCTAGTTTTGGTCATTTTTATACATTCTATTTGACCAAATAAGATTCTTTTCTAGATTTGGGACATAAAATTTTACTTTGTGTAATTTTTTGGTATTTTTCAGAAAAAGTTCATTTTTTAATGAATAGTGGAAAATATTGCATTTTAATTCAAAATTTCCTTTTAATATAATTTATTTATATGAATATATTATGTTTTTAATTGGTTTTAAAGTGTAATTAGAAGATATTTTTACCATTTAATCCAATGTTGTTCATTGGAATTAATTTCACTTTGAAATTGGATATAAACAAGTGTCAATCTTTTGATAGTTATTGTTTCTTAAAAACACGCTATTTGTTTTAACAACGAGAATTAAATCTTAGGCTTATTTTTTGGAATTTTTCTGAAAAACATCAATTTTTGATGAATAGTGAAACCACTTAGTAGTAGATAAAAAAACTAACTTTTTAATTTAAATGAATTTTTACCACTTCTGTGAATTGAATTTCAAAAATCCAACATACATGGTTGTTATCAAGAAGTAAAATGTGGTTCAATAAGATGAAACTAATTTTTGGTGAATAGTAACTTTTGACTTTTATTTACCGCAGTTAAAGATAAATAGGGTAATTCAAGGTTAAAAGAATATTATAATAATTCAAAATTTACCTTAACACATGTACTAACCTTATTGGATGAGTAATGGACAACCATGGGCATCTTTGGGTCTATTTTGGGACCCCATGGAGTAACTTATGAAAGATAATGACACTTTAGATTAATTAATTTAATGTAAGGGAAAAAATGACATAAACAAAAATCTTTTAGTAAATTAATTTTTATATGGTGTTATATAAATTATAATTTTGACTATAAATATTCCTTGGAAAGATAAAAATATTTGATACATCATGGTATTTTTTTACAATTTTTAGACATCACGTAAATTAAATTATTTATGACACAATAATGATGTAGTATTTACCTCATTAATAAAAGATTTAAATAAATAAGATTATAAATATTAAAATAACATCCAAAACCTATCCAATTCCTATTGGATGATATTATTTCAACTATGAGTCATCTTATCTCTGACTTTAATGATTTTTGGACCTTTAGAAACCGAATATCTTTATATAACAAAATAATATTATCACACTTTCCTAAAGAGCCCCTCCTCCCCCTTATAAAAGGAGACCACTTCTAACAAATTCATCACACCTATCAAGCCTTTTGGCTCATCCAACCTCTACCCAATTAATCTCCTTACATCCCTCTCCTCCTAATAAAAGCCTTACCTTAGGCAGAAGGCACTTCAAGAAGTCCTTTGGTTCAAACCAAAGGGAGTTACCCAAATTAAAGGTAACATTTTCTCTTAAATTGTTTTCTTTTATTTTACTTCTCCAACCACTAAACTCTTTTTATTACTTTATTTTGTAACAACACCAGTATCCTCAGTATACTAGGATGTTTTCATGATAAGTATTCGAACTACACTTACACACACCTCCATCTAATGGATGAAGAACATAATGTTTCTGTGGATGGAAAACTAACGCCTCATGAAATGATGATTGTTCAAATATCTCCAACCGCCTCTCATGGTGGCCATTATGATGGGACTATATTTATATATGATATATATTATGTTTATGTTTTTTTTATGCTTATGTAATTTCCATTTATAACATACCTTTATGGTTTCCATTATGGGTAAACGCGATAATTTCATTTGAGGAAGTGAGGACTACCGCCCCCTCAAAGTGATATGACTCGTTCATACCATATGTGGTACGTATAAATGATATATTTAATGATATTATATATGATAAAATATTGGAATTATAATACTACTATGTATCATTATGTTTTAATTCCATTAAATATTAAATATAAATGGAAGTAGGGTTCATGTGTACGTATAGCTTACTGTCTCCATGAACGGTGCATTTCATTTCTTACCTCTAAATGTTATGTACTATTATAAATACATGTATATGCTGGATATATATGATATATATGATATCCAAATCATGAATATCATTCTGGATATAATGAAATTTTGACCACATGAACAATATGTAATTATAATAAGTCAATTTTGACTTAAGTACCAAATATCGACAAAACAAATATTATTAACTTAAATGATTACATAATGTTTATAACATGGTAGTAAGTGATATAGAAGGAATAATAACATTAAAAAAGGTTCTTAATCAAGTATAAATTAACTTTAGTTTATTATTCATGAGATTAAATAATGATTGAGTCAAGTCGGACACAAGGTAAGGGACTTCATCTCAATCTCCTTTCATTGAGGCATATTTTGTTTTAATACACAACTTTCTTTTATACGATGTATAAACACCCTTGAATTTTCAAAGGGAATATTTTTCTATGAATCATTTTACTAAATGAAAAAAAGGAATTTGTTTTACATAAGCGGTGACAATGACCTTTCCGCCACTGCGAGTATTATTTCATTTATGGCTTCCTTAACAAGCCATACTGTTTATAAAAGGAAAAATAAATACTATATACTCTTTTTATGTATTTTGGTATTGAATACGATTTTGAGAATGGATTTATTTTTTCAATACCTTGAAATGATATTTTTTTATTGCAATGTAGAAATGTTTTCTTTCCCTTATATTTTTTTTTATGTGTTATGATTTTATAATGGCACTTGGACATTTAACAGGTGGTTACGTGATAAACCAAATGACGAGTGGTGTCGTGATAAACCAGGATGGGTGGTTACATTATAACCTCTAGTGCATTGGGTATGGAAGTCAGCCATATGGCTATTCTATTTAGTGATATGTGTGGAAGTCAACCGTATGGTTATTCAATTTAAGTATGTTTATGTCCCAAGTTACCTTTATATGTTATGTGTTCTTTATATGGGTTTTATGGTAATGTTTTTGTTAAAAAATAGTAAGAAATGATCTTTTATTCAGTGAAGAGTATTTACTACTTCATAAGGGTTAAAAGTATTACTTATTATTATGTATTCATGGTTTACTTGGTTTTTTTAAAAACTAATAGTTTCCTTCTCTGTGTATCGCTTACTGAGCTTTTTAGGCTCATCCCAAGTTTTTGAAATGTTTTTCACAGGACATAAAGTGGAATAGGGTCAAGGATAGGATCAAGGAAAATTCATGCCATCTAAAACATGAAACTAGACATGGCTCTTTTTTCAAAGAGTTTTTATTTTATGAAAAAAATGGAAACTGAGTAGAAGTGTCTACTTTGTAATATTTTGAAATGTAATAGTTATGGCCTAACTCTCTAAAACTCTAAACCTGAAAAGATCCTCAATGTGAATTATTCATTTAATTCAATATTATTTAATTTTTTAAGGTCGTGTCCTTATAGATGGTATCATAGGTTGGTTTAGATAACTTTAGGAGTTAAGGTATATTTAAATTAATACCCATAAAGTAATTTATGTTAATATTGAAATCATATAGTATTTATAGATTACCATGTTGCTTCACCTAAGATATTTCTGGGTTCAGAATGGTTTTCCATAGAGGAAACATGGCAGCTACTTTGGAACAACATCAGTAGGAAGACAACCTACCAAATCAACAACCTAAGATGGTTGGAATCGGAAATGAACAAAGTGATGGCACAGTTGACCCAGGCTATAAATGGTGGTGGTATCTATGCATGAGATCAGACAGATTAACCACAGAGGAACATGTTAGTAGTAGAAAAATTCATGAGGAAACATCCCCTATAATTAAGATGATCCTCTAACCCGGTGCTAGAAGAAGGATAGATTAAAGCACTAAAAAATATTTTCGATGTCATGGGTTGTTCAGAACATCAAAAGGTTAGTCTCGTTGTTTATCACTTTTAAGGTGAAGCTGATCAGTGGTGGTCGATGGTGAAAAATATCAGGGATAGTGAGGAGATTGATGCTCTTGATTGGGATGAATTCAAATGTATGTTTCTTGAGAAATATTTTCCTAAGGTGGTTCGTCTTAGGATAAAAAAACAATTCCTAGAATTGAGGAAGGAGGATGACTCAGTGGATGCTTATGAAGAAAAGGTCACTCGACTGGCAAGGTATGCACCAAATCTCATCCGAGATCTTGATAATAAGATAAATTGATTTTACTCAGGACTGAAGCCACGATATCGAAGAGTTTTATCCTCTCGTGAGTTCAAAATTTATGAAAAACTTGTTCGATGTGTGGAGAAGGTGGAAATGAAGTTTTTAGATGATCATGTGTTCTTTGAAAAACAAAAGAATAAGAGGTCCAGTCAGTAGGAAAAGGGGAAGAATTCATCCAATAATCCTGGAGGTAAGAAAATTAAATATCCATCTTCTGAGAAGTGTGGTAAAAAGAATCCCAGGTAATGTTTATCAAAGTCTATAAATTGATTCTAGTGTGGTAAGTATGGTCATATTTCTCGTAACTGTAAGGAATATGATCAATCAGGCAATGAAAAGCCATAGATAAGATGTTTTAAGTGTAATGAAATGGGTCATTATGAAAATGAGTGTCCAGAGAAGAACTCAACTGAGGGAAAGAATCCAGACTACAAGAAGAAAGGGGTGGTGAAATCCTTTGCAACTACTTCAGCAAATGTTGGGCCATCGAATGAAGTGGTATCAGGTATACTATTTGTTTGTTTAGATTATGCCAATGTGTTGTTTGATTCGGGGTCTACACACTCTTTCATTTCTGATAAGTTTTCTAATAAATTGGGAATTCCCTCTCATGATATGAATACTGAACTTATGGTAAAAACACCTGGATAAAATGTTGAGACAAAAAGAAATTATAAGAACCTTCATGTCCTTGTGTGCGGAAAGAACCTACATGCAAACCTTATTATTTTTCCTCTAGTAGAGTTTGATGTTATTTTGGGCATGGATTGGATTTCTATTTATCATGCTAATATTGATTGCAGAGATAAAGAGGTTTATTTTCAGAAAGATTTACATTTTGTGTAAAATAATGAACCCTTTATTTTGATAATATATCAGGAAGCTGAGAAACTAGTAAAAGATGGAAATGAATGTTACCTTGCACATATTGTTGAAAATAAAGGAATTGTTCAGATTAATGATGTGCCAGTGGTAAATGAGTACCTTGATGTTTTTCCTGATGAGTTTCTTGGTATAATAAATGATCGGGAAGTTGAATTTACCGTTGACTTAGTTCCAGATGCTAATCCAATTTCAAAACCCCCTTATCAAATGGCTCAAATTGAATTTTTAGAGTTAAAGAAACAAATTCAAGAGTTATTAGGTAAAGGTTTCATTCGACCTAGAACATCACCACGGGGTGCTCCTATATTGTTTGTTAAAAAGAAAGATGGTTCAATGAGACTTTGCATTTATTATAGAGCATTGAATAACATCACTATTAAGAACAAGTATCCTTTTCCTCATATCGATGATTTTTTTTATCATCTCCAGGGAGCTCAGTATTTTTTGAAGATTGATTTGAGTTCAGGGTACCATCAGTTGAAATTAAAGGAATCAGATGTTCCGAAGACCGCATTTAGTACTAGATATGATCATTATGAATTAGTAGTTATGCCTTTTTGTCTTAACCAATGAACCTTCTGTATTCATGGATCTTATGAATAGAATTTTCCGTGAGTTCTTGGATAAGTTTTTGGTTGTGTTTATGGATGATATTTTGGTTTATTCAAAAAGTAAGGAGGAACATGAAAGTCATTTAAGGATTGTCTTGAAAACCTTAAAATAAAATAAACTATTTGGGAAACTTAGAAAGTGTGAGTTTTGGTTATAACAAATTTCTTTCCATGGTCACACTATTTCAAAAAACGGCATAACTTTTGATCCTACAAAAAAAAATTGTTGAAGAATGGCTAAGAGCCAAAAATATAACTGAGATTCGTAGTTTTTTTTGCTTTTGTAGGTTATTACCAGTGGTTTGTTGAAATGTTTTCATGGTTATATAGTCCAATGAATAAGTTAACTTGAAAGGGTGTTAAGTTCATTTGGACAAAAGAATGTGATGATTGTTTTCAGGAATTGAAAAGAAGATTGGTGAATGCTCCAGTTTTAGCACTACCTTCCAGAAATGGTGAGTTTGTTATCTACAGTAATGCTTCATTGAAAGGACTTGGTTTTTTACTTATGTAGAATGATCAGGTAATTTCTTATGCTTCATGTCAGTTGAAACCCCATGAGTTAAATTACCCTACACATGATTTGGAATTAGCTGCTATTGTTTTTGATTTAAAAATTTGGAGGCATCATTTGTATGGAGTGATGTGTGAAATATATACTGATAAAAAAAGTTTAAAGTATATATTCACTCAGAAATAATTGAACATGATACAGTGGAGATGGCTAGAATTAATCAAGGATTATGATTGCATGATCCATTACCAACCGAGAAAAGCAAATAAAGTGGCTGATGCTTTGAGTTAAAAAAGTAATTCTTCTTTAACCATGTTAAGTTTTGAACAAGATCCTTTGGTTTTTTATTTGATAAACTTTGGCATAGAAATTGTTGGTGTAGAAAATTCTTCGGTTTTGTTTTAGGCATCAGTGAAATCATCTCTATCAGACAGAATAAAGCAAGTGCAGAAAGAAGACAGTGAGTTGCAGAAAAAGGTAGAGTTGGTTCAGAAGGGTAATTTTCCTGATTTTAACGTTGATAATGATTGTTTTTTGAGGTTTGGGAAGTGATTATGTGTGCCTTGTGATTCAAAGTTGAGGAATGAGTTGTTATGTGAAGCTCATAGTTCCCCCTTTTTAGTTCATCCTGGTAGTACTAAGATGTACAGAGATCTTCAAGAGTATTACTGGTGGGATGTAATGAAAAGAGATATTGCTGGTTTTACTGTGAAGTGTTTGACTTGTCAGCAGGTTAAAGTAGAGCGGTAGTTACCGAAAGGGAAGCTTCATACTCTACCGGTGCCAGAGTGTAAATGGAAAAATATATCCATGGACTTAGTTGTGGGATTAACAAAGACATCTCAAGGTAATAATAAAATATGGGTTATAGTTGATCGATTGAATAAATATGCTCATGTCCTTACTATTCAAGATACATTGTATCTAGATCAACTTTCTTGATTGTATGTTAAAGATATAGTTAGGTTGCATGGAGTTCCCATTTCCAATGTATATGATCGTGATCCCAGGTTTACTTCTAACTTTTGGAAAGGCTTTCAGAAGTCATTGGATACTGAATTAAATTTTAGTACAACTTTTCATCTGCAATCAGATGGGCAGTGAGAATGAAAAATTCAAACCTTAGAGGATATGTTACGTGCTTCTTCACTTGATTACCATGGAAGTTGGGACAAAAATATTTCTTTGGTTGAATTTTCATATAATAACAGTTTTTATTCTAGTATACAGATGGCTCCATTTGAGGCATTATATGGAAAGCGTTTTCGAACTCCAGATTTTTGGGATGAAGTAGGTGAAAAGAAGCTGATGGGACTAGAATTGGTAGAAGAGATGGTAGATAAAGTTCAGTTGATTCAAAATCACATGAGAATAGCATAGAGGAGACAGAAAAGTTATGTAGATAACTGGAGGAAGGATCTCTCTTTTGAGGTATGTGATCATGTCTTTCTAAAAGTTTCTCTATGGAAACGTGTGATGTGTTTTTTTATAAAGGGAAAGTTGAGTCCGAGGTTCATTGGACCTTATAAAATTCTAGAGAAAGTTAGATCAGTGGTGTATAGAGTGGCTTTACCCCCCATGTTTGTCCCAGGTACAATTTTTTTTTTCATGTTTCGATGTGGATAAAGTATATGCCAGATCCATCTCATGTTTTGAGCCCAGAGGTAGTTCAGTTGGAAGAGAATCTCTCTTATGAAGAAATACTAGTTCATATTCTTGACCGTAGAGAGAAAGTGTTGTGGAATAAGGTAATTCACTAGTTAAAGGTTTTGTGAAAAAACCATATGGTTGAAGAGTCAATGTGGGAATCTGAAAATGATATGAAGGATAAATTCCCCCACTTATTTTGATAAGTAAAATTGCGAGGACGCAATTCCCAAAAGGGGGGGAGGATGTAACATTCCAAGTAAATAAATAATAAGACATATTTCATATTTATTAATATTTGTGAATTAAATATTAATTTTACTTTAAAAGAGTTTCTATTTTTGATAGCGTACCCGATATGCAACAACGAGTTTCTTTGAAATCTTACGTAGCACACTAATAATATAATATTATAATTTTAAATGGTAGTTAACTCATAGACATTGTATTGGAGGGAATGAAAAAAACTAACTACAATATGATTATACATGTTTGTTAAATGTACTTAAATTTATCCAATAAAAGTTTGAGGCTTAATATATGAATGAATCTAATTTTAAGCATAATTTACATTGAAAGGTCGATTTACCGCCTTTTAATGGAGAACCCTCTTTAAATCTAGTTTTGGTAATTTTTATATGTTCTATTTGACCAAATAAAATTCTTATTTATATTTGGGACATCAAATTTTACTTTGGGTAATTTTTTGGTATTTTTCGGATAAAGTTCATTTTTTAATGAATAGTGGAAAATATTGTATTTTAATTCAAAAGTTCCTTTTAATATAATTTATTTATTTTGTTATATTATCTTTTTAATTGGTTTTAAAGTGTAATTAGAAGATATTTTTACCATTTAATCCATTTTTGGTCATTGGAATTAATTTCACTTTGAAATTGGAAATAAACAAGTGTTAATCTTTTGATAGTTATTGTTTCTTAAAAACACGCTATTTGTTTTAACAACGAGAATTAATTTTAAATTAATTAATACCACTTCTATGTTTTGAATTTGAAAAAATAAACATCATTTTTGAATTCGGAATATATAATAAAGCTTAGGCTTAATTTTTGGTATTTTTCTAAAAAACTTCAATTTTTGATGAATAGTGAAACCACTTAGTAGTAGTTAAAAAAACTGAATTTTTCATTTAAATAAAATTTTACCACTTCTGTGAATTGAATTTAGAAAATCCGACATACATGGTTGTTATCAAGAAGAAAAATTTGGTTCAATAAGATGAAAATACTTTTTGTTTAATAGTAACTTTTGACTTTTGTTTACCGCGGTTAAAGTTAAATAGGGTAATTCAAGATTAAAAGAATATTATAATAATTCAACGTTTATCTTAACAATTGTCCTAACCTTATTGGATGAGTAATGGCTGACCATGGGCATCTTTGGGTCTATTTTGGGACCCCATGGAGCCACTTATGAAAGATAATGACACATTAGATTAATCAATTTAATGTAAAGGCAAAAATAACATAAAACAATCTCATAGTAAATTAATTTTTATATGGTGTTATAAATATTATTTTTCGACTATAAATATTAATTGAAAATAAAATGATTTGCTACATCATGGTATTTTATTATAATTTTTAGACATCACATATATTAAATTATTTATGACACAATAATGATGTAGTATTTACCTTATTAATAAAAGATTTAAATAAATAAGATTATACATATTAAAATAACATCCAAAACCTATCCAATTATTATTGGATGATATTATTTCAACTATTAGTCATCTTATATTTGACTTTAATGATTTTTGGACCTTTATAAACTGAATATAATTATATAATAAAATAATATTATCACACTTTCCTAAAGAACCCCTCCCCCCCCCCTTATAAGAAGAGACCACTTCTAACCAATTCCTCACACCTATCAAGCCTTTTAAATCATCCAAAATCTGACCAATTAATCTCTCTACATACCTCTCCTCCTCCTAGAAGCCTTACCTTATGCATAAGATACTTCAAGCAGTCCTTTGGTTTAAACCAAAGGGAGTTACCCAAATTAAAGGTAACAGTTTCTCTTAAATTGTTTTCTTTTATTTTACTTCTCCAACCCCTAAAATCATTTTATTACTTTCTTTTGTAAAAAACAATAGTATCCTAAATATAATAGTATGTTTTTATGAGAAGGATTAAAACTACACTTACACACACCTCTATCTAATGGATGAAGAACATAATGTTTATGTGGATGGCAAACTAACGCCTCATGAAACGATGATTGTTCAAATATCTCCAACCGCCTCTCATGGTGGACATTATGATGGCACTGTAATTATATAAGATATATATTATTTTTATGTTTTCCTTATGCTTCTGTAATTTCCATTTATATCATACCTTTATGGTTTCCATTATGGGTAAATGCGATAATTTCATTTGAGGAAGTGCGGACTACCGCCCCCTCAAAGTGATATGAATTGTTCCTACCATATGTGGTATGCATAAAGGATAGATTTAATGATATTATATATGATACAATACTAGAATTATAATACTACTATGTATCATTATGTTTTAATTCCATTAAATATGAAATAGAAATGGAAGTAGCGTTTATGCGTATGTACGACTTACCGTCTCCATGAACGGTGTATTTAATTTCTTACCTCTAAATGTTATGTACTGTTATAAATACATGTATATGCTAGATATATATCATATATATGATATCCAAATCATGAATATGATTCTGGATATAATTAACCTTTGACCACATGAACAACATGTAATTATAAGAAGTCCATTTTTGACTCAAGTACCAAATATCGACAAAACGAACATTATTAACTTAAATGATTACATAATATTTATAACATGGTAATAAGTGAAATAAAAGGAATAATAAACTTGAAAAAAGTTCTTAATCAAGTAGAAATTAAATTTAGTTTATTATTAAAGATATTAAATAACGATCGAGTCAAGTTGGACATGAGGTAAGGGACTTCGTCTCAATCTCCTTTCATTGAGGTATAGTTTGTTTTAATACACGACTTTCTTTTATACACTGTATAAACACCCTTGACTTTTCAAAGGAAATATTTTTCTATGAAGCGTGTTACTAAACGAAAAAAAGGAATGTTTTTTTACATAAGAGGTGACAATGATCTTTCCGCCGCTACGAGTATTATTTGATATGTGGCTTCCTTAACAAGTCGGAATGTTTTTAAAAGGAAAAATAAATACCATATACTCTTTTTACGTATTTTGGTATTGAATATTATTTTTGAGAATGGATTTATTATTTCAATACCTGGAAATTATATTTTGTTATTTCAATTTAGAAATTTTTTCTTTCCTTTATATTTGTTTTATGTGTTATGATTTTATAATGGTACTTGGACATTTGACGGGTGGTTAAGTGATAAACCAAATGACGGGTGGTGCTGTGATAGACCAGGACGGGTGGTTACATTATAACCTCCAATGCATTGGGTATGGAAGTTGGCCGTATGGCTATTCCATTTAGTGATATGTGTTGAAGTTAACCGTATGGTTATTCCATTTAAGTATGTTTATGTCCCAAGTTACCTTTATATGTTATGTGTTCTTTATATGGGTTTTATGGTAATATTTTGGTTACAAAAGGGTAAGAAATGATCTTTTATTCAGTGAAGATTATTTACTACTTTATAAAGGTTAAAAGTATTACTTATGATTAAGTATTCATGGTTTATCCCTTACTGATCTTTTTATGCTCATCCTAAGTTTTTGAAATGTTTTTCATAGGACATAAAGTGGAATAGGGTCAAAGATGATATCAAGGAAAATTCATGCCATCTAAAACATAGAACTAGACATGGATCTTTTTTTCAAAGAGTTTTTATTTTATTAAAAAAATGGAAACTGACTAGAAGCGTCTACTTTTTAATATTTTGAAATGTCATAGTTGTGGCCTAACTCTATAAAACTCTAAACCTAAAAAGATCATCAATGTGAATTATTCATTTAATTCAAGACTATGTAATGTTTTAAGGTAGGGTCCTTATAGAAGATCAGGATAAGAATCGTCTAACTTCTAATGGAATGTATTGTAACTTCCCATTATCCTGGGAACATATTTATTTCAAATAAAACTAAATACAATTGAAAAAATGTTTCTCCCCCTTTCCTTCATCAAGCTAGAATTACACGTTTTACAAATTAAGATATGTGATAATTACAGAAAAAAAAAGAATCACCATATTTATATCCGAGCCAGAAAAACTCTGAAGAATCACCTCATTATGATTTTTCTTTCATATTGTACCCAAGGTGAGTATGCTGATCCTTTTCTTCCAGATAACTTCTTCTCAATAAAATAGAAATTATTAAGTAATGTGAGTATGATTTTCAGAATATCATGGTTAGTCTGATTTTCTACTTTTATATAGTGAATTAATTTATCTTCTTCAAAATATTCTTAATAATAAAAGAAAAAACAATTTTAAAACAAAATTCTTCTTACTTTCAAAAACATTCTCTAACCAACTTAGTCCCATGAATCTCCCCCTTTGGATTTTGTTTTGAACCATGACTCATAAATCACTGAACTTTTTAAACTTAATATATGGATTACCGATCTATAATTCTAAGCATATGTAAACTAACTTATTGAAATAAATAAGAATTATTGACAATAGATCCATGATATCCCAAAGTAGTGACTCATGAAACATATTCATCTTTTCTCCACATAAAAACTTTAGTTTTTCAAAATTCATGAATTATTTTCTTACAACCACTAATACAAACAGTTAGAATATTTGACACAATTACATACTGAGGTAATTGCTTAACCATAACTCCCCCTTTATTAATACTTACTTAGAATGTTTATCACAAATACAATGGATAGATTTATCAATCAATTCTCCCTCTAGACAACACTATCCAGAGACAATATTATAAAGGGAAAAAACACATACCTCAACCTTGATGAGAAGGAGGTTGGATGTCGATGTTCAACCTAGGTTTGTGAAAAAGTTATTTCTATAAAGGTTTTTCGAAAATGTAAACAATTTGTTATAATGTAGGAACATAATCCAGCTTCAATTCATTCTTCTCCACGTGATATTTTATTAAATGATATTTGATATCAATATGATTTGAATGGAAATGTTATACTATATTTATGGTATGTTTTGTGGAACTTTTATTATCATAACCCAAGAGAATGGGTAACTTCACTTCAACAAGTAATTGTTACAACTGAGTCTTCATCTACATAAGTTGGGTAGTAGATTGAGTGGTAGAAATATAATCAGCTTCAACTATTCTAAGAATACATTAATTTTATTTCTTTTTATTCTAACTAATACACATTATCCCCAGAAATAAAACTCTACAAGATGTGGATCTTCTATCATCAAAATTCCATCCCAATCATCATTTGAATACCCAAACATGTCAAACATTCTAAACCATCATACCTAATTACAAATTTTTTTGTACCTTTGATATATTGAAGAATTATTTTTCTAGAATGAAAATGTGATTCTTTAAGATCACATTGAAATATTGCACAAAATGTAAAAACATAAATAATTTTGGGTTATGAGGCAATCAAACACAATAAACTTCCAATAAGCTTCTGAAATACTTTATAATCAACTACCTTTCCTTATCCATCATTAAACAACTTGGTTCCCACTAAAATTAGTCTGGAAACTAGTTTTGAATTTTCTAGTTCAAACTATTTAAGAAGTCCCTTAGCATAATTTTCTTGAGAAAGAAAAAAGTGTTTCTTCTTTTGTCATATTTGTAACCCAAGAAAGTATTTTATTTCACCTAGAATGGATATCTTAAAAAAAATTCATGTATTTAGAAAATATTTTAAAAGTTCTTTCATAATTCCTAGTAAATCTAATTTCATAAACATAAACAATTATGATAAGGTAAAATTAATGACATTCCTTGATATAAATATTTCTACAAACTCTTCCTTTATTGAAACTCAACTTCCTTAAGTAATTATAAAATTTGTACTAACAAGCTCTTAGAGCTTTTTTTATCTCATAAAAGGATTTCTTCTACTTACAAACATAAATTTCATATTTCCCAACAACAATGCCACATGTTTTTTTAACATAAATTCCCTCATCAAGATCCCCATTCAGAAATGCAGATTTCACATACATTTAAAAAAAATTAACATCATTGTGAAATTAAAGAAAGAAAAATAATGATTTTTTAAAATCTATTTACTAGGTAAGAAGTATCATCAAAATAAAAACCTTCATTTTTTATTAAACATTGCACACTAATATTTCCTTTTTTCCTTATCACCTTTCCTTCTTCATTCAACTTGTTCTGTAAAATCTAGTTTTACCAATAGGATTTTTTATCTGGAATGGGTACAAGTTCCCAAGTTTCATTATTTTCTATCTGATCAAAATATTTGTTCACATACTCTAGATGCTCAAAAGTTTCATCCACATATTTGAGATATAATTTTGAATAAAAATAATAATATGTAACAACTTTTTATGTTCTTGTTTTTTAGACCTTTTGATGTTGATCACCAATAATATTTTGAGTCTATGCTTGATTCTTCATCCTAGGATGAGATTTTTAAGTATATTATTCAACACTTGAAATAACTATGTCAAATTATTCTTCTTGAGTAGGATTACAACTATCATAATCCTTATCAGAGTCATTAATATTTCTTTCATCCTTCCTAACATCCTTATTATCATGAGTTTGTTTATCTTCCTCAAATTTTATATAAATTTCACATCAACAAAATCAATAATTATTATTGTTTCTTTTTTGAGACATCTATATCTTATTCCTTCTAAAGAATATCAAAGAAAAATACCATCTTCACCTCCCTTCACAAACATCCAAATGTTTCCACTGTTCTTCTTTATGATGCATGGACTCCCAAATATCTATAGTTTTTCAAACATGGAGTTTTTTCATAAAACATTTCATATGGTTTCATACTTGATCTTGGTATATAGAAAAATCAATTTTGAATATACATATCAGTGCTCATGGAATGCCTCTAAATGTGATGAGAGAGACCATGGTCCAATAACATAGTTCCCCCCATTTTTACTAGACTTGTATTATTAATTTCAGTAACCACATTCTATTGGGGAGTGTATGGGGAACTGATCTCATGCCTAATTCCATACTCCTATTTTTAACATTATAGTTATTCATTTTTTGTATTAACCATCATGATCATTTCTCAAATTCTTCCCTAAATACTCAAATTCCTTCTCATTTTTCCTCCTAAAACTTTTAAACATTTTCAGAGCATCTGACCTATGTTTCGCATACAATGAAAAAAGTAACATGAGTAAAGTCATTAATGAAATTATTGAAGTAATTATTCCCATTTTTTGACTTTGTTTCTCATTTTACAACATTATTAAAATGAATAAGTTACAAGGGTCATTTTGAAAAATTATCAACTTTTTTATTCAATGAATTTTCAATCTTTCCCTTCTGAAAAATAGTATAGTTCCAGTCTCTTCCTCTTAGCATGTTAGGATTTATATAGACACTGAATCACTTTGAAAACTTTCCCATGTTTTATTGAAAGAAGTTCCCCGAAAATTTTATGCCACAATTGATTCTATTCTACCATACCTAATTAACAAAAGTTTTGTACGTCACTAACTTAGAACAAGTTTCCTTTACTATGTTGGCCTCCAGTAACTATCTTTCCATATTTCTAACTTTTAAAAAATAGCCCTTTCTTTTTGAAAATGACATTGTTTCATTCATCAAAAATGTATGACACACTTACAAAGTTTCATTTCATCCCATCAGCAAACAAATATTTCTTGAACTCTAACTTTTCTTTCCTAATGTTGGCTAATCAAAAACAAAACAAGACAACATTTTAAAAGGTGTATAGGTTGTTGAAACCATTCAAAAATTGTTTCCAAAGGTTGAAATATATTTTTGAATTTTTACACCAACCTTCTCAGGTTTCTTTGGAAAATTTTTCTTGGACTTATTCTGAACATCCTTCTCAGAATTATTCCATTAGGTAGATTAACTCCACCCAAAACATTTCCTTTTATAATTCATGTAATAGTGATAATGTTGTTGGTTAAACCAAAAAATATTTTTTATATTCCCAAATCCACTTCAATACCATCAAAATCCATATAAATAATATTTTCCTCAAAAACATCCATACTAAATGGAGTTGTGAATATGTTTCTCAGCAACCTTCTTATATTTCTGATCATAACATTTTTGACCAACAAATTTTTTATTCTAACCTAGAATTTTATTTTTTATCTCAGTTTTGTTTTTAGTATTATCAAAACCATATATAATATAAAATTTTTCAGATTCATAATTTTGATAAACTTCTGACTTCATGATTTTGTTTGTATTGGCCACATACGTCACATACGTCACATTCCCATATTTCTTCTTATAAGAAATAATTCCATCATTCTTCTCAACATTTAAAGTTAACATTTGTTGATCCTTCTCAGGATCACCCTTATCAGAACATTTACCAACTTCTGAGATAGATTTTTTGAAACTTGTACCTCATTATTTGTCCGTAGAAATATTTTTTGGAAAAATTCAAACTCTTATTCATTTTCCTTCAGTTTAACTCCCAGATGTTCATTATGATTCCTTTTTTCTCTCAAGATATGTATTCAAATATATGATCACTTTCACCATATATAATTTATCATCAGGAAAACATTATTTAATAGTTATTAGAGAGATTTTATTTCTCATATTTTTAATTTATTTCTATTTCTTTATAATATTTATCAAACACCCTTTTAATTATTTTTTAAGGAGAAATTATTATTGGGTTTCTTATTCTTCAAAACTATTGCTTCTTAATTCTTTATTATTCACTATTGAAATTAAAGTATTATCACCAAAATGATCATTATATTTTTCAGGTTCAACTTCACTATCTTCTTTATCATCATATTTAGATAATAAACTTGTTCTTATTGATTTGGAGAATTTTTTATCTTTATTTATGGAAAAAGATTAATCTTTATCACCCTATTTCTTCCAAAACATTCTTGGGATTCTTTATTCTTCATCACAATCATCTTCTTTCTTTATTTGAGGAGAAGTAGCCACAAAGTTACCATTGGATACACAATCATAACACATCAAGGAGAGTTTACCTTTATTCTTTCCAATATATTGTCTCACATTTTTATAAAATAAGGGTAAAATTTCATCAATATTTTTACATACCTCATTTTTACGTCCAGAGTTATCAACATATTCTTCCTCAAGAAATGTATCATATTTTTATTTCTTAGCATTTATGAAAGACATTTTTCTATCATCTATTGTTTTTCACTTCATAACCTTCTCCCCTCTCATATCATGAGTAATAATGGTGATTTGAAAATCATCCAAAGATATTGTTTCTAGATATCTATCTTACAATGAAGAAACTTTAGAATAAATTATATATGGAAAAATTCTCATGATCACTACAATAGTAGTACAATATTATAATTTTTCACCAATATAATAGTGTTGAAAATTTCATTTACCCTAGTAAAGAAGTCCCTAAATGATTCATATTCACCCATCTTCTAATCTTCATAATTCAGTCTCTGTATTTTATGTTTTTCCTTATTTCCTTTTTAATTGCCTTCGTAAATATTTTTCACCTAATCCAAAATTCCATTTGTGGTGGAAAAACATTTCACTCTTAAAAATTAACTTTTATAAAGTGGTGATATTAAATAATTTTTATCCATTCCATCATTATTAGGATTCTACTTATCAATAGACGTAAGAGGAACTTTATCATTAATAGAAGTAAATCGATTTTTTGTACAAAAACATCATATCTAATAGAAAAAAGATGAAGAAACCTTATATCTTTACAAATATGAGAATTATTTCCATCAAAAATGAGAATTCATTTAGTATTGACAAAATTTAAATTCTCCATAAACATCCCTTAATTTTTTTTTACAAAGAATAAACTATAGGAAACTTTGGCTCTAATACCATTTGATATTTCCCACTAAGATAAATTCACCACTGAGAGGGAAAGGGGTGAATTAGTGGTACCTTTTTCTTCCAATTTTCCTTTTTTTGAATCAACCTTTACTTCATGTAAAAGAGTTGTTAACTTAATGAAAACAAAACCAAGCATAGGACTATAGGAGCAGAAGAATTTATGAGGTTCACTACTCAACAAGAGTAGATACTGTTGGATCTGAATCTACGGACTACACACAAGAGGGGGGGTGAATTGTGTCTTTTCAAAATTATTACAATCTCTTCAATTTAGACAAATTATGTCCACTATGCTTTAGCACGATTAAATATGCAACGGAAAAAGTAAAAGCATGAACACACGGATGTATAGTGGTTCGGGGAACAGAAGGCCCCTAGTCCACTCCACCAACGCTCAAATCCACGAGCTTGGCGATTTTCACTATCTGGTCCTCGTTTCCACAGACCTGTTCACAACTGAGTACAGGCAGTTGACACCTTTACAAGTTTCAGGCAAACACAGCCTTCCTGGTTCAAACACGAACCCACACAGCTTAGAACGAGAAGCTGATTACTCAAAAGTAAAAAGGGTTTCGATAAAGAAAACACTTCTCCAGTTGTTCTTCACAATTGCAACAGAATGCAATTGACAGTAGATAGATCATCGTCTTCAGAAAATAAAGATCTGTAATCAAAACAGTTCTGAGTCGATCCAGTTGCAATAGATATTACAAGAAACTTCACAACTTCAGCAGCAGTAGATTCACAACAGATAGTCGATGTAGAACACGTGAATCTGCTATCAAGATCTTCCTTCGGTAATAAAGGTTTTACACTTCTTCTCGATCACCAGAAAAGAACGCCTTCACACAGTCTCTGTTTCTTGCTCGTTAAAAGATCAATCTATATATTTCATACACTTTCCTGTGTATATATATATATCCAAAGTTTCCAAGATAGAACATATATATTCAAATCTGAGAAAATCTTCCGCATAAATAGATCCATGAAAATCTCCTTTAGATTCACGATATTAAAAAAAATGAAATAACAGAGCCGTTGTAACTCCCCTGAAGAATCGGCATAAAAAGCTCCGTTTAAATCAATCATTAATCCGTTGAAAATCGTCTTTGATTCAGTCAAAGTCGTACTTAAGAATCGGCTCGAAATCCGCTTAATAATCCGCATGTTTGACCAATGCAAAAGGAAATATCGTCTGTCAAAAATATCCCGACGCCAAACGTAGGGTTGATGACGTGGCTCCAAACGTAGGGTTCACAAACGTAAGGTTCAGAACGTAAGGTTCAGAACGTACATACTTTCTCTTCAGCATTCAAACGTAGGGTTGATCATCCATACTTTGTCTTGCTTTAACTCTCCAAAGAACGTACGGTTGATTATAAAAGTAAGGTTGATGATCCATACTTTTGAGAAACAAACTAAACACTGAAAACTAACGTACGGTTTCTCTTCCATACTTGTCCAACAACAAAAAACGTAAGGTTCCTTCCAAACGTAATGTTCTTCTTCCATACTTTTCAACAACGTAAGGTTCATTAACCATACGTTTCAAAATAACGTAAGTTTCCTTAACCATACGTTTCTTTTAACATAAAAAGTAAACTTTTCATCCATACGTTACGTTCATCAACGTAGGGTATGAACAGTGATTCCAGTACGCGCTAAAACTGATCTCGCGCTACAGTGATTCCAGAACGCGCTAAAATTGATCTCGCGCTACAGTGATTCCAGAACGCGCTAAAATTGATCTCGGAATAAATGAAGTATGAAATCTCGTTATATGAAATAAATAAATAAAATAAATTCCTGCAAAATACTCAACGAAATAATTAGTAAATAATTAAGGGTATTTGTGAGCATCAAAATCATCATAAAGAGACAGAGTATTATTTAAAATAATCTCCCCCTTTAAAAAACATTATTTTGAATTGTTTGAAAACAATACATTGCTCAACAATCTCCCCCTTTTTGATGATCACAAAACCCATAAAATAATAGAACTAATTTAATTCCAATCTTTATTGAAAAATTAGTTTTATAAAATTTTAGAATTTTGAAAGGATTAAAACAATATTTAACTATAATAAAATTTCCCCCATAAAAATAAATTTTCAGCTAAAAATAGATAAAAGATAAATGTCATATATATCCAAATTCTCCCATATATCCAAATTTCTTCATAGAGAACAAATGAATTTAAATGTTGTGTTTATCCAAATTCTCCCCCTTTTTGTGATATCAAAAAGAATGAAAAATTACGGATTTGAACACATTCAATATTGCACTGAACTATAAGTAAATGCTATAATTAACTGTGTATGAATAAGTGAATTTGTTATACTGGCTAACTCAATCATAAATCAATGAACAACAAAACAAAAAAGAAGTAAGAAAAGAATTTTCATTCACAAGCTGTTATATATAAACGATTGTGATATACAGAGGAATCAAGGTTCATAGATAAGACAGGGAAAAAGGTGTCTATCTCCTTTGAATCGCGGTCTTTATCTCTGTAAACTGTTCTCTGAGCCTCTTCATCATCCCATCTCCTAACTTGATGATAAGATCTCTGTTCTCTTGAGTCATATGAATATCTTCAATCAAATTAACTCTGAAAAACTCATGCATTCTTTCTTCTTTTTCAACAAAAAGAGCCAGTTTTTCTGATAACTGATTCAAAAGAATCCTAATCGGTTGCTCTCCAGATGTCAACTGATCCACTAAAAATCTCTGATTATCTAGAAAAACTGACAAAGGGGCACTATTACACTGAAGATCGTGTAATCTGTCACTCATATTGCTCATTGCTGCAGTAATTGCTCGAAATTTCCGAATCAAATCAGGTGAAGAGCCTGATCCACTCACAACACTGTTTGCAACAGACTCAAATTTATTCTCCATGTAAATCTTCAACTCAGACAAATCATCTTTCTTTACCATCTCTGATTTTAATTGATCAACAGCATGCAGCATATCAGTCTTAAACAAATCTACTTCCTGTCTTGAAATAGTACATTCTTTCAGCTTCTGAAACTTCAACTGCTCTAAGTTCAGAGAATTTCTGAGACTAACATTCTCAGATTCTAACTGAGAGATACGCTTGTACAACTCAACAACTTCTTCTTTTCTCGAATCAGGGGCACCCTGTGATCGATTCTCATGTCCAGAATTAGGTTGATGAAGCAGGGCAAGTGGTAAGGAATCTGCATCTGACTGTTCTTTGTCCTTGTCCTGACAAGGTTGATCCACTGAACTATCTTTTGAAGCCTGAAACTCTTCCACTGAAAAATCTTCCTGAAGTACCTCTGTATTAGCTTCAGAAGTATGTTCATCATGAACAGTAGTCTCTCTGACTTCTACTGATTGGTCAAGAACAATATTTTCATGTAAATCTTGAGGTCGGGCCACTTCTTCACCAGGCACTGCCTCCATAAGTTGTTCTTGTTGAATTACTTTTTCAACAGCCACAGCAGCAGATTGAGGTTCTTTTTGAGTTTCTGTTTGAGCTGCTGGTTCCTCTATCGGTGCAGTCTGCTCCACAACAGCTTCTCTCACAAATGAATAAGAAAGTAACGGTTCAGAGGATTTCAAGGCAGGAGAGATAATTTCTTCATCAATTGACCTCTTCCTTCTAGATTGAAGTCCTTCTTGACTTCTCTCTTCCTCAACTTCCTCCATCTCAAAACGAATTCTCCTTGCCACTGTACTAACTCTTGATTCTACTTGTCCCTCCTTGGACTTAGCCGGTTGAGCCTGAGCACTCTCCGAGTTTTCCTCAGCTCCAACAGGTAAGAGTTTTCCTTTAACTGTGCTCCAGAAGTATCCTACTTTCCTCAAAGTTCCAGCATTAAAAACATTACTGTGGTGACATTTCACCCCAGCATCTACCAATCTGATCATTCCTCTTTTAAACAAAAACAAAGAAATGAACCTTCCATAAGGGAAAAAGGTCATTCTTGCTTCACTCTGACAGCAGTAACTCAGATATCTTATCATAAACCGAGGAAAATTAAACTTAATATCACACATCAGAAGATACATTATGTACATGTCAGGATATAGGATTTTCTCCATCTCAGCCATTCTTGGTGCTAAACCAGTCTGAACAAATTTTACCAAAATTTTCTGATCGGGCTCCAAATCCTTAATAAACATCTTCTTTATCACTCTGGTTCCAAACAGAAAAGACATAATGTCTTCAGACTTATGTACAGAATCTCCAATATTCCGTAAATCAAAATGAAAAACTCCTTCATGAGGGCAGTTAAGAATTTGACTTATCTCTACAGATGATATTGAAAAGTCCTTATCCTCTATTTGATCCAATAAACTATCCTCTGTATCTCCAAGGCTAAACTGAACAGTTCTAAAGAAATGTCTCATTTCTGCCTCATATAGAAACTCAGAATTTTCACTATTAAAAGCTTTCTCAAGGCTTTGAAACGACAACGCTTGCTTCAACAGTAAATTAGTTTCAAACAGCCACTCTAAATCTATGACTTTACCTTGCAGTATTTTCCGACCAACTACCTTAGGTTTCTTTGCAGCACTGCTCTCGGCTTCATCTGGACGCTTAGTCTTTGCCATTCCAACAACGATTTCTGAAGGTTCGTAAGTTTAGGGTTTGAAGATTCAGAAAAGGGTTTTGGAGCAGATGTGCGGTTTTAGGTTTTCGAAAGGGTTTCCGAAAAAGGTGAAGCAGTTTAGAAGGTGAAACGGTTCTAACAGCCTTGATTCCCGTGTAATCACTAATCATTAATTTTATTTAAAACAAAATAAAATTACTTATAGCGAGAAACAGAAATTAAGCAGAATTCGAAAACACAATAAGATTTAAAAAAAAAACTATTTAAAATTAAATAAACCTAACTCCCCCTTAATAAATTCAAACCTTGCCGTGGGAAGTGGTTTAGTAAAAATATCTGCTAATTGATTTTCTGTATTTACAAATTCTAAAAATATATCCTTTTTAAACACATGATCTCTTAAAAAGTGATGTCTTATATCAATGTGCTTAGTTCTAGAATGACTAATAGGATTTTTTGAAATATTAATTGCACTAGTATTATCACATAAAATAGGTGTATTATTGAAATTTAATCCAAAGTCCATAAGAGTGTTTTTCATCCACAACACCTGTGCACAGCAACTACCTGCAGACACATATTCTGCCTCGGCTGTTGACAGGGCAACTGAGTGTTGTTTCTTACTAGACCATGATACTAAAGACTTCCCTAAAAAGTGACATGTTCCTGAAGTACTCTTCCTATCTAATCTACAGCTTCCAAAGTCAGCATCTGAATATGAAATTAAATTAAAATCAGAGGTTTTTGGATAAAGCAGAGATTGATAAATAGTACCTTTTAAATATCTAAAAATTCTTTTAACAGCAGTTAAATGGGATTCTTTGGGATTTGATTGAAATCGAGCACAAAGACATACTGAATACATTATATCTGGTCTACTAGTAGTAAGATATAACAAACTACCAATCATACCTCTATATAACTTGTTGTCCACTGATTTTCCAGTTTCATCCAAATCAAGTTTTATATTAGTACACATAGGAGTTGTAAATGGCTTGCTGTTTTCAAGTCCAAATTTCTTAAGTAAATCAGTAATGTATTTGCATTGATTTAAAACATTTCCAAAATCTTTTTGAAATATTTGAAGACCCAAAAAGAAATTTAATTCTCCCATCATACTCATTTCAAATTCTTTTTGCATTAATTCTGAAAATTCATGACAAAGAATTTTATTGGTTGATCCAAAAATTACATCATCAACATAAATTTGAACCAACAAAACATTATTTTTCACAGTTTTCTTAAAGAGTGTTGGATCTTCCAGTCCAACAGTAAAATCATTTTTCAAAAGAAAAGAACTTATTCTTTCATACCAAGCTCTAGGTTCTTGTTTAAGGCCATAAAGAGCTTTAGTAAGTTTGAAAACAGAATCTGGTTTTTGAGAATTTTCAAAACCAGGAGGTTGCTCAACATAAACTTCCTCCATTAAATAACCATTTAAAAAGGCAGATTTAACATCCATCTGAAATAATTTAAAATTCATATAAGATGCATAGGCTAAAAGGATTCTAATGGCTTCTAACCTGGCTACAGGTGCAAAGGTATCATCATAATCTATTCCTTCTTCTTGATTATATCCTTTAGCTACTAATCTTGCTTTATTTCTAGTTATTATCCCTTGATCATCCTGTTTATTCCTAAAGACCCATTTAGTTCCTATTACTGGATAATCATGTGGTCTTCCAACTAATTCCCAAACCTTATTTCTCTTGAACTGGTTCAATTCATCCTGCATTGCTATTACCCAGCTCTCATCATCTAAGGCTTCTTCTATGGTCTTAGGTTCTTGTTGGGATAGGAAAGCAGAGAATTCAACTATGTTTCCAAGGTTTCTTCTAGTTTGAATACCAGTCTCTAAGTCACCTATCACAGATTTTAAAGGGTGATTCTTTAAGGTTCTAGACTGTCTAGGCATTACATTCAAAGGTTCTTCAGTGTCATGTTCTTCTGAACTGGACTGAATTTCTTTTATATCATTTTCAAAATCATTCTTTAAATTCTCAAGTCTCATGTTTTCATTAGAATCAGGTTCATCTATTTGTTCTATCCTTTTCTCAAAAGGATCAGATTCATCAAATTTCACATGAACTGATTCTTCAACAATCCTTGACTTTTTATTATAGACTCTATAAGCTTTGGAGGTTGCAGAATATCCTAAGAAAATACCTTTATCATATTTTGGATCAAATTTACCAAGATTATATTTGGTATTCAAGATGTAAACCTTGCATCCAAAAACTTTAAAGTAATTTACTTTAGGTTTTCTGTTATTCCATAGTTCATAGGGTGTATTTTTCAAAATAGGTCTTATTAAAATTCTATTCATTATATAACAAGCTGTATTAACAGCTTCTGCCGAGAAATATATAGGTAGGCTATATTCATTTAACATAGTTCTAGCCATTTCTTGAATAGTTCTATTTCTTCTTTCTACAATCCCATTCTGTTGAGGTGTTCTTGGAGCAGAGAAGGTGTGTTTAATACCCATGTTTGAGCAAAAGTAATTAAATTCCTGGTTCTCAAATTCTCCGCCATGATCACTTCTCAATGAGATTATATTAAAACCTTTTTCATTTTGAATAGATTTACAAAAACCTTCAAATAAACTAAAAGCTTCACTTTTAAATTTCAAAAAGAAAATCCAAGTAAATCTAGAATAATCATCAACTAATACATAAACATATAATTTACCAGCTAAACTTGCTACTCTTGAAGGTCCAAACAAATCCATATGGATAAGTTCTAGAGGTTTAGTTGTAGCAACTTTATTAACAGATTTGAATGATGATTTGTGTTGCTTGCCAAGCTGACATGCATCACAGAATCTGTCATTTTCAAATTTGAGACTAGGCAAATCAGAAACTAGATGTTTCTTAGATAATTTATGTAAAGCATATATATTGCAATGACCAAGTCTTCTATGCCAGATCCAGAATTCACTTATATTAGCAGTTAAGCAGTTTACTTGTTGTTTACACAAGGAATACAAATCCAAAGTATAAACATTATCAGTTCTGGGTGCTCTAAACTTAAACAGTTTATCTTTAGAAATAGTACAACTATTGTTAGTAAAATCAACAGTGTATCCATCATCACAGAGTTGAGAGATACTTATCAGATTGTGTTTTAACCCTTGTACATAAAGTACTTTGTTGATTGAGACTGTCTCTGGATCTCCAACTGTTCCAATACCAATAATCTTTCCTTTGGCATTGTCACCAAAGGTGACAAGTCCTCCTTCCTTTCGAGTAAGAGAAGAAAAATTAGCTGAAGTTCCACTCATGTGTCTTGAGCAGCCACTGTCCATATACCATATTTCTTTCTTTCTTTGGTGACCTGTTACCTGCAAAGACATTCAAACAAATTGCTTTGGTACCCATATTTTGTTGGGTCCAGGAGTGTTAGCAAGCAGTGATCTGGGTATCCAGATTTGCTTTGTTTTCTTAAAATTGATTGAATCATATAGATCATTGGAAATATAAGCTTTCTTAATTCCACATATTTGAGGTTGTCTTAGAAAACAGTTTTTAGCTATATGACCTTTTGTTCCACAGAAGTTAAAAATAACCTGTTTAGTGCTAGGAACAAAATAATTTTTGTATAACTTAGGTTTTTCTCCTTTACTTCCAATTCCAAACCTTTCCTTTTTAATTACAGTTTTTCCAAGTATCTCATTTAAGGCGTTTTCTCCTTTTGTAAAAACTAATGCAGCCTTTTTATAAGATTCTACTTCATCCTGTAGAGTTTTTATTTTTGATTCAAAATTAATTTTATTTGAGTCAGCAGAGTTGTATTTGTCAATTAATTCCTTATGTTGTTTTAGCAAAGTATTTCTCTCATCTGAAATAGCTTTATGCAAGTTCTTTATAGATTTATATTTTTTAAATAATGAGTCATACCTTTCTTCAAGCATATTGCAGTAAGCTGCAAGTTTTTTATTTGAGAAGCTTGTTTCAGAGTTTGATTCATTATTTGAGTCAGAGGAGTAGTATGAGTGTACCTCATCAGTTTCAGCCATGAAACACATATTTGCTTTTAAATTGGATTTTTCCTTCTCTGAGCTTGATTCAGAAGAATTACTTGAGTCTTCAGAAACACTCCAAGTAGCTTTCATAGCTTTCTTGTCTTTCTGCTCATAATCATCTATTTTGAAGAATTTATTCTTCTTTGCATCTTTCAATTTTGGGAAATCCGGTCTGATATGTCCCATCTTTTTGCATTCATAACATCTCACTTCCTTGCTATCCTTCTTGAAGGATTTCTTGAAGTCTTTCTTCTTACTGTAGAACTTTCTGAATTTTCTGGCTAGCTGAGCCAGTTCTTCATCCGAATTTGAAGAATCAGAGCTTTCTGATTTAGCACTTACTTCTCTGTTCTTCATCTTTCTATCCTTTTTTTGAGAAGTCACTTTCAAAGCAGTATTTTCCCTTTTTATGTAGAATTTATGCTCATTTACCTCATCTTGCATTTCAGCCTCGTACATCATCAATGTACCAATCAGCTCTCTCATAGTTAGATCTTTAACAGAAGTTGATTGTCTGATTGCTGCAGAGATTCCATTCCATCGAGTAGGAAGTACTCTCAGTACCTTTAACGCTTGATCAGCTTGCTTGATTGGTTCTCCTAGAGCTGTTATATTATTGACAATTTCTGTCAATCTTCTATTCATCTGAGTGATTCTCTCTCCTTCAATCATTCTGAAAGTATCGAATTTTAATTTAGCAGTTGCATATCTCATCTGTCTTACATTATCTGTTCCTTCATAAGCAACAACTATTGTTTGCCACATTTCATATGCAGTCGGGCATTGAGATACTCTGTTAAATTCATCCGGTCCTAGACCACAGATGATTGCATTCATAGATTTTGAATTCATGTCATACTCAGCCTCTGTAGCAGCACTCCATGTATCGGGATTTTCAGGAATTTCATAGGGAGTCAGAATCTTTGAATAGACTTTGTAACCAAGATTTTTCAGATAAATAATCATACGTGATTTCCAGCAGCCATAATTATCTCCATTAAAGTAAGGTGCTCTTACCATTGACATTCCCTCTCTCGTATCAGCCATGATACACTATGTATAATCTTTAAATACTTCTATCTTGACAAGACTTTAAAAATAAGAAGCTCCTCCTCTGATACCAATTGTTGGATCTGAATCTACGGATTACACACAAGAGGGGGGGTGAATTGTGTCATTTCAAAATTATTACAATCTCTTCAATTTAGACAAATTCTGTCCACTATGCTTTAGCACGATTAAATATGCAACGGAAAAAGTAAAAGCATGAACACACGGATGTATAGTGGTTCGGGGAACAGAAGGCCCCTAGTCCACTCCACCAACGCTCAAATCCACGAGCTTGGCGATTTTCACTATCTGGTCCTCGTTTCCACAGACCTGTTCACAACTGAGTACAGGCAGTTGACACCTTTACAAGTTTCAGGCAAACACAGCCTTCCTGGTTCAAACGTGAACCCACACAGCTTAGAACGAGAAGCTGATTACTCAAAAGTAAAAAGGGTTTCGATAAAGAAAACACTTCTCCAGTTGTTCTTCACAATTGCAACAGAATGCAATTGACAGTAGATAGATCGTCGTCTTCAGAAAATAAAGATCTGCAATCAAAACAGTTCTGAGTCGATCCAGTTGCAATAGATATTACAAGAAACTTCACAACTTCAGCAGCAGTAGATTCACAACAGATAGTCGATGTAGAACACGTGAATCTGCTATCAAGATCTTCCTTCGGTAATAAAGGTTTTACACTTCTTCTCGATCACCAGAAAAGAACGCCTTCACACAGTCCTTGTTTCTTGCTCGTTAAAAGATCAATCTATATATTTCATACACTTTCCTGTGTATATATATATCCGAAGTTTCCAAGATAGAACATATATATTCAAATCTGAGAAAATCTTCCGCATAAATAGATCCATGAAAATCTCCTTTAGATTCGCGATATTAAAAAAAATGAAATAACAGAGCCGTTGTAACTCCCCTGAAGAATCGGCATAAAAAGCTCCGTTTAAATCAATCATTAATCCGTTGAAAATCGTCTTTGATTCAGTCAAAGTCGTACTTAAGAATCGGCTCGAAATCCGCTTAATAATCCGCCTGTTTGACCAATGCAAAAGGAAATATCGTCTGTCAAAAATATCCCGACGCCAAACGTAGGGTTGATGACGTGGCTCCAAACGTAGGGTTCACAAACGTAAGGTTCAGAACGTAAGGTTCAGAACGTACATAATTTCTCTTCAGCATTCAAACGTAGGGTTGTTCATCCATACTTTGTCTTGCTTCAACTCTCCAAAGAACGTACAGTTGATTATAAAAGTAAGGTTGATGATCCATACTTTTGAGAAACAAACTCAACACTGAAAACTAACGTATGGTTTCTCTTCCATACTTGTCCAACAACAAAAAACGTATGGTTCCTTCCAAACGTAATGTTCTTCTTCCATACTTTTCAACAACGTAAGGTTCATTAACCATACGATTCAAAATAATGTAAGGTTCCTTAACCATACGTTTCTTTTAACATAAAAAGTAAACTTTTCATCCATACGTTACGTTCATCAACGTAGGGTATGAACAGTGATTCCAGAACGCGCTAAAATTGATCTCGCGCTACAGTGATTCCAGAACGCGCTAAAATTGATCTCGGAATAAATGAAGTATGAAATCTCGTTATATGAAATAAATAAATAAAATAAATTCCTGCAAAATACTCAACGAAATAATTAGTAAATAATTAAGGGTATTTTTGAGCATCAAAATCATCATAAAGAGACAGAGTATTATTTAAAATAATCTCCCCCTTTAAAAAACATTATTTTGAATTGTTTGAAAACAATACATTGCTCAACAGATACATCCTTGTTATAGTTTTTAAATGATCAATTTCCACACAATCCACTCGAAAACAATCATATTTTGTAGAATATAACGAGTAGGATATTCCATTATACTCGTGTATCACTACCATCAATACAATTGTGTGGGTGCTTTAAGTACAACTAAATGATGTAAGATAATTTTTTTAATAAACATATTATGGTTCAGATTGATCAACATTCACAAAAATGTTCTTCAAAATAATTCTTCACTTATTTACCCAGTAGTAGGAAATAACTTCTTCTGGACTTCATAATAATACTCAGTCTGATTTCCCAATATGATTCTCAAGTATTATTTCTCAATAAAATATAATAACTCTGTGAGAATATTTTTGAAACAATCCTAAACTTTTTCATCCCTAGTAAGAAAATATCAATATGATTTTATCTGTCCAATTACCTAGCTGAATACGATGATTAACTAAATACGATCTTGTATCTTCTTTTTTCTTCTTCAATCTAGAAAACAACCTCAGGTAAGCTCAATCTGGAAACTTTTTCTCTCTATAATTCTTTAGTGTTCTCTATTCTCTCATGTTTTTATTAATAATAATTGTTTTGGTTAAAAGTAAAAAGTACTTTATCATTTTATAGTTGACCCAAAATAGGTTAGATCGTGTTTCATAAAATATTTCATGCTCATACAAATTTCCATAAATCTCAATTTCCATTGAATTATAGATATATTTATGACTTCATGAAGGATTATAAACTCTTCTCAAATCTTCTTGAATATTATTACAACTTTTCTCTCTTCAATATTCTTATAATTATTTAATCTGATTCCAATTCGGATTTTATATTACGATTTATTCAATATGATGATACATACCACTTTCATATATGAATAAATAAATAGATACACAATATGATGTTCAAACCCTCTTACAAAAAAATCCTAACTAAAGACATCCCACTATATTGTTCTGCACTAATTGAAAAACCAATATTTCTATTCTGATTTCCTCATTATGATGCAGACAATAGATTCTTCAATAAATTTCTTCATACAACAATTAAAAAATGTAAAAAAATATGCCTTCCCATTATGATTTTCTGTACCAACTGATAGAAACAAAATAAAATACATTCTTTTAACTTTATGCTCCCATTTGAATTTTTTTTAATATTCTTCAAAAAAATTCATAAAATATTTGTGTCCCACTTTGATAACACCTCAAAACTTCTATAAGAAAGATTATTACAGTTATATTATTCAGACCTGTGTTCTTAAGTCCGATAAGGATACCAGTGTCAGCCTATTTTTAATTGATCGGTATCAACTTCACTCTGATGAATCAGTGTCTCCTCTAGTAATATTTCTCTTCACCCAATTGTTAAACCCATATAACAGTTCTTTTTTATCTTAAACTACATTAAAGGTAAATTATTCTTTCTCTCTTCATCTACTTGATACCAAAAAGAGAGAAAAAAAATTCATCATGATGGAATGGTTGACTAAATTATTGATCAGCCTCTTACTTTATTTTTGTATTACCCCCAAAATTTTAATTTTTTTCTGTGTTCTCTAAAATACAAATGAAAATAATTCTTCCCCTGTATATTATAATTGAATTCCATGTGTGATAGACCGGTTCTAGTAGCTTCAAAATCAAAAACTTATTTCTTATCTGAATATGATACTCAACAACTTATTTATACCACACACTTCTTCTGGTATCATTGTATCCTCAAGATATTGATTTCGTTAAAGATAGGCATAAGCATCATCTGACTTATAATGGAATTTATTATAAATTCCCATTCTCCTAGAATGATCTTTCTTTATTACCAAATCGAATATGATCGGAATCACCCTTTATTCCCCTTTCCTTCACCAAGCATGAATCACAAGTTTTTCCACTTATTATTTTTTAGAAATATAAAATAGTAAAGAATTATAAGATTTATATCGAACCCAAAAAAACTCTAATGTATGACCTCATTATGATATTTCTTTCATCCTGGACCCAAGGTCAGTCTAATGAAACTTTTCTTCTTGACAACTTCTTCTCAATTTGATGGACTATTTTAAACAATGTGAGTCTTGTTTCATGAATATGATGGTCACTCTGATTGTCCACTTTTACAAAGATAATTTATTTATCTTCTTTGTAAATTCTTTACAATAAAAAGACAAACCACTTGTAAAAAAACTTCTTCTTACTTACAAAGACCTTATCCATCCAACTTGGTCCCAACATGGTCCGATGAACTTAGGTACATATTCACTTGTTTCTAAATCCATCGATGCCCCAAACATGAAGAAACATACAAAAATACATAATTTACCACATAAAACTCTTTAGGTTGTCTTTAATGGTTGAAAAAATAATTCTATCTGGACTATGTTGTATTTATATGATTCCTAATAAGCTGTACCTACATTAAAGTATCCTTAAAGAGATGAGGTCCTAGTTGTGGTTCCTTTCCCAACTCTAGTCAATATAGGGGTGAAATAAAGAGTTTTCCGTATAGGGATTCATAAGGATAAATTTGTATAGTATACTAGAAGTTGTTATTGTAAGAAAATTCAGTAAGATTAGGTGTTTCTCCGAAGAATGTCTAAAATTAAGTACAGCTTCTCAAGGCATTCAATTTAACACCTTTATCATATAATCAAACTTTTCACTGGTCTATGGGTGACATGATGTACTCAAAAGTACTTGTAAACCCAGTTTCTTCTACAACCCATTCCAGAACCATGATGTAAAATGAGAATCCCTATTTGATATGATAGTTTGAGGGATATCATAAATGTTTATAACCATTGGTCATAGAGTCTACCCTGTTTTTTCACCTAAAATTTCTACCTGATAGGTATAAAGTAGCTAATCGTCATTATCATATCGATGATAACCCACACTACAACACTTCCTTGAGGGGAACTTGGTAAACCCATTATGAAATACATAGTGAACTCATACTATTTCCACTCTGGAATGGGTAATTTATATAAAATAAATTCAGGTAATTGGTGTTCCACCTCCCCTACTAATAGGTGGAACATCAAGTGACAAACACAATTATCTCATGTTTCATACAAGGATAACAATACTAGTGGGGCAATTCATGATACATCTTGGTACGACCAAGATGTACTAACTAATAAGGGGAATGATACTCTCACATAAATAGCTACTAAATTTCTATAGGAACACATAGACATCTATGAATTCATAGGATCTCATATTTATTAAGGACACAACTAGGTGGTGGGTCCTCTCCTAAAATGATTTCTCTCAGGACCAAGCCATTGGGATTATAAATTTGTCTCATCTTCACTCTATTCATAAGTGAAGGGGTATCTACTAAATTTGTAAAAATAGGTTTCCAATGAATCTATTGAGCCTCTAGAAATATCTGAAAAAAACATGTTCATCAAATATTATTCTTCACTAGCCTCTTAAATTACTTGTTTCTAAGTCGTCCAGATCAGAACATTATCCATGAAATTACATTTTTCATGTGTATTAGTAAGATCAAAAATCAAGAATTTTAGGTATTCCACCCATGATCATTTTATGGTATTTAAGTCACACTATGTAAATATTTATTTATGTTTTTGTGGCCATTATAAATCCAAAATTTCTCTCCCAAAAATTAATTCCTCCAACAATACAATGGATGAACCACTGCAGCTAACTTGAGATCGTTTGTGAAGTAATTATTCTCATGAGGTATCAACTTGAGAGACCCATATCCAATGGATAACTCATCTTTCATCATAAGGGCTCCAAAAATGATGTCTAAATAATCACAAGAAACTATATAACTTTATCCTGAATCTAGAAGAATCAAGATTGGTGCTAAAGTCAACCATCCTTTCAGCTCCTAAATGGATTCCTCGCATTCCTGAAACTATAAAAATTTCACCACTTTATTTTTCAATCCCTTAAGTGGTGTTGTGATACATGATAAATCATGAATAAAATTATTATAATATCTATTTGTCCCCAGGAAACTTCATATATCAAAGATGTTCGAGGAATTATCCTAGGAAACTATGACTCTCACCTTCTTGGAGTCTATAGATACCCCTAATTGTTTTATTATGTGACCTAAAAAGTGTACTTTATCGATATAAAAGTGTCATTTTGTAATTTTATCATACATTTGGTTCTCACTTAGTGTTCTAAAAACTATTTCAATGTGTTTAGAGTGATTTTTGTTGAGTATGTGATTACACCAATATGTTATTTATGAAGACTATCTTAAATGAATCCAGATAGGGTAGAAACCCTAATAAATCATGGCCATGAAAATAGTGGGCACATTTGTGATACCAAATGATATTACCATGTAATTGTAAAATATATATAGAATATTGTACATGGTATATCTAATGTTCTAAAATTTACCTGATCATAACCCGAACTCAAATCAAACTTCTAGAAAACCCAAGATCTTTAGAGCTGATCAAAGTGGTCATCCATATGAGGTAAAGGATATTAGTTCTTAATCATAAGATAATTCATTTTTCAGTAGTCCACAAAATTCCTAGGGATATTATCCCCCTTGTTGTTAAAAAATAACAGGTAAACCCAATGGGGTGGTACTAGATTGAATAAACCCTTAGCTTCTAGGACCTCCAACTATCTCTTGAGTTCCTAAATTTCAATAGTATTAATTATATAAGGTGTAATTGATATTGGTTTTAATACTTGAATTATTTCATTAGTGAAATATACCTCTCTCTCTCAGGGGGTATCCCAAATAGGTTTTTAGGGAAGAAATTCCTAAAACAATCCACTACTATAGTGAAATATGTTTATCTCACTCCCTAATCATTCAGATAATAATATTAATCTAGGCTGATACACTACCCGTCCTATGATGATATAATCTAGATCGAGCTTCCTAGTCATTTTATTTACCCTTGTAGATATAAGTACCACCCTTAGGTGATGTAAATAAATCCCACATATGATATAAATCATCATAAGTATGATACGGAACCAACCAATCCATCCCAAGAATGTTTTCAAATCCTATCATCTTGAGGATGTAGAGGTTCCATATGAATTGATATCCACATTTTTCAAGGGGTTATTCTATACATATTCATACAATATTTGATTAAATCCCAAATAGAGTATAAAGATTCATCACTATATATAAATACTCGATCTCAAGGACAATACTTTCCATAATTTCTATAGTTATAGAAAAATGTGATGTGCCAGTTTCAAATGAAGAAGAAATTAAAGTAGAAGTTACCAAGACCACACCTTATTCAATGGAAAGTCCCTCACTCTACTCCAATATTATATGTTATACTACATTTATCTATCTTGATCCATAACCATATTCTACAGTCTGACTACCCTAATCAAACTCACTTTGCGGGAACTATATTCCATAGAAATTGATTCTATGATTACATCCACCTCCTCGGCCTGATCACCTGGAAATATTCCCTCTCCCAAACTAACATGATGTTTCTAATACTTCTCATGAATACAGATTTGATGTATATCCCTTATCACTAGGAACTAGAGGAAAAGTTATACAAAAACATTGAAGATGACCAATTTGGGGAAATCACAACACTAATAGAGTCCATGGTACAATGATGTTTTTTATGGCCTTACCAACCACATCAGTTACCTAAAACATAGTTTTTAGTGTGTGGTGTCTAATTACTACTTCCCCCATGTGTATGCTCAAGGATAAATTTCCAACCACTAGATGAACTACTTCCCTTTATCAACGCTGAACAACCCTACCTTACCCTATCAACTTACCTCATGTTCTACTTGGTGATAAGGGCTTGGTTCACTATTTTTGAAATTTTAGTCAACCGAAAAACATTAACTTGGGATAAAATAGAATATAAAATCTCATCATCAAATTAACTTTTTCTTTTCAAATCATCAACAACAAGAGTTATTGAGAGTTTTTGAAGATTAGTGAAATGAGGTGAGTAATCCATCATTGACATAAAACACAATTTTAGGTACATAAACTCTCTAGATTGGTCCACTCTAAATGTATATGGAAAGAATTAATCATAAAATAGAGCATAAAAGTCCCTCCATACAATATCCCGATGGTGATATTCCTATGTAATAACATCCCACAAACACTTGGTATAATCATGAAGCATATATGTCATGATCATGACCCTCCTTTGTGGAGGCATCTCTAAAAACTCAAAGATAGAATGAATTTATTCTATATATTAATTAGTATCTTGATGACCATTTTCCCATGAAAATATATAAGGGTGATCCTATTGGAATTATTGTGTTATCTCTTTCATAGTTAGTTTGGGTCATTGGGATCTCTGTATAGACGTCACTGGTCACCTGAAACCCTCTCAAAATTGGAAATTGATGCCCAGATCAAGAGCAATAGGAGGTTCCACATGAGGTACTACAAGAGGTAATATCGGTGGATCAGGGCCCACCACCTCCAAACCATGGTCATCATCACCTTCCTGGAACATGACCCAAGGCCATCATGGTGGAATATTTCTAAAATTCCAAACACATTATTTAGAATAATATCTGGTAACATAAAAGATCTTAAAATAAAGAAAGAGGTAGGCACTTAGCCTTCTTACATGATGTGAAATATCATCCACCAAATCCTAAATCCAAGCCCAAGTGATATATATGATCAAAAAGGGTCATAAGAGACACTCCCTAATAAACAATACTATGTTCAGGTTAGGTTCAAGGTCTCACATCACCTTGAAAAGGTCCTAGTATATGGAGAGTGAATTTAAAGGTATATAGGAAAGAACCTTTTACATTGAAAATGGGTTTTCCATTTAACAGAAATCATTTTTATTTACTAATTTAAATTTATTTATTTTCAGAATAATTTATATATATATATCATGGTCCAGTTAGATGATTATCCATTCCCATACTATAAATGTATAAGCTTTATAAGATACAATTTGTATGTCATGTTATTTTAACCTGACCCTTACATCTGACATCAGGATGTAACAAGTTGTTTAAAATGATTCTATTTGATGAATTTACATTAATAATTTATACAATTAAAATATTTATTACATAAAATATAAAATCACATACCTAAAATAAAATAACATTTCGGAACTTGTAACCACACTTAAATAGCACAAACATTTGATAATTGGTTAATTAAGGCACCAAAATCAATATATGTGGGAGAAAACCATTTCAGATGATAAAAATACTTCAATTAACCAAATATTTATCTTATTCGCCCTGTATAAATTATATTATAACAACATATATATCAATCAAGGCACTAAATTGTAAAACAGACAATATATGTAACAAAATAAAAATGACATGTAATATGCATGACATGTTAATCCCTCCATGACTTTAATGATTCATGACCAATACCCCATTATTATACTATTCTAAGGGTAAAAAGGAATCTATAATAGTTAAAATAATAAATTAAAAATGTAGTTCCCAGACCCCAAAAGCCTGAATCCAATGTCTACTACCATTACATTGACATGATTATAAGGAATAAAATAAAGAAGGTCTAAAAAGTTTAGTAGTCTTCGTAAACTAGATACATACATGAGTTTTGTATTATAAATTAATACACTAATTAAAAAAAATTCTTTCAAGGATAAATTTATTACCACTTATCACATCCTTACAAATATTTCTTAGTACACTTCTTTGATTCTTGGGGAATGAAAAAAAAATAATGGTGATCTCAAATTCTCAGAAAGGTTTAAGTAAAATGAGATAAATAATGAATCAATGATCCTGATAAATTTTAAAAGGTAATAACTAAACACACATTCCATGTAATAAATAAACTTAGAGGGATTGAGTAAACAATATGGAAAGGTAAATTATTTAACACACATTACATGTTATCAATAAACTCAAAGAGAGTGCATAAACAATATGGAAAGGTAAATAACTAAAAACGAATTACATTTAATCAATAAACTCAAAGGGAGTGCATTAACAATATATAAAGGTGAATAACTAAAAACACATACCATTTAAATAACTAGATAATGCATGATCAAAATGGAAAGGTAATAACTGAACACACATTCCATGTAATCAATAAATTGAGAGGGAGTGAGTAAACAATATAACAAGGAAAATTACTGAACATACATTTCATGTAATCAGTAAACTGAGAGGGAGTGCATAAACAATGTGGAAAGGTAAATAACTAAAAACACATTCTATTTAAATAACTGGATAAGGAATAATGAATATGGGAAGGTATATAAATGAAAATTCAGGCCATTTTATCAAATAAAATAACAATGAAATGCATACATATATTTTTTTCATAGTAAAAATCTCATGGATAATATTCACTAAATCGGAATGAAGGTAATGCATAACTATTAGACATCATGTTTCCCAAGTACATAGACCTTTACCATAAATATCTATCCTCAACACAATTTAAGTCACACTGATAGAAACCCATTAGCTTAGGATAAACAACTATTATATCTCGTAATAATACTAACTCATTGAGGGGATTTCATTAAATAGTCCCCAACCCATGTCTTTCATATCCGAATCATTCCTTATATATCAAATAATCTATTTAATTAAAAAACTATGTTCCCTATAAAAATATTTATTTAGTAAAGGATACATATTTTTCAATATTTCCCTAGTAAATCAAATAACTTTCAATGTAAACATTGTTTGTAAAAGTGGTATATTTTTAGGCAATAAACATATCCATGAGAAATTATATGGATAATCAGTGGAAATTTAATGTCCAATTATTTCATAAAAGTGAATATTTTTTGGGGACTATAAAAATGGATCAAGGAAGTGAATGTTAATATTATCATAAGAAAAATAAATCATAAAACTATATAATGAATTAGGATTGTAGTACTATAACATATCCCAAGTGGAATAATATAAATTTTTGTTGTCATTGATTAATGGAAAAAATATAGAATGATATTTTAAAAACATTCTTAAGGAAAATATAGTTTTTTTTGAAAAAAAAATTAAAATAATGAAAATAATTTCATTGAAAATCACTTTAAAAAAAATTAATTAAAAATCAACCTTTTATACATATAAATTAATATTAAAAGAAATTATGGAGATGTATTCCATATAAGTCGTACAAGGTAAAAATAATATTCCTTTTTCAAGGAATTTGTTTTTGAAAAGTTCCTTTTTTTGGAAAGTGATAAGAATATTCCTTTCAAAAAAATTAAAAGACAAAAGGGTAAAACTTTCTTTAATAATTTTTTTAAAGTTAATTTTTTTAAATCCTTTTTATAAATTAGTTTGTTTAGATGAAAATAGGTTCTCTTACTAAGGATATAAATTTAGTTGGTTTTCATTAAAAACATTTTCTAAAACATTATGTGTAATAATGAGTAGGAAAATGGTACTATTACTTGAAAAAATTCAATAATAATTAGAGAAGAATAAAATGAAAGGGTTTATTGAACAATAGTTATATAAATTTCTTTAATGGAATTTAAATAATAAATAATCAGTTCTAGAATGAGATTGTAAAATAAACCCTTAAATGATCATAAATTTGAAGTGAAATTAATCAATTAATTGATTATGTACATAAATAGTAAATCTAAATATAATAATTGTAAACACATTAACAAATATTTAATGTAATTATACACATAATTATATAATATTAATGAATAAGGGTAATTAATGTAACCCAATGGAAATGAATTGAGTTTTGGAATTTCTCTACAACTTGGTTAATTTTTGTTCAAATCCCCTTAGATTAAATAATTCCAATTGAAACAAGAGATATCATTAAGAATGAATTATTAATGATCTTACATGTTAAGTGGTTCATATATACACCATAAAAAATAAATTACGTTCATAATAATATAATATGCTGCAATGAAATGAAATAGAAACAGAATCCATTACCTTCGTTTTTTTCTTTCAGGTGATGTTCCTTTAATTTAATGTATAATGGTCTTAAAAATTAAATTAACTTAAAACAGAACCATTATAGTATTTATAATATCATATATGATCTTTATATAATATCTTATTACCCATTTGTTATTAATCGTTCATTATTTTCACTATTTTGAGTGTTAATTGCTTAGTTTTTCAAGTATGTTTTAACTTGTTATTTCTTTATTCTTACATTGATCATGATTTAATAATATAAATGATGTAAAACATGATTTCTATATCATATATAATAATTATATATGTTGTTACAACCATCTGTAATGTTTGTTGATGGGAAATGAAATACACTGTTTATGGAGATGGTAGTTTGTACATATGCATGAATGATGCTTTCATTTTCTCATCAAATTAAAAGATTGAAAATAAAATAGTATATATGAATATTATAATTTAAGTATCATATTTATTTCATTTATTTCATATATTTTTATTAATACCATCCTTAATACATTCCATGTATAGTGTAAATGAATCACATCACTTTGAGGAGGCGGTAGTCCACCCATCCACAAACGAAGTTATTGTATTCTCATAAAATGAAATGAAAAAAGGTAAGTGTTATATAAAAACTAAAGATTAATAAATAAATTATAAATAATATTTGCATCATATGTAAACTATAAATATATCATTTTTCCAACCTTTAATGGTGGTAATGTAAAAATGAATGACATCAGTTCGCTAGGCAGTAGTCTATCGTACACACGAATGATGATTATGTATCGAATTTGATGGATGATTATGATAATTTATGTCAATATATTAGAATAAAACATCTGAATATATTTAATATATATATTTTATTATATAATCGGGATATAAAAATAATTTATGGGGTGGAGAAGTAAATGAAACAAAAGTGGTCATTGAAGAATGTTACCTCTTATTCAAGTAACTCCTTTTGGTTTATAAAAAGACATACTTGGTCTAACTTCATCCCAATGTGAGGCTTATAGGATGTGGGAGGGATGTTGAGGGATTTTTTGGAAGATTTTGGATGAGCCAAAGGTCTTGATAGGTTTGAGTAAGTGGGAGGGGTGAGTGCCTTTTTATATTGGTGGAGTGGAATTTTTGTAAATTTTTTAAAGTGGGAATTCCACCCATGTTTATCCCATGTAAAGTGTCTCCAATAATGAAAAAAATTTATATTTCATAGTATATGTTATAAATAATGTCATCTAATAACTTTCTTACAATTTTTTGGGTCATCATAGCCCTTAAGTTAGAGGATTAGTTCCTCATTAAGCTATTTTTTCCTTATTCACTCTAATTAATTTTAAAAACTTTCACTAATATTTTTTGTAAAAATACTAAGTTAACCTCTATATAAATTATAAATTATAATTATTGTAAATATTAAATCCATTTTTCTAAATTCCAATCGTATAAGTGGTAGATATTAATCTAAAATTAATATTGTAGATAACATGGGAAAGTGAGTTTTTAAAGTAAAATTGTTCAAAAGATTGAGATGTGTTTATATCCAATTTCATTTTTAAATAGATTAAAATTACTGAAATTGGATTAATTTATTTAATATTTATATAATTTTACTTTACAACCAATCTAAAATATAATTTATCTTTATAACTAAATTATAATAAAATTAGTTTTCAATTAAAATCCAATATTTTTCACTATTTTCAAAAAATGAAACTTCACATAAAAATACCAAAAAGTCAACCTAGCCTAATTTTTTTGTTTCACTTTAAAAAATTTAGTTTTTTCTTTCATATAAATTTTTTAAATGTGTTAAAATTCATTTTCAAAATAGGTTATCTATTAAAAGGTGGAAAATGTTCCTTTTTAGAAAAAAACCATTTTTTAAGAGGAAAACTGGATTTCTTATTATATTATTTCTATAAAATATATTGGATGAATAAAAAACATTTCATTGAATATATAATATATATATTTAAATAATATTATTCACTAATAGTTATTAATTTAATTTATTAGGATAAAACACCATTGTGAGCATAAAAAATATTTTCATTATATTCAATTGATTTATATTTTCCTTTCTAATTAATTGGTTACCAAATAATTTATTTTATATTTATGAAACCATATATTTTAATAAATTAGTTAACCCAATTCATAACCACTAATTTAATGGCTAGGTTATATCTTATTATATTAAATAATAATATTAATATTATTCGGTAAAACATAGCCTTTCATTTGATATAATCTATCGAAGAAAGTATTTGCTGTGTTTAATGAAAGATAACTAAATATCATGTGAATTTAAAGATATAAAATCTACATAATTTATTTGATAAAAGTGGATAAACTATAAAGTCTTGGGATTTTATATTCTCATCTACACTTTGTGTTTCGTGTCATACGTGATATTGAATACAATGTTCTTATATTATAATTTTAGGGTTTTATATTCTCCCCACATTAATTAAATTGTGTCCTCGCAATTTAAACATGATCTTACTAGTCTAGGGTTTGATATTTGAAAATTAAATTGTAGAAAAACACACATCCTAACAAATTTTATAAAATATATTATTTATAAGAGAGTATGAGAAGTACAAATGTCACATAGAATAACATATAACTAGGTTTATACAAAGGAAAACATTTGTGAAAGTAAACATATGGACTTAGAGGAAATGATTAAATAGTTATAGGGAATAAAAAACAATTTAATGATCAATGAGAAGATGATAGCCTCAAATCAATAAACCTATAGTTATTTAAAAGAATATCGGTTCAAAAAAATATTAGGATAACATTTTTATTTTAAGATTATTTTCCTAATGTTGAGGAATTATTTTATTGAGAAATAATATAATGAAATTTACTTAATTTATATGTTTTAATTTCATAGAAATTATTCATATTTTGTTTATTCTTTGATGAAATTCTACTTCATACCTTACTCCATGAAATTTATATTCTAAATTGAACCCTTTTTGATTAATTAAGAACTAAAATTTAATTTTTACAAATCATAAGATCCATAATAAAAGTATTTACATTAGTATCTGATAATTTTCAAAAACTAATATGGATAATATATTAATCTCTAAACCAAAAAAGTGATACCACTGGTTCATTATTGAAATTTATTCTTCAAATTTTTTAATTAAAAAAAATAATATATTAACTAGGACATATAATAGGTAAGTGATTAGGGTTAAAACCTTTTCATCCTTCAATTTTGGGTTCAAGTCTCATGCCTTGCTACACATGATGGGTTGTCACCTGATATACAGGTTTTCCTTTTCTAAAATCATATGAATATAATTCCTATAACTTTTCCAAAAAGTATGATGGAAATCTAAGAAACTTAATCATTAAATTATTTTATTTCTAGGGTTTCCTATACAAATTATTCTTTTTCCCACAGGCTTTAAATATCTTATTTTTATATCAACCGTAAATATTATCTATAACATTAAACATATTCATATAAAAATTAAATTCATTATTTGTAAAATAACCTTTCCACTAAAACATATATTTTCCAACAAATTCCCCAAAATATCTTTAATCTTGTTAGAATCTCACTACATAATACCTAAACGTGTTGTTTTTTAATTATCTGAACATATGATCAACCTTAGTCACATAATCTTGTGACAGTTTTCATAATTCTTAAGTTAATGAATACATATGTAGATAAATTGTAATCCTCAAAGTCTATCTTAGGGTTATATTCCCAAATCTAGGTTTTCCTAAATCTAGTTTTCAGGGTTTCTAAAAAACTTCATCTGATACCAACTGTAGTTCCTTGAACCTATAATCCCAGATCCGGTGTCTACAACAATTACATTCATATGATTACAAGGAATCAAATACCAAAATACCAAAGTGTTTTTTAGTCTTGGGAAACTAAATACATGCATGAGTATTCTATTATAGACGAATACACTAATTAATACACAATTTTTTACTTTTGAGGATACATTTATTCCCACATAGAATATCCCTGCATATCTTTCTTAGAAAACTTATTAGACTCCATGGGAAAGGAAATAAATAATGGTGATCTCAAATGCTCAGTAAGGTTTAAGTACAGTATAAGAAATAATGAAGAAATTATATTAATCAATATGGAAAGGTAATAACTGAACACACATTCCATATAATCAATAAATTAATAGGGAGTGACTAAATAACATGGTATGGAAAATTACTTAACACACTTTCCATGTAATCAATAAACTGAGAGAGAGTGCATAAATAATATGGAATCATAAATAATTCAAAAAACATTCCATTTAAATAAATGGATATGGAATAATCAATATGGAAAGGTAATAATTGAAAAATCATGCCATGTAATTAGTAAATTTAAAGGGGGTGAGTAAAAAATATGGCAAGGTAAATTACTAAGCACACATGCCATGTAATAAATAAACTGAGAGAGAGTGCGTAAAAAAATATGGATATGTAAATAACTAAAAACCATTCCAATTAAATAACTAGATAAAGAATAATGAATATAGAAAGGTAAATAAATGAAAAATCTATTCCATTAAATCAATAAAATGAGAATAAAATGAATCCATAGATTTTGTCATAGTTAAAATATCATGGATAATTGTAATTGAATTGGAATGAAGGTAATGCTTAATTATTGTATGTCTTTTTTCCCAAGAACATTATAACCTTACTATTAAAATATATCCTCAATATAGTTTGAAAAATACTGGGAAACAACCCATTAGCTTAGGCTAGCTAACTGATTCATCCCATGATACTACCTATGCATCGAGGGGATTGCATTAACTGATCCCCAACCCATATCATGCATTTCCAAATTGTTCCTCATATATCGAACAATTGATTTAATTCAAAAACAATATACCTTGTCAAATATCTTTATTGAGTAAAGGATATGGATTTATCAATATTTATCCAGTAAATAAAATAAATTTCAAAGTAAACATAGTATGTAAAAAAATTATATTTTTTAGGCAATAAACCTATCCATGATAAAATATATGGATAATTAGAGGAAATTTAATGTCCAATGATCGCATTAAAGTAAATATTTCAAGGAGAATATAAAAATGATTCAAGGAAGTGAATTAATATACTATCCTTATCCAAATAAATCATAAAACACCAAGAGGAATAATATAGATGGTAGCAATACAACATATCCCAAGGTTAGTAAAATAAAGGATCGTTGTCGTTGATAAATGAAAATATTATAAAAATATATTTTAAAAATTGTCTTGTAGGGAAAAATATTGCATTTTAAAAAAAATTGAAATTTTTTTCTTTATAAATCAAATTTAAAAAAACCTTTTAAAATTACCCATTTAAATTCGAAATAGATGCTTCAAAGAAACAATAATTGGTAATTTAATATATGTCATACAAGGTAAACAAACATTCCTTTTGTAACGTACAATGGTTTGAAAAGTGCCTTATCCAAATAGAAATAGGAATATCCTTTGAAATAATTTTTAAAAGAAAAAAATAATAAATATTTATTTAATAATTAATTTTTAAAGGTTAAAAACGTTTTTGAAAACATTTTTAGAAAAAAGGTTCTTTAGAAGAAAACGGGTTCTTTAACTAAAGAGAGAAAAAAATATCGGTTTTTCAAAAAAGCTTTTTCTAAAATATTTTGAGTACCAAAGAGTGGAAAATTTTACTAATAATTTATAATGGTCATTAATAACCAAAATATAACAAAATTAAAGGGATTATTGAACAATTATCACATAAATTCATTTAATATAATTTCAAGAATAAAAAATCTTGATTACAAAGAGATTGTGAAATAAACCCTTAAAATAATCATAACATTGAAGTGGTAATTAATAAATGAATTGATTATGTTTATCAACTATAAATCCAAATATAATAATTATAAATAAATATATAGATATTAAATTCCATTAAAAACATAATCATTTAATATTAATGATAAATATTATGTAATACAACCTAATGAAAATGAATTGAGTTATAAAATTTCCATACCATTTGGTAACTTTAAGTTCAAATACCCTTAAATGAAATAATTCAAATTGAAACTCAAAATAAAATTAATAATTAATTATTCGTTATATTTCACATCAATGGTAAGGATATGAACCATACTAAAGGATTTATGAGGAGAATAATACAATATGTCTCAATGAAATAAAATTGAGGCAAAATATCTTACCATGTGTTTCCTTTCGGGTGAAAATCTTTTAACTTATGATATAATGATTTTAAACATGTAAATAACTTATACCATAACCATAATAATTTTTATAATTTCATATATGATATTATTATAATATCTTATTAACCATTTGTTAATAATCTTTCAATATTTTCACTATTTTAGGTGTTAATTACCTAGTTTTTCGAGTATATTTTGACTCGTTATTTTTGTTATTTTTAAAGAGATCATGAATTAATAATATAAATGATTTAAAACATGATATAAATATCAATATATTCATATTTATAATAATCCATAAAGTTTGGATATAAGAAATGAAATGCACCATCCATTGACACGGGAGGTCGTACGTACACGTGAACATTGTTTTAAATTTCCTATCATATTAAAAGAATGAAAATTAAAGAGTATATATGTATATTATAAATCTAGTATCATATTTATGTCATATTTTTATCATATTTTTATTAATTCAATCCTTAATAGATTTCATTTATAGCATGTACTAATCATAATTCTTTGAGAAGGAAGAAGTCCACACGTCCACAAACGAAGTTATCATATTCCCAAAAAATAGAAATCATAAATGTATGTATTATATAAAAATTAAACATGAATAAATACATTATAAATTCTATATGTATCATATATAAACCATAAATTCATCATTATTGTATTCTTTAATGTTTGTAATGGAATAACAGAAGACATCGGTTTGCAAAGTGGTAGTCTGTCGTACACACAAACGATGATTGTGTATCCCATTTTATGGACGTGTATAAAGGTGTAGGCTGAAATATAATAATAAAAAAACATATTTTATTTAATATACTTAGTTTGTTATATATAAATTATATAAAAAAAATTAATGGGTGGTGAAGTAAATGGAACTAGAGTGATCTTTGAAGAATTCTACCTCTTATTCAGGTAACTCCTTTTGGTTTATACCAAAAGACTTCCTTGGTTTTTCTTAGGACCAAATTGAGTATTCTAGGACAAGGGGATGGATGTTGGGATATTATTGTGGTATATTTTTAATGATACAAATGTCTTTATAGTTTTTAATAAGTGTGATGGGTGAGTTCCTTTTTATAGTGGAGGAGGAGTGACATTCTTATAAATGTTTTAAAGAGGGAATTCCACCCATGACTTTCCCATGTCATGTGGTTAAAATAATGAACAAAATTAGATAAAATTGAGGATATGGTAGAAATATGTTCATAAAATTGATTTTTTACAACTATCTATTTTATTTTTTCCCTTACATTAAAGGTTTAGTCCCTTGTTAAGATAATTTTTCTATTAATCATTGTAATTATTTTTAATTACTTTCACTAATATTTTTCTAAAAAACTAAGTTGAGCTTATTATAAATTATAAATGATTATTATTACAAATATTTAATCCATTTTTAGAAATTCTAATCTCAAAATTGGTAGAAATTAATTTAAAATTAATCCCACAAATGAGATGAGAAAGCCAGTTTTTAATGTAAAAATGTTCAAAAGATTGAGATGTGTTTATATCCAATGTCAATGTGAAATTTATTACAGTGACCTAAATTAGTTTAATTGATTTACGATTTACCTAATTTTATTTTAAAACATATCTAAAATATATTTTATCCTTATAAATAAATTATATGAAAAATAGTTTTCAATTAAAGTTCAATATTTTCATTTTTCATCAAAAAAATGAGACATCAGAGAAAAATACAAAAAATTCACCATGGACTAATTTTTATATTTATATTTCAAAAATTAAGTTTACTTTTTCAAGTAAAATTTTAGAAATTATTAAAATTCATTTTTAAAATGGGTGCGCCTTTAAAAGGCGATAAAATTGACTTTTTTCAAAAAATCAATTTTTAAGCATAAAACTCGATTTATTCTTATATTATGCCTATCAAATGTATTGGTTGAATATAAAAAAAATATATTTTTTAATGTATAATATATAAATTTAATTAATATCATTCAATAATAGTAATTAATTTAATTTATTATAATAAAACACCATTGTGAGCATAAAAATTAAAATATTTCTTTTATATTCAATTGGTTTAGATTTACATTTATAACTAATTGCTTACCAATAAATTCATTTTATAACTATGAAAACCATGTATTTTCATAATTTAGTTGATAATATTCATAACCACTAATTAAATGGCAAGGTTATATCTTATTATATTAAATAATAGTATTAATATTATTCGGTAAAGCTCAGCCTTGCGTGTTATAAAAGTTATTAAAGAATGCATTTTTTACATGTAACGAAAGATAACTCAGTATCATGTGTATTGCAAGCTATAAAATCTATTGAATTAATTTTAAAATATTAAATATATTATAAAGTATTGGGATGTTATATTTCCTTTTACACATGGTTTTGTGTGTCATACATGCTATCAAATACAATGTTCTTATATTAGAATTATGGGTTGTTACACCAAATATCACGTGTTTCACCCAATGGTGAAATCAATACAATTTTAATAAAAAAACCAAAACAACAATTCCCATCCTAGGTAATTTGGATTTTCCCTATATTTAGGTTAGCTACTCTCAAGCATATAATCATTTACTTATCCCATTAAAATAAATGTATTATTTCTTCCAACCCAAAAACATAAGATAAAAGAAAAAAATACCGTTTAATATCACTTTTTAACAGCCTAGACCCGGTTCACTCATAAGTAACAAAAATCATTTGGACACACGAATATATGTACGCCTCCCCAAATATGAGAGGTTATCGACAAACAATGAGGGCCTATGATGGTATAGTGAGGTGACTATACCCTCATGATCAGAGTGTTTCCCAATGGAATACCATAATATTAACCTGTGGAAATCTTATAATAAGCAAGATATAGAATCATAAATCAACCAGATATAAAAATCTAAATGGTTCAATAGCTAATTTCATATACAAGGATATTTCATGTATATGTTATATTCAAGAAAGAAATCATGAATACAAGGAAACAAGCATACAATATTATACTTATACAAAAAATGAAAAAAAATATAAATATATCTCATTAGAAACCCAAGCACCAGATAAAAATTTTGTAACCAAGATCTAATCCTAATAGATAATTAGTCATCCATAGTTAGATACTTTCCTTTGTCCCTACCGACATCAATGAATTCTATTTGGGCACCACAGGATGGTCTGAATAAGGTGTTAGATAAACTCATTAGGACACAACCAATAGTTTATATCACTATCTAGTTTCTGAATATCAATGAGTATTGTATAGATAATAATCAATGTGAAACATTAAAAAAATAACTTACATTTTTCTTAGTTCCACATGGGATACCCAATCGATGCTACCAGTTTCTACCTAAGTCGAAATGTCTCTAATCACATATAATTTTATGATTATATCTATAAGGTCAAGACCTAAGGGATACAACTAAGGAATCCATGCAATAATGATTGTCATATGACTTTCCATAATTCTCAAGGAGTTTAAGAATAATAAGTATGTAAAATTAGGTTATCAAGTATGTAAAAATTGACCAAATTCAAGTATGTTATTTTACTTAGTACATGTTTCAATTGCTTTAATTTCATGAAAATCACAAACAAGTCATTCCATATAGGGAACCCAAACATCGATCTATATATACTTGAAAAACAAATCACCATAGGATTCCTTCAAAGTAATTCAATATAGGAACCCAGGTATCACTCAAGGCATGTTATAGAGGCATTTCCTTCAATGCCCATCCAAGGTATTCATTGTAAGAAACAAAGTACCACTCATGGTATGGTGCAATGTAATTTCCCTTTGATCTCATCTATTTAATTCCATATAATGAACCAATTATCACTTGTGGCATAATATAAATACATCTTCCCAATGAGTCATCCATGGTATTCTATATAAGAATGTGTGTTTCAGCCTCAGTGTGATATAACCCATTTATAATTCATTTAATTTATTATGATTTATGAGATCACCCAAGGCATTCTGAGTCAAAACCCTTGTATCTTCCTCTACAAGACATGCTGGGTGGTCATGTGCTAGTAATAAACCCATAACATTTTACAATTTTCTTAATTCAACTTGTCCATTTAACTCAAAATGATAACTCAATCTATAAGTAATAATAACCAAGTCATAGAAGTATGGGATTATAATTATTACTTTGTCTTATTCAAATTATATATTATTTATATGGACCAAATCAACACACCTCAAATGGTAGTTTTATTTTATTTCCAAGAACACATCACATAGGAATTTAAAAAGAAAAACAGCCTAAGGGGTGTCACCTTCCAATTTTGACATCCTCCGATGAGGAATTTAGGGTTCTATAACTACCATAATCAAGGTGATATCTATTCAATTGATTATATATATATTTTTTATATTTCACAGCAATGGTATGGTGTGTGGCATAGAGGTGAAATACTATAAAAATAAAGACATTTGGAAAAGAGAACAAGACCACCTACTTTAGCTTGGTATATAAATCCTCATCAGATATCATCCTTTAACTAAATATATAATAGATGAAATCAAATAAATAGTAAAATATATTGAAAATAGGTCATATTAGCACACATAAATTTAGAATTACATACAGTGAGGAAAATGAAGAAATGAAGAAATATGATTGAAGAGCTTATAGATATGGATCCAACATAATAGAAAACCCTTGAATCCAAACTCATATAGAAGAGTTATATTGAATCCAAGTGGAGAGAGATAATCTTCCAATGATAGGGAGAGGGTTTTTGTGCATGGGATAAATAAGGGTGGAAGAATAAAGAGTTAACTGCATAAGGAGGTGGAGAAAATTGGAATTTCACCAATTTTTAAAGGGTGAAACATTGGCCAAACCATGTGCCAACACTTTCCATGGTTCCACTACCTTACATAGCTTGGAACATGATTTGAAAAACTATATGCATCCCATGCATGCATATAATTCATGTTGTCCACCCACTCACACATTTAGGCATATGGCTAGAAAAACTATTCACTAACCATGCATTTCAACTATTTTACACACCTGAATCATCTTGTATGGTCATAAAACCTACCCTTCATGCTATGTTAATTATGAACCACTTCTCATAGAGTTTTATTGATACACCTCATTGTTAATACTAACTAGGAGCCAACTGTGTTCCTCTACAGGCTTCTCCAAAAAATAGAGTTATGGGCTATGCACATTCCCCATATGCTTCACAAACCTTCCCCAAACTCTTATGTACATTTTTAGTGTAAATAAAATATTTAATCTAAAAACTAAATTATTCATAGCTCAAGAAAAGGATAAGATGTTACAACATCAATATCAGTTGAGTTTTTGACACCAAGTCTACTGACAACTCTACCTCCTGCTCTCAAATAAAACACAATAAGTCATTTGGTAACACTTTAGTGAAATCATTTACTATTAGTGGAAGTTTTCCAATAATGTATTCATGTCCCAGTTTGACAGTGGAAATCAATATTAACATACCATGATCTGGAAGTTGTAGTCATACCCAACTGGACGTTGGATCCCAATCCCCATGAAACACATAGGAGTTCCAATATAGATAAGTAAAAGACACCAATCAATGATAATAATCAATTTGAGTTTTTTGAGTAGTCAACCAGTCCACCATAATAATAAAAACAAATAATTCCATATCAAGAACCAAAAAATCCCAAATCATCTCTACATCACACAAAATGAAAGAGTATGAGGGACATCAAAAACCATTCTCCTTTTTCTTTCCCAGAGGTGCCGCCAATTCAATGATGAATAGAATGAGTTCCATTATAATTTTTATAATATTCTTCATATGTTTCAACATGAAGGAGTGTTATTCATCAGTTTTAAATAAATTATTCGATAATGTGTATTAAAAAAAATAGTTCCATTTATTGTTGTAGTACCCACATTAACATCCATGGGAATCTCTTCCCCTGTATGTAACTGCTTCATTCAGGATGACTATAAATAAATCCTTGTATACCATGAAGTATATGGAATTAGTAGAGATATTATAGGTACTTACAGTTATTTTCTAGAGTTATGAAAATATATATCTCAATATAATTTATTCAAGTGAACATAGCACAGACACAAGTTTTAATCTTTTGGAGGGATGGGTTAAAATCTCTTCATGTGTCATGTATGTCATGTATGCGAAGACTGGTAAAAATTCAGTCTACTAACCATTGATGATAATACTGGAAGAAACTTTTCAATAGTCCTTCCATTTTCCCTCTATGAAACTCAAACCTCCTCCTCCTCTACTTTTAAGAACCACTAAAAGTACCACTTGATGAAAAAGAAACTTTGGTCAGTACTGACTTACCAACTTTTCCTATCTCCACCATCAACGCCCTATCCACCACCTCAATATTGGTGGTCAAATTTAACATAAATTCCTATAAATGGATATCATCTCAAAGAACTATCATAAATGACTGAGCATTCATCTTCTAATTAGATATGAATTCAAGATAAAAAAATTTTATTTTAGTGAATCCATTTTCCTGATCAATCACTAACTGATTCCCAAGATCAATGGTGAGAAACACAAGGTATTTATTAATGGTTATAGATTATAGGTATAAATTCTCATTAAATATGGAATTGAATTCATTCAAATCAAATCCATCATCCTTCTTATCCATGAAAATTGAGTCCCACCACTAAATAATTATACCAAAAAGAATGAATACAACACACCTAACTTTAACTAAATCGTGAGTATTCAGGAACAAAAAATCATTCAATATTTCCCAACCAATATTCTACTTTTTTTAGGGTCATTCATCCTTTGGAATGATGGTGGTTTCTGAGGAAGAAACTCTAAATCTTGATTCTTTTATTCATCTATTCAAGGTTATTCCTACTGAGACTGAAAAGGGGTAAGAATCACACCTTGGTACATAACTTGGACTATGAACACAATTGCTTCAATAATATTCTGATGACGTGGAGGGTTTTTATATCATGGTTCATTAGATGCTCCATCTTTGATGAATTTTTGTAAGTATTTTGGGGGAATGATACTACACATCACCAGACAAAGTGACACAAAACCATTAAATCCATGAATAAATTCTAGTTTAGAATAAGTAAAGAAAACTAAATTAATCAAGTGACACAAGAAAAGAAATACTAGGATCAGAACACTCAAAATCTCAATGTAATATTTCCCAACTTCTATTGGTTACTTAAGGCTTTTCAACATTATTGATAGATAGTAACTCTATTGTAACCTACCCCTTAAGTACCCACATTTTTATCCCCAATATATCAAGACATCCTAAAATTAATACTAATAAGAAAATCATGAACAATAAACTTTGATACCAAATTTCTCATAAACTAACCCAGATTACCCAACTATCCACAAGTCAATATGGTCCTAATACATCTAGAAGATCGTTCCTAATCCCCATGGGCGTCGACATCAATAAATACCTTTGGGAATGATTTTAACACAATGAACATAAAATAATGAAACATATAGAAAATAATTATAGGTATTCTAAAACAATAAAAATTGTGAAAATATATAGTCACCAAGAAAAAAATGTTTCCAGTTTCCATAAAACAACCAAATAACACAAGTGATTTTTAATAAAAAACTATATGTAACATGATTTTGCCTCCAGACTCCCAAACCTTCATAAATAAAAAAACCCTCTGCCACCCAACTAAACCTCGGCCTTATATGCATTAGATAAAACCAAATATATAAACACTCAAAGGTGTATGTAGGGTGGGGAAATATTACTCAGTAGGATCCCACTATAAGTTTCATAAGTAGTATTTAAAAAATAATCCAATTATGTGCATGTAAAAAAGACAAGGAATGAAATAAAATTCTATAAAATTAAATATGAAACATAGATAAATCCTTCATTTCATAGTTTGTAAATAGTACCAATTACTTGGGTTTCAAAGAATATCCATACACATTACAAAAATAATTTTAAAAAATTTTCAATAATGAAAACAATACATTGAGTCACATTAATTCTAGGTTAGTGAGGATCCTTATTCCATTTTAATGATCAATAGGCCACCCCATATGCACATTACCAAAGCAGAATATGCCTAGTAGAGAATAATACACTTATGAGTGTGGATTATTACCACAACTTAGGAAACCTGGTGCACACATTACACTAGAAGAACAGGTCTTGTGGGAAAGAGTTCATTCTTAAGAATGGATCTCTACCTCGTTATCGACAACCTTCATGTTTACCATATAATAATCATTTAAATTTTTTCATCTTTGAAACAAAAAAAGATTATTTAAAAATATTTTTTAGAGAAACCATGGGAGAAACCCATTTTCATAAAAATCACCCAAAACCACCTCACATAATCCAAAAATTGCTCATACCTTTTTAAAACCAATTAAAACTATTTCCATGATAATTTATAAATCATTCTTTACAATCATTTAAAAATCCATTTTCAAGACAAAACTACAATCCATGTTTTCCAAACATTTAGAAATAAATTTCATGGAGCAAGAAAACAAGGTTTCTAGAACAAATCCAATTCATGAAACTACCTACCTCGAAACACTTGGAATTCTAACACTCACACAGTATCGATAGGCTAAGATAAACTGACGGTTCAAGAAGACAAAGAAGAACCCAAATACATGAAATAAAAAATAATAATCTCTAATTCATTAATTATATAACAATAAGCGAGAGAGATAGAGAGATAAACAACTTACCAAAATGATTACCAAAGAGCACAAAACAGTCAATGCAGATCAAGACAATAAATCCCAATTCCACCACAGATCTACATGAAACACGATTAGATCAATTCACAATACTTAAATCTAGTATACAAGCCCAAGATCTATGGTAATTTTCAAGGAAGAATCATATATATAATAACGATGGATAAAACCCAATAACAGGAACATACATTTGAAAACCTATATCTAACACCTAAAGATCCACTAAAAATGACCCTTGATAGGTAGGAAATATATAAAATCTCTAAGATGAGTCTCATTTGTTGAGATCCTATTCACCAAGAGTAGGATGTGGAAAAATGGATTAGTTTCAAGTCTTAACATAAAAAATTAATATCAATTAATATGCATTGAAATGTTTTTCTACAGTTTGGAAACTCATGTGATTTTATACACCCCTTTCTAGGCTATTGGAGATGATTTTGGATTTGAAAAAACATGCACCAGCTGTACATACCCCCTCGGTTCCAAGTTGCACAATTTGATAATAAATCCACACAGCCTGAACTAACAGTGTTCCTAACCCAACACCCTCTTCTAAAACTCTAACATATGGTGTATGGTTTCTTGGGAAGATCCACACAGTTATCCCCAACCTTGTTCCAATCATGCACATTCCCAAAAAACATAAATAAATTCAAAACATTACCCAAAATATAAAAATAAAATACCCAAATGAAAGAAATTAAAAATAAAGGAAAGTAAGTACTTGAAAGAAACCTTAATATTTTATATTTTTCCTCCACAAAATCAACATGTTCAAACTATATAGATGTGTTACTCTTTACAAAACCCATAAGTTTGTATCACTCACCCAAAAATAGAAGAAAATTATATTCATACATATCTAAATCCATCTTTTTATAAGGTATTTGAATGTTTCATGTAAAGGACTATAGTTATATAATATAGAAAATATCCACATGAGCAATACCGTAGCCACATATAGCCAACCTACTACTTTCTAGAACAAGGAATTAGCCACTAGTCTAGTGGGAAGTCTAACTAAAATCCCCAAAACTAGGGGATACTTTTATCAACAGAGAATTCAAATAATTATATCTATAACACCTAAAATAAAATAAAAGTATATTCAATGATTAATTTCAAGCTTATAACTAAAATAACAAACCTAGGCCAAGGTATATGTAAACAAAATCTTATCCTAACATTCCTAGAATGTTATGTGGGGATTTATTGTTTTATTAAAATTACTTTAATAATTTAACTATAGAATACACATATTCACAATTTAATTTTTTTTAACTATGAATAAAATTAAAAATATTTAACACTCATGCTTCAATTATAGTAAGTTAGATTTCCTTTTTAATAAAACTATAACTTAATGAACATTGTTTTCTTGAAGAATGTGACTAAAACCAAAATTCCAAAATTTTATAATTTTAATTTGATGAAATAATTTTTTTTGAAATAATCATGTAAAAATTATCTTATGGTTATTTTTTTATTTTTTTCAGAAATAGTTGATTTTTTGGTGAATAGTGATAAATGCTGATTTTACAAATACTATCACTTTTATGACATTATGTAGATATAAAAATGACTTCAATTTTTTTTTAAAAAAAATCTAGAATAAATATATATTTAATAATTTATATTATTCATTTGGAAATATAACTCTAAGTTGGGATGTTTATGATTAATATTTTGGAAATCTATGTAACGTTTTATTCAAAAAAAATATTTTGGGTACTTCTATCTTAATCAAATATTGACAAGGTTAATTTTTTTTAAATTATAAAAAGTTTCCTTTTATTTAACATAGTTTTTTTAATTTTACGTGAATTAATATTATACATTATTTTTCTATAAAATCATTTTAGACTAAAAACATGCATTTTTTGAAAAATGGATTTCATTACTTTTTACTAACTTATATTAAAAGTAATTTATGCAAAATATTTGAATTGAATAATGTAAAATTTATTCCAAAATATTAATCATCATAATTATTATTAGGTAATATTTTCAACTTAATTTTTTGTCATAATTAATAGTAAAAATATAAAATATTTATTACCTTTGTTAAGGGTAAAATGAGTTAAAAGGGTTAAAATAAAGGGATAAGACTTCAAGATAATAGAAAACACTCACTTAAATATCATTGTTTGGTTGGATTTAGAATTTAAATTTATTATACTCTATTTTATGAAATAATTTGTCTATTTGACTTCAATAATTCATATATTATGTAATAATGATTCAAGTATTTACACATTTGTCACCCAAATCACTTATAAAAGGGAACCTAAAATCCTATATTTTAGAAAAAAATTTGAGCCACATATCTTGATCAATACCTGAAAAAATATCTTACCAAAATTATTTTAATTTACCTAAAGGTCCTTTTACCACTAAAAAACCACTTCAAGAAGGATTAAGGTATATGCCAAATATATTACTAATGAAAGAGGTATAGATTCTTATTGTGCATTTCCAGGTTCCTTTTCATCTTAAAACTTCTCAAAAAATTAGATACTAATATTAACATAATTAAATAATTATATTCACAATACTTATATATTGTTATGTTATTGGTACATCCATTTTATATCTCTGAACCATTTAATGGAAAATGAAAACATAACTTGTGTGTACGTGTGACCTACCACCTCCACGAAGCGATGTGTATCATTTTTAATCACCAAATCATATGGATTGTTATAATGATGAAATTAATGAATATATATTATATTTATGACATTAATATGATTGTTTAAATATAATTTATCATATACTATCTTTCCCTACAGTCTAGTGGAAAATGATAATGTGCTCACGCATACATACGAACTACCACCTTCGTGATGTGATAAGATTGATTTTTCTATTTCCATATTTCATGGAGGAATATAAGTTTTATAAAATAAATAAATAATGTATTCATGAAATTATTAAAATTTTGGATTTAAAGGAACCATTTCATAACACTGTTGACCTTGGAAAATATACTGAATTAGTTTTAAAAAAATTGATTGAACAACCTTAAGTGGTCGACGTAGGAAAAAACTATAAAATGAATAGATTTAAAAGGACTATAACAGGACATAAAAAAAGGAATATATATAAAAACCTTTCTGGAGTAATTATTTAATAAATTTAAATTTATTATTTATGAGGAAATAAAAAATCTTACAATGAAGGAAACCATGGTAATGGATTTTCTTCTTAATTCTAATCTATTGGGGAATATTATATATTATGCACCAAATTTATTTTATATATTATATATACCAAAACATTGAAATACTATATAATGAATTCATCTTTATTCGCAGAATTTAATTTTTCAAATCATTTTTTCTCTTTTAAGTGGATTTGACTCAAAATTTATTGAAATTGTAAGTGTTTATTTTAAAATATCACACTTATTCAGGATAGTTTGTGTTTAAATTTAGAATGAAAGAATCATATGGTATTTATATTATTAAACCCCATATATTTTATTCTTTACAATTTATTTTTGGGTTTTCCATTATTTTCATCCAAATTTTCATCCCTTAGGCACACATATACTAATTGAATTTTTTTAAAGAAAAATAAGCCTTATATCTTCTTTTTGGTCTGGAATATTATCCTTCCATATCCCTATTATTTTTTTGAATTGTTTCATGGAATTTTATATCCAGTTTTAAATTATCTTTAAAGTTATTTCTCTACTACCATTTAATTTATTTCTCTACTACCATTGAATTTATCTATAAATTCTTAAGTGTAATCATTTTTTTTGTAACGTTTTGTTTGGGAATTTATTATAAATTACAAAAGGAATGTTTTTAACATCTACGGTGTGAATGAAATTTCCTAATTCTAAGAGTATTATCCAATATTTATCTTACTTAATATTTTTTATGGTTTTTTTAATAAAAAATTCCATTATTCATTTAATTTTTATGTTTTTATATTAAAATAAAAGGAAAAATATACTTAATGGTTCAAATTGAATTTTACTAAATGATATATAACTTTGTTTTTACAACAAAGTTAAAATATAAATAAGTTATTTTTTAAATTTCACTTCCATTTACTTTATAATTATTTCAAGAATTTATTATATTTAAAACCATAATTTATGATGAACTGATGGTCTTCTATCATCCTTTACTAATTTATGGATTATTCCCTTTGTGATCATTCACTTCCTTTTGATCATGTTCTCTATCACTCTCTATTATTCATTAAAAATTGTTTTTTTCCTATATATACATATTTTCAATATCATAGATATATTTATTATAATTTATATTACATTGATATTTCATTAACCATGTAAAATTTCAATATATGATATTCATTGAAGGAATCTTATTAATAAGTTTATTTTAATTTTAAGGAAAATATTGATGTTTTGTATTCTTTATTAAATTTATATATTTAGTGATTGATAAGGAATTTTGATTATGTTTTGTATCATTTATTCAATGTACGAGGAATGTATTTGATATATATAAGTGACGAGTGGGGCCTGATTATAGATAACAACTCGATGCATCGACATGTCTAATGAGACATACCCATTGTCATGCCTTATTAGTTTGGTATTTAGTGTATGCTTACCAAATTATTAAAGGGGTCTTAGCACAAGGATCGGGCATTATAATTCATGATGTCTTGTTACAAGGAATTGGATATAATATCTTGAATGTATAACATTATTCATTTTCTTTTTTTTTAATAATTTAGTTGTCATTATCCATTTTTTTACTTTAATTAAAGGATTTTTTTTTCATTCTTGGGTTATTTATTAGAAGCAATATGTATTGATTGTTCACTCTGCTAAATTATTTTTCCTTATCTACTCATAATAGCTTCCATTGTATATTTTTCCTTATTGATAATTTGATTTCACCCTTTATTATGTTTTCCTTTTCCCAAGATAAGAAGAGGGAATCATTAAATGATCTTTACGTATATAATAATGTTTTTCATGTCATGCTTTATTATTTCAATGTAATATGGAAATCATTTATGTATCATGTTTATGAGACTTCTGAATTGATCGATCCTCTATGTTGTGATCCCTTGTATTGTTTTTTTAAAAGGTTGGGTCCGAAGCCTCAATTTATTATTTAAAGCAAAGACCTCTTTAGACTGGGTAGAGGGTGACCCATTACATAGCCCTAAGGACCAAGGCCAAGTGGCCTGAATACAAGGCTTGAAAGCCCATTTTTTGGCCCAAAGGACCCCTCGGTGAACAGTACTGCTACAGTACCCGTGCTGCTACAGTACCTGCTACAGTAACCGTAGCCGCTACAGTACCTGCTACAGTCCCTCCGCCGCTACAGTGTCGCCGCTGCTACAGTTCCACGGCTGCTACAGTACTGCTACAATGCCCCTGCTACAGTACCCGGAAATTCACCCATGCCCGGATTTGATCCCGGGTCTTTTGGATGCCAAGCAGGATCTTGTACCACTAGGGTACAAGCTCGTTGGCACCCTTGTATCTTATACCAATGTATTAATATAAACATAGGCTCTTTATTATTGGATATGGGTTGTTATAGTTGGTATCAAATGGAGTTTTAGTAGGATTTATGGGATTTCATTTTAGAAAAACATAAATAGCATGAGAATTATGATAAACCCATAGATTGTTTAATTACTTTTAGGGTTTTTATGATATATATTAATATTCATGATGTTATGATATAATTTTTCATGTTCTATTATATAAATATGGATCCTAGTGGAATAAATGGGAATCATTTCAACACCCATAGTAAATGTAGGGATTACCCTTATGAGAAATTTAATAAAATGGGTGTGAAAGCTAAAAAAATCATTACCATATAAGGGGAACTGACCTAGATTATGAAAAATAAACTATTATATTTGGAGCAATATATTTTTTCATAGTATAATGAAAATATATTGAATCACTTTATATATGAAAATATTTAATTATTTAATTAAACTATTAAACCATTGGTTTCTGAGCAATGGATCATGTTCCTTGAAAAGATATTTCAGGATATATGAAGTAATGAAACGAAAAATGTAATTTTAATTTACATTATATAAATGGATATGCTAATCAATAGAGGTAATTGATCTAGAATATTGAAGAAGATGATGAAATATAAATTATAGAATAGGGAAATTTTAATGTGATGTTATTTTGGGAATATTCTCTTTAAGTGTAATAAGTTGAAATGGAGAGGTAGTTTCTCAACTAAAAGTAAAAGGAATGAGAACATTTTTCTGAATATAAGAAAAAATTCACATGATTATAAAGGCCTATAACAAATTATATACATTATCATGGAATCAATAATAACCATTTATTTTATGGTATTAAGATGAATTTTCAAATAGAATTGGTTTCAAAAAATGTTATTTCAAATGATAGTATTGTATCATGTTCCATAAAGACAGAGAAAAAAATTTCAAGGTCTTATATCTTCAAGGTAAGTAAAGGAAAGAAGTTATTGGCTCAACATCAAGTAAAAAAATGTTCTAAATAAGAAGAAAGGAAATATCAGATTTCCAAACTGTGAAAATTGTTGAAATACTTGTCCTAGAAAAGCTTCAAGGGAATGATAGTTTGTCAAAAGTGTGTATATAAGGTCCATCTGGCTCATCAATGATACGTAAAAACCCCACTATTATCGAATAATTTAGTTTTAGGGAGATGGTTCATTGTTTAAACCAATGCCCCAAACATCAGGGGAACCCACCAGATAAGAGGTAAATGGGGTGAGGAAAATATTATGTGATTACTATAGCTGAAATTTAAATTCATAAAGATGTAGTGGTAGGTACATTGATCGTAAAAACAAATTTAGATAATGTTTTATTTGATTTTGGATCTTCACACTCTTTTATATCTTAAATTTCATCCAAGAACACTAAATCATCCCCCATCACCCTAAGAATAAAGTTTTTAATCAATACTTTTTATTGAAATATAATTTCAACAAGGATATGTCAGTTACTCCCCATTATGGTTCATAGACATACCATATTTTGAAAATTGGTTCTTATACCTATGGTTAAATTTGATATAATCCTTGGTATATATTGTCTTTAAAAGTAAATGAGAAAATTTATTATCATTGTATGGGGATTAAAATTCACGATGGGGATATGGAATCCTTTGTTTCTAGAGGAAAGACTATATCTTATAAATTATGACCAGGTCTTCCTACATTGGCCCTACTTAATGAATTTTTTGGAGAAAATGAGAAGAAACAACCTATATATGGGAAAGGTAACCTTAACAAGGAAAGTGTACCTATTATATAAGAATAAATTAATGTGTTTCTTTAGAATTTACCTAGAAATTAACCCGAGAATAAAGGTGAGTTTTCCATTGAACTCATTCTTTATGAAAATCTTATATCTAATAACCCTAATAGGATAGACATGGTAAAATCAGTGGAACTGAATAAAAAAATAAAATATTTGTGTGACAAGGGATTCATTCACCCTAATATTTCACTTAAGGAACCCCCTATTGTTTCTATTAAGAAGAAGGACGAGTCTATTAGGTTATGAATCAATTATAGTGAAATTGATACACTATTTGAAAAGCATCATATACCAAAGGTTATGTGACCTATAGGGTCATTAGACATCTGTACAGGGTAAATACTAATAGTTTTAATTGAAACTGTTTGTATAAACCATGAGGTATTTTGAATTCGAATGATTTGGTGTAAACCATTGGTATATATGTATACCAATTGTTCTCATAAACCATTGGTGTTGATTTTACTCCCCAACTAGTACCATAATCTTATCCTGTAACTCCTAACAACAAATACCACAACCTATACACAAAATACCAATCATAATACACATTCTATGCATCAAATATATTTTATATTTTGAACTCAACCAACTGATAACTATATCAATAGTTAAAAATAATTCAAAAACATACTTATAAAATCCACATAATTGGTTAGTTTTATTCCTCAAACACCATTTAAAATAATGTCACTTTATAGTCCCCAAAAAATGCAGGGGGTCAACTTTTCCCACATCACCACCACTAACATCATAATCATCACTCACATCATGAACAATCTTACTAGAATCATCATCTTTATGATAATAATCATCACTATGAGTATTTTCACCTCGACCACCACTTTTACCATCATTTATATCACTCATTTCAACTCATAAAGAGTGAATAGTTGATATATATGAATAAAAAATATTAGCATCCTATGATGGAATATATGGATATAAGGATCTCATAGATTTTATAAACCTCTATGTGAGAATTTTACCTCTATCATGCTCCTATATAACTATTTTTAGGTCTTAGCTACTTTTGTATTAGATGTTTTCACCTTAACAATACTAAAGAATTTAGATGTTCTTGAGGAGGGACAATACCTAATTAAAATGATTATCTTTTTGGGTCAAATTCACACTCTCCAAATTTCTCCTAATATAAAAATCCTCTCAAATGATCATTTTTTTAGAAGTTTTCAACTTATTTCTCATCAAGGGTCTCCATGGAATGATGTTAATAAAATAAATATGATATTTATTTAGGAAATAAGTATCAATTGAAACTGATATAATAATAATTAAAATCTCTTTATGTGTTTTTTCATTTACAACACTCAATTATTCTTGCATCCTACTCAATCAAAAAAATATTGAGGAAAATGATATTTGATGCCCATTTTTTCTTCACTAGTAGAAAAATGGTTTTTATTTTTGAAATTTTGATAGTGGTTCTTCAAAACTGATATTAAAAGTATTCTGTGAGGACTTTTAATGTTGGTTATTTAGTAACTAATATTTAAATCCTTATTTTAATGTTGTTTGTTTATAAAATGAAATTAAATTTCGTCAAGGAGGTCTTCCTATCTCTTTATTTTAATAACGGTTGTGATAAGATATTAAAAATATCATTTTTCATGTCAGTTTTATGATAACCGACATTAAAAGTCCTCATGGAAGGATTTTTACGTCATTAGTTTAACAAATTTCATGAAAAGATATTAAAAATATCATTTTTTACATAGTTATTATGATAAACATCGGTGGAAATATTAAATTTTTCATTTTTCATGTCAGTTTTATGATAACTGATGTGAAAAAACTAGCTTTTAACATCGATTTTTTAGAAAAGATGTTAAAATTCATTTTTCACATCGTTTTTTCAAAAAACCCGACAATAAAAATATTTAAAAAAATTATTTCATTTTCCAAATCATTGTTTTGACTGGTTGTGGTGCTCAAACGTAGTTACAGATCAAAATTTATGGTCTTCATAAGTTGGAATCCTCAGAGACTTTATTTAGATATGATCAAATTCCGACGTCCATAGCTTTTGATATATAAGTTAGTTTTATCTCTAAGACCACTCAAATAGAAACTTAAAAAATAAAATAAAAAATTCAATATAATTAATATTTTATTTTAAAAAAACTAATGTGAAAAATGACATTAGCATTAGTTTTCAAAAATCTAGTGTTAAAATTCCTCATTAAAGACTTTAACATCAGTTTTTTTTAAGAACCAACATTAAAAGTAATTTTTCATATTTTTTTTAAATAACATTAATAATATTTATATATTTTTATTTTATATTCTAATATTCTATTTCAGTGGTATTAGAGATAAAATGGACTCACTGATTAAAATTTATGGACATTAGAAATGGATCATCTCTGAAATGAAGTCTTAAGAAAGTCCAACTTCCGACAGCCATAACGTCGATCTATAACTCCATTTATGTACCATGACCAGTCAAATAAAATATTAGGTAATGAAATATAGGTTTTTAAACATTATTTATAATATTATTTGGGAAAAAATATATGAAAAGTTACATTTAACATCAGTTCTAGAAAAAAAAGAGTTAAAAGTATTCTATAAAGAATCTTAACATCATTTTTTCAAAAATCAAAGTTAAATGTCCCCATTTACATCCATTTGTCAAGAAAATGATGTTGATAATGTTGAAAAAGTTTTTTTATATCCTAAGCTTTAAATTTAGTGATCTTTGTGCTAAAATGGACTTACAGATCAAAAGTTATGGATGTTGGAATTTGATCATCTCTAAATGAAGTCTTAGAGAAGTCAAACTTCTGATGGCCATAACAATTGATCTGTAACTCCATTTAAGCACCATTACTAGTAAAATTGAAGCTTCATAAATAAAATAAATGTTTCTAAACATTTTTAATGTTGTTTTTTTTAAATTAACTTGAAAAATGTTTTTTAAATTTTTTTTTGAAAAAAACCAACGTTAAAAGCTTGTTTTTCATGTTAGTTATCATAAAAATCACATGAAAAATGAAATTTTAAATATTTTCCATCATGTTTATCAAAAAACTAATGTAAAAATATATTTAAAATTTTAAAAACGTATAATTCAAATTTTGATGCAGTGTGGCATAGAATTTTCAATTTCTGCCTAAAATTTATAATACCGCATTAGATTTCACCAGGTCATTTATATGTTTCCGAGCTCTACATATATTAATTTAATGATTAATTACTTATATCATAATTTTTTCACTAACTGAACTCATATAATATTCATCATCAATCCACTATTTCTTATTTTTTTCAATCTCATCATAGAATTTCTTATTATTTTTCCATGGTTTATTTTTTTATGATTAGTTTTCATAATTAATATATCATTTAGTGATTAAGTTTTTCTAATTATAAAGAATAATTCTTTATATCTAGGTAAAACTATAAATATTACTTTGGATTCTAAAATTTCTTTTAAGCCGAAGCTTTGGTTGTGTTAGGGAATCTTTCCTCGTAGGAGAATTATATCCACTGAGACTTCAATAATATTGATAATTATGTCAACGATTTAATATTTTTTCAAAATTTCATAGGGTTTATATGATATTTTTATTGATCTTTTCCATTGATGGTGTAAACTGAACTGAAGAATATTTTTGAAAAAAAAATATTTTTCACATAATTTTTTAGAAAACCAATGTGAAAGTCCTATTTTTCATGTTGGTTTTTATAAAAATAATGTTAAAAACATATTTTTCATGTTATTTTTCAAATAGCCAATGTGAAAAATAGGTCTTTCACATATTGTTTCTAGAAATTGATGTGTAAATAGTTTTTTAACATCACATTAAAAAAAACTAATTCCAATATGGGATTTCATGTGTATTTTTAAAAACCTGATGGGAAAAATCATAAAATATATATTTTAAGGTCAGTTTAAATAAATTACTTTAAAAAACATATTTAAAATGTTTCCTTCAAATATTTCACATCAAGAACTGAAATTAAAAATATAAAAATTTAATATAAAAAACTATTTTTTACTAGTTATTTATACAAATAGAATTTATTAGTATAAGACTATGCAATTCCATAATCTGAAATTGATAAAAAAAATTAACGTATTCAAACCAATATTAGACCAATCAAAAGAAAAAATAATAATTAAATTTTACTGAACATTGATTACTTTGGTCAAAGTATAATCATATTATTCTTACTACATTTTATTATGAGTCAAGTTAGATTGGTTCTTTAATGTAGTTTTGATCATTTTTATTCATTTTGTATTAATTTTACTAGTATTGAATTAAGTTGTTCTAAGGAAACATTTATTAGTATGATTTCATACTTTTCTATCTAGATAAAATAATTACTGTTCAAATCCGATCAGTTTGGTTCAATATATCCTATTTGAGATTGTATTTTTATTTCATATCAATTCAATTCAAATGAGTTTTATTTTTTTCTTTAGTTTATTTTTGTCTGTTTTAGTTGGGTTCACATCCATTAAATTCATTTCATTTTTATTTAAATAAATTTAATTTATTTTGATCCTAGTTTATTTGGATTTTTATTGTTTTTTTTTTGTTTGATTTAGTTCATTTGAAACTATTTCCATCTTGTTTGGTATTTTTCTGATCTAGTCAATTTGTTTATTCACTCCTTCTACACAATATAATTCGGTTTATTTAACTTTTTTTCATTTCATGATGATTTTATTCATTTAATTTTCAATTATAGTATTTATAATCGATATATTATTCATTATTACACTTTAATTTGATTCAGATAAATATAGATTTTTTTAGTTGGATTATAGTTTTCATAATCTAGTTTTATTTGTATTGGTTTTACATAGTTTAGTTATGTTTGGATCATGTTAATTTGTTTGATTTTGTTTAAGTGATTGTTATTTTAGTATGAAACTGATCATACAGTTTTTTATCTCTCTTTTAATTTTATTATATTTGAATTTATTAAGCTCAATTTAGTGCGATTCAATATTGTTTTTGTCTACTTGGTTTGGTTTGGTAAAATTATTTTTAGGGTGGGTTTCATTGGATAATATTGGTTCAATTTTGATTATATATGGTATATTTTGTTCGATTAGGATTGATTATTTTTGGTTTTATTGTGTTTTATTCTATTTGGAACATGAAGGTTTACTGGGTAATGTAATTTTTCATTTTATTCCATTTAATTTGACTAACGTCTATTTAGTTTAGTTCAATATTTTTTTTCATTTAGTTTTGTTCATGCTTAGTAAAACTCAATTGGTTATAAAAAATAGTTGTTCTATCTCATCCTCATGCATTATAGTGCACCCTAAAGTGTTCATTTAATTAAAAGAACCCTTTTATTTATATTTATTTTTTATGAATTTTGAATGTAAAATTTTAATACTAACAATAAGAACTAAATTTTCAATACAAACCATTAAAGATCAAGAATTATTTAAACTTATTACTCTTCCAATAAATGATCTTTTCCTGGTATTGTGTAGTTGGAGAGTTATTGAATATTGGAACTCACAATAAATCTATTCTAAATCTTCTCTTCTAAACAATATATAGCTAGTTTTTATTTGATCATCAAAATTTCCCAAGTTCTATCAAACATGTCACCTTTACATCTCAACCTATAGGAAAGATAAATTGATGTTGTGACAAACATGATAATTCATATAAATAACAATAAAAATATAAGTTAAAATTTACAAATTTTATTACCAATATATCCTCCCATAAATTCTCCATGATTTCAGAAATGATATTCCTCCATGATACTGGTTGAACTAGAATCTATTTAAATCTTTTATTAATGAGGTAAACACTACATCATTATTTTGTCATATATAATTTAATTTATTTGATTTCTAAAAATTATAATAAAAATATTCTGATGTGTTAAATCTTTTTAGCTTTACAAATAATATTTATAGTCAAAAATATGACTTATATAACACTATATAAAAATTAATTAAGTAAAATATTTGTTTATGTCATTTTGGCCTTTACTTTAAATTAATTAATCTAAAGTGTCATTATCATTTATAAGTGGCTCTATGGGGTCCCACAATCGACTCAAGGATGACCATGGTCAGCCATTACTCATCCAATAAGGTTAGTACATGTGTTAAGGTAATTTTGAATTATTAAAATATTCTTTTTACCTTGGATTACCCTATTTACCTTTAGCTGCGGTAAATAAAAGTCAAAACATACTATTCACCAAAAATTATTTTCATCTTATTGAACCAAATTTTACTTCTTGATAATAACCATTTATGTTCAATTTTCTAAATTCAATTCAAAGAAGCTGTAAAATTTCATTTAAATGAAAAAATCTGTTTTTTTAACTACTACTAAGTGATTTCACTATTCATCAAAAATTGATGTTTTTCAAAAAAATACCAAAATTCAGCTAAGATTTATTTGATATTCCGAATTCAAAAATGATGTATATTTTTATAAATTCAAAACATATAAGTTTCATTAATTAATTTAAAATTAATTCCCCTTGTTAAAACAAATAGCGTGTTTTTAAGAAACAATAACTATCAAAAGATTGACACTTGTTTATGTCCAATTTCAAAGTAAAATTAATTCCAATGACCGACATTGGATTAAATGGTAAAAATATATTATAATTACACTTTAAAACCAATTAAAAAGATAATATAACCATATAAATAAATTATCTTAAAACACAATTTTGAATTAAAATACAATATTTTTCACTATTCATTAGAAAATGAACTTTATCAGAAAAATTCCAAAAATTTACACAAAGTAAATTTTGATGTCCCCATTATAAAGAAGGATTTTATTTGGTCAAATATAATTTATTAAAGTGACAAAAACTATATTTAATAAGGGTTCTCCATTAAAAGGCAGTAAATCGATCTTTCAATGTAAATTATGCTTAAAATTAGATTCATTCACATTTTAAGCCTCTAACTTTTATTGGATAAATTTTAATACATTTAACATAAATGTATAATCATATTGTTATTAGTTTTGTTCATTCCTTCCAATACAATGGAAAGAAGTTAACTACCATTTAAAATAATAATATTAAATTATTAGTGTGCAACGTAAGATTTCAAAGAAACCTGTTGTTGTATATCAGGTACTCTATCGAACATAGCAACCCCTTTAAAGTAAAATTAATATTTAATTCACAAATATTAATAAATATGAAAATTTCATATTCTTTTTTTTTCTTGGGATGTTACACTACCAGTATATTGTTATTGTTAATATAACAATGTCTTGATGTGATCTTATGTTCACCACTCGATTCGTTATAAGAAATTTTTACCTAGTGATTATTAAATATTTGCATTCTTAAACAAAATAATTAGGACCAAAAACCACTTCTCTTAATTATTGATAGACTGTCAATAGGTAAACACAAAATCTAAAATATATAAGAATAATAAAATTAAATGAATACATATATTTTATTTTGATTAAGATAATGGTCATACTATTTACTTTAACCATGGAGGGAACTCTTTTCTTGGGAAAGTTTCCCTACTTCCCAAAGGAAAGTAATAATTAACTATACTTATAATTTGTCTATGTTCACTATATAAAATGAAAATAAAATACTAATGTAAATGTAAAATTACGTAGTTTGAGATAACATATACATATTCAAATTACATACGTGATATAGTCATTGAAAACCCCACAGTCAAACAACACTGCTAGATGTTCCATATCCCTATCATTAAGGCTAATTGTTTCCAATGTATATGACCCAGGAATTCCTCCTATTTGTGGAAGTGATATAGATGAGGGATAAATTTACCAATATAGTTATTCTCTCTTTCATGTTTTCTGGTTATGTATTATGCTGACATCAGACAAAAACATTGAATAAAAATCTATACATTCTTCATCCAGATAAAAACTTATAGTAGAACCTTCAATATGATTCCTTTTTTGGGAAAACATACTTCATTGTGAACAGATTTATTTCAGTAGGATATAGCTAACAAAAAGTAAGTGGTCCCCCAAGATGAGTTTCAGTTGAAATATGGATTTCTATATGTATTAGATAAGCGAAATATGAGGGAGGAATAATTTTATCTAACCCAAAAAAACATTAATGGAGCGTCTTGAAACATTTTAGTCAATAAATACATCGATAAAATTTTATTATAAAGGTAATATATAAAAATTGGACCATATAATCATTGTCACCCTTATAGTATTAGATAGTAAATGATGAATTTTTATTTAAATCGATTCATGAAAAAATGATGTGATAATCTTGAGTTTATATTGATTTTAGTTTCAAATTTATTATATTGATTCTTTTAGATACATTAATTTAATATCCATCAGTAATCTTTATATTATTCAATAATTACAAAATTTTATTTTTCCTTTAAGGTGTCATCACATAATAAGCACAAGAAACTTTTCATTTATTTTCACCAAAACACACAAGATGCAGATCTAGTCTAATTCCCCAATCCAACAAGTCATATTGAGATCATAAGTCTTCTTTGGTATTCCCTTTGATATTTCGAAGAATTTAAAGAATCAGTTCACATATATTTTTATCAATGTATATTACATCTAAAAAAAACATAAAAAATTCGATAACCAATATATAAACTCAAAAAAGATACTTTTCTTTTTCCAATTGTATGTGGATTCACTACTCATATTATTCCTCTTTTTATATTTCATCTAAATTTCTATAATGAAAATTGATATATTTCAACTAATTAAGAACATCATTTCCTAATATACAATGTAGTTGCATTTATTTGTCAATATTATTATCAAACCCTTGATGATACTTCTTGTGTGGATGGTCTATGGACAAGAATTGTGGATTCAACATAAAACTGAAGCTATGATGAAATTTATGACTTTTTAAATTTGTATTCATTATAAAAATTGGATAGGATAGTTTTCACTTCGATATACAAGAAGACATCATGGAATAAGTTGGGAAATAATTTTTAGTTCACAGAAGTGAATCACACATCTGAAATATATTTTTAATGAAACATCGGATATGCTCACTTCCACAATCCCAAAACAACACCAACTCTTTTATTAAATGTTCAAAGTAGACATTTATATAATTTATAAGATTAGAGGGTCTATATATTAGTATAATAAAGAAAGTTAATGGTTTATTCATACACATCCAAGGAGGAAGATTATAAATTTGAACAAAAACTAGCCACATTCTATGAGAAGTAATAATTTAACCAAATAGATTAAAACCATTACAGGATAGACCCATCCTAATATTACGCACCTCAGTTGAAAAAATAGGATGTCATAGAACAAATTTCTACCATTCTAGTCTATTTTTAGGATGAACCAATGCATCATTATCTTTAATTATCTCAGCGTCATCCCATCTAATGTTTCTTGATATTTTAACAAACAATAATAGATTTTAATGCCTAGGAATTAATTGAATATTCTACATGACTATCTATGGAACAAAAAATTGTGTTTCATCTAAATTTCAATTATAGTAAGATATTCCACATTGTTTATAGTTATTTAGGTTTGTTATTTCCTTCTAGAATAAGATACAATATTTTAGGAAAGAATGAACTTCATTAGTATACAATTCAATCATGTTAATTAACTTGAATTCTATATAATTATTTGAAGGGTTATTTTAATTATTATGAAGTAATTCCTTGAAAAAGGTTAAAATATAATCATTTGGGGTATTATAAATTCTATATAATGTTTTTCCAGGATATAGTCTCAATAATAATTAAATTTTTTCATTTTAGTACATTCATGATAAACAGGACTCCTCACATCATCCATAAATATTTTAACTCTCCCAACATCATCATTTTATGTATTTTCCTCATGTTTATTAATATCTTTATATTCTCTAATTTGAATATTATATTCCTCATGAGGATTCAAAAAATGGAAACTGATCAAATATCAAAGTATTCATACCACTCCTTTCATTTCATTCATGAAAAATATAATATTTATGCATCTATACATTATGATACCAAAAGTAATAGTTTTTTTCTGAAATAATACTTTGATAATATGGTATCAAACTTCTTACTTATATAACCAATGTCTTCCAACACAATTATAACATCTACAATGTATAATACCTCCATCAAAAGTAATATTAAATGAAAAATCTAAAAAAATAAAATTCATTAGAATCTTAGATGAGAACTAATCAGTATGATACATCTAGTTTCAATTAATTTTATTACATGAATTTTTTTTTAATATGAACATAGTAAAAAATAATTAAAAATTCATTACAACCAATATTATTCTGAATACATGGAATAAAAAACAACTAGTATATACTATTAGATAAGGTAGAGGTAATGAGTGACTATTTAATATACTTTTCTTTATTAGTAAAATGATTGTTCAAACATTTCACACCATATTAAATTAAAAATAATTATAAATACATTTTGATTATTCAAATATTAAAATAAAGCATTGAAATGAATAATTTCATAACCCCATAATAAATTCACTAAAAAATAATGTACTAGAATTATAAATTAAATAATTACCTAATATATATGAAAAAAATAATAGATTTATATTGAATCTAAGTGTGTTTAAGACCTAACTCATTTCTCCCCACTTTTCCAACCAAGATATTTTCTCCTCACATATGTAGTCACCTAACACTATCCCACCCAAGAGGAAAAATATTATCTTTGATACATATGTTTTTACTTATGAAACATTTATAATACCATAAATTAATATTTTACTATCATATATCTACATAACATTTCCATAAGATAATCCAAATGCCAATTTTAATATGAAATTAAATAAAGAATACTAGTAACTATCTAAACAAAGAATAAGATAAATGACATTTTCTATAAATGATTCATATAAGTAACAAAAAAACAAATTTTAAGACAAGTAATGGAAAAAAAATATTACATATTGAAAATAAATACATATGTATTTCTAAGACAATTGTTCTTAAAACAACTTTCCTATTTTAAATATGAAATAAATCCAATTAAATGTATATTTATTAAGAATTGAAAACATTTACTCAAGAATAACAAAAATGTATCTCCAATAATCAAACACTTTTCATTGATACATATGTTTTTATCAAGGGAACTTTCATAACATCATCAAGACATGATTTAGTATCACATGTCTATAGATGAATTCCAATACGGTTATACAAACCAATTTTAAAATGAAATTCATCAAACCATACAAGTAGGTATCGAAAAAATGTATAAGAGATAACATATTCTATAATTGATTCATACTAGTAACAATCCAAATATAGTAGAATACATTGAATTGGAAAAAACTAATATATACTATTAGATTGAATTTAATTATGTAGAAATTCAGATTATTTAATTTCAAAAATAAAAATATTAATTAAATAAATTTCATAATCCCATAATACATTAAAAAAGGTAAAATTACTACAATAATTATTCACATAATTAGTTAATATATATTACATAGATAAAAAATTCATATTGGATTGTTTTTAATAGTACTAAATAACTAAATTAATAAAAATATATTAATCTACTAAAATCACATTTATTATGGAGGTCTATTAAAAAATAATCTAAAATAACCTTTTTTCAATGAATCACGAAGAAGCACAGCCTAATAAGTTCTTTATTAGGTTTTCATATGTAGATAAAAATGAAAATAATACTACCTAGAATATATAATGAATCCATAGATCACTAATTTGATATTGAAGAAGAACCAAAAAAATGAATGAGGGGAAATATCTAGGGGAGAGGGGGGTTCCAACACTCGGGGTATAGGATTAAGGATTGTGGGTGGGGAGGGGTGGAGGGGAGGTTGTGTGACTTATGACTCATCATTATACCATAGGTTTTTAAAAACTGAAGGTATAAGAAGCTATATACCAATAGTTTTTACAAACCATTGGTATAGGATATTGGTTGTGACTTCATACCAATGTTTCTACCAAACCTTTTAGTATATAGGCATTGATATAGCCTTAAATTATTGTAGTGATACAATTACTATAAAGAATATATATCCTCTGCCTCACAATAATGACAAATTTGATCAACTTGAAGGATATGAGTATTTTTCAAAGATTTATCTTCATTATGGGTATCATCATTTTAGAGTAATGAAGTAAAATATTCCAAATATGACATTTAACACATGGGATGGAAATTTTTAGTTTACATTGATTCCATTTAAATTGACTAATGCACCCTCTGTTTTTATGGATCTCTGGAACATAGTATTCAAATATTATCTTAATAATTTCATTTTTGTATTTATCGAGGATATATTGGTATACTCAAAGTTATATGAGGAAAAAAATATGTTTTTAAGAATAATTTGTGAAAATATTTGAGTAATGGTGTTACATGGGAAATTTAATAAGTTTCAATTGTGGCTTTAGTAAGATTCTTTTATTGTCCATATAGTCACTATGGATGGAATTTTAGTAGATCCTTTAATGAAAGGGTAACTTAATGATGGCCCATTCCAATGAACACAACTGAGATACATAGTTATCTTGGATTAGCTGGTTATTATTAGTTTTTTGTTTAAAATTTTACCTAGTTAGCATACTTGTTAACCATGTTGATGTATAAAGGGGTTGAATATATATGGTTAGAATAATGTAATGAGTGTTTTGAAGAACTAAAGAAGATATCCTTCAATGCACTGATATTTACATTACATTGGGAATGAATAGTTTTGTGATATATAGTGATGTATCAAAGAAATAAAAAAGAGTCATACTTATGTTTAATTGTAAATTTTTTTATTATAAACCAACATAGTTAAAGATATATAAGAATAATTAACCATCCCATGATCTTTATTTGATATTCATAACCTTTTCCAAGAAAATATAGAGGTATTATATCTATCATAAAAGATGTGAGATATATATGGATAAAATTTTTGAAATACAACCTTTTAAAAAAAAAGTGTTCAAAATGAGAAATAGGTGATGGATAGAGCTACTAAAGGATTATTATTTTCCAATTCACTTCCACGCTAACAATAAAAATAATTTGGAAGACACATTGAGTAGAAAAGACAATAAATTTTTGACTAAAATGAGGATTGAAAACAATCCCATATTTATGCATTTAGTATAGTTGGATACGGTAATCATTAATAACATGAATGATTGAAATTTGTAAAACTTTTTTTGTGAAGATAGTGTGCTAAAATTTGGAAAAACAAAATGTGTTTTATCCATACCTAATCATAAATGGAATTTTTAAATGAATACCACCTATAAAAATTATATATATACCCTTATTGAAAAAAAATGTATAGGTATTTGAAGGATCATTTTTAGTGGGATAATATGAAATGAGAAATTGTTGATTATATATCTAGTTCCATGGTTTTTATAGAGGCAAAATCTGAAAGACAGCATCCTAAAGGAATCATGAAACCTATAATTATTCCTATGTGGAAATGGATAATATTACTATATATATTATCAATATTTTTAAAAGGAATTATAAAATAAATGAGGTTATGTAGGTTTTTGTGATCTTCTTAAAAATATTTTACATTTACTCAACATAAAGGAGGATCCACCTCTTGAGCACCCTACACGACTCTATATAAATAAAATTGTCTAACTTCATAGTGAATATATTTTGATTATATCTTATTTTGACCTAATATTTACACCATAATTCTAGAAAATTATCCTTAAGGATATGGAAAACGGAGCTACATTTAAGAACTTCTGGTCATCCTCAGATATATGGGCATACTAATGGAACTATTAAATCATTATAAGACATAATTAGTTCATGTTCATAGGACTTTCATGCTATATGAGATCAATATTTACCATTAGTTTAATTTTTTTATAATAATATGTTCCATTAGAGAATTTAAATGGAATCTTATGAAGCATTGTATAGGGAAAATGTAATACACCAACATATTGGGATGTTGTTGGAGAAGTGAAGCTTTTAGGATGTAAACATTTAAAGGAAAAAATGACAAAAGTTAGAATAGTTCAGAGTCATATCAAAGATAATCAAATAAATAAAAGGAGTTATATTGATAACCAAATGAAGGATATTAAATTTATATTATGGGATCATGTTTTTATGAAGGTATCTTCAAGGAAGTGAGTTAGAAGTTTTGGAAAGAAATGGCATCTAAGACCCTAGTTTATTGAACATTTTGATATTTTGGATAGAATTGAAGTTATGGAATGATATTTTTGTCAATGCCAACCAGCTTCTCTGAAGTGTATAATTTGATCTTTATATCACTATTGTGGAATTATTTACGAGACACAATATATATACTCACCTCTAAAAAAGGATATTCAATCCAGGCATGTCTTATTATGAAGGTCCTATACAAATTCTTGACACTAAGGAATAATTGTTGAGGAATCATATTTATTTACTATTAAAGGTAATTTAGATAAGTAACAAAATAGAAGAGGTAATATGAGAACCTAAAGAGGTTATGATAAAAAAACTACCCACATTTTTTAATGAGGTGACATTCAAGAAATTTTAAGGGAAATTTTTTTAAAGGGGTAAATAATTTAATACCCGAGGATCAATTATAGTATATAATTTTTCCTTTTTAATGATACTATATAATAATACACAAAGAATAGGGTAACCTTTTGATATTTTTTATTAATTTTTTATTATTTGATGAATAATAAAAAAACGGATTCTACAAATATGGTCACTTTTATAAAATTGTTGGGAAATAAGAATTACATTAAATATGAAAAAAAATTCATAGGAAAAATATATATTTAATATGTGTTATAATGCTTTTAAAAATATAATTTTTAATATGGAAATTTATGTTTAACATTTTTCAAAAATTAGTAATTTTTTTATTCAAATAAAATAAATTTTTGGTTCATAAATTTTATAATGTTTCCACAAGGATAATTTTTTTTAAGTAAAATAATAATCATTTTATTTACCATAATCTAATTAATTAAAATTTAATCAACATTATACTTTATTTTTTTGTAAAATCATTTTTTTGCTTCAAATAATCATTTTTCAAAAAATTGTTTTTCATTATGTTTTTCTTAATTATATTAAGAATAATTTATAACACTTATAGGAATTGAATAATGTAAAATAGAATGCATATTTGGAATTAGAATAATTAATATTATGTAATAAGTTCAAATTAATTATTGTTTAAAATTATTATTAAACATGGTAAATATTTACCACCATGGTTAAGGCTGAAATGAGTTAAAAGGGTTAAAATAAATGGATAAGGCTTTAATATTAAAAAAATAATTATTTAAAAATCACTTTTTTTTGTATTTAAACCTTATAATTACCATATATTAATCTATGGTAGTTTTTATCAAAATTTACTTGAGCAAGACATATGTTATATAACAAAGATCTAAGTATTTACAAGTTCACCAGCCACCTCACTTATAAAAATGTTCCTCATATTCACTCTTTTATACACTTATTGGGACATCAATCTAGACCAATACCAACCCAAATACAATAAAAATTAATTATTATTTATCTAGAGGTCATGGTAAAACCAAAATACCACATCAATATAGATTAATATTTTAGCCAATGGAGATTACAGAAAGATGATGTATATATTCATAAAGAGATATTACAGGTTCCTTTATTCCTAAACTTACTTTAAATATAAAATAACAATGTAAAAATAATTAAATATGTATATTAACCTTAATAATATCTTTTTATGTAAATTTTAAATTATCTTTATATCTCCTTTAAATCCTTTGGAAAATGAAAACATCACTCGTGTGTACGGGTGGAATACCACCTCCACGAAGTAATGTGTGTCATTTCTCATCACTAGATCACATGGATGGTTATAAATATGTAATTAATGAATATATATGAAATTTATGAGATTAATATGGTTCAATAAAAATAATATATCAACTGCTTTCTTACCCTAACATCTGTTCGAAAATGATAATGTAGCTTGTGTGTTTGTGTGGACCGCCACATCTAAGAAGCGATATAATTTTTTTTCTATTACCAATTTTCATGGATAATATTTATTTTTATTTAATAAAAAAATATGAAATTTATAAAATTATTAGAATTCTGTATATTGGTGGACCATTTAATTAAACCTTTTACAGTGCTCAACACACCAAAGTAGTTTCATAAAAATTGACTGAACAACCTTAAGTGGTTGATGTTAACCAAAACTATACAATAAATGCATTTGAAATTATTATAGAAGGACCAAAAAATTTAAATATTTATTATAATTTTCTTAATAAATAATTAAATGAATTTAAATTTATTATTCAAGAGGATATAATGAATCTAACCAAGCAGTAAACCAAGTTGAGGGTTTTTCATCTCAATTCCACGACATTGGTATATAATATATATTATGCACTAGATTTATTTTATATGATACATATACTAAAAATTTGATAAAATATATCATGAATTACCCTCTATTTAAGGTATTTAATTTTTCAATTCATGTATTCTCTTTTTAAGGTTTTTTTATTCAAAAGTTATGAAATTCGTAAGGGTTTATTTTATAATAACACTCTTATTTGGGATAGGTTTAAATTTATAATGGAAGAAGTATAATCCCTTTATTATATTAATACAAATAAATTTTATTATACTATGCATATTTATGGGTTTAACCTTTTTTTCTTCCAAATTTTACTCTCTTTGGTACTCAAAGACCAAAAGAATATATTTTAAAAAAACTGGCCTTATTTCTACTTTTAGGACAAGAATATTTTTCTTCCATATTCATCTGTATTTTAATTTGTTTCATGGATTTTTTATATTATTTTTAATGATTGGTTAAATTATTTTTATACTACCTTTAACACTCTTTTAATATCCTTAAAATGGATATTTTTTTTAAAAAATTAATTATTTTTATTACTTTTTATAAAAGTGTAAAAGGAAAGTTCTTTTTAACGTATACAGTGTGAACGACTTTACCCACATACGTGGCCATTATTCTATATTTATATCCCTCTATAAATTTTCTTGATTTTTTTTAAAAAAAAAATTTTCCAAGCATTCTATGATTTTTTTAATTTTTATACTAAAATAAAAAATGCAATATTTCCCAAAAGGTTGAACAGAATTTTGGAAATGATTTATTACTTCATTTTTTGAAAAAAAAAAGTTACAAAATACATAAGGAAATATATTTTAAATATAAACTTTAATTTTATTCTACAATTATAAAAATACATTTCTTTATTTCAAACCTTAATTTTTCATGAATTGATGGTGTTCTATCATCTTTTACTAATTTAGGGATTATACCCTTTTTTGGTTATTCAATTCCTTATGATCATTTTATTTATCACTTTTCACTATTTATTGGACGTTATTTGTCTCCTCTATATATATATATATTTAACATATAGGATAAATTAAGTTTCAATTCAATTACTTTGATATTGTCTTCACTATATACCATTTCAGTATATGGCATTAGTTAAAGGAAGATTTTAAGAGTGCTATTTCATTTACTATAAAAATATTGATATTCTGTTTTATTGATTCACTTTGAATATTTATTTATTTACATAAAATTTTGATTATGATTTATATTTTTGATTCAATATATAATAAATTAAATGGGAATTTTTAATTAATTGGTGGTTCCTTGTTGTATATTTCCCTTGGATGCATCGATTGGTCTCATGAAAAAAACCAGTATGTTTTCTTTATTAATTAAGAATTTGGTGTATGTCTACCTAGTTATTGAAAGTGTATTATAAAAGGGCCTTGAAATTTTGATTCATTATATCTTATAATAAGGCCATTGTGATAATATGATGGATCCCTAACATTATTCATTTCTTTCAGTGAGAATTCAGTTATTATTATCCATGTGTTTACATTCATCAATGGATGTATTTCATGCTCATGTTATTGATTGAATAGAATAATTATCTATTAATAAACCTTCCATATCATTATGTCTTATTTACTGAAGATAGAGTTAGCCGTATACTTTTCGTTATAAATCATCGGATCTCACCCTTTATTTTTTTTACCTTTCCCCATGATATGAAGAAAGTATATTTGAATTATCATTAAGGATATAATAATGTTTTTCATGGTATGTTTTATTTTTCAAATTTAATATGGAAATAATTTATATATATAATCTCCTTAGCCTTTTAAATAGATCAATCCTCTTTTTTTGATCCCTTGTATCTTTTACCAATGTAATAAAGTAAACACCAGCTTTGGCTTACTAGAGTTGGGTCATTATAGAATAAAATTTAAATAAGTGAACATTTTAAATATTTAAATATGAGATAACCATTTATGAAAGACCCATAAATAAAATCTAAGTAATAACATTTTATTAGTTTATCTTATATTATGAGTATACAAAAAATATTGAACATAACCATTTCATATAAATTCCATAATAAGAATATTTAATATTTTTTCATTATATGGAATTTTTCTTTAAATACATGATATTTTATGAATAATATAATATTTTATAATTTATATTATATCATATAGACATTTTACATAACCTAAATATCATAAACATAAAATTACTCAAACCATGATGAAAACAATCATTGGGAGTTTTTTGATGTGGTCAAAATAATATATGAATGGGGTCCTATTAATTTGAATACTTCAAATCAAATATTATAACAAATTAATAATTTTAAATATGAATAATTTTATATTTTGACCTTATTTAATATTTTATAAACCCCATATAAATTACCCTTTATAAGTTTTAAATAAACTTTATATTTCTATATCATAAGGAATGTCATAAAATATTTTAAAATTTATTCTTAATATTAACTCCTTAATATTAATGGAATATTTAAAAATGTTTTAAAACATTTGATAAATAAATAATAAAAATTTATGATGAATAAATTTATAAAATATTATTATCAATAACTAAAAATTCCACAATATATTTTCTGATTATTTATAAATAAATAATAAATAAATAGATTGAATTCATAATTGATAATGATTAAAATCCATATTTTTTATTATTTTCAACACACTATGAATTATTCCACAAGGTGGTGATCTATGCGGAAATGTGTTTTATGTAATGATGTGGTTCTATAAAAAACATCGACATTGACCATAACTTATCTAGTATAGAACAACCAGAATCCATTTCTAGCAGACCATGGCTCCATCAACAGTGTGGTGGAGTTAACTTAAACATTTTATATGTGGTAAAACATAACTTCCTAGTATGAAACTTATTGTATCCCTACCATATTCCAAACCTATTTTTTGTTTTACCTTGTGATATATCCTTCTATGGTGTGGTGAGGTCTTGGTTTGGGCATGGTGATATAAGAAACAAAATGCTCAGTTTTTATGACTATATTTACTTTAAAACCATGATTTCAGAAAATAAACACACATGGAGTCTTTGATACCATTGTAGGGTTTTTAAATGAATGAACAATACTGATTTATAGTTGTGGAATTTATATATAAATCATTTTCCTAAAATCCATTTATTATGAGAAATTAAAATCATGTATATATCTATAAATGAAGAACAATATTAATGTGTTTACCTTCCACCAAGGATGCCATTTTTATGTCTTAAAATCCATATCATATGGTTGATAAAAACAACCTAAGTGGTATAATAAATCCTCCCACCTCCATAGGTATCCACAATTGTTTTTGGAATATATCATTATATGAGGGGGATCCTTCTGTTCTCTATGGAATTCTATTTTTTTAGTGTAAATGTGTTAATATTTGGGTACTTATACACACATCACATGAAAATACCCATTTAAATTTCCCTCTTGGAAACTAATTTGGTTTTTTACTATTAACCCATTAATTATAAAGCATGAGATAATACCTTTGGTCAATTAATTCATCATATGCATTAATCTCCCTATGTATTATATCTTATATAACACCCATTTAATGATAGTCATCATGAGAATTGGAATTTCATGAAAACTATAGTATATAATCCTAACTACTAGACCTTAAATAAATCCAATAAAGTATATGATACACATTTTAATTAATGTATGTTATGGATCAAATAGTCTTTTAGGATTTCCCCCACTCATGAAAATGATTTCCCAAAGTGAATCATATGATCTTGGTCATTTAGGAATATCACTTTTACCTAGTTGAGTGGAATTTCATATACTCATCTACATCGATGAATTACATGATATTTATTCATCACGATGAATGAAATATGATATAATCATTATTTTTTGATGTATTTATTAACAATTAATGAGTTGGAGTATATGAGATTGATATGTTCCATGTATCATGTTTATACCTAATATATTGGTGAAAATGATTATAAAATTATAAATGATTAATGAGTTATATATGTTGGAAATTTTTATAGTGATGGAAGTGGCTATAAAAGATCATTCTAGGTCCATTTTAATTTTGAGTAGAATTGACACTTTTTTTGAGGATACTCTTTAAATATGGGTTTGAATTATTATTTTATCATAATTTTCAATGCTATAAAGTTTCATAGGGTCAAATATAATTTATTTTTAAATTATATATTTCATTATTACAATGTGTTTCTAAAATATAATATAGTTTTTTAGTGGATTTTACAAAAGAGTTTTGGAGGATATCTGAATGGTTTTTTGGAATAGTTTTATAAGTTGTTACATATTGTGTTGAATTCGATATATGTATATACCATGGCTTTGGTTTGACATCTTATATTTTTTTTATATTTTTAATTCAACAAACTAAAATTTAATTCTTTAAATATTTATGGTTGGATTGTACTGTGGAATATTAAAAATGTCATAAAGGATTGAATATTTTTATTTTTTCTGAATTTCCGGATGTATTTACTCATCCCTTGAGGAATACAAGGATACCTATAGAAAGAAAATTTTACCATAAGGACATATATATTATTCTTGAGTAATTCTTAATTAAAAATATCTCTTTTACCTCTCTCTTATTCAATGTGAGGTGAATGTTTACCAAGAAGAATCAATAATTACTACATATGTATTTGGTGATTCATTAAACTAGTGGATACCTAAAATGAAAATATTCCTTTAACTATTTTTGTAATATACTCCTCATTTACTTGAGAATTAATTGGTATATTCTTGAAATTTAGAATCAATTTTTATTTTATAATATTACATACTATCTAGATTTATTGAAAATAAATTTCTTATAGTTAAATTTTATAAAATTAGAAGTTTTAGAAAAAAAGAACAAATTTTTTTTATTTAAATAAGTTCCCTTAAAAGAAAATTAAAAATATCATTTAAATAGTGTGTCAAATTAAAAAAATTTATATTTTAGTATTTATTAGGGAATGTGGTTTTGTTTAGTGATGATATAAAATGTTTTTTGGATATAGTCTCATTTTGAACCCATTATTTCCTATAAAAGTATATCATTTTCTACTTAAGGTGTATAATTAATATAATATTGAAGTATTTATAAGTTTTAGGAGAAGAATAAAAAGAAAATATATTCCCTCTAGGTATGGTTTCTAAACTCTAATTACCAATTTGTATATGTCTAAACATTATTATTTATGAAATTTTTATTATTGGTTTTACAGGTCTAGGATCATATATATTAATTATAAACTTTCCATTTTTTAGTGAAACAGTTTTTATAATAAATTCTAGAATATATAGCATAATAATATTTAGATTCTTTTTTATCAGACGAGTTCATAAAAATCTAAAATATATTTTTTAAAAAAAATATTAAAAATTTAACATAAACTAGAAGCATAATGTTTAATGGTCAATCTTCCGACCTTTTCTATTACTCATGGTGGTTAGAACCATGGAAAACCACTATTTACACTTTCATTTTAAGGAATAGTGGTTACAATACCCACACGAAAATAATATTTAAGATCCTAAATTAGAAGAAGGTGTGCTAGTTCAATGATATATCATGATTGTTATATCTGATATGGATGCTCAAGTGCAATAGAATAGATTTGAACAATGGTAGATCAGTGTGGGGATTTTATAGTATTACACAGTCAAGGATCAAATCTGTTTCTTAGTGAGGTGAATGATAGATTATTATCCAATGGTATGACTCACTGGTGTGGATAGTCTAATATTTAAAATATAATATTGTTACCTCAATATTGAACAATATTAGGTGATTTAACAAAGATAGGTGAAACCTTATAGTTATATAATCAAGTCCCAACTTGATCAGGAGGTCTAGATCATGATTTTTCTTGGTCTATGAACTGACTCATCCATAGTGAAGAAACCAAAACACTAGATTTGGAAACATCAGTAGGTAAATGTGCATTAAGAAATTAATGTTCATGATCTATGAACTTGGTGATACCAAGATGGTCCTTTTCTAAGTAGAAAAGGTTGGGCCTTCTTTTGATATGGGATGGATAGGTGGGCTGGTGGAATACCCCATAGAACAATAAAAAAATTTCACATATACATGTAATTCTATGTGTATTATTTATAATATTATATAACATAATATTATTAAGTCTTTAAAGCAGAAGAACACCCTGGGTCACATGAGGTGCATGTGTTGTGGAAACAAGGAAATTTTAGTTATTTAGGGCACCACCCAATACATATTAGAGCTACCACTTAGCTCATTTTAGATTAATAATTTAGGGAATTATACCCTTTTGATTGATAACCATTTTGGAAAAGACAATATTTCATTTCACTCATTTTTATATATTGATCATGAAGATCAGGTCCTAATGTTTTTAAGATCATTTAAAGTAAATTTTCGATACTTTTTTAATTAGGATATAATATTAATGAATTTTCAACCTATTTAAATTAAAATAGTATAGTTTTATTTATTTTTAAATAATAATAAAAATTATTCTATTGGACCATTTAGAAACCCTAATATATTAGTTTTCTGTATATATCATTTTTTATATGGATATGAACATGGTAACTCTGATGGTCATTGTAATGAGTATGATACATAAGGAACTCCCCATAGAACCCATGATCTTAGTTATTTCAATGGGAATCCACTTGGGTTAGATTTTCATATTGACATGTGGTCTTGAAAATGTTCTTGATAATGAAGAACACTATTGAATCTTCAATGGTTTCATCAAGAAAAAATAATTCAATGATTATTACATTATATAAAATGATTTTTTTAGACTATGATAATGATGGTGCTATTATATTTGACATTTTACATGTAATTGTATGGAACTATGTAATAAAATTTTTTATGATACTCATATATCATTCATCCTTTTATATATGTGTTCATAATGATATGAAACATGGTTTGTACTATATGAGAGTTATATAATTTTTTTTATATAAAATATTATGAGATATCTCACTCAAAAACAACACTAGTCAATATATTTTTCAATTTATTATCTGGATTGATAGTATTATATAATCTAGTGAATGCAGAATTATGAGATATTGATATTGTTGATGGGTTGACCTACTCATCAATCATGCTAGATATTTTTTGATATCTATTTTCATTTAATTGTATATTATGGTAAGTAAAATGATATTATTTGATATATTTGTTTGAGGTTTTGGGAGGTGATGTTGAAATCTCAATTATTTTGATGATTCTTTTATGTATGTGTTGATGTGTGATTCTCGAAAGATTGTTTTTTATTTTAGTGATAACACTATAATAGATTAATTTTTAGTGAATTATTATCATATTGATGAAAAATATATTATATAGTACTGGATTCAATGATTGGGGATATGGGTTGACACATTAGGTTAAGTAACCCCTCGATCGACATCTACAATTATTGGGAGTGGGACCTCAATATGAGACACGGGGTAGGTATCCCTATATTTTGGGTTATAATTGATGGGGAATAAGAATCCCATATATGATATGTGGTTATGAATCCACCATATCAATATTTTTCTTTTATGGGGAATGGTTCACCCATTGGTGGGGTTGAGAATCCCATTAAAAGACATATTTCCCTTAAAAGGGTAAGGACCCTCCACCTTTGAAATTTTATTGAAACAATGATACTTTTACTTTTCTTGGATTGACTATTCCTCATGTCAAAGGGTTTGATTATATTTGGGGATTTGGTTTTTTCACATATTTTTATAAGATCTTTCATCTAGAGAGTGATTCTTATGGTGAGATTGGGAATAAGATTTTATGATGAGTATGTTTCAGGGATGATGAATTATAGAAATTTTAGAATTATCTTGAAACAAAATTTACCCTTGTAACCTAGATCTAGTGGTTACTTTAGTACACTAACACTAGATACAAGCGATCACGTCCTGATGGATTGAATAGTTTAGTAGACATAGAAAACTAAATACATGATTGATTCTCACATTACATTTTAAAACATAAAATAAACCATTATATTTTATTTGAGAAAATTAAAATTACCTCTAGAATATCCTTTAATATTAATAATTGTATAATTCTTGGCATCCTGGGTAAAGAAAACAAAATTAAAAGGGCAAACTCAGATGATCTGTAAGTAATTCCATACATTAGAAGCTATCATAGAATAAATAAGACATTAATAGCATGGAATGAATTAATAATTATCAAATAGTTAGATATAAATATTCACATGAGCTTGAAAAATATCAATGAATTATATAACTATTTAAATAATCACTTGGACATCAATAATAGATTTCATAATGATGAATTGAAATATTTTGGATGACTCAAGATTATAGTCTAGGCCTTATTCCAAGATATATTACATAAATGGGTAAGGAATTTTCTAAATACCTAATCTATTTTGTATCTTGATATATATTAATTTATCAAGGTTCTATGTAATTATAGGATCCACCTATCACTTAATAAGCCTAATGCATTCATCATATTAATAAACGATAAAAGTTAATCCAAATTCCTTAATAATCAATAATAGTCTATATTGGAAAAAATAACATATCATGTTTTTATAATTTCCTTAGTAAAAATGATCATAATCCATCAATATAAATATTTTATATGGTTTCATTAGATAATTTCCTCGATAAATTAAAAGATTCATCAATGGATGTTGATATAGATGAAAACACTTTTGAACTATCACTATAAAATTTAATAAGTAAATATGATTTTCATTTTGAAATAAATTATTTAAAATATATAAATTTAAAAAATCTTTGGAAAAAAATATTTGGAAAACCATGGAAACTTGTAAAGTATTATTCAAATAAAATGGTATTTTTTTACAAAAGGAATACTCATTCATGTGGTGTATCTTAAAACAAATATGTTGTTAAAACCTTTGGTAAAAAGTTCCACATTAGAAAAACAACAAGAATTTTACATTAAAAAGTTTTATAAAAATTAAAACATGTATAAACATTCTGTTAACAAATCATTGGATAACCGTAAAAATAAATCTTCAAAACATTTTAATGAAATTATGGCCAAGGAAGAAAATATTCATGACCGAATAAAAAAACAAAGTAGGTTTTCATTAAAACCATCCTTTTGGTATGTTGCGAACTTAAAAAGAGGAAAATTAAATTACAATATATAATTTATAGAAATAAACATAGTAGAAGAAAATATATGGGGTTCAAGATAGAAATATCATACAATTACATCAATGTAAACTTAAACATAAATAACCTCGAATAAAGATGAGATTGTGAGATAAACCATTAACTCAGGTCTGAATTACTTCATAAGTGATCTTATACAACTATATAATAAACTTAGATTTATTATAATTCTATAAAAAACTATATACATGATTAAAAAATCATATATGATCCATTTATAACATTTCAATGCCTTTTTACTAATAATTATTTGTTAAAATCCTCATTTCTAAGTGTTAACTGTTTTATTTTCCATGTAAGTTTTGGTTCAGTAGATTCAGTCCTTCAATATTTATCATGGTTACATAATATCTATAATTTTAATAATTATATAAATATTATATATATTCATTATATAAATAATTATAATCATCCATGAAAGGCATATATGAAAAATGAATCACAACACTTCTTGGAGGTGGTAGTCCACACGTACACACAAGTGACACTATAATTTTTTAATGAGTGGAAGGGTAATAAGTTAATTGATATATTATATTAATAGAATCATAATTATTTCATACGTATCTTATATATTCCATAGCTCAATAATTATTACTTTACATGTGAGGTGGTTATGGAAAACAAATTACATCAGTACACGAGGTGGTAGACCACTGTACCCAGAAGTGATGCTTTTGAATCTCATTTTATAGAGAAATATATGGATAAATATTTTTCAATAAACATAATAAAATCTCAGTATATGGTATGTTCGGGTGCTATTTTACTGTAATGGTTAGTACATAATTATTGTGTAAAAATAAGAAGAAAACCGGAAGGGTTCAGCTAAGATGATTACATTTTCCTTGAAAGAGATCCTTCAAATATATTCTAAATGACTCTTGGAATGGTATTTAAAGAATAATATCACATATAATTCCTATATAGGGGATGTTTTAATAAAATTGGGTATGTTTTGGTTAATATATATGGATCAAGGTTGTATAAATAAGACAGGATTGGAGGTAGCTTTTATAGTCAAGGAAAGGACACATGTGGAATTAATAAAATGATTTTAAATATAATAAATTCTTTTTCATGTGAAAGTGGAACCATGTGGACATAATTTCTAATATAAGAAAATATATGGTCTAAATAACTTCAACTAGTAAAATTTGGATAGGTTTACGTGGTATATTAAACCAAATATTTTAGTTTAACCCCTTTATGAACCAAGTATAACCATTAAAGAGGTAATGATTTTCTCAATATTAAAGGTTATAATTTTACTTATAAGGTAACAAATATTGTCATAAATTACAAGGATATTAAATTTTAGACCATTTTTCATCATAATTTTCCTCTTTTAATTTTTTTTTTGATTTTTAAATAATTTAATAAAATATTGTTTAACATAAAATACTGTGAAAGTTTTTCTAATAACTATTTGCATAATTTGACATTAAAGTCATAAATATAAAATTGGAATTTATTTATAATGAATTTAACCATCTATAGTTCATTATTATTAACTAAAAAATTATTTTAGAATCATAATTCAACAAAATAAATTTATATTAATGTCTTTAAAAAAATACTTTTATTTTTTCAATGCTTCCACAAGCACTATGTTAGCATTGTATAAGGATTTAAGCTATATATATAAGAACTAAATATTATAAATAAATAGAAATCATAAAAATTAAGTATGATCAAAATAACCATTAATATTCATTCACAACTTATTTTTATCCATATATGAACACATAAGAGAAATTTAAAATCAGTATAGTGACTTTTTGTATTTTTCATTACTTAAAATATTATATTGGTCACTATCAAAGAAAAAAGGATCTAAGTGGCCATAAATTAGAAAAATATATTATTATGGATGAAAAAAACTCATACAATAGGTTAAATATAATTTTTAATTATATTTTACATCCATTTCAAATTAGTTTTAACCTTAAATAACCCGATTTACCCTTTACTGTAGTTATAAATATTTAACATAGTTACTCTTCATAATAAATAAAAAAAGATATATATTTAAAAAAATTTAACCTCATCATTTCAAATATTGAATCTATTTTCAAAATAAATATTTATAATTAGAAGAAATTAATTTAAAAATAAATCTATAAAACAAGATGAAAAACGGTTTTAAAGGAAAATATAATTTTCAAGCATAAGATTAACATACATTAACCCTATGACTAGTAAACATAATTATATGGATTAAATTCAAATATATAGACAAATAATTAATTAATTTAATTTAAATAATTCATAATTAGGAATTATTTTAATTAATTAAAGTGGAAAAACCTAATGACATTAAAACTAGTTTTCTAAAAAATGCTCTTTCAAGCATAAAAATAAACTTATTTAAAAATAAAAAATAATATTTATTACAATGGAATTATTTACATTATATTATTTAAAATTAATAAAAATTTTATTTAAAACCAAATCAAAAATATAACTTTACTTTTAAATTAATTTATTTAGTGAAAAGATATAGCATCTTTATAAAAATCAATATTATTCACTATTCACTAAAAAATAAATATTTTTTGACAAATTTCTAAATTTTTCCATAATATAATATTGAAATGATGATTGTAAAAATGATATTATTTTTTCAAATACTATTTATATATTCGATAGAAATAAATCAAAAAATCTATTAATAAAATGCTATAACCCCACTTTTTGAAAATTTTTACATTAAATAATAAAATGAATATTTTTTTATTCCTTTCCTCGTAAACAATATGATGGATATTGAATTTATTTATTGAATAAATTATTTTTTGTAAGTAAATAATTTCTAAATATATTTCATTACTTTATTATTCCTATTATACCCACCAACCAAATGATTATGTTATAAAGGTTATATTAAATAAATATTATCTTGGAGTTTCTTTAAGCTTGGGTTTGTGTGTGGTGTATGATATTGAACATAGTGAACTTTAAAAAAGAAAATATAAACTAAAGTTTTGGGGTATTATAGAGAATGAATTACATGTGCTACATTATGAAACTTATAGGATGATACAATGTGTTAATTAATTTTTAATCTAGATTACCCTGAGGTTGTAATGAGTAATGTAATGAATATGTAATATAATTTCAGATTCATTTTTATTATTCATGTATGAGATTGAATTTATGGTTTCTTATAAATTTGGATTTCCTTATATTTTATTATACTCAATCCCATACATTAACTTTTTTGGTGATGTTCTCATGGATTTGAAGATGTTAAATTTTTTTCAGATGTACACAAAGATTAGGATTTTGAGATTTTCCTTTGTAAAGGTGGTCTAGGTGATTTTATTTAGTTGTATATTTTTTAATGAGGCTACATCTATTTGTAAATTTGTTTCCTTTATTTTTTCAATTTATATATAGCTTATATGATATCTAGATTAATGCATTTTATACATTATTTTATACTACTTATTATGTATTGTTTCTTTCTTGACAGATGGTATATCATATATATCTTTATTCATTTTCTCTATTTATGGATACACATTACATATATTTATTCAATTAGAGTTGTGGTATTTCTTTAATATAGTTTTTATTGGAGAGTGACTCCCACTTTGTGTGTGTGTTCCCTCTTAGTGTTGGTTACTAAAACCTATCCCATTGGAGGTGGGCTTGGGGAGGTATACCCGACCTTGTCACTAACCCATAGTAGAGTCATTGAGTTATTGAGGTGAGTTAGAGAGATATCAGTGTAGGACTATATTATAAGTATATTTTATAGAAGAAATATGTGAAGTTTTGGTGTCAAAAAATAGGTACATAAGTATATATTTATTTATGTTCACTATATCAGGATCAAGAAACTAAATATAAGATGTTTTAGCTGATAAATTATAGTGCAAGAACTATAGACATGTATTTACTCACATGATTATTTTAAGCATTGTTTACAGGGCACACTTAGCTTAATATATGAATTATATAGTAGTAATATCCAGATTGATATTAATGATTTCCTATGATAGGTGTGATATTATAGGATAGACAGTTGGGAAATTATAGCCATACCTTCTAAATTCTATCCTTGAAATATTATTAATCTATCAAGAATTATGAATTCATTCAGAATGTGATCTGTAACTATCTAATTAATTTTATGTAAATTCATTCCATGGTAATTATAATTTTTTCATCATCATATTTGCACCTTGGATTTACCATGATGATGATTTTTTTATTCAATTACCAATGTATAAGGACCTTTACTAGTTACTTTACTTAAGATTGAATTTTTTTTTGAGATTAAGATTTTTTTATGATATTAGTAAATTGTTTGAGTTTTATCACATAATTAGACCAATATTATAGGTTAAGACTAATTTTAGGTATCTCGTCTTTTGTTTAGTTATGATTGGAAAGAGATTTTGTATAGTGAGTAAATTTTATCACTGTTATGACATCACATGAAAATATTTTCTCATAGGTGAATGGAAATTGATTGGAATTGATCTTATGGCCTATGGGAGGTGAAATATTGACTCTAAAAATTTTGTACTTGTGATATGAGTTTTATAATTTTTTTGATGTTTTACTGACTAATAGATCTTTAGTGTTTTTTAATGATATATCCAAACTCTTGTTGTGAATAATGTATCCTTCAAGGACCTGTAAATTTCCCTTGATATGATATGCAGAGAGATGATATTTGTAGGTATAATTATTATGATAATATTTTTATATGGAGATCTAGACACATTTCCCACCTATTTATCTCTCACCATTTTACAAGATGTTGGGATGAGTGATCAATGTAAATATCACATAAGGTGAGGATAGAAAAAGATATTTAATTAATTAATACTTTTATCATATTTTAAAATTATATGTTCCTAAAATAATCATGTTTTACTCATATTTTATGGCATTATATAATTATAATTTGCATCACAACTATAAATTGTGATGTTAAATAGTTGTGTTGAAACAATTAGTCAATTATAAATTAGGTATTAAGACATTTTTAAGTTTTTTATAAATGATGACTAACTTTTTATGTATTTATCATAGTGAAGTTTATTATTTCATGCAAAATTTTCCTTTATGAATTTTTTTCTCAAAAACATTACAAAGTTTGTTAAAAATTAGACTGAATATGTGATTTTTTTGTTTATGGTTTATGTTTATTAATCTGATAGGTATATATTAGGGTCTAGCGAAGAAATATCATTTTCATCTTAATATAGTTAAAACTGTATACACTAGATTTTTTGGTATGGGTAATAGATATATTTTATACCTTCTTTAATGATGTATATAGGAGGTGATGGCATGACTATATAATAAATGACATCCTCACAACCATCTTCTATTGAAAAATGGCAATGACCTAACATTAGTCCCTAGTAAACATTATTAAAAGAGGGACTGACCAAAGTTATTAAATTTATATTTTTTACTTTGAGGCTACTTTTTTGTAAATTATGAGGAGGAAATAATCATATTTGTCCTCATGGTGAGATAACTTCTAGAGAATTGGGAAATTTGGTGTCCTGTTTCATGAAAATGAATTAACTATTCATGTCACTATCACCTTGATTTGATAACTTTTATTATCATGATGATCTTAGAAGTATGTTATCATTAGTATTTGTGACCCATAAGTGTCAATAATTGAGATTAATTGTTAAATTATGATCAATTATGGATCATCTAGAACACTAATTCATTTGAATATGGAATCATAGTGTATATTCCAACTATTTTTTAGGTATTTCCTATTACATAAAATTTTCTTCATGGTGATGAGATTTTAAAAAATTGGGTTTTCATCCTCTAAAAATTTATTTTCAATGCATTACATAAATGAAAAAATAGGGTATAGTTGTTGAATGATTTGAAATAAATGATAGAAAATAAGTATATCATATCTAAATATTTGTCAATTATACACTATTTCATCGAGTCAAACATACCTTACAAAAGTGGAATTTATTATGTATTATTATAAGATTATTCATCCTCCTATTATGACCGTCATAAGTAATTTCTAAGGGTGTTTATCATGGAACCATCACTTATAGATAATAATTTTTATTCATTGAGGTATGAAATAAAGATATAAAGTGATAGCCTCCAAATCATTTTTTAAAAAATTTCATAAAATCACTTTTAGTGTTAGAGTGGGAACCCACAAATCACAAAATAATAGATAATTAAAAAACACCCATAATTGAGTCCTATTTATATTATATTTCCAAATCATTATTCATATGTTGTTTTTTATGTTTTTTATATATCTGTTTCTATTTTTGTAAATAATATTATAGAAAATTGTCTCAAATACTGACATTTATTTTAAATCTTGGTTGTGGTGGAGATTCTTATGATACCTAGATTAATAATTGAAATAAATAAATCATAATATAAATATATAATACTTTATTTTAAATTCATATTCATTACGTATAACAATTAATAATACCCATGAACTTATAGGTCTTGTGTCTTTGGAGATGAGATGCATAACTAAATTATTTTACAAAAATTCCTTAACATCTCCCATAAAAAATCTTCACACATTATATCCTACTAGAAATTTCATATATAATACTATTATTTATATCATGGGTAATGTAAACATAAGAATGGGTGTGCCCATATTCTCAATAAAGGGTGAACATATGTGATAAAAAATGAAGATCATAAGTGATCATAAAATGAACATGTGGGTAAGAGAACATATTCATAGTACATGAACATAACATTAAAAAATCATGCCCAATAGAAAATTGAACAAAAAATCATTGATAATGAAATAAGGTTTTACTCTTAATGTAATACTTGTGTCATAGTACTATTGAAACATAATTATATAATCGTGATCCATGAAAAGATAACACTGTTAAATTTCATACCATAGAGATATGGCATAAGAATGTTCCACAAACATAAATGTTGAAAATAATTCATTATGTCAAGGATTACTTACAATACCATTATAACATATTGGAAAGATTCTCAAAGTGGATTAGGTTCACTCCCTATTCTAATAAACATAGTAGATAGAGTCCCATAAAGGATTGGGTTCACTCCTCAATCCCTTATATATCATCTCCTAGAATATAAATCCTTAACCTTTACATTGTAAGTTTTTATAATTATGGTACCACCCATAATATAATGAAAAAAATACATATTTATTCCAAATGAACATGAAAACATTTATATTTTCATCTTATCTTAATAAACTTGTTTGCAAGAAACATGTTTCATGAAATCCTTCACCTGATATGATCATAATTTATTGATATAAAAAAGGTGGATGATATCATTAGATAATATCATCAATGAATCAAAATAAAAAATAAATCATATTGAAATATATTAAAAACACATTATAATATATTTATAATTTTACTTTTAAAAGTAAGAATAAATACCCTTTACATTTTTATAACTATTATTTTAAAAGGTCATAATTTTATAAAAAATAATAATAATAATTAATTTAGATTATAGTGAAAACATGGGAATGATTATTCATAAATTAAATTGATGAATATGTTGGGAGAAATAGAACATGTCAAAAGAATTAAAAAAAATTCTAATTCCAATTTTATAATGATAGTCTATATTAATAGAAAATGATAGTACAAAAAATGTTTAAAACTATATTCCTTTAAAAAAATATAAAAAAAGTAAATGTTAATAGAAATTGAACATAATCAATACTATAAGTACAAATAAGGAAATAAAAATAATAATTTGAGGAATATGGACATGGGAGAGAAATATTCTCTATCTAAAATATAAGATAAGGTCAGCTCCATTCATAGAAAAACTTTTAGTTAAGTTGTGAACCAATAGAAGATTAAATGGAAATATATCGTGTAGAACAAATAAATAACCATAGGATAAGAAAATATATGTTGTTTTAGAGATAAATAAACTAAAGCATCCCTAAATATATATTTAAAAATTAATAATCATGATGTCAATGTGATATAAGAGGATAAATCCTGACATCGTACATCCACCGGGATAGACACACTCTAGCTCCATGTATAATACATTTAGTAGTACTATTCATATAAATAAGAACATTATTAATAATTATATTAATTAATACCATTAATTTCTAATTTTATATTATCCTCATATTAATTATATATTTCTAAAATTATTATATGGGTGTTAATTGTTATATTTTACACACACACATTGGTTTTGTGATTCTGGTACTTAGTCCTTGATCATGGGCTCATCATTTCCATAATGTTCATGAATATCTAGTATTTGGTTTTTATATAGTTATAGATTTACATATTAATTGTAACTTATTGTGTTTTTTATAATGAAATTATTAAAAAAAACTTTTTTTGAGTGATTATTAAATTAACAAACAATTGAATTTGCTGGTGACTATTCTTTGGCATATTATCACCCTTTATCTATAACAACATATTAAATAAAAAATTATTACATAAAATTATCATTATTTATTATTAGTTTTTCTTCCATGATGTAAACTTTATAACATCATTAATGTAAGTGGTAAAACTGGCCCAAATAAGAACATGTTTTAATGACTTAATGAGTAAGAACATTTTTTTGTATAGTAGTAATATAAAATTTCAAAAATATTAATGATTAAAAAAATTTTAAACAAGTGATCAAAAAAATTCTCAAATAGTTGTATGAATAATATAATAAATAATGAATAAGGAGAGGATGACACTTACAGTGAAGACTTGAATCTCGCCCTAGAGAGCCTCATAAAAATGTGGGTTTTGGGACTTTTTTTGTCACTATAGGTTCCAAAAAAAGTTATAGGATTATTAAGGAGATAATTTTTTTAAGTATGGAAGATAAAACTAAATGAAATTTGTGGGTTTAAGTTTTCAAATGAGGGGTCCTTCTATAGGTGAGCTTGAGTGACATTTTCAAAAATACTCATTCTTTATTATGTAAGGAATGTCTTTTTTACCTGGAAAGTGGATCCGAAGTTGAAATATAATTAAGATGGGATAATTTAATGTATATAAATCCCACACACACTAATTTATAGATAATTGTTTTTGTTATTTTATGTTATTACCCCTTAATTTAACCCATTTACCACATTTTAACCATTACTATGGTGACTAATTTTTACCTTGGTAATTTATTGTTATGTCTAAAAATAAAATTGACCTACTTCTATAATTTTAAAAATATTATTATAAATATTAAATCCATTTTATTATATTACATTATTAAAATTGTTAAAATTTAATTGGAAAATAATAACAGTATAACGTATAAAAAATATTTTAAAAATAAATATTTGTAAGACTATAGATGGATTTATTCTTATTCCATACCAATTAATAATTATTAGTATAATTGAAATTTATTTGATTATATATAAATACTAAATTTCATTAAAATCATTCTTTAATAGTTTGAAATTTAATTTATTAATATTAAAATACCCAAAATAAAAAAAATCATTTAAAATTTTCCCTTTTTAACATAAAATTATTTCAATCACTACCAATTATTTATCTTCTATAAATTAAATTATATAAATAAATTATAATATTTATTTAAATTTTATAAACACATCATGTTATTATTTATTATTAATAATAATGATCTAACAAATAAAAAAAATATTGTTATAAAAACTATTTTTTAGTATTTATTATATTCTTATTTCACTACATGGTTATTTATTATAAATGGAATAGACCAAGATTGTATTAAATTTCTTATCAATAGGGAAAAATATAAATATTATATAATTTTCAATATGTATTTCAAAATGATGGAGGTACCCCTCAAACATACATGAGGAATAAAGATGAGTTTTTTGTTGTCCATGTGCCTATTAGTAAAGATAGTTTAAGGATGTTGAGTTCAACCGTAATATATGTAAAGGAAGGAAGAGAGAAGTATAGGATTCTACTTGGAACAACTAAAATTACATGTTGAAGGAGAAGCCCCTAATTTGTGATGAGTGTGGGGATGAACTTCATTGTAAACAAACTCAAGTATTGATATATTTAATATACAGTGAAAATCATTTCAAATTGATTTTTTAAGTAGTTTGACAAAGGAGTGGTTTTAAATTTTTTGTTAAATAAATAAAATACTAGCTTGAAGAGTATAGAATCCATCCAAATATTCTTGAGGTTCAAATCTACATTGATCAGTGATAATTAGTTTTGGAAGATTTTTTAGGAATATTTAAAGTGTTGTAGAAGGCCTTGAGATTAATTGGAGATGTTCCGATTGAGGTTAAAGAGGTTTAGAATTACCGATAGCTATATAAGGGTCATCTATAAATTTTACTAACTACATAATGGTAACCATGCATGTTTTATAAAGGTAATTAGATTCTACATAATTATAAGTAGAGGAATCTTAGTAAAGTTCAAAGTATAAAATCAATACTTCTGTAAGGGCACTATGAATTACACTACCAACCTACAGGTAACACCGAATACTAGAAGTTGTGTAAAGGTAGTAAATATATATAAAGAGTTCATCCCTTTAGAAAAAGATATACATAAGGGTAATCTATACTCTATTTAAACGTAAATTTGTAACTTTATGGAAATATTTAGTTTCCAAAATATTTATTTTGAATAAAGAGTAAATCTAAAAATGCATGTCTTGTTTGTAATCTGTTCAAACATCACAATAGAGGCTATGAATATTGATGAAATCAATGGAACACCACATTGCCACATATTACAAACATTTATACAGTGAAAAATAAAGATAAATATAGACACACTATAGTGAAATCCAAGGTGTAGGTAAAATGAAATACTAATGGACACCACATCGTATTGATGAGAATTTTGGGAAAAGGTTTTCCTATAAAAAATGAATAGTTAGAAATATATGTACAAGTCACTATAGTGAATTCATTTAGATTTTTGAATATCATGGTTCCAAAATATGTATACTCAGAACACTATATTATAGGGTTATGTGTTTTGGGTGAAATTTTTACTGATGAAAAAAACAATGAGTCACTTATATGCTATAGGTGATGTTGTACTACTATGGAATGTGTAAGTAATTAAAATAATAGAAAAAATTTCAAAGTTATGGGATTTATAGAGAGAATGAGGCAGTAATTTTATAGTATCATGTGAATATTTTTTATTTATACCTAAATAGAGGATACCTTTAACAGTTATTAATGAGAGGTTTAAATGAGTTTAAAAAATATGATATCTTGATGTTCAAATTATATTATTTCTGTAGTGATTATAGAAGAATATTCATGATATCTAATAATATAAAATATGCAGGAGATGAAGTAGAAATGTGAGACTAACTTATATGATGTTATTATTATGAAGAGAAAACTCCAACATGTTGAATAAGAGAGAATATCAATATTGTTACTGCATGAATATTTATGCGTGTTTTATAGATATATATAAGTCCATTACATTAAGAAGCGCTTGTTAAATGAAAAATAAGAATAGATGAAGATACTTTTGTAGTTTTCTATTATTTTTTACTTATTTAGGTTAGGTTTGAGAGTATATTGAATGATCCAAATATCTCAACTAAGATATATGTTTAATTACAATATGGGATAATTCAAAGATAAATTAAAATTATAAAAAATGGGTGGACATTGATTCACCCCTATTAGTGTCGTAATATGATCCACTAGGCTATATAAGTGGTATTAGAGAAAATTCATATTACCTATTGTTAGATCTATTTTATTTTCCTTGTTGTTTTATTAGAACTACGCGATGTAGATATTTGAAGAAAATTTGGAAGATTCATCAATGGAGAACTGTGTCTCCATCCTTTCTGATGTTTAAGTAAATTTCTCATCCAAGACCTTAAGAAACTGGAAGAAGAATGAGGAAAATATATTGAAATATAAATTAAATAAAATGAAGTATTGACCACTAATTTTAGCTGATGAAAATATAAATTATTCATCATTTAATTTTTTTGAAAGTGATCACTTTTAAGAAGTAAGTTTAATCTATGGAAACTATAAAGATGATGATTTTATACAAAATGTTGAAGACTTATACTCTCAATTAGAAATTTATGATAATAATTTTCATATGTAAGTAGTCATGTATATGTTGGGTTTTATTAACATACTTCTTGATTAAATAATATAGTAATAAAAATAATTTAAAGGAATGGAAGATTCGCTGAGTGAAAAATTCAAAAGGGGAATCACTCTCATAAACCCTTCATAATTAATATATAAATCAATTGTCCTTTATGATGATATTATTTCATTCACTAATAAAAAGTTAAAAATAAATTACCATACTAAATATGTATCATAAATTTTTCTTCAAGAAGTAATCAGTTCATTTTTAAAGTTGAATTAAATCTCTACAAATGTTAGAGAAGTTCAATTAAAGGTAAAATAAAAAATTATAAAAGTTCATGATAACATTTTAAAATAATCAAGAAAAATTCATGATGATCAAATCAATAAGATGAATAATTATTGGGCATAATTATTGAGATCAAATAATAATGATAATTACACACTCAACAATAAATATCCTGAGTTTGATTTAAGAATGTGAAATATCAAAGCTATACAAGTTGGAACTTCCCAAACCTTATAGAAAAAATAATCTTCTAAACAAATTGATGCTAAATATCCATCACTAATAAGGTCTTATGATATTGTAAATAATTTCTTGAAATAAATTCCTAATCATCCTTTAAAAATTATTTTAAAAAGATAACCTATTATCTTAATAATTCTATTTTCACAAATAATGCCTTATGTGCAGGTAAAGGTTATAAAGAAAAAACAAAAAAGTGAGTGAATAAAAATAATGATAAACTTACCAATAAATCAAAGGTGGATGTGGGTATATTCAGTAATGGAATCCTCTCATAAGGATCCTTGAAATTTCTTGTTATCTGTCATGACCCGCCCCCCTGGGGTCCGTGTCAGGACTACCCCAAGCCTGCCTTCCATAGTCCAGGGGCTGGTGACTAGCACCAAAATCTGTTTTACCTAAAACTGGGAAGATATTGCCTTTATAACCTGCAATATCATGTAACCAATCACAAAACAAGATACAAACACAAGCAAACTGTATAACCAAATGAGTGTTGAAAGTAAAAGGGGATGGAATACAATCCCAATAGTAAAGGTACAAGTACAATTGAAATACAATACAACTGAAGAAAGAGAAAATAAAGCTACTAGATGGCCCTCCGAGGTTCCTACCTCAAGGGTAGGAACAGATCGCCTCCTCACTACTCCACATCCACCCATCTCCTCTGCATACTGACATGTCATATTGTCCACCTCTAGGCACGGTATGACAACCCTTCTTTTATTACAAACTTAAACTTGATTTATTATATAAAACCTTCACATGATAAAACATGGAAGATCGAGAGATCTAGTGTATTTGGGGCTTTGAAACATTACATAACAACTTAATATATTAAATACAACATCTTTATTGAAAATTTCCTTTACATGACCACTACATTCCCACGTACTTATCATTGCCTGGGATAACCTAAGGACATGCATAAGAAAAGGGCGAGCTATAAAGCCCAGTAAGGGAATAATCATGGAATAACATGAGGAATACAATAAATTTTAGAAAATAGGAATATCAATAGATCACAAGAGTTTCATAAACATAAAGGCGTGATAAAGCACGGTAATCATAACATGGAAATATGGCAACAACACTTAACATGGAATTTGCATGGGCCAAGGCTCATTGCACATAGAGCATGAGTAAATACTCATCGCACATGAATCATGAGTAAAACCTCGTTGAACTTGAATTAGAATGATTCAACACCCATTTCAAATGACTTATCATGATACTATACTTTACCCAATGCATTGGAGTGCTATAAGGGCGCACCCTTATTAAACATTTCATTTCATGCATAAGTGTGCCACATGGATCATATAACATGGATTCATAAAACATAATCATCTATTCCAAGATAAAGGAATGTGGAATTCATACATGAAGATTTATAATCAATATATAAATGTGCATAAAGGTTAATACCCTTGATAGAGAAATGGGCATGGTATTCACTACACAATGACATTGGATTGGAAAATTAGTGCAATTTCGGTAACGTAACAGTGTGACGAAAAAATTCATAAAAATGGTTTATGAGAGAGAAAGGAGTGACTCATCATATGTACATGAAATGTAATGTAAGGGGGTCATATAGATACATGTCCCAACAATTTTAATGGAATTTAGAGTCCTGATACAAAATAATTGCTTGAATTTAAAAGAGGAGAGATGATTTTTTTTTGGAATCCCGGCATAGTAACGGGTGTACATGAGAGTCATTTCATGAGAGAGAAATGGGTCTCCCATAATTCAAACATAAATAGGGAAGTATGGTGGAGGTGAGAAACCATACCCCCACATTTACAATTGAAATTATAAGGGCATAACAACATTAAGAAAATAGGACAAAATGAGAGAAAGGAAGAAAAACCCTTACTTGGAAGTGTTCTTCCAAAGGCTTGAGATAGGCTTGATAGAGTATTATTGAGAGCTTGGGGCACCTTTGGAGGATTATGGAGGTGAGTCATACTACCAAGGAAATCAATTTAAAAATACAAGATGTTTAATAAGCCTTGAAGGGTCCATTAATGCTTTGTATATAAGTCAAAAAAAACTAAAATCAAATTATTTTAATGGTAAAACATATATTGGCCGAAAATAAGGCTTATAGTATTTTATTAAATCACTATTGGGTCATTATGATGTCATAAAACACATTATATATTTAAACGATATTTAATTTTTACCCAAAAAATTGACTGTCTCAGAAAATTATGAAAAATTCACCATTGGATAATTATGACATCCTCATTCCATAAATAATATCTATTTTATATAAATAATATTCTAAATATGTTAATTTTCACTTTTAAAATAAAAACAGACATTTATTGAAAATTCACGGGTTTGGAAAAAAATGGCTTTCGAACCTTAATAAAATTTACAATTGCATTCATAAAATTATACGATCATTTATATTTAATAAAAATTAATTTAATAATAATAATATTATTTTATTAAAATATTATTTAATAAAAAATACATTAATTCATCAAAATAGATTTCTCAGTTGAATATTAACTAAAAACACTATTTGAGATTTAAAAACTATTTACAAGGTAACAAAAATAACATGAAAATATATTCATTATTATATAAAAAAATAATGTGCATAATTATAGTGATAAGGTCTAGTTACATAACCCCTTATAACACCCACATAAGACCGAAGAGTAAGGTGTGTGATGGTGACAGACTCTTGGGGTGCCTCAGATAATATTGCTTGGGTGGTAATCTTTATCAACTTCTACTTCTCTCATAGGTGGTCTCGCTCAAGCTTAACCTGTTGAAGCTTGTCTAGGACTTGGTCAAGAGAGAAGCCCAATTTCGCCACTTCTTTTCCGAGTTTAGACAAATGGGCTTCGTATGGGGCACGTCCACTGGATGAGGCCATTGCTTCCTTTTTCTGAGTAAATTGGATTCGTTAAAGCCTTATATTTATACTAATCTTGTAATCACTATTCAATGACTATATTAGAAACAGTCACAATTATTAACATAAAACCAAAGAAGTTGATATATTATATAAAAATTTTATAAAAAGATACATTTAATTAGATCAAGATGGGTTTTCATTAATGAATGTTTGGGTCGTTACAATCTTCCACCCTTAAGAAATTTCGCCCTCAAAATTTCCTTTTCCCATACTAAAACAAATGTGGGTAACTCTACTTCATAACTTCCTCTGATTCCCACATCGCTTCTTCAAACATGCAGTTTCTCCACAACACCTTGATGAGGGGCTTTGTCTTATTTCATAGAAATTTTTCTCTACGATCTAATATCTTTATTGGTTCCTCCTCATAAGAAAGATCATCCTCTAACTGTACCACCTCTGAAGAGAGTACATGTTAAGGGTCTGGTATGTACTTCCTTAATAGGGATACATGAAAGACATCATGAACTTTGTCCATGGTAGGTGGAAGTGCTAGTCGATAGGCCACTGCCCCGACAAGATCAAGAATCTTGAAGGGGCTGATGTACCTTGGACTTAACTTCCCTTTATTTCCAAAACTCATGACCTTATTCTATGGAGATATGCATAGAAATACCATGTCTCCAACTTTAAACTCAAGGTTTCATTGATGGTTATCTGTATAATTCTTCTTTAGACTCTAGGCTTCCTTGATATGTTGTTGAATGTTTTTCACCTTCTCCACCATTTCTTCGACCATTTCTGGTCCAAGCAGCTTACGCTCACTGACCTCATCCTAACATGCCAGTGTTCTACACCTTTTCCCATAAAGAGCATCATATGGTACCATTTGGAAGCTCGAGTGGAAACTGTTATTATAAGAGAACTCAACCAGAGGAAGATTTTGATCTCATCCTACTTTAAATCCCATTGAGAATGCTCTCAACATATCCTCAAGTGTTTGAATAGTCTGCTCGGATTGGCCATTAGTTTGAGGATGATAGGCCGTACTGAAGTTCATTTTAGTATTCAGAGAATGTTGAAGACTCTTCCAAAACATATAGGTGAATCTTGGATCTTGATCAGACACAATAGATAGTGGTACTCCATGAAATCTTACCACTTCCATGATATATATCTGTGCCAGTTTATCCAATGAGAAATCCTCCTGAATAGTAATGAAGTGTGAAGACTTCATAAGACGATCTTCAACAACCCAGATTGCATTGTTACCTTTGGATGTATTCGCAATTCCGGTGACAAAGACCATGGTGATGTTCTCTCATTTCCATTCTGGTATGGTAAATGGTTGCATCATCCCCTTAGAATTATGCCTCTTTGTCTTCACTTGCTGACACACCAGGCACTTTGATGTATATTCAGTGATCTCCTTCTTCATATTATCCCACCAATAATGCGTTCAGATATATCGATACACCTTTGTATTTCCTGGGTTAATATAGAAATTTGAACTATTTGCATCATCCAAAAGTTCCTTCTTCAACTCCAGACTTGATGGAACACATATTCTTTTCCCAAATCTCACAATTCCTTCTTCATTAACATTAAACTCTGAGGATTTTCCTTTTCTGATAGCTTTCACTTTTCCCTGAATTTCCACATCATTTTTTTTAGAATCCTTTAACCTTTCTAAAAGTGATGGTTGAGCAATCATTTGTGAAAGGATTTATGATGTTCTCTTCTTTATGATTGCCATTTCCATCCTCATCAAATCTAAGAAGATTGGATCCTTTTCAATTCTCATCAATGATAGAATTGCTGGGTCCTTTCTACTTAGAGCATACGCCACCATGTTCACTTTCCTAGGGAGGTAATGGATTTAGAAGTCATAGTATTTGATCAGATATAACCATCTTCATTGGCGCATATTCAACTCTTTCTGTGTGAATATATACTTGAGGCTTTTGTGGTCCGTATATATTTCACGCTTCTCCCCAAAGAGATAATTCCACCAAATTTTCAATGCAAAGATCATTGTAGCTAGATTGAGGTCATGTGTTGGATAGTTCTATTCATGAACTATAAATTGCCTTGAAGCATAGGAAATGACTTTGTCCTTTTTCATCAACACACATCCCAGACCCTTCTTCAAATCATCACTGAATACCACGAAAAGTTCTCCCGTTGTGGGTAAAGTTAGAACGGGCACAATGATAAGCCTCATTTTCACCTCCTTGAAGATTTCTAGGCATTTACCACTCCAAGAAAACTTTACTCCCTTTCGAGTTAGCTTGGTAATAGGGTTGGACAATTGTCCAAAATTTCTCACAAATCGTCGATAATATCCATCTAACGCCAAGAAGCTACGAATATTTGTTACCGATGTTGGCCTTGTCCATCCCTCAATTACATCTGTTTTGGAGGGATCTATAGATATCCCATTGCTTATGATTATATGGCCCAAGAATGACACCTCCTTCAACCAAAACTCACACTTGCTGTACTTGGGATAGAGCTTCTCCTTCTATAAGGTCTCTAGTACAGTTCTTAGATGTTCCTCATGATCCTCTTTGATTTTGGAGTATACCAGAATATCATCTATAAAGACTACCACAAATTTTCTGAGGAAATCTCTAAAGTCTCTATTAATCAAGTCCCTGAAGATTGTTGGAGCATTAGTGAGTCCTAAAGGCATTACAATGAATTCATAGTGCCTGTATCTTGTATGAAAAGTAGTCTTGGGGATATCTTCCTTCTTCACCCTTGATAATATCCTGACTGTAAATCCACCTTGGAGAAGTATTGTGCTCCACACAGCTGATCAAACAAGCCATCAATTCGTGGGAGAGGATACTTGTTCTTTATCATGATTTTGTTGAGATCACAATAATCGATGCAAAGGCGCATTGATCCATCCTTCTTCTTGATGAAGAGGACTGGTGCACCCCATGGTGAAGCACTTGGGCATATAAACCCTTTATCCAGATTCTTCTGTAGTTGTTTCTTCAACTATTCAAGCTCTACAACAGCCATTCTATATGGATTTTTTGATATTTCCAACTCCCCTGGTATAAGTTCAATTGAGAATTTAACATCTCTTCTAGGAGGAAGACCTAGAAATTCCTCAGGAAACACTTTAGAGAATTCCCCCACAATAGGAATGCCTTCAAGGATGGATGCTTTCTTCGACTCAATCATCTGATCTAGATAAACGTTCTCATAGGGTAGTAATATCCACACTTGAGATGATAGAGATAAAGAAGATTCATCTTCCTCCTTGCAATTGTAAATAATCGGGGGTCGATTCTTCACATGGAGAGTGATTTCCCTCTCATAGCAATTTATGTTGGATCTATATAAGGAAAGAAAATCCATGCCAAGAATTGCATCAAATTATACCAGAGTGAGTATGAAGAGGTTATTCAGGAATTTCAATCCATAGATTATGATAGGGGAAGAGTTATATTCATTGGATGCAATAATAGTCCCATTTATCGTACTCAACGACATCTTCACTTCCATGATTTGTGGTGGTGATGGTATTGTTCTACTAAACATTCGAGATATAAAATAATGTGTAGAACCTAAATCAAAAAGTAAATTCTCTATTCTTGAATGAATAACTAGAATATCTATCACCACTTCATTTTCGGGGTTCACTTCGGCAGTAGTGATTGAAAAATCTCACCCTTGCTGCCTTGGATGTTGTTGGTTGCCTCTGAAAACCCTTGACTTAGGGCACTAATTTTCAAGATTCCCTAGTTCTTTGTAGTTGTATCAATTAACCACATGTTTAGGTTATAACGGAGAGTTCCTCTCCTCTGTCGTAGCCGCGGGTCTTTCTTGACAATATTTAACAGCCAGGTGCCCTTCTCGTCCACACCTAAATCATTTTCTTGTACCCTTAAGGCAATTTCTGGGGTGCTTCTTTTTGTACCTTTGGCAAGTGGGGTGCTGGATTTTCTTAGCATCATTGGATTTATCCATCGGACCACCATTATTGAAGTCCACCTTACGCTTCTTATCCCCATGATACCCCTGATATTCTACGATCTCCATTTTGACCTTGAGGGCACATCAGACAATTTCCTCATAGCTATCGAAGTCATGGATTGCCAGTGCTTTCCACAGGCTAGGTTTTAGCCCACAAAAGAAGCGGTCAACCATGAATTATGGGGTAACGACAAATCCGAAAGCGTATCGTGCAAGCCGTGTGAATTTTTCCTCGTATGCTCCAATAGATTCGTCGTCTTTTTTCTTGAGGGCAAGAAAGTACCTTTCCATCTTAAGTCATAGGGTGCGCGAAAAATATTCATCAAAAAACAACTTTTAGAAATCCTTCCATTCCAACGCCTCGATCTCCTCCTCAGGCTTCGTATTTTGGATCAACGTCAAACATTGATCAGCTTCACCCTCCATATGATAAGCAACCAGGAGAAACTTCTCTTGTTTCAGAACATTGAAGGATGGAGAAGATATTTTCAATGGAGTTGATCCATTGTTCAGCAATTGAGGGATCAGATGATCCATTAAAAGTAGGAGGCCTTTGTCTCATGAAGCTCTCAATAGTGACTTGTTCTTTCTTAGGGGGGTTGAACGTTCCTCTTGACCCATGTTTCTATTCAAATCTTGAGTTAGTTGAGAGAGAAGTGTGACAAAGTTCGTGATTCCTGCTCCCATTGGATTGGGCATCTCATTAGTACAGTCATCACATTGATCTTCACATCACTTGTTAGCCCAAGTCCTCCTATTACTGGCCATTGGATAGAATAAAAGGAAAGTTAGGGGTAACACATAAAGGGTAATACAAGGACATAACTGATGACTTATAAATAACTCTTATTTCCTTAACATATGAATCTACTGGCTACAGTCTATGTTATCCATGATCTACTTTCTAACATACATTCTTAGGGAATTTTTTTGTACCTTAATAATGGTTCATACTAAGCTTGTGAATTTACCAAAGCATATCCCCTGGTAGTGTCGTAACCAAGAGTGCAGAAAGGCCCGTTGTCATTCTCCAGTTCCCATTGAAGTCTAGCTCAAAGTGGTGTTTTCGGGTTTTATCCCTAGGATACATATGTTCCAGACCTGCCTCTACCTGCTTGTATCCATAAAGGGACGTATTTTCTTGATAAACCACTTACTCAATACTCACCAAAACATAGGGATGTTTTTATTATACTTAATCTTGTCTCTAAGGCTTTACTAGGGTTTTCTAATCCTAATCCAAAAAATAACTAAACCTATCCTCTGATACCAACTATGACAACCCTAATTTTATTATAAACTTATACCTGATTTATTACATAAAACCTTCACTCGATACAACATGGAATATCGAGAGGTATAGTGTATTTGGGGATTAGGAACATTACATAACAACATAAAATATTAAATACAACATCTTTATTGAAAACTTCCTTTACATGACCACTACATTCCCACGTACTTGTCATTGGATGGGATAACCTGAGGACATGCATAAGAAAAGGGTGAGCTATAAAGCTCAGTAAGGGAATAATCATGGAATAACATGAGGAATACAATAAATGTTAGACAATAGAAATATCAATAGATCACAAGAGGAGAATAAACATAAAGGAATGATAAATCATGATAATCATAACATACAAATGTGGCAACAACACTTAACATGGAATTAGCATGAGCCAAGGCTCATTGCACATGGAGCATGAGTAAATCCTCATTGCACATGAAACATGATTAAAACCTCATTTCACTTGAATTATCAAGATTAAAAACCAATTTCACATGACTTATCATGATACTATACTTTAACCAATTCATTGGAGCACTATAAGGGTGCACCCTTCTTAAACATTTCATTTCATGCATAAGTGTGCCACATGGATCATATAACATGGATTCATAAAACATAATAATTTATTCCATGATAAAGGAATGTGGAATTCATACATGAAACTTTATAATAAATATGTAAATGTTCCTAAAGTTGAATACCCTTGATAGAGAAATGGGAATGGTACTCACTACACAATGACATTGGCTTGGAAAATCGGTGCAATTTTGGCAGCCTAATAGCATGACGTAAGAATTCATAAAAATGGTTGATGAGAGAGAAAGGGGTGTATCGTCATATGTACATGAAATGGACAGTAAGGGGGTCATATAGATACTTTTCCCAACAATTTTAATGGAATTTAGTGTCATGATAAAAAATAATTTCTTGAATGTAAAAGAGGAGAGAGAAATTCCTTTCGGAATTTCGTCATAGTAATGGGTGTACATGGGAGGCATTTAATGAGAGAGAAAGGGGTATCCCATAATTAAAACATAAATAGGGAAGTATGGGGAGGTGAAAAACCATACCACACCATTTATAATTGAAATTAAAAGGGCATAACAACATTAAAAAAATGGACGAAAATGAGAAGGGAAGAAAACCCCTTACTTGGAAGTGTGCTTCCAAAGGATTGAGAGAGGATAGAGAGAGGCTTATTGAGAGCTTGGGGCACCTTGGGGGGATTATAGGGGGAGTAGGTAAAATGTTGGACAAACTCCAAAGGCTTTGAGAGAGGATAAAGTTGGAGCTTGGGTGGGTTTATATAGGAAAGGTGAGGGAATTCTTTATTATTTCGGGTTGGGACACCTCACATTAAACTAATTCAAACCACAAACCAGCCCATGGTTTTTGCCAAAGGGGAGTGGAAAAAAAATATTTTATAAGTCCAAAGTACTAACTTCTTAAAATAATGGGGTTTCTTATGTGGAGGTGAGTCACACTCCCAAGAAAATCAATTTAAAAAGACAATATGTTTAATAAGCCTTGAGGGGTCCATTAATGCTTTGTAAAATAAGTCAAACAAACCCAAAATCACATTATTTTAATGGTAAAACATATATTGGACGAAAATAAGGCTTATATTATTTTATTACATCACTATTGGTTCATTATGATGTCATAAAACCCATTATATATTTAAACAGTATTAAAATTTTACCCAAAAATTTGACTGTCTCAGAAAATTATGAAAAATTCACTGTTGGATAATTTCGACGACCTGATTCTAGAAATAATATTTATTTTATAGAATTAATTTTCTAAATATGTTAATTTTCACTTTTAAAATAAAAACCGACATTTATCGAAAATTCACGAGTTTGGACAAAAATGGCTTTCGAACCTTAATAATATTTACAATTGCATTCAGAAAATTATACGATCATTTATATTTAATAAAAATTAATTTAATAATAATAATAATATTTTATTAAAATATTATTTAATACAAAAATCAATTAATTCATCAAAATAGATTTCCTAGTTGAATATTAACTAAAACACTATTTGAGCTTTAAAAACTTTTTACAAGGTAACAAAAATAACATGAAAATATATTCATTATTATACAAAAAAATAATGTACATAACCATAGTTATATGGTCTTGTTACATAACCCCTTATAACACCCACATAAGACCGAAGAGTAAGGTGTGTGATGGTGACAGACTCTAGGGGTGGCTCGGATAACATTGCTCGGGTGGTAATCTCTATCAACTTCCAATTCTCTCGTAGGCGGTCCCACTCAAACTTAACCTATTGAAGCTCGGCTTGGGCTTGGTCAAGAGAGAATACCAATGATGCCACCTCTTTTCTGAGTTTTGAAAAATGGGCTTCTTATGGGGAACGTCTACTGGATGAGGTCATCGCTTCTTTTTTCTGAGTAAATTGGATTCGTTAAAGCCATATATTTATACTAATCATGTGATCACTATTCAACGACTATATTAGCAACGGTCACAATTCTTAACATAAAAACAAAGAAGTTGTCATATTATATAAACATTTTACATAAAGAGACATTTAATTAGATCAAGAGGGATTTGCATTAATAAATGTTTGGGTCGTTACACATGGTCTAGTCCGGGTACTCACAGCCTTAGTCAGCATTGTCTGTCGTCGGCAACCAACACAACAAGTTGCAGGCATAGCCCGTGCAGGGGTGAGTATAACGATCTCAGTAGGGTCCCCGAGACCCTCAAGGTCTCATAAAATCCACCAAGGATAAACCAAAAAGTAAGAAAACAATAGATAACCCTACTAAGGTATATGCCCATACATATACCTAAGTTATCTAGTAATCCATCTCAATTATGAAGAAACACAGAGGTACTGACTCAACTCACTCCAGGATTTATTCTTGGGGTAGTATCAAGTAACATTCTCTATCACAATGTCGAACACCTCGGCTACTGGAGAACTCCTATTCTATCGAGTATAGTGGGAATGTCGCATCACACAGAGGTGCTTCCCACTAACATTGGACTACTGAGGTACTCCTCCTGTCGAGTATCGTGGGTCTGTCGTGTCACCAAGGTGCTCCCCACCATGGGTTTTCCACGTCACCAAAGTGATCCCCCTTGGGGCCTGCTGAGGTACTCCTCCTGTCCAGTACCATGGGTCTGCCACGTCACCAAGGATCTCCCCACCGTGGGTCTGCTGCATCACCAAGTCACTCCCCATTAGGCCTGTCAAGTCACTCTGAGTCTAAACGGTCAGCAGTCGTCAAGTCTCATCCAGCCACTGGGTTCCCGCACTATGCTCGCTCATCCCCAGAGGATCCGCTCCACAAGCTACCAGTCGATACTTCAACTGCCACAAAGTCCCATGAAGAAGTATCTCAAAGGTCTGCCATGTCATAGGGGTCTCAACGTAACAGAAGACGCGTCTATCGGACATCCGGTCTGTGAGTTACTATTCTTTTTGTCCAAGGGGCCAAGTTAGATTCGTGCTCGATCCAACCTGACCATACCTATATCAATCAAAATCTCATTGGGGTATCACTCAAATGGACTATCCCGCTCCATATTTCCAAGATTCATTAACAGTTCATCAAATGGATGTCCAGTGGCAAAGTTATGGAAAAAAAGAAGGTAAATGGGTCATAGTGGGCTCGGGTCCGGTTTGACCCGAATCGGGTCACCCCGGCCCATACTGGGTGGTCCGGCATGCCATGAGGGGCCACGGGGTTCAGCTGCGGATGGCACGAGGCCGCAGGTCGGCTCTTCCGGGGTGGCTCGGCCAAGAGGGTGGCGTGGCCGAGCCAGCTCGGAAAGCCATGGGCGGTGCAACCAGGGCGGCTCAGAGGGTGGCAGGAAACTCGTCCCGGGGCGGCTCGGAAGGCCATGGGAAGCGCGTCTAAGGCATCTTTGTCGGCGTCTCGCCCGGTGGCTCGGCGGACGGCAGTAGCGGCTCGGCCGGCGGCTCTGCGGATGGCAGGGGTGGCTTGGCTTATGGCGGCGGTGGCACGGCGGAAGGTGGTGGCGGCTCGGTGGACAACAGAAGTGGCTTGGAAGACGGTGGCGACGACACGGCAGTTGGGGACGGCCGGAGGCAACGTGGTGCAGCAGACGGTGGTCGCGGCGCGGCGGTCGGCGGCGGCCGTGAGAGGCACGGCTCGGCGGACGGCGGCGGCGGCGTGGCAGTCGGTGGTGTCCATTGGTGGCACGACTTGGAGGGTGGTGGTGGAAGCTCGACGGATGGCGGCGGTGACTCAGTGGCTGTAGGCACCGCAGAGCGACTCGGCCGCGGGGGTTCCGTGAGGGATCAGAGGTCGCGAGGCGGCGATGGTCATGGGGCGGTGTCGTTGTGCCATCACCTTTAAATAATAACTTAACATTAATTTTATGTTGTCACATAAACTTAATTGGTAACTTAACATTTAATTCTTATGTTGACACATAAAATTAATTGGTAACTCATCAATTAATTTTATGTTGATACAAGGACTTAATTGGGGGAGTTGAGAGGTTTCTCCCCCATTAAGAGTGGTTGGGCGGTCCCTGCCCCTAAATTCAAAATTTGGAGGTTTTGAAGACTTGGGTGGTTCCCACCACCTTAACTCATGGGAGGTTAAGGTCTGGTGGTCCCCACTTCTCAACTTCCACATGGAGGTTTTTAACAAATAAAATAAAAATAAAATGTTGTACAATTTAATTTTTATTCTATTCTTTCATGAAAAAACCCAAAAAATAATTTCCACCCTTGACCAACTAATGTCGAGGTCAAAGTATCTTTAAGATAATATCGGCACTGTGAGTTCCACAGTGCCCTCATATTTCAATTCCAAGCACCGGTTCAAATGTAAGAAAAACCCACTTGCACGTTTACTGAACGTACCCGAAATAAAGTTCAGAAATTCATTTCGGGCACTCCGGGCCTCGGAATCATGCGCCGTCAATTTTCACAGACTCGTAAAATTCCCATATATTTAAAAAAAATTATTTTAAATTATGGGTCTTTACATTCACCCCACCTTAGGGATTTACGTACTTGTAAGTCACAACTCAAACTAAGGGAACAAGAAGGGGTACTGAGCACGCATCTGAGCCTCCTTCCCCCATGTGCTCTCCTAGAGGTTCCCGTGCTACCAGCGAACACACACCAGAGGTATCGACCATCCATGAAGGACCCACTCATGTCGATCCTCAATCTCTATTGGAACCTCTATAAAATTCACTCCATCATCAACGTCCATCTCTCTATGGTCGATGCCATGGGAAGGGTCATGCACATATCTTCTCAGTTGTGATACATGGAAGACGTCGTGCACCCAGTGCAACTAAGGTGGAAGAGCTAAGCGGTATGCCATTTTTCCAACTCTACTGAGGACCTGAAAAGTTCTGATGAACCTCAGAGATAACTTTCCACCTCATCCAAATCTAGGCACCCCTTATCGAGGTGAGACTTGTAGAAAGACATGTTCACCATCTTCGAACTCTAGAGGTCTCTGTCTCCTATCATCATACTACTTATGCCTACTTTGTTTAGTCTTCATATACTCCTGGATGATCTATACCTTCTCTTTGGTAGCCCAAACCATCTCTGGTCCCACGAGTGTTAACTCCCCTGGGTTAGTCCAGCACAAAGGTGATCTGCAAGGTTGCCTGTATAATGACTCAAAATGTGCCATCCCAATGGTGTAGTGATAGCTGTTGTGGTATGAAAACTCCACCAAAGGAAAGTGATCCCCCCCAGTTGCGACTAAAGTCAAGGACACAAGAACATAGCATATCCTCAGGGTCTAAATGGTCCTCTCCGTCTGGCCATCCGTTTGAGGATGGAAGGCGGGGCTCAAACGAAGCTGCGTCCCGAAATCCTCCTGCAACCCCTTCCATTGCCGGGAAGTAAAACTTACATCACGATCAGAGATAATCATTTAAGGTACTCCATGTATCCTCACAATCTCTTGCACATAGAGGCATCCCAATATCTCTATTGAACCCTGCTCTCTGATCGGTAAGAAGTGGGTCGACTAGGTGAGTCAGTTGATGATCACCCAAATAGAGTCATGACCCCTAGATGTACGTGGAATTAATGTCACAAAGTCCATGGATATCCCATCCCACTTCCACTATGGGACCTCTAAAGTCTGAAACAAGCCTTCTAGTACATGATTCTCCACCTTCACTTGCTGACAAGTGAGGCATCGAGAGACAAACTCTGCAACTACCTCCATCATTCCCGACCACCAGTACTGTCATCAGAGGTCCGGATATATCTTCGACACTCCTAGATGTACCTCTAAATGGGATGTGTAGAACTCCCTCAAAACTTCCTCCTGAAGTGACACTAGTACCGTGGTATATCCTCTGAATAGGATGATGTGCTCCCCACCTTCCAAAAATCTATCAGGTGCTTATCCTATGGATATCTAAGAACGTCGTGTATCGTAGTCTGTGTCCCCATGTTACGCCTCCCAGAATTGCTGAAGAAGTGGGGGAGTGAATATAAGAGACTGAAGGAATACTGCTCCATATCTATCTATAAAGGATATCTGTAAAGTAGCTAGCTGCTCTGTCACCTCACCTAGGAACTGTATACCAGACCTCCTGCTGAGTGAATCTACTATAACATTACCCTTCCAAAGAGTATAGACTATCTTTAAGTCATAGTACTGGAGGAAATCAAGCCAACGTCTCTGTCTCAGGTTCAGGTCCTCCTGAGAGAAGATATACCTGAGACTCTTGTGATCAGAGTACACTATAAAACTTTCACCCATCAGATAGTGTCACCACATCTTCAAGGCAAATACCATTGTTCCTAACTCCAGATTATGGGTAGTGTAGTTCTAATCATGCTATCTCAGATGTCGAGAACCATATGCGATCAATTATCACTCCTGCATCAGGACACATCTAAGTCTGGTCCCTGATGTGTTGCAGTAAACTTTGTACCCTACGCCCTCCTCTGGAAGCCTCAATATGGGGGCACCAGTCAGCCTCTTTCTCAACTCCAAAAAACTCCACTGGAATTTCTCCGACCAAATGAAGGTTTTCCCCTTATTTTTTAATGTTGATAGTGGTTCTGCAACTCTGGAGAAGTCTGGTACAAACCTCCAGTAATAACCATCCAAACCCAGGAAACTCCTTACCTCCATCACACTCCTGTGCGGCTCCAAAGAAAGTTCTGCCGCAATCTTTGCTGGATCTACTGCAACTCCAGCCTCTGATATGACATGTCCCAGAAAGTGATCCTCTCAGAGTGTGTCCAGTACTACCCACAAATGATAGGCATGCTCCTCCTCAATTTCCGAGTAGATTAGAATGTCGTCAATGAAGACTACTAAAAAGTGATCATGGTATGGATGAAAGATCCTATTCATGAGTCCCATGAACACTACTGGAGCATTGGTCATGCCGAATGGAATAACCAAGAACTCATAATGGTTGTACTGACACATGAATTCTATCTTCTGCACATCCTCGTCTCGAACTCTGAGTTGGTGATAGCTTAATCTAAAGTCTATCTTCAAGAACCACCATTCTCCCTTCAGCTGATCAAATAGGTCGTCAATCCTTGGGAGTGGGTAATTTTTCTTCGCGGTCACCTGGTTTAGGCACCGGTAGTCAACACAAAGCCTCAGGCTCCCATCCGCCTTATTGGCGAACATAATTAGGGTTGACCAAGGTGAAACACTGGTCTGGATGAATCCCTTCCCCTATAAGTCTTCCAGCTGTACCTGCAGCACATGAAGCTCCGCAGGAGCCATCCAATATGCTGGTGTAGATATTGGTGCCATCCCATGGTACAAGTCAATGTAAAAGTCCACCTCTCTATGAGGAGGTAGCCCTGGGACATCATTAGGGAAAACGTCCAGGTACTGGTCCACCACTACAGGATAACTCAGACTCTCCACATCAACCGCTCCAAGAGTAAGGCTTTCCAACTGATGAGTGATCGGATGCACTCTCCTCCAGTTAAGTCCATCCTACACTGCAAAGACTCCCTTCTCACCAGTGAAGGTAAACCTGGTCCCATCCGTGCAGACACACCGCACGTTTCACCTAATACAGCCAGTCTGTGCATAGACTGTAGATAACTAGTCTATACCCAAGATGAAGTCTTAAGGCCTCGATGCCGCTACTAGGTGATCCTAGCCAAATCTCTCACCTCCTAGAGTAAGCTCGCACTACCGGCACCAGTGCTTAATTGTCAAATTTACCCCCATAGGATTATCTAGTCGTAAGGATCGATCCAACAGCTCTGTCGGAATCTCCGAGCTCTAAACGAAGAAAGTGGCAATAAAATAATGACTGGAACATGTGTCTATAAGTACTGTAGCTAAGGTGGAGTACACAGAAATCGTACCTCGTATCATCCCGGAGCACCATGATCGTAGGCCTGAGCTGTCGGGAGCTAAGCTCTCCCCTGTCCACATGCTCCCTACGGTCAGGGTGGACCTCTTGGTGGTGGTGGCAGTAACATCTCAAATTGTCTCCCTCCTCCAGCTGCATGGACATCTCCTCTGCCACATCCACCTTCTCCCTGCGGACCTCCTTTTTCGAGCCTCTTTCTCTGCCTGGGAGGTACTTCGACCATCTACAAATCATCCGCACGATGGGTCGTACAATCACAAGCTATATGACCCTGCCCGCCGCATGTGAAACACTGCCCGCTCTTGGTATAACTGGCTCTGCCTCGGGAGCCCTGCACAACCGACCCTGAGTCATGCGGTCATCCACCTGTAGGTCTGGTCCTCTTGGACCTCTATGAAGACTGTCTACTTCCAGCTATAGAAGACTCCACTGCGTGATTACTGGTAGTTGGTCTCACTGCTGGTGATTTCTCAATAAGGAAACTCTCTACCAAGAGGGCTCTCTCTAACACCCCCGCCTGCATCGGGATGCAGAGTGAGATCATTGAAGCTCTGATCTCCCACCTAAGCCCCTACTCGAAGGTCTGTGCCATGAAGAATGGGTCCCTCACCATATATGTGAAGTAGCGTGAGAGGTCAGTGAACCTCGCTAAGTACTAAGCCACAGTCATACTGCCCAGCTGCAGATGAAGAAGCTCTTGTATGCGCACTGCACGAAGAGTCACTGGAACAAACTCTGCCTGAAACAAGATCTCAAAGTCTGCCCAGAGAAGCGTCACCTCGTCGTGAACCTGGAGCATCAATATCCACCATCTTCCAGTCGCTTCCTATTGAAGGTTGGCGGCAAGGATCACCATGAGATCTGCTGGTGTCCCTACTAGTAAGAAAACTCTTACTATAGCCTCCATCTAATCCTCAGCCTCCTGTGGGTCTATCTCTCCCCTGAACCTGGGTGGCCTCTGATGCTAGAGCTCGTGCAATTCACTCAAGAGACGTGCACTGTCTACTGCTGGGGCTGGTGGCATCGGTGACCCAACGGGGAAAGGTACCGTTGGTGCCTCTGCTGGTACCTCTACTGGAAAAGGGCCCTAAACCGAGGCTTCATCACTCGGTAGGCTATCAGTGTGTACTACTCTCGGAACCCTAACTGGTTGTCTGCTGGAGGCATCCTGGAAAGAAACAAGTTTGCCATGGTAAATAGGTTATACCTAGTGAGCTGACTCAAAATAAAACTTTTGAAAACACACACGCAATTATTGTTTTCATGCACTGAGTCAGAAATCAGAAGTCAGGGTACTGGTGTATAGATACATCGGCCACCGCACCCACACTGGATTCCCTAAACTAATAATCACACTCACTAAACTTAACACTATTTAAATTCAAAGAAATATCAGAGTCCTAAGTTCTACGGTAGAACTGACTCCTTTGATACCAATTTGTCAAGACCCATCCCCTAGGGTCTGTTCCGTGACTACCCCAAGTCTGCCTTCCATAGGCAAGGGGCTGGATACTAGCACTAAAAGGCGTTTTCCCTAAAACTGGGAAGGCATTGCCTTTATAATCTGAAATCTCACGTATCCAATCACACAGCAAGATACGAACACAATAAAATTGTATAACCAAAAGAGTGCAGAAAGTAAAAGGGGTGGGAATAAAATCCCAACAGTAAAGGTACAAGTACAACTAAAATACAATACAAGTGAAGAAAGAGAAAAGATAGCTACTAGATCGCCCTCTGAGGTTACTACCTAAAGGGTAGGTACAGATCGTCTCCTCAGCATTCCATGTCCATCCGTCTCCTTTCCTTGAAACCTTATTTTGGTAATAAATCCAACCTTTGAAGCATTTAGTGAAAACCTAAGGAGGATACCCAAAGAAGTGGTAATGTTCTTCAATGAGCATCTATATTTTACTTCTTTCTCTACCTCCATCAATGTTTATTAAAACCTTGATGATATAATAAAATAATTTTCTTACATATACTTTTATGTTTTATAATAATTTCATGATCTAAAACCAACTCCACTTCCATCAAATGAGTTACTAAATCATCATTCGTGTGTCTGGGGGACTACCGCCTCACAAACCGATGTCATTCGTTCTTCCATTACCATGTTTCATAGTTGGATATGATGATGTATATAAAGTATATATATGATATTTATAACATATTCATACCTATTAATTAACAATATCATATATATTTTTTTACCTTTCATTCCATAGAATATATGATAACATCACTCATGTGTACGGTGATCTACCACCTCGTGAAGCGATGTGATTCGTATTTCACAAATGCTTCACATGGAAGGTGATAAAGATAAATTTAATGACTATATGTGATATAAATGAAATAATTATGATATTAATGAAATATTAATCAATATTTAGATATAATTTATATCATTTCATTTCTTTCCTTTTCACTCATGTAAAGATGATAACATCATTTGTGTGCATGTGAACTACTACCTTCACGAAACGATGTGACTCTCTTTCCATCACCACAACATATTAATGATATATATAAGTATATAATATGGAATATATTATATTATTATCATTATGGAAAGGTAAAATTTTACTTACCTCTTTTCCATAATGATCATTGAAAAATAGAATCCTTACTCATGTGTACGTTCATCCTACCATCTTTGTGATCGTGATGTACTTCATTTTTCATAACCAATATTCATGATTAGTTTTAAATGTAAAATTGATGTAAAAATAAGATAATTGTATCATTATTATTATTATTTATATGATATAACTATATAATATGTGCAATAACTAGATCATTTATGATGAAACATGCAGGATAAAATATGGAAATAATCACCCAAAATAATGAAAATAATGAATGATAATTAACAAACAAGTGATAAGATGTTATAAAACGATAAAATATGATATTATAAATAATAATATAGTTCTATTATAAGTTAATAACATGTTTAGAACCACTATATATGAGTTTTAATCATGTTTAACCAAACAGAAGTGTGAGGTAAGGGATTTATTAACTCAATTTCCACTCATTGGGTTAATCTTATACTTCATTGATTATTCCATGCTAAGACTATATGTGTAATGAATTTTAATTATATTATGTTGTATTTATTCTTTTTTTTGTGTTGGATCATAATTTATATTAATATGGAAAAATAAAAGAGTGGGTGAGTTGTAGGTTTAAAAACTTTCACTTTTAACCTTAAAAGAAACTTAGTTTAACAAGGGTAAGGAAAACGTATTCACAAAATCTTTTGAGTATTTAAATGGTAATTAGACTTGTACCTTGGTTCTAATAATAAAAATATCATAATCAAGTAGATTCTAATATGTAAGTCCACAAGTCAAAATGAGATATTGATTCTATCTTAACAGTGTATAGAATAATAATTAGTAAATAGTGGTAATGTAATAAAAATTTAATCTTATTCATAAAATAAAGTGATTTAATCATAGTATATAGAATAATATCATAATCATAAAGGTTATAATATATCATATTAAAATGAAAAGTATTGTAATCAAGATTCAGTATGATAATAGAATTCAAAATATAAATTTGAATATAAAATGTATCAAATTTCTATTACCTGCAGCAGAAATTATAAACTTGTAGTAAACAAGAAATAAAAATTAATACACTTATTTTAACCCAAAGATAATGGTATCCTATGACCTAGGATAAAGGTTCCTTGTTTTATACTTACAATAAATTTTTACTTCCCCTTACTAAGGAAGGCTCTCGATATGATGATTGGTCTGTCTCAATATCCTTATGAACCCTAGATATGATGATTGGACTACTACAATATCCCCATATTCCCTAGATCAATATGATGATTAGTATATATGTCTTCCTAGACCCAAAATACCTCAATCATATTCACACAATCAGATGCATAAATTACAAAACAAAAGACTCTAAATGATTACAAAAAATAATAATGATATGTTTATGCTTGAAGTATTTAGAGCTCTCCTGAAAGAGAAATTTTCAAATGACATAAATTAGCATAAAACTCTTCGGATGAAAAGGTATTTATAGGCAGATCCCTAATGGTCATATTTCCTTCCCAACAGTCATATTTCTCTGAGTTTGTTGAAATAACATTTACAACTATCACTCTAATAGCTATATCATAACAGAAAGTCCAAAGTCATTTTTTAAATCATTTTCTATGTAAAAGGTATTCCAATATGATGAAAATTAGTTTTTCATATTCAATATTTAAAATATACTAAATCTAATGGATTTTCTTACAAAATCACATTATGATAAATTCTATGCGTTTGAATTTTATTTTTATCAGTTTCGATATCAAGTCTGATTTTAAAGACTATTTTTAATACAAAATTAAGACATAAATTATTCAATCCAATTTGATAAAGGTGGATTCTATTATTTTAAATTCCATACTCAATATGATAAAAATAATTAGGAAGAGTTAGTTTATATTCATGAATACTTTAGAACTATTTCTATGTATGGTAAAAGTGTATTTTTCTATAAAACATTCTAAAAACACTTTGGGCATAAAAGAGTTAGTAATAAAATATTTAAGAAATATATTCTGATTAAAAATAATAATAGAAAAGTCATAAAGAACATTTGACTTAATATTCTCACCTTTTTAGAAATCCAACTAAAAATCTTAAATATAAAATAAATTTCAAAAATATAAGTCCATTATTATTTTAATAGCTTTGTATTCAGAATTAGACATTAATATATATCTCCCCATGAGTTTGGAACTCTTTTGAATTCAACAGAATATGATTAACTCCCCCTTAAGATAAGAAATACCCCTAAGGATCATATTCTCCTTTTGTGGATATCTTCTTTAAGAAATTGTTTCTACCTATTTTTATAAAATTCTCCCCCTTTTTGATTTTCAAGAAGGAATATAGAAAGTCATGTAATACCTAAAAAATGTTAGAAAAGAAACTATGGGAAATAGAATAATGAAATAACTAGTCATCCATTATAATTTATGAAAGAATATTAAACCAATCGTAATTGGGACAACATTAAAGCAATCACATTTGGATGAAGAGTTTATTCATTAAAAAGAGTTCTAAAAAAATTACAACAAGAGTTCAAAAAAATCAATCTTTCTTTTTCAAAGATTTGAAAATAGTGTTTAACTTATTGAATTCCTTTTTGTCTTCCTCCAACTTTTCAATAAATTCATCTTGATCCATATTCATTTCTTCCTGAAATCGAAGTCGTTCAACTTGAAGTTGAAGCATTTCATAAATTTATTCTATCAAATTCTTCAAATTTTTTATTTCTTCTTTATAGTTTTTAAGATTATAAATATATATGTAAATGTATATCAATTTCCCATTAATATATTTCACTTCTTGAGACAAAATATCTATTGATATTTTTTACTACTCCACAAACTTGACTTTATCTTCCATGATTTTGGATAAATCTCAGACAAATTATACTAATTCATTCAATGCCGTATTTAATTCATCAAAATTCTCATAAAAAAAGAATGAGGTCATTATTTACTTGAGGAGACTACTTTGTCACTTATTTTCATGACTTTCTATGAGTCTGATAAATTTATTTATAAATTTTCAACCCAACTTCAAGTCTGGACAACTTTTCTGTTAGAATTCTTATTGAGTCCAGTTTTTGATTGAGAGTATCTCAAATCATATGGCATCAGGAATCAAGATTTGGTAAATAAGGAATAGTTTCTTCATGTATTTTCAATGTCTGGACAATATAATCATCTCCTTCTGAAGAAGTTGCCCGGACTGAATTAGAAGGCACTTGTTGACTAGTTTTTATTTGAATCTACTTTGACTTCCCTATTTTATCTACCTTTGACACTTATTTTTCAAGTGTTTCCCCGATCTATTTTACATAAAATATTTCAATGATATCATCATCATCATAATTTTTATTATCTAAAGGATCTCTATTAGATTATATTTTTGAATTCTGATCTATATTGTCCAACATTGATGAGGATTCAGATCTTTAAACTTATGGGGACTTTTTCTTCTCAGGACTATCTGACTTTTTATTTTGTTTTCCTAAGGAACACAATTATATTGAATATTCTTGAGGATTTATTAAGGAAATCTTATCGGATTTCAGATTCTTCAAATTTTTCTTTATTTTATTCACCATCTACTTTATCCTCTTAATTTTTATCAAACATTCTTAATTTAACTTTATTTTTCTTTATAATTTTCTTCTTCATCTTATCCTTCGTCCTTTCAACCTTCTTTATCTAAGACATAAAATTCAGAAATCCCTTCTCAAATCTGTTATTTTATTCTTAAATTTGTTTTGCCTACTAAGAGAGACTCCGAAGGTTTCTCATGACATTCTGATGGTACAAAGTCTTTATCAACAACAACAGATTTTCCCGTGTCTACAACATAGGGAACTTAAACATTAATAATAGTGGTCTCTTGAAAAGATATACATGCATCTATATTTGAGGAATCTAACCAAATTTTGGATAATGATACTTCCACCCCTCTCATCAATGAACATACTAAATTTGAACCTTGAAGTTTCTTTTTTAGTTTATTTTCTTTTACATATTTTTTTTAGGTTTTAGCACCATATATTCTTACAGCATGGGATTTATCTTGATTGAGCTTGAACTGAGTATCTCTTTATTTCCTTTTATCCGTTTCCTTTCTATATTGTTCCACAACTTCACTTAAGAAAGATTTTTTTTTCTTTGATTTATGAGGCTTCAATGACTGAAATTTTATTTTCTTATCCTTGTTTTCCGGAAAAACATTATTCGTCTTATTTTGAAATGTTTTTCTAGTTTCTTGGAACTTTTGGATTCTAGAGCAGATTCACCTAACTTATCAACAAACTCCTTTGTTTCTTTATCAAAATCACACTTCATCCTATTGAGGGTATCACAATAATAAGAAGAATTTTCATCTTCTTTGGCTTTGACTTATTTTTAATATTGAAATAGCTCATGTATTTAAGAAATAACTTTGGTATAACTATGTGAAACATAATTACTTGGGATTTGATGGATTTAGACTTGAGTTTACTGATGGTGAGAAAGATATATATCATAAGATCAATCTTTATCATTTTTAAAAGAAAGTATAGAAAAAAAATGGTAACCTTCAAAGAGTCACGATCTCATTTTCTTGGTATCAAAAATCCTTTCATCCATAATACAACAATCTGATTTTTTGTTGTCTAGTGAGTTTCTTTCCAAACTTTCTCATAATGAAAAAAAAGAGTTCTTAGATTTATTGTTATCAAAATATCCAAGACTATCAGGTATTTTATGAGAAGGACATAAAGATTCTCCTTCTGATGGAATTTCATGAAAACATGAGGCTTTTCTATAGGATATTTAATATCATTTTCCATAAATTGTAAAAGATTTCATTTGTTTTATATTATCCACTTGAAACTCTACTGATTTATAAAATTCTATAACTAAATCAATAATTATTGGATCCTATTCCTCATTGGGTTTAGTGACGCAAAGAGATTCCAAACCATGATATAGTAAAATATTCTTCAAAATGGAATCATACTTATAAAAAATGTTTTTCTCCAATAACCTTTCTCTAAATACAAACCATTCATCGAAGTCCTTTAAAGGTAATCATATTCAGATAAGAATCTTGGGATTATTACTTTTGTACTTGAGGTGATTTTTATAATTATACTGGATGTATTTGAATTAAGCATCACTTTAAGATGAGGAGGTTGTGTTTTTTGATGTGTAACATGGGGGCGTCCTCCTTTTATATAGGTGATTTCAAGAAACGGTTCATCTTCCAAATCTAACCCAATGGTAAAGATTTGATCTTATCCGACCTAACGGTTGTGATTGATATGAGGAAGATTTATAAAAATGAAATCTTGAGGATTTTAATAAAATATTGTATTGGGGTAGAATATAATAAAAAAATTAAAAACAAAACCAATTTTTTATGAAATATAAAAGGAATTGTAAAAACAACAATGATAATGAATGTAATAGAATATTATGAAAATAAAGAGACAAGAATAATACCTTTCAATGTTATAAAGACTTATCAATATGATAATGATATTCTTCTTTGAATTTTTTTAAACTATTTAGATTGTGATAGAAAATAAAGAAATCATTTTAAAAAAGTATATAGTTTTTGTAAGTAAAATTAGAGACTGATATGATAGGAAAATTATCTGAATTAGATAAATTTGAAAAGTAGGTGTCTAAAAAAAATTAAAGCTTTTTGGAGTCAGTAATCCATTTAGGGTTAAAGGAATTTTTCTTAAGAAAACATGAATCCAAAGAACTAAATAAAATAAATTTTTTGAAATACAAAAAATTTTAAAGACTAATTTTTTTAAAAAACAAAAAACATATTTAATCCCCTGATAAAAAGGTGTAGCTTAATATAAGGAGACTTTTAAAAAATAAGTGTATTTGAATTCTCACTTTACATTGATCATTCCTAGATTATGTTTAGTGTATTAAAATTTATCAAAAGGTAATAGTTTTGTAAAAATATGAGCTTGTTTTTCTTTTATTTTGATGAATTATAAAATGATATCTTTTTTAAGTATGTGATCCCTAAGAAATTCATGCATAATATCTATGGTTTTTGTATGAGAGTGATGTAAAGAGATATTACTTAATGCAATGGTATTAGTATTATCACAAGTATTTTAGTTTTAGTAAAACTCATTCTATAATCAGTGATTGAGTGTTAAATCCACAACACATGAGTACAACAACTTACAGCTACCACATATTCAGGTTCGGCAGTGTAAAGGGCTATCGAGTATTGTTTCTTATAATACTAAGAAATAAATGATTCTCATAAGAAATTAAATTTTCCAGAATTACTTTTCTTATCCATTCATCAACCACCAAAGTCACCATCTGAAAAACTTTTAAAAACAAAATCATTTCAAGAAGAATAGAAAATTCTTAAATCCATGTTTCCCTCTAGTTAACAAAAATTTTATTTTACTAATTTTAAATGTGATTCCTTTGGATTATCTTGATATATTTCACATAAGAATATAAAAAATATTAATTCTATTTAATGGGATATTAATTATAGTAGACTTCATATCAAGCCTCTAAAAGTTGTTTGATCAACTGGTTTCCCAAATTCATCAAGATTAAGTTTATTTGAGGTACTGATGGGAGTACTAATACTTTTTGTATTTTTATATACAAACTTTCTAAGAATATATTTTATATACTTAGGTCGAGATATATAATTACCTTCTAGATTTTGAGAAATTTGAAAACCAAGATAAAATTTTAACTCACCCATAATATTCATCTCAAACTAAGACTTCATAAGATCTACAGAAGAATCTATTAAGTATTTCTAAGTTGATCCAAATGTAATGTTATCAAAATATATTTTAATAATCATGATATTTTTTGTTAAATTAATTTATAGAAATAGTAAGATTTGTATCTCCCATAAAAATGTTGTTTTGTAACAAAAATCCAATTAACTTATCATGCCAAGCACTAGGGGATTTTTAAGTCCATATAAAATTTGTTATGTTTATAAAAATATTAATGGTTTTTTCAAAACTAGGGGTTGTTTAATGTAATATTCCTTATAAACATATCCATTAATGAAAGAACACTTTACATTCATTTGAAAAAGTTTTAAATTAAAGAATACTATAAAGGCTAGTAGAATACGAATAGACTCTAGTATACCTACCAGTGCATAGGTTTCTTCATAGTTTATACCATCTTTTTTATTGTAACCTTTTTAAACAATTATTTTTTTATTTTTAATGATTATGACTTATTCATCACATTTTTTTAAATACCCATTTTACTCCAATTATAAAAGTTTCTTTAGGACTTTCAACTAAGGTCCATAATTTTTTCCTTTCTAATTAATTTAGATCATCTTACATATCCTTACTACAATCCTCATCACTGAAATCCTCATTAATATTTTTAGTTTCAAATAAGGAAATTAAAGAAATATTTTGTATTCTATTCCTCAAGGAACTTCTAGTTCTAACAGGTTGATTAAATTCACCAATTATATTATCACAAGGATGATTCCAAGGAAACAACTAACATAGGTTTTGTAAAACCTGTTCATCTACATAAGCTAAAAAATATTATGGATTAAATATTTAAGAAACTATTTCATGGGTATTTTTCTTATAAGAATAATTTTCCAACAAAGTTAGAGTATTGGATATAGAAAATACATTTGAGGATATTGGTTGGGGTTTTTTAAAATCAAAAGTGTCAGTTTAAACAAATTCAAATTGTACTATTTCCTCAAAGGTACAAGAATTTTTATTAAAAATCTATATGTCATATAATTATTGGAATAACCAAAAAAATTACCTTGATCAGATCTAGGTGAAACTTTGTCTAAGTTATCTTTCATATTAAGAAAAATAATTTTCATCCAAATACCCTGTTGTAAGAAACTTTTGGTTTTCGACCTATCCACAATTTATAAAAAGTTTTATTAATAAAAGTTTGACTTAATAATCAATTTATTGTATAAAATGTTTTACTAATTGATTCGGCCTAAAAAATTATCAATTGAGTATTCACTTAACATGGTTATTTTTATTTTTTGAAAAATACCAATTATTATTTTAAAAATACCATTTTTTAGGGGTTCTTAGAGCTAAAAAGTAATTTTTAATCCCTTTTTTAATATAAAAAATTTCAAAATAAGAATATAAAATTCTCTACTATGATCATTGTGAATAGTTATCGATGGAAGGTTTTTTTAATTTTTAAATTTGGATAAAAAAGTTTTTAAATAATAAATTGATTCAGATTTATTTTCTAGAAAATATACCCATGTGTATCTAGTGTGATCATTAACCAAGAAAAATACATAATCCATTCCCCAAAAACTTCTAGTTTTTATAGGAATAAATAAATCCATGTACACTAACTGTAAATCATAAAAAATTTATACTTCACTAATATATTTAAAAATGGACTTATGTTTCTTAATGAAATGACAAGGGTCTCAAAATTTGGAAGAATCAAATCTAAGCTCAAGTAAATCCTTAACATTTCTTTTCTAGGATAAATTTCATAAGTTTCCAAGTCCACAGTGTCCTTACCTTCTATTCCATAACTAAGAGTGATATTTCATTGCACTAAGTCAAGTTAAGTCTTAGAACCTAAGGTCTTCTAAGTTTAGTCTGTATACATTCTCACGTTGTTGGGAAGAATGAATGAATTCATCCTATGAATTATGTACTATACATTTATCTTTCCTAAAATTCACAAGTTAACCTTCATCATAGAATTTATTTATTCTTATATTTTTGTTCTTAATACCCTTAACAAAAAAAATATTTGAAATTAAATATTTTCCAAGAAGAATAATATTACCTATACCGATAATCTATCCTTGAGAATTATCTCTGAAGGTAACCTTTTTACCTTTTATCTTGATAATATTTTAAAATAAGTATTTGTGTATAGCCATGTGTCTCTAACACCCACTATCCATTAACCAATTATACTTTTTGGTGGTACTTTTTGTTTAATATTGAAAATCAAAAAATTATACTTTCATCACCCAAACATTATTAGGTCTGAAACTGCTAGAAAAAAAATTTAGAATCCAATTTTGTTTTGAAAATAGAATTTGTGGAAACCTGTAGATTGAACTATCTTAAATTAAAAAATATATATTCTATTTACCACCACTTTTTCATTTTTTACAAAAGGGTACACTTGTCGAAAAAAAAGTAATCGTTACAAAAAATAGGATTCCTAATAGTGTGCCTTATTCCAAAACTAGTACCATGCGGATGGATTTCCTTATAAATTTAATCAAAACCTTATTACAAGAAGTAAAGTTTAAAAAAAATTATTAAATAAGAAATTTTAGCTTTTAATTTAACAACTAAATTCTTAACATCTTTAATAATAGTTTCAGAATGGAGTTTTTCAAAACTAGATTGTAAATTATTCTTTTCCTAAAAAAAAATTTCTAAACATTTAGAAATAGTTAATTTTTTGAAAATATATTTCTCAAGATTGTTATAACTATTATATACTTCTTTTTTTAAAATATTTATCTTTAAATATTATTTAGCATGTTTTTTACAAACTTAACAATTTTCATTTTCAAGGATCTTGTAAAAATTAAAAACCTTTTCATATGAAGGAAGAGTATTATCCTCTACTGAGGAAAATTCCTTATCAAAATATTTTAATCCTTAACAACATCAAAATCAAGATAATTTTCACTAAAGGATAAATTGGTATGATTCTCAGTAGTGCGTACCTTATCCATTAAACAAATATTTTTATAGGGTATTTTGGAAAGAAGACCAATGTTGCTCTAATTGGAATATTCATTATAAGAAGTATTAACTATGGAATATTCTCCACTAGAACTCCAGGAAAAAATTTCATTAAGAACATTATTTTTCTAAGAATTATAAAACTTTCTCTGATTCTTATTAGAATATCACACTTTTCTATCTTTCCTTTTCAACTTAAGAAAATACGGTCTAATATGTCCATCTTTCTTACACTCATAACAAGTAACTTTTGAATATTTATTTTCATTTCTAACCTTGTAAATATTATTATATCAATTAGAAAAGTTCTTTTTACTAATTATCTTGTTCATCCTCCAAGAAAGATTAGCTAGTCCATTTTTATATTGCTCATAACCACTATAATTGGATTGGATAACAACCTTTTTCTTCCAGAAGACTTAACAACTTTTTTGGTGTTAGAGATTTAGTAGGAATTGTAGTAGTATTGAAAGAACCACCTCCATTATGTTTCTTAGATTTTTCAGCATATATTTTTAATATAGCCTCATCTTTAAAAAGGGTTACAAATAAGCCATCAAGATTTATATTTGTTATCTTACTTGATTTATTAACCACTGTTCTTTTAGATTCCCATGCATTGGACATAATTTTGATTATCTTTTCTACATGTATTTTATCATCTAATCCATTATCCCCCATATATTTTGTATTATTTACAATTTTCATAAATATTTTATGCATCTTTAAAATAGATTCACCGGGTATAAATTCAAATGCTTGATAGTCAACTCGAAGCATTTCTCTTCTAGTTTCAACAACCTTTTAATTCCAAAAATGAGTTATCACTAACTTTTTCCTCATGTTATTAGTGCATTCATATTAATAATTCTGAATATATATGTTTTTATTCTTTGATCACAACAAAGTATTACTAACTTTTTAATTCAACTGATTTTCCTGCTTTTCATGGTTTGTAAAAGCTCAGACGTCTTTATCATGTATTTTTTAATCACTAGTCATAATTAAAAAATTATCAACTCCAGTATTGATCACAAAAGTCTTTATTCTATCCCTGTAATATTCATAATAATCACCATAAAAAATATTGGTATGTTGGTATTCAGATTATCTATTAACCTGACATTAAGTCCTTCCATCTTTTAAAATGGAAAAAAATCTTTCCCACTATACATGTTAGTGTAACAAGTATTTATAAAAAATTGTATAACAAAATTTAACTACTTGAAAAGGTAAAGAAGAAAAAATATTCACTAAGTATTTGAGAAGTTTAAACCTGCTCTAAAACCAATTTTAGATTGTAATGTATATAAATATGGATAAATACAAGTGGGGGTTAATTTTAGGTTTAGAAACATTTATCTTTAACCTTAAAAGAAACCTATTTTAACAAGTTTAAACAAAATATATTCACAAAACCTCTTAATTATTTAAATAATGATTAGACTTGGCCCTTGGGGATGATAATAAAAATATCATAATCAAGTATATTATGATATGTAAGTCCATAGGTCGTAATGAGAGATTGATTTTATCTTAACAGTGTATAAAATCATAATAAGTAAGTATTGGTTACTTAATAAAGTTCTAATCATATCTACAAAAGAAAACAATTTAATCTGAGTATATACAATAATATCATAATCATTAAGGTTACAATATATCATATTAATACCAAAAAATATTGTAATAAATATTCAGTATGATAACAGAATTCAAAATTAAAACATGAATATTAAAAGTATCACTTTTCTATTACATGCATCGTAAATTATAAACTAGCAGAAAATAATAAATACAAAATATTTCACTTGTTTTAGCCCAAAGAAAAAGATATCCTATAACATAGGATAAAGGTCCCTTGTTTTATACTTATAATAAATCTATATTTCCCTTACCATGGAAGACCTTAGATACGATGATAGTTATATCTCGTTATCCCCATGAGATCTCGATATGATTATCGGTCCATCACACTATCCATGCATTCCCTCGATCAATAAGATGACTGGTATATCTGTTGGCCTAGCCTCAAAATCCCTTGATCATATTCAAAAAATCAGATGTAGGGATTACAAAACAAAAGACTCTAAACTATTACAGCAAATACGAACAATATGTTCACACTTTTAATCTTCGAAGCTATCACAAAAGATAAAGGAAAATATTTTTTTTACACCATTTTATATGTACAATGTATTCCAATATGAAAAAAAAATTGTTTTCCGTATTCAGGATTTAAACTTTAGTTAATCTGATATATTTTCTAATATAATGTCTTTAAGATAAATTCTATGGGTGTGAATACAATTTTTATCGATTTTGATATCATGTCTGATTATGAAGACTATTTTCAATATGAAGTCAGGAAAACAAGTCTTTAATATGATTTGATAAAGGTGGATTTTATTATTATCAATTTCATATTCAATATGATAACTATAATGAGGAAGATTTACTTTATATTCTTGAATATTTTAGAATTATTAATATGTATGGTAAAAGTGTATGTTTTCTATAAAAACATTATAAAAACACTTTGGACAAAAAAGTGCCAGTAATAAAATATTTAAGAAAGAGTTTGTGATTTCCAAAACAAAAGGAATGGAAAATTTGTAAAGAAACTTTTGACTCAACATCATGTGTATTTACATTTAATACACATAATTAATTCATTTATTAATTATAACTTTAATTTTATTATAATTTTAAGGGTTTATTTAACAATGTCATTCTAATCAAGATTTTTTATTCTTGAATATTAGTTTAAGGAAATTACTTTAATATTTTCTAATAAAGTCATCTCATTTTATTCTTCTTTTGTTATTCATGATATATTAAAGTAATAGTACCATTTTTCCACTCTTTGGTACTTATAATGTTTTATAATTTTTTTAAGAAAATCCAACTTTATTTCTCTCTTTGTTTGGAAATAGGGTTTCTTCCAAATCCATGTATTATAAAAATATTGTCAAAAATTTTATTAAAATTTTCAAATTCATTTATCAAATGAATTTTCACTCATTTTTACTATTTTAAAAATATTTTTGAAGTAATATTATGTAATTTTCAAAACAACACCCATTTGACTTTTGTCAAAAATATGAAAGTAATATTATTATTGTTTTATAAATAAGGCACTTTCCTAACATTTTTATAGTGAAAAAAATGTTTTTTTAACTTTTACCACATGTATAAAATTAATCACCATCATCACTTTTATTCCTCTGAATCTTACTTTTCATTTTTATGATGATCTTATTTAAAAAAATTGAAATTTTTTTCAAATAAAAAGATTTTCAGAATGTTTTTCAAAATGAAAAGGATATTTTCCTCAATAATGGTTTAAAGATATTTTTAGGGTATTTTAATTCATTAATGGAGAAACCCATTTATTCTTACTTCAATGGGAATATATTGTATTAAAACCATCCTTAATATTCCTCTAGATGGTTTGTGATCATTTTGGAAAAGGAAAGTATTGAGATTCACTTTGATGATTCATTTTTGTAGTCACTAACATTGCCTTTAATTATCCACTTTACTATGGATATTAAATTTACCCAAAATTTTTATATTATTTATCATGGATATAATTATTTCCTAAACCATATTCCATTTTTACATGCAGTGTTTACTTGGATATTTATTTGATTAATTGGGGATATATTGATAAATTTGTATCCTTTACTCAATACGGATAATTAATTATAAGGCTCATTATTCATGAATTAAATTTATTACTCGATATATGAGGAATTATTTAGACATTAAAGACATGGGTTGGAGGCAAGTTAATGAAATACCCTCTATAAATTTAAAGTCTCATGTGAAAAATTAGTTTGATAACCTTAGTTAAGTGAGGTTTTCTCCTATTATGTTCTAAACTACCTTGTGAAAGGTATTGAAGGTAAAGGTATCATGTTCCTGGGAAACATGACATCAAATAATTAAGTATTGCCTTCATTAAGTGTTTTCATTATCTAGGATATTTTCACTATGACATTATCTAGGGATGAATTTCATTGTTAGTTTATTGATTAAATGGTATGTATTTTCAGTTATTTACCTTTCCATATTGATTATGCTCTATATGGTTTTTTAAATGGAATGTTTTCTTTTTTATTTACCTTTCCATGTTGATTATTCTTATTCATTAATGATAATTTATTTTTTTTACTTAACCCTTACTTAACATTTAAGGTCACAATTATTATTTTTCCTTTCCCTAGGATTCCATGCTGTTTAATATGACTGATATATAGGGATACTCTATATAGAATAAATTTATTCTTGAAGAAAAGTTATGCTACAATTTTTGTATTCCAATGTAATGTGAGACTCATGTATGTATCTAGTTTACAAAGATTACTAAAATATCCATTCCTTTAGGACGTGATTTATTGTATCTCAAGCCAATTTATTAAAGTATGACACTAGATCTAGGCTATTGGGGTCAGGGTTATTGTAATTGGTATGATATTAAGTTTAATAGGAACATAAGAAACCATATTTAGGAATACATAGATTATGGAACATAACCCTATGACATATATTTAGGATAAGTATAGAAGAACATCCTAACATTTTGTTAAGGTAGATATTATATGGTTTTTCCTAGCAATGCATCCTTTTCCATATACTAAAAGTAGACAGGGTTCAAAAACCGAGGTACTGAGGGGTAATAACTCCCAAAAGGGTGTGTGGGTATTGACCCTATCATCACCTAATATACAATAATGGGCCTTACTACACACCTATTTTGACACCCCCAAAGGATATTTTAGGATAATTCACATTTTCATTATAAACCATTATGAAAATTTTGAATAGATGATGACAATGAATGACCTATGTTAACCCCAAGACTATGGAAAACCCTATGTTGAAATAAAAATGGAAAAATTATTTGTGTAGCATAATTTTACCAATTGTATTTAGGTATAATAATTATGAAACAAATAAGGATTGTGTTAAATTTTAGAATAATATATTCCTTCATTTATTTAAGAGTTACGAACACCATTATGGTTATGAGTTTGAGGTTTATCATAAGTTCAAAGTCTTAAGCACCATTTTTGAAAATATTTGTGGTAGGAATGTCATACGATTAATGAAATTTGGGGGAAAATTTATGGCAAGTATATATTTTAGTGGAAAAGTTATTTTAGGAATAAAAACATTAAATTTTATAGACATAAGTTTAAAGGTATTGATATCCTTTAGGGTTAATATGATCATTAATGACATTGTAATAATAGTAAAATAAAATTATTAGACTTTGTAAAAAAGGGTTTGTATTGAAAACATTAGTAAAAAGGTTATTTAATGATTCATTTTATTTCAAGGATGTCCATCATATTGTTTTGGGAACATTATAGGAATTATATTAATATATTTTAGAAAAAAGAAAACTTATATACCATGTGAAAATCAATCATGTCTGGAAAGACCATGGGACATGAACCCATGACTAAAGAATGATAAGGGTTTATCAACTACCATGGTCTTATATGATGTTCTCATAAATATCTCATTGTTTCTTGTTAAATGATTTGAAAAATAAATACCAATGATGAACCATTGGTATTACTTTTGAGGCTTAGAGATTAATTTATTGGATCACTTGTTCTAACCATATTGGTTTTGTTAAATATTTAAAGACATATGGAAAACTTGTCACTCTTTATAGATATAACGATCAGTTAAAAGTGAATTTTAGTGCTTCTTGCATAAAAATTTCATTTTTGGATTAATTGGATTGGAAACTAATTTAAGAACAACCAAAGGATGAAATTATGATTATAAAAAATAAATATATCAAGTAATTATATTTCCTAATATTCTAAGATAGAAAAAATCTTCAACTATAGGAAAATGATCTTAGAATAAAAATATCATCTTATTACATTCATATCTGATGAATCATATGGTCATTTAAATCATCAAATATTTATGTTTTTGAGGCCTTTAACATTTTATTGATAATTTAATTTCCGTAGATTAATGACCTCAATTACTCCCAATTATTATTTATTCTTTTCTTTCGTGTACATATCCACACTTTCCACTGATTTCCTCCAACTTATAAACCTCATTATATGTTATTCCATATGAACTGTATACTTTCCATCCTTTTTTATTAAGAGGATATTTTATTAAACCTTATATAGTGTAGGTTTTTAAAAAAATAATATTCAAATATCGATCCCTTGATTTTCAAGATCCAGTTTAAATTATGAAGGACCAATTTATTTAAGTTGGGGAGAACTAAACACCCAGAAATTCTAAAATAAGGATACTATATTTGATAGCGTGTATGAGACACAACACCAAGTGGATGATGAAATATAACACCCAGATACTTTATCATATATTTATTTTAAATAAATTAAATCTCTTAAATAGATCGCATTAAATACAATACTAAGTTTATCTTTTGGTACACAATAATGTGTTTCATCGATAGCTTGCAGTACACACAAGGCCTAGTTTTATTAGACAATAATAAAATAATATTATTATTATTTAATATAAATATTAAAACCTATCAATTAAATTTTTATGGTATGAATATTAATAACTATATTATGAAAATTATGGTTGTCTATTTATTATAAATGAAATAAGAATCATTTGAAATAAAAATAAATGTTTTCTGAAAAACTGTATTTTTCAAAATGGTGGTTTAGTTTCTCTGTGTATATAATTTAAAAATAATTTTATAAAATTTTATAAAAAACAATAAAATAAAATTCATTTTTGAAATTGGAATACCAACATTATTTTAGGGTTAATTTTTGGATTTTTTCTGAAAAATATATTATTTTTCTATGAATAGTTAAAACACTGAATTTTAATTGAAAAATACCTTTTCTTTTAAATTATTTATAATTTTAAATTTTATTTATATTTGGTTTTAAAGTTAAATTAGATAAATTTTATATCAAATAATCAAATTTAGTTTATTTAAATAATTTTCATACTGAATTTAGATATAAAAACCATGTGAACTTTTGAACATTTTCACTTTAAAACCCACTTTCTCGTCGCGCCTGCGAGGTTAATTTAAAATTAAATTTCCCACTTATATAAAATAAATTAGTAAAAATTTATTCCATATTTAGAATAATAATAAATTTTTTATCTAATAAGTTAAAATTAATTTTTAACCAAAACTAATTTTAAAATTATAAAAATAATTATGTGTCATAGTTACAATAAAAATGGCTTTACTAGGGGTTAAATTAGAATAATAAGAGGAAAATGACCCAAACTATTATCATAATTATATTGAATGAGTTTATTTTGATCTTGTACCTCAATTTATATGAAATTTTATTATTCCTTTCCACATTGCTTTGAATATGACCCATATAATATGTCAAGTAAAGAAAATGAAAAAAAAAGATATTGTTCTTAATTTTAATATATATAAAACTTTGTGATAGGTAAAAAACAAAATATATTCAATTATAGATATTATTATGAAAAATAAATGATTTTTTCTATCATAATAATTTTTCTTTAATTTTTAGAGATGAAATAACTACTTAATAAATTTCAACGTAATAATTATTTAGTTAAAAAATAAGATAACAAACCCTAAAAATATAAAATAGTGAAGTAAATTGAATGAATTATTCACTTATATTAATTAATTAGAAGAATATTTCATTTTAGATAGTTGTATACATAATATATTAGAATTAAATAATTGTATTTATATTTTTTAAATTCAAATTAAATGAATAAGGTCAAAATTGACATTGATGTTATTTTATAAAAAATGATATTTTATTAAATGATTTAAAATTTCTGAAAATCCTATATTATGTGAAGATGTTTTTAAATATTAATAAATACAAAATATTTTCCATTCATGTACCAATTTAAATTTTATAATGAATATATTGACCCCTAAATAGTAAAAACTTTGTTAGTGTGGTTACGGTTAAAGAAATTGTTTTGCACGTTACATGCGCCTCTGTTAAAATTAACTTACAACACATATTGGATTTATATTTTTAAATTATATATTATATTTATAATAAATGGACCAGAATTATCTAATAAGGTTCACTTTAATTTAGTCTTAAATTATAAATTACCAATGTTAAAAATACTAGTTATCGTAGTGAAAACCCCAAATGGTAAAAATAAAGAAACTTAAAATTTAAGGAACAAAATATTTAAAACTTGTGTTTCATTGTGTGGTGGATGTGTGGCTAGACCATATCATACCTATATACATTAAATTTTCATTTTTGGATCCACTTGAGGTAATATTGACTTCCTAATAGTGAATACTTTTGAGTATTTACAAGAATTTCACGCCTCAACAATAAAATGGAACTCAATCCCCTCACTTATTCACACCTTCAAACCACTTTTTTCCATTATATACCCAAATAACATCCAGAATTCCCTCCCCTTATTATATAATACATATTTTTATTATAAATACAACCTTTTATGTATTTAGTAAAAACCTATGGAGGATATCCTAAAAGAGGTAATGTTCTTCAATGAGAGCCTTTATTTTACATCTTTCTCCACCTAATTCAATTTTGATAAAAACTTAATAATATAATAACATCAGTAACTTAAATTTACTTGTATTTTTTATAAAATTTAATAAACTAAAACTATCTCCACTTACATTAAAGGGGATATGAAATCATCATTCATATATATGACAGACTGCCGCCTTGCAAACTGATGCCATTCATTCTTCCATTACCATCTTTCACGGTTGGGTATGATGATGGATATAGATTATATATATGATATTTATAATATATTAGTAATTATGGATTCACTATATAATATATGTATATTTAACTTATATTTTTTACAAGATATGATAATGTTTCTTGTGCATATGGTGGACTTCCGCCTCGCGAAGTGATGTGATTTTTCTTTCACTAATGCTTCACATGAAAGGTGATAAAGATAAAGTTAATGATCATATGTGATATAAGTGAAATTATTATGATATTAATGATATATATATATAATTTTTGAAAGATAATATATATCATTTTCTTTCTTTTCCTTTTCACTCATGTGAAGATGATAACATTGTTCGTATATGTGTGGACTACCGCCTTCACAAAGCAATGTTACTCTCTTTTCATCACCAAACCACATGGATGATATATATATATATAAGTATATAATATTTCATATATGATATTATAATAATTATTTAAAGGTAAATTATTACTTAACTTATTTCCAAAATGATCATTTAAAAATGGAAGTGTTACTCATGCGTGCCACGAACCACCATCTTCATGATCGTAACGTACTTCATTTTTCTAAATTGTCACTAGTGATCAGTTTTAAAAGTAAAATTGATGTAAAAATATGAAAATTATTTCGTGATTATTATTCTATATACTATATAACTATGTAATATATTCATGAACCAGATCTTTCAAGATGAAATACGCATGAGAAAACAAGGAAATTATCCCCTAAAATAATGAAAATAATGAAAGATAATTAATTAATGGTTGATAAGATGTTAAAAAAGGATCACATACGATATTATAAATATTAATATGGTTATTTTTTTATTTAATAACATGTTTAAAACCCCTATAAATGATTTCTAATTACATTCAACTAAATAGAAGCATGAAGTAAGGGATTTCTTAACTCAATTTCCACTCATTAGGTTAAACTTTTACTTCATTCATTATTTCATTCTAAGATTATGTTTTTAATGAATTTTGATTTTATTATATTGTATTTACACTTGTTTTATGTGTATTTAAAATTTATACTCATAATAGATTTATTGATTAATTCTCACTTCCATGTTATGATCATTTTAAGGTTTTATTTCATAATATCATTCCAATTGAGATTATTTATTATTGAATATTAGTTGAAGGAAATTACAAGTACATTTTCTAATAATACCATTTAATTTTATTTTAATCTAGTATTTCATGATATTTTCAAATAATATTACAATTTTTCACTCATTGGTACATTAAATATTATAGAAAATGATTTAAATAAAATTTAACTTCATTTCTCTCTTCGGTTGGAAATATGTTTTCTTCCAAAACCATGGTTTCTAATAATGTTTTCAAAAATGTTTTTAACATTTTAAAAATTATTTATCAAAGTAATTTTCACCAATTTTTACTATTTATAGATTATTTTCTAAGTAATCTTATATATTTTTCAAAAACAATTCAAATTTGGATTTTAATCAAAATATGAAAATAATGTACTTATCATTTTATGAACAAAGTACTTTGCTAACCTTTTTATAGTGAAATAGGAATAAAAATTTTTACTTTTACATCATGTAAATAATTACCCACTATCATGACCATAATTTCTTTAAATCTAATTTTACAAGTTTATGAGGAACCTGTTAAAGAAAATATTTTTAAAAGTGATTTTTAATGAAAATGATTATCGAAAAAAATAAAAATGAATTATATATTTTCCTCAACAATGTTTTAAAATATATTTTTATGGTATTTAAATTCATCAATGATAAAAACCCCTTTATTATTATTCCAATGGTAATATATTGTGTTGATACCATCCTTAATATTCCTCTATATGGTTTATGATCATTTTGGCCAAGGAAATTATTGACATTCACTTCCTTGATTAATTTCCACAGTCATTAACATTGCTTTGAATTATTCAATTTCCTATAGAAATTAAATTTTACCTAAATGTAAATATTATTTATCACTGATATGTTTATTTCATAAATTTCACACCATTTTTACATACTCTGTTTACTTTTATATTTATTTGATTAATTGGGGAAATATTTATAAATTTCTATCCTATACTCAACACATAGATTTATTGATAAATAAAATAGTTAAGAAATTAAATTGATTATTAAATATATACAGAATTATTTATATATTCAATACATGGGTTTGGGACTGGTTAATGAATGATCCTCAATTCATCAGTAGTCTTGTGGGATGAATTAGTAGGCTAGCCTTAGTTAGGTGAGTTTTTCACCCAGTATGTTCTAATATTCCTTGTAAAATATCATGAAGATAAAGGTATCATGTTCCTGGGAAATATGAAATATAGTAATTAAACATTTCATTAATTAAGAGTTATTATTATCTAGGATATTTTCACTATGACATTATCTCTGAATTTATTTCATTTTAAGTTTATTGATTAAATGGAAAGTGTTTTCAATTATTTACAATGTTGTATTAATTATTCCTTTTAAATGTTTTTAAATAGAATGTGTGCTAAATTATTTAACTTACCATGTTGATTATTCTTATTGATTTATGATACTTTCAACGAACTTAACCTTTACTGGTCATTTGATCTCACTCTTATTTTTTTCCTTTCCTTGAGATTCTATAGAGTTTACTATGACTGATATATAGGAATACACTTGATAGAATAAAGTTATTATAAAAAAATAAATTATGTTGTAATTTTTTTATTCCAATGTAATTTGAGACTTGTGTATGTATATATTTTACCAAGACATCTAAACTATTTAGTCACTTTGGATGTTATTCCTTGTATATCATGATAATGTATTAAAGTACCAAACTAGATCTAGGCTAATTTAGTTGAAGGAATTACATGAAACCCTTATCAACTAACCCTTTTAAACACTTTAATTTATAGAAGTTATAATAGATACATTGGATAAGATAGTTTTTAAATTGTCTTAGCATGAATCATTAATTAAATAGGAAATTCAATCTCCCGAATAGGAATAACCCTAATCAAATCATTATAAAATTAATCCAAATATTTATTTACTATTATAACATTGCTAATTTTAATAGTGTATTTATTTTTATAAATATGTAAAAGATAAATTTCAATTCCTTATTTTATCAGTTTCTTATTTTTTTGATGTGTTATCAATGGTATTAATTAATTTTTATATAAAAACTAAAACTCAATTATAAAAAATATTTTTTTTTGTTTTGTAATATATATTAGAATGGTAAATTGAATTCAAATCCATACCCATAATAACTATAATGGGAAAGACAACATGGTTTTTAGTAAAACACATTAAATATATGTTAACATGATGATTTATATAAAATTGTGTTTCCTTTATACTACCCCAGAAATTTTTAACAAGAGTTATGAATTCATTTACTAAGATGGTTTTTCAATCTTACTTATAAATTTCCAAGATATAAAAAAATTAATAAATCCATAATCAATCAAGATATTGGAATAATATTAATATACATGTAATTCACTTTTCCCCACTTTATTTGTGGGTATCACATATACTTTTATAGTAGAAAAAGACTTCATTGCACCTTTCCATTTCTGATTATGATGATTGTTATTTTGAGTAACTAATTTTTTGTATGTGTTAGCATAATTTTCCAACTCATTACAATTAAAAAAAATGATACTACTAGTTGACTATATGTTTTCCAATTACTCTTTTGATCAGAACTCTTTTTCTTACATTTACTAGCCAAATGAATGATATTACCACATCGATAACACTTTTTTTATATTATTAAACATTATTTAAAATAACTTTTACAACATTTGAAACATATTTGGTGTATGCCTCAAAATTTATTGGTTGACCTCTTCCCCATTTCGTGCCACCTTGGCCGCTTATTACTCTTAATTTTATAGAGTGTATAATTTTAAACAAACTAAATCTTAACATTATTGGAATAATGATCAGCCTACATAGAAATTTTAGATTCATGAGAGGACAAAACTCTTTATTAACTAGGTTTTAGACCTATATAAAATTTATCAATTTAACTCTCATGTTCTCAGACAAAATTTGATCCATACTAAATCAATTTGGTAAAATTTTCTTTATAACCATCTACTAAGTCTTATTCCTTTTTATTAAACTCTACAAAATTTATTTCCATTATGATTCAAAGAATATTTGGAAAATACTTCACAAGAAAAATATTTTTAAATATTTTACACTTGATATAATCAAAGTATCATTTTCCTTATTATTCTTAATCAGAGACCACAATCAATAAAATTCGCCTTAAAATGATAAATATAAAGAATTTATTTTATCTATTCCATACATCCTAAAACTTTGAATATGTTCCACAATTCATTTATCCATAATTCATTTTCTTCTAGGTCTAAATAACCCATGAAAGCCAAAGGGTGTTGTTATATGAAATACTTCACTATATAAATATTACTCAATGAAGAATTAGGTTTTTATCTTTCATGGGTTCCACCATTAATAGCCTATGTCAATTGAGATAAAAATACCACAAATTGTTCTATTATAAATATTATAGGTTACTAATTTGGAAGTTTATCTTCCTCTTGATGGGTTCATACTTTATTTTCCATGTTTTCTATATATAAAACCATTCTAAACAGACATGTATTATATAAAGAAATATAAAAATCTTCAAAATTTATATTAGGATAATATAACCATAAATTAAATTCTTTTAAATTTTATTTTAACATTATACTGATCTATAAAGGTATCAAAACCTTTCCTCGAATACTAACTATAATTCCTCATAACATAGTCAACCCAAAATTGAATTATTTCTAACAAATTGTTTTGATTTATTCAATTTTTAGGATCTTTTTAGTCTTGAGTTTCTGAAAATTAGGTAAAAAAATACATAGAAAATCATAAAGTTTCACACAATGTATATTTTTTCCACAAAAACAAGGCTTTATGTTTACACCCCTGTTTAATTCAAGAAATAATTTATTTCATTTATGAAGAGTCTCTATAGTGTAAATCTTAATTTTCCTAAAATTTATACTCATCTTTAAATAATATGAAAAAACATTTAAAAACTTTGGATAAGAAAAACATATCTTAGTTTGGGATATAAAAATAAAATAATCCCATTATTATAGTGAAAAAAACATAAAAAACCCATGTAGTTGTTTAACTTTTTAATATTAAAACATTGATCACATAAATAAAACATTTACACATATAAAAATCTACCTATTCAAAAATAAATCATTTTAGAATGAATTATTAATAATAGGAAAACTATGAATGTGTTTTGATTCATGTGGAAACTCATGAAAATATTTCAAAACCTATCCACATTAAAATGTTCATAAACTTTCCATACCTCATGAAATCAAAATATTTACAGAAATTTTTTTTTGAAAGAATAATATAGGTGTCTTAGAGGATCATATTTATATCCTATGTTCACTTTTTTTAACCTATTTTAGAATAACTAAACTCTAGTTAACTCGATAGGAGTAACAAACTCAGTTATCTCCCTTATTTTCTCCTTTAAAGAATACATCATTACCTAAGGCATCAGAGAGCTATATCGGGATACCTAATAATTATGAGCTATATTTGTCTCACCCTTCATCATCTATAATGATAAGGTTCCATATAATGAACCAAATATTTTTAATCTTACACTTTTTCATCTAATAAAATAAAAAAACACAATTGAACACAACATAAAAGAAATTTTCATTTTTATATAAAAATGTGGAGAAATATCTTTTCTTTGAAAAATATTAAAAATGAAGAATTCCAAGAATATATAAAATAGGGTATTATTTTAAAAAAAATCAAATTTTAAATTAATCTTGATAATTAATAACAAATAAGATAGTGGGGAAAGGAATTCAAGACATTTATACCACAACTAGATTTTTATTTTTCCTTTATTCTGGTTCTTTATTTGGAACTTGGTTTTCATCTCAAGTTCTGAGTGTGATGAGTTTTAATTTTTTAGGTAATCCTTTATTTATTCTTGATTTTATGTTAATTCCTTAGTTTCACATGTGGTGTGGTGAAAAGTGTAGTTTTTGGGGTTGGCTGCAGGTGGTGTATGGTTGGAACACAGTTAGAGGAAACTGTGCGGCCCAACCTAGGAAATCATGTGGTCTCAGGTTGGTGTATGAGGCCAAGTGAATGGATTGTGCACAGTTTTTAGACCATTTCACAAGTGTGCAACAAGGATATATCTCTTAGTAGAACTTTTTCACACAGTCGGTGCACAGTTTACCAAACTGTGCGTCCAAGCTGTGCGGATTCCCAAATCCTAAAAAAATGTGAAATTTTTATTCTATCATCTCAGGAATTTAACCTCAAAATACCTATTATTCCATTATCTTAGTTTATAGGACCCAAAGGCTACTCCCCCATGTTCTGATTGCCCCTCCTCCTCTCCCATGGAGTGGATCTAGTGATTTCTTCAAGTTTGGGGTTGGATTTCTCAAGGTATTCTCCTCTTCTCTTCTCCATATTCCATCTTTTTTAATTTTCTCTTGATTTTCTCTTCTCCCATGGTCATGTGGATCTAGTTTTCATGCTTACATTGGTTTATATTGGGGGTTTTTCTTGTTTAGGGTTTCTCTTGAATGTTCTTGTCTCTTGAAACATTTTCGGAGTTGTTTCACATTGGTGTTGTTGATGTGCATGTGATTTGAAGTAGGTTTCTCTTTTCACTTGTCCATTAAATTTAAGAATAATTAGTTTCTTGATTTTTTTCACCTTATTTATATGATAAAAAGTGATACATGTTCTTTTGAATATTTTTTTTGTATATATAGAGGTGATTCCTTCCTTGTTTTGTGATAAATGGTATTATTTTGAAAAATGAAGCACACCAAGTGAGTGATAAAATATATGTTTGGCCTTTGAGATTGATTTATGACATGTAAAGCATGGTTTGTATTTTGAGTGAATTTTTTGAATTTTAAAATATTCTTTAGGTTTCTTGAATTATTTTTCAAAGTGTTTTTGGATAATAAGAGGTGTCTTTTTGGCTTATGAAAATGGTTTTTCATGTGAAAGAAAATGTGTTGGTTTCCTTTTTAAAAATGGGTGATCTCTTGGTGGTGTGTGGCATGTTTTGGATTTTTATGAAATTGATTTTGTTTTTAACATGTGTTGAAAGTATTCAAATTATAATTTTTAAAATTAGTTTTAATATAGAAAATGGTGTGTTTCAACCTTTTTTGAAGATTAAATTTTGTTCCTCGAAAAAGAATGGTTTTGTGAAGTGTAATTAAGGCCTCTTGGGATATTTTATGAAAATGGCTATATTGAAAACTCTTATGGGGTAATCCTATATCCTTTTTTATATTTAATGGATGGTATTTCCTTGTTTTGGAATAATTTTTATCCATTTATGTTGAATGGGTTGGACGTCCTTATTGTGGACTCCTCAGGACCCATTTACATTGAGTGGAAAGGTAGAACCTTGGTGTGGACTCCTTTGAGAGATATGAGTTGTAAGGAGAGATATTGATCCTTAGGGTGACTTGGTGTGATTCATGTTGTGTGAATTATTTATATATAATATATGGTTATTTGATTGGTTGATTGGTTGGAATCATTTGTCTCGCCCACTTTATACTCATAACATGGGAACCTAGCATAGCTAGTGAATTCTCTAATAACAATTGTTGCAATAGTTAGGATTATTATTTGAATAGTGGACCTTAACAGGGGATATTATTTGATTATTTTTATTTTTATGGGATAGTACCCCTAGGTTAGACCATATAGGTTGTGATCGAGCATGTGGGATAAATTTTATGTCATCGAGTGAGGCATGCTTTTCGAGTTGAGTCAAGATATATAGAATGTTCTGTATTATTTCAAAAGATCCTAGATTATCTAATGTCTATTGAAACTTAGTTTTCTGTGATGGATGATTTAGATAATTTTTGGTTGGTTACACTTGTGATCTTATTTTCATTTCCCTTATTATGTGATCATTTATGTTTCTCTCTTTTGTGGTGTACTTATTTCTTAGAAGTGATGAAGTGTTTTTTAAAATTTTATGGAAAATTTTTTGGGAAAATTTTTTACACTCCTGTTTCCATTTTTAAAAGAAAAAATTATCTTTATTATCTAAAAATAAAATGGTTTCTCTTTTTAAAGGAACACGGTTTCCAAATGGAAAAAGTGAAATGGATCGTATTTTTTTAAGTGGAAAATGTATGGACAAGCTTAATTTTATATATTGTACCTCAAAAATGAATTTTTTGTTTCTTTATTTAAAATAAGTTCACTGGGAATAGATTTATTCGGGAATGCCTATTGAGTTTTAATACTAACCCCTATAGTTCCTTCTTTTATTTATATCCTTTGGTGTGGGTTCCAACTTTGTTTTGATCACTGTGGGAAATGGATGGTTTTAGTATCGGAGATTGACCTTTGGGGTCACAGGGAGAAGTTGTTTTCATCAGGACTAGTTTGGTTTTTATTTTATTTTTAACTTTTTTAAAATGGTGATCAGTTTGGAATTTTTTTATCTAATTTTATTGGGTTTTTTAGTTTATTTTGCATTATTCAGTTTATTTTTTTTATATTGGGTAAAATTGTAACCTTAGTTAATCTAATAATGCCCAGAACTATTTCCCGGCCCATGGGGATTAGTAACTCCCTTCGGTCCTTACAATGGATTAACTCGGGCGACCAGTTCAGGGTCTACTTAGGTTGGTTTATGAAAAAATGGTATCAGAGATGGCTGGTTATTTAGGGGACCTAACCTTCAGATCACCCTTTTTTATTTAGGGATGTCGAGATAGATGGAATATGACTGTATGATCATGGGGTATAGGTTCGAGGGAGTGTTTTTCTAACACTTTCTAGACCAAACCTTGAGTTTCCATGTGAATTCAAGTTACGATGGGTTCCTTTGGTTCTTGTTGGTTTTATGTTTGGGATATGAAAAGGGAGTTGGGACCATGGTCTCATTGAGAATTCATGGCTTGGAAATCCATGTGGATCTAGGATCATGATCCAATAATACTCTCTATGATGGTGGTGTTACTATCATATGGTCTTCAACTATATGGCCAAGTCACCCATCTTTACTGGTTTTCCCCTTGTGAGTAGTTTTGGGTCTTCCTTGATTCTGAATTTTTTTTTTGAAATCCCTTGTTTTTAAACTGTAATAATTAAATTTTGAGTGGTAGCAGTTTGGTTTTGGGAGGAAGGAAAATATATTTTCAGAATTATTATAAAAAAATATTTTGAAATGTATTTTTACAAGATTATTTTTGGGTAAAATGAGGATGGGTTTAAGCAGATTTTATTTTTATAATAAAAACCAAGATTTTATAAAAATTGTTTGTTTGGAAAATAGAATCTTATTTTAAAGAGTATTATAGAAATTTGTTTTAAACGAGAAGAAATAGGTTTTTAATAAAATTATTTTTGATGGAATGATATTTTTAAGCTTCTATAAATATTTTTAATAGAGTTAATTATAATTTTGGATTGGATCCATGGGATTTCATTTTATAAAATATTAAAATGGTTGATGTCTGAAGTTTGAAAATTCTTTTTGACCTGGTGGTTATTATTCTTTTGAAAAGTTTTGTGAAAGTTAAAATGGTAAGATAATTGAGAGTGTGAAACTTGGGTGTAATGTTTTTTTGGAAAATGGAAATGTTTCATTTTGACCTTGGGTTTTTTCATGGGTGCTCAAATTCATGGATATGTGTAGAAAAGTGTATGGATAATGATATGGTCAGATGAGTGCCCAGATTGGGATGAGTAGATGAGTTTCTAGGGTGGTATAGGAATGTGCATGTGTGAGGCTCCATGGAATACAATTAGTGAGTGTGAAAATCCACCAAGTTTGTTTTCTTTTTGAAACTTTTTAAAGAGTAAAATCATGTTGTTTTGATAACCAATGTTTCATGGTGTGTTTTCTTATTACTTGAAAGTGTTTCTTATGCGGTGTTTTGAGTTGAGAACTCTTATTTATGTGTTGGTTTTGATTAATCTAATGGATTTCATGTTTCCTAGTGTATTCCCCCATAAATATTTGATTCATATTCAAGTTGTGACTATGGGTGGTTTACAGTTAGAAAGACTTCAAATTGATCTGCCTAAGGACTTCCTTCTACAACTTTGAAAGTTGAATCCTTCTCTTTTTTATAGTCAAGCGGATCATATCGAATCATAATATTAGATCTGTAAAATCGAAAGGATCGTCAGCCTCCTTGAGTTTCCTAAGTTATTAAAGGTTATGTTTTATACCTTTATGATTGAGGGTCTCACCTTGATTTGGGGGAATTAATTCTCTTTAAATGAGCCTCGGGAAGATATTACATGGGAATTCTTCAAGGCTTTATTGATTTTTTAGTATTTCTCTGAGGTAATGAAGTTGAGAAAGGGGGTGGAAATGTGTTGTCTACAGGAAGATGATGGATCAGTGTAGGAGTTATTTTTTGATTATTTGGACCTAGTTCTTTACCTTCCAATGTTAGTTGTGAATGATTCCTTGAAGGCTCAACATTTTGAGAGTGGTCTTCATCCTCATCTACAATTGAAGGAATCAGAGTTTGGTTTAACTTATATTATCGATGTGGTGAGGAAAGTTTTTCATGTTGAGGCCATTTTAGTGGTAGTTCTTAAGTAATCTATCCTTCCAACAGTTCTTGGAAGTAGTGAAGGGAATTACAGTAAGAATATGGGGAGTCACACTAAAGTTATTAATGCTGGTCATGATATTAAAAGGACTATAGATCTTTCATCAGCCTCTTATAACTATAGCATCATGATGTTCCATTAGTATGACAATCTAAATCATAATAATTCATTGTTTTTGAATTCTCTGAATACCCGTCGTGTCTCTGGATGCTTATGTCACTTGAAACAGTTCTATCTAGGTGTTTCCAGGAAGGAACATGGAACCCGTTCATAGAGGTAGGGTAATATTTTTGGATGGTTTTAATGTCCCTTTCTATGTGGGATTCATATTTTGTAATTTTTGTGTCTAGTAGTGTCTTGAGGTGTTGTTTTCTATTTAATTTTTTAAAATTTGTTGTTAGGGATCTTCTTAGAACTTCTGTTATAATTGAAGAGTGTTTGTATTTTGGAAGTTCTGAATTTTTTCCATCTTGAGAAGAGGTGTGCCTCATTAAATTTATTGTTCCTATTGCTTCTCATTTGAAGTAAAAAAATATGGTTTGTGTATCTTCTAAACCCCCATATCGATGGAAATAAGGCGTTCTGATCCGGTTTTATCAGCTCCTGACTATGATTCAGTCGATGCTTCATTACATCAGGGCTCCATCCATAGAAATTGGAGTGAAGCTTATGCATAGTCTCGAATTAGGTATGTGAGGGACCTTGGTCTATCTTTTGTATTCAGTGTGAAGATGGGGATTGATTTAATTTATCTATTGTAGTTTCTTCACCATGGAAAGTCCCATTTTGTGGAAAGAGTTGTAGATAAATCATTTCCTCATTGTGATCCTTTTTGGGTTGAAAGTTACGCTTTGGTTACAATGAGTTGTGGTGGTTCCATTTTCTTGAAATTAAAATAGTTTTAAATTTTCTTATGCATACCTATGATAATTTTTCCTTGTGTCTCTATCCTTCAAGAGTTGGTTTTGGTTTTATCCAATTTCATAGTTTGGAGTTTCATTCATCAGGACCCCTTGTGTTGGTTTTTATAGTCTATGTGGAGAATTTAGTGTTGAATCATGATGGGATTTCTAGTGTTAGTATGTTCTTGTTTGTTCGATCTGGGCAGTTATTAAGAGTGGAGAGACCCACTAAGGGTCTCATGATGAACTCCTCTAGAGTCTTATCGGTGCCATTTGGTTCATAATGGTTGGGAACCCATTCTAGCCTCCCTTGTTAGTAATTCAGTTAGGTTTTCGATGTGGTCCATTGGAAGTTTTTTTCCCTTCGAGGTTTCTGAATTTTGAGTTCCTCTCTATTTTGGTGAACGTTGTCCTTTTTTAGAAATGTGGTTTGAGCTTCCATTGTGTTTCAGTATGTTTTTTGGGATCATTGGATTATGCGTTTGTGGGAATCCTTTTCCATTGATTGATTTGTAATGACCCAAACTTTCATTAATAGAAATCCCTCTTAATCTAATTAAATGCCTCTTTATGTAAAATGTTTATATAAAATTTCAAATTCTTTTGTTTTAGGTTAATAATTGTAATCGTTGCTAATATAGCAGTTGAACAGTGATCACATGATTAGTATAAATATAGGTAATTTACAAATCCAATTTACTCAGACAAAGCGATGGCCTCAACAAGTAGACGTGCCCCATACAAAGCTCATTTTTCAGAGCTCGGAAAGGTGGTGGCGTCATTTTGCTTCAATCTTGACCAAGCCCAATTCGAGCTTGAATATTTTAAGCTCAAGCGGGACCCCCTACGAGATAAATGGAAGTTGATAGAACTTACCACCCAAGCAATGTTATCTGGCCCGCCCCAAGAGTATGTCACCACTGCACACCTTACTCTTCGGTCTTATGCGGGTTTTATAAGGGGTTATGTAACAATAATTTAGCACTATCATTATGTACATTATTATTGTATATTATAATGAATATACTTTCATTTTATTATTGTTACCTTGTAAATAGTTTTTTTAAAGAACAAATAGTATTTTTAGTTAATGTTCAACTAAGAAATCTATTTTGATGAATTAATGGATTTATCAATTAAATAATATTTTAATAAAATATTATTATTTTTATTAAATTGATTTTTATTAAATATGAATGGTCGTATAATTTTATGAATGCAATCGTAATTTTTATTAAGGTTTGAAATCCATTTTTGTCAAAAACCGTGAATTTTTTATAAATGCCGGTTTTTATTTTAAAAGTGAAAATTAACATATTTAAACAATTATTTAAATAAAATAAATATTATTTCTGGAATCAGGACATTGAAATTATCCAACGGTGAATTTTTCATAATTTTCTGAGACAGTCAATTTTTTGGGTAAAAATTAAATACCGTTTAAATATACAATGTGTTTTATGACATCATAATGACCCAATAGTGATGTAATAAAATACTATAAGCTTTATGTTCAGAAATTTATGTTTTACCATTAAAATAATTTGTTTTTGGGTTTGTTTTACTTATTTTAAAATGCATTAATGGACCCTTCAAGACTTATTAAACATCTTGTCTTGTTAAATTATTTTCCTTGAGAGTGTGACTCACCTCCACATAAGCAACCCCATTATTTTAAGAATTTCGGACTTTAGACTTATAAAATATTATTTTCCACTACCCTTTTCAAAAAACCATGGGCAAAAACCATGGGCTGGTTTGTGGTTTGGACTAGTTTAATGTGAGGTGTCCCAAACCTAAATAATAAAGAATTCCTTCACATTTACTATATAAACCCACCCAAGCTCCCAATTCCTCCTCACTCAAAGCCTTTTGAGTTCATCCAACCTCTAACCTACTCTCTCTAGAATCCTCCCAAGGTGCCCCAAGCTCCCAAGAAGCCTCTCTCAAGCCTCTCTCAAGCCTTTGGAATCCACTTCCAAGTAAGGGTTTTTCTTCCTTTCTCATTTTTGTCCAATTTTCTTAATGTTGTTATGCCCTTTTAATTTCAATTATAAATGTTGGGGTATGGTTTATAAGCTCCCCCATATTTCCCTATTTATGTTTTAATGATGTGATACCCCTTTCTCTCTCATTAAATTCCTCCCATGTACACCCATTACTATGCCGAAATTCCGAATGGAATTTCTCTCTCCTCATTTATATTCAAGAAATTATTTTGTATCATGAATCTAAATTCCATTACATTTGTTGGGAGATGTATCTATATGACCCCCTTACTGTCCATGTAATGTAAATATTATGAGACACCTCTTTCTCTCTCATCAACCATTTTTATGAGTTCTTATGTCACGTCGTTATGCTGCTGAAATTGCACCATGCTTTTCCAAGCCAAAGTCATTGTGTAGTGAATACCATGCCCATTTCTCTATCAAGAGTATTCACCTTTATTCACATTTACTTATTGTTTAAATAGTTTCATTTATTTATTCCAAATTCATTTATCGTGGAATAAAATATTATGTTTAATGATTCAATGTTGTATGATCCATGTGGCACACTTATGCATGAACTGAAATGTTTAACAAGGGTGTGCCCTTATAGAGCTCCAATGCATTGGGTAAAGTATATTATCCTGATACGTCATGTGCAATGAGTTTTGACTCATGATAATTCAAGTGAAACTAGGTTTTACTCATTATTCATGTTTAATTGGGGTTTACTCATGATCCATGTGCAATGAGCTTTGGATCATGCTAATTCCATGTTAAGTGTTGTTGTCGCATTTCCATGTTATGATTATCATGCTTTATCTTACCTTTATGTTTATGCTTCTCTTATGCTCTATTGATATGCCTATTGTCTAACATGTACTGTATTCCTCATGTTATTCCTTGATTATTCCCTTACTGGACTTTAGAGCTCACCCTTTTCTTATGCATGTCCTCAAGTTAACCCATGAAATGCTAAGTACGAGGAAATGAAGTGGTCATGTAAAGGAAGATTTCAATAAAGATGTTGTATTTAATGATTTATGTTGTTATGTAATTATCATAAGACCCAAATACACTATACCCCTCGATCTTCTATGTTGTATCAAGTGAATTTTATTTAATAAATTATGTTTAATTGTGTAATAAAAGATCAGGGTTGTCATAGTTGGTATCAGAGGATAGGTTTATTTATTTATGGGATTAGGATTAGAAAACCCTAGTAAAGAATTAGAGACAAGACTAATTATAATGAAAACATTCCTAAGTTTTGGTGAGTATTGATTAAGTGGTTTATCAAGAAAATACATCCCTATCTCAATACGAGCAGGTAGAGGCAGCTCTGGCACAGATGTATCCTAGGGGAAAAACCCGAAAACACGGCTTTGAGCTAGACTCAAATGGGAACTGGTGAACGAAAATGGGCCTTGCTGCACTCTTGATTTTGACACTCCCAGGTTATATGCTTTGGTAAATTCACAAGCTTATTATGAACCCTAATAAATGGAATCCAAAAAATTACCCTAAGAATATATGTTAGAAATTAGATCATTGATAACATAGACTGAAGCCAATGGATTCATATGTTAAGGAAATAAAATTTATTTATAAGTCATTAGTTTTGTCCTTGGACTACCCTTTATGTGTTACCCCTAACTTTCCTTTTATTCCAGCCAATGGCTGGTAATAGGAGGACTCAGGCTAACAACCGATGTGAAGATCAATGTGATGATTGTACAAATGAGATGCCCAATCCAATGGGAGCGGGAATCGCAAACTTTGTCATGCTTCTCTCTCAGCTAACTCAAGATTTGAATAGAAACATGGGTCAAGATGAAGGTTCACCCCCCCCCCCCTCAAGAAATAACAAGTTTCTATTGATAGATTCATGAGACAAAGGCCTCCTACTTTTAATGGATCATCTGATCCCTCAATCGTTGAACAATGGATCAACTCCATTGAAAAGATCTTCTCCATCCTTCAATTTTCTGAACAAGAGAAGGTTCTCCTATCTTCTTATCATATGGAGGGTTAAGATGATCAATGGTGGGCATTGATCAAAAATACGAAGTGTGGGGAGGACATTGAGGCGTTGGAATAGAAGGATTTCCAGAAGATGTTTTTCGATAAATATTTTTTGTGCTCCCTTCGGCTTAAGATGGAAAGTGACTTCCTTGCCCTCAAGAAAAAAGATGAAAAATTTGTTGGAGTGTATGAAGAAAACTTCACAAGGCTTTCACGACATGATTCCGTCTTTGTCGCTACCCCAGAATTCAAGGTTGACTGCTTCTTTAGTGGGCTGAAACCTAGCATGTGGAAAGCGTTGGCAATCTGTGACTTCGACAGCTATGAAGAAATTGTCTGATGTTCCTTCAAGGTTGAAATGGAGATCGTATAATCTTATGGTATCATGGGGATAAGAATCGTAATATGGAATTAAATTTTGGTGGTCTGATGGATAAATACAATGGTGCTAAGAAGATTCAGCACCCCACTTGCCAAATGTGCGGAAAGAAGCACCTAAGAAATTGCCTAAAGGGGATGAGGAAATGCTTTAGGTGTGGAAGAGAAGGGAACCTAGTTGTTAACTATTGGAAAGAAAGAACCACACCTATGATAGAGGAGAGGAACTCTCCATTAGAACCTCAAATTGTGGTTCATTTCTACAACTAAAAATAACCATGGCATCTTGCAAATCAGTGCCCTAATCTAAGGGGTTTTGGATGCAACCAACAACCTCCAAGGCAGCAAAGGTGAGCCTTTTCCATCACTACTGCTGAAGTGAACCCCAACAACGAAGTGGTAATAGGTACACTAGTTATTCATTCAAGAATAGTGAACATAATTTCTGATTCAGGTTCTACGCATTCTTTTATATCTTGAAAGATTAGTAGAACAATCCCAGCACCACCAAAAATCATGGAAGTGAAGATGTCAGTGAGTACGGAAAATGGGGAAATCACTGCATCCCATGAGTATAACTTATCCCCTATCATAATCTATGGATTAAACTTCCTAGAGAACCTCTTCATACTCCCTCTGGTGTAATTTTATACAATTCTTGGCATGGATTGGCTTTCCTTATATAGAACCAACATAAATTGTCGTGAGAGGGAAATCACTCTCCATGTGGAGAATCAACCCCCGATTATTTACAAGTTCAAGGAGGAAAAAGAATCTTCTTTAGCTCCATCATCTAAAGAGTGGATATTACTGCCCTATGAGCACGTGTACCTGGACCAGATGATTGATTCTAAGGAGGCAACCATCCTAGAAGACATGCCTATTGTGAGGGAATTCGCTGAAGTGTTTCCCGAGGAATTTCATGGTCTTCCTCCTATAAGAGATGTTGAATTATCAATTGAACTTATACCTAGGGAGTTAACAATATCTAAGATTCCATATAGAATGGCTGTTATGGAGCTTGAGGAGATGAAGAAACAACTATAGGAGAATCTGGATAAAGGGTTTATATGCCCAAGTGATTCACCATGGGGTGCACCAGTCCTCTTCGTCAAGAATAAAGATGGGTCAATGTGCCTTTGCATTGATTATCGTGATCTTAAAAAAATCACGATAAAGAACAAGTATCCTCACCCATGAATAGATGACTTGTTCGATCAGCTGCATGGGGAAAAATAATTTTCCAAGGTGGATTTTCGGTCGGGATATTATCAAGTAAGGGTGAACAAGGAAGATATCCCCAAGACTGCTTTTCGTACAAGATACGGGCACTATTAATTCATAGTAATGACTTTCAGACTCACTAATGCTCCACAAATATTCATGGACTTGATGAATAGAGTCTTTAGAGATTACCTCGACAAATTTGTGGTAGTCTTTATAGATGATATTCTGATATAATCCAAAACCAAGTAGGATCATGAGGAGCATCTGATAACTTTACTAGAGACCTTATGAAAGGAGATATCTATGAAAAGTACAGCAAGTGTGATTTCTGGTTGAAGGAGGTCTCATTCTTGGGCTATATCATCACAATCAATGATATATCTATGGATCCCTCCCAAAAATATGTAATTGAGGGATGTATGAGGCCAACATCGATAACAGATATTTGTAGCTTCTTTAGGTTAGCTGAATATTATCGATGATTTGTGAGAAATTTCTCATGATTGTCCAACACTCTTACCAAGCTAACTCGGATTGGAGTAAGGTTTTCTTAGAGTGATGAATGTGAAGAAAGCTTCAAGGAGTTGAAAAGGAGGCTTATCACAGCGCTCGTGCTCACTTTACCCACAAGTGGAGAAATTTTTGTGGTATTCGGTGATGCTTCAAAGAAGGGAATGGGATGTATGTTGATGAAAAATGACAAAGTCATTTCTTATGCTTCAAGGAAATTGAAAGTTCATGAACAAAACTATCCAACACATGACCTCGAGTTTGTTGTAGTGATCTTCGCTTTGAAAATTTAGAGGCACTATCTCTTTGGGAAGAAGTGTGAAATATATACGGACCACAAAAGCCTCAAGTATATATTCACACAGAAGGAGTTGAACATGCGCCAATGAAGATGGTTAGAGTTGATCAAAGACTATGACTGCTCAATCCATTACTACCCTAGGAAAGCGAACAAGGTGGCAGATTCCCTAAGTAGAAAGGACCCTATGATTCTATCATTGATGAGAATTTAAAAGGATAAAATCTTCTTATATTTGATGAAGATGGACATGGGAATCATAAAGAAAGGAACATAATCAATCCTTTCACAAATGATTGCTCAAAAGTCACTTTGGGAAAGGTTAAAGGATGCTCTAAAGGATGATGTGGTAATTTAGGAAAAATTAGAGGATATAAGAAAAGGGAAATCCTTAGAGTTTAATGTTAATGAAGAATGAATTGGGAGATTTGGGAAAAGACTATGTGTTCCATCAAGTCCAGAGATGAAGAAGGAACTTCTGGATGATGCACATAGTTCAAATTTCTCTATTCACCCAGGAAACACAAATATGTATAAACTAATCTGAGAGCATTATTGGTGGGATAATATGAATAAAGAGATAATTGGATATACATCAAAGTGCCTGGTGTGTCAGAAAGTGAAGGCAGAGAGGCAGAAGTCTAAGGGGATGATGCAACCATTGCCCATACTATAATGGAAATGGTAGAACTTCACCATGGACTTTGTCACCAGACTTCTAAATACATCCAAAGGAAAAAATGCAATATGGATTGTTGTGGATCGTTTTACAAAGGGTGAAACTTAATTTCTATTCGGGAGGATTTCACATTGGATCAAATGGAACGGATATATATCAGGGAAGTGGCAAGGCTGTATGGAGTTCCACTATCTATTGTGTCCGATCGAGATCCGAGATTTACCTCTAAGTTTTGGAAGAGTCTTGAACATGCTATGAATATTGAACTAAACTTTAGTACAGCCTATAATCCTCAAATTGATGGACAATCTGAGAAGCCTATCCAAACACTTGAGGACATGTTGAGAGTGTTCTCAATGTACTTTAAAGGAGGATGGGATGAACATCTTACTCTGGTTGAGTTCTCTTATAATGAAAGTTTCCACTCGAGTATCCAAATGGCACCATATGAATCCCTTTATGGGAAAAGGTGCAGAACACCAGCCTTTTGGGATGAGGTCGGTGATCGTAAGCTGCTTGGACCAGAAATGGTCGAAGAAATGGTAGAGAAGGTGAAAACTATTTAGCAGCATATCAAGGTATCCCAAAGTCGACAGAAGAGTTATGCAGATAACCATCAATGATACCTCGAGTTTAAAGTTGGAGACATGGTATTTCTACGCATATCTTCATGGAAGAAGGTCATGAGTTTTGTAAAGAAAGAGAAGTTAAATCCAAGGTATATCGTCCCCTTCGATATTCTTGATCATGTCGGGGTTGTGGCCTATCGACTAGTACATCCACCTACCATGGCCAAAGAACATGATGTTTTTCATGTATCCCTCTTAAAAAGTACATACCAGACCATTCACATGTACTCTCTTCATAGGTGGTATAGTTATATAATGGTCTTTATTATGAGGAGAAACCAGTGAAGATCTTAGATTGTAGAGAAAAACTTCTATGAAATAAGACAATTCCCCTCATCAAGGTGTTGTGGCGAAACCATAAGTTTGAAGAAGCAACATGGGAATCGAAGGAAACGATGAGGTAGAGTTACCCAAAATCTGTTTTAGTGTGGGAAAATGAAATTTTGAGGGCAAAATTTCTTAAGGGGGTAAGATTGTAACGACCCAAACTTTCATTAATAAAAATCCCTCTTGATCTAATTAAATGCCTCTTTATGTAAAATGTTTATATAAAATTTCAAATTCTTTTGTTTTATGTTAATAATTGTGATCATTGCTAATATAGTTATTGAACAGTGATCACATGATTAGTATAAATATAGGGCTTTAACAAATCCAATTTACTCAGACAAAGTAAGCGATGGCCTCATCCAGTATACGTGACCCATACGAAACCCATTTTTCAGAGCTCAAAAAGGAGGTGGCATCATTAGGATTCACTCTTGACCAAGACCAAGCCGATCTTGAATATGTTAAGCTTGATCAGGACCTCCTACGAGAGAAATGGAAGTTGATAGAGTTTACCACCAGAGAAATGTTATTCGAGCCACCCCAAGAGTCTGTCACCATCGCACACCTTACTTTTTGGTCTTATGCGGGTGTTATAAGGGGTTATGTAACAAGACCTTACCACTATCTTTATATTAATTATTTATGTATATAATAATGAATATACTTTCATTTTATTATTGTTGCCTTGTAAATAGTTTTTTTTAAGAACAAATAGTATTTTTAGTTAATGTTCAACTAAGAAATCTATTTTCATTAATTAATGGATTTTTGAATTAAATAATATTTTAATAAAATATTATTATTTTTATTAAATTAATTTTTATTAAATATGAATGATCGTATAATTTCATGAAAGAAATTGTAATTTTTTTAAGGTTTGAAATCCATTTTTGTCAAAACCCGTGAATTTTCGATAAATGTCGGTTTTTATTTTAAAAGTGAAAATTAAAATATTTAGAAAATTATTTAGATAAAATTAATATTATTTTTTGAATCAGGACATCGAAATTATCCAACTGTGAATTTTTCATAATTTTCTGAGACAGTCAAATTTTTGGGTAAAAATTAAGTACCGTTTAAATATATAATGTGTTTTATGACATAATAATGACCCAATAGTGATGTAATAAAATACTATAAGTTTTATTTTCGGATAATATATGTTTTAATATTAAAATAATGTGGTTTTGGGATTGTTTGACTTATTTTACAAAGCATTAATGGACCCTTCAAGACTTATTAAACATCTTGTCTTTTTAAATTGTTTTCCTTGGGAGTGTGACTCACCTCAACATAAGAAACCCCATTATTTTAAGAATTTATGACTTTGGAATTATAAAATATTGTTATCCACTTACATTTTCCAAAACCAATGGGCAAAAAACATGGGCTGATTTGTGGTCTGGATTAGTTTAATGTGTGGTGTCCCAAACCTAAATAATAAAGAATTCCCTCACCTTTCCTATATAAACCCACCCAAGCTTCCACTTCTTCCTCACTCAAATCCTTTTTATTTCATAAAATATCTGACCTACTCTCTCTAAAATCCTCCCAAGGTGACCCAAGCTCCCAAGAAGCCTCTCTCAAGCCACTCTCAATCCTTTGGAAGCCACTTCCAAGTAAGGGTTTTTCTTCCTTTCTCATTTTTGTCCAATTTTCTTAATGATGTTATGCCCTTTTAATTTAAATTATAAATGTTGTGGTATGGTTTTTCACCTCCCCCATACCTCCCTCTTTATGTTTTAATTATGGGATACCCCTTTCTCTCTATTAAATGCCTCCCATGTACACTCGTTACTATGCTGAAATTCTGAAAGGAATTTCTCTCTCCTCATTTACATTCAAGAAATTATTTTGTATTATAAATCTAAATTCTATTAAATTTGTTGGTACATGTATATATATTAACCCCTTAAAGTTAATATCATGTAAATATGATGATACACCCCTTTCTCTCTCGTCAACCATTTTTATGAGTTCTTATGTCACACTGTTATGCTGCCGAAATTGCATCGATCTTTTCCAAGCCAAAGTCATTGTGTAGTGAATACCATTCCCATTTCTCTATCATGGGTATTCAACTTTATGCATATTTACTTATTGTTTAAAGAGTTTAATGTATGTATTACACGTTTTTTTATCATGTAATAAAATATTATATTGAATTATTCAATATTTTATGATCCATGTGGCACACTTATGCATGAAATGAAATGTTTAAGAAGGGTGCACCCTTATAGCGCTCCAATACATGAGTAAAGTATAATATCATGATACATCATGTGAAATGAATGTTGACTCATGATAATTTAAGTAAAACGAGGTTTTACTCGTGCTTCATGTGCAATTATGTTTTACTCATGCTCCATGTGCAATGAGCCTTGGCTCATGCTAATTCTATGTTAAGTGTTGTTGCCACATTTCCATTTTATGATTATCATGATTTATCATGAATTTATGTTTATGCTTCTATTGTCATATATTGATATGAATATTGTATAACATGTATTATTTTCCTCATGTTATTTCATGATTATTACCTTACTGGGATTTATAGCTCACCATTTTCTTATGCATGTCCTCAGGTTATCCCATGAAATGTTAAGTATGAGGGAATGTAGTGGTCATGTAAAGAAATTTTTCAATAAATATGTCTTATTTCATGTTTTAAGTTGTTATATAATGATCCTAATCTCCAAAGACACTAGACACCTCAATATTCTATGTTTTATCAAGTGAAGTTTATGTAATATGTAATGCCTCGACCCCTGTTACCACTACTATAAATATGGCTTTTATTAGCGCTAAAAATGGACGTTAACAGCGCCAGAAAAAGCACTGATAATGCCGGAGAAGATAAAGGGGGGGTCCCCATTATCAGTGCTCCAAAAAGAGCTGATAAAGACCCCTTTTATCAGCACTAAAAAAATCGCTGATAAAAGGGGCCTTTTATCAGCGCTTTCTTTTTAGCGCTGATAAAAGTCCCCTTTTATCAGCGCTTTTTTAGCACTGATAAAAATAAAAAAAAAATACTACCAATCTCATGGGGGGATTTTTATAGCACTTGAGCCCCCCTTTATCAGCGCTTTCACACACATCCAGCGCCCGCCCACACCTCCTACACCCTTTATCAGCGCTAATCATTTAAATCACCCTTGCGCACGTGCCCTTTCCTCCACCCGGATTTGATCTCGAGACCTCCCTCATGTACACCTAAAGCCTTTGCCACTACCCTATATTGATTTGTTCTCTTATTCATGATATATATATTTATTTATATATATATTTCATTATATTTATTCGTACAGTAATATATATTTATATTAATATATATAGTTATATTAATATATATATATGTATAGTTATATTAATATATATATATAGTTATATTAATATATATATATAGTTATATTAACATATATATAGTTATATTAATATATAGTAGTTATATAAATATTCATATATTGGTGTTTTAAATAAAATGGATATTAGTTATTATTTAGATAAAGATAGTATATTTTATATTTAAATATGTTTAATTATTTATTTAAAAAAATTAAATTTTTAGGTGTGAATATATAAAAAATATGTACATATAGTTATATATTTGATTATAAATAGAAGTGCATTATAAAAAATGATAAAATTTCAAAGACATAATATCAATATGAATGTAATACCTTGGAATAAATTCAGTCCCCACCAAAAAAATCAAATAATAACCCCTTAAACGAGGCTAAAAATCCACAAAATGTTAAAAAATCTAGGTACCCCGACTAAAAACTCAGTTTTGGATGCCTTCTGGGCCTCTTTTGGCCTTGAAAAATGCCTGACCGGGTCCCCAGAGGTCATAGCGACGTAGAGCTCATCCTAGGTTTCGATTTGATATGTGGTAGAGCTCAAACGGACACCCGGATCAAGAGTTATGGCCGTTTGAAGTTTGAGTTTCATTTTCAACATATTTTGGATCTTTTTTAAAATTTTTTTAATTTTTTTATTCTTCAAATTGTTATTAAATGACTATTACTCCATAATAATTATTAAATTATTAATTAAAAATATTTTTTTAATTTTTTAAGAATTCATTTTCACTAAATATCTTATATATTAAGTATATTAAGTGTAAATGTACATTTATACTTATCTAAAATATATTTAAAAATTATATATTATATTTATATCAATATAACTATATAACTATATTTATATATTAACATATGTTTTAATTTTTTTTTGAATTCGACCCTTTATCAGCGCTACTAAACAAGCGCTGATAAAGGGGGTCCCTTTATCAGCGCTAAAAAAAGTTCTGATAAAGGGGGGGCCTTTATCAGCGCTAATAAAGGGGTACTTTTATCAGTGCTTTTTTGAGCGCTGATAAAGCCCCCCCCCCCCCTTTATCAGCACTTTTTCATAAGTGCTGATAAAGGGATGGCACTGGCCTTGCCTAGTTTTGTAGTAGTGTACCCTGAGTCAGTGCATTATTACATAACATTGGCATGATCATAAAATATCAAGTCTTGAAACACTAATTTGTTTAGTAGCCTTGGAAGTACTAGATACATTCATAAGGTTTACATTAAATCATAAAATAAAAAACTACAACAACATTGTTTCCATATAAAACACTGAGATCCCATAGACTATCCCTACAGGTCAGTCATAATATACTTCTTCACATCCTGGGAAAAATAAAACATAGAAAGGGGTGAGCTCAGATGCTCATTAAGGATAACAATATAGAGGAAACTTTCATAAATAAGCATAAACATTTAAGGAAATGTATAAGACTAAAAAAAGACTTTTAAACATGAAATTCAGTATAATATGGCAAAGATAAAATCAAATAATTCTATTTACTTATTCACATGGATATTCTACTAGTCGAATAATCACATGAAATATCAATAGCCACTTTCATAATGATGGAATGAATAATGTCAGACTTCATAACCCCATAGTCAAGGCCTTCTGCCAAGACTACAAATAATATTTTGTCAAGAACTTCTTCCAAGACACTAGTGTGTCTCATGAGACCTACCGATACATCTATGAGCTATAGCGGCCTCCACCAGTCACTTACTAAGTCCAATTCATTCCTCATATGAAAAGGTTTAAACATAACATAAACATTCATAGTAAAACTAGCATAAAAAATGTCAATAATTTATCTATAAACCATGAATGGTGTAAAAATAACACATCCACAATCAAACATATCACAAAACCTTCAATACAATATGTAAGTTTTGTATCATAATAAATCAACTTCAAATAAGCTTAAAATCCATCAAAGGATGTTGACATAGATGAAATCAAAACCTATTTTAGAGAAATATCTCTTTCTATTTTGAAATCATTTAAGAGTCAAATAAAAACATTTATTTTGAAAATATTATTATAAGCTTGTAAGGGAAGCTTCGATGATGTTATAATGGTGAAAAATAGCCGCACCTGCCGTATAAGTTAAAAAATAGTATTACATTAATTTTGTCGAAAAGGTCATAAGGTACCTTGTTCGGAAAATAAAGGAAAGATTCCTTTCAAAACATTTTATAAAAATTAAAACAAGGGTATAAATGAATTTAACCCATAGTTTAGTAAATAGTAAAAATGTTTTGGAATACATTTTTAAGAAACATGGATGTTGATGATAAAGAGGTCCAAGTAGATACTTACATAAAAACAACCTTGAATAATAAAGAGATTGTGAAATTAACCCGTAACTTGTACTTTTCCTTGGTCGAGGGTAGATTAAACTCCTTTATATTGGTGAAATAATTGTTATTAAATTATACAATAATCATATACATTAATATGATATCATATATTATCTTATAATATTTCTTTGTTAATAATATTTTAGTATTATCGTTATTTCGGGTGTTAACTGATTCATTTTCCATTATATTCTTTGTTAAGTGAGTCATATTAGTTATGGATGGTATGTATCTCACTCATATAAATATTTATATCAAGTCTTAAAACTTTATTTTTAATCATAAAATGAAAATTAGTCTTGAATGGATACGATGCAGAATGAATCTCATCGCGTTCGTGGAGATGGTAATCCTTACGTACGCACGGGCGACAATATCATTCTTTTTATATTAAAATAATATATAATTGGATGTTATATCATATATACTGAATCATTATCATGTTATATTTATTATTTACATTATTTATACATTATTATTGTACCCATCAGTATATTAATGTATTGAGTAACGACTACACCACGACGTGGAGACGGTAATCCGTACGTACGCACGTATAGTGACATGTCATTCAAAGGATGGATATAATAATGAATATGATTGTACCATATTTATAATAACATCACACTATAAAATATAATTGATTTATTATTTTATAATGGAAACAACAAAGAAAGAGGAAGTGGAAGAAGAAAGGAACTTGAAAGAGGTCATGAAATATTTACCTCTTCTTTGGGTTCTTCCTTTTGATTTGATCAAAATGGATCCTTAGGATGGATTTATGACTAAAGTAAGGCCTCTAGGATTAAGGGAGGATAGTTGAGAGGGTATTTGGGTAGGTTTCGGCCGATCCAAATGTCTTTTAAGGTGTAAATTATAAATATGGGGAAGTTCCATTTTATAAGAGGGGTGAGGGATACCTTAGGAAAAGCTAGAAATGTTATTTTATAATAAAATCATTTTCGGTTTCTAATGTCTCCAAACTGAATTATTATAACCCTAATGTGGGTAAGGGGATAAAAACTCTCAAAAAATAGGTTTTAGATATGTTTGGGACACTATATTATCCTTATGTTTTAGATTTAAATCTTAGTTAAATAGTTTGACATTTACCATGTCTCTTTGTATTTTTATATTATATGGTTAATAAACTTATTATATACTTCCAAGAGAACCCCAAGTGGTTAATTAATTATACACCTATCATTATATAAGCCTTTTGTTCAACCCTTGTATTTTTAGGAATATAATATCAATTAATAATAAAATATTTGTTTTAAAAACTCTTTTATGTCAATTTTAACACTATTTGGTATTTTGTTTTTTCTAAATTTATAATAGCATTATTACTTCGAAAACAAATCATCTAACCAACACTAACATGTCATATTAACCTATAAAATTAGTTTAATTCCTAAAAAGTCTCAAATTACATTTATTTGGATATTTATAATATCAGTTATTTTAATATTTCATTAATTAGGTAATTATTGCATCATCATTGTGCCATTAATAAATTTAATTATTTAATGTCTAAAAATTATAAATAAAATACCATTATTTAGGAAATATTTTTATCTTTCTAATTAATATTTATAGTCGAACTTATCTTATGTTTAACCCTATATTAAAAATGGTTTAGTTATTAAACATTGAATTTAACACTTTTAACTCTTCTTTGAATTAAATAATAATAAATGTACTAATATAATCCAAGTGGACCTAAATGATCATATTTTATTCCTAAGGTTTTTTTTGGTCTAATTAAACTTATCCAGTAGAATTAGGACATGTTTTGGGGTAATAATAATAGAATTTTTACCCTTAATTACCCTATTTACTTTTAACCGTGGTAAATAAAAGTAAAAAAGTTACTATTCACCAAAAATTATTTTCATCTTATTGAACCGCATTTTACTTATTGATATCAACTGTGTCTCTTGTATTTTTCAAATTAAACTCATAGAAGTGGTAAAATTAAGTTTTATGTAAATTTTCAAATGCTCCTAGGATGTGGGTAAAAGACGGTAAAAAGTTCAATAAACTTTTTATATATCTAAAATTATTATAAACTGACTCCAATGGATTACATTGAACTTATATAGGTGTTATTTATCTATTTTGACCTAAAATAAATTTAAATAAAATAAATATTTATTTAAATAAAAATTTGGTTTTAAACTATAACGCAGTGTTTTTCACTATTCATCAAAAATTAAAAGTATTCTGAAAAATACCAAAAATTCACCCTAAGTTAATTTCGATATTCCAAATCCAAAAACATAGTCCATTTTGAAAGATAAAATTTATAAAATTTAAAAAAGTGGGTATTACTATTCATAACGGCTAGTTTCATTGGTTTTGGTGTGTTAGAACTTGATGTTGCGTATAACACACGCTATTGTATTATTCAAAGAGAAGCATATCGTGGAAGCTTGGGGTGTTACATTCTCCCCTCCTTCAAATAATTTCATCCTAGAAATTTCTATAATGTTACTACATAAAAAGACTCGGGTGTTTGTTCATCATAAGTTCATCGGGTTCCCATGTTGCTTCTTCCATCTTATGGTTTCTCCATAGAACTTTTACCAGACGAGTCATCCGGTTTCTCATCACTTGTTCTCTTGTATCAAAAACCTTTACAGGTTCTTAGAAATAAGATAGATTGGGTTCCAGTTCTAATTCCTCCTATGTAAGTACATGTGTTGGGTCAGTCATGTATTTTCTCAACAGTGATACGTGGAACACATCATGAACTTTGGAGAGACTTGGAGGCATTTCCAAAAACTAAGATACAACCCCAATTCTTTCTATAATTTCGAAAGGTCCGATGTACCTGGGACTCAATTTTCCATTCTTATCGAAATGTATAACACCCTTCCATGGAGATACCTTCAAGAAAACATGATCTCCTACCTGAAATTCCAAATCCTTCCTTCGGTTATCAGCATAGATCTTCTACCTACTTTGAGCTTCTTTGATGTGGTTTTGGATTACCTTCACCTTTTCTATCGTTTCCTCCTCAAGTTATGGGCCTACGAGTTTTCTTTCGCCAACATCATCCTAGAAGGTTGATGTGTGACATCTCTTTCTGTATAACGCTTCATATGGTGCCATCTGAATACTTGAATGGAAGCTATTGTTAGTAGAAAATTATACCATATGTACATATTGATCCCACATACCTTGAAAGTCAAGTGATAAAGATATAAACATGTATTCTAAGATTTGAATAGTCCGTTCTGATTTTCCATCAGTTTGAGGGTGGTAGGCAGTGCTCAAATGAAGTTCAGTATCTAGGGATTTAAGAATACTTTTTCAGAATCTTGATGTAAAACAGGGATCACGATCAGAAAAAATCGATAGTGGTACTCCATGAAGCCTTACAACTTTATTAATATATATTCTTGCTAAACTTTCAAGTGGTAAATCTTCCCTTATTGCAAGAAAATGTGATGACTTGGTAAGACGATCAATAATGACCCATATTACATCGTTCCTTCTAGGAGTCTTTGGTAGCCCCATGACAAAGTCCATTGTGATATCATCCCATTTCTACCTAGGTATGGTAAGAGGTTGCATGTCTCCTCCAGGTTGTTTCTTTCTAGCTTTCACTTGTTGACAAACCATACATCTTGACACAAAATCATCAATCTCCCTCTTCATGTTGTCCCACCAAAAATTTTCCTTCAAATCTCTATATATTTTGGTGCTCCTAGGGTGTATAGAGAAATTGGAGCTATAAAAATCATCAAAAAATTATCTTTTCAGATAAGGTATATTAGGAACACAAGGTCTCTTCACAAATTTCAAAATCCCAACTTCATATACGAAGTTGATCAATCTCCCATCATTCACAGATTTAAACTTCTTTTGAAATTCCTCATCATCAGCCTGAGAACTTTTTATCCTTTCTAGTAAAGATGTTTTGTAAACCATTTGAAAAAGCATAGATGTTTCACCATCCATCGTTATTCCCATATATATCTTTACTATATCCCTTAAAATATGATCCCTTTCAACTCTCATCTAGTTCAAAACTCCATTATATTCTCTGATCAAAGCATCTTCCACCTTATTTGCCTTCCTCGGGTGGTAGTGTATCGTGAAATCATAATCCTTGAGTAGTTCAAGCCATCTCCTTTGCCTCAGACTCAGAAATTTCCTTTCTATATCTACTTGATGGTCATGAGGAAAGTATTTTTCTAAGAAAATTTCTTTAAACTCCCTATATTCCATATTTTATAATTCATCATCTTCCTTCGTGTTTTGAATCAATGACCACCATTGATCAGCATCTCTAGTGAGGCGGTAAACTATCATGACAACTGTTTCCCTTTTGCTACTCCCCAAGGTGTGGAATATTTTGTCTAAGGAATTTATCCATTTCTCAGCAACTAATGGATTTGTACCCCCATTAAATTTTGGTGGTTTTTTCCTCATGAAGCGATCTAACATTGATCCTCTACGCTACAGATCAGGGTGCTCCATACGGTTAAGTTTATTATTCATAACCTGAGTGAGTTGTCCCAGTGTGGTGATTAGATGATCAGCACTAGTTTCATCACCAGATCCACTATAATTATCTTGAGTAGAAGGGAAATACTTACATGGATTGTGTGCATTGATATGGTTTCTATTCCTTCCACTAGGTGTCATTTCTAAACAATGGCATAAACTAGATTAGTTTATGAATCTTAATACATAAATCCAAACTTGTAAAACACTTAACATAAATTGAATAGTTTATGGATATAATTCATAATCATAAAAATGTTTTCTTTGAGGAAGTATATACTCATAAACCCTTCATAATGGTTTATAAAGAAAATGAGAATTATCTTAAGCATATCCCCCGGAAGTGTCGTAACCAAGAGTGTAGCAAGACCTGTTGTCGTGCACCAGTTCCAGTTAGAGTCTATCTCAAAGTGGTGTTTTTGGGTTTTACCCCTAGGTACATCTATGACAGAGCCGCTTCTACCTACTTGTATCTATATAGGGATTTATTTCTTGGAAAACTCACAAAATATCAACAATAACAAAATTCTAGGATGTTCTTCTATACTAATACTCAAAGTCTATCTTAGGGATATGTGCTCTAATCAGAGTTTATCTAAATATAGTTTCCAAGGTTTGTACTAAACTTCCTCTAATACCAACTGTAATTCCCCAACCCCAGTTACCCAGATTCAGTGCATTATTACATAACATTGGCATGATCACAAAACATCAAGTCTCCAAAGACCGATTAGTTTAGTAGCCTTGAAAGTACTAGATACATTCATAAGGTTTACATTACATCATAAAATGGAAAAATACAAAAAAATTGTTTCCATATACAACATTGATATCCCATAGAATATCCCTGCAGGTCAGTCATAATATACTTCTTCGCATAATGGGAAAAATAAAACATAGAAAGGGGTGAGCTCAGATGCTCAGTAAGGATAACAATATAGAAGAAACTTTCATAAATAGGTATAAAAATTTAAGGCAGTGTATAAGACTAAAACAAAAGCCTTTTAAACTTGTACTTCAGCATAATATTAAAAAGATAAAATCAAATAATTCCATTTACTTATTCACATGGATATTCTAGTAATCGAATAATCACATGCAATATCAAACAGCCACTTTCATAATGATGGAATGCATAATGCCATACATCATAACCACATAGTCAAGGGATTTTGCCAAGACTACAAATAATATTTTTTCAAGGCCTTGTTCCAAGACACTAGTTTGTCTCATGGGACCTATCGATGCATCGAGGAGCTATAGCAGCTCCACCCTTCACTTACTAAGTCCAGTGCATTCCTCATATGAAAAGGTTTAAACATAACATAAACATTCGTATTAAAAATAGCATACGATATGTAAATACTTTATCTATAAACCAAGAATGGTGTAAAAATAACACATTTATGGTCAAACATATCACAAAACCTTCAATACAATATGGAAGTTTTTTATCATAATAAATTTACTTCAAATAAACTTAAAATCCATTAAAGGATGTTGACATAGATAAAATCAAAACCATTTTTAGAGAAATATCCCTTTCTATTTTGAAATCATTTAAGAGTCACATAAAAACATTTATTTTGAAAATATTCTTATAATATTGTAAGGGAAGCTTCAATGATGTGATAATGACGGAAAATTGTCTCACCTTCCGTATAAGTTAAAAAATACTCTTACCTTAATTTTGTCAAAAAGGTCATAAGGTACCTTGTTTGAAAAATGACGAAAAGATTCCTTTCAAACCATTTTATAAAAAGTCAAACAAGGGTATAAATGACTTTAACCCATAGTCTATTAAATAGTAAAAAAATTTGGAATACATTTTTAATAACCATGGATGTGGATGATAAAGAGGTCCCAGTAGATACTTGCGTAAAAAAATTGAATAATCAAGAGATTGTAAAATTAACCCTTAACTTTTACTTTTCCTTGATCGGGGGTAGGTTAAACTCTTGTATAATTGAGAAATAATTGTTATTTAATTATACAAGGATCATATACATTAATATTATATCATATATGATCTTCTAATATTGCTTTGTTAATAATATTTTAGTATTATCATTGTTTCAGGTGTTAACTGATTCCTTTTCCTTTATATTCTTTGTTATGTGAGTCATATTTGTTATGGATGGGATGTATAGTATTAATATCCATAATTATATCAATTCTTAAAACATTATTTTTAATCATCAAATTAAAATTATTCTTGAATGGATACGATGCGGAATGAATCTCATCGCGTTCGTGGAGACGATAATCTGTACGTACGCACGTGTGACAATATCATTCTTTTGATATTAAAATCATATATAATTGGATGTTATATAATATATATAGAATCATTATCATGTTATATTTATTATTTAAATCATTTATACATCATTATTATACACATCCGAATAGTAATGTATTGAGTAACAACTACACCACGACGTGGAGACGGTAAGTCGTACGTATGCACGTATGGTGACATGTCATTCAAAGGATGGATATAATAATGAATATGGTCGTACCATATTTATAATAAAATCACATTATATAGAATATACTGGAGTTAGTGTTTTATAATGTAATCTACAAAGAAAGATAATGTGGAAGAGTAAAGGAACTTGAAAGAAGTGATGAAATATTTACCTCTTCTTCGGGTTCTTCCTTTTGATTTGATAAAAAGGGATCCTTAGGTTGGATTTCTGGATAAAGTAAGGCCTCTAAGATTAATTTAGGACAGTTGAGAGGGTATTTGGGCAATGTTTTACTGAGATAAATGGCTTTGAAGGTGTGAATTACAGAGAAGGGGAAGTTCCCTTTTATAAGAGGGGTGAGGGTCACCTTAGGAAAAGCTAGAAATATTATTTTATAATAAAATCATTTTCAGTTTCTAATGGATCAAAAATGAATTATTAAAAGGATAAGGTGGGAATGGGTCAAAAACTGCTCAACCAATAGGTTTTATATAGGTTTGTGACACTATATTAACCTTATCTTTTAGATTTAACTCTTAGTTAAATAGTTCGACATTTAGCATGTCTCTTTGTATTTTTATATTATATGGTTAATAAACTTACTATATACTTCCAAGAGAACCCCAAGTGGTTCTTTAATGACACACCTATCATTATATAAGTCTTTAGGACGAACTTTATATTTTTAAGAATAGAATATCAATTAATAATATAATATTTGTTTTAAAAACTCTTTTGTGTCAATTTTGACACTATTTGGTATTTTGTTTTTTCTAAATTCATAACAGCATTATTACTTCGCAAAAAAATCATCTAACCAACCGTAACATGTCCTATTAACCTATAAAATTAGTGTAACTTTTAAAAGTATCAAATTACATTTATTTGGATATTTATAATATCAATTATTTTAATATTTCATTAATTAGGTAATTACTGCATCATCATTGTGTCATAAATAAATTTAATTATTTAATGTCCAAATTTTATAAATAACATACCATTATGTAGGAAATATTTTTATATTTCTAATGAATATTTATAGTGTAAATTATCTTATGTGTAACCCTATATTAAAAATTGTTTAGTTTTTAAACTTTGAATTTAACACTTTTATCTCTTCTTTGAATTAAATAATAATAAATGTCCTAATAGAATCCAAGTGAACCTAAAGGACCATATTTTATTCATAAGGTTTTTTTTGGTCAAATTACACTTATCCAATAGAATTAGGACATGTGTTAGGGTAATAATAATATCATTTTTACCCTTAATTACCCTATTTACTTTTAACCGTGGTAAATAAAAGTAAAAAAGTTACTATTCACCAAAAATTATTTTCATCTTATTGAACCACGTTTTACTTAATAATATCAACCGTGTCTCTCAGATTTTTGAAATTCAACTCACAGAAGCATTAAAATTAAGTTTTATGTAAATTTGCAAATGCTCCAAGGAGGTGGGTAAAATACTGTAAAAAGTTCAATAAACTTTTTATATATATAAAATTATTATAAACTGACTCTAATAAATTACATTGAACTTTTTTTTCGAAAAATCATATAGCATTAATGACAAAGCTCAGAAAAAGTACATGCACGAAGCCATGAAGGGAAATTGTCCAGCCAGAGCTGGTTAGTGCCGAATGGGCCTGAGGACGCTAGCTGATGGGCCGCATTGTTCCCTTCCCTTTTTGTGAATGAGAAGGTGCACAATGGGAAACGTTGGCTGAGTGAGAGAATTATCCTGAAAATGGAACCAAACGACTGGAGTCCACCGTCATTGTGATTGATAACGTCGATAACGGAAAGACAGTCAGACTCAATGATGATGTCGCCCCAACCACATTCAATAGAGAGCATCATACCAGCAAGGATGACCTTGGATTCAGTTACTACCGGTTCCCAGAATGTCTGATGTGGTTCATAATTAGCAGCAAGGATTTGCCCCAGATGATTTTGGGCAAGGAGGCTGAGGTAAACAAGCCCATCTTTTGGTAGCGACGCGTCCACATTGATCTTGAGAGTCCCTTCCATTGGGGGATTCCAAGGAACAAGAGGAGAGGGGGAGACACCCGGCATAGAACATCCATTGTGGCCTTTCCAACCTTCAATCCAAGAGGTAGCACAATCAATCCAGAATTTGGGGGGTTTGTGGGCATGATGAAAAATAGCGTCATTGTGCCGGACCCAAATAATCCAGGCCAGAGTGCAGAGTGAACCAACATCAGCCGAGGAGAGAGAGGAGTACCAATGCGTCAGAGGATCGGGAGGGTCAGAGGCCAATGCCAGTGAAGAAGAAGAAGTCGAGCCCCATAGATTCCAGATTTCCTTTTCTCCCGGGCAGAGAATGATAGCGTGCAGAGGGGTTTCAGGAGTGTTCGGGTAGAAAGGGCAAAAGGCGATGCTGGCCATATGTCGAAAAACGAGAAGGCTCATTGTTGAGAGAGTACCCGTACAAACCTGCCACCATAAATGACGAATTTTTTGGGGGACGTTGAGTGACCAGATCGATTTCCAATGACCCTCATCCCTGCCAACTGGGTGGATTCCAAGAGCAAGTATGTAGCCGGATCTCACCGTGTAAACGCCTGAAATGTCATTGATCCAGAAGCGACGGACAGGGCCTGCGTCTGGTACCCAGGGAATGCTGAGTATAATTCTTTGATCTCTTTCATTAAACCATTCGAGGATCTTATCCAAACACCACCCTTGTCCCCGGTCGGAAAGGAGGCAGCTGACAGTGGCGTCTTCTAGACCTGGTTGGGTGGGGGATGTAGCCCGTAAACCATCCTTATCAACAAGCTAGGGATCAGACCAAATTTTGATAGATGAGCCAGTCCCCATTCTCCAACCCAATCCTATATCTAGGAGCTTTTTTCCCCCCAGATGCTTCTCCAGAGGAAGCTGGGATGAGGACCAAGAGAGGAAGCATGAAAGTCTGTGTGGTAAAAATACTTAGCTCATAGAACTCGCGCACAAAGAGATGAAGTGCGGTCAAAAAAGCGCCACCCTTGCTTGTCCAAAAGTGAATCGTTGAAGAGAGGAAGATTCCAAAACCCCATCCCACCCTCTGATTTGGGTTTGCAGAGTTTCTCCCAGGCCATCCAATGGGGTCGATTCCTTCCATTGTGCTTCCCCCACCAAAAATTGGAAGTACGTGTGTGGATATGATCGGTGATGGCCACCGGGAGCTTAAAAAGGGACATAAAGTAGCTGGGGAAAGATTGGATGAAGGCTTTGATGAGAGTCTCTTTGCCAACATTCAAAATTATTTTAGGGGTCCAGCCTTGGATTTTAACCTCAGTCCTGTCCACGATGGATGCGAAGATTTCTTTTTTAGACCGGCCAATCACCGTGGGGAGTCCGAGATACTTCTGATGTTTAACAACCATATGGATGCCAGCTGAAGTGCAAATTTCATCCCTCTTAGACAGAGTCACCCCTGCGCTGAAGGAAATTTCAGATTTACCATGATTTATTGTTTGTCCAGACGCCCTCTCATACTGGCGGATCACCTCGCAGATCACCCGGCATTCATTAATTGTTGCTCTAGAAAAAAGGAGGCAGTCTTCAGCGAAGAAGAGATGCGACACTAGAGTACTAACTTGAAAAAAAAATTCCCCATGAATAGACTTGGAGGAAACAGCCATGGAAATAAGATTAGAAAACACGTCATCCAACAGGATGAAGAGAAAGGGGGAAAGAGGGTCTCCTTGGCGAAGGTCTCGAGAAGGGGTAAACTCTCTGGTAAACTCCCCATTGACCTTGATTTTAAACGATACAGTCGAGACGCAGTTCATGACCATATCTTTCTATTTAGTAAAAAAACCCATTTTCTGCATAACGGCTCTAAGGAAGGGTCATTCAACTCTATCGTAGGACTTGGACATATCCAATTTCTAGTCCATGGTTCCTCTCTTCACTGTGGAGCGTGATTTCATAGAGTGAAACACTTCATGGGCCAAAATCTCATTGTCAGTGATAAGTCTCTTGGCCATGAAGGCGCTCTGATTTTCGGAGATAATATCTGGTAGCCAAGGTCACAGCCGATTGACAAGGATCTTTGAGAAGATCTTGTAAGAGAAATTACAGAGGCTGATAGGTCGAAAGTCAGGTATCGCCATAGGTTTCTTTATTTTGGGGATGATAATGAGGACAGTTTCATTAAAGGCCGCAATTCTGGTGTTGCCAGCCCAGATATTTTTAATCATATTGTAGATGTCAGGACCAATTATGTGCCAGTATTGCTTAAAAAAAAGGGCGTGGAACCCATCTGGTCCCGGATCCTTGGTGGGATGAAGATGTTTTAAAGCCAGGTGAATCTCGTCATCTGTCACATCTTTGGAGAGCTTCCTATTGATCTCTTCAGTGATCACAGGTCTGGTACATTCTTCCACCTCAGCAGACATGAAGGGGGTTACTGTAGAGAATATGTTCTGGTAAAATCCAGTCAAGGCCTCGTGGATACAATTGGTGTCAGAAACTTTGCTTCCATTGGGCTGTGATAAGCAGGTAATGGAGTTTTTTCGACGCCTGGCTGAATCTTTCTGATGAAAATACTAGGTGTTAGCATCCCCTTATTTGATATGGTTGTCCCGTGTACGCATAGCCCAGAAACTTTCCTTGATATGTAAGGTTGTGTCCAGCTCTCTTTATATGGAGCCAATCTTAGAGAGATTGCAATTGGATGTGGGTTGTTTGAGGAGAAAGTTCCGTCTCTTTTCAAGGGTGCCGCAGTGCCGGTCAGGGTGTCAGAATTTCTTATTGCTCCACGATCTCAGATCGGATGTGACCTGTTGGAGGTTAAGGCAAACATCCTCGTGAGTACATTTCTAGCTTGATCGGATTACCTCTTCACATTCCTGATCTTTTGACCAGAAGCTCTCAAATCTGAAGGGTCAGATAAAAGGTCTAGTACGTTCGCCATGGGCATAGTCAATGAGGATTGGACAGTGGTCTGAGCAGTTGAGGGCCATGTGTTCGATATGAAACATACTGAACATATTAATCCAATCAGAAGAGCCCAGAAATCTGTCAAGATGCTCAGCGATACGGGTGCCTTCTAAGTTGCCACGGAACCAAGTATACGGATTTCCTGAGTACCACAGATCGACTAGGTCCGCCCTGGAAACTGCATCCTTGAAGCATGACATCAAAACTGAAGGTCAAATGGTTCCTCCCCAATTTTCCTTATGGAATATAATCTCATTAAAGTCTCCGCCGAATAGAATGGGGCTCGGTAAGTCAACTCGTAGCTTGCATTAAAGATCCCATGACTTCACCTTGTCATTATGGGATGGCTAGCCGTAGAAACCCACAAAAGTCCAGGGTGGGTGAAGGTCTGTATGAATAGTCACTGCCACATGGTGCGGGGAGAAGGAAAAATTTTTGACATCGACATTGTCCTTCCAAAGGATATAGAGTCCCCCGGAATGGCCTTGTCTAGGCACCGGGAAACAGCCTTGGAAGTCGCACTTCAGAGTAATACCATTGGTGTCCTTTCATTCCAGTATGGTTTCGAACAGGAAAACCATATCGAGGCGACTTTGTGCACAATTGAGGTGAAGAAATAAATTTAAATAAAATAAATAATTATTTAAATAAAAATTCGGTTTTAAACTATAACTCAGTGTTTTTCACTATTCATAAAAAAACTGAAAGTTTTCAGAAAAAATTCCAAAAATTCACCCTAAGATAATTTTGATATTCCAAATTCAAAAAATGAAGTACATTTTGAAAGATAAAATTTATAAAATTTCAAAAGGTGGGTATTACTATTCATAATTGCTAGTTTGATTGGTTGTGGTGTGTTAGAACTCGAAGTTGCATACAACACACGCTACTATATTATTCAAAGAGAAGCGTACCGTCGAAGCTTGGGGTGTTACATAATAAATTATTTTTAATTGTGTAATAAAATATCATGGGTTTAATATGATTAAATTGAATATTTTTTTATTTTTAGGTGTAGAAAGCATTAATAGTGGGGAGAATTGTCACACCCATGATTTCTATTTTGTCCTTTATTCTGGTTCATCATTTGGATCTCAATTTTTTATATTGAGTTCTGGGTGTGACTAGTTTTAAATTTTGAGGTGATCATTTTTTTATTCTTGATTCCATTTTCATTCCTTAGTTTCACATATGTTTGTGGTGAAAAGTAGATTTTTGGTTCATAGCAGTAGGTGGCTCATGATTGGTGCACGGTTAGAGAAAACCATGCGGGCTAGCCTAGGAAACTATGTGGCTTGAGGTTTTTGTCAAAGGCCTAGTACACAGCTTGCACACAATTTATCAAACCATGCGAAAAGTGTAAAATAACAATCTAACACTTGGAAGAACCATTTCACATGGTTAGGGCATGGTTTACGAAACCGTACAGGTGCCCAAATTTTAAATAAATGTCAAATTAGTATTCTACCCTTTCATGATTTTAACCCCAAAACGCCCATTCTTCCCTTCTCCTAATTTTTTTGACCTAAAGGGGACTCATCCCTTTTTCTCCTTTACCATCCTCCTCTATCATGGTGTGGATCTAGTGATTTCTTTAAGTTTGGGGAAAGATTTCTCAGGTTATTCTCCTTTTATATTATCCCTCATCCTTATCCTTCCATTTTCTCTTGATTTTCTCTTCTCCCTTAGTCATGTGGATCTATAATTCAAGTTTCCCTTGGTTTACATTGGGGTTTTTTCTTATTTTGGGATTCTATTGGTTGTTCTTGGATCTTTAAACCTTAATGGTGTTGTTTTAGGTTGGTGTTGTTGATGAGCATGTGATTTTAAGTAGGTTTCCCTTTTTACATGTACCTTAAACTTAATAATCATCGGTTTATTTATTTTTAACATTGATTAAATGTTAAATAGTTATGCATGATCTTTGGAATATTTTTTTGGTATGTAAAGTGGTGATTCATCCCTTATTTTTTGATAAATGGCATTGTTTTTATAAATGTTGCACACTATGTGTTTGATAAAATTTTTGGATGGTCTTGGTGAGTGGTTTGTGACATTTAAAGCATGTTTTGGCACTGTGAATGAATTTTTGGCATTTGAAAATATGGTTTTTTTCTTAAAATAGTTTTCGAATTGGTTTTGGATAAGAAGTGGTGTGTTTTTTTCTTATGAAAATGGTTTGGCATGCGAAGGAAAATCTATTGGTTTCCATTTTAAAAATAGGTTATTTATTGGTGGAGTGTGGCCCATTTAGAATTTTTATTAATTTGATTTTGGTTTACACATGTGGTGAAAGTACTTAAATGATATTTTGTAAAAATTGTTATAAAATGGATAATAGTGTGTTTGTAGATTTTTGTAATAGTGGATTTGGTTCTTTGAAAAAGAATGGTTTTCTTAAGGGTGACTAAGGCACATTTGTCTCTTTTATGAAAATAGTTGTCTTGAAAACTCTCATGGGATAATCCTCTTACCTTGTTTATATTGAATGGAAGGTATTTCCTCACTATGGAATCCTTATGATCCATTTATGTTGAATTTGTGGGACATCCTCACTATGGACTCCTCATGACCCGTTTACTTTGAGAGTAATGGGAGATCCTTGGGGTAGACTCCTTTTAGATCTATGCATTTTAAGGAAAGAGACTGATCCTTGGGTTGGCTTGGGGTGATTCATATTGGGTGAATTACTTATATATGATATATGGGCATGTGATTGGATGCTCAGTTGGCATTGGTTGGCTCACCCCCTTTATACACTTGAAATGGGAACCTAACATAGCTAATTAATTTTATGAGAAATATTTTTTCACTTGTTAGGATTACACTTTGACTAGTGGCCCATAGTAGGGGATATGATTTGTTTTGTTTTATTACTATGGGATAATTCCCCTCAGTCAGACTATATAAGGTGTGATCGAGCATGTGGGACAAATTTGATTTCATTGAGTGACACATGCTTTTCGGGATGAGTCAAGATGTATATTATGTTATGGATTACTTCACAAGATCCTAGGTTCTCCTGTGTCTATTAAAACTTAGTTTTATATGAAAAATTATTGAGATACTTGTGGGTTGGTTGATCTTGTGGGATTATTTCCATTTCCATTATTATGTGATCATTATTGATGCTCTCTTGTGTGGTGTAATTCTTTTCTAAAAGTGATGAAGTGGTTTTCAAAAGTTTATGGATAATTTTTTTGTAGAATTTTTTACACTCCTATTTCAATTTTTAAATGAAAACATTATCTTACTTCTTGAAAATGAAAATGGTTCCTTCATGGAATGGTATTCGATTTTAAAATAGAAAAGGGGAAATGGTCAGTGTTTTGTTTTAAAGTAGAAAATGTGTGGAAAATAATAATTTTATATATTGTATCTCAAACTTTAAGTTTACTCTTATGTATTTAAATAAAGATCATTGGGAATAGATTTGTTTGGGAATACCTACTGGGTTTTAAAACACAATCCTATAGTTATTTCTTTTTTTTAGCCTTTGGTGCATGTTACAGGTTGTTTTCAATCATCATGGGAAATGTTTGGTTTTGGTATCATAGAGTGACCCTCAGGGTCACATGGAGATGTTTTGGTCATAAATTCTAGTTTGTTTTTTTTAATTTGGTAAAATGGCATTCATTTTGGAACTTATGTATTTAATTTTATTAGGCTACTCAGTTTTTTTCCATTATTCAGTTTATTTATTTATATTGGGATAAATCATTCCATTGGTAACCCTGATGATGCTTGGAACTAGTTTCTAGCCCATAGGATTAGGAATGACCTTTGATACTTATCATGGATTCACGTGGCTGACTGGTTCATGGTAAAACTAGGTTGGTTTGTGATAGTATATGTTAAAAAAATATTTTTTTATACTCTGGTAAAAAAATTCAAAATTATTTGTGTGATAAATACTAAAAAGATTCATTTTAATAAAATTTTAAATAAATTAAAATGTATTTGAAAATTAAATTTAACAATATTTTATGTATAAATAATAATATTCATGGAAATGTTTTAAAATCATGGATATGGATGAGAAAGAGTTTAAATAAATACTTTAAAATGGGTTTTTAAAAAAATTATCTTACCTTAAGTATCGTCAAGATTTATACATTCTCTAAATTCTGAATAATAAAATTATATTAATTAGTTACTTTCTTTGGAAACTTTTTTATTTTATTCAATTATCATTATTCCAATTATTTCATTTATTACCATGTTTTATTTAGTTATTAAAAAGGTTAAGTTCACATTGGTCATTTTGGGGTTGTTCCTATTATAACCTCAAAACAACGTCAATGTGTTGACCATGGTCAAATGGGGTTATGCTTCTATTTTCTAAATAATATTAAAAAATTATATATATAATATTTATACATTAAATTAACTTTTATAACCAACCATTAAGGTGGTTATAAAAAATGAATCATGTCATTTCATAGAGATGGTAGACCGTACATATGCATGAATGAAACTTTAATTTTATATTGGTTGGAAAAGAAATAAAGTAGACAATATTTAGTTTTTAAAAAATTATAAATATTTTATACATGTCATATTTGTTAATTATTTCCCTTCTTATTAGCATCCTTTTAAGGTAAAAATGAAAAATCAGTCACATCGCTTCGTAGAGATGGTGGTCCACACGAACGTATGAGTGATGTTATCATTTCCAAGGGAAGGAAGGGCAAAAAGTTAATTAATATATTATCTTTAAAGATTCATAATTATTTCATAAATATCTTATATGTTTATTTTATCTATCATTTTAACCATCCATATGATCTGGTGATGTAAAATGAAACAATCTGCTTTGTGGGGGTGGTACTCCACACGTACGCACGAGTGATGTTTTCATTTCCCATAGGATAGAAAAGGTGATGAAAAAGGGGCATAACATAGTAATAATAAAATTATAGTATATTTAAGATAATTATGTTATTATTTAATCATGTTTAAATAATATTATAAGTATTTATAGGAATAAATAAACATGAAACACACAATTAAGAATTATACCTCTTTTTTGGAAAACCTTCCTTAGCTTAAATATTAAGCCTTAATAGTTTGGTATTTTGGGGATAAAAGGAAATATAGGATGTGTAGAAAATATTTTTGAAGTGATTTGGAAAATCCTTTACCAATATATACAGCTCAAAGTGTGTAAGGAATTGAGGATAGGAGGTGACCATTTATAAGTGAAGGGTCTGGCATGCTTAAAAATACTTTAAATGTTTTAAATATATTATAAATATTTCTCAAAGAAAAGAGGAACCAAATTGGAAAATTTTAAATATAGGATGAATATGAGTCCAAATAAATTAATAAAATAAAATTTAAATAAATTTTTATGATATTTTGAACATTTTATCTTATTTTTAAGCCCTTATTTAACTATTTTAACCATTACCATGGTGACAAATTTTTACTAAGGTCACCATTCAAAATAACCAAAAATGAAATTGAAATTATAAAAAATTTGATCCTACTTATTCAAAGTATGAAATAAATTTTACCATAATCAATTTCCATATGTTGTAAAAAATAATTTTAATATAAATATACTAACCTCAATGATTATAGTTTTTTGAAAAATGACCTTTTTAGGAATAAAAATGTTTTTATACCAAAATCAAGTATAATGATGATTACTATGGTATTAATTGAATATTTTTTATTAAAATGGGACTAATTTAATTTTGAAACCAATGAAAAATACGATTTTAGTTTTATTAAAAATTAAAATAAATTACAGTTTTAATTAAAATCATTATTTTTTATTATTCATCCAAAAATTAATCTTTTTCAAAAAAATACCAAAAAAAACCTCTAAGGTAAATTTGATATGATAAATACAAAAAATAATTCATTTTAATAAAATTAAACTTATAAAATTTATAAATGTATATTTTAATTAAAATCCTTTATTACATGGAAAAATAATTATTTAAAAAAACAATTCCTTTTTCGATTGAAAAAATATATAAATTAATTTATAAAACAACGATGATTATGAATACATAAAAATTAATATATATAAATCATAATATTGATTTATTTCTAGGATTAGCTTGGTTTTCACATTCATTATAGAATATTATAGGTTGTGAATAAATGTTAAGGTTAACATGAGTGTGATTCTTGTATCGGGATATGATTCACCAAGTTGTGGCACCCCTCAATCTCAAATTCAAAAAGTTATAAAACAGGTGAGTACCTATAATTAGTTTGAATTACTTGAATCTTCTAGTAGTGATGAAGATAGGAAACCAATGGAAGATCATGATGGAGTTAAATGTGTGAACACTAATGTAATTTCTGAGATCCCGGATGATGGTGGAGGTCCCTGGACGTAGGCAAAGGCTGGGTGGAGGGGGAGACAACCAAGTGGAAGGGGTGCTCAAACATCTCTTCACAGCATGAACACTCACTTGAGAGTGCGCTGATGACTTTTTTTATGGTCATGCTTTGCTGTTTTTAATCCTCTATCTTTACTCCTTGTATGAATTTATATTTTAATAATAGGGGCCTTTTCACCTCAGCCTTCTTAAAATAAAGAAAAAATGTATCGGGATATGAAATATTCTTATGTGAAAAAATGGGTTTTTTCACTATATTACCCATCAAGTATATTATGGTGACCCAAGAATTTCATGCATAAATATTACATAATTTTATAGGAATATTCATTTCATATCAAAATAAAACACACCACAAAACCTATATTTTTAGTGTCTTTGGAGATCAGATACACAAATAACTTAATTTACAACATTTTCAACATCTCCCACAAATAGTCCTCTCACATGATACCCATTTGGACACATCAAACATAATAATCATATTTATAACTTGGGGAATGTAAACATTAAAAATGGTTAGATTAGGTTCTCAGTAAGGTTAAGTATTAGACATCAATAAAATATACTGTTTGAGTATAATATAATCGTATGAATATGAAAACATAATCAAGCTGCATAAAAGAATCATACCAAATGAAACATATATCATAAAACAAGTTTTATTTCTTATAGGTTTTATCATATTATAACATGAGATTAATATGAGTGTGGAAGCATGATTCAATAATCATTATTATGATAACATAACAAAGGTACATTGAAAAACGATGGAATGTGGCATCAACATAAGAATAAAAGTCATAGCATATGTCAAGGGTGACCACTAAGATATTCAAACTATAATTATGACACCTCGTATCTTAAACAACCCATAATTTTGAGTTTAATAGAAAGGATTTAACATTATTACATTTAAATTATCTTTAAGGTTTTGAGATTTATATAATTAGGAAAACCATTAAATAACAAAGTGTATACTTCCCCATAATCACTAGTGCAGAAATCGTTTTTTACGTCACCATTTTTTACGTCGGTTATTTATAACCGACGTAAAAATGCGGCTAGTAGATTTTTCACGTCGGTTATTTTAATAACCGACGTTACAAATCGCGCCTGTTGGGTTTTTACGTCGGTTATCTTAAAACGGACGTAAAAAACCAATGCGCGGGGGTTTTTTACGTCGGTTATTTGGTAACCGACGTAAAAAACCCGATATCGACGCATTTTTTACGTCGGTTATAAAATAACCGACGTAAAAAACCCCCGGGGATTTTGTTTTTTACGTCAGTTATTTGATAACAGACGTAAAAAAAACGCGTCGATATCAGGTTTTTTACATCGGTTACCAAATAACCGACGTAAAAAACGCGTAGATATCGGGTTTTTTTACGTCGGTTATTTGGAAACCGACGTAAAAAACCAAAGCGCGGGAGATTTTTTACGTCGGTTTTAAGATAACCGACGTAAAAAAGCTAAAAAATAGTTTATAACGTCGGTTATATAATAACCGACGTTATAAAACATTTAAAAAAATTAAAGCCTGTGTTCTGTCATTTACGATTTTTCGATTGACAGTCACCGGCTCGTCTCTCTCTCACGCGGTAAACCCTAATCGGCTCGTCGATCGCCTGCATTAAACTCATTTTGGCTTCATTGTTTATCTTCTTCACTCCTCTCGGATCTATCATCTCAACTCGCGACATTCAAGTAAGCCTTCCATGAATTTATTTCGTTCGTTTTTGTTTCGATTCTTGATGTGCTTTTCGTTCGTTTTTGAATCTCGTGGAATTTTTTGTCATTACAAATGGTTATTATGTCCATTAAACTCTCAACATTAAACTCGCAACATTCAACTCGCAACATTCAAGCAGGTGTATTTTGGATAAGACTATTTTTAACTCTTATTCTAGATTTTCATTCTGATATACGCTTACGAGCAACCTCTTAAGTATCTAAATAAATCAATATCTGATAAAAATATTACTATGACCATGAGAACATAGATATTTGACTTCACAACCATTCAAATTATTCAATCATTTAGAAAGAATAATTAATTTTAAAACATTGAGGATTAGCTTCAGCAAAATCTTAAAAATAATGGGTGGTACTGTAACGTTCCATTCTTCCAGCAACATTATTATTTCCTACTTAGCTGGAATGTGTCTTTCTGGATGAAGATTGGCAGTACTTATTTTCTTAAAATCATATTTTCAATATGATTGTCCAGAAAATGATTTTCGTGAATGAAATTGGACCAGGTACAATCGGTAATACCTATCCTTAAAATTTCATTCAACATTCTTACATCATAATATTTTTTCAAAAAATTATGATTTTTAGAACTCCTAGATCAGAAAACCATCATCTGTTTTCATCTGCATTCATAAAAATATCAATTCATACCTATTACAATCAAATATTTCATTCTGGACTCATGGTGAGTCTGATAATACATTTCTTCTTTCAGTCATCTCCTAAAAATGATGGACCTTTTCATGCAAAGTGTATCTGATTTCTTGAATACGATGGTATGTCTGATTTTCAACAAAACCAAGTGAGGTGATTTCTTTTATTATTAATAATTCATAAAAAAATTATAATACCTAAATATTATTATCATCCTTTTCAGATTTTTCATTATAAAAAATGTAAAGGGTACTTTCTTTTCATTCTCAAGTTAAATTATATTTTTATAAAGGTCTTTTCTATCTAGGTAGAAATAATTTAACGATAATTAGATTGAATTAGGTATATTATCTTATCTTACCATCCAAACACATTTTTATGTATTAATAATTATTATTTTTTGTAAAAACAATTATGACCCCCATTTCATTTTTGTTAGTTAATTGATCTACGGAAGTGTTATAAATGATTCGATGATCACGATTCACCCATATATATGGTTAGTCATTATGTGACATTTGGGTCCATAATATCCTTCTAATGCATTCGACAATGCATTATATATCATAGATCAATATGGGATACATATGGTTATACAATTTCCAATGTATTATGTGATGTGTCTCTTAATAAATATTATAATAAATTATAGGAAAGGTGATTAACATATCCCAATATGAGGTGAATGAAACTATGTTTTCCCTTGACATATGTTATGACTTATATGATTATGTTTGTGCCACACTCTTATGTTATTCCACATACCAATGTTGTGATCTTGTGAATAAGGTTTTTTAAATCATGTTCCCACTATCATATAAATCATGTCTTATGTTATGCTAAAATTGTTATACTTGGACTCAGGTTTTATGATCTATGATTATATAGAACTGTTTCACTTATCTTTTTGATCATGTGCTTTGTGTATGCTCTTATACCCCCATGGATATCTTTTTATGAGATTAGATATTATATTTATATATATCATGTTTACCCATAATGAGTATCGTAAATCAAAACTTTTATTATTTTCATTCCCTAAGTTATAAAAATAAGTATTATGTAGGATGATTCAAAAATTTAATCTGTGAGATGAGTTGTTTTATGTGTGAAACCCGGGCCAAACACATATGTATTTTTTTATTGGTATTACATATATATAGTTCGACATATACTTTTTTTTACATTACCATGATATTAACATTACTTTTTCTAAAGAAATATTAATCCTTAGATTATATATCGGATCAAAAGGATATATTAATTCTAATATATAATCAGAATGATCAGATAATATGACAATATTATTAAACATAAAACAAATGGTCTATATTCATATTTCTAACATGACACTTACGATGTATAGCTATTTGGTGTTGGGTACTTATGAAAACTACTACTACTTTCAAGATTTTGGCACTTGAAAGTGTTGAGTACTTTAGATCATAATGATTGAACAACAAGCATGAATAACACATGTTATATGCTCCATTAGGTATTCCTATATTTTAACATGTTTATTAGTATATTGGCATGAGATTATTATAAATGTGTATCATCTGATCATATTCACTTATTCCAGATAAAAATCATTTTGTTTATGTTTTATTGATGTATATTTTATTTGGAGAATCATTAGGCGTCATGGTTTTATTTGATTCAATGAAATTTTAAACTGTTACATCTAACTATATTTTGTTTTAAAAATAATATTCAAGCATATTTTTTTAAATACCTATAGATTTGTTTTATATTTTAAATTGTTTTACAGTCAAATTATGATTTTTTTCATATAAACATGTATTTGTCTTATCTTAAAAATATATATTTTTTGTTGATATTTGTTATAGGTAATAATGAGTCGAATTTGGATTACGGCACATCGAATGAGAAATGAATTTGAGGAAGGTGTTGATGCCTTTTTGGAAATTGCAAAACGAAATGTTCCAAGTAGTGACATTTTTTTCTGTCCATGCCTGAAATGTTTGAATATGAAGAAGTTGAAAAGTAGAGAGATAAAAGATCATCTGATATGTCATGGTTTTAATCCGAGTTACAGCCCTTGGATTTGTCATGGTAAAACTGGACGGAATGTCACTGATGATGATGATTCGCAAGATGGTAACTCCGATGGAATTGAAGAAATGATTCGCGATATTGTAGCAGAACAAATTGAGATAGAACCGACAGTTTCACGTCTATATGGTGATGCTGAAAAACCATTATATCCCGGTTGTACATATTTTACGGTTCTGTCGACGGTGTTAAGATTTATTAACCTGAAGGCGAATCATGGATGGAGTGACAGAAGTTTTACAGAGCTGCTACAATTGATGAAACACATTCTTCCAAAAGATAACGATCTTCCAGATTCATGTTACAAAGCTAAGAAAATATTATGCCCGATGGGATTGGGATACAAGAAAATACATGCCTGTCCGAATGACTGCATTATATATAGGAAGGAATATGAATTTCTGTCAGAGTGTCCAAAATGTGGGACATTATGGTATAAGTTGAAAGAAAAATCACAGGGTGATGTAGAGATTACAAAGCCCCCTTCAAAGGTATTTTGGTATCTTCCTATAATTAATCGTTTCAAATGTTTATTTTCTAATTCACATGATGCAAAAAGGTTAAGATGGCATGCTGAAGAGCGGGTATGTGATGGAAAAATACGTCATCCAGCTGATTGTCCACAATGGAAGAAAATTGATGCGCAGTATTCTACATTTGGAAATGAAATAAGAAATCTCATACTAGGGTTGTGCACAGATGGAATGAATCCATACCAAACACTCAGTAGCACACATAGTTCATGGCCTATTTTATTGGTAATTTACAACCTCTCTCCTGAAGTTTGTATGAAGCGCAAATATGTCATGTTGAGTACAATGATCTCTGGTCCAAAGCAACCCGGTAATGATATTGATGCTTACTTGTCACCGTTGATTGATGATTTGAAACTGTTATGGGCTGATGGTATTAGGGTGTATGATTCTTATAAAATGGAATATTTTCAACTGCATACAGTGCTTCTGTTCACTATAAATGACTTCCCAGCGTATGGAAATTTGTCTGGATACAGTGTTAAAGGGCATAAAGCATGTCCAATTTGCGAACAACAGACGTCCTATTGTCAATTGCTTCATGGGAGGAAAACAGTGTACATGGGTCATCGAAAGTTTTTGCCTATGGAACACCCTTATAGAAGACTAAAAAAGGCATTTAATGGATTACAAGAATTTGATACTGCTCCAAAACCTTTATCCCCTGATCTGTATTTTGAGAGGGTGAAAAACCTTGACGTGACATTGGGAAAGACACAGAAATCTGGTAATGATAGACATATTTGGAAGAAAAGGTCAATTTTTTTTTGAGCTACCATATTGGAGGTATCATGAAGTTAAACATAATATTGATGTCATGCACGTGGAGAAGAATATCTGTGATTCTTTGATTGGAACATTGTTAGATATTAAAGGAAAGACTAAATATGGGTTGAATGCAAGATTAGACATACTATCAATGGGAATACGTTTGGAGTTAGCTCCCACTCCTAAAGGAAGACGAACATTTCTTCCCCCGGCTTGTCATACATTATCGAAGAGGGAGAAAATTAGCTTCTGTCAGTGTCTTCATGATACCAAAGTGCCTCAAGGTTATTCTTCTAATGTAAAAAAATTTGTCTCATTGAAGGACTTGAAGTTGATAGGTATGAAATCACATGATTGTCACGTCATGATGCAACAAATTCTACCAGTTGCATTGCGGGGAATATTGCCCATTTGTGTCAGAAAGACCTTAATGAAGTTGTGTTATTTTTTCAATTCAATTTGTAATAAGGCGATTGATGTGAATGATTTGAACATTTTGGAAAAGGATGCAATTTTTATACTTTGTCAATTGGAAATGTATTTTCCTCCAACTTTTTTTGATATAATGGTGCATTTAATGATTCATCTGGTTCGAGAAATAAAGCTTTGTGGACCTGTATATCTTCATTGGATATATCCTTTTGAAAGGTATATGAAAATATTAAAGGGGTATGTTAAAAATCTATATCGACCTGAAGCCTCCATTATTGAAAAGTATATTTCTAAGGAGGTAGCAGAGTTTTGTACGAGCTACTTGGCTGCGGCGCAACACATAGGTTTGCCTCCATCTCGCCATGAACGAGTTAATAATGAGGGAAAGGGGATTCGCGGCTTGAAAGTCAAATCATTGTCAGCTGAACAGATGAAGAAGTTAGAATCATACATCTTGAATAACATAGCTGATGCTCAACCATATATCACATTGCATATTAATGAGTTGAAACAATTTCATCCAAAGAAGAAAGAAATGTGGATTTTGAATGAGAACAACAAAACTTTTTTGTCATGTATTAAAAAGACTTTGCTTGGTAGATCAGATGTATCAGAGACATTAAAATGGATAGTGGGTGGACCATGTTTAAATGTGATAACATGGTCTAGTTATGACATTAATGGTTATACATTTCATACAAAAGCTCAGGACAACAGAAGTGCAGTTCAGAATAGTGGTGTATTTGTGTTTGCAGAAGCAATGCATTTTTCGAGTGCTAAGGACAAAAACCCAATTTCTGCATCAAATGCATATTATGGAGTGATTGAATACATATGGGAGGTTGATTACTTTAAAATTAAAGTTCCCATTTTTAACTGTAAATGGTTTAACGGTAACAACAGTGTCAGACACGATGAATTTGGAATGACACTTGTTAATCTGAATAGATTGGAAGACACAGCTGCTTCTTTTATAATGGAAACACATGCAAAACAAATTTTTTATGTAGTAGATCAATCAGATATGCAGTGGGCTGTTGTTTTACAAGGGAAAAAACAATATGTTGGTGAGGATGAACTTGATGAATATGCTGATTTATGTGAGATCCCTACTTCAATGGAAATATTAACAGAACATAATGACAATCATGTTGAAGACATAGTTTGTGCCATAAGGAACGATCACGACGAAGGAATTTGGGAAAACAATCCATCTGTACATTCCTAAAATTACAGGTAACATATGTTTATTTCTTGTTTACATTTATTTTTTCCATAAATGTTAGATATTGTAAGTTTTTTATTTATTAAAACATGTTTTAAAATAAAATAAGTATATGTTTTTGTTTGTTTTAAGTTTGTTTAGTTTAATTTATCATGTTTATAACCATTAAATGAATTTTAAAATGCTTATTTTTGTTCACTGACAATTACTTTACCATGTTTACAATGTTTACCAGGTTTACCATTTTTACCATTTTTACCATCTTGACCATCTTGACCATCTTTGCCATCTTTACCATTGTTTAACATGCTTACCATATTACCAATGTTTACTATTATGTAACTTAGTACTCTTTTCTATTTTCTGATTATAGTAGTATTAAAATATTTGAATTTGTATATTTGTTCACTGACAATTACTTTACCATGTTTACAATGTTTACCAGGTTTACCATTTTTTCCATTTTTTACCATGTTGACCATCTTGACCATCTTGAACATCTTTTCCATCTTTACCATTGTTTAACATGTTTACCATATTACCAATGTTTACTATTATGTAACCTAGTACACTTTTCTATTTTCTTATTATAGTAGTATTAAAATATTTGCATTTGTATATTTGTGAACTGACGTTTGTTTTTTTGATTTGAAGGATAATGACAGATCATTCAGATGATCAACCACATGATTCTGGAGAGGAGCATATTGCTGGTCATACCTCTGGGGATGAACATTCACATGCTCCTATTACGACAAAGAGTTCAAAGGTTGGTAAACGTGGGTGCACACGTTTACCAAAATTATCACTTGCCCGTACACAGGATCAGAGGATAGTAGTTGAGTTTGATGATGATGATATTCCTAGAGGTCCGAATGCCAAAGATTTTAAGAGTTTTGTTGCAACTCAGGCTAAGACCAAAGTAAGCATTCTGTATGATGATTGGAGAGGTGTGGATAAAGAGATTATCTCTCAGTTGTGGGAGACGATTTTGGTAAGATCTTTTGTCATTGTTTGACCATTATTTTAATTTTTCTAGAATATATAATATGTTTAACCTCTTCTTTATCAGATGACATTTGATATTCCTGACACTAGAGAGTCAGGAAGAAATGCTTATCATTGGCTTCCAGGAGATGGAGGGATTTCAAATCAAACCTATCATCTGATTTCATTTATGGTCATAGGAGTCATGACAATCCATGTCGTATATATCCTTTTATAGATGAAGACACATGGAGACAGTTTTTTGAAAGTAGAAAAAAAGAGTCATTTCTGGTAAGTGAAATGTAAACTTTTATAAACTTTCTTATATAAATGATTTTATTAATGTTTTGTTAATGATTTCTTATTCTTAAATTACAGGAAACAAGGAAATCTCATCAGGAGATCCAATCTAAAAATGTATACCCTCATAGTTTATCTCGGGGAGGGTATACATTATTGAAAGAAAAAATGATAGCGGAAAAATTTCAACAACTAAGAGCTGAGTCTTCAAGCTCTGGAGAGGTGGCCCCTCTATCCCCTCCATCTAGACATGAAAAATGGAAGAGAGCTCGGAAGGGAAAAAAAGGGAAATATCTTTCGAAAGAATCGAGAATCGTAGCTGAGAGGATTGTAAGATATCTATTTAATTTATTTAAGTCAATTTTTTTCTTCATATAAGTTTCAATCATTACATAAATGTTCAATTAATTAATACAGGACTCTCTTGAGGAGCAGAGTTCAGAGGGGACATTTACAGCTACTGGGAGGGAAGATATTTTATTTGCAGCATTGGGAAGGCACGAACATCCTGGTCGTGTAAGAGGATATCTGGCAGGTGTATCGGTAAGAAAAGTGTTTCCACGTTCTTAAACTTCTAACATTGAGGGGGTTTATAAAAAAAATAGAATCCTTGGAGGCTGAAGTTCAAAATATTAATGTGACGATGGAAGACAAGATTAGAGATTCGGTGTAGTCTATGTTTGCAGAAATGCAAAGACAATTTCAGACTGCAGCTCCCACTCCTCCACCTCCCCCTGCAGACCCCATTATTTATCCTCCACCTCCGCCAGTAGATCCCACTCCCCCACCTCAGCCTGCGGACCCCATTTTTATCCTACGCCTCCGCCACAGCTTCCTATATATTGCGAGTTGTATGTTGATGATTCTCAACATCATATAGTAGCATACGGGTTGGTATATTGTATAGGAGATACAGTTCATCATCAACAATTAGAGGTAGAGAATCAGAGGGTCACTGTACAGGATATTATAGATAGATCAGCTAGGGTACCAATACCTACAGATGAGGTGGTGGCAGTTGGACAGAGTATCGGCCATTTTTTAGTTTGGCCATCCAGACTTCTTCGACTCATTACCATAGAGGTATAAATGTTATATCTTTTATTTTATTATTTTATTAAAGTTGTTTTATCATTTGAAAACTACTATAATTCTCAAATTTTTTTCACAGGAATACTTCAAAGGTAAAGAAATATTGTATAGACAACAACAAAGACAACAGGCTATGACATCAGATACAGATTCCAGTGGTCTTGACAGATTGTCAAGATATTCACATTTGTTGTTGGGTTTTTATGAGTTTCCAATGGAATCTCATGTTTGTGGACGTGAAATAAGTGTGGGGATTACAAAATCTGATATCATGGAGCTTGTTACTGGAGATAAGTTGGGCATCAACGTGGTGAAAATTTTTTCCATGTAAGTCTTAACACCTTTTCCCTGCGTTATATTTATTAAAAATGTATACTTATATATGTTTTGTATTAGGTATCTTTATAAAATTTGTGAGAGGAATGAACTGACAGAAGTATATGGATTCATGGACCCGCAATTGATTTCCCCTGAAGCATGTGCATTGAATAAGGAACAAAGAATGGTTTATATTGCTGAAATATTTGAAAAGAATATAATCCAACAATGTTGGATGATGCCTTTTTGTGAGAGGTATGAAACACATTTCTCTCAAAGAGTTAATTATCTTTTAACATAAAAAACCACTAACATTAAATTTCCTTTTATCAGTAATCATTGGATGTTAGGGATTTTTTTCCCAAGGGAGAAAGCTCTTTATTGGATATTCTCTGTTCATGGTGATGTGCGGGAAAGTTTTAAGAATATATTGGAAAAGTAAGTTTCAATTTCTCAATAGTTTTATATATTATAATGAATTTTAAATTTACCCCATTCGTATTATTTTCTAACAGTGCATGGGTCTACTTTTGAAAAAACACAAACAAAAGAAATGCAAAGATCAAATATGTAAATGCGAAGGTAAATTTCCATTTATAATTTGTACTTTTTGATTTATTATATAAAAATAATATATGGAATTTACACTCATTCAAAACAGAAATGTCATGAACAACAAGACCTCATCGAATGCGGATATTATATGTTAAGATTTATGTATGAAATAATAACAACTGAGACAGTTGTGAATTTTGACCTGGTATGATTTCCTCTTAAACTTTTCCATCATATTTCAATTTGATTTATTCATTATACACGTTAACTATCTTCTTTTTCATTTGTAGCTTTTTGATAACCCTCAACTCTATACTGCTGAAGACATCAAACACGTACAAGTGGAGTGGTCAAATTATTTTACAGGTTTGATTGAATTTTATTTGTTTGTAATGTAAAATGTAATTTTGAATATTGTCGTTTTAATTGTGTATTTGGTAGTTGTTTAGGTTTGATTTAGTTTTTTTTTTTTTGAATTTGACAGTGTAAGTATTGAATGTTATATAAGTGAATGTTTAATTTTTCTATAATTCTTGTTTTGGTCTACTTTTGATGGTTCTTCTGGTATGGATTTGGGTCTGTGGGGGAGGGGTTCCAAGGGTGTGGGGGTGTGTTCAGTGGGGTTGGGGGTGTCCAGCGGTCTGGGAGGGCTGTTCGGTGGGGTGGGGGCAGTCCTGGGGGGTGGTAGGGATGTTCAGGGGTGTGAGAAGCCGGTCCAGGGGTGTGGGAGTGCTGTCCAGGGGTGGGGGGTTGTCCAGGGGTGTGGTGGGGGCTGTCAAGTGGGGTGAGGGGGTGAGGAGGTGTTGTTCAGGCGGGTGGGGGTTGTCGAGGGGTGTTTGGGGGTGTCCGGGGGTCGGGGGCAGTCCAGGAGTGTGGTGGGGGCTCCAATGGGGTGGGGGAGGGTTGTCCAAGGGGTATTCATGAGGGTGGGAGCTCCAAAGGTGTGGGGGAGGGCTGTCCAGGGGGTATACATGAGGGTGAGGGCTCCAACGGGGTGGGGGAGGGCTGTCCATGGGGTATAAATGAGGGTGGATGCTGTCTAGTGGGTAAGTTTTATATGTTATCTATGTACATGCTTAATTTTGATGTACTTCTGTTTTTGTGGTACGATTTCTTGATTTATTTTCTGGTTGATTCTGGTGGAGAGAAGATCACTGCATTCTGCTTAAAAAAAATTGGGTTTATCACGTCGGTTATTTAATAACCGACGTGATAAAAGGCCTGGAGAATGGTTTATCACGTCGGTTATTTAATAACCGACGTGATAAAAGGCCTGGAGAATGGTTTATCACGTCGGTTATTTAATAACCGACGTGATAAAAGGCCTAGAGAATGGTTTATCATGTCGGTTATTTAATAACCGACGTGATAAAAGGCCTGGAGAATGGTTTATCATGTCGGTTATTTAATAACCGACGTGATAAAGGGCCTGGAGAATGGATTAGCACGTCGGTTATTGACTAACCGACGTGATAAACCCCCCCCCCCTCTGGTTTATCACGGCGGTTATACAATAACTGACGTGATAAACCCCCCTCCCCCGGTTTTTCACGTCGGTTATTTATGAACCGATGTCATAAACCACGCTCAGCCCGGTTTATCACGTCGGTTCTTATAGAACGGATGTGATAAACCACCCTCACCCCAGTTTATCATGTCGGTTCTATATGAACCGACATGATAAACCCCCTCGCCCCTGTTTATCACATCGGTTGTTTAAGAACGGACGTGATTAACCATTGTCCAGGCAGTTTATCACGTCGGTTCTTCGATAATCGACGTGATAAACCATTCTCCAGGCCCTTTATCACGTCGGTTCTAAAATAACCGACGTGATAAACCATTCTCCAGGCCCCTTTATCACATCGGTTCTAAAATAACCGAAGTGATAAACATCGCGATTTTATGTTTTTGATGTCGGTTTTTAAATAACCGACGTGAAAAAACTTATTTATAACGTCGCATGTATTAACGTCGGCTAGAAACCGACGTAAAAAATTAAAAATAACCGACGTAAAAAACGTTTTCTTCACTAGTGAATGTATATTTTCTCCATAAAAAATAAGTACTTAAATTTACACCAATGTTTCATTCAAGACATGTTTTCTTTGTTTAAGATGAATCAATATTTTTGAAATATTTAACTTTTTATAGTTCATACACATTCTTATATTATATAAAAAAAATACAAATGTGGGATGAGTCTAAAAATCTCGGTAAGGGATATAAAAATAAAGTAATCCCACTAGTCTAATAAAAACATTAAAACTCATAATTTTTTTAACTTCTCCAAAAATAAAAATAAGCATATAAAATAAATCATAATCACATGTTAAAAAATTCTAAAACAAAACCTTTAAAACCCATAGAAATAGTAGATAAACCAAAAAGGAATCTAGAAAATCATTAGAACCCATGAAAAATGATTTTTCTTGAAAAAAACCCTTTCACTTTTAAAATCTTGTATACCATATTCTTGAAATAAAAATATTTTCATTTAAACTAATTATAAACATATAAAATCATATAGGTGTCTTGTAAAATCATATTTATAACACATGTTTCACTCATGTATAACCTGTTTCATAATAACTGATAACCAGTTAATTCCATAGGAGTAATCTACCTGGTTATCTTCTTTGATTTATCCTTTGATAACTAAATCATTACCCAAATCATTAGATAAAGATATCCTAGCATTATCCATAATCAAATATGATTCCCAATTAATACATAATTAATAAAACATTTATAAGATTAAACTTTTTCATCAAAAAATCCATGTAAAATTCATTTCACCCCATAAGTAGAGTACTTTCCTTTTTTATATAAAAATAGAGAATTATCACATTATTTTGAGATATCGTAACAGAAGAAATTCCTCAAATATTGGTAATATTATATTATTTTAAAAAAGTAAAACTTTTAGATTAATATTTATAAATAATAATTTCTATGATGGTGTAAATATGTGTTCATGTAGTAAATGTTAAAAACCTTTTATTGTGCTTTCGTAAAAAAAGTTAGAAGTGGTCCATATTAAAATAATTAAAAGATTTGTTTTTAAAAACTTCTAAAAATTTAAATTATAGTTTAAAATTAATTTATTAAAATAATTTTAGTATATAAAAGATCATTTTTTAATTATTTTTAAGAAAATGGATATGGAATTGAATGATTTTTAAAGGGAAACATTAAAACAATGTTTTAAAGAAATATCTCTTACATTCAGTCCGTCATGGTTCATACATTCCCTAAATCCAAAATAATAAAATTATATAAATTATTTAATTTCATAAAAACCATTTTCATTTTAATTTCAATATCATTATTCATTTTATTTCATTTATTACCATGTTTTATTTAGATACTAAATTAGTTAAGTTTACATCAGATGTTTTGAGGTCATTCAGTCCAACACAATTATGGTGTGTTAACCGTTGTCAAAGGGATCATGATTACAGAATATAAATAATCATAAAAATATTATAAATATCATTTTATTATAGTAAATATATTTTTATACCATTAAAATAAGGTGGTAATGAAAAATGATGTACATCGTTCATGGATCCGGTAGTCGGCACGTATGCATGAGCGACGTTTTCATTTTTCCAATGAAAGAAAAGGAAATAAAGAAGATAAATGTCCACATTTATAAAATAATATTAATATTATAAATATCATATTTATACATTAAATTAATCATTATTAACATCCATGTAGGGAAGAAATCAAAACCAAATTACATCACTTCGTAGAGGTGGTAGTCGACACGTACACATGAGGGAAGTTATCATTTTCCAATGGATGGTAGGGTAAGAAGGTATATAATATTTCATATTTAAAAATTAATGATTTTATTATAAATGTAATATATATCAATTTAATCTATATCAATCACCATCCATATTAGTTTTTGATAATAAATGAAACACATCACTTCGTGGAGGAGGTATTTCATAAGTACACCCGAGCGGCATTTTAATTTCTCATATGGTAGAAAGAAGTTAGAAAATTTGTTTTACATTAATATAATAACACTTAATTATATTAAAGATAATTATTTCATTATATTTGTATGGTTAGAATAGATTTTATGGATGAATATTAATAAATAAACTTGAAATAATTTATCTAAGACTTATACCTCCTATATGGATACCTTCCTTTGGCCTACACAATAATCCTCTAGGATTGGTATTTTTATGATAATAGGACCTATAGGAGATGGGAAGGGTATTTTTTGAGGAATTTTAGTTGATATTGGTTTATCTAAAGTACTCAACGTATGTGTAGAAGTGATGAGAGGATGTCCCCTTTTATAATTGAGGGGAGTGGCACTCTGATAAATATTAAGAAATTTAAAATATAATAAATGCACTTCTAATGGAAAGTGGATCCAATTTAATCACCTTTAAAATATATTATTATTTAATTCCAAAACACAATCAAAAAAATATATTTAGAAAAAAAATTGATATACTTAAAGTCTTATCACTTAGTTTAGACAGCCTATTTACACCTATTAACTCTATTCGTGGTGATAAATTTGTACCATGGTAACAATTCATTATGTATAAAAATGAAATTTACCTCATTAAAAAATTTAAAAATTATAATCCAAAATATATAATACATTCTCTAATATTAAATATCAAGAAAAGGTAAAAATTAATTTCAATACAATCCCCTAAAACACGTGGAATTTGTTTTTAGAAAAAATGCCTTTTAAAGGATAAAAATGATTTTTTCCAAAAAAAAAGTAGAATTTTTATTCATATTGAATTAATAGAATTATTTAAAATAAAATATGGATTATTTGACTTTAAAAATAATCAAACAAAAAAATGATCCTTGTGAAAATATGTCTAGAAGAGAAGAATCAAAAATAAATTTTATTTGAATAAAAATATTACTTAGATTTCTAAAATGTTAAACATAGATTTATAAGTTAGAAAATATATTTTGAAATGAATTATATTAATTCTTAAATATATTTTTTTGTATCAAAAAGTATTCATAAACTTCTAATTCATTATTATATCATGATAATATCATAAAAATTATAGTATTTGTAAAATTGGTATTTTACTATTCACCTAAAAATAAACTATATTTCAGAAGAATACCAAAAATATATCTTAATCTTATTTTTAAATGATGAAGAAAAAAATGAATTCCATTTTATAAATTTAAAATTCTAAAATTATGAAATTTAACTTTTATATTAAACCATTCAATACATGGAAAACAAATTTAGTAAAATAAAACTATTCCATTTTGATTGAATGTTTTTGTAAAATTACTTATAAAACTATGATAAATATGAATACATAAAACTAATAAATATAAATTATAAAATTTATATATTTATAGGATTACCTGGGTTGTCAAACACATCCCTCTAAAAATAAATTCCATCCTCATAATTGTATTCATTACATAAACATGTGAAGATACTTTTCCATCGTTTTTTTAGATTCCTATATTTTTTATTTATTAATATGGTTCTTCCATAAAACTTTAACTATGTGAGTTAACTTATTTCAAAAAATTGAATCTCTATAATCTATAATATGAACTGGATTTTCATCATAATAAATATTCTCTTCTAAGGTAATTAATTAATGGATCAAGAAATGAGATGCATCATGTACATATTTACTTAACAGTGAAACATGAAACATATGATATACCTGAGATAAATTTAGAGGTTAGGATACTCAACAAGAAAATAATCTTACTTTCTACAGAATTTCATGAAAAATAATATATCTTGTATTTAATTTTCCTTTTCCAAAAAAATTCATAATATATTTCTAATGAGATACTTGAAGAAAAACATTGTCCCATACCTCAATTGAAATATCTTTCCTATGGTTATTTACATTACTCTTTTACCAATTATAAGCTACCCTCATATGGAACCAAATATTATTTACCTTTTCATCAATCTTTTCTACCAATTCTTATCCCAACAACTATCTCTCACCAACTTAATCCTAAAATTTTAGAGTTTTAAACCACTTTCCAAATAATACCTAAAATGGTTCCATCTATATACTAGAATAAAACCAATTATTATAAGAAAATACCACTAAATAATATAGATAATCTCAACTTCCCTAAAAATCTAAGGATCAAACCCAAATTATATCTTCCAAAGAATGAATTGTTCACTCCAACTATCCAACAGATTGAGGATGATAACATATACATAAATTTAATTTATTTCCCAATGAATTATGAATTATTTTCCAAAAATTTCATGTAATCTTCATATCATGATCACATACAATAGATATAGGGACTCTATGTAACATGACTATCTCTTTAATATAATGTCTATAATTCTAAACTAAAACATAGTATCTCTAATATGAAAAACAATAAAGATATTTAGTCAAACAATTAATAATAACCAAAATCACTATATTACCTAGAGATATATTTATTAATAACACCATAAAATCCATGGATATATTTACCCATTTCTATTCAGGAACTAGAAAATTTTGTATCATCTTCATTTACAATTATTGTTTAGGGTTGACATTTTCAAAATTCAAACATTTCATGGTAAAATAAGCATTATCTTTCTTCATTTCATCCCACAAATAATATTCCTAAAGGTATCTATACATATTAGTATAACTAAAATGAAAATAAAATGGAGTTTCATAAACCTCACTTAGTAATTTTTTCTTCAAATAAAAATCATTCAGTACACGTAACCTTTTTTCAAACCTTATAATACCTTTTTTCAAAATTAAACTAAGAAAACATATTTTTCTTAACTAATTATTTAATTTATTTCAAGTTACAATATTCCATATGAGCATGATTAATTCTTTCTAATAAATATGACTACATAGATATTTAAACCATAAGAGAAGAAGTTTCTACAAACACAACCTTTATTCCAACATTAATTAAACCATTAAATAGTGGATCACAGTCCAAATGTAAAAAAGTTATTGATATGTTGTCTTTTCTAATTAAAGCATCAACTAACATTTTTTCTTTACCTGAATGATATTGAATTAAGAAATCATAATCCTTTATCATTTACAACCATATTTTTTACCTCATGTTTAACTCTTTTTCAGTGAATATATAATTCAAACATTTATTATCAGTATATATTTCACATTTCTTTTCATATAGAATATTTCACTAACTTTTAATAGAAAAAAAACTATTTTTATAACTAAATTTCATGCATAGGATAATTTTGATCATGGAGTTTTAGTTGGCATGATGTATATGTAATTACCTAATAATTTTTCATCTAAACACAACCTAGGTCATTCCAAGAAACATCACTATAAATTAAAAATACTCTATTTCATGATGGAAAAGATAACACCTGATAATTATATAATATTATTTTTAATTGATGAAAACATTCATCACATTCCTTTATTCAAATTAATTTAACTTTATTTCGAGTTAACTTGGTTGGTGGGATAGATGACCAGAAACTTTTTCAATAAACTGCCGATAGTAACCAATTAATCCATGAAAATTTTGAATATTAGTGACATTTTTAGGTCTTGTAAACTATTCTACCACTTTAGTTTTAATAGGATAAATAGTTATTCCATATTTTAAAACAATATTCCCATGGAATAAAATTTTATGTAACCAAAATTTAAATTTTATTAATTTTCCATAAAACTTATTTTCTTTTAAATTATGCAAACAAAAATATTTATATGTTTCTCATAATCCTCATAAATTTTATAATTTACCAAATTTTCATCAATTAATACCACAAAAACTATCCAGTAACTCATGGAAAACTCTATTTATAAGATCTATAATTACTATGGGTGTATTTTTTAAATCGAAAGTCATAACCAAAAATATTAATGTCCATACCTAGTCTGAAACATTTTCCTTTTAATGTCTTCTTCCTTAAATTTAAATTAATGGTATACTAATTTGAGTTCAATATTAGAAAAATAATGAGCACCTTGGAGATGATTAGACAAGTCATCAACATGAGGAAATAGATACTTTTTTTAAAATGTATTATAATAGTTTTATCTATAATCAATTAAAATCCTCATTAAACTGTCCTTCTTTTTTACAAACAAAAAAAGTGAATCTCAATGTAAAGTTCTAGGGTGGATAAGGCACTTATCAGGTAACTTTTGTAAATTTATTTTAAATTTCATTATCTATACATGATCCATTGTATAATGTGGTTTCAAAATTGTCCTATAATTAGAAACTAATTAAATGGTAAACTCAACCTCCGAGTCAGGAAAATAATTAACATATTATCCAGAAATCCATCCAAAAATTAATTAACTATTGGTAAATCACTAATTTGAATAATTAACTTATTTCTAATGTTATGTAATAGATAATGTTCACTCTCATATTAAATAAATGTCTTATAATCTTTATAAATTATCAAATAAATTAATTCATTCTCATATAAAAATTGAAACTCACTCTTAGAATTGAATATAACTTCTTTATCTCTGAAATATATCTTATCATGATAAACTGAATGACAATTTATACCCATAATAAAATCAAACTACACTAAGAGTAAGATATAAAGTTTTATTGGAAAACCATACAACAAATGATAATATAAACATTCCTATAAATTCTTGTTACTTTAATAAATCCCCCATGAGTTTTTAATAAACATTTTCCTTCTATTTATAGAGATGATATTTCTATTTTACTTCTGAATTTCCAATAAATAAAATTATGTGTATATCCGAAATCAAACAATGCATTGGCGTGATTTTAGTAAATAAGTAATATACCTATGAACGCTTCATTTTAGGGTCTATCATCTACCGTAGTAGTAGAAAAAGACTTTTCTATATCTTTATTTTATTGATCTCAATGATTCCCACCTTGAGTAAAAAACTTTGGACATGAATTTTCATAATGACCTAACCCATTTTTATTAGAATATATCACTATTTAATTTCTATTTATATTCTTATTTTTGGACTGATTAGAACACTTTTCCTAATAATTAAAGGCCGCATGAATGAACTTATCACATCGATAACACTTTCTTTATCCTAGTAATAATTCTTTACATTTTCTTTTACCACATTTGGAACATGCTGGAGGCTTACCTCTATATTTACTTGTTAACTACTTCTCCATTTCTTGTTACCTTGACAACTTTTTATTCTTATTATCATGAGGTATTCAAGTATAAAAAACATTAACTAAACTTTCTCATCACATAAAATAACTTCCTCAAATATTTTAAATACACAATAGACCAAATATATTCATAAACATGGTTATATACCTATATAAACTTAACTAATTTTACTTTCAAGATCTAGAATGAAATTCAATGCATACCTGGATAGTCTATTGAAATTTTTCTCATATATAGAAATTGATCCCTCATCACTTTTCTCTAATTCAAAAAAAAATCCATTTTCATTCTAAGTTTAAATTTTTTAAGGAAATATTTATTATGAAAAATATCCTTATGGACTATCCACTATTTTTCATATATATAGTAATTCCATGTTTTAATACTCAAAAACCATGTTTTCTTTATTACAAACTATTTATATGTTGAATTATAGAGATTCATGATTCTGAAATTTTCATAAAAAATATCTAAGTGTATGATGCTATAGTTATTTTACAGTTTCAACCAATTGAAGAGATTTTATTCAGTAAAAATGATTTTTCTTCCATTAAAATACTTTTTCCAGTGACAAAGGAACTTTATAGAACTAGATAAATTCTGTTCCCACCAGAAGTTTTCATTAACCCCAAGTTAATTCTATTGTTGTCAAGTTATATCCACTACTATAAGTGGGAGTCTTCCTTCACTATTTGATAACATGTTGTCACCAGTTGAATATGATACCACTGGAGTAAGTCTACTACCATTGGAATTAAACTAATACCATAATATGAATCTTTATTTCATCACTTATATTATATTATCGTCAAGAGACTTTCATTACCACTAAAATAGTTCTACTTCCATGAATCCAAATCTACTTCTCTCAGGTGAGCTCTGCAACTGTGAATCAAGTTTTTCTACCATGATGGTTTTATAAAATTTATATATAATTCCTTTTAAGTTTATAATTCCATGTTTATCTTGGATTGAAATTTAAATTAAATTATAGTGTCTAGTTTATGGAATTTAATTATAGTCAAATATGTTGTGAGTACAAGGATTTATTAATGATTAATCTTAAAAAGGATTATTAAAGGCACTGAACAAAAAGTCATCCTTTTACAATATTCTACTAAGTGTGAGGATTTATTTTATTCTTATCCTACAATGTAAAATTAGAGTTTATGAAAATATAAGTCTTAGGAACCCCACCTACACAAGGGTGTGATTGGTTGGATATTTGTGGGTTGGATGGTTGACTTGTTGGTTGCTCTTAAGTGTGGCTACAAAAAACAAGATGATTGTCCAATACTGTATATGACACTCTATTTTCATGAAAAATATAAAAATTACAAATATAATTTGAATTAATATCAAAGAAATATTTAAATACAATAAAAAATAAGAATAATATCATTATTGATCATCTCAAACTAATTAGATAACGAGGACTTTATAAAGACTTCTTTATTCCTTTTATCTCCTTCTCTATTTTATTTACTTCTGATTTATACTTTCATTATTTATTTGAACTTTGAGAATAATATATTATATAGTATTAGAGATTACTATAATACTCTATTCACGCAAACACCATGAATAATGGAATTTAATAAATTGTTAATTAAAATTATGACACCATAACCAAATCTTTGGATAATCACATAATGATATATAATTAATTTAAGTAGTTAAAGAATTAACTTGCGATGAATTATTTCTCTATTTATGAATAAGACAATGTCTCTACATCGTACTGTAATTATGTCATAGGAATCAAGTGTAGATTCCCTAAAGTAAAGATACATAGGTTTACCATGAACCTATGAGAAATTTTATAGTAATATTATGGTTATAACACGGTATATCCAAATGCTTATGTTATTTGTTCTTTCTCTCTATGAGAATATCTTTCAAGAAGGATTCTCCTTGATCTCTCTAGAATCGATTAGATGGTGTATGAGGATCGCTCTCTATTTTTTAGATCATTCTTAGAGAGGGGATCTCTTGTGCTTGAGATAATTATCATGATTTATTGTGCACAACTAACAAATGGATAACTCATCAGGTTAGAAACAGTATAATTAGGCTTAAATAGTACTAGGGTTAGAAAATAATAATTTTACATGTTCTATTATTATTTATTTAATCCCCATGGAACCCCTATAAATATTATTATTATCATTATTATTATTTCATGACATGCACAAAACCAGTGAATTAATTAAATATTATTTCTTGAATAAATTATTTAAAATTTATTCAAATAATATTTTATATATTTTATTTCTCGTAGAACCTTTAAAATTGGTCTATCTTCCACAAAAATATTTATCAGGCCTTGAATAATGTTTATTTATTTAATAAATAAATATCAATGCATTATTATCTAATAAACAAATATTATATTCACTAAATAGAAAACAAATAATTATTAAACAGTATTCACATAAAATATTCCCTAGAATAACTAGTGGATGAATATATGTGATCAAGATAATCATGAATAATTATTAAACCACAAATTTTAATAATATTTATTTAAGAGTATAAATAAAAATATTACTTAACTAGTGTTCTGGATAAACCTAGTGTGTGATCCTCTAGTCCCCTTTCATAGTGACATTAGGTGGAGCCTCTAAAAGTATGAGGTTATCATCTAGAAAAAAACCAAGCCACCCATAGAGAAAGGAGTTAATTCTTCAATAACATATAACCTCATATAAACACTTCACATGTAATATAATATATTTATCATGATAACTATAATCAAGAAGGTAATATATAGGTGTTATCAAACAGGAACTGGTGCATGACAATGGGCCTTGCTGCACTCTTGGCTACGACACTCCCGAGGGATATGCTTAGGATAATTATCATTTTCTTTACAAACCATTATGAAGATTTTATGAGTATATACCTCCTCAAAGAAAACATTTTTGTGATTATGGATTATATCCATAAACTGTTCAATTTACGTTAGGTATTTTACATGTTTGGAATTATGAATTGCGATTCATAAACTGACCTAGTGTATTCCATTGTTTAGAAATGGTGCCCAGTAGAAGGAATGAGAACTCTAGCAATACGTATGATCCATAGAGTAAGAAGGGTCATATCATTCATGGTATTAAGCAAACATTTAGAAAGGAAATAATCTCCCATGTATTATCATCATATGAATAAATAGTATCATGTGTTAATAAGATCAGTAAAGAATTCTCTAAATCTTGTGGCTTTGAAGGGAAGCCAGAGAAGAAAAGGATGGTATAAAGAAATATGGATAAAGGGAATAAGGGAAAGAAGGATTTTCCAATATGTGATAAATTTGGAATGAATCACCTTGGTAAATGCTTAAAGGAAATGGGATTTTTTAATAAGTGTGGAGAAAAAGGACAATAAGTACGTGATTTCAAGGGTAAGAAAAAGTTTTCAAATGTAAAATGCTTCATCTACAAGGTGTTGAGACACTACGTGAATCAATTTCCCATTCATAAGAGTATACCTCAAATGATGTTATTGGATAATAATCAAGTTATGATACTACCTCATATGAAGAAGAATGACTAGTGTTCTTATGTTGTTATTAAAGAATTATGTCATTTGAGTTTTGTATCAATGTTGTACTAGTTATAATAATTATGGAGTATATAAGGATTGTACTGCATTACTATTTCATTAAGGACTTGAGATTGTGTGGAACCAAGAAAAGTGACTCAATATCAGGTTAAATTTTTGTAAAATATATGTTTGAGAGAAATATAAACCATAATATTGTTCTGATACTAAAGTAGTGATTTTGGAATAATACATGTTTGATTTGGATAAATTATATTGGATATTCTTGACTACCTTGAAACTGATTAATTATTTGTATATTCCATCATTGTTGGAGTTTACAACATTTTTGGATAGAAGGAGTATATCCAGTATTCTATATAGAATAAGGGAGCATGAATGTAATCAATAAGGTTTTATGGTAATTCCAGATGTTGTAGTGTTTTAAAAGAATACATGATGAAGGTGTTAACATATTATTACGTGGAAAAAAGGATCTTCATTGTGTTTACCTACCTTATAAATTTTGGACTATGAGTTTGGACATAAGAATTTTTGATAAGTCTAGTTTGAGATTATTTTTGGATTTCCATTAAAAGGATAACCTGGAGGTTAGGCGGCAACCCGTCATGTCTGGCAAGGCCGCGAGACTTGAACCCCCAACTGAAGGGCGACAAGGGTGTATCACATACCACTGGCCAATGTGATGTCCTGGATTAAATAATGTATTTTTTTAAAAAAAATCTAGTAGATGAATTATAAATTCATTTTTTTAACCCTATATGAATAGGATAAATAGAATATTATTTTTTAGTTATATTATCTTTTAGAGTGAAAGATGAGATTGTGGTAGAAATTAGTTAAAGGATGGGACTCTACTTGTTAAGTATATATTTTTCTTCTTCTCTTATTCTATGAAGAAATTAATTCTTATACTTTAGTAAAGGGATCTTAAAACCAAAAATCTATTATCCTAATACCATATGTTTTGTTGAACTGATGGTATTTTAAATCATCATAGATTGATGAATTTAAGGCCCTCAATTTTACACTTGTTTGTGATTGATTACCTCAATCACTACTTATAAATATTTAGATTTTTCCTCCAATTATATGTCTCTAATTTCCACCAATGTTCTCCTAATTGAGATCATGATTTGGTGGTGACCCTTTCATTTCTCTTTTCCTCTTATTAAGACTAAATTTTATTAACCTAATTTCCGATGTGTGTTTTCCCAAAGGTATTTTCTATTTTCAACATTTTATTTTCGAAAAATAATTTTAAATTGTGAGGATGAAATTTATTGAAGTAGGGAAGAATGTAACACCCTAAGATTTCATAGTACGTTATTTCTTCAAAGTAATTCAATAACTTGAACTACACGTAACACCGAGTTCTAGCACATCATGACTTACAAAATAGCTGTTCAAAAGTGGTTATGAATATTATTAACTGAATTTTGAACTTTATATAATCTTATAATTTTATAATCAATATTATGAGTTTTATATACATAACATAGGAACAAATTCAATTTTTTAAGATAAAAGAAGTATTTTTCAAAAAATGTGATTTTACTGCCTTTTAATGGAGAACCTTTTTTGAAACTTTTATATATTCAATTTGAAAAAATAAATTTATTCTTTATAATCAGTATATAAGAATTTAGTTTCAATAAATTTTTGGTACTTTTCTGATAACTTTCATATTTTGATGAATAATGAAAATTACTAAATTTTAATTAAAAACAACTTTTTTAATCGAAATAATTAATAGTGATAAATTATGCATTTGAGTGATTTTAAAGTATAATTATATTATATTTTTACCATTTAATCCAATGTTGGTCATTACATATAATTTCACATTTAAACTCTACATAAGCAAGTGTCAATCTTTTGATAGTTATTATTTCTTAAAAACACATTTTTTGTTTTGACAACAGGAATTAATTTTAAATTAATTTCTACCGATTATGTGTTTTGAATTTATAAAAATTGATTCCATATTTATAATTATGAGTTAAAAATTTTGTAAATAGATAACTTTTATTTTTATACATTTCGAATAATTACTTCGGTAAATATTTTATTTACCATGGTTAAAGGGTAAATCCGGTAAATAAGGGTAAAGAATAATATTATAATAATATTAAATTACCCTAAAACGTTTCCTAACCCTATTTTATGATACATTTCCAACCATGGTAATCTTTGGGTCGATTTTCGGACCCCATGGAGCCACTTGTAAGTGATAATGACACTTTATATTAATTAAGTTAAAATAAATACAAAAATGACATAAGCATATATCTTTTAGAAAAACAATTTTTGCATAGGGTTATATATGTTATATTTTAGACTATAAATATTATTTATAAATATAAAAATATTTCATACATAATTTTATTTTATTTATAATTTTTATACATTGAATAGTTAAATTTATTTATGACACAATTATGATGTAGTATTTTTCTTATTAATGAAAGAATCAAATAATTGGTATTATAAATGTTAAAATAAAAATAATTTTAAAGTTTTGATGTCATACAAGAATTTTATTGGTCAATATGACATCTTATTATTGCTTAAATGAATTGTTTTTGAATTAATAAAGTTGTTAAGACTTTAACAAAAATCAATTATTAAATAGTGTCAAAATTGACATAAAGGAGTTTTTAAAACACATATTATATTATAAATTGATATAATATTCCTAAAAATATAAGGTTTGGCCAAAGGAATTATATAATGATATTTTTATCATTAATTAAACACTTTTAGTTCTCTTGGAAGTATATAGTAAGTTTATTAACCATATAATATAAAAATACAAAGAGACATGGTAAATGTCAAACTATTTAACTAAGAGTTAAATCTAGAAGTTAAGGTTAATATAGTGATCCAAACCTGTCTAAACCCTTTTTTTGAGTGGTTTTAGACACATCCCCACCTTATATTTTAAATAATACATTTTGTAGCCATTATAAACCTAAAATTATTTTATTATAAAATAGAATTTTAAGTTTTTCCTAAGGTGCCCCTCACCCCTCTTATAAACGGGCACTCCCCCTTCACCCTAATTCACACCTTCAAAGGAATTTGGATCAGCCAAAACCTGACTACATATCCTCCCAAATATCCTACCTTTATCCTAGATTACTTACTTTGGTCATAAATCCAACCTAATGATCCATTTTGATCAAATCAAAAGGAAGAACCTGAAGAAAATGTAATGATTTCACCACACTCTTTCAAGTTCTCTTATTCTTCCACTTACTCTTTCTTTGTTGTTTCAATTATAAAATAATAACTCCTATATATTCTATATACTATGATTTTATTATAAATATTTCACAACTATATTCATTATTCTATCCATCTTATGAATGATAATTTCACCATGTGTGCGTACGTACGACTTACCGTCTCCACGCCGTGGTGTAATTTGTTATTCAACACTATGTTATTTGGGTGGATATAATGATGAGTAATATGTATATAAATAATTAAAATAACATGATAATGTCTCTGTAAAATTAATATACCATAAAATTACACACCTTTAAGGAAATTATATTTTCACTCGTGCGTACGTATGGATTACCGTCTCCACAACGCGATGAGATTCATTTCCACATTCACCATTCATCGACGATTATAAAAATATATATATATTACTAATATGTTTGTAATATATGACATAATAATTCTACTGAAGATATATATATTTATATATATATATATACTTACATATATTTTATTCACTTAGTTCCGTTCAATATGTTATGAAAACGGAAACAGCGTTTATGCGTACGTACGGACTACCATCTCCATAAACGGTGTTTTACATTTCATATATATGTCTATTATACATATTTATATTCTAAATATATATGATATATAAATAATTTTTATATTCTTGAATTATTTAAATCATGATCTAAGTGATACAATCAAGAGTAACAAGTTAAAACACATACGATAAAGAAAGCGATTATTACCTGAAATGTTAATTTAACATGGAAATTATTATTAAATGGGAAGTATAAAGTCATAAATGAATAATGTATGATATCATAAATATTAATATGGTTATGGTGTAATTTAATAAAATACTATTGTCTTCATACAGTAGGTTAAACATACCCTCGACTAAAGGAAAGTGCAAGGTAAGGGGTTTTCATCTCACTCCTTATTCCCGTGAGATTTGTTCCATATTTCCACTATTACCTTTTGTGTGGTGTATGTACTGCCAATAATTGTATTATTTGTGTAATACACTTTAATTTATGTGTATTTACATATTCATTGTATGATACCTCTTTCATGGGGTGTATGTTTCGTAAGTTACCAAATGGGTAAGGGTTAATTTCACAATCTCTTTATTATCCGAGGTTGTTTTAACGTAAGTATCTACTGGGAAATATTTATTATCCATGTCCATGTTTCATGAAAGATTTTTCAAAGGGATTATTTTAAGGGAATTTTTACTAAAACATCATTTCAAATGTTTTAAAAATTCATTCTTCTAAATCTTTCTCATTAATGCCCATGTCTTTAAAATGGTTTTTAAGGATTTATTTATATGGATATGAATGTTTTTAAAATGTTAATTCCTTTAAAAAATTTCAAATTGGTATGGGACACTTTAATACAAAAATTTCTTTAAATGTATTCCTTTCTAAATTGTGTGACTTTTAAATGTTTTCATGAAAAAGGGGTATTTCTCTCAAAGAGTTAAAAATCATTTTCATCTATGTCAAAATCCTTTAATGGATTTTAAACTTGTTTTGAAGTTGATTTATCATGATACAAATCTTCCATATTGTATTTAAGGTTTTGTGATATGTTTGACTATGGATGTGTTATTTTTATACCATTCATGGTTTATGGGGAAAGTATTGACATTTTGTATGAAAGTTTTAATACGAATGTTTTTGTTATGTTTAAACCTGTTCATATAAGGAATGCATTAGACTTAATAAGTGACGAGTGGAGCCCGCTATAGCTCCCTGATGCATCGATAGGTCTCATGAGACAAACTAGTGTCTTGGAACAAGTCCTTGAAAAAATATTATTTGTAGTCTTGGCACAAGGCCTTGACTATGTGGTTATGATAGTCTATCATTATACATTCCATCATTATGAAAGTGGTTATTGATATTGCATGTGATTATTAGACTAGTAGATTATCCATGTGAGTAAGTAAATGGAATTATTTTGATTTATATTTTCCATATTATGATGAATTTTATGTTGAAAAGGCTTTTGTTTTAGTTTTATACATTGCCTTAAATGTTTATGCTTATTTATGAAAATTTCTGTTGTATTGTTATCCTTACTGAGCATCTGAGCTCACCCCTTTCTATGTTATATTTTTTCCAAGATTCTAAGAAGTGTATTGTGATTGATATGCAGGGTTAATCCAAGGGAATAATAGCGTTCATAAAGGATTATTTATGTTGTTTTGTATGTTATAAAGTGTAGTGTAACATTCATGTATGTAATCTATTTTCCAAGACTGCTAAACTAATCGGTCCTTCGGGACTTGATTCTTCGTAATCATACCAATGTATTAAAATAATGCACTGAATCTGGGTAACTGGGGTCGGTGCGTTAAATCTTTCTAGTGTCCTATTGTGTGATTTACACTACACCATAAGGAAAAATATTGGATACATTATAAGGACCTAGACATATGGAATGCAACTTACCAGGAATTAGCTTTAGTCATGAACTGTAGAGTAGGACTTTCTCTCCAACATGAAACTCCCTTTGTTGGATCATTCCATCATGATATACTTTTGATCTTTCCTTATAGATCCTTGAGTTCTCATATGATGACAATCAAATCTCCTCAAGATCTTGAATTTTCAGCTTCATTTGGATCCCAACTTGGGCTAAATCCATGTTACATTTCTTTATAGCCCAATAAGCCTAATGCTTGACTTCTATGGGGAGATGAAACATTGTCCCAAAAATGATAAAAAAATATGGACATATAGATGGGTGTCTTGTATGCTGTCCTATAATCCCTTACAATTTCTTTCTCCAATCCTTCCTATTCTTCTGCATTGTTTTTTCAAAAATTTATTTCAACTCCCGATTTGAAACATCAGCCTGGCCATTTGTTTGAGGGTGGTATGTAGTTGATGTTTTGTGTGTCACCCCATACATCTGAAGTAGGGAAGCTAAATTTTTATTAAAAAAATGTGTCCCCTGATCACTGATGATAGACTTTGGTACTCTAAACCTGTAAAAAAAATTCCTTGACAAATTCCACTACAACATGAGAATCATCAATCCTGGTGGCCTTGGCCTCCACCCATTTAATCACATAATCAATAGAAACCCAAATATACAAAAAAAATCAACTCGAAAAATGACTCATAAAAAAAGATACACCATACATCAAAAATATCCCAGAATAGTATGGGTTGTGGGGGCATATCGTGTCTCCTATAAATTTTCCTAGTGTGTTGAAAATGAGTGCATGACTTTCAAAACACCAGAGCATCATGGAATATGCTAGGCCAATATAATCTAGATCCTAACACTTTCCTATATGTCTATTGGGGTCCAAAGTTTCCACCATAAGAAAGTGTATAAAAAATCTAAAATAGACTAAAAATCATGATCAGGAACACACCTCCTAATAAATTGGTTACTACACATGTTCCATAGGTAGGGATCATCCCACACATAAAATCTAGACTCACTCTTTAATTTTTGGACTTGATGTTTCTTTAAATTTGTAGGTATTTTATAGGAAACAAGGTAGTTAACTAAATAAGCATACCAAGGATGCGTACCTAAGATGGAATAAAGATTCTCATAAGGGAAAGTGTCCCAACATGGTACCTGGTATAAGGTTTTAGCCTCTAATGTGTGAGTAAGTGTTGGGACCAATAGGGGCCTATATACCCTGAGAGGGGGGGTGAATCAGGGTATGGATATTCTTTTTCAAAGTTCTTCCTGCCCCACTGGATCTTGACCTTTTTATTACAAGGGTCACTTTGTTTTCACTTGTGTGTTTATTATGATCACTTATTTTCTTCTTTATCTGATGATGATTCTTTAAATGCAATGTCGGGAAGTAAGCAGGCAGACACAGAGATTTTTACTTGGTTCACCCTCACTGGGCTACATCCAAGGAGCATACACCGACAAGTTTCCGGTCATACCAAATTCCACTATTCTTCACTAGATGTGGATACAAAGGTTCGGGATAGATCACTTTTATTCCTAGGCTCACTGCCTTTACAGATTTTAGGGTCAGCTCACTGCTTTCCCAAGGGTCACTCCCTTTTTCTCTCTCTCTGGCTCACTGCTGGGGGAGAGGATCACCTTCTTTCTCTTCCTTTGCTCACTGATCTGGAAGGAATCCACTCACAGTTTATAGACTTGTAGGTATCTTCATTTTCAATAAGGAATGCATCTTCCTCTGTATGTAGATGCTCGGTTGAAGTACAACTTTCACCCGTAGATGAATCTCTCTTTGCACCGAAGGAATCGGTAAAACTTCCAGCTTCCACGCAGCTTTAAAACACTACCGTAAAATCAACCTTACTTGGCATGTAAGTCTAATCTGGCGCACAAGTATCAGCCTTTAATTCAAAAACTGGCAGGAAAGTCTTCCTCAACCACTTTCATGACACAAGCTTCTGCAACTCCAAACTTGCACGAATCACTTCCCTTTACGCCCAAACCAATATTGGCGCGCAACTAACAACAACTACACTTCTTCAAATCAGGCGTGCAAGTCCTACTTGCGCGACACACCACCACTTGCATGACCACCACACCTATGTGACGGGAGCTCTGATTTCTCATAGTGTTAAACTCCATTGAGAAATGAGGAGGGGTGGTCCAGTATTTATAGGCATTTTGGACACCCTGCGTGACGGCGCGCAAGTCTCCCCTTGGCGTGCAAGTCTCAGCGCGCAAGTCTCTTCCCTGCAAGTCACTTGCGCGACCAAACCAAAAACTTGCATGACCCTATTTCCGTTCCCATATTTTGATCTTATGATCTTGAAAAACAACAGGTGTGCAAGTTCTCAAGAATCCAACGCATCGGTGTGCAAGTATCTTCACAGCGCGCAAGTCACCTGTACGACCACACTGATACTTGCGCAACCCTTATGCCTTTGCCATATTTTGATGATCTTATCTTCATAAACATATGGCACACAATTTTCCTATCCTTTAAGACCTTGGCGTGCAATTCCCTTTTCCAAAAACAGTTCTCTTCATTTGTCTATTTTTAGGCACAAAAATTTGGCAAACACTTGAAAACGGCGCCACCTTGTATCTGTTCTTTTTATGCCGCCTCCAGATCATCCATTCATTTGTTGATGTTCTTGAATCAAACATGGATCGTTGAACATAGCTCTTGAACTCGACATTACACCATGAAATCCCCTTTGTCAACAAATTTGTATTTCATGGTTTTCATTGTCAATAATCACAACGAAGATGTTCACTTTGTCAATAAACACAATCACCTCAGAAATACTTCAATGATGCCTTGAGGGATTTTTTCCCAATAGTAAACCTAATCATGTGGTCCTCCATGAGGTTTTCTGAACCCTTCTTATCCTTTATCTTAGTATCGAATTCTTGAAGAATAAAAATCCATCAGATAAGCCTGGGTTTCACATCTGGCTTATTCAAGAGGTACCTCAGAACTTTATGGATAGAAAAAACAACCACTTTAGAGCCCAATAAATATTAATGGAATTTATCTAAATCCAATATGATGGAAATAAACACCTTTTTTGTGGTTGAGTATTTTGATTGGGCTGAATCCAATTTCCTCGATGCATATGAAATCACATGTGAGCATCCCTCCACCCTCTGAGATAAGACAACTCTGACCACGAAGTTGGAGGCATCACACATAATCTCCAAATGAATCTCCCACTATGGGGGTTATATGATTGGTGGAGTGGTTAGAAACTTCTTTATCTTATCAAAGGAAGTCCTGTATGAATCATCAAACACAAAATCAGAATCCTTTTGAAGTAATTGTGACATGGGAAGAGAAATCTTGCTAAAATATTTGATGAAGCACCGATAAAATCCTACATTTCCTTGGAAAGATCTAACATCACTCACACATGAAGGATAGGGTAAGGATTAAATAATATCTATGTTAGATATATCAACCTATATCCCATGTTTGGACACTACATGCCCCAATACAAAGCCATTATCTACCATGAAATGACACTTTTCATAGTTTAAGACCATATTCTTCTCAATACAATGATTCAAAACCATTCCCAAAATATATATACCATCATCAAATGAAAATCTATACACTGTAAAATTATCCATAAATACCTCCATGTAGGTCTTAATAAAATCAAAAAAAATATTCATCATGCATCTCTGGAAGGTACCTAGGGCATTGCAAAGTCCAAATGGAATCCTTTGGTAAGAAAATGTACCAAATGGATAAGTGAATGTTGACTTATCCTAATCCTCCAGAGCTATAGGAACCAACAAAAATCCATAAAATCCATCCAAAAAACAATAGTGTGTTTTCCCTGCAAGTCTCTCAAGCATTTGATCAATAAATGGAAGGGGAAATCGTCATTTCCAATGGATTGATTTAGTTTTCTATAATTAATACACACACATCAACTGTTTTGCATCCCCATTTGAACCAAATCCTCTTTATAATTTTTAACAATAGTAACACCACTTTTCTTAGGGACAACCTGAATATGACTCACCCACTGAGAATTTGAAATGGGATAAATTATACTTTCCTCAAGTAAATTTTTAGCTTCTTTTTGAAGAACTTCCAGAAGAGTTGGATTCAGTCTCATTTGTGGCTACCTAACCGGTTTAGCCCCAACATCCAAATAAATACTATGCATGAAAATATAGGGTCTAATACCTGATATGTCAGCTAAGGTCTACCTGATTTCCCTGATGTTCTCCCTCAAAAGATTCAAAAAAAAATTCTTCATGTTCAAAATGGATATTGTTATTAATGATAACAGGTAATTTCTCAACACTTAACAAGTATTATTATTTTAGATTTGGTGGAAATGGATTGATTTAAAATGAAGGTGGGTGTAGTATGGAAGGATAAATTGAAGGAACTGAAATATGTGCAAAATGAGCATCATTTCTAGAATAACCATCATCAAAATTAGAGAATAATGCATCAAAACCATTATCAAACTCAATATCCAAGTCATAATTAGAGTGAACATGATCAACATCATAATATTAATCTATTTCAAAATGAAATATAAGAGAGGTTTGTGCATTAAAAACTGATGTGAAAGTGATCTTATACATAAAACTATAACCAATACTCATAATCTCCCTAAGCATAGGTCAATCAAATTCCATGGGGGTTTTATTTGGTGGTTCAAAATATAAGATAACAAAAGTAGAGTGTTCCTTTGAGGGGTAGTTCATGGAGTCCATAACATTAAATATCACAACTTTATCTCCAAACTCCATGGAAAGTGTACCCTCATAGACATTTATGATTGTTTTTTCAATTTTGAGGAAGGGACTAACTAAGATAATGGGATCATGAGAACTTACCAGATCATCCTCCATGTTAAGCACAAAGAAATCTGGAGGAAAGATCATGTTTCTTACCTGAACAAGTGCATCCTCAAGGACTCCGGTTGGATATGTCTTAGCTCTATTCTCCAAATGCACCACTACTCTCATCGACTTCAACTCACCAAACTATAAACAAGAGAATACAGAGTGGGGCATCACATTTATGGAATCTCCCAATTCACAAAGAGCATCATAAAATTGCAACTCCCATATGGTGTATGGTGTGGTGAATGTACCCAGATCCTTGCACTTGGTTGGAATTGCTAGAGTTTGTGTAAAGAGTGCTAACACATTCCTTCCAAGATTTATCTTCTTATTTACCTTGATCCCTCTTCGATTGGTATAAAGTCCTTTTAATAATTTTGGCATACCTTGGTATTTGTTTAATGGCTTCAATAAGGGGGATGTTTATCTCCACATGATTGAATGTTTCCTAAACTTCTTTTTTCATCACCTCTTCAGCCATCTTCTTGGTTGGTAAAACTCTTTTTGGAAATAGAATTGGTTTAGGAGGAACATATTCAATAATTTTCTAACCTTTTTCTTTCTCCTTGGAATGTTCATTAGTGGTTCTTGAATGGGGCCTCTCTGGAGTTGAGGTGAATCCTAATAGAATGGTAGGTGTATAAGTATCAGTTATTTTCTTTCCAATTCTCAATGTGATGACACTTACATTCCCCTTGGGATTTGGAATAGGTTGGGAAGGAATATTTCCAGAGTTCTTACTTACCAGTTTATAGAGTGTGGTGGCAATCTGCCTCATTTGAGTATTCAACTCCCTCAGCTCCAAACCTTGACTCTTCATCTCATTCTAATTATTAAGAATTTTTTTTTTTTCAAAACATCATTTGAATTAGAATCTACCTTTGGTTGAGAAGTACCTTTTTTGGGATTCTTGATGCTTGGGATTCAAATCTCCTTTGGGGTTTTTGGAAACCTTACTGTTAAGGTGTAGGTTTCTAGAAGTTTTTTTGAAAAGGGGGCATTTGATGTTGTCCGGAGTCATACCTCATGTCTGATTGATCCTTACACCCTTGGTTGTATGTTGTTGCAAAGGAATAATACATATTTTGGGGATGTGTTGTTGTTGTTGTTTATATGGTCTCCATATGAATATCATTGCACAATCCTCTATATTATAATTAGGGGAAATAGTTAGTTGGGTGGTCCGTTTTAGTGAAAATTCCACATTTCCTCATAGGAGTGGGATGGGATGTATTTTTAGCCAAAGACATATTCCTCACTATAGTGGTTGATTATTTAAACATTGTATCAATCAAATGATTTTCAAGAGAGGAAGGACTTACCTGATGTATTCCTCTAACATGTGGTGTACCTTAATCTCCAAATTGTTGGGATTTTTGTTCCATATTGTTGATAAAAGCAGATGCAGCTACTGGTGTTTTGTTGACCAATTCCCCTCTAGTTGGGGCATCCACCATTATTCTCTCCATAGGTGTGAGTTCTTCATAGAAGTATTGAATGAGTAGTTTCTCACTGATTTGGTGATGTGGGAAGCTTTCATACAACTTCTTGAATCACTCCCAATACTCATAAATTGGATCCCCTTTAGATTTCTTGATACCTGATATCTCTTTGAGAATAGAATTGGTCCTTGATATGGGAAAAATATCTCTAATAAAAGACGTTTCAAATCATTCCAAAATGTTACATCATTAGGTTGTAAATAATACATCCAATACTTTGCAGCTTTTTCAAGTAAAAATGAGAATGCTCTTAGTTTTATTTGATCTTCAGAAACATTTCTTGGTTTAAGGGTTGATCAAACCGCATTAAATTATTTTAAATTTTTAATCCATGAAACTTTTGAAGAAGGTGAATTAACCTAGATTTCAATTCAAAATCTGATTCGAGGTGTTGGTATTCAATAAAATTTGGTTGATAATTAATGTCAGGTGCAGCCAATTCTCAAATGGTTCTATTAAGTTAATTTTTATTGTTTTCATCCATTTATTATTCTTTAATATTTGATTTATAATTATTTCAAATTTCAGTGTTATGAGAATAGAGTAATTATCTAACTGGTTGAATGTTGAAACTTCCCGTAGACTGAGACTGTCTGATTCGAACATGAAGGCTACATTCAATCTAAGGGTCAAGATACAAGATATCTTCAGAACTAGGTCATTTCATAAATAAAATAAAAATGAAATGAATAAAATTGAACCATAATAAAAAAATATGAATTTTGGGTTGATGGTCCGATAAAAAACAAAAAGAAGAGAGGGAGAAAAAATGAAAATTAACTTGAGAAAGGGGAAAGAAGAAAGAAATAGGAGAAGAAAATAATAAAATGAAAAACAAAAGAAATACCCCTAATTGGATGAATAAATTAATTTACTCCCTATAAATGGAACCAATTTGAAAGGCGCTATCGTGGGTGCTCTCAAATGATATTTGGTTTCAGGTTATTTAGGTTCAATAGAGTGGCTGACCAAGGATGTCTCTCAAAGGAGGAAGTAATTTAAAACAATATATCAAAGTTATTTTGAAAGTAAAATAAAATAACATAAACAAATTAGAAGGATAGGGTTTTTTCAATGTTTATAAAATAATAATAAGAATAATGTTGGAAGAAGATTGTTTTTTTAAATGAAATTTGATTTATAAAACACAAAGAGAATATACTTTTTTTAGAAAATATTTGTAAAATACAAAATTGATCTAACTCTACCTATTAATTTACTTATTAATAATTATCATTTAAATTAATATCCACTTAATTATGATCCCATGATTTTTTAACCCTCAAATCCTATGGGAGTTAACTTAACCACAAAGATGAAATTGCTAAAACCCTAGACTAGCTTCAGAACATGCGATCGTAGCACCCTGCATGATTGATGTTCTAAGGTTATATTATATTTAGTGGGTAATTAGAGAACATATCCACTCTAGAAATGGAGATTAATTGAATTTATGTATTATATTTTAAAACTACATATTTATCATGTGTGGTCTTGCAATCTTGATTAAGATCGCACTCTCACAATTCACACAATACTCCAACTCACGTGTTTTGTTTTAATTGTTCAATTGCATGCTTAGTTTCATTAAAATTAAAAAATAAATTAATAGATCATATTATATGGGTTAAAGTATCTCATTGATTCAAAATAAATTAATAAATAAAGTTATAGGTAGATCTATAACATAAAAGAACTACTCTCTCATGGGTGATGTAGTCATCGTAGAAACGTTTTGCATGTGAAAAGGTTTAGAATGGGTAAAACCCAATCTCGTTTCTACTCTTGATTTAAAGCCCAAATAGTAAGATTAAAAAAGAATAAATTTGAACATAATATAATAAAAAAATAGAATAGTAATTAAGAAGTTTATTGAAATAAAAAAACATTGCAACAAAGAAGAGGAAAAGAAGAGAGATTTGGAGGAGATCCTAGCTTGGAAGCTTCCCTCCTACAATGGTGAATTTAAATGGAAAGGAACAACTTCACCTCTACTCCAAATACTAAAATTTACATCCTAACCCCTCAAAATGATAAAAACAAAAATTTATAGAGTGGTGGGGAGGCTAGGTTTAAAGAGGTTTCAAGTGTGAATGGGAAAATTCAGAAAAATAAATTAATCAAACTTTCACTGCCTATTTTACCATCAAAATGCATCAACCAGGTATCCTTCTAAAAGGATTATTTGTGTGAAAATTGGGTTCTCTATCTCCTATCCAAATTTGGTCCCAATACATGAATTTATGAAGAAGTTATGTGCAAAATATTGAAGTGATGTCCAATCTGGAGTGTCCAACCCAGCTTTGACTTCATGTCTCATTAAGTCAAATCAAATGCATGATTTAGCTCATATATCCTGAATTAAAGTTGTATCCAATTAATTCAAAAACAAAGTTACAAAATTTTAAGTATAAATAATTAAAATAAAATTATTTATGTTCAAAATACTACAGTGAATTTGTAAAGGGTAAAACTGGAATTTTTATTAAATTTTCAAATGAACGATTTAATCGAAAATATTTTTTAAATAAACATATTTAATATAATGAAAATAAATATTGTCATTTATTATCAATAAAATATTCAACAAAAATTTTTATATTAATATTGAAGTTGAACTTACCCAGGTAACTGATCTTATCTTGAAATCATTCTCATCTAATTTCATTGAAAATGAACTTATTATTAACTCTCGCTATTTTGAATTTTTAGATTCATTAAATCCTTTATTTTCCTTGGAGGAAGATGAATTAGAAGAAAATACACCTATTGAGGAACATTTGGAGCTCCTAGAAAGTATTGAACATTTATTATAGGAAGTCCATGAGGATATCCAAGTAGATTCTCTATAAGAAAACAAGACAAAACCTATCTATACTGAAGGGGTAATTTTGATATTGATTCTTCATGCTTTAATTATGTTCAAATAAAATTATATTATAATCTTCGATTATCCCATTAATTCTTTATATATTTAGAAATCACTAGAGAGTGAGGAGGAGATTATATAAATTGAAACCAAAAATGAGGACTCAAATTTCACCCTTCCCATACCATTTAATTTATATATCATTTCCATGGGGGTTTATTTTTTATACTCTATCCATGATTCCCTTAATAACAAATAATTAGGATTATAAGTTTGAAAAAAGAATAGTTGTTATTTAAAATCCAATAAACTTCACCAACCATCATATTTTAGATGATTACTGGTACTTCCCTTCTGAAGGTAGTAAAAACCTAAGGCCCACTTAGGGGATAAAACAAAGATTTATAATTCCGATTTTCTTTTTTGGACTTTATATTTCAATTAAATTTATTCTAGGAATTATAATATATCCCAACCACCTCTATATTTTTGAAATTAAATGACATGGTCCTTTCAATTTAGTGAGTGATTTTATTTTATAAAACCATGATGATGATTGCACAAGGTGTCCCCCAAACAATAAAAAGGGTGAGGACTGGAGACTCAATGAAAAGTGAGTTCAATTTTTAAGTTTATCTTTTAACTTGATTCTTTTTTTAAAGTATGTTTTGAGCAGTATAAGATAATTTTCATGCCCTTTATTAGTATTTTTTCTTTACTTAAATAATCTAGGAGACATTAGTTTATTAAGAATCATATTATTCCATGTTTTATATTTTAATGATAATGATATTGAATGAGTGATATGGAGAATTATATTATTAGACTTAATCATAGATGTTAATTTGATGAATCGTGATTTAAAGGAATTTTATAATTCATTTAAATGAAGTTTTCCTACCATTTTTTAGGATTTAAATTTTTGAAAATCATTTGGATTGATTTGTTATTATTATTTTATACCATGAGTGATTTTCCCAAATTTAAAGTTCAATTATTGAATTTATTTCTATACCTAATTTCCCAATTACTATCTTGAGAATATTTCTTGAGAGATCTTGGGGCATGTTGTCTACTAGAAATTTCATTGGAACTTCTCAAATCTATGACTTTGCAAAGTCACGTTTAATGTTATTAAGGCATATTTATTGATTTAAACCTTATCCTTAACACCATATTTTACATGTATCCTTTTTTAGACCATATAAACCATGAATGGTCTTATTAGGAATGATCCATATTATATGCCAATTATATCCATTACTACCATTTTGGTGTTTTGCATGATATTTTAAAGTTAAAGTGTAGGGACGATGGAATCCATGGTAAAAGGGATACACTAAATTGAATGGAATACGTGTTGAGGTGATATTTTGGGTATTGGGAATGGTTCATGATTCATTTATTGTACTTTTATTATTTTCCCTTCTTGAAGAAAAAAAAGAAAAAAAGAAAAAAGAAGAATAAAGAAGAATGTGTTGTAACTTGGAAGAATAAAAAAATCATCATCATTAGACCAATTATTTTTATCATATGGATTTAGGTAATGGATATGGTATTTTTTCGAAGCAGAAATTCCAAAAAAAATTAAAAATATATATGAAAAAAAAATTAAAAAGAAAAAAATGAAAAATAAGAGAAAATTTAAAGAGTGTGTGCATCATTCATTATTCTTTCATTGACCATGATCTTATTTTGAACTTGGGAAAAGGGATTTGTAAATTTTTTAAGGGTTGATTTTAGTACACATTAATTTTCATATCATTAATTATTATTTATCCATAAACCTCCTTTTTGAGACTCATAGTTTTGAAAATCAATCCCTACCAACCTTAAGCCTTAGAGTCATCAGAACCTTGATTGCGAATTCCTCATGAATTCATGTGATTTTTATCTTTACAAAGTGGAGAAGGTAGGTCCTTTGGATTATTATGGAAAGGATAATGTTCTCATAGTATTATTATAACTCTAACTGAATCTTTATCATGAATGATGAGATAAAAGAATTCATTATAAGTTAGATCACAAAATGGCATGCTTAAAAATAATAAATTGAGAATTTTGAATGTATAAAAGGAGAATATTCACATTTTCTAATGGGAGAAATTAAAATAATTCGATTGATTTTTTCTTTTAAAAATGTGAAATTTAATTGATATTATATGTGGAACTTGAAATTTTAGTTTAACATTGATAATAATTTAGTTTTATTAATTAGAAATTTAAATATTGGTAACATGAGTTCCTTCTGAGATTCAATGTTGAGATTCAATGCCTTAGGAAAATCATAGTTCAAGTGTAGGGGGATTTGATTTTATTATATCTCATGAATTTTTTTAACATTTTTATAATTAATTTTTAATATTTTTAATTTTTCCCCATGAATTAATTATTTTATTAAAATTGGTGTGATTTTTATTTAATGATTAATTTGGAATAAAATAGGTGGAATTTCGAAATTTGGAAGTATAATTGAAAATAAAAAAAATTGAAGCTTTTTATTTTAACCTTACGAAATGTCACAGAGGATACGAATGAGTAATATGTTCTTTACCTATACGTAACATGATTTTAAGGCAAAAAAATAAGGGTAATTTTAAATTTATATAAGTTGTGTAAAGGTCAGAAGCTGTTTAATAAAGATAGTGAACATGCTATATAAGGGTATTCAATAGTTTAAATCCACATTTTAAGAGTTAAGATAGCATTGTGTAATGGTACCCACTAATTTACACTAATTTTTTAAAGGTAACACACAAGATACATATGGGTAACCAATACATTTCGTCACTATCACTCAATGAGGAGTGATTGATCTAAGGCTTTCCCTTGGGGGAGGTTTTACATTGTTTCTAAATTTTTTACTTCAATATTTTATATATTAATTTTTCTATAGTGGATGAGAGAGAAGTGTGTGAGTGTAGAGATCATCCATCATGGCATCAATATCAAATTCATCTATATTCTTTAATATAAATTATTTCCCTCCATTTTATTTGATAAAACACTTTATATATGCATTTGATTTATCCAATGAATGAATCTGTATACGATGGATCCAGGTCCTAGAAGGTGCCATAGTCTTGATTTAGGTGGGTCACTATCCTTGATTATAGGAGGAGGTGAAGTTTGGTGTTCCAAACAATTCTCCTATGCATACAAAATTTCAAACTCAATAAATTAAAGGATAGTGATTAATAAATGAAATTTCATAAATTAATTATAAAATTTAATTTAAACAATAAATAAGTAATAATAAAGGAACTCAAGTGACCAACCATAATACAGAGACCTTTCTTGAATTCATTTTATTTTTCATCTATATGATAGTTTTAGTATTTAATTATCTTTATATTTCTCCCATATTTTTCATTGTTTTCAAAACATAGAAAATACCAAAAAGGAAAAATAAACGAACTATGAATGGTGAGTGATTTACTATAAATATCTGAAGTGAGATAACCCTGGTCAATCATTATACTTCACTATGAATAAAATAGTAGATTTTGTACCGCACTAGGACACACATGTCAAAGAGACTCCAGAGAAAAATCACCTAGTGTTAATCATCATAAGACCATCCATCATGGTTATTTCTATAGACAACTCTATATTTCCATATATACACCTCAAAATCCCTCAACTGAGACTTATAGCAACCCAAACCCTGGTATCCAAAACCCAGTATCTACTTTATTACATTGGAATAAAATAAAAGTAATCACATACCAAAGGACTGAATAGTTTAGTAGTCTTGGTAAACTAGATACATACATGAAATTATTATTACAATTGAAAATATAAAATAAAAAAAATTGATTGAGAACTCCATTATTCCCTATATCATGTCCATTCATATCAATCACAAAAAACTTCTTAGTATCCTGGGTAAAATAAAACATAAAAAAGGGACGAGCTCATATGATCAGAAAGGGTAAATGTATAGCATAATCTATGAATAAATAAGGCATAATCAATATAGAAAGTTAAATAACTGAAACACATTCTATTTAATCAATACCTTGAGCATAATATGGAATTAATAAATTATATTACATAAAAATAATCACATGATATTTAAACTTAATCATATATATTATAATTAATAGAATGATCACACGAATTATCAAAAACTAAATTCTTAATGATGGAATGAACAATTTCAAACACCTAAAACATACATTTGAGGTATTTTTTCAATAAATCTAAATAAATGGGTAAGGACTTAGTGAAAACTCAATCTAGTATGTCTTATGAGACCTACCAATACATTGAGGGGATATAGAGGTCCCCCATCACTTATTATGTCCAATTCATTCCTCATATGAAAGGTTTGAAACATAATACACATAAACATTTGTATTTAAAAACAAGCATAATAAATATTAATACATACTTCAATCAATAAACATAATCATAAACTATAAAAATAAAATGATTAATGGTAATAAAATTATACATCCCCAATCAAACTGATCATAAAGCATCCAAGGAAATAATAATGATAGTTTCAATTCAAAATATCCTCAGTGGATCATAAGTAAAATAGATGGTTGATGTCATTGATGAATATAAATACCCTGAAAATATCCTTAAAAATATTTTTGAAAAAAAATAACCTTCTCATTTTGAAAATCCCCTATTAAAAAAACATTCACAAAATATTTTGAAAATAATTTTAATTGAAAATAACCTTTTAAAACATGTAATATAAGCAATTAAACATTGATTGGTCATGATTGTGGAAATTGTTTTTCATACCATACATGTTAAAGCAAATATTACCTTTACTCTCTCAAAATTAACTTTTAATTCAAGTAACCTAAGCATCAAGGAGGATGAAAGTGATGCCGGACAATGGAATCACCATAAATAATGGACATATAGTCAGTAAAAAAAGATCCACTACAAATATAAATAGAGATGTTATCACTTGAGATCCCTTTCCTCACAAGGATATCAGAAACAAAATTCCATTCCCTCCAAGTATGGTTAACCTTTGTACCTTAATAAATAAGTAGATTATATCTTCTAATAAAATAAATCAAGTCCCAAGGAATATTCAAGTTTCTGTTTAGATAGACCACCAAGGTTTTAGAATCAAACTTTACCAGAGTGAGATGAATATTGTTTTGTTTTCATATCAAAATCCCACTATAGAGAGCCCATGCCTCTACCCCCATGGAGTTGCCGAGGTCATAGAAGGAACTAAATCAAAGTATAACTAATCTCATTCCATCAAAAACCATCCCATCCACCACCATATATCCATCAACATGAGACCCATAAACATTTAATTTCAAACTTGAAACAGTATGTTCCCACTTCAACCATTACCTAGAAGAAGAAGTTTCATGATCCCCAAGAGAAAATCTATGCTGAGGGAGAATTATTTTGATGAAATACCCTAACTGACCCCCTATAATGAGGGTTACAAGTTCAGAAACTAGATTCATCACCCAAACCATGATACCAATGTGAGAAAGATGCATTCCTTCTCTCGCTTTATTCTTGGCTTCCCAAAGAACCTATCAAACCACAATGAAAACCACAATGTGAGATTTGGATTCACTACCTCAAATATCTGAACCTAGAACCAATAAGAATGAATGCATCATCTCACTCTGAATTACAATGCCCATAAATTTTACCAATGAATTCTCAGATGATTCAGGTCCATTCTCCTATGAAAAAAATATTCTAGATAGATTCTGTACCTGAGTTCATATATAATTAGCACCGAGATGCCGGGATAATTTCTCTTTTTCAATGTTATCATCTGTGGGGATTTTTTGATTCATCATCTTCCAGACCAAGAATATATTCTTGGTCAGTATCTCACAACACCAAATTTTTCTTTCCCATTCATCCTCATTGTGAACCTCCGGATTTATATAGTGATACACTTTTGTAGTGAAAAGGACGAATGTTGTCCCTGAAAAAACACACCTATGTGGCACATCAACTGGGATGATAAGCTCATTCAAGGCCTATTTCTCCTTAGAAAGGGTTTCACTAGTGAATATAGGATACAATCTCACCACTCTAAAGGAAATTTTAGGGACTGAATAACTCAAAAAAACAAGACTTCACCCACCCAATTATCTTTCCAATATTTGATATCTCAACAACCTATCACCCAGCGTGCCTTACCCTTCCAAATCCCCAGGTGATGATTCATACATATGAAAGGTAATAATCTATCCTATATTAACCATCACATCCCCTCAAATTCTCACTATATCTTTATTTCATACACTTTTTCCATAGGATATTCCTTTTAATAATCTCTTATTCAAGTCTCTCTTGCATGCATTTCATGGAATCTGAGATACCACATAGGTCTACCCCCCTCCCTCATCGTTACTCTTAGCCAACCCCAAGAGTCCCAATGACACTTTCCTTCCTAGTTGTAATCCCAAATAAAATTTGAAATTGCTTTTTCAAGTTTCAAATGGTTCCTTTGTCTACCCTGATTATAGAAAGAATTTTCAATAAAATCAAAGTTAGAACACAATTCACCAAAGTGACCCTCCCGCCAAATGATACGAACTTGTTATTCTAGTTATAGATGTGGCCAGTGATATGATTTAAAATATTTTCAAAATAAACCTACTTGATCCTACCATCTGAAATGGGAACTCCCAAAAACACCATCAGTAGATTCCACTTTTGAATTCTCATCTTGTCCAGAATTCGAGTACTTGGCCTATGACCACATAATTTCAAAATGTATACACAACTTTTAGATCAATTAATTTGTTACCCACTACAACCACTCTATGTTTCCATCATCCTGTTAAAGTATTCTATCAACCTATGTCAACCATTAATGAAAAATATCATATCATTAGTGAACATGAGGTGAGAAATGATACTAGAGCCATGTATATTTCTATAAGTAAAAATCCTCCTCACCCACAAGTCATGTTTAATGTTTCTATTGAGATCCTCTTGATAGATGATAAAAATACTAGGGGCACTAGATCTCCATATATCAGACCATGCATAGTCTTAAAGAAGTCGTAGATCTACCCCATGATTGAAATCTAGATTCATGAAGAGGTATAACACCTAAAAAATAAGTCACCATCCCATTCATTGAAACCAAGTTGCAACATAACCTTAATGATGAAACTCCAATCCTTCCATTCATATCCCTTATCCATATCAACCTTGATCATGATAGTGGAACCCAAATATTTTTTATTGATTCCATCCACCATTTACTTAACTATTTTGATAGCCCCTTGAATGTTATTCTCAATTATAAAACTGTGTTTCTCCTGTGGTATAACCCTTGGAAACACTAACTCAATTCTTCTGTTCATAATACTAGAAAGAATCTTATAAGAAATTTTACACTGAAAAATCAATTTGAACTGATCTTGAGAGATGGGGTCCTTGATCTTTGAAACCACCACCAAAATAGAATAAAAATTCACCTTGGTAATCAACCGACCTCTGATAAAGTATTGAATATATTTGACCACTTGATCCTTGATAATATTCCAAGTAATGGAAAAAAATGATCCATGGAATTCATTCAGACCATAAGAAATTTCCAGATTCAAGATAGAAAGAACATATTTGATCTCTTCCTCCCTTAGAATGGCCTACAAAACCTAATTTTCTCTATCCATCAACAGCCTAGGAATATTCTATAAAAATTCCCCCTCCCTACTCACCCCTGGTCAGCCCCTTCTGTCCATATTAGATGGCCCCATGAGAAGACCTTCAAAGTGTTCCTTATCTAACCTCCCATCCACCTCTACATTCCCAATAAAGGATCCAAGTTTATGCTGGAGATTAATACTTCTTGAAACCCTGTTCTCATTCAAACATGCATAAAAATATATTGTATTTTTATACCCCTCAAAAATCCAAAAACCCCTTGATCTCTCCCTGATAACCATCTCAATTTCAAGAAACCTCTCAAAAAAATATTTTTCTTGTGATCCAAGATGATGAAGATATCATCACTCCATCCTTCCTATTGTCTTGCCTCTAAAGAGTTAATATTCATCTTGGTCCATTTCAGAATAGAATCAATGTTGGTCTTCTTTGAATTCAATTATCAAAGATCCTTCTTAAGTATTTTTAAATAGTCATTGAGGCCCACCCAAGAAGATCCTTGCACTAGTTTCTCCCAGGATCTTTTGACAGTCTCTATGAAATCAAGTTCTCATGCCCAGTTGGAAGAGTAAAAGAAATGATTCCTCCATTTTGAGATTATATAGATGATCCCAAATTGTAACCCTATCCACATGATCTCATTTAGAAAATACAAAATAAAATACAAAATTTTAACCCCCCTTCACAAATTTAATAGAAATATTCTGAGAAGAGATAGTGATGTTGTCCACCATAGTGTTGTTTTTTCAAGATAACCAGATATACTGATTTCATGGATTACCATGAATGGCCTATAAATCCCAAAATTTTTAACAAAGAAATTCACAAGCATAAATTCATGCTTCATTTCTAATACTGCCAATATAGAAACTCTATTCCTATATACCTCAGATGCAATGGAAGAAAACTTCTTCTAAGCCCCTAGACCCTGGACATTAAAAAAATAATAAAACTCATGGGAATATAAGAGAGTGGAAATTTGGGATTATAATCCCTACTTTTAATACTAAATTAAGATATCTTGAAAGCTACTTAGATATCGCATGAGTCATATTAAAATTCTCTAAAAGTGTGGAAAAAAACTGACGATTGTCCTTTTTTGATGCAGGAGTAACTAAGTTGGTTGCCTCTACCCCCGAGTCACCCAAAATTCCATAGAGAATATTATGAATATGATCCTGAATATGTACTTATTTCTCCTCTTTCTCCTTTTGTGATAACCCTGAGTTCTTTTGGGGATATGAAGAGACCCCCATTGGGAAATTAGAGGACTACACCCTCTCCTATAAGGAATCTCATATTGTGAGGTCATCCACCACCCCCCTCACCAACATAACAAGTAGGTCCTTAGACAGATACATAGAGGAAAGGGACACATTCATAGTGAAGGCCTATAAGATTAGAGGGACTATATTGAGAGAACTGGACTTTGAAGAGAAATATTTATATATGGCACCCATAGAAGGAACTTGAGGAAAACCTAGAGAAGCATAAGGCAATGGAATGTGCGACAAGAGGCCCAAGGTGGCATCCCCACATTTACTAGAATATGTATAAGGAAATAACCTGGGATATTATGATTAGATGGTATCCTCATAAGGGCAATCTTTTAGAAGAATTGGACAATTGACGGGTGCATGAGACACCATGTTTTATCATCTCCAGTTCCCTTTTTTATAGGATGATCTGTTGATGTGTTGAGATCTTAACACATGTTCATTTTTATAGGTGGCATCATCTCATTGATTTGATTTTCTGGAGGTAATTTCCATATCATGGAAAGTTAGTTGCATGTATGAAATGAATCATCACATGAAATGGGTCATCGTTAGGAATTTTCAGTGGGTTTCTCTGGGATTTCATCACAGTGGGTTTCATCACACTCAGTTTTGCTGTAGTTGGTAGAATTTTAGTTCATTGGGTTTCATCAGGTGAGGTCTGAATAACTGAAGATGGTATAAGGGATTGGTTCTTTTTCAGTGGGTTTGTGATTTCAAGAAAATAAGGAAATAAGGCATTATCAATGGGTTTTATCAAAGTGAAATTTGTCGGAGTCATGGTATGGTTTGGAGTTTGTATTTTGGTTCTCCTTATAATGGAAACTAATGAAGGTATTGCAGATTATATTTGAAGTATATTTACATTGTTTTGGTAAATTTGGAATTAGTCTCTATCCATGACTATATACTGAATCATGTGAAGGTATTGGAGATTATATTTGATGTTTTTTTACTATTATTTTTGTGGTAAATTTTTCCAAGATTATTTTCTAAAGTGTATAGTGGATGTTTTCATTATGGAAGTTCCACTAATTCATTATGGTTGAAGTTATGAATTTCCCTTGGAAGTTACATAGAAACTTTCACCAGATGTTCCACTGGAGGTTCCACTAAAAGTTCCACTGGACGCTCTGGTGGAAAATATATTCAATTTAAAAAAAAATTATACAATTTCAAATGCTAAATGAAATAGTTTTTATAATAATTATGTAAAAATTTCAATTCATATTTATTTAAATTATATTACACAACAATATATTTATAAAAAGTTACACTGGAAGTTCCACTTGTTTTATTTTCCCAATAATATAATTTTTATATTTAGGTTTTTTCAAATATTTTATATATTTAAAAATGTTAAATTAAATCCACTATAAGTTCCAATAGAAGTTTCACCAGAACATCTTGTGGAAAATAAAATCAATTTCAAATTTTTCATACAATTTCAAATGCTAAATTAAATAATTTATATAATAACTATATAACAATTGCAATTCATATTTATTTTAATTATAAATAAAAATAATATATTTATAAAATGATCCATTGATAGTTCCTCTTTTTTTATTTTCCCAATAATAAAAAATTTATTTTTAGTTTCTTTCAAATATTTTATAAATTTGTAAATGTTAAATTAAATAATATTTTTAAAAATTATGTATTTAAAAAAATATATTTATTAAAGTTTAATGTATATTACTTGTTTTAGAAATATACATTTTTTGTTGTGTGAAACTTCCATTGGAAAATATATTTAATATACCTTATAAATTGTTTAATTTATAATTTCATAAATATAATTTTATTATATATATATTTGTGTGTGTGTTTAAAAATTTATTTTCTTAATTATATAACATTTAGTTACATTTCTATTTATATATTTTATACATTTTCAAACGGATCAAATCCTGTTATAAAATTAATGTACCATTCTTGAACTTAATTTTTTTTGTTACAACTTGTTGCAAGGCTGCGGATGTCGATGTTAATGTTGTAGAAAATTCTATTTAACCAGTTATATGGATGAAATTCAAATCACTTTATGAAGCACAATGTTTTTATGTCACTTATGGTGGAGTAAATAGGTTCATTTTATACCAATAATACTCTAATAAAATTAGAAAGGATAAATCAATTGTCACATAAATCCTTTATGGATGTAGCAAAAAAGGTCATAGGGAAGTTTACAAACGTGATAGTATGGAAAAAATTATTTTCTTAATTATATAACTAGATTTAAGAAGTGTATGTTCCAATAAAATGATGAAAATCATTTTGATCATGAGTGGTATTCCCTTAGAGAAAAATATGAGGATGGGTAATCGTAGTGGTTAGATGATGTATTCGTATTGTGAGAAAAGTGAGTGCATTTCTTTTTGAAAGATTCTTTAACATTGGGTATTCTCATCACTCATTTAAGTGAAAGTTTTAATGGATTTATTAAATATTATGTTCATCATAGGTTAAAGTGTTTTTTATTTCTTTAAGAAGTTTGAGTGATTGTTGTAAAAAATTGGTATTGCGAAACAAAGGAAGAATTTGAGATATGGGAGAAGTTTCCTCGTAATCTTTACCCTTAACATGCATTGAGGTGAAATGTTTTTACTATATATACACCCATATTATTTGATTTATTTCAATATGAATATCAAATTATTGGTTCTTGTTTTCTAATATCATGTATTGATATTGGAGTTCAATTCACTTATGTTATTGGAATGGTTCTCTATAAAGATCAATTTTTTTGTATCATATAAAGATTTCAATGAATTTGTTGAATGTTCATGTAAAAATTTTGAGTATTTTCAGTATATTTATTATCATTTTTGAAAAATTTATGATTGTCTTGATGTGAAAGAAATACCTAAAAATATATTTTTCAAAGATGGACCCAATTGGATAGAAATATTGTGATGTTCGAAGGAGCTTTTGTTGAAGTAATTACTGATAGAAAACCATTTATATAAAAATGTTAAAAATATTTTGTATGAATGTGAATGAATTCAATTACCATAGATTATGAGACAAATGCGGGTTATGAGATTTCCTTCTCTAATTTCAGTAATTTGGCAAAAGAGTTGACTATTGTAAATATATCATCAGATTGAGTTAATGGTCATGATAGTTCAGACACAATTTTAAGAAAGGATTATTTTAAAAAGAAACCTAACAGAAAATGGGGAGATAGAATGAAAATATTTTTAGAAAATGGATATCGAAAGGGGACATGGTTGAATAAAAAAATTCTACATCTATGATGATGGTGTGATTTCATTTTATGATGCATTTAATTTATAAGAGAAGTATTATATTGCTAATGTGGTATCTGATATCATTTTTCTTTGCACGCAGAGAATTGCAGAGCAAGAAAGATCATATTTTGGTGTTGTAGCTACAAAAATACTTTTAAATGTAATTTTTTTATCAACATTATTTTCTATAACTACTGTAATTGTGTTGTTTTTCTATTGTAGGAAGACTTTTCAACCAATTTGGAACTTCAGTGTTGGAGGTAGACTGGTATAACATTAGAAGAGGTCAAGCAGTGTAGAAAAAATTAGATGATAGTTATTTTTTTAGTTGAATTATGACAATGTACAAGCTGTTATAAATTCTAATGACTACATTGAAGAATTTATAGGCTACAATATTTCATATTTCACTTTTGGTTGTATTGGAATTGGGATTCCATTTCAAGAAATTGTAAATGTGTTGTATGCATTTTTCTTGCATGAAACTGTGGAAGTGATTGCAGTGAATATTATATTTTCTGTACTGAAAATGTGAGCATAGAAATTCATACAATTACCAATTACAAATACCAAAACCTAATATAACAACAATACCAAATAATTCCACTCTAAATCAAATAATCCCCCTCAAAAGTATATAATATTCCCATTAAAATTCCCAAAACCAAATACGAATAGATTGCAATTACAAAAACCAAATAATACCAAATTACAATTACCGATTATAATTACTAGAACCAAATTTAACCTATTACAATTATTAAAGCCAAATATAACTCATTTTAACCAAAACCAAGTATAATACATTACAATTACCAACACCAAATATCCATTTCAATTATCAACACCAAATATAAAAACAAAATCAAATAATTCCCCTTAGAAGAAAATAATTCCCCTCAAAATCACATGATATTCCCATTATAGTTTCCAAAACCAAATAATACCATATTAAAATTACCAAAACAAATAAGACCATATTACAATTACTAATTGCAATTACCAAAACCAAATTTAATCAATTGTAATTTTAAAAACCAAATATAACTCACTAAAATTAATAAAACCAAATATAACCCATTGTAATTACCAACACCAAATATAATAGTAAAACCAAATAATTCCCCTCAGAAGCAAATAATTCCCCTCATAAGTAATTATCAATTGCAATTACAAAAACCAAATATAACCCATTTCACATAATATTCCCTTAAACATTATATAAAACCAATATAATACCTATATAAAACAAATATAACAAAAATATTAGTATCTAAAAATCAATATTGAAATTAGTAAATCATAAATACAATGACATCGAAGTAGTGAAATAGAAATATACTATCCAATAGTATTATAGTGATGAAAAATACATCAAACATCAACCTAAAAATTTATGAACAAAAAATCACTAATAATGAAATATTGATACCAATGAAAACTAAAACAAATATTACTGGACATTACTAAACAATTATGAATATACAATCACTAATAATGAAATATTTAAAACCTATCATTGAAACAAAAACCTCAAATGAAACAATTCTATTCCACATACAACAATTAGAATCTACCATAGAAACTAAAAAAATATTACTGAACATCAATTTAACCAAAATATTTCTGACCTCAGTAGATGCATGTAAATCATTAGATAAGAGTATATTCATAAAAATAGTCAATAAAAAACTTATATCATCACATAACATAATTCTAAAGTTAGTTCCATCACCACCCAAACTAAGAAATAGTGATAAAACTGGGTTGTATGAATGTTTAAAAATTAAACAACATTGAAATGCAGTTTCCAGTAATAACCATAAAACTGGGCTATATAAATGTTTAAGAACCTCATAACCATTTAAATTTCACTTTTATGTCACAGTTATTTAACCGAGTTGTTTTACTATTTATGTTGATGTTGGAGGCACTATTTCCAAGAGGAAACTCCTGCTTCTAAATGATGTTTTTTTCCTAGCTATATACAGGGTCTGTAAGGAAGCAATGTGCCATATAAAGCCACAAGTCATCATATTCATCTTGTGATAGCTTCTTTTTATACACTTAGTCAGTTGAAAACTTCTCTATTAGAAAGAAAACAATACTTCCACAGTCTAAGGTTACATCCCCTTGCTGAGGAGTATCTTTAACTATTAAGGGCAGCACAGGAGTAGTCTTATCCAAGTATTCAAGGCTCCAATTTTTTATGATTTCTTTAATAAATTTTTTATGAAAATTTTATAAATTTTATTCAGTCATTTGATTTATATGAAAATGTATTTGATGTTGAAGAGCATAACATTTACCATTTTTAAAGCATCATTCTAATAAAAATATCCAACACCACCCATCTGAGGTTGGATGGAGTTATAGTGGCTGAAATATTTTCTCTCAATATGAAAAATGATGAATGTCCAATGTATAATTGATGTGTTGAAGGGGATGAACACTTTTCCATTTAAATATATTTATTCTTTTATTGGTTTCTCTAGTAACGTCTCTATCAAATTTTTTTCCAATATATTATGCCCTGTAAAAATGAATAAATTTTGAAAAAATATTAATTAATATATTTAAAACATCAATAATATAGATAATATTACACTCACCATGGTAGAACTTGTAATCATCATTGATTTATCTAGGAATATTCTAGTCATCTTCCCCATTTCACACTCATTTTTTATAATCTAATCATAAGAATCTATAACCTTATACTATTCAAATAGAATAGAGTACATCACACTAAATGAATATTAGCTTATAGTAAGCTTGGTTAATCCAACGATCCTATACCCAAGTGGTAGAGGATCCTTTATGGCATCCAAGAGACCCAGGAAAAAATCCAGGTGAGGGTGAATTTCTGGGGTACTGTAGCAGGTACTATTTGGTAATGTAACAGCTGACACTATTCATCCAATTTGGGCCTTCGGGCCACCGATTTGGGCCAACAGGTCTCAGGGCCTTTGGTCTACCAAAGGCCTTCGGGCCCCAGGGTATTCAGGCCACCAATGGACATCGGGCCATAGGGCTTTCAGGCCACAAAAAAAGACCAAAGAAGCAGACCACATGGGAGCCGACCCAGATGAGGATTCAGAGAAAAATAAGAAATCACCAGAGTATAGCTAACCGGATTGGAAGAATGAGAGGGTATAGAAACTACCATTAGGACCAGGTTCCATGAAGCTCTGCACAGGTTAATTCTATCCGATCAACTATGTGAGGGGGGGAGCTAGGCGCCTTTAAGATGTAGATGTTGGGGAGAGAGTGTTTCAAGTGTGTCAGGTCTTGGGCCTTTGAGGCCATGTATTGAGCCGTGTATGGGCCTTTTATCTTGGGCCTACGAGTCATGTAAGGGTTCCCCTTCATCCCTTAAAAAGGGGATTGTCAAAAATAAAATAAAAATAATGCCTTAAGGACATTCAGGCTTGGTAAACTTAAACACTCACCCTGCTAATTATCATGATTTTGATGAGAAGAGAGAAAATATCATCCATTTCAATTGAATATAAACTATTCTCAGCTTCCTAGACATATTCACTATATAACAATGATAGTAATTTATAAGAAAAAATGTACAGTTTAGGGGAATTTAATAAAAATATTTTAAAGTCAGGGCAGTCATTCTCTTTGATTCTAATAATATATTGGGATGGATCCAACTACAAAATCTTCTCAATATACTCGTAGTCTTTTTTTGAGTCATTGACTCTACTTGAACCATTTAAGTGTAACTATAAACCTAATAACATCCATTTTTTATTTTGTTTTCTTTGAAACACAGCCTATGTTAATGCTTTTTTCCAACTGAGTTGGATCTTCTACTGGTTTTGTTTGATCTGTTGTTCTTCTTCTTATTGTATTTTGGGTTTCATAAATATATTTTGAATCCAATTTATTTTGTTTTATTACTCTTGACTTTACATTTCTAATCATTAGTCGGGTTAGGTGAGTTTTTTCAGCTATTCTGTTTGGTTGTTGTGAGGTAGAGGTGTTATTTTTTCAGCAGCTTATTACACATGATCTGTAGCCTCATGAATCTCAACTTCATTGGTAACTTGTGTCCAGTTTTTCTAAATTAGATAAGGGGTTATTTACAGCTATTATTCTAGGGTACTATCAAGGAGAGGTTTGGTTTTTTTAGCAGGTGTTTCATGTGTTCTTCCCTCTCCATCCCAGCTTCATTTGAACCCGCTGTACAGACTTCCTCTTTTACATAATGGGTCATTTCATCTCAAGAAATGATATCTTCTCCTCTACTTTCCACTTTTTTGGTGTTCTCACTTACCAACAGCATCAATTGTTTTTTTTTTCTCATGTTTCCTAATTGTTGCTTCTATTTTCTGTAGTTTTCTTTTTAAGGTTGAATTTTATTTTTCAAGAACTATTATTTTCTCAAATTTGTTATCAAACTTTTCATGATCAGAAACAATATCTTATTTAATAATTATTAGATCCTCAACAATTACTTCTTCTTTTTGTGTCTGTAATATTTTTATTTTTTACATACCCATAGGTTTATAAAATCATTAAATTTTTACGATAATTAGTATACTTACCTCACTTTCTACAATTTAATGAATCGTTAGTTTTTTTACAGCAGTATCAAAATATAATAGTATCCATTTTGTGAATGGTGTATTGGTAGCTTGTTCGTTTCCTTTAACTATTCAACTTTCCTCCCAATACCAATACCACAATAATAAAAACCCTATGAATACTACATTAGAAATAGATGTGAAAATAAATATTAATCCATACCAATAATGCAATTATCACACCTATTATATTTGCATGAAGCTTTTAAAATTATTTAATAGATCTTATCAACTATTTCTGGATTTCATGAGACCACCTTAGGGTTCTCATGTCTCTTACAGTATCCACAAAATTGATAAAACTCTAGGACCCTGGGACACCCTGAGAGGGGAGGGGTGAATCAGGGTGTCAACTTTTTCTTTTAAAACAAGGATCATGTTCCGACATTGGTAGAAACACGTTAAACTTATAATACTGAAGGGAACAGAAAGAAAACAATCACATGCAAAGTGACCACATAGCACTTTTACTTGGTTCACCACTAAAGGCTATGTCTAAGGAGAATATGCCGATATGTTTTCATTCGTACCTAATTTCACTAAACTTCACTATATTTGGATTATAAGGTTTGGGTACAATCACTCTATCCCAGGCACATTGCCTTTATAATGGTTTTAGGGGTAGCTTACTGCATCCTCGGATCACTTCCGTTGACTCTCCCTAGCTCACTACCTTGAGAGAAGTCAAACTCAATGTATCGACTTGAAGGCCTCTTCAATATATTTTCATTGAAGTAACTATCTCTATTTAGAATGAGACACTACAGGCATCGAATTCCTAGATTGATGCACCAGAAAGCACTGAACCAGTGAACCGGATATTCAGAACATGCAATCAGCTTATACTAACAATTGCGCGAAACACCTTCCCTTTCCATGAAAGATCTCACTTTTGTGCACAAGATTTTATTTTAGTGTGGAAAATATTTCACACAACTACACCCTTTACGTGCAACCTTTTGTGTGCAACTTTATCTTTTCCGTGCAACTTTTAATTTTCCGCACAACTTTAATTTTTCTACGCAAACTTAATTTTTCCACGCAACTCCCTTTTTGTACCACATTTACGTGCATTAGAACACGGATATTCTCTAAGTATTTTTTCATACTGAATGAGGGGCTCACCTTTTATTTATAGGCATTGTTGACCCCTACACACAAAACTCACTGTGTTGTGCAAAACTCTCATTCTGTGCGCAATACCTTTTTGCACAAGAACCGTTTTCAACGCAAACTCCATATTTTCTGTACAGCTCATGCCTTTTCCACTTTTTGGCGTTCTGATCCAAAAATAAATTTTTCAAGAAAAATGAAAAAAAAAATTTAGAACACATTCCATGCTTTTCATGCACCTTCCTTTGAAAAGAACACATCTCTCTATTTTCCAATTTTCAGGACCAAAAATTTGGCAAGCACTGGAAAATGGTTCCACCTTCATTACTGTTGTCTGCTTGAACTATATGACCCCTTCCCTGTCATACATTATAAACTTCCATTGAGTATTTATAACAAAAATAAACCAAAATCCATTTATTGCATAGAATGGTCATGGTTCCAACAATCTCCCTCTTTGGGTTTGTTGGCAATCACTAGAAAAAATTCAATAGAGCACCAACCATAGGAAAACCTAAAAACATGAAATGAAAAAATCAACTCAGCCAACACTTTAATTTTACATGAGCAATGCTCAGAGTAGAAAAAAAGAGGGGTAGCATAAATTGGGATCCCGTGTTTTGGAATTCTGAAAGATGCTACATGTCCTGAATAATCCTAAATTTATTCCTTTCTCCCCCATTGACAATTAACCCAAAGACGGGTAAATCTTCATTGAATAGCCCAAAAGACCCCCAAGATAGTATCACCCCCATAAACCTTCATCACATCCACAAACAGATTAAAAAAATAAAAAACTTGGTAGAGGGGTATTTCTTAACCTCCTTATGAATTGGGAGGTGGCTGAACTCTGAGGTTCTACCGATGTTTCTCAAACATAGCTGCTGATAGGGGCTTGGTAAGGATATCATCAACTTGTCATCAGTTTTCACATGATCCATTTTAATCACACCTTGTTCAAACTTTTCTTTGATAAAGTGATATTTGATTTTTATATGTTTTGTACAAGAATGATGAATAAGATTCTTAATAAGATCAATTGCACTCTTGTTATCATAGTAAATCACTATTGGTTATTACACCTCATCACCATTATCTGTTATTTGTTTCTTCATCCATAGTAGTTGAGTGCATGCCTTTGTAGCAGAGATACACTCACCTTCAGCAGTACTAGGATAAGTACTTTATGGTTTCTTTTCTAACCAGACAACACATTTCTGCCAAACATAGAATGCTCCACCACTGGTGGACTTTTTGTTAACTAAATATCTAGACCAGTCAGCATCAAAAAATTCAAATAAGTCATTGTCCTTTCCTGCAGCAAAGTATAAGACATAATTGTCATTACCTTGAAAATACCTCATGATTCTTTTTACTTCTTCCATGTGTTCTTGCTTCGGATTACTCTGAAATCGAGCTGCTAAGCATGTTGCAAATACAATGTCTGGTTGTGTTACTGCCAGGTACAATAATCTCCCAATTATCCTTTTGTACATTGTGGGGTCTATAGGTGTCTCATCCTCATGCTTTCCAAGTTTTTTTCCAACTACAGTTGGAGTCGACATTGGTTTGGAGTCATACATATTAAATTTTTTTAACATCTCCCTTGCATATTTTTTCTACGAAATGAATGTATAGTTATTATTTTTAATCACTTTCAACCTTAAAAAAATATATGAGTTCACCAATCATTGAAATTTCAAATTCAGATTTCATGTGATTGGAGAATTCATCCACTGATCTCTTCCTGCTTCAACCAAAAATTATATCATCCACATATACCAATTTCATGAACTGATCATTCTAAGAATTCTTCACATAGAGGTTATGATCCAATCCTCATATTTTGAATTCAATCTTTCTTATATAAGAATCCAACTGAGAGTACCATGCCTGTGGTGACTGTTTCAAGCCATAGAGTGCTTTCTTTAATTTTCAAACATTCATTTCATCATTTCCAAGCAAGAACCCCATGGGTTGTTCAATGTATACTTCTTCTTCCAAAACTCCATTTAAGAATGTTGTCATGACATCTATTTGATACACTTTATAACATCTTTGGATTTCTATGGCTAAAAATAGACTGATTGACTCCAGTATTGATATTGGAGCAAATGTTTTTTCAACATCAACACCTTCAATATGTGAATATCACTTGCACACTAGGCATGCCTTATTTCTGATCACATTACCAGGACCATCATATTTGTTCTTAAAGATACACTTTATACTAATCACATTGTGACCTCCGGGTCTTTTGACCAGATACCATGTCTGATTCTTGTCAATTTTCTCTAACTCTTCATTCATGGCCTTCACCCATGATTCATCCTTTGTTGCTTCTTCAAACGAGGATGGTTCCATAACTGATAGAAATGCAGATTGTGCATTACTCCTCTTTATCCTTGTTTGTGTGGGTGTAGTCCACTCACCAATGATATTGGATTGATCAATTTTTTCTCTTCGATTCCTCCATTGAGGTTCTTTTGAATTCTCTCCAGTAATGGTTTAAGCATCATACACTTCTTTTGAGTCAACATCACGATGTGACTCCTGAGAGTTTTGTACACTTTCCTCGATTTCTGTATTTTCATTTTCTTCATGTTCACATTCTTCCTCATCTTATATATCATTAGAATAGGAATTTCTTTAATCATTCAGGGTTTTTTCTTCAATGATATAAACGTCACTACTTTCCATAATCATTCCCAATCACTTATTGAAACACTTATAAGCTTTGATATTCATTGGATATCCAAGGAATATTCCTTCATCTGTATTGTCACTATACTTCCCTTGATTACCTTCATTGTTTTGGATGAAATATTTACTCCCAAATACACGAAAGTATTTCAATGGAGGCTTCCTTACATGCCACAGTTCATACAGTGTCTTCATTTATCCAATATAAATCCTCGTTCGATTTTGAATGTCCCCTGCCAATTCAATAGCTTCTTTCCAGTAATGGGGAGAGATACGACTTTCAATCAGCATAGTCTTGGCCATGTTGTTGACCTGTCGATTGTGGCACTCAATAACTCCATTTTTCTATGAAGTTCTCACCATAGCTACCTCATGTTGTATTCCATATTTTTTAGGTAACTCTCAAACTCAATGGACATGTATTCTCCTCCATTTTCATATTTCAAGAATTTTATTGTTCTTCCATTATCATTCTCAGCAATTTATTGATAAGTTTTCATGCAATCAATTACTTTCCGCTTCCTGCGAATAACCATTTCACAAGCTATTCTACTATAATCCTCAATGAAAGGGATGAAGTACCTCTCTCCATGAGTTTTGAAAACTTTTATCAGGCCACATACATTTGTATAGATGAGATCAGTAAGGTGTGATTCCCTTTTCTTCTTTGGACGATATGAACTACAGACTAGCTTCCCCCATATGTAAGAACCACAAATCTTTTCCCGTTCATGTTTCATAATAGGGATATTCATGACTATCTTCATCTTAGTTATCATTTCCATTTCTTTTTGGTTAATGTGCCCTAGCCTTTGATTCCATAGGTTGTTTTATTCTTCAATAGACATATAGTAAGAGTTATCTTTACTGTCAACTTGATATATGTTTCCATCTGTTCTACATCCTTTCATGAGAGAATTTCATGTTTTTTCCTTTATAGGGAAACTTTTTTTATTGAAAGTTACTATGAGCCCTGAGTCATAGAGTTGACTCACAATGAGGAGATTATGACATACACCGTCCACATAAAGAACATCAATCTTCTTCATCTCTCCATTGGCCAGAGTAGTATTTCCGCTCCCTTTAAACTTCAAAGCACCATCATTACAAAACCTCATTGTTCCATAAAATTTATCTTTAATGTTATTTAAAGGGTCAGCATTTCCTGTCATATGGGGTGATCATCCACTATCAAGAATCCGGGTGTTGGTGTTTTTTGTAGCTTTGAGGGCTACTTCTGCAATATTGAATTTCTCAATTTTCTTATTCTCTTTCCATGATATATTGGATTAAGCGTAGTACATTGATGGCCTTCCTATTATTCTTCCACATAATCAGATTATTCATACCCATACTCTTCTTTTAGAGGAGGAAACTTATTTGTGAGAAAAACACCATTGGGAGGGTGAGTATTGACCTGTCTCTAAGAGTTGTATGAATTTCTCCCATCATACCTCTACCTGCAATACATAGCTTTATGACCAAAGTTAGAATAGTAAAAATAGTATTCATGTAAACTATTTCTTCTATAAGATGAAGGATATGAAATCTGTCTCCTTTGTTGACTTTCCAGATCTTCCCCACTCAAACAGCTCCTTGCCTCTTTATAAAAGGACATGGTATGGCCTAGATAGCCACAAAATTGACACTTCATGAGTGGAAATATATTCTCACTTATATTTCTCCTCATTCTATCTTCCTTGAAAAAATTATTGGACTGTCTCTCATTTCTGAAAGTTTCAGGATAATATTCATGTCTTCTTTTAGTTTGGATTCAGGGTTTCTTTTTCAGCACTTTAGGCAACTTTTCTACGTGTCCAACTTTCAACTCATCTTTCTTTTGGATCTCTTTATTTCCAGCATTTGATATCTCAGCTTCACAACCGATTTCACTATTTCCCATGAAAGAGGGTCTTTGATCACTAAAGATTTTTTCAACCCCATCTGAACCAAGATTGGTTATTACCAATAATTATGTTTCTGAGAATATTACAAAATGAATTTTCTTCATTTTCCCTTTTGGGGCTGATTGAAACTCAATTTTACTTTTAAGATTAACAACTTCTTCTTTAAGACCCTCAACAGTCTTGGACTTCTCTTCTAGTCTGTACATAAGTCCATTGATCACCTTTGCTTTTTCTTCAATTATAGCTTTAGTTCCACAACATAATTTGTGATTTCAAGGATTTAAGATTGTACTCTCCCTAGTTCTTCTAGTCGTTCAATTTCAGCTTCATGATCATCAACATATTCTGATGATTCTTCCACCATTGCTTTCCACTTATTTTATCTCTTAAATTTATTCTCAAGTTTGGAAAATTCATCCTTAATATGAAACATGGGATCACCATTATGAGTTATATGATTATCTTTATCTTTATTGATCGAAGGTTCTGACTTTTCAATGATACCCATCATGGAAGCATGGTTTCCCTTTATAAATTTTGGTTCCTTTTCTTCATATAATTCAATATCATCATCTTCCTCTTCATAGACAAAACTTCTCTTCTGTACTTTCTTTCTAAATTTGAAGTCTCCATTTTTGAAAAAACTTTTTCGAGGCTTCTCAATGTATTCTGCTTTACTCTCTTCATCATTGATCTTTCATTGGCATTGTGGGGAAATGTGCCTAACTCTTCTATAATGAAAACATGCAAGAGGTAACTTACCTTTAAATTTACCTTTTCCCTTCACCAGTTTCTTGGAAATGAGAGAAATAATTTCTTTTTACTCATCATCTTAACTACCACTATCTTCTGAAATTTTCAGTTTGTCCATGGCTTTGAATGCCATTTCCTTTCTAACACGATTCATAGCATTTTCTAGTTTGACTCTCATCTCATATGACACTAGACTACTTAGCAGATCATCCAGAGATAGTTTAGATATATATATTTCTTCAAGGGCTTCCACCGTTTCATTATACATAGGCAGAAGACTTCTCAATATTTTCTTTACGATATCAATGTATTTGGTTTCATCTCCAAGACCTCAAATTGCTCCCACTACTTTAGTAATTTTATTGAATAAGGAATCTGCATTCTCATCAGGATGCATCTTCATATCGTCAAACCTGTTGTATAGGACTTAAAGTTTTTCCTCCTTCACTTTTATATCTCCTTCATAAATATTTTCAAGTTTATCCCACATATACTTTTATGAGGTGAAACTCATCACCTTTAGATAGATCAGATCTAAAAGAGCCGCAGTGATAGCATTATGAGCTTTAGCATCTGCATCATGAACTTTCCTGTTAGTATCAGTCATAGTAAGCCATGCTGGATCAGTAACTTGTATTCCTTGAACAGTAGAAAAGAGAACTTCCATTCCAAGGGATCTTAGATGAGATCTCATTATGTTTTTCCAAATCTAAAAATTACCTCCATCGAAGAGAGGGATTCCCTTAACATTTTCAGCATTCTCTATGATGGAAAAGGACAGATCTGACACCAGTAACATTTACCCTCTGATACCACTTATAAGACCCCAGGACACCCTGAGAGGGGAGGGGTGAATCAGGGTGTCAACTTTTTCTTTTAAAACAAGGGTCTTGTTCTCGTGTTGGTAGGAACATGTTAAACCTATAAAACTGAAGGGAACATAAAGAAAAAAATCACATGCAAAGTGAACACACATCACTTTTACTTGGTTCACCACTGAGGGCTATTTCCAAGGACCATACACCGACAAGTTTTTGGTGATACCTAATTCCACTAAACTTCACTATATGTGGATTACAAGGTTCAGGTAAAGTCACTTTGTACCAGGCACAATTCCTTTACAATGGTTCAGGGATAACTCACTACATCCCTCAGATCAATTCTGCTGACTCCCCCTAGCTCACTGCCTTGAGAAAAGTCAAACTCAGTTTATCAACTTGAAGGTCTCTTCAATAGATCTTCATTGAAGTATTTATCTATGTTCATCATGATACACTACTTTCATCGAAGTTCTGGATTGATGCACCTGAAAACACTGAACCAATGAACCAGATATTCAGAACATGCAATCATCTTATAATGTTAATTGCACACAACACATTCCCTTTGCGCACAAGATCTCACTTTTTCATGAAATATTTTCTTTGCATGCGTAAAATATTTTGTGAAACTACACCCTTTATGTGAAACCTTTTGTGCGAAACTTTATATTTTCCATGCAACTTTTACTTTTCCATGCAACTTTAATTTTTCTGCGCAAACTTAATTCTTCCACACAAACTTAATTTTTCCATGCAACTCCCTTTTCATGCAACTATCACGCGCCTCATAACTCGGATCTTCTCTAAGTATTTTTTTCATACCGAATGAGGGGGGACACATTTTATTTATAGGCTTCACTGACCCCTATGTACAAAACCCACCATGTCACGCAAAACTCTAATTCTGCGCGCAACGCCTTTTTACCCAGGAACCGTTTTCCGCGCAAACTCCATATTTTCCACGCAGCTCATGCCTTTTCCATTTTTTGGTGTTCTGATCCCAAAACACCTTTTGTGTGTAAAATGAAAAACCAATTTAGTGCACATTCCATGCTTTTCACGCACCTTCCTTTTCCAAGAACACATTTCTCCATTTTCCAATTTTCAGGCCCCAAATTTTGGAAAACTTTGGAAAATAGTGCCACCTTCATTATTGTTGTCAGCTTGAACTGTATGACCCCTTCCCTATTATGTATTATGAACTTCCAATGAGTATTGACAACAAACACAAGCCAAAATCCATTTATTGCATAGAACGATCATGGTTCCAATAAAACCCCTAGCTTATGTAATCACCTGTAGTAGGGAAAAACATAGTAGCACATGTATATAAACATAAAATTCCACATGTGTTAGCATGATTGACTTCTTTATTTCCCTTTAGAGCTTCCAAAAGATCTAATTTTTTTGTATTTTATGTCAAAAAATTAAAAACTTTTTGAAATATCCTTACATAAAATGATACATTGGTTGGATTAAAATATTATGAGTCCTCCATTTTTGTTTCACCTTTTGTTATTCCAAATATCCTTTGTCCATAAACTTCATAGAAATGTCTTTCCACTCCAACAAATCAGAAATCATTTTTTGATGGATCATAGTTATCTAATACATAATAAATAGAATGCCATATTTCTTACTATCCGATGCTGATATAGTATTGGATATAAACGCTTGAAACATATTCAAAAAAGGATTATTCTATAAATAATTTGTATGACCTTCTTTCAGTTGTGGTTTCATTTCATGTATAACTCTTTTTAAAGGTTTCAAATTAGACCTAAAATGAACACTTGAAAATTGAAAGTAAGTAAGGAATTTCCTTGGGAATCACAAAACTTACAATAGGACTAGAAAGAATAGAATTACTTCATGCTAAATCCTAAAAAAATCACTATAATATAGAAAATAAGGCAATTATTTGGGGAATTTGAAAATTGCAATATAGAACGTAGAATAAAACTACATTCATGTGGAAGCTCTACTAGAAATCTAGTGGGAAAGAATGGAATGTCCTGTTAAAAAGGACTGGATGTTCTAGTGGGAGTTCCAGTGGAAGCTCCAATGGAACCTATAGTGGGAGTTCAAGTGGAAGTGCTAGTGGAATCTCTGGTGGGAGTTCTAATTGAAGTGTCACTGAAGTTCAAATGGAAGTTCCACTCAGAAATAACACCATGATTTTTTATATAAGGTATCTGTTCACTGTAATAAGGTATATGGTTCTAGTGGAAGTTCAAGTGGAACCTCCAAAGGAACTTCTTTTTCTATAGAAAGGCCAAAAATTCACTTCTAAATCCTATAAAATTTCACTATGAATAATTTATTTGGGGATTCCAAAAATCACACTATAGGTTTAGAAGGTAGAATATGACTGGAAGTTTCACTATAAGTTCCAATGGAAGTTATAATGGAAATTCCATATGGAAATAAGATGATGATTTTTTTTACTTAAGGTGGATTTAAACTATAATAAGGTGGAATAGGTTCTGGTGGAAGTTCCCTCCATTGGAATTTATAGTGGAACATCCAGTGGAAGTTCTAATTCTATATAAAGGCACAAAATTCACTTTGAATCCTATAAAATTTCACTAAAAATATTTTTTGGGGGGATCCTACAAATTATGTTTTAGTTTTTGAAGGTATAATATGACTGAAAGTTCCTCTGAAAGTTCCACTAGAAGTTCCATTGGAAGTTCAAGTTCTATAGAACGTCGCAAAATTCACTTCTTAATCCTATAAAATTTAACTATAAACATTTTTTTGTGGATTTCAAAAATTACACTATAGGTTTGGAAAATGACTGCAAGTTCCCCTAGAGATTTCACTGGAAGTTCCACTGGAAAATTTCAATGGAACATCCATTGAAACTGTAGTAGAGGTTATAGTGGAGGTTCCAATGGATCTAATAGTGGAAGATTCAGTTGAACTTGTGGTGGAACCTCCAATGGATATTCTAGTGGAACCCACTAGTTGGAAACAACAGAACAACCCCATCAAACCTACAAAAAATATCATACAATATATAAAATTTTTTTAGGAATCAACAAATTTCAGTGGAACTCTCAATGAAACTTTCATGATTATAATTAAAAAATAGTTTCTTTTTCCTCTGTTCGCACGGTTTTCTATGAATTCAGAATGGAAAAATTTTAGTTTTTTGAATTTTAAAATGATAGACATACAATATTTACAAAAAAAAATCTCATACTAAAAATGTATTAAAAAATGAATCTTAATAACAGAACATTCAGTTTTGTTGAAAATGAATAGAGATTTTCCAGTATATATTTCAGTAAAAATAGATAAGATACACCACCTTCTTCATCCATTAGTGCTTATTTTGTATAAAAAAGAGTGTTGAGGACTAAGAAGAAACACCACCAAAGTTAGGCAGTTCTCGGAGAAGAAAAATTATGCCTTTGCATTGGAAGATACTTGGGTACAACTCAATATTATGTTTTTTGGAGTCATTTTCATCTTCATAGTCATTGGACTCCCTGAATTTTTTGCCGGAGTAAGCTAGATTATTCATTTTTTCCACAGTTCCAGATTCATAGTTCTCACCACAGTCTCTACAAATGAAGTTGATCCATATCACGGATTTGATTTGCCTCAAAAAATGAAAAAATAGTTTATCAAATCAAATGTGAGGAATTCCCTAATGAAATGATCCAACATCTAAAAATATAATAGTACATGTGTACTCATCCCAAGGATGTACTATAATATCCAATTAAAGGGTTAACTAGAGATGATTTTAGTCCATTAATCACATGATACAAATTTTAAAATATTTACCCTGAAGGTAATGAGTATCTAGAAATCGAAGGAGTGGTCGGAGGAACTTTTGAATCTAACTCCAATGAAATAAGATCATACTCCACCACCTTCAAAACCCCTTAAAGAGAAGGATCATGACCTAAAAATGGGTCACCAACTGGATAGGCCCCAAAGACACCTGATTTCTTTCACATGTACATGGCCAAATAATGTCCCTAGATATGGTACTCCCCATATAACCTAGGCAATACTGGAAAGAAAATACATTTCCACCATTAAAATCCATCATCAACCCTTATCAAAACAATTGAAGGGAGATCCACTTACAAATCCACCTCAATGCATGTGCAAGGACATGAAGCTTACAAAAATGTTTTTATATCATCAACCGAGTAAATAAATAACCTGAAAATTTATAAATATCTTTCAGAATCATTGGACTTTGTATAGAAAGTGGGAGTATAGAAGTTCTAACCTACATAGTTTCTGAGTTGTATTCCCTCCCTAAGTGAGCGCCCCAGATCCACCAAGAAGGTGAGGATCTCCAATACCCACTGTGTTGAACATCTCTAGACTACTCCTTGAAAAAACCCTCTCTGGTGGAAAGATGAATATAGAATTTATATCTAGAAATTATTGATACTATCACTCGCTTCTTTAGGCCCCATGTTCCCATGAAAGACCTGTAAAAGGAAAGGGAATACTTTTCACAACCAAATCTCACCACCAGGGATAAATCATGGAGCACCAATGCCTTACAGATCTCTTAAACCAAACTATACACTATAGGAAAACCATCCAAACATCTTAACATCTATCCACCACATAAATAGTAGTAATTTTGGGAATATAAAGGTTCGATTCTGAAAAAAAAAATAACTGGAAAGAACCACCTTGAAGGAGTTTGCACCCAAAGGCCAGACCCTACCAATGGGAACTCTTGAAGAGGATGAATGAAGAGACTAGGAGTCAGAAGAAATAGTAAAAAAGGGTAGGGATACTCTAAGAGAGGGGGAACTAAATAAATTATCATATAAAGAATCAAATAAGGTATTTCATGAGGCACATTTTCCTCTGATTTCTCTTCTATATCCATCAATATTCCTTTCACATTTTTAATAAAATCCAAAAAGGAATTTTTTTGAAAAAACATGATGATTCCTTTCAAAAAAAATTATAAAAACTAAAAATGGGTAAAATTTATTTAATAAAAGATTTTTTAAAGGTTAAAAAATTGAAAACATTTTAATAAAACATGTGTTTTGATGAAAAAGGATTTCCAACTGAAGAGATAAATAAAGTTGGATTTTCTTAGAAACATTTTCTCAATAATTTTAAATACCAAAAAGATTGGAAATGGTAACATTACTTGAAAATGTTCATGAATTAATAGAGGTGAAGAAAATATATTTATTTTTGAAATAGAAATATCAAATAATTCCCCTAAGGTATATGTAAACATTAATAATCCTAAATAATGATGAGATTGAAAAATAAACCCTTACCACTTTGGAAACATTGAATCATAATCCCCATAAAAGAAATGAAATAAAATGAGACTTTAGATACCATGAAGATAAATTTATTAATGATATAACATATAAAATGGGTTGTATATACACCACACAAATTAAATAAGTGGTGAATATGTAAAATGAAAGTTTTGATGGCTTCTCATGCGCGTTTTGTCATGAAAGTTACAATTATTATCCATAAGATATAGTTATATAGATATAATCCCAAAAATGATAATAATTTTATAAATATTATATTTAATCATTATATACATTTTTAGAACAATTTATGAAGGTTTTATATAGAAAATGAATCACATCACTTCGTGGATGCGGTAGGTCGTACGTATGAATGGACGACGATATCATTCCATTAACAAGTGAAAGGGTAAGGATGTGGGTGATATATTAATTTTTTTTATAATAAATATAATATTATATATATATATATATAATATATTCATTAATTATATCCTTATTACATTCGATGTAAATTGTAAGTTAAAAACGAATCGCTTCACTTTGTGAGGCGGTAGTTCATCGTACACATGAGCAACACTATTGTATTTTGAAACATAATGGAACGTAAAAATGTATATGTGATATTAAAATTCAAGAAGTATACTAATATCATAAATATCATCTACATATTTTAAATTAATCATTATATACATTCTTTAAATTTTTTGATAGAAAATGAACTGCATTATTTCGCGAGGTGGTAGTCTGCCGTACACACGGTCAATGAATTCATTCCTCATTTGATAGAAGTGGAGATGGATAAATATCAATCCATAAACATAATAACATATAATTATATGGTATATTAGTGTGTTATTATATTTTAAATTTTAATACATAATTAAAGGTAGAATAATTAGAAGAAAGAAAATGAAAGATCTTTGTTAAGATATTTTCCTTCTCTTAGAGAACTTCCTTTGGATCTCCACTTAAAGACACTAGAAATGGTTTTTAGAAGGAAAATAAGATCTATAATAAGTATAAGGATGTTGGGGAGAGATGTTTTAAGGTTTTTGTTGATCCAAATGGCTTTATGAGTGAGAATAAGTGAGGGGAGGGAGTTCTCATTTATAAGTGGGTAAAGGGAACCCCTTGGGAATTACATGGAAATTTCCAAAAATAGTCTAAAATGATAAATTCATTCACACAAAAAAGGTTCCAAATGACCTTAGGTTAGAATATTTTATATTATAAGGTTGAAACATTTTCATAAAATAATATTTGGATAAGTTTTCATGTCATTTTAACCCTTATCTTCTTAGTTTAACCTCATAGTAAACTCATTTTTACCTTAACCGCGATAATTGATTTTTACTGTTTTCACTATTCATTTTGGTAAAAAATAGGTTTATCTTTTTAAATAATATAAATTATTATTATTATAAATATTTAATAGATTTTTTTAAATTCAATTCAAATAATTATTATCAGGACCCAGCCTTAAAACATTACATAATCTTGAATTTTATTCAAGAACGTGCATTTATTACACATTGAGGATCTTTTTGGGTTTAGATTTTTAGAGTGTTAAGATATCTTACATACATAATATAACACATTCATACAAATAGGATGCTATTAAAAATAGTATCCATTTTTTCAATGTATAAAACATTAAAACATAAAACATGATTTCTTTGACAATATTCATAACATTGATCATGAATCCCTTATTACTCATACCAATCTTTATATCCTATGAAAAAAAATTAAAAAACATGGGATAAGTACAAAACTCAGTAAGGGATATAAAGAGAGAAATCATTAGTTAAGTGATAACATAAAAAAACCAACAAAATCCATATCATAAAAACTAATAATGCATAGAATATTCATGTAGTTTACTTGGGACACATTTACCATATCATTTCTACATTCACCCTTACACTTGGAATAACCATTTGTTTAACTTCCATCTCCAGAGTACCCAATGCATTGGAGAGATATAATGGGGCTCACCCATCATATCTTGAGCTATAATGGGCTCAACCCAACATATATTGAGATATAATTGGGATCACCCGTCAAATCTTGGGCTATAATGGGCTCAAACCAACATAAAAAATATCCATGAAAAATTCCATGAATAAAACATTTCATAACACGTATACACCCTTGAGCAAAACACATTCACATTTTAAAATACCATTTTCTCGTAAAAAAATCACTCTTACAACATAAACACTTCACAAATTATAATGAAATATTATTATTAAAAAACAAACATAAAAAATATAAGGGATACACTGTTAATAAAACATCATGAAATTGGATGAGTAAACTCATATCATAAAAAAAAATCTCTTTGGATTTCATAAAGGAGACATTTAAAATAATTTTAAGAGGGAGGTCTTTTAAAAATACCATAAAATTGAAGAGATAATTAATTAAACAAATAAAATATGTATATATAATTTAAATACATATAATATAACATTATATAATCAAATTAAATTTCAAAACTCATCTTATCATGATAAAATCATTGAAGTAGAAGGTTAACCCAAAGAATGGAAATTGGGTTTAAAATTCACTTATGAAATTTCGGCATGGTATCGGGTGTACATGGGAGGGCTTAATGAGATAGAATGAGGTGTATAATCATCAATATATAATAAGGGAAGTATTGGGAGGTGATAAAACATACCCCATCATTAGGAATTAAAAATAAAAGGACACAGCATAGAGCAGATTCTTGAATAAAAGTGAGAGAGAGAGAGAATCTCTTACCTCAGGTTCGACTTCCTTGATACATGTTTAAACCTCCTATATAATGGTTAAAATAGTGTTATTATGATTTTAAAAAAAACATTTTAATGTTTATAACATATTATATTATCACTTTATAACACCATTCCACCCATTCATTAATAATACTTTGTTATTTCCCTTGTTTCGGGTGTGTGCATTACAGGGTTTCCATGAGCGGTTTGTAACGGATTTTTATGACGGTTGTAAATGATACTCTACAAGAGGAATGAAATGGTATTTAAAAACTTATATAACATTAATTATAAAATTTATCATTTTTAATTCCGATTTGGTAAAGATTCATTAGTTAAAACATTAATGATGTTTATTTAGATCATTTTAGTGGTTCTTTGATAATAACGACCTAATTTTGTTTTATAAATTAAAATAATGTGTAAAAAAAGATTATAGAATCATGTATGAGACATAATTTATATATTATAACCTTTTTCAACCATAAAAATGGTTTTATGACCATAATTGAAGGAATTAAGGAAAATTGAAATCACAACATCCATGATGTCGGTAATTCGACACATCACAGACAATGTTTTTATTCCTTGAATAAATGGGAGAGGACAAGAAGAATAATGATGAATCATCCATGAAAATGAGAAAATACAGAGCATAAAATATTTATGGTGCTTTCACACCTCTTGGATAAGATGAGGGGAAGATACAATAATAAAAGGAAAGGAAAGAAAAGGAAAACACCAGAAAAGGAAGAGGATTTCTTACCTCTAGATCTCTTCTCCTTGAGATCCTCCTTAAGGCCTTTGATTTTGGAATTTGGGTGAGAACAGCAGGTCTTGGACATGGGGAAGGATATTGGGGAAATAATTTGGTAGAAATTAGACAATTATCAAGGCTTGAGAGGTTTGGTTTGGCAAGGGGAGGGAGAGGGGTTATTTATACATGAGGAGGGGGTGTTTTTAGAATAAAATATTAAATAAAATAATATATATCAAATGTTAGACTTGTAATAGTAGTTTTTTTACAACATTAATAATATATTAATATAATATAATTATTTTTAGACTTTAAATCATCTTTTTAATTCTAATTTATTTATTTATTAAAAGGAAAGTGAAAATAAATAGGAAATGATACTTTAAGGAATCACTTTTTGACTTTAGGTTTTGGAAAGTTCTTTTTAGGTTTGGAAATTAAATTTATTGTATTTTGAGGAACCATTTATGAAATTAAATATAAAATGGAAGAATATAAAGTTCTAGAAATTTTATGTCATCATTACATCATGAATGATGCAATTTAAGATACACTAATTATGTGAAAAACTGATTTTTTACTATTTGCCCGAAAATTGAAGTATTTCATAAAAATACCAAAAATTCACCCTTACCATTTTTCAATGTGTAGAATCCAAAAATGAAGTCCATTTTTAAAAAATAATTTTATAAATATTATTAATTTATTTTTAAATTTAAATAATAATTTACTTGAAAAATACAGTTTTTAAAATTAAAACTGATTTCATAATGCTTTCAAAAATTACATAAGGTCTTATAAAATTATCTCAAAACCAAAAAGACATAGAATTGTTAATTTATGATAACATTTTAGGAAAATAAATTTTATTTTTAAATTAATTAATTAATTATAATTTTTTATTTATGACTTAAAAAAACACCAATACTTTGACTCTAGTCAAATTGTCACTTATAAGATGCCTAAATTTTATTTAATCATTCATGGGTAAGGTTACTATTATTTTGGATGATTTACTATTCATAAGAGTTATACTACTATTCATAAGGGTATGTTACTATTCATAAGGTTATGTTATTATTCATAAAAATTAAGTTGGTCTTATAAGACTCTAAATAACTTACTGATCACAATTATAGATAACCATTTTTCGACATTCACAACATAGAAGTGGGAAATTAAGTTTAAATTTAACTATCTTATAGGTACCTCGGTTGTTATATTCTCCCCGCCTTCTTGAAATTGTGTCCTTGCAATTTTTATTTACTTACCCAAACATTTGATGGTACCTTTACCTCATAGCATTCTCGGATTCCATGTTGCTTTTTCAACCATTTAGTTTCTCCACAAAACCTTTACCTGGTGGATTATCTTATTACACAATACTTGCTCTCTATGATCAAGAATCTAAATAGGTTTCTCTTCATAATAAAGGTTCTCTTTTAGCAGAACTAGTTATGGACTCAAAAAATGAGATGAATCTGGCACATACTTTCTCAACATCAAAACAAGAAAAACATTGTATACCTCAGACAAACTTAGAGTAAAATCTACTTGGTATGCAACTGGTCCAACTTTCTCTAGGATTTAAAAAGGGATGAAGAACCGTGGACTTAAATTTCATTTATTTCAAAAACTCATCACAATTTTCCAAGGAGATATTTTACGGAAGACATGGTCACCTACCTTGAAATACAAGTCTTTCCTTCTGTTGTCTGCATAAATTTTATGCCTACTCTGAGTTTTCCTCATGTGCTGCTGAATAATCTTCACCTTTTTGGCTACTTTCTCTACTAACTTTGGTCTCGTCAACTTTATTTCATTGACTTTATCCTAAAATGATGGAGTCTGACACTACATCACATACAAATCCACAAAAGGTGTCATCTGAATACTAGAATGAAAACTTTTATTATAAGAAAAATCAACTAAAGAAACATGTTGATCCCAACTTCCCTGGTAGTCAATTGAACACGCTCAAAGCATATACTCCAAAGTATGAGTCGTTCATTCTGACTACCCATCTGATTGAGGATGAAAAGCTTTACTGAAATTTAAGTTTGTTCCCAATGACTTTTGAAGGCCCCTCCAAAAATTAGAAGTGAACCTGGGATCAAATTCAGAAACAATGGAAAGAGGAACTTCATGTAACCTGACAATCTCTTTGAGGTACAGTCGAGAAAGCTGATCCAAATACATTGTATCTCAAATAGAAAGAAAATGTGCAGATTTAGTCAACCGATCAACAATAAATCAAATCACATTATTACCTCAAGAAATCTTAGGTAATCCCACCACAAAGTCCATGGATATATTATCTCATTTCCACTCCGGTACTGGCAGTGGCTGAAGCATCGCTCTGCTTTAACCTATTGACATTTAAAATATTTCAAAGTAAAATCTACAATATCTCTTTTCATTCTATCCCACCAGAAATACTCCTGAAGGTCTCGGTACATCTTATTACTTCCAGGATGAACTGAAAATGGAGAACTATGAGCTTCACATAGAAAATCATTCTTCAACTGAGGATCATAAGGCACACACAATCTTTTCCCAAATCTTAAAACACAATCTTTATCAAGGTTAATTTCTGGAAACTTACCCATTTTAACCAATTATACCTTTTCCTATAGCTCACGGTCTTCCTTCTGTGCTTTCTTGATTCTCTTTGATAATGATAACTGTACTGAAACATGAAACCTGAAAAAAAAGATATATTTCCTACACCAACAACTTCTAATCCAAAATTAACCAATTCATTAATCAAGGGATCATGTTCCAAATGTAACATGGTTAATGATGTGTGATGTTTTGGGCTCAAGGCATCCACCACTTTGTTTTCTTTCCCTGGATAGTAATTGATTGTGCAATCACAATCCTTTATTAGTTCAAGCTATATTCTCTACCTCATGTTCAATTATTTCTAAGTGGATATATACTTTAAACTTTTATGGTTAGTATATATTTCACATTTGGCTCCATATAAATGATGCCTCTAAATTTTTAAAGAAAAACCATAGATTATAATTACAAATCATGTATGGGGTAATTTAACTCATGAGGTCTCAACTAACATGAAGCATAAGAAATTACCTGATCATTCTGCAGTAGAACACAACCAAGTCCCTTTAAAGAAGCATCACTATAGATGAAAAACTCTCCATTTCTGGATGGTAGAGTCAGAACTGTAGAATTCACCAATATTCTTTTCAATTCCTAAAAACAGTCATCACACTCTTTTGTCCATATGAACTTAACACCTTTTCAAGTTAACTTATTCATTGGGTGAAATAATTGTGCAATGTTTTCAACAAAACATCGGTAATAGCCCACCAAACCAAGGAAGTTTTGAATTTCAGTTATATTTGTTGGTTTTGGCCATTCTTCAACAACTTTTGTCTTAACAAGATCAATGGTTATTCCATCTTTAGAAACAATGTTACCAAGGAATGAAATTTTTTACAACCAAATTCACACTTTCTGAATTTTCCATACAGTTTATTTTCTTTTATGGTTTTCAAAACAACCCTTAGATGTTTTTCAAGCTCCTATTTACTTTTCGAAAAAACAAGAATTTCATCAATAAACACAACCAAAAATTTATCCATTTACTAATGAAAAATTATATTCATAAGATCCATGAATACAGCAGATTCATTTTTCAAACCAAAGGGCATAACCACAAACTCATAATGCCCATATCTAGTACGAAAAGTTGTTTTCAGAATGTCATATTCCTTCACCTTCAGCCGATGGGACCTGGATCTCAAGTCAATCATGGAAAAATACTGACGTACCTAGAGCTGATCAAACATGTCATAGATATGAGGCAAATGATACTTGTTTTTAATAGTGATGTTATTCAAATCTCTGTTATCAATGCAATGTCTCATGGAACCATCTTTTTTTAACGAACAAAATAGGAGCACCCCATGGTGAAGTAATAGAACGAATAAATCCTTTCTCAAGTAGCTCTTGCAACTAATTTTTTAATTCAAGTTGTTCCACTTGTTCCATTTGATAAGGGGGTTTTAAAATTTTCTTAGACTCAGGAACTAAGTCAATTGTAAATTCCACTTCCAGATCAGGTACTACACCGGGAAAATCATTAGGAAAAAAATCTAGGTATTAATTTACCACTGGCACATCATTAATCTAAATAGTTTCCTTATTTTCAGCAATGTTAACAAGATAAATTTTGTTTCCTTATTTTAATAGTTTTTCAGCTTCTTGGTAGGTTATCAACGGTATGGGTTCATTCTTGTACACAAACTGAAACTCAGTATGAAAAACAACTTCTTTAGCTCTACAATATATCTTAGCATGATAAAAAGAAAGTCATTCCATCCCCCAAAATAACATCAAACTCTACTATAGGAAAAACAACAAGATTCAAAGGTAAACTCTTTCCACAAAAAAATATAAGAAGATTCCTATAATTTCTTTTTTCCACCATATTTCCTCCAGGTGTCTTTGCCATAAGTTCTAGATTCATTTCTTGAGGTTGAATTTCCAATTTGGATAAAAATTTCTCATAAATGAAAGAATGAGTAGGCCCCGTGTCAAACAATACTTTAGTAAAATCTGAGTAAAGAAATAATGTACCTGACACCACTTCATTTGATAGATCAAAAACTACTGAAGTAGTCACAAAGGATTTTTCCACACCCTTCTACTTCAAATATTTCTGATTTCCTGCCTGAGTGACTATATTTGGAAAAACATTAGCATAATGACCCAATTCCTTATAGTTAAAGCATCTCGCCACCGACTTCCCATTACCTTTTGGATCACTTTCCTTAAATTCACGTGACATGTTCCCAAACATTACACATTAGTATCACTTCCCAGAATTCACAAGAAATTTTCCAGGATGATTTTTACCATACTTTTCACAAGAATGAAAATTCATTTTCTTACCTCCAGACTTCTTTGATGAGTTCTTTCCCATTTCCTTCCAAACAGACCGCTTCTTATTCTGTTCATCACAAGGCACATACATGTTCGTAAACTCCATCTCAAATTTTTCAGCACACCAAACAAGTTTCTCATAGCTTTTAAACTCTTGTGAATTGAAATCCCTTAGTATAAAAGGTTTCAAACCAGAGTAAAATCTATTAATTTTATTATCAAAGTTCTGAGTAAAATCCAGTACATACCTGGCCAATCTTGTAAAATTGGATTCACATACAACCACAGATTCATGATCTTTCTGCCTCAGTTCCAAGAATTGTTTCTCCATTCTGAGTCAAACAGTTTTAGGAAAATATTTTTCCAGAAAAATATTCTAAAAATATTTCCATTCTAGACTATCAGGATCATATTTTTCTCTCGTATTCTTAACTAGAGACCCCCAATGATTGGATTCGCCTTTAAAATAATAAATGGATAGTATTGACTTTTGGCATTCTAAACATCCCATAACATAAAATATCTTTTTGAGATCATTGATTCATCTCTCAGATATCACTAGATCTACAGTTCCACTAAGAGCTAGAGGATGCTTCCTCATGAAATGTTCCACAAAATACATGTTCCCTCGTGGTAGATTAGGTTCATCTCTAGCACGGATATCACTACCATTCATTGCCTGAATTAACTGCTTCATTGATATCACCAACTTCTCGGTTCTGATTCCCACCATTCCAGGCTGCAAATTCTGACATGTATCACCCTCTTGGAACCTTCCTACATATTCTTCCATATTTCTTCTATGGAAAGAAATTCTGAACAGACATATCTTTGTTGAAGCAACATGGTAACCTTCAAATTCTATGTCATTTTAAATTAACCATAAAGTGAAAATCATATAGGGTATTCAATTAACATCATTATAACCCCTAAATTTATCTAAAACTTCCTTTGATACCAACTATCAGGACATATCCTTAAAACATTACATAATATTTAATTTTATTCAAGAACAAGCATTTATTACACACTGAGGATCTTTTCGGGTTTAGAGTTTTAGAGAGTTAGGATATATTACATACATAACATACCACATTCATACAAATAGGATACTATTAAAAATAGTATCCATTTTTTTCAAATTATAAAACATTAAAAAAACATGATTTCTTTGAAAATATTCATAAAATTCATCATGACTCCCTTATTACTCAAACGCATCCGTATATCCTGTGAAAAACATTTAAAAACGTGGGATGAGTACAAAACTCAGTAAGGGATATAAAGAGAGAAATAGTTATTCAATTGATAACATAAAAAAACTATATCATAAAAACTAGAATGCCTAGAATACTCATTTAATTGCCTTGTGACACATTTACAATATCATTCTTACATTCACCCTTACACTTGGAATAACCATTTTGTCAAATTCCATCTCCGGAGTACCCAATGCATTGGAGAGATGTAATGGGGATCACCCATAATATCTTCAGATATAATGGGCTCAAACCAACATAAATAATGTCCAAGGAACATACCATGAATAAAAAATTTCATAGCTCGTATACACCCTTGAGAAAAACACATTCACAATTCAAAATACCCTTTCTCATAAAAAAATCACTCTTAGAACATAAACACTCCACAAATGATAATGAAATATTATTATTCAAAAACAAAAATAAAAACATATAAGTGATACACTAAGGTAATAAAAAATCATGAAATCAAAAGAGTACATTCATGTAATAAAAAAATAACAATCTCTTTGGATTTCATAAAGGAGGCATTTAAAAGGATTTTAAGAGGGATGTCCTCTACAAATACCATAAAATTGAATAGATAATTTATTAAACAAATGAAATATGTATATATACTTTAAATACAGATAATATAACATTATATAATCAAATTAAATTTCACAAGTCATATTAGCATGATAAAAATCATTAAAGTTGAAGGTTAACCCAAAGAATGGAAATTGGGTTTAAAATTCACTTATGAAATTTCAGCATGGTATTGGGTGTACATGGGAGGGATTAATGAGATATAATGGGGTATCTCATCATAAATATATAATAAGGAAATTATGGTGTAGGTTCGAAAACATACCCCATCATTAGGAATTAAAAATAAAAGGGCACAACATAGATGAGATTCTTAAATAAAAGTGAGAGAGAGAGAATCCCTTACCTCATGTTTTACTTCCTTGAAATGTGTTTAAAACTATTGTATAATGGTTAAAATAGTGTTATTATGATTTTAAAAAAACATTTTCATGTTTTTAACCTCTTATATGATCACTTTATAACATCATTCCACCCATTCATTAATAATACTTTGTTATTTCCCATGTTTTGGGGGTGTGCATTACAGGGTTTCCATGAGCGGTTTGTAATCGATTTTTATGTCGGTAGTAAATGAAACTCTAGAAGTGGAATGAAATAGTATTTAAAAGCTTACAGAACTATAATTATACAATATATCATTTTTAATTCTAATGTGATAAATATTCATTAGTTAAAACATTAATGATGTTCGTTTAGATCATTTTAGTGGTTCTTTGATAATAATGACCTCATTTTGTTTTATAAATTTAAACCATGTGCAAAAAAGGATTAAAAAATAATTTATGAGATATAATACATATATTATAACCTGGTTAAACCATAAAAATGGTTTCATGACTAGACTTGAATTAATTAAAGAAAATTGAAATCACACGTCCATGATGTTGGTAATTTGACACATAACGGATAATGTTTTTATTCCTCGAATAAGTGGGATAGGAGAAGAAGAATGATAATGAATATTCCATGAACATGAGAAAATCCAGAATATACAAGATTTATGGAGATTTCATGCCTCTTGTATAAGATTAGGGTAAGATACTATAATAAAAGGAAAGGAAAGGAAAGGAAAGGAAACACATGAAAGGGGAATAAGATTTCTTACCTCTTGATCTCTTCTCCTTGAGATCCTCCTTAAGGCCTTTGATTTTGTCCTTTGGGTGATACCAGAAGGTCTTAGATGTGGGGAAGTAAATTGGGGAGAGAATTTGGCAGAAATTAGACAATTCTCAAGGCTTGAGAGGTTTGGTTTGTCAAGGGGATGGAGAGGGGTTGTTTATACCTGAGGAGGGGGTGTTTTTAGAATAAAATATTAAATAAAATAATATATATCAAATGTTAGACTTGTAATAGTAGTTTTTTTACTACATGAATCATATATTAATATATTATAATTATTTTTAGACTTTAAATAATATTTATAATTATAATTCATTAATTTATTAAAAGGAAAGTGAAAAGAAAGAGAAAATGATACTTTAAGGAATCACTTTTTGACTTTAGGTTTTGGAAAGTTCTTTTTAGGTTTAGAAATTGAGTTTATTGTATTTTGAGGAATAATTTATGAAATTAAATATAAAATGGCCGAATATAATGTTCTATAAAGTTAAATTCATCGTTACATCATGAATGATACAATTTAAGATACACCGATTATGTGAAAAACTGTATTTTTACTATTCACCCAAAAATTGAAGTATTTCAGAAAAATCTCAAAAGTTCACCCTAACCATTTTTATACATTTAGAATCCAAAAATAAATTCCATTTTTCAAAAATAATTTTCTAAATATTATTAATTTAATTTTTAATTAAAACAATAATTTACTTGAAAAATACAGTTTTTAAAATTAAAACTGATTTCATAATGTTTTCAAAAATTACATAAGGTCTTATAAAATTATCTTAAAACCCAAAATACATATAATTTTTAATTTATGACAACATTTTAGGAAAATAAATTTTCTTTTAAAATTAATTAATTAATTAAAATTATTTATTTATAACTTACAAAAACACCAATACTTTAACTATAGTCAAATTTTCACTTATAAGATGCCTAAATTTTATTTAATCATTCATGAGTAAGGTTTCTATTATTTTTCATGATTTAATATTCATTAGGATTATACTAATATTCATAAGGGTAGGTTACTATTCATAAGGGTATGTTATTATTCACAAAAATTAAGTTGGTCTTATAAGACTCTAAATAACTTACTAATCACAATTATAGATGACCATTTTTAGACATTAAAAACATAGAAGTGGGAAATTAAGTTTAAAGTTAATTATATTATAGGTACCTGGGTTGTTACAATTAGAATGATTCAATTTAAAAATATACCTGTAAATGTGATGAAAAGGTGGGTTTCCAAAGAGAAAATTCTCATATGTATATATGGTTTTAATATCAAAATTTAAATGAAATTTATTCCAATGGACTAAATTAGTTAAATTTTAATATAATTGAACTAAATTTACATTAAGACCAATTTTAAATAAAATTAAAATTTTGAAATTATTTAAATGAAAATTCAGTTTAATAAAAATCATTATTTTTCACTATTCATCAAAAAATGAAACATTTTAGAACAATCCAAAAAAATCCCTAAGATAATTTTGATATTCTAATTTAAAAAATGAATCTTATTTTATAAAATAAATATTATAAAATTTTTAATAATTAATTATATATTATGTTTTCAAAACACGATTAAACTACCTTTTAGAAAAATATAGTTTTTCAGAAAACATTTCTTTTACTTTCAAATGATTCTTATTCTATTTATAATTATCATTAACTATTGAATTTATTTCATACATGTGTAAACCATAAACTTTTTTATAATTTATTTAGTATTATTCATATCCAATAACTTATCATCTAGGTTATAATGGTTGTGTTTAAATAAAAATATTTTAATAGAATATCATGTTTCATTTAAACCCAATGTTATGTGCATCGTAAGATATCAAAGAGATTGAATTTATTTAAAAATAAATGTATCATAAAGTATTTGTATTTTATATTCTCTTCTAATCTTGGTTTTTTGTGTCATTCACACTATTGAACATGATGTTCTTATTTTAAAATCTCAGGACATTACATTCTACCCCCTTAAATAAATTGTGTCCTCACAATTTAATCTTGATCTCAATAATCAAGGGTTTGAAATTTGATAATACCATTATTTGGGAACAAAAAACATAAAAATGGTTAATAAAACATCATCATGATAAGAGATAAATGGAAGTATGAAGGACCTCTATAATAACACATTACTAGGTCTCCATATAGAAGAACATTGGTGGAAAATGAAAACATGGACATGGAAGAGAATACCAACACCCAAGGATTTATATAGAGCGATATATATCATTTATATCAAGAAATTGGGTGATAAAAATAAGGTCAATGACCACAAAACCATAAATCTATGATGAGTTAATGGGTCATTTTATTTATCAAAAATGAAGGTGTTAGGATAACATTTTTGTTTCAAGATCTTTTCCCTCGAGTTGGGGAATTCTATTACCATCTACATAGAGAACATAAGAAAATATAGTGACATGATATCTTTATATAGGCACAATTTCATCCTTTATATATTGTTTGATCAATTAATACTTCGTCTCTTACTTCAATAAATGAATATCCAGTAGCAATTTTTATGCCTGAAACACTAAAATTAAAAATTAACAAATCATTTTCTTAGTAAAATAATGAAAAGTCATTTCTCATGTCTCTAGATATTTTCAAAGATCAAAATTATTATAAAAAGTTATCCAATAATTCCCAAATTTCAACTCAATCCATTCCATAAATAGTTAACTTGATGACTAGTCTAAAATTTGTCTATCCAAATTCAAAGTCCAAAAAAAGTTGAATTAAGGTCACGAAATCAACATTATATTCCCCATAAAATATAAAGTGTATATTAATGTCACATTCAAAATATGATAATACCTTGATCAAAATAAAACCTTAATTAAAACATGAATGATTCCAAATATAAAATCTTAGGTTTTTTGATATATTCCATAAATTAATACTTATAATAAACTCTAGAAAAGATGACTTAAACCGTCAAAAGTATAATAAATTTCATGGTCACAAACACTATCTCATAAACATATCATTATTATCTAATAATAATAAAAATATTAAGGTTTATCCTCACCCAATAATGTGTTTTAAAATAGGTTCAACTTGTCACTAAATCACATTTATTAGTGATCAGTACCATTCAATATATTCCCTCAAATACTTTAAGAAATAGTATTATAGTAAAATCCTTATACATTCCATGATTTTGATAACCATAAATTGATAAAATAATACTATAACATAATTATTATATACAAACACAAGCACATTAATCATTATACTTATTCTATGGTAATAGTATAATCTTGACCGTGATCCCTTAGATTCTTTTTAGGTATATTCCATTGATTCTTGAAGAATTCATTTTGTAGTGCCTCATCTCCTTATAGTTAAAGCATTGAACATTGTAAATTTATTTCATCCCCATATAATTATGATCATGTTTTAATTTATCTTCACATATATTGAAAAATCTCATTCCTGTAAATAAATTATTATGGTGTTTCTTTCCAAAATTATCACATGTGAGAAAACCCTTCTTTCCCTTCTTCCCCTTATCCAATTTTTGTTTTGTCATACTCTTCTTATCTAACTTCAATTAAAATACATAATTAGTATATAATTATTTCTATATCTTTATAGAACATGATATTATATCCTTGTATAATGAGAATGTTTGGGATAGTATTTTCTTCTAAAATATTGATATAATCTCATCAAAGAAACAATTATTCTTACTCTTTAGATTATGTGAATTGATATTATTATCATTCCTTTTGAAAATTTTCATTTATAAATGATATAATACACTATATTATATCATAAAATTATGAAACATAATGTATAGTCCCAAAAATAGTGAAATTATTAACATAAATTTAAGAATTTTTGCATAACTAATCTCATAATCATAAACATGGTTTCTTTGGAGATATCATTATTTTAAAATACTTTATAATTATTGGTAAATAAAATGTGAATTATCCTAATAATATCCACTGTGAGTTTAAAAATAGGTTCATAGTAAGGCCTATGGTCATGCACAAGGTAATGATCAATTTAAGCCCAATGCACCCTTTTCAGAGTTATTACCCCTAGGTATATCTTTTCTAGAACCACACCCACTTTTAGTATCTAGATAGGGATTTATTGATAAAAAAATCATATAATATATTCCTTACCAAAACTTTAGGATGTTTTTATATACTTATACTTAGATTATTTCATAGTTTTATGTTCCCTAATCTATGTTTTCCTAAATCTAGTTCCCAAGTTTTCTACTAAACTTTCTTATATATTAATTATAGAGTCCCAAACCCCAATAGCCTGAAGATGGTGTCTAATTTATTATATTGGAATAAGATATAAGTAATCACATCCTAAAGGGCCAAATTTTTTATTAGTCTATGTAAAATATATACATACTTGAAAATTTTTTAAAATTGAAAACATAAAATTCAAAAAATATTTTCTTTGAGAACACCATTATTCCTCATAGAGTATCCCTACTTATCAATCACAAAACACTTCTCGGTATCCTAGTTAAAATAAAACATAATAAAGGGGTGAAATCAGATGGTCATTAAGGGTAAGAGCACAGTAGAAGCTATGAATAAATAAGTAAAAATTAATATATCATGTTAAATAACTAATAAAAATTCCATTTAATAAATCACTTGGGCATAATATGCCATGAATAAATGATGATCAAATAATTTCATATAAATAATCACATGATCTTGAAAAATTAACCATAGATATTAAAACTAATAGAATAATCACATGGAATATAAATACGTAAATTAATAATGATGTAATGTATAATGTTGGTCATCTAAAACAAATCATCGAGGCCTTGTTCCAAGACATATAAATAAATGGATAAGTCCTCAGCCAAAACCCAATCAAGTTTGTCTCATGAGACTTATCGATGCATCGAGGGGATATAATGGGCCTTGTCCATCACTTACTAATACCAATGAATTCCTCATATGAAAGGAGTGAAAAATAATCAATATAAACATTCATATTAAAAAATAACATGTGAAATTTTAATACTTACAACAATCAATAAACAAAATCATAAACCATCTAGAGTAAAATAGTGAATAGTAATAAAATTGTACATATCTAGTAAAACTAATCATAAACCATCTAGATAAATAATAAGGATGGTATCAATATAATATATCCTTAGTGTATCACAAGTAAAATAGAGGTTTTATGAAATTTATGAATATAAATACCATGAAAAGATCCTTAAAACATTTTTGACAAAAATAACCTTTTCATTTTTAAAATCTTATTTTAAAACAAAAAATTCATAAAATATTTTGAAAATAATTTTCATTTAAAATAAAATTTTAAAACTTCTAATATTAAAATTTAAATAATTATTGGTCATGATGGTGTAAATTTAAGTTAATTCCATACATGTTAAAACAAATATTCCTTTTATATTTTTGGTAAAATCCAAATGAGAATTGTTTTGAAAATGACATAAAGATTCATTTCATAAGATTTTTTAAAAAATAAAAATGGATAAAAATGTATTTAATATTTCATTTTGAAAATTTCAAAACATTTTTGAAAATATTTTTAGAAAACATGGGTTTTGAGGAAAAATTATTTCCGACCAAATAGATAAATAAAGTCATATTTTCTAAAAAACATTTGATCAATCAGTTTATATACCAAAGAGTAAGAAAATGGTACTATTACTAGATAAAGTTAATTAATAACCATATTTTGATAAAATATTTTTATTTTTAGATAGAAATATCAAATAACTCCACCATGGTATATGTAAACAAAAACAATCCTAAATAATGATGGTATTCTAAAATAAACCCTTACCACTTTGGTAACTTCTAAATCGTAAGCCCCGTAAAAGAAATGACATCAAATGAAAATTTAAAAACCATGAGGATAAATATATTCACGATATAACATATTAATGGTGTAGTATATATTCCACATAAACTAAATAAGTGGTTAATATGGAATATGTCTCACAATAGTAAAAGTGAGATGAGATACCCTTACCTCAGGTTTGATTTCCTTCATACGTGTCTGATCTTCCTATATAGTGGTTTTAATCATGTTATTAATTTATAAAATACAAAATAATCTTATTTATAGTACCATATATGATCTTATTATAACATTTTACTACCCTTTTGTTAATAATATTTCATTATGTTCATTGTTTCAGGTGTTAATTGTCTTGTTTTCTCATGTGTGTTTTGTCTTAAAAGATATAGTTCTTGTGCATAGGATATATATATATATATATCATATCCAGAATTATATGTTATATACTGGTTTTATTATAATATAAGTGTCAATACATAATTTAATATGGGAAAAAAATAAAATGAAATAGCTTTGTTAAGATAATTATTTTCTCTAAGAGAAACCTCCTTTAGATCTCCTATTAAGGACCCTAGGGATTGTATATTGGGAGAAAAAGAAGCTATATAATATGTATAAGGATATTGATGATATAATTTTTTTTGGTTTGGTCTCAAAAATTTTCTTGAGGTTTGTGAATAAGTGATGGGACGGATTTCCCTTTTATAAGTGGGGAAAGGGAACCCACTTGAAAATTACTTGGAAATTTCCAAAACGAATCCAAAATGATAACATAATTCACCTGAAAAAATGTTCTAAATAACATTATTTTAGAATTTATTATATTATAAATTGTAAAAATTCCCATAAAATAATATTTTGAAAAAATTTTAGGTCATTTTAACCCTTATCTTCTTAGTTTAACCACAAGATAAACTCATTTTTACCGTAACTGCGAGAACTAATTTTTAATGTTTTCACTATTAATTTTGGTAAAAAATTAAGTTTAAATTATAATATAATATAAATTATTCTGATTAATAATATATAATCCATTTTTCAAAATTTAATTCATAGAAGTGGAATAATTCAATTTAAAATTATACTCGCAGATGCAGTGAAAAAAAGGTTTTCAAAGAGAAAATTCTCATAAGTATATATGGTTTTAATATTAAAATTCAATATGAAATTGATTACAATAACCTACATTATTTAAATTTTAATATAATTGAACTAATTTTAATTAAAATCAATTTAAAATATAATTTAACTTTTAAAATAATTTAAATGAAAAATAGATTTTAGTGAAGTCATTATTTTTCACTATTCATTAAAAAATAAAACATTTCAGAAAAATCCCAGAAATTCACCCTAAACTAATTTTGATATTATGATTTCAAAAATGAATTTTTTTTCAAATAAATTTTATAAAATTGGTAAAAATTAATTATAAATTATTTTTGAAAATCAAAACTAAACCGCCTTTTAAAAAAATACAATTTTTTCAGAAATCATTTATTTTACTTTTAAATGATTTTTATTTTATTTATAATAAATATATAACAATTGAGTTTATTTTATACAAGTTTAAACCATAAAATTTTTATAATTTAGATATTAATATTCATATTGTCCAATTTAATAGTTAGAATATAATAGTCATGTTTAAATAATAATATTTTAATAGAGTTTCATGTTTCGTTTAAACCTAGTGTTGCATGCATCAAAAGCTATCAAAGATATTTAATTTATTTAAAAATAAATGAATCATATAAGTCTCAGTATGTTATATTCTCTTCTAAAATTTGTGTTGTGTTATATTCACTCTATAAAATATGACACTCTAATTTTAAAATCTCAAGGTGTTACAAGACTCCTCCACCCACTACACTTAAGAAGGCTTCTCCATAATTTGATAAAGGAATCCTCTACCACCAACCTCTTCCATATCAAGATGCCTCATAGGGATATCTTCTATCACTATCCAAGAATCTCTAAACCCATGCACAACATCATGGTGTGACTTCCTACTAATCACATCATCTATAATGTTACCCTTCCCTGGTGTATAAGAAATATTGAAGTCAGGGTCCAATAATAATTCCATATACCATAATGGTCACAATTTTATGTCACACTAGTAAAAGAAATAATTTAGTAATTTATGATCTGTAAAATACATAATGTTCTCACTGATAAGGTAGTGCTTCTATAAACTCAAGGAAAACATGACTACTGATAAATTTAGTTCATGAGTGGGAAGTTATGATATTGGGGTCTTAACTAAAGAGACACATAAGAAACAACCATTTTCTATTGCATTAAGACACTACCCAATCCATGTCATGAAGCATAATAATAAACCTTAATCTAAAATTTCTCCTCCAATAAATGAAGAATTGGTGAACTGACTAACTTCTATTTTAGATACTCAAAATAAGTCTAGAACTGGTCAAGACATTATAATGTATGATCCTCTCTCATCAAGTATGTAATAGTAGTCTCAATCTAAGAAAATTTTGTTATGAATCTCCTATAATAGTATGCAAGACCAAGTAAACTCTTCACCTCCACAACATTACTATGGTATTATTAAAAAAAATCACCTCAATATTTGAATAATCCATGGATAATCTATGTTAGGAAATGACATTCCCTGAGAAAAAAACTTCATGATACCAGAACTCACACTTTGATAACTTCCCAAATAACAGCCAACAATTAATAACTCTCAAAACAACCCATATATGCTTTGGATTCTCCTCCTTGTATATAGAGTAAACACGGATTTCATTGATAAAAACCACTATTAACTGGTCAATAAACTCTCTGAATACAACATTAATTGATCCAATGAATATGGATGGAGTGTTCATTACATAAAATCACATTACAATAAACTCATAATTCCCATAATTACATAAAAATTATTCTTTGGAATATACTCAAACTTTACTCACATATGGACTGAAAAGTAAATTTTTATTCAGGGTAAACATAATTCATTACAGAAACAAGACCAAACAAACTCAAGGGGGGTAATAGTGAAGGCCTAATGAATCATTATTGAAAAAAGGTTTGAAATAATTTGGAAGAGACCCCAAGCTATAGTAGAGAGTCAAGGATTCTCCTGGCCCTCCTTGTCTAGCAAGTGAGTCAACTGCAAAGTTCCCTTCACTCTAGGAGTGACAGACATGAACATAATGGCTAATACAGATTTTACAGTACCTGATAGAATAAACCATGTTCCAGGGAATGTCAACATTCTATTTGAGGAATCTGACTAGCACATCTAAGTCAGATTCCACTTCTTATAGTGGAAGGTTGAAACACCTACACAAAGAAAGACTTGTCTCCATAGCTTCAGTCTTGACACCAAGAGAGTTACCATCACCAAAGAAAGTGTTGAATCCCAATAGCATGAAACCTCTTTCATCCCTGATCAGACCCCCCCCCCCTCATGATCATGTTGACATAAGAACCATCTACATTGAGATTCAGACCTATGTGAGTTAGCCTCCAATTGGCCCATTGATTCTGATTAGAGATACTGATAGAGGATTCCATGAAGACACTCAGGTGAAATATCTTGACGGTAGCCAAATTCCCAAAAAAAATTATTAGACCTCTGAAATCTTCCACTACAATTTTGATTAATATTTTAATGTTGTGTAATGATTGAGACACACAAAATTGGGATTTGTTCCATGCTTCCTAGAGATACCAAAAAACAGTCGCAAAAATCATTCCCCGGACTTTAACTTCCAACCCAAGATGACCATTACCCAAAAAACAAGACTCAGTGAAGGTTTTAATGGAATTACCTAAAACATGGATGTTCATACCCAGCTACAAAAAATTCCAGACTCCCAAAGCCCATTCACCCAGAAGAATAAGATTCATTGTTGTCTCTTGTTGAGGCCTAGAACAATAGTAACAATGAGAAACCATGGGGAATACTCTTTTTTGAATGTTATCATCGGTAGGAATTGTGTGATTCCTTATTATCCAAACTAATAAATTACACTTACTTGGGATTTCCTTGCACCACATCTTGGAAGCCCATGCATCTATGGAATTAGAAGAGTGAAGCATATTCCTAAAGTCCAAACTAGAGAATCACCCTGAGATGGATCCCCTAAATGAGCATATATCTGAATCTTCAGAAAGAATAATACTATCATAAATCAATTTTTGGTCTTGATTTAATATTACATCATGGAAGTTCAGATAAAGGTTGGCCTCTTTGAAGGATATTTAAGGAACTAGAAAGCCTAGAAAATAAAGCAATGAACCCAACTAGTTTTACTTCCAATGGTTGATGTCACCACGACCAATGATCTAATGATGGTGACCATCCAGCTCCTCCAAGTGATTAAGCATGCAATGATCCAGGCCTAAAAATATTTGGTGTTGATAATTACAGCTCTACCACTCACCATATCTATTAATAATAAATTTGGCCTAGAGCAAGGTCCCTTAAAGAATATCCCAAGGCAACTTTGCTTGCATGGACTTTACTCACATATGGTGATATCTTGATCGTAGAGCGATCATTGAAAACTGATTGGAACCCCTATTATAATTTAATAAATCATTAATATGTATAAGGGGATATAATTTCTTCATTGTTACTAGATTTAGGTGATGATAATTGATATATATATGCATACTATCATCAGCCTTCTTCATGAATCGAACTAGAGCACCCCAAGGTGATATGATCGGCCAAATAAAACCTCACTATAAGAGATCGTTGATCTCTATCCACTTCTCCCACAACTCATAAAGCAACATATTATATGAATACATCAAAACTATAGAATCTACCATCTTTAAAATTATCCCAAACTTTATCTCCCGTCGAGGGGGTGGCGCCACAACCTCATCAGAAAATACATTAGGGAACTCTTCCACAACCTTGAGAAACACTACTGGCTGAACCTATGATGTAATCAACATCAAATAAACCATTAAGGAAGAAAAGGACTAGTCATGAATCCAACCCATCGGAGGGTCTCACTCTCCAATGAACATGAAAAACTTTTAGTTAGCATCGTAGAACAAAATCCACCTCCTGACGTAATCCAAGATAGGAAGTGCCAAATATAATCATTCCATGATAAGAATGATATCATATGGTTGTATCTGTAGACATATGAAGTCTCCCTAAGATCATTGTTACCCTATAACTACCTCATAGTCTATACACGTACACAAACTAACTCGAACTCCAAGTGGTGTAGTCAATGCCAAAGTCACTGGAAGTCTCCCCACCTTAAGTCCTAGAGCATGGAACGGGGAGGAAGAAATTAAGGAGTGAATATATCCTAAATTAAAAAAATCATACAACAAGGTAAAAAAAATATTACCTTGAATGAAGTATAGATATCCTTTCACTGGTGACTCTAAAGCATAAATTTAACCACGACCTGCTCCATAACCCCTCTAGACCTAATTTTGACCACCTCCACCATCATGCTCTACTCTATTAAGATGATGAGAATAATAGGGATATCCTTAGACTTTACATATCCTCTATATTGACTATATGCATTATATGCATGCTATTATTACTTCCGGGTATGGTATTGATGCAGTGGTGGAAACCAAAGTGGGCCACTAGCTACACACTATCTACTTGAAAATGCTGGGGACTTCTTCCATTGATAACTATGTCCTCCAAAAGAAAAATAAATTCATAATACCTTAGAAGGGGTATAAGATCCTAAAACCCTAGTTAAATTAGATGAAAAGGGTTAGGACCTACCCCTAGCTATCTGAAAATCCTTCTATCCAAGCAGTTGGGAACCCCAGACAATGACTCTATTTTTTAGAGAATCCTAAATAATCCCCTCTTAGAATGATCTGGTCTAGGAAAATGTATTCTCGACAATCCTTTATATCACCAATACCTCAAGATGTGTCAGAAACATAAAGTGAGTAACCTGAAATTAGATCTCTATATGAAAGGCCTCATCAAAATGCCTCAGCCTAGCCTCCTCATACGGAAGTAGGTCAAAAGTATATCAGAGAGGGTTCTTGAAAAAGGTCTTAAACCCCAAAACATTGTAAATTCCCAATAAAAGGGTAATAATGTAACACACCAGGATTTTATGAAATATTTTTAAAAAAATAAATTTAATTTTTTTGATATATTTTGTTACACACAACACCAATTTGTGACAAACCACAATATACTATTAAAAATATTATTATTTAAACATGACTGGTATAACCTAACCATTAAAATTGGAGGTATGAATAGGATAGACACATTTTTCAAATTAAGTATGAATGTTATAGATAATGAAAATATATCGATAAATAAGTACTTAATTTTTTTTAAGTCTTTATATGCTTCAAAAATTCATTTTTCTCAAAAAATGATTTTCATTACTTTTTGTGAACAAATAATAAAATTAATTTTTACACCTTTAAAAAATAAATTTGAAAAAAAGAACTTCATTTTTGAAATTTACATGTAAAAATTATCTTATAGTGATTTTTTGATAATTTTTTGAAAATATTAATTTTTCAATGAATGGTGTAAAATAGTTATTTTAATTAAAACTACCTTTTCATTTAAATAATTTACAAGTTAAATTAAGTTTTAATAATATTTTAAAAGTAAAATTAGTTCAATTATATTATTATTAATCAAATTTATTTCATTTAAATTAATTTTTATTTTTATTTTTATATAAAAACTTTTTATGCTTCTAAAAACTTTTTCTTTGGAAAATCGTTTTTCATCGTGTCTGTGGGTTTAATTTTAAATTAAATTCCTAGAATTATTTGAATTAAATTTGGTAAAATGAATTAAATATTTTTAATAATAATAATTAATATTATATATTAATCTCAACTTAATTTTTGTCATAATGAATAGTAAAAATAGTAAAAATTAATTACCGCAGTTAAGGTTAAAACAGGTTTTTCGGGGGTTGAACCAAAATATAAGGGTGATTTTTTCAATAAAACTTTTCTAAATCTTATTTTATGGATATATTTCAACACTATACTATCATAAAAAATAATATATGTTCATTTAGAATAATTATTCTTGGTAATGACTATAATTTTGGATTCTATTAGGAAATTTCCAAGTGGGTTCCTTTCCAACTTATAAAAGGAAACATCCTCTCTTATCCTCTCCACACTCAAAGACCATTTATTTTTGGAAAATACCTACCCAAATAACTTCATTACTTCCCTTAACAGATCTAAGAGTCCTTGGTTTGTTTAGTAACCCCTCCTAAGAAGACTTTAGGCATAAACCTAAAGAGGCTCTCTGAAGAATAGGTATAGCTCTTAACCATGCATTTTCATATTCTTTCTTATTACAACTCCTTAAAATAATATTAAACTATGATGAAATAATAAAATAAATATCTAAAATATAATTATATTTTATTATTTTAGTGTAATTTATTATATCCATATCCTCTTCCATCAAATGGGAAATGAAACTGTCGATCATGTGTACGGCGGACTATCGTCTTGCGAACTGATGTAATTTGTTTTCCACATTCGCCTACCATAGATGAATATAATTATGTATTTAAAGTATATATATGATATTTATGACTTAATTATACTTATATAATTATAATATCACATCTACATTATTTCCTTCCAATCTGTTTAAAAACAACAACATCGCTCATGAATATGTGTGGACTACTGCCTCCAAAAAGTGATGTGATGTTTTTTTCATTTTATTTTGACATGGATGGTAATACAAATATATTTAAAGAATATATATATGGTATATATGATATAAAAATTATTCTTTAATGTTGAGTTTTTATTTTTCTTTCTTTCATTCCATCCATCGAAAATGGAAACAATGTTCATACGTACGTATGACCTACCATCTCCATGAACAGTGTAATTCATTTTCTATATATAACTTTTAAGGATAACTATAAATATGTAAATAATTAATATATATTATATTTATATCATGATTAAAATTTTGGATATTATTTTACCATAATCCAATTATAAGTACCAAAATTACCGAACCAAACAATACATGAAAAACGAAGCAATTATCACCCAAAATAGTGATTTTAATAAAAAAAATTATTGAACAGGTGATAAAAGGTTATAAGTAAATGATATATAGTATGATATATATTATTATGGTTCTATAATATATTTATAACAAAACTATATTTATTATATAGTAGGTTCGAACATGTACAACAGAATTCAATACTTGAGGTAAGGGATTTCCGTCTCACTTTCATTTCTATGAGACACATGTCGTATTCATCAATTGTTTATTTTATGTGGTGCATATACTACCCATAAATTTATTTTATGATGATTATTATAAAAATTGTGTGTATTTAAATATCTATCTAAGGTTCTTTCTTTCATGGGGATTATGATTCAAAAGTTACCAAAGTGTTAAAGGTTATATGTTACAATCTCATTATTTATCAGTATTGGCTAGGATTAAGTTTCTGATGATGAAATATTATGATCTATATCTCAATAAACTCATGAATTTTATTCCACTATATTTATTTATGGATAATAAATTTTTTACTTTAATTTTTCTCTTTTTAAAAAACTCAAGATACCAAAATAATATTTTTAAGGAAAAATGATTTTATTTATTTATTTGGTCAAAGATCATTTCTCTTCCATATACTTGTTTTATAAAAGAAATTGTTTTAAAGAAAGTTTTTATTGTTCTCCAATGATTTTTTTAAAGACATTTTCACCCATTTTTTTCTTTTTAGATAATTTTTTAAAAGTAATATTCTTATAATTCTACGAACATGGTACTTTAGATTTTTTTAACAAATAATAGAAAGGAATATTTGTTTTAACATGTATAGCATGAATTGTATATTCATCCATTATGACTGCTTGATGGTTTAAAAGTTCATTTACAAGTTTCCATGTTTATTTTGAAAGAAAATTTTCCATTAATATTTGAGAACTTTTTATATTTTAAAGAATTGATTTCATAAAGGAGTTTTTATTTTCCTCAAGAATTTTTTAATGATATTTTTATAGAATTTATATTAATAAAAAATAACAACCTTTGGTGTTTCTAATATTTTATTGGGTATATGATCCTATAGTACCATACTTATTATTTTTCTAGATGTTTTACGATTATGATGGAGATATTTTTGTGAAACTCATTCTTTTTCCATGGGTTATGCTATGATGGATTGATGAAATTTTTATGAAACACAATTTATTAAATGGGTTATTAGATGATGATATGATGAATGTTTATAGATTTTATGGAACACATATATATGGTTTCATTATGTAAATAGTGGAATTGGAATTGTATACCCCTCCATTGCATTGGGAAAAGATGGATAACTTATAAGTAAATATGTTATGTGTAAACCTGATCTCATGTTAACAATTTCATGTGTGAACTTATTTTTTTGTCCATAAGATTAAGTGTGGGCATAGTTTTCATGTACATAAGTTTATGTGTGGACCTAGATGTCATGTCCATAAGTTTATACATAGATCTAGATTTAATTTCCATAAGAGTATGTTTAGACCTAGCTTTCATATCCATAAGTTTATGTGAAGGCCTGATTTCATGTCCTTAGCTCAATGAGTAAACTTGTTTCTATTTATACATGTTCACAATGTTATAATATTATGTGTATGCAAAAAAATTATGTCTTATTCCAATGTTATGATCTCATGGATTATTTTCTTCATTCCTTTATTATTCATGTCATATTAACTTACAAAGTTTATTCCATAACTAATGTTTATAATCTATAAATATAGGATATGGTTTTAAAATGTTATTCTCATGTTCTCATACCCTTATTCTCATTTTAGTTGATATATCCCTTGTTTACCCTTACTAAGAATTTGATATCACCTTTTTTTATGTTTCCTTTACCGTGGTTATGAAAAAAGGTATTATTTATGATATGTCTAAGATGAGTGATAATTATGAAGAACTTAGTGGGGATAATGTAGTTCTCTTATGAACACGTTTTTCAAGTGTCCAAGTTTGTCACGAACCAGCCCAAGTCGACCCTGAACCGGTCACCCAGGCCAGCCCATGACAAGTCCCGAGAGGCATTCTCGATCCTCCCGGGATGGAGACAAGCACCAAGGGCATAAATAGAGTACACAAGGGAACAATTTCTCCCATACATAAACAATCAAACAAACAGCGTAAATAAATGGATAGCCAAAAATGAATTTATATAAAAATTGAAGTAAACATTATTTGTACAATAAACTAAAAGTAGAACAAAACCAACAACTCAGCTGAATAATCCCGATGACTAAATAACTCCATGTGACACTTCTGGTCACTCTCCAACACAATGATCAAACATTGCCCAAGGCAATCGAACTCAAGCTGAAACCTGCACAAGGGCTAAAAAAAGAAAAAGATTATAGGAGAGAGTATTAAAACTTAGTAGGTTAGCCCGATATTCTATTCCCAATGCACTTCCTTTAAAATAAAAGAAACATCAATTTCATGTTTTAAATACAAGATATAAAAGTATGTTTTTCAAATGATGTCCCATGCTATAATAGTTATCAGAAAAAAAACTTTCATGTTTTATAAACCAAAAATTCAAGTAACAATTTTTCAAAGAGGTGCAACTTTAAAATGAAAATTTTTTTAATGAGGGATGCTTTAAATAATTTTAACTTTTAAATAAATCACACACACTACTGAAATTACCAACCAAACACATCGTATGTCTACGGTGACTACAAAAGATCCAATGAGCACAAGTCATGGGAACACCCCTAGGTACTAGTCAGTTGTGAGCCCCAGGTACCTCGTATCTCGGTGAAAGTAACCATAATAAATATCTGTTCTCCTACGCGATCCACTAGTTTGGAACATACCCATAACATATTGGTCCTCAATCATCATCATTATCATAGTTTAGTTAGTGTTTTCATCATCAAATTTTCTAAGTGAAACAGGGGCCAAACCCCACAGAATCACTAGCATACTAGTACAGGTCCGCCCACCTAGATACCTGGGATTCCCTTTAGTGCTCAATCAAGTTACGCATATTATCAAATACACATTTCACATCTAAATTCCATTCCCAAACCATAAAAACACAAACATCCCATAAAATTTCTTCACATTTCTTACACAAATCAACAAACTGCTAAATATTTTCGTAAAACAATTTCATGAAGTGTATTGAGGCTTTGCACATAAAACTCATTCAAAAACACTCTTTCAATTATAAACACGCATCAAAACCATACCAAATCATATTTTTCAGCCCAAAAACATTTAATAAATGCATTTCATGGATCATAAAACAATCTCAATTGCACAACTTGGTATATACAAGTAATACACTCTTTTATTTTTAGGAAATTCCAAACAGGCCTTTAAACATTTTCTCAAAACTAACGTTTGACGAATTTATGCATTTCAATTTTATTAAGGAGGTGTGTAAACACCATTTACAGAATAAAACCACATTCATAAATCCCTTAAAACACTTAGGTGACATATTCAAAACACAAAATTTTTATATGAATGTGAAACGGGACATTTTTCGGCAACTTGGGCCAAAACATGTTGTAAACAAAAAAATCTAATTGTTTGTAAAACAAAAATCCAAATTTTAAATCCATAAAAGGATCCAAAAATAATTTTCTTACATGCTGAAAATATATTTGAAAATCTAAACAAATTATTTTAAATTTCACTAGACACATAAAAGACAACCGGGAAATTTACCAAACACATGGCATGCACTCTTTAATAAAAAAACTTATGTTAAGCACTTAAAAAGGGATAAAACACCACTTTCATGCCATAATGTTAATCAACCTACTGAGACATATTCAAAATACCATAAACCTAGAGAGAAATCTCATGGAATAATTTATCAAACAAGAGAAGTGCACATTTATACCAAAACAACTATATTTTTAACAAAATAAGTCATAAAACATAATTTGAAAACAAAACCTTTAGAACCAAAGTCTCACAGCAGAAAATATCATATAAATAAGGATATAATTGAATTAAAATGATGAAACTTAAATGATAAAGGTTTGTTCAAGGGGTATCCCACCTCAAAACCTTGGTGTAATGGAAACGCCCACCCGAAATCACTCGTCGCGGGTTTAATATATCAGTATAGGAAAAGTGGGAAGTTAAATGGGTGAAAAAGGCTGAAAAACAAAGGATCTATAAAAGAAACAAATTTAGTTTTTAAAATTGGAAATGGGCTCACGGTTGGCCCAAATCCGGAAGTAACCACCCTTTCTTAAAAAACTCCTAAACAAACAATGGAGAACCCAAATTAGGGTGATTAGAAATATATGAAACTTAAAAACTCAAGATTAATCTCACAAAATACCCATGAAAAGGATTAGTATTTCCAATGGACCGGATTAATACAAAGACAAATAAAACTGGGTGTGACAATTCTCCCCACCATTAAAGCTTTCCACCCCCGAAAAGCCATGACACTTTCTGGATGAAAAAAACAACACATAAGGATTCCTTAACAACATAATCCAGCCTCTAAAGATAATGAAATATAAATCACCCACAATGCAACTTAATACTCTTGCCCAAACAAAACACAACTCACAACCACGTCCGAAGAATCAACGGAAAGATGAATCCACCACCTCCACAACCAAACCAAGAACCCGATTGTTGGGCCTTCTCCCAATGAACCCAACCATCACCCAAACCAAAGATCACTCACAAAATACAAATATTATAGGGGATTATAGAATGTACTCCCCACCATTAAGAAACAACTATCACTAGAAAAGTTCTTAGGATGAAAATCTAGGAGACCCATGGTGGGTCTCCCCACCATTAGAAACCAACTAGCAACGAACAGAAAAGAATTAAACATGATCTAGAATTGGGCCTCACTCACACAATCCCAAAAAACACTCCTACAAAAACCTACTATACCAAGTTAATAGGGTTAAAATATGAACATATAAACCACCCACTCCCAAACGGAGGGGACAAGAACTTGGCCAACACATTCAGCACAAATCTGGACCCCCACCACTTGGGGATGGGAGGGAAGGGGGCCCAATAATTTGGCCACTGAAACCACAAAAGAAACAAAGAAACTACAAAAAATATCCACCTATGAATAGGTAACACCAAGACTACACATGATTTTTACAGGCGGTCCACACAGGGACATTGATTGAAAACCCACATCCATGAAGGCATAACCATAGACATTGTGTGAGGGGTAATTCCACCACGCTTGTTGCGACAAAGGGAAATTAAAATAAATGAGGAACCAAAACATTGACATAGAAACTAACTTACCAAAAAAGATGAGGAATGATCCTAATTGAGCACTCCACACCTCTGGTGATTTCTTGACTGCGTGAAAAGCTTCACACCGAGGCCTATGGCTAGAGCCCTAATTCTTGAAGCATCTACTGCATCACAGTCAGGTGATAAGGATCACACCACTAAAAAAACTCACTTTCTCACCCAAAAAACCTTTATCTAAATAAGAACTCATAGATATATATAAACATTTTGTCTCACTCTGAACTAGGGATAGAATGGACAAGGAATACGACGAAACACATCAACATCACCGAACACAACAACTCTGTCCAAAAGAATTATCACGACCTAGAAGCACTTTTAATAGATCCCAAACAGCTCTCTATTCCAACAGACAGGTTAAGGAATCACCAAAAGAGGTGGATTTAACATTTGAAATGAATCCTTAGGTTGATCAGCAGGAAAGATTTCAAATGGAGAACTATCCATGGCCACATCACAACATCAAACACATCTTTATAAACCCAATGAAAATTACTCCAAAACCGAGCCACCAATAAGATCTCATCTCAATATACAACCAGAGTATGAATTATAGATCACAATGAATATTAATGAATAAAAAACTCTTTTAATACATAGAAAAATCTAGCCACATAACCATTGGTTTTAAAAAAAAAGTCCACAATTTTTCAGTTCAAAACACTTTTGAAAAACAAACTAACTTGTTGGGTTTCCACATTCACCAATGGTGTTTCATCAATTCTCACCCACAGGCACATTTCCATGCCACCCCAGGCACCCAACCACCATGCCATATAGTCCATCCTTCCAGATATCAATAAATCCATGCATGTGAGCACCCATGAAAGCACAAAAGGCTAAAACAAAACAACATCATTCCAAAAATCATTTACCTTCAAAAGGAACACCAACCACCAAGTCAGAAACCCTTTTAATATTTCACAAAAAAAACCACAATTAATTAAGAACCATTTTCTTAAAAACCTACCCCTTTTCATTTTTAACAACATTTAAAATAACCAAACCACTCCAAACAACCCCTTCCCATTTATTTTAAAATTCAGAAAGGTATATTTTCATAATCTGAGTTCCATTGAGACCAATACCCTTTCTAGGAAAATACCAATCGATCAAATCCAATATCTAAAACTAATTTATCTGATTAAAAATATTTTTAACATATGAAAATACCCCATTTAAAACAAAGATCCAGAATCACCTTAAAATTATTCACAATTTCAAAACATTTTATTTCAACAAACCACTAGTTTAGATTATGGATAATCCAATCCCTTTAAATCATTTCCACTTCCCTCCATTTTTTTCACAAAAACACAAACTTCTGAAACCATTGTTATATTTAATTTTTTGAAAACCTCCTTTTTCACTTTTCAAAATCTAATCCTTCCTTTAAAACCCATTTCCACAATTCTCACACAATGATTTTAAAAACAAAAATTCAGAATTCAAGAAAGGTTCAAGAGACCCAAAAAAAGGAACTAGTGTCGGTGGGTGACTTGATCATATGGTTGGCGGCCATAGGTCAAACATAACACCAACACAGAGAGAGTTATTAGGACCATTCCCCAGCTCCACATGGCTTTCCAGGCCCTATGACCTCAGGGAGGCCATTAGTCAGACTCCCCTTGTCATATCCCAACACCAAACAATCAACCAGAATAAAGGACACTAATAAAATCGGACTTCCCATGGAAACCTGAGGATTAGAATGAGAAAGAGTTTGTGACGCTCTTCTTGCACTTACCCCTCAAGTCCCAAAAATCCTACTTCATCTACCTTGACAACCCCAAAATAATAAGCGATCTCTAAAAAGAAAGGTATTCTAAGATCTGACCTCCTCTGATACCATTTTGTCACGAACCAGCCTGAGTCAACCCTGAACCGGTCACACAGGCCAGCCTGCGACAAGTCCCGAGAGGCGTTCCCGATCCTCCCGGGATGGATACAAGCACCAAGGGAATCAATAGAGTACACAAGGGAACTATTTCTCCCATACATAAACAATCAAAAAAATAGCAGAAATAAACATACAGCCCAAAATTAATTTATATAAAAATTGAAGTAAACATTATTTGTACAAGAAACTAAAAGTAGAACAAAACCAACAACTCAGCTGAACAATCCTGATGACCAAATAACTCCATGTGACACTTCTGGTCACTCTCCAACACAATGATCAAATGTCACCCAAGGTGATCGAACTCAAGCTGAAACCTACACAAGGGCTAAAAAAATAAGAAGATTATAGGCGTGAGTATTAAAACTCAGTAGGTTAGGCCGATATTCTATTCCCAATGCACTTCCTTTAAAATAAAAGAAAATATAAATTTCATGTTTTAAATACAAGATATAAAATTATGTTTTCAAATGATTTCCCATGCTATAATAGTTATCAGAAAAAAAACTTTCATGTTTTATAAACCAAAAATGCAAGTAACAATTTTTCAAAGAGGTGCAACTTCAAAATGAAAATTGTTTTAATGAGGGCTGCTTTAAAGAATTTTAAATTTTAAATAAATCACATATACTACTGAAATTACCAACCAAACACACCTTATGCCTACGGTGACTACAAAAGATCCAATGAGAATAAGTCATGGGAACACCCCTAGGTACTAGTCAATTGTGAGCCTCAGGTACCTCGTATTTCGGTGAAAGTAACCATAATAAATATCTATTCTCATACACGATCCACTAGTAGGGAACATACCTATAACCTAGTGGTCCCCAATCATCATCATCATCATATTTTAGTTAGTGTTGTCATCATCAAACTTGCTACGTGAAACAGGGGCCAAACCCCAATGATCACAGCATACTAGTACAGGTCCGCCCACCTAGATACTCGGGATTCCCTTTAGTGCTCAATCAAGTTACACATATTATCAAATACACATTTCATATCCAAATTCCATTCCCAAACCATAAAAACACAAACATACCATAAAATTTCCTCACATTTCTTACATGAATCAACAAACCGCTAAATATTTTCGTAAAACAATTTCATGAAGTGTATTGAGGCTTTGCACATAAAACTCATTCAAAAACACTATTTCAATTATAAACACACATCAAAACCATACAAAATAATATTTGGAAGCCCTAAAAACATTTAATAAAATCATTTCATGGATCATAAAACAATCCCAATTGCACAACTTGGTATATACAAGTAATACACTCCTTCATTTTTAGGAAATGCCAAACGGGCCTTTAAACATTTTCTCAAAACTAACGTTTGACGAAGTTATGAATTTAAATTTTATTAAGGAGGTTTGTAAACAACATTTAAAGAATAAAACCACATTCATAAATCCATTAAAACACTTAGGTGACATATTCAAAACACAAACATTTTTATATGAATGTGAAACGGGCCATTTTTTGGCAACTCGGTCCAAAACATGTTGTAAAAAAAACCAATTGTTTGTAAAACAAAAATCCAAATTTTAAAGCCATAAAAGGATCCCAAAATAATTTTCTTACATTCTGAAAATATATTTAAAAATCCAAACAAATTATTTTAAATTGCACAGGACACATAAAAGCCAACCGGGCAATTTACCGAACACATGGCATGCACTCTTTAACAAAACAACTTATGTTAAGCAGTTAAAAAGGGATAAAACACCACTTTCATTCCATTATTTTAATCGAGATACTGAGACATATTCAAAATACCATAAACCTAGTGAGAAATCTCATTGAATAATTTATCAAACAATAGGAGTGCACATTTATACAAAAAACAACTATATTTTTAACAAAATAATTCATAAAACATAATTTGCAAAAAAACCTTTAGAACCAAAGTTTCAAAGCATCAAATATCATATAAATAATGATATAATATAATTAAAATTATGAAACTTAAATGATAAAGGTTTTTGCAAGGGGTATCCTACCTCAAAACCTTGGCGTAATGGAAACGCATACCCAAAATCACCCGTCATGGTTTTATAAACCCTAAAACTATGAATACCAGACCTAAATGAATATAAAATCCATCAAAAACCATGTTATAACATAACCCTAGGTCTATCATGACTAGGGGAGATTATAAAACCAATAAATAATGAAAGGAGGAAGAAGAGGGAGGATAAAGGAGATGGAATATCACCTTTTCCACAGGAAAACTTTTAGTATTCCATTAGATATACACCCCTAGAGAAAAGGTAACGGGATGAACCTTCATGGAGAGTCTCTTAAGGTATGGAAAAACCAGGTAAAGAATATTTTTTTGAAAAATAGCACGAATTGAATGAGTTATGTATAAAACGATTTACCTTATCAATTCTGGGCGATTTGAGGTATCTTGAGAACTTCCGCCCTAATCTGTGACCCATATGAGTTCCAAAGAGGGTAAATCGGTTCTGAGGGTGATTATAGGGTTATTGGATTATAGGGAGATGTGGAATCACTGAAAAATATTAAAAATGAAAAATATATAAAATAAACAAAATATTTTTAAAAAAACAGGAAATGAGCCAATGGTTTGGCCCAATTCCAAAATAAGTAACCCCAATTCACCATTCTTATGAATTTATATGGGGTCCAAAATGATAATGATGCTTTAATATATCAGTATAGGACAAGTGGGAAATTTAATGGGTGAAAATGATGAAAAACAAAAGTGTTATAAAAGAAACAAATTCGGTTTTTAAAACTGTAAATGGGCTCACGGTTGGCCCAAATCCTGAAGTAACCACCCTTTCTTCAAAAAATCCTAAAAAACAATGGAGAACCCAAATTAGGGTGATTAGAAATATATGAAACTTAAAAAATCAAGATTAATCTCACCAAATACCCATAAAAAGGATCGGTATTTCCAATGGACCAGATCAATACAAAGACAAAAAAAAACTGGGTGTGACAAAGTTTCCAAAGATACTAGACCTGTATGATTCTTCCATGGATAGTTATGTTATGTAATGAATATTCATATATTAAGATATAATATCTACATATAAAAAGTGAAGGTCACGACAATATAGCTCCTGATTACTAGTTTTTTTCATAGTCGATGAAAGGAACTTGGATCTAAACTGATCTCAAACCTTCAACCATGTAACAATTGAATCCTCATGAACCCTGAGGAACAAGAATGGCCACTCTTTGGATTCCCCATGCAGCATCATCACTATTAACAAAACCCAGTTCTTCTTCTGAGTATGAATTGAACTTAATGATATCTCCACCTTCTATAACTATTCCTCTATCAATGAATCTAAAATGGATATTTTGTACTTTTGTAGACTCTGGTGAAAAAAATCTTTAAGTATCCTCCTCGAAGTGTCATCTTCATTTACCTCAACTCTATAAAAATATTCTGGCACATCTTACTAGACATATTTGGCATAAAATTGGTGTGGATATTGAATAGGATCCGTTCCTACCAAAAGAAAAAATGGTTAGGTACTCCTAAACCTAGAATATATAATATTTAAGATTAATTAATTAAGTTTCAACCTAACCCTAATTTTTAGCTAATTCAAACATAGGAACAAACCATAATTATTCATAATCCTTTATTAGGTCTCTACCACATGACCAGTATCACTTTTCTTAGTAAACTTGAATGTATTTATTTCAAATCATAGGGGGGTCAAAATATGTATGTCTTAGTCTTCCTCCCTTGTTTCAATCACATACTAAATTCAGATGACATCATTTCCTAACCAACCCCTGTAATCCTCACTAGTGACTACCTCTAAAATTTGTTTAATTTCTAAAAATACCTCTTATTCCACTCTTTCATAACCCCCTCCCCACAAAGGTACCTCTCTTAGGTCAGTAATGAGTGAAGGGATAGTCTGTAAGTCAGTGACTATTGTTGAGGGTATATCAAACACATGAATGAGAGGCATTATCCTATGATAAAAGGATAGGAATGATGAATAAGATAATACTACCAAACAACTCAAGTACATAATAAATAAAATATCCCAACACAAGAATATAATGTTATAAAAAGTAAAAAAACTGTATAAGAAAGGTAAAAATACATAAAATAAATCCTTGACAGTGACCTCAAAGGCCAAACATCACTTGAACAACTCCACGATCTAGTAATTTCCATATAGATCACCAAATGACTCCTACAGGCCTGAAAAAAATTTCATATATATAGGGGTAATCATAACATTTATACTCTATAGGATCCTCCCTAAAACATCTCATGAAAATGTGAAGAAATCATAGTAAATATCAGTGCATAAAAAATGAATCTAACCCATTACCTAATCAGGTATGCTAAATTATCAAACTCACTATGGACCTCTAAACAAATATCATATACAATAAATAATATAATATCCAATATAAAATAAAATTTATGGTACCCTGATACCACTTCCCCACTATTTTTCCGCCCTCACCCTAACGTCAAACGTCCTGATCTATCTGTCTCCAATTATCCACACGCATTAAAGAAAAATGAATAATGTAATACATACATTTTTAATCACATAATATCATCATAAAAATACCCACTCCACATAGTAAATAACTATTTTTTTCATAATCCACCACTGCTCATGCATAGTGTACTATACCTCAAGTCATCACATCTCATACACAGCATACCTATAATAATCCTTATGATACTATATTCAAAGATACATGGGTGTGAAATAACCATAATCAATATAGTAATGTACACACATATATAGGAATTTAATCCCCATGCATACAATTGAGTAATACTACACTCAGATAAAAGAGCATGGGATATGGGGTAGTCATCCATTCATCCCTATTAACCTATATGTTTGGGAAAACAGTCCCAGAGTCCACCGGGTGTCGGTCACCCTTTCGAATTTAGTGGGGTAGGGTTTCAAATCACATAAGTAATATATATATATCAAAACTACACTATGGTTAACTACCTAGCTGTAATCTCAACTATAGTTATCATATCTCAGGACACTCTGCTACCTCTACTAAGAATTAAATAACCTATAATCACACAAGAAAGACAACTAGATTTTAGTTATGAATTTAATATTTGATAATATAACAGAAAATTATCCAAATTAAACCATCAATCACCCAATCCCATGGGTTAAATAATTTAATATTAATTATCATTTTAAAATTCTAGGTACTCTAGGACTCATCCTAAGCTTCCACAAACGATTCATAGACTAAGAACAACCAGCTACGTTAAGCAGTGCAGAAAGGAATACAGAAGTCAAGAAACCTGAAAATTTGTCCTTAAATGAAATAAAACATTAAAAAGAAATAAATTTAGATTTAAATTCATCAAACAGTGTTAAATCCAACCTTTTACCCTCTCCATCAGTTTTGGTTATATCCCTGACACCACCATGTTGGTCATCATCTATCCTGTCATCATTGGCATTAACTACCGCCACAACCCCAGGCACCCCTACCCATTTATCACCAATTCACCAGCCATCCCAAGATCACATCATGTAGCAAAGAAAATATCCACATATAGATAAATCACACAAGTCATAAAGTAAACATCAAATAGTTAGTATGGAATCTAGGCCCTAGAACTAAGGTATAACAACCCTTCTCTTTATTACACATCAATACTTAATTTATTACATAAAAGTAAACTTAATACATCCCAAAATATTGATAAGTATATTGTGTTTGGGAATTAGGTACATTACATAGAAAATTATAACATGGGATGAAAAACATTATTGAACACATCCTTGACATGATCATAATATTCTAACAAACTTAAAACTGCATGAAATAACCTGGGGAAAAACATAATAAAGGGGATAGCTAAAAATAATAGTAAGGGAATAAACAAGGCATAACATGAAAAAGATGATACATATTAGACAATAGAAATACCAATGGGTTATAAAAATGGTAGTAATCATAAACATGAACAATTAGACATGATTTAGAATGGTAATCATAAAGGCAACATGGGAAATGTGGCAACAACATAAAACACTAGATCATAAACATAAGTCAAGGCTAAACCACCAAGACTTAATGGTGTAAAAAGTCCCATAAAGGAATCAGGTACACCCCTGTATTAACATGAATTATCATTATACTAAATATTACCCAATTCATTGGAGATCTATTTGGGCACACCTATCATAATCATTTCATTTTCATGCTTAAGTGTCCCACTAAGATCATACGACATTGATTCATTCATCATCATAATTTATTCCATGATCAAGGAATGTGGAATACATATATGTAATTACCCAATAAAATTTATATGTGAATAACTTTTAATACCCTTTTTAGGAAATGGTCATGGTATTCACTACATAATTGTTTTATCATGGAAAATCGTGGTCACATTTCGACAACATAACAGAATCACATACAAATTTATAAAATGGAATGATAAGAGAGAAAGGGTTTTATCATAATTTATAAATGATATTTAAATAAATATTGACATTTAAATAAATTTCCCAACATGAGGAATTGGAAATATAAGACATATGATAATGAAGAAACATTTAAAAAGAAGCGAAAGGAAAAAACCCTTATAAAATTTTCGGTATGGTAATGGGTGTACTTAATGGTTCACAAAAAAGAAAAATGAGAGTGAAATGGGATCTAATAATTTATACTTAAAATGATAATTAAGGTGGATTTTTAATAACATATCACAACATATGAAAATTGAAATTAAAATACATAATATAAAAAGGAGTACTTGATAAAAGAGGAGAGTGGAAGATCCCTTATTAAATTTTGACATAGTTACAGCTCAGATATAGGTAAAAAAGAGAGAGGATAAATAATATCACATTAAAATAACATAAATTGGAAATTAAGGGAATGTTAATAAATAAATTAAATTATAAAAAATTCCAATTAAGAAGACAATTTTAAAAGAAGGTGCTAGAATTGAAAGGATGAGAGGAAAGTGAGGATCCCTTACTTGAGTGTGTGAATCCAAAGGATTTTGGAGAGGCTTCTTAAAAGATTATAAGAACCTTTTTATAAATATATGGAATTATGGAAAGATTTTATAAGTGATCAATGGATTTTGATTGAAGATAAATGGGAGATTGGGTGGGTTTATATAGGAAAGGGGGGTTTCTTTATTATTTAGGTTTTGGGCTCTACATTATAAAATATCCAAAACCACAAACCACACCATGGTTTTTACCCATGATTTATTTTAAATGGGATTTTTTTACAATATTTTATAAGTTTAGGGGCCAAAATTATTAAAATATTACCATTGGTAATGTGGAGGTGAGTCAGACTCTTAAAGAAATGATTTTAAAATCTTAAAATATACTATAAGTTTTGGAGGATTCATAATGGCTTTAAAAAATAAATAAAATAAAATTAAAGTAAAATTATTTTAAAGTGAAAAAATATATTTTTCTGTATATTCTATTTATAGTACTTATTACATCACTTTAGTGTCATTATGATGTTATAAAACACCAAGTATATTTATATGGTATTTAATTTTTACCTGAAAATTCAACTGTATCAGAAAATTATGAAAAATTTACCATTGGATAATTTCATCATTATGAATCAAAAAATAATATTATTTTTATCTAAATAATTTTAAAAATATATTAATTTTCAATTTTAAAATAAAACCCTATATTTATTGAAGATGGCAGGTTTTTGACAACAACATTTTTTGAACCCTTATAAAAATCACATTTAACTTCATAAAAATTATATGATAATTTATATTTAATAAAATTTATTTTATAATAATATTTTACTAAAATGTTTTTTATTTAAAAAATCCATTAATTCATCAAAATATATTTCTTAATTGAATTTTAATATTAACAAAAAATACCATTTGAGTTTTATTGAATCAAAATAAAAATAATTTATAAAGTAACAATAAATTTATGGAAATATATTCATTATTCTATAAAAACTAATTTTCATACTCATATTTCTAGGGTCTTGTTACATATCCCTTTAATACACAAGAAAACTCCCTAAGGATAAGGTGCAAGATGGTGGGAATTTCACGGGTTGATTCAGTGAATATGGTTTGGGTTGTGATCTCGATGAGCTTGAACTTCTCCCATAAATGGTTATGATCATGCTTAAGTTTTTGGATATCATATTGGGCTTGTTCAAGGAAAAATCCCAGAAATTCTATCTCCCTCAGAAGCCCTGATAAATGGACTTCATAAGGTATGATCCTACTGGCTGAGGTCATCACTTCCTTTGTCTGTGATAATTGGATTTGTTAAAACCCTATATTTATTCTAATCATTTGATCATTGTTCAACAACTATATTTTAAATGGTAATGATACATAATGGTCTTTTAAATACAATGGGAATAATAATAAAAAATAACTTCATGTGTTTTCTATAACCATATTATATAATAATAAATTTAATAAAATTGTAAGGGGAATTTTATTTAAAATAGTTCAGGTCATTACAATATTCCTCCCTTAAAAAATTTCACCCTTGAATTTTTTTCTCCACACTAAAATAGATTAGGGTAACTCTACTTAATCACTTCCTATAGTTCCCACATTTATTCTTCATACTTAAAGTTTCTCCACAATACTTTTACTAAGGGAATTTTCTTATTTCATAGAACGTTTTCTCTACTATCTAATATCTTCACCAGCAACTCCTAATAAGAAATGTCATTCTCCAATGGTACCACCTATAGATTGAGTACATGCGAGGGTTCTTGTATATACTTTCTCAAAAGGGATACATAGAATGCATCATGTACTTGAGATAGGTTCGGTGGGAGTGTTAGTCGATAGTCCAACACTCTGATGCGATCAAGGATCTCAAAAAGGTCGACGTACCTTGGACTAAGATTTCCCTTCTTCCCAAATCTCATCACTTTCTTCCATGGAGATATATAAAGTAATACCATGTCTCTAATATCCAACTATAGGTCTCATCAATGATTATCAATATAGCTATTTTTTCAATTCTAAGCAGCTTTGATATGCTTCTGAATGGTTTTAAACTTCTCCACAATTTTCTCAACCATTTCAAGACCAAGTAGTTTTCATTCCCCAACTTCATCCCAACATATAGGTGTTTTTCACTTCATCCCATAAAGGGCTTCATAGGGAGCCATTTGGATGCTCGAGGAAACTATTTTTGTAAGAGAAATCAAATAGAGGAAGATTTTGGTCTCATCCTACTTTGAAATCAATTGAGCATACTCTCAACATGTCCTAAAGTGTTTAGATATTCCACTCAGATTGGCCATCAGTTTGAGGGTGATAAGCTATACTAAAGTTCAGCTCAATGTTTAGAGCATGTTACATACTTTTAAAAAACTTAGAGTTTAATATTGGATCTTTATCAGACACAATTGATAGTGGTACTCCCTGAAGCCTAACCACTTCTCTGATGTATATCTGTTCAATTTGATCCAGTGAAAAATCCTCTCAAATTGCAATGAAGTGTGCAGTCTTTGTAATATGATCCACAACAACCAAGATAAAATTATTTTCTTTGGATGTCTTTATAAGTCTGGTATGGGTAATGGTTGGATCATCCCCTTAGACTTCTACCTTTCAACCTTCACTTACTGACATACTAGGCACTTTGATGTATATTCAGCGATCTCATTCTTCATGTTTTCCCACCAATAGTTATCTTAGATATATTGATACATCTTTGTGTTTCATAGGTGAATAGATAAAGTTGAACTATATGCATCATCCAATAGTTCCTTCTTTAACTTATGATTTGATGGAACACAAAGTATTGACACAAATATCACAATTCCTTCTTCATTAACATTGAACTCCAAGGATTTCCCTTTTCTTATAGTTTTCACTTTCTAATAAATTCCAACATCATCTTTTTAGCATCCTTTAACCTTTCAAAAAGAGATGGTTGAGAAATGATTTTTGAAAGTATTGATGATGTTTCTTCCTTTATGATTTCCATGTCCATCCTTTTCAATTATAAGAAGATTGGATGCTTCTCAATTCTTATAAATGATAAAATTACAGGATCCTTTCTACATAGATCATTATCCACTTTATTCACTTTACCAGAATGGTAGTGAATTAATCAATAATAGTCCTAGATTATCTCTAACCATCATTGTTCAAACATATTAATCTCCTTCTATGTGAATATATATTTTAGGCTCTTTTGATCAGTATATATCTCACACTTCTCCCCAGAGAGATAATGTCACCATATTTTCAATGCAAAGATCATAGATTCTAACTTCATATCATGTGTGGTATAGATTTTCTCTTGAACTTTCAACTTCCTTGAGGTGTAGGTAATGAATTTTTCATTTTACATTAACAAATAGCTCAATCTCGTCTTTGAAGCATCACTGAATACTATGAAATGTTTTCCACTTGTGGGTAGTGTGAGCATAGGGGAAGTGATAAGCCTCATTTTAAACTCCTTGAATATTTCTTCACATTCATCATTATAATAAAACTTTACTCCCTTCTAATTTATCTTGGTAATAGGCTTCTACAATCATGATAAATTTCTCACAAATCAATGATAATACCCAACTAACCCAAAGAAACTATGGATATTTGTTATAGATTTTGGCCTTGGATATCCTTCGATTGATTTTTTATTGGAAGGATCCATAGATATCCCATTTATTGTGATGATATTCCCTAATAATGAGACTTCCTTCAACCAAAACTCAGACTTTTTTGTATGTGGCATAAAGTTTCTCCTTTTTTAAGGTCTTTAGAACAACATTCAAATGCTCCTCATACTCCTCCTTTATTTTGGATTATATTAGGATATCATCTATAAAGTATACCAAAATTTTGTTGAGGTAGTCTATAATGAGTCTATTCATAAAATACATGAAATTTTCTAGATAATTAGTGAGTCATAATGGCGTCATTATGAACTCATAGTGCCCATACCTTGTACAAAAAGTGATCTTAGGGATATCTATTTCTTCACCCTTATTTGATAATATCCTGACCGAAGATCCACCTTGGAGAAGTATTATGCTTTATGTATCTAATCAAATAAGTCATCAATCTATGGAAGAGGATGCTTTTCCTTTATCATGATCTTGTTGAGATCATGATAATCAATGTAAAGGCACATTGACCCATTTTTTTCTTGATGAAGAGGACTGGTGCACCCCATGGTGAAGCACTTGGGTATATAAAACCTTTATCCAGATTATCTTGTAGTTGTTTCTTTATCTCCTCAAGTTAAAAAACAATTATCCTATATAGATTATTAGATATTGGTAACACCTCAAGTATAATCTCGATTGAAAATTCAACATCTATATTAAGAGTAAGACAAGGAAATTCCTCAGGAAACACATAAACATATTCCCTCACAATAGGCATGTCTTCAAGGATGATCATATCCTTAGACTCAACCATTTGATAAAGAGACACTTTATTATAGGTAAATAATATCCATGCTTGAGATGATGGTGTTGAAGAAGATTCATCTTATCTCTTGCACTTGTACATAATTAGGATTTAATTATCTATACGGAGAATGATTTCCTTCTCATGGAAATTTATGTTGGCTCTATATAGGGAAAGCCAATCCATGCCCATAATTGCATAAAATTCCACAAAATTAAGTATGATAAGGTTTTATAGGATTTTTATCCCACAAATTGTAAAAGGAGATGAGTTATATACATGGGATGAAATAATTTCCCTTTTATTATTTTCACCGACATCTCTACTACCATGATTTGTAGTGGTTTTTGAATAGTTATACTAAACTTTTTTGATATAAAGGAATACTTATAACTAGAATCAAAATGTATGTTCACTATTCTTGAATGAATAACTAGAATACCTATCACCACATAGTTATAAGGATTCAATTTAGCAGTAGTGATGGGAAAATATCACCCTTTCTACCTTAGAGGTTGTTGTTTGCCTCTGAAAACCCTTCTATTAGGTCATTGGTTTACAAAGTGACCTAGTTACTTGTAGTTGTAGTAATGAAAAATGCGTTGAGGGTTTACTGGAGAAATCATTTCCTCTATCTCATTAGTGGGTTTATCTTATCAATAATTATTAGCTAAGTATTCTTACTTCCCACACTTAAAGTATTTCTTCTTACCCATTAGGAAATTTCTAGGGTGCTTCTTTCGGCAGATTTGACAAGTGATATGCCAAAATTTCTTAGCACCATTAGATTTCTCCATTAGACTGCCAGAATTAAACTTCACTTTCTACTTCTTATCCCCATAATAACCCTTGGATTATCTTATCTTCATTTAAACTTTGAGGTCATATCAGAAAATTTCCTCATAGCTATCAAAGTCGAAGATCTCCAAGGATTTTCGTAGACTAGGTTTTATCCCACCAAATAAGTGGGCAACCTTGAATTCAGAGATAATGAAAAATATGGAGGCGTATCATGCAAGTCTTGTGAAGTTTTACACATACGCCCTAATAGATTTATCATATTTTTTCTTGAGGGTAAGGAAATACCTTTCCATTTTAAGTTGGAGAGTGGGAGGAAATTATTTATTGAAAAACATTTTTTGAAATTACTACCACTCCATCCACTACTTAAAAATAGGTCTTTAATAATGCTAAAAATGGTCTTTATTGGTGCAAGAGAATCACTGACTACTGGAGGAAGATTAAAAGCCTGATTCTTTTATCAACGCTAAAAAATCACTGATAAAGGGTCATACTACAGTGTACTATAATAGCATACTGCAGCACCAGTGAATCATGCTGAAACAACACACCACAGCACCAAAAACACCACGAAATCAGAAAAATCAAGTATGAATATAGAATTTAAATGAAGAGAAAATAATCTAATCTCATTTTCTCAGTTTTGGTGATGTGATGCATGTTTTAAACTGAAATGGTACTTATTTATTGAAAAAAATGAACTTGGAGTCATAAATATCACACCATGAGTCAGATTGAGGTGAGGTTTATTATTACTGGTCTAAAATGAATTATGGATCATTTTCCTAAAGTATCAAAATAATATGAGTGTGTTTTCTCATTTTTGAGTATGTCTCTTGTCTTTTTAACTAAAATTTCATTTTAAACTAGAAACATGTACTTTGAATCATACCAATCACATCGTGTGTCAGTTTTCTCATCATGTGTCAAAAAGTACTTATGAATCACTATCCTAAATTATAAATACAATCACAGCCCATTTTCTTGGTTTTTACTGAGTCTGGCTTTTTGAACTAAAATGTTGATTTTAAACAAATAATGGACACATTAAGTCAAATTGAACACATCATGTATAGGATTGAGGTGTGGCTGATTCCTACATGTCATAAATGACTTATAGATGATTTTCATAAAGTATCAAAACAATATGAATGTGTTTTCTTGATTTTGAGTAGGTGGGTTGTCCTTTTTACTAAAATTGATGTCAATTTAATTAAAAAGACACAATTGGAGTCATATCAATCACACCATGCATCAGATTGATGTGTGGATAATTTTTCCATGTCACAAATTAATTATAGATCTTTTTCCAAAAGTATCAAAACAATATGAATGCATTTACTCATTTTTTAGTATGCCACTTGTTTTTTTATGAAAATGTCATTTTAAACTAGAAACACACACTTTGACTCATACCGCTCACATAGTGTATCGGTTTGATTTGGGACTAATTCCTACATGTAAAAATTTAATTTTAATAAATTTCCTAAATTATAAATAAAATATGTGTGTGTTTTCTCAATTTTTAGTGAGTGGAATTTTTTGAACAAAAACTATCGATTTTAAACTGATAACAGCACATTGAGTCTTACCGGGAACATCGTGTGTCTGATTGAGGCAAGGCAGATTAATATAAATCAAAAATGACTTATGGGTCATTTACCTAAAGTATCAAAACAATATTAATGTGTTTTATTGGTTTTGAGTAGGCCAGTTATCCTTTTTATTAAAATCGATGTCCTTTTTAAATAAAAGGATACACTTGGAGCCATACTGGTCACACCGTGCGTTAGATTGAGGTATGGATGATTTATACACATCAAAAATGAATTATGGATCATTTTCAAAAATTATTAAAACAATATTAATGCATTTTATTAGTTTTTAGTATTCCACTTGTCTTTTTTATTAAAATTGATGTCATTTTTAAATAAAAAGACACACTTGGAGTCATATCGGTCAAACCATGCATCAGATTGAGGTACGAAGGATTCCTATATGTCTCAAATAACCTATGGATAATTTTTATAAAGTATCAAAACCATATAAATTTTTTTTCTTAGTTTTTAGTACATCACTTGATTTTTTACTAAAATTTCATTTTAAACTACAAACACACACTTTAAACTATACAGATCACATCGTGTATCGATTGATGTGAGATCGATTAATACACACCAAAAATTAATTATGAATAAATGTAGTAATTTATCATTAAAACCAAATCATGTTTTCTTTTTTTAGTGAGTGACTTTTTTTGAACTAAAGTGTCAATTTTAAACTGATAATCGACACATTGAGTCATAGCGGTTACACTGTGAATATAATTAAGGTGTGGATGATTGCTACACATCTCAAATGACTTATTGATCATTTGCCTAAAGTATTACAATAATAAAAATAGTTTTTATCGATTTTTATTATGTAGGTTGTCCTTTTTACTAAAATTAATGTCAATTTAAAAAAAATCACTTTTTTTCATACTGATCACACTGTGTGTTAGATTTAGGTGTGGCTAATTCTTACATATCCCAAAGTCTCAAAACAATCCTAACTACCTATGTTACCATGTTTCCATTATATTTCTATATCTAACTACCAATACTTCATATTGACTAGATGTTCTTAGCTTAAAAACCTTTCTCATTGTTGAAAGCCGGAAGAGTAGAGGCTTTCAAAAACTAGAATGTTTTTTCATATAATCACATAAAATCAATATGTAGTGTTGGAAGTTCAACAAAAAAATGAAATGAATATCGAAAATGTGTTTATATTTTCAGAAATAATAATTTTATCTCTTTTGTGTCTTGTTGTAGATAATTGAAAGAAAAATATGACTTCCAAAAAGATCTGTGAAAAAAACTAAATAAGTATTCGTTAAAAATGATGAGGAAATTAACTTATAAATAATAGATAAAATGATGAAAAAATTAATTAAATAAGTAGTAGGAATACACCTTTTCTTGACGGTTGTATGCATACTTGAAACATTTTTTTATTTTCATTATCTCAGTTGAAGGCTCGAAGTCCAATCCCTCATGAGCATGAGCAGCTTCGAACAAACCACCCCAACTCGAACAAAAGAATATACTTGTACAAAAAAATTATTATATGATTAATACTAAAAAGAAATAAATTAAAAATAAATATGAAGAATTACATTAATTCTATGGATAATGATTTTATGGTGAAAACATTGTTAACACAAGGATATGCCAACGGTAAAGCAAGAATGATGATAAAAAAACACAAATAGATCTTTCCAAAAAATCAATAAAAAGGTGATGAGGATTAGGAGAGAATAATATACATTGGGTTAAATATTTTAATCATCTGAGAGAAAGTAAATATATCCTATTGGGTTAATAAAATATTCATTTTATACATTAAATAAATAAATACATATAAGATATTCATTATGAAATGTGAATACATCCCATTTGTGAAAATTACATGGATGGTAATCAGAGATTCCTAAGGGTGGAACCAAAAGATAGTGTTAAAGAATGGTCTACTTTTAGATGGATTAAAGTAAAACATACAAAGTGTTTATTAGATGCGTGATGAAAGAAACGAAGTGATTTTTAATAAGTATTAATGAGTGGGTTATCATTTCAAAGATGAAAATATTTTTATCAACTATAAGAAAAACAAGAAAGGCTGAAATCAATGAATAAACTTTCATCAGTGATTGGAATGTTTCGGTGAAAACTCAAAGAAGTAATAATCTACAAAAAACTCATTTTTCCCACATAGAGCATAAATAATTTGGAGATGCTGACAAGGATAATAATTGGATCAAATCTACACATGAGGAGCTTGATCCAAATAGGATCTGTGTGACATGAGAAGATTGATCCAAATAAAAACAATGAAGGATTATTATGGATCAAGTAGTTTCATATATTCTTCCAAAAAATTCCCATTAGTTTAAAATAAATTAGTTTTTCTGTTAATTTTTTTTCTAATTTTTTAAAAAACTTAACATAAAAGGTCATGGTAAAGTATTGTAATGAAACATTTTTTATGTCATGTAATTGATATAGTCACATATCTAGGGAATCATATTACCACTATAAGGACATTAAAAATGGAATTAAGTTTATATTAGTAAACCATAATATTTAATAGAATTAAGAATCCACATTTAACATAGTATGTAATTAAATTATTAAATACAAACTAATAAAGTTGAATTAAAGTTGTATTCTAAAGGTGTGATGATTTTATCTTTGAAAAATAATTTTTATTTCAATAAAATATATTCTATTAAAACTTATTTAATAAATTTACATCAATCAAGGTTAATATTTTATTTTATAAAAATTAGTTAAATCTAGTGGTATAATATTTATTCTTGAATTTTTTAAAATATTATTTAAATTTTAAATAGTAGAAAACTTTTATTATTAAATAAGTTACTTTTTAAAGAAAATAAAAAATTTAGAAAAAAAAGTGATCAATCCTAAAGGATTTAGAATAATAAATTCTATCAACAATGTACTCTTCTTCTACAACACATAATGAAACAGTATTTTGTTTCATAAAAAACTATGATGCTAAGGTTTTTATTTGGAAATGACTCATTCCATTTTTTATTTTATGATTATATTTCAAAAACCAAAATCAAAACATAAATTACATTTTATCTTAAAATCATTTTTTCCTGTATAATATAGTCCAAGGATTATAAAAACTTAAACCACTTTTATTTTTATTTTTAAAAAATTTAAGTCATATTATTTAAATTCAAATTTAAGTATTTCAAAAATAAAAACTGAAAACAAACTATTTTTTAAATAAGTAGTTAAATAAATAAGACAAGAAATAAAACATGTATCATGGTTTTTCTCATCTCATTTTACAGATTCATCAGAATTATTTGATTGATTCATTTCATAAGCGACCCCTAAATCTATCCCAAAATCCTCATGAAATAGTTTATAGTCATCAAAAATAAATCAATTAATTTTACATCATATTTCAATGCTCATTATCCTAGGAAAAAATTTCATAAAAATCATTATATAGTTATTCCCATGTGTCATATATTTAATCATCCATTTTTTGGAAATAACTTCTAGAATTTCCTTTCAAATAGAATGGGATAACCCTATATTTCAATTCCTCTAAACTCATCCCTCTCAATGCCAATTGATTCATGACATAATATAAGACCCCAATTATGTCAGATATTTCATCATCCAAGTGATTTGCAATGTAATATTCCAAACCAATGACAACACCTACCGCTATATGGAAAAAAATTCAAAATTTTAGGATTGTAAAGAGTAATATGTCATGGAATATAGGTATTGTGAGCCTATTATACCTCACAACAACAAGACCCAACATTGTGTTTGATATATTTCAAGTTGTATAATACCAATGTTGTCCCAAGGAGACCCACATGATATCAGGAAGGATGATACTTCAATATATTTAAAAAACAATAAATTTTGGGTTGTTTTTTTATAATATAGTGAAAATATACTTGTTAGGATACATGGAAGTGGGATGAGAAGGTTTAGTGGATAACTGAGGGAAATTAGAGATATCAAAAAACCTGGATTTCATTGGAGATGTGGTTGCGTTCAACCCTTGAATCACTTGAGACTTGGATTTGAGCCTTGGAATAGTTGGATCCTTGATTCAAGCCTAGATTAGATCTTTGATTTGACAACGAGGAGTGTTGTAAGTAGGTCGCTTCTGTAGAGATCTTCAAATATCATGAACTAGTTCGCAATGGTTAGGGTTCTTAAAATAGATCATGACACTTTTATCAGCACTTTAAAAAAAGTGATGATAAAGATACCTTTTATCAGTGCTAAGTTAATAAGTGCTGATAAAATGAATCTTTATGAGTTCTTTTTTAGCACTGCTCTATTTTTATCAGTGCTAAAAAAGCACTGATAAATAATTATAATAATTTTTTTAAATACTAATTTTCAAAAAAAAAGTATAATTATTATATATAATTATAATACTTATAATAATACATTTTATAAAATAATAATTTTATAATTCTTTGAATATATAATTATTTTTTTATAATTATATAAATACCTTTTTAAAAAAAATATTTATATAATTATATATATATATAAACATAGTAAATATATTCATTATTTAAATAAATTTATTATAATTTTATAATTATTTATTTATTATTATATAATAAATTTTTAAACAAATATTATTTATTTATTTATAATTACAAATGTATAAAAACAATAAATATACATTTATAAATATATTTATGTATAATTTTTTTAAATTTATTTTTAACATTATTAATGAATATTTAATCTTAAGTTCGTGTGTGTTAAAAATGAGTAAATTTGATTAATTAAAAATGAGTACAATATTGAAAATTTGGATAAGTTTGATTAATATAAATCATTAAAAAAATGGATATATATTGAAATAAATGTGAATACATATTGAAAATATTAAAACATAGTAAATGAATATATATATATATATAATAAATAATATAATTTGATTAAATTCCCAAAAAATATATTTTTGGGTGTGTGTATGAATATAAAAATGCATTAATTACATATATGTGAAATCAATATAATATGTCTAATCTATGTTATAAATTTAAAAATCAAATGACATTCAATTATATCTATTACTCAATACAGTTAATCAGTATTTTTAATATATATTAATTTTTAATTATAAACCATTATTCAATGAATATATTACTATTTAATGTAAAGACTAAATAATATTTTGTATTATATAAATCATATTTATATACATTAATACATATCTATATATTCAATATATATTATTTATTAGCATTATCAATAATCGTCTAATTACTAAAATGTTTAATATTTTTCTAAATTTTCTTATTTTTAATTTTAATTTGTTTAACTTTCATTTTTCATTTATCTATATATTTAATACATACTATTTATTAGTATTTATAATTTATATATAGTATAATCAATTTATTCATTTTTATCAATAATTTTTTAATTAATAAAATTTGTAATGTTTTTTTGATAAACTCGTTTTTTATTTTTTATTTATTTCATTATTCCATTATATTTATTCGGACCTTTATCAGTTCTAAAAATAAATCTCTGAAAAAGGGACCCTTTATCAGTGCTAAATAAATTGTTGATAAAGGGTTAAATTTATCAGCGCTAAAGAAAGCGCTGATAAAGATGTCATTTATCAGCGCTTTTTTCTAGCACTAGTAAATAACGGCACTGTTAAACACCTGTTTTGTAGTAGTGATCACTTAGATATCTTCCTTGGGATTTGTATTCTTGATTAATGTCGACCACTGATCAGTTTATCCCTCTATATGATAAACATCCAGTAGAACCTTATCTTTCTCAAAACATTGATGGATGGAGAAGATCTTCTTAATAGAGTTGATCCATTATTATGTGATTAAGGGATCAGATGATCTATTGAAAGTAGGATTCCCTTATCACATGAAGATATTGATTGTGTCTTATTATCTCTTATGGGGGTTTGGGAAATCCTCCTAATACATGTTTCTATTCGTAACCTAAGTCAATTGAGTGAGTATCGTGACAAATTTTGTGATTCCAACTCCCATCAGATTGGGTATCTCTTTAGGGAAATCATCACGTTGCTCATCGTATTGATTGTTTAATCTATTTATACTATTTCTGACAATTGGTTAGAATAAAATGAAAATTATGGATGATTATTTTAAATAATTAAACACATAAAGGTGAATTTAATGAAATTAAAGTGATGACTTATAACTTACATTTATCTCATTAACTTATGAGTTTCTATAATTCAGTCTATGTTATCCATGATATATTTCCTAAAATATATTCTTATGGGAATTTTTTTATTCCCTTAATAATGTTTTGTAATGAGATTATGAATTTAACAAAGCATATCCTATATTAGTTTCAAACCAAGTGTGTAGTAAGGCCCATTTTCATTTACCATGTTACCCTGAGTCAGGCCCGGAATACGTTATCAGAGTTGTTACTCATAGGTACTTTTGTGCCAGAATCACATCCACTTGTAATATCTAGAAAGGGATGTATTTTCTTGATAAACCACTTACACTATACTTACCATAATTTATGTATTCTTTCTTATACTTAGTTTTATCCCTAAGGCTTTCTCTAGAGTTCTCTAATCCTAGCCCCAAAAAATAACTAAACTTTTCCTCTGATACCAACTATAAAAACTTTGATCTTTATTACACATTAATACTTGATTTATTAAATAAAAGTAAACTTAATAAAAAAAATCAAGAAGTCTTGTGTATTTGGTAATTAGGTACATTGTAAAAAACTTATAACATTGGATAAAAAACATTATTGAACATTTCCTTGACATGATTATAATATTCCAACGAACTTAAAACTGCATGTGATAACCTGGGGACAAACATAATAAAGGGGTGAGATAAATAGCCCATTAATGAAATAAACAAGGAATAACATGAATAATTTGATACAAGTTATATAATAGGCATGTCAATGGGGAATAAAAAGAGTAGTAATCATAAACATGAACAATGAGACATGATATAGCATGGTAATCATAAAGGCAACATGGGAAATATAGAAAGAACTTAAAACACTTAACCATAAACATAGGTCAAGGATAAACTTCCAAGACTTCATGTTGTAAAAATTACCATAAAGGAATTAGGTACATCCATATCCACTAAAATTACATAATTCATTGGATCACTATATTGATGCACCCATCATAATCATTTCATTATCATGCTTAAGTGTGCCACATAGATCATACAACATGGATTTATTCATAATCATAATGTATTCCACAATCAAGGAATATGGAATACATACATGTAAGTACCCAATAAAAATTAAATGTGCATAAATTTGAATAACCTTGTTAAGAAATGGGTATGGTATTTACTGTATAATTTTTTTGGCATGAAAAATTCCGGTAACATTTCGGCAGCATAACTGCGTCACATAAAATTATATAAAATGGTTTGATGGGAGAGAAAGGGGTCTGTCGTCATTTAGAAATGGTGTTGAAAGTAATAGGTATATGGAAGTACATTTCCCAATAGAAGGAATTAGAAATATAATTCATACGATAATGAAGAAACATTAATAAATAAGAGAAATGAAAGAACCCTTACAAAATTTTCAGCATGGTAACGGGTGTACATAAGCGTTCATAGATGGGAAAAATGAGAGTGAAAGGGGATATCATCATTTATAAATCAAATTTCTAGTAAGGGGGATATGTAAAAACATATTCCAATATATTAAAATTTAAATTAAAAGACATAACATAAAAGGAGTGCTTGATAAACGTGGAGAGCCGAAGATCCCTTACAAAATTTGAACATAGTAACAGCTTAGATAAAGGTAAAAATGAAAGAGGATAAAAAATATATCATTAAAATAATATAAATTGTACAGTAAGGTAATTTTCATAAATAAATTAGTTTATAAAATATTGTAATTAAGAAGATAGATTCTAAAGAAGGTGCTTGAATTGAAAGGATGAGAGGAAAGTGAGGGTCTTTTACATGAGTGTGTGACTCCAAAGGCTTGTAAGGGGATTATTTAGAGATTTAGGGTGCCTTATGAGGACTATAGATAGTATATGGAAGAGTTTTTATTTTTTACAAGTAGTTTTAGTGAAGATAAATTGTAGCTTGGTTGGGTTTATATAGGAAAGGAGGGGGTTTCTTTATTATTTAGGTTTTGGACTCTACCTAATAAAATATCCAAAACCACAAACCATACCATGGTTTTTCCCCATTATGAATTCCAAATGGTAGTGTTTTACATTATTTTATAATTCTTGGTTGTAAATATATTAAAATATTGCCATTGGTAATGTAGAGGTGAGTCACACTCTTAAATAAATGATTTTAAAATCATGAAATATATTATAAGTCTTGGAGGATTAATAATTATTTTAAAAAAATAATTCAAATAAACTTAAAATTAAATTATTTTAAATTTAAAACATATATTTTTTCTTGTATCTAATTTATATTAATTATTACATCACTTTTGGTTCATTATGATGTCATAAAACACCAATTATATTTATATGGTATTTAATTTTTACTCGAAAATTCAGGTGTCTCAAAAAATTATGAAAAACTCAGCAATGGGTAATCTCATAATCCTAATTCCAAAAATAATATTCATATTATTTAAATAATTTTAAAAATATGTTAATTTTCACTTTTAAAAGAAAAAATGATATTTATTAAAATATTAGGTTTTTAACAATAACATTTTTTTGAACCCTTATAAAAAAAACATTTGACTTCATAAAAATTATATGACCATTTATATTTAATAAAAAATATTTAATAATAGTATTTTATTAAAATATTATTTATTTAAAAATCCATTATTTTTTCAAAATAAATTTCTTAATTGAATTTGAATATTAACCAAAAATACTATTTGTGTTTTATTGAATTAAAATAAAAATAATTTATAAAGTCACAATAATAGGATGGAAATATATTCATTACTATATAAAAAATAATATACATACTCATATTTCTAGGGTCTTATTTCATATCTCTTTAATACACCAGCAAACTCCCTAAGTGTAAGGTGCGCGATGGTGGGACTTTCATGGGGCAGTTCGGTGAACATGGTTTGGGTCGTGATCTCAATGAGCTTGAACTTCTCTCATAAATGGTTAAAATTATGCTCATGTTATTGGATCTTAGATTGGTCTTGGTGAGGGGAAAATCTCAGAAATTCTATCTCCCTTGAAATCTCTGATGAATGGACTTCATAGGATATGATCCTATTGGCTGAGTTCATCACTTCCTTTGTCTGTGATAATTGGATTTGTTAAAACCCTATATTTATATTAATCATGTGATCAATGTTCAATGGATATATTATCAATGGTAATGATACATAAAGGTATTTTAAATATAATGGGAATAATAAGACAAAATGATTTCATGTGTTTTCTATAAACATCTTATATAATAATTCATTTAATAAAAATGCAAGGGGAATTTTGTTTATAATAGTTCAGGTCATTACATAAGGCATCTAACCTTCATAAGAAAACAATATTTCTCAGATCCAAACAATTATATTTAACAAGCATCCAATTCATTAGCATCTTGAATTAACTGATTCAATTAACATAGTTTGCAACCATAGGAAACCTAGGGCATCATTTATCAATAGCTATAAATTTTTTAAACATGCTTCTAGAATAACTTCAATTTCCATCTAAAAATAGGAAATATGGTTACAATTTATCTTGACTCTATCATTTAGTTATCAAGAATTACCATATTTTCTTTATTTATCCAATTTAAAATCATATAAAACATGATAATCCACATCATCAACAAGATATTTCACACTATCTAGTAAAAACAAGAGGCAAACCATCAACACGACACAAACACATGTGATCACAATACTTGAAACCAAAGTTCATTCTTTATTCCAGTTTAATATTTATTAAGGTTAATTATACCATTACCCAATGAGATAAATAATGATAACTTTAAAATTTCATAAAAATGGTGTAGTAGTGAATCCCTAATGTAATAACCCCAGACTCACACTTCTGGATTTGATTCTAAAAACATAGTCTTTACATTTATAGATTTGATATCGATAAACCTGACCCAATTTTAAAATTTCAAAACATATAACATCAAACTGAGAATATTAGATCACTTACATTACTTATAATATATTTTAGGTTTATAGTTTTACATAATTAGAAAAAAAACTCTTACATAAACAATATCCATGACTTCAAGTGAGTTTTTTTCCACAATTCCCATATTTTCATATTCTATATTAAATTGTAAACATATCCCATAAAATTCTTCACATATAAAATAATTCTTGACACAAATCATTTAATATAATTACTCATAACCTATGGGAAAGTAAACATAATTAGGGTGATCTGAAATGCTTAGTAAGGGTAAATATAATTATTAACAATTGAATGTCATCAGTGAGCATAAGATGTGGATAAGAGTATGATGACATAATCAGAATGCATGGGTGTAACATAAAAGAACTCGTACCCATCAAAACCTGTATCATTAAACATGTGGCATGTAATAAATCATTAAGAAATGTAAGTGTCATGGGAATAAATAATCATGATCCAAGTGATGTCAAACTTGATCAAGGGAAACATTTATAACTCATAGAAATAATAAAGAAAATGTGTTGGTATCTTGGAACATTATCTTCATAACACATGTTAAACTCATGTCATAAATAACTTGATACTATTTAAATCCATAGGATAAACTACCATAGTTAACTCCCTAATTTTTTCCTTTGAATATAATTAACATTATGCAATGCATTATAGTGATATAATGAGGCTCACCCTTCATATAAAATCTATCAGAATAACCCATTAATATAAGTTTTATTGAACTCACCCACTCAACATCAATAATTTATAAGTACTATTTATGAATAAAACATTTAAAATCTTTCACTTTTAAACATTACATCCTTTAAAACAACCAATATTCCTTTATAGATTTGTTAACCCATGTAAAGGAAATAGATTTTATGAAAATATCTTTAAAATAATAATCATAATTCAACTAGAGAAATAATATGGATGGTATAATAAGATAATTATCCCCATAAAGTATAGGAATCATTAAATGGTATTTAAATAGATAAAAATACCTTTAAAATAACATTTAAAACATTTTGTTGAAAGTATGGGATAATATCCTTTTATTTTGGTAATATTTTATAGAAAATTCTATAATATTCTCAAAAAGATTTTATTTTAAAATAACCCTGGAAAATTATAATTGGATCTTCAAAAAAATAATGTCCATGATGGTAGGAAATTTTTTTCCTGTTTTATACATTCAAAGAAAACATTTCTTTCACACTTTTGTAAAAAATTAAAAATGACATATTAGGAAAACTTGTAGAATGATTATTTTTTAAAACATTGTAACCAAAGTAAAAATATTGGAAATGAAAATTTTAAAATTTTTCAATTATATTTAATAACTTTCATAAAAAAAATTAATAGTATGGACATGGAAGAAAAAAATACACTAACCAAGGAGGAAATAGGGTCGTCTTTTCCTTAAAAACATTTTCTCGATCAATTTAAGTACCAAAGATAGAAAAATTATAATAATTCATGAAAAAATTAGGAATTACCTGAGTAGGATAAAATATATGTGGTTCAATAAAATATAAATATTCAATATCCTCTAAAGGAACTTTTAACATAAATAATCTTGGAACAAAATGATATTGTAACATAAAACCTTTACCACTTTGGTAACTTTCAAATAAAAATTCATTGGAAGAAATAATATGATATGGATATATATAAATATCATGAATTACATGAATTAATATGTAAAAATTCATTCATATGTAATTAATTACACTATAAAATTAAATCATGGTGTACGACATGAATCATGTCTTGGGAAAATTAGAATGAGACAAATAAAACCCTTACAAAGATTATAACTTTTGAAGTGATAATTAATCAATGAATTGATTATGTGTGCATATGTAAATGAAAATAAAAAAGTGGAAATACATAATAAAACAATTTATAGATTAATTCACATGTAATCATTTCATAAAAAATTCAATGAAGAAGAGTTATAACCCAATAAAGGAAAATTGAGTTATAAAAATCCTTACAACTTGGTAACTTTCAAGTCAAATCCACTTGGATGAAATAATTTGAATTAAAAATTAAAATAACATAATTTATGAAATATTCATGATATATCTTTTTAAAATGGGAAATATATACACCATATAAAATAAATTTTGTTCATAACATTTAAATATGCCTCAATGAAGAGAAATTGAAAGAAAATATCTTACCTTGAGTCCAGAATTCCCATATATGTCCTTTAACTTCTATATAATAAACATATATAAATTATGTAGTTTATTAATAACATTTTCCATGATTAATAACTTTTCCTTAATCCATTTATTCCATTTATTTTAATGACATATTTAATTACTTGATTAGTTAATTCCACGTCGAGTGTTTTGAGGATGTTTAGTTCATAACTTCAAAATGAATTCAGTATGTTGATCATGGTCAAATGTATATTTTTTCCATAATATCCGGAATAATAATAATAATAATAAATATTTATATTTTTTATATATCAATTTTATATTTAAATCCAATCGTGAAATATGGTTATGAAAAATGAATTGTGTTGCAATCATAGAGATAGTAAGTCGTACATACGCATGAGTAACGTTTCCATTTTTCAATGATCGTGATGGGAAGAAGGTAAGTATTATTTTATATTTAAATAATTGTAATTATATAATAAATATAATATTATATATTTAAATAAACTTATATATATACCATCCATATGATGTGGTGATGAAAAATGAATCGCACCGCTTCGTGGAGGTGGCAATCCACACGTACGCAAAAACAAATTTATAATTTTTAAATGAATGGAAATGTAATAAAATAAATGATATATTATCTTGATATAATGATTAATATGTCATGTCTATTATATATATACATTAAATACATCATTATAACCATCCATAAGAGGTGGCGATGGAAAATGAAACATATCACCTTGCGGAGGTGGTGGTCCACACGTATTCATGAATAATGTTTTCATTCCCCATTTGATGGAAGAGAGGATATATATAGGTTATTAAACTTTCATAATAATATATCAGTATATATAATATACTGATTTTCTTATTTCATCATGCTTTAATAATATTTAAAAGAGGTATAAGAAGAAATAAAACTAAAAATTTGGTTAAAAGTTATATCTCTTCTTCGGACAACTTCTAGTGATTTACACCTTAATCCCTATAAGGATGGTATTATAACAAAAATAAGAATCTATAAAATGGGTATGGATTTTATCACTACTAGAAATATATTATATACCAACGGTTTGAAACTGTTGGTATAGGCAGCAGAACCGTTGGTATGATATATACCAACGGTTTGGAAAACCGTTGGTTAGTAAGTCATTGAAAAAGTCCTATACCAACGGTTTTCCTATAACTGTTGGTATATGGCTCTATGAGCTTCAATATTCCAACAGTTTTATATAAACTGTTGGTATAAATATATACCAACAGTTTATTAACCGTTGGTATAAATAGATTATATGTAGTTAACCAACGGTTTGAAACCATTGGTATATAGTATTACCAACAGTTCCTTCAAACCGTTGGTAAAAATATTTTGGAAATGCAGTATACCAACGGTTTTTAACCATTGGTATAGTGTATTAACAATGGTTTATTCAAACCATTGGTAAAACTATTCTCGAAAAACACTTTACTAATGGTTTAAAACTATTGGTATGGTGTTTTTTCAGAAAACAGCATAGCAGCCCATTCCCTCCACTACAAACACTTGAAAACACAGGTTTTCACTACATACACCTACAAACATAGATTCAAAAAACACTTAAAATAGAACACTTTTCAATTAAAATAGAAAAAAAAACACAACACTTAAAATAGAAAAAAAATCACTTAAAATAGAATAAAAAGCACCTACAATATCGCATAAAAATAGTAGACTCTTCCAACCATGACATGTACCACGACATAGTTTTCCCCATTTCAATCGTCACATGACAACCACTCTTCTAACTAATCCATTTATATTTATTTGGTAGAGGCATCTCATAATGGTGAGAGGACAATCACATTTCTGAGAGCCCATCATAGTCAGAGTTACATACACCATTAACATAATTAACACATAATTCATAAGGTAATTACAGTAAGTATAGACATACAAAAAGTATACACATATGCCATTAACACATAATTTATAAGATAATTAAATACATAAAGAATTAAATTCAGAATTCAAGGGTTGAGGGGTTGTTCAGAGGTTTGGGGTGGTTGTCCAAGGGGGGTAGGGGTGTCCAGATGGGTGGGGGTGTCTGGGGGGATGGGGGTGTCCCAGGGTGGGGGTGGGGGTTGTAAAGGGTGGTGGGGGGCTGTCCAGGGGGGTGGGGTCTGTCAAGGGTGGTGGGGTTGATGTCCATGGGGGTGGTTTTGGGGGGGGCTATCTGTGGGGGTGTCTAGGGGGTGGGGTGGTGTCTAGGGGGTAGGGGTGTCCAGGTCTTTCCTTAATTTTCATGTAAAATGGATAAAAAAATAAAAAAATTAGAATATAGGGTTATTATGAGTCTAAATAATATCATAAAATAAATGTTTTACAAGTTTATTTGATATTTTCACTCTTATATATTTGTTTTGACGTCCCTTTAACCCTTTTGACATTATCATGAAATCAATATTTTTTACAATCTAGGGGTAAAAAAGTTATTATAAAAGGAAAAGAGACCCATAAATGTGTTTAGTCAACAATGTTTCCTTATGAATTTTTCATTCCTTCATGTTTTAAAAATACCAAACACTCTATCTTAAGGAAAAATGTATTTTATCCTAATAAGGAAAATTTTCCTTCCTTAAGGAAATTTTCCTTCCTCAAGAAATTTTCTCCTTAACCTATTTTTCTTTCATAAGGAAAATTTTCCTTCCCCAAAGAAAATTTATCCTTATCATGTTTTCATTGTACATATTCTAAGTATAAAATTCGGTTTCGTATCCAAAACCTCGGAATCTTATAAATAATTATATATAGATAATTCTGTTTTCAGGATCTGAATTCAGACTCCGAACTTTCTGAGTTTAGACTCTGAATTCTCTGAATTCAGACTCTGAACTTTCTGAATTTAGACTCGGAATTCTATGAATTCAGACTCTGAATTTCCTTGAAATTCATATTTCTGAATTCTATAAAATTCAGGTTCGGAATTAGTTTGAAGACAGAATCCGAATATTTATGTATTATAGACACTTAATGGTTTTTTTATTAGACTCTGAACTTTTATTTTTCCTTACACTCCGAAAAATTGATTTGGTTGAGCAACTATGTTTTTTCTTACTCTTGTTATAGTTACAAAACGATGTTATGCTTTCTGTTTCTAACCAACCGTGGTTTGAGTGACATGTGTACAGGTCCCTCCAAAATTCAAGGAAAAATATGAACATTAGACGAGGGAGACGACCATTATGAATTTTCCTATAAATAGGAGCTCATTTGAACAATCTTAGAGAGGTTGATCAATCTAGAGATTACATGATGTTGAAGTTATTTCTAGAGAGAGATTTTATTGCTCTGTGCGTACTGAACATCTTCTTCAGAATTGCTTCATGCAACTCCGAATGTTGTTGAGTACATTCGAGGGATTCCATGGATAGGAAGACAGAGGTGCCAACTACCTAGAAGTTCGAGGGCTTGAGTGGATAGCAAGACAGACTCCGATATTCATATCGAGGGCTTACCCTGGTGTGGGTAAGATAGACTTTCTTGAAATTATAGATCAAGGTACCTTTATCCAAGGTTTTTGGATACCCTTCTCTTTGGGTTAAAATATTTACTACTTATTACATGTATTGTTTTAAGTTTTCCACTACATTTTGGTTGTTGAGAAAGTATAACTATCTTATACTTTCTTATACTTGTACTCTGATTTGTAAGATTCTATACGCTTTAAGGTAGAATCTTTGTCTTTGTAAACTTTTATTAATTTTCATTTCTGGAACCACATTTCTGAAATCAAGAAAGTTTGTAGAACTAAGAGGTCTAGTGAATTTACCTTGTTTAACTTTTTTAAACATTACCATCTTAAAAAGTTACAAAAAGATTTTTTTAAAGTATACAATTCACCCCCACCCCCTCTTGTATATTGAGCATCTACATCAGTATTTCGATCCTACAATTGGTATTATAGGAGGTCTCTGAAATACTTATATTCACATATAAGTTTTTTTGCTCAATTTTTTCATTATTCTATATTTTCCTTACTTAGGATATTTTTATCCTTGTTTACAAACTTTTATTACTGACAAGTTTGTGTGGAAAGATTTTCTTTAAGATGGCAGGAATGAATGTTGGTTCAATTGACAATCTAAATCCAACTAGACCACCTATTTTTTATGGGAATGATTATGAATATTGGAGAGATCGTATGAAGCCTTTTTTTCATTAACACTGGAGTGGACAACTTTGTTATGCTTACTGGAGATTACAAGATTCCTAATAAGGAAGTCAGAATATTTACTAATCAAGAGAAGTCAGAATATCAACTTAACTACAAGGTACACAATACTTTTTTGTGTTCCATGAACAAGAATATATATATCTAGATTTCTTCTTGTGAAGCTACAAATTGTATTTGGAAGAAGCTTGAAGTTACACATTTTGGTACTTCCAAAGTTATTGAAACTAGAAGAGCTATGCTTAGAGCTGAGTACCATGATTTTTTCTTTCCTTATGGAGAACCCATATGTAAGGTATAACAAAGGTTTATGACTATTGTTAATAGTTTACAATCCATGGGTGAAAAAGGTTTGGATGATGTGGCAAGATTATAGATATCATTCCAAATGAGTGGGAATCTAAGAGGACAGTTATAGATGAGAATAGAAAAGTCTCACATATCACTCTTGATGAACTTTTTGGAACTCTTCTTCAAATTGAGACTAGAATAAAGAGATATGCTGACAATATTAAGAAGAATAATGGGAATGGAAGTGTTGCTTTTACAACTACTTCAAATCATAAGAAAGCCAATAATCCTGAGAGAGTTACAAGATCTAAATCTAAGAAGGACACTATTTTATCTAAATCAAGTGAAAGTGAACATTATGAGAATGAACTAGCTAATCTTTCCTAAAGGATGAACAAGATATTTGGGAAGAAATACTTTCAGTATAGATATAAGAAGAAAGACATAAATGATAATAAAGACTCTGAAGTCACTTGTTATGAATGCAAGAGAGATGGACATATAAGGCCAGATTTTCCTATGCTTAAGAGAAAAGATAGAAAGGAAAAGTATTCTGATAGAAATAGAAATAAGTACTACTAAGCTATAGAAAAGAAATTTTTAAAAACTAATGACACTTGGAGTGTCAGTTTTGGAGACTCTTCTGATGAATCATCAGATTATGAATCTTCTAGACAGAAGAATCTTGGTCTAATAGCCAGAATACTTATTGAAAATAATTGTTTAATGGAAAAGGTACACAATGCTGAATCAATCACCAATTTATCCTTGAATTCTAATTATAGTGATAGTAAATACTATGAATCCTCATATGAAGAATCTTCTTCTGATAAAGATAATACTTTACCTACCTGTGAAGAAGTTTCTAGGTTTGATAATCTCCTTGAGAATGAAAATTATAAAGTCAAGAAAAAGATTGATAAGGAAAATTCTAGGATTTCGATTCTTACTAAGGAAATATCATATCTTTCTAAATATCTTGATAATAAAACCCTTGACTTTGAAAGTATTTCAAAAAACCTTGAGGAAGTAAATTCTGAGAAGGATAAACTTTCTAAGGATCTAGAAAAGGTAATCTCTAATAAAAATATTTTTGAGCCTAACTCTAGTGATAAAATTGATGTTTTTAAGGATAAGAACTTAGTTATTAGACTAAAGTCATAAATATTTTCCTTGAGGAAGTGTTTGTCAAAATTTACTTTAGGTAAGGAAAACTTTGATAATGTGTATTCCCAAATTAGACCTCTAAGGAATAATTATGGATTTGGTTATACTAGTTCAAAACTGATTTTTAGTAACAATTATTTTGTTCCTCAAAGTACTCTATTCTGCACTAAGTGTCAGTGTGGTGGGCATTGGGAAAAAAATGTTCCTTAAACAAAACACGGTCTTTAGGTTTTCCTAAAGTATATTTTTCAAAGAAAATGTGGATTCCTAAAATTTTGCTTTTTGAAGTTTCTGGATCCAAGAAAGTTTGGGTTCCAAAAGTCTAACACTTTTATTTTCAGGAAAGTAAAGAAAGAACCAATAAAAAAACTTGGTACATAGATATTGGATGTTCCCGGCATATGACTGATAACAAAAACTTCTTTGAAAATATTATAAGGACGAAAGGAGGAAAAGTAACTTTCATAGATAATGATAAGGGAGAAATTATTGGTATAGGTAACATTTTTCTTCTTGGAAAAACTTTAATTTAAAATGTTTTATTTGTTAAGGGTCTTAAGAAAAACCTCATTAGCATAAGTCAATTATGTGATTAAGGTTACCTTGTGAATTTCAGGAATGATAAGTGCTTAGTACACAATTCCAAGGAAGAGTTTATTCTTTCTACCCATAGTAAAGAGAATGTTTACACACTAAACTTATAAGACCTTAGATTCCAAGATCTACCTTGCCTTAGTGAAATGAAAGATCGTTCTTGGTTGTGTCATAGAAGGTTAGGACGTTGTAACCTTAGGAACCTATGAAAACTCTCTAATAAAAGACTAGTTAAGGATCTATCGAAGCTCGGATTTGATTCTTCAAAAGTTTTTGATCCTTGTCAATATGGAAAGCAATATAAATCTAGTTTTAAATCAGTTGGTTAAGTATAAACTTCTGATGCATTACAGTTAGTGTATATGAATCTTTTTGGTCCAACACAAACAGGAAGCATTGGAGGAAAATATTATGTATTTTTTTAGTTGATGATTACACTAGATTTACCTGGTTCTATTATCTAGCAAAGAAATATTAAGCTTTTTCTTATTTCAAAATTTTTAGAGCCCAAGTTAAAAATGATAAAAACCTTCCTTTGATAACTATTCATAGTGATCATGGAAGAGAATTTCAAAATTCTGATTTTGAAACTTTTTGTAGTAGAAAAGGAATTACTCATAACTTCTCAGCACCCAGAACACCTCAACAAAATGGTGTTGTTGAAAGAAGAAATAGAATTCTTCAAGAGATAACAAGAACCATGTTGAGTGAATATTCGGTAGCCAAACATTTTTGGGTGGAAGATGTAAGTACTACTTGTTATACTATAAATCATGTTTTGATTATAACTTTTCTTAATAAAACTCCTTATGAGTTGTGGAATGGTAGAAAACCTAGACTTTCCTACTTCAAGGTTTTTGGTTTCAAGGTATTCATTCTGAATAATAAAGAAAATCTACATAAATTCACACCAAAATATGAGGAAGGAATTTTTTTAGGCTACTCCACAACTTTTAATTCTTATAGAGTTTTCAATAAAAATACTTGTACTGTTGAAGAAATAGTACATGTCAAATTTGATGAAACTGATCTGTTTGTTTTTAAACAACACCAACCTATATCTTCGGATGTGTTTTCAAAAACTAATTATCAACTCTTGATAGAATAACATTTTGATAAGGAAAATGTTCAAGAAGGAATTTCTGAAGCATTTACCCTAGAATATTTCCTACCCTATGTTGATGAACAGGTTTTACAAAACCCAAATCAGTTGTTTCTAAAGAATCATCCCAGTGATAGTATCACTAGTGATGCAAATCAACCTGTATGGACTATAAGTTCCTTAAAAATGAAGTTGAAAATCTAGAATTACTTTCCTACTTAGAACCAAAAAGCACTGATGAAGCTTTAGGTGATGATGATTGGATAAAATCTATGCAAGATGAGCTAAATGAATTTGAAAGGAACAAAGTATGGACCTTATTTGAAAGACCTAAGGAAACTTATGTTATTGGAGTAAAATGGGTCTTCAGAAATAAGTGTGATGAAAATGGAGTCATTTTAATAAATAAATCTAGATTGGTTGCTTAAGGCTATAATCAACAAGAAGGAACAGACTATGAAGAAACCTATGCTCTAGTAGCTAGACTTGAATCTATTCATATTCTACTTGCCTTTGCAACATTCTTCAATTTCAAAAAAAATTTAATGGATGTTAAATGTGATTTCCTTAATGGTTTTTTACAAGAGGAAGTTTTTTTTTTGAACAACCTCCTGGTTTTGAAGATTCAAAACATCCTGAACACGTTTACAAACTTACCAAATCTTTGCATGGACTTAAGAAATACCCTCGAGCTTGGTATGATAGACTTACAGGATTTTTTCTTAAAAATAATTATGTTAAAGGAAATGATGATCCAACCATTTTTTAAAATAAAGATAAGAAAAATGTTTTGATTGTTAAAATTTATCTTGATGACATTATATTTGGTTCAAATCAGCAATCTTTAACTAATTCCTTTGCAGATCTAATGAAATCTGAGTTTGAAATGAGTATGATGGGTGAGTTAACATTTTTTCTTGGTTTTCAAATATCTTAAAAACCAGAAGGAATCTATATATCCCAACATAATTATATTAAATATCTTCTTAAAAAGTATGGATATGAAAATACTAAGAGTAAAAGTACTCCCATTGGTACCTCAAACTCACTTGATCTTGAAGAAGCTGGGACACCAGTAGATCAAACATATTTTATAGGTATGATAGGAAGTCTACATTACTTAACATCTAGTCATCCAGACTTGATGTTTTCAGTATACTTATGTGCAAGATATCAATCCAATCCTAAGGAATCTCATTTAAAGGCAGTGAAAAGGATTTTTTACAACTTAAAGGGAACCATGGATCTAGAAATTTTTTAAACTTCTGGAAATTATTTTGTTTTAAAAAGTTTTTCGGATGCTGACTTTGGTGGATGTAGAATGGATAGGAAAAGTACATTCAGAACTTGTAATTTCTTAGGAGATTCATTAGTTTCTTGGTCATTCAAAAATAAACACTCAATAGCACTTTCCACTGCTGAAGCTGAATATGTAGCAGCTGGAAGTTGTTGTGCTCAAGTGATTGTGGATGCAACACACACTCACAAATTATGGCATGAGTTTTACCAAAACACAAATTATGTGTGATAATACAAGTGTCATTACCCTAAGTAAAAATCCTGCACATCACTCTCATGAAAAACACATAGATATTAGGCATCACTTTCTTAGGGATCACACACAAAAAGGATATATCATTCTTCAATTTAACAGAATGCAAGATCAACTTGCTGATATTTTTACAAAATCTTTACCCTCTGATAGATTTGAATACATTAAAAAGAAGTTAGAAATGATGACCATAAGGTAATCTTCCTTGTTAACTTATAATTGAAACCAATCCTCTTACAGTAACAAACTCTTTTTCATAGGGGAGGTACATTTTCTTGTTAAGTAATCAATTATTTTTCATTATGAAAATTTTTGTAGTCTAAATTTTTTTCGTAGTCTAAAAATTTTCCATAGTCTAAAATTTTTTTCGTAATGAAATTTTTTTATTTAAATTTTCATAATGAAGATTTTATAAATTTTCGTAATCAAGACTTTCTAAATTTTCGTAATAAATATTTTCTAAATTTTTGTAATGAATATTTTCTAAATTTTCATAATGAATATTTTCTAAATTATTGTAATGAAGATTTTCTAAATTTTTGTAATGAAGATTTTATAAATTTTCATAATGAAGATTTTCTAAATTTTCATAATAAAGATTTTCTAAATTTTCATCATGAATATTTTCTGAATTTTTGTAATGAATTTTTTTTTATTTTTCATAATAAAATTTTCGTAGTTATATTTTTCGTCATGAATTTTTTTTTCTTTCAAAGTTTTTGTAATTAAAATTTTCAGAATCTATAGTTCTTCAAGAAAATTTTCCCTTAATACAAATAATCTTCCTAGAAATCTGAAAGGTATGTTTCATTTCTTAAATTTTCATAATCATCTTTTACTTGTTGGTATTTTCATCTGTTATTAAATTTTCGTATTCACTTTTTCTTAAATCTGAATTTTTTTCTTAAAAAACCTCAAAAGATCGGATTCTATCAAAATTTCATTCCGGCTATCATCTCAACCATCAGATATGATCAGAAGGTATTTTCAACTGTTGTATTGAGTATGGAAGCTAAACTATCACCCCAAACACCTATATAAAGGACCCTGATGGTTGTCCCACATTGAAACTCAAGACTTCGCATGCTGAAGCTCTTCCCTCCAACATAAGCCCGTTCCGAACTTCTCAGATCTTTATTACTTCCAAATGTTTTCCAAAGTCTCCTCTCAGAAATATATGTCAAATGTCAAACCAATATCTGAATGGAAAATATACAGAGAAAGGTTAGTTGATCCGAAGTTTTTCTCAAAGTATGATTCTATTATCTCTAATAATATAAAGATGAATGGGTGGGAAAGTGTTTTCCTTTCAAAAAAAAAGCTCAAGATTTGGTATATTTGGATTTGTTAATAGAATTTTATGATTCAGTAATTTTCTTCAAGGAAGAAGGGAGAAGTAAGTTTTCCTTCAAGTGTTATGGAAATACATATTCACTTTCTTACACTAAGGCTGCAATCTTGGTTGGTATTCCTTATGAAGGGGAAGCTAAGTTTTTTTCTCATAAGTTTTCTGATGTTCAAGTAAGTTTTGATAAGGTAAAGGTCATGGATTTCCTTGGTCTCTCAGAAGTAAATACTCTGAAGATTCTTCAATTTTCTACAAATTTTTGGATTCTTGAATTGTGGGTTCAAGGATTCATCATACTGAGAAAAGGAGACAAGGATACTTTGAAAAAAAGTGATATGTACATTCTGTATTTCTTGGTAAACCTAAGGAAGATAAACTTGGTTAAACATATCTTGGTTACAATTGAGAACATAAAGAATGGAAATATGAAGGCTCAAATTATTATGTATCTGGCCATTCTGTCAAAGATGATTGTTCAGTGTTTAGAATCCTTCAAAATCTCCTGAAAATCTAAGTCAAGAAATTAAAAATTCATGTTGTTGAGTGATGATACTCTGAGAAGGATTAAAGTTGGATTTTATAAATAATTTGAAGAATTTTATGATTTTCTTGAGGAGGAGGAAGAAGCCTTACTGAAGAAACAGGAAGTGGCAGAGACCTCTAAAAAGGGTGGAAGGAAGAGGAAGTTGAAGGATGTGGAAGAGAAGGAAAAAAAACCCAGTGGCTAAGGAAACCCAATCCACGCCACCAAAGCCAAAAAAGAAAAAATACTATCCTGATGAGTTCATGGCTAAATAGAGAGAAGATAAGAAAAATCAGAAAGAAGGGAAGCCTAAGTTTGGCTTGGACCCTGCTGAAGCAAAATATTTGAGGGAGAAGGCAGCAGAAGAGCTTGAAAATCAAGAGAAATAGAAGAAGCAGAAGATGAAGTTTTCTAAGGCTGATATAGTGCAATCCCTTATTAAGGCAACTGAGAAATCTTTTGAGAATATTCTAGTACCATAATCCTTTCTGATAGAATCATTACCAGAGACTCCGGGAAAAAAGTTTGTCACTCCGGAAAAATTCCAAGAAAAAAAGTAGAAGAAAAAGAAGTATAAGAAGGAGGAGAAGAAGGCAGTGGTGATACAAAAGATCTGATAAATCAAGTTAAGGATTTTCATGAGAAGGATATACCTTCTGAAAAATTATCATTCTGAATCTCTCAAACTGAATCGTCAAAGCTTTCTACTCCTGGGAAGGATGAAAATAAGGGTGAATAAGAAGTGAACAAAGTGTCCAAAGAATAAATCTCCAACCATGATTTCATTCATCAGGAGGATGCTGAGGCAGGAGCTGAGAAGGAAGAGGTAGATGAAGATAAAAAAATTTAGCTATCTGATAGTGAACATGAATCTCCTAATATGGAAGTCATTCTGAAGGTTGATAAGGGGAAATAGGTAGTAATTGATACACCTACCAAGGTTGTGGTAAAGAAGAAAGATATTGGTGGTTCTTCAAAGAGGAAAGCTGCTGATATTGAAAAATAATCCTCACCAAGCAAAATCTCTGATTCGGAATAGTCCTCTCTAGGACATGATTTTGTAGTCCAGTCTTTGAAGAAGCTTATTGGGACTATACCAATATTTCCCAGTATAGATTCGAGATTCCAGATTCTTCATCATTTCTTAAATCAAAAATTAGATTCAGTATCCATGGTGATGGATAAGTGCATCAAACTTGAGTCTGATTTCAAAACCTTTTACATAAACTACAAATCCCACAAAAGATCTTGCAAGAAAATAACAATCTAGTCAAATAAAACTATAGAAGACATGATAATTCTTGATGAATTTCAAGATGATGTCAAAGATGCCTTTGAAACTGAAGATAGTAAGTTCAAATATCTCACCAAGTCTTTTGAAGAAAATTTATCTCTTGAAGAAAATACTCGAAAGCAAGAAGTGAAAGATCTGAATGGGAAGTTGTATTCAGTTGCTTAGAGTTGTAAGAGGGAAAGAGATCTTAGAATCGAACTTGAGGAAAAATTTTCTAAGCAAGAAGAAGTTATAAAGGGTCAGGCATAATCTCTTAAGGCTTAGGAAGAAAAAATAAAAGCCTTAGAGAAGAAAATTGAAGATCAGGATTATCTTCTCAAATGTACAGAGGAATATCACAAAGAACTCAAGAATCTCAAAACCATAGTAAATAAGTTGATGTCGAAGGAAAAGGAACGATAATCTTGTTCAATTCTAATATTTTGTTGTATCTCTTCCTTGTGTAAATTTTTTCAATCATAATAAAATTTTGAGCTGCTCTTTATACTTTTTGTTGTTTAGCACTAATATTTCAGGTACCATATTTCCTTTTCCATTCCCCATATTCCTTTTTGAAAATCATAAAGGGGGAGAAAGGAATGTCAAAAATAATTCTAAGTAAATAAGAAATCTCCCTAAGGGGGAATTCATCTAAGGGGGATTTCTTATCCAAGATGATTTTCCTATGCAATAAAATTATAAGTCTTAATCCGGGAATCAAGAATATGGTTCTTAGTGTATATAAAGCCTAAGGGGGAGTTATTCTTATTCATCATTTCCCATGTGTTAAGGGAGATAAGTTTTATTTTCAAAGTCCATAAAAATATTTTCAAATTCCTTATATTCTTTTTCGTAAATATGTTTGTGCTTTTCAAAAAGGGGGAGATTGTTGAGTTAATAAGGTTTCCTTATGACTTTTCCATTCCTTCATTTTTTGAAAATAACAAACACTCTATCTTAAGGAAAAATTTATTTTATCCTAATAAGGAGAATTTTATTTCTTTAAGGAAATTTTCCTTCCTCAAGAAATTTTCTCCTTAACCTATTTTGCTATCATAAGGGAAATTTTCCTTCCCCAAGGAAAATTTATCCTTATCATGTTTTTATTGTTAATATTCTAAGTATAAAATTCAGTTTCGTATCCAAAACCTCGGAATCTTATAAATACTAAGATATAGAGAATTTTGTTTTTAGGATTTGAATTCCGATTCTGAATTCTATGAATTCAGACTCTGAACTTTCTGAGTTCAGACTCAGAATTCTCTGAATTCAGACTCCGAACTTTCTGAGTTCAGACTCTAAATTCTCTAAATTCATACTCTAAACTTTCTGAGTTCAGACTCCGAATTCTCTGAATTCAGACTCCGAACTTTCTGAGTTCAGACTCTGAATTCTCTGAATTCAGACTCTGAACTTTCTGAGTTTAGACTCCGAATTCTTCTAAATTCAGACTCCAAACTTTCTGAGTTCAGAATCCAAATTCTATCAATTCAGACTCCAAATTTCCTTGAAATTCATATTCTGTAATTCTATAGAATTCAGGTTCTGATTTATTTTGAAGACAGAATCAGAATATTTATGTATTATAGACATCGAATGGTTTTTTATAGAATCTATACTTGTATTTTTCCTTACACTTCAAAAAATGTATTTGGTTAAGCAACCATATTTTTTCTTACTCTTGTTATAGTTAAAAAATGATGTCGTGCTTTCTGTTTCTAACCAACCATTGTTTGAGTGACACGTGTATAGGTCCCTCATAAATTAAAGGAAAAATATGACCGTTGGAGGAGGGAGCTGACCGTTGTGAATGTGCCTATAAATATCATCTCATTTGAACGAGCTCAGAGAGTTTGATCAATCTAGAGATTACATGCTGCTGAAGTGATTTCTAGAGAGAGACATTATTGATTTGTGTGTACTGGACATCTTGTTCAGAATTTATTTGTGCAACTCCAAATGTAGCTGAGTACATTTGAGGACTTCCAGGGATAGAAAGACAGAGGTGTCGAATACCTTGAAGTTTGAGGGCTTGTAGGGATAACAAGACAGACTCTGATATTCGTATTGAGGGCTTACCCTGGTGTGGGTAAGATAGAATTTCTTTATTTTATAAATCAAGGGACCTTTATCAAGGTTTTCGGATACCCTTATCTTTGGGTTAAAATATTTACTACTTGTTACGTGCATTGTTTCAAGTTTTCCGCTGCATTTTGGTTATTGAGGAAATTATAACTATCTTATACTTTCTTATACTTGTACTCTGATTTGTAAGATTCTATACACTTTAAGGTATAATCTTTATCTTTGTAAACTTTTCTTAAGTTTCATTTCCAGAACCACATTTATGGAATCAATCAAATTTTTAGAACTAAGAGGTCTAGTGAATTTACCTTGTTTAACTTTTTTAAACATTACCAACTTTAAAATTTCTAAAAGGATTTTTTTAAAGTATACAATTCACCCCCCCCCCCCCCTTGTATATTGAGAATCTACATCATTATTTTGATCCTACAAAATGGACCATAGTTGATATTTTTAACCATGTACCATTAACTTTACTGAATATAAGATTTTTAGTAACGTTAAATAATTTATTAATATATTATTTATTATAAAATATCATTAATGTCATTTTTGGAAATACATGAAATATTATAATATAATATGTGTTTAACTCTAGTAAAATGGTTCCAAAATTACATGAATTGTGATATAATAAATATATAGTCTTAATATAATCAATCAATAAAATTTATATAGATTTATATATCATTTTAATCCTTATCTTTTGGATTAACCCCTTGGTTAACCAATTTTAACTTTAACTGTGGTAATGAATTTACAATATTAGAGGATAATAATTTTACTTAAAAGGTGAAAGTTAGCTCATAAATGGAAAATTTATGAAATTTTAAAAAAAAATATTGCCCTAATTTTCCTCTTTAAATATTTTTATTATTTTTAAATAATTTAATAAAATATATTTAACATAAAATAATTTTTATGTCATTTTAAGAACTATCCATATAATTTGACTTTGAAAACAACGTGAAAGAAATACAATTTTAATATTAAACTTTGAAACAGATTAAAAATGTTTTATTTTTTAAAAAAAATCATGTTGAACATTAAATCATCCAAAAAACATTACTTTAAGAATTTTTAAAAACAGTTTCTTGATTTTTCTACTACTTGTGCAAGCATTATCATGGTATTTTGTAAGAATTTAAGGTAATTCTTTCATCATTAAAAATAAAAAATAAATTCTCATGATAAAAAAATAATTTATATTTCAAATAACTATTTATAACTTAACATAATTTTTTATACCTTTCACAAACTTTTATAGATATTAAAAGAAAGAGAGTGACATTTTTTGACTTTATATTTACTTAAAATAATATACGTCACTTTCAAATAAAAATGGAACATAATTTTCATAAATTTTAATATTTGATTAGTATATTCAAACCATAATCTTCCAATAGATTAAATTTAAGTTTTGGGGTTATTTTTAGTACTTATTATATTATTTTAACCTTACTTACCTGATTTACCCTCATGAGGTGACAAATATTTACTATGTTTACAATTCATAATAACCAAAAATAAAATAAACCTATTTAACTAATTTGGAACTAACTATTCCTAATATATAATATATTTTTCATGATTCAATTTCTATAAGTGGTAGAAATTAATTTAATATTAAAATTCAAAACACAATGAAAAACAGTTTTGTCGACAAATGCATTTTTAAGACAAAAAAGGAATTATATGAAAATCAGGTATAATGGTGATTCAAGAATAATTTATTATATTATATATAATTAAATAATAATTATGATACTTTGATATCAAATTTAAATCATAATGGTACTTTCTAATATAAATAAATTATAGTTTCATAAAAATTGGTATCTTTTCCAAAAAAATCAAAAACATTCACCCTATGATAATTTTGATATGATGATTTCAAAAATGAATTTTATTTTATAAAATATATTTTATAAAAGTTCCAAAATTTAATTATAATATTTTCTTATAGGAGGACCTCCATAGGGTTTGAAAGGATGAAGCCACTAGAGATCTCGCCCTGGGGCGAATGAGGAAATTACCTAACACATATGTTCAGTCCTTTTCAGACATTTTTGTAGGGTATGCCCATCATTTTCAAGAAGTACATGGTGTTTCAAATACTTTGGTTCATGTTGAGACAAAGATATACTGACATAAGTTTTTTTCAATGATCTCTTTTTTGAAGGAAGAGTTGCGACTACTTTCTTTTGACCTAGGTTTTATGTTTATAGTAAATTTTATCAAGCATGTATCCTCACACATTTTATTATGAAATTATATATAAGCTATTGGTTTTATTGGATTTTATGTTGGTATATTTAACTCTTTGAATGTGGTCTTTCGTTCATCATCTTAAAACTAATACAATCGTCAATGTAGGAGAGGTCTGCGGTCCTTCAATGGTTGCTCCATAAAAGTTTTAAAGTGGCCCCCATATTTTATCAATGACATTGAGCCCCCCATAATTCCTATATGGTTAATATTCCCTAGTTTCCCACTTAATTTATTTAAATAATATACCCTCTTTTAAATTTCTATATTAATTAGGAAACCCTTGAAATTAGAGTTTGCAACTATAAATCTTTCACGGCCTCCTGTCGCTAGAGTCTTTATAGATCTTGATATATATCAACCTCTTCAACCACTCATATGGATTCAAAATGGTGACTCTATATTTTTATAGGATTTTTTATTTGAAAATAAACCAATTTATTGTAATAAATTCCTTAAAATTGGACACTCCTTGAAGGTATTTTGAAGTAAACCTTTCTTTATATTCCCCCTTACACAAAATAAATCAATATGGGTTGAAAATGAGCGAAGAAGGGGAAAGATACTTCTTACTAAAGAACCCATGAGGATATTATTAATAAGGATGTCAAAAGGGATATTGATATCCCTTCTAGGTCTCATATATCTCCTAATAATTTCTCTATATTTTTGGATTTTGTTCTTGATACTCAGCCTATCAATGAGGTTAAGAAGGATCTTAATAGGCATGATAATTATGACCATTGACACTGTAGGAGTTATTTAACCAATGTAATTGGAGTAATTATATACCCACTATGATTATGAAAAAATTATCCATAATTATTTTGAGTAATCTTGTCAGAATGAGGATGCTTACTTGAAGTCAAGTGCTGGTAAAGGTAAAAAACAATGGTTGACTCGGATGGTGTCATTACTCTACATCCTAGGAAGACTCAAAAATGAAGATATTATTCTAATATTGAGGGTACAATTATTAATCGATCCTTAGGGTCCTCTAAGAATAAAAAAATAGAAATTCACTCATATCCTATGGTTGTTGAGAATTTTATTTGATCCTCTAGTGAATATGATATTAAAGATATTAATAAGCTTAATAAATGTACATTTTTTAAGTAAAGACTTAAGTAATTAAGGTAACTAGAATTATTCAAGTCTTTTATCATGGTTGAGTCAAAATAATCTACTAACTTCAGAAATAGTGATGATGAGGTTGTTGACTCTATAGTGAGGGATGTATATCATGTTACAAACGACTTGGGGGAAGAACTTAATTATTGGCTTGATGAACAAGATGAAATTGTATTTGAAAAATAAAAGTATCATGAAATCAATATGGATATTTACCTTAAAATAAAAAATATATATGTTTAACATGATGGGTGAGGAATTTAGAAGAAATTTTAATTTTAACTTTATGGACATTCCATGGAAATTATTCACTTCTTTCTTCCCCCTGCTTAAATTTGGATTACTTGGAATTTTTTGTTATATTTTTTAGGTTTTATTAATTGATTAGTTTTTCTCTACTTTGGTTGTGATGATATTTGTTAGTGCGCTTTTTTATATTTTCACTGAAAAAAAATTTCTACATCTTGTGCTACTATGTTGATGATTGAGGTGGGATAATGAAAGTAAGGATGTATTTGTTAAATGGAAAGGAGTATGTTCACTATTACTTGGACATGGTTGTATCAAGATAGGACACATGCCATCAATCATAGTATGATTCTTTATGGATTGGATTATTAAAATATTGATGAGATTCTTCTTCCATTGGATGTTTTAACCATGAAATTCTAACTGGATTCTTAGTTCAATGGTTTTTGAACTTGGGTGACGCAAACATTTTTTTATTTTTCTCTTAGATACTGAATATAAACTATTTTATGTGCCTCATTTCTTTTTATTATGTGTCTTATGGAGGTAAAGGATTCATTTGGTGTGAATTCGGAGTGACTAACTTCATTGAATGTGATGTTTTCTGGGATAATGGAATATTGTATTCAAATAGAATCTGACTAGGATTGAATTTGTGGATGGAACTTTGGGTGTTAAGTTTTGATCAGTTGATCATTTCATAAATATTTCATAGAATTTATAGATATGAATTGAAGCTATGATGGATCAGTATTAATGGCTAATCAGGCCTGATGAACTAGTGATCCTAAGATTCTAAAACACCTAACTACTAATGATTTATTTTTAAATATTTAGAAGATTGTTACTTCACTAAGAAATTTGATACCACAAATATTTATTTGACTTGATAATGGTGGTAGTTGGATATATTTATGGTTTCATCCTTAAAACCTCTAATGACTGATCATGAGATCCTTACTGTAGTGTTTTTTAATGTTTTTTATCTGGACTAATGAATTTTTTTCTAAATAAATTCACTTAATGTTTTTGAGTTATTCATTGGGTTTGTTTCAATTAAATTTATTTCATATTAATTAAATATTATGTTGGTGAAATCTCATTACATCTCATGCATAGACTTTTTATCTTTTTATATTAATAAATTTTTGGGATGTGTGAGTTGGATTTCCAATTCACACTTTGATTCATTCTTAAATTACAATATTTTCTCACAAAAATAAATAAAAATAATTTTTTAAGAAAATATATTTTTGAAGTACAAAATGACTTTACTAAAAATTAAGTGTTTATTTACAAAGAATTAATCAATACATTTGTATTGAGTATGACATTTATATATTTTTTATAATTTTTTTAATCCTATTCATACCCACTAATTTAATGGCTATGTTATATTTATAATATTTAAATAATAATATGTTTTTGTTCTTTTAAACTCATTATTGTGTGTTTAATACACTATTTAACATAATGTTCTTTTAAAATATCAATATACTACACCCTACCTAGATACTTTCAACATTATTTTAAAAAGAATAGAAAAATGGGTATAAGTCTCTTATCACATATCCCATAAGGAATACCTAAGGAATATGCATCATGAACATGACACCAAACATCAAAAGAACTCTATGGGAAATGATAGAGATAAACCTCCATAAAATGGAAATATAAAACAGGAAAAAATGAATGGAAAAGAAACTAAGAGAGAAAAGGGGGAAACTTATGTTAGATCAACGCAGATCGATCTGGAGAAGCTTGGATTTAGTTCCAATCAAAAGGGATTCAAAAAACTCTAAAAGATGACCTTGTCCACCAGAGGTTTAAATAAAAACATCTTATTTTGATAGATTTTGAGGGTTTAATAGAAATTATAGGCATTCTACTATATGCACATTCATGAAATGAACAGGTCATTAACTCCATGAATGGCATGAGTCTAAGGCTTACTAAAAAACACATCACTTATATACTATAATCCTGGAATCAATTCACTTTGTGAGATATAGTTCTCACCATGGATTGTTTGGGGATAGACTCACTAAACCTAATCCCTTATCCACTCACATTGTGAACCTAGGGTTCACATCATGAATCACACCCTATAAATTACGCTAACTCAGTTCGTGAACTACTCTCTCATTACATGAAGAGCACTTCACGTCATGAATGAAAATACCCCTACCCAAGTAAACCATAAATAGTGGTTTATTTATTAAATTGAAAAAAAAATATAAGTGATCATATCCTAAAGGAATAAATATTTTATTATTCTTAGTAAACTATATACATACTTGAAATCTCTCGTACATTTGGAAATATAAAATACAACAAAGTATTTTCTTTAAGAACACCATTATTACCTTTATAATATCTTTGAATACTGATCATAATACACTTTTTGATATCATGGGGAAAGGAAACATAAAAAAGGGGTGAGTTCATATGCTTAGTATGGGTATGCATATGGAAAAATATAATAAGGCTTGAATAATATAGTAAGACTAAATGATAAAAAATAATGCCCTAAAAATAATAACATGATCTAGAAACTTATACAAGGATATCATAACTATTAAAATAATCATATGAAAAATCAATAACAAATTTCATAGTGATGAAATTCATAATTTCGAATGTCTAAAATTTACCTATGAGTCCTTGTGATAAGAAATCTAAAAATATCATCAAATCCACATGCCAATATGTCTACATAAATGAGTAAGGACTTGGCCAAATACCAAATATAGTTTGTATTATGTGATATTTCAATTCATAAAGGGGGTATATAATTTTTCGATCCCACCCATCACTTAATAAGTCCAATGTATTCATCATATGAATAAGCAATGCAACTTAATCAGCATTCCTTAAAATCAATAAATTTCCATATTAGAATAAATATCACATAGAATATTAATAAATCTCCCAGTAAAACTGATCATATACATTCTAAAAAAATAGTTGGGATGTATTGTAATATTATAACCTCAATAAATTTTAATATTCAATAAAGTATTTTTTACATAGATGAAAATGATTTCAAAATATCACTAGACAATTTCTTGTGGAAAATACCCTTTATCACTTTGAAATAAATTATTTAAAAACTAAAAATTAACAAAATATTAAGGAAAAAATTTCCTTTGAAAAAAAAATAATATTCTAAATAAATATTCAAATAAATTAGAATTAATTATGGTGGTAAATTCTTTTTATTTTTTATAAGTTAAAAAACATTCCTTTCACGCTTTTGTAAAAAGGTCAAAAAGTACCTGATTCAAGAAATGATAAGAAGATTTATTTTAAAAAATATATAAAAAGTAAAACATTGGTAAAAAAATGTATTTAATAATTTATTTGAGAATATTAGAAACATTATTTTATAAATTTTAGTGAAAATATAGACATGGAAGAGAAAGATTCTCAGTCGAGTAGAAAAACAAGGTCGGTTTTCCTTAAAAACATTATTTTGATATCTTGAGTACATAAAGAGAAAAAAATGAAATGAAATTTTTTAATTTTCAGAAATAACTATAGGAGAATAAAATATATTTTTATTAATATATAAATATAGAATAATTCTCCCAATAGATACTTAAACATAAAAAATCTTAGATAATGATGAGATTGTGAAATAAACTCCTACCACAGGTTTGACTTCATTTATATGTGTTTGAAACTCCAATATGATAAACATTTATTTATTATACATCTATTTAATAACCATACTCATATATACCATACCATATATTATTTACTTATAATATTTTAGCTCCCATTTATTAATAATTCTTTGTTAAAATCATTATTCTGGTAATAACTGCCTCATTTTCATGTATGTTTCAATTTGTTAGTTTTGGTCCTTTTACAATGATCATAGTTATATAATCTTTATAATTTTAATAATTATATAAATATAATATATATTCATTATATATTTACTTAGAGTAATTTATAAAAGGTGTAGATAGAAAAATGAATTACACAGTTCGTGGAGATAGTTTATCGTACGTACCCAAGATCATCATTTTCACTTTTCAACAGATGGATTGAAAGGTAGGTAGTTAATAATTCAATTTTATAGAATAGTTATTATATCATATAAATCATATATATTTATTAAATCTACCCTTATTACTATCCATGTAAAAAGGAAATGAAAAATGGATCACATCGCTTCATGAAGGCGGTAGTCCACATGTACGCACAGGCAACATTATCATTTTCCAATGGATTGTATGATAAGATGGTAGATATGATATTATCATTATAGAATAATAATTATGTCATAAATATCATATATATATATATATATATAAACATAAAATCCATCATAATACCCATTCATAAAATATGGTGGTGAGAAATGAATTTTATTGCTATGTGGAGGCGGAAAGCTGGGCATACTAAAAGGAGTTTTCATGGGTGACCTCAAATGATTAATGGTTTTTGGGGTACTTAGGTGTAGAAGAGTGGATGACCAAGGTCGTATCTCAAAGGAGAAAGTAAATTTAACAACTTATTAAAGGTGTTTTGAAAAAAAAATAATTAAGAATATTAATTAAAAGGATGGGGTTTTTTTATAGTTTATAAGTCTAGAAGAAGTTTGATGGAAAAAGATTGTATTTTTTTAGTTTTGAAATGAATTTAGATTAAAATGACACAAAAAAAGATGTTTTTTTAAGAAAATATTTAAAAATTCGTAGTCGATCTAACTCTACCACTTCATTTACTTATTAATCGTTATCATATAAATTAATATCCACTTAATTATGATCCCCTAATTTGTTAACACCCAAACCCTATGGGAATTTACTTTACCAAAAATATGAAGAGAATTAAACCCTATGCTATCTTTGAAACATGAAATCGTAGCACCCTACTTTGATTGATGTTCTAAGGATAGATTATGTTCAGTGGTAAAAATACTTCTTACTATATAACCCATGGGGATCTTGTTAATAAGGATGCCAAAAGGGATCTTGATATCCCTTCTAGGTCTCATATCTCAAATGATAATTTCTCTAGATTTTTGGATTTTGTTCTTGATACTCAGCCTATCAATGAGGTTAAGAAGGATCTTAATAGGCATGATCATTATGACCATTGACACTCTAGGAGTTGTTCAACCAATGTAAGAGGAGTAATTAGATGTCCACTATGATTATGAAAAATTTATCCCAAATTATTTGGAGTAATATTGTCACATTGAGGATGCTTACTTGAATTCAAGTGCTGGGAAAGGTAAAAACCCAATGGTTGAATCAGATAGTGTCATTACTCTACATCCAAGGAAGACTCAAAAATGAAGATATTATTCTAATATTGAGAGTACAATTGTTACTCGATCCTTAGGGGCCTCGAAGAATAAAAAAATAGAAATTCACTCAGATCATATGGTTATTGAGAATTTTATTTGATCCTCTGGTTAATATGATATTAAAGATATGAATAAGCTTAAGAAATGTACTTTTTTAAGTAAGGACTTAAGGAATTAAGGTAACTATAATTCTTCAAGTCTTCTATCATGGTTGAGTCAAAATAATCTACTAACTTCAAAAATAGTGATGATGAGGTTGTTGACCCTATAGTGAGGTATGTATATCATGTTACAAATGACTTGGGGGAAGAACTTAATTATTGGATTGATGAAAAAGACGAAATTTTATTTGAAAAATAAAAGTATGGTGAAATCAATATGGATATTTACCTTAAAATCAAAAAATATATGTTCAACATGATGGGGGAGGAATTTAGAAGAAATTTTAATTTTAACTTTATAGAAATTCCATGGAAATTATTCACTTATTTATTCCACCTGTTTGAATTTGGATTACTTGGAATTTTTTGTTATATTTTTTAGGTTTTATGAATTGGTTATTTTTTCTCTACTTTGGTTGTGTTGATATTTGTTAATGCACTTTTTTATATTTTCACTGAAAAAAAATTTGTTACTTCTTGTGATACTATGTTGATGTTTGAGGTGGGACAATGAAATTAAGGATGTATTTGTTAAATGGAAAAGAGTATTTTCACTATTACTCGGACATGGTTGTATCAAGATAGTACACACATCAACAATCATATTCTGAGTCTTTATGGAGTGGAATATTAAAATATTGATGATATGCTTCTTTGCTTGGATATTTTAACCATGAAATTTTAATTGGATTCTTAGTTCAATGGTTTTTTAACTTGGGTGAAGCCACCATTTTTTTTATTCTTCTCTTAGATACTGAATATAAACTATTCTATGTGCCTCATTTCTTTTGATGATGTGTCTTATGGAGGTAAAGGATTCATTTGGTGTGAATTTGGAGTTACTAACTTCATTGAATGTGATGTTTTATGGGGTAATGGAATGTTGTATTCAGATAGAATCTGACTAGGACTGAATTTTTGGATGGAACTTTGGGTGTTAATTTTTTATCAGTTGATCATTTCATAAATATTTCATAGAATTTATAGATATGAATTGAAGCTATGATGGATCGGTATTAATGGCTAATCAGGCCTGATGAACCAGTGCTCCTAAGAAGCTAAAACACATAACTACTAATGATTTATTTTTAAAGCTTTAGAAGATTGTCACTTCCCTAAGAAATTTGATACCTCAAATATGTATTTGACTTGATAATGGTGGTGGTTGGATATATTTATGGTTTCATCCTTAAACCCTCTAATGACTGATCATGAGATCCTTACTATAGTGTTTTTCAATGAGTTTTATCTGGAATAATGAATTTTTTTCTAAATAAATTCATTTAATGTTATTGAGTTATTAATTGGGTTTGTTTCAATTACATTTATGTCATATTCATTAAATATTATGTTGGTGAAATATCATTACATCTAATGCATAGACTTTTTATCCTTTTATTTTAATAAATTTTTGGGATCTGTGATTTGGGTTTCCAAATCACACTTTGAGTCACTCTTAAATTACAATATTTTCTCATAAAAAAATAAAAATAAATTTTTAAGAAAATATATTTTTGAAGTACAAAATGACTTTACTAAAAATTAAGTGTTTATTTACTAAGAATTAATCAATACATTTGTATTTAGTATGACATTTATATATTTTTTATAATTTGGTTAATACTATTCATTCCCACTAATTTAATGGCTATTCTATATTTATAATATTTAAATAATAATATGTTTTGGTTCATTTAATATCATTATTGTGTGTTTCATAAAATATTGAACATAGTGTTCTTTTAAAATATCAATGTACTACACCCTACCAAGATACTTTCAAAATTATTTTAAAAATAATAGAAAAATGGGTACAGGTCTCTTATCACATCTCCCATAAGGAATACCTAAGGAATATTCATCATGAACATGCCACAAAACATCAAAATAACTCCATGAGAAATGATGAAGATAAACCTCCATAACATGGAAAGATAGAACATGAAAAAATGAATGGAAAAAAACTAAGATAGAAAAGGGGGGAATTTATGTCAGATCAACACAGATCGATCTGGGGAAGATTGGATTTAGTTCCAATCAAAAGGGATTCAAAAAACTCTAAAAGATGACCTTGGCCACCATGGGTTCAAATAAAAACATCTGATTTTGATAGATTTTGAGGGTTTCATAGAAATTATAGGCATTCTACCATATGCACATTCATGACATGAATGGGTCATTAACATCATGAATGGAATGAGTCTAAGGCTCACAAAAAACACATCGCTTATATACTCTAATCCTAGAATCAATTCACTTTGTGAGCTAAATTTCTCACTGTGGATTGTTTGGGTATGGACTCACCAAACCTAATTCTTTATCCACTCACATTATTAACTGAGGGTTCACATCATGAGTCACACCCTATAAATTACCATAACTCAGTTCATGAACTAATCTCTCATTACATGAAGAACACTTCACATCGTGAATGTAAATACCTCTACCCAAGTAAACTATAAATAGTTGTTACTTTATTGAATTGGAAAAAAATATAAGTGATCATATCCTAAAGGAATAAATAGTTTATTATTCTTAGTAAACTATATACATACTTGAAATCTATCATACATTTGGAAATATAAAATACAACAAAGTATTTTCTTTAATAAAACTATTATTACCTTTAGAATATCCTTGAATATCGATCATAATAAAATTTTTGATATCATGGGGAAAGGAAACATAAAAAAGGGGTGAGCTCATATGCTTAGTATGGGTATGCATATGGAAGAATCTAATAAGGCGTGAATAATATAGTAAGACTAAATGATAAAAAATAATGCCCTAAAAATAATCACATGATCTAGAAACTTATACAAGGATATCATAACTATTCAAAGAATCATATGAAAAATAAATAACAAATTTCTTAGTGATAGAATGAATAATGTCAGATGTCTAAAATTTACCTTTGAGGCCTTGTGATAAGACATCTAAAAATATCATCAAAGCCTCATGCAATTATTTCTACATAAATGAGTAAGGACTTGGACAAATACCCAATATAGTTTTTATTATGTGATATTTAAATACATAAAGGGGATATATAATTTTTTAATCCCACCCATCACTTAATAATTCCAATGTATTCATCATATGAATAAGAAATGCAACTTAATCAACATTCCTTAAAATCAATAAATGTCCTTATTAGAATAAATATCATATAGAATATTAATACATCTCCTAGTAAAACGGATCATATACCTTCTAAAAAATATTTTGGATTGTATTATAATATTATATCCTCAATAAATTTTAATATTTAATAAATTATTTTTGACATAGATGAAAATTATTTCAAAATATCACTAGAGAATTTCTTGAGGAAAATACCCTTTATCACTTTGAAATCAATTATTTAAAAACTAAAAATTAACAAAATATTAAGGAAAGCATTTTCTTTGAAAAAATTTAATATTTTAAATAAATATTCAAATAATTTATAATTAATTATGGTTGGAAATTCTTTTTATTTTGTTTAAGTTAAAAAACATCCTTTCAAACTTTTGTAAAAAGGTCAAAAAGTACCTGATTCAAGAAATGATAAAAAGATTCCTTTTAAAAAATTATAAAAAGTAAAACATGGGTAAAAACGTATTTAATAATTCATTTGAGAACATTAGAAACATTCTTTTATAAATTTTAATTAAAATATAGACATGGAAGAGAAATATTCTCAGTCGAGTAGAAAAACTAGGTCGGTTTTCCTTAAAAAACATTATTTCGATATCTTGAGTACACAAATAGAAAAAAATGAAAGGAATTTTTTTAATTTTTAGAAATAACTAGAGGAGAATAAAATATATTTTTATTAATATATAAATATATAATAATTCTCCCAAAATATACTTAAACATAAAAAATCTTGGATAATGATGAGATTGTGAAATAAACTCTTACTACAGGTCTGACTTCCTTTATATGTGTTTAAAACTCCAATATGATATATATTTATTTATTATAAATCTATTTAATAACCATACTCATATATATCATACCATATATTATTTACTTATAATATTCTAGCATCAATTTATTAATAATTATTTGTTAAAATCATTATTCTGGTAATAACTGCCTCCTTTTCATGTATGTTTCAGTTTGGTAGTTTTGGTCCTTTTACAATGATCATGGTTATATAATATCCATAATGTTAATAATTATATAAATATAATATGTTTTCATTATATATTTACTTATAGTAATCTATAAAATGTGAAGATAGAAAAATGAATTACACAGTTCGTGGAGACGGTTGGTCGTACGTACCCAAGATCATTGTTTTCACTTTTCAACAGATGGATTGAAAGGTAGGTAGTTAATAACTAAATTTTATAGAATATTTATTATATCATATAAATCATATATATTTATTAAATCTACTCTTATTACTGTCCATGTAAAATGGAAATGAAAAATGAATCACATCGCTTCATGGAGGTTGTAGTCCACATGTACGCACAGGCAACATTATCATTTTCCAATGGATTGGATGGTAAGAAGGTAGATATGATATTATTATTATAGAATAATAATTATGTCATAAATATCATATATATATATATATAAAAAACATAAAATCCATCATAATACCCATTCATAAAATATGGTGGTGAGAAATGAATTGTATCGCTATGTGGAGATGGTAAGTTGGGCATACTGAAAGGATTTTTCATGGGTTCCCTCAAATGATTAATGGTTTTTGGGGTACTTAGGTGTAGTAGAGTGGCTGACCAAGGTCATATATCAAAGTATAAAGTAAATTTAACAACTTATTAAAGGTATTTTGAAAATAAAATAAAAGTAATTAAGAATACTAATTAAAAGGATGGGTTTTTTTATCTTTTATAAGTCTAGAAGAATTTTATTGGAAGAAGATTGTATTTTTTTAGTTTTGAAATGAAGTTCGATTAAAATGACACAACCAGAAGATGTTTTTTTAAGAAAATATTTAAAAATTCATAATCGATCTAACTCTACCACTTCATTTACTTATTAATAATTATAATATAAATTAATATCCAATTAATTATGATCCTCTAATTTTTTAACCCCTGAACCCTACGATAATTAACTTTACCACAAATATGAAGAGAATTAAACCCTAGGCTATCTTCGGAACATGAAATCAGAGCACCCTGCTTTGATTGATGTTCTAAGGATAGATTATGGTCAGTGGTAAATTAATACACATGTCTATTCTGAAAAAATGATGATGAATTGAGCTTAGGGATTACATTTTAACTCTACAAATTTATCTCGTGTGGTCTTGTTTTACCGATTTAGTTTGCGTTCTCACAATTTACACAATAATCGACCTCACGTGTTTTTGTGTTAATTGTTCAATTGTTTTCTTAGTTTCTTATAATTTAAAAACTCAATTAATGGATTATGTTAAGTTAATTAAAGTAGCTCAATTATTCAAAATAATTAAATGAATAGGGTAGAAGATAGATCGATCACTAAGAGAACTACTTTTACATGGGTGGTGTGGTCATTGTGGAGATGTTTTGCATGAGCAAAGGATTGAAAGGGTAGAACTCAATCTTGTCTCCAATATTGAATTCAAACACAAATAGAAAGATTAATAGAAGAATAAAATTGAAAATAACAGAATAAAAGATAAGAAATAAAAGAAGAACAAAGAAGTTTATTACAAAAACACAAACATTATAACATGAGGAAGAAGAAGAGGGTTTCGACGAAGGGATCCTTGTTTCAAGAGATACCCATATTTAATTGCTTGGATAATTGGAGTGGAAGATCTTATCCTCTACCCTAAACTTCCTAATTCACGTCCCAACCCTACCAAATGAGAAAAAAACCAATTTATAGAGTGGTGGGGAGGCTAGGTTCAAAGTGGTATCAAGTGTGAATGGGGAATCTCATCCAAATATTTTATGCCAAAGTGAACCGCCAATTTGACCATAAAAACGCATGAATCAACTATCCTTACAGAAGGAAAATTCGTGTAAAAATTATTTCTAGATATTCTCTAAAAATTTGGGCCTAATCCAAGCATGGATGAAGAAGGTATGTCCAAAATACAGAACCCTTGTCCAATCTAGCATGTCCAGCCCAACTTTGACTTTATGGCCCATTTTCACCAACAAAATGCATGATTTAGCTCCAATTTCCTAAATTAAAATTATAGAAAATTATGTCAGTAACACGTGTAAAAAATATCAAGTTCAAATAATTCAAATGAAATTATTTATGTTTTAAATAATACAGTGAATTTTTAAAGTTTAAACTGGAATTTTCATCAAATTTTCAAATGAATGATCTAATCCCAAATATTCCATAAATGAACATAGTTAATACAATTTGAGGAAATTATATCATTTATTATAAATAAAATTTTCAATAAAATTTTGTTTTATAAACTCCCCCACACTTAACCTTTTTCACTCCTGGGAAAAACCTCATATCATGTATTCTGAAAAATTGTGATAAGTAAACATCAATATCAAATCAAAACAAATTTTAAAAAACATATCCTTATGATCCAAAAATTCCACACCAAGAAACAAAAGATATCATGCCTCATAAAAAACATTATTTCAAGTTTTCTATTTATATCATTCAATATATTTTTACTTCATTTATCCTCCCATGCACACAAAACACTTACCTCACTCAAATTTTCTCTTATCACAAAAATGTCAATTTTTCAGCAATGTCATTCTCATACAAACTCATAAACGGGTCACCATAGGCTTGATAAATTCCTACATTACCACCTTATATGATTCAAGGACATATTTTTATCATAAGGACTTCTCAGGGTTTTTTTGTGGCTTTTGGTTGGTAGAATTTAGATGTGAAAATCTCTGAGGCTGAATGAGGAGGGCTTGACTCTTTTTGAATCAAAATTTCATTATTCTAATTTTAACTTAAATATGGTCTCCTCCTCAATCCCCCTATCATCGATTCATGTTCATCATAATGAAAAATAAAGGGATTTTTACACCATTCAACATTTCAACAGTAAAAATATCAATCTTCTCAAACATGATTTTCTTGAAAGCTCCCGATAGGCACAACTTTCTCACTCTATTAGAAGATCCAAAAAGGAACAACTTCACTTATCATGAAAGGTCTAGAAAATGCATATCATTCAATATAATTATTTTCTTTATCAACAAAAACAACTCTTTAAAATTTAATTTTCTACCCAAATTATATCAGAATGTGGTAGCATAACACAAGACAGCTTCCCCCACACTTAAGTTCAACTAGATTATGCAATTTCACTTCAAGAGTTTGTTGGATAGAGAAAATTGTATTGTAATGTAGAAAACCTAATAGGTTGTTCATGGATTCTAAAATTTTCAAGGTAGTCTATTATAAAAAAGGATTCTTTGAAATATGGGCTTTAATACTAAACAAATGCTTCAATCCTTTAAAACATAAGTACCTCAAACCCTCAAGTTTTGACAGGAATAAATCAAATTCTGGTTAAATCAAGCATGTTTTGGTTCTCTCAATAAATGAGGTAAATGTAAAGAATATGAAAATAATGGTTCAGAAGCCTCACAAGAAAGTGATTTCAAATATAAAGACAGTGAGATGTGGCATGGGATTCAAATTTTAGAGTACTTTTCATAAAATTACTAAATATTTGAACTTGAAATTAACTTCTTGATATGAATTTCATAATGGTGATGAGAATCATTTCAGCTCAAAAGTTTCAAAAACACACAAAAATTTTGAAAAATAAACACACAAAATTTGAAAAACACGCAATTTTTTTTTTGAAAATCATTGAAAAACCAGAAAATAATTGAAATTACTAAACTAAAAGGTTCCCTCCCTCACACTTAAAATATTTAATTGTCCTAAATGTGAACTCATGAGATTATTTATGAACATGAAATTTATAATTTTAAATAGGATAAAGAATAAAAAAATTAAAGGGTTAGGAACAGCCTGATATGCTCAAGTGATGATGGGGTCATGTAGTGTGATAAAATCCACTGAATTAGTAGGAATTCCCTCAATGTATTTCTTCAAATGTTGCTCATTGACTATAAATCTCCTTCATGTGTCCTCTTGTGTAATATTCACTGCACCATAAGGAAAAACATTAGTCACAATATAAGGACCTAACCATCTATAACGCAACTTACCAGGCATCAACTTCTGTCGTGAACTATAGAGCAATACTTTCTCTACAACTTGAAATTATCTTTTATGGATCATTTTTTCATGAGATTATTTTGATCTTTCCTTTTAAATCCTTGAGTTCCCATATTAATACAATCAAATATCCTCAAGCTCTTGAATTTGCATCTTCCTTTGAATTACATCTTGGGCCAAATCCATGTTGCATTTCTTTATAGCCCAATAATCCTGATGCTCAACTTCCATGGGGAGATGACACGCTTTCCCAAAAACAATCCAAAATGGGGACATACCAATGGGTGTTTTGTATGTTGTAATATAAGCCCAAAGTGCATCATCCAAGTGCTTGCTCCAATCTTTCCTATTCGGATGCATAGTTTTCTCCAAATTTTGCTTCAACTCCCTATTTGAAACCTCATCCTGGCCATTTGTTTGGGGGTGGTATGGTGTTGATGTTTTGTACGTAACCCCATACTTTCAAATGAGGGAAGCCAAATTACGATTGTAAAAGTGTGTCCCTTGGTCACTAATCATGGCCTTCGGTACTCCAAACCTGCAAAAAAATGTGCTTTGACAAAGTCCACAATAACATGAGAATCATCATTCCTGGTGTCTTTATCCTCCACCCATTTTCTCACATAATCAATGACAACCAAAATATATAAAAATATGAATGAACTAGGAAAAGGAAACATAAAATCAATTCCCCACACATAAAAAATCTCACAGAATAATATGGGCTATTGGGGCATCTCATGTCTCCTAGAAATGTTCCCAGTGTGTTGGCAATGAGAGTATGACTTACAAAACACATGATCATCATGGAATAAACTAGGCCTATATAATCCAGGGTCCAAAACTTTATTAGATATTCTTTGGGGTCCAAAGTGTCCACCACAAGTAAGTGTATGACAAAAATGTAAAATAGACTCAAACTCATGATTATGAAAACACCTCCTAATAACTTGGTCACTAAACATACGCCATGGGTATGGATCATCCCAAAAATAAAATCTTGACTCGCTCTTTAATTTTTGGACTTGATGTTTTTTTAAATTTGTAGGGATTTCAGAGGCAACAAGGTAGTTAACTAAATCTGCATACCAAGGATGCATACCTGAGATGGCATAAAGGTGATCATCGAAGAAAGTGTCTCGAAGTGGTACCTGGTCCAAGGTGTCATCCTATAGTGTGTGAGTAAGCCTACTCATGTGGAATTCCACCAAGTTTTCTAACCCCTTCTTTTTCTTTATCTCAATATCACATTCTTGAAGAAGGAGCATCCATCGGATTAGCCTGGGCTTTGCGTCCGGCTTCTTCAAGAGGTACCTCAGAGGTGCATGGTTAGAAAAAACAACTACTTTAGAGCCCAATAAATATGAACAGAATTTATCTAAAGCGAATATGATAGCAAGAAACTCTTTTTCCATGGTTGTGTAGTTTTATTAGGCTGAATCCAGTGTCCTCGATGCATAGGCAATCACATGTGAACGTCCCTCCACCCTCTAAGATAAGACATCTCCAACCACAAAGTTGGAGGAATCGCACATAATTTCAAAAGGAATGTCCCATTGTGGGGGTTGTATGATCAGTGGAGTGGTCATACACTTCTTCAGCACATCAAATGCTACCTTGTATGAATCATCAAACACAAAATCAGAATCCTTTTGAAGTAATTGTGAAAAAGTAAGAGCAATATTACTAAAATATTTGATGAAGCGCTGATAAAATCCTGAATTCCCTAGGAAAGATCTAATATCACGCACACATAAAGGATATGGTAAGGATTAAATAATGTCTATCTTAGATCTATCAAACTCTATCCCATGTTTTGACACTACATGCCCTAAGACAATGTCATGCTCTACCATGAAATGACACTTTTCAAAGTTCAAGACCAGATTCTTCTCAATACAATGATTCAACACTTTTCCCAAACTACTTAGACATTCATCAAATGAGGATCCATACACTGTAAAATCATACATAAATACCTCCATGTAGGTCTCAATAAAACCAGAAAAAATGCTCACCATGCATCTCTGGAAGGTACCTGGGGAGTTGTAAAGTCCAAATGGCATCCTCCGGTAGGAAAATATGCCGAAGGGATAGGTTAATGTAGTATTCTCCTCATCCTCTGGAGCAATAGGAACCTGAAAGTATCCAAAAAATCCATCCAAGAAACAATAATGCGTCTTCCCAACTAGTATCTCAAGCATCTGATCAATAAATGGAAGGGGGAAATAGTCCTTGCAAGTAGATTGATTTAGTTTCCTATAATCAATACACACATGCCAACTATTTTGTACACTCATTGGAATTAACTTATCTTTATAATTTTTAACAACAATAACACCACTTTTCTTAGGCACAACCTTAATAGGACTCACCCACTGGGAATCTAAAATGAGATAGATTATACCCGCCTCGAGCAATTTTTCAACCTCTTTTCTAACAACCTCTGAAAGTGTTGGATTGAGTCTCCTTTGTGTCTTCCTAACGGGTTTAGCCCCATCCACCAAAATAATCCTATGTATGAAAATAGAGGGGCTGATACCTGATATGTCATCCAAGGTCCACCCAATTTCCTTAATGTTCTCCCTCAAAAGATTCAAAAGTTTTTCTTCATGTTCAATATAGAGATTGTAAGCAATGATAACAGGTAATTTGTCACCAATTAACAAGTATGAGTATTTTAGATTTGGTGGTAATGGATTGAGTTCCAATGTAGGGGTAATGTATGGATGGAGAAATTGAAGAAACTGAAATATATGCACAAAGAGCATCAGTATCAGAATATACATCATCAAAATCAAAGAATATCTCATCAAATCCATCATCATACTCCACAGCCATTTCATAATCAGATTGAACATGGTCAAAATCAAAATATGAATCCATTTCAAAATCAAATATAAGAGAGTATTTTTCATTCGAAATAGGTGTGTAAGTACTCTTAGATATCAAAATAGACCCAATGCTTATAATCTCCCTAAGAATAGGACAATCAAATTCCATGGTGTTTTTATTTGTTGGGAGTTTTGTGCCATCTTATTGATCAACACACATGAAGATACTGGTGTCTTGTCTACCAATTCCCCTCCAACCATGGAATCCACCATGATTCTCTCCATAGGTGTGAGTCCTTCATAGAAGTATTGGATGAGGAGTTTCTCACTAATTTGGTGATGTGGACAGCTTACGCACAACTTCTTGAATCACTCCCAGTACTCATACATTTACTCCCCTTATTCTTGCTTAATCCCTAATATCTTCTTATGAATAGAAGTGGTCTTTGATGCTGGAAAAAATCTATGCAAGAAAAGACATTTCAAATCATTCCAAAAAGTTACATCTTCAGGTTGTAAATAATACAGCCAGTCTTTTGCAACTCCATCAAGTGAAAATGGGAATGCCCTTAGTTTGATTTGATCTTCAGATACATTTCTTGGTTTAAGGGTTGCGAAAACCACATTAATTTATTTAAGGTGTTTATTGGGATCCTCACTAGAGAGGCCCTGAAATTTTGGAAGCAGGTGAATTAACCTAGATTTCATTTCAAAATTTGATTCAAGATTTGGGTATGCAATGCAGTTTGGTTTATAGTTAATATCAGGTGCATCCAATTCTAGAATGGTTATATTAAGTTCATTTACATTATTTTTATCCATTGGTTCTTGATTTATGGTTGAATTTGAATTGATTCCAATTTCAATGTTCTGGGAGTGGAGGAATTCTCCAACAGGTTGAATGTTGAAACTTCCTGTAGACTGAGAATGTCTGATTCGAGCCTGAAGTCTATGTTCAATCTCAGGATCAATATCTAAAAGATATTTGGGATTAGTTTGGGTCATAAATAAAATAAAAATTAAAAGAATAAAAGTGGGCCATAATAAAATAAAATATGAGAAGTTTGGGTTTATGGTCTAAAAAGAAGAATAAAATAATAGAAGAAGAAGAAGAAGAAAGAAAGAAAAAAACAGATTGGGTAAAGAAGAAAGAAAGAAGAGAAGAAGAGAATAAAATGTAAAATAAAATAAATACCTATAATTGGTTGAAATAATTACTTTCTGCCTCAGCAATGGATCCAATTTAAAAGTAGCTATCATGGGCACCCTCAAATGATTAATGGTTTTTAGGGTACTTAGGTGTAGCAGAGTGGATGACCAAGGTCATATCTCAAAGGAGGAAGTAAATTTGAAAACTTATTAAAGGTATTTTGAAAATAAAATAAAATTAATTAAGAATACTAATTAAAAGGATGAGTTTTTTTTATCGTTTATAATTCTAGAAGAAGTTTTCTGGAATAAGATTGTATTTTTTTTTTGAAATGAAGTTCGATTAAAATGACACAAGAAGAAGATGTTTTCTTAAGAAAATATTTAAAAAGTCGTAATCGATCTAAATCTACCGCTTCATTTAATTATTAATCATTATAATTTAAATTAATATCTACTTAATTATGATCCCCAAATTTTTTAACCCTCGAACCCTATGAGAATTAACTTTACCATAAATATGAAGAGAATTAAACCCTAGTCTATCTTCGGAACATGCAATCACAGCTCCCTGCTTTGATTGATGTTCTAAGGATAGCTTATAGTCAGTGGTAAATTAAGGCACATGTATATTATGGAAAATTAGGATGAATTGAGCTTAGGGATTATATTTTAACTCTACAAATTTATTTCGTGTGGTCTTGTTTTACCGATTAAGTTTGCGCTCTCATAATTTACACAATACTCAACCTCACGTGTTTTTGTATTAATTGTTAAATTGCTTTCTTAGTTTCTTATAATTTAAAAAATAAATTCATTTATAATATTAAGTGAATTAAATTATATCAATGATTCAAAATAATTAAATGAATAGGATATAAGATAGATCGATCACTAAGAGAACTACTTTTCTATGGGCGGTGTAGTCATCGTGGAGACGTTTTGCATGAGCAAAGGATTGAAAGGGAAGAGCCCAATATCATATCCATTCTTATATTCAAAACCAAATAGGAATATTAAGATAAGAATAAAATTAAAAATAACATAAGAAAAGATAATAAATAAAAGAAGAAGAAAGTAGTTTATTATGAAAACACAAACATTACAACATGAGGAAGAAGAAGAGGGCTTCGATGAAGGGATCCTTGCTTCAAGAGCTACCCTTATTTAATTTCTTGGATAATTGGAGTGTAACCTCTTCTAATATTCCTTAAACTTCTTAATTCATGTCCCAACCCCACCAAATGAGAAAAAACACCAATTTTTAGAGTGTTTGGGGGGCTAGGTTCAAAGTTGTTTCAAGTGTGAATGTGGAATCTCGGCCAAATATTTTCTGCAAAATTGAACCACCCATTTGACCACAAAAACGTGTGAATCAGATGTCTTTCAAGAAGGAAGATTCGTGTTAAAATGAGTTCTAGATCTACCCTCAAAAGTTGGCCCTAATCCAAGAAATTATGCAGAAGTTATGTCCCAAATACATAACTCATGTCCAATCTAGCGAGTCCAACCCAACTTTGACTTCATGGCCCATTGTAACCAACTAAATGCATTATTTAGCTCCAATGTTCTAAATTAAAGTTGTATAAAATTATGTTAGTAATGTATTTAAAAAATATTAAGTTCAAATACTTCAAGTAAAATTATTTATGTTCAAAATACTACAGTGAATTTTTAAAGGGTAAAACTAGAATTTTCATCAAATTTTCAAATGAATGATCTAATCCCAAATATTCCATAAATCAACATAGTTAAAACAATGTGAGGAAATTATATCATTTATTATCAATAAAATATTCAATAAAAGTTTATTTTATCACGTACGTATGAGTGATGCTTTCATTTTACAAGTGATGGAAAAAAAGGTGGAACATAATCATAATAACATTTTAGTATATTGGGGATTTAATTTTTTATTTTATGATAAATACTATATATTTAGAGGAGTTAAAATAAAAATTAAAAAAATTGATTGGTTAAGGTGGTTACCTATTCTTTGAAATAACTCCTTTAGATCTCATCTTAAGGACCCTAGGGTTGGTCTTTTGGGAAGAATGGAACATATATAACTTTTATAATTACATTTATAAGAGAAATGGGTAGTTATTGGTTAATATAGGTTTATCAAAGTGGTTTAAAGAAGAGAGGGAATGAGTGTCCTTTCATAAGTTAGGGAAAGGAAAAACATATAATTACTAAAAAGATTAAAATATAACTGATTAATTACCAAGGAAAATGATTCAAAATGGAAAGATGTTTGAATATAATGTAGGATTTCATTTAAATATAATCAACCAATAAAATTTTTACATTTTTAAGTGGTATTTTAAACCTTATCTTTTGGTTTAACCCCTTAGTTAACCTATTTTAACCTTCACCGTAGTAACATCTTTTTCACTCTTAAAGGGTTATAATTTTAATTATAAGGTGATAATTGGATCATAAATAGAAAATATATTACATTTTAAATCATATTATATCCAAATTTTCCTATTTAAATATCTTTATGATATTTAAATAATTTAATAAAATATTACTTTCATAAAATATAATTAATTTCATTTTTTACACTATTCATTTAATTTGACACTAAATACACCAAGATGAGGATTGAATTTGAATATGGTATTCTAAAACATCACTAATATATTATATTAACATAACATCCTGGCCTAAAATCCACTAAATTTGTGCCCCAAGTCGGTTCACCACATGACTTCAAGCAGACATGATCGTAAGCCAGAGGATATCGACTAGCAATAGGGGTCTAAAGTGGAACTGTGATAAGATTATACACCCATATTATAATGAATAATTAGATTTAAATAACCAAATACCATACACATCAATGTTAGTGGAAAGAATAAATAAAGTGAAGCTAAAACATGTAGTGATAAAATTAAATGCAATAAGGGCCTGAATTTCCATGTCATACATATAACCATCTGCCCACTGGGCCGGTTACAATACATACCAAAATAAAAGAAACAACAAAATTGTTTCATAGTATCTCCAAACCAAACCCATTCAGCCATTTAATACCACTCGATAAATCCCACTCATCCCACAATACTCAACATGGGCCTCAGCCCAAACCTGTGCATGTAATAAACATGTAAGAGCTACTTGGGTACCCAAGTTCAATGGTGACCAAAGAAGGATGTGAGTAAAAAATAGTAGGCCACCACCAATGGTGTCTAAATAAAATACCAGTCAGTAAAATGGTATATAAAAGTGTATAGATAAACTGTATACAATCAGGTAAATAAAACTGGGTTTGTTAATTAACAATATTTAAAATAATCACGTTTATTCTTTGTTCCAAAAGCTACCCATTTCTATAAAACATCGACAGATAAAGATGTTAATCTTAGACATATATAACAGGGGTCACTAGTTGGAAAACAAGGAGACTCATTCCACATATCCAACCAGGATCTGGTATGTCACCACTAAGTAACAAGTCATAAAACACATAGCATCAGTCCATGAATCTAAATAGGACTCATAATACCATGTCTAACCATCCCAACCTTTATGTCACAATCCAAAAAACACAGAGCATTAGTACATGAATCCAATCGGCACTCCAAATTCCATGTACGACCATCCCAAACTTGATATGGAACACCATGTCCATACCCTTGGGTTCAGGAACATCATTCCTTTCCCCAAAAAACTACAGTGCACCGGGGTGCCTAGAACATTAGTTTGGCCCACCCAAAACCAAGGAGTGGAGCACAAGTCCAACATAAAAAAACCATTATTCATAGTTTGGAAAACATGGAGCATCGATCCATGTGTCTAACTGGGATATGTAACTTCATGGTCATCTATCCCCAATCATTCAATTATCCATTACTTTTATCACATCAAACCAAGTTCACAATTACACCATTTCACCTTTTATTTGGATACATATTCGTTAAATGTTATTTAACCCATTTAACAATAAAATACACCCCTTTTAACCACATCTATTTCCCTTCTAAATCATAACATTTATCACGATCCCAATGGACCTTTAAATCAACACATGGATCAAATAATAATTAACCCCCTCTCAAATCATAAAACACAAAAATCAAAAATTCTTATTAAACATTTTGAAACCACCTATTAATATGGGTTCTCCTCTTTGAAAATAAAAATAAGGTCCAAGACCTTCAGGTTCCATGGAACCCATTTAAAGAGTTTTCATACTCCCATTTCAAATCAATATTTTAAATACATTTAGAACCCATTTTAAATCACTTTGAGGTTAACACAAAATTTCAAAACAAGAATCATTTCAAAACATATCCTTCCCCCTTTGGCATCTAAAACCAGTTCAACAATCAATGCATGCATTTAAACCAATTCAAAATACTCATAGTCATTTTCATAAAAACATAACACATAAAACATTTTACTTACAAAGGTTAAAACACCCTATGTATATCCATAGGTCCAGTATCACATAACCATAGATCTAAAAAAATCCATGAAAGGTCCAAGGTATCAATATAAATCCAAAAAAAATTCTTAAATCATGGAGGAAATAATATCATACATGGGATCAAATTAATATACCACAATGAATCCATAAAAAAATTATTAAGACTATGGGTAAATCTCTTAGACCACTTACTTCAATATAGAATATTTCAAAAATAACTCCAAAGCATCTTCCAAACCCCTCAGCACCCAACTGAGTTCATCATGATCACCCAAGATCTAGACTTACACCAAACAACAATAATTAATTAATTATAACAATTATAATTAATTAATTAACCAAAACCCAACTTGGCATAATGCTGGAAAACTCACTGGGTCATCGTGCTTCACTGAAACCAAGACCAACCACTCAGCAAAGGTCCAAAGAATAACTCTGACCACATTCCAGGCCAAAGACCTAAGAGGTGATTCCATTTCAACAATTAATTAAATTAATTCATTTGGAAAAAACAAAAAAAAATCCACCGTGGTGACATACCTTGATGAAACACCATGCAACAAAGTGTGGAATCTATGACAACCCTGCTTTTTAATACAAACTTAAACATGATTTGTTACATAAAACTTCACTTGATACAACAAAGAAGATTGAGAGGTTTAGTGTATTTGGGGATTAGTATCATTACATAAAAACTTGAAACATGAAATACAACATCTTTATTGAAAACTTCATTTACATGACTACTACATTCCCTCGTACTTAGCATTGCATGGGATAACCAGAGGACATGCATAAGAAAAGGGTGATCTATAAAGCCCAGTAAGGGAATACACATGGAATAACATGAGGAGTATAATACATGTTAGAAATTAGGAATATCAATATAGCACAATAGAAACATGAACATAAAGGCATGATAAAGCATGATAATCATAACATGGAAATGTGGCAGCAACACTTAACATGGAATTATCATGAGCCAAGGATCATTGCACATGGAGCATGAGTAAACCCTCATTGCACATGAAGCACGAGTAAACCCTTTTTGAACTTGAATTAGCATGATTCAACACTCATTGCACATGATGTATCATGATACTATACTTTACCCAATGCATTGGAGCGCTATAAGGGCGCACCCTTCTTAAACATTTCATTTCATGCATAAGTGTGCCACATGGATCATAAAACATGGATTCATAAAACATAATCATTTATTCTACGATAAAGTAATGTGGAATTCATACATGAAAATTTATAATCAATAAGTAAATGTGCATAAAAGTGAATATCCTTGATGGAGAAATGGGCATGGTATTCACTACACAATGGCATTGGCTTAGAAAATCAGTGCGATTTTGGTAGCATAACGGCGTGACATAAGAATTCATAAAAACGGTTGATGAGAGAGAAAGGGGTTCCTCATAATATTTAAATGTAATGAACAGTAAGGAGGTCATATAGATACATGTCCCAACAATTTTAATGGAATTTAGATTCATGATACAAAATTATTGCTTGAATGTAAATGAGGAGAGAGAAGTTCCTTTCGGAATTTCGACATAGTAACAGGTGTACATGGGAGGCATTTAATGAGAGAGAAAGGGGTATCCCATAATTCAAACATAAAGAGGGCAGTATGATGGAGGTTCTAAATCATACCCCAACATTCATAATTGAAATTAAAATGGCAAAACAACTTAAGGAAAATTGAACAAAAATGAGAAAGGAAGAAAAAACCCTTACTTGGAAGTGTGCTTCCAAAGGATAGAGAGAGGCTTGTGAGAGGCTTCTTGGGAGCTTGGGGCACCTTGGGAGGATTCTAGAGAGAGTAGGGAAGAGGTTGGACGAACTCCAAAGGCTTTGAGTGAGGAGGAAGTGGGAGCTTGGGTGGGTTTATATAGGAAAGGTGAGGGAATTATTTATTATTTAGGTTTGGGACCCCTTATATTAAATTAATCCAAACCACAAACCATCCCATGGTTTTTGCCCATGGTTTTTGGAAAAGGGAAGAGGAAAAAAATATTTTATAAGTCCAAAGTCCTAATTCTTAAAATAATAGGGTTTCTTATGTGGAGGTGAGTCACACTCCCATGAAAAACAATTTAAAAAGACAAGGTGTTTAATAAGTCTTGAGGGGTCAATTAATGCTTTGAAAAGTAAGTCAAACAAACCCAAAATCACATTATTTTAATGGAAAAACATATATTGGTCGAACATAAATATTATAGTATTTTATTACATCACTATTGGGTCATTATGATGTCATAAAACACATTATATAATTAAACGGTATTTAATTTTTACCCAAAAATTTGATTGTCTCAGAAAATTATGAAAAATTAACCATTGGATAATTTCAACATCCTGATTCTAAAAATAACATTTATTTTATCTAAATAATTTTCTAAATATGTTAATTTTCACTTTTAAAATAAAAATCGACATTTATCGAAAATTCACGGGTTTTGACAGAAATGGATTTCAAAACGTAATAAAAATTATAATTGCATTCATAAAATTATAAGATCATTTATATTTAATAAAAATTAATAATAATATTTTATTAAAATATTATTTAATTCAAAAATACCTTAATTTAATAAAATAGAATTCTTAATTAAATAATAACTAAAAACACTATTTGTACTTTAAAAACTATTTACAATGTATCAATGATGACAAGAACGTATATACATTATTATATATAAAAAATAATGTACATGAATATAGTACTATCGATTTGTTACATAACCCCTTAAAACAACATCATAAGACCTAAGGGTAAGGTGTGCGATGGTGACAGACTCTTGGGGTGGCTCGGATAACATCGCTCGAGTGGTAATTTCTATCAACTTCCACTTCTCCTGTAGACGGTCACCTTCGAGCTTGACATAATGAAGCTCAGCTTGGGCTTGGTCAAGAGCGAAGCCCAAGGATGCCACCTATTTTCCAAGCTCCTACAAATGGGCTTTATATGGGGCAATTCTACTGGATGAGTCCATCGCTTCCTTTGTCTGAGTAAATTTGGATTTGTTAAAGCCCTATATTTATACTAATCATGTGATCACTGTTCAACAGATATATTAGCAACGGTCAAAATTCTTAACATAAAACCAAAGAAGTTGAAATTTTATATAAACATAAAGAGACATTTAATTAGATCAAGAGGGTTTTCCATTAATGAAACTTTGGGTTGTTATAGAATCCATCTTAGGATCTCTTCTACCCAAGCCGACTAAAAGCCCCATCATAAATGAATAATTCTACCATGATCTGGTGGAATAATTAATAAAAACTAAATTGGGGAACCCTAAAATTGGATACAATATTAAGAGTAAGGAAACCACTAGAGGAGGATAACTCACCTCAAATGCTAAGAAATCACCATGAACACACCCCAAAATTGAGGGGGGAGGAAGGGATTGGAGAGATCCTAGTTTGAGTTCCTAGAATATAGAAGAAAGGGGATGGGGAGGATGAAAATCCCAAGGGGGGAATGGTAAAACCTCCATTTTAAAGTGATTTTGGGCATCTGCGCCATTTTTTACATGATTTTCTAAACCATTCACCAACCTTGCCGTTGGATCCATCAAATTCCAACCAAATCACATAGTATGGCCTCATAGTTTTCCAAATTGTGCACCAATTGCAAACACTAATACTATTAAATACCCATGTCACACAAGGTTTGGCTGCACATTTTGAAAAATCATGTTCCCACTGTTCTAAAAACATTTCCTCTCACCTCCACTAAGGTGAATGGCTTGTCTGAAACCGTGTGTAGCTCGTGCGCTATGCCTCAGACCCTCATCAACCTAACATAGTTTCTCCTATTGCCTCACATGGTTTAACCCAAAATATTCTACAACCATGAAACTCAACCATGATTAGTTAAAAATGAACTAAAAACATCCTGACCATCAATTCATCGCATGTTTTCTCCAAAACCATGCACAAAAAATCATGCACCCTTGTCAAAAAACTCTAAAAATCCCAAAACTTAACCTAAAATATTTGAATCTCATATGAGCACCCATGCTACCTCACAAGAATAATTCCTCATATAAAAGCACCCTTTTGGGACTTTCCAACTCTCTAAACTCCATTCTGAGTCTTGGTTCAATATATGACACTTCCAGTAATGAAAATTCAAATTCATCTAGAAATTTTTGATTAATATGAATGTGGGATATTATAACCTTCACACCATAACACTTATCATCCTCAAGAATCCTTATTGGTCATCCATATGAACCACTCGACCTATGTTGGTCACTACATTTTCAACCAACATCCTTCTCCATATTTTGATAGCTTGAAACACTATTGTGGAAAAACCTCCAATACAAGGCCCTCAATCGACTAAAAACCCAGGCTAACACCCATTACCAAAACCAAAACACCATGATGGAACTTACCTAATCTCGTATAATTAAAACATCCATTATGAAATCACCCAACCAACCATCAATATAAGCTGATACCTGCCATAATCTTCATCTTATAACCACTAACTTTCAATACTTATCATCCTTTTCATCAGGAAATCTCAACTGAATCTGAAATCACACCCCCACCAAGTGCCTGACACAGTTATAAACTCATTGTACCCCAATGTTCAAAGGAATTCCACAACCACCCAAACATTACCACTAGATTCTACACCTGACCCCTAGTGAGATTCCATAATCAGTTTCCCCCACTGACCCAAAATCATCATTGCGCCCTGCAGCACACACCCATGCACCTATGACACAAGAACCTCAATTTTATTTTCAAATCCACCATGATCCTAAGACTATTATTGGATAAATTATCCATCACAACTGATTCCCTTTTTTTATAACCTATGTAATATATGTACACACCTCAAATATTCCTCACTTTCATCATGGTGCCACCATGACTTATCCACAACTAGATCCACACACCTACGACCCTTCCAGCAAAAGGGTAGCACCTCCACAACTGATGTATCACTCCCCACCATAGGAGTATCATCATTATCGCCCCACTCAAGAGACTCTAACTATGATGGACTACGTTCTATTCACTACCAACCCAGGAGTTGGACATGGCCATCTCACACTCATTATAGTTATAGATCAAATATCAACTATCACCCATTCTAGATTATAAAGAACATTGCCCATGATATTTTCCGATATCCAATCAATCATAAGGACAAAATCATGAATATATATTGGTGTACCTCCACCATACGATCCCACTTACACAGCTCCATGAGTTCCACCACCTTAGTGGCCCTTTATTATACCAAAATACATTTTGGTAGCGAGTCCTAAATCTAAATCTCTCTTAGCATACTCAGGATGATGTCAAGATATTGGGAATGATGGTCACTAACTATGAGTACACTAAGATGTATTCGATTAATACCATCACAACTCATCTATTCCCAATGTCTCCTCTAACTATATGGATATTTAAAACTTATTTAAAATCCTTAGGCCTCCCTGTCCACAAGCATCTCATCACATCTACACCGATTTTCATCCTATTCATGACTACCTGATCTACTCAAGCATGTCGGGAATACACTCTCATAATGTCTGATCCACAAACCAATGACACAGTGTGTCACTATCATTCTTATGCCTCCAAGATTCCCATTAACAATTAACCATCACATACACTCTTGTGTGACCCACCAATGAACCTGATTCTAACTCTAACGAGTCAATATTTATGAAACCTTGACTTTCAATCCCTATACACTGGTCATACCACTCTCACATGTCCCTCTTAACCAAAGAAGATAACCCTTGGTACTTACCAAAACCAAAGCAACTCATAATCCAAATCACTTGCACGACCCCTCAATACTTGAGTTTCATTCAAAAGTTCCACTAATATCATAAACATTGTCACTGCATTCCTAGAGATGCATCCCAAGCTAACCAATATATGCACCTAATCGTTCCTACCCTCATAAACCACATGTGCATCCAAAACACCAATGATCTAAATGATTCTCGTATCAATAAAATCAGACTCCTCCATGTGCCTCATACCAAAAAAACATGAATGCACTTTCTACACCCAAAGTGAATGCATGCACAAGAATCCACACTTACCCAAGCACGACTTTGGGATATCATTCTTGCTTATAACCACCAGTAACAATCACCTTCACATCCATTACCTAGGCTAGGTACCTAAACGAACCATCCCTTATATAAACAAACCACAAGGATAACTCTAGAACTCAAGTTCTCTTTATAAAAACCAAAGGAATCCCAAGTGACTAAACCTCATAATAGTTTACAGCCATTATTCACCACTATCCAACATCCAAAACATCCACTTATGCCTCACCCATCCAATAGAACTTACAACTCATCCAAACCCTCTCGTGGGTTATCTAAAAAAGTCACACAGCACTAACTCCCTAAATTGGAATTGCACTAAGAAGGTCACTAGGTCCAACCATCCAATGTCTACACCACCTCATAGAGGTCCACAACTCATAGGGAATTAAACATGCACCTGCCTCATCAACACATCACATTAGAAAGTCAAAACACCCTCCTCTAGGGTCCTACACCATAGAGGTTTTATATACCAACCAACTTTCCCCAACTAGGGTTCTCATACTCTCTGAGTATATTCGCATCATACCACTCTCTAGAGGACCCAAAAATATTATCAACCTTGCACTAAAACCACCCACAATGGTTCAATAGTTATACAATTATACCAAAATAAACCATCAGGATCACTACACCAACAGCACATGAGGTCCACACCAGTTTCCTCATCATCAAGCATCTCACCTTAGATCCATATAACCTACTATTAGAAAGAAATCCAAGAAATCACACACTGGAATGCCTATAACATGTGGATCCTACATGACTATCATGATGAATGAGATGCCTCTTTCCACTGTGGTATAAGATAAAAAACCAAACCATAGGCTTCTTTAAAACATGACAAGAACCATAAATCCATCATAAGTCATTAAATAAAAACCACATGTGTATCGCTCGAAGTGAAAATCATATACAAACATAAGATCACAAACCAAAATAGAAATCTTATCCCATGGAAACCTATACTTCCTACCGAAATAGGTGTTCACAAATCACCAGCCTGACATCCATATCAGGATCCGACACATTACTATATCTTATATCTAACAAACCCTAAATAATGAAATAATTAGAAGTAAAAACCACTCTGATGTCACTTTGTAGCATCCTGACCCAAAAACTACTAAACTGATTCCCTGAGTCAATTCACCACATGACATCAAGCGTACCTCCTCATATGTCAAAGCCTACTGACTAGCAATAGAAATCTAAATTGGAACTGTAAGGAGACTATACCCCCATATCATAGTGTACAACCATAAGTAAATAACCAAATACCATACACATCAGATTAAGTATAAAGAATAAATAAACTAAATCTAAAACATTTTGTAATAAAATTAAATGTAACAACGACCCGAATGGATACATACAACCAACCACCCATTGGGATAGTTACAATACATACCAAAATAAAAGAAACCAAAAATGGCTCCATAACATCACTAATCCAAACCCATCTAGCCATCTGATACCACTTGATAAATCCCACTCATCCAAAAATACTCAACAGGGGCCTCAACCCAAACCTTTGCCTGCAATAAACATATGAGAGCTACTTCGGTACCCATGTATAATGGAGGCTTGATTATGGTGTTATTAAAACTCAGTAGGCCACCACCAATGGTGTCTTAATAAAATTCCAACCAGAACAGCAGTATATGAAAGTGTATGGATAAACCATAGAAAAGAAGGTAAATAAAATAGGGTTCATTAATTACCAATAATTTAATTAATCACTTATATTTTTTATTCCAAAAGGTTACCCATTTCCATCAAACATCCCCATCCAAAGTCAATCATTTGAGATATATATCATATGGGTCATTGATTAGAAAATAAGGAGCCTCGTTCCAAGTATCCAATCAAGATTTGATACATCATGCCCAACCATCTTATCCACTAGGTCACAACTCAAAAAACATGGAGCATCAGTCACTAAATCCAACCAAGACCCAGATCTCCATACCTGATCATACCAACATTTAGTTCATAAGTCATAAAACAAAGAGTATCATTACATGAATCTAATCGGGACTCAGGATTCCATTTTTGACCATCCCAACATTGATATGAAACACCATTTCCAAACCCTTAAGTTGAAGAGCATTAATCCTTTCCTCAAAAAACTATGGTACACTAGGGTGCCTAAAGCATCAGTCTGGACCACCCAAAACTAATGAGTGGAGCATTAGTCCAACATTACAAAACTATTATTCATGGGTCAGAAAACATGGAGCGTCGTTTCATGAATCCAACTAAGATTCGGCACATCATGGTTGACCATCATTATCTATTAATTTTATCACATCAAACCAAGTTCACAATTAAACCATTTCACCTTTTACCTGGATACATATTATTTAAATGTTATTCAAATAATTTAACAATCAAACACACCCCTTTTAACCACTTCTATTTACCTTATAAATCACAACATTTATCATGGTCCCAATGGACCTTTATATCAACACATGGATTAAAAAATACCTAACAACATATCAAGTAATAAAACACTAAAATCAAACATTCTACTTAAAAATTTTGAAACCACCCCTTAACATGGGTCTTCCTCTTTGAAAATGAAAATAATTTCCAAGACATTCATGTTCCATGGAACCCATTTAAAGAGTAACAAAAACTCCATTTAAAATCAACATTTGAAATCCATTTAAAACCTATTTTAAATCACCTTGAGGTCAACACCCCATTTAAAAACAAGAATCATTTAAAATCATATCCTTCCCCCTTTGACATCTAAAATTGGGTCAAAACCCAACGCACAAATTTAAACCATTTCAAAATCCTCATAGTAATTTTCATAAAAACGTAACACATAAAAACTTCTACTTCCAAAGCATGGCACACTCCATGGATGGTCATATGTCTGGTCTCACATTACCACAGATCCAATGGGATCCATGGAAGGTATAAAGTATTAATCTAAATCCAAACAAATTTCTTGAATCATGGGAGCAGGAATATCACACATGGGCTCTAAATAATATACCACAATGCACACATAAAACAATTATTAAGACTATGTGTAAATCTCTTATTCCGCCTACCTCAATAGAAAATATTTCCAAAACAGTTCCAAATCACAACAACCTTATCAAGTCCCATTCAGGCATCGTTGAAACCCCTCATAACCTAAATGAGCTTTTCAAGATCACCTAATCTCTAGTATTAAACATAAAAATTAATTAATTAATTATAACAATTATAATTAATTAATTAATCAAAACCCAACTTGGAATAATGCCAGAAAACTCACTGGGTCATCGTGTCACACCAAAAGTGAGGCCAATCACTCATCAAAGGTTATGGAATAATCCCAACCACATTTTGGGTCAAATACATAAGATTTGATAGAATTTCAACGCTTAATTGAATTAATTAATTTTTAAAAAACCTTAATAAAATTTATTATCATGACATACCTTGACAAAATTCCATGAAACGAAGTGAGAAATCCATCATGGTATCTCTTATACCCAAGCTGACCAAAAACCCCATGAGAAATGGATTATTCCACCATGCTCTTGAAGAACCATAAAAAATACATAAACTGGAGAACCCCAAAATTAGTGATAATAAGAATAGGAAGAATGGAAACCACCGGAGGAGTAGAAATCACCTCAAATAATAAGAAATCGCCATGAACACATCCCAAAATCAAGGGGGTAGGAAGGGTGTTAGAGAGACCCTTTTTCAAGTGCCTATAATGGGGGAGAAAGGGGTGGAGAGTCTGAAAATACTAAGGGAGAAAGTGGTAAAAACCATTTTAATGAAATCTTATGCGACCAAATTATTTGGCTGTATGATTTTCCAAACCGTGTTCCAATCATGTGGTTGGCTCTATCCAAGTTCAAAAAATCACATAGTTTGGCCTCATGGTTGGCCAAACCATGTGCCATGTTTACACACCTCTACTATCTGACACCCATGCCTCACATATTTTGGCTGCAAGGCATGTAAAATCGTACACCAACTATGTTTTCAGCATTACCTGTCATCTATAGGAAGGCGCATAGTTTGTTTGAAATAGTGCACAGCATGTGCACCATGCCTTAATCCCTCCTCAACCTCACACAATTTATCTTTTTTACTTTCATGGTTTACCCCAATCCATGACCTTACTATGAAACTCAACCATGCATGGTTCAAAATGAATTGAAAACTTCATGGGCATCAAGGTGTCGCATGGTTTCTCCTAAACCATGCACACCAAATCATGCACTCTTTCCAAAAAACTCAAAAACTCCCTAAATTTAATCTAAAACCTCTAAGTCTCATAAAAGAACCTAGGATACCTCCCGAGCATCATTCATCATCACAAAGAAAACTTTTGGTACATTCCAACTCTCATAACTCCATTCCGATTCTTGGTTAAAAATTCAATCCGTCCGATAATGAAAATTAAAATTCCTCCACAAATTTTTTATTCATATGAATGTGGGTTATTATAATTAATCTATAAAATTATTTTAATACTATAACTAACTCTAATTATATTACTTTTAATATTTTTAAAATCATTTATTTTATTTTTTCTATTAATTGAATAAATTGTATATCAACATTGTGTGAGTATTTAAGTTAATTATATAATCACTAAAAATTATAAATAAATTACAATCATAAAAATATTTTTATTATGATAAAAATAACTATTAATATTTGTTCACAAATTAATTTTATCTCTATTTTAACACATAATATATATTTAAAAGAAAGAGAGTTACATTTTTGTATTTTTATTTGCTTTGAATATTATATAGGTCATTTTCATGGACAAGTGTCCCTTAAAAAACTACATTTTTAGACTAAGGTTATAGGGTTAAAATTACCTTCATCTAATAATAATTAAGATGAAAAATGGTGACCTTAACTCTTAGTTTTAACCTAGTTTAACCCAATTTATCATTTACCGAGGTGATGAATTTTACTATAGTTACAATTCATAATTACAAAAAAATGGAACTATTTAAAAAAATTGAACCTCATGATTGAAAATATGGTATAAATTTTTTAAGATTAAATCTCTATAAGTGATGGAAATTATTTTTAAAATAAGTTCACAAAATGTGATGAAAATATCTTTTTAGAAAAATATCATTATTAACCATAAATCATAATTTATTCTTATCTCATACCTAGTAAAAACTCTAGATGTGTGTTAAAACATTTGAATAAATATATAATATATAAAATTCATTAAAATAATTCACCAATAGTGATCATTTTAATTAATTAAGATAAAAATACATTGTGTTCATAAAAATAATTTTTTAGACAAACATCTATTTCACCTCATAAGATTTTTATTTTCACTTCTAAACAGTTGATAACTAATGATGTAATTTTATTAATGTATTAACCATAATTTTTTTATAATTTTTTTGGTCTTATTCATACCTTAAAATTTTAATATCTGGGTTATAATGTGCATATTTAAATAATATTTTAATAATAGATCGTGGTTCACTTAAATTTGGGGTTGCATGTAACGCAAGCTATCGAAGAAATTAAATTTAAATAAATGTAACATAAAATCTCAAGGTGTTACATTATACCCCCCCACCCCCTTTAAAATGAATTTTTTCCTCAAAATTTCATTTCTCTAATTCAAATAAATGAGGTTATATTTATTTCATCATATCCCTATTTTTTAAGTAATTTATTTGGATTTTTGATTTCTCTAGAGAACTTTTACTATGTGAGTAGTCTTGTTTCATAGTACATTATATTCATTATAAAATATTTTAACTGGTTGTTTTTTATAATAAATATCATGATACATTAGTAAAAACACTTAGATCAGTACATGTGAAGGATCAGGTATGTACTTTCTTAGGAGAGATACATGGAGCACATCATGAACTTGAGAGTGGTTCAGTGAAAGTGCCAAGTGATAAGTCATCATCCCTACTCAATCAATAATATCAAAGGGTAAAATATAACTAGGGCTCAAATTTATTATATTTATGAATCTCATAACCTTTTTATATGGATAAATTCATAGAAACACCTTCTGACCAACTTTGAACTCCATATCTCACCGAAAATTATCAACATAAATTTCATATCGACTCTGAGCTACCGTGATGTTATATTGAGTGGATCTAACTTACTTTTCCATTTCCTTAGATAGATAAAGTAATAATAGATGTATTTCTCCAAATTAATCCCAACACATTATAGTACTACACTTTTTCCATAGCAGTTTTTATAAGGAGCCATCTGAATGCTAAAGTGAAAGCTATTATTATAAGAAAACTCAACTAGAGAAGGGTCTTGATCCCAAATACCTTTAAAATGCATAGTAAATGATCTTAAAATATCCTATAGGGTTTTAATGGTTCTATTATATTGATCATATATCTCAAGATGTTAGGTAGTACTAAAACTCAAATCTTTATTTGTAGCTCGTTGAAGACTTTTCTAGAACTTATAAGTGAACCTAAAATCCCGGTCAGATATAATAGATTATGGTAATCCATGAAACCATGCTACTTAATTAATTTATATTAGGAAAATATGATAAATATAGAAATATTATTTGATTGAAATTAAGTTTTATAACTTTTTAAGGTGATTGACTATAACCCAAATGGAATTATGTCCTTTAGAAGTTATGGGGGGTTCGATGAAAAAAACCATGGTGATATTTTTCTATTTCTATTTTGGTATGGTTAATGGTTGTAATATAACTTTAGAGTTCTATCTCTCAAAATTAACTTTCTAACATAACAAGCACTAAAATACATACTCGATAATATCTCTCTTTATGTTGTCCCAATAGAAACACTCTTTCAGATATCTATACATCTTGGTGATTTTGGGATGAATAGATAATAGTGAACTATGAGCCTCATCTAATAGCTCCTTATTCAAATATGGTATAGATGAAAAACATAAATAGTTCCTAGAACTTATCATTCCATCATGATCATGGTTGAACTAAAGAACATTCCTCACCTTCATATGTAATTCCATATATGACTTTTTCACCTTCTTTATCCTCTCATGAATGGATGGTTAAACATTCATATGATAAAGATAACATCTTTCTCATTTCATCATGATTTCAGGATCCATATTCTATACATCCATAAATATTGGATCTATTTTAATCCTCATCATAGAAAAACTAGCATGGTCTTTCTGACTCAGAGCATCATCTACCTTGTTTTCCTTCTTAGGTTTGTAATATATTGAGTAATCATAATCGTTGATCAACTCTAACCATATTATTTGGAACATATTAAAATATTTATATATAAATATATACTTAAATATTTTATGATTAGTATATATATCTCACCTTTAACCATACTGATAATGCCTTCATATTTTCAATTCAAAAATTACCACTACTAACCCCAAATTGTGAGTTGAGAAAAAAAATTGATGAATTTTTAATTGGATAGATGCATAGGATATTACCATATAATTATTCATGAGAAATCATCCCATTAAATTCTTAAATTAATCACTATATATTACAAACCCTTATTCACTATAGGGTAGTTTAATCATAAGTTCACGAACTGACCTTCACTTCAGTTCTTTGAAACTCTCTTCTAATTCATCAATCTATAAGAATTTGACCCCATTTTAAGTCAACATGGTGAGTGGATTAGATAGTCATTATAAATCTCTCACAAAGTTTTATTAGTATCCATACAAACCAATAAAACTATAGATTTTGGTTACCATGGTTACTCTAACAGGCGGTACTGTAGTGGTACTATTCACAAAATGGGCCTTGGGCCAAAAATTTGGGCATACGGGCCATATAATGGGATAAATTCCCACTGGGCTTTCGGTCTATGTAATGGGTCTCCCTCTACCCAGTTAAAGAGGTATTTTCTTTGCTTTAATAATAAATGAGGATTCGGCCCCAACCTTTTAAAAAAAATACCCTCACTTGAGATTATATGACTCAAGAATGAAACTTTATAAAGCCAAAATTTACACCTGGTAAATTTAGCATACAACTTATCCTTCCTTAAGGTATTTAGTACAATTATCAAATATTCTTCATTTTCTTCCTTTCTCTTTGAATATATAATAATATAATCAATAAATACTACCACAAACTGATCAAGGTAATATAGAAATACTATATTCATTAAATTCATGAAGATAGTTGGAGCATTGGTAAGACCAAATTGCATCACAGTGAATTAATGATGACCATACCTTAGACGAAAGGTTATCTTTGGTATATCCGATTTCTTGATCCTTAGCTGATGATATCCAAATCAAAGATAAATCTTTTAAAAATGTATATCTCCTCATAATTAATCAAATATATCATCGATATGAGGTAGGAGATACTTTTTATTAATAGTGGTCTTATTAAGTTCCTGATAATTGGTGAAAAGACACATTGAACCATATTTATTATTAATAAATAAAATAGGTGCACCCCTTGGTGAAGCACTATCCCAATTGAATCATTTATCTATATTCTCCTAGATTTAATTCTTCAATTACTATAATTTAATTATATTCATTTTATATGGATTCTTTGAAATAGGTGTAGCTCTAGGTATGAGTTCTATTATAAAATCAACTTCACAATTTGAAGGAAGACTAGGAAAATCCTCAGGAAATACAACAGAATGTTCCCAAAAAAAATAGGCACATTTTCAATGTTCATTTTCCCCCCAACCATTTGAGATAAATATCCCTCATGAATAAGTAGAAAACCCCATATGATGTAAGTAATTTCCAATAGGTTTTCAGGTTCATTCTCACAGTGATATATGATCAAAGGTTGATTTGGAATATCAAATTTAAAGTCCCTTCCTTGAAAATTGATATGGTATATATACTAAGAGATCCAATCCATGATCAAAATTGCATCAAATTCAACTAGAGGAATAAAAACAAGATTGGTAGGAATAATATTTCCACAAACTTTTATCATAGAGGAGTTATAGACTTGAGATGTTTTCATCCTACCATTAGGAGTTTTCACTGCTAACTCAACATCTAATATTTAAGGTTATGAATGAACATTACTATATATGTTTCATGATATAAAGGAATTAATATAACTAATCTTAAATAATATACTTCAATATTAGAGTATGATTATCACCAGTTAAATATCATTTTTCTATATTCAATCCCCTACTAAAACTAAAATGGTTTGTAAATAAAATGTGAATTAACCCAAGCATAAACCATGGTAGTGTGAAACCAGGTTCATAGTAAGGGTACAGTCACTATGAATCAGAATGATAGCCAAGATATACTTGACCAACTCTTTTCGAGGTTATCACCCCAAAATGAATCTATGCTAAAACCATGTCCACTTATAGTATTTATATAGGGGTGTATTTCTATGAAAACCACATGATATCTACCTTAAAAAAACATTAGGATGTTATCTTATGCTTAGAATTATTCTTAAATTTAGTTATAGGGTTATGTTCCCTAATCAATATTTTCCAAAATTTAGTTCCCAGGGTTTCTACTAAACTTGTTTTGATACCAACTATAAATACCCCAACCCAAGTATCCTAGAGATGATGGTTATTTTATTGCATTGGTATTAGATAAAAGTGATATCATCCTAATGGAAACATAAAAAGGGGGTGATCTCAGATTCTCATTAAGGGTATGTGTATAGTGGAATCTAATAAGGCCTGAGTAATATGGAAAAAATAAATGATGAACAAATAATTTCATACAAATAATCACATGACCTATAAACTTATCCATGGATATCATAAACATTAAAATAATCACATGGACCATAAATAACTAATTTCATAATGATGTAATGCATAATTCCTAATATCTAAAACTTACCATCAAGGCCTTATGCTAAGACATCTTAAAATACCATCAATACCTCATGCTAAAGAATCTACATAATTGGGTAAGGCCTCAACCAAATACCCAATCTAGTTTTTCTCATGAGACGTATCGATACATTGAGAGGATATGTACTTTTGAACCCCACCATTCCCTTAATAATTATAATTTATTTATCATATGAATAATCAATTCAACTTAATCAATATGACTTAAAAATCAAAAATTGTCTGTACTAGAACAAATGTCATATGAAATATCAATATTTTCCCCAGTCAAACTGATTATAAATATTCTAGAGAATAATGGTGCATGGTTTCATAATATTATAACCTTAGTAAAGTGTGATATTCAATAAAGGATATTTATATAAATTAAAATACTTTCAAAATTTCACTGGAAATTTTCTTGAGGAAAATACCCTTTTCAATTTAAAATCACTTATTTAAAATCTAAAAATTTCCCAAATATTAAAGAAAAAAATGTTTGAAAATAAACTTGTAATATTTTAAATAAAACTTCAAAATAATGATCGTTTATGATTATATTAAATTCTATTAATGTCATATAAGTAAAAAAAACATTTTGTTCACACTACTGTAAAAAGGTCAAAAACAACCTCATTCAGAAAATGACAAGAATATTACTTTTAAAAAAAATTAAAAATTAAAACTTGGGTAAAAAATGTCTTTAATAAATCATTATTTAAGGTTAAAAAAATTATTTTATACATTTTAAGTAAAATATGGACATGGAAGAGAAAGATTCTTGGGAGAGTAGAAAAACAACATCAGTTTCCCTTAAAAATTTATATCGGTATCTTAAGTATATAGAGTAAAATGAAAGTAAAACTTTTAATTTATAAAAATATAAATAGTATAATAAAATTTAGTGGGTTTAATATGGAAATATAAAATAATAATTATAATGGAGACTTAAAAATAAACAATCCATAATAATTATGAGATTGTGAAATAAACCTATACCTCATGTTTGACTTCCTTCATATGTGTTTAAACCTCCAATATAATAAATATAGATTTATTATAAATATATTTTAGAAACATAATAATATATATCAAACCATATAGGATTTACTTATAGTATTTTATCACCCATTTATTAATAATTATTTGTTAAAATCACCATTTTTGGTAATAATTGCTTCATTTTTCACGTATATTTTGGTTTGGTAGTTTTAGTACTTGTACATTGATCATGATTACATTTGTAATGTCTCAAATTCAAGTTCCACTCAACTGGTGTTGCCTACCTAGTTGGCCACATGGCCTCAAGCACATTTCCCCAAACATCAGAGGTTGCCGACTAGCATTGAGGGTCTAGGGTGTGATAGTGGGGAAACTATGTCCTCATTGGCAGAGTATAACATAGTGGAATAATAATATATAATAGATGAAGTAGTAAACAACATACAACTGAAATAAACATCGGAAGACTGATAAGACAAATAACCAAGCATCATTTCATACAAAAGAAGATGCAGCATGTCACATGTTCTAGGAAAGTATCCAAAAAAGTACACTATAGTAAAACAAAATATATGTCTCAAAAGAAAAAAGAATAAAAAAATAGACAATGAAGCATTTAAATCCTTAACTTAGTCCCATGCTCTTTGACTCCTAATAAGCACATCAAGTACCTATAGCAGGGTGCTTTCCCTGATCAACACCTTTAATCATATAATCTGTTTGGGCCCAAAGGCATGACCCAAACAGGGTGTGAGACTAAATCCTAGTTGGAAACCACCCAAGGTCTATGCCAATTTGTTAGTGAATATATATAACAAGAAGTGTACAATAGTGAAATTAGTAAGTAGTATGTACTCAAGAGTAATCACAATAGATGTCTCCAAAGACAATGTAATCAAGTATAGGTGAAACAAAATCCAAGATTGTGCTTTGGATTGGGAGACATGTCATTAGTCATTCTATTTAATTATTCAATTCCATTGGATTCTATAAAATTCTCAAGGTCTAGCCTAGTCCTGATGACCCCCGAATAAAAGTAACCTTCAACTCATGAAATAATAATCATTTAATCATTTTCCAATAAATCTCGGCCTGGGTATACCTCAATAGATGCTAGGTTTTCTCAGAATTTTAAAGAATACTCAATGAGCCTGACCACCCTATTTGTGGCTCACTTACAGACTTTACATAGTTAACCTCTTGAGCCCATCCATTGTCTTTTAGCTAAGACAATGGTTTGCCCAAGGTATATAAGGTGCAAATTTTCACATGAGCCTGACCTTGTATTTTAACTGAGACTATGGCTTTCCCATTACTAATTACCCCTTATTAATCATTTCATACAAGAAGACATATTTAAATTAAATTATTACATGGATTTAACATATTAACTCATGTAGGAACATATCATATAACGAGCAACACATGTGAATGAAATTATCACATGGTTTAACATCAATAACTCACATGGCCACAATTCATATACAAAGAAACACATGGGAATTAAACTATCACATGGATTAATCATAAAACACTCACATTGGAACAATTTACATAACAATCCTACTATATAATCTAAACCATTACAAGTCCTTATCATTACCTAAATCATGTGGGTAGGTTCATAGTTGGAGAAAAACATTCCAAACATGCTTAAATAAGCATAGGCATAACATGGGGCAAAGGGAAAATCACTAATCTCAAACCCTTAATCAATTCAATCATAATTTATCACAATTTAAATTAAATTATAAATTTATTTCATACTTGAAAATTCAATAAGTTAAATAATGAAAGCCTCGTAGGAAACCTTGGCCAAACAACCATAAACGATCATTCCAAGGGAAAAGAACCCATAGGGTGGACCTTAATCAAGGTAAAAAACTTAATTCATACTTTGAAAAGATTATTCGATTACCTAAAAACCAATAGGCAACAATAAGGGTAAATTATAAATCAAGATACACCCCAAAAATGGGAGTGCATCACTCCATCATATATAAAAATCATGAGAATTTACGAAAGGCATAAGGCCACCTATCTCGTCATAGTACGACTCTCCTCATCCAGTCTTAACCCCCAATTCAAGCTAGAATGACATAGATCTACAAAATGATGATAAATAATCAACCTTAAATAACTAGATAGAGAGAAGAAATCAGGAAGAAATGATCAAGAGGAATTGAGGTATTACCAATTGGGTTCAAACACCTATGACGGCGATTGAATCAGAGTTTGGACAGAGATTCAGGAGGGAAAATCCTGTCTGGTGTTGATATTCATGTAACAGGGTGAGCCTTCTGTCCATATGACAAAAAAAGACACTAATACCTGATTTAATCAATAAAAAAATTAAATGGTGTGTACTTGAGACTACACACTGTTTCCGTACAAATTCTAGACAGACCATTACATGGTTGTGTACCAGGATTACATGGAATATAGCCTTCCATACACGTCATGTGCCTGTAAGTACATGGTGTGTAGTTCTTAGTAACGTCTTGTAACAGACCTATAGCCATCCCCTTGACATTTTTTCCTCCATTTTCTTAAGTATAAACTAAAAAGTAAAGATCCATACATCAAGGAAGAAACAGGTTCTTACAAATTTTCCCCCTTAAAGTAATTAGTCCTTGAATTTCCCTTCCAAGGGTGGTGAAGAAACATCAAAGAATAAATCTGGGCATTACGATCATACATCGTCCTCCCTCTCCTAAGTCTCATCCTACACTCAATCATGCTTACATAACACATGTACCAAAGGAACAGATCGGTCAGGGAGAAAATTTATTCTATGATCTACAATTCGAATGGGATGATCCTCAAAGGATTCATCTTCCTACAACTCCACTTCCTCGGGCTGAAAGGTGTGAGACGGGTCCAAAAAGTAACGTCACAACTGAGAAACATGGAAGATGTCATGCATAGACCTATACCTATGAGGTAACTAAAATCGGCAGGCAATTGTCCCAATGCTCTCTAGAATCTCAAACGGACCAACATATCTCAGTGAAATCTTACCCTATCTCTTGATCCTCTTGTGTCTCAACCTCAGTGTGACATGTAGGAAAACTCAATCCCCAACCTCGAACTCCAAAGGTTTTCAATGGAGATCATCTTATGATTTCTGATGAGACTATGTAGTACCTATATGTTTTTAAATAAAATGAACCTGCTTAGTGGTCTCCTGGACAAGATGAGGTCCTAGCATCACTTTGTCTCTTGCCTCCAACCAACACAGGGGTGATTGGCATGGCCTACCATACAAAGACTTATAATGCACCATATTAATAGTATCCTAGATTTTATTATTATAGGAGAACTCAACAAGAAGTATGTGTATCTCCTAGGAACCCTCAAAATCTAAGATTCATGCCTGAAGCATATTCCCCGTCACTTGAATCGTGTGTTCTGACTGGATATCTAACTGGGGGTGGTAATATGTTCTCAAAAGCACCTATGTACCCAAATCCATCTATATCACTTTCTAGAAATGATAATTAAACTAGGTGTCCCTATCTGAGATGATAAAATACGAAACCCTGTGCAGTCGTATAATCTCACGGATGTACAACCTTACAATCTCATCAACACTAAAGGTTTCCTTGATCAGTAGGAAGAGTGAAACCTTTGTGAGTCTTTCAAGAACAATGCAAATGGAATCATTACCATAACACCTCCACCATTTGTAAAACTCCACCAATCATGTCCCCAAGCATTCTAGCGATGCTACCAGTGTGATTTTCCTTTAACTGGGCGAACCTAAACACATCTAAGGTCATAACAGTGGCCTCATAGCAAAGAATAGTCAAACGTTAACAATAATGGTCACACAATTTTCCATCAAAAGGCATTACGGAATTTCACATCCCACCCACCTTAAATTGGAAGAGTGTTCAAAATAGTTTCCTTGAACCATGCATAAGGAATAAGAAGGATAACAAGTTAAACCATCACTAGATGACTTATCTTATAAATACACTGCTTAGAAGTTCGGTGTATTGCAACAGAACACAACACATGTTTCCAAGGCATCATACGCCCATAATGATCCCATTCACTAAAGCCCATACTTTTATCTTGGTGATTCTACTTTTTCAATCCATCCCTTGATCAATTAAAAGGTCATGCCACAACATGAGTAAAAGCATAATTCCAAATCCATCACATTGGAACCATTACCTCTTTTTAAAACATCACATATGAACCCAACTATAAGTCTGAGATAACCTATAATTTATCAAACCAGGGTCTAAGGAACTCACCAAGGTGGTCCATACTCCCCAGTACAAGTGAGACCTTGGTACAAGGCCAAAATTCTACATAAGAACACTCACTGAAACCAGGTCGGCATCTGTTTGGTGGTCACATTGAAGAAAACAGAAGGCATACCTGAGTCCATCCAAGTTGTTCCTACACAGGAACCCAAGTATCACTCAGGATTAACCAATACTTATTTAAAACTACACATCCAGCGCACAACATAGAAGGAGATCACAAACAAGCCCAACAACTTTCAACTGTAGCGTGATGTATAATCGACGCTCTCTTAGTGCATCCAAGATGACTTCAAGATAGGGGGAATGCTCATACCTTAAGAAATATCACACTAAGAGGTTTTCAAGGAACACCAATAAAAAAAAGTTGAACCACTACTGGTCGACCTCTTAAAAGAAAACTCAACTTCACCTACCGACACATCATCATTTAACCAGTCACAATGCCTTTATTCCAATGAATTTCTGTAAAATCTTACACTCAATCATTGAGGTCCACCTATGATCATCGGTGCCTCACAAGGGATGCACACATAGCTAACTACAAAAATTTCATGTTCCAAGTGAGCATAAACATTAAAAAAGACTAATAATACTCAAAGGTATTCAAGTAGAATTTATCATTTCGAAATAGTCCTTGATTGTGATCCTTATACCTAGAAGAACACATTTAAACAGAACCAATGTGATTCTCCCAACCTAGGAGTGTCTTAAATGACAAGAAGAAGAAACAACCGCTCTCAAACACTCTAGTTCAAAACCAACTTAAACGCACGAGTGTCATTCCACAAACCACGATCACTTCATAATATTACTTGGCATGAAAGCCAAAAATTAAACCGACTAGAGTGTCAAAACACTTGTGTCATATAATTTCCTCTCGAATAGTGGGACAAACTTGGTTCCAAAATGTTCATGTCACTCTATCCCATAGAAAACTGATAATAGACATAGTAGCTCAAAGCTCAACGATTTAACCAAACTTGGCAACTCATTTTCAACATTTAACACTCTACGGTTACCATGTATGTCAACATATACTACCCCAAGTTTATAAGAATAAACATCACATTCTGGGTACTATTCGTAGGTTTTACACCCTACAAATCCTAGTATCAGATGGATCACGCAAGAACTAGCTCAAAAGCACATCATCAACACAACCATTTACACATATGACAACGAACCAAGTCCCCATAACTTATGGAAAGAGAGGTTCATACGATCTCCTAAGTAGGTGACCATACCCGAGGCATGTCTAACCTAATGAACTGAGTATTCCTCAATACTCATTCCCATCTTAAGGGTTAAGATACAACAAATATCATAGCTCAAAAGCGCGGATATCAAAACAGGATAGGTCAACACCTTTTCTAAGCACTCACCCCTTGGTCTTCCCCATGGGTCAGGTCTAGGTGTCAAACAACGAGAGATACTACCAAAATCCCACTACTAAGGTCTGGTCTGGTCAATTAAAACATTGAGAGGCATCCTACTTGGGATCCTTCAGCTAAACATGATTGAATACATCCTACATGGGATCTTCATAAAAAAGGTAAAGGAGGAATCCTACATGGATCCTCAAAGATAAACAACAGAGGCATCCTACAATAGGTATCCTCAAAAATGGTACACAGAAGAGCAATCCTACAAGGGACTCCCTAAAACAGAATGTAAGTAAGGCATACTTCAAGGGATCCTTAGTAATCAGACAAAAGATAGATATATCCTACATGGGATTCTCTATGTTGAAACATAAGAAAAGTAATCCTACACAAAATCCTTGATATCAACTCGTATCATGACCTCATAGGCCAAAAGGATAAATCTCACATAGGAGATTTCCACAAAGCATAGTTCACAAGAGATAACTCACAGCTAATCTCAGATTATAGGTATTAACTAGGTTGGTTTAAACACCCAACCAATCATTCACGCCATGTTCACTCTTAGGTGACAACTGAAAATGGTAACTGGAGGAAGAACCTATCCATTTATATGGAAGCTCAAAAAAACCCATTATGAGTCCTTAGAACGTTCCATGGGTTTCACCATCATGATTTATATGGAAAACTACTCATAAAGGACTACTCACAAGTCCAAAATTGACAACATGGGATAAAATAGGAAAATACCCTTAAAGGGTGCCAGAAAAGAAATACCCGGCATGTTCAAACTACACACGGTGTGTACCCTCAAGCTCTTACATAGGTGTGTACTCCCACCGGCCTAGGCGTGTAAAAATTATAGGTACACGATGTGTCAAACCTAAACATGGTGTGTCCCCTTAAATTCTTACATGGGCATGTAACTCTGCCTACCTTGGTCGTGTAAACGTCTTAGGTACATTGGATGCTAGGCCGACACATGGTGTGTACTCGGGTCTTACCTTCTGGACATGTACTTTTACATAGCCAGAGCCACACAGGTTTGCCTATTTAAAACTACACGGGGTGTACATCAGGTACATGACATGTTCTGATCAAAACTCAACAACTCGTGCTCTCTCTCACATGGTCGAATACATGGTCAAAAACCACACGGTGTGAACTCAGAGTACACAGCGTGTACTTAAAAAGTAATTTTCTTCCCAAATAGAAGAACACATGGCATGTGTTCATAGCATCACATTTCATGTTGTATGGGTTTCCAGACAGTAATCCTCAAAAACTTCCCCAGAACCCCTATTTTATAAAACTTAAGTAACAGTGTACCAAATTCTGATCCATGGAGGCTCATACTCCCCATGAATCAAATCTTGGAATCCACATATAGCATATAACAACACACACTATATCCCATGGCTGAAACATGATCCACCAAATTCTGGTCCAAGAGGGCTCATACACCTCAGGGATCAAAGTTTTGAGTCCATCCAATTTGAACCATATCACATACCAATACACCTATCATAGCAGCAGGCATATCAATAATGGTACCTATCACAATAGCATGAATATCTAGCATGGAATCTATCACAACAGCATGCAATCAATAATGTTACTAAATAGCATGGCAAGAATTCATGGCATGTGATTTCTAACAAGTGTCTATATGATGCATGAGATGGAATACCCTCATCTCATCGAGTTGAAACAAAATTGAACCACAATTATATCAATAATAACATCACAAAACATGTGCATCTCCCAATTTTGAAATCAAATCAATTATAATAGCTCAAAATCTAAAAGCACAATTCAATTCTAGGAAATTTAAATTTTCTCTATACACGGGGTAGCTACTCCCGGGCACAATTAATTACCAAATTCCATTTCCTTTATATCATCACCAAATAGTAAAGAAAAATAGTAAGTAAATACTCTAATACCATTTTGTAACATTCATGATCTGGGTTTCACTCAACTGGTGCCCTGTACCCAGTTTCCCACATGGCCTCAAGCGTATTTCCCCAAATGTCAGAGGCTGCCGACTAGCAGCGAGGGCCTAGGGTGTGATAGTGGGGGAAACTATGCCCTCATTGGTAGAGTATAACATAGATGAATAATAATATACAATAGTAGAATAAATAAACAACATACAAATGAAATAAACAGTGGAAGACTGATAAGATAAATAACCAAGCATTATTCCATACAAAATATAATGCATTATGTCACCTATTCTAGGAAAGTGGACAAACAAGTACACTATAGTAAAACAAAATATATGTCTCAAAATCACAAAAAAAACAAAAAGTGACTGGTAAGCATCACAAGCCTCGGATAGGTCACATGCTCTCTGACTCCTAAGCAGCACATCAAGTACCTATAGTAGGGCGTTTTCCCTAATCAACACCTACAATCATATAATCTGTTTGGGCCCAAAGGCATGAGACAAACAGGGTGTGAGACTAAATCCCAATAGGCAACCACCCAAGGTCTGTACCAATCTGTTAGTGAATATATATAATAGGAAGTATACAATAGTAAAATCATTAAGCATTAGGTACTCAAAAGTAATCACAGTAGATGTCTCTCTGAAGATAATGTAATCAAGTATGGGTAAAGAACAAATCCAAGCTTGTGTTTTATCTTGGAAGACACATCATTAGTCATTCTATTTCATTATTAAATTCCATTATATTATGAAAAAGTATCAAGGCATAACCTAGGCTTGAAGACCCCTCGTATAAAAGTAACCATTAATACATGACATAATAATCATTTAATCGTTTACCAATAGAGCCTGGTCTAGGTATACCTCAATGGATCCTAGGTTTACCTATCATTTTAAATAAGACTCAATAAGCCCAACCACCCTATCCATGGATTTCTCATGGACATTAAATAATTAAACTCTTGAGCATGTCCATTGTCTTTTAACCGATATAGTGGTTCACCCAAGGTATATAAAGTGTAATTAGTCACATGAGCCTGGCCTTGTCTTTTAACTGAGACTATGGATCACCCATTTATAATTACCCCTTCTTAATCATTTCATACAAGTAGACACATGTAAATTAAACTATTACATGGCTTTAACATATTAACTCACATGGGAATGTATCATATAATAAGAAACACATGTGAATTAAACTATCACATGGTTTAACATCAATAACTCATGTGGTAATAATTCATATACAAACACATGGGAATTAAAATATCACTTGGATTAATCACAAAACACTCACATGGGAACAATTTACATAGAAATTATACTATGTAATCTAAACCATTATAAGGCCTTAGTATTACCTAACTCATGTGGGCAGGTTCGCAGTTAGAGCAAAACATTCCAAACATGTTTAAATAGGCATAGGCATAACATGGGGAAAAGGTGAAATCACTAATTAAAAATCCTAATCAATTAAATCACAATTTTATCACAATTTCAATTCCATTGAAAATTTAATTCATGCTTGACAACTCAATAAGGGAAATAAGTCAAGCCTCATAGGAAACCTCATCCAAACGGCCATAAACAGTCATTCTAAGGGAAACTCACCCATGGTGTGGCCCTTAATCAAGGTAAACAACTTAATTAATAATTTAAAACACTTATTTTATTACCTAAACACCAATAGGAAACAATAAGTGTAAATTATAAATTAAGCGACACCCCAAAAATGGGCATGCAATACTCTGATATATATAGACATCATGAAAATTCACGAAAGGTACAAGACCACCTACCTCATCATAGTACAACTCTCTTCATCCAGCCTTAACCTCTATTTCAAGCTAGAATGACCTAGATATAAAAAATTATGATAAACACTCAACCGTAAAATAACTAGATCTAGAGAAGAAATCAGGAAGAAAGACTCAAGAAGAATCGAGGGCTTACTGATTGGGTTCAAACACCTCCAACAGAGATCAAATTGGAGTTCAGACAGATATTCGGGAGGAAAAATCTCATCCTGCATTTTTGTTTGTGTAACGGGGTGATCCTTCTATCCATCTAACAAAAAACGATTCTACTGCCTGATTTAATCGATAAAAAAAGTACACGATGTACTTGAGACTACACGCCATGTTCGTACAAATTATGTCTAGACCATTACATGACCATGTATCAGGATTAAATGGCATGTATCCTTCCATACACAATGTGTACCTATAATTACATGGCATGTAGTTCCTATTCATGCCATGTATAGGCCTGTAGTTAGCCCCACGACCTCTTTCCCCCCATTTTCCTAAGTATAAATTGAAAAGGAAAGATCCATACCTCAAGGAAGAACTAGGTTCTTACACCATAATATATATAATTTTAATCATTATATAAATATCATATATATTCATTATATATATATATATAAATCCATAAAAGGTATATATATAAAAATTAATTACATTGTTCATAGAGATGATAGGTCATACGCACGCATGAATATTGTTTTCACTTTTCGAAGGATGGAAGGAAAGAAAGTTAAATAATAATTCACCTTTAAAGAATCATTATTATATCATATATATAATATATATTTATTAAATTAATCCTTATTTTCATCCATGTAAAACAGAAATGAAAAATGAATCACATCACTTTGTGGAGGTGGTGGTCCACACGTACGCATGGTCGACCTTATCGTTTTTCTAAGGATTGGAAGGTAAAAAAGGTAGATATGATATTATACTTATAGAAGTATAATTATATAATATATATAATATATAAAAATTAAATTCATCATAATACCCATCCATAAAATATGGTGATGAAAAAATAAAATGTATCGCTACGTGGAGACGGTAAGTCGTACGTACACACGAGCGATATTTTCACATTCCATTTGATGGAAAAGAGGGTGGATAATTGTGGTTTCATAATTATAATAGTAATTAAGTATATTTATTATCATTAATTTATTATTTTATGATAAATACTATATATTTAAAGGTGGGAAAAATAAGAAGTAAAAAAGGAAGTGATTGGTTAAGGCGATTACCTCTTCTTTAAAAAAACTCTTTTAAACCTCCTCTTAAGGACCCTAGGGTTAGTCTTTTGGTAAGACCATCACCTATAGAAAATTTCTTATAATTTTAATAAGATAAATGGGAATTTATTGGTCAATATAGGTTTCTAAAATTTGTGTAAATAAGAGGGGTAAGGGGTGCCCTTTTATAAGGGAGAGAAAGGATACACTTGGAATTACTAAAAACATTAAAATATAACTAATATATTATCAATCCAAATGATTTAAAATGGATATATATTTAAATATAAGGTTTTATATAGTTTAAATATCATCTAAAAATAATATTTTGATAGTTTTACTTAGTATTTAAAATGTTATCACTTGTTTTAACCCTTTAGTTAACTTATTTGAACCATAACCATAGTAACATCTTTTTCACTCATAAAGGGTTATAATTTTACTTTTAAGGTGAAAATTGGATCATAAATGGAAAAATGATGACATTTTATATCATATATTATCAAAATTTACCTATTTGGATATTTTTATAATTTTTAAATAATTTAATAAAATATTATTATCATAAAATATCATTAATGTTATTTTTGACACTATTTATTTAATTTGACTCTAAATACATAAATTCAAGGATTAAATTAAAATATAATCTTATAAAACATCACTAATATGTTATATTATAAAATTATTATATAAATATAAATAACTCAAATTATATTACTTTTAATATTTTTAATATCATTTATTTTATTTTTCTATTAACTGGATAAATTTTATATCGGTGTTGTGTAAGAATTTAAGTTAATAATATAATAACTAAAAATTATAAATAAATTAATATAATGAAAATAAGTTTATAATTCTCAAAATAAAAATTAATATTCACTAAAAACTTTATTTTATCCCTATGTGAACACATAAGAGATATTTAAAAGTAAGAGAGTGACATTTTGTATTTTTCTTTTCTTGAAAAATTATATAGGTCATTTTCATGGAAAATCATCCCTTAAATACCTAAATTTAAATACTAATGTGATAAGGGTATAATTTAACTTCATCCTATAATAATTAATATGAAAAATGTGGACCTTAACACTTAGTTTTAACCTAGGTTAACCTGGTTTATCCTTTACCAAGGTGATAAATTTTACCATAGTTACTATTCATAATGACCAAAAATAAAAGGGAAATATTTAAAAAAAATTAACATCATGATTAAAAATATGATATCAATTTTTTAAGATTAATTCTCTATAATTTAGATATATTAATTTTAAAATAAGTGTGAAAAACATGATGAAAACCACTTTTTAGACAAATACAATTTTTAAGCATAAAACTAGATTTATTCTTATCCCATGACTAGTAAAAACTATAGATGAATGTTCAAACATTTGATTGAATTTATAATATATAAATTTCCTTAAAATAATTCATAAATAGTTATCAGTTTAATTTATTAGGATAAAAACACATTGCGCATATAAAAACATTTTCCATACAAACATCTATTTTGACTCAATTGATTTTTATTTTCATTTATAATTAATTTATGACTAATGAATTAATTTTATACTTTTATAAAACATAAATTTTTTATAATTTATTTAGTCTTATTCATACCCAACAATTTTAAAGTCTAGGTTATAGCGGTTATATTTAAATAATATTTTAATAGTAGATTGTGGTTCGTTAAAATTTGGGGTTTCGTGTAATGTAAGTTATTAGAGAAATTAAATTTAAAGACATATATTATAAAATATTGAGATATTATAGTGAATTCATAATTAATATGGATTCTAGATCCCAAAATCCACCAAATCTACTCTAATATTCCTCCAAGAACCTTGGACTTTGTAGTCACACAAAGGAACATGATAGAAGGGTCTTGGATCGTACATTATTTTCCCTCTTATATGTTTATTATGATATATGTACCCTAGATTGAGATATATTTAGGAAGTGTGAGACCACATCTAGATATTATATATGAGGTTCTTGTCAATTTATATGATGTACATGTGATTTGTGCATCAATAAATGTGAATGACATGTGATGTATTCATTGACATGTTCACTCTATACTCAGATAATTGAGAATATATGAGTTGGATATATGGTATTTATGTACTCCATATCTCATAGTAACTATATATTTTGGAAAAATAGATCATATTAGAATTAACTCTTGCATATTATGAAGCTTATGGACACAGGTATAGAGATACATGTGTTTGATGTAGATCATGTCAGATCCCTATGTAGATTGAGTAACACTGATTATTTGTTAGAGGTTGCTAATTTACTATATTTATAGATCTAGTGATACATATTTTTTTCAATGATACAAAGTCTCATGGGGTCATACATTTTGTTTAACTAAATAGGGGTTGATTTTGACTCAAAGAGATTCTTTAAAATTGTTTTAGAGTTTATAAAAAAATAATTTTGGTTGGGTATTATTAAGGTATTTCATATAATGTGATATATAATAAAGTTGATGGAAGATTTATTAAAAGTGTTTTAGAAAATATCCAAATGGGTTTTTGGGTATGGTTTCACAAGTTATTTTATGTGATGCAATATAAGGTGAAATAATACAAAGTTTGAAAGTATTTGGTATAAGTGAGATATTGAAGGACATATACATTATAACACCCCAAACATAACCATCCCATAATTAAATTATTTATAGAAAATATTACATCACTTACATACCAAAGACCTTTTAGGATGATATTTTTATATAATTAATAAAAATATTTACATCACAAAACTCAAAATTTTCACACGGTGTACATTTTTTCGTAAGAATGGAGTCTTTAACTTTATTATTTCTCTTAGTATATCCTTGAATCCTTTATAATAATCATATCGATTCCCTGGGTAAAAGGAAAACAAAATAAAAGGGGTGATCTCGGATGCCCGATTAGGAGTATCATACATCAAAAGAAATTAAATAATAAAAAATCATGAATAATATATTGGGAATAAAAAATAATAAAATAATTACATATAGTTAACATCAAAAACATAAAATATATCCATGTATAGCATTGAAATTTAAAAAATCACATGGAAAAAATAACTGATTTCATAGTGACAAAATGCATAATGTTAGACATCTAATTCAAACTCTCAAGGAATCATGCTAAGAAATTATAAATAATTCAAATCACCAAGGCCTCATACCAAGACATTATAAATAATTAAAACTATCAAGTCTTCATTCCAAGAAATTATAAATAAATAGGCAGGCATACACTAAATACCAAAAGTATTTTTCCACATGAGACCTACTAATACATGGAGGGTTTATATAATTATTATCCCTAACCATCACTAAATAAGTATAATTAATTTTTCTTAAGAAAGGAATGATTAAAATTTATAATACATAACCAAAATGAATTAGTAATTAAAAAATCACACTGGATTAACAAGTATATGGAATGTCTATATTTACCAAGTTAATAAATGGAATAACTTTATTGGTAAGAACCCTTCAAACTAAAATTGTATATAGTAATGGGTATATAGTTATTTAAATATTATAAAATTTAATATTTAAATAATTTAAATTATAAATAATATATCCATGAGATTAGATATAATGGACATTAAGGGGAAAATATATTAAATAGAGAGATAAAGAGTGATATAAAATATAATCATAAGAAAGAGAATGAATAGAAAAGAAACCTTATGAAAAAAATAAAGTATGAACTATAAATTCATTAGGATGAAAATGAGACCATAAATTCATAAAAATTAAAGTAAAATAATTTTTTAAACTCCCAATACTTCAAATACTTCATAATTCTATCAAATTATAATTAATCTATGAGAAATAAATGGGTTTCATGAAAAATCTATTAAGTCATTATCATAAGTTATCCAGAGAAAGAAGTCGGATGATATCATTAGATAATATCTCTAGTGATGAATAAGAAACATTAAAGGATGTTTATATAGATGAAAAAAAATTCATAAGAATATTAGAAAATTTATTTGAAAAATAAGAAGAAATATCCTTTACTTTTTATCACTTTATTTAAAAGTAAATATTTTTTTGAATCATGGGGAACATGAATTACTTTTATAAAACCATGAAAACTTATAAAGTAATATTCATTAATAAAAAATAGTTATACTGGATTGAAAATTAATTTATAAAAAAATTAAAAATAGACTATTTTCACACTTTTGTAAAGAAAGTTAAAAATGACTTGTACCAAAAACATTTAAAAGACCATTTTTAAACTTTTGTAAAGATAGTCAAAGAAAATATAAAATAGCCTTAAAAAATTATTTAATTATATATAAGAAAATTTATAAAACAATATAAATAATATATAAATGGAGGATAAGTATTCCTAATAAAAAAATAGATATGGTTGGCTCCATTTAAAGGCAACCTTTCGATTGAATTGTGAACCAAAGGGAGGTGAAATGGTATAGAGACATGTGTATCCCAGAAATAACCATAGTATAAGAAAATATATGGGGTTTTAAAGATAATAAAAACTCCTTTTACCCTAATATAAATTTATAAATATATAATCTTTATTTAAAAGTGATATAAGAAAAGAAAACCATAGAAAGATCATAACATTGAGGTATAAATCTATCAAGGAAAAGATTATATGAAAAAATTATAACTCCACATAAAACAAGTCGAAATAAAATAAAAAATAATTATTTTTATGATTAAAATAATATTATAATAACATAGTCAAATAATAAATAATATAACTCAATAAAATAAAATTGAGTTAAGAATCCACTTACCATACTCCTTAAATCACCTCCTAGGATTGTGTCTAAAGCCATCAAATAAAGGACTTCCGGAAAGGTTAGATCCTTGTAAACATGTAAATGTATGTTTATATAAGTATTTTGGTAGAATAAAAAGATAAAAAAACAATATATGTGATTGGGAAAGTTTAGAATGATTTCTATTTAATAGGAAAAACTTGTTGGTGTTTTCACAAATATTCAGTCTTTAAGGTACAAGAATGTAATTTTACAATAGAAAGTGGATCATTAATAGATAATAGATGATACTATAAACCATTTACCATCCCTAAAAGACTAAAAATAAAGTTTTATGATTTTTTATTAACTTATACAACCTTTTTAACATTAAATATCCTTTAAAGTCATTTTCAAGGTTATTCTTTTAATTTGAATTTAAAAATATCTAAATAACTATCAAATTTAACTTTAAATATTTAAATAAATAAATAAATAAATATCATATTAATACCTAAAACTATGAAAAAATCTAATTAATATAAATTTAATCGCTTTATATATTTTAAAGCCACTATATTTTACTTTTCGCCTTTTTGAACAAGTCTTTTATCGACATTACGTAATCATTATGGATAAATTATCCTATCATTTAAATTTAAAAAAAATAATTATTCATAATTATTATCATTTTTTATCATCAATAATATATATATACACTCATAATTATCATGAAAACGCCTTTAGTATACTATTTTGACTTTTCTCACCTCACCAAAGTATGGGGTAAGTATTTGGATAATTATCTGTTATATAGTTATAAAATTTATAAATATATGTTAATTTCATTGAATATTAATTCTATATACCTATTAAATTTAATAATAGACTTATTCTTTTCATATATTATCATTAATCCATCAATATTTGATTTTCCTATGCAATAGAAGTACTATGCCAGCACTAATTAATATTTTCATACTTATCTTGGTATAAAACTTAATTTATTTTAATTTTATAATAATGCTATAATTTATAAGTTATATTATCATGTATGATACGTTCCTTAAGATTCAGAAATTTTTATGCCATATTTATATCATGATGATGCCCTAAAAGATATGGTATTCATAAAAAATATATTTTTAATTTATTCACCAAAAAATAAAATTGATTAAAAAATACTAAAAATTCACCCTAAGATAATTTCAACATGATGATAAAAAATAAATTCCATTTTATAAAATTAAAATTCTAAAATTTATAAATTTCACTATTAAATAAAATCATGTAATTCATGTAAACCCAATTTATTTATAATAAAAATCATTTCTTTTTCAAATTAAGAATAAGATTATTGTCTCATACCTTGATAGAATTATTTATAAGATTGTCATAAAAATAAATATCAGAATGAATTTATATAATTAACATGAATAACCATTTATAACATATCTAATAATTAAATAATTCTTTAAATAGATCAAAACAGAAAATTATGTTAAGGAAATTTATTTAACCTTTATTTAAAACACCCATTATAATTTGAAGCAGACATAATAATTTTAAATGTATAATTATTATACTATATCCTTTGATACATGATATAAACATATATACATGTTTAAATTAAATATATAAATTCATAATCATGAATATTAATAAACCATAAAAGTTATATATTCTTAAAAATACCTAGGTTGTCATATTTTCCCCCTTAAATAAATTATTTCAATGTAATTTTTTAATTTTTTTCTCACCAAAATGAGGGTATAATATCATATATGGATTTTATTAGGAACATTAATTTCTATTATTAAACTATGAAACTATTTATTTATAAAATAAATATTTCTTGAATGTATTATATACCTTTATAAGACACATTCATGTGAATGAGTTTCGAAAGGCATGTCTTGATAGTCAGGTTATGTTTTAAACATAAACCTAAATAGATATATCTTAATTTTACTTTATTTTTAGGAATTAATTTACCATAAATATAGAGAACATGAAAAATATAATTTATTTATATCCATTAGATAAGTGTAATTTCATCCATTGGTTTTATGTTTAGATCCATTTCCACCACTAATTCACCTCATATTCTAAATGGTGAATACCAAATATGATTTTTTTTTTAAGATTTAAGTATGAAAATAAACTATTAATGGATCATTAGATCCACTAAAGGATAGTTCTATTCGTTGTAGTAAGGATTCCATGATAAGTTATTCCTCCTAATTCTACTCCTTTACTAAAAAATAAAATGGTTAGTATGAGAAAAGACAATTCCCAAGGAATTTGATAATACTTTAACCATAAAAACATTCATCATAAACAATAACACTTATTTAATCTATATTATTATACGTTTAATCTATTAATTAATCATTTTCAAATTCTAAAAAATAATTTTAAATCAAAAATTAGGAAAACTTATTTCATATGTTCTCTCTAAAATAAACTTAACCATTATCCTAAATATAGTTTAACCTTAATAATAAAAAAACTTCATTATTATTTTCTAAAACCAAAATAGGTTATTAATTTCCCAAAATAACTTGAACCACCATGAAATAAAACATTAAAAAATTAACTCAATCATTAATCCTCAATTTATAAAACCATATATTACCCAATAATTTTCTATAAATACCATAATCATTCAATGTTCCCAAAAATATATCAAACATTTTCACAAAATAGCTTTCATCCCATTTCCACCAAATAAATTTTCAATCCCCAAGGTTATCTATAAAAATAAACTTATACTCCCAAATTCAAATAATTTTTTTCCAAAATAAACATAATTACCTCAATATCAAATCACATGTCAACCCTAAAGGTTATATATAATTTAATCATGTATTATTCCTAAAAAACCAATAAAAGTCTCCCAAAATGTCATTAATCACCTTAAAATCTAGTCATGTAAGACCTCAAAAGGGTATATATTCCTTAGAATTTATAAATAAACTTAAAATTACTAAAACATGATGGTATCTAAAAGTCTTAAATTATCCTTAATTAATCACATTATAACATCTAAAGTTATCTAATTATTTCATTGATGCCGAATTTAATTCATAGGACATAATCATTCTATAATTACATGTTTTATAGAAAATATTTCATCTCTCACATACCCAATACCTTTTAGGGTTATAGTTTTAGAGAATTAGGAAATTTATTTATATAAAAAACCTATAATTTTTACACAATGTATATTTTTTCTACGATATCATGTTATTTAAATTTATTATTTCTCTTAGTATATCCTTGAATTATTCATTATGCTCATCTTGATTCCATGGTGAAATGGAAAAAAATAAATGGGTGAGCTCAAATGATCAGTAAAGGATAGAATACATCATAAGATATGAAATAATAAGCAAGGCATTAATAATATGGTAGCAATAAACAATAATCAAATATTGTCATATAGTTAATATCATGAGCATAAAATATATCCATGGATAACATAACAATGTAAATAATCACATGGACAATAATAACAGATTTCATATTGATGAAATTTATAATTTAATACATCTAATTCAAACCATCAAGTCTCATGCCAAGACATTATAAATAATTCAAACTATCAAGGCATCATGCCAATGAATTATAAATAAATTGGTAGGTATACACCAAATACTCAAACTAGTTTGTCTCGTGAGACTTACCAATGCATCAAGGTGTGATATAATTCAAGTTCCTACCCATAACTAAATATGTTATAAGGATTAATAATATTAAAGGAATGAATAAACAATAAAATACATAACCAACATTCCTTATTAATGGTTAAATATTCATACTTAAATATCAAGCATGCGAAATGTAAAAAATTCCCAAGTCAATAAATGGAATAACTTTCTTTGTGAGAACTATTCAAACTAACATCGTATATAGTAATGAGTATATAATTATATCAATATTAGAAAAAAAACATAAAAATAATGTAAATGATATAAAATATATTTATGATATTAAAAAATATGGGCATGAAGGAGAAAAACAAAGTAAAGAGAGAGATGAAGAGTGATAAAAAACATAATCATAATAAAGAGAATAAATAATAAAGAACCCTGATGAAAAAAGTTAGAACTATTTTTTCATAAGGAAGAAAATAATTCTATAAATTCATCAGAAATGGAATTAAAAAAATATATTAAACTCCCAAGAACTTGAAATCAATCATAATTCCATCAAAGCATAATTACCTGTGAGAACGAAATGTGTTTTATGAAAAATTCCTTAAGACGTTTTCATATGTCATCCAAAGAAAGAATTTGGATGCTATTATTAGAGAATATCCCAAGTGGGGACTAAGAAACATTAAAGGATTTTTACATTTATAAAAAACACCTTTATAATAATATTAATAAATCACTTTGGAAAACAAAAATATCTATCCTTTATATTTGATAACTTTATTTAAAATTATTTGTTTTTTAAAACATGGGGAAAAAAATTACTTTTGTAAAACCATGAAAACATGGAAATGAATATTCATTAAGAAAATATGGTTATAAATATGGGAAAATGTATTCAAAAATGAAATTTTTAAAAAGATATTTATTTCACTATTTAGTAAAGAAAGTTAAAAATGACATGTGCTGAAAACAATAAAAAATAGATTTTAAAATTTTGTAAATATGGTAAAAGAAAATAGAAAATGAATTTAAGGAATTATTAATGTATAGATAAAAACATATATAAAATAATATAATGAATATATACATGGAGAATAAATATTATTGATCAAAATAAGTGAAAAGGTCATCTCTACGTATAGACAACCTTTAGGATTAATTGTGAACCAAAGGGAGGTGAGATGGTATGAAGAAAAGTGTGCCTAAAAAATAACCATAGTATAAAAACATATATGGGGTTTTATAATAAACACATTTTTTTCAAATATTAATTTATATGTATACAATCTTGATTTCAATGTAATATTGGAAAAGAAACCCTTGCAAAAATCATAACATTTAAGGTAATTATATATAAAAAAAAGTGGAAATAATAAATAAAAAAACATAGTTTATGATTCATATAATATTATAATAACATATTCCATGAATAAGGTACATATCTCAATGAAATGAAATTTATTTAAGAATCTTCTTACCTTACTAATTGAATCATTTCCTTTGGATTCAGTCTAAATCCTTTATAGAAAGGACTTTTGGCAAGGTTATAACCATATTAATTTATAAAGGGATATTTAGAGAAGTATTTGGGTAGGATATAGAGATATAACATATCATTATATGTGTTTTTGAAAGGTTAGAGTGATTCTCATTTTATAAACAAGACTTAATGGTGTTTTCATAAATATTCATTCTTTAAGGATAAAGAATGTAACTTAAAAAAAATTGGATCATAAATAGAAAATATATGATATAATCAACCATTGTAATATCCCAATTTACTCAAGATATGGTTTTATTATTTTTTATTAATTTATAAATCATTGTTAACAGTAAATACCCTTTATAGTCATTTTCAGGGCTATTCTTGCTATTTGACTTTAAAAATATCTAGATAAATATGGAATTAAACTTTAAATATTAAAATAAATACATAATTATCATATTAATCCCTTAAAACCTTAAAATACTCTAATTTATCAAAATATTATAACTTTAAATATTTTAAAACCACCATCTTTTACTTTTCTCCTACTTTCACAAGCGTTGTGTTGGTGATGCATATGTGACTTGGATAATTATATTATAATTTAAATTTCAAAAAATAATAATAACATAAATATTTTTCATATAGTATCATTAATAATGTATATTTACTCTCATTCATATCATGAAAACACATTTAAGATACCATTTTGACTTTTCTCACCATTTGCAAGCACGCGATAAGATTTTTTATGATTATATTGTTATAAAATTATAAAATTAATAAATATATGTCAATTTAATTTATTATTCATCATATATAGTTCTTAAATTCGTAAAAATTATTATCCTTTCCAAATAATATCACTAATCCACCAATATTGACTTTTCTTATACTAAGTAAGCATTGTATCATCACTAATTAATGTTTTCATTCTTATATAGACATAAAACATAATTTATATTAAATTGTATAATTATTTTATGATATTTATAATATATTATCATTTTAATATATTCAATAAGTTTCATAAACTTTTTTTTATAATTATATCATGATGATGTCATAAAAGGTATGGTATTCTTAAAAACTGTTTTTTTATCAATTCACTAAAAAAATACACATGCTTATAAAAATACAAACAATACACCCTAAGATAATTTCAACATACCTATATCAAAAATAGATTCAATTTTATCGAATTAAAATTCTAAAATTTAGAATTTTCAATTTTAAATAAAATTGTATAATAATAGAAAAATAATTTATTTACTATTTCTTTTTCAAAAGAAAAAAACTTATCCTTGCTACATTCCTTAATAGAATTATTTCTATGATTATAATAATAATAAATATCAATTTTTATTTATATAATTAACATGAATATCCATTTATAACTTATATAATAATTACATAACTCTTTAAATACATCAAAATAAGAAATTTATTTAACCTTTATTTAAAGAAAACCATTATAATATAAAGTAAACATTATAATTTTAATTGTATAATGAGTATATAAAATCCTTTGAGACATAATATAAACATATATAAATTTTTAATGTAAATATATAAATTCATAATCTTTAATATTAATAAATCATAAAAACGATATATTATTAAAAATACTTGTGTTTTCACATAACCTAAAGCCCATATACATATAATGTATTATGGCTATATCATAGGTGATAATTGGGTATATATTATGTAATGAAATGAAGATTTCATGCCACTACCTTATCCAATTTTATTATATGATTTTTTGATATCGTATGGAGTATTATGAGTATAATCATAAGGTACAATATACACTAACTCCCTATTATCATCAAATCCAAATGATAATAGTTATCATTCAAGAGTCTTACATGTTTTCATATCATTAAATATAGTCATTTCATATGATGAAATGATTAGGAGTTTGTTTTATTCATTAAATGGTTTCATAAAATAGCCGAGTGAAATTTACTTCTATGTAATTACAGATGAGTAAATGCATTAACACTCAAGGAGAATCCTCAAGGGATATATATTAAGAGATGGTACCCATCTTATGGGTATGTATTTGACTCTAATATAAGGTTATAAAAAACTCCCTCACCCTGAAGTTATCTCATTATTTCACCTTTATCTAGTGAGGTGTTATTATGTTTTTGGGAGAAGAGAAGTCACACCGATATGATAAGTGGTTCAGCACAGCCTATAGATACCTATAGAGGAGGGATGTCTTTCTACTACTACTCATGCGGTCTTCATTAATCACATGAATATAAATATCGTAGTGGCATCACAATGATGTAAGGTACACATTCATAGTTTTCTTCATTTATAATTTTCATGATTTTGTTTATCTTTCATGGTCGATCTTGGATTTGAGTTTCTATTTTGATGTCATTGTATTTAACGAGTTTTGTTAGATTTAATAAACACTTGTAATTTCATCTAATGGTATAGAAATTGATATTGTGATATATCAAATAGAATCTTGATTATGGATTTAGGTGTGAAAAATACACATTATTTCAACATTATAGTTTTTTCATTATGTATTGGGTAGGTGATGTTGGAGATAAAAAGTCAATTTCTAGTGGTGTATTATTTATTGAAGGAAGATTCATTTCATGGAACTCTAAGAAGAAAATTTTAGTGACTCTAAGAACACAAAAAATTAAGTATGTTGCGTCATTACAACCCACAACTCAAACATTATGGATGAAATCTCAACATGAAGACATGGGGGTGAATGGTTCATACACATTAATGGTCGGGTGCGATAATTAAAGTGTAACCAATTATTTAAAGAATCTGGTGCATAATGTAAGGTTGAAGCATATTTAAATCAAGTACCACTTTATTAATAATAATGAGGAATGTGGAGAGCTTCGATTGGATAATGTTTTAATAAAGTTTTAAGTTTTCGATATCTTAATGAATCCCTTGATGAAGGATTCCTTCCAATACTTGAGTGTGTTTTTTGGAGTGTATTCTCTTCCAAAATTACTATGAGTTCATTATTTATTTTCTCACTTTAATTCATTTGAATTTGTTAAAAATAGAGGCACAATATGGGAGATATTATTGAAATGAGGGAGAAATCATAAATTTTATAGGAAAAAACAAAAAGGTGGAAGATAAGTAGATTTTTCTTATAATGGAGACATGAGTGGTTGTTTGTTGGAGATTTTGAGAAGAGCTTACATTTTGTTTTCATGTTTCCAATAAATAAAAAGGGGGGTTTGATGATCCCTTGGATATTGAAGAACCCTCTTGATGTTAATTGATAAATAGGGTTCCAATAAGACCATTTGTTGGTTTTTTAAGAGTTTCCATGTTATATTTATTGAAAACATTATCTTAGATTGATAAATGATTCATTGTATCTTAGGTGTAAGGTAAAAAATAAATAAATTATGAGGTGAAACAAACCACTTTGTTGTCTGTATCAGAACAGATTGTGGTTGGTGTATGGAAAATTTATAGTAATGTATTGAAGGTGAGATTATTATTTTAAAGGTTTTGGATTCATGCATTACTAGAAGATAGACACATGATGTTATACTATGAGTCTCTGTTATTTAATTTTCTATGATAGAAATTTCCATAAAGGAGGGGGTTATGGTTATTCTATATTGAGGGGTGGGGTTGAAATCTCACCATGAGGATTTGAGAAGAAATGGGCATGGTCCATGTCATTGTGGGAATAAAAATCTATGTATGATACACCCAAGTGGAAAACACCTATGGAAGTGTTGAGGCCAATGAAGATTTATTTTCATTTGTTTTCAATATGTGTCAAAAACATGTTTCAATCACTCTAAGGATTACACATTACAATAAGGAAGAAGAATAATTCCATTTAAAATAAGGCCATGAAAAATAATATTCATTTTTCATGATGATTAATAGGACCATGAAAAATATATATATTATAAATGAAGAAAGTAATGTAATGTTAATGGTTTGGAATTTCAAGTGGGCCTTATATAAAAAATATAACCGAACAATCGAGCCCAAGGGACCAGATCAATCCCACACATGTGGTAGGAGGCCTCTACTACATGGTAGATTCATCCCATAAGGGATTGCATGGTAGTATGGGGAAGTTGAGTGCTTGTATAGGTGAGCAGAAGAGTTTGTGGGGGCATAGAGCCTGCATGGTTCATGTTGATGGTGCACAAGGGGGAGATCATGTCATACCACCCCATATGGGTGTGTGAAGTGTTATGGGTGCTGACCACAGTGTCAGATTAAGGGGGAAGTAGCATAAGAATTCTTATTAAGTGGATACTAACACAATGGAAGTCTGGTGTGGTAAACAGGAGGTTCTGCACACTATATCTCTATCATTCAAATATATGGATAAAACATGCATCGTTTGATCCCTCCAATTTGGGATATCTGATCTCCCACACCACATGATTTTAAATGAGATCATTATCATCAACATCTCAATGTGGTTTTGGTGTGATTTATAAGTCTAGTGTTCAATGATAATGATTCTGACCATCTTATATGATGATATTGGAAGGGATGAGGTACTCAGAATCGATATGATATCATGCACTCAATCTCTATCTTTCATGTATATTAATCATTCAAAGTTTATGATCCTATCGAGGATGATATGAAAAAATAGTTATATGTTCATTCATCCTCCATTTTATGGAATATTTCAAGATATAAAGGAGTAAGCTATTGCCTTTAAATGTATGTGAGATACACACCGGGAAGAGGAGAATCCGATATCACAAACATGGAATCTTTTCAAAATAAGTATGTTTGAGAAGAATTTGAAATATTTGGGTGATATAAAAGCCTTAGAATAACTTAAAACTCAAAGACTCTACATGGTATATTTCTAGAATATGAGGTGGTGGAACTCACCAATATAAACTAAGGCATGGATGAGAGAGAAGCAACTAATAATATTGATAAATATCACATTTTTTCTAAAGAAAAATAGAGCATCATGAGACTACTATTTCATGAAGAGATTCAGAAAACCTCTTAGGTCACAAAGGTATTGAGATATCATGACTTGGTTTCATGAAGAGGAATAAAAGGTTTTGATGTGCGTAAATCTCATTATTACACACAATAAGAAATTGATTGAGTTATGCTATAATTTTTTTTGATATCATTATGTGAAAAATAATAGTGTACATCCATTGGGGTTTGTGTGAAGGATAAGAACGTATTCATGAATATGAGTATTCTCATGCACACGTGATTGAATAATCATTTGAGAACAACCTAAGATAAAGAACCCTACATAATAATATAAAATAATAATAAATAATATGTGTGTTGGGGTTTTAGATAAGAGTCCCATGTAAGTTTTTATTCATGCATGAAGTGTATTTTTAAGAATTGAGTTGAATTTTTCAAAATTTTTCTTATATAAAATATTAAATAAAATGTGTGCGCCACATGTACACATAAATTGAGGTTTGTACTTCAATCAAAAGGAAGAATTTCCCAATAATTTGTTGCTCTGAGTAAAATGATCAATAGACGTGATCAGAATTATTGAACAAGGCTGGTAGACTCGTTCAGTGGCAGTTGAAGGTTCTTGAAGGGTATGTGATCAAGTGTGATTTAGCGATCTCATGGAAAAATATTGAGAGAAAATCCTATATTGGATCAATACTTGAATAAATTATAAGAGTTTATGATTCATTATAAACATCCTTCTATGAGGATTCAGGATTAGAAGACTAGTATGGATTCTGGTAACACTGTGTGAGATAGTATAAAGACCCTCCTATGTGGATTCAGGATTATAAGGCCAGTGTGGATTCTGGTAACACTATAGGAATTAGTCTAAAGATACTTATGTGTGTATTTTGAATTTAAGATATAGTGGGACTCTATATCGACCATTATAATTGATAAAAATATTATAGTGGAGAATCTTTGGGGGGGGAAACCAACATGATTAGGAGTAGGTCTTTATACCAAACCTTGTAAAACCTTGTGTTATGTGCCTTTGATTTACTGCATCAATCGAGGTGAGGTTGATAGACACAAGAAGAGTGGATCAAGACTTTAATTGAACACAATGGTTGAATTAAAAAAAACAATTTGTAAAAAGAAATGGGATCACTAATTCACCATCTCCCCCTCTCAATGATCTCACACTGATCTGGGCTATATAAGTGGTATTAGAGTGAAAGGTATCTTATGAAATATCTAACAAACTATTGAGGATAGAGAACTTGAGTTTAGTAAATATCATGGGTATTACTACCTTTAGTGGTGAGAACTATGATAGCTGATAAAATATGATGATATCATATCTCCTATAACTTGGGTTATAAGTGAGAGATGTGGTCATAGTGGGATTTCTACTCTTTAATGAGAATTCTAATATGAATTTTACAGAAAAGATAAATTTAGAAATTTATAGAAAGGCATAGAGATCCATCTCAATGTCACTTTTTGAGAAGGTATACAATAAATTTAGGGGACTTCCAACTGATAAGGAGATTTGGGATAAGTTAGGGAGAAGTAATGATGGAAATGTAAAAGTTAAGGAAGCCAAACTACAAGTTTGGAGAATCATCTTTGAAGATATCAAAATGGATGATGGTGTAAGTATTGATGATTACTTCACAAGAGTAAATGAGATTGTTTTTAGCTTTATAATTTTTGGTGAGAAGCTAGAGTTGAAGAAGAATTATAATCAAGTGATTTTATGGATGAGGAAGCTAAAGAGGATTAAAATCAAATAATTTCCATGTTTATAAGGATTTATAACAAAGGAAGAATATGAAAAGGAAATAATCTACTCAATTTATTCAACAATCATAGAGTTAGACATTTTTTACTATCCGAATAAGAATGATAATGTCACTAAGATTGATGAGAAAGAAAACTACTTCAAGAGAAAATCTAAGAAATATAGAAAATGTGACTATTTTAAGAAAAATAATAAGTCTTCAAAGAAAAATAGTTGAAATCTGATGAGTAGGGAAATTGATGAATATTCATCATCAAGTAGTGGGATAAAAGATGAACAGCATTACAGAAATCAAGTTTTTTTAATAGAAAAATCCAAAGTAGATAAACATGAATTTAAAGGTGTAGAAGGTGAATAGAGAACTAAACTAGTATGGTTCTTACAATATAATCTTGAATCTAATATTTATAATGAAATGAAACTTAAGAAATAGAAAATAAAACTAATAATTAAGAATTAAGAGTGTTTTAAGAAATAAGATTCACATCTTAATAAGATAAGGTCATATATGATTAAAGTAGATGAGCTGGAAAGGAAACTAAAATCCTATAAAGAAAATTCACCTGGAAGAGATGAGATTAACAAGAATGAAATTTAATTCATTGAAGAAAACAAAAAAAAGGTTGAATATGGCTGAACTTGAAAAGATGGTGAATGATCTTGAATAAATACTTGTTGATAAAGTGGAAGAATTATCTAAGACACAATCTATGTGCCTTTTATCTCAAAGTGAGTGGAATAATAATAAAGAATATTTCACAAAGTAGTTGATATTAAGGTTTAATATTCTCAATTTTATGAGAATAAGGGTCTACAATAAAAAGGTTTATTCTATACCCACTAAATATCAACATACATTTGTAATTTTTAATAGTCTAAGCTTAAAATACAAGATTCAATCTATATGGAACAAAAGAATAAATGAGAAAATATATTCCACAGAGGAAGAGAGGACTAATCCAACCAGAATATTTCCTCCCAAGTAGAAACACACATATTATATAAAAATGAAGTGACTGTAATCTTTAGAAGAGAACTACAATCAGTTTGTAAGATCAATGTTCATAGGTTATTACTGGTGTTATGGAGTATTTGGTCATAAATCTTATTCATATTGGTATAACATGTCTCTACTAGGAAAGAGGCCCGAATCAAGGGGATAAATTCTAAATATATAAGGTCATATTGATTACTTGAATGGATTTTATGGAATATGTGGTCAATAAGTTCACAAAGATATGATTTTCAAAGCTAGTTCACAGAGTAAGATTTTTCACAATTTAAATGAGAAGAGAAGTTGGAAAGTGAAGAATTTTACAATTACTAATGAATTAGCCAAGGATAAACAAATAGAAAAATATTTTAAGATTACTAAGACAAAAGGGAAGAAAGTGGTGATAGTTAAAGAAGTTAAAGTTGATTAGAATCCATATACAAATTATGACTTGAAAATTTTAAAGTGTTAATGGTGTGTATAAACTAGGAATGGAACAAAAAATTGTATAATAATTCTAACATTCTGAGAAGAGATAATAAATAAGATGTGGAAAGAACACATCAATGATTCTGATACTAAAAAAGAAAATGCATCCACATCATAATTGTCTACTGATGATGAAAAATAAATTATACATTCAGATAAAACTAAGAAATAAGGCTCATACAAATCTAATCCTAAGAATAAGATGATGAAATAAAGGTTGAGAGGAAACTCTTATCCCCAATATTTCCTCTAAAAAAATTTAGGTACCTCATTATTCCCATATTCATGTATATGAACTAGCATGTAGGGAATTGAAGGATACGAGTTGTTCATCATGGAAAATGTCTATTTACATGATGATGAATGGAGTGTATCCCTTCAAGGGGAGAAGTACTTAAGCTGAAGTATGATCATCACATTTTAATATCTTCCTTGATTATGTCAAACTACTTCTCAAGGGGGAGTGATAGATCATAAGAAAAATGATTTACAGTGGGAGTGACATTTTATGTACTTGAAATGTTTTTGATGTGTTTGTTAAGATGTGTAAAAGATATATCTTGAAAAAATTGCTCAGATATCCCCTAAAATGAAGAAATTGAATAATATTAAGGATGGTATCATAGATAAATTGCTTTTAAGGACATCTTTGATGCTTTGGTAACATTACTCTTTTTTTCTACATTGATTTAGCCCACATAGACTTAGAGTTGACTTACTAAAATATCATTTCTTTGAGAAAGAATGTGGTTCCATTTTTTAAGTTGAGATGAATTCCACTAAATACACCTTTGCATTTATTTTCAATAAGGGGGAGAAAAAAAATAAATAAAGACTCACATATTGACATGATGAATTTATTGTTGGTATTGAAAAAAAAATAAAAAGTGGGAGATTATTGAGACCAATGAAGATTGATTTGAATTTTTTGTCAATGAGTGTCAAAGTCATGTGTCGATCATGCTAAGGATGATTCATTGCAACAATGAAGAAGAATAAGTCCGTGAAAAATAATCTTCATTTTGTATAAGGAGTGAGAGGACCATGAAAAATATATATATTATGCAAGAAGAAGATTTTAATTAATTTCATGTTAGTGGTTTGGCATTTCATGCGGGCCTTATACAAAAAATATGTCCAACCATTAGAGCCCAAGGAACCAGCTTAATCATGCACATGTGGTAGGAGGCCTTTTCCATGTGGTAGATCCAAACCATAAGGTCTTACATGGATTCATGGTGAATGTGAGAGCCTACATAGGAAAGTAAGAGAGTCCATGGGTGCATAGTGATTTCATGGTGCACACCGGTGGTACTCAAGGGGTGAGAATATCAGCCCACCCCATGTGTGTGTGAAGTGTTCCAAGTGTTGACCCTAGTTTCGTCTTGAGAGTGAAGTGACATGGGAATGAATATTAAGTGGATCCCATCACAACAGGAGTCCAATGTGGGACACGGGAGGCACTACACACTGTAGATCTATCATTAAAAGATGCGGATAAAACATGCATCGTCTGATCCTTTCGATATGGGTCATCTGGTATCCCACACCACGCGAATTTAAATGATCTATTCATCTTCAACCTCTCGACAAGGTTTTGGTGTACTTTCCAACTCCAAAATTCGATGATCATGATTTAGGCCATCTTTCATGATGATGTTGAATGGTTGAGTCACTCAGGATTGATCTGATATCATGCATGCAATCTTATTCTTGCATTCATAAAATCATTTAAAGTTTTTGATCCTACTGAGGATGATAAAAAAGAAATATGCATTTTGTTGTGCACACTTCAATGCATGGCAGTTTTTGAGCTATAAAGAAGCATACAGTCATCTTTTCATGCATGTGAGATGCACACTAGGAAGAGAAGAATTCAGTATCATGAAGATGTCATCTTTTTCGGTGTAAGTATGTTTGAGAAAAATATGAAAGATTTAGGTGATATAAAATCATTTAAAAAACTTAAAACTTAAAGACTCAACACGGAATATTTCTTAGATATGAGGCAATGGAACATGCCTATATAAACAGAGGCATGGTCGAGAGAGTGGTTGTTGATAATATTGAGAGAGCTCTCATTTTTTATGAACAAATACATAGAACCGTGAGACTACTATTTCACAAATAGATTCTATGATCCTCTTAGGTCATCAAAAAGAAGGAGATCCCATGGTAATTCGAATTCTGTTTAACACACTTAAATATATTTGTGAAGAACTTTCTATATGAAGCCTTTAAAGATTATGTGATATTTTTACATGTAACCTTCCTGGTTTTAACACGTGAGGTATTGATATATCATGACTTGGTTTCATGAAGAGGAATACAAGGACTTTGAGGTTCCCGAATCTCACTGTTTCATGTAATAAGGAAGTGATTGAGTCATTATAGAACTTTCATGATATCCTTATGCATAAAAGAATAGGTACATCCATTCATGTTTCTATGGAGGAGAGGAATGCATAAATGCATATGAGTATGCCCTTACACACATGATTACATAATCACTTGAGAACAACCAAATATAGATAACCCTACATAATTACATAAAATAATAAATAATAATATGTGTACTAGTGTTGTGGATGAGAATCCCTTGAATGTTTTTATCCATATATGAAGTGTATTTGGAATAATTGAGTTGAATTGTGAAAGATTGTTCTTGAATTAAATATTGAAGAAATTGGGTGCACCACTTGTGTGCATAAAGTGAGGCTAGGAATTAAATTAGAACGAAGAACTACTCGATAATTTGATGCACTAAGGAAACTGACCATTACAGGTGATCAAAATTATTGAGCAAGACTGATAGGCTCATTTAGTGGTTTTTTAATGTACTTTAAGTGTACACAAGCAAGTGTCCTTCATCTAGCTCATGGAGGTAGATCAAGAGATCATCCTGCAATAGATCGAGCCTTGAAGAAAGGATAAGATTATGAGATGTAGTATAAATACCCTCCTATGAGGATTCAGTAATAGAAGATCGGTGTGTATTTTGGTAACAATATGTGAGGTAGTATAAAGACCCTCCTATGTATTCCCCATGGGAACAGCCTAGTGGTTGCGTCCTGTGGGGGAGTTTGGGCGGTCTCAGTTTTAAGCCTATCCATGTGAATTTAGATAGATTTTTATTTGTTTCCCCCTACCCTAACCGATGTAATAATATAAAGACCCTCCTATGTGGATTCAGGATAGGAGTATAACAACACTACTCTTTATTACACACTTTAACATGATTTATTACATAAACCTACACTTAAGAAAAATCTGAGGATCGAGAGGTCTAGTGTCTTGGGAAATTAGGGACATTACATGACAACTTAAGACATAAGAATAAAACATATTTATTGAAAACTTCCTTTACATGACCACAACATTCCCTCATACTTAGCATTGCATGGGATAACCTGAGGACATACATGTGAAAAGGGTGAGCTATAAAGCCCATTCAGGGAGTAAACAAGGAATAACATGAATAATACAATACATGGTATGCAATAGTCATATCAATGGAGCATAAGAGAAACATGAACATAAAGGCATGATATCGCATGATTATCATAACATGGAAATGTGGCAACAAAATTTAACATGATATTAGCATGAGCCAAGACTCATTGCACATAGAGCACGAGTAAACCCTCATTGCACTTGAATTAGAATGAGTAAACCATCATTGCACATGGAGCATGAGTAAACCCTCATTGCACTTGAATTAGAATGAGTAAACCCTCATTGCACTTGAATTAGCATGAGTAAACCCTCATTGCACCTGACGTATCGTGATACTAATCTTTACCCAATGCATTGAAGTGCTATCAGGGCGTACCCTTTATAAACATTTCATTTCATGCAAAAGTGTGTCACGTGGATTATACAACATGGATTCATTAAACATCATAATTTATTCCATGAATAAGATATGTGGAATACATAAATGTAAGTCCTCAATCAAAAAGTACATGTTAATAATGTTTAATACCCTTGATAGAGAAATAGGTATGGTATTCACTTACACGATGATTTTGGCATGGGAAATTTTGGTCTAACTTCGGCAGCATAACGACGTCAAATAGAAATCGTAAAATGGGTTGATGAGAGAGAAAGGGGTCTCTCATCATTAATACATGAAATGGAAAATAAGGGGGTCATGTAACATAATATCCCAATATTTTTTAATGGAATTTAGATGCATAATATAAAATAATTGTTTGAATGTAAATGAGAAGAGAGAAATTTATTACGGAATTTTGGCATGGTAACGGGTGTTCATGGGAGGAATTAATGAGAGAGAAAGAGGTATCTCATCATTAAAAGATGAGGAAAGTATTAGGGAGGTGTGAAATCAGACCCCATTATTTGTAATTGAAAATAAAAGGGTATAACAACATAATGAAATTTGGACAAAAATGAGAAAGGAATAAATCTCTTACTTGGAAGTGTGATCCCAAAGGCTTGGGAGATCCTTAAGAGAGGCTTCTTGGGAGATTGGGGTGCATTGGGAGGATTATAGAGATATTATTTCATGGTTTTTTCAAGATACAAATGGTTTTAGTGAAGAGGAATGGGAGATTGAGTGGGTTTATATAGGAAAGGAGAGGGAATTCTTTATCATTTAAATTTTGGACACTACACATTAAACTAATCAAAACCACAAACCATCACATGGTTGTTGCACTTTTTTTTTGACAAAGGGGAGTGTAAAACATTATTTTATAAGGACAATGTCTGTACTTATTAAAATATTAGGCTTTCTTATGTGGAGGTGAGTTGCACTCTCAAGGAAATCATTTTAAAATGTTAAAATATTTTATAAGTCTTGGAGGGTCCACTAAGGCACCGTAAAATTAATAAAACAAATATAAATTCACATTATTTTAAATATAAAAATATATTGGCTGATCATAATTTTTATATTATTTTATTACATCACTATTGGGTCATTATGATGTCATAAAACACATTATATATTTAAATGGTATTTAATTTTTTACCCAAAAATTCGACTGTCTCGGAAAATTATGAAAAATTCACCGTTAGATAATTTTGACATACTGAATCCAAAAATGATATTCATTTTATATAAATAATTTTATAAATATTTGAATTTTTACTTTTAAAATAAAAACCGACATTTATCGAAAATTCATGGGTTTTGACAAAAACAATTTTCAAACCTTAATAAAAAATTACAGTTGTATTCATAAAAATTATATGATCATTTATATTTAATAAAAAGTAATTTATTAATAATTTTTTATTAAAATATTATTTAATTCAAAAATCCATTAATTCATCAAAATAGATTTCTTAATTGAATTTAAATATTAACTAAAAATACAAATTGTGATTTAAAAACCATTTACAAAGTAACAATAATAAAATGAATATATATTCTTTATACAAAAAATAATAATGCACATAATCATAGTGTTAAGGTCTTGTTACATAACCCCTTATAACAGCTGCATAAGACCTAAGGGTAAGGTGTGTGATGGTGATAGACTCTTGGGGCGGCTTGGATAACATCGCTCGAGTGGTAATCTCTATTAACTTCCACTTCTCATATAGGCGATTATGTTCAAGATTAACATGTAGAAGCTCATCTTGGTCTTGGTTAATAGAGAAGCCCAGTGACACCACCTCCTTTCTGAGCTCTGACAAATGGGCTTCGTATGGAGCAATTCTACTAGATGAGGTCATTTCTTCCTTTGTTTGAGTAAATTGGATTTGTTAAATCCCTATATTTATACTAATCATGTGGTCACTATTCAATGGCTATATTAGCAACGGTAAAAATTCTTTAACGGTATTTTAAAATCCAAAAACATAAAACCAAGGAAGTGCATATGTTTTATATATCCATTTTATATAATAAGACATTCAATTATATCAAGAGGGATTTTCATTAATAAAAGTTTGGGTCGTTACAAGGAGGTTATGTGGATTATGGTAAAATTGTGGGATGCATTTTAAAGATCCTTCTGTGTGGATTCAAAAGTTAATATAGAGTGGTACTTTATATCGATAATTGTAAGTGATAAAAATATTATAGTAGATAATTCATGTTGGGGGAATAACCAACACGGTAAGGAGTAGGTCTTTATACTGAACCTTTTAAATCCTTGTCTTTTGTGTCTTTGATTTATAGTGCCATTTGAGGTGAGGATAAGAGACACAAGAAGAGTGTATTGGGGCTTTAACTGGCCACATAGGTTGAATTGAAAAAGATCAATTTGTAAAAAGAAAATGGATCACTAATTCACCCCCTCTCACTCTCAGTTATCTCACACTAATCTGAGCTTTATAGGAATATGATAATTTCTATGTTGATGCTGAGGAAATTATGATATGGTTACCTGACACTACATTATAGTTCATGTTAAATATATAATCAAGGTGAGGAAAACAGCCATCGAAATAAGAGTATCTACAATGTTTTTCTAACCATGGTTTTCAGATCAAGAGGCCACATCTTGGTTGATAATCATTACATCATAAAGGAGTTTTTCATATATATAAATGATGTGTTTCAAATGATGAAAAGTGATGAAACATTGATATATCCAAACAATAATTTCTGGGACGCACTTGAGGATGGAAATAAAGATTGATCGACTTATTGATGCTTATTTAGGTCTTTCTTATACTTGGAGTTCATGACCATCTTCTCACTTTTCTAAACCTATATTTTTTGTAATTCAAAAAAAATCAATTTTATGGGGTTTAAATGAGAACCCTCATATAACAAAGACCAAGTAATCCAAGACAAACCAAAAATAGACAAATAAAAAATTTCATAATTTAAAAAAATAAAAACCATCATCATTGATTGGGACCCAAAAAAACCGGACCAGATAAGAAGAACAACTTAAAAAACAACAAAAATGATCACGTCATCACTGGTCATAGTTCAATGCCTTCAAATTTGAATTTAAAAAATGAGCACATGACATCACCTTGGACTACGGATCACCTCAAGCCGCACACCTTGATGTACGGGTCATTATTGTCATTACCAATTGAACTAGCAATACAAACCATCGAAGTTCAGGTCATCGACGTTGTTGGAACTAGACAACGTAGAAACCACCATGCCACCACTCATGGAGACACCTTCCCTAGAGGAACAAATCTCCCTAAGTGCCATTGACACTAAAGATTCCATCCCACCAGAAACTGATCAATGAATCTTTGAACCAAAAGCCATACCACAACATTAGATACACCAATGTTTCACTTGTCATCACCATTATCCTATGTCACCTCTCCATACAAAGGAAAACACGCTACAATCTCCATCAAACGTTTACCCAAACATGATCCCAAGCCACTGCATGCACCATCAAGAGAGACCAAAGATGGGATATTGCATGATAGGTTGTGTAGCAAGAGTATATGGGAAGCATAAACAACCAATAGGGAGATGACCAGAAGAAGGAGAATGCAAGGAAACCATCAACACAATAAAAAACATAAAGGAGAGACCATAAAGAAGGGAAACACTTTGTCAAAGCCAAACGAATGACCTCCCCTACAACCACACCCCCTTTCCCCTACTTGAACATAAGCCAACAAAAGCACCATGTCACCGTTGAATTAAGGGAGACAGACCAATGCCTCTTTGGGATGGAAGGTCCGACACCTAGACCCAAAGCGACCACCAGAGATGACGCTTGAAAGGACCAGAACATGGTCGCCTCTGAGCATTTTCCACTGAAACATGGACAACAGGATCACACTTGTTGGACACCAAGGATTAGCCACTTGATAAAAAAGAGTGTTCGAACCTTATAAAAATCTCTTACGACGTGTGTGTTTTATCTCGCTCACTACCTCAATTCACTGTTGATTGGCTTCATTCATGGATCCTAACTTTAATCGGCATAAGAACACCAGTGAGTTTGAAGGAAAGGTTGTGTTTTGGTAGCACTAATTCACTCCCCCTCTCAAAACTTATCGTTGCGCTTTCTTGAGACACTTCACTGTACAAGTGAGAGATATCTCTGTAGAAATATTAACAATGTGATAACCACTTGTGGAAATAAATAATACATGTTATCGACAAAGAAAAAAATGAAGGACGATATCAAATTGAGGAAAATGTTAGCAGTGTGCCATGGAAAATCTTCATAAAAATCCAAGGATGTAATAAAATACCCTCAAATGAGGGGGGGGGGGGGCTCACTTATAAATTGACCTCCCCCCCAAATTCCACTATCGATTGATCACAAATTTTTTACATAATCATTTTCATATTTGTTTGAGTGTCTATGATTGTTCCCCCCCCCATTTGTTGGGGGGCTTCGGGTTAAATTTTTTCACAAAATTAATATCTAGAAAACATGGATTGGTCCTCCTTGGATAAACATTAGATTAAACATTTTTGTTGGATCCAAATATAACATTTCTGTTGGGTTGAACTTGTAAGGATTTTAAATTTCATGACACAAAGATAAATCATAAATAGAATGTCACTTGTAAATAAAGTTCATTGTAATAGAAATAAAGTGCAATTATCTATTTGTTATCATTTATAAAAATATGTTAATTAAGAACAAGAATACTTGTCAATAAATGAAATAATATTCATCAAAGAATGAGGATTCTATCGGATATTCACTCCCCCATCCCAACCAATCCCCAAGGATGCACAAATAACTCCACAAACGGCCTCGAATCAAATAATCCAAAAAAAAAATAATGAAAATATTATCAATAAGTTTTTCAATATTTTTTTTTTTAACATTTCACTGCAGCAGCTTTAGCCACACCCCGAGACTGGGGATCCGGGCGTGGACGACGAAGAGCATATAGTACCCCGGCGGTGCAATCTCCGGCGACGGCGGCGCCCTCACCTTCACCTTATGCGCAAACGGCGGCAGCGGCTCCTGTTCCAGCACCTCCACCACCACCACCCGCTGATTCATGGCGAACGAGTGCGTCGTGAACGACGGCGCCACCGCCGTCACGTAAATCAGCCCCTTCCCGGTGAAGATGGGCACCGAGAAGACGATGGAGAACACCTGCCCGTAAGACACCGCCCCGCCCCGGCCGGCCCCCAGCGACCTGATCGTCGGCCGGAAGCCCCGGTACTCCGGCGCCAGATAGTACGGCGAGAATGCCTCCAGGCTCAAATCCGTGGGGAAGGGCCTGGCCGTGAAGTTGTACGCCTCGTGGGGGTTGCTTCCGCCGACCAGGATCCGCCCGTCGGCGAGAACCACCGCCGTGGAGTGGTACATCCGGGGGACGGGCGACGGCTTCAGGACGACGAACCGCCGCGCCCGGTCCGGCTCGTCGGGCACGTACAGAACCGGGCTGCGCGCCGGGTCGGCCGCGTTCTCCCACCCCCCCGTCCCGTTCATGGCGCCGTTGACGAGTAGCACGTCGCCGGTGGGCAGCAGCAGCATATCCGATATGACACGTGGCATCGGCATCGTCTCCATCGTCCAGCACGGCTCCGAGTCGGTCACCCTGATCCTCCCGCAGGTCCGCGACGCCGCCACGTAGACCCCCCGGGTGGCCATCAGGAACGAGCCTTTCGGAGCTCCGCCGCAGACCATCACCTCCGCGTCCGGTAAAGGCGACACCTTGTGGAATCCGCCGCCGGTGGGTAACCGGAGCGGGAGGAGGACGGAGGAGCCGGTGCTGGGGTAGTTCCGTTTGTCGAAGCCCGGAATCTTGGGGAACTCTCTGACCACGACGCGGCGGCGGTAATCGAAAGAAATGGACCGCCGGTTCGCGAAGATGAAGAGGTTCCCGTCCGGCAGAAGGTGCAAGAACGGGTAAAGATTGTTCTCCTCCGGGAAGTCCCTCGTTTCCTTGAGGAATCGGAGAGAGAAGTCCGCCTCTCCGGGGGAAGATTTGGGGAGGAACTCGTAGGAGAAGGCGTTCCGGCCGCCGAGGATGATGATGCGGCCGTCGGGGAGCACCTGGTTCGAGGCGTACCAGCGGCGGGCGGCGAGGGCGGCGGTCTTCGGGAGCTCCGTCCAGTCGCAGCCATGGCCGCCGCAGGGGGAGAAAGTGCGGACGACGCGGTCGCCGTCGTTGTAGCCGCCGGTCTGGACGAGGGTGCCGTTGGGGTCGACGGCGCCGGAGGAGCACCAGGTGTCGGAGCGGATGAAGAGGGGGCGGAGCGCGTTGGCGGCGACGTCGTAGAGGACGGAGTGGGCGGTGCAGTCGTCGGCGAGGGCGAGGTCGCTGGGATCGTGGCGGCACTTGCCGGCCGGGAGGCTGAGATTGGACCTCCCAAAATCAGTTCGGTCGAAGGCGACGACGGTGTTGTCACGGAGGAGCTGCATGTGCATGGCGGAGATCCCTATACTAGGATGCAGCAGCGCCCACTCGCCTCGGGACACCGACGCCAGGAACCACGACGGGATCTGCACCGGCGCCGCCGCCGAGAGCGACGCCGACAGAAGCGCCGCCAGCAAGAAGACAGAGCACACCGGGTTCTTGGACGCCATGAAACGTGATTCTTTCTTTCTTCAAAAAGTAGACGCCTTTGGGCTGGTTGATCCGGCGGGCCTTCTCCGGTGGGTTCTGATTGACAAAACGGAGCCGCCGGTGGGGACGACGGCGGCGATGGAGATCTGAAGGCGAAGAAGGAGGTTTCTTGGAGGCGATTAGGAGTTACGGAGGGATTGGAAAATGGAGAGTCGGTGGCGTGGTTGAGCGGAATAATTAGAAGAGCGAGAGACGCGGCGGCGGCGTTCCCCGGCCATGGCCATTCAAATGGGGAAGCCGTTTGCGGGGTTTTAAATGACAGGTGGGGTTTGAATTGGGGTCTTATCCGATGATTATTTTTAAACAAACCGAATCTCAACAGGGTGTGCTTAATCCATCTTCCACCAATTAACATGAAATAAAAATAAATTTAAAAATAAACCCCAAAAAAAAAACTCCGATAAAGAATAGATTTTTATAGAATCACCTGACAAATATAATATATAAATATGATATTATCAATGTTATTTTCATATTTTTATATATAAAAAACAATCAAATCTATATTAATCATTAAAAATGTTTAATATTATATTTATATAAATTGATTACAAAATGTATGTATAATTAATATAATTATGATATTATGATATTTTATTTAAACATTTATATAAATGAATATATTTATTTAAATTTGTGATTCATATTTAAATCTATATATTTATATTCATATTAAATAATTTAATATATACGTACATGTATTTGTATGTATGTGTATGCATGTGTATGTATGTATCGTTACAAAAATAAGTAGCCAAAAGGAGAAGACAGATAGAACTCTGATGCGTAAATTTAATTCACTGCCTCAAAGGGTTTGATCCACCCCCACGTTGATGGTGTACGGTTTTCCGTGTAAGTTTCCCTTGAGGATTTCACCATGGTTTGGGGGAAATTGGACACCAATTTCTGATTGCCCTGCTACACTGATGTTGGGAGAAACCAGGAGAATATCTTGGATTGAAAATTGTGTTAACCCATGAGCGATCTCGACATCGCTTATTTATAAATCTGAAATGGTGGAAGTTACACTGGTTCGATCTAACCATTTTGAATGAGGGGGCACCCATTCGGAATTCGAATAAACAAATCCCAACGGTTATGACTAATCGGGTCATTAGTCATTTTTTTAATAAAATGTTTTATTTTATTTTATTTTTGTTTTGTTTTGTTTTGTTTTGTAATATATATATATATATATATATATATATATATATATAACAAAACATTTTACTAAATATATATATATTTTTAAAAACACTTTAAAATCATTTTGACAAATATATATTTTATTGATAAACCACATCTCAAAGCTCCTTTTAAAGGAGATGAGATATGAGACTATATCCACACTTTCCAACGTGGGATGCCCCCCCTTTAAAGCCACCTCATCAATCCAAGTAAAGAATGTTTTGACTAATCAAAACACTCCATTCTTTTAATAAGTATTTTTGAATAAAAATATAACATGTGTGTGTGTGTGCGCGCGTGTGTGTGTGCATGTATGTATTGTATGTGTATGCATGCGTTGTGTTGTGAGTGTGTGTAAGATCTCATCCTTTTCCAGGTGCGTCCCTCTTTGAGTTTTTCGTTTGAGCCCTAGTGGCCGAGTCTTATTCAGAGACAGAAAGCCTTTGTTGGGGAAAATGACCTAAAGTTAAGGGATATATGTTTATTTGAATTAATGGAGTCCAGGTATGAACGTGTTAAATGAGTTTACGAGAGTTTTCCATGCTTTAAGGCTTTAGAGGTGGTTCGGGTTCTTTTATAGAAAATGGGCTGAAAAGCTTTATACAGAGGATTTACATGCCATGTAAAGGTAATGCACGATGTGTAAAGTCTTCCATACACATGTCGTGAACCAGGTTCATGACGTGAGAGGAATACACGCCGTGCAACTATTACACGTCGTGTAATGTTGGAGCAAGGTTAAAATTTACCCGAGGCGATGGATTTTTTGACATATCTCTTTAAGAAGAAATACATGACGTGTAAATGTATTGCACACCCTGTATTTATCACGAGCAATAATTTTAAGGGTGTCATGCCACTGATGTTTCATTCCATTCCGTTGTAGATTTCCTCCTCTCAAACCTAGGATGTCTCTCAGGTGATTTTGGAGCACCATCCTCTTTTACGGACGCCCCATTTGAGAAAATCAATCCCTGGTAAGTCATCCTGTTTAGGTTTTCCCTTCCCTCCCTTTGATCTTTGGTCATTGCAATGTAATATTGCAACTGCACCAACATAACGTGATACTAAATTAATCAAATGGTGAATTGGATTTATTCCTTGGAATCCCTTTGGATCCAATTGGTGATCGACCTGGTTTATAGGTACCGTTCGGGTGATCAAACCCTTATTTATAAATGAATTGATTAATGACTTAGAGCGTGTTTAGCATGACATGAGTTTAGGGTGATTGCTTGATATAGATTCGCCTTTGCCGCTGCTTGATTATTGAGATGACTAACATGCTATTGGTTTATAACCAAGTGATAAATGAAATGTGTGATTGAAGGATAAATGATAATTTGCATAATTAACCATTGAGCCTTATGATGTGATATTGTGATATCCTTGTTGTCATGACATGTGTTATTATTTCTATGCTATAATGCTTATATGGGGCATTGGACCCATTTGATTGTTGAAACATTTATATAGGGTGTTGGCCTAGTTTACATGTTGAAATGCTTATACATCGAGCTATGCCCTAAGACACGCTGAAATGATTATATAGCGGGCTATGACCAGTGACACATGCTAAAATACTTATATACCAGGACTGGCCTTGATACATGCTAAAATTCTTATATACTGGGCTTGGCCTTGAAATATGTTGAAATTCTTATACACTAGACTAGGCCCTGATACATACTGAAATGCTTGTATACCAGGCTTGGCCCTGAAACATGTTGTAATGCTTATACACAGGGCTTGGCCAAGATTTATTGTTGAAAATATTATATAGTGGGGTTGAGCCAGATTTGTGTGATTTATACCATGGATATATGGTCATGGTTGACATGGTCGGGAGACATGCTCATAGATATTTCGGCGTGGTGTCGAAACAGGTTGATGTGGTATTAATTTAATTGTTTAATTAATTAATATACATGTTTATTACTTTATTGCATGCCCTTATTATCAGACTGGTTATGTTTAGACATGGTGGTGTCGACCTACTGAGTTATACTCACACACTATTCAGGTTGTCATTTGGTACCTGAGCATATTACATAGATGCGGGTTTTGACAAGGGTAAAGGACCTTGCTTTTGATTGTTGTTTGCTGGATGAGATAGAGTTTGGAGATGGGACCAACATGAGGTTAGAGACCAATGAATTTTGAGTTTTTATTTGATTCTTCTAGTCTTTTATTTGTATTATTTCTTGCATGAGATTTAGTTACATTCCATCACAACATTACATTATTCATTTATTATTTATTAGATTATTCAATTGTTTTTTATTATTGGTTTTCCTCTATATTGTATTGTTTCTATTCTTTTTTCCACTCTGATATGATGTATATTATTTATTTCTGATGTGTTGTAACTCTGTAACTAGGGGTATAGTCTGCCAACTTTACTTATCATGCCCCTATTGTTATTCGGCAGCCTCTGGCGTATGGGGAGGTGCGCTTGAGGTCCTGTAACAAATCCGTTTCATCCATGCGAGAGAGTGCCATAATGGGGGACCTTACAAAGTGGTATCAGAGCACACCGAGTTTGTTTTCAATTTCTTTACTATTTGATAAAGGTAGAAAGTAGACTAGGATGTGTCAGCACTTGGTAATGAGGTTGTGCATGGACGTAACTAGCCCATGTATGGGAGAAAATCCAAGTGCCTAGGTATGGGATTGTTGTTTATATTGTTTGATCATTATAGTTGATGTTATTTCACATTGGATGATTCAAATATTGCGTGATGTTATTATTTCTTGAGAATTACGCTCGTGTCCCGGTATGGAATGATATGAGTATGCATGCACCATGATAAACACATAGGGATATATATTGAAATGTATTTTTCATGATAAGGACATATTTATTGCATGTGATATATACTTGATTGTTTGAGATGTGATATGTGACAACTGTTATATATGATAAATGAAATAAATGAATTGATATGTCATGGTAAAACACTTGTAAGCCATGTTTAGAGAGACCTGGAGTAGTGGTTCTCTGTTGTTATCACCTGTTGAGGTTGACCTTGTTGTTATACTCAGTGTTATAAAGAGTGTGTTTGTCTTGTAGAGAAAATTCATCCTCTTCATCTTCAATTTGAGCGTCAGGAGAGTGGAAATCATCACGCTCCTTACGCAGTTGAACTGGATCTTCCTATAGCTCATGAGGATCATATGGATGTTCAGCTTCACGAAAGATTCCTAAGGGTCATGTGATCCATGGAAAGAGGAATTGTTCATACCATGACCTCAATGTATGAGCTTACGAGAGAGTTTCGGCTACAGTAACCGCCTACATTCATTGGGGAGGGAGTCCTCCAGGTAGCTGAGTTCTAGATCAAGTTTTTCCAGATGATCTTTAAGCATCTTGAGAAACCTACAAATAGAAGGGTAAATCGTGCTACATATATACTTTGTGGACCTGCCAGAAATTGGTGGGATATTTTGGAATAGGTTAGAAAGTAAAAGGAGTTATCTTAGAAGGACTTTGAGATAAAGTTTCTGATAAATTTCTATCCCGAGACCTTGAGGGACGATAAGGCTCATGAGTTCATGCACCTAACACATGAGGACATGTCAGTGCTGGAATATACTGAACATTTCACTGACATTCAGCGCTTTGCGCCATCCTTGGAAGCTGATGAGATTTAAAGGGTGAGACGTTTCTAGGATGGTCTTCGCTATGAGGTCTGGTCGTAGGTGAACATGTTTCATCTAAGTAGTTTTGCAGACGTGATGAATCAGGTACTCATCATAGAAGGGAATCTAAGAGAGGCCCTGAGTAGAGACCAAAATATTTCAGTAGGGTGAATTGAGATCTCTTCTTATAATGGAAAGAAGCATATCTATGACAGTTTTCACCAAGGAAACAGTGGTAAGGTCAGTTTGGGCAGTGAGTAGCCATCTTAGGATCGTGTTACATTGCAGTGCTATCGGTGTGGAAAGATTTTCCACAAAAAACATCAGTGTATGTACACCACTTTGGAGTGTCATGCAGCAGGATGGGCCACCTACAAAGGTTTTATAGGGGAATATAGCATCCAAACAGTGGAGGGGGGTCGAGATAGGTGCCAGAGTCTGGGAATGACTCAACTACTCTTTAGCAGGAAGGTAGCTGGAGTTCCACATGATGTTCTAGTCAAGGAAGGGGATGCAGTACCCCAATGTAGGAACAATAGTACCAAGTAAAGGGAATATATTAGGGGAGTCATACTGGAGCCTAGGGCAGAGGGTCTAGTTAGCTGCACGCTATGCAGACTACTATAGCTATCGTGGAAGCAAGACCATTTACTATCAGAGGTATTATTCTTGTATCATATAACATTTCATTCACTTTTTTAATATATGATAATAAAATTATTTTTTATTTACTCTTTTTATAAATGGTTTGATCTTGGATGTGGAAATTAGATGGGGTTTTGACTATCGATACACATTTGAGAGTGAAGTCATAGAACATCAAACGTTGTAAGGTGTGCTCTCTAGAGATTGGTGGTTACCATTTCTTTTAGAAACTGTTTATGCTGAAAATGACAGGATTCGATTTGATTCTTGGTTTGGATTGGCTAGTTCTATACCAGGGACATATCAATTGTTACAAGAGGATATTTACCTTTTTATCTCTAGAATGAGGCAACTATTCTCACCAGGGTGAGTGAGATCTTCAGGTTAGTCATGCATGACCAATTCAGTGTAGATTGGATTGTCTTACGGATCAAATATAGATCTAGATGATGGTGTAATGCACTATGAGTCTTTTCCTCTAGTGGTATACCATTTTCAGGATGCCTTTCCTAAAGAGTTATATGACTTAATAGCCGAGTGATAGATCGAGTTCACAATTGAGTTGGTGCCGAGAGCAGAGCCAGTTTCAATCCCGCCTTATAGAATGACACCAGTAGATCTCCAGGAGTTATAGGTTTGGTGGGAACATATGGAATATAAAGGTTTCTTATGGGCTAGTACATCTCCATGGGGTTTACTAGTTCTCTTTTCCAATAAGGCTTATGTTACTTTGTGATTATGTGTGGAGTATCATAGATTGAATCAGATGACAGTCAAGAACCGATATCCTCTTCCACGAATCGATGATATCTTCAATTATCTAATAGGTTCTAAGATCTTATGAAAGATTGATTTGATATTAGTATACCACCAGTTGAGGGTGAGACCATAAAATATACCTCAGACTACTTTTAGGAGAAGGTATAGCTTGTATGAGTTCGTAGTGATTCCATTTGGGTTGATTAATGCACCTATAATATTCATGGTCTTTATGAATAAGATCTTTAATCCTTTTTATATCATTTTATAGTGGTATTTGTTGAAGGCATATTAATGTAATCTCAGTCAAAAGATGATCGTGCCCAACATCTTAACATTGTCCTGAGTACATTGAGAGATCATTAGATTTACACAAAGCCATATAAATTCAGTTTCTCAATTGATAAGGTGAACTTATTAAGTCATGTCATCTCAGAGGCAGGAGCGTCGGTGGAACGAGAGAATGTTTCAGTCATGGTATCTTGGGACCATCCCAATAATTTTCATAAGATTCAGATCTTTCTGGGTTTAGCAGGTTATTATTGGTGCTTTATCCAGGACTTCTCCCATTCGGAAGCACTGATGTCAAGGCTGACTAAGAAGGGGGTGGAGTTTGTTTGGTCTAATGCTTGTAAGTGTGATTTTCAATAGTTTAAAGGTAGGCTTACCTCATCATCTATCCTCATTTTACCTGTGTCGGGTAAAGCATATACCGTGTATTGTGACAGATCCAAAGTTGTACATAGATCAGTTCTGATGCAAGAGGATTGAGTGGTTGCTTATGGATCTATACAATTGAGAATGCATGAGAAGAATTAACCTAATCTTGATTTGGAGTTAGTAGTAGTGTTAAATTCCTTAAGACTATAGATACATTATCTCATGGGTGAGAGGTTTGTGGTATAAATAGACCACAAGAGCCTTAGGTACATCTTTTCTCAGCAGGACCTGAATCTTCGACAGAGGAGTTGGGTCGAGTATCTGTAGTCTTTCAACTTCGAGTTGGATTATACACCAGGCAGGGGAAATGTTGTTTCAAATGCTTTATTATAGAATACATAGACAGAGGAAGATCAAGAGTCTTGCAATAATTGGTGGATGATGTCCCTCTTTATAGACATACATCTAGATGTTTCAGAGTCTTAGGGTCGAGTATCTCTGACTTAAACATTTTTTATATCCATGATTTTAAACCATATCAATACTGAGAAATTATCTAATCCGGAGGTCTTAGTTCTAAGATACAAATAATATGTTAGGGAGACACCATTGGGATGGTCTCTTGGAAGTGGAAATTATATTATTTTTTGTGGTTGAGTATGGGTTCCTAAGGGTTTGCGTAAGGAGATGATGAGATAGTTGCATGCTTCTATATGGGTGGTACATCCTAGTTTGGAAAATATGTATCATGATCTCCATATATAGTACTAGTGGTTATGAATGAATATGGAGGTAGTAGTATTTGTGGAAAGATGTTTCACTTGTCAGCAGGTGAAAGCCAAGCATTATAGGTCAGCTGGGATTTTGCATCCCTTGCCTATTCCTAAGTGGAAATGGGATAAAGTCACTATGGATTTTATGACAGGGTTACCTAGGACAACCCATAAAAATGATGTTTTATGGGTGATCTTGGACCGACTGATGAATTTATCCCAATTCTTACTTATTAGGGAGACATTCACAGTTGATGATTTGGGCAGTCTTTACATGCATGAGGTAGTTCGGCTGCATGGTGTTCCATGAAGTATCATTTTAGATAGAGATCTTAATTTCACATCATGATTATGGAAGGGTTTTTATAAGGCTCTGGGATCATAGGTTCTTTTGAGTATGACCTATCATCCTCAGATTGATGATCAATCTGAGCATATTATTCAAGTTCTAGAGGATATGTTGTGTGCCTGTGTTTTAGATTTTGGTGGATCATAGGAGTAGCATATGACACTCGTGGAGTTTTCATATAATAAAAAATTCTATGAATCAATCCAAATGGAACCTTTCGAATATTTTTATGGAATTACATTCCATTCACCTTTTTATTGGTTAGAGGTAGGTGAGTTAGCGCTTATTGGGCCTAGTCTCATGCAGGAGACATCTAAGAAGGTTATGGTGATCATGTAGTGATTAGTGACCATACAGAGTAGAAAAAAATCATATACTGATCAACAAAGATGATCTCTGGAGTTTGAGTTTGGTCATCATATTTTCCTTTTGGTGTTTCCTAGATTGGGGCAATGTCATATCAGGAAACAAGTAAAGTTAATACCCAGGTTTGTTGGGCCATTTAAGATAGTGGATATGGTTGGTCCAATGGAATAATGATTATCCCTTCCATAGTGATACAATTCCATGAATGATGTGTGTCATGTGTTTCAACTTCATAGATATTATGTAGTCCCTTCTCATGTGATAAACTTAGTATACATTGAGTTTAATGTTGATGTGTCCTTTGAGGAGCATTCAATACAAATTGTGAACTGTAGTGAGAAATATCTCTGGGGTAGGGATATCCCTTTGGTTTGAGTTCAGTGGTAGCATGAGCGAGTTCAGGAGTATACCTGGGAGAGGGAGTTGATATACCAGCATGGTGTCCAGGCTTATTCACTAAGACCCCACAGTGATTCTTGGAGCAGATCAGGGAAGAGCTGTTTATGATGGGGAGGTTGTAAGATCCCATCTTTTTTCTAATGCATCCCTCTTTGAGTTTTTCATTTGAGCTTTGGTAATCAAGTCTTGTTCAGATACATAGATCCTTTATTATAGAAAATTTCCTAAAGTTTAGGGTTTTATGTTTATTTAAATTAATAGAGTTTGGGTATGAACTTTCTAAATGGGTTTATGAGGGTTTTCGATGCTTTGAAAGGCTTTGGAGGTGGTTTGGGTCCTTTTATAGAAAATGGGCTGAAAATTTGTCTGCAGGGGATTTACACATCGTGTAAATCTAATACATGATGTGAAAAGTCTTCTAGACACATTTTGGTAACCAGGATCATGATGTGAGAGGAATACACATTGTGCAGCTATTACACACCATGTAATGTTCAAGAAGGATTAAAATTAACCTGAGGCAACGAGTTTTTTCAGCGTATCTTCTTAAAAATAAATAAACGACATGTAAATGCATTACACACCATGTATTTATCATGAAAAACTTTTTTAAGGGCGTTTTGAGACTGATTTTTAATTCCTTAACACTACAATGTTCCTCCTCTTAACCCTAGGGTGTCTCCCAAGTGATTTTGGAGCACCATCCTCCTTTCCAAATGTCTTGTTTAAGCAAATCAATCCCTGGTAATTCGTTCTGTTTATGTTTTCCCTTGTCTCCCATTGATTTCTAGCTGTTGCAGTGTAATCCCTTGATCTTGGTCATTTTTGGTTTTGATCATGATCAGTTATGATCTTGGATCCTTCTTGTTATAATTTTCACCATCGTTCTTATTATAGAATCCCATGGGAATCATTGATTGATTATCAGTTAAAGGTAAGGGGTCTAAACCTTAACCCAACAGCCTGTCAAATTTCAAAGTATGTGAAATATTTCAATCGCGACAACATAAAGTGTGCCTAAATTAATCAAATGGTGAATTGGATTTATTCCTTGAAATCCCTTTAAATCCATTTGGTGATTAACCTAACTTATGGCTACCATTCGGGTGAGTGAACCCTTTTTTATAAATGAATTGATAAATGGATTAGAGTGTGATTAACATGAAATGATTTTAGGGTGATTGCTTGATATGAATTCAACTTTGTCTTGGATTGATTATTGAGGTGACTAGCATGTTATTGGTTTATGGCCAAGTGATAAATGATATTTTTAATTGAAAGATAAATGGTAATTTTCATAATTAACCATTGAGACTTATGATGTGATATTGTGATATCCTTGTTCCTATGATATGTGTTGTGTTTTTTACATTGTAATGCTTATATGGGGCATTGGACCAGTTTTATTGTTGAAACATTTATATAGGGTGTTGGACCAGTTTACATGCTGAAATGCTTATATATCAGTTTATGCCCTTAGACATGCTGAAATACTTATATAGCGGGCTATGCCCAATGAAACATGCTAAAATGCTTATATACCAAGCTTAGCCCTGATACATGATGAAATTATTATATATCAGGATTTTCCCTGAAACATGCTAAAATGATTATATAATAGGCTTGGACCTGATACATGCTGAAATGATTATATATCAGACTTGACCCTGAAACATGTTGTAATATTTATACACTGGTCTTAGACCTGATTTATTACTGAAATGATTATATAGTGGGGTTGATCTAGATTTGTGTGCTTTATACCATGGATATATGGACATGGTTGGCATGGTCAGGAGACATGCTCAGAGGATATTCCAGCATGGTGCCAAAGTAGGTTGACGTGGTATTAATTTAATTAATTAATTAATTAATACACATGTTTATTATTTTATTTCTTGCACTTATTATCATATTAGTTATTTATAGATACGGTGGTTTCGATCTATTGAGTTACACGCACACCCTATTTGGGATACCATTTGGTACCTGAGTATATTAAATGGATGCAAGTTTTGACAAGAGAAAAAGACCTTGCTGTTAATTATTGTTTGTCGGATGGGATAGAGTGTGGAGACGAGACCGACATGGGGTTTTAGACTGGGGACTTTTGAACCTTTATTTGAGTCTTCCAGTATTTTATTTATATTACTTCTAGAATGAAATTTAGTTATATTCCATCACAACATTACATTATTCCTTTATTATTTATTAGATTATTCAGTTGGTTTTTATTATCAGTTTTTAGCTGTATTGTATTGTTTTCATTCTTTTCACTACTCTGATATGATTTATATTTTTTATTTCTATCGTGTTTTAACTTTTTAACCAAGGGTTATTGTATCCCTACTTTACTTATCATACCCTCATTGCTAGTTGACAGCCTCTAGTGCATGGGGAGGAGTGCTTGAGTTCCCATAACCAACCCGTTTTGGCCACATGAGAGAGTGCCATAATGGGGGATGTTACAGTGTGTGTGTGTGTGTTTTTGTTTATGTGTATACGTATATGTATGTGTGAGTAAATATATGCATATGTATGTATATTTGTGTGTGTGTGGGTGTGCATGCATGTGTATGTGTATGTATGTGTATGTATGTATATGACATGTGTATATGTGTATGTATGTGTTTGTATGTTTATGTGGCATGTGTATGTTTATACAATGTGTATATTTATGCATATATATGTGTATATATGCAAACATGTAGGTAATTGTATGTATGTGTATGTTTATACATGTATGTATGTGTATATGCATGTATGTGCTTGTATGTGTATGTGTATGTGTATGTATATATGTGTACATATATATGTCTATGCGCGTGTGCGCACACATGTGTGTATGTATGTTTATGTAGTATGTGTATATATGAAAATGTATCTGTATGTTTGTGCATGAATGTGTATGCAATTGTATGTATGTGTATGTGTATACATACATGTATGAGTATGTATACGCTTATGAATGTGTATGTGTATGAGTATATGTAAGTGTATGTGTGTTTATATATGTGTATTTATCTGTACACATATGTATATGTGTATATATGTGTGTATGCGTATGTCTCTTTATTGATTTAATATTATTTATCCATTTTTAATATTTCTCCATTTTTATCATTTTATATAATTTATTCAATTTTAATATTTATACATTTGTAATATAAATTCATTTAATATTTTTGTAATATATTCAATTTCAATTGGTATTTATCCATTTTTAAATATTTATACATATAATTAAATAATAATATTTTTAATTATTATTAAAAATTATTAAGGTTAATAATTAATTTTATATTTTGTATATACAATCAACATAATTCATACATCAATAATTATCATTATTATTATTATTTATTTATTTATTCATTTTTATTCATTTTTATGTGTTTGTAATTCATGTAATTAATGTTATGAATTCATTTTTTTCAAATATTTTTTTAATTTAGTTAATTTTAGTTATTTATTTTTAATATTATTTCATTCAATACTTTTTTCATATTTGATATTTATTAATATTTAATTTTTTGGAATTTATTCATTTTTTAAAATTTATACATATATATTTACAAAGTTTAAACATTTTCAAAATGCTTATAATTTATATGGTTAATATTTATTCATTTTTATTTACTATTTTTTAATATTTTTAATATGTTTAAAATTTATATAATTGATTTCTATAAATTAATTTTAATTTTAATATTTTTGTATAGCTAATATAATTCATTTTTTACTATTTTTTATTTATATAATTAATATTATTTACTTATTCTTTTTTTAGTCATTTTTATGTGTTTTTAATTCATGCAATTAATGTTACAAATTTACCTTTTTAAATATATTTTATTAATTTATTTAATTTTATTTATTCATTTTTAATATTATTTTATTTAATATTATTTATGTATTTTTAATATTTATTAATATTTATTATTTTTGGAATTTATTCATTTTTTAATATTTATTTATACATAATTATTTACTAAGTTTTAATATTTTCAATATATTTTTAATTTATATAACTAATATTTATTCAATTTTATTTATTAAGTTGTAATATATTTAACATGTTTGAAATTTATAAAATTAATTTATTTTAAATGCATTTTTTAATATTTTTTAATTTAAATAGTTAATATAATTCATTTTTAATTTTTTTATAATTTATATTATTTATTTATTCATTTTTATTCTTTTTTGTATGTGTTTACAATTCATGTAACTAATCTTACGAATTCATTTTTTTGAGTAGTTTTGTTATATATTAAATTTTACATATTTATTTATAATATTCTTTCATTTAATATATATATATTTTAAAAAATTTGGGGAAATCCCCTTTTTATTAAATAAATGAAGTCATCTTTCTATTTGGGTAGAGTAGAACTCATTACACGACCTTATAGACCAAAGAGGCACAAAGACCCCTAAAACAAGCCCTAGAGTCCCAACAATTGGTCCGAAGACCCAACGACCAACAGACCCATCAAATGGCCCATGCGGCCCTTGGTCCAACCCAACTCATCCACCTACATCCAGGCTCATTTTCCCACCCATGATCGACCAACAACTTGTTTCTGACCCATTCATCGCCTACTCACCGGTGTCCGCCTCACCTTCAGTCCGTTCACCATCTGATCCTTGGTGTCGACCTTGGCCTCAACCCTTTCACCAATGTTCATCCTAGTATATACTTTTCCTCAGTTGCATCAACGCCCTACCATCACCACATCCTTGATTCTATCGTTAAACGACATCACACCATTCTTGCGCGCACAATCCTTATACGCGGGAAGAAGATCCATAATTGCGCATGGGAAGAAGATCCACAATCCCCCAAAATGGGGGCCAAATATATTGGGGTGGGATTCGATCTCTACTCCCGTAGGTGTGGTGTCACGGTTGAGAACCACTCGGCCTTGGATCTGTCTACATTCATTTAATATTATTTATTCATTTTTAATATTTATTAATTTTTATATTTTTTGAAATTTACTCATTTTCTAATATTTATTTATCTATATTTATTTATTATATTTTAATATCTTCAATATGTTTTTAAATCATATGAGTAATATTTTTTTTATTAAGTTTTAACATTTTTAATATGTTTTAAATTTATATAATTAATTTATTTAAATGCATTTTTTAATAATTTTGTAAATTAAATTGTTAATACTATTCATTTTACCAATTTTGTTATTTATATAACTAATATTATTTATCTATTCATTTTATTCATTTTTATGTGTTTGTAAGTTATGTAATTAATATTATGAATTCCCTTTTTTTCATATTTTTTTAATTTATTCAAATTAATTTATTCATTTTTAATTTTCATTAATTAAATATTATTTATTAATTTTTAATATTTTTAGAATTTATTCATTCTCTAGTATTTATTTATACATATTTATTTATTAAGTTTTAATATTTTCAATATGTTTGTTATTTATATAATTTATTCATTTAAATGCATTTTTTTAAATATTTTTGTAATTAAAATAGTTAGTATATTTCATTTTTAATAATTTTATTATTTATATGATTAATATTATTTATTAATTTTTTTACATTTTTTTAGCACTTGTTTAAGCACTGATAAAAGTATATTTTATTAGTACTAAAACATAACCATTGAGAAATACTACTTTTGTTAGTGATTTTTTTCTGCCTCCGGTGTCGCTCCCTCCCCTCCTCCGGCATAAATCGGACAGCTTGGCATCATAGTCATCCATTTCAGCGTCGACTTGGTTCGCTGTAGCATCTTTTGGCTTCGTCTTCTCAGGAAAGGCGCCGTCTTCGTCGTCCAATCTCACTCGGCAGGTGAAGGTTTTGGCAGGCCTGTTTCAAATCTGGAGGGGCAGAGGCGTTCAATGGGTGAGGGCATATCAGATCAGCAGGCATGGCATTAGCTTGGCTTTTGGCTTTGTCTTCTTAGGTGAGGTGTTGTCCTATCACGCTCAACAGGCGAAGGTTTCAGCGGGCATGACTTCATATCTGGGCAGGCGGAGGTGTTTCAGCGGGCGAAGGCATCTCATATCTTGGCTCAGCGTTGGTGGGTGTGGCTCGATGTCGGCCTGAGAGTGGCACAGAGGGGGGAGGTCCTCTTGGTTCAGGCTTTTGGTAGTCACGAGATCTTCTTGCAGTCCTGCTCTTGGTGAATCCTATGTTTTTTGTTGATTGCGACGATTTGGTGGATCTTTTGGCGTGCGGTGACTTCTGTTTGAGGTTATCTCGTGAAGCTTCAAGGAGAAGGGGGGTTGTGAAGGATTGTGATGTTTAAATGTCTGGCATCATGATATGATTTTTGTGGTGGTGATTTCCTTGTGGACTTATAGTTTGAGGTTTGAGGGTCGCTATAACTATTCTCTTACAAAGGGTTGCTCCAGATGGGGTTTAGAGCTGCATGTTTTCTTCTGGTCCTTGTTATCCAGAATTGGATGTTTGAGAGGGTATGGCGTTTACATCAGTACTAGGCTCATGCATTCATGCATGGGATATCTAGTCGAGTAGTGAGGAATAATAGGAAGCTGATATTAATGTTTTTGATGCTGGGTGGGGCTCTTCTGTGTAGGCTTGAATAAGTTGTTTGGACTTAAAATTTTATACCATGGTGGTTTGGTTGTTTTTAAGTCCTGGATGTCATGTTTGGTTTCTCACTTTTTCATCAAAAGTGTTGGAATAATAAAAAATTTAATTTTCAGTCAGTCTTTATAAAAGAACCCCAACAGATCGTGTATTCCTCATACCTCACTCAAGCTCTCACAGAATCGAAGTCTGCTATAGCCGAAGTCGATTGTTATGGACAAATTGAACCCCAAAACTGATGATATGAAATTACAAAATTATTTTTAAGGAATCTTAATCGATCTTTCACATGTTTTCCCATTATTTTTTGAGTTTATCTTCATTTTAATCCCACACAATCCTTGGAAATTTTATTAAATATCACGGGGAAATCTCACAAAATTGATGGGAGTGTATCTAATATGATACAAGTCGACCAAACTCACCTTTTTCACACATGAGTGTAGATTTCCCATTCTATTAATACACAACCCATTAAATTCCCAATAAATCATATTTAGCTACACTTTACACATGAAAATAAATGAAAATATTATTTTAAAGTATAGGTTTATACCAAAATTAATTCTCAAATTAATAAAACAATATAAAGCGTGGAATTTATCCATTGAACAATTTAACTCCAAAATATTCTAAAACACCAAAAAATGTGATAAAATAAGGAAGATATGTGGGAATATTTGGAATTAAAATCAATTAAAAATTCACATTATAATTATTATAATTCACCCAATATTGTTAAACAAGGTTGTTCATTTTTGTGAATTCCTTTACTCATTAAAATTATTTTTGTTATTAAATACATCCTCTTTATGGTTTTAAAATTTGAAAATTCGGTTTATTTTGGTTAAAACATTCATTTATCAAAATCTACCTGCAATCTTGACTATTTTCAAAATCTCATGAAATATTAAAATTTTTATTTTGATTATTACCAAATAAATAATTTTAATATTATATCTTTCATAAATTTATAAATTTAATAACCATAATCTATGTGATTACTTCGTTTTAACCACTAAAAAAACATTGAAAAAAATAAGTAATTGGTTTTAATATATGTTTTTGATAGTGAAATCTTATTATATATACCTTAATACTTATCAAGTTATAGAAATATATAGGTTTCCTATGAACATCGATAGCAACAGGGAGTGAATTATCTCTCTTGATGAATCGATTTTAAAACAACAATGATTTATGATATGTGACTTCTTGTAATAAAAAAATAAGTGTCATAATAATTTAGATTCATATAATTCTAGGTATTTATATATTTTAACAAGTTATTCCCTTTTAGAAAGGGAATCCCTAAGTGTGGCCTTTTCAAACCCTCCACACAAGGGAACCACCCTCCCCATGAAGAGGTCACTTCAGAGAGACCCCCAGTCGGGAAGGAGACGTTTCCAACTGAGACGACAGAGCATCCTGGAGGGTAACAACTCGAGCAGCAATGGGTCGACACAACAATTCATCATCACCGGTGGGTTGCACCTCATTTCACCCACCCAGTCATGGGTTGGGTGACCCGACAAGATGAGTGGATCCCGGGGGAAGGAGAAATTATCCCAAGAGAAGACTCCCAAGAATTGAACCATGCACCTCCCAAAGAACAACGTTGGTATGCTCCTCACCTTCACCACTATGCCACCAATGAAGTGACATATGTTTCATTGATTCAAAAAAATTTTATATCAATTGTGATGACTATATGTATATATATATATATACAAAGAATATACTTTTAGGGTTTTAATATCATACCTTCAATGCATTTATTTATTTATTTACATATTAATATTACTAAATCCAATAGGATGGATATGAATAAAAAATGGATGGATGCTAATTGTATGATAAGAGTATAAGGATGGGGTGAAATAGTTCATCAAGTTTGAAAAATATCATGCATACGACCCTTCTCAAATCCTTTGTATCTATTTATTTTATTTTTATTGAAGATGAATTAGTTTAGAGGAGTTGAAAGAAAACTTGATCTGTCAGGAAATAAATCAAAGTTATAAATATTGGGCTAAACATGGGATGAACTGAATGTATCTAGTGATTGATATAACACTGTGTTTTATGGATAATATGATATGATTACAAGCATGGAAAATAATTAAGACCATATTGAGGATATGATTACAATTGTAAATGATGATGAATATCATATTGAGGTAATGATAATGATAGTTGAAGACGAACTTCATGATTTTCCAAAATTTTTTCATAAGTTAAAGTGTTGTGAAAATATTCCATTGTATTCTGATTGGAATAAATATACAACATTTTCATCCATACTGAATCTATATAATGTAAAATCTAGAAATAGATGGAGTGACTCCATCTTTACTGAACTATTTTCTCTCTTCAATGATATCCCACTAGAAGATAATGAGCCTCATTTTCAAACATATAGTGATAAACGAATGCTGCATTCAATGGGAATGATCTATGAAAGAATACATGACTGTACAAATTACTATATAATGTTTTTCAAGGACCATATTAAAAAATTCCCAAAGTTTGGTGTATCTCGATACAATAAAGATTAATCAAGTCATTTTAAAGTTGTATGAGAATTTACAATAATTCAAAGGTTTAGGTGCCTATATGAAAGTGATGATATTACAAGGAAATTGACATGGCATATAGATATAAGAAATAAAGATGGTAAACTTTATCACCCAACTCACTATCCTAAATGGAAGAAAATTGATCATGAGTATCCTGAATTTGGAAACAAGATGAGAAAACTTTGTCTTGTACTATCTACAAATAGAGTGAATGCTTTTGGTTTACAAATAAGAACTCACAATACATGGCTAGTTATGTTGGTAAATTATAAATTTCCACCATGGTTATGCATGAAGTGAAAATACATTATGTTTTCTCTGCTTATATCAGGACCAAAAGAACTATTCAATGATATTGATGTTTATTTGGATCATTTGATTGAAGATTTGAAATTAATGTGAGATTTAGGTGTTACATTGTATGATGATTATAAAAATGAATATTTCATATTGAGATCCATGTTGTACGGGATGATAAATGAATTTACTTCTTACAGAAATTTATTAGGATATAGAATTAAAGGAACTCTAGGATATTCCATTTGTGAACAAGGAACATACTTATTTAGGTTGAAACATTCATAGAAGGCTATGTTTCTATGAAATCATAGATTTCTACCCTAATGAAATGAATACTGATCTTAGAAAACATCATTCGATGAGAATTAAAAAGAAGGTACAACATCATCTCCACTAATATGTGATCAATTTTTTGAGAAAGTAAAGGATATGACCACCTCTTTTAGTAATACTTCTTCAAAAAAACTTATGAAAACTGGTTAGAAAAAGAGATCAATTGTCTTTGAATTATCGTACTAGAATTGTTTGTTTGTCATAAATTTTATTAATGTCATGCATATGGAAAAAATGTATGTGACAATGTCATTATCATGTCACTAAATGCATCATAAAAAAAATAATGAAATTAAGGATAGGTTTAATATGATTGAAATGGGGGTATATGAAGAGTTGGTGCCGATGAAGGGTGAAAGATGAAATTTTCTTCCTATAGATTCTTACACTTTTTCCAGGTAAGAGAGGTATCAGTTTTGAAACATACTAAATGATGTAAAGGTTCTAGAGACGTATTTATCAAATATCAAGAATATATATCCAATGATTTATTTAAAGTTAAAGGGTCTTAAATCATATGACCATCGGTTTTTTATGAAATATTTAATTCATATATCTTTATATTGAATTTTACCTAAGAATTTCCATCATACATTAACCAAGATTTGTTTCTTTTTCAAATCTATATGCAATAAAGTTATAGAACCAGAAAAATTGCCAACTATGGAAAATAAAATTACGGTCATATTATATGAATTGGATATTTTATTCCCACTATTATTCTTTGATGTGATGGTTTACTTGGTTATAGAGATCCAACTATGTGATCCTGTACATTATATATGGATGCAACCCATTGAAAAACATGTGAAGAATTTGAAAGTGTGTGTCAGAAATTGAATTCATCAAGAAGGTTGTATTTCAGAGTGATATATTATTGAGGAAGCCATTGAATTATATACTGACTACCTATCTGACATGGAAATAATTATTCTACCAAAATACAATCACATCGGGCAACTTTTGGGTGAAGAAATTTTCAGAATATATGTTGTTTCAATTAATATTATAGAGAAGGAGCAGGCTCACATTTTCATTTTACATAATAGTTTATAAGTTGTGCTATATGTTGAAACCCGCAAAGTAATTATTAGGAATTTGAATCCATTAAGGGATAAAATCTAGATATTAAATGAACATAATTTATAGTTTATAGGATGATTTTAAGACTATATTTTCAAAGATTCAACTGAAAATATAAATCCAATTTCAAAATGAATTTGATGGATAGCCAGAGGATCAAGAGTGTTTGTATCATCTTATAATGGTTATGTAATTAATGGTTATATGTTCTATACAAAGGAACATGATAAACACAATACCATGAAAAATAGTGGAGTTACACTTGTAGAAAAAGTGATGTATATATATATAACCAAGGACATAAATCCAAATTATGTGAATACATCATAATTTGAAATCATAAAAAAAATACGGGAGTTGAATTATACAACATTACAAGGGATGATTCTTCAATGCAAGTGGGTTAATAATAGGAGTGAAATTAAAATCAATGAATTCAGATTCGTGAAAGTGTATTTTAGTAAGGAAGGGTATAAAGACAAACCATTCATAATGAAATCACAAGTAGTACAATATTTTATATCATGGATCCTATAAATAGAATATGGTCAATTTTTCTATTATTGACCAAATCCACTAAAGGATTAGATATCAATTCAACTAAGGATGACTCTTTCATTAGGATATTGCAATGATTTCATAGTGGTACTAATATAGACTGAGTATTATATGTTGGAGGATACCACAATAAGGGGATTTGGATACTTGATAGAGGGTAAAAACCCCTTCAACATTTAAATATCAATAATCGGGTTATATTTTTCTGTAATATATATTTTATTACCTTATATTATTATTTTTTCACTACTATATTTATATAATCTAAATTAATTATTCAACCACTTATATAGATAATGGATTTTGCACATGTCAATGCTACCAATCTTGAGGAACAACAAGTTTCTTAACAGGACGATGCTCCCAATCCATAGAAACAACAATGCCGATGCTACAAATTTCAAGGAACAACATATTAAAAATGTTGAAGATGAGAAAATATTTGAAGGTGAAAAACATATGTCCCAAAAAAATAGAATCATTGTACCATGATGGTGTTAACAAAAATTATTAAGGTGAGAAATAGAGACATCAAATTTGAGGTTGGATGTAATGAACACAACCATCCTATTAACCCCAACAAGTCCATTTTCATTATTTATATTGGGTTCACCACTCGAATGAATGTGGATATTGATGTAGATATATGGCACAATGTCATGTTTATAATTAATGAACTAATTTGGGAAGAGATTAAGGTAACATTATGATATAATTTATTTATTTTACTAAAAAATAAAACAATTAAATATTAATTTACTCTTAATTATCCCTTAAAGAGTGAATTTATACTAGATGAAAATCAAATGAAATTTGTATTAATGGTTTCTAAAAAGGCTCATATAGGATTTCAGATAATTCTTATGAAGCATCATCTCAAAGACACTGAAGGTAAAGTAAACCCGCACCCACTATAGATGTATGCACTCATGATAAACAAGGAAACATGGAATGTGTTTATTGGTTATCATGGGGAGGTATATTTTTAGGTTCATTGTGATTGGTAAAACATTACCTAACAATATGTGTATTAATCAATTTTATTAAGAATTATTAATTTATAAAACAACAAATGAGTGTTGAAAATAATCAGTGTGCATCAAAACCAACACATCCCTACTATAAACAAGGATGGGGTACACTTCACTTGAAAAAAATGGTATTCACTTTAAATATACAGTAACACTTTTATGTGGCATGAAAAAATAGCTTAATTATGTTTCTCTTTTTATATGCAGATTGATGAAATAAAATACAAATCCACTTCCATCCCATATCATGTGATATATAATGAGGATTCTGTAAATAAATACATAATACTAATGGATTAAAAAACACAAAAAGTATAGGAAGAATGTATAAGTATGACATAATAATTTATTTTTTCTGACTTAAATCGGTATTACATAATAACGAATACTTATTTTTATATATTTTTTATTCAGTTTAGACACAAGAATCATCATCAGATGTACCTAATAAATGAATACTTTTAGTGGCCTTGAAATATCCAAAATAATATAGCCATGTTAGAGGTGTGGGTTTTGGAGTGTCGTCCCAATCATATTTTGAGAAAATAAATACACAAGGGGATAAAGATAATAAAATGAAAGATATGCATATAAAAATAAATACTCTAGAAGAAAAAAATTAATTGTCCATATTATTAGTTATATAATGCTATGAGAAGAAATTAAAGAGAAGAAAAAACATAATAAAAACCACTACATGAAGATCCACCCCCATCTTTGAGGCGAGTCATTCCCCTCAATTGTTTTTCTTACCATAGGTAATAAATTTTGTCATAACTTTTTATGAGAAATGTAAATTAGGAAGACACTAATACCTTTCCTGTATTAATATTCTACAGTTTAAAAATGATTGTGATTTATATTTATTAGCACCCATCCATTGCTTTGTTGAGAGGAGTACAATATAAAATATCCAAGGAGATATTATACACAACAAACAACTTCAAAAAGGTCATGTGAGAGTATAGATTCATGTATATCATGACTAGATCTATGATCTACCTATCCCCCTTGATGACCTGGATGTTCATGTGGTCAAACTTTCTATTGTAACTTTAATATCATAGATGTTTGATATTGTAAAAATACATGTAGACAAGGAGGTATTCATTTCTAATTTATTTTTTATGATTTTTTTAACAATTAATAAAAAAGGAATAAACTAAGGAATGTTATTATAGATAGATAAAAGAAAGGAGAAACAAAAGGTAGAATCAAAAAAATATAAAGGATCAACCAATCGATCTAAAATAACTTTAGAAATCACCTTTACCTATCCAGTTCAACTTCCACATCTATTAATATTACAAGTTTATATGGATACAATGTTCAAAGATAGTGATATGACCATAATTTATTTTGAAGAAAAAATGTATGGAGAGGATATTATAAAATTTCTTGGTATTGAGAATATTGATGAAATCCCAAATCATGGATTATTAGGAGTCTAATTTGTAAATGTATACATGAAGTGTGTTTTCATTGGAAGAAGATGAATATTCAGTAATAGTAGAAAAAATGGCCACAATGTTTGAAAAAAAGTTACAAATGACAAACTCTTCTTAATACCTATGGCATAGGGGTAAAACTCTACAATTTAATCTTATCAAATATATTTTAATTAATTTCATTATTAATTACTTTTTATTTTTTTAGGGAGAATTAGTTTATCATTGTAATCAATTTGGATACTCTACAAATTTATTTTTTGGATTCAATGCATGGATAACCCACAAATTGACCACACATAATGATGTTCATAAATTTATAATACACTATAGGAAAATTTTTACAAATAAACATCAAGTTATACATTTTATATTATGTTTTAATGAAAATTATGTTATAATAGGGCAGTGTTTAAATATCATCAAAATTATGGCACATGGATAGTCAATGAGCACAATATGCCTATCGAATTCTAAAAGTGGATAAGTATTAGGGTATATATAATAATATTTAACAACCAAAACATATATCACAACTAATTACTTATTTTTCTTAATTTTTCTATAGGTTCCATAAAAACTAATGGAAAAGGTTATGGTTGTTACATTTTCAAATTTATGAAAGATATCATATTCTATCAATAAATTAGCATCCACGAAAAGGTATTTCTGATGAAAATTATAATTTTATTTTAAATATTTATTAATAATTTATTTATTTTTATTTTTCCAGTACTAATAGGACTATTGATAGTCCATGAATTCAAAATAGGAAATAGATTTGTTTAAAAAATTAATGGGTAGAATACATGGTGTCAGAATGTACATAGACATCATGAAGTGGCGACTACCTACTACTTATTGAATTAATTTTCTCATCATTTTATATATTTTTTAGTTAATTTCCTCATCATTTTTATCTAATAATTATTTAGTTAATTTTTACAGATCACGAAGAAATGAATTGGTCTATAATTTTTTTCTTCAACCATTTTGCACTCTATTAAGAGCACAAAATGTTTGGAGAGAAATAAATTCTCAAAAAATTATTCAAAAATCATTATGTACTTAACAGATCAATATTTTACATGTATATTTTAATATAAAAAAAATTTATATAATTTTTTTTATCTTTTTAGTGATTAACTATTTTTATAACTTGTACAGGATATAGGAGATGATCAAAAATGATCTTAAAAGTGCTGAATTCATGATGCAAAAGATGGCCCATGATGTAACACAGGAAAAGGACCAACTCCAAAGCTTCAAAGTGAATAATTGGGTTGAAATGAAGAAAAATATATTGGAAAAAACTTTTTAAATAATAAATACGTGTTTACAATGTAAGGAAGGAATAATTAAGTGTAAAGACAAACTATAAGGGAGAAAAATCAATCTGGGTGATGAGAAAATTTTTCATGACGTGACACACATGTGTCACACTATGACGCCCCCAACTTTCTTATTGCCTAAATCTCAAGACATAAGCCCTCCCAATATACTTTGTCAATGATTTTACACCATAAAATCATGTTTTATGATGTAAAAAATTTCACTGGGACCAAAATTGATTATTTTTCATGTAAATTAAAGATAGAACCGTGCTTTGAAGACTTGAGAACCCCAGGGATCAAAAGATGATGAATTTTGACACATTTATAGAGGTAATTTATGATATCCTATGCATGATTGTGGCCTATTAATAAGAGTAAAAGGGGGATTGAAAGGAATCAACTTGATAAGGGGAAGGGATGGATGAGGAAATCCTGCTGCTGCAATGATTTTCTATTTTATTCTCTTATATTTTACCTTTTTTCATTATTATGATGTATACCCTCTTCTAAATCAACTCTAATTCCAAATACATAGAGGGTTGGTGTCTATGAGTGATCATTAATGGAGGAATCTTTACCAATTACCATGTTTGAGTTTCTACATTTAATTGAATAAAACCTTTCTCTTCCTTTCTTTTCAACTAGTTTTATTTGTTAATTTAGTTTTTAATTCTGAATGAATCTGTATTAGAGTTAGATTCATTTAATTTTAATTTCCTTGGTTGATAATCCATATCTCCCTCCACCCAATTCCCATCTATTTATTATGGAATAAATTAGGGTTGGAAGGCAAGTGCTCAATGATCACTAGAACATGTGAGGAATTATGGCTGGAAATATTGTTAATTAGGGAATAAAAATACCAAATTGGAAATTTCCTTAATTTATTAAGAGAACACCCCACAATTACACACACATAGAAAGGAGGGTGGAATAATTTAAGACCTAAATTAGGTATACCCTCACCATCACTATCTGGATGAGGGAGAGATATAAATCAATAGAGGAATCTCCATCTTACCAGCTAGTAAAAGATGAATTGGTAAAAATTGGAAACAATGATAACATAACACTAGGTCTATCCAAGATCTACCTGATCAACATATTTCTAAACCATTTTAAAATTAGATATTTTAAACCACCTTATTAAATTCCCAAATTCTCAAATCAAACTAATTAAAATCAATTTTCCTAAAATCAACTAAAATTGAAAAACTATTTTGTACGCACTCCTCTTTGGGAGAATACATATGGTTAACCACAAGAATATACTTAGGTAATAAAAAAATTGTTTTTCTACACCCCATTACAAGGGTGTGTCAAACATGGTACCATTTCCAGGGATAAAGTGCCTCAATATATATATATTTTTTAAATAAAATGACATAAAGTTCAACGAAGTAATTAATTAATTTTGAACCTAAAATTGAATGAAAACTAACCAAAATAAGGAATATTAATTTACAATCATACTTTGAAGACATAACCCTTTCAATTGACACTCTAATTATTCACTTTGATCTTGAGGAGATGGCTGAAAATCCCAATCAAACCCTTAGGTATATTTGTGCACCCTAATTTTCCAATCCTCAAAACTAAATTGTTATGCCCTGTTCAAAAAATGATTTTGAACTGTGAGTTAATATAATTACAATGCTCCAAAAATTTAATGGTCTTATAGGAGAAGACCAAAACTGACATATCCAAGAATTAAGATACATATTTTAAATCTTTAATCCAATAGGATCACCTGAAGACCAATTCCAGTGGAGATTATTCCCCTTATTACTCTAAAGAGTGACTAAGGAATGGTTGTACAATCTTCAAATAGGGGAGTTCATTGGTTAGGATGATCTCAAATTATGCTTTATGCATCAATTCATTCCTACATATTATAGCACAATAATAAGAAAATAAATCTATGTCATCCATAAATTGTCTGGATAGAATCTCTACAAGAACTTGGAATTAAAGTTACAAAGGATCGTATAACAACTGAGAAGGAGGGGGGGGGGTTAATCAGTTATTTTACTTTTTATAAGTTTTAATAATTTTCAAAACTTAACCCCTACCACCTATTAAGATTTATTTTATTATCAGATTTTATAAAAACTCATGCATGGAAAAGTAGGAAAGCAAGTAAGGAACACAATATTTACAAGGTTAGGACTCAATGTGAGAACCTACATCCTTTCCATAGCCACTCCTGTGGGTTTATAGAAATTCACTATTAAGAATAAGTGAAAACAACTTGTTCCAACTCCCGTTAGACACCTTCTATCTCCTGATTGGGAATATTATACTAACTCCCATCAGTTTATAATGTTTTCTTATAAAAAAATTGAGCCAAATAAAAGAATAAATACTTTTTTGAAACTTTTTCACAATTGTTCAGTCTAAATCCTCAACCCAATTTGGAAGGATCCAATTTTATCAATATAATAAAGTCAATATAATTCTTCCTTACTCAATATACACTTCTCAAAATCTACTCTTAAACTCAATATGATATTTCTTAGTCTGATCAACTCAATAAGATCTTCTCAATATGATGGAACCATTCTCAATCTGTAAAAGTCAAACTCTACTCAAATACTCAATATGATCTTCTTTAGTCTGATTGACTCAATATGATTCAACTATCTGGTAAAAAAAAACTTTTAGGTGTCTAATCTTCTTCTGAGATCTTAGTCTAAAAAGAAATTTCACCCAAATTATTTAGCACTCTACCTTTTCCACTTGAAAAAAAGTTATAATGAATTAATTATATGAGCAAGTATTTATAGGTAACACAGAAAAACAAAAGTGGGAAACTTGAAAACATTCCCCGCTTCCTCAAATTTCAAAAACTTGGAAAATATCTCAGATTTAAACTTTGATTTTGACTTATTCAATCCTTCTCATATTTATACAAGATTTATGCTAAATTGAATTTCAAGTTTGACTTCCTCAACTCTTCATATCTTTCTCTACTCATTACGATCTGTTTTTTTCTCATCTCATTGTGATATATTTCTTTCTCAGGACATTACGATCTGTTTCCTTATCAGCTCATTATGATCTATTTCTTTCTCAACACATTTTATCAGTTTCATTCTCATCTCATTACAATATATTTCATTCTCAGCTCATTACGATCTGTTTCCTTCTCATCTCATTACGATCTGTTTCCTTCTCATCTCATTACGATCTGTTTCCTTCTTAGCTCAATATGATCTTCCTTTCTTTATCAACTCATTATGATGGAATCATAATTACGATGGAATCATCATTATGATGGATTTTACTATTATGATGGAAATGTAAGACCCCGGGACACCCTGAGAGGGGAGGGGTGAATCAGGGTGTAAAATTTTTCTTCTTAAAGTTGTGGATCTTTTTCCCACATTGGTAGGAACTACTTAAACATGTATGATGAATATGATCAGCAATGAAACATTCACATGAAAAGAGATAACATAATAATTTTACTTGGTTCACCACTAAGGGCTACGTCCAAGGAGCATACGCCAACAAGTTTCCGGTCGTACCAAATTCCACTAATCTTCACTAGTTGTGGATTACAATGGTTCAGGAACAATCACTCTATCCCAGGCTCACTGCCTTTAAAAAAGGTTTAGGGATAGCTCACTGCGTCCCTCGGGTCACTCCCATTGACTCCCCCTGGCTCACTGCCATTGGTGAAGTCACACTCAGTTTATAGACATGAAGGTCTCTTCAATAGATTTGAATTGAAGTCTTTGTCTCCTGTTCAACATGAGACTTTGCTTGCATTAGAGTCCTGAGTTGATGCTCTTTTGTATTCAACCTTCAATTTTAGTGCAATAACTGAATGCACTATATCTTCTTCTTCTCTTACTTTGATTCTCAATACTAATACCTGAGTGTATTGATATATTACCCTATTTCTGTGAAGATATGAGTTTAGTTGCACGAACCGTTCTTATTCTCTTCGCAAAGCACAATGAGGATGTTAAACACTGGTCATGTGTGTGCGGTACCACTTCTCTTCATAAAATCAGATTGTTCATTGCTCTTCTGTCTTTTCAAATGAATACATCATCTGTTGCACCGAAGGTATAGAAAAATATTTTAGCTTTCGTGCAACTCCAAAAAGACGGGCGTACTCCAATAGCACCTGGCGCTCTTCTCAAAGCCTGGCATGCAAGTCCCAATACGGCGCGCAAGTCTTCAGCGCACTGGTCTAAACTGGCACACAGGTATCACCAAACCACCTACGCGATAATGCCTTCCTCAACTTCTAACCTGCGCGACACACTTCCTTCCTCGCCCAAACCACCTTGGGCGTGCAACCAACAACCGGCGCACAGCTTCAAACACTGGTGCGCAAGTCTACTTGCACGACCCCACACTACTTGCGTGAATTCCACACCTGCGCGACGGGAGATCTTATTTTTCTAAGTGTTGAACTCCGTGGGAAATGAGGAGGGGTGGTCCATTATTTATAAGAAATTTGACCACCCTGCGCGATGGTGCGCAAGTCAACCATCAGCGCATAGGTCTCTTCCCCTGCTAGTCACTTGTGCGACCAACTTTCAAACTTGCGCGAACCTCTTTACTTTTCCAAATTTTGATCTTCTGATCTCGAAAAACCATAGGTGCACAAGTTATCAAGATTCCAAGGCATCGATGCGCAAGTCTCTTCATAGCGCGCAAGTCACCTGTGTGACCTCACCAAAACTTGCGCGACCCTTATCCCTTTTCCATATTTTTATGATCTAATATTCAAAAACATATGGCGCACAAGTTTCCTATCCTCCAAGACCTTGGCGCGCAAGTCCCTCTTCCAAAAACACTTTTATTTATTTGTCGATTTTCAGGCCAAAAAATTTGGAAAACACTGAGAAACGGCGCCACCTTGTATCTGCTCTTTTTGTCCGCCTCCAGATCATCCATTCCTTTGTCGATGTTCCTTGAATAAAACATGGATCATTATCCACAGTCCTTGAACTCGACATGCCACCATGGAATCTCCTTTGTCAACAAATTTTTATGTCGTTTGTTTTCTTTGTCAACAAGCACGATCACCTCAAAAGCAATTCTTCTTGGTGATCTGTATCCTTCAACAAATATTCTGCTTTTATCACAAACTCCACTATTTTGATATGTAATCTTTGAAGGAATAACTTTAGCATCATCATCTTCTATGACAATGTGATGTGCATGGATATCTCAGAATTCCAATCCCCGCACGACCATCTTAGAATTCCAATCATTTTCACATTGTCTTCTTCATCAACCGTCATGATCTACTTCATACAAACCATATGATTCAATTCTCCAAGAAGTCTCTTGAATGGTTCTCATGAAATCATGAGTAATTGCATGGTCTTTGTCAAAACCCATGGTTCTCATGTAATAATGAGGAATTGCATGGTCTTCATCAAAACCCATGGTTCTCATGAAATAAGGAGGAATTGCATGGACTTCATCCAAAAACCCCATTCTTATTTAATCATCCTCATATGGATTACACCTCACATTATTCATTGTTGTAAACAATGGATCACTTTTGACACATGTTCTTTGAACTTATGATCAGTACAACAATCGTCTGAATTACCATTCCTCTACTTCATCAGAGTACTTCATGATCTCCTTCATTTTGATCTTCCATTCCTCCATTTCATTGGAGTACTTCTTGATCTCCTTCATTTTTATATTCATTGACAACTATTGACTAAAAATACAACCTTATACACAAAGTGGTTCCAAAAATCTCCCCCTTTGTATTTTTTTGTCAATAACTTATACATCTTCTGAAATGAATTTGTCAATATCAAAATGAGAATATTCTCTTCAATCACATTTTCTTTTCAAACATTCATTTCACTTTCTCTCCCCCTTATTGACAAGAAATTAAAAGTGAATGGTAGGGAGGGTATCAATCCATACTTAAGAAATATATCATTAATCATTTCACTCTAAGTATACTTAAGCAATGCTCGATGTAGAAAACATGAGGATTTGATTAAGTCAACAAGGATATCCATTATTCACAGATCATGATACCAACATGAGATGAGAACTCATATATTTTGTCTTCAAGGGTTTACCAATTTTATTTTAGGTAGAATAAAATCAAATGTGATCAGGAATAATCAACCTGAAACTCCTACACTCACATCAGCAAACAGATCAAAAACATTCAAGTGCAATCGACAGGATAAGTGACCTTGGGAAACATCCATTCTTCTTATGTCATTGCTCAATTCAGTTACTCCCCCTTTGTAGAATGATCTTTGATCTGAGTAACCAAGGGATAGAGATTTAGAAATGGAATACCTTCTCCATTGAAATATTCTTCAAGAAATTCACAGAGTAACTACATTTGAGTCCAGCTGGAGTTGATATTGACTGAAACAGTGATTTTGGAAGCTTATTCACTTTTCTCCCCCTCAAGGGAAACAATCCTCATCATCTTCATCAAGATTAATCCTTCATCATCTTAATATTTTAATATCAATTGAAGAATCTACTAAGGATGGAAACTTCTTTAGTTTGGCTATCAAGAGTTGACATCATTCACTACTTCTCAGGTTCTCCCCCTGAGAGCATGCTTCACCTTCAATTCCCTACATTATTAGCACAAATACAATACACAAATGAATAATGGAATAAGGTGGTTCCTCCTTGCTTCATTAATATGATCTGTATGGTTGAGGTTCTTTTCTCAACCAAGTTCCTCTGTTCACTCCAGTCTTCATGCCTGCACATTTGAACATATGTTCTGACATCTGTTGATGTGGCATGACTTTCTTCACATTCTCTTCTACTTTGTGTGAGGAATTGTTCTTCTTAACAGCCATCATGAATGATATATTCTTACTCCTCTTAAGGAATACTTCTTGCTCTGGTATTAAGGTTAGGCAACCTTTTTCAATGTGACCAGATTTCTTGCATCTCTCACACAAAACTTCTTTGACATGTGTGTTTCTCTTGGTTTGCAATCTCTCATGCACTGTGTCTTAATCATGTGAAAGTTTTTCTTTTCCTTTGTCACCAGCCTTGGCCTTTTCATCTTCAAGTTTCCTCATTCTTTTCAAATCTTCAGGCCAGATGACCAATATGTCATTTGGAACTGTTGTAGCTAGTTTGGGTCTTCTGCATGGGTTCATCTGAGTTTCATCCCACTTAGTGTTTCTTTTGGATGAATGACCCTTCAATTTCATGGATCTAAAATCTTGGGTCTTCTCAGATTCCCTACTTGAGATCTTCTTGGGGAAATGTGTGTTCGCACTATTATTCTGATTTCTTCCCAAGGAATATTCTTCCTTCTTAGCTGGCTTGTGTGGTCTTATGTTCTTATCAGATCTGGATATCTGTTGACATAGGCATGCATCATTCTTGTGACCACTGCCGCTGCATACATCAAAGATGTTATCAAGCATTCTAAATCTGTTTGCTTTAAATAGATGCTTCTGGACCTACAGATGTTGTTCTTCTTCTCTGGATTTCTTCCTTTTGACATAGGCTTTCTTTGTGCTTTTCCATTAAAGGGATTGTACCGACAATCCAGTGCACAATTCCCAAATCTGTTGCAGCACCAACATTGACCCACAAATCTTTTCTTCTTTCTATCTTCTGTATGAGGTTGTTGGTCCATCTTCTTAATCTTTTTTGCTCTATTTGAAGAACCAACTTCCTTTTTTTCTATTCCCATCCACCCTAGCCATGGTGGTAGGTTTCTTCTTCTCACCTTTCGTCATCCATACTTGTTTAGATTTTTTCTTCCTGCTTGCATTGATTGTGGGAATGCATTTAGAAACCTGAGTACAAGATGGTTTGGATGGTACCTTCATTTCCTCAGTTGCTTGTGATATATCAATGAGTGAAGTCATGATCTTCTTATCAAATGTTGGAGGTCTTTTGACAATAGAATCCTCAAGTGAGCTTTGAGTACCAGCAAAAACTGATTCTTGATGTGGATAATCAAGAGTTGTCATAATCTTCTTGTCACATGTTGGAGGTATTTCAGCTTTAGATTACTCCAACAAACATTGAGTACAAGAATCACTCATTTCATTCTTTTGTGAAGTCTCAATATGTGTATTCTCAATCTTGGTCAACTGGGCTTCCAATTTTTGACCCTCAATATTGAGAATGATCTTCTGATCTTCAATCATGATCATCTTATCTTCACAAGTCTTCTTCAATCTTTCAACCTCAACTTCATGCATCTTAACTTTGTTTTGTAACAATGAGTCAAGTTCCTTGAATTTCATGGAAGTTTCTTCCAAACAAAAACTCTTGACTTCATTGCTCTTCTTCAACTCATCTTCAAGTGCATGGATCTTTTCTTTTAGAGTCTTATTGACTTCCTCTTTTTCTTCAAATACTTTCACCTGTTTGGTGAGCTTCATACTTTCCATAAATTTTCTTTCCAACCCCTTTTCTATATTGTCAGATTCCCTTTCTAATCGAGTGATATCAACCTGCATAGATTGGAATAGGATACAAATAATAGAAACCCTTTCTTTAGGAATATCATGCAGATATGTTTTGAGTTTTTCCTGAAAGCTTGAATTAGGGATGTCATCCTTTCCTCTAGAAGAATTATGAGCCACCTGCTCGATACTTTACAAGCCTGATATTTCTTCATTATTGGAATGGCATGGAGAACAAGACATTGAATCTTCTTTGGAAATGAGGGACTTCTTCAACTGCTTCTTCTCTTTATTTTTCCTATTTGTCATGGTCTTGCTGGATGTAGGCTTCTGCTTAGAAATGACTGAGTCATTATCAAGACTAGTCTTCATTGTTGACTTTAGGAAAGAAAATCAAATCCTCTTCTGAATATGATTACTGTATAGTATACAACATACATCAACCTTTCGCTCTGATACCACTTTTAGGACCCCGGGACACCCTGAGAGGGGAGGGGTGAATTAGGGTGTCAACTTTTTCTTCTTAAAGTTGTGGATCTTGTTCCCACATTGGTAGGAACTACTTAAACCTATATGATGGATATGAACAGCAATGAAAAATTCACATGCAAAGAGATAACACAACAATTTTACTTGGTTCACCACTAAGGGCTACGTCCAAGGAGAATACGCCGACAAGTTTCTGGTCATACCAAATTCCACTAATATTCACTAGTTGTGGATTAAAATGGTTCAGGAACAGTCACTCTGTCCCAGGATCACTGCCTTTACAAAAGGTTCAGGGATAGATCACTGCATCCCTCGAGTCACTCCCGTTGACTCCCCCTAGCTCACTACCATTGGTGAAGTCACGCTCAGTTTATAGACGTGAAGTTCTCTTCAATAGATTTGTATTGAAGTATTTGTCTCCTGTTCAGCATGAGAATTTTCTTGCATCAGAGTCCTGAGTTGATTCTCTTTTGTATTCAACCTTATATTTTAGTGCAATAACTAAATGCACTATATCTTCTTCTTCTCTTCCTTTGATTCTCAATACTAACACCTAAGTGTATTGATATATTCCCCTCTTTCTGTTCAGATCTGAGTTTAGTTTCATGAACTGTTCTTCTTCTCTTTGCAAAGCACAATGAGGATGTTAAACACCAATCATGTGTGTGCGGTACCACTTCTATTCATAAAATAAGATTGTTCATTTCTCTTCCGTCTTTGCAAATGAATACATCATCTGTTGCACCGAAGGTATAGAGTAATATTTCAGCTTTCATGCAGCTCCAAAAAGATGGGCGTACTCCAAAAACACCTGGTGCTCTTCTCCAAGACTGGCGTGTAAGTCCCAATAAGGCACGCAAGTCTTAGGCGCGCAGGTCTAAACTGGCGCGCAGGTATCACCAAACCACCTGTGCGACAATGCCTTCCTCAACTTCTAACCTGTGCGACAGACTTCCTTCCTCGCCCAAACCGCCTTGGGCATGCAACCAACAACCAGCGCGCAACTTCAAGCACTGGAATGCAAGTCTACCTGCGCGACCCCACACTACTTGCGCAACTTCCACACCTGTGCGACAGGAGCTCTAATTTTTCTAAGTGTTTAACTCCATGGGAAATGAGGAGGGGTGGTCCAGTATTTATAGGCAATTTGACCACCCTGCGCGACGACGTGCAAGTCAACCATCGACGCGCAAGTCTCGGCGCGTAGGTCTCTTCCCCTGCTAGTCACTTGCACGACCAACTTCCAAACTTGCGCAAACCTCTTTCCTTTGCCAAATTTTGATCTTCTGATCTTGAAAAACCATTGGCGCGTAAGTTATCAAGCTTCCAAGGAATCGACACACAAGTGTCTTCACGACGCGCAAGTCACCTGCGCAACCTCACCAAAACTTGCGCGACCCTTATCCATTTGCCATATTTTGATGATCTGATCTTCAAAAACATATGGTGCGCAAGTTTCCTATCCTCCAAGACCTCATCACGCAAGTCCCTTTTCCAAAAACACTTTTCTTTATTTGTAGATTTTTAGGCCCAAAAATTTGGAAAACACTGGGAAACGGCGCCACCTTGTATCTGCTCTTTTTGTCTGCCTCCAGATCATCCATTCCTTTGTCGATGTTCCTTGAATAAAACATGGATCATTACCCACAGTCCTTGAACTCAATATGCCACCATGGAATCTCCTTTGTCAACAAATTTTTATGTCGTTTTTTTGATTTTTCAACAAGCACGATCACCTCAAAAGCACTTCTTCTTGGTGATCTATATCCTTCAGCAACTCTTCTTCTTTTATCACAAAATCCACTATTGTGATATGTATTCTTTGAAGGAATAACTTTAGCATCATCATCTTCTATGACAATGTGATGTGCATGGCTATCTCAGAATTCCAATCCCCGCACGACCATATTAGAATTCCAATCATTTGCACATTTTCTTCTTCATCAACCGTTATGATCTACTACATGAAAACCATATGATTCAATTCATCAAGAAGTATCTTGCATGGTTCTCATGCAATCATGAGTAATTGCATGGTCTTTATCAAAACCCATGGTTCTCATGCAATAATGAGGAATTGCATGGTCTTCATCAAAACCCATGGTTCTCATGAAATAAATAGGAATTGCATGGACTTCATCCAAAAACCCCATTCTTCTTTAATCATCCTTAGATGGATTACACCTCACATTATTCATTGTTGTAAACAATGTATCACCTTTGACACATGTTCTTTGAACTTATGATCAGTACAACAATCGTCTGAATTACCATTCCTCTACTTAATCAGAGTACTTCATGATCTCCTTCATTTTGATCTTCCATTCCTCCATTTCATTAGAGTAATTCCTGATCTCCTTCATTTTGATCTTCATTGACAACTATTGACAAAAAATACAACCTTATACACAAAGTGGTTCCAACTGGAAATCCCATTACGATTATTTTTCCATAATGATGGAAATTTTTCAATGATGAGTCCACTTAGAAACTTTGATATTCTTAAAACTTCATCAACTTCACACATTCTGACTTCTCGATCCGATCTTCTAAATTCAGATTTCTTTAATTAAATTAAGACTATGACTTGATCACTAGAACCACTTTAATTATTACGATTCTTTCATTTCTTCAAAATATTTTATCATGATTATTGTTTATGATTTATAAGAGCTTCATGATAAGAAAATCATCATCTGACTAAGTTTAGAATGTTTGAGAACTTTCTAACTCCCAAATTCGCTTTCTTCAACAAACCTCTTCAGCATAATTAAAAATTCTTCACTCAGTAACATATGAATTTCTAACTCAACAAATCCTTTATTTCCACGATTATAAAAATAAAAAATTCCACCAAACAACAATTTCTGTCTATGATTATTTTAGATTCAATAATCTAAATCTGATGTCGATGGATCTGATACTCTAAGTCTGGTGCTTCTCAATCCAAAAAACGTGAGTCTAGAAACCTGTGTCCAAAAAACAAATTTCTTAAAGAAAAAAAAGTTTTCTCCCCCTTTTTGTTTAGGTTTGAACATTCATAAAATTTTAAATTTCTTACAAAACTCATTATGATGGACTGGGTCTGATTCTTGAATAACAAAAACATTCTTATACAAAAAGGTTAGTTATCAAAAAAACAAAAACTTTGTTAAAGTTTTTTTTACCACAAATTTTCTTCAATCCCCCAATTTAGATTTGTTGACAACCCTTTTTAACAACTTTTCCAACTCATAATTTTTAAAAAATCAACTTCTATAAATAACTCAGGTTTTTTGACTTTTATCAAAACACAACCTTTCTCAAAAGAGAGTGTCATGACACCACACTACTGGATAAAGTAATTTTTTTTGAAGGAATTCTTTCCCCTGATGGAAAGAATTTTTTTATCCATGTAAAGATAAACTTTCCCCACTTTTATCTTCTCCTCTCTCAATTTTATTTTTATCTTCCCCATTTTATGATAACCACAACATTAGATTCATAAAAGAAAGATAAGAAAAATATTCTTACAAAATAAAAGGTTGTTAATTTATCTCCCACTTCTTTAACATAATAAAAAGCATGGTGGGGGTCTTCCTTATGAGATTTAATAAGTCATTAGAGGAGGATGAACATGAATTTGATCCTTATTTAAACAAACATTTATTTCGGAATTGATTTTGTAAAGATATTAGCAATCTGATACTTTGTTGAAATGTATTACAACAAAACATCTCCAACATCAACTTTCTATTTTATAAAGTGAAACTTTATATAAATGTGTTTTGATCTTGAATGTTGGAAATGATTTTTAGAGAGATAATTTTCACTTTTATTATCACAAAGTATCTTCAATGGTTTAAAAACTTTTTCTTTCAAATCTTCCAGCTGAAATTTCATCCAAAACACTTGAGTATAAGATTGAGTATCTACAACATATTCATATTCATCTATACTTAATGTTACTAAATTTTTTTTCTTACTATTCCAACTCACACAACATTCACCCAAGAAAAATGTTCCTCCTGAGGCTGATTATCTATCATTACAATCTCTAGACCAATCAGCATCAACATAACCATGCAAATTCATCTCATAATTTCTTTTATATAAAAACCAATGAAAAGTTTTTCCTTTTACATATCTATAAATACTATTTAATTACAAAATATGTTATTCTTCTAGATTACTTTGATACCTAGCACACAAAGTTACAATATAAACAATATCAGGTCTTGAGGCTGTAAGGTAAAGTAAAATTCCTATTAGCTTATGAAAATATTTTTGAATCACAATTTTTCTAGATTCATATTTACTCAACTTTGTACTAATAGATATAGTTGTAGAGACTTATTTGGATTTTTTTCCCAAAATTCTTTAATAATTACCTGAAATACTTTTATTGAGAGAAGAAAATGTATTTTTTATTTTTTTGAACTTATAAGCCAAGCAAGAAAGTTAATTATCTTAACACATACATTTAAAAATTCTTCTTCATTTCCTTAGAAAATGTTTTACAAACAACTTATCTGTTCTCAAAAAAAATTATATCACCCTCATAAATAATTACAATTAGAGTTCTGGAGTAAACATATTTCACATATAAGTTTCTATCAAATTTTTCTTTAGAAAATTTCAACATTATCAAAAAAACTTCAAGTTTAGAATACCATAATTATAGGTATTGTTTCAATCCATACAAGGATTTATTCAATATACAAACCTTATTTTCATAATTATCATGTTGAAAACCACAAGGTTGTTCAATGTAAACTTATTCCTCAATCTCACCATTCAAGAAAGATGACTTTACATCCATTTGATAAAATTTGTAATTTTGATGTGCGACCACTGAAAGAAACATTCTAATAGTTTCTAATCTTGAAACCAGGGAAAGATTTTCTTAAAAATATACACCATTAACCTATATATGGACTTTACAAACAAGCACAACTTTGTTTCTTGAAACTTATCCATGTTAATTTAACTTGTTTCTGTAAGCCCACTTGGTTCCAGTAACATTTTTACTTTCTGGTCATGAAATAAGATCTCATGTTTCATTATTTTCAATATGATCAAACTCTACATTCATGGAATCCACCCATTTTTTTGCTTAATATATTTTGAAACTGATTCCAGTTTAATTTTTTAGATAAGTGAAGTCTAATTTTATAATCTCAACTTTCTTCTTGTCTAAACTGGAGCCTTCTAATTTCCAATAATGCTTTCAGAATCAACACGTTTTTGTAAAGTATAAAATTTCAAAGTTTATTTCCCAACTGAAATTTCCTCATCACATGAATTTTATTAATCTTGATGAGGATATTTTGACTTACTTTCATTATTATTAGAAATATCCAGTTTATCCTCCTCTGCATTCTCAGCAACTTTTGTTCAGGAATTTTGATTTTCAATTACTTTCACATCATGTGAGTCCACCAAATTTTTTAAATGTTTGTTCCAACATTTGTAACTTATTACATTTAGTGAATAACCCATAAAATTTCCTTCCTTATATTTCTCATCAAACTTTCCTAGATCTAGATTTTTGATTTTTAGAAAAGATGGAATTCCAAAAACTTTAAAGTATTTCAATAAATATTTTTTTATACCACATTTCATAGGGAGTAATGTTGGTTTCAAGTCTCAACAAGAATATATTTTGAACATGTACAATAGTACTGATAGCTTTTCTCTAATAGAATTCTGAAAGTTTGTATCATTCTAACATATGTATTCCCATTTTCACCAAACTTCTATTATTTCTTTCTGATACTCCATTTTGTTTTGGAGTATAGGGATAACTATACTAATGTTTGATACCATGTTTTCTCAGATAAGTTACAAAAGTATTGTTTGTGAATTAGAAACCATTATATGTTCTCAACTTCTTTATGGAAACCCCCATTTCATTCTCAACATATTTTTTGAAGAATTTGAACATTTCAATAGCCTATAATTTCTATTTCATAAACATGATGTTTTTCATCCTAGTGAAATCATCAATAAAAGTGATAAAGTATAAATATCTTTTTATTGATTGATGTATCATCAGTCCACAAAAATAATAATGAATAAGCTCAAGTGGTCTGGTAGATTGTATCTCAAATATTTTGTAACTTTTTTAGACATATTTCTTTTTTGACAAGATACAAAAACATATTCTTCTATTCTTTTAAATTCTGGAAAGTTTTGAACGACATAAAATTTATAAATTTTGTTCATACTTTTCTGTCCAATGTGCCTAAGTCTTCAGTGCCGCAATTTGTTTTCATCTTTAACACTCAAGTAATAGGAGTTGTTTAATTATTTTATTTGGAAGATAATCCCACTGGTTCTTTATAATTTTGTAATACCTTTTAAATCTTTCATACTTTTTATGATAAAAAAATATTTTCTAAAAATATTATTTTCCATCATCACAAAGTTGATGTACACTAAATAAGTTATGCTTTATCCCATCAAAAAATAAAACTTCCTTAGATTTTAACTTTTCTGTTTCAATATCAACCATTATGATTCCTCTGATTTTTAAGGAACTATCACTACCAAAGGTAACTGATCCTCCATCACGAATTTCAAAATTTTTCAAGATTTTTATATCAACTATTATTTGTAAATAAAAATCACTATCAAGTATCCATGAATTGTTCCTTTTACTTACTTTCAAAGTCATCTCAACAACAAAACCTCTTTCCTAAACTTTGTTCTTTTCAACTTCTTTTTCATTTCTATCATAAGAAACTTGTTCCAGAAGGAGTGTCATACATCTTTTGACATGATGACCAGCCTCATCACATCTTCCTCAAAATTCCTCAAAACATTCAAATTATTTTTTTGGAAAGTTTCTAACATATTGATAATTCACCTTTTCAACTTTATATAAGTTAGGAAAGTTACTCATTCTACTTTCACTATTTCTTCCAATTTGATCAAACCTTCTTCTGAGTAAAGATAAGCTGTGCCAAAAATTATAATCTCTATGACCATAGATTCTAAAACACTAGAAATAACTATAAAATCTTGATTTTATATTCAAGAAAGATCTTTATGTATATAAAATTTGTTAAAGTTGGTAACTTCTTTCAGCTCTAACATACTCAGGATGTGGACCATATTTTATTTTGAGTGAGTTTTCTACATTTTTATATTTGATAGTTTTATCACATTATTTCTCCACCCAAGATTTCCCAACACGTTTTTCGAAACCTAAAATTTTTAAAGAATCAAATGAAACATTAATTTTTTTGAGTGAATATTTCACCTGATTCTCAAATTGATCCTTCTCAGCAGCTTTAAAAGTCTCAGCTTTTACTTATAATGATTTTTTGAAGTTTTCATTCATTTTCCTCAATGTATTTTCAAACTTAAGAAGTTTTTATTGAAACTTGTTAACTTATTCTTCCTTAACTTCTAGCTTCTTACTCAGATATTCAACCATATTTCCTTTTTAGTAATTATATGTTTATAACTTAAAATCTCCTGAATGTATTCATCCTCCTGCTTGATGAAATATTTTCTTCCTTCAGTAACTTCTTCACAATCTTTCTTTATCATTCTGATTTATTTCTTGAGATATTTTTTTTGCTCAAGATATGAAAGAAGTTTAGTTCTGAGCTGATATTATCTATAATATTCTTCACCTCCTCCTTATTAAATATTTGAGGAGTCCTCAACATTCTACACTTTTTCAATGAAGGATATGAATTTTTCTAAACTTTTATCTTTTAAATAATTGTTTTCAGTTGATTATGGTTCATATTTCTTACTCAACATACTTCTATTATTCCCAGTAAACTTATTTTTGGATTTTTTGGATGAATTTTATTATTTAGAACTTTTATTCCACTTTTTCTATCAAGTTTTTTCATTAGAATCATCTTGATATTTTCCAACTTTCTTCTTGGGGAAATTCATATCAAAGTGTCCAATTTCACCACACTCAAAACATTCGAGAGGAAGTTTAACTCCATACTTTCATCTTCCTCTTCAATAGTTATAGTATATAAGAGACATTATTTTATCATTCAACCCATAATACTCTTTAACTTCAAATTTATAAGGATAACCATCTTAAACATCTTGAATTTTTAACTTTATCATAACTTCAAAATCCATTTCATATTTGATTTTCTTTTTAAACATTGGAGTTTTTATCATTTCATAATAAAAAAGAATGTTATTCTATTTATAAAGAGATAAATCATCCTTATCTTCTAAAGATAAAATTTTAGAATCAAACCTGTTTGAGAAGTTTCACATAAGTTTCTTCACAATTATAGAATCTTCTACAACATCCCTGAATCCTCTAATGTGGCAAAAAATCTCATTTACTTTGGTGATGTATTCATAAATAGTTTCTTAATATATGATTATGATGTATTCATACTTATTATGATATATTTTTAGATTTTATTCCTTCACTTTAGTATCCCCTTTGAAAATATTTTTCATCTTATCCAACATACTTTTTGAAGTACTGAGACCCATCACCTTCTGATAAAAATTATTTGATAAGGAAATAAGGATTGAATTTCTAGAATTTCAATCAATTTATATATTTCACTTATCATAAAACTTAATCAGATAATATTTCTCAATAGGTGGAAAATCAATATTAGCATCATCAACAACTTCCAAACCAAGAGATAGGTGATAAATAATCATCATATTTTTCCATCCATAATAATTTTTTCCATCAAATGAAGGAATTCCTATACTATTGATAGAATTGATATTATCCATGATAATGATTCAATAATGAAATCTCTTCATGATACCAATTTAAGTTCCAATGGATTAGATAACAACTTATAAGGGGGGTGTGTGTGGGGGGGGGGTTAATCAATTGTTTTACTTTTTATAAGTTTCAATACTTTTCAAAACTTAACACCTACAACATGTTAAGATTTATTTAATTATAATATTTTGTAAAAACTTATACATGAAAAAGTAGGAAAGAGAGTAAAGAAAATAATATTTACAAGGTTTGACCTCAGTGTGAGAACCTACATCCTTTCCATAGCCACTATTGTGGGTCAGTGGAAATTCACTATTAAGAAGAAGTGAATACAACTTGTTCCAACTCCTGTTAGACACCTTATATATCCCGATAGGAAAGATTATACCAACTCCCTTTAGTTTACAATAATTTCTTATAAAAAAATTGAGCCAAATAAAATAATAAAGACTTTTTTGAAACTGATCCACAATTTCTCAGTCCAAATACTTAGTTCTATTTGGATGGATCTGATTTTTTCAAATGATGAAGTCAACACGATTCTTACTTACTCAATCTACACTTCTCAAAATATTCTCAGAAACTCAATATGATCTTTCTAATTTTGATTAGATCAATAAGATCTTCTAAATATGATAAAACCATTCTCAAACTGCAAAACTCAAACTCTGCTCAAATGATCAATACGATTTTCTTCTGTTCGATTGACTCAATACGATTCTCCTTTCTGGTAAAAAAATCTTTCGGGTGTCTGGTATTATTTTGAGATCTTAGTCTGGAAATAACTTGAATTTACCAGTACTCTACATTTTATAATTTCAAAAAATTCACAATGAATGAATGATATGATCAAATATTTATAGGCAACTCAGAAAAAAAAAATGAAGGAAACTTGAAAACTTTCCCCACTTCCACAAATTTCAAAAACTCTAAAAATATATCACATTTAAAATTAAATTTTTACTTATTTAATCCTTATAATATTTAATTGATATTTATGAAAAATTGAATTTCAAGTTTTACCTCTTCAACTGTTAATATATTTCCCAGCTCATTACGATCTGTTTCTTTCTTAGCTCATTACGATCTATTTCTTTCTTAGATCGTTGTGATCTATTTTTTTCTCTTCTCATTATGACTTTTTTTCTTCTTAGTTCATTAAGATCTATTTCCTTATCAGATAATTATGATCTATTTCCTTCTCATCTCATTAATATCTGTTTTCTTCTCTAATCATTACGATCTATTTCCTTCTCAACTCATTACGATATGCTTTTATTTCTCTATTCATTATGATGTAATACCCATTATAATGGATTTTCCCATTATTATGAAAATCCCATTATGATTATTTTTCCATAAAAATGGAAAGTATCAATGAGGAATCCACTTAGAAACTTTGATCATCTTTAAAATTCATCAAATTCACACATTTTGACTTTTGGATCCAATCTTCTGAATCCAGATTTCTTGAATCTGATGAAGACTCTATCTTAATCACTGGAACTGATTCAATCATTATGATTCCTCTATTTATTCAAAAGATTTTATCATGATTAGGTTTCATTATTTATAATAACTTCATGATTAGAAAAGCATCATCTGACTTAGTTTATAAAGTTTGAGAACTTTCTAACTCCTGACTTCACTTTCTTCAACAAACCTCTTCAACATAATTACAAATTCTTCACTCAAAAACATCCAAATTTCTAAATCAGCAACTTATGTATTTCTATGATTATAGAAAAGGAAAAATTACAATAAAAACAAATTTTCCTCTGATTCTTTTGGATCCGAGAATATGAATCTAATTATGATGTATTCTATAATTCAAGACAATTCCTCTAAGTCTAAAAACATTAGTCTAGAAACCTATGTATGGAAAAAATATTTCTTAAATACAAATACTTTTCTCCACCTTTATATTTGGTTTTGAACATTCATCAAATTTTTACTTAAAAAACTCATTATGATGGACTGGGTCTGATTCCTAAATAACAAAAACATTCTTATACAAAAAGGTTAGTTGTCACCAAATAAAAAAACTTTGTTAAAATAATTTTACCAAAAAGTTTCTTCATGAATGATTCAAGAAACTCTATGTAATATTACCACATCAAGAAATGGAGGAGCACCACTTACTTGTGTTATTCTACCAAGGAATACTCGATAATTACCAAAATATGCTAGATGCCTCATTTAGAGGAGCCCTAATTGAAAAATCACCAGCAAAAGATAGAGGCCTGATTAAGAAGATTACACAAAACTTGAAACAATTTGGGAAGAGAGGTACAATAATGAGGGGAATCCATGAGGTATTAACATCAAATTCATTTTCCTTAATTTTAAAAAAGGTTAAATACCTCACTAGGTTAGTGAGAAAAATGGTTATGATGTAAGAAAGTGGACAACAAGATTCATCTTAGGTATGTGGTTTGTGTGCTTCACCAAATTATTTTACTAACTAGTGTCCAGAAGTGCAGGAGACATAATGTTGTGATGTAACCTTTCAGCTGAGGCAATTTCCAAAAAACCAACCATAGAAATATAAAGATCAAAATCAACAAGGACACAACTAGAAGCAAACTAATTCATTTTATCAAACCTAATACTCACCACAACCTCCATTCCATAAGCAACAATATCAGAACCCACTGCCATTTCAATAACCCTATAAGTCACCGTATCAGCAACAAGACTTCCAACCACCACATTTTTAATAGAAACCATATGAAAAACCATTAACAAGTTCTCAGCAGAACAAAAAAGGAGCATATATTGCTGAGTTGAAGAATAAAGTAGATAAGCTAACATACCAAGTCAGAACACTTACGGACTTTCTCACCAAGAATCCAGGAAAGATACCTGTGAAAACAATCCCAAATCCCAAGGAAAGTGTGATTGTGATTACAACATGAAGCATAAAATAAATCCATACACCTGAAAAAAGAAAAACTAATGATTCTAATAATCATTATAAATCTCAATAAATATATCCAAAAGAAGGGGACTAGAAAAAAAGTGAATAAGGACAAGTACTATGGAAAAAATCGATTATTGCGACGGGTTATTTGCGACGGGAATATATTCCCGTCGCAAATGGTCAGTTATTTTCGACGGGAATACAGGACCCGTCGCAATAGGTATGGCGCGGTTTGTGCGCCAAAACACGGGAAGCCTATTTGCGACGGTCACCTTCAACCCATCGCAACTACCCAGCAGTGGTAAATACTATTTACGACGGGTAAATCGTACCGTTGCAAAAAATTTGTCGGCAGGTGTTATTTGCGATGGGGCCCGTTGCCAATACCGGCGGTGGTAAATAAGATTTTGTGACGGGGATATCCACCCATCACTAATGGTATGTTGGAAGGCAGATATTTACGATGGGCCCGTCGCAAAAACACTTTTAACCGCCGCCCATAATTAATGCGGGTGAAAGTATTTGTGACGGTATCCCATCGCAATTAAGACCGTCGCAAATAATCTAACCTATATATACCCCCACCCATTTTTTTTCCAAATCATTTAGATCTCTCTTTATTTCTCTCTTTAACTTCCAGTTCTAAGTAGAAAATTTCTTTCGGTTTAATTTTTTCTTACGAGAAGAGGAGAGAAGGAGTTAGAAGGCGTTAATTGCTTCAAAATATCGAAGGTATTTATATTTTTTTTATTTTTTAAATTATTTTTAATTGTTAATTATTTTTAATTGTTAATTTTATTTTTAATTGTTAATTTTAATTTTTTTAATAGAATGTTTAGTAGCTATATAGTATAATTAGATTAAGTGGTTGAACCAAATAATCCTTGTCTAGATACAAACAAGTAGAGGCGGCTCTAGCACAGATGTACTTAGGAGTGAAAACTCTGACAAGGTGTTTCGAGCTTGACTCGAGGTAACCTGGTACACGACAACGGGCCTTGCTGCACTCTTGGTTCGACACTCCCGGGGGATGTTTTGGTAATAATTAGAAATAATTATATTTAATTAGAAATAATTAGAAATAGTTATATTTAATTAGAAATAATTATATTTAATTATAAATAATTATATTTAATTAGAAATAGTTATCAAATTAATTAGAAATAATTAAAATAATTATCAAATAATTAAAAAATAATTAGATTTAATTAGATTTAATTAAAATAATTATCAAATAATTAGGAAATAATTAGATTTAATTAATTAGAAATAATTATAAATAATTAAAATAATTATCAATAGATTTAATTAGGAAATTATAAATAGTTAGGAAATTAGAAATAATTAAAATAATTATAAAACAATTAAAATAATTAGGAAATAATTAAAATAATTAGGAAACAATTAAAATAATTAGGAAACAATTAAAAAAATTAGGAAACAATTAAAATAATTAGGAAACAATTAAAATAATTAGGAAACAATTAAAATAATTAATAAATAATTAAAATAATTAGGAAACAATTAAATAATTAGGAAACAATTAAAATAATTAGGAAACAATTAAAATAATTAGGAAACAATTAAAATAATTAGGAAACAATTAAAATAATTAGGAAACAATTAAAATAATTATGAAAAAATTACAATAATTAGGAAACAATTACAATAATTAGGAAACAATTACAATAATTAGGAAACAATTACAATAATTAGGAAACAATTACAATAATTAGGAAACAATTACAATAATTAGGAAACAATTACAATAATTAGGAAATAATTACAATAATTAGGAAACAATTACAATAATTAGGAAACAATTACAATAATTAGGAAACAATTACAATAATTAGGATACAATTACAATAATTAGGATAATTATCAAGCATGATTGACCACTCATCTACCTCAATTTTCTTTTCATTTGTGTGTTGAGGCTTGACAGGAAACTTCTGCCTCCACATGTAATATTTGCTTTTACTGTCAAAATTATCAACCTCCTCACCAGCATAGAGGTGAGGAGGTTTATAATTTTGAAAGTGAAAGAAAATATTACATGTGGAGGCAGAACTTTCCTGTCAAGCCTCAACACACAAATGAAAAGAAAATTGTGGTAGATGAGCAGTCAATCACATTTGTTTTTCTATTCAATGATTGATTAACCACCCGACCTATATGCATATCTTCGCATTACTAATTAGTAACATAATTAGTAATATAATTTGTAACATAAATAGTAACATAATATAAAATATTATACTACTCTAATATTAATAATTAAATAATACTAATAATATAATTATTTTATTATTATATGATTAATATTTATAAAAAATATATTAATATTATTAAAATTATAAAAAAATTATAAAATACTACAATTATCAATATTTACAACAAGTTTTGCTCTATTCTTAACATGTTCAAATCTTAAAGGGTCGCCAATTTTCAGGTCATGGCCAAAAAAAAGTTTGCGTCAACCATGTCCAATGTAAACTCTATAATTATCCTTGTTTGGTTGATCACCTCGCAAGTATCATTGCAATAGGACAACCCAAGTCATGTCTTTCTCATCTATAAGAATCATATCACATGACTTTTTACATAGACCATTCTTTCTTGAGAATTTAAGGGAAAGATACTGAAGTTCTCTTAATTTTTCAAGGAAGAATGATCTATGTAAAGGGTCATGCGAGATGATTCTTAAAGACGAGAATGAAATTACTTGTGTTGTCGTATTGCAACACTACTTGCAAGGTGATCAACCATATAAGGACAATTATAGAGTTTACATTGGACATGGATGACATAAACTTTTTATTGGGCATGACCTGAAAATTGACGAACCTTTAAGATTTAAACATGTTAAGAATAGAGAAAAATCTGTTGGAAATATTGAGATTTGTAATAATTAGTAATAATTAATAATAATTAATAATAATTAGTAATAATTAATCAAAAATTAAATAAATTCGAGTACATGGTTATAAATTTGCACAATTTACAATGGATTAGTGGCTACCTTTTGCTCAACGTCTCATATCTTTGCTAATTTCTCCCACTAAAATCAGTATGAAAAAAGTGCTCTAACATATGTCAGAGCAAGTTTTTTATACTGATTTCAGTCGGGAGAAAGTTAAAAAGAGATGAGCCATCGGAAAAAAGAGGCTCTTTTACCTGACGACTCATCTCCTTGCAAGGAGATGAGTCATCAGGCAAAAGAGCTGCCGCCAATCCATTGGAAACAAATAAGAATAATTAGTAATATAATCTCCACAATGATGATTACAAAATTTTATTTCATTATTCAAGCATATTTCATTTTGCCAAGTATTGCTAAGTATTGCTAAATTAATAATAATTAGTGGGGATGATTACAAACTAACTGTGTCGCCTATAATTATTGGTAATTACTATGAAATAACTGTAATTATGTATATTATCTTTTTAGGATATTGTTTTTCTTATATAAAATTATTTAACAACAATAATGGTTTTAAATTTTGTAGAAACATATATATGAATATGGAATAAGGAAGTCGACATCAATCATTATTAGATGACCGCGATTGGATAAATCAGCGCAAAAATCTAAACGGTTCTAGTTTAAATCATGTATATGTTGATGGTGTTGAAGCTTTCTTATCATTTGCATCATCAAACCCGGAATTTGTTTCAGAAGGGAAAATTAAGTGTCCTTGTAAAAAATGTGCTCTGAGAACATTTGAGACATTTGACATTGTTGGGAAACATCTCTTGCGTTATGGTTTTCAATCAGATTATATTTTTTTTGTATCAAAACGGTGAACGCAGTTCCAGAGAATATACTAATAATTTGATTCCAGATCCATCACAGTTTCAGAATTTAGTACATAATGTTGTAGGGTCATCCGTTCAACAAACTGAAATCGAGGATGATGTTGATTTACCTCCCGAGTTGGCACCATCTGAATTTGATGAGTTGTTCAGGTCTACTAAGGATATATTATATCCTGGTTGTAAGATAAGAAAATTAGAAGCAATTGAAAAATTTATGGCTATTAAATCAGATAATGGAATGTCAAATAACTGTTTTGATTAGATATTTTCTTTGGTTAAAGCACTGTTACCTGAAGGAAATGTGATGCCTGCTAATTATTATGAGATCAAGAGACTGGTTCGTAATCTGGGCCTTAGTTATCAGAAGATCCATGCATGTTTAAATGATTACATCTTATATTCTGGTGAAAATGAGTCATTGGATAGTTGTCCCACATGTGGACAATCGAGGTATAAAGAAGCTCAATCAGGGAAGTCTGGATTGATTCCTGTAAAACAGTTGAGATATTTCCCGCTTACACCTAGGTTGCAGCGTTTATTTATGTCTCAGAACACAACGACAATGATGTTATGGCACAAAACCAATATTTCAAATGGTAAAATCTTGATTCATCCATATGATGGTGATTCATGGAAACATTTTGATCAAGTGCATTCTTCTTTTGCTTTAGAATCCCGGAATGTGCGATTGAGTCTTTCTACTGATAGTTTTTGTCCATTTGGATCTTTTGGTAGTTAGTATTCCTGTTGTCCTATCTTTATAACTCCGTACAATTTTCCTCCATGGATGTTGATGAAAGAGCCATATATCTTTTTGACTTTATTAATCCCAAGAAATCTGAAAAAGAATATTGATGTTTATTTGAAACCATTGATTGATGAGTTAAATTCATTATGGAGTCATGGTGTTGGTACACATGATGCTGCTGTGAAACAGAATTTTGTAATGAAAGCTGCTTTGATGTAGAAAATTAGTGACTTCCCGGCATATGGCATGTTATCTGGCTAGAGTACACATGGTCCAAAATCATTCCCTTACTGCATGGGAGACAATAAAGCATTTATGCTCGTGAATGGAAAAAAACCTTGCTATTTTGACTGTCATCGCAGATTTCTTCCAATCGATCATCCTTTTCAGAGGAATAAATCTCATTTCAGAAAAGAAAGAATTGAAAGAGATGAACCTCCAAAAATGATCTCAGGTATAGAGTTACAATCAGTTGTATTTTCATTACCTTCCATCACTTTTGGACCGACAATAAACCAACAGAAAATTCATGGCTTTGGGAAAGAACGCAGTTGGACAAAACGGAGCATTTTTTGGAATATGCCATATTGGTCTGATTTGTTGGTCCGAAACATGTTGGATGTCATGCATATTGAGAAGAACTATTTTGATAATTTATTTCATACAGTTTTGGATACACTGGGTAAAACAAAAGATAATGTAAAGGCACGATTAGATCTTGCCCAAATTGGCAAGCGACCAGAACTTGAATTGTTTGAAAATGTCAGATCACAGAGATTAATAAATCCAAAAGCAGATTATACACTGAACAAAGAGAGTCACTTATTATTTTGTTAGTGGATTGCAGATTTGAGACTTCCAGATGTCTATGCTTCCAACTTGGGAAGATGTGTTAAAAATGGTCATATTACCGGATTAAAAAGTCATGATTGTCATGTTATAATGAAAAGACTTATGCATATTGGATTAAGAGGTTTGTTGAATTCTAATATTTGGTATTCGATAATAGATATATCATATTTTTTCCGAGACATGTGTGCGACGACAACAGACTACAATGCACTAAGAAAACTGGAAGAAGCTGTTTTTGTAGTTATATGCAAACTGGAAAAAATATTTCTACCGGCTTTCTTTGACTCAATGGAACATTTGATATTAAATTTTCCACATGAAGAAAAATGTGGAGGTCTGGTTCAGTTTCAATGGATGTAACCATTTGAGAGATGAATGCAGAAATTGAAGAAAAAAGTACGTAACAAAGCATCAGTTGAAGGCTCAATTGCTAAAGTTTATTTGCAAGAGAAAATTGCTTTATTCTGCTCTCATTATTTTGAATATGAATATCCATCAAAATTTAACTGCATGGGCCGGAATGAGGGGAATGTTGATGATGATATGAACAATCAATTATCAGTTTTCAATCAGCCCAAACTTGGCTTTGGTGGAGTTCATGATATATGGCTTTCAGATGATGAACATCATAGAACTCATACATATGTTCTACTCAACTATGAAGAAATGTCACCAATTGTACAGTGAGTGCTCCTATCCCTTATTCTATAGATTCTGTTACAGTAAATTAATCATATTGTATTTTTAGGTTATATGATGATCATATCAAGAAACAATTTCCACAAATTACAGCAGCTGGCTTAGAAGAACGTCGGTAAAAGTTTTTTGCCTACTGGTTTCAAAAACTGGTAACGTACATTCTTTTTTGGTTTTACATATAAAATCAATTTATTACTTGTAATAGTGATAATTTTTTTACAAATTTTCAGGTATCTGTACATGCTGATAAGATTGATATTCGATTGCGTATATTGAGTAACCCACCATCCAATATGGTTAAATATTATAATGCATATGTGGAAAATGGTTATCGCTTTCATACACGTGCATATGGGGAATCAAAGAAAATAATGAATAGTGGTGTTTTTTTAAAGGGATCACATCATAGAGATATTGAAGTTGACTTTTACGGCATGCTTGAAGAAATTATTGAACTGTGTTATTTGAGACAGAATTATGTAACAATGTTTAAATGTCGATGGATGGATACTGAGAGAGGCTTGCATGTTCATCCGACTCATGGAATTTTTGATATTAAACATAAAAGTATTCTTGCAGTAAATGAACCATCTTTATTGGATCATCAGGAACATAAAATTTATTATGTAAAATACTGTGCTACTGTAAAAGAGTTGGATGATTGGTGGAGTATAATAAAAGTTAAATCTCGAGAAAATCACTTTACTCAAACTGAATGTGGTTCCACTGAAGTGAAAGGAAATGAAATTTTTCAGGACACTCCTCAAAACACATCTTTTTCACAACGAGACATGAATATCGAGGATGACACCCCACAGTTAAGGGTCGATGGTGAAGATATTGTCAATGATGTTACAACTGAATTTGAAATGACAAGAGATGATGAAAGTGAAACTAATATGGAAATTGATGATGTTGATGAGGAATATGGAGACATTAACATTGAAAACTATGAAGATAATGATGAAGATGAACATTAACATAGTAAAATGCTGGTTAGAATCATAAAAAATATATATCTATATATAATAGTTATTTTCAACTGTTTACTAATAACAATCATTTCATGTTTCAGATGGACTTAGAAACTTATCGTCAATTGCTGGAGGCTGAGCTACGTATGGATGATGAGGATCTTGAGTCATATGAACCTCAGGCTATTGGCACTATAGGGAGCACTCGGAGGGGGCATGGTCTTGCCAGACTGATGATTCCAGATCCTATCCTCGAGCGACGTCCACCTCTTGGATTCGATGCGCACATGCGGTGGTATGACAGCCTGTGTATTTTAGTTATCTTTCATTATAATTTATTTATATTCTAATTGTTTTATTATTTGTTATTTTTCCATAGTTTTACGCATATATCTATTAGACAGGGGAGCGCTATCTTGCGCAGTTATTTTTCTCAGACCTGGCTCACATGGGATCATATTCCTGCTGATGTGCAGGTTGCCATGTTCGATCATTGGATGGTATGTAATTAAATATTATTTATTTTGAAATTTAATTCATTAATAACTTTATATTAGGGTTTATGGTATCCCATCTACGATAGGATGCGTGCCACTATCCACGCGGCATGGGTGGTTTCTATGCGTGACCGTTTCCGTCAGTTTTTGCATAATTTGAGAAAGGCGGCTATGAGGAAAGCCGGAGTGATAGAATTTGATGAGTCCTGTAGAGCCCACTGACCAGAGTACATTTCATCTCACGTTTGGGATGGATTATGTACACACTAGTTGGGTGGTGGGTTTCATAGGAGATCTGCATTGGGTCGACAGAATCGGGGGAGACAAGAGGTGACGCATCGAGCCGGTAGTCGTACATTCAGTGCACATAGAGAGCGTCTGGTAAGTACTTTTTTTTAATAATTTATACAACTTTAAATATAAACAGTTTATTTTATATTCATATAGGATGCTGAGCATCCTAGTATTATGACGTACAACATTTATCGGAGGATGTACACTGATTTGGCTATTGGAGAGATTAGAGGTGACCGCCAACGTCAGATTGTGGTTAGTATTATTTTCTTTTCAGTTTTCAAATTAAATGCATATAATAATTTCATTATTTTAATTTCTAATTGAAACTTAAGGAGTCATATGAGGATGAGAACTCTCATACACAGGCTAAGAGTCAAGACGAGACGGGTGATCAGACTAGTGCCCACCATTTTGATGAGACAACATGAATGCAGGCAACCCAGTATGGCTTCGACAAGGGCCGAGTAGTTGGTATCAGCTCTCATTTGACTCCTGCAGCTTATTATGGTACTGCTGCGATGTCGGCGTCCGGCTCGAGAGGAGCTCATGGAGAGACATCATCTTCTACCTCACAGTATCAGGAGCAACTTCGTGTTCAGAGTGAGCTTATAGAGGATTTGCGTCAGGGGCAGGAGCAGATGTGTCAGCAGCACGATGAGGAGATGCGTTGATGGCAGGAGCAGATGGAGTACATGTTTCGTCTGACTCGTAGTTTAGGGATGGAGTTTCCTCCACCACCTCCTCCAGGTCCTCCAGATTATCCACCCCTAGTGATTTTTTACATGTAACAAACATTTGAGTTCGTAGTTTATTGTCATATTAACTATTTACAATTCATCTTTTTCATATTTGTACGAATATTGCATGATTTAATTTGTTTTTATTTTTTTAATATTTTATTACTTATTAGTATTATTTTTAATGTTTGTTTATTTTACACTACTAAAAAATCGGGCATTAGCGACCGCCATTGGCGGTCGCTTCATCTTCGTCGCTACCCTGGGAAATTTTTTTTTAAAAAAAAATTCCTACTAAAAGAAATATATATATATATATATATATATATTAAATAAAAAAAAATATATATATACTAAAGAAAAAATATATATATATATATTATTAAATAAAATATTTTAAATATATATATAATATGTTTTAAATATTTTAATATATATATATATATATTAAATAAATAAATATATACAATATTAAATAAAATATTTTTCATTTTTTTAATGAAATGTACGAATTGTGTTTTTTTTTCTTCACGGTGCAAAATCAGAGATAAAACAAGGTAAAAATCATAAAAAATGGAAAACAATTTCAAACATCATAAACATCAAGATCGTCATAAACAATAAATGATAAACGTGCTTCAACGATTCGAGCAGGTCCATCCATTTCAATCTTCTGCTTCAATAAACCTACAATAAGACAAAAAAAACAACAAAACAAAACAAACGTAAATTGGACATAATTATTCAGTTATTATATACATATAATAAAATTAAATCTGACATCAAATCATGGTTCTATAATAATTTAAAACCCCCAATTTATGAAATGCTATCATTTCAGGTCATTCGGAGCATGTTTGCTCCGAATTCGACCATCTCACGCTGTTTTTGGTGTTTTATGACACCAGAAACGCGTTTCTGGTCACCGCGGTCAAACGACATCTCCGATTGACGTGTTGTCTGCCCGAAAATTTCAAAAATCACACAACGGCTGTTGTCGTACGGTTTCATGGCATTCCGAAGTCATTCGGGTGGTTTTGACACCCCAACGTGCCCTTTTAGCACGCGCCGAGCTGTTGAAAACGACACAATTGGCCTTACTGCGTGCACCGCATGTACGATGGGCGTGACGTCTCCTCCTACATGTCACGGATAATATTACTAATGTTTTCTTGTGGTTTCAGGTCATTCGGAGCACGTTTGATCCGAATTCGACCGTCTCACGCCGTTACTGGGGTTATATGACACTGGAAACGCGTTTCCGGTCACCGCGGTCAAACTACACCACCGATTGATGTTCCGTCTACTCGAAAATTTCAAAAATAATACAAAGGCTGTTTTTGTACGGTTTCATGCCATTCCGAGGTTGTTCAGGTGGTTTTGACCCCCCAACGCGCCATTTTAGCGCGCGCTGAGCTGCTGAAAATGACACAATCGGCCGTATCGCGCGCACTGCACGTCCAATGGGCCTGTCGTCTCCTCCTACACATCACGAATAATATTCCTAATGTTTTCGTGTGGTTTCAGGTTATTCGGAGCACGTTTTCACCGAATTCGACTGTCTCACGCCGTTTTTGGTGTTTTGTGACACCGGAAACGCGTTTCCAGTCACCGCGGTCAAACGACACCTTCGATTGACGTGTCATCTACCCGACCATTTCAAATATCACACAACGGATGTTTTCATACGGTTTCATGGCATTCCGAGGTCGTTCAGGTGGTTTTTAACCCCCAACGTGCCATTTTAGCGCGCGCCGAGCTGCTGAAAATGACACAATCGGCCGTACCGCGCACACCGCACGTCCGATGGGCATGCCGTCTCCTCCTACACATCACGAATAATATTACTAATTTTTTAGTGTGGTTTTAGGTAATTCGGAGCACGTTTCTTCTGAATTTGACCGTCTCACACCGTTTCTGGTGTTTTATGACACCAGAAACGCGTTTCCGGTCGCTGCGGTAAAACGACACCTCCGATTGAAATGCCGTCTGCAAGACCATTTCACAATTCACAAAACGGCTGTTTTCGTATGGTGTCATGGAATTCCAAGGTCGTTCGAGTGGTTTTGACCCCCCAATGCGCCATTTTAGCGCGCGCCGAGCTGCTGAAAACGACACAATCGGCCGTACCATGCACACCGCACGTCCGATGGGTGTTCCGTCTCCTCCTACATGTGACGAATAATATTCTTAATATTTTCGTGTGGTTTCAGGTCATTCGGAGCATGTTTTCTCCGAATTTGACCGTCTCACGCCGTTTTTGGTGTTTTATGACACTGGAAATGCGTTTCCGGTCACCATGGTCAAACGACACCTCCGATTGATGTTCCGTCTATCCGAACATTTCAAAAATCACACAACTGCTGTTGTCATACGGTTTCATGGAATTCCAAGATTGTTCGGGTGGTTTTGACCCCCCAACGCGCCATTTTAGCGCGCACCGAGCTGCTGAAAACGACACAATCGGCCGTACCGCGCGCACCGCACATTCGATGGGTGTGCCGTCTCCTCATACACGTCACGAATAATATTCCTAAAGTTTTCGTGTGGTTTCAGGTCATTCAGAGCACGTTTTCTCCGAATTCAACCGTCTCACGCCGTTACTGGTGTTTTATGACACCGGAAACACGTTTCTGATCACCGCGGTCAAACGACACCTCTGATTGATGTGTTGTCTGCCCGAACATTTCAAAAATCACACAACAACTATTTTCGTACGGTTTCATGCCATTTCGAGGTCGTTCGGGTGGTTTTGACCCCCCAACGCGTCATTTTAGCGCGCGCCGAGCTGCTGAAAACGACATAATCGGTTGTACCATGCGCACCGCATGTCCTATGGGCCCGCCGTCTCCTCCTACACATCAAGAATAATATTTCTAATGTTTTCGTGTGGTTTCAGGACATTTGGAGGACGTTTTCTCTGAATTCGACCGTCTCACGCCGTTTTTGGTGTTTTATGACACCGAAAACGCATTTCCGATCACCGCAGTCAAACAACACCTCCGATTGACGTATCGTCTACTCGAACATTTCAAAAACCACAAAACGGATGTTTTCGTACGTTTTCATGGCATTCTGAGGTCGTTCGGGTGGTTTTGACCCCCCAACGCGCCATTTTAGCGCGCGCCGAGCTGCTGAAAACGAGACAATCGGCCGTACCACACGCACCGCATGTTTGATGGAAGTGCTGTCTCCTCCTACATGTAAAGAATAATATTACTAATGTTTTCGTGTGGTTTCAGGTCATTAGGAGTACGTTTGCTCCAAATTCGACCGTCTCACGCCGTTTCTGGTGTTTTATGACACCGGAAACGCGTTTCCGGTCACCGCGGTCAAAGGACACCTCCGATTGACGTTCCATCTGCACAACCATTTTAAAATTCACACAACAGCTGTTGTTGTACGGTTTCATGGAATTCTGAGGTCGTTCGGGTGGTTTTGACCCCCCAAAGCGCCATTTTAGCGTGTGCCGAGCTGCTGAAAATGACACAATCGGCCGTACTGCGCGCACCGCACGTTCGATGGGTGTGCCGTCTCCTCCTACACGTCACGAATAATATTACTAATGTTTTCATGTGGTTTCAGGTCATTCGGATCACGTTTTCTCTGAATTAGAGCGTCTCACGCCGTTTCTGGTGTTTTATGACACCAGAAACGCGTTTTCGGTCTCCGGGGTGCGGGGAGGGCTGTCCGGGGTGCGGGGAGCCTGTTCGGGGTGCGAGGGGGCTGTCCGGGGTGCGGGGAGGGCTGTCCGGGGGGGGGGGGGGGAGGGCTGTCCGGGGTGCGGGAGGGCTGTTCGGGGTGCAAGAGGGCTGTCTGGGGTGCGGGGGGCCTGTCCGGGGTGCGGGGAGGGCTGTCCAGGGTGCGGGGGACCTGTCCGGGGTGCGAGGAGGACTGTCCAGAGTGCGGGGGGCCTGTCTAGGGTGCGGGGTGGGGAGGGGGGCTGGCCGGGGTGCGCGGGGGGGGGGGGGGGGGGGGGGGGGGGGCTGCCCGGGGTGCGGGAGGGTTGTCCGGGGTGCGGGGAGGGCTGTCCGGGGTGCGGGGGGGGGGGGGGGGGTGCTGTCCGGGGTGCGGGGAGGGCTATCCGGGGTGCAGGGAGGGCTGTCCGGGGTGCGGGGGGGCTGTCTGGAGTGCGGGGAGCCTGTCCGGGGTGCGGGGAGGGCTGTCCGGAGTGCGGGGAGGCCTGTCCGGGGTGCGGGGGGCTGTTCGGGGTGCGGGGGGCCTGTCCGGGGTGCGGGGGGACTGTCCGGAGTGCGGGGGGCCTGTCCGGGGTGCGGGAGGGCTGTCCGGGGTGCGGGAGGGCTGTCCGGAGTGCAGGGAGGGCTGTCCGGGGTGAGGGAGGGTTGTCCGGGATGCAGGGAGGGCTGTTCGGGGTGCGGGGGGGCTGTCCGGGGTCCGGGGGGCCTGTCCGGGGTGCGGGGGGAGGGGGGGGGGGGAGGGGGGGGGGGGGGGGGGGGGCTGTCCGGGGTGCGGGGAGGACTGTCCGGAGTGCGGGGGGCCTGTCCGGGGTGCGGGAGGGCTGTCCGGGGTGCGGGGAGGGCTCTCCGGAGTGTGGGGAGGCCTGTCCGGGGTGCGGGGAGGGCCGTCCAGAGTGTGGGGAGGCCTGTCCGGGGTGCGGGAGGGCTGTCCGGGGTGCGAGAGGGCTGTCCGGACTGCGGGGAGGGCTGTCCGGACTATCCGGGGTGCGGGGAGGGCTATCCGGAGTGCGGGGATGCCTATCCGAGGTGCGGGGAGGGCTGTCCGGAGTGCGGGGAGGCCTGTCCGGGGTGCGGGGAGGGCTGTTCGGGGTGCGGGAGGGTTGTCCAGGGTGCGGGGAGGCCTGTTCGGAGTGCGGGGAGGCCTGTCCGAAGTGCGGGGAGGGCTGTCTGGGGTGCGGGAGGGCTGTCCGGTGTGCCGGGAGGGCTGTTCGGGGTGCGGGGGGGGGGGGGGGGGGGGGCTATCCGGGGTGTAGGGGGCCTATCCGGGGTGCGGGGAGGGCTATCTAGAGTGTGGAGAGGGCTGTCCGGGGTAGGCCGGGGACTACAAATAGTGAACTCAGATCATTCATCAAAAACAAGTTTAATGGTTTATATTAGGAATCACATGTTTTTTTCAAAAATATTACAGAACATGCAATTCTAAACATTGAAAATTAAATGAACAAAAAATATCCAAATCATTAATCAGTTTCATGGTTACTTATCAATTCGTGCACACAAACATTGCATGAGGCCAAAACACACATGATACCCCCAAATCACAAAAAAAATCACTAGAAACCCAACATAAATATCAATAACAACCCCACCATTAAAAGGAGAAACACACCTCGTGAATATGATGCGTCATGCGTGGTCATGACTACTACCTCCATCAGGTGGGTCAGGGGCCTACAACAAAAAAACATTATGAATATTTTCATAACCAAAATAATATAAAATAAATAAATAAATACAGTATAAACCTGAATCTTCTGATCCCCTGCACCATCACCTGGACGCACATATTGCCGTAGTGCTCTAACCTCAACGATCAATTGCACATTTACCTCCTCAGAAGCGTGCAGCCATGCCTCAAAATCTAACAACCGTTGTGTCATCTGAGCAATAGCAGGACCAAAAACCGCAGTGCGTGACACTACAGAATGAGGAATCCCTGTTCCATAGGTCAAACTATATCCAAGCCCGTCCCGACCAATAATGCGATGAAAGATCTCATACTTTCGCATGGGAAGTTGTCACTGGTCCTCTGGCAGATGTTCTAATTCATCTTCAAATTGAGCCTGTGAAATATTTAAATATATATAAATATATTAATATACAGATTTTATGTAATTATTGGTAATGAGTACAAGCACTTACTATCAATGCTGCAGCCTCTGGATCATTGCGATCACGAGTCCTCATCCACACTGACATTTTATTAGTTAGTGCACCTTGTTCCCGCAACTGTATATGAATAGAATATAAACACAAAACCATATTAATTAAAAAATTAAAAAATGAATAATAAATACCTCATGTCGGAGCTGAGACATGTGATGAGTCCCGAGCCTGTGAGGTGGTCCCTACAACGCTTGATTCTCAGAATGGCGTGTTGACACCTCCTACATTCAATTCATTCAAATTTCAAACAAATCACAAATTCTTGAAAATATATATACCAAAATAAATATACAAACTGCAACAACCTCAGTAGACCAATATGCAACTAAATTATGCCACTGAGCTGGGAGGACACCTCTCAGGACTTTTTCCAGAATGTCTGGGGCACCCACATTTGGTACCCAGTGGTCCCTCTTGACTTTGGCTTTATAGTATTTCCACATCTTATGGCATTTGCTCATACACACTGGCCAAAACTCATCAGGACATACTTTCAAATTTTGCTATTAAAGAAAAAAATCACATATGTTATTGTTCGTTATACATAAGGAATAAAGTAAAATGGTCTTCTTACCTGAACCTCCCTCCAAAGACGATCTAATGTGTCCTGAGGGATAGAAGCCCAGTCACACGTGGTCAATGGAAATCGATGTGGATCACGTATGATATGACCCAGATGACGAATAAATGCAGGGGAATTCCATCCCATAGGATGAAATACCTCATCAAATGAAACATCAAAAGTCGTGTCGGAATTCCATGATAATATGCCACGACCAGGGCCTCTCCTGCGAGAGGAAGAAGCAGTCGAGTCTGATCCTGTTGAAAACAATTTTATATACAAATTGAAAGATGTTATAAATATATATATATGTTTATTAATTACATAAAAAATAGAGACAATGACATTCCAACATACCTTGACCCTAAGACATAGATGCCTCAGATGGATGATGTGGATCTTCTGCCTCTTCCCCTGACATTCTTGCAGTCATGGAAAACATTAGTAAGGGGACTATCCAAAGTGTCCAAATGATAAATTGGATTGTTTAAAAAAAAAATCAAACTTGTACAGTTGTTAATCAAACAAAAAGGGATTGAATAATTAATTGTGAATGAATTTTAAAAAATCAGAAAGTTCACAAAACAGATATACAAATTATGTACAAAACCAATCAATGCATATCCAAATTTCAAATTGAATTAATAAAAATTTAAGCAGCACATGAACCAAATGAAGAATACCTCAATGGGAAGATACACCGACAATAACATCAATATAACATGAGTTAAATCACCCTAAATATTTATAACTGAATAAAATTCCAAAAGTGAGAATTAAAACTTACAAGGATTTATAAAATGTTTAGATAATTTATGATATCTTAGGCTGAATAGCGGGAAAATAATTATACCTTTCATTAAGAATGCAAATTGACTGTTTCTCCTTCAACAGCCGCTCTGACCCAATAAATATCTTCTTCACGTTGAACCACGGTATGTTGATCAAGCTGTTGGGAAACAAAAGGAATAGTCTCGGGTTCATCTTGTTCAAATACAAACACTCCTCGCCGAGACATTTTGACAACAACTTGCCAACTTGGATTCGAAGGCAAAGTAACGAAGAATACTTGTTCTACTTGTGATGTCAAAATGAAAGGTTCATTATCAATTCGTTCATTTCTGTATAACATATAGTTAAAATTCACCAATGAAAACTGATATTGATCTACTTTACATCCACGCACTAGATCAACCCAATTACACTTTAACAATATGTACTTCAACCCATGTGTGTATACAACTTCAATGATGTCTATCAATTGACCATAGTAATAACCAGAATCGACAAATGGACAACCGATGCCACTGTTTTGTGTTGCTCGTTTGTCGTCAACATCTTTAATGCGAAATCGAAAACCATTAGCATCTATAGATTTATAACAACGAGCCGTTATAGATGGACCCTCAACCAGTTGGATAAATTCTTCAGTTAGCGTGGGGTCCCCTAACTCCCTCATCTTATGAACCTACATAATTCATAGAATTCAATAATGATATATAAATAAAGAAATTAGTATAATACTTCACTGATAATGAAAATCAATTTATACGCACATAATCCTTGAACCAATCATAAAATGAAGCATAATGAGACTGTTGAATTTGAAACTCAGTCGCACGATACATCTCTTATTTTATCTCATTAATGTGTTTCCAGCAAATGATAACATGATGTTTAAATGATCAACTTATGAAAACAAAACATGTAAAAGTTAAACAATAAAAGTGATAAGATACTTACTGCATTAATGGTGCAACTGATGGAGTATTGAACAAGATATATCGATGCGCTTGTATCCACTCGATGTTGTCCATATCATATGTGGTTCCTTCTCCAACTGGACCATCCTGAATCCGAGAGGGCTTATCTAATTTTGTTTCAACATCCGTAAGATATTCTGCACAAAAATTAGTACACTCATCCATAAAATAACCATTGGCTATTGATGCCTCCAGATGAGCTCTGTTGTGTACAAATCGTTTCAATGTACTCAAATACTGATCAATAGGATACATCCACCTGAATTGCACTGGACCAGCAACCATTACTTCATCAGTTAGGTGCACTGTCAAGTGGACCATAACATCGAAAAATGAGGGGGGAAATAGTTTCTCAAAGTGAAAAAGTGTAAGTACAATTCGGTTATGTAAACTTTTTAAATCACTCATTCGTTGATTTCTTAAAAAAATATGTCTAAAAAAATTACTCATATCAATCAACGACTGAACAAAATTGGGGGATAAACAATCAAAAATTACGATTGGAATCAACTGTTGAAGTAGTATGTGATTGTCATGACTTTTCAACCCTTGCAATTTCTTTCTTATCAGATTCACACACTTTGAAATATTAGAAGAGTAACCATCAGGCACCTTAAGCATCTTCAAAATGGAAAGAAATGTCTCTTTCTCTTTTGTAGTCATTGTATAATGTGTAGCAGGCATATATGCCTTGTTTCCCTCAGCTAACTGTAAATGAAACTATTTCCTTAAACCCATTTCTTCCAAATCACGGCGTGCATTAACATGGTCCTTTGATTTTCCACTGACACCTAAAATGGTCCACAATATGTTATCACAAATGTTTTTTCAATGTGCATGACATCCAAATTATGCCTCAGCATGTTAGTTTTCCAATACGAAAGACTATAAAAAATACTTTTCTTTTTCCAATTATGACTGCGCTGCCTACCCGCAGCTCGAATATTACGTACTATAGGAGCCACCAAATCCTGAATTTCATATACCGTGTGGATGTTTTCTTCCTCAATCTGCGATAACATTTTGACTCCTGTCATGATCTTTGGTGCTGGGATGAACTCTCTAGAACCATCAAATGCCACTCTGTCCTTTCTGAACCTGTGCTGAGGGGGGAGAAAACGTCTGTGACCCATGTATGCCCATTTTTTGGAATGCTTAATCCATACAGATTTTTTACTTTTGTTGCAACAAGTGAAATCAAATTACCCTTTCGTACTCCAGCCTGATAAATTTGCATAAGCTAGGAAGTCATTGATTGTCCACAATAAAACAGCCTGCAGTTTGAACATTTCATTCATTTCACAGTCATAAGCCATCACACCATCGCTCCAAAATTCATTCAACTCATCAATCAATGGATGAAGGTAAACATCAATCTTATCCACTGGAATTTTAGGTCCATTGATAAGAGTGGAAAGTAATATAAATTGTTGCTTCATACAAAGCCACAGAGGAAGATTATATGGAACCAACACCATGGGCCATGTGCTATGAGTTGCACTAACCATAGACTTGAATGGATTGAAACCATCTGCTTCCAATCCCAATCGGACATTAAGAAAATCTTTAGCAAAGTCGGGATGTCTCTTATCAAAATCATTCCATGCATGAGAGTCTGCTGGGTGGGTTAACATATCACTTTCATAAACTCTTTCTGCATGCCATCTCATTAAATTAGAAACTTTAGATGACATAAAAAATCATTTCAACCTCAGTTTAAGGGGAAAGTAACACATTTGCTTTATGTCAATCAGTTTCCCCTATATCGCAATCTGACTTTGATGAGTCTAATTCCCCCTGTTCTCTTTCCACCTAGAAGCACCACAAACCGTACAAATATCCAAATGGGCATTTTCCCTTCTAAACAACATACAGTTGTTTGCACATGAATCTATGGTCTCATATGTAAAACCTAAGTTCTCTGTCAGCTTACGAGCATGGTAATACAACTTGGGAATCTTAGCATTGACAGGAAAAACCTTTTTCAATAACACCAAAAGCATGTTGAATGATGTGTCTGACCAATTATTCAAAGTCTTCAAATGCAACAACTCCATGATAAATGACAGTTTATTGTACGAAGTACATCCAGGATATAATTCTGTTTTCGCATCATCAAGTGCTTCATAAAACCTCCTCGAATCACGATCTACACCAGAGCGAAGATTTATCTCACCGGCCTCAAGATTATGGATGTCAATGCCTTCAGGATCAAACCCACGTACCATTTCAGTAAGTATTTCATGCATTGGATCATTCATCCTTGTATCAACATCTATCTGAACTGCATCCGTATTTTGACAACGAACATATTATTCTCCATGATGAGTCTAACTCTTATAATTTTTCAAAAATCCATTAAAGAATAGGTGCTCCCTCACAGTATCTCGTGTGAATTGATATCTGTTAGCACATTTTCTACATGGACAACTAATATAGTCACTTTCAAATCCTCTGGTGAAGTCAATAAACTGCATAATTCCATTGAAATATTCTCTAGACGTTCGATTTGGAAGATCAATCCAAATCTTATCCATAATAATATCTGTATAACAAAAATTTACACAATACTTATTACATTTTCATTTTTCAAATCAACTATATTTAAAATAAATACTAATCATTTGTTTATGAACCATTGATAAAATAATAATGTAAGTGAAAGCCCATGTCATACCTGATTGCGCTACAAACCTGGAAGGGAGGGGAGCCGAAGGCGGTAATGTGAGGGAGAGGAGAGGAAGCGAAGGGGAGCCGGAGCCAAAGGTAGTGCGGTGAGGGAGGGGATGGGCGGCGGCGGCGGCGAGGAGCCGTAGGAGAGGAGGCAGTGAGGGGACGGGGGACGGGCAGTGAGGGGGGGGGGGGGGCTGTCCGGGGTGCGAGGGGGCTGTCCGGGGTGCGGGGGGGGGGGGGGGGGGGAGTTCGGGGTGCGAGGAGGTAGTCCGAGGTGCGGGGCCTGTCCAGAGTGCATGGGGGGGGGGTTGTCCGAGGTGCGGGGGCTGTTCGGGGTGGGGGGGGGGAGGGCCGAGGGGGCGGAGGGAAGATGGCGGAGGCCAGAGGGCCGAGGGGTAGGAGACGGAGGGGGCAGAGGGTAGAGGGCGGAGGGCGGAGGCTGTAGGGAGGAGGTGAGAGGGCGGAGGGACGCCAGAGGGGAGCAGAGGATGGATGGAGGGCGGAGGGCAGCCAGAGCGGGAGGGCCGAGGGCGGAGGGTGCGCGGAGGGCGGAGGCTGACGCAGGCAGAGGGTGGAGGGCGACAACGGGGACGGCGCCCGGAGGGCGAGGCAGGGTGGCGGGGGACGGTGCCCGGAGGGCAAGGCAGGGTGGTGGGGGACGACGTGCGGGGAGGGCGGTAATGGGGTGGGGGGGGGGGGGGGGGCGATCGAGGGCGACAGGGGGGGGGGGCGAAGCCCTTAATTTTTTTCACAAAGGGCAGCGACCGCCTTTGGCGGTCGCTAGTGTTAGGGGGCTTCAAAGCCCAATATTCTAGTAGTGTTAGTAATATTACTTTTAATATTTTATATTTGTTGTTAATATTGAGAAGTTTATAATTTTATAATTTTAATAATATTAATAATATTAATATTATTTTTTCATAAATATGTATGTTTATTTTAATAATAATAATATTATATTAATTTTTTATATTATTAATATTAGTATTATTATTATATAATATTATATTATTTATATTCATATTATTATTTTTTTTTGATATTAATATTTCATAATTATATTATATATATTTTTTATTATTAATATTATAATAATATAATTTCTTTATATTATTAATATTAATATTATTTTTATATACATATTTTAATAATAATAATATTATATTAAAATTTTTATATTATTAATATTAGTATTATTATATAATATAATATTATTTATATTCATATTATTATTATTTTATATTAATATTTCATAATTATATTATATATATATTTTTTATTTATATTATAATAATTGAATTTTTTTATGTTATTAATATTATTATTATTTTTATATAATATTATACGATTTGTATTAATTATTTTATTATTTTTTATTTTTTTAGTATTTGTGACAGGAGTATTTGCGACGGGGTGTCCTGCCGTAAAATATTTCTTTACTGTCCCTTTTGCGACGGGAAGAATACCGTCGTAAAAACTATTGCTGCGACGGTCCATCACAAATACCTACGTCATAATTTTTTTTTTAAATTTCCCATTTGTGACGGGTCAGAAACCCGCCGCAACTAATATATCTGCGACGACCCATCACAAATACCTTTTTTATATATAAACGAAAAATAATTTGCGACAGGGGAAAAATACCGTCTCAAATACTACTTTTGCGACAGGACCCCCGCAAAAACAACTATTTGAGACACCGTTTTCTGCAACGGGCGATTTGTGACGGAGCCCCGTCGCAAAAGGTCTTTTGCAATGGGATCCCGTCGCAAATCTCCCGTCGAAAATATTCCGTTTTCCTGTAGTGAAGGTTTATGAAGGAGTGATAAAAAATTCACTTATAGAAGCATAAAGGGTAAAATAAGGATATCCAAACAATATTCCTTTATGCATTAGTTTATTTAAAGAAATTATAAGAAGATCAATTGCAACAAGATATTTAAGAGACATTCCAAAAAGTCGATATCATCATTTCACTACTATAGGGAATCCAAAAAATCCCAAATTATGAAAAGTTTCTCAAAGATATATACACCAAAATAAGGATACTAGATGGAAATGAGTGCATTAGCCTATGAAGAAGAAAATCAACACTGATCACACCACCAATGCCACAAAATGTCAATATCTAGGGATTTTCTCTATTCCTTACACTATTAGCTATTTAAATTTTATTAATTAATTATATGATTTGGTTGATTCAATAAATTTTATGCCTCACTTTGTGTTTTCATCCTTATATATTATAGAAATAAAGACTACATGAGTGGTGGCATAATTAGTAAATAGATCCACCATATTCCCAACTAGAGTTGTAAATGATGTACTCAGAGGAGTAAGAGGAATGATCTTTCTAGTTGACTTATATTTCCTTACCATGAAAGAATATAGGTCATCGGGCCAATAAAACATCATTTTACAGAGTCCATTCCTAAATATAGAAAAAATAATCAATTTCTATGAAGGTACACTTATAATGGATATTGGAGATTATACAATACACTCAAACATACTTGTTACAATGAATAATTCTTCAAGAAATCATTCACTCAATGTGATATCTCATGAAGAATATATAGACCTGATTGAAGATTCAAGTATTTTTTGATAATTATTAGCATTAAATAAGGATTTCTCATTTCAAGGTACAAATACCCAAAAAACTGAAAATCCTAACATCATGTTAGAATAAGTGGTTACTTATGATTTTTTTTGATGATTTACTAAAATAAACTAACATAATACAATAGATTCAAGAAATAGAAGTGGAAAAACTCAACTCAATATCATCCCTAAAACAACCTCCAAGTCTCGAGTTAAAGATAATACCAAGTTAATTAAAGTATGACCATCTTATGGAAGGAGAGATATTACCAGTGATTTTTGACAATAATCTATCTAAAACCCAATAAAAAATTATGACTGGCCTTATCAAAATAAATATCCAAGCTATATGATGGATTCTAATAGATATCCAGGGGATTAAACCCAAATTATTCTCTCACAGAAACTTTTTTAAAGGTGATTCTCAACTAGTAATATAGCAGAAAAGAAGACTTAATCCTACCATCATGGAAGTTGTTAATAAAGAGATAGAAAAATTACTAACAACTGATATCATTTACCAAATCTCTAATTCCTAGTGGATATGCCCAATCCATGTTTTCCTAAAGAAAAATGGCCTAACCATTATAAAAAATGAGAAAAATGAACTAATCCCCATGTGATCTCAAAGCAGTTGGAGGGTATGTATAGATTATATAAAGATAAATCAAGTTACCCCAAAAGACCATTCTTCTATCCCATTCATCGATCAGATGATAGAAAGTTTTGTAGAGAAGGGTAATTAATGATTTTAGATGGTTTTTAGGATACTTATAGGTACCAATTACACTATAAGACTAGTATAAGACAACCTTCACTTATCCTTTTATAACCTTTTCCCATAATAGGATGACATTTGGGCTATAAAATACCCAGAGTACATTTTAACGATGCACAATAAGTATTTTCTTAGATCAAATTAAAGAATTTATAGAGGTATTTCTAGATGATTTTAGTATTTTTGGTAATTATTTAGATCATTTCTTATGGAATTTAAAAAAATTTATAAAAATTTTCACTGAGAAAAATCTTGTTTTAAACTTTGAAAAATTTCATTTCACTGCCGAAAAAGGAATAGTAGTAGGCCACATAATTTTAGAGAAAGGAATTGAGGTAGATAATTAAAAGGTTTAAGTAATAAATTCATTGCCATATCCAACTCATTTTAAAAGAATCCAAGTTAAATGTTAATGAATAATGAATGAAAGTGTTTGGTTAATTGAAGAGAAGTCTTATCACACCCCTGATAATCAAACCACCCAATTGGGACCATCCTTTTGAGCTACTATGTGATGTATTAAACCAAGATATAGAAGAAACCATCTCACAAAGAATTGATATAAAAAATTCATTTATTATGCTTCTAGGACTTTTTATTCCACACAGATAAAATATATGACTAAAGAAAAGGAGTTCCTTATAGTCATTTTTCACTAGATAAATTCATATTTTATCTGCTCAGGACTAAAGTTTTTGTTTTTTATGATCATACAGCTCTCAAGTATCTAATAAAGAAGGTTTATTCTAATACATGACTGGTTATATGGATGCTAATTTTATAGGAGTTTCACTAGGAAATTATGGAAAAAAAGGGAACTGAAAATCAAGTCATTGATCATCTGAGTCGACTAGCCCACACCGTTGAAGTAGAGATTCCATGTCAAAACCCACTCAATGATCAATTACCTAGTGAAAAACTTTACACCATGGAAGGAGAAGTACTATGGTATGCTGATATTGTCAATTATTTGGTCATGTATTAGGTAACATATCATCTAAACTAACACCAGTAACACAAAATTAAATCATAATCTATATTTTTTATTTTGGAATACACATTACTTTGGAAGAAATGCATTGATCAAGTAATTAAAAGATGTTTACCTAAAAGTTAAATTGAATTAGTTTTTGAATTCTGTCACACATTATCTTTTGGAGTCCATTTTGGATCCTAAAGGACAATCAAGAAAGTTTAATAATCTAGAATTTATTGGCCCACATTATTTAAGGATACACATGAATTTTCTAAGAAATGTGAAAAATGATGGTTTTATGAAAATAACTCAAAAAATAAGAAATCCCCCCAAAAACAATTACCTTATATGAAATTTTTTAGGTGTGGGAGATAGAATTAATGGTTCCATTCCCATCGTCATCTAGTTATTCTTATATTCTATTAGTTATAGTCTATGTTTCAAAATGAGTGGAAGAAAAATCCACCAGGACTGATGATGCTAAAGTTGTATGTGATTTTCTTAGGACAAAAATATTTTACAGTTTTGGAGTACCATGATCCATAATTAGTGATCAAGTGACCCACTTATACTCTAGGAAAATAGTGAAATTATTGAAACATTATGGGGTGCATTAGAGAACATCAAACCCATACCAACCATAAACAAATGGTCAAACAAAAGTTTAAAATAGATAAATCAAACACATTCTAGAAAAGACGATCAAAACAAAAAGGAAGGACTTGAGCCAAAATTTGGAAGATACTCTATGGGCTTATAGGACCACCTATAAGACACCCATTAAAATGAGCCCATATTGATTGATTTATGGTAAGAGTTTTTACCTCCCTATGGAATTGGAACACAAATCCTACTAGGTTGTGAGATAAAAAAATCCCGACCTTGACAGAGTCTGAAAGAGAGGAAATTAAAGCTATAGAAGATAAATGAAATAAGGAGAAAATATTTTTATAATTCAAATATTTAAAAGGAAATAATAAGGTTATCCCATGATAAGATAATTCAACCAAGAACCTTAAAACTTATAGATCAAGTTTCATTATACAACTCTATACTCAAACTTATCCTAGGTAAAGTTCATTCCATATGGGAAAGGCCCATTACTATTACTCATGTATATCCTTTTGGAACTGTATAAATTGAAAAGAAAGTATGAGGAAACCCATTGACTATAAATGGTCTAAGGATAAAGAATTACCATGAGACCATACCTCAAGAACAAGTGGAGGAGATTACACTCCTTCACCCTGATTACAAATGAATACCCACTATGTTGTACCTTTCCTTTATATTTGATTAAATGAAGTAATTCCATTTTGAATCTACTTACATGAAAAATCAATTTAAATGCATTGAGGGAACTTCATCAATTAAGTGTGGGGGAGGTAATCTTATAGTTTATGATTTATTTAAATTTTTTTATTTTTGAGTTGATCCAATGATTTTAAACAAAATCTCTTTTGGGGGGAAACTCTTATTTTTTCCCTTAATCCACTCTTCCTCTGAGTTCTAGTTGAATATAATTAAAAAAAACTACACTATAATTTTTTTATTCTTATTTTTAGGACCCTTTACATTGAATAAGTCAATATTAAGAATATATATTGATTTCAGACTACATAAAGGGGATCTTGCATCGTAAAAGGACAATTTACCCCATAAAAAGATAATTTATGGCAAAAAAATGATGTAGAATAGAATTGAAGGAACAAGACCTGCACAACCCAAATGAAGATTCATTACTAAGGGGATATTTCTTTTACATTCATTATATTTTAAAATCCCTATATTTTTGTTTGAAAATATTTTTTGATCTTTAAAATAATATTTCATGCCCACAGTTAACTTCCTGCTTTACTTGACTGGCATAAGAGACATGAATTTATTAGGAATCCCATGATGCCATGTTTTATATTTTTTAGTCAATGAGATTGAGTGAGTAAAATGGGTAATTGAATAATTAGAGGTTAAATTAGGATATTAATTTTGATTAATCATGATTTAAAGGAATTATTTGATTCATATAAATGAAATTTCCCTACCATTTTTCATACTTTGAATTTATTAAATTTATATGGATTAATTTGTTATTGTTATTTCACACCATGATTGATTGTCCAAAGTTTTATATCCATTAACCAAGAGTATTTTAAGACAAAATACTTCCTATATTATCATGAACATATTTATTGAGTGATATTGGGGCATGCCATATGTTGGAACTTATATTGGAACTTATCAAAGCTATGATTATGAAAACCCACATTTTATATGATTGAGGTAATTTTATTATTAATATCTTATCCTCGAGACCAAATTTTACATCAATAATTATATATCCTATAGAATCCATGGATTTCCTCTCTAAAAATGAGACTCATTACAATCCAATTATATTCATTCTTACTATACTATATCTATATTGCATGATATGTTAATGTTTATGTGTGGGGGTATGGGAAGTCTTGGATGAATGGATGTATTATGTTTTATGGTAAAAGTGTATTGGTGATATTTTGGGTATTGGGGAAGAATGATGTTTCATACATTGTACTTATTGTTTTACCTTCTTGAAAGAATATATTTATATATATATAAAAATAAAAAAGGGTTGTGTTTTGGGAAAATTAGAAGTAACCATTGATATAATGATGATATTTTGATCATATGTGGTTAGGTGGTGGATTTGAGATTTGTTCCAAGCATAAATTTAAAAAAAAATGAAAGGAAAAAAAGCAAGAATGGGAAATTCTTTCATTATACTCACATTGATCATGAACTTACATTGAATTCTGGGAAGTGAGAGTTGTCATTTTAAAGGAGATATTTTCATTTCACATACTTTAGATATCATACAACATGACTTATAGATAGCACTTTTTTTCAATCCTTAATATTTTGAACGTCAATCCCTACTAAGATTAATCCACCGAGTCATTAGAACATTTATTGCATATCCCTCATGATTTTATGTGATTTTTTCTTTATAAATTAGAGAATGTAGATCCTTTGGAAGCCTATGGAAACAGAGCATGTACTCATGATAAGAGCATAACTCTACTTTATTTTTTATCACGAGTGATGAGAAAAAATAATACATTTTGAGATAAATCATGACTTGAAATGTTTGATAATAACAAATTATGATATATGAATGAATGAAAGGTGAGAATCCACCATTTTTCAATAGGAAAGAGTAAAATACTTGTGTTGATTAGTCTCTTTAAGGAGTGTGAATTTGAATTAATGTTTTTTTTTGTGATTCTCAAAAGGTTTATCCCCCTCATTAATAATCATTTTTATTTAATTTATTTAGAATTTGAATATTTATAACATTGTGTTCTTCTTTAATTTATGTTGAGATTACATGATTGAGGAAAATAAAGTTCTAAGTGTGGGGGAATTGATAGAGAAATATCTTACATGTATATTTTGATATAAAGACACTGTTTTTAGACTTTAAATTTTTAATATTTTTAATATTTAATTATTTTTATAACTTGGGGTAGGATATAGGAAATGATCAAAAATGAGATTAAAAGTGCTAAATTCATGATGCGAAAGATGAACCGTGATGTACCATAGGAAAAGGACCAACCCTAAAGGTTTAAATTTAATAACCAGAATAAAATATAGAAAAACCCATGTGATTTTTTTACATTGTAAATATGTGTTTATGATATAAGTAATGAAGAATTAAATTCATAAAGATAAACTATAAGAGAGAAAAATCAATCTGGGTGATAAGTACATGATTCACAGTGTGGCACATATGTGTCACACTATGAAACCCCCAACTTTCTTATGACTAAATTTCAAGCTGTAAGCCTCCCCATGGTACTTCCTCAATGATTTTATGCCATAAAATCATGTTTTTAGATGTAAAAGAGTTCACTGAGACCATAATTGAAGATTTTTTTTATGTAAATTGATGATCAAACCATTCTTTGAAGACCCAAGTACCCCTAGGATTGTCTGGGGACGAATTTTTACATATTTATAAAGGTCATTTATGATATACCAAGCATTATTAAGTCCTATAAATAAGAGTTTATGGGGGTATTTAAAGGGATCAACTTGAGAAGGGGAAGTCCTGGATGAGGAAACCCTAGTTCTATGGTGCTTTTTTTGTATTATTCTATTTTATTTTAATTTCTTCCATTATTGAGAAGTATCCCATCTCTATAATCAACTAGAATTCCCCATCCATATAGGGTTAGTTTTTGTTAGTGATTGGGAAGGGGGAGGATTTACCAACTTCTATATTTGAGTTTCTGTATTTAATTGAATAAAATATTTCTATTCATTTTAACAACTGGTTTCAATTGTTAATTCAATTTTTAATTCTAATTTCATCTCCATTAGGGTTAGATTTATTTAATTTCAATTTTTTTGGTTGATGATCCATATATCCCTCCACCCAATTCCCATATGTTTACTATGGAATAGATTAGGGTTGGGTGGTGAGTGCTCAGCGATCACCAGTACATGTGAGGAATTATGACCGAAACTATTGTTAATTAGGGAATAAAAATACCCAATTGGGGATTGATTTAATTTATCAAGAGAACCTCCCACAATTTCACATGCATAAAATTATTTTATGATGATTTAAGACTTAGATTAGGCACACCCACACTATCACCATCTGTATAAGGTAAAGAGATGAATCAATAGAGGAATATCAATCTTACTAGCCCATAGAAAAAAATGATAAAAATTGGAAATAATGATAGAATAGTACTAGGTCTATCCAATATCTATCTAATCATTATCTTTATCAACTATTTTATAATAAAAAAGTTTAAACCACCTTATTAAATTCTCAATTTCTCAAATTAAACCATTTACAATCATTTTTTCTAAAATCAACTAAAAGTGAAAAACTATTTTGTGAAAACTCCTCTTCAGTAGACTACCTAGGGTTAACCACTAGGCTATACTTAGGTAATAATTTTTTTTCCACACCCCTTGACAAACATGTGTTAGTACTAAGGTACTATTTTATATCTTTATAGAGCTACTTGTTCTTTATTTTATTTGTTTATGTTTAGTAGTACGTGTTTTCAGTTTACAAATGAATTAAAGTACATGTTTTTATTTTAAATTTAAATTTTAGTTGAGAACTTGTGTCAATAACTAAAAACTAAGAAAACACACTCATATTGTCTTGATACATTTGTAAAATGATCTATAAGTCATTTTTGAAACGTGGGAATCAACCCCACATCAATCCAACACATGGTGTGTATGGTATGACTCAAAGTGTATATTTTTATTTTAAAATGACGTATTAGTTCAAAAAACATTTCACATAATCAATACCATAAAAATTAACTCTTATTTTATTAAAATTTTAGTATAATTATCCATAAATAATTTTTTATGTGTAATAATCAATCACACATCAATCTGACACACAGTTGGGCTGACATGACTCAAAGTGTGTGTTTTTATTTAAAATTGAAATTTTAATTCAAAATACATATGAAATAATCAAAAATAATAAAAAACGTTCATATTTTCTTGATACTTTATGATAGAGATCCATAATTCATTTTTGATGTGTATGAATCCACTATAATTCAATCCGACACACAGTGTGTCCAGTATGACTCAAAGCACATGTTTTCAGTTTAAAAAAGATATTTTAGTTAAAAATATGTGTCACTCACTAAAAAAAAAGTAAACACACTCATATTTTCTTGTTAATTTAGGAAAATTATCCATAATTCATTTATAATGCATTGTAATCAACCACATATCAGTCCAACATGCGATGTGACTCATATGACTCAAAGTGTGTGTTTTCAGTTTAAAAATGAAATTTTAGTTAAAAATATTCAACACTCACTAAAAACCAACTAAAAATTCTTGGATTTTATTTATACTTTAAAAAAAACATCTATAGATCATTTATGAGTTTTAGGTTTTAGTCTAACATTAATATAACACATGGTGTGACCAATATGACTCAAAGTTCATGTTTGTAGTTTAAAAATGATATTTTAGTTAAAAACACATGACACTCACTGATAATCAAGAAAAAATTCTTGTATTGTATTGAAATTTTTTAAAAAGTATCCATAATAAATTTTTGATGCGTAGAAAACAACCGTACATCAATTCGACACACTGTGTGACTAGAATGACTCAAAGTACATGTTTTCAGTTTAAACATGACATTTTATTTAAAGACGTGTGTCACTCACTAAAAACTAATGAAACAAACTATTATTCTCTTTATACTTTAGTAAATTACCCATAAGTAATTTTTTTATGTATAAGATTCAACTTTATGTCAATACAACACACAACGTGTCCATTATGACTCAAAGTGAATGTTTTTATTTAAGATTTACATTTTAGTTCAAAACATGTATCACATACTAAAAACTAAGAAAATGAACTCATGTTTTCTTGATACTTTAGTAAATTTATATATAATTCATTTATGACATGTAGTAATCAACCATATGTCAATTCAACACACGGTGTGACCAGTATGAATCAAAGTGTCTGTTTTTATTTAAAATTGAAATTTTAGTACAAAAGTTACATGGTATACTCAAAACTTAGAAAATGAATTCAGATTATTTTGATACTTCAGAAAAATATTATATAAGTCATTTTGATATATAAGAATCATCCTCACCTCAATATAATACATGGTGTGACTAGTATGACTCAGAATGTGTGTTTTTAATTTAAAAATGACATTTTAGTTTAAAACATGCGTCACCCACTGAAAATAGAATAGACACACTCATATGGTCATTATACTTTAGTAAAATTATTTATGGTCCATTTTTGATGCGTATAAATCATTTACACATTAATCTAACACATGGTGTGACCGATATGACTGAAAGTGCGTGTTTTCAGTTTAAAAATATTTTTTTTTAAAAACACATGTCACTCCCTAAAAACCAAGAAAATTCCCTTAGATTGTATTGATACTTTTAGAAAAATATCCATAAGTCATTTGTGATGTGTAGGAATTATCCACATGGAAATCTGATACATGGTGTGACCAGTATGATTGAAAGTGTGTGTTTTCAGTTTAAAAATGATATTTTAGTTAAAAACACGTGCCACTCATTTAAAACTAAGAAAACACACTTGGATTTTCTTGATACATTATTAAAAGAATACATAAGTTATTTTTAATGTGTAAAACTCAACTTCACATCAATATAACACATGGTGTGACCTATATGATTCAAAGTGCATGTTTTTATTTAAAATTGACATTTTAGTTCAAAACACCCATCACATACCCAAAAGCTGAGCAAATCTTCTTTGATTTTCTCCATACTTTAGTATAATTATCCATGAATCATTTGTGACATGTATGCATCAACTTCACATAAATCCAACACATGGTGTGACCTATATGACTCAAAATTCATGTTTTTATTTAAAATCGACATTTTTGTTCAAATAATGCGTGACATATCAAAATTAGGAAAACTCATTTAGATTGTTTTGAAAATTTAGTAAAATTATCCATATGTCATTTTTGACATATATTAATTATATTAATGTTAATATTATACATTATTTGACTGGTATGACTTGAAATGTGTGTTTTTAGTTTAAAATTGACATTTTAGTTAAAAACATGTGCAACTACTCAAAACCAATCAACCACACTAAGATTGTATTAATACTTTAATAAAATGATCCATAATCCATTTTTGATATGTAAGAATTATCCGCACATAAATCTAACACACAATGTGACTGGTATGACTCAAAGTGTGTGTTTTCAGTTTAAAAATTGAATTTCAGTTAAAAACATGTGTCACTCATTGAAAACGTATAAAACACACTCATATTTTCTTGAATTGGGGTGTTTTTTTGGAAACTGGTAGTATGATCAGGCTCTTTTGAGAGGGATCAGGGTCTAAAGACAACAAAACATTAATGGTTTATAATTTTTTGATGTTTGTGATAAATTTTATATACCAATATAATTGTATAATCCAATTTTTTAAATGTTTTTAATATAGTATTTTTTTCGTGTATTTGTGATGTAAATTTAATTAAAATTTAATTATATATTTTTTTTCTATAGTGTAATATAATTTTATCAGCACACCATATTAGTATGGATTTTATTAGCACTAGGAATAACATAGATAAAAGGTCACTTTATCCGTTCTAAAAACAAACTGATAAGTTTTCCCCATTATTAGCTCTAAAAAAAGCACTGATAAAGTATGTCAGCTTTTAAAGGTGCTTACATCACCAAATATTTTTTAGCACCGATGAAATATATTTATAGCACTATTAAATACCACATATATAGTGGTGAAATAAAATAAAAAATAAAAAATTATTTCAATTCACAACCTATTTCATCCTTTTGTAACACTAATGCATACAATTTTTTTAACATAAACGTAATCCCCCATTACTAGTCATGTTCTTACCACCATTCCCGAACTCAATGGTACCAAACCCTGGATCATGAATGCACCTTGTAGTTGAACCAAATAATTTTTTTTGTATCCCATGCTATTTTGAATTTTCAAACGTGTTAAATCACCAGGGGTAAAGTTATGATACCAAATTATAGCGAGTTGAACCATGGAACTCAAAGTGTATATATTTCTAAAAAGTTTATTTCAATTATAAAGAGTCTCCCAACTATAAAATACATGTTTCATTCATATTTATGAGTCATAAATCATCTTAGAGTCATTTTCTTAAAGTTTTATGACCAAAAAACCCTTTTGATCATGTTTTACATTTTTTCGCTCAAATTACACATAAAAAACAATTATTTATATAAAAGTATAATTTTGATGGGTTATGAAGTTCCTAATTATCATTGAGTATAAGGATCCAACCTTAAACATTACATAATCTTTAGTTTTAAGTAAATAATTCATTCTCTTACATTTGAGGATCTTTTCATGATTACAATTTTAGATAATTAGGCCATAAATCATGCATAACATAACTATATAATACAAAGTGGATACTTCTAATCAATATCTTTTTTTTTCACAAAATGAAACTTTTAAGATAAAACATGATTTATTTTCATGAAAAAACTTCTTTACTTTCAACTTTACTTCTTTCTTTACCTTACCCATCATTAAAACCTATAAAAAACATTTTAAAACCCGAGATGAGCACAAAAATCTCAGTAAGGGATATAAAAAGAAATAAAAATGTTAGTCTAGTGAAAAATGAAAACCCATGAAATCATTACCATTATATCAATGTTCTTTGAGCGAAATAAATAAATAATTTTCAAATGAAAAAATCAAAAAAAAAAAAAAATTCCAAAGAAAATAATTAAATCTCATATAAAACATAGATAAATCATATAGTTATCTTGGGACATAATTATCCATACCAGTCTTATAAATGGAATAAGTATACAGTCGAATTCTAACCTAATACGTTAAAGGGATGTCATGGAACCACCCATCCTTGGTTTATAACGACATTACCCATCCTTGGTTTATAATATAACCACCTTTCAAAATAAATAATTTCCGAGAACCATAACATAATCATAATAAATAAAAGATTTAAATTTTCAACATCACACTCATTAAATATACTCTTCACCCATAAGAAAACATTTTAAGATATTAAAATATCCATCCATTTTAATTTTTTTAATACCAAAATACCCTAAAGAGGGAATGAGATTTTTATTTGAATAAAAAATGAAATCTTATAAATGATGGAAAACATAAAATAATAGTTACGATGAAGGAAAATTCATTGTCTCCATATAAGTTAAAAGTGAAAGTTCCTTTTATCATTTGTAAAGAAAGTCACATATTCCATAATTAGATTCCCTTTTTTTGAAAGAAATTTAAAGAAAGAAAAAAATTCCCATTATAAAACTCTCAGATCCATAATAAAAACATTTAAAAAACATGGACATGGAATAAAAAGAGAGTTAGAAGGAAAACATTAAAAGATATTTTTTAGAGAAAAGTCCCTTATTACTTTGGAAATATTTGAATCATAATCCCCATGAAATAATAACTTTAAACAAAACATTAAATACCATGTTAATAGACAAATTCATGATATAAAATTTCAAAGGGACTATATATACACCTGATAAAATAATATAGGGGCATAACATCAAAATATACCTCAAGAAAAGAAAATTCAGAAGAAGTCCCTTACCTCGAGTTCAATTCATCATGTTCATTATTTATCTTATTGAATAATAAAATTATGTTAATTATTTAATTTCTTAATAAACCTTTTCATGTTTATTATTTCTTTTATTTCACTTATTACAATATTATATAAAATCACTTAATCAATTATCTTTATGTCGGATGTTTTGACGATATTTGAATTATGTGTGAAAAATGAATTTAGTAGGTTGACTATTGGTCTAAGAGGTCATTATTTCAACATATAAAAAATAATAATCATGAAATAATAATCATATTTATAAATCAATTATACTTTTAATACCCTTCATGAAAGACAGTTTTTATAAATTAAGTACAAAACTACCATGGAGATGGCCGGTCATACTTACGTATGAGTAACATTTCCATTTTTCAATGATCATTATGAAAAGGAGGTAAGTAACATTTTATATTCAAGAATGATCATAATATCATATATATGATATTATTTATTTAAATATGCTTATATATATCATCCATGCGGTGTGGTGATTAAAAGAGAGTCACATAGCTTTGTGAAGATGGTAGTCCACACATACACAAACAATGCTATCATTTTTCAAAAGTGAAAAGGTAAGAAATAAAATGATGTATTATATTTTCAGAATGATAAATATTTCATTAATATCATAATTATTTCATTTTTATCACATATATTTATTAACTCTATCCTTATTACCTTCCATGTAAAGTGTTAATGAAAAACGAATCACATCATTTCATGAGGCGGTAGTCCACCGTACACATGAGTGATGTTATCGTATCCCCTATGGAATGAAAAGTAAAAAGGTATATATTATATAATGATTAAAAAAGTATAATTATGTTACAAATATCATATATATACTTTATATTCATCATCATACCCAACCGTGAGTGGTGTTGATGGAAAACATGTCACATCGGTTCATGAGGCGGTAACCCACCACACACATAAGCGATGTTATTGTTTACCATGTGAGGGAAGAGGATATAAATATAGGTAATTACCTTAATATAATAAAATCTTAATATATTTGAGATAATAGTTTTATTATATAAGCATAAATGAATAATATTTTAAGGAGGTGGAAGAAGAAATAAAACAAAAATTCATAGTTATGAATTTTACCTTTTCTCAAAAAACCACTTTATTATTGTACCTAAAGTATTCCTAGAATGTAGATCTAACCAAACCAAATCATTTAGGATGAGGTTATGGAAGTTGGTAATTTATTTTTAAATAACATAAATGGTTTATTATTGGTTAAATGAAGTTGAAATTGTTGTCAATAATTTTATAAGATGAAAATTTAGTGAGTTATAATTGTGATGATTATTGAACTAGTCTTAATTTCAAAGAAATGTGTTGATTTTATTAAGATGAAACATTGTTTAAAACATTTATAAGAATTATTTTTAAGGTTTCAATGTAAAAAAGTTGATAATTTCATAAAGAGGCTTGATCATTTTGGTGGTGATTATTATGGAATGTAATTTCATTTTGGTTAACTCTAATTAATCATCCCTTATAACAAAAAATAGGCCAACCAAACACTAGATAGGTTGGAGGACCACAACCACTAATTAGGTGGGTAGTAAACCCCTATCCAGCCATCATGGGAAGTAGTGGGTGTGCATGATAATAGTGCGCCATCAGAAGTGCATAGAAGCATAGCGGTGCCACCGTGCGGGGAGATACAATAGTGGAATAGGGAGCTTGCATGGGGCAGTGCTAGTAGGTTTTAGGAGTTTACCCTAGAAATCACTTCTAGAAGGCATATGAAACACATTTTAGTATAAGTAAATTCTCTGTCACTTGAAGAATCAGTGTGGGACTGTATTGTTTGGTTATTGTTCATACTCAAATAAAAATACATAAAGAATAATGGTTGTGAAATTTATTATCTCTGATCCATATGGTCATAATCTATGTTGTCTTCCTCCTTCGGCTAAGGTTTTCCTGCATGCATTGAGATTTTTCCATGTCTAGACATCCAAGTGATCTAGTTGGGATTTTGAGCATTATTTTATCATCCTAAAAATTTAAAAAAGATCAAATACACATAAAGCCTTTTTTTAAAGTTCAAAAGAAGATCAAACTGAGGATATATTTTACAGTGATAGTGATTTTCATATTCATGTAACATCAGTTAAGGTAGTGCACATTTTAAGTTAGTCGATTTTCACAAGATAAGGAGGTGAAAATTGTCTATAAAAGGAGAGACATCAAGACATGAGAAGGTACTGACATTTCAGAAGTGCTCTTATTTTCTGAAGAAAGTATAGTTATCACGAACATCAGGTTCACAAAGAGGAGTTTTATGTAACCTATATTTTCCTGAAGAATAATATAATTCCATGATCCTTTGACTTGTGTCTTTCACACTTGATGTTATTCATGAAGAAACTCGTTTCCACAAAGCCTCTTGGGATAGAGTGATGTGCGTAATCTTTACAAATTACTGAAATAACACCATGAACCTTTGCATTATTATAATTTCATGAAGTCTTTAACAGTTTAAGTACTCCCTTACAAGAATAAAGGTGAGACACCATGTACATTGGACATACATATTGTTTGTGCGAAGGGTTTTTTTGAGTAGTGCACATACACTGTTAAGTATAGAACAATGAAAACCAAGTTTGCGTGAAGGAAAATCCATGTATGCATGATCATGAATATGTGAGTATAAAAGGAAGAAAGTACATGTATCATTTAGTGTATTCATGCACACATAAAGTGAGGAGACCGTTCATTTTATTTTATACATGCTTGAATTTTGAAAAGTGCACATGCAACATACATTGAATGATCAATGTGAAGTGTGTTTAGACTAAATCTGGATCATTATTAAAGAACAATTTTGCAATGACCCAAAGTTTCATTAATGGAAATCCTTCTTGATCCAATTAAATGTCTCTTTATGTTTATATAAAATGTCAACTTCATTGGTTTTATGTTAAGAATTTTGACCGTTGCTAATATAGCCGTTGAATAGTGATCACATGATTAGTATAAATATAGGGCTTTAACAAATCCAAATTTACTCAGACAAAGGAAGCGATGGCCTCATCCAGTAGAATTTCCCCATACGAAGCCCATTTGTTAGAACTCGGAAAAGAGGTGGCGTCCTTGGGCTTCTCTCTTGACCAAGACCAAGCTGATCTTCATCATGTCAAGCTCGAACATGACCATCTACGGGAAAAGTGGAAGTTGATAGAGATTACCACTAGAGAAATGTTATCCGAGCCACCCCAAGAGTCTGTCACCATCACACACCTTACCCTTAGGTCTTATGCAGCTATTTTAAGGGGTTATGTAACTAATCGATAGCACTATGTTCATATACATTATTTTTTTGTATATAATAATAAATATAATTTCTTGTCATTATTGATACATTATAAATAGTTTTTAAAGTACAAATGGTGTTTTTAGTTATTATTTAATTAAGAAATCTATTTTATTAAATTAAGGTATTTTTGAATTAAATAATATTTTAATAAAATATTATTATTATTATTATTAAATTAATCTTATTATATATAAATGATCATAAAATTGTATGAATTCAATTATAATTTTTTATTAAGGTTTGAAATCCATTTTGGTCAAAACCCGTGAATTTTCGATAAATGTCGGTTTTTATTTTAAAAGTAAAAATTAACATATTTAGAAAATTATTTAGATAAAATAAATGTTATTTTTGGAATCAGGATGTCGAAATTATCCAACGGTGAATTTTTCATAATTTTCTGAGACAGTCGATTTTTTGGGTAAAAATTAAATACCGTTTAAATATATAATGTGATTTATGACATCATAATGAACCAATAGTGATGTAATAAAATACTATAAGCTTTATGTTCGGCCAATATATGTTTTAACATTAAAATAATGTGATTTTGGGTTTGTTTGACCTACTTTTCAAAGAATTAATGGACCCCTAAAGACTTATTAAACATCTTGTCTTTTTAAATTATTTTCCATGGGAGTGTGACTCACCTCCACATAAGCAACTCTATTATTTTAAGAAGTTCGGAATTTTACCTTATAAAATATTGTTTTCCTCTTCCCTTTTCCAAAAACCATGGGAAAAAACCATGGGATGGTTTGTGGTTTGGATTAATTTAATGTAAGGGGTCCCAAACCTAAATAATAAAAATTCCCTCACCTTTTCTATATAAACCCACCCAATCTCCAACTTCCTCCTCACTCAAAGCCTTTGGAGTTCGTCCAAATTCTGCCCTACTCTCTCTATAATCCTCCCAAGGTGCCCCAAGCTCCTAAGAAGCCTCTCACAATCCTCTCTCTAGCCTTTGGAAGCACACTTCCAAGTAAGGGTTTTTCTTCCTTTCTCTTTTTTGTCCAATTTTCTTTAAGTTGTTTTGCCCTTTTAATTTCAATTATGAATGTTGGGGTATGGTTTAAAACCTCCCCAATACTTCCCTCTTTATGTTTGAATGATGGGAGACCCCTTTATCTCTCATTAGATGCATCCCATGTACACCTGTTACTATGCCGAAATTCTGAAAGGAACTTCTCCCTCCTCATTTACATTCAAGCAATACTTTTGTGTCATGAATCTAAATTCCATTAAAATTGTTGGGACATGTATCTATATGAACTACTTACTTTCCATTACATGTAAATATTATGAGGAACCCCTTTCTCTCTCATCAACCATTTTTATGAATTCTTATGTCACACCGTTACGTTGCTGAAATCACACCGATTTTCTAAGCCAATGCCATTGTGTAGTGAATACCATGCCCATTTATCCATCAAGGGTATTCACCTTTATGCACATTTACTTATTGATTATAAAGTTTCATTTATGAATTACACATTACATTATCATGTAATAAATTATTATTTTTTATGAATCCATGTTTTATGATCCATGTGGCACACTTATGCATGAAATGAAATATTTAAGAAGGGTGCGCCCTTATAGCGCTCCAATGAATTAGGTAAAGTATAGTATCATGATACATCATGTGCAATGAGTGTTGAATCATGCTAATTCAAGTGCAATGAGGGTTTACTCGTGCTTTATGTGCAATGATGATTTACTCATGCTCCATGTGCAATGAGCCTTGGCTCATGCTAATTCCATGTTAAGTGTTGTTGCCACACTTCCATGTTATGGTTATCATGCTTTATCATGCCTTTATGTTCACGTTTCTCTTGTTCTCTATTGATATGCCTATTTTATAACATATATTTTACTCCTCATGTATTCCATGTTTATTCCCTTACTGGGATTTATAGATCACCCCTTTTCTTATGCATGTTCTCAGGTTATCCCATGAAATGCTAAGTACGAGGGAATGTAGTGGTCATGTAAAGGAAGTTTTCAATAAAGATATTGTATTTCATGTTTTAAGTTGTTATGTAATGATCCTAATCCCCAAAGACACTAGTCCTCTCGATCATCCATGATGTATCAAGTGAATAGTTTATGTAATAAATCATGTTTCAGTTTGTAATAAAATCAGGGTTGTCATAGTTGGTATCAGAGGATAGGTTTAGTTATTTTTGGGATTAGGATTAGAAAACCCTAGTAAAGACTTAGAGACAAGACTAAGTATAATAAAAACATCCCTAAGTTTTGGTAAGTACTGAGTAAGTGGTTTATCAAGCAAATACATCCCTGTCTGGATACGAGTAGGTAGAGGCGGCTCTGGCACAGATGTATCCTAGGGGTAAAACCCGAAAACACCGCTTTGAGCTAGACTCGAACGAGAACTGGTGCACAACAATGGGCCTTGATGCACTCTTGGTTATGACACTCCCGAGGGATATGTTTTGAAAAATTCACAAGCTTAGTATAAACCCTTATTAAGGGAATAAAAAAAATTTCCCCTAATAATATATGTTAGAAGTTAGATCATGAAAATACTAGATTGAAGCCTATAGACTCATGAGTTAAGGGAATAAAAGTTTATTTATAAGTCATCAACTTTTGTCTTTGGATTACCCTTTATGTGTTACCCCTAACTTTCCTTTTATTCCAGCCAATGGCCGGTAATAGGAGGAATCAGGCTAACAACCGTTTTGAATATCATTGTGATGACTGTACTAATGAGATGCCCAATCCAATGGGAGCGGGAATCGCGAACTTTGTCATGATTCTCTCTCAGATAACTCAAGTTTTGAATATAAACACGAGTCAAGAGGAAAGTTCAACCCCCCCTAAGAAAGAACAAGTCACTATCGAGAGATTCATGAGACAAAGGCCTCCTACTTTTAGTGGATCATCCGATCCCATGATCGCTGAACAATGGATCAACCCCATTGAAAAGATCTTCTCCATCCTTCAATGTTCTGAATAAGAGAAGGTTCTCCTAGTGGCTTATCGTATGGAGGGTTAAGCTGATCAATGGTGGACGTTGATCAAAAATACGAAGCCTGAGGAGGAGATTGAGGCGTTGGAATGGAAGGATTTCTGGAAGATGTTTTTCGATAAATATTTTCCACGCACCCTTCGGTTTAAGATAGAAACGGACTTCCTTTCCCTCAAGTAAAAAGATGAAGAATATGTTAGAGCGTATGAGGCAAACTTCACAAGTCTTGCATGATACGCTTCTATCTTTGTCGTTACCTCCGAATGAAAAGTTGACCGCTTCTTTGGTGGGCTGAACCTAGCCTGTGGAAAGAATTGGCGATCCATGACTTTGACAACTATGAGGAAATTGTCCGATGTGCCCTCAAGGTCAAAATGGAGATCGAAGAATCATAGGGGTATCATGTGGATAAGAAGCGTAAGGTGGACTTCAATTCTGGTGGCCCGATGGATAAATCCAACGGTTCTAAGAAGATCCAGCACCCCACTTTACAAAAGTGCGGAAAGAGGCACCCTGGAAATTGCCTTAAGGGGACGAGGAAATGCTTCAGGTGTGGAAGTGAAGGGCACCAAGCTGTTAACTATCGGATAGAAATACCCGTTTCCGCGAAAGAGGAGAGGAACACTCCATTCTAACCTCAACGCATTGTTCAATGCTACAAATGCAAAGAACCAGGCCATTTTGCAAATCAGTGCCCTAATCCAAGGGTTTTCGGAGGCAACCAACAACCTCTAAGGTAGAAAGGAAGAGCTTTTGCTATCAATTCTGCCGAAGTGAACCCCGAAGTGGTGACAGGTATGCTAGTTATTCATTCAAGAATAGTGAACGTACTTTTTGATTTAGTTTTTACGCATTCTTTTATATCTCGAAAGTTTAGTAGAACAATCCCACCACCACCACAAATCATGGAAGTGAAGATGTCAGTGAGTACGACAAATGGGGCAATCATTGCATCCCATGAATATAAGTCCTCCCCTGTTATAATATGTGGATTGAATTTCCTAGCAAACCTCATCATACTCCCTATGGTGGATTTTGATGCAATTCTTGGCACATATTGTCTTTCCTTATATATAACCAACATAAATTGTTAGGAGAGGGAAATCACACTCCATATGGAGAATCGACTCCCGATTCTTTACAAGTGTAAGGAGGAAGATGAATCTCATTTAGCTCCATCATCTCAAGCATGGATATTACTGCCTTATGAGCATGCGTATCTAGATCAGATGATTGATCCCAAGGAAGAAACCATCCTTGAAGAAATGCCTATTGTGAGGGAATTCGCTGAAGTGTTTCCCAAGGAACTGCATGGTCTTCCTCCTAGAAGAGATGTTGAATTCTCAATTGAACTTATACCCAGGGCTTTACCAATATCCAAGACTCCATATAGAATGGATGTTTTAGAGCTTGAAGAGCTGAAGAAACAACTACAGGAGAATCTGGATAAAGGGTTTATACGCCCAAGTGCTTCACCATGGGGTCCACCAGTCCTCTTCGTCAAGAAGAAGGATGGGTCAATGCAGCTTTTCATCGATTATCGTGAACTTAACAAAATCACAATAAAGAACAAGTATCCTATCCCACGAATTGATGACTTGTTCGATCAGCTGTGTGGAGCACAATACTTCTCCAAGGTGGACTTGCAGTCGGGATATTATCAAGTAAGGGTGAAGAAGGAAGATATCCCGAAGACGGATTTTCACACAAGATACAGGCACTATGAATTCATAGTAATGCCTTTAGGACTCACTAATGCTCCAAAAATCTTCATGGACTTAATGAATAGAGTCTTTAGAGATTACCTTAACAAATTTGTGGTAGTATTTATAGATGATATTCTAATATACTCCAAAACAAAGGAGGATCATGAGGAGAATTTAAGAACTATACTGGAGACTTTGCGCAAGGAGAAGCTCTATGCAAAGTACAACAAGTGTGAGTTCTGGTTGAGGGAAGTCTCATTCTTAGGCCATATCATCACAATCAATGGGATATCTGTGGATCCCTCTAAAACAGATGCAATTGAGGGATGGCCAAGGCCAACATCGGTAACAGATATCCTTAGCTTCTTGGGGTTAGCTGGATATTATCAACAATTTGTGAGAAATTTCTCATGATTGTCCAACCCTCTTACCAAGATAACTCGAAAGGGAGTAAAGTTTTCTTGGAGTGATGAATGTGAAGAAAGATTCAAGGAGTTGAAAAGAAGGCTTATCACGGCGCCTGTGCTCACTTTACCCACAAGTGGGGAACTTTTTGTTGTTTTCAGTGATGCTTTAAAGAAGGGCTTAGGCTGTGTGTTGATGCAGAATGATAAATTTATATCCTATGCCTCAAGGAAGTTGAAAATAAATGAGAAAAACTATCCAACGCATGATTTGGAGTTGGCGACTGTGATCTTTGCCTTGAAAATCTGGCGGCATTATCTATATGGAGTGAAATGTGAGATATATACTGACCAAAAGAGTCTTAAATATATATTCACATAGAAAGATCTTAATATGCGCCATAGAAGATGGATAGATCTCATCAAAGATTATGACTGTTCAATACATTACCACCCTGGGAAAGCGAACAAGGTGGCAGATGCCCTAAGTAGAAAGGATCCAGTGATTCTATCAATGATGATAATTGAGAAGTATCTAATCTTCTTAGACTTGATAAAGATGGACATGCGAATCATAGAGAAGGGAACATCATCAATCCTTTCACAAATGATTGCTCAACCGTATCTTTTGGAAAGGTTAAAGGATGCTCAAAAGGATGATGTGGGAATTCAAGAAAAAGTGGAAGCTATCGAAAAAGGGAAATCCTCAGAGTTTAATGTTAATGAAGAATGAATTGTGTGGTTTGGGAAAATACTATATGTTCCATCAAGTCCGGAGATGAAGAAGGAACTTTTGGATGATGCACATAGTTAAAATTTCTCTATTCACCCAGAGAGCACAAAGATGTATCGAGATCTCTGAGAAAAATTTTGGTGGGATAATATGAAGAAGGAGATCGATAAATATACATCAAAGTGCCTGGTGTGTCAGAAAGTAAAGGCAGAGAGGCAGAAGTCTAAGGGGATGATGCAACCATTGCCCATACTAGAATGAAAATGGGAGAACATCACCATGGACTTTGTCACCAGACTTCCGAGGACATCCAAAGTAAACAATGAAATCTGGGTTGTTGTGGATCGTCTTTCAAAGACTTCACACTTCATTTCTATTCAGGAGTATTTCTATTTGGATCAACTAGCACAAATATATATCAGGGAAGTGGTAAGGTTGCATGGAGTACCACTATCTATTGTGTCTGACCGAGATCCAAGATTCACCTCTAAGTTTTGGAAGAGTATTCAAAAATCTCTGAATACTGAACTGAAATTCAGTACGGCCTATCATCCTCAAACTGATGGCCAATCCGAGCGGACTATCCAAACACTTGAGGATATGTTGAGAGTGTTCTCAATGGACTTTAAAGGAGGATGTGATCAACATATTCCTCTGGTTGAGTTATCTTATAAAAATAGTTTCCACTCGAGAATCAAAATGGCACCATATGAAGCCCTATATGGGAAAAGGTTTATAACACTGGAATGTTGGGATGAGGTCGGTGAACATAAGCTTCTTGGACCAGAACTGGTCGAGGAAATGGTGGAGAAGGTGAAAAACATTCAGCAGCATATCAAGGAAGCCCAGAGTCGACAGAAGAGTTATGAATATAATCGTCGATGATACCTTGAGTTTAAAGTTGGAGACATGGTTTTTCTATGCATATCTCCGTGGAAGAAGGTCACAAGTTTTGGAAAGAAAGTGAAGTTAAGTCCAAGGTACATCGGCCCCTTCGATATTCTTGATCGTGTTGGGGCTGTGGCCTATCGACTAACACTTCCACCTACCATGGCCAAAGTACATGATGTCTTTCATGTATCCCTCTTAAGGAAGTACATACCGGACCCTTCACATGTACTCTCTTCTAAGGTGGTACAATTGGAAGATGATATTTCTTATGAGGAGCAACCAGTGAAGTTCTTAGATCGTAGAGAAAAAGTTCTACGAAATAAGACAATGCCCCTCGTCAAGGTGTTGTGGAGAAACCACAAGTTTGAAGAAGCGACTTGGGAATCAGAGGAAATGATGAAGCTAAGTTACCCACATCTGTTTTAGTGTGGTAAAGAGGAAATTTCGAGGGCGAAATTTCTTAAGGGGGGAATATTGTAACGAACCAAAGTTTCATTAATGGAAATCCCTCTTGATCTAATTAAATGTATCTTTATATTTATATAAAATGTCAACTTCATTGGTTTTATGTTAAGAATTTTGATCATTGCTAATATAGCCGTTGAACAATGATCACATGATTAGTATAAATATAGGGCTTTAACAAATCCAAATTTACTCAGACAAAGGAAGCGATGGACTCATCCAATAGAATTTCCCCATATAAAGCCCATTTGTCAGAGCTCGGAAAAGAGGTGGCATCCTTGGGCTTCTCTCTTGACCAAGCCCAAGCTGAGATTCATCATGTCAAGATCGAACATGACCGTCTACAGGAAAAGTGGAAGTTGATAGAGATTACCACTCGAGCAATGTTATCCGAGCCACCCCAAGAGTCTGTCATCATCGCACACCTTACCCTTAGGTCTTATACGGCTGTTTTAAGGGGTTATGTAACTAATCGATAGTACTATGTTCATGTACATGATTTTTTTATATAATAATGAATATAATTTCTTGTCATTATTGATACATTGTAAATAGTTTTTAAAGTACAAATGGTGTTTTTTGTTATTATTTAATTAAGGAATCTATTTTATTAAATTAAGGGATTTTTGAATTAAATAATATTTTAATAAATTATTATTATTATTATTATTATATTAATTTTATTATATATAAATGATCATATAATTGTATGAATGCAATTATAATTTTTTATTAAGGTTTGAAATCCATTTTTGTCAAAACCCGTGAATTTTCGATAAATGTCGGTTTTTATTTTAAAAGTGAAAATTAACATATTTAGAAAATTATTTAGATAAAATAAATGTTATTTTTGGAATCAGGATGTCGAAATTATCCAATGGTAAATTTTTCATAATTTTCTGAGACAGTCAAATTTTTGGGTAAAAATTAAATACTGTTTAAATATATAATGTGATTTATGACATCATAATGACCCAATAGTGATGTAATAAAACACTATAAGCTTTATTTTCGGCCAATATATTTTTTACCATTAAAATAATTTGATTTTGGGTTTGTTTTACCTACTTTTCAAAGCATTAATGGACCCCTCAAGACTTACTAAACATCTTGTCTTTTTAAATTATTTTCCATGAGAGTGTGACTCACCTCCACATAAGCAGCCCTATTATTTTAAGAAGTTCGGAATTTGGCCTTATAAAATATTGTTTTCATCTTCCCTTCTCCAAAAACCATGGGCAAAAACCATGGGATGGTTTGTGGTTTGGATTAATTTAATGTAAGGGGTCCCAAACATAAATAATAAAGAATTCCCTCACCTTTCCTATATAAACCCACCCAAGATCCCACTTCCTCCTCACTCAAAGCCTTTTTAGTTCGTCCAATATATGCCCTACTCTCTCTAGAATCCTCCCAAGGTTCCCCAAGCTCCCAATAAGCCTCTCACAAGCCTCTCTCTAGCCTTTGGAAGCACACTTCCAAGTAAGGGTTTTTCTTCCTTTATCTTTTTTGTCCAATTTTCTTTAAGTTGTTTTTACCTTTTAATTTCAATTATGAATGTTGGGGTATGGTTTTTCACCTCCCTAATACTTCCCTCTTTATGTTTTAATGATGGGAGACCCATTTCTCTCTTATTAGATGCATCCCATGTACACCCGTTACTATGCCGAAATTCCGAAAGGAACTTCTCCCTCCTCATTTACATTCAAGCAATACTTTTGTATCATGAATCTAAATTCCATTAAAATTTTTGGGACATATATCTATATGAACTCCTTACTGTCCATTACATGTAAATATGACGAGGAACCCCTTTCTCTCTCATCAACCGTTTTTATGAATTCTTATGTCATGCCGTTACGCTGCCGAAATCGCACCGATTTTCTAAGCCAATGCCATTGTGTAGTGGATACCATGCCCATTTCTCCATCAAGGGTATTCACCTTTATGCACATTTACTTATTTATTATAAAGTTTATGTATTAATTCCAAATTCCTTTATCGTGGAATAAATGATTATGTTTTATGAATCTATGTTTTATGATCCAAGTAGCACACTTATGCATGAAATGAAATGTTTAAGAAGGGTGCGCCCTTATAGCGCTCCAATGCATTGGGTAAAGTATAGTATCATGATACGTCATGTTCAATGAGTGTTGACTCATGATAATTCAAGTACAACGAGGGTTTACTCGTGCTTTATGTGCAATGAGGATTTACTCATGCTCCATGTGCAATGAGCCTTGGCTCATGCTAATTCGATGTTAAGTGTTGTTGCCACACTTCCATGTTATGATTATCATGCTTTATCATGCCTTTATGTTCATGTTTCTCTTGTTCTCTATTGATATTCCTATTTTCTAACATGTATTTTACTCCTCATTTATTCCATGTTTATTCCCTTACTGGGCTTCATAGCTCACCCCTTTTCTTATGCATGTCCTCAAGTTATCCCATGCAATGCTAAGTACGAGAGAATGTAGTGGTCATGTAAAGGAAGTTTTCAATAAAGATGTTGTATTTCATGTTTTAAGTTTTTATGTAATGATCCTAATCCCCAAATACACTAGACCTATCAATCATCCATGATGTATTAAGTGAATAATTTATGTAATAAATCATGTTTAAGTTTTTAATAAAAGTAGGGTTGTCATAAAATTTATATCTGAGTAATATGTGTATTGAGATAAGTTTAGATCATTGAAGATCAATGAATAGTTGGTGAGGCTAGGACTTTAGTATCATAAGGATGCATAGCCCAAGAAGAATTTCACTAAGAAAACTGACCATCTACAGGTGATCATAGAGACTTGAGAAACACCTGAACTTGTGAAAAGGGTTTTGAATTTTACATGAGAAAGTGTGATCGTATAATCTCATAGAGGAAGATCAATATATCATCCTATAGTATATTATATATTTTTAATAAGAAGATGTTTCTTTTGACTAGGGGGTCTAGCCATTTGCTGTAGAGGCTCGAGAGACTGGGGGTATAACTAGTCAAAAGATTGGGGGGGGGGGGTCTAACCAACCAATCCAAAAGAGTTGGATCACTATGGGGTATAACCAGGATCAAATGGAGGATCAACTACTGGGGTGGATAACCAGTTTCTACTTGAACCATTGTAATTGATAACAAGATTATAACAAAGAATCTATAACTAGGGAGGGTCTAACCAATTACATAAAATAGTATATATTAGTACCGAACCTTGTAAAAATATTGTGTGCTATGTTTCATTTACTTTATTCATCACATAAAAGATCCATTCATATTAAAAAGTGATAAAGTTTTTAATTAAAAGTTGAAAAATAATTCAGTAAAACAAGTCACACCTGATTCACCCTCCTCTCAGTGTGGCTGGATGATCCATTGGAAACTTTAATTTGTATCAAAGGTAAGTACACCTCTAGTTGGATCTACTTTACATTCCTATTTTTTTATATTGAATGTATATGAAATTAATATTTCTGTTTGAATAAAATCCCCAAAAGTTTCATATGTAAAATATTATACCTAATTCTAATGTTAGAAATGTTGAAGTTTTAATAAAGATACAGAAAAATAGGAAGAAAATAGTGGAAAACAAGATAAATTACAATTCAATGGTAAATAAAGATCAATTTATTATTGAAGGCACTCATAGTAGTAAATTTTCAGTGAAATCAGTTGATTATAATTTTAATGAATTAATTTCAAGCTGTGATGAATATATGTTCAATTTTGAAATCAGAGATAATTTGAAGAAAGATATCAAAGAAGTGATCACATGTACGATCAATTATTTCAAGGGACTTTGGGATGAAAAATTACAGATTTAAGAAGATACTAATGCTATATAAGAGTATTTGGCTAAAAAGGTTGGAATATGAAACACTATTAAAAACGTTTTTATAGAAAAGGATGAAATAATCTCTCTTTACAATGAAAGATATGCTAGATCTATTGAAAAGATGAAAAGTAATGTTTGTCCAAAATATTTTTTTAAATTATATTTATAGAAATTATCCATGAATAATAAAAACTACATAATATATATTTGAGTGTCAAATATTCTTAGATGGAAACTAAAGGAAAATGAATTAAGCTTCTCGAGTATTTATTACTGAAGGATGACTAGGTGCATGAATATGAGACTCAGAAGATAAAATATTAGTGGGAATAAATCATTAAATTAGTTTAAGATGAGAGGATTTCTCTAAAATTAAAATGTTTTGAATTAGAAGTGAAACTGAAAAACATGGAAGAGATATAAGTTGAGTCTTCCCAAGCTGATGAGAAAAGAAGTATTACCAATGATTCATCTGATAAGAGTCCTATTTCTTAAAAGACTCAATCTAGTTGAAATAAGAGATTAGATTATCTAAGGATAAATCTAATGTTGGCCCATTGAAGAAGTTAACCCTTTGTACTGATAAATCTATGTGTACTAATGCAATTTTGGTGACTAGTGTAGATTCAAATTTAATATTTGGATAGACATGGATGAAGAAAAATTCTTAAGAATCCACTACATCTTTAAATATGGATGTGAAGAAGCATATAAATTATTGTTACCTAAATAAAACACAAAAGAAGAAATTTGATATCCAAAACCAGTAAAATACATAACAATCAGAATGTGTCATAGAAGAAGAAATCTATATTTTTTTGTCTACTATTGGTGCTGTTGGATTTTTTGGAATTAGGAATTTATTTAGCACAATATGTCATTGTATGAAAATTAGAAAATTTATAAATTTAAGGGGGAGAAAAGTTGATGAAATGAGGAAACCTTCACAATAGAAGCAAAACTAATAGAAATAGAATTAGTCTATCAAGAACTTATATGATTAATTTGAAAATTTCTATGATTATTGAAGTAGAAGTTGTCATTGTTATAATGAGTGCTATTATGTACCAATCATGCACAAATCATCTGCTGATATGAATAAAATACCACAATAATAAGTGAAACAAGAAAAGAATATGATTGGTCTGCCTTGTGATGCGAATAAAAGAAGAAGGTTTCTAAACAAACAGATCTGAATAATTTTTGTGAATAATGATGTGAAGAGTACCAAACCAAATAAAATATACTTCTATTATGGTAGGAAAGGTCACATCATGGACCATTTTTAATTTTCCATGAGAATAAATACTAAAGGTAGTAAGACAGAATTGAGGAAAGTATCAATTCATAAGAGAAACAACATGATTGATTTGGTGAAATACATCACTGATAAAGAATCTGATAAGTTTCCTAAAAAGGGTAAATTGATAAATTCCAAAGTTATGTGTGAAAGGTTTAATATGTCTAGAAATTAAGGTAAATTTTTTTTGACATGGATTACTGGACAAAAATTATTCTTAAAGAAGAGAGGAAAAGAACCTGTGACTTCTTGTGCTAAAAATATTGTTGGTAAAAAGGTGTCTATATACAAAGTGAATACTAAGAATGTTCCTAAACAATGCTTGATCATATGGAAATAATAGTTATCAGAGGAAATTAAGATGGAGAAAGCAGATAAAAATGAAACTGATTTACTATCTAATGTGAAGAAGCCTTTTGCATCTAAGAATATTTTTGGACTGAGAAGCAACTCTTAGCCCTATTACTTTAACTTAGAATCATTAAAGAACCACATTATTCCCATATATAAATTGAGTCTATTTTTTATGCATGTAATTGAAGGTGAAGCATGTATTTAGGGGATACCTGAATTTGATAAAAGTTATGAACATCTTATATATAGAAAATTATCCATCATGGAAGACTATTGGAATTATATTGTATCTTTGCAACATTTAAAATAATAACTAAAAATTACTGGAGTATATTATTGAATAAATTCAATCAAGATAAAGAAGTATAAAGTGGATCTATTGAGGGGGAGAATAGAATATTAACCACCATATATGTCTATATCATTTGATATATTATGAATATCAAAAGTTATGGTAAGGTGTGTATCTGATAATTCTAGATGTTAAAAAACTAGAGATTGAATCTTGTCATCATTGATGTATGTTGATTACATTATCTTATTTTCAAGATGAAAAATCAATTCTAAAATGGAGATATTTATTACTTGTTGATTAAAGTAAAAGCAACATGAAAAGGGGAAGTACATTCTTACACTTGAATGCTTTTAATATATCCATTGAGATGAATGAAGGAGATTGGTTGAAAGTCTTTTGAAAACCACCAATTGAAGGTTTCAATGTTGGTATCACATGATAAAAATTTATTAACCATAATGATGTTAAATTTGATCACTATTTTTTTCTAAACAGATATTATCTCACATAGATTTATATTTGGTTAATTTTATCTCACTGTTAAGTTATAAGTTATTCTATCCCTATATGAAGTAAATTAGACTATAAGTGTTAGAAGAGAAGAAGATGTTCTTAAAATTTGAATGATGGAGATGAGAATTCCTTCCCAAACCTATATCTTTGGGTTTAATTTTAATAAGGGGGATAATATATAATTGAAATTTGAAATTAAGTGGGTACTAAACACAAATCCAAATGGGAAGATTGAAGAGCCCAAATGGTTTATTATTGGTTTATTAAAGTTAAAATTTTTTCAATAAGTTGATAAGATGAAAATTAAATGAGTTATAATTGTGATGATTATTTAACTCGTCTTAATTTAAAATACATGTTTTTATTGTATTAAGATTACACATTGTGTAAAATATTTAGAATAATTGTTTGAAGGTTTCCCTAAAAAATATTGATAATTTCATGATGAGTTTTGAGTGTTTTGGTGGTGAGTATCATGACATGGAATTTCATTTTGGATAACTCTAATTGATTTGAATTTATAACAAAAAATATTCTTAACAAACATTAGATAGATTAGGGGACTATAGCCAATGATTAGGTGGGCAATAAACCCCTATCCAACCAAAATGGGTGGCACTGGGTGTGCACGAGCATAGAATTCCATTAGAATGAATTATAATTGTGATGAATTTTTAACTAGTCTTAATTTTAAATACATGTGTTTATTTTATTAATATGACACATTATGTATAACATTTATAAGAAGTGGTTTTAAGGTTTCTATGCAAGAAGTTGATAATTGAATGAATAGGTTTGAGTGTAATGGTAGTGAGTATTATGGAATGAAATTTCATTTTCACTAACTCTAATTGATTGGAATTTATAACAAAAAATCAGCCTACCACACACTAGACAGGATGGGGGACTACAACCACTTCTTAGGTGGGTAGTCAACCCCTCTCCAACTAGCATGGGTGGAAGTGGGTGTGAATGAGAATAAAATGCCATCATAAGTGCATATAATTATAGTGAAACCACCGTGTGGGGTGGAATGTGGTGGTTCCAGTAGAGGTCAAGAGAATACCCCAATAATCTATTATGGATAGTTGAGGGAACACATTGTAATATAAAGTAGTTCTTATCTAATTAAAGAATTGATATGGGACTATAGTGTTTGGTTACTGATCATCCATCATTAAAAATACATAAAGAGCAATGGATATGAGATTTGTTATCTTTGAGCCATATGATATTCATTGATGTTGTCCTCCTCCCTCAGCTGAGGGTCTCTAGCATGCATTGATAGTTTTTCATGGATATACATTCGAGTGATTCAGTTGGGATTTTGAGAATAATTTGATCATCTTAAAAATTAAAAAAACGATCAAATACACATGAAAATTTGTTTTCATGTTAAAAATAAGATCAAACCAAGGATATATTTTATATTGATGGTGATTCTCATAGTCTTGAAGCATGATATGAGTCAATTCATGTTTGATGTAGGTCAGTGTGCATGAGATACAATGATAAAAATTGTATATAAAATGAGATCCACTAATTTGTGAGAAGGTACTTCCATTTGATAAGTTCTATCATTTTCTAAAGAAAACAAATCCATTTTGATTTTATGGTGTGTGAAGAGGAGTTTTATGTAGCCAGTGTTTGTGTGAAGAATAAGAGAAGATCACGAGCTTTTGAATTTTTCCTTTCACACTCAAAGTGATTCATGAAGAAACTTTTTTTTCATGAAGCCTCTAGGGAAAGAGTGATGTGTATGATCTCTATAGATTTCATGAATAACACCAATAAACCACACATGATCATACTTGATAAGAAATCACCTCTTCATGATGTTTTCAAACATTCTGACACCATGTAATATGTCTGACTAGAAGCACATGTGTCATTACTTCTTATAGTCTGAAATTAGTATTGAATTTAAAAATAAAAAACCACAAATCACTTGAACTACTAATAAGTAGTATAGGATATTCAAGTCACAATAATTCATGAAAGTGTTTGATGAATTAAAGAAAATTTTGATCACACCATCGATAATGAAACCAACCAATTGGAACCATCCTTTTGAGATACTCTATGATGCGTTAAACCAAGATGTAGGAGAAACCCTCTCAGAAAAAATTGATAGAAAAAAAAGTAATTTCTTATGTTTCCAGGACATTTGATTTCATACAGATAAACTATATTACAATATAAAAAAAGTTCCTTGTAGTTTTTTTACACTATATAAATTCATATTTTATCTTCTTAGGGATAAAGTTTTTTTTATGATCGTGCCACTCTCAGGTATCTAATAAATAAGGTTTATTCTAATCCATGACAGGTGATATGGATACTACTTTTATAGGAGTTCCACTAGGAAATTATAGACAAAAAGGGCACCAAAAATCAAGTCATTGGTCATCTAAGTCGAATATCCCACACTGTTGAAGTATATATTCCATGTCAAAACCCACTCAATGATCAACTAACTAGAAAAAAATTTACATCATGGAAGGGGAAGTACTATGGTACACTGATATTGTTAATTATTTGTTCATGTATTAGGTAACTTCTCATCTAAACTATCATCAATAACACAAACTTAAATCAAAATCTAGATTTTTATTTGGGAATACCCATTCCTTTAGAAGATATGCATTGACCATGTAATTAGAATATGTTCACCTAAAAGTTAAATTGAATCAGGTTTTAAATTCCATCACACATTAGATTTTGGAGACTATTTTGGATCACAAAGTAAAATCAAGAAAGGCTTAGAATCTGGAATTTATTAGTACAAATTATTTAAATATACACATGAATTTTATAAGAAATATAAAAAATGATAGTTTTCTGAAACTATCTCAAAAAGATAAGAATCCCCCCAAACCAATTACCTTATATAAAATTTTTGAGGTGTGGAACATATAATTCATGGTAACATTCCCATTATCATCTGATTATTATTATATCCTGTTAGTTATATATTATGTTTCAAAATGGGTGCATTAAAAATCCACCAGGACTGATTATGATAAAGTTTTTTGTGATTTTCTCAGTATTCTGTAGGTTTAGAGTACCACAATCCATCATTAGTGATCAAGGGAACCACTTCAATAATAGAAAAATTGATACATTAATAAAACATTATGGGGTGAATAATAGAACATCAACCCCATACCAAAAAAAACAAATGGTCAAAAAAAGTTTCCAATATAGAAATCAAAGGCATTCTAGACAAGATGATCAAACCCAACAAGAAGGACTGGATCCAAAAGTTGGAAGATACCTTAATGGATTATAGGACCACCTATAAAACACCCATAATAATGATCCCCTAATAATTGATTTATGGTAAGAGTTTCCACCTCCTTGTGTAATCGGAACATAAATCCTACTAGGATGTGAGACAGAAAAATCTTTACCTTAACAGAGATGGGAAAGATAGAAAATTGAAGCTACAAGAGCTAGATTAAATAAGGATATAAGATTTTGATAATTCAATTATTTAAAAATAAATAATAAGGATATCCCATGAAAATACAATTCAACCAAGAACCATCAACCTTGGAGATCAAGTGCTATTATATAGCTCCAAAATCAAACTTATGTTAGTTAAATTTCATTCCATATGGGAAATTCCTTTTAATATTACTCATGTATATCCTTTTGACACTGTACATATTAAAAAGGAAGGAGTAGGAAATCCATTCAATATAAATGGTCTGAGGATGAATAAGTACCATAAGACCATACCTCAAGAACCAGTAGAGGATATTACACTACTTCACCTTGATTACCAATGAATACCCACCATATTATACCTCTATTTTATATTTTATTAAAAGATGTAATTCTATTTTTAATCTTCTTACATGGAAAATAAATTTAAATTCATTGAGGATACTGCATCAATTAAGTGTGGGGAGAAAATCTTATAGTATATGATTTATTTAAATGTTTTCATTTTTGAGTTGATCCAATAGTGTTAAAAAAATGTGATTTTGAGAGGCAACTCTTATTTTTTTCCTTAATCCACTCTTCCTTTGAGTTATAGTTGAGTATAATTGAATAAAAATACACTATCATTTGTTTTTATTCTTATTTTCAGGATCATTGACATTGAACAAGGAAATATGAAGAATATTTATTTATTTAACACTACATAAAGGGGATCTTTCATCTTAAAAGGACAATTTACACCATAAAAGAAGAATTTATGACATAAAAATGATACAGAAAATAACTAAAGGAACAAGACCTACACAACCCTAATGAAGCATAATTACTATAGGGAATTTTATTTTACATTAATTATCTTTTAAACTCTTTATATTTTTGTTTTTAATTTTTTTAGCTTTAAAATCAGATTTCATGCCCACAGTTAACTTCCTACTTTAATTGACTGGTATAAGAGACATGAATTTATTAGGAATCCCATAATTCCATTTTTTAAGTTTTTTATTCAATGATATTGAGTGAGTAAAATGGGGAATTTAATAATTAGTGGTAAACTTATGATATTTATTTTTATGAATCATGATTTAAATGAATTAGATGATTTAGGTAAATAAAAGTTCACCACCATTTTTCATACTATGCATTTATCAAATTTATATGGATTGATTTGTTTTTGTTATTGCATGATATGAGTGATTATCCCAAATTTTATATCCATTACCCAAGAGAATTAATAGATGAAATACTTCCTATATTATCTTGAGAATGTTTCTTGAGTGATATTAGGGAATTTCACTTGCTAAAACTTGTATTGGAACTTATCGATGCTATGAATGTGAAAAACCACATTTTATTTTATAGAGGAAACTTTTATTGTTAAGACCTTATCATTGAGACCAAATTTTACATCAATCCTTGTATAGCCCATAGAATCTACGAATTTCCTCACTATAAATGACACTCATTACAAGTTATTATATCAATTACTACCCTACTTTGTCTATATTTCATGATATGTTAACGTTTAAGTGTGGGAGTATGTGAATATTGGATGAATGGATGTATTATGTTGTGTAGGAAAAATGTATTGGTGATATTTTGGGTATTGGGAAATAATCATGTTTCAGCCATTGTAGTTATAGTTTTTTTTATTGAAAGAAAAAATATATATGATAAAAAGGGTTTCATTTTGGGAAAATAAAAAGTCATTATTGCCAGAATGATGATATTTTGATCATATGTGGTTAGGTGGTGGATGTGAGATTTGTTCCAAGCATAACTTTTGAAAAAAATGAAAGAAAAAAAACCAAGAAGGTGCAATTATTTCATTATACATACATAGATCATGACCTTACTTTGATTTATGGGAAGTGAAATTTGTAATTTTAAAGGATATATTTCCATTTCAATTACTTTAAATATAATAAAACATGATTAATAGATAACCCTTTTTTCAAACATTAATATTTTGAATGTAAATCCCTACCAACCTTAAGCCATAGAGTTACTAGAACCTTTATTACAAAGACCTCGTGTTTTTATGTGATTTTTTTATTATAAAATGGAGAATGTAGATCATTTGAAAGATTATGGAAACAGATCACATAATCATGATATAAGAATAAATCTACTTGAATTTTTATCATGAGTGATTAGAAAAAAGAATCGTTTGTGAGATAAATCATGACTTGACATTTTTGATAATAAAAAATTATGATATATAAATTAATGAAAGTAGAGGATCCACCATTTTTCAATAGGAAAGAGTAAAATACTTATATTGATTAGTTTCTTTAAGATTTGTGAATTGGAATTGAAGTTTTTATGTGAAAATATAAAGTTTTATCCCACATTAAGAACCAATTGATTTAATTTCTTTGGAATTTGAATATTGATAATATTGTGTTCCTTTTTTATTTATGTTGAGATTACATGCTTGAGGAAAATCAAGTTCTAAGTGTGGGGTAATTGACGGAGAAATATTTTACATGTATATTTTGATACAAAATACATTTTTTTAGACTTTAAAATTTTAATATTTCCGTTATTTAAGTGTTTTTATAACTTGGGGTAGGATATTGTAAATGATCAAAAATTACATTAAAAGTTGTGAATTCATGATGCGAAAATAGACTGTGATGTACTATAGGAAAAGTACCACCTCCAAATATTTAAAGTGAATAACCAGACTAAAATTTAGCAAAACCCATGTGAAAGTAATTTTTTACATCATTAATATGTGTTTATAATTTAAGGCATGAATAATTTAAATCATAAAGATAAACTACAAGGGAGAAAAATCAATCTGGGTGATAAGTACATGAGTCACGGTGTGGCACATATGTGTCACACCATGATTACCCCTTCATATTCTTAAGACTGAAATTTCAAGCCTTAATATTTCTTAGGGTTATACCTCAATGATTTTATGCCATAAAGTCATGTTTTATGATATAAAAGAGTTCACTGAGACTATAATTGAGGATTTTTAATGTAAATTGATGATCAAACCATGATTTGAATACCCAAGCACCCCTAGGATCGAATAAGGATGAATTTTGGAATATTTATGGAGGTAATTTATGATAGCTCAATCATTATTGAGGCTTATAAATAAGAGGTCATGGGGGATTGAAATGGATCAACTCGAGAAGGGGAATCACTAGATGAAAAACCCTACTGCTACACTGCTTTTTTGTTTTATTATATTTCATTTTACTTTCTTTCATTCTTTTTATTTATCCCCTCTATAAAATCAAATCAAATTCCCCATCCCTACAAGGTTTGTTTTTTTGAGTTATCGGGAAATTGGGAGGATTTACCAACTACTATGTTTGAGTTTTTGTATTTAATTGAATAAAACATTTCTCTTTCTTCTTCCAATTGGTTTAAATTATTAATTAATTTTTTAATTCTAAATGAATTTACATTATGGTTATATTTATTTAGTTTCAATTTACTTGTTTGATGATCCATATCTCCCTCCTACTAATTCCCATCTGTTTACTACATAATCGATAAGGGTTGGGTGGTGAGTTCTCAGTGATCGCTATCACATATAAGGAATTGTGACTGAAACTATTGTTAATTAAGGAATAAAAATACCCAATTAGGAATTACCTTAATTTATAAAGAGGAACTATCACAATTTCACACACAAAAAAGGATTCTATACTGATTTAATACTTATATTAGGCACACCCACACCATCACCATCTATCCAAGGTAGAGAGATAGATCAATAGAGGAATATCACTCTTACTAGACAATGAAATGAAATTGATAAAAATTGAAAATAATGATATAATAGTATTATGTTTAGCCAATCTCTATCATATCATAATATTTCTCAACTATTTTAAAATAAAAAAATTTAAACCACCTTCTTAAATTATTAATTTTTGAAATCAATCCAATTAAAATAAATTTTTCTAAAATCAAATAAAATTGAAAAACCATTTTGTGCATACTCCTCTTTGATAGAGTACCTAGGGTTAACCACTAGAATATACTTAGTTAATAAAAAATTGTTTTTACAAACCCCATGAAAGACATGTGTTAGTACTAAGGTACTATTGTATATATTTATAGAGCCTTTTTTTCTTTATTTGATCCATTTATGTTTAGTAGTTTGTGTTTTTAGTTTAAAGATAGATTAATGTATGTTTTTTAGTTTAAATTTAAATTTTAGTTAAGAACATGTGACAATCACTAAAAACTAATAAAAAACACTCATATTTTCTTGATACTTTAGGAAAATTATCCATAAGTTATTTTTGATGTGTGTGAATCAGACTCACATCAATCTGACACATGGTTTGTCTGATATGACTCAAAGTGTATATTTTTATTTAAAATTGACATCTTAGTTCAAAACACACATCACATACTCAAAAACCAAAAAATGAATTGATATTGTATTAAAAATTTAATATAATGATCCATAAATAATTTTTGATGTGTAATAATCAATCACATATCAATCCGACACACAGTGTGGCTGATATGACTCAAAGCATATGTTCTCAGTTTAAAAATGAAATTTTAGTTAAAAATACGAGTCACTCAATGAAAACCAAGTAAAAACACTCAAATTGTCTTGATAATTTTGGAAAATGATCCATAAACCATTTACAATGCATTATAATCAACCATACATCAATCCAACACATGCTGTTACTAGTATGATTCAAAGTGTTTGTTTTTAGTTTAAAAATAAAATTTTAGTTAAAAATATGTTTCACTTACTAAAAACCAGCTAAACATGTTTTTATTATCTTGATACTTTTAAAAAAACATCCATGATCATTTGTGATGTGTAGGTTTTAACTGAACATTAATCTGACACATGGTATGACCGATATGACTCAAAGTGTGTGTTTACTGTTTAAAAATTATATTTTAGTTAAAAGCATGTTTTCGTAAATGAAAATTATGAAAAAAATTATTTTATTGTATTGATAATTTTGGAAAATGATCCATAATTAATTTTTTATGTATAGGAATCAGCCGAACATCAATCCGACACAAAGTGTGACTAGAATGACTCAAAGTACAGGTTTTCAATTTAAAAACGACATTTTATTTAAAAATGTAGGTCACTCACTAAAAATTAAGAAAACACACTTGGATTGTCTTGATACTTTAGGAAAAATATTCATAAGTCATTTTTTATATATAAGATTTAACTTTATGTCAATCCAACACAAAACATGGACATTATGACTCAAAGTACAGGTTTTTTATTTAAAACTTACATTTTAGTTCAAAAAATATGTTACATACTAAAAACTAAGAAAATGAACTTAGGTTTTATTGATACTTTAGTAATGTTATCTATAAGTCATTTATGGAATGTAGGAATCAACCGTATATCAAATATGACCCATGGTGTGACCGGTATGACTCAAAGTGTGTGTTTTTGTTTAAAATTGACATTTTAGTACAAAAGTTGCATAGAATACTCAAAACTGAGAAAAAACATTCAAATTACTTTGATACTTTATGAAAATAGTCTATAAGTCATTTTGACATATAAGAATCATCGACACCACAATCTGAAACATGGTGTGACTAGTATGAATCAGAATGTGTGTTTTCATATTTTAGTTAAAAACGCATGTCACTCATTGAAAATAGAATAGACACACTCATATGGTCTTGATACTTTATTAAAATGATCAATAATCCATTTTTGATGTGTAGGAATCACCCACACATCAATCTGACACATGGTGTGACTGGTATGACTAAAAGTACATATTTTTAGTTTAAAAATGACATTTTAGTTAAAAACGTATGTCACTCACTAGAAACCAAGAAAATTACCTCATATTGTATTGATACTTTTGTAAAAATATCCATAGGTAATTTTTGATGTGTATAAATTAGTCTCATTTTAACATGACACACGGTCTGACCAGTATAATTTAAAGTACGTGTTTTCAGTTTAAAAATGACATTTTTGTTAAAAATGCAGGTCACTCATTTAAAACTAAGAAAAAATACTAGTATTTTCTTAATATTTTATTAAAAAAATACATAATTTATTTTTGATGTGTAAAAATCAACTACATATCAATCCAACACACTGTGTGATCGGTATGACTAAAAGTTCATGTTTTTTATTTAAAATTGACATTTTAGCTCAAAACGCACATCACATACTCAAAATATAGAAAATGTCCTTGAATTTTCCTCTTATTTTAATAAAATAATCCACAAGTCATTTATGAAATGTATGCATCAAATACACATTAATTTTACATATTGTGTGACTGATATGACTCAAAGTGAATGTTTTTATTTAAAATCAACATTTTTGTTCAAATAATGTGTGACATATTCAAAATTAAACAAATTACTTCAGATTGTTTTGAAATTTTTTGAAAATTATCCATACATCATTTGTGACATGTAGTAATTAGATACACCTTAATCTGATACATTGTGTGACCAGTATGACTTTAAATGTGTGTTTTTAGTTTAAAAATTAAATTTTAGTTAAAAAAATGTTCCAATGACTTAAAACCAATCAAACATAGTCATATTGTCTTAATACTTTAATAAAATAATCTATAAGTCATTTGTGATATGTAGTAATTATACGCACATCAATCTGACACACGATATGACTGGTATGACTCAAAGTGTGTGTTTTTAGATTTAAAATGGAATTTTAGTTAAAAACACGTGTCACTCATTGAAAACCCAGAAAACACACTTGTTTTGTCTTGCTATTTTTGAAAAAATATCTATAGATCATTTGTGATGTGTAAGAATCAGTTGCACGTCAATCTGGAACATACTGTGTTTAGTATGACTCAAAGTACACGTTTTTATTTAAAAATTGATATTTTATTTCAAAACACCTGACACATATATAAAACCAATCAAATTCACTCATATTTTATTTATAATTGAGTAAAATGATCTATAAATAATTTGTGATTTATATGAATTAAACACAAATTAATCTGACACATTGTTTTCCTGGTATAACTTGAAGTGTATGTTTTCAGTTTAAAAGTTTCATTTTATTTATAAATTATTTTATATTTATGTTTAATTTATTTATTTATAGTATTACTATAATAATAATTGTTTTTTTATATAGGTACAATATTTTTCTTGAATTAGGGTAGTTTTTTTGAAAACTGGTAGCATGATCAGGCTCTTTTGAGAGGGGTCAGTGTCCAAAGACAAAGAAACATTAATGTTTTTTGAAATTGTTTATGTTTGTGATAAATTTTATGTACCAATGTAATTGTATAAAACAATGTTTTAAATGTTTTAAATATATTATTTTTTCTTTTATTTATGATGTAAATTTAATTGAAATTTAATTTTATATTTGTTGTTGCAATGTGCTATAATTTTAGTAACAGACTATAGCAGTATGGATTTTATTAGCGTTAGGAATAATTCTAATAAGAGGTCACTTTATCAGTGCTAAAAACACTCTGATAAATTTTCCCCATTATTAGCACTACAAAAATCAAGGATAAGGATGTTGCATTTTAAAGTCACTTACGTCAAAAAATATTTTTTAATGCTGATGAAGGCTATTTCTAGCACTGTTAAATCCCATATCAGTAGTAGTGAAATAAAATAAAAAAATAAAAAAAGTTTTCAATTCAAAACCAATTTCATCATTTTGTAACACTAATGTATACATTTTTTTATTTTTAACATAAACCTCATCCCCCATTATTAGTCACGTTCTTCCCACCATTCCTAAATCAAATAGTACCAAACCCTGGATCACGAATACACCTTGTAGTTGAACCAACTATTTTTTTTGTCTCCCATTCTATTGTTCACTATCAAACATGTTAAATCACCAGGGGTGAAGTTGCGATACCAAATCATAATGAGTTGAACCTTGGACCTTAAAGAGTATATATTTCTAAAAAGTTTCTTTCAATTATTAAGAGTCTCGTGACTATAAAATTAATGTTTTATTCATATCTATGTGTCAAAAATCTCCTAAGAGTCATTTTATTAAAGTTTTATGACCAACCAAACCCCTTTGATCTAGTTTTATAATTTTTCACTCAAATTATAGATGAAAAATTATTTATATAAAAGTATAGTTTTGATGGGTTCTGAAGATACTAAGGATCGTTAAATATGAGGACCCAATCTTAAAAATTACATAATCTTGAGTTTTAAGTCAATAATTCATTCTATTAAATTTTAGGATTTTTTCAAGTTTAGAGTTTTATATAATTATTCCATAACTCATACATAACATATCCATATAATAAAAAGTGGATATTTCCAATCAATATCCATTTTTTTTTCAAAAAATGAAACTTTTAAGATAAAAAATGATTTATTTTTCTGAAAAATATTCACGAATTTAAACTTGACTTATTCCTTTCCCTTACCCATCCTTAAACCCTGTATTTTTTTAAAACCTGATATGAGCAAAAAAATATTATTAAAGGATATGAAAATAATGAAAACTATTAGTCCAATTAAAACATAAAAACCCATGAAATATTTACCATTATATCAATATTCTTTGAGTGAAATTACTAAACCATTTTCACATGAAAAAACACACTTCCTTCTCAAATAAAATAATTAAATCTCATAGAAATCATAGATAAATCATATAGGTGTCATGTGACATCATTATCCATATCAATATTATAAATATAATAATCATAGGGTTGAATTCCAACCTAATTCAATGGAGGGATATCATGGAACCACCTGTCCCTGGTTTATAACGTAACCAACCATCCTTGGTTTATAACGTAACCACCCGTACTTAGTTTATAATGTTACCACCCATCATTAGTTTAAAATGTTAACACCTTTCAATATAAATAATTCACAAGAACCATAACAAAATCATAACACATAAAATTTTTCAATTTTCAACATCACACTCATAAAATATTCTCTTCAAGCTTTATAAAAAAATTTAAGATATTAAAATATCCATCCATTTTAAAAACCCATTTTTTAATACCAAAATACCCAAAAAAGTGAATGAGGGTTTTTATTTAAATAAAACATGAAAGCATGTAAAGGAAGGAAAACTTCAAATAATGGCTACGGTGAAGGAAAATTCATTATTTCCATATACTTTAAAATAGAAAGTTCCTATTATCATTTTTAAATAAAGTCACATATTCCATAATAATATTCCATTTTTTTGAAAGAAATTTAAATAAAGAAAAAAATTCCCTTAATAAAACTCTCACTTCCATAATAAAATAATTTTGAAAACATGGACATGAAAGAAAAAGAGAGTTAAAAGGAAAACATTAAAAGATATTTTTTAGAGAAAAGTCCTTTATCACTTTAGAAATATTTGAATCATAATCCCCATGAAAGAATAATATGAAAAAAACTTCAAATACCATGAGAATAGATAAATTCCTGATATAATATTTCAAATGTACACTTTTTAACGCCCCGACCCCAGTTACCCAGAGTCGGTGCATTATTACATAACATTGGCATGATCACAAGAATGATCAAATCTCGAAAGACTGATTGGTTTAGTAGCCTTGGAAACACTAGATATATTCATAAAGTTTTACATTACATAATGAAGTGAAAAACTACTACAACAACATATTTTCTCCATAATCCACACTATTATCCCCTCATAATATCCCTACAGGTCATTCATAACTTACTTCTTCACATCCTGGAAAAAATAAAACATAGAAAAGGGGTGATCTCAAATGACCAGTAAGGATAACAATATAGCAGAAACTTTCATAAATAAGAATAAACATTTAAGGCAATGTATAACTAAAACAAAGGCCTTTTAAACTTGAACTTCAACATTGTATGGAAAAAAATAAAATGAAATAATGCCATTTACTTATTCACATGGATATTCTACTAATCGAATAATCACATGCAATATCAATAACCACTTTCATAATGATGGATTGCATAATGCCAGACTATCATAACCACATAGCCAAGGCCTCGTGCTAAGAATAAAAATAAGATTTTGCCAAGGCCTTGTGCCAAGACACTAGTTTGTCTCATGAGACCTACCGATGCATCGAGGAGATATAGTGGGCTCCACCCATTATATATTAAGTCCAATGCATTCCCATATGAAAAGGTTTAAACATAACATAAACATTCATATTAAAAATAGAATACGAAATGTCAATACTTTCACCATAAACTATGAACGGTATAAAAATAGCACATCCACAGTCAAACATATCAAAAAACCTTCAATACAATATAGAAGTTTTGTATCATAATAAATCAACTTCAAAAAAGCGTAAAATCCATCAAAGGATGTTGACATAGATGAAATCAAAACTCTTTTTAGAGAAATATCTCTTTCTATTTTGAAATAATTTAAGAGTCTTATATTTATGAAATAAAACATTTTCTTTGAAAATATTCTTATAATCTTGTAAGGGAAGCTTCGATGATTTTATAACGGCAGAAAATAGCCACACTCGCCGTATAAGTTAAAAAAAACATTCTTACATTAATTTTGTCAAAAAGGTTAAAAAGCACCTTGTTTTAAAAACGACGGAAAGATTCCTTTATAAAACTCTTATAAAAAGTCAAACAAGGGTATAAATTAATTTAACCCATATTCTTTTAAATAGTAATTTTTTTTGAAATTCATTTTTAAGAAACATGGATGTGGATGATAAAGAGATCCCAGTAGATTATTACGTATAAACAACCTCGGATAATGAAGAGATTTTGAAATAACCCTTACCTTGTACTTTTACTTGGTAGGGGTAGGTTAACCTCCTGTATAATAGTGAAATAATTTTTATTAAATTATAAAATAATCATATACATTCATATGATATCATATATGATCTTTTAACATTGCTTTGTTAATAATATCTTAGTATTATCGTCGTTTCGGGTGTTAACTTACTCATTTTATTTTATATGTTTTGTTACATAAGCCATGTTTGTCATGGATAGGTTGTATATTATTCATATAAATAATTATATCAAGTCCTTAAAAATTATTTTTAAATCATCAAATGATAATTATACTTGAATGGATACGATGGAGAATGAATCTCATCGCATTCGTGGAGACGGTAGTCCGTACGTACACATGAGGGACAATATCATTATTTTGATATTAAAATAATATATAAATGGATGTTATATCATATATACAGAATAATTAACATATTATATTTATTATTTACATGAGTTACACATCATTATTATACCCATCCAAATAATAATATATTGAATAACAATTACACCATGACGTGGAGACGGTAAGCTGTACGTACGCACGTATGGTGACATGTTATTCAAAGGGTGGATAGAATACTGAATATGGTTGTACCATATTTATAATAACATCATAGTATATATATTATACTGGAGTTATTATTTTAGAATGGTAAAAACAAAGGAAGAAGAAGTGGAATAAGAAAGGAACTTGGAAAACGGTGGTGAAAACATTACCTCTTCTTTGGGTTCTTCCTTTTGATTTGATCAAAAGGGCTCCTTAAGTTGGCTTTCTGATCAAACTAAGGCCTCTAGGATGTATTGGGGGAAGTTTAGAGAGTATTTGGGCAGAGTTTGGCTGAACCAAAAGGCTTTGATGGTGTGAAGAAATGAGAAGGATGAGTGCCCTTTTATAAGAGGGGTGAGGGGCACCTTTGGAAAAGCTAGAAATATTAATTTATAATAAATTAATATTCGGTTTATAATGGCTCAAAAGTTTATTATTTAAATTCTAAGGTGGGTATAGGTTGAAAACCATTCAACCAATAGAATTTAGACAGGTTTGGGTTACTATATTAACCTTATCTTTAAGTATTAACTCTTAGTTAATTAGTTTCACTTTTACAATGTTTCTTTGTATTTTTATATTATATGGTTAATAAACTTACTATATACATCCAAGAGACACCCAAGTGGTCCATTAATGATAAAACTATCATGATATAAGTCTCTTGGACTTTAATTATATTTTTAGGAATTTAATATCAATTAATAATATAATATTTATTTTAAAAACTCTTTTATGTCAATTTTGACACTATTCAATAGTTGATTTTTGTGAAACTCATAACATAATGATTACTTCGAAAAAAGTTAATTAGATCAATCCTAATATGTCATATTATCCTAGAAAAATTATTTTAATTCATTAAAAGTCTCAAATTATATTTATTTGGGTATTTATAATATCAATTATTTTAAATTTTCACTGTTATGGTAATTACTGTGTCATCATTGTGTCATAAATAAATTAAATAATGTAACCTATAAAAATTATAAATAAAATATCATTATGTAGGAAATCGTCTTATCTTTCTAATGAATATTTATAGTCGAAACACCAACATATATAACCCTATGTAAAAATTGTTTTTCTAAAAGATATATGCTTGTGTCATTTTTGTATTCATTTTAACTTAATTAAAATAAAGTGTCGCTATCACCTACAAGTGGCTCTATGGGATCCCAAAATCGACCCAAATATTCCATAAATTTATCCTGTTATTGAGTCACTTTTCTTTGTTCCACACAATCTCAAGTCCTTAATGAAATAGTACTGCAGTATAATCCTTATATACTCCATAATTATTATAACAAGTACATTGTTGATACAACACTCAAATGACATAATCAACACAAGAACCCTAATCATTACTCTTCATCTGTGGTAGTATCATAACATGATTATTATCTAATAGCATCATTTGTGGCATAGTCTGATGACAGAGACATAGGTTCGCGTAGTGTCCAAACTCCTTTCAAATGAAGCATTGTATATTTGAAACCATTTTCTTACCCTTGTAGTCACGTACTTTGTTCCCTTTTCCTCCGCACTTATAACAAACTCCCATTCCTTTCAGGAAAGTTCCAGGGTGTTTCTTCCCACAGTTATCACATATGGGAAAATTCTTCTTTTCCCTCTTCCCTTTATCCATATTTCCCTCTTCCATCCTTTTCTTCTCTTGATTCACTTCAAAGCCATAAGTCTCAGTAAACTCTTTACTTATCTTATCAACACATGATATTATTTCTTCATATGATGATAATACATGGGAGACTATTTCTCTTATAAATTCTAGCTTAAGGCCATGAAAGATATGATCCTTCCTTCTCTTTGGATCATGTGCATTGCTGGAGTTCTCATTCCTTCTACTGGGCCCCATTTCTAAACAATGGAATACACTAGATTAGTTTATTAATTACAATACCTAATCCCAAACATGTAAAACACATAACATAAATTAAATAGTTTGTGGATATAATCCATAATCATAAAAATGTATCCTTTGAGGAAGTATATACTCATAAACCCTTCATAATGGTTTGTAAAGAAGATGATAATTATCCTAAGCATATCCCCCGGGAGTTTCGTAACCAAGAGTGCAGCAAGGCCCATTGTCGTGCACCATTTCCCATTCGAGTCTAGCTCAAAGCGGTGTTTTTGGGTTTTACCCCTAGGTACATCTGTGACAGAGCCGCCACTTCCTGCTCGTATCCAGACATGGATTTATTACTCGGAAAACTCACAAAATCTCTACAATACCAAAATTCTAGGAAGTTCTTATGTACTAATCCTAAAATCCCATCTTAAATCTATGTGCTCTAATCAGAGTTTATCTAAATCTAGCTTCCAAGGTTTTTACTAAACCTCCCTCTGATACCAACTGTAACGCCCCGACCCCAGTTACCCAGAGTCAGTGCATTATTACATAACATTGGCATGATCACAAGAATGATCAAATCTCGAAAGACCGATTGGTTTAGTAGCCTTGGAAACACTAGATATATTCATAAAGTTTTACATTACATAATGAAGTGAAAAACTACTACAACAACATATTTTCTCCATAATCCAAACTATTATCCCCTCATAATATCCCTTCAGGTCATTCATAACTTACTTCTTCACATCCAGGGAAAAATAAAACATAGAAAAGGGGTGAGCTCAAATTCCCAGTAAGGATAACAATATAGCGGAAACTTTCATAAATAAGAATAAACATTTAAGGCAATGTATAACTAAAACAAAAGCCTTTTAAACTTGAACTTCAACATTGTATGGCAAAAAATAAAATGAAATAATGCCATTTACTTATTCACATGGATATTCTACTAATCGAATAATCACATGCAATATCAATAACCACTTTCATAATGATGGAATGCATAATGCCAGACTATCATAACCACATAGCCAAGGCCTCATGCCAAGACTACAAATAAGATTTTTCCAAGGCCTTGTTCCAAGACACTAGTTTGTCTCATGAGACCTACCGATTCATCGAGGAGCTATAGCGGGCTCCACCCGTCACATATTAAGTCCAATGCATTCCCATATGAAAAGGTTTAAACATAACATAAACATTCATATTAAAACTAGCATACAGAATGTCAATAATTTCACCATAAACTATGAACGGTATAAAAATATCACATCCACAGTCAAAAATATCACAAAACCTTCAATACAATATAGAAGTTTTGTATCATAATAAATCAACTTCAAATAAGCGTAAAATCCATCAAAGGATGTTGACATAGATGAAATCAAAACTCTTTTTAGAGAAATATCTCTTTCTATTTTGAAATAATTTAAGAGTCTTATATTTATGAAATAAAACATTTTATTTGAAAATATTCTTATAATCTTTTAAGGTAAGCTTCGACGATTTTGTAACGGCAGAAAATAGCCACACCCACCGTATAAGTTAAAAAACATTCTTACCTTAATTTTGTCGAAAAGGTTAAAAAGCAACTTGTTTTGAAAACGACGGAAAGATTCCTTTATAAAAATCTTATAAAAAGTCAAACAAGGGTATAAATGACTTTAACCCATATTCTTTTAAATAGTAAAAATGTTTTGAAATTCATTTTTAAGAAACATGGATGTGGATGATAAAGAGATCCCAGTAGATTATTACGTATAAACAACCTCGGATAATGAAGAGATTGTGAAATAACCCTTACCTTGTACTTTTACTTGGTTGGGGTAGGTTAACCTCCTGTATAATAGTGAAATAATTGTTATTAAATTATACAAGAATCATATACATTCATATGATATCATATATGATCTTTTAACATTGCTTTGTTAATAATATCTTAGTATTATCGTCATTTCGGGTGTTAACTTACTCATTTTCTTTTATATGTTTTGTTACATAATCCATGTTTTTCTTCTTTAGGTTGTATATTATTCATATACAGAATTATATCAAGTCCTTAAAAATTATTTTTAAATCATCAAATGATAATTATACTTGAATGGATACGATGGAGAATGAATCTCATCGCGTTCGTGGAGACAGTAGTCCGTACGTACGCACGAGCGACAATATCATTCTTTTGATATTAAAATAATATATAAATGGATGTTAAATCATATATACAGAATAATTAAAATATTATATTTATTATTTACATGAGTTACACATCATTATTATACCCATCCAAATAATAATATATTGAATAACAATTACACCATGACGTGGAGACGGTAAGCCGTACGTACGCACGTATGGTGACATGTTATTCAAAGGGTGGATAGAATAATGAATATGGTTGTACCATATTTATAATAACATCACAGTATATATATGATACTAGATTTATTATTTTATAATAGAAAAAACAAAGTAAGAAGAAGTGGAAGAAGAAAGGAACTTGGAAAACGGTGGTGAAAACATTACCTCTTCTTTGGGTTCTTCCTTTTGATTTGATCAAAAGGGATCCTTAGGTTGGCTTTCTGATCAAAATAAGGCCTCTAGGATGTAGTGAGTGAAGTTTAGAGAGTATTTGGGAAGAGTTTGGCCGAACCAAAAGGCTTTGAAGGTGTGAAGAAATGAGAAGGGGGAGTGCCCTTTTATAAGAGGGGTGAGGGGACCTTTGGAAAAGCTAGAAATATTAATTTATAATAAATTCATATTCGATTTATAATGGATCCAAATTTTATTATTTAAATGTTAAGGTGGGTATAGGTATAAAAACATTCAACAAATAGAATTTAGACAGGTTTCCGTTACTATATTAACCTTATCTTTAAGTATTAACTCTTAGTTAATTAGTTTCACTTTTACAATGTCTCTTTGTATTTTTATATTATATGGTTAATAAACTTACTATATACATCCAAGAGACACCAAAGTGGTCCATTAATGATACACATATAATGATATAAGTCTCTTGGCCGTTTTTTATATTTTTAGGAATTTAATATCAATTAATAATATAATATTTATTTTAAAAACTCTTTTATGTCAATTTTGACACTATTCAATAGTTGATTTTTGTGAAACTCATAACAGAATGATTACTTCGAAAAAAGTTAATTAGATCAATCCTAATATGTCATATTATCCTAGAAAATTATTGTAATTCATTAAAAGTCTCAAATTATATTTATTTGGGTATTTATAATATCAATTATTTTAAATTTTCACTATTATGGTAATTACTGTGTCATCATTGTGTTATAAATAAATTAAATAATGTAACCTTTAAAAATTATAAATAAAATATAATTACGTATTAAATCATCTTATATTTCTAATTAATATTTATAGTCGAAACTCCAACATATATAACCCTATGTAAATTTTTTTTTTCTAAAAGATATATGCTTGTGTTATTTTTGTATTCATTTTAACTTAATTAAAAGAAAGTGTCCCTATCACCTACAAGTGGCTCCATGGTGTCCCAAAATCGACCCAAAGATGCCTATGGTCGAACATGTATCAACCAATAAGGTTAGGACACGTTTTAGGGTAATTTAGTATTATTATAATATTATTTTTTAACCCTTATTTACCGGATTTACCCTTAACCATGGTAAATAAAATATTTACCACAATAATTATTAAAAATGTCTAAAAATAAAAGTTATCTATTCACACAATATGAACAACCTGATTAAAAATATGGAATCCATTTTTCAAAATTCAAAATACAGGAGTGGCAGAAATTAATTTAAAAATAATTCCCGCTCTTAAAACAAAAAACGTGTTTTTAAGATATAATAACTATCAAAAGATTGATACTTGTTTATGTTCGGTTTAATTGTGAAATTATTTCCAATGACCAACATTGTATTAAATGGCGAAAATATATTCTAAATATACTTTAAAACCACTCAAATTAATAATTTATCACTATTAATTATTTTGATTAAAAAAGTTGTTTTTAATTAAGATTTAGCAATTTCCACTATTCATCAAAATATAAGTGTTATCTGAAAAGTTCCAAAATTTCACCCTAAGCTAAATTTGATATTTTGAATCCAAAAATAAAGTCCATTTTGAAATATAAAATATATATAATTTCAAAAAGTAGGTATTACTATTCATAACGGCTAGTTTGATTGGTTGTGGTGTGTGTTAGAACTCGATGTTGCGTACAACACACGCTATTGCATTATTCAAAGAGAAATGTACCGTAGAAGCTTGGGATGTTTCATTGTAAATTTTTGATGTCCCCAAAGTAATTTTATTTAGTCAAATCTAATATAGAAAAGTTTAAAATATTGGATTTAAAAAGGGTTCACTATTAAAAGGTGGTAAAAGTGCACTACTGAAAATGAATTTGTTCTTACATTATGTCTAAGAAACTCATAATATGGATTCTAAAATTATAAGGATTATATAAAGTTTAAAATTTAGTTAATACTGTTCATAACCTCTTTTGAACGACTTGTTTGGTAAGTCGTGGTGCGATTGAACTCGGTGTTGCGTGTAGTGCAATTTATTGAATTATTTTGAAGAAATAACACACTATGAAATCTTGGGGTGTTACACACTTGATAAAAGAATATAGGTGCATAATATAAAAATATTTCTCAATAAAAGGAAATTGAGTTGAAGTCCCTTACCTGGAGTTTGATTCGTGATGTTAATTATTTATCTTACTAAATAATAAACTTATGTTAATTATTTAACTTCTTAAGAAACTTATTCATTTTTATTATTCCTTTTATTTAACTTATTACCATGTTATATAAAATTACTTAATCAATTAAATTTATGTTGGGGGTTTCAATGATATTTGATTTATGTGTGAAAAATGACTTCAGTGGGTTGACTATTGGTCTAAGAGTTCATTATTTCAACACATGAAAAAAACATAATGACATAATTATCATATTTATACATCAATTATACTTTTAATACCCTTAATTAAATATGTTTTTGATAAATTAAGTACATTACTACCATGGAGACGGTAGACCATACGTACACATGAGTAACATCTCCATTTTTCAACTATCATTATAAAAAAGTGGTAAGTCATTTTTATATTTTAATAATGATAATAATATAATATATACTATATTATTTATTTAAATATACATATATATATCATCCATGTGGTGTGGTGATGAAAAGAGAGTCACATCACTTCGTGAAAGTGATAGTCCACATGTACATGAACAACGTTATCATTTTTCAGTGAGTGAAAAGGTAAGAAATAAAATGATTTATTATATTTTTAGAATGATAAATATTTCTTTAATATCATAAATATTTCATTTTTGTCACATATTTTCATTAACTTTTTCCTTATTACCTTCCATATAATTTTTTAGTGAAAAACGAATCACATCGTTTCGTAAGGTGGTAGTCCACCGTACACACGAGTAACATTAATGTATGGCCTATGGAATCAAAAGTAAAATTTTATATACATTATATAATTATTAAAAAGGTATAATTATGTTAAAAATATCATATATATACTTTATATCTATCATTATACCCAATTTTGAGCAGTGTTTATGGAAAACATGTCACATCGATTCATGAGGCGGTAGTCCACCATACACACGAGCGAAAATATCTTTTACAATATGAGGGAAGAGGATATGGATATAGGACATTAAATTTACATTATAATATCTTATTATATGTGAGAAAATAGTGTTATTATATAATCATAAATGAATAATATTTGAAAGAGGTGGAAGAAGAAATAAAACAAAAACACATAGTTAGGAATTTTACCTTTTCTCAGATAACCTCTTTTGGATTATACCTAATGTATTCCTAGAATGTATTTATGACCAAATGAAGGATTTTAGGATGTGGACAAGGAAGTTGGGAAGTGATTTGTGAAGAAAATAAATGGTTCATTATTGGTTTATTGAAGTTGAAATTGTTATTAATAAGTTTTGAAGGCATATGGAACACATTGTAATATAAGTAAATTCTTCGCCACTTGAAGAATCGATGCAGGAATGTAGAGTTTGGTTATTATTCATCCTACATTAAAAATATGTAAATAATAATGTCCAGGTGATCTATTATCTCCAATCCATATGATCTTCATTGACATCATCTTCCTCCTTCGGCTAATGGTTTTTCGCATGCATTGAAATTTTTTCATGGATGAACATCAAAGTGATCCATTTGGGATTTTGAGCATCATTTAATAATCCTAAAAATATGAAAATTAATTAATCCACATGAAACTTTGTTTTCATGTTCAAAATAAGATCAAAATGAGGATATATTTTACAGTGATAATGATTGTTGTAGGTGCGAAGCATGAGCTGAGGCAGTGCACATTTGAAGTTAGTCTGATCATACAAGATAAAGTGGTGAAAATTGTCTATAAAAGGAGAGATAATAAGCCATGATAAGGTGATTCCATTTTATAAGTGATGTAATTTCCAAAGAAAATATATCTATCGTGAACATCAGGTTCTCAAAGAGGAGTTCCATACAACCACTATTTGCGTGAAGAAGAAGAGAATTCCGTGAGCCTTTGACTTGTGTATTTTATGCTAAAAGGTATTCATGAAGAACCTTGTTTCAAAAAAGATTCACAAGATAGATTTATGTGTGTAATATCCATGGATTTAATAAATAAAACCAAGAAATTATGCATTATCATACTTGAGTGAAGTCTTTGACAATGACAGTACTCCCTTACATGAAGAAGGGTGATACACCACGTACATTGGACAAACCTATTGTTTGTGTGAAGGGTTTGTTTGAGTAGCACACATACACTGTTAAGTTTAGAATATTTAACACCTAGTTTGTGCGAAGGATAATATATGTATGCATGATCATGCATATTTGAGTATAAAAGGTACAAAGTACTTGTATCATTCAGTTTATGAATGCATGCATAGAGTGAAGATACAATTCATGGTATTTTATACATGAATGAAGTTTGATAGGTGAACATGAAAAATACATTTCATTATCAACGTGTTGTGTGTTTAGACTTAATATAGATCATTATTAAATAATAATTTTATATTTGAGTAATCTGTGTATTGAGATCAGTTCAGATCATTCAAGATTAGTGAATATTTGGTGAGGTTGGGACTTCAGTATCATAAGGATGCATATCCCATGCAACATTGTACTGAGGAAATTGACCACATAAAGGTTATCAAAGATACTTGAGCAAGTCTTGTACCTGTGAAAAGGTTCTTGAATTGTACATGATCAAGTGTGATCCAATAAAACCATGTAAGAATATCAAGATATACTTCTATAGTGGATTATATCTTCTAAATAAGAAGAAGTTTCTTGTGACTATGGGGTCTAACCAGTTGCTGAAGAGGCTTGAGAAATTTGGAGGTATAACTAGTCAAACGATTCAGGGGAGGGTCTAACCAACCAAGGAAAAAGAGTTAGATCATTGGGGTATAAATATGATCAAATGGAGGATCGATTAATGGGGTGGATAACAAATTTCTACATGAACCATTATAATTTATAACAAGATTATGGTGGAGAATCTGTAACTGGGGGGTCTAACCATTTGCCGCAAAGAGTAAGTATTAATACCAGACCCATTAAAAATATTTTCCCCATGTTTCATTTACTTTATTCATTTTATACAAGATCAAATCATCTTAAAAAGTGATATATGTTTGTATTAAAATGTGAAAAATAATCTATTAAAACAAGTCACACCTGATTCACCCCCATCTCAATGTGGCTGGATGATCCATTTGACACTTTAATTGATATTAGAGGTAATTCCACCTCTGGTTAGAATTACTTTACTTAGTTTTTTTTATATTGGAATTATATTAAGTGAATATTTCTATTTGAATAAAATTAAAAAATATTTTATATGAAAAAACCTATCTCTACTCCTAATTTTATAAATGTTGAAGTTTCAGTCAAGACTTAGAAAAATAAGAAGAGAATAGTGGAAAAGAATATAAAGAGAATTCAATTATAAATGAAGTACAACTTCTATTTGAAGGCACTCAGAGTGGTAATTTTTCAATGAAATCAGTTGATTATGATTTCAATGAATCAATTTCAATTTGTGATGAATATATGTTCAATTTTGAAATCCTAGAGAATATAAAGAAAGTTCTCAAATAAGTGATCACATGTATGATCAAAATTTTCAAGGGACTTCAAGATGGAAAATTACAGTTGTAAGAAGAGGCTAATACTTTGGAAGAGGCATTGGCTAAAAAGTTTTTCATATGAAAAACTCTCACAAAACTTTTCATAGAAAAGGGTGAAACAATCTCTCTTTGAAATGAAATATATTCTTAATCTATTGAATAATTGAAAAGTAATGTTCATGATAAATATGTATTTGAAATTATCTTTATATAAATTATACATGTATCAGAAAAATGCATAATATATCTTTGAGTGTCAAAGTTTCTTAGCTATAAACTAAAGAAAAATGAAGTAATATTCTTGAAAATTTATTACCTAAGGCCAACTAGGTGCATGGAGATGAGATTCAGAATATAAATACCTAGTGGGAATAAAGCATGAAGTTATTTTAATATGATAAGATTTCTCTAAACTTAAAATGTTTTTAATTAGAAGTGAGATTGAGAAACATATAAGTGATACAAGTTGAGACTTCCAATCTTATAATAAAATAAGTAATACCAAGGATTCATATGATAATAGTAATATTTATGAAAATACCCAATCTAGTGGAAAGTAGATCTTGATATTATACAAGGATAAATCAACTTCTGGATCATTGAAGAAGTTAACCATTTTTACTGATAAATCTATCTGTACTAATGCTATTTTGGCGATTAGTGTAGATTCAAATTTAAAATATGGAAATACATGGGTGAATAAAAATTCTTAGGAATCTACTAAATCTTTAAATATGGATGTCAATATTCATAGAAATTCTTGTTCCCTAAATAAAGAACAAAATAAGAAATGTGCTACCCAAAAGTAGTAAAATGTCAGATAGTCAAATTGTGTCACAGAAGAAGAAATCTATATTTGTTGCCTACTGCTGGTGCTGTTGGAATTTTGGGAATTAAGAAATAAATTTTTGGAACAAAAAGTCATTTTATGGAAATTATAAAATGATTATATTTTGAGTGAGAAAAATAAAAAAATAGGAAACCTGCACAACAGAATCAAAACTCACAGAAAGAGAATTAGTCTATCAAGAGCAGATATGATTACTTTGATAATTTTTGTGATTATTGAAACATAATTGGTAGTTGTTATGATAACTTATGGTATGTACCAATCATGAAAAAATCATTTATTTATATAAATATAAGACCAAAACAAGAAGTTAAGTAGGTAAGAAAGGAAGATGACATTTCATCCTTGGGATGTGAATAAAAGAAGAAGGTTTCTAAACAAATAACTCCCAATAAGTTTGTGAATAATGATGTGAAGAGTGAAACACCAAATAAAATATAATTCTATTTTGGTAGTAAAGGTCACATCATGGACCATTTCAAATTATCCTTGAACATAAATTCTAAAGGAAGTAATATGGAATCAAAGAAAGTATCAATTTAGAAGAGAAACAACATGATTGATTTTGTGAAATACATCCCTGATGAAGAATTTTATAAGTTTAATAAAAATGGTAACTTGATAAATTACAAAGATGTGTGTGAAAGGTGTAATATGTCTATAAATTAAGGTAAAAAATGTTTGACATGGTTTCCCAAACAAGAAGAATTCTTAAAGGAGAGAGGAAAAGAACCTGTGACTTCTTGTGCTAAAAACATTGTTGGGAAAAGGATTCTACACACAAATTAAATACTAACAATTTTTATAAAAAATTATTGATCATATGGATAGAATATTTTTAAGAGGCATGAAATATGTATAAAGAAGATAAAACTAAAACATCTTTGATATCTAATGTAAAGAAGCCCTTTTCATCTAAGAATATTGTTGGGTTGAGAAGAAAATATCAGCCCTATTGGTATAACTAAGGATCATTAAAGAACCACCTTATTACCATATATACATTGTGTTTGTTTTTCATGCATGTAATTTAAGGCGAATCATATATTTGGGAGGAGACCTGAATTTGATAAAAGTTGTGAACATCTTACAGGTAGAAAATGATCCATCATGGAAGAATACTGTCATTATGATGTCCCTTTGCAACATTTCAAATAAAAAAATTATTAGAGTATATTCTTAAATAATTTTAATCATGTTGAAGAAGTATAAAGTGCATATCTTGAGGGTAAGCATTGAAGAACAACCACCAGATATATCTATCTCAATTTATATCTTATGAATATCAGAAGTTATCGTGAGATATGTATATTATAATTCTAGATATTAAAAAACTAAATATTAGAACCTTTCATAATTGAGGTATGTTAATTACATTATCTTTTTTTCAAATGAAAAATAAATTCTAAAATGGAGATATTTATTATTTTATGATAAAACTAAAGGTAACATGAAAAGTGGAAGTACATTCTTGAACTTTAATGTTTTTAATCTATCCATTGAGATGAATGAAAAAGATTGGTTGAAAGTCTTTCGACAACCACTGATTGAATGTTTTAGTGTTTATATCACATAATGAACATTTATTGATAGTGATGATGTTAAATTTGATCACTCTTGTTTTTTATACAGATCTTAGCTCATGTAGACTTATATTTAGTTAATTTTAGATCATTGTTAAGTTAAATGTTATTCTATCCTTATCTGAAGAAAATTAGACTATAAGTGTTAGAAGAAAATAATATTTTCATAAAATTTGAATGATTTAGATGATAATTTCTTCCCATACCTATATATTTGGTTTTATTTTTAATAAGGGGTAGAATATATCATTGAATTTTGAAATGAAGTGGGTATTAAAAAAAATAAAAAGGGGGAGATTGAAGAACCCAAATGGTTTATTATTGGTTTATTGGAGTTGAAATTTTTTTTCAATAAGTTTAGAATATGAAAAGTCAATGAGTCCTAATTGTGATGATTTTTTTAACTATTATTAAGTTTGAAGACATGTTTTTATTGTATTAAGATTATACATTGTGTAAAATATTTAAAAGAGTAGTTTGAAGGTTTCCCTGAAAAAAATTATAATTTCATGAAGAGTTTTGAGTGGTTTAGTGGTGAGTATTATGAAATGGAATTTCATTTTCTATAACTATAATTGATTGTCTTTTATAAAAGAAATAGGCCTACCACACACTTGACATCTTGCGGGATCATAGCCAGTGGTTAGGTGGGCAGTCAACCCTTAGCCAGCCAACATGGGCGATAGTGGGTGTGAACAAGCATTACATGACATTTGAATGAGTTATAATTGTTATTATTTTTGAAATATTATTAAGTTATAATACATGTGTTGATTATATTAATATTACACATTTTGTACAACCTTTTGAAGAAGTGGTTTGAAGGTTTCCATGAAAAAGCTGACAATTTCATGTATAGGTTTGAGTGGAATGGTAGTGACTATTATGGAAAGTAATTTAATTTTGGCTAACTCTATTTGATTATAATCTATAAAAAAATTGGCCTACCACATAGTAGATAGGTTAGGGGACCACATCCATTACTTATGTTGGTAGTCAACCCCTATCCAGCTAGCATGGGTTGTAGTGGGTGTGTATGAGAATAAAATACCATAATAAGTACACAAAAGTATAGCGAAACCACCGAGCGGGGTGGAATGGGGTAGTGAAAACATGGGTTAGGAGTGTACCTAGATAATATATTCTGGATGGTAGACGGAACACATTGTAATATAAGGTAGTGATCAACCACTTAAAGAATCGATGTGGGATCATAGTGTTTGGTTATTGTTAATCCACCATTAAAACTACATAAAGAATAATGGATATGTGTTCTATTAGCTTTGAGACATATGATCTTCATTGATGCCATATCCCTCATTCATCTAATAGTTTTTGATATGAATTGATAGTTTTTCATGGATAGACATCCAAGTGATCCAATCGGGATTTTGAGAATCATTTGATCATCCTGAAAATTAAAAAATGATCGAATCCAATTTTTTTTATTTTTATGTTAAAATGAAGATCAAACCAACGATATAAATTATAGTTATTCTTATTCTCATAGTCATGAAGCATGAGCTAAGGTAGTACATGTTTGAATTAAGTTGGTGTGTATGATATATGGTGGTGAAAATTGTCTATAAAAGGAGATCCACTGATCCATGATAAGGTGATTCCATTTGAGAAGTTCTCTCATTTTATGAATAAAATAGATCCATCGTGAATTTCTAGTTTGTGAAGAGGAGTTCTATTCATACACTATTTGTTCTAATAAGAAGAGAAGCCCATGAGCCTTAGACTTGTGCCTTTCACACTTGAAGTACTTCATGAAGAAAGTTTTTTCTATGAAGCCTCTCAGGATAGAGTGATGTTCATAATCTCCTTAGCTTGAATTAATAAAACCAGGAACCTTCACATGATCATACTTGTGTGAAGGATTTGATGATGATAATATGACCTTGTGTGAAGAATGGTGAGACAACACGTACATTGGATAGACATATTGTTTGTGAAAAGGGTTTTTTTGAGTATCACATATACACAATTAAGTTTAGAAGAATAAACACATATTTTTCATGAAGTATAATGCATGTATGCATGCTCATGAATATGTGAGTATAAAAGGAATCAATTACATGTATCATTCAGTGTATACATGAACACATAAAGTGAGAAAACCATGAATTTTATTATATACATGCATGAAGTTTGAAAAGTGAATATGAAACATAAATTGAATGATTAGTGAGCAGTGTGCTTAGAATGAATCCAGAGAATAATTTTAGAAGACTTTTATTTTTGATTAATTAGTGTATTGAGATTAGTTTAGATCATTAAGGATTAGTGAATGGTTAGTGATGCTGAGACTTCAGTATAAAAAGGAAGCATAGCCTGAGAAGTGTTACACTAAGGAAAATGACCATATACAGGTGATCAAAGATACTTGATCAAGAACAGAACCCATTCATAGTTTCTTTAATTTTAAATGTGAAAGTGTGATCTAGAAATCTCCTTTAGGAAGATCAAGAGATCATCCTATATTGGATTAGATCTTTTGAAGAAGAAGAAGGAGCTTGTAACTAGGGGGATCTAACTAATTACCGAAGAGGCTTGAGATACTGAGGGTATAACAAGTAAAATAGAGGGGGTGGGGTGAGGTGGGAGGTCTAACCAATTGATGAAAAATAGTTGGATCATTAGGGGGTATAACAAGGATCAATTGGAGGATCGACTACTGGGGTGTATAACTAGTTGCTGCCTGAGCTGTTGTAATTGATGACAAGATTATAGTGGAGAATCTATAACCAAGGGGTCTAACTAGTTATATAAATGAGTAGGATTTAGTACATAACCTTGTAAAAATATTGTGTTCTGTGTTTCATTTACTTTCTTCATTGCATACTGGATCCACTCATCTTAATAGGAGACAGAGTTTTGAATTAAAAGGTGAAAAAGAATTTAGTAAAACAAGTAACACATGATTCACCCCTCCCCCTGTGACTGAACGATCCATTGGAAACTTTAATTTGGGTAGGTCTTGGCCATTCCAAAATGGTTTTAATGTGTGAAGAATAGAGGATAGGTGGTGGCCTTTTATAAGTGAGGTGAGTGGCTCTCTTGTAATTTTTTAAAATAAAAAGGTGTACCCATCTTTTTCACATGTCAAAAGGGTCCAAAATAGATTATTATAGAGTCTTATACATTATAAGGTTTAAATATGTCAATAAAATATATTTTTTACAAGTTTTTAGGTCATTTTAACTCTTATCTTTTTAGTTTAACCCCTCGGTAAACCCATTTTTACCTTAACCATGGTAATTAATTTTTACCGTTTTCACTATTCATTATGGTAAAAAATTAAGTTAAAATTATTAGAAAATATAAATTATTAGAAAATATAAATTATTATGATTCAAAATATGGAATACATTTAACCAAATTCTATTCATATAAGTGGTAAAATTAAATAAAAAAACCTACAGACATGATGAAAAAATAGATTTTCAAGAAGTGTTTTTTTCAAGGAAAAGATGATTTTATATTAACTCTATAATTACTAATAAAAATTATATGAATACAAATTAATATTTATTGATATATAATTTATAAATTTTATTTTAAACATTACTCATTAAGGATTATTTTAATTAATTAAAATAAAGAAACATTATTAATTTTAAAATAGTTTTAGAAAAATCCCGTTTTTAAACCCAAAAACAAACTTATATTAAAATCTAATATAAATTAGATTAAAAAGTAATTAATTGGATTAAATATAAATAAATAATAATTATGTAACTTTAAATCATATTTAAACATATTTTTACTTTTAAAATTTTTAATTTATTTAAAATAAAATATTTTTTTATAGAAATATGTATTTTTCAATATTCACTAAAAAATCAATATTTTATGAAAAATCACAAAATTTCACCCGAAATAAATTTTGATACGATGATTTAAAAAATGAAATTTATTTTTTCTAATTAAAATTCCAAAATTTATAAATTAAAATTTTAAATAAAACCATATAAGAAAAGAGTTTAATTAAAACTATTTCCTTTTTGATTTAAAAATTACTTAATATTTTTATGATGAATGAAAAAAAATGAAATTAATTTATTATATCATTAAAGAGGTTGTTAAATTATTACTTCCTTTTGGAAATAATTTCCTCATAATTTTATTCAATTATTAAACTTGTGGGGATATCTTTTCCTCATTGCATTTTCAGATTCCCATATTGCCTCTTCAACCATATGGTTTTTCCATAAAACCTTAACCTATTGAATCACCTTATTTCAAAATAATTTCTCTCTACATTCAAGAAAATAAAATATATTTTTCTTATAATAAATATTCTATTCCAACTAAAATACTTTTGGTCTTAAAACATGAGATGAATCTAGCATATATTTCCATAACATCACAACATGAAAAACATTGTGAACATGCGATAGACCTGAAGACAAAGCCACTCGGTAGGAAAATGATTCGACTTTATCTAGGATTTTATATGGTATAATAAATTGGGGAATTATATTTAACTATTTACTAAAAAAATATCACTTTTCTATAAAGATACTTAAAGAGAAATACATGATCACCTACCTTGAAATAAAGACCTTTCCTCCGATTATCTGCATTACTTTTCTACTTGTTCCGTGCTATCCTCATATGTTGATAAATAAAATACACCTTCTCAGTCATTTCCTATACTAAATATATTCCCATAAACTTAATTTCTTTTACTTCATCCCCAAAATTTGGAATCTAACACTTATTTCTATATAATGCCTTAAATAGTGCCATTTGTATACTAGAATAAAAACTATTATGATAAAAAACTCAACCAAAGAAATATGTTGATCCCAACCTCCCTAGAAATCCATTGAATAATAAAGAATCATATATTTCATGGTTTGAATCGTCCACTCATACTAACCATTGGTTTGAGGATGAAACTCTATACTAAAATTTAATTCCGTAACCAAATATTTCCAAAGTCCTTTCAAAAAATCAGACATGAATATGGGTTCTCGGTCTGATACAATAGAGAGGGGGAATCTATGCAAACTAAATATATTCTTTAGATATAGTTGAGAGAGTTTATCTAGAGGAATAATATCTCTAATGAGAATGAAATATTTAGATTTAGTTAATCAATCAACAATAACCAAAATCATATTATTATCTCATAGAGTCTTTGGTAATCCCACCATGAAATCCATGAATATATTTTCCCATTTCCACTGCATCACTGGAAAAAGTTGAAGCATTCCCTTAGATAATTTTTATTCTAATTTAAATTGATCACAATTTAAGAACTACATTGTAAAGTAAACAATATCTCTTTTAATACAATCCCACCAGTAATACTCTCGAAGGTATTTGTACATCTTGGTGATACCCAAATGAATAAAAATTAGAGAATTATGAGCTTCACTCAATAAATCTTTCTTCAACTAGAAATCACAAGACACAAATAATATTTTTCCAAATCTCAAAACACCTTCTTCATCAATATTAAAATCTATAAGATTACCCTTATTAATGGATTCTACCATTTCCTGTAGTGATAAATACTCATTTTGAGCTTGCATAATTCTTTCTGATAAAGTTGTTTGTAATGAAACCTACAAAAATAGAGGATTTCCCTACATCCAAAACTTTTAGGACTAATTAATAAAATAATTAACCAAATGTTTATGTTCAAAATGTAACATGGTTAATGTAGTACTATTTTTCCTACTCAAATCATCATACAATTTATTTTATTTTCTAGGATGGTAATAAATCATGAAATCATAATTCTTGTTTAGTTCAACCTATCTTATCTGTCTCATTTAAAATTATTTTTGAGTGAATATTTACTTCAATTTTTTTGATTATTATATATTTAACACTTTACTCCAAAAAAATGATGCCTCTACATTTTTAGATAAAAAACCATAGTATCTAATTCTAGATCATTTTTAGGGTAATTTAACTCATGAAGTTTCAAATAACATGAAACATAATAAATAAACTAATCATTTTTCATTAGAAAAAAAAAGTCCTTTTAAAGAAACATAATTCTAGATAAAAAATTCTTCATTTCTCAAAGGCAAGGAAAAACTAGAGCATTCATCATTCTTATTTTTAGTTTCTGAAAAAAATCATCACATTCTTTTGTATAGACAAATTTAACTCCTTTTAGAGTTAACTTAGTTAGTGGGATAGAAGAATAAGAAATTTTTTCAAAAAACCACCGATAGTAACCTGTTAATACATGAAAATAATAGATTCCCATGATATTTTTGGGTCTTTTACATTCTTCAATAATGTGTTTTATAATGGTAAATGATTATTCCATCTTTAGAAACAATATATCCAAGAAAACAAATTTTCTTCAACCAAAATTCACACGTAATAAATTTTCTATATAGTTTCTTTTCTTTTATGGTTTGTAAAACAATCCTTATACAACTTTCATGTTCCTCCTAAATTTTAGAATATACCAAAATTTTGTCAATAAAAAAACCAAAAACTTGTCTAAGAACTCATAAAAAACTCTATTCATAAATTTACTTTAATATAAAAGGTGCATTATAAAAACCAAATGGAATAACAACAAAGTCATAGTGCTTATAACTAGCCCAAAATGTAGTCTTTGGAATGTCATCCTCCTCACATTCAATTGATGGTACCCCAAACTTACATCAACATTTGAAAAACTCCAATCTCCCTGGAGTTGATAAAAAAAATCATCGATATGAGGCAAAGGATACCTATTCTTAATAATAATGTTATTCAAAGATCTATAATCAATAAAAATACTCATTGAACAATCTTTATTTTTAGAAAAAAAAACAGGAACACCCCATAGTGAAGTGTTAGGTAAAATGAAACCCTTATATAACAACTCCTACAATTGATTTTTCAATTATAAAAGTTCAATGTGATCCATTAAATAAGGGGGTTTAGAAATAGTCTTAGTATCAGACACTAAGTAAACAGTCAAATCAAACTCTTGATTAGAAATAGCACTAGGAAAATCATTAGGAAATACATCCTTGTATTCATTTACTACTAGAACATCAGTAATTTGAATAGTTTGTTTATTTTAAATAATATGTGTTGGGAAACCTTCACTTCCACCTCTAATAAATTTATAAGATTCTTGTTATGTTATAAAAGGCATGAAATAATTGAACATAAATTTATTAGGTATAAAATCTATCTTAGAATGATAAACTAAAATCCAATCTATACCAAGAATGATATCAAACTCTACTATGGCCAGTTAAGAAATTTTTAGAAAAGACCATCCCACTGATAAAAATAGAAAGATTACTATAAGACTTTATTTCTTTAATATATCTACCAAGAGTTTTCAAAAAAAGTTCTATCTTATTTTCATATGGTGATATTCCCATTTACTTGAAAATTTCTCAAAAATAGATGAATGCAAAGATCTAGAGTCAAATAAAGTATTGGAATAATTTGAAAAAACTAGTAATATACATGTCACCACTTCATTTGATGGTTGAACATCAATTGTAGTAGTATAAAAATATTTTTCCACCCTTTTGATTTTCATCATTCTAGTTTCCACCCTGAGTAATCAACTTTGGACACACATTGGAATAATTCCCCAAATCCTTGCGATTAAAACCTCTTACCATTGGCTTTTCATTGATTTTTCAATCATTCTCCTTACATTCATGAACCATATAACCAAACTTAAAAAATAAAAATAACTTACCATACTTCACAATACATTCTCCAGGATACTTGTTACCACACTTCTCACAATATGGGAACTTGGTTTTCTTACCTCCAGACTTTGATGAATGCTTCCCCATTTCCTACCAACTGAACCTCGTTTTCTGGTTATTTTCATGAAATACATGATTATATGAAAACTCTTTTTCTACCTTCTCAGAACATCAAAAAAGTTTCTTAGAGATTTTTAATTCATGAAAATCCAATTCCTTTATATATAATGGATTCAATCCTGAGTAAAAACTATTAATATTACTATTAAGATTCTAGATAAAATTTGGGATCTACCTTGCTAATTGGGTGAAGTTTTCTTCATATATATCTACAAAATATTCCTCATTTTGTCTCAATTCCAAGAATTGTTTCTCCATCATAAGTAAAAAAACCATAGAAAAACATTTCTCAAGGAAAATATTCCTAAATTCATAAAATTCCAATGAATCAATCTATTCTCTTTATATGATATTATTAATCATTTAACACTATTGGTTGGATTTATCTTTAAAACGATAAATTTAAAGACTTAAATTTTGATTATCTAAGAATACCATGACATTGAATATCTTTTATAAGGATTTAATCCATACTTAAGACATCTCAAGGTCATATGATCCACTGAATGATGAGGGATGCTGTCTCATAAAATGATCCACTATTGACACAGTCTATTATGGTAGATCCAGATACTCCCTAGCATGGATTCCACCACCATTTATAGCATGTCTCAACTAATACATCACTATAAAAAACTATTCCATTCCAATTAAAACCATCCTAGGATGCTTATTTGGAAGGATATTTTCCTCTCAGTGCCTTCCCACTAAAGATTCCATGTTTCCTATGTAGAAAAATATTCTAAATAGATAATGTTTAGATAAATAAATTTAGTAATATTTTAATGTAATATCATTTCAACTTAACCATAAATTAAAATATTTCAAGGGTATGCTATTATCATTGTCCTAAAATCTAAATTTATCTAAACCAACCTCTAATACCAACTATAAGGACCCAACCCTAAACATTACAAAATATTGAGTTTTAAGTCAATAATTAATTCTCTCATATCTGAGGATATTTTCTAGTTTATATTTTTAGATAATTAGGCCATAAATCATAAATAAAATAAAAATATAATAAAAAGTGGACACTCTTGATCAATATACATTTTTTCAGAAAATGAAACTTTTAAAATAAAACATGATTTCTTTTCATGAAAAATATTACTGAATTTAAAATTGACTTATTACTTCACCTTATCCATCCTTAAAACCTATTTTTTTTAAAAATGTGGTATGAGAATAAAAAGCATAGTAAGATATATAAAAATAAAGAAAACCATTATTCAAATGAAAAAATTAAAAACCATGAAATGTTTACCTTTATATAAATTTTATTTGAGTAAAAGAAATAAATCATTTTCACATGAAACACACACACCATTTTTTCTCAAATAATATCATTAAATCCCATATAAATTATAGATAAATAATATTGGAATATTGGGACATAATTATACATATAACTCTTATAAATGGGATAACCATATGGTCAACTTCCATACCTAATGCATTGGTGGGCTATCACGATCCCACCCATCCTTGGTTTATAACGTAACCACCTGTCCTTGGTTTATAACATAAACACCCATATTTGGTTTATAAGGTAACCACCTATAATTTATTTATAACATAACAACCTATCAACATAAATAATTTACAAGAACCATAACCTAATCATAACACATAAAATCTTTCAATTTTCAACATCACTCACATAAAATATTATCTTCACTAATAATAAAACATTTTCATATATTAAAATATACATCACTATTAAAAACCAATTTTTCAATACCAAAATACCCGAAAAATGTAATGATGGTTTTTATTTGAATAAAACACAAAATCTTGTAAATGAATCCAAACTTAAAATAATAGTTATGGTGGTATAAAATCCATTTTCTTCATATACATTAAAATAGAATGTTTCTTTTATCATTTGTAAAGAAAGTCACACATTCTATACAAATATTTATTTTTTTGGAATAAAAATGAAAGAAATAAAAAAATTACCTTTATAAAACTCTCATGTCCATAATAAAATCATTTTAAAAACATGGGTGTGGAATAAAAATAGAGTTGCAAGGAAAATATTAAATTATAATTTTGTTTAGAGGAAATACCCTTATCACTTTAGAAATATTTGAATCAGAAGCTCTATGAAAGAATAACATTAAACAAAAGTTTAAACACCATGTGAATAGAGAAATTACTATATAAAATTTTAAAGGGACTATATATACACTTGATAAGATAATATAGGTTCATAAAATCAAAACATGCCTCAATAAAAGGAAATTGAGATAAAGTCCCTTATCTCGAGCTCGATTCATCATGTTTGTTATTTATATTCATGAATAATAAGATTTTATTAAATATTTAATTAATTAAGAACTTTTTTAAATTTTATTATTCCTTTTATTTAACTTGTTACCATGTTATATACAATTACTTAATAAATTAAATTTACATCAGGTGTTTCGGTGATATTTGACTTATGTGTCAAAAATGAATTCTGTATGTTAACTATTGGTCTAAGATGTCATTATTTTAAAATATAAAGAATAATAATAATGAAATAATTATAAAATTTATACATAAATTATACTTTTTATGACCAATAATGGAATATGGTTTTCAGAAATTAAGTACGTTACTATCATGGAGACGATATAACGTATGTACACATGAGTAACATTTGCATTTTTCAAAAATCATTATGTAAAATTGGTAAGTAATTTTTTTATCATTAAATAATAATAGTAATATCATATATACTATATTATTTCTTTAAATATACTTATATATATCATACATGTGGTGTGGTGATGAAAATAGAGTCATATCATTTTGTGAAGGTGGTAGTCTACACATGCATGAACAATGTTATCATTTTTCAGTGAGTTAAAAGGTAAGAAATAAAATGATATATTAAATTTTAATAATGATTAATATGTCATTAATATAATAATTATTTCATGTATATTACTTATATTCATTAAATTTATCCTTATTAACTTCCATTTAAAGTGTTAGTGAAAAATGAATCACATCGCTTCGCAAGGCGGTTGTCCACTGTACACACGAGCGACATTATCATATCCCTAAAGGAATGGAAAGTAAAAAAGTTATATATTATATAATTATTATAGAGGTATAATTATGTTATTAATATCATATATATACTTTATATCCATCATCATACCCAACCGTAAGAGGTGTTGATGGAAAACGTGTCACATCACTTCGTGAGGCGGTAGTTCTCCATACACATGAGCAACGTTATCATTTCCCATATGAGGGAAGAGGATATAGATATAGTTATTTAACTTAACATAATAAAATCTCCGTATATGTTATCTATTTTTGTTATTATATAATAAAAAATTAGTAATATTTTAAGTAGGTGTAAGAATAAATAAAACAAAAATGCATAGTTAGGAATTTTACCTATTCTTATACCACCTCTTTAGGATTATACCTAAAGTATTCCTATAATGTGTTTATGACCAAAAAATTATTCTTGGATGAGGAGGTGGAATTTGGGAAATTATTTGAGAAGTTATTTTTCGAACTAATTCAGTTTTAATTTGTGAAGAAGAGAGGAGAGGGGGTGGCCTTTTATAAGTGAGGTGAGTGGCACACTCGTAATGTTTGAAAAGAAAAACGTGTAATAATAATTTTCACATGAAAAAGTGTAAAAAATGGATTATTATAGATCCTTAGACATTATAAGGTATAAATATGGCCATAAAATAGATTTTAGGAAAATTTTATGTCATTTTAAACCTTATTTTTTAGTTTAACCCCTGATAAACCCATTTTTTCCTTAACTGTGGAAATTAATTATTACTGTTTTCAATATTTATTATGGTAAAAAATTAAGTTGAACTTATTTGAAAATATAAATTATTTTTTATTACAATTATGGAATCCATTTCAAAAAATTCAATTCACATAATTGTAAAAATTAAATTAAAAAAAAACCCACACACACGACAAAAAAGTGGGTTTTCAAGAAGTGTATTTTTCAAGAAAAATATGATTTTATATTAACTATATGATTAATAATAATCGTTATATGAATATAAATTATTATTTATTGATAAATATTCTATATATTTAATTTAAAAATTATCCATTAGGGATTTTTTTAATTAATTAAAATGTGGAAACATTATGCATTTCAAAATATTTTATATAAAAATCCCATTTTTAAACAAAACAAAACTTATAAAAAAATCCAATATAAAGTTGATTAAAAAGTAATTAAGTGGATTAAATATAACTAAATAATACTAATATTTAAATTATATTAAAAAATATTTTGAATTATAAATTACTTAATTTATTGAAAAGAAATAATTTTTTACAAAAATTGTTATTTTTCTCTATTCCCTAAAAAATCAATATTTTCCAAAAAATTCCAAAATTTCACCTGAAGTAATTTTTGATATAATAATTTAAAAGATGAAATTATTTTTTTATAATTAAAATTTTAAACTTTATAAATTAAACTTTTAAATAAAACCTTATAAGAAAATAATTTAATTAAAACTATATCCTTTTTGATTTAAAATTACTTAATATTTTTTTAATGAATAAAAAATGAAAGTGATTATTATATCATTAACTAGGTTGTTAAATTGAACTATTGATAGGGTGATGGGGGGGGGGGGGGTTGGGGGGGTTAATCGGTGGTTTTCTATTTATAAATTTCCATATTTATGAAATTTAACCCCTATAGCTTATTAGAGTTATTTTCTTTATCAATTTCATATCAATATATAAATAATGAGAATATGAGAAATTAAATAAGTAACACAAGATTTATGAGGTTTGAAATTAGTGTGATAACCTACATCAGTGTTTCCATTTCTATATCTGGTGAATGTTCGTCCATTTAGCCTCACTAAAACCGCACCTGATACAAAACTGCATTCTTTCTGATTAATAAAAATCTATTCCTTAGAATTATACATGGAAAATCTATCCAATTAATTATATGCATGTCTATATGTTTAGAATATATATTCTAAAGGCTCTAATTCTCTGATGTAAATCTCAATTTAGAAACTTTCTTCAACATTAAAGAAAAATTCGATTGGAAACTCACTCCTGAAAATAATTATACAATGGTTTATATTTTGTGCATGTGTTAAAATTATTAATGGAAAATTTACTTTTCAACCCCTTTATATAGGCTTTTCTAGAATGGAAAAGGTGGGAAAACCTTTTCATTTTCCCACTCAATCAAATTCATAATTCTGAATTTATCGTACATTTGAATTTTTCTTGGATTCTTCTCAAGTCTTCTAGAATTTTTTGGAATCTTCATGAATTATCTAGGACTTACAATATTTATCCAACTTTATTAATATAAAATATAAGGAACTATTCAAACTTACTCATTTTAAGATATATGAAAAACCAATTGAAACAACATAACCAACATCATCACATTTTGGAACTCTACAAAGTTTCTTATAAAAAATTCATCTGGTAAATTCTTTTTTGGAAATATTTATCCAATAAAAAATATTTTATTCTCCATTTTTATCTATATGGTTTATTTTTTATGATCATCCTGCCTCAAATCTTTATTTTTCCTTTTCTAATCACTTTGCCTCAGATCAAACTTTATACATCATTTTCTTAAAAACATCCATCTAATAAAATTCCCTATAATGGTTTTTTTGATGGAATTCATTCAATAGAACACTTCAAAAACTCACAAAATTAAAACTTCATTAAAATATTCTATCCTATTTATTCATCTTCCTTAGTTTTTTTTCTCTTGAATCTATTGAAAAACAATTAAATCTAAATTTTCTATTCCTCTTGATTTACTGAAGATGCTTGACTGTTTTGGTGCTATATATAAATACTTCATTCACATAACTTTCTTCAACTCAAAATTTTGGCTTAAGCTTCATTTGAATTCTATCCCTTTTTATTTTCATAGATATTAAAATATGACTATCTATACCACTTTGTATTTCTTACATTTTTTTCCAGTAATTATAATATAATAAACAAAAACTTCAAACAAATTTTTTCTAATGTTCAATATGTAGTACATTTGATGACCAGTTGTACCACTTTAACCTTTATATAAAAGTTTCAAAATCTATAAATTCAGCATATAATATTTCAATAACTCCATTTAGAAGGTTTTTTTTGGTAACTTTCATTTTTTACATCTGAAAAAATTTGTGCAAAACTTTCATGAATACAAACTCAACAACTTCCTTTTTCTAGAAAATCATCAAGAAACACTTCCATATTTACAAAAAAATTCTTTGTATAATGATCTAAATTTTATACATGTAACTAAAATTTTCAAAATTCTTAAAAAAAATTAAACTGATGAATTAAATTTGATAAATTATATATTTTTTTCATTTGATGTTTAGTGTTTAAACTTCCTTAATGAAGGTTTGTTTGATGTGGTCTATCTGATCATCAAATTTTCACTGCTAGTTTATATTGAAAAACATTTAGTAACTTCTGTAGTGTAATTTAAACAGCATTATGGTTTGATAACACTTCTTTAAATTTATTTACAAGAGTATTTCTACAAAGGTTTTTCCAAAAGGGTTCATCTTGAATAGTTTTTTCTAGATATTATGTGTTCGGAACTAGAGTTGATATCCTCCTTTTTATTCATACACTTTGTACAAATTTTGTACACACCAGTTTGGATCATGAGATTTTCATGATGTTAGGAACTTTGAGATTAATAAATCCTTTAGTGAATTTATTAGAAATTTATTTAATAAAGTTGAGGAAACTTTTTAACTTTATTCTTTTCTGGTAACTTTTTAACAAAACTTTATTAACAAACTTACAACATCTTTATCACCAAAATTTCTTAACAAAGTTTATTAAAACATTTTCTATGTTCTTTTTAACAAAAAAATCTTAAAAAAGTTATTTTTCAAAAAATAAAAAAAATTGTTAGAAAAAACATCACAAAGGATATTCAATCTAACCTTTGGATTTGTTGACAACTTCTGTTAACAAATTTGAACAATCATTATTTTTAATCACTCAGATTTTTTTTAAATATCACATTTTTAAAATTTTATTAAAGAATATAATTTCTTATAGGGAAGGTCCTGACACTAAAATACTAGATAAAATAATTTTTTTGAAGGAATTCCATCCCTCTATAACAGGAATGTTTTTGTTTATGTTAAGATAATCCCCCTTGTTTTTTCTTTAAATTTTTTTGACACATTTTCAACTAAATAATTTTCAATATCACCTTTTTGTTTTTTCCCCCATTTAATGATAACCAAAAATTTAGATTCATTTTATAATAAATGTACTATCTCACCCCATTTTAGGACAAAGTTGTATATTCTCCCCCATTTTCAGCATAATCCAAAGCACAGTGGGGGACTTCCTTACATATTTTAGGAAGTTTTTAATGGAGGATAAACATGAAGTTGAACCTTCAATTCCAAAAATATATCTTTTGGAATATCTTTGGTGAAAAAATCAGTAATTTTATATTTTTTAGAAACGTAATATAGCATAACATCTCCACTTGAAACTTTTTATTTTATAAAATGATATTTAATATCATTTTTTTGATATAAAATGTTGTGAATGTTTTTTGGAAATATAAATGGAAATTTTATTATCACAAAGGACCTTCAATGGTTTATAAAATTTCACTCTCAAATATTCCAGATGAACTTTAATCTATATCATCCAAGTACAAGTGTGGGTGGAAAAAATATATTCTACTTTATCTTTGCTCAAGGTAATTGAACTTTTTTTTCATACTATGATAGCTCACACAACATTATCCTAAGAAAAGTGTTCCTCCTAGTGTAGATTTTATATCATTTTAATCTCCAATCCAATCCGTATATGTGTACCCATGATATTTTATATAACTGCTTCTTTTATACAACATATCATAATAAGATGTTTCTTTGACACATAAAAAATTTATTTTATTTTAATAAAAGAAAGTGGTAGGTAAAAACGATGGATAAAAACACATAAATATGAAAATAAAGAGTCATATGTGTTTGAAGTAGTGAAGTCCAAGGGAATCCATTCTAACAAGTTTTACTCCCTGAGGAGGCAGAGTTCCTAGAATAGTGATACATGAAATTCTCTGACCAGAAGTCACCTTAGAAGTAAGAAAATTTGAAACTGCATTCCCTCCACACCATGTATTGATAATGTCCAAGTGATTATTAAGAACCCCCTTTCACCTACGAATAGTGTAAGAAATATACTAGGGCACTCGGCTAAGACCATGAAAATAATTATAGATAGTAGGAGAATTGGTTTTGACTACTGCCAGAAAAATGTTCCTCTGGCTACATAAGAGAAAGCCAATAAAAATCAACTATGGATTCAACTTGAATGGAATAAACTCTACTAAACACACTTTAAATTACAAAATAACTAAACCCCTGGATCACATACAACACCCCCACACCTCATGACTCCCATGTTATATTAACCATCATTTTTAATTTTAGGACCTAACTAATACGCAATCCATCAAACCCATCAAACCTACCTAATATTAGGAGCACTATAAGAGGTAGAATTTGCCTCCAGGAGAGGTCTAAGAGATGGGGCTCCAAATCAACTCTTAAAAAGACAGATCCGATCAAACAAAATGGTCATGGTTTTGAAAATAAGTCATGTTCTAGTACCAAGGGATCTACTATGTCAAAATTTATTTTTCACTTTCCATAGGCATTAGCATCCCACTACTAGTATGGGAGCTCTTGCCTTATACTTTGGTCCCAAATTCCCTACACCTTGGAACCAATGATGTAATAAGTACATACTAAAAAACTCATGAGATCGCAACCCCATAAAATCCTCCAAATATTTCCACATTATGTTCACCCATTATCCCTTAAAAAATAGGTGATTGAAGGTTTCTACACACAGATCTCTACAATGGTGATATATATAAGTAAGGCTAATGACAATGTGTTTTATTTATCCTCAGTGGGAAGCACATGGTTTCTAAATCACCAAACTAGGAAGTTGAACTTCATTAGTATCTTCTTGCACTATAGATATTCACCACATGCATCATAATGATTATCCACCACCATAATTTTATGGTAGTCTTTAACTAGGAAGGATCCTGAGGAGGATCCCATAAAGATACATTTTTACTACTCTGAGTTGAACACAATGTTCTAAAAAATACCCACTGATCCTCATCCTGGACTACTTTAATGAACCTTGGATGTTCTCTTGCTTGCATGATTGAGATATTCGAAGTTGGGTATCTAGGGAATCCATAATACTCATGATGCTAAAGGATATATATTATCATCACTAATAAAAGTTTCAATCATTTTCTATAGTTTTCTGTAGTATATAATAGAAAACAACAATAACTAATAAAATTAAAAAAATATTTTCAATTTATAAGGGATATAGTGATATTTTTAAATAATATTTTTTTATATTTTAGTATGCTAGTATAGTTACTATAAAAATTATTTTAATATAAAACAATTACAAGAAGTAACGACTACAATGATTATGAAAAAACTATAACATGCAAGAGATATTGTCTAAAGATCAACCAGTTTTTTACCAAGGAAGCATGAACCTTTAATAAAAATAATGTTTGGTTTTTTAATACTACTTAATGTAATGAAAAATAATTATAATTTAAATGTTTTATTATTGAAGAAAAAATTTAAGAAATTTACAATATATTTTCTTCACGAGACATGATATACACTTAAAAAGGGATAACATATTGTATAAATAAACACATCACAAATTAATAATGAACAATCACAATGAATACCAATTATAGTAGTAAAAATGAAATTTTAATTAATCTAGATAGATCATAAATTAGATTGAAGTGTTGTTTATTTCAAATAATCACAAATGAATCAGTGACCATTATCCTAAATGTTCAAAATAATTTGAGTTATTTTTTTTATTTTGATAGCATGATAGATGTTTTTAAAATGTAAATGATATTTATCTCTGAAAAATCACATTGGATCATTAATGTCATATCAAATATTAAATTAACATGTGGTTTTTCTGAGATCACTACTACATAAACCTATATAGTGAAACTTAAAATGGGCCTTGTCAGTTCTAAAAATTAATGAAAGGATTAGCACTCTTAAAAGCCGGAGACCTTTATTAGTGCTAAAAAATAATTGAAAATTTTTAAAAAACATTTTTTTTAATTTTTATTTCATAAACCCAACCCTTTTATTAGATCCCACATTATCATCTCTATTTGTACCCACATACCCACCCCATAACCTTGCTTGATCCCACTCCCCTTTTATTATCACTTTCCACCCCTTTATTAATGATTTTTACACCAACACCCTATCCAACCATTCTCGTACATGAAATTGAACCCATGACATATGCCTTTAAGGCTAACTCCTTTACCCCAACACCATCAAGATTTATTTAATATTTTATGATATATGTATATATATATATATTCACAATTCATTTTTATTTAAATATTTATTCATATAATTATATAAATTAATATAATTATTTTTAAATACATTTTTAAAATATGTCTATATATTGTATATTTAGACATAGAATTTATACACACACACACATATTTATATGTATATATATTTACATATAATTGTACATTTAGATATAAGTTTTTTAATGTATTTATAAATATTTATTGTAAATACATTTATATACTATATTTAATGATAATTATATATTTATAAAATTAAATTTATACATGATGTATTTATACAACAATGACACACACACACACATATACACATACACACATATATTCACACATACACACACGTACACAATTATATTTCACACATACATGAACAAATATATATATATATATATATATATATATATATATTTATTTACATATATTAGAATATATACATAAATATATATATTTTATTAACACACACATATTTATATAAAAAAATTACATGTATAGGTTTATATATATATATATATTAATGCATTTTTATAAGGCTAATAAAATGGATAATTTTTTATTTGAAATAAAATGAATAATAAATGTTTTATACCATATGATTTACATAATTAACAATAAATTTTTATGTAAATACATTTAAATATTTTTTCATACAATTGATTTATTATATGTAAATATATGAATATATATATATATATATATATATATTTAATTATAAATAATTCTACATTATGAAAAAAAGTAAAATTTAAATACTATAATATCTATATGACTGTAATAACTGAGAATAAATTTAGTCTCCACTGAAAAAAGGTAATAACGACCCTCAAAAAGACCTAAATTTTATTCACTTTTTCAAAATTTAAGGTATCCTAAAAAAACTGAGTTTTAGATGCCTTTCGTACCTTTTTTGACCTAAAAAAACACTGATCAGGGCTTCCCTAGGCAGGTACGACCCAAGGGAAATCCCAACAAGCCCTTGGGATTGGGTAACTAGCTAGCATAGGGGAAACATCACAAAAAAATTTGAAAAATTTCTATTTTCCTCCATCTAATCACATAGTTCTCTCTCTCACAGAGAAAAATAATGCCACAAACCTATGAAGAATAACTGCCTCCTCCTGCAGTAAACTTGGGACACCACCTCATCAACCTATAAAACCTTCCTTCTTACCCTACCAATTTAATTTATCCCTCTATCATCTCTTTTCATTGATTTTCTCATAGAATAGCCTCACCTATCCACTCTCCGCCATCGTGTAGCTTGCTAATTAATCAATTCTCTAGTAAAAAAATCTTTCCCCACTCCCCCTCTCTTTCCCCCATTTCCCATGTTGTAAGTGATGATGGCTCACACTATTACTTCCCTATATACCCTTGTTGGATGTAGGATGCTACTTCCCTAATTCCTAGGATAAGGTAGTGTTTTTTAAATTTTTGATAATTATATTTATTAATATTAATATTTTTAATGATTAATTTATTATTATTAATTTTTTTATAACATCTCATCAATTATTTTAATATATTGATTATCCCCTTCCATATAATATTTTAGATGTTTCATTAGATTAATTTTATACTTATTTGTTTTGAAAATTGTATGTCTACTGTGCTTAATTATTTGATAAAATTTTCAGTCATTAAATTTTGATGTATATGGTATATTTTATGTTTCATAATTTTATTTCAGTCATATGTTTTTTTTCATTTCTATTTTTAAAAATAAGAATTGAAAATGGATTTCCAAATTCTAAAACTATTGCTCTCTAATTTTTAATTTTTTAATAAATATAAAAATAGTTAAATTTTAATACTATAAAAATATAAATATGAATTACTAAAAAAATACTAGATTTAACTTAGTTTTAAAAAATATTTATTGTTTTAATTTTCTAAAATTTCATTATAAAATCTATTAGACTATAAATTTAAAAATACTTTTTTTTACGTAATGATTATATAAAATTTTTTATTGCAATTTTAATATTTTTTTTTCATAATATGTATTTTAATATATAAAATAAAAATATTTTCAAGATTGGTCTTGAGGAAAACAATTTCTAGTATAACTCTGTACCTAGGTCACCCTATTGTAGATATTTTCAAAAGATTCAATTTGATATATGGTAGAGCTCAAACGAATACCTAGATCAAAAGTTTTGATCGTTCGAAGTTCAAGTCATGTTTTCAACTTATCTTAGATCATTCGTTAATTTATTGAATTTTTATGTCATCTAATTGTTATTAAATGATTATTAGTCAATAATAATTATAAAATTATTAACTTATATTAATTTTAATTAATTTATAATTCATTTTTCCCTAAATATGTTACATATTAAGTGTAAATGCATATTTAGTCTTATATAAATCATATTTAATAAAATATATTATATTTATATTTATATAAATATATTTATGTATTAATATATTATTTTTAATGGTATATAATTTTTTATTATTAAATATACCTTTTATCAGTGCTAAACTAATTATGATAAGTGTTACCCTTTATTAGCACTAGCTTAAAGCACTCAGAATGATAATATTTATCAGCATTAAAAAAATCACTGACAAAGGTGTGCTTTTATTATCATTTTTAGTGTTGATAAAGTTTCTCTTTATCATTACTTCTAGATAGTACTGATAAATACACCCCCTTAATGAGCTCTTTTTTAGCATTGATAAAGGGTAGTGCTGAATATAGCTCGATCTATAGTAGTGCATGTGAAAAATTACTGGACAACTATTTTATTAGGGTTTTTCAAAAATATAAGTTCATTTACTTAATTATTATCATTTGAAACATTTATAAAATTTGAAATACTTTTAATCATAAAAAAATAAATTGTGTTATTATAGAAAAATCATGCTCTAGTTTAACATAAAGTTATTTCCTATGGGTAAAAAATTAATCAACGATCCTTTTCATATTTTTTTTGATAATTTGATGTTGTTTTCTTAGTTTTTATCATTTTTAAAATGATTATATAATTACAATTTTAGTCATTTTGGTCACATTGAACTTTATATTGGGGTATGGGTTTTCCTTATGGGTTACAAATGAGAAAAAAATTATTATCCTAAAGTTTCATGATAATCCACAAATTTTTCATGAGGTCTTATCATTAGATTCATGTTTTTAGAACTAAAAATACTTTTAATTATATAAATATACTTTACACCATTCTAATCACATTTTATAAAATATTGATAAATAAGATTTTCTTATAGATCAAAAATGAATTAATGATCATTATCCTGGATTTTATAACAATTTGGGTTTATTTTCTCATTTTTTTAAAAGGTTAGGATCAATGTCCTTTTTTATGAGGAAAGAAATACCTATTTTTAACTGGGTTGGATGTTCTCTTGCTTGCATGATTGAGATATTTGGAGTAGGGTATCTAGGGAATCCCAGTTTGGTTCCCACATAATTGTTCTTCCAGAATGAGATCTCCCCCTTTACCACTATCCAAGGAGCATGTTGTTGGAGGCACTCTAAATGATGTTAAATCATGAGCCAAATTAAGGAAAACATTCCAACACAAATCCCTATATATTTCCCATATTTTTCCTACATGTGCTTATCCTAGAGAGTCTTCCCCTCAAGAGCCTCCCGATCTAACTTCCCATAAAAGGCCTACATAGTACCTGAAACACTTCAAATATTGATACCACATTTAGAAAAAGGTATTTCCATCCTAGCTAAGGAATCCTAGTAATTTTTACCATCCTAATGAGAATACAATAAGAAATAAACCATAATATTATCAATTCTAGATATGAATCCATTGGGAACATTAATAGTAGAAAGAATATGAATAGGTATTAAGGAAAGGACATGGTTCACCGGAGTAATTATCCCTACAAAGGATAATAATTGATTTTTCCAATTCTTGATGTGCCCCATGATTCTATCCAAAACTTTATCAAAGTGGTGAGTTTTATGTTTCCTTGGAGGGATTGGGGCACCAAGATAATCTATAAAGAAAATAGCTCTGTGCATGACAAGAATGGTCTCCAAGGATCTCATCCTCATGTTCAGAAATTTGTTCAAAATATAGATGCTACTCTTTAAATGATTAACTTGTTACCTAATCCACTTACAATAGTCCTCTATAATACCATTGATACCCCAAATGGTTTTTTCTAGAAGTAACAAAAAATATAGTTTCATGTACAAACATAATATGAGAAATACCACTGGACTGATATTTGGAGTGATACAGGAGTATAATGCTCCGAAAGATACATTTGTTAATGTATTTAATAAGTGAATAATGGGTGAGAATGAAGAGAGTGCGGTCGAGCAGATCAATTTGCCTTAGACACTGAACAAGCTTGAAAAAACCAAACAGTTTCCCCATAAAGGATGTGGATAACCATGGGGATCTAAAGTAATGAAAATGGAGACCAGACATCCAAATAGAGAAGCCCACACATGTTAATACCTTGAGAATAAAATTCCATTCAAGAAAATCATAATCTTTGTTTATATCCAGTTTGATTTCTATTTTAGATCCGATAGTCTTCTAGTTGATATCAATGATCATCTCTTGGTATAGACCAATATCCCCATAGATCAAATGCCCTTTAATAAACCCATGTTTCTTTTCAGATATCCAATTAGGGAGAAACTTGGATAGTCTTTTTTTATGATACTATACAATACCTTATAAGGAAAATTACACATGAAAATAGGCCTATACTGTTGTAGGGAATGTGGAACCTTCACCTTTGTAACCAACACAAGCATTGAGGAATAAGAAACACGAGGGATACTTCCCCCATATAAGTAGTCTTGAACCGCTTGCACCAACTCACCCATAAAAAAATCCATGGGGCCCTATAAAAGGATATTGGGAAACCATTTGGTCTAGGTTAACATTCCAGATTAAGTGACCAGATTGCCTCATGAATCTCCTTTTCTTCAGTGATGGACTCTAGAAGCTCATTGTCCCTATCATAAACCACATAGGGGATGCCATCAAAAATATCTGAATTATCACTTGAATAACCACCTTAAAAGTGATTTTTGGGACAACAAGAAGGGTATTTAAGTGGTAATATACCATGATTCCAAAAACATCTCGATCATCCATGTAAGTTCCATTCTCCAAGAGAATATTGGGTTTATGAGTACATTGTTTGTCTATAATTACTTCATGGAAGAAACCTGAATTGCAATCACCTCCCCTCAGCCAGTTGATTATCGATTGATCATTGGATAAACATTCCTATTTCAAGAGAAAATATTTCATAATATTATTCCAAATCAAAAGTTCACCAAATAGGGATTCATTCCAGTCAATATCCAGACTTGATTCAAGTTGTTCAATATCACTATTAATCTCCTCCAAGTCATGAACTATAAGAGGATGATTCCTTATCCATGCATGGATATCACTTTTGATACATATAATTTTATTATGAAGGTAATTAAAAGAATTCATCTAATAAGGATTATACCATGACTCTCTCATAGTGTGGTGGAAGCCTTGATCCTCCATCCATAGAATAGAGAACTGAAAAGGATCACCTATATCATTCATGGGGGAAAAACAATGAGTAAGGGGGAGTGATTAGAAAATATGTAAGCTAGATGAGAAACATTAATATCAAGGAAGGAGGATATGGAATGATAGTTTTCAATACAATGATCAATCAAAATTCATATCAACTTTAAAAAATATTTCTGATTTACACTTTTTCCAACTTCATATTTACTCAACTTTACAAAAATAGAGATAGGTGTATAAACTTATTTAGAATATTCCATACCAAACTTACTTAAAAATTCCCTAGAATATTTTTACTGATATAGGAAATTGTATCTCTCTTTTTCTTAAACTTATAAACCTAGGATGAAATATAATTTTATAGTAGTTTAAATTTCAAAATTATTCTTCATTTATTCTGAAAACTATATAAAATAATTTTCTCCATCCCCTACAAAAATTATGTCATGAACATAAAAAAATAACAATCAGGGTGCCTGAGTTCATCTCCTTCACATATAAGTTGTTATCAATTCTTCCTTAAAAAATTCAATTTTCTTAAGCAACTATTAGGTTTTGAGTACTAAGATCTAGTATCTTGTTTCAAACCATACAAGGATTTCTTCAACTTATAAACCATGCTTACTTATTTTTAAAGTAGAAACCCACAAGTTTTTTTAATGTAATCTTATTTCTTAATATCTAAATTTAAGAAAGATTAATTTACATCCATTTGATAAACTTTATAATAATAATGTGTATCCATAACCAAGAATGTTCTGATAGTTTCTAATCATACAATAGGGGAAAATGTTTCTTCAAAATTCACACCTTATATCCATGTGCAACCTTTACAAACAAGTTATGATTTGTTTCTTTAAACTTCCCCATTCCCATTTAGATTATTTCTTTACACCGATTTTTTCCAAATATCACTCTTTCTTGATAGACATGGAACAAGTTCCAAAGTTTCATTTTTCTCAATTTGATATAACTCTTCATTCATAACTTTCACCCATTATTTTTATTCAATATATTCTAATACTGATTTTAGTTTAACCTATTAGATAAGTGATATCATATTTTCTAATCTCAACTTTATTCTGGTCTGAACATGCTCCTTTTGATTTCTAAGGATGTTTTCAGATTCTATCTATTTCTATAGGTTTTTTTTTATTTTCTTTATACTTCACTTTCTTCACCACATGATCTTATAAATCTTCAGTCACCTATTTAGAATTAATTTAATCTTCATTTTTGTTACTCTCATTGTAATTATTTAACTTATCTTCCATAATATTGTCAACATCCTTTGTTAAGAAAGTTTTATTTTCAAAAAATTTCACATCACAGGAATCCACTAACTTTTGTAAATGTTTATTACAAAATTTATAACTTCTTATGTTGGATGAATATCCCATGAAGATTCTATCCTCATCTTTTTGATCAAATTTTCCATGATCCATATTTTTAATATTAATAAATATGGACTTACAAAAGCCTTAAAATATTTCACTAATGTTTTTTATACCACATTTCATAAGAAGTCATGTTGGATTCCAATATTAACAAACATACATTTTTTACATGTACAACAGTACTAATAGTTTCTCTAAAAAAATATAAAGTTTTTAGTAATCCAACACACTTATTCATATTTCCACCAAATTTATATTTTTCCTTTCTGCCACTCCTTTTCTTGTGGGGTGTATGAAGCATTGAATTGATTTTTAATTCCATTTTTCATTATATAGATTCAAAAGTGTTACACATATAATTATTTATATTATCTATTCTCAGTTTTAGTATGTAAACTCCGAAATCTCTTTACACACATCTTTTAAAAAATCTAAACATTTCCATAACCTTTAATTTATGATTCATAAACATAATGTTGGTCATTTGAGTGAGATAGTTTATAAAAGTGATAAATTTAAAATATCATTTCATTGATTGATGTCTCATAGGTCCACATAAATTGGAGTGAAGAAGATCAAGAGGTCTTGTAGATTTAATTTCATATTGCTTATGAATTCTTCTAATTATATCCCCTTTCTAACATATTATAAAAATATCATATTCTTTTCTCTTCAATATTGGAATGTTTCTTATAGAATCTAGTTTAGAAATTCTATTCATTATTTTCCCCAAAATGTATAATCCTACAATTCTATAACATGTTCTAATATTTAGCACTCAAACAACATGATTTACCAAGTTCTATAATTTGAAAGAGATTTATGATGGTTCTTTCTCCCATGGTAATAACTTTACGATCTTCCATACTTCTAGTGATTCTTAAATTATTTATGAAAATAACTTCCTTTAAATCATAAAAAAGTTGAATCACACTAAGTAAGTTATGTTTGAGACCATTAACATATACAAATTACCTAGATTTTTGTTTCTGAGATTCAATATTCATAGTTCCTATGCCTCTAATTTTTAAGGAAAATTAATTTATAAAAGTAACCGCTATTCCTTCATGATTTTCAAGACCTTTCAAGATTTTTAGACATCCTATCATGTGTGAGGAAAAACCACTATAAAAGATCCATAGTTTATTCATTTTTATTTTTTCAATACCATCTCAACAATAAACTCAATTTCTTAAAATTTATTATTTTTAGCTTCCTTTTTTTTACCATAAGAAATTTATCCTGGAAGAGTATTCATACATTATTTAGTAAAGTAACCTATCCAGTCATGTCTCCCACAAACTTGATCTAGGAAGTCAAAATGATATTTTGTTGGGAACTTTCTAATATCTTGAGATTTTATCTTCCCAACTTCTCATCACTTAGAGAAGTAAATCATTTTTCTTCCACTATTGCTCATCCTTTGTTTATTCCTATTTTTGAGAAGATACTTATTGTGAAAACAGTTATAAGATTTATGCCCATAAATTCCATTACACTGAAAAAAATCATTAAATATCAATTTTCTGTAAAAGTAAGATCTTTCCCTATAGAGAGATTTATGAGGCTCATAGTATATTTTTATATTTGTTTCCCTATGGAATGGGGAAAATTTCTTAAAGGAGATATTTTTAACTTTAGTTTAAGTGGTATATTTTCTGAATACTTTCTCAATCCAACATTTCCTAGTATTTTTCTTAACACTTGTATGGTTAGTATAATTTGATGAACTTTTACATTTAGTAGGTTAATATTTCAACTGATTCTTGGAATAATATTTATCTATAGCTTTTAATGTTTCAGATTTACCTCTGAAGCTTTATTAAAATTTCTATTCATATTTATTAAGTTAATTTCTACCACAAGAAGTTTGGATTGAGTTTTACTAACATATACTTCCTTAGATACCAGTTTCTTACTGAGGTATTCTACCATCTTTCCATGTTCAAAAACTATCAGTTTGACGTTTACAACTTCTTAGATATATTCATCTTCATGTTTAAGGACATATTGAATTTTTTTATTGTTGTTTCCACTTTATTTTTTTAAAATCTCAATATATTTTGTTAGTTTTTTGTTTTGAACAATATAAGAAACAAGTTTTGATCTCAAATGATATTTTCGGTAGATTTATTCACTTATTTCTTCTTCATCACTGTTTAAGGAATCATATTTTTTCTCAAAATTTGAAAATAAGGTTCCAAAATTTTATGAACTTTCATATTCTAAAGAATTGTTTTTAGTAGAGTCAGATTCCACTTTCTTACTCAACATACTTCTTTTGTTTTCAGTCAAATTTTTCTTACCACCAATAAATTTATTATCCTCTTTAGAAGATATATTGAACTTCTTCCACATAGGTTTTCTTTCACACTAATCTTCATACTCTCAAAATTTATTCTTAGGGGAATTCATATTAAAATGTATAATTCCTCCACACTTGAAACATTTGAGTGCATGTTTTCCATAATACATTTCTCTACCTATATAATAGTTTTTGGAGATAAGATACATTGTTTTTTCATTCATTTAATCATCTTCATTATCTTTCAAATCACTGAGTTTATCATTCTTGTTATCTTGGATTTTTAGCTTTATCATTACTTCAAAAACTATTTTATCCTTTATCTTATTTTTGAATACTGTAGATTTCATCATCTCATAAAAAACAATAATATTATAAAATTCATCAAGAGATAAATCATATTTATCATTTTTGGATGAAATTTTAGAATCAAACCTCTTAGGAAAGTTTCTAATGAATTTATTTACAATGGTAGAATCTTATAACACATCTCTAAATTCACTAATATTGTAAGTGACTTCATCAAATATGGTCAATTATTCCTCAATAGTTTCCTCATCTCTCATTATGATATCTCAAAACTTTCTTCTCCATATTTTTAACTTTTACTCTTTCACTTTGGTGTTTCCCTCAATGATACTTTATAGTTTTCCCAAGTCTCCTTAGCCATTTTAATACTCAACACCTTTATGAATACATTTTCTAAAAAAGTAATAATAATAGAATTTTTATATTTCCCTTCAACCTCAATGTTTATATTGTTTGAAAAACTCATGGGATAAGTTTTCTCCATGGGTGGAAACCCAATAGTTTCCGCATAAAAAAACTCCAAGATAATAGATAGAAGATAGGGTATCGTTCTATTTTTCAAACCATGATAATTATTTCCATCAAAGGAAGGAATACCTATACTATTTACTAAATTGATATTTTCCATGATAAGGATGCAACATGGGAACATACTCTGATGCCAATTAAAGTTTCTAAGGATTTTTGAATCCATGATTGTCTTTTTACTAATTTCCATCTTTATGAAATTTAAACCTTACAACTTATTAGAGTTACTTTGCTTATAAATTTTATACCAATATCACGATAATAAAAATATGATAATTTAAAAAAGACACACAATATTTAAAAGGTTTTAACTTAGTGTGAGAACCTATATCCTTACCATGCTCACTCCCATGTATCCATGGAAATTCACTATTAATAAGAAATAAATGAAAATTTTGAGCCAAATCACCTCAGATGCCTTCTATCTCCTAATAGATATTATTATATTGAATCCCATTAGTTTACAAGTTTTTATTCTAAAACATGATACACAACAAAATTATTTGAAACTTTGAAAAAAAGATCCCTAAAAAGTTCACCTGGAAAGTTTGTCCAGTGTGTCCTTTTCTATATTCGGTGAATGTACTTCCATTCAGCCTCAATAAAAATATAACTGATAAAAAAACCACATTCTATCCAATTAACAGAACTATGAACCTAAAACATCTACATCAAAACTATGTCTGATGAATTATTTATCTTTATCTCTGTATAGAATATCTGTACTAAAGTAACTTTCTAATTCTATGATCGAAATATCTATCTGAAAACTTTCTTCAACATGAAAAAAAATTCAATTAGAAACTCAAACCCAATACTAATTCTATAGTGGTTTAGATTTTTCATATGTGTTAACAATTTATAGGGAAAATTTACTTTATCACCCCATTTATATAGTTTATGCTAGAATAGAAAAGGCAAGAAATTATTTTCATTTTCCCACTCACTAAAATTCACAATTCTGTATTTCCACACATTTTAATTTTTCTTGGATACTTATAAAATCTTCTAGAATTTTCAATAATCTTCATGAATTATCTAGGAATTTAAATATTACTCAAAGACCATTAACATCACAAGTTAAGAAGCTCATTAAACTTATAAATTTTAAATTAGATTAAAAACTAATTGAAATAACATAAATAGTATCATCACATTTTTTAACTCTTCAAATTTATTATAAAAACATTTTCTGGAAAATGCTTGTTTGGAAATATTCATCCAAATGAAAAAACCTTTATTATCCATTTTTCTATGATCAATTGATTCTTTATGATAATACTTTATCATCTATTATTTGATAATTTCTCTTTACAAAAATTATTCATCCAATGGGCGTAGGAAATGTTTTTCTAATGAAATAATGTCTCTTTGTCAGGTCAGTTTTTATTAGATCAAAATTTATATATTAGTTTCTTATAAATGTATATCCAATGAAATTACTTATAAATGTTCATCCTATATAATTCCTTCAGTAGTGAGCTTCAGAAATTCACAAACTTAAAAATTCATTAAAACTATATATCTAGTTTATTCAACTTACTCTGTAAATATCTCTTGACTCTATTGAAAACAAATACATCTACTATTATACAATCCTCTTGATTTACTGAATATTGTTGAATACATTGTTATTACTTTTAAAGAATTTAGTGATAAGAAAATTTATTTAACTCAAAATTCTAGCTTTAACTTCTTTGAATTATCTCCTTTTATATTTTCAAATATACTCAAATAAGACAATCTATTCTACTATTTATTTTTTTCACACTTTTTTTTAACTGTATAAAATCAACTAGAAAAACATCAACCAATTTTGTTTTTCCCGTGTTCATACTATTTTACATTTGATGATCAGTTTCACTACTTTCCCCTTTATATAAAATTAGGAAAATTTCCACTTTCAACAAATCTTCATACAAGAATTATTTCTAGAATATTTCTTTAGTAACTTGTATTTTTTATGTCTGGAAGAATTTGTGAAAGACTTTCATGAATGAAAACTCTGTAACTTCCTTTTCCCGAAAATTCAGAAAAAAACACTTCCATCTTTTCAAAAAATTATTTATATAATGATATATATTTTATACATTTGATTTCAATTTTCAAAATTCATACAAAAAGTTTGAATAATGAATCAAATCTATTAACTTGTGTATTTTTTTGATCTAATGGTCAGTGTGAAAACTTCCTCAAGTAAGGATTTTCTTATATAGTCTGTATAATCATCAAATTTTCAATACCAGTTTCTCTTCAAAAAAATTTAGTAACTTCTGTAGTGGACTTTCAACATCATTCCAATTTGATAACACTTCTTTAAATTTATTCACTAGAGTCTATCTGGAAGGGTTTTATGGAACAATTTACACAGAGATTATGTGTCCATAACCAGTGTTGATATCCTACTTTTTCTTTACATACTTTGTACAACTTTTTTAAACACTATATTGGATCATGAGATTTTCGTGATGTTAAAAAATTTAAGATTATAAAAGCATCATCTCACCTTGTTGGAAATTTATTTAACAAAGTTAAGGAAAGTTTTTAACTTTTTGACTTTCATTTTCTCTAACAACTTTATAGAAATAATTTCTTAACAAAATTCCATTAACTTTCTCAGTAAACTTTCTTAAAAAGGTTTCTTAACAAAATTTTATGAACTGTTTAACAAAAAAATTCTTAACAAAATTTAGTTTTCAAAAAATAGAAAACTTTTTCAGAAAAAAAATAAAAAATGATATTCAGTTTCAAATAATTTGATTATAAAATCCAGATTTAATTGTACAAGTCACAAATTCTACAATATAGATTGGTTCTTTATCAATGCTTAAAATATCCTTTATCATTTCTTTTGAAGCACTCATAATACTCATGATGCTAAAAGATATACATTATCATCACTAATAAAAGTCTCAATCATTTTCTATAGTTTTCTGTAGTATATAATAGAAAACAACAATGACTAATAAAATTAAAAAAATAGTTTCAATTTATAAGGGATATGATGATATTTTTAAATAATATTTTTTTTATATTTTAGTATGCTAGTATAGTTACTATAAAAATTATTTTAATATAAAACAATTACAAGAAGTAACGGCTACAATGATTATGAAAAAACTATAACATGCAAGAGATATTGTCTAAGGATCAACCAGTTTTTTACCAAGGAAGCATGAACCTTTAATAAAAATAATGTTTGTTTTTTTAATACTACTTAATGTAATGAAAAATAGTTATAATTGCAATGTTATATTATTGATAATTTTTTTTAAGAAATTTACAATATATTTTCTTCACGAGACATGATATACACTTAAATAGGGATAACATATTGTATAAATAAACAAATCACAAATTAATAATGAACAATCACAATGAATACCAATTATAGTAGTAAAAATGAAATTTTAATTAATCTAGATAGATCATAAATTAGATTGAAGTGTTGTTTGTTTCAAATAATCATAAATGAATCAGTGACCATTATCCTAAATGTTCAAAATAATTTGAGTTATTTTTTTTTATTTTGATAGCATGATAGATGTTTTTAAAATGTAAATGATATTTATCTCTGAAAAATAACATTGGATCATTAATGTCATATCAAATATTAAATTAACATGTGGTTTTTCTGAGATCACTACTACATAAACCTATATAGTGAAACTTAAAATGGGCCTTGTCAGTTCTAAAAATTAATGAAAGGATTAGCACTCTTAAAAGCCTGAGACCTTTATTAGTGCTAAAAAATAATTGAAAAATTTTAAAAAACATTTTTTTTTAATTTTTATTTCATAAACCCAACCCTTTTATTAGATCCCACATTATCATCTCTATTTGTACCCACATACACAACCCATAACCTTTCTTGATCCCACTCCCCTTTTATTATCACTTTCCACCCCTTTATTAATGATTTTTACACCAACACCCTATCCAACCATTCTCGTACATGAAATTGAACCCATGACATATGCCTTTAAGGCTAACGCCTTTACCCCAACACCATCAAGATTTATTTAATATTTTATGATATATGTATATATATATTCACAATTCATTTTTATTTAAATATTTATTCATATAATTATATAAATTTATATAATTATTTTTAAATAAATTTTTAAAATATGTTTATATATTGTATATTTAGACATAGAATTTATACAGACACACATATATTTATATGTATATATATTTACATATATATTTATATATATTTACATATAATTGTACATTTAGATATAATTTTTTTAATGTATTTATAAATATTTATTGTAAATACATTTATATACTATATTTAATGATAATTATATATTTATAAAAATAAATTTATACATGATTTATTTATACAACAATGACACACACACACACACATATACACATACACACATATATTCACACATACACACAGGTACACAATTATATTTCACACATACATGAACAAATATATATATATATATATATATATATATATTTACATATATTAGAATGTATACATAAATATATATATATTATTAACACACACATATTTATATAAAAAAATTACATGTATAGGTTTATATATATATATTAATGCATTTTTATAAGGCTAATAAAATGGATAATTTTTTATTTGAAATAAAATGAATAATAAAAGTTTTATACCATATGATTTATATAATTAACAATACATTTTTATGTAAATACATTTAAATATTTTTTTATACAATTGATTTATTATATGTAAATATATGAATATATATATATATATTTAATTATAAATAATACTAAATTATGAAAAAAAGTAAAATTTAAATACTATAATATTTATATGAGTGTAATAACTGAGAATAAATTTAGTCTCCACTGAAAAAAGGTAATAACGACCCTCAAAAAGACCTAAATTTTATTCACTTTTTCAAAATTTAAGGTATCCTAACAAAAAACTGAGTTTTAGATGCCTTTCGTACCTTTTTTAACCTGAAAAAACACTGATCAGGGCTTCCCTAGGCAGGTACGACCCAAGGGAAATCCCAACAATCCCTTGGGATTGGGTAACTAGCTAGCATAGGGGAAACATCACAAAAAAATTTGAAAAATTTCTATTTTCCTCCATCCAATCACATAGTTCTCCCTCTCACAGAGAAAAATAATGCCACAAACCTACGATGAATAACTGCCTCCTCCTGCAGTAAACTTAGGACACCACCCCATCAACCTATACAACCTTCCTTCTTACCCTACCCATTTAATTTATACCTCTATCGTCTCTTTTCATTGATTTTATCATAGAATATCCTCACCTATCCACTCTCCGCCATCGTGTAGCTTGCTAATTCATCAATTCTCTAGTCAAAAAATCTTTCCCCACTCCCCCTCTCTCTTTCCCCCATTTCCCATGTTGTAAGTGATGATGTATCACACTATTACTTCCCTATATACCCTTGTTGGATGTAGGATGCTACTTCCCTAATTCCTAGGATAAGGTAGTGTTTTTTAAATTTTTGATAATTATATTTATTAATATTAATATTTTTAATGCTTAATTTATTATTATTAATTTTTTTATAACATCTCATCAATTATTTGAATATATTGATTATCCCCTTCCATATAATATTTTAGATGTTTCATTAGATTAATTTTATACTTATTTTTTTTGAAAATTGTATGTCTACTGTGCTTAATTATTTGATAAAATTTTTAGTCATTAAATTTTGATGTATATGGTATATTTTATGTTTCATAATTTTATTTCAGTCATATGTTTTTTTTCATTTCTATTTTTAAAAATATGAATTAAAAATGGATTTCCAAATTCTAAAACTATTTCTCTCTAATTTTTAATTTTTTAATAAATAGAAAAATAGTTAAATTTTAATACTATAACAATATAAATATGAATTACTAAAAAAATACTATATTTAATTTAGTTTTAAATTTTTTTTATTGTTTTAATTTTCTAAAATTTCATTATAAAATCTATTAGACTATAAATTTAAAAATACTTTTTTAACATAATGATTATATAAAATTTTTTATTGAAATTTTAATATTTTTTTTCATAATATGTATTTTACTATATAAAATAAAAATATTTTTAAGATTGGTCTTGAGGAAAAACAATTTCTAGTATAACTCTGTACCTAGGTCACCCTATTATAGATCTTTTCAAAAGATTCAATTTGATATATGGTAGAGCTCAAACGAATACCCAGATCAAAAGTTTTGATCGTTCGAAGTTCAAGTCATGTTTTCAACTTTTCTTAGATCATTCATTAATTTATTGAATTTTTATGTCATATAATTGTTATTAAATTATTATTAGTCAATAATAATTATAAAATTATTAACTTATATTAATTTTAATTAATTTATAATTCATTTTTCCCTAAATATGTTACATATTAAGTGTAAATGCATATTTAGTCTTATATAAATCATATTTAATAAAATATATTATATTTATATTTATATAAATATATTTATCTATTAATATATTATTTTTAATGGTATATAATTTATTATTATTAAATATACCTTTTATCAGTGCTAAACTAATTGTGATAAGTGTTACCCTTTATTAGCACTAGCTTAAAGCACTCAGAATGATAATATTTATCAGCATTAAAAAAATCACTAACAAAGGTGTCCTTTTATTATCATTTTTAGTGTTGATAAAGTTTCTCTTTATCATTACTTATAGATAGTACTGATAAATACACCCCCTTAATGGGCTCTTTTTTGGCATTGATAAAGGGTAGTGCTGAATATAGCTCGATCTATAGCAGTGCATGTGACAAATTACTGGACAACTATTGTATTAGGTTTTTTCAAAAATATAAGTTCATTTACTTAATTATTATCATTTGAAACATTTATAAAAGTTTAAATACTTTTAATCATAAAAAAATAAATTGTGTTATTCTAGAAAAATCATGCTCTAGTTTAACATTAAGTTTTTTCCTATGGGTAAAAAATTAATCAACGATCCTTTTCATTTTTTTGATAATTTGATGTTTTTTTCTTAGTTTTTATCATTTTTAAAATGATTATATAATTACAATTTTAGTCATTTTGGTCAAATTGAACTTTATATTGGGGTATGGGGTTTCCCTATGGGTTACAAATGAGAAAAAAATTATTATCCTAAAGTTTCATGATAATCCACAATTTTTTCATGAGGTATTATCATTAGATGCATGTTTTTAGAACTAAAAATAATTTTAATTATATAAATATACTTTACACCATTCTAATCACTTTGTATAGCATATTGATAAATAAGATTTTCTTATAGATCAAAAATGAATTAATGATCATTATCCTGGATTTTATAACAATTTGGGTTTATTTTCTCATTTTTTTAAAAGGTTAGGATCAATGTCCTTTTTTATGAGGAAGGAAATACCTATTGTTAACTCGGTTGAGTGGTAACCCTTACATGACCTAAATGACTAGTGTACCATTAATTCTATATCAAAATTCATATTGGCATGAGTTTTTTAGTCTAGGTGAATATTTAGTAATCGATCATTGTCTTGGATTTTTGTGGAAATTGGAGCATGTTCATTGAGTTATGATCATTTGATAGATTAATATAGAACTATATCAATCTTTGATAGTAAAAAATGACACTTTGAATCATTTTGGACAAATTTCAGGTTAGATTGTCATGTGATTTTTTCATATTGGTAAAAAATGGATCAATAATAATTATTCTAAATTTTTACGACAATCTGAGCTCGTTTGATTTTTTTTATTCAACGGATCCACTATTGGAAAAACATCCTATACCCATGGTTCTAAACTGTGGGTATAGACCCCAAAACCGTGGGTATAGCCCCCAAAACCGTGGGTATAGGCTATACCCATGGTTTTGGGAATCGTGGGCTGGAAAGGCGTCGGTATAGGTCCCCAACCTATACCCACAGTTTTCCAAAACCGTGGGTATAGGTGTTCTTCCACCGTGTCAATGAAACGTAACCAATTTCCATGGTGTCAGAGGCTTTTACCCATGGTTTCAAAACCATGGGTATAGATCCTAAAATAATGCAGGCGGCGAGTTTCGATCCCGCAACCTCTTTGCTGCAAACACCTCGTCTAACCACTACCCTAACATAACCTATGTGTATATATATTTATATTTAGTTAAATATAGTTATATATACTGTGGGTATAGAGGTAAGAACCGTGGGTATAGGACTCCCACCAAAAAAAATTTCCATCCCGCGGAAAAAAAAAATTTCCTACGCACACACGGGAAACCTATACCCACAGTTTTTCATAACCGTGGGTATATGTATTTTAGCCCAAACCTATCCCCACGGTTTTCGGGAAAAAAATGGGGATAGGTACACCTATGCCCACGATTTTTCAAAACTGTGGGTATAGGTGAATTTTCAAGACCTATCCCCACAGTTTTGGAAAACCGTGGGGATAGACCCCCTTATACCCACAGTTTTGTAAAACCATGGGTATAAGTCTTGGAAATTGACCTATGCCCATGGTTTTCAAAAAACATGTATATAGGGGTACCTATCCCCACGGTTTTGGGGAAAACCATGGGGATAAGTCCATTTTCCAGTAGTTATCCTCTTATCTAGATCTAAATATTATTAGGGATATGGTTAAAGAAATGTTTATTATGAAGGATATCATTCTATGTAATTTATACATAAAACCAAATATATGTTCATGGTAATGATATTATCAAAAGTACTATGATTATTCTTCTTAGTAATGTAATAAAATTCGATCACCTTTTTAATTTTAATACATGAATAGAGAAAATTTAAGTGTAACAAGGATAGGATTACCAGTAACTTGGAAATTATTAAGTCAAGAACACTTTTAGGGAACATATGATATATATTCTTAGAAGTTATTCTGGGTTGTCTATTACCCCCAGTATTGTTATACCTGATGTTAAAATTCCCACGTTTTCTTCCCAACATAAAAATGAAAATGAACCACTGCTTTTGTGGTGGATTTGTATACAAAGGAAAAAAAATTCAAAAAAGCTTATATCGTGTGTAAAGGGATGTGGGTTTATGATCTTGCTAAAAAAACCCTTTCATAAAATCCTCTTCTATAAGAATTTATATGTTACTAAAAATGGTGAAATGTTCTATAGCATGGATCTATTCTTGTTGAAATACCTTGGATTGATGAGAGATTATATTATAATCAAATCCTTCAATACAAGAATATGTTTTTTAAAATTAGAGTGAGTTTTGAATTTAAAGAAGCATGTTTATATATTAGTGAATGTCTTATAAAAATGAAAACTTTATTTTCCTTAACCATGGGAAATATATTTTTAATACATAATTTTTTCTTATTTTTAAGACCCAAGATGGTTACCATTCATGATTTCATCAATAATATCAAGAAAACGTGATGGTTAAGAACTTACTAGGGTAATTAATCCCCTGATGATTCACTATTGTTTACCCAAGGACAATATATTTTCGATACATAATTTTGTTGTTTTATTATACTTTTTTGCACATGAGCCTCAGCCCATTTGGTGAGGTATCCTTTAGTGCATCCACAAGACCCAGGTTCAAAACCAGGTAGAGGCATATTTTCCAGGGGTGCTGTAGCAGAATTGTACACTGTGCGGGTACTATAGCAGGTACTGTAGAAGGTACTGTCCGATATTGTAGCAGCTGTAACTATTCATCTTGGGCCACCGGTTTGGGTTTGGAGTCCTTAAGGATTTCGGGCAACCCATGCCTTCGAGTCAGTAGGGATTTCGGGCCACCTTTAAGGCCTTCGGGCCACCTCAAGGCCTTCGGGCCACATGCAGTTGCCCCAGACACACTACCAAAAAGGAGCAGCCTCAGAAGAGGATTCAGAGTAGATGAACTCACCAGAGTAGAGCCAAATGGATTTTTTAGAATGAGAGGGTATGACTATGCCATTGGGACCAACCTGTAATTGCATGGGAAGCCTAGCCAGATGACCATGCGAAGGTGGAGAGATACTATCATGATGTAGATGTTAGGGAGGGGCAGTTCCTTGTATATAGTCTGGTTGAATTCCCTAAGAACTTCGGGTTATGTAATCTCCTAAGGATATGGTCCATGTAATCTCTGAGCCAACATGCCTTGTAAGGGTTCCCCCTCATCCCTTGAAAGAGGGGTTATCAACAATCAATAAAAATGAAGGCCTTCGGGCCATTCGGGCTATTATAATTTTGATTTATTTAAAGTCTTGATTTAGGCAATTAAATGGAAAGTGCAGTGGTTAGGTACACAGAGAACAAGAAAAATCACTAGAAATATAGTGAATATTGATAATGAAAGATTACTTCAAGAATTATTATAAAAGAAATATAATTACATAAGTGATATAAAAACAACTCTTTATGATGTTTGAAAACATTCTAACACCATGTAAGTTATCCACTTATTAATGAAAAAATATATTTCTTCATCTAAATATGTTATTTTTCCAATATTCACATAATAATAAAAAATATAGATAATTAGATAACAAATAAATAATTTTAATGAAAATTTATTTTATCACATAAATAACTCATTGGGGAAGCGAGTTTATTAATGGAGTGATATATTTAATAAATTCATAGACATATTAGAAATAATCATATCCATTAATTTATTTTTCTTACAATGAAAAAATATTGGGAATTATAATAAATGGTTATGATATATATTTTTATAATGAAATATTATTACACATAGGTTTTTATATGCACTATGTATTTTCATACCATGTATTTGATGATAAATAAGAATTGTACTATCATGAAAAATAAGCTTGTTAAAACATATTATCAAGTATTTAATTGAAATATTTTTATAAAACATTAAATAAAGTGTATTATTAATTCATAAGGGACATCATGTGTGACTTATTTTATGGATATCAATGCATTGAATCCATAAAATATATCATTGAATTACAAGGAAGGGCCCTGATGATCATCCAATGATCTATAAAAAATTAAAAATTAATAATAAATTAATACTAAAAAATAAAATTATATTTAATGAAATTGGAATATATAGTTTTATTTTATTTCAGGGTAAGGTATTAAGAAGAGTTTTTCATTTGTTATTTCTTTTCATGCACTTTTAAAAATTTGTGTTCTCATATATATTTTCATTTTGAATCATTTATTTTTGTTATGTAAAGTTGACATGAGAATTAAGGAATGAAAAAATATTATCACAAGGTAATTGATTTATATAGTCATGATATAAATATATTTAAAAAATAATAATACTTCTAAATTTTAATAAAAATACTATATCAGTTATTGTACATAATAATTATAAAAGAGTGCCTTATATATACATTCACAATGGAGGTGTATAAACATTCATATTTAATAATTTAATTAACACTCTCAAGACCAACAATTTAATGAATCTATATGCCATCTATATGATATTCAAATAAAATGTCTAAATTATTAATATTTTTCAACATTGTATATGTAATATTTTTTAACATAAATAAATGTGTAAAATCTATTAGTGGGATAAATTTATCCTCAAAAGGATTTTTTTGATCCAATAGTAGACCCCTTAGATTGAATTAACCCAAATTTATATTTTCCATTTTATTATTACATACATTAATTTAAAACCTTTTCATTTATCATAAAATATTTTGAATATAATATAAGTTGTAAATGACATACCCATTTATCAATGCTTATATTTATAATATTAAATGATCATGCTATGAAATTTATATTATCATGTTCTACCATATGAATATCAACATTATCAAGGGTAATATATAGATTATCTTTCAACTCTTGTACTACCTAAATCTTTATGATCACATGATTTCTTAGCATTTTTTTATTATGTAGTGTATCAGCTTGAATACTATACATTATACCTATAACAATAAGGTGATGGGTGGGTGACAATAGATATTAATCATAATAAATGTCACCCTATAATATTTTTATATAAGAAAAGTATAAATAATTATTTATTTCACAATAAATTTAAATTATTGAAAAAAATTTATTATCTCGGGTAAGGTTATCCTTTTAAGTGAAAGTTTATCCTAGAAACTAGGGTTGTGTGGATCAACATAGTTTGTTTATTATTATGTTGATTATTCTTGTTTATCCATTTAAAGGATAAACACTTTTACTTTATATATATTATATACACTTTCCATAAGAATATTAATATTATAATTCATCTCTTTCATTTTCTTATCATAATGAACTAATGTTAATACTTTCCCAAAATAGTCTAATGTTGAGACTCCAAAACATACACCTCTAACACGACTATAATTTTCTATAAGCTTTAATGAAACTGTAAGTAGTTCTTCATCAACTATACTATATAACTCAAATTGTTTCTAAACTAGATAAAAATAAATGGAATTATGTATTATTTATTATCTTTTATTATATTGAAGTAGAATAAATTTTATTCATTTAATACTTAAACACCATTCCTACATGTTTTGTTTTATTTTCATATAATATTTTTCTATTTTTATTTACTCTATATCCCTTGTATAACACATAAAATGAGATGGAGGTAGATGATGATTTTAATTGATCAATAATTTTACCTATCACATGACACACAAATTGATTTTACATCACTCTATTATAGTAGTGAAATATCAGGGCAGATCCCATTAGGAAGAAAAGTTTCAGTTATAAGTTAGTAAATTTCTGATGATTATTCAAGTGATGATGGTGAGGTAAAGTGATGGAAAAAATGAACTAAAAACAAAACAAAGAAAATGACGAAACAAAAATACAAATAAAAATAGTGTGTTTGTGTTGTAATTTTGATTAGGGTTTATTATAAAATTATACTTTAGTGTGTTATATTGTTTATGAAATTCATTTATAATGATGACTCAATTATGTTATTGTTTCTTGGTCTAATAATGAAAAAATGTGTATTTTACCTTTGGTTTGGTGGTTAATTTCTTAAAACAGGTTTTTATCAAAAACCCAAAAATAGCAGCATGAGTTTACCAGATGGTCATAGGTTCAATAGTTATAATTACTTTAGTTTCCTTGATTATATTGTTCTTATTTTGTGAAAAAAACCAATGGATTTTTAATTTACTTCAAAAAAGATATTTTAAAATAAACATCATAATATAAAGAGAAACAAACAAGAACTGTTTATTATAATGCACCCATAATCTCATTACAAGACTAACATGGGCCCTCTACCATCTCATAACTATGTTAATTGAGAAATTGTTGAGAACAAACTCAACCCTACCCATATATATAATAGTATCATGAGGAATATGAGGATAATGTGGAGAAAAGAAAAAGAGTAATAAAGTAGAAACACCTATAAGCTCTAAGGGATGATTTGATAGAGTGGAATCATCCCCATGTAAAAAGTACTAAACTTTGTGGAAACTCCTCTATTTTATAGGAAACATAATGTAAAATACATGTATAAAAATAAATGATGTAGAGTCAATTCAACTATGCATTTTTGGTTCTCTTTACTATTGGTTGATATTCCCATGTCATCCATTGAATATTACATAGCGTGTGCCAGTTAGTGGCATTACATGATATGTGGTGATATAATATATGGATTTTAATTTATTTTCTCCACCAAACACTTCTAAAAATGAAATAAATTATGTTTATAATCATCCACATGGTGTGTACTACTTGATTGGGAACCTGTGCATATACTTTAGTTAGCTAATTTGTGTATCATCAAAAAGTACATGATGTGTGATTATGAATTACATGTCATGTATTTATATATTATGATATAAAAATTCTATGATCCATCTATTCTTTTATAAAAACCTATAAATTATCCATAAATATTGAAATAAAAATGTATATCACATCAAATAACATATCTAAAATAATCTAACTTTTTACTTATTAAAACACACCAAAATTATACACACAAATTGGGTGCATCACACTCCCCAACACTTATTCATTGACTTTTCATCAATAAAAAACTCAATAAAAGTCTCTAAGAAATCACAAGAGTGAAATAATTATCATCATTATAAAAACTATTAACCATAAAAGGAAATTATTTGAATTTTATTAAAAAACAACACAATATCTATGATTCAATCATCCAAAGGTGATATACTAAGCTCCATTGAAGTAATTTAATTATAAATTACATCATTAAATTTTTTAACTTAGAAATATATTCCATTTATTCATTTAAAAAAAAACTCCCTTCATCAATCTTCATTATCCCATAAATCTAGAAAATAAAAAAGTTTATCATTGTACCAATTGGTGGGTTAACACTTTTATAGGCCACACAACCAAGTTAAGTTTTCAAATGCTGTTCCAAGAGGATTATTTTTAATTTTGGGATTTTTTTCTATATTGGGTTTTTAAATGTATGAGATATAATAATTTTTGAGTTTATTTTTGAATTCCCATACTTTTGAAAATGACAAGCCTCTTTTTAATCGAACAAAACTCACAAGGTCATAAAATTATCACCATGTATTAACTATGTGTGAATATCCAAAATTCAAAAATTAGTGCTTACCAAATAATATAAAAATAATTTCAATATCCAAAGTTTATTAATTATCAAATGATTTTAGTGAAGTTCTTTTTATAAGTCACAAAGTATTAACATGAAATTTTAAATGATTTTCATGAAATATTTAAATAAATAAACCAAAATAAAAGTTTTACATGTTATAAGTGTGTAGTTATCAAGTTAATTCAACAAATCTCATTTCATTTAATAAAAACCATTATTTTTTTCAAAGTTATCACTCAATTTATTATTGATAGACTAATTTCATCCTTGTACATAATTGTGGAAAATGAATAGTGTGGTGCTAAAGTACCCTTTTACACAGTTAATAAGGCATATGGTCCCCCATATATAACAAAAATAGATAAAAGAGATACGATATGAATCCTGAATAGTCCATTCAAGTAATAATAAAATTAAATTAAGAACTGAATGAAAAGAGTAATGAAAAATAATATTCCCTTGAGTAGTGGATATGTTAAAATGTCGGGTTTTTTTATTAGGAGATACCCTTAATATATAGTGGGTAGATAAGTGCGTGATGATACCTTTAAAAATAATTTTCTATTGATGAAAATGAAGACAAATCTGTAGGGAATCTACAACCACATCAAGAATCAAAAGAGATATATAGAATAACCAAAATGAGTTTCAGAAACATTCATGATTTGTCCATAGAAGAGGTAATGTATGGAATCACTATCTCCCATATAATAGAAGGTAAATATATGGAAGCTATAAATGGGAGGTATATAGTATGATACCGGGATTAAGTATATATTTCATGAAGAATATGGTCCATAACATTACACATATCTTCAAATATGTAAACTAAGACCTTATTTGTGTGGGTAAAGTATTTTCCAGGGATGGATGATGATTGTGGGTCGGTTTGAGGGGCTAATTTAGGCTAAAATAATCTGACTAGCTACTAAAAATAGAGTCCATGTTTTTCTATAGCTATTTTCATTAACCCTCAATGCTATCCAATTGCCAATCCATCATATCAAAACACTGGTCCATGTGATCTAACTAGGAAAGAACTAATGACTTGACTAAGGGTATGAGTGTTGGTGGGGTTGTGGATGACTTAGATGTGGGTGTCTTAGTGGTGGGTGATAGTTGGGAGGAAGATAATTGGGTAAAATAAGAGGGTATGGATGGAGGTGGTGGTGTTGGGATCCCCTGTGGAGTTTGTAGGGGTACCAAATCAGCAGCCCTCCTAGGGAAATCAGAGTCCTCAACCGCCATAATAGGTGTGGGGAGCTACTATATGAGGACATAAATGTTTTGATACTTCTGGACTATCCCCATGAAAATATGATTGAGAAAATCCATCTGCTGAGGGGTAACTAGTATATAACGAGAAGGAGAGTTCTAAAAAACCCTTAAGTTGTGTTCTAATCAGGTGGAGTAGAAGATACTATTCAGATTACCATGACTTCCTTTGAACATGGAATTAAAATAAAAGGTGAAAAATATGGTAGGTTGAGGTATTCATGTATTAAAATGAAGTACATGAGATTTGTATCTCATGTGAAGATGAATACCCCATCCTTATAGTATGGGAAAAGTATAGTGTTGATGTAGTTGTAGATGAGGAAGAAGGTAGGGGAAAAGAACAACATACTATATGTGAGGTGGGAGTCTATCATACATTATCTCTAGAAATATCTCTCCACACAATGAGAATATCATTTTGATTAGGGTGGTTAAGGGTGGATGCAGGGGGTGGAATGATGAGATGGGGGTGAAATCCATAACCTTGGCCAAATTTCCAATGTTAAGAGTGAATGGTCACCCTATAATGCAGAACCAGATGGATCACTCTATTTTACTCATCTCTGCCTTGTTGGATGGTCTGTAAATCTCAAATGTGGGTGCACATTCTAAAAATAAATATTATAAATTGGGAGTGATAACCTAAAAAATGTCATGAAAATGACTATGGGGTAATAATTCCTCTATCTTATCTAGGATCCAAGCCATTCTGGAATGATCATGTTAAGGAATTTACTGTTGAGATGGATCATGTGTTATGAGAATTACTATAGTCAGTAGAAATCACTTTTATTACCATTAAAAAAACATATATTTTTTTGATAAATTTTAAAAGCTATACATTTTTATCAATGATAAAAAACACCAATTAAATCCTCCTTCATCAGCGTTACAAAATCACTAGTAATGGGGACATTTATTAGCATGTATTCTAGAACTGATAAAGGAAATCAGTTTCAATAGTGTGCTACTACATTTACAACACGCTGTAGTAACCCAATAAATAAAATACAACCCAATTAAAAATAAATTTATATTATACTAATTAAAACTACAAATTAATCTATATTATAAACATTTCAATACATTAAAATTAAATTGACTTGTATAATTAATTTTAAACATTAGATTCTCCAAACAATTCACAAATAATTGAACATATAGAATAAAAAATGGTTTTATATCCCACTATCCTTGGGACCCCTTCCAATAGAGCCCAATCACGCTACTAGTTGTCGACCAAACCACCCCATAACAAACAAAGAAAGAGTGTACCTATAATAAAAAACAATGTTTATTTTAGTAATAATATAAAGAAATATATAAAACATAAATACGATAAAATAATTCATTAATAAAAGTAAATAAAAAATGAAAAAACTAATTTTAAATGATAATACATAAATAAAAATGCTAACACTATACATAAATAAAAAATATTACAAAGTAATACGACACTCACAACTCATTTGTTTGAGTATGTTATGCACATTCAGTCATACTATTTACACCATTCATTGGAATGATGTGTGGTTAATTCGTATATAAATAAATTAATTATGTATTTTTTTTATAAATTATAAAGGAAAAATGAGTTCACTTTCTTATTTTTTACCATGTGACACGTATTTTGAACTAACATTTCATTTTCAAATGAAAAGAAACACTTTTGGTCAAACTTTCCATGTCGTGGGACAGATTGACGTACAGTTGATTCCTATACATAAAAAATGAATCAAGGGTCATTTTACTAAAATATCAATATAATTAAATATAATTTTCTTGGTTTTTACTAGGTGATACACCTTTTAAACTAAAATGTCACTTTTAGATGAAAACACACACTTTCAGTCATACCAACCACACTGAGTGTCATATTAATGTACAGTTAATTCATACACATCAAAAATAAATTACCAATATTAACCTAAATTATTAATACAATCAAATAATGTTTTCTTATTTTTTATTATATTATATACATTCAACTAAAATATAAATTTTAAATGAAAACACACACTTTGAATCATACTAGACACACTATGTGTCAAATTGGTCTGCGGTTGATTAATACAAATAGAAAATGAATTATGGATATTTTTCCTAATGTATTCAAATAATAAAAGCGTGTTTTATCATTTTGAGTACATTATGTATGTTGTGAGTTAAAATGAAACTTTTAAATGAAAACACACACTTTCAATCATACCAGTCACACCATGTTTTAGATTAATGTGCGGTTGATTCCTACACATCAAAAATTAATTAATTATTTTTTTAGTAAATTAAAAATACATTAAAAGTGTATTTGATTGATTTTGAGTATGTGATGTACAATTTAAACTAAAATTCCTCTTTTAAATGAAAATAATCACTTTTGGTTATATAGGCCACACCATGTATTTTATTGATGTGTGGTTGATTTTTACATGTGAAAAAATGAATAATGGATCATTATGCTAAATTATTAAGAAAATAAAAGCATGTTTTATTGGTTTTGACTATGTGATATTCGTTTTGAACTAAAATTTCAATTTTAAATGAAATCACACACTTTCAGTCATACCATCCACGTTGTGTGTTAGATTGACATGAAATTAATTAAAACACATCACAAATGGATTATTGATATTTTTACTAAAGTATCAAGAAAAATAGAGTATGTTTTCTTAATTTTGAGTATGTGATTCCTGTTTTGAACTAAAATATCAATTTTAAATGAAAACACACACTTTGAGTCACACCTGTTATATTGTGTATCAAACTGATCTGAGGATTACTGCTATACTTCAAAAAACGAATCAAGGATCATTTTAGTAAGGTATTAAGACAATTAAAGTTCATTTTATTAGTTTTTACTATATGATTTATATTGTGATCTAAAATGTTACTTTCATATTGAAAACATACAATTTGAGTCATACCAGCCACATTGTGTATAAAATTGATATGCAGTTGATTCTTACAAGTCAAAAAATAACCAAAAATAATTTTCCATAAGTATTAATATAATCAATGTATTTTTTATTTGTTTGGACTATGATACATGCATTTTATGCTAAAATGTTTCTTTTATACTGAAAACACACACTTTGAGTCATACCATACACACCATGTGTCAGATTGATGTGTGGTTTATTTTTACACATAAAAAATGAATCACATATCATTTTCTTAAAGTATCTATATAATCAAACCTCACTTTCTCACTTTTGACTATGTGATTCATGTTTTAAACTAAAATGTCAATTTTAAATGAAAGCATCCACTTTGATTCATACTAGCCACACCGTGTGTTAGATTGACATGCGTTTAATTACTATATATCACAAAACAATTATATATCTTTATAATAAAGTATCAAAAAAATTAGAGATTATTTACTTGGTTTTGAGTATGTGACATGTGTTTTGAACTAAAATGTCAATTTTAAATGAAAACAAACTCTTTAACCCATATCCGAGACATTTTTTATTAGATTTATTTGAAGTTTTTTTCTACACATAAAAAATGAATCCTGAATCAATTTCATATAGTATCAATAAAATATGACCATGTTTTCTCAGTTTTGACTATATGATGCATGTTTTAAGATAAATTTTTACTTTTATATTTGAAATATGAGCTTTAAATCATACCAACCACAACGTGTATCAAATTGACATGAGGTTTATTCTTACATATCACAAATGAATCACAGATCGTTAAACTAAAGTATTAATATAATCAAAGGGTTTTTAATCAGTTTTTAGTATATGACATGTGTTTTGAACTAAAATGGAACCTTTAAATGAAGACACACACTTTAAGTTATATTGGATACAACATATGTCATATTAACATGTTCCTGATTAATAAATGTAAAAAATTAATCAAGTATAATTATATTAAATCATAAAGACATTATAATAATGTTTTCTTGGTTTTGACTATGTTTATGGGTGCTGGGTGAAACAGAAGTGGTCAGGCCCTTGTGCAACACAAATTTTCCCATAAACTTCTTTAAATTTCTCCTCATAACTAGATAGAATATAATTTATAGAATCTAAGAAGATAAAATCTCTCATATAATTTATAATTAATTCATACAGATCAATAATTTCTTCATCTTCCAATTTATTCATTATTTTCAAATGTGGTTGGACATTCTTGTCAAACAATCATTGCAAGGGAGGAATCAAGGATAGATTACCTCTAGAAGTGATCTACACATTCACAAAAATATATGAATGTCATAGTAGGGTTATTTAGATGCTAGTGTGGATTCCCCTACACCATGCATCGTTCATTATTGATAATGCCTTTATAATCCCAATAAGGAATGTTGGATTCTCTTAGTCATCTCACAACCAGATATGAAAGAGGATAATCACCAATGCTTATGGAAATTTGAGTGTTCTTAATAATATCTATGGGTTGATATAATTCTTTGGAATTCCAAATTCTGTTCACAATAATTATTAGGAAAATACCATTGTATTACATTATATGAGAATCCTATAGTCAGGTATTGATAGATCTAGGGATAAAAAATTATTTGTACAAAGCCCCTTTAATAGTTAATTATCCCTTTGTATACCCCATGTATAAATAATGATAATAATATAACTATTTACTTGAAATGAATCTAACTTGTAGACTAATTAAATATTATTCTTCCTAAACTGGTAAATTAATATTTATTCAAAATAATATTCTATTCTCATAGGACCATAACTCGGTTCTCTTGTAATCATTATTTATTGGACTAAGTATAACATCTATTAATTTAATTAAATAAATATAAATTCCTTAAACATCAATAAATAAATACTTGTGATAAACTAATAAACCCTATTAAATATTATTCCTCAAACATGAGAATAATATTCTAATTTACTTGTGAAAACCAAATATAATTTAATCAAGGTTCTTGTATACACTTAGTGTGTGACCATCTAGGATCTTTTCTCAGTGGAATTAGGATAAATTGCCTAAATCCTATGGTTTGAATATAGAAACATGCTATGGAAACCATAAAGAAAATAGTTAATGTCATATATACATTCAACCTCCTATAAACCATTACTTTATAATATAATCCCTTTTTCATGATATCTCTCATCAAACAGGTTTCATATCTTGTGTCAACAACCTATATGTTCGACTCTCTTTCATGGGATTTCCATAAATGAACACATCAATAAACTAATATGGTCATATACTTAATACAATTTCTTTATTATATCAAACGACTTGATATATTCACTTCCAAAAGAAGGAAAAAATAATCACTTGCAATATTCCTTAATTATAAGCCACTCATATTGCACCCAATGAATCCAACATCACCATGAACTATTATCATCATGGTTTACCAAATAAATCTAACCAAAAAAGTCATGGAATAGATTAATAATAATATTAGAGTCAAAGGATCATTACATAGGTCCAAAGATTGAAATATCCAAGGACTCATAAAACATATAGAATTCCTATTGGAAGATATATTCTTATAGCCTCCCTTATTAGGGATAATACCATGAGAACATGTATCAATGCCTTATGAGCCTCTAAACCCTGATATAATATATCATATGTGTCCTATAAGATTATATCATCCTACCATAGAACATGGATTTAAGTAACGCTGTTATAACATCTAAAGTATCTCATCATAGAGGGGAACTTCTAGGTACTTTAGATGTGACATATATCCTTAGGACATATACACTATCATGAAAAAGAAAAATTAATATGTTCTAAGAAATTATATTATATATTAAACACCATGAATATAAAATGCAATTGAAATTATGAGGATAGTTGGTTTTAGGGAACCACCAACTCCAAAAAAACTCCCACTTACACAAAAGACTGCTGTTAACAATTTTATACTTACTATCTCTCACATGATATTCATGATTTTATTTAGATATGGATTTAGTCAAGTTTTATACCGCATTCTACTACATGGATAGTTTTATTACCATGATTTCACCTCATTGAAAAAAATTACACAAGATATGAAAATTTCAGAGTATGTTCTTCACCCTTTGGTGAGATTGTGGTTACTTTGTGAGAGTCACCATTGCAACATTATTATAATATTCCATGATAAGTTCTGTACTATTAGGTATCAGACAAATATCTTTGATGAATGTTCAAATCCAAAAAAATTCCTTAGTTGCATTGAAAGTGGTGATATAATCATACTATAATATAGAATTAGATAGTTTTTAGAGATGAGGAATATATCCTAAATATTCCACAAATACTTTAGGATATTCATAATAGTAGCTTAATGATATTCTTCTAGATATTCTTGATATATAAATAACATTATTAGAGTATAAGAAACATCAATCCTAGTATATAACATGGCATACAAAATCTATCCAATCACAACTATTTAAGGGAACATACTAAACCTCTTTATCTCTTATTGTATATGAGGATACATTCTCTTAGAGAGATAAATTACATGTGACACTAGAACCAATCCCATCTTAGATTTTTCTATACCGAATCTCTTCAATATTTGGTCAATGTATGTATCCAAACTTATTGGAAGTAACCTCCAGTATTTATTCAGAAGAATATTGATCCTAAGGATGTAGGATACTTTACATAAGTCATTCATGGAGAAATAATTGTTCAACTAGTCCTTAATTGTCTATAAGTCTATTACCTCCTTTCTAAAAAGTAATATTTCATTGACATATACTACCTAAAAAATGACCCCACTCACACTAAATAATCAATAAATACATGGTTCATATTCATTATTTACAAAACCAAACTCTCATATGGATTCACAAAAATGAACATTCCATTAATTGGATGCTTAATTTAATCCATAAATGGATTTTTAAAACTTTTATACCATTTTTTAATTACTTGGAGTCTCAAACCCTTTTGGTTATGCCATATGGACATCTTCTTGAAGGTTTCCATTAAGGAAAGATGTTTTGACATCCAATTTAAAAATATCATAGTCATGGAATTATTCTATAGAAAGTATAATCCTAATTTATTTAAACATATAAAATAGATAAAAGGTTTCATAATATTCAATTCCTTGATGATTTTCAAATCCTTTAGCCACTAGCCTTCCTTTATAAGTAATCACTTTACCTTCCATGTCTAATTTTCAATCAAATACCCAGTTTTTTCCTAATAGGATTTACATTAATTGGTGGATTAACTAGAATCCATAATTATTTATGATATATGGAATCCATCTTATAATTCATGAATTCTTTCCATCTTTTAGTTTTGATATCTATACTACCTACTTGTAAGAAATATGAACATTACTATCCAATCAATACCACAAAACAGGGCAAGGGAAGTGCTACCCTTTATCAGCACTAAACAGAAAGCGCTGATAAAGGGGTATGCCTTTATTAGCGCTATCTAAAAGCGCTGATAAAAGGTAACATTTATCAGCGCTTTTTTTAGCATTGATAAAGGTAGCTCTTTATCAGCGCTAAAAAAGCACTGATAAATGAATGTTTTATCAACTCTTTTATTTTAGCGCTGATAAAACATACCTTTATCAGCTCTTTTAACGAGTGCTGATAAAGGTTATGTCAGTTTTTATTTAATAACCATAACAGGCCATCCTCATTTGCACGCGGTCAAGCTCTCTCGGAAGCTGAACCAAGCCCCTCGCCGTGCGACCTTGTCCTCATCCTACTCATCCTCCTCCTTCTCTTCCACCACCACCGCCTCCACCCCCGCTCCCGCTACCGCAACCGCCACTGCCTCTGCCTCCTCCACCCTCGCTGCAACGACCGCCACTGCCTCTGCCGTAGCCGCCGCCTCCGCCTTTGCCGCCGCCGCCACCTTCACCCTCGCTGCCACGACCGCCGCCGCCTCGTCCTCCTCCTCCTCGTGCTCACAAGGTGGGATGTGAGTTCCATGGATGGTATTCTCTTGGTATATTATTTATATATTTTGTGTGTGAGGACCAAATAGTGAATATAGATGTGATATAGGAATGATACCATATCTTGAGCCTAACCCCAGTAAGGATTTCCATAATAGATAGTGTGGTCTTAATGTGATTATGATTATGTCTAGGGATGTGATTCATAATTAGTGATGAGTGTCGAGGATGATGCATGTTGGTCAACTTGTTTTAGAAATTTTTTATCTTCATCCGTGCCTTGTACTTGAACCCATGAATTTGAAGGTGAGTATGCGTACATGATAGTTAACCTTCTTAGAGAAGAGTTTCTGAAAGAGTATAAGAGACATGAAGTAATGAAGATCATTAGAGTGTTGTAGCAAATGTGGATGCTACAAACAATGTGGCAATCAGCTTGTGCAACGCGACCTAAGTTACAACTTGCAGGTATTGTACTTTATTGTTTTCTGGAGGGTTTCAGTGTAAATTCATTTTGGAATGATCATTGCTATTCATTGTCTTTTAGGTTTTTTTGACAGCCGAGGGGAAAGGGTGGGGTCTTCAGACATTGGAGGATATGTCGAAGAGTGAATTTATGGGAAATTACATCCTATATTTTTGCAACATTTCCATAGTATCTAACATCTAACTAAATGTCCTATTTTCCCTTCAAGATCTCCGAACCTTGATGGTGATCAGGGTTCGGGGAGCTTGAAGGGAAAAGAGGCCATTTCTCCAACATATTCACACAGAAAATTACCCTTCGACATATCCTCCAATGTCTGCAGACCCCACCCTTTCCCCTCAGCTGTCAAAAGAACCTAAAAGACAATGAATAGAAATGATCATTCCAAAATGCATTTACACTGAAAGACTCTAGAAAAAAATAAAGTACAATACCTACAAGTTGTAACTTAGGCCACATTGCACAAGCCGATTACCACATTATTTGTAGCAACCACATTTCCTCCAAAACTCTAATGATCTTCATTGCTTCATGTCTCTTATACTCTTCTAGAAAATCTTCTCTAAGAAGGTCAACTATCGTGTACACATACTCACCTTTGTAGCATGTTTTTTTCTAATTTATTTATTTATATATATGACAGACATACTAGGTTATATGTTTTGTATTATGGGTTTATCAGGAGTCTGTATGATTTCCTATTTCCACATTTCATTTTAAATAGCATGTTATAATTATATATTTACTGTACCCTAATGGCTCAAATAGTCAGGCATATTGTAGATGTTGCTAGAATGCTGTAGGATTATTTTTCCCCAATGGTAGTACATTTTTAGGATGTTTTCACTGATGAGGTATGAAATTTACTTCTTAATAAAGAGATAAACTTTATAATCTAGTTAGTTTTAGGAGAAAATTTAGTTTCTATCACAATTTCTAAAATAACACCAATAGAGCATCAGTTGTTTGAATTACAATTTGATGATATAGAATATAATGGTTTCATATGGCATAGTACTTTACCATGGGGTTTTATAGTTCTCTAAAATAGATGGTTGATTAGTATTTATTCTTTTGTTGGACTATTTGAGATTGAACCTAATGAGAGTCATGAATATGTATCCTCATCCATTCATTGATAGTCACATTGATCATCTTTGAGGTTCTATGATCTTCTCCAAGATAGATTTGACATTAGGATACCATTAGATGAGTTGGACATCGATGGACCTACCATGGACTGCTTTTAGGAGTAGTTATGGCCTGTATGATTTTTTAGCGATGATTTTTGGTTTAACTAATGCATTGGTTGTATTAAGGGACTTGATGAATAGGATATTTCATCCTTTTCTAGATCAGTTTTTAGTAGTTTTTTTCAATTAAATATTAGTGTACTCCTAACCCATAATAGATCTTGATCACCATCTTATCATGACCATGAGTACATTGATATAACATCATATTTATTACTGTTTTCTACTATTACTCATTGGTTTCCTCTTGTTCGCGTGTCATGTATTTTCTAAGGAATCATTCAGTCTTTGTAAGACTAACTTGGAATAAATTTGATATATGTCAGATTAAATCAGGTATCTTATACATACACGATGTTCACCCTACTGGAAACACCATGTATATGGATTTCACATGTGTTTAAAGGCATTTGTAGCATGATTTGTTTTTATAAAACCCAAAAAATGCTACTTGATTAATTAAAACATAATATTAGGCAAGTTCTAAAGATCGAACCCATAAAGACGATGAATATGAATAAAGAATGGATGAATTCCAATCGGTTGACAAAAGAGTATGGAGATGGCGTGAAAGATTTTATCAAGTTTGCAGAAGATCATGCATATAACCCTTATCAAATCCTTTGTCCATGTTTATGATGTTGTTATTCAAGAAAAATTAGTCCAGAGGAGTTGGAAGAACACCTGATCTATCACGGAATAGATCGAAGTTATACATGTTGGAATAAACACGGGGAAAAAACCAATGTAGGTAGTGACTCAGAGAAAATGACATTTTATAGATCATCTGATATGATTAGAAGTGTGAATAGTGAAGATGATCATATGGAGGGTGTGATTACAGATGTGAACGATGATGAAGATCGTGTTGAGTAAATGACAAGGATAGTTGAAGATGAACTTCGTGATTGCCCAAAATTGTTTGAGAAGTAAAAGAGTTGTAAAAAAATGCCATTGTATGCTGGTTTCACTAATTATACAGCATTGTCAGCCGTATTGAAGCTGTATAATTTGAAAGCAGGCAATGAGTGGTGTGACGCCAGTTTTATGGAACTACTTGCCCTCCTAAATGACAAGCTCCCAGAAGATAATGAACTCCCAAACCGAACATATGATGCCAAATGAATGATACAATTGATGGGTATGATCTCTGAAAGAATACATGCTTGCCCGAATGACTGCATATTGTTTCTCAAGGACCAAAAATCACTTATAGAATGCCCAAAGTGTGGTGCTTCCTGATACAAGAAAGATGATTCTAGTCCTACAAAATTTGTATGGTACTTTCCAATCATTCCTAGGTTTAGACGCCTATATAGAAGTGAGGAGACTGCAGGACAATTGACATGGCATGCAGATACAAGAATTAAAGATGGAAAACTACATCACCCTGCAGACTCTCCTCAGTGGAAGAGAATTTATCATGAGTATCCTGAATTTGGGAACAAGTCGAGAAACCTTTGTCTGGCATTATCTAGAGATGGGGTGAATCCTTTTGGTTTTCAAAGCAGCAGTCACAGTACTTGGTTGATTATGTTGGTAAATTATAATTTACCACTGTGGTTATGCATGAAACAAAAATACATCATGTTATCTATGCTTATATCAGGACCAAAACAACCAGGTAATGATATTGATGTTTATTTGGCCCCATTGATCGAGGATTTGAAAATATTGTGGGATTCAGGTGTTACGATGTATGATACTTACAAAAATGAACAGTTCACTTTGAAAGACATGTTTCATGGGATGATAAATGAATTTCCTTTTTATGGAAATTTGTCAGGATATAGCATTAAAAGAACTCAAGGGTGTCCCGTTTGTGAACAAGTTACACAGTAAATTAGGTTGAAACATTCATCGAAAACCGTGTTTCTAGGACATCGCATATTTCTACCCCGACGACATAAGTACCGATCTTGGACAACATCATTCGACAGAAGTTCAGAGGAACGTACAACACCGTCTCTACTAACAGGTGATCAATTGTTTGAGAAATTGAAATATTTGGACACTACTTTTGGTAAACTATTTTCAAAAAACCTTACAAAAACTGGTTAGAAAAAGAGAACAGTTTTTTTTGAATTACCATAATAGAATTGTCTATATGTCAGACATTTTCTTGATGTTATGCATGTTGAAAAAAATGTATGTGATAGTGTCATCGACACGTTGCTAAATGCACCCGGAAAAACAAAGGATATAATTAAGGCTAGATTGGACATGGTTGATATGGGAATACGAGAAGAGTTAGCACCAGTGAAGGGTGAAAAAAGAATATTTCTTCTTCCTGCTTCTTACACTCTTTCCAGGCATGAGGGATATCAGTTTTGCAACTTCTTGAATGACGTAAAGGTTCTAGAGGGGTATTCATCAAATATCAAGAACATCGTGTCAATGGACGATTTAAAATTAAAGGATCTGAAATCACATGACTGCCATGTTTTGATGCAAGATCTAATTCCTATAGCTTTACGTTTCATTTTTCCCAAGAATGCCCACCATACATTAACGAAGCTCTATTTCTTCTTCAAAGCTATATGCAGCAAAGTTATAGACCTGGTGAAATTGCTAACTATGGAAAGAGAAATTGCCGTCATATTATGTGAATTGGAAATGTTCTTCCCGCCGAAATTCTTTGATATGATGGTTCATTTGATGGTTCATTTGGTGAGAGATATTTGACTATGTGGTCCTGTACATTATAGATGGATGTACCCCATTGAACGGTATATGATGATTTTGAAAGGGTATGTTAAAAACCGAAGTCGGCTAGAGGGTTGTATTGTGGAGCAATATATTGTTGAGGAAGCTGTTGAATTTTGTACCGAATACCTGTATGGTGTGGAAATCGTTGGCCTACCGAAATATCATCACACTGAGTGGCTTGAGGGTGAAAGAATTTCTGGAAGAGAGGTTGTCACAATTAATATTACAGATCAGAAGTAGGCCCACCTTTACATTTTGCATAACAGTTTCGACGTTGACCCATATGTTCAAACCCAAAAAGAAATTATTAGGAATTTGAATCCTTCTAGGGCTGAAAAATGGATATCAGATACACATAATCGACAGTTTAAAGGATGGTTTTGAGACCATATTTTTAAGCAGTTAGATGAAAATCTAGACTCAATTTCAAAATGACTTTGATGGCTGGCTGGAGGAGCAAGTGTGTACGTATTATCTTACAATGTTTATGCAGTTAACAGTTATAAATTCTATACTAATGAACATGATGAAGACAGTACCATACAGAATAGTGGGGTTACACTTGTTGCTGAGGCGATGCATTTTTCCGTTGCTAAGGACAAAAATCCAATTTATGCGATTATGTCATACTTTGGAATCATCAAACGAATATGGGAGTTGGATTATACAAAATTCAAAGTGCCTATTTTTCAATGAAAGTGGGTTGATAACAGGAGTGCTGTTAAAATAGATGAATTAGGATTCGTGAAAGTTGATTTTAGTAAGGAAGGGGAGAAAGACGAACCATTTATAATGCCATCACAGGCAGTACAATTATTTTATGTTCCAGACCCCGCAAACCGAAATTGGTCAATTTTTCTGTTATTGACCAAAACAACTAAAGGGTCAGATGAAAGTTCAACAGATGTTGACCCTTTTATAGGGACTTCACAATCATTTCGCAGCGGTCCAAATGTGGATGGTGTTTTGTATGTTAGAGGAGACCACAATGAAGGAATTTACATAGTCGATAGAGGAGTCAAATCACTTCATCCTTTAAAGAAAAAAAGAGAGAGTACAATAATCAGGTTATTTGTTTATTGTAACATACATTGTGTTACATTATGTTTTTATATGTCGCTGCTGTTTTTATGTAATCTAAATTAAATATTAAACCACTTCTGTAGATTATGACTTCTGCACCTGCTGATGCGCCCAATCCCGAGGCACGAAAGGTCTCTCAACCAGCAGCTGGTGGTCCCACTACAGAGTAACAACAGGTTTCTCAAACAGATGCTGGTGGTCCTAGTGCAGAGCAACAACAGGTTTCTCAACCTATTGTTGCTGGTCCTAGTGCTGAGGTACAACAGGTTTCTCAACCTATTTTTGCTAGTCCCATTGCCGATGCTAGCACTCTGGGGGAAGATATTGATGCTACTTCTAAGGAAATGGTAGGAAATGAAACCCTGAAAGTGCAAAAAAAAAACAAGAGCGTCATAGTTTGACAGTGTTGGCCAAAATCCTCAAGGCAAAAGAAAAAGGCATCAAATTTGAGGTGGGATGGAATAAGAGAGGCCAACATGTTGACCCCAATAGAGCCATCTTTAGTAGCTACATTGGAATCGTCACTCGGAAACGCGTGCCGATTGATGTACATTCGTGGCACCATGTTGTCACCGGGATAAAGACACTAATATGAGAAGAGATTACGGTAACATTATGATATCATTTTTTTAATTTATTAAAATAAAATAAAATACCAAAACATTGACTTACTCTTCATCATCCATTGCAGAGTGCATTTATAGTATATGTCTCACACAAGGAATATGTATTAAGAGTTGTAGGAAGGATTCATATAGGTTTCCGCACAATTTTAATGAAATGTCATCTTAAAGATGCAGAAGGGAAAATCAAGCCGCACCCACCTCCTCTTTATGCACACTTGATATCCCAAGGAGCATGTGATGCGTTTAGCAACCGTCGTGGGGAGCATACTTTTCAGGTACATTGTGTGGGGTAATACGTTGTTTGACGTTTTCTTGTATTCATCACTCTGATTGATAGTTTTTTATTTATAAAATAGCTACTGAGTTCTGAAAATAAAAAACGCGCAACAGAACCAGCGTACCCTTACCGTAAAGCAAGGATGGGGTACGCTGAACTTGAGAAAAAATTGGTACGTCTTTTAAATCTACCCTAATACTAGTATGTGACATAAAAAAACACCATAACCATGTTTCTCTATTTATATGTAGATTGATGAATCTAAATCGAAATACATATCCATCCCACACCATGTGCTATGGAAGGAGGCTCGTGTAAATAAAGAGGGGACATTGATAGATGAAAACACACAAAAAGTGTGAGAAACATGTGTAAGTATGACATAATATAAATTTGAGTTGCTTTAAATCGCTATTACATTACAATAACTACTTATTTTTCTATATTTTCTATCTGAAATAGTCACAAGAATCAATAACAACCACACCAGATGTAGACATACTTTTAGCATCCTTGAAGCAGCCAGAAAAGTATGGCCGCGTCATAGGTTCAAGTTTTGGGGTGACACCCCGAACATATTTTCAAAAACAAAAACAAGTAGGGGATCAAAATGAAAAAATGGAAAAGCTGCAAGAACAATTATCTATTTTTCAAGAATAATTACAATACCAGAGAGAGATGATAGAAAAATTTATGGGGGAGAGGCAATGAGAAGAAACAACTCAACAATAACCTATGGGTGATGATCTCGCCCCACCCCCACCAGCTTTGAGGTGAGCCATTCCCCTAAAAAACCTGAATTAGATGAGGTAATCAATGTTTTAATAATTGTTTCTATGAAATGTGATTTACATAGACACTGATATCTTTCCTGTACTAATATTCCATAGGGTAAAAATGACTGTGATTTATATTTATCAACTCCCACCTATCGCCTTGTAGCGAGGGCTACGGTGTTCAATATGAAAAATGACATGCTACACAATAGACAACTTCCAAAAGATCATCTTAGAGTGTCAATTAACATAGATAATGAGCCGAGTGCCGAGCTACCTGTTCCAAATGACGGTGATGAAATTCATACGGTTGAACAAGCTGTTGGAACATTCATCGCATGGCCGATAGTTCTTGTAAAAAAACATGTCGACAAAAAGGTATTTATTTCTAATTTATTTTTCAAGATGGACCTTTAACATTTAATGAAAAAAGGTCTGAACCGATTACTATTATTACAGAATGAAAAAGTATGTGGGGTGAAACGAAATATCAGCTCAAAACTATCTCAAGGATCAACCAACTGATTGAAATGGTCTACTGAGATCACCTTCACCCCACCTGTTCTATATCCACAGTTAATATCATTGCAGGCTCATGTGGATACAAAGTTGAAAGACGGAAGTACTCACATAGTTGATTTTGAAAAAGATATGTATGGAGAGGAGATATCATATTTCATTAGTGCTGAAAATTTAAATGAACACCTCAAGTATGAATGGCTAGGCACCTCAGTTGTAAATGTATACATGAGGTAAGTTTTCATGATTTGATTTTACAAAAGCTAATATACTCTGATAATTTTGACTAAATACATTTTATATTTGTCGCAGACGTATATATGAAAAACAATTGAAGGGATTTCCCTATGAACCAAAATTTGGACTCGTTAGTCCTCACACCACATCTTTAAAAGATGAAATAGATTTTGTTAAAGAGGCTGCAATAATTTCATCCCTTCTTAAATCGTTTGAAAACAAAATTACGGATGACAGACTCTTTTTAATACCAACGATGCAGGGGTAAAACTCTACAATTTAATCATATCAACTATATTTTCATTTCTTTCTTTACTTATTCCTTTTTATATTTTTAGAGAGCATTGGATGCTGATTGCAGTCAATTTGGATACTCCAAAGATTTATTTTCTGGATTCAACACATGGATATCCAAAAAACCGACCACGCATGATGGTGTTTGTTAATTTTTAATACACTAGATCCAACGTTTTAAAACTAAACATCTAGTTATATAATTTATGTTCTCTTTTAATGAGGATTCTGTTATGATTGGACGGTGCATCAATATTGTCTAATGCATGGAATGAATCCAGGGCATAAGGATGAGAATGCCTACAAGATCTAAAACTAGAAAAGTATCTGGGTATATATAATAACATTTCACTATCCAAACACATATAAAAAAAATTACTTATTGTTGTCGATGTTTCTGTAGTTTCCAAAACAAACAAATGGAAAATACTGTGGTTATTATGTTTGTAAATTTATGAAAGAGATCATATTTCATAAACAAACTAGCATCCCTAATGAGGTATTTTCGAAAATAATTAAGAGTTCATTTAAAATATTTATTAATCCTTTGTGTATTTATATTTTTTCATTACTACTATGACTGTCGCCAAAACTCATATTCAGAAGATGATATACATGTGTTTAGAAATGAATGGGAAACATACTTGATGGAATATTGTACACAAATAGGATGAAGGTGAATTCCTACGACTTATGTTATCTATATATGATCATTGATTATCCTCCAACCTTCTTTGGTGAATTGAGAATGCTCTGATGTATTGAAATATTAATTTATTACTTAATGTTTTTTATCCCCGGATTCATATTATTGATCTTTGAACAAATCAATATTGAAGTAAGGCATGATGGTGTACAGTGCGTATGGGGTGAACGAAGAAACCACTGAGGATCAACAAAATCCATTTTTTGTATCTCGTTTGTTTGAACTTGTATTTCAGCACATGTGTTGTTGTTTGACTTGCACAATTATTTCTAGGTAGATGCATGAGATAATCGGTATCATTGAGGGATTTTTTGGAACCAAAATATTTGTCCCAGGATAATTCAAGTAAGGTAAAGGATGGTTGAGATTAAATCCAAGCTCAAACGACCAGTACATCATCAAAAGAATCAACCTTGTGATGCACCATCATGTAGAATCTGGTCCTCGTGATGTTTTGAGGTGTTTATGGAAGGTATGGGGAGTCTGATAAGACCCATTGCCACCATAAATAATTTTTACAGATAGCTCCACATGTTTTTCTGCCTCATGTTTCTTTATAAGGATCAATCCATTCAAATGGTCCATCTTAGCATGTATGTCCCATTCATCCCATTATTACTCTTGGAAGAACCTGAGAATCTGACAATGCATAAGCCCCACAAAACCCATACTCATCCAACCAAGAGTATTCCTAGTGTAAAGGGAAGCTAACCATGGGTAATACCCACAACACAACTCTTTTAAATATATGGGTTTTGATCCTTGTATTCTAAACAGGGTACGTAGGAAGCCTCCATGAGGTTAAATCCCAACCAATGGTAAACCATGGTGACCCCCTCCCTGGGGTACACCTTCACTTATTTTCCCTCTTGAATTTCCCTTAGCGGCATCCGAATAAGTCTTCAAAATGAGAAACCTTACCTTTATGGGATGCACCACACTTGGGTCAGACCTCATTGGGCGTTTTAATCCATCTATCAGGTAAACATTCCAGGTGCTCCCTCCTAGAGATGTACCTACCTAATCCACCTTTATAAGTGTTTTGATCCACCCAGGTCTTACATCTCTGTAAGACATTAAATAATGACCCTATATCCTTGTGGGATGTTAAAATCATGGAATACCACAAGTTAAACATGGTTTTCCATTAATATATTCAATATTAATGTTTAATCAGTCCTTATTAAGGTATTGTGGAGGTGTGGTTTTATGTTTTCCAGCAGATTTCGGAAGATTCCATGCTTTATGTAGGTGATTCCATGATTTTACATTATATGATGATTTTATTATAATGTATTTGCTTGCTAAGTGTAATATATGAAATGTTTGTGTGGTTAATAATGTGTTATCAAAGGAATTTGGGGTGTGTATAGACTTGAAAGTTATTTTTAAAATGAATGCAGTTGTATTTCTTGTGGATTTTCATGATTAATTCCTTTAAATGTGTTTGAAGAAATGAGAAAGTTGTGTGATGGGTGTTTTCAAATGGATTTAATGTGTTTGTGAATTTTAAAGAGGGTTTTCTTATGAGATGTAGAGAGTCTATATATGTGTATTTACATTTAATGAAAGTACATGAGAATGTGTTGATATATATGATGTGTATAATGTAAATTTAGCACAATTTCCATACAAGGTATTTTCTTTATGATGTGAAGGGGACAGGGTGAGAGGGCAGGGGTGGTTTTCTAGGGGAGGAGGAAGGGGGAAAAGTTGTAGGTGGAAGGGGTAGGGGGTGTGCTGGGTTCTTTTGAAATATGTAGGGGGTGGGCAGGGGGGTGTGCAATGGGCAGGGGGGAAGTACAGTGGGCAGGGGTGTGCTGGGGAAGGGGGTAGGGGGTGTTCAGGGGGAAGAGTGTGCAGGGATAGGGGGTGTGCAATGGGTAGGGGGAAGTGCAGTGGGCATGGGTGTGCTGGGGAAGGGGGAAAGGAGTGTTCAGTGGGCAAGGAGTGTGCAGGGGTAGGGGGTGTGCTAGGGGGTGGGCAGTGTGTAGGGGGTGTGCTAGGGAAGGGGGAAAAGGTGCTTCTTTTTTATGGAATGGGGGGACATATATCCATGGTATTAAACCGTGGGTGTTCTGGGAGGGGTGAATTTCTGGGGGAGGGGGAAGGGGGAAAAGTGGTAGGGGGAAGAGGTAGGGGGTGTGCTGGGTTCTTTTGAAATATGTAGGGGGTGGGCAGGGGGTGTGCAATGGGCAGGGGGGAAGTGTAGTGGGCAGAGGTGTGCTGGGGAAGGGGGCATGGGGTGTTCAGGGGGCAGGGAGTGTGCAGGGGTAGGGGGTGTGCTCGGGGGTGCGCAGTGTGTAGGGGGTGTACTGGGTAAGGGGGCATGGGTGCTTCTTTTTTATGTAATAGGGGGACATATAGACATGTTATTAAACCGTGGCTATAAGTATATATCCAAGGTTTAATGTCGTTGAAAAAGGCCCATCATTGGTATCCAATAGAGGGGGATAATAGAGTTGAAGATATTCCACCACTCTTTTAATGTAATTGATAATATTTGATTTATCTCAAAAGTAAGGGAGATATCCCATAGGGGAAGGGAGAAGGAGGAGAGTTCGTGTAAAGGATTTTGTTGAGTGGAATGAGGGATATATGAGGGTAACCCGCTTTAATGGTTGATAGTGAAATTTTTTTAATTCTACTCATTAATTAGGTGAATTATTAGGCCTAAGTATAAAATAAATCATTTTCCAACAATGTGGGAATCAATATACACACAATTCTAATCCGTATAGTTTCATTGAGTGGATTACAATCCATTATTCAACCATATAGAGATACTTCCCCAAAAACTCATACCTTACAAAAGTTCATCACATTATTTGACAAACCATTAACCATCAATATGAGACCATCATAACCTTATAACCAGACGGTAGGTTTATCTATTCCCCCTCAAATCATTAAATAGCCCATGTTCTACTAAACATTGGGCCATTTTATTATTATAGATGATTAGCCCTAACCATGCACCAATTTCGTTAATTGGTTATTTTATGTTTTGTGCATCACCAGTATAATTCCATTTAGAAACCCCATTATTTATTTCATTATTGTATCACTAACATAATATTTTTTTTATTATGTAGGTGAAATATTTTTCCTCAGTTCGAATGCTTTGTTCGGAAAACGCCGCCATGGATGACAATTTTTTAGAGCGGATGGATGCAAAAAGGATGGAACATCATTGTTTTTAACTGTTTGTTTTATAAATGTAATTGTAACCAAATGAAACATTGTTTGAAATGTATATAGAAGTGTGTTGTTTTGTATTCATGATTTCAAGTAAATGTATGTATCATTTTTGTTCTTTTGTTCATTGTGTGTGGGTGTTGTGTGTGCTGTGTGCAGATTTTTTTGGACTCTGTGCAGGTGCTGTAATGTGTGTAGGTACTGGGCAGGTTTTGTGCATGTTCTGGTTTTGGATAGGATCTTTGGACTTTATCAGTGCTAGTTAAGTGCTGATAAATGGATAATATATCAGCGCTATTTTGAGCACTGATAAAGGTAGTTTTTATTAGCGATCAAAATAGCGCTGATATATTATACATTTATCAGCACTAAAAATAGTGCTGATAAATACTACCTTTATCAGTGCTTGCTTAGCGCTGATAAAGGGAACCCCCCTTTATCTTCGCCAAGATTAACAATGCTTTTTTTTTGTACTGTTAAAGGCTGTTTTTAGCACAATTATAAGCCATATTTGTAGTAGTGAATAATAACGAGTCACTATCATCGGTGACTAAAAAAACAAAAAAATGGTTTTATAACCTCTTGGGTGGCTCTATAAAGTATTTGTATCTCTAAAACAACTTCTTACATTGGAATTGTTGGAATTTTTTCTTATTATAACTCCTATGTATCTTGAACATTGATTTAATCGAAGTTAATCTTAATCCCACTATCCTTCTTGAGGATGTAACACCTCTTAATGAATTTTTCCTTTTGAGACACTATAACCATTTTTTATATGGGTTAATATAAGTAATAACACCTTATTTCTTTAGGGTAACATATAAAGATTTACTTCATTCCCCAGGATTCAATTTTGTTTCCTAACGTGTCCTAATAAAATTCTTCACAACCCTATACATGCAAGTTTGACAACACAGACTTTATTCCATACATTAACTCATATGATTTGTCATCTATCACTTTAGTCAGTACCTTATTTAGTGTGTAAACTAAAATCTTCATTGTATATCCCAAAAAGGACAATGAAATATCAGCATGACTTATAATCTACCTCACTATTTCCAATAAGGTGTGGTTCCTCCTTTCACTTAAACCATTACACCATGATGTTTAAGGAGGAGTGAGTTGAGATACCATCCCAAACTCCCATAAAATGTTGATAAAATATTATATTAAATATTCAACACCTTAATCCACTCTATGTTTCTTTATATTCTTTAAAATATAATTCTCTACTATGTTATTTAATTCCTTTAATTTCTCCAAGTATTTTTACTTATAACTTATTTAGTAGATGAATCCATATCTACTAAAGTCATTAGTAAAATTAATGAAGTATGAGAATCCACCTCTATATTATATAGGAATTGTTCTACACATGTCGGTGTGTACCAATTCTAGAATATCTACATCACTTTCACCTATACCACTAAAAGGTGATTTGGTCATATTTCATTATAAACAAGTGAGACATTTTCCCATGTAGTTTTATCTAAAAAGAGTATAAGAACCCTTATTAATAGATATTTTTCAAGAACTTCCTATTTTTATGAACTAAATGGTGAGGCCACAATAAGGTTCTAAAGGTTCATGAAAACATAATTTTTTATTGAATTCTAATACCTAGTTTTCATAATCTAATACATAAATACAATTATTAAGTTGTTTTATACCATAAAAAATGTTATCATTGTAAAAATAACATTAATTGTTTTTGAACTTGAAAATAAATCCATTCATATCAAGACAAGAAACTGATATGACGTTCTTGGTAACACTTATCACATAATAATAATGATTTAAAACCAAGATAAGTCCTGTCAATAGTGTGAGGTGGTAATATCTAAAAACTATGGAATCTAGTCGAGCTCCATTTTCCCCTCAAATATCCACCTATACTATGGAAACCTTATTGAATCTACTTAGTTCTTATATTTAGATATATATATATATATATATGAGCACCATAGGCCGTATATAATACCCAAATGATAGTTAAAGATTAGTTACAATCAATAAAAAATGTACCTAAAAATTCCCCTTGCTTATTCTAAGTAAATTTGTTATTCTAGTGGCTAATATTTCCATGTAAAAAAAGATTTCATTTTGTTCCTTTTCCTACCTTTAGATCTTCCACTTCTTGGAAGTTCACTCCTTGGAAACCTTAGACTTCGAGTGATTATTTTGACCCTTTTCATTGAAATTTATTACATACACCATAAGGACCACATGTTTGTTACACCCCATATCCTTATAAACATGGAAAATGAGATTGAGTAGTTATATAGGAGACTTATATGCATTTCTCATATTATAATTGACAATGAAACTTGAGAATCTCTAAGGTAGAGAGGTCAAAAAGAGATACATGTGAAAATAATTTGGAATATTAGATCCTAGGAGGTCTAAGAACTCCATGTAGTCTACCATATTGAACACATGAGGTCTATCTAGCACTAACTCTCCAATATTGCATGTGAATAGTGCCTTGGAGATCTTAAATATCTCATTTTTCTCTTTCTCATGGTAAATATCTTGGAGATGATACAAAATTCTAAACACATCCATTATTTCACAAATCTTTTGAATCTCACTAAAAATATATGATAAAATCAATAAATATTAATCTACCACATTTTCCATTTTCTTTTCATAGAGAGATAATTCCTCCTCACTAGCCTCTTTCTAGGTGGTTCGGGAACTAGATATTCCAACACATACAATTTCTACTATTGGTGTAGTACAATATGTAAGAATCTATACCATTTCGGGAAATTGGTGCTAATGAGAAGGTTCTCCTTCTCAAGGATAGATCACTATGATACTATTGATGATGAGTGATTTTACATTTCTACAAAAAATAGATAATATTTTAGTACTTTCCTTGATTACCAAAAGTGTGATTTAACAAATTTAATTATTTATCTCCCACTATTCTATCAAATCCTGATATCCCTCACCATAAAACTAAAATTATACTATCACATGGATGATCTAGTGGAAATGATCCATATTTTCCTTCTCATAACCCCATGAGGGTTGGTCAAGCTACTTGAAGGTATTTAGGTAGGCATGTCTTTGAAAACTTTTTACTTGAAACCACTTAATCCATTGAGTGGACTCCAATCCTGAAATCCTAAAATTGTATTTCAACAACACTTGTAACTAGATTTATACCAATCCCAGTGAGGTCTATGATAATATGATATAAATGTTGTTAAGTTAACCCAAAACTTTCTTTAGAACTCCCCATTAGTTTAAATAACCCCCATGAGGTTTTGTAAAACACTTTAAAACTATTAGCTCCAATACAAAATTAAGTAATTGAAGTTTATTTAGACTTAATATTTTATTTAAGGGGTTTTATCTTTTATCTTATGCATTAAATAATCCCATTTTATCAAACCAAATTCCTGTTAATGTTAAGAAAATTTCAATTATGTGATTAACTATTTCCAAATAAAATTTATACATAATCCAATTTATTTAATTCTAAATTTCATGCTTGTTAATCCATTTATTTAATGTGATCATAATACATTAAAAAAATGTAATTAACTATTAAAATAATAGAAATAAATAAATAAAGTGGTATGATCATGAATATTATCTAATAGTTGGTTTATCTAATTGATGATAAACCAACTATTGGCCCTAGGGAAAAATCCACCTTAATCCAGTTATTGTATTGGGATGTACCATTCCACCTGTTCACCTAAGTATTTCGTTGATTGGGTTTTCCTTATCTCTAAACTTGAATTGCCTCCACTATCCTGAGAGATCCATCTATTACATATGCATTTACTCATACATAGGTGAGGGGAACCTAAGGATGTGTTAAAGGGAGTTACATAAAATAAACTACGGAGATATAGGTATATATATGTAATAATGAATATGGGATGACACATAAGATATCATTTTAATTTAATAATAATAATTGAAAAAATCACATAGTAAATTAAATTAAATGCAACCAATCATACATAGTTTGGTCTAGGATCATGATCATCTGCAACAAGCAATGGAAATACATTTTCACATTAGATATCATTCAATTCAATTATTTATTATTATTATGATGAAATTAACCAAATCTATTAAATTAATTATATTAATAATTAATTAATTATTTTATCTTAACAATCCATATGAACTATCATTAAAGTCTATCCTCACTTATCACGTACATCATTTATACATGGATGAAACATAAAATTAATTTCTTAATTAAACATGGAATTAACTGGGCATTTAATATTCTTTAAACCATTTACACACAACGTGTAGACTTGTTTAATGCTCAATTAATTTTATTTCCATGTAAATTAATTAATTTCATTGCATGTGTTAAACACCCCACATGTCTATTAAATTACACCATGTGTGAATACATTACACCATGTGAGAATTAATTAATTACAACACATGAGAATTAAATACACCATGTGTTAATTATTTTTTACATCACATGTGAATTAATTTTGCACCATGTGCATTACACTACATGTGAATTAATTAAATAATAAATGCATAATCTGTATTAAATACTTTGTATGTGTATTAATTACTCAACCGCCATGTCGTAAGTTTTAAATATCTCGTGTATGTATTAATTCCCATGTTTTTGGATGTTAGTTCCATACATCATGTGATAAATACATGACACATATCTAACCACATGTATTCTGTGATTTATGTTGCAAAAATTCATAAACTACTCAGTGTGTACACCAGCTACATACTATGTAATACGACAAGTTTCATGCTAGTTTGGTTAGTCAATAGTTGGCATGCAATAAATTCACTGTGTATTGATTCTATGTGGTGAGTTGTGTACCCGATATCCCATCCATATTCGGTGAACTTTACTATAAGATGTGTAATCAATTCTAACCAGACAAAACTCTAGCACCAACCAATGTATTTTTTCCAATTTTTATTTATCAACCTCTAACTTGTTCTTGGTTATATGAAGGTAAAAAAACATAATAATAATTTTCATATTAATAATGAATAAACTAGAATTTAATCTAACAAAAAATTTATGCAATGATTAATGAAAATAAATAATTATAAATTAACATGTGACAGAATGTGACAGTGCGTGACTCTGCTGTGATGGTGAATTTGAATTTTCAATTTTGTATGTGGTATGTTGAAAGTTTTAAGTTGGTAATTTGTGGGTGAATATGTGGATCTTTCTGTATGGTTCCCACTTAACCATGAAGTTATTTTTAAAAAATATTTAAAAAAATGGATTGTGGTGGAAATGTGGTTAACCCTTCTTGTCAAACCATCATTGTGGGGGAGGAATCAAGGTTAGATTACCTTTAGAAATGATCCACACATGCATTAAGAATATATGAATGAATTATAGGGTTATTCAGATGCTAATATATATGTCCCTATTCCTTTAGTCATTTATTGTTGATCACACCTTTATAATCCCAACGAGGCATTTTGGATTATCATGGTTCTCTCACAACCAGAGAAGAAGGAGGAGGATCTCTAATTCTCATGAAACTTTGAGTGTTTTTGATAATGTCTACATGATGAAATAATTCCCTACAATTCCAAATTTTATACACAATAATTCTTAGTAAAACCCTATTTTATTACATTATATGATAATTTTACAGTAAGATATTTATAAATATAGGGTTAGAATATTATTTATACAAAAATTCTTTAATATTATCTTATCCCTTATAACATACCATGTCTAAATAATAATAATAATAATAATAATATTTACTTGACATTCACATAACTCACGAACTAATTAAATATTATTTTTTCAGAATAGATAAATTAATATTTATTCAAAATAATATTCCATTCTCACTGGACTAAAGCCAGTTCTCTCTTCCTCATTACTTACCATAATAAGTATATAATATTTTATTTAATTAAATAAATATAACTCTATAATACAATAATAAATAAATAATTTCAATAAACTAATAAAACCTATTAAATATTATTCTTTATAACTAATAATAACATTCTAATATACTTGTTAAAATTATATATAATTTAACCTAGGTTCTTGAATACAATTAGTGTGTAACTATTTTGGACCTTTTTCTTAGTGGAATTATGCTAAACCACCTAAAGTACAAGGTTAGCATCTAAAAACACACCAATACACCCATAGTGAAAAGATTTAATGTCATAATGAAATTCAACCACCTATGAAACCGTAGCATGTAATATAATCCATTTGTACTGATATATCTCATAAAAAAGGTTGCATAGATTATGTCATAAACCTATATGCTTGAATCTCTTTTTGCGACTTTCTAGAACTAAATACACCAATAAAACACCATGAACATGGACTTAATCTAGTTTTTATATTCCATAAAATGGCTTGAGATACTCACTTACAAATGAAGGGATAAATCCTCTTTCGCATTATTCATTAATTCTATGCCGGTCATGACCTAATAAACACATCCAACTTCACCATGAATTATTATCATCATGGTTTATAAAATATATCTAAGAACACTAGCAATGAAACACATTAATAATATTATTAGAGTTAAAGGATCATTACACATGTCCATAGATAGGTATATCCCCTAATATATGGAATATTCATAATTCCTATTAGTGGGTTAAATATCACAACCTCACTTCTTGAATATTACCAAAGGTGAACATCCTGAGAAGGTGTCTCAATGTCTTATGATACTCATAACCCTAATATCCCATATCATCTGTATCCTATCATATTATATCGTCTGTCCATAGAGCACAAGTTTAAGGAATACTGTTATAGAATTTAAATAATCTCATCATAGTAGGGAACTTCTATGTACTTTCAACATGAAATATATCTTTAGGACATCCTGATATAAACTATCACATAAAAGAACAATTATGATATGGTAAGAAATTATATTATATTAAAACTATAATAATATATAATTTAATCGAAAGTACAAGGGTGGTTGGTTTTAGAGAACCACCAATTCTAACATGTATAATGCTTTTTGTGAGATAAAATGTTAATTTTATATTGAAAACATGCACTTTGAGTCATACCAGCCACACCATGTGTCAGATTAAAAATTGGTTGATTCCTACAATTCAATAATGAATAAAAAATTATTATTCTAAAGTATCAATACAATAATAACATTTTTTTATTATTTTTGAGTATGTGGTATATATTTTAAAATAAAAGTTTACTTTTACATGAAAACACACACTTTCAGTCATATCGACCACAAAAAGTGTTAGATTAATGAGTGATTTATTCTTAAAAACCATAAATGAATCACAAATAATTGTATAAAAGTATTAATAAAATATGAGCATTCTTTATTGGTTTTGAATATGCGACACACTTTTTAAGCTAAAATTTTACTTTGAGGGGAATGAATAGACTTAAATGACTTTGGAAAATTGTGAAGGGAGTGGGAAGAAATGTATAAAAGTGATAGTTTCAGGACCAATTCACCTACTATAGTAAATTAAAAAACTTTATTTTCTATTAGTAAACCCAATATTATCTCACTAGAATGTTTTTAAAAGGACTCGAGACCAAATATAGTATGCATTACATCACTAATATACATAAAAAAATAAAATAAAGAAAAAAATATCTCTATAGAGGGAACATTAAAAAGTACCTATATACATACTCCTTGCTGAAGCCTTTATTGAGAATAGATTTTCTCTAATAATTCTATACCAATGAGGAACAAAAAAGGTGTCCATATATAGTTCATTTTATTTATTAAAGTATAAAATCATTTTCTCTTAATAATATCACATCTTGGTAAGCTTATTAGTTTGGAATTCATAATTTCTGTGCTTCACTCATGTATCACTAAATCTATCATCAATAAAAGGTATATAAACACTACCTCTATCTATTTGTATTTTAGTATTGATGATAATTTTATTGATATAGGAGTGAAGAACAAAAATGAGAAATTACAACATAATACAGTTGGAAAGAATTGATATTTTTAAGAGGAAATAATTTTATCCTTCAAACTAAAATTCTATCATAAATTATCTCTCTAATGATATAATTTAAAATTATAATAAAATTAACTAAATATGTAATAGATAAACCAAATCATAATGATATCTAAAAACTAAAAAATAGAAACATGATATAAAATCACCTCTTCATGATGTTTGTAATTATTATAACACCATGTAAGCTATCTAACTAGGACCATTAGTGTTGTTACTTCCTACAGTCTTGAATTAGTTCATAATTTAAAAACAAAAAACCACAAATCACTAGAACTACTGACAATTAGTATAGGATATAAAAGTACTAAGGTAAAACCCATGTATAAAAGGATAACTAATAACTAATAAAGAGGACTTGTATTGAAATATTAAACTAAACTAAACTAATAAGTTAATTAAATGAAATTTACAAGTTAAAAAACACATAAAATGATGAATAAATGTACATTTAATCTAAATATGTTTTTTCATAATTAAATAAAACTCAACTCTCAAGGTAATCTATAACTAACCTAGATAAAACAATATCAATATCTCTTAAGTGGAAGGAAGATTTAAGTTGGCTCTCTTTACCCCACTCCTTACTATCACATTGGGGTTTGTCCCATAGTCACCCTTACCCCCTTTATGAAACTAGGGAATATGATTTGAATAACCTTAATTAAATACTAAACAATAAGAAAATATAAAAATATTAGAATAAATAATTCATTACACACAAATCCTATTCATCAAATATAACATCCCCTATAACACATAACAACCCAGATCGATTTCTAATCAACCATAAATAATCTACAAAATATAGAGATGAGAATAAAAAAGTTATATTAAAATAAAATTATTTAATAAACACAAAACACTTAATTGTATTTATTTTTACAACCAAACAAGCAATATACTATTACAAAAACAAAAAAAGGAAAAAATTCCTCAACTATGTAGATATCCAATAGTCAATTCACTCTCTTCTCCCAAACCCCAAATTTACCAATCCCTTTCAAGTGTTAACATCACCTCTTATTTATTAAAAAATCATCAATATCCATATTCTGTACATATCTAATATTTTTCCTCTTATTTTAATCATCCTCTAATATTACTTATATATAATCATTAACCTTATTTACAAAACTTATTTTATCTCCCATAAGATATAAATTTGAATTATATAAGAGAGAGGGATTCAACTGATACTGTCTATATTTTATATTTTTTTTATCTCCATCTATTTACTAAAATAAATTTTTTATCTCTTGAAAATATCCAATATTCAATTTAAACTCCCCAGTTATGAATATATATCCCATGAATGGTTCAAATATATTTATTAGTAACTCTCCCATTTTAAATTTTCAAGAACTTATATGGAAAAAACATTGTCAAACTATATATCTATGCAGATAAAGATATATAGAATATATGGTGTATCTATAGAAAAAAATTTATCATGCTCTTCAGGATATAATGTGGGGTTTATACTATGTCATTGGGTGAATCCTCCATGAATAACCAATCCTCTATTAATTTCATCACATTCACAGTGTATCAAAACCCTCACACTATAAGATCTTCATCCATGCAAACATTACTTTCTAATCTTTTACCCTATGGAGAAACACATATTCCATGCCAAAAAAATCCCATAAAACCATTATTATATCTATTTATATGGTGAAGAATAATTGTTTGTGATTTAACCTTCCTTGAACTATCTTCCCCTGAGTCACTAGAAAATATTTTACCACCACATTATAGAAAAATTATTACACTGTAGCTCCTTCATCCTTCAAACCCTCTTTTCACTCTCCATGGCACAAAAAAACCGTATATCACAACATTTTATTAATTTTCTCATATTATTCATTAAGAATAATGAAATGATCCCACTATATCATAGATATAACTTCTTACAGTCTTACATCCATTGTGAAATGAAGATGACTATCATATAATGACAATCTTCATGAAATTATCCAGGGTAGGCTGTGGTACAAATATACGATTTCATTGTGGCCATATTATATAGGGATATGAAATGAAGGTATCAAATTGTTAACCATGGTATATCCATTATGATAAGTTTATGGTTATAATGAAATAAGTGTTTATGAATAATACAATGTCTGACAACATGAAATGACATTGCTTCCGTGAATATGAATAATATCTCGGAGAAATATCATCCCATATTAAAACTGAGAGTGGATGACTACTCTTTACAATATGGGAGTGCCTCCTTAGATAGAAAATTAAGTACATAAGGGTCTAATACTTTCTCTTAGCCCCATGTTCTACCCCACATGTGCGAGGATAAGAATGATCCTCATACATACCTACTTGTTCTATCCATGCTTATCCTATGATCCACCATACATGATACTTGTGTTGGTTGGTTCATGCATGTAGTCCTTGGTTTCTTGACTAGTAAATAAAAAATATCATATTTTCCACCTAAAAAACTCAATTTTCCTTTCATAAAATTTCCATTAAAAAACATACAAAAACATTTATTTTTATTTTATTTTACTAAAATTATGCTAAAAATGTTCATTACCCAAAATTATAATAGAAAAATTAAATATTGGAAATAATTATTTAATTTAATTAAAAAATAAATGAAATTCAATTTTTAAAAAATATAAATAAAATATGGATATTAAATACCCCCACACTTAAACTCATGTTTGTCCTCAAGCATGAAATATCAACTCAAATTTCAAAGGGCACCCATGAAACCAATATTAAAATGCTATTATCAACAAAATAGAATAATTATCAATGGGGAGAATGAATTTTCAAGTTTCATATAAAAATAATTAATCAATTTCCTATTTTTTAAAGGAAATTATAAATTATATATTTTACTTTCCCCCTTTAAAATTTATGTATCTTTTTTTCAAATCCATTCAAGCATCTTAATTCATTATTAATAAGTATGCCACTTGTGTGATTTAGCTAACTTTGATTTTTTTCCATCATTACTCAATGTAAAAATTTAATTGATTATTTCTCACACCTTCAATACATTCTCCTAACCATAAACTTACATTGGATCTAAAATATACACCATATAAAGACAAATATTGAAAATAATAATGTAGACATAATATTAAGGATTATATTTTTTGAGGCTTTAAGGTTGGTAGGTAATTGATTTTGATGCAATATAAGGTTTAATAAGTGGTTTATCTTTAGATAATAATTTATAATATAGAAAAGTAAAAAAAATGAAAGATTAATCTTAAAAAGAAACAAAAACCATCTTCTCCCACCCAAATTAATCTCATGAATATGAAATTACAATGAAAGTATACACCCTCTTATTTTTTTCTATACTGTTTTTATTTTTTTCCAAAAGTTTTACTTAGGAAAAATCCCTCATACATCACCCAAATCAATATTAAATCCTCATTAATGTAATTTAAATAGTTATAATAATATCATTAGTCAATTAATAGTGATATTTACCCTATAAAGACCCATCCCAATTTTTCTTCTTCTAATTTTTCATTTTTTTTCTTTTTTCAATGGATATTTTTTTAGGTTTTTTCAAAGAGGGATATAGACTGAAGTAAAATGAAATAATAATCATGAAACTTTACTAAAACCCATGAAACATGCTCATATATTCTTCTTAATTAAACACATCTCTTTCTACTATGGAAAATATATCTCCCACACATAAAACTTTGAATATAATGTAAAATACAATGAGTAAGGGTAGGAAGGAAATAATGGGCCCATATTACGGCTCTTCCCTAATAAGGTCATTCATGACTTCTAAAGGTTTAAAGAAAGATAGAAATGTAAAGTTTCATCTCAAAGATAATTTATTATCAATAAAAATTCTTGAATAATATTAAAAGTTACTTTTTACAATCATATCTTTGATAATATTCCAATGCAAGATCAAGAGGGTTTACATGTCCCAATTATCTCAAAAGTAATAAGGTAAGAGAAATAATAGAAAAAATTTTCTTAGAACCCTCCTAGTAATGAGAAAACATTATAACAGTCAATCAATCATGGTATGTATAAAAATAATAAAATAATCCACATGAACCTCAGAAATTAAAATCATGAAAAAATGTAAGGGAATTTTAGGTTTGTAAATTATCTAGCCTCATTAAATCATGATTCATCAAATCCACACCCCTATGATTCTCTTTTACCATTCATCCCCCTATATTACTCATTAATGTTTATAAATACTGAAATATAAAACATGGAATCATGGGATTCCTAAGTAAATTTATATATCATAGATAAGAAATGAAAAAAATCCTAAGTGTGGTTGTGATATTTCACTTTAAAAACCAATTTTTTTTTGAATGTATGGGATAAATAATAAATTTTGAAATTAAAATCATAGTACCATTTCCTCATGGATCACCCTTTTTTTATTTTGTTCCTTCACCATCATGGTCATAAAAAAGAAAGAAACCAAGTGAAAGTAAAAAGTTTTTGCACTTTAATATAAAAAATAATTATTGGGATTGATACCATATCTTAAAATATATTTATAAAATAAAAACTAAATCTATAGAAAGAAATAAATAATAAAACCCAGGTTGCCTCCCAAAAATATATTTTTGTTAAGGTTGTTAATCTCAAATGTACCTTGATATATCATGTGATAGGAGTATGGTATATAGAGTTTCATCTCAGATTTATCTAATTATGACTTTGTTATGCATCTAAGTTTCTTTCACTCTTCCTAATATTTGAAAATATCTTCATAATTTGTTAAAGAGTTAACCAAGAAGTGGACATATTTAGAGTTTGAAGAAGGAACTTATGGGCTATTCACACTTGATATAACCACTACTTGTTATATTATTTTGAATAAAATTTATAAATTTATTCAATATTCTTCCAAATTTCAGCAACTTATTCATCATATTCTTTATCTTATTATTATAAAACCATTTCATGTATTTTTATTTCTATGGATATGGAATGCTCCACCATAATATCAATCATGTATGTCTAGATTTTAGTAACCATAACCACTTTCTCTTCTTTCTCCCTTTCATATTCTTCTTCCACATTGGGGGGTTCTTCTTTTTCTTTTTCTTCCTCCAGACCTGTAGCGGAAAGAGAATCATCTAAAGGAATAATTTCATTATTCTAAATAAGAGTTAACTTGGATTTAGTTCTATACTTAACATCATTCTCTTACATATTCTCAAGTTTTACCTCAAGATTTACATTTTCTAGGGATATCTCTTCACTTTAATCCCTATCATACTTAACTTTCTCTTTAAAATCTTGATATGCCACTTTGAAATATGATTTTAGGTCATGGAGTACTACCTCTTCATTTCTTGTGTATGGTCTCAGACTCCTTACTATTTGACTTTGGATCCTTTGAAGTTCTTTAATTTGATGTGAAATATCTATTAAATGGATAAAACCATTTTTATTCTCAGTCAATATGAATAAAATTCCTTAAACCACCACCAAAAATACTAAGCATGTATAAGGATCATAAAAAGATAAAATAAATATAAACAAAAATAAAAAACTAAAAAGATGGATGGAAAATTCTTCTCCTAATTATTAAATTAAAGTTATAACATGGTCTCTAGAAACAATACCAAAAACATAACCAATCTCACAAGTGTCATAAATTTATATGTCCTTGAATCAAATTAGAATTTAAAAACATGAAACTATAAACCATTAAAACTACTAAAAATTAGTATATGATATGAAATTTTTGAGGTCAAACCCATGGGGAAAAGGACAACTAATAACCAATAGAAAGGATTTGTCATGGAATCTTAAACTAAACTAAAAAAAATGAAATAATTGAATAAAATTGAAAAGTTAAAAACATATAAAAGGTTATATAGAGGGAAATGGAATCCAAGTTTGTTTTTTCATAAAAAAAACTCAACTTTAATTGTGAAAACAAATCAAATTATTATCCACAATACTTAATAGGGTGTCTAGTTATACCTCTAAACATAAACTAAAACTGTCTAGCATAGTCAATCCCTCTCTCAAATTAATATATAACCGACCTAGATGAATTAAGATTAATTTATATCAATAATAAGGTGGAGTTAAGTCGGATAACTCTCCCCCAATCCCTTCTATCACATTGGGTTTCATCTACTAGTCACCCTCACTCTCACTAAGAAAATAAGGAATAAGATTTGAATAATATCATTGAAGTAATAAAAAATAATAAAATATCACATGATTGGAAAAATTAATTAATAACACATGGATACTAATCATTAATTCCACCCTCCCCCATAACACCCATCCACCCATGATCAAATTCTTTTTAACCATAAATAAACTAGGAATAAAAAATAAGGGAATACAAAATCTAGAATAAAAAAAGTGTTGAATGAAGGAAAAATACATAATTTTATTGATTTTTAAAACCATCAATATATTACAATATTACACAAATAAAAAAAATAAAAGAAAATCCTAAACTATATAGCTGCTATAGTGGTCGATCTACTATCACTTCCCAAACCTCTAAGTTCTTGATCCCTTTCAAGTGCGAACAACACCACTTATTTATAGGCAAATCATCAACTACCATATTACTAATATCTACACTATCTTTACTCCTTCCTTAATCATCATCTCACATACCTTTTATATATGTATTACCACTATGAAAAAACCTAATTTATCTCCTATAAGATATAAATTCAAATCATCCAATAGTGAAGGATTCAGTTGATACTGTAATGAACCAAGTATTTATAGAATAATAATTTTCAATTTCTATTAATAATTATGAATAAGATATTAATTTTATATAAAAGGGGGTGATTTTTTTTTCTGATAGAGTAATTGACATGAAATAAGGGGTTTCTCCAAAATCTTACTTTGCAAAAAACTTTGAGTTATACCTAAAAATAATATAATGATATTATTATTTTAAATGTTAGTTAACGCCTAGCCATTGTATTGGTGGGAATGAATGGAACTAAATAAAATATGATTATAAATATTTGTTAAATGTATTTACATTTATTTGATAAATTTTAGAGGCTTAAAATAAGAACGAATCTGATTTTAAGCTCTAATATTTTTAAAAGACCGTTTTACTACCTTTTGATAGAAAAAACTTTTTAAATATAGTTTTTATCACTTTTATATGTTTTATTTTAAAAAATAAACTTCTTTTATATAATAAGGACATAAAAATTTACTTTGGATGAAATTATGGTATTTTTCTACTAAAGTTCATTTTTAATGAATAGTGAAAAATACAGTATTTTAATTCAAAACTGGATTTTAATCTAATTTATTTATATAGATAGATTATCATTTTAATTGGTTAAAAAGTATAATTGGATTATTTTTTTATAATTTAATTTAATTTTTGTCATTAGAAGTAATTTCAAATTTTAATTGGACATAAACACATGCCAATCTTTTGATAGTTATTGTTTCTTAAAAATCCGCCTTTTGGTTTTGACAATGGGAATTAATTTTAAATTAATTACTGAAACTTCTATGTTTTAAATTTGGAAAAATGTGTTAAATATTTTTAATAAGGAGGTCCAAATTGTGTAAATAGGTACCATTTATTTTTAGACATTTTGAATAGTAACTTTAATAAATATTTTATTTACCATGCTTAATAGGTAAATCTGGTAAATAAGGGTAAAAAATAATATTATAATAATATTAAACTACCCTAACACATGTAATAACTCTATTTTATGAGATATTGTTGACCATGGTCATCCTTGGGTTGATTTTAGGACCTCATGGAGCCACTTGTGTGTGAAAATGACATTTAATTACTTTTAATTTAAAGTTAAGAAAAATATACCCTAAACATGTATCTTTTACTAAAATTTTTTTCACATGGGCTTATATAAGTGATATCTTCGAATATAAATAATAATTATAAATATAAAAATATTTCTTACATCATGGTATATTATTTATAATTTTTAGACATAAAATAAATAAATATAGTTATGACACAATGATGATATAGTGATTACCTTATTAACGAATGATTTAAATAAATGAGATTATAAAATTGAAATAAATTTATTTTAAAAAGTTTTATGCCATCCAAAAATTTTATGGATTATTATGACTTGTTATATTTTAATTAATTTAATTTTTTCAAAATAATAAAGTTGTAATTGATTTTATAAAATTCATGATATAAATTGTATAAAAATTGAAAAAAATGATTTTTTAAAACAAATATTATTTTATTAAATGATATAATAGTCCAAAAAAGATAATATTAGGCCAAATGACTTAGATAATGTTTAACATGTCATTAATGAACCCCTTTTGGTTTGATTTTCATTTTATGGTAACTATATAGTATGAATATACAAGAAGACATTGTAAGAGTTAAATTAGTTAACTATGGGTTAAAGCTAAATGATAAGGTTAAATTTGAAACAAAAACTTTTATAAAAGCTATTTTTTTAGAGGATTTAAAAAAATTCCCAATTTATCTTTAAATTAAATAAGTTGGGGACCTTTTGAAATCGAAATTCAGTTTATAATAAAATAATCTTTCAAGACATTCTTAAAGTGCCCCTCCCCACTCTTATAAAAGGGCATCACCTCTAACCCTTAATCATGCCTATAAAGCCCCTTTTATCATCCAAAATATTCCCAAATAAGACCCCAAATTCCATATCTTACTCCTAGAATCCTCAATTTTGGCATAATGATATTCAATAAATTATTTTATCTTAAATCAAAAGGAGTTACCCGATTTGAGGTAATGTCTTCTCTCAAGCTTCTTTCATTTATTTTATTTCTCTGACCCCAAAAACTATATTTATTAAATTATTTTATAAAAAAAATATTATATTAAATATGCTAGGATATTTTTATGATAGTTATTCTAACTACACTTACACACACCTCCATCTAATGGATAAGAACATACTGTTTCTGTGTACGGTGAACTACTGACTCACGAAACGATGATTGTTCAATTTTCCCATACATCTTCTCATGGAGGCCATTATGATGTAAATGTATTTATATATGATATATATTATATTTATATTGTATATATTCTTATATAATATTATTTAAATCACATCTTTATGCTTTCCATAATGTGTAAATACGATAATTTCATTTGAGGAAGCGCAGACTACCGCCTCCTCAAAGTGAGATTACTCATTCATGCCATACATGGAATGTAAAAAGGATGGAGTTAATGAAATTATGTAACATATATATCATATTATATTATAATATAATTATAATATACCTATGTATCATTTAGTTTTCATTATCTTAAAAAATAAAAAAATAAATGAAAGTAGCATTCATGCGTACATATGTCTTACCATCTCCATGAATGGTGCATTTCATTTCTTATATCCCAATTTTATGGAATATTATAAATACATATATACTGTATAAATATGATAGATATTATATTTAAATCATTAATATCATTCTATATATAATGGAATTTTGACCTCATGGACAATTTTTAATTATAACAAGTTCATTTTTGACTCAACTACCAAATATCGACAAAACAACTGATATTAACTTTTATAATTATGTAATTTTTATAATGTGGTAATAAGTGATATAAAAGTAATAATAAACATGAAAAAGGTTCTTAATTAAGAAGAAATTAACATAATTTTATTATTTAGGAAGAACAAGGAACATATGTGACGAATCAGACTCAAGGTAAGGGAACCTTTCACCCTCCTCTTTTAGTCAAAGACTTCTTTTATGTTATGTATTTTAATTTCAATTTTATTATTTTTTGATCTGTTATTATATATCCTTATTACATTACATTTTATTTCCAAGTGATTAGAGACCCTTTTCACTCTCATCAACTCATTTTTTGAATTTTTAACTAACACCGTTAGGCTGTAGAATTTTTGTTAGGGACTTCATCTCAATCTCCTTTCATTGAGGAATATCATGATATTGTGAACCTTTATTATCCTATAAGATTTATATAAAACCATTTGAAATATTATATCATGAATATACTTATTCTCATGATATTATAGGTTTCGTTTAAATGTTATTCTTTAATTATTTTTATTTAAGTATTTTATCAAGTGGTAAGGGACTCTTTAACTAAAATATCATTTTAAATGTTTTCAATATTTCATATTATAAATATTTCTCATAAATGTTCACATTTTCAAAATAGTTTTAAGGATTTATTTCTATTTATATTAATATTTTAAAATGTTAATTCCTTTTAAATTTTGAAATTGATATGAGACACTTTGATTTAAAAATCTCTTTATTAAATATTTTAAATGGTTTTGGAAATGGATCTTGAATTGATTTCATGTGATTGATAAGTGAAATGTTGATAATTTCAATCTTTTATGTTTTATGATTATGTAATGGTACTTTGAAATTTTACGGGTGGTTACGTGATAAACCAAATACGTGTGGTTCTATGATAAACCTAGGACGGGTGAGCCCGAGGTAGCTCTACAATGCATTGGGTAACGTGACCAAGGTAAACATTAACGTTTCTCCTAAGAGATTTAGGGAATATACTGTGATGGGTATTCCAAACCTAACTCCCTATGTAGCTATGAAATATATAATGTAAGTATGTTATAGATTCCACAATTTACCTTTATTATTTATAATTTCTGTGTGTTATTCATAAATTTTATTATTTCATTAGGTATGTTAAAGATTTTATGATTTTTGAGTGAAATGTATGATTTCATTGATTTGAATGTATTTAGGGACTAATGTTTTCTTTCATTATTTTATAACCCTTACTGAGCCTTTTATGATCATCCCAAGTTTTTGAAATGTTTTTAATAAGATATATGGAAGGGTTAGAGAAAGGATGAATTCAAGAAGATTTATATCATGAAAGGAATTCTTGTTTTATTTAATGAGTTTTATTGTTATAAAAAAATTGGTTAGAGTAGAAGTGTATACTTGTAATATTCAAGATTTCATGTATAAGTTATGACCTAATTATCTAAATCTCTAAATCTGAGAAGACCCTTAATGTGAATTAAAGTCAAATTCTTGACTTAACTCAAGATTATGTAATGTTTAAAGCTAGGGCCTTATAGTTGGTATCAAAGGTCAGTTTAGATAAATTTAGAAGTTAAGATGTTATTTAAGCATAAGTGACATAACTATAATGGTTATCATATTATAAAGAGTCATAGTTATTTTAGATAAATTTAATGAGTTTAAGATAACATTAATAAGTATATCTTAGTGTTTACCCTACTCATAATATATTATATGATGATTTTATTTATGTACTCACACTAACCTTTTTGTTTTTAGTAAATGGATGGATATAGCATGCACCAAAGTGACATTGGATGTGAAGGAAACTGTGGTGGTTTTCTAAATGAGCAATTGAATGAAATGGGAGCTGCAATGAGAACTCTTGTGGTTATTCTTAACCAAATATCTAGAGTCATGATTGAACACTTGAACCTTGGTGATTTTTAAGGAATCATATATTAAAGAAACAAATACCTATGAAAGTTCAGGTAATAATCATAAAGGTAAGTATATTAAAAAACCTAAGTGTGAAGGATGTGGAGAGAAAGACCTAAGAAAATTATTCAAAGGGACAAGAAGATGTTTAAGATGTGGAAATGAAGGATATAAAGCAATAAACTTCCATGGAAAAAGGAAGCGTCTAGTTGACTCTAGGAAAGGGAAAGAATCTCTTTCCAAAGTATCAATTGAATGTTTTAAATGTGTTATTCATGGTCATTATGAAAATATATGTCTTATGAAGAAGGTTCAAAAATGGGATCAGTAGGATCATACAAATATATGTTTACCAATTCCTAATTCCATTCCAATTGAAGATGAGGATACTAAAAATAACCTATGAAAGGTATGTATTATTTCTTAGCTCATGTTTTGAAATTAATGAAATCTTTAGAAATTATGCATTATTTTGTTTGTAGAAAATATGTATAAAAGAATAATATGAAAAAACCGGGATAAAAGATCATGAATAATGTTCTATGATTAAGTTGTCTAGGAATTGAAGAGTTATGTTAGATTTATGGATGATGATATGTTTAAATGTATTAATGATATGATTACATTATAAGTATTTTTCTAGTATGTGTAAACATGAAGTTTGATATGTGAAAATGTTATCTATAGAGGAATTATATTTTCTTATGTGGACATAATGTATAACTTTAGGGGTTCATATGATCTTTTGTTTTGAGGTGATTAATAGTTATTACATTTTGGGATGCAAAATGAAAGGTATTAAATAACCGTTGAGGATAAATAAGGTTATGGAATTTTTTTAGGAAATTATCTTATTTTTGAGAATTTTATTAGAATGATGTAGTTTATAAAAAGGATAACCCATAGGATGGGTGATAACCCGTCGCATCCAGCAAGGCCGTAGGAATGGAACCCACAACCGAAAGGAGACAAGGGCACATCACCTACCACTAACCTATGTGAAGTCCCTGGTTAGTAAGAATTATTATTTTTAGTTAAATGATTTTATGAATCAAGAATAAGTTGATTTTGGGAACTTATGTTTTATCAAATGGATATCCTTAGTATAGGAAAATGATTTGGTGATTAAGTGACAAAGGTTATTTTGGAAGAGGTTCTATGTTTTGAGAACACTATATGCCTAAGGAAACTTGAATACTATGAGATTTCATTTGTGGAGTAATGGCTGGAATTTTATTATGGAAGAATATATATTTTTATTGTGGAAATATAGAGATTTGGGTTATTTATGGAAATAATTAACCTATCATATAGAATATGTGATTAGGTTAATTACTTTTCAGTACGATAATTTAAGAGTAATTGATGTTATTTGGAAATAAATGTTAAGATTTATCATAGAAGACTATGTGATCACATCCTTTTGAATTTTGGGTTTCAATATTAGTTGGATTAGTTTGAATAATTTTAAGGAAAATTGTATATTTAATATTATTTGTTGAACTTTTGGTATTGTTTGTTTAATTTTGGAGATTAAGAGTAGTATTTCTTTTTATAAAGGATTATACTTTTTTTGGATTATTTGATCTCGTACTAACCATTTTGATATTGGTTAATGTCTAAAGATAGGATAAATATATAGTACATCTTTTGTGGATTATGTGATTCTCTAGAAGTTTATTATAGTGCTTTAGGTGTGACCAAGTTATCTTGAATACTCATTGTTTGGAGAAAAGACGAGTTTGTGGTAGAAATTTATTAAAGGATGAAAATCTACTTGAAAAGTAAGTATATTTTCTCATGTTCTTAATAAATCTCTTAAATAAATTCTAAAACTTTATGAAAAGTAACTTTAAACAATTTTTTTGTCTATTTACTTTTCCTATCGGGGAATCAAATATGGTTTAACCTATCACATGTTCGTGATTTTCTGGTGGTCAACTTTCTTCGGATCATGTTTTCTACCACTCTCCATCAGAACTTGATGGTTAGCTTCTCTTCTACATCTATGTTTTCCTACATGGAATCCTATTATGGGTTATCTTAGGTGACCTTTTTACTTCTCTTTCTTTCTTTTAAAGTGATAGTTTTATTGACTATTTTTCTGATATGGGGATTTCAATGAAGTTTCCAAGCCCAATTTTAAAATTATGAGGACACAATTTCAAAAAGGGGGGAGGGATATAACGAACCAAGTATTTATAGAATAATAATTTTTTATTTCTATTAATACTTATGAATAAGATATTAATTTAACGTAAAAGGGGACACTTTTTCTAATAGCGTACTCGACACGCAACAAGGGGTTTCTCCGAAATCTTATGCTGCACACAACTTTGAGTTATACCGAAAAATATAATAATAATAATATTATTTTTAATGGTAGTTAACACCTGGAAATTTTATTTTCAGGAATGAATATAACTAACTACAATATGATTATACATATTTGTTAAATGTCTTTACATTTATTCGATAAATTTTAGAGGCTTAATATAATAACGAATTTGATTTTAAGCTCTAATATTTTTAAAAGGTCATTTACCGCCTTTTGATGGAGAAACCTTTTTAAATATAATTTTTATCACTTTTATATGTTTTATTTGACAAAATAAAATTCATTTATAGAATATTAACATCAAAATTTACTCTGGATGAAATTTTGGTATTTTTCTGCTAATATTTATTTTTAAATGAATAGTAACAAATACTGCATTTTAATTCAAAACATCATTTTAATCTAATTTATTTATATAGTTAGATTGTCCTATTAATTATTTTTAAAGTATAATTGGATTATGTTTTTATAATTTAATTTAATTTTGTTCATTGGAAGTAATTTTACATTTTAATTGGATATAAACACAAGTCAATCTTCTGATAATTATCTCTTCTTAAAAACCCGCTTTTTGGTTTTGATAATGGGAATTAATTTTAAATTAATTACTGAAAATTATGTGTTTTGAATTTGGAAAAATGGATTATATATTTTTAATCAGGAGGTAAAAATTGTGTAAATAGGTACCTTTTATTTTTAGACATTATGAATAGTAACTTCAATAAATATTTTATTTACCATGATTAAAGGGTAAATCTGGTAAATAAGGGTAAAAAATAATATAATAATAATACTAAACTACCCTAAAACATGTATTAAACATATTGTATGAGATATGTCCGACCATGAGCATACTTGGATCGATTTTAGGACCACATGGAGCCACTTGTGTGTGAAAATGAAATTTAATTACTTTTAATTTAAAGTTAAGGAAAATATACCCTAAACATGTATCTTTTACTGAAACAGTTTTCATATGGGGTTATATAAGTGATATATTCGACTATAAATAGTCATTAAAAATATAATAATATTTAATACATCATGGTATTTTATTTATAATTTTTAGACATCAAGTAAATAAATATATTTATGATACAATGATGATATAGTGATTATTTTATTAATGAATGATTTAAATAAATGATATTATAAAAATTAATATAAATTTATTTTGAAACTTTTTTATGCCATCCATGAATTTTAGGGATGATTATGAATTTTTATATTTTAATTAATTAAGTTTTTTATTAAATAATATATTTTTTATGGATTTTTAAAAAGTCATGATATGAATAGTATAAAAATTGAGATAAATAAGTTTTTAAAACAAACACTATTTTATTAAATGATATAATAGTCCTAAAAATCTTAGATTAGGACAAATGAATAAGATAATGTTTAACTTGTCATTAATGAACCCCTTGTGGTTTTATTAGAATTTTATGGTAACTATATTAACCATATAGTATGAATATACAAGAAGACATGGTAAGAGTTAGATTAGTTAACTAAGGATTAAAGCTAAATGATACGGTTAAATATGAAACAAAAAATTATCTAAAACATATTTATTGAGATGATTTATAATAATAATCACCTTATATTTGAATTAAATGATTTTAGGAACTTCTTAAATCTAAATTCAGTTTATAATAAAATAATCTTTCAAGACATTCCTAAAGTGACCCCCTCCCTCTTATAAAATAACATCACCTCTAACCCTTACGCACACCTCTCAATTACCTTGGCTTATCCAAACTATGCCCAAATAAGCTCCCAAATTCTATATATTCCTCCTAAAATCCTCACATTGGAAAGAAGTAAAATCAATAAATCCTTTTAGCTTAAATTTAAAGGAGTTACCCGATTTGAGGTAATGTCTTCTCTCAAGCTTCTTTAACTTATTTTCTTTCTACGACACCATAAACTCTCTTTATTCCATTATTTTATAACAAAAATAGTATCTTTAATATACTAGGATTTTTTAGGAGAATAATTATAACTACAATTACACACACCTTATTCTAATGGATACGAACATATTGTTTTTGTGTACGGCGAACTACTGCCTCACGAAACGATGATTGTTCGATTTTACCCTAACTCCTCTCATGGAGGCCATTATGATGGAAATGTATTTATATATGAAATATATGATATTTATATTTTATATATTCTTCTATAATTTTATTTACAATATACCTTTATGATTTCTATAATGTGTAAATACGATAATTTCATTTGAGGTAGCACGAACTACCGCCCCCTAAAAGTGAGATGAATTGTTCATTCCATACATGGAACATATAAAGGATGTAGTTAATGAAATTATGGAACATATATATCATATTATATTATACTATAATTTTAATATACCTATGTATCATTTAGTTTTCATTCTTTTGAAAATGAAAAAAAGAAATGAAAGTAGCGTTCATGTGTACGTACAACATACCATCTCCACGAACGGTGCATTTCATTTATTACATCCAAATGTTATGGACTATTATAAATACATATATAATGGATACATATGATATTTAAATCATGAATATCATTTTGGAGATATTGTAATTTTGACCTCATGGACAATTTTTAATTATAACAAGTTCATTTTTGACTAAAGTACCGAATATCAAAAAAAGGACCGATATTAACATAAATAATTATTTAATTTTTATAATGTTGTAATACGTGATATAAAAGGAATAATAAACTTGAAAAAGGTTATTAATAAAGTATAAATTACCTTAATTTTATTATTCAGGAAGAACAAGGAACATATGTGAGGAATCAGACTCAAGGTAAGGGAACCTTTAACCCTCCTCTTTTAGTCAAAGACTTATTTTATGTTATATCTTGTAATTTCAATTTTATTATGTTGGGATATGTTCTTATATATAATTATTACTGTAAATTTTATGTTAAAGTTTTTATATACCATTTTCATGCCCATCAACTCATTTTCTTAATTTTTAAGTGACACTGTTAGGCTGCCAAAATTTTTTTAAGGGAATTCATCTCAATCTAATTTCATTAAGGAATATATTGATATTGTGAACCTTTATTATGATATAAGGTGCATATAAAATCCATTAAAATATTATATCATGAATCTCCTTATTCTAATGATATTATAGGTTTTGTTTAAATGTTATTCTTTAATTATTTTTATTCAAGTATTTTTCCAAGTGGTAAGGGACTCTTTAACTAAAATATCGTTTTAAATGTTTTAAAGATTTATTCTTATAAATATTTCTCATAAATGTCCATGTTTTAGATTTTTTTTAAGAATTTATTTATATATACATTAATGTTTTAAAATATTAATTCCTTTTAAAGATTCAAATTGGTATGGGACACTTTGATTAAAAAATATCTTTATGAAATATTTTAAATGGTTTTGGAAATAGATATTGAATTGATTTATTGTGATTTATGAGTGGAATGTTGATAATTTAAATATTTTATGTGTTATTATTATGTAATGGTACTTGGAAATTTGATGGGTGGTTATGTGATAAACAAAATATAGATGGTTCTATGATAAACATAGGGTATGTGAGCCCGAGATAGCTCTCCAATGCATTGAGTGACGTGACAGAGGTAAACATTAACATTTCTCCTAATAGATTTAAGAAATATAATATGATGGGTATTCCAAACATAACTCCCTATGTATCTATGCAAGATAAAATTTAAGTATGTTATGGATTCCACAAGTTAACTTTATGATTTATGATTTCTGTATGTTATTCATAAATCTCATGATTTTATGAGGTATGTTAAAGAGTTTATGTTTTTTGAGTGAAAAATATGATTTCATTAATTTGCATGTATTGATGGAATACTATTTTATTTCATTATTTTATAATCCTTACTGAGCCTTGTATGCTCATCCCATGTTTTTGAAATGTTTTTCATAGGATATAATGAAGGGTAAGATAAAGGATGAATTCAAGAAGATTTATATCAAGAAATGAATTATTGTTTTATTTAATGAGTTTTATTATTGTAAAAAAATTGGTTAGAGTATAAGTTTCTACTTTTAATATTCAAGATGTTATGTGTAAGTTATTACCTAATTCTATAAAGCTCTAAACCTGAAAATTTTATCAATTTGAATTAAAGTATAATTCTTGACTTAGCTCATGATTGTGTAATGTTTAAAGTCGGGGCCTTATAGATACTGTCTATATTTTATATTTTTTTATCTCTATATATTTCCTCAAAAATTTTATATCTATATGAATCATATAATATTAAATTTAAAATCCTAAATTATGCATATAGATGTTATGTATGGTAAAATTATATTTCCCCAGTAAATCTACCATTTTAAATAAAAAAGTTTGTGTATGGAGAAAATATATCCAAACTACATATCTATATATATAAAGCTTAATAACATAGACAGTTTCTATACAGTGAAGCCTTCCTCAAGATCTCTAGGATACAAAATGGAGATGATGTAATAGTTCAGGATGAATCCATCATGAAAAACCATGTCTATATCAATTCGATAACCTCTATAGCTTACCGAAACCCCTTTACCACAAGCTCTTAATCCATACAAACAACACTTCCTTATCATCCATCCTATGGTAGAAAATATCTTCCACACCACAACATCCCCATGAAAGCATTAATCCATCTATTTCTGTGGTGAAATTGAAATCCATGCATTGTAACCTTCCTCGAACTAGCTCCCCCATAAGTCATAAGAAAATACCGCACCTCCACATTATAGATAAAATATTATATCATAGATCCTTCATCATATAAACCATATCAGCACCCCCCAAAAAAATGAAATCCATATGCAGAAGCCTTCCATACATGTTCTCATCTTCTTCATCATCTATGACATAATGATCCCCCAACATAATAGCTTGTCTTTCATGAAAACATATATCCATGGTACAAAGCAGATGACAACAATATAGTGAAAATCTTCGTGTTATCCTCCAGGGTTGTCCATAAGAAAAATATAGGATTTTTTTGTTGTTTTCCTTAGGAGGTAAGTGAAATGGAAATATAAAATCATCAACCATGTTGGATCTATGGTTAAAAGTGGATGACACCAATGAAATGTGTGTATTTGATTAATATGGCACACAACAATGTGAAATGACACCACTTCATTGAATATGAATATTTACCATGAGTAATATCACCCCACACCATAATTGGGAGTGTATGGAAACTCCATAATATATGGGAGTGCTTCCTTTTATTTATAATGAATTCCATAAGGGTTCTGGTTCTCTCCCTCATTTTCGTGTGATGCCCTGCACATTAGAGGCTAAACACCATCCTCTTTCTAACCCACCCGTGTGCTCCATGCTTAAACTATGATGCACAACGAGTTATCCCTATGTTGGCTAGTTTGTACCTATGATACTTGGTGTCTCTAACATTGAATGAAAAGTATATATTTTTCCACCTAAATAACTCATTTTTCCTTTTATTAAATTTTTATTAAAAATCAAACAACAAATTTTATTTTTCTTTTATTTTTTCAAAATTCCATTTTAAATGTTAATTAATCAAAATTATAATAAAATAGTTAAAAGTTTGGTAATATTATTTAATTAAACTTAAAATTATTGAAATTCAATTTTAAAAAGTACGCATAAAATATAGTTATCTCTAACCACTCATTTATAATAAAATCTACTTCTTTATATTAATAAATGGATTGTTAATAGTCCTGGTAATACTTAAAAATATTATTAAACAAATTTTTAAAAAATATTTTAAAATAAATTGTAATTATATTAAAAAATACCATTTTAAGAATCTTTTTTATTGACCGACTATGATATCTTTCATAAATTTACAAATATAATAACCAGAATCATTGTCATTACTTTGTTTTGGACACTTTAGAAATAGTGATAAAAATGAGTAATCAGTTTTGATATTTTTTTTGATAGTGAAATATTATTATACACACCCTAATTCTTATCTACATTAAGTAATCCATATACTTTTTTTCACAGTGTTCATCCCTATACCATGTTTTTGATAACAAGTAAACATCACCCTTCGATAACAAAACCCCCATTAAAACATAATATAAAATGTATAATTTGAATTTTATTTATGAAATATTGAATTTAGTGTATTAAAAATTATTAAGGGACATCATGTGTGTTCTATTTTTTTTAAATACACGATTTGGATCTAAAAATAAATCTTTAGAGTATCCAAATTGACCACAAAGAGTGTCTATTGAGGCCTAAAAAAATAAGTAATGGGAAAGTGAAAATATATTTTATATTATTAGATTGTAGAGTTTTACTCCTAAATTTTAGGTATTATGAATAAATTATTATTTATTAATTTATGTTTAAACACTGTGGATAATTTATTTTCTTTTTTTGAAATTTTAGTTTCTTTTATTGAAAATTCTTATGTAGAAGTGATATAAGGACTAATGAGTCCAAAATTTTCTTCACAAGGGTTTCCCATCACATATTAGTGATATATATGTTTTTATAAAATATTAATAATAGTAAAATAAAATTAATATAGTATATAAATTATTAGAAAACATATTAGGAAAATAAACCTAATGTATACATTAATAACTAAGTCTCCTAAACATTCATGCTTAAAAATTTCAATTATAATTTCAAGAAAAATCATTTCTATAATGGCCTCTACATATATTTAATCTTAAAATTTAATATAGTTCATTTTTTTATCTTTTAATGTCATATAATCTTGAACATGTAATATTAATAAATGTGGTAGTGGAATTGGTTGGGTAAAGGTTCTTTTGAAATGTCCTTTTCAATTATTGGTTGATCCTCTAGATTTTATTGAATGGATCTTTCGTTTCACCTTTTGTTTCTTCGTCTATAATAAAATAACTTAGTTAAGACCTTTTTTCCTTAAATTTTATGGGTTTTGTATATAAAATAAATTTTAATTGGCATAACTCATTATTAATATGTATCTTCATAAGATTAAATGACCATGATATGAAAGTTCAAATAAAAATTTCGACTATGTGAACATTTAGATCATCAAGGGGTAAATTTAGTTTAGTTATTGGCTCATGAGATATGTGTATCCCTATTATCAATTAATCATTTTGAAGTTTTTTGTTTTTTAGAATATATTATTGGATATTTTACATTATACCCCTCATAAAATGGTGATGGTTGGTTTCTCATAGATATAAATTAAATTAAATTTTTCCCTTCATAAGTTTAGCATAAAAAGGTATCAATTATTGTTTGATTCAAATTTAGAAGAAAAAATTGGGAAAAATATAATAACTTGGGTATGGTAGTACTTCGAGGGGAATCACTAAAATTAGATGTGGTGGGTGCAGGTCTCTTCATTTTTTGGTTTTTGGGGTTTTGTTTCTTCTCTTTTACCCCTTCACATAAACTGATATATCAAACTAGACTACCAAGTAAATTTTTATCTTATATCAACCATTTATTCCTATATGTATTTCATTTTCTCATATATAACTCTTTGTTTATTTACATTCTCATAATATGGTCGAGGTGAAACTCCAAAACTTTCACATCTAATGTGCACATATTGTTTTTTCCACTTGAAAGAAACTGTATGGAGTCGTTCAATGGGTATAGACGATGGAAATTGTTATGTATAAAATGAATAAAACATATAGTAAAATATTTAGTCATTATTATGTAATACATATTTAAATTATAAAAAATTTCTATTGATTCCCATACTTTTTGTTTGTTTTTCATTTACTATTTGTCCCTTTTTATTTACATAGTCCTCCTTTTATAGAACATTATGTGAGATAAAGGTGTATTTAGATTATAATTCATCAATATATATATATATAAAATGGATTATAATTATGTTTTTGTTTTATATCATATAATATCATTACTATATATTTTTTTTCAAGTGAAACATACTCCATCCTTACTATATAGTAAGGGTACGTTGGTTCTGATTCATTATTTTTATTTTCAGAACTCTTTTTCTATTTTTTAAATTATTATTTCTAAATTAATATGATTAATAAATGTAATATAAAAAAATATTACCAATTAAAATGAACTTGAATGATTCCTCCTCATTTTGGACAATGAAATCATTCAATATTTATTGGTTTCTCATGTGTGAATATATAACTAGTGGGTGGGGGTTTACTTTCCCCTTAGTATCCCTATGATGATAATATATATAAAGTGTATGAAATCCTATAGGAGCCTTTACAATGACCATTAATATGAATTTCATTCAATAATAATATAATATAAATGGAATTTATTGGGGATAATGAAGATTAAATCAATGTTTCATTATTTTATTTTTTTCTCTAAAATAGAAAAATCATATCATAATGTTCCCATAATTACTTCCAAAATTATTATTTTCAATGGAGGAAAAACAATGTTCCATGTATCTACATATATCAATACATGGATCTGAGTAGTGAACCTAGTGTAACTAATTAAAATAGACTTATTGGGATCAATAGGTTGTCCAAATGCATTTAATCTAACCTCAAATTTTAAGTCTTTGTTTCCCACCTTAATAATTTTTCTTAAGTAAATCATAATATGATGCTCTCATATTTTTTCAACTTTATATTTTCACCTTATAAAATCTCCTTAGTTTTTACATTATCAATATATTGTTCCTCATGATTTGTAGCAAAAAGATGTAGTGAATCTATTATCTATAAAATTAGTTAAACATTTAATTTAGATTATTTAAACACAGTAGTGAACACATAATATTATGTGGAAACACATTAGATATTAAAAAAAATTAACCTATTCACCAAAATCCCTTTTTTATCTAAATTTTAAGAGATTTATACCCTCTATCGAGTATCCAAATATTATAATTGTAGTCCCATCTGATATACAAGATGGCATCTACATTGGTACCACTAAGAAATTACTGTGACATCCCGATAAAATGGTAATCCTCAGTAGAATGTTCATTTGACCCTGTATTTATTTTAGTCGATTATAGAACAATTGAACAATTTCTATTTTAAATATCTAAGAAATAAAATACTTGTATCGCTTGTGATGGAAATATGAATGGATATTCCTTATGCCCTTTATAAAATTCAGTTTCATGAATCCCAATTAATCGATTTTAACTACACTCCCATCATCAACCCATTTTTATTGAAAAATATGTCGTTAAAATATTTATAATCCAAATCTCATATTTGTTGGATGATGCTAAAGTATGACATATTCGTGTAAATTGATTTTTCCATAGTTCCAAATATATGCATCACTTCTGACATATGGGTAACTCAATAATTTTTTATCATATTTATTTCATTATATTTATTTGAATAGAACATATAAACATTAATTATATAATCATTATAAGATAATACTTGTAAACTTGGTCATATGGATTTCCATAAAAGTTTTTATAAAATCATATTCTAATTTTTTGACAACTCCTTAAAAATATGGTCTCAAAACCATTCTATAAACTATTGATTATATATATATATATTTAATATCCAACTTTCATCCCTTTATTGATTAATATTACTAATAAATAATTTGTGGGTTTCAAAATAAGGCATAACCTCTATACTATAATGTAAAATAAAAAGGTTCTACTTATATCTCTTTGTAATGGAAATTGAAAAAACATCACTTATGAAAATTTCTTTACCCACAAGAAGCCTACTATGACAATATTTTGGGAGATCAATTTCATCCACATCATATAGGTAGTTGATAAAATATTCAATGTCCTATTAAAAAATATGTCACTATATAATAAAACTTTCTAGTTGACTTTTATTTTTGATATACCTAATAAAAATCATCATATATCATTCAATGTGGTACATCCATATATAATATATATAAACACATAGCCAAATATCTCTAATAAATTGAACCATAAATCAAACCATTATATCAAATAATAGTGGTGGAAAAAACATGTGTAATTCATAATATAATTTTTTTCCTTTTTCATAGTTAGAAACTTTACTAGTTTAATAACTTTATAGAATATATCTTCAAAAAATAAGAAAATATTGGTTAATATTTGTCATAAATTTTCGGTAGAACATAATATAAATCCACATACATTAAATCTTATATCAAAACATTATAGTCATGTTATTTTAGGGCATTTAAACTTAAATGAGTCCTTGAAATGATATTCTTAAAATATTATTAATATATATTTGGAACCTTTACACCATTCAGGAAGTTTCAAAACATAAAATTATCTTTCTTAGAAAGTGTGTGAGATACTAGATAAATAAAAGTATACCTTTCACCCTTAATTGGTGTTAACTCTTCCCTTATCCCCATTTTGGTCATGTTCAACCTAGAATTAATGCCATAACTTGTTTTTATAGGTTCATTTAGTAATATTACAATAAAAACATCACATAATTTTTTGTCTATGTTTATGAAATAAAGAAAATATCTAATGTATAAAAAATTCTATTATGGAAATTTATGAAAAACTAATCTATTTTAAAACTTATTTTCATAAGGTTTTTTAAAATGGGTTTACTAAAAATGGTGACAATATCATTTTATTTCTCAAACCATTGATCACCAATTAGTATAGATAATGTTGTACCTTCTTCCAAATTCCCATAAAATGATTTCATATAGGATCATATTTATAAAATCATGGTAAAAATTTGTGATGTCCTAGAAACAAATACATTGAGTAATTTTTCAAAATAATTGAGAGTATACATTCTTGAAAAACAAGACTCCATAACATTCAATTAATTCTATATCATGAAAAATTACTATAAATAGGAAGGAAATTTATATTTACATTAAACATAGATCTAAACATATAATATTAATTTCTATGAGTATTATATAATGTAACACCTGAATACCACATTAATTCCATATTTTTTATTAATAGATCCAAATAAACATTAATATCATTACTTAGTTATTTTGGTCGTGATATAAGAAGATACAACATCATGTATATATGTTTTATGTATAACCATGAAGGAAAGTTATAATTTAAAAATAAAACTAGGCATGTACTATGAGTGATAATTTGGAAGCCAAAAGTATTTATTCCATTCGTAGATAACACAAGAATTTTTTTTTCATATTATTTCCAAATTCTAGATACTCATGTTCAATTTTATTCCATTAAGTAGAGTCTTTGAGGAGATGAGGTTTCCCATATTTAATTCTTGTGTCTAAATTAAAATTAAATTTTCTCAGAGTTTTTTTCACTTAAATATAGGAATATAAATCTTAGAATGATTGTAAAGTACCATAAAATTTTAAAGGACTTGATTCATCTTTCTTGTACTGATCTTCACAACACTTAGGGTATTTTCTTTAAATAATTCATGGTCCTTATAAAACAAAATATATCCATTTTTATAAGCATACATAATTTCAAAGATCTCACACATTGAATATAGTATTCATTTAGAATCATATATTTGAAAAGGAATATCACTACCTTATGGAATTATATTATTCAAGAGAGAAAGTCATTTTACAAATATGTTGTCACTCCATCTATTTACACTTTTCAAATTATATAACTTCAATATGGATGACAATATTGTATATTTAGTACATACGATACACAATTGTGTACTTTCGTAGATCTTTGACTTACCAAATATTTTTATAATCAAGAAGGTCATCTTCAATTTCCATTATCATTTCCTCAATAAGATTTCTATCATCGTTTACACTTTTAAAAATCCATGACTTCCCAATCTATTACTTTTCTGGTTTTTGTGTTGGCGTTTCTTGGAGAATGCCTCAAGCGGGCCTGGAGGATTTTGGCTACTAAAACCTAGAAGAATAAGAATACACTCAATGTAAAGTTTACACGACATGTGAAAGTGTTTTATGTCTTGTATAGTGCTATTTCATGACATATAGATTTTAGGGGTTAAATAATAAAATAGAAATGTGTTTTTTAGCATAAAATAACCTCAAGGATTATATAATGTGAAAGGAGATTACACATCATATAATTCCATTGTGTAGTGAATCTTTAAAGGTTGGGCCTCTTGGTTTTTTCCTCAAACCCTACACTACCTCTCTCATTCCAAGCATTCGACTGCGCTCTCTTGAGGTGTCTTGGGATTCATTAGATTGAGATTGATCCATGGGTTACCTTCTTCAATCCTTGGCTTATCTTCATTAATCCATGGTGATTTATCTCTTCATTCTCATATGTTTCCTTCCATTCTTCATTAAAGTTCACTGTGGTGGTGCAGTTTGGTTTAGGTTATGTGTTTGGGCTATGTTTTTATGATCTTTGGGTGTGATGTAGGTTGAATCACCTATTTCTTGTGTGAAGGTGGTTATTGGATGGTTTCTTCTTCTCCCCGCGGTGTGCGGTGATATCAAAAAACTTATTTTATGTAGGATTTCGTAATTATCACCCTTTTCATGTTCTACATGTGGGAATTTCATGCTTTTTCTTACCTTTGGGTGGATATTAAGGGTCAACATAATCATATAAATAAAATGAATTTCTAAAATTGATGGTTATGGGGAGTTATTTCATGATTTACTTCTTTATTATATGTATTTGATGTTGTTATGAATTATTGTTGCCAATATTGAAAATAAATGATGTTCGGAACCCTCTTTTCCTTATATTTGATATGTGTGATGTCCCTTGTTGTGTTGTGTGATATCACCCTGAATAAAAGGTTAAAGAATGTATATTTGGATCATAATTTTTCCCCTGGATATATGTTTTTTTATAATAACCATGATAATATATAGTACAAATGTGAAACAATAAATTAATGAATGAAATATGGAATGTGTGATGTGTGTGTGTTTGTGCTTTCTATGATGTTTTGTGAAGCTTATGATTGTTATGTGGTGATGTTAGTGACTAGATGGGTTATGCAGTGTGTGGGTTAGTGATGTGATGGTTGGTTATCACGGATGTGATGTGGTAATTTGTGTGATGAGGTTGTGGTGTAGTGGTTATGGTAAAATGGTTTTGGAACAATGGTTGTGGTGTAGTGGTTGTGGTGCAGTGGTTGTGGTGTAGTGTTTGTGGCACAGTGGTTGTGGAATAGAAGTTTTGGTATGTAGAAATTATGGTTGTGTAATGGATGAGATATGTGGTTGTTGTGTTGTGATATGGATTGGGCGATGTGATGCGATGATGATGGTGGATATGTGGTGCTATGGTGATAGTTGTGTGGTGTGGTTGTGTTAGTTTTCCAGGTTACAGTGGAATAAATTATAATTATGAATGAATTGAATAAAATGAATGAGTTGGAAATTAAATATAATGGGGTGAACATTGACATGTGATTAAGGGATTAAATTTAATTGAATTAATTTAATGGGTGGTGTAATATGAAATAAAAATGATAATGAATAAATGTAGTTGAACTTATAAAATGAAAGTAGAAAATGCTGTGTGGATTGTATGGTGGTTGTGTGGTGTGTTTCATATAGCGGTGGAATCAGTTGTGATGGTTGATGTATGATACATGGTGCTTATGTGGTGTGTATTAGTTTTATTGATGTGAAACCTTAGTATGGGTATTTTGTGCTATGTCTATATCATATATGTTTATGTTATTTTATATGTGCCCCACCTGAGTTGGATAACCTTACCAATGGTCAGAGGTTCTGGATTCTGAGTGTTTTCCCCAATATCCAAAATGGTAGTAATATGGATGAAGGGATACCCCATTTCCCCCCATTTTACTTCAGTAGTGGTATATATACTAGGTGTTTTCAAGTGAGATGTGATGTGGCCCATATGTCTTTAAGATGATATGTGATGTGTGGTCCCAGGTGTATTCAAGATGAGTTGTGATGTGTAGTCCAAGGTGTCTTTGAGATAAGATATGATGTGTTTCCCATGTGTCTTAAAGATGAGATGTGATGTGATGTGTAGTCTAGGTGAGTACAACCAAGATTTGATATGATGTGATGTGTGTCCTAGGTGTGTGAGGGAGATATGTGATGTGATGTGATGTGTTTCCATGGTGTGTGCGGGAAATATGTGTTGTGATGTGTGTGGAAGGGATTGGAGCATAAGACGTTCGATGATAGGGAATGAGAGTAGAAAATTAGTGGGTAAAGGGAAGCGGGGAACCTTTCATTGTTATGATCTTGATATTATATTATTATATTTGATTTGTGATTTGGTGAGTGATCCATGGTGAGGCTGGGTTTGGTTAGATGACATGTGCAACTGCTTGTTGGTTCTACTGTTTCTTCACTAATGCATTAGTATGCTCTTTTCACATATGCATTTGAGACCTTGGTTATGTCCCTACTGAGTATACATGTTATTCGCACACTATGTATATATACTATTTTTAGGGTTCTAGGATGACTTTGGGGATTGATCTGGACATTATTAGTTGGGTTGGAGTTGTCGTTGAGTCACTGACATTGACTTTTCTTTTTGGTATATACTTTGGAGACTTTTATATGTATCCGTTTTATTTTATTCATGCATGGTGGGAAGTTTTTTGGTTTACCTTTTTATAGTCTATTAGAGTTTTTTTTGTTTTTTATCCTATATCCAAATCTAGTTCATTTATAGAGGGTAATGCCTCCCATATTGTGATATTTTTTAACCCTGAATGCCAGTTTCTAAACCAGGGCCTATTAGAGGTGGGACTCGAGGGTCATTATCTATCTCCCTTCATTGAAACATATTTAGTGGGAGGGGTTTGTGACAGAGTTGTATAAAAGATTATGGTTTAGGGATAGGATATAGTTTAGAGTTAGGTATAGTGCGGATTTTATGGGTTGGTATAGTAGTAGTTCCATTTGAACTTGGTGCGTTACATAGTCCAGAGAGACTAGATAAGACATGGGATTTTAGGCCCCCCCATGATCTAGTGCATAGACTCTATGCCTACCAAAAAGCCAAGTGAGGTGGACCTATTTGTAGGTTAGAGACCTTGAAGAGGTACATGAATCATGATGACTTGTGTTCATGTTTTAATTGGGTGTTCTGGGAAAATAAAATAATTAAATTTAAACAATCCTTGATAAAATTCAGATGCTACTAGGATTAAAATGTTCTCCTTATTTTTAGGAATAGATCCTATTCATTGTCTGCGAGTTTCTCTGGTAGTTTAGGTTAAAAAGGTTGATCCAATTTATCATCATAGGTTTGATCTGATAGAGGAGGATGAGGCATGGTAGTGGGGTTTTTGTTCCTTTCAACGATAGAGTTTAGCCAATTATGAGTGGAGTGTCTTGGATCTAGAGACAATGCACTAGATAGAGAAGATAAATATTGTGTTCGGTCATATCCAATAATGAGTTTATTTTTGGGTTACTTTAGTAGTTATTCATATGTTAGGATATGTGTGTCAGTGGTTAACACTGTTTCTTAGTGATAATAAGGAGGATGATGTGTTGTGGCCTAACTTTCAGAGGAAGTTTTGGGAAAAGTCTTTATCATTGATAATGAGGAAAACCAATAGGAAAGAGCTGCTCTTCCATTAGTAGGGGAATTTGAGCATGAAAAAACATGGGATTAGGTTCAAGGATATCTTGAAATTTACTCTAGATGTTTTTCTAGATGAGTTTTCCAGAGCACGACGTCTAGAGGAGGCTTTGCATTTAGTGATTAGGTATGAAGTCACAAAATTTATGTTACTAGTGTATCTATAGGTTTATAAAAAGGATAGGGTTATTTATAGGATTCTTTACTTGGGAGTTGAGACCTAGAAAAGTTTCCAATAGGGTGTTTCAAGGTGTAGGGATTCAGGCAGTGGGCCACAAGTGTTTAGGAAGTCAGGGTTCCATTTTGTGGGGAACCATCCATGGAAGTTTCTTTCCCAAAAATAGGGACATTTTATTATCAAGTGCCTTTTTATATTTTTCAATTTATGTTCCAAATCTTTAGAATATATGGGAACCACTAGGCTCAGCATCTGACCATGTAGGTAAGCTTGTTTTAGATGGGTGGTCAGACCCCTTTTCAGGAGCAGTAGTTGCCTCTGAGAAAGTTCCAGCGGTAGGAACTGTATGTTTTTATTCATCAGCCAAGAGTAGGAAGAGTTAGAATAGGGAAGCTTCATGATGATCCCTATCCATAGAGACCTAGGCCATAAAATATTCATGGAGGCTGACAAAAGATAGTTAGAGGAGATGGGAATAGTCAGATATACGTGTTAGAGGCCACAATGCCAGCAAAGCCCGGAGTTTTTTGAGGTATGATTAGTTTATCATCTACCATTGCATGTTATTTGTTTGTTTTAGGATCATGGAACTCCTTTTTTTTTCTCCTTTATTTGTTCTTATATTGAGACTGATTTGGAGAGGCTTCCAGTTCCCCTGGCGTTATCTATGCTAGTTGGAGGACATGATTCCTTGTTTTATGTGTGATGGGAATTTAGAATGGTGATGGGGTAGCACCAATTAGTTGGGGACTTCTTATTATTGAAGGTATTTCCATAAAATATTATCCTTAGTATGGATTGGATATATCCTTTTCATGCATTCATTGACTGATTCTAGAGAAAATTCTTATTTTTGGATGTAGAAGGCCAACGAGTGGCATTCATTTGAGAGTGAAGTTATTAGTTTGGTGGTAGGAATGTGGAGTTTATCTTGGGACATTTGGAAGAGTTGTATATAGAATCTTAGTTTGGGAGTGTTACCAGGGTTTTAGAGGATTTCCAAGAAGTTTTCTTAGAGGGGGTTATGGTGTTACCTCCTTGGTGAAACATCGAGTTCAGAATAGAGTTGTAGTTAGGTACATCTCTGATTTTGATGGATACTTATCAGATGGAAGACACTGAATTGCGAGAGTTGAGGCTACAAGTGGATAAACTAATTTAGAGGGGTTTTATCTGACCTAGTGTGTCACCGTGGGGTGCTATGATGTTGTTCTCCCAAAAGGTGGATGATTTTATGAGGTTGTGAATAGACAATCAGAGGTTGAATCAGATAATGATAAAAAATCATTACCATATTTAGAGGATCAATGATCTATTTGACTATTTGAAAAGATATAGTTGGTTATCCAAGTTAGATTTGTGGTTTGTATATCAACAATTGATGGTGAAAAATGAGGATATATATAAGACTTACTTCAGATGCAGGTATGGGTACTTTGAGTTTGTGGTTTTGCCGTTCGGTGTAACTAATTCACCAGCCGTGTTCATAGGACTTATGAAATCTATGTTCCATGATTTATTGGACTATTTTTTCATTGTATTCATTGATTATATTTTGGTCTACTCAAAGTCATAGGAGGATCACGCCGAGCATCTTAGAGTCAATTTTTAGTTCCTTCGACACCGCCAAATTTATAGGAAGTTGTCCAAGTGTGAGTTATAGATGTCATAGGTGTGTTTACTTGGACATGTGGTATCTTGGTAGGGGTTTTCAGTGGCCCTAACAAAGGTTTAATCATTTGTTTCTTTGGAACCATCTAAGAATGTGGTAGAGGTTTGTAGTTTCCTTTCTCTTGTGAGTTATTATTAGAGGTTTGTATTTGATTTATATTGAGTTGTATCCCTATAGAAAACATTTACTTGGAAGGATTAGGATTTTTCATGGACATACTAGTTTCATGAAGCATTATATTACCTTAAGGAGAAGTTGGTTAGTGCTCTAGTGCTTCAGTTTCCAGAGGAGGGTGTGTTGTTTGAGGTTTTTGGTGATGCATCATGTATAGCCTTGGGATGCATGTTAATTCATCAGAGGGGAATAATATCTTAAGTATCTAGGAAGTTAATTCCCTAAAATTGTATCTATTCCACCCATGATCCTGAGTTTTTGGTAGTTTTTTTTCATACTAAAGTTGTGGTGACATTACCTCATCAATTAGATCTTTGTGGTTTCATAGACCACAAAATCCTACAATATATCTTCTCTAAAAAATATCTGAATCTACAACAATGGATGTGGGTGGAGTTTCTTCAATTTTATGATTTTGAGATCTCTTAAACCCAAGGGAAGGGTAATGTAGTTTCCAATTAATTAATTTAGAAGTTTTGAGAGGATTTGGTTCAGGAGTATGTGGATGTTTGGAAATGAAATATAGGAGCTTGTAGTGATGTATATTGATGTTAGAGAGATAATTAGATGGAGATGACTTCACCAGATGACCATGGAGGCAACTTTCATGGAAAAAATGGAGTGGTATTATTGGGGAGACTGAAGGAAGAGATGATACAGGATCATGTTGGCCATGGTGACACTCCTGAGGGATGGTCAGAGGATGACCGAAACTAGATTTTGTTCTAGGAGAGGTTTTTTGTTCCTCAGGTGATGCAGGGGGAGTTATCCATGAGTTTCATAGATCACATTTATCAGTACATCATGGCGTGAAAAATATGTATCGTGTATTGAGGAGATAACTTTGGTGGCCGGGTATGAAACTATCAGTAGTAGAGTTTGTGGTAAGATGTTAGGTTTTTCAATAAGTGAAAGTGGAACACTATGTTCCAGGAGGTCTGTTGCAGTCCTTGGATATTCCTAAGTGGAAATGGGAGGACATATCAATGAATTTTTTCACAAGGTTCCCCAATCTCTGGTATAATGTGACACAGTTTTGGTGATAGTGGACCAAATGATGAAATTAGATCACTTTGTAGCGATCTGTGTGTCAGGTGCCATGGATTTTTTGGAAAGGAATAATACAGATTATGTTGTTAGGATTCACGGGGTACTAAATATCATAATCTATAATCAAGATATTCATTTTTCTTTATTATTCTAGAGAGTATTATAGAATGATTTTGGCTCTTAGTTCCCCCTTATCACTACTTTCCACCCTCATACAGATGGGAAAATAGAGTGGACTATCCAGATGTGGGAGGATATTTTGTGGGCATGTGTCTTGGACTTTACTCGATTTTGGGTATATCACCTACCTTTTGTTGAGTTTTGTGTACAAAAATATCTATCACTTTTCCATTGGTATGTCTCTGTTTGAGGCATTGTATGGGTGAACATGTCATTATCCATTACACTGGATGAAGGTTGGAGAGTTAACAGTTCTTGGTCTTGATGTGGTGCATAGTTCAACTGAGAAGACCCAGTTGGTACAAGAGTGAATGAAGGCGGCATGGGACCATCAGAAGGCCTAGGATGATCATAGGCGAAGGCCCCTAGAGTTTGAGGTTATAGACCTTGTGTTCTTAAGAGTCTCCACTTAGTGTAGATAGCAGAGGGTTGGCATAGGGAGTAATCTTTCTCCTATGTTTATTGGGAACTTTGAGGTGTTGGGGCATATTGGCTAGGTGTAATATCATTTTGAATTTCCACCGAAGCTGGACCATATCCACGATGTCTTCCACATCTCTTAGTTTCATTGGTATCTTCACGATGGCTCTTATATCATTGACTATGGAGAGTTTGATAGCGTAGATGATGAAACATTAATGGAGTGGCTATTAGAGATCCAATATCATTGAGAGAAGGTTCTTTGTGGGTGGAATATTCTCTTGGTTCATGTGTTGGGGAGGCATGGTGTCTTGGAGAATATTACTTGGGAGAAAGAGACATATATGAGAGCTCAACACCCAAATATGTTTTGAGTTTTTCTTTTCCTTTTTTTACTTATGATGTGATGTATGTATCTTTCTATGTTATGAGATAAACCCTTTACCTTCATGTGTAATGGATGGTAAATTTTAGATATATGGAAAGGGTATGACCTAAAACCCAATAGAGACACATTAACTACGATGTGATTAAATCCATGAGGGTCAGTTAGTGCCACCTAGAGTAGATAGTATCTTGACTGGAGAATGATATTACTTGATTCATATGTTTAAGGAAGTGTGTCTTGTAGGTTTGGGATATGTATAAGTTAGATGGTTCTATAGTTCTCATGTGGAAAAATAGTGGATATGGATAGCACAGGATGATGAAGTGTTATCTGTAGTGAGAGGTGGAGGTGTGGCTGTGTAGTGTTTGTGGGCATTGGTGTGGAATGTTCGGATGGTGGTATCATTTGAGGTATTATGAGATCCTTGATAGTTTTCTCACAGGGTGGTTGTTTGGAACCCTTTACTTCTGGGATTGTTTTTTGATTTTCAAGGGAGATAATCATTTGAGAGGTATCAAATGTAATAGTTTATGTCTTCCTGGTTTGTTACTTTTCTAATTTTGGGTGTTGGAGTTTCTTGGAAGAGGCCTCAAGAGGGCCTGGAGGAGTTTGGATACTAAAATAAGGAATCATATGGAATGAAAACTATTTAAAGTTTATACAATGTGTAAAAGTGTTTCACGGATTTTACATGGATGATTCACGATGTGTAGGTTTTAAGGGTTAAATAATAAAATAGCGATGTGTTTTTTGGAGAAAACAATCCCTAATGATTACATGACATGAAAGGAGATGAAAAATCATGTAATTCACTAGTGCATTTCATCTTTAAAGGTTCGTGTGCCTTAGGGTTTTCTTCAAACTCTATGCTCCCTCTCTCATCCCAAGCCATTGATGGTGTTCTCTAGAGGAATCTTGGGATTCCTTCGATGGGGATTGATCCATGGATTTTTTATTCGATCCTTGGATTACCGTATTAAATATTTGGTGATTTATCTCCTCATTATCATCCATTTATTTTAATTATTCTTTAGAGTTCTCTACAGTGTGTAGTTTGATTTGGTTTATGGGTTTGGGCTATGTTTTGATGATATTCGATTGTGGTTTAGGTAGACCCACCAGGTTCTTTTGTGGAAGTGGTTCTTGGGTGGTTTCTTATTCATACTACGGTTCACAATGAGATCATAAAGCTTCTTTGAAGTAGGTTATTATTGTTCTCACCCTTTTTACATGCTACATGTGGTAATTGGATGAGTTTTTTTACCTTTGGGTAGATAGTAAGGGTTGGAATAATCATATAATTAATCAATATGTCTAAATTTTATGTGTGTGGTCACATTATTTACTAATTTTTTATACGCTGTTGATGTTGTTATGCATGCCTATTGCCAATTATAAAAATAATAGATGTTTGGAGAATTTCTTGTGTTTTAGTTGATATGTGTGATGGCCCTTACTATGTTTTTGTGTGATCACACCCAGAATAAAATGTTAAATAACTTATATTTGGATAATAATTGTTTGGACCTAGATATCTGGTTTTCATGATAATACCCATGCTAATATAAAGACGTAATGTGATAAATACCATGAATGAATAGAATATGAAATGTGTGTTGTATGTGTGGTTTTGCTTATTGTGATTCTTTGGGTGGATTGCAATTGTTTTGTGGTGATGTTTGTGACTGGATGGGTTGTGAAGTGTGTCAGGAAGTGATGTGATGGTTAGTTAGCATGGATGCGATGTGGGAAGTTGTGTGATGAAGTTGTGGTGCAGTGGTTTTGGCATAATGGTTGTGGTGCAGTGGTTGTGGCATAGTGGTTGCAGTATAGTGGTTGTGGAATAGCAGTTATTGTACATGGTGGTTATGGTTGTGATATGGATGAGATATGTGGGTTTTGTGGTTGGATATGGCTTGGGTGATGTGATTAAATGATGATGGTGGACTTTTGGTGATGTGGTGATAGTTTTGTGGTGTGGTTTTGTTAGTTGGATGGGTAGCAGTGGAAAAAATTATGATACTAAATGAAATGAATAAATGAATGAGTTTGAAATTGAATATAATGGGATGGGAATTGTCTTGATATTAATAGATTAAATTTAATTTAACAAACTTAATGAGTGGTGTATTATTAAATGAAAAGGATAATGAATAAAAGTAGTAAAACTTATAAGCTTAAAGTGGAAAATGTTGTGTGATTGTTTGGTGGTTGTGTGGTGTGTTTCATGTTGTGGTGGCATTAGTTGTGAAGGTTTATGTATAGTATGTGGTGGTGATGTGGTGTGTGATAGTGTTGCTGATGTAAACCATTTAGTTGGTTATTGTGTGCTATATCTATGTCATTTATGTTTATGTTATTTTATATGTGCCCTACCCAAGTTGGATAACCTTACCAATGCTCAGAGGTTCTGGGTTCTAGGTATTTTCTTCAACATCCATAATGGTAGTAATATAGATGGCTAGCTACCCCCTCTTCCCCACTCTTCCTTCATAAGTGGTATGCATCCCATGTATTTTCAAAAGAGATGTGATATGTGGCCCAAGTGTCTTTGGGATGAGATGTGACATGTGGTCCTCAGTGTATTCGAAATAAGCTGTGTAGTCCTTGGTGTCTTCAGGTTGAGCTGTGATGCGTGGTCCCAGGTGTCTTCAGGATGAGATGTGATGTGGTGTGATGTGGTGTGTGGCCCAAGTGTGTGTGGGTGGGATGTGATGTGTTGTGTGGACCAGTTATGTGTAGGTGGGATGTGATGTGATGTGATGTGATGTGTGGCCCAGGTTGGTGTGGGTTTGATGTGTTGTGATATGTGTAAAAGGGATGGGATCATAGGACTTTAGACATTAGGGAATGAGATCATAAAATCAATGTGGAAGAGGTAGAAGGGTGACTTACTTTATCATGATCTCAATATTATATTATTATATTGGATGCATGATTTGGTGAGTGGGCCATGGTGATGCTTGGTTTGGTTAGATGAATTGTTTAGGTTCCTGTTGGTTCTACTATTTTTTCAATGGGGAATTAGTATGATCTTTTCAAATGTGAACTTGATACCTTGTTTATATCCTCATTGAGTATACCTTATATGATCACCCTACGTATATAAATTGTTTTCAGGATTCCAGGAGGACATTGGGGACCAAACTAGACATTATTAGCTAGGTTGGAGTTTTGGTCGAGGCATTGCTGTAGACTTGTCTTTTTGGTATTTACTTTAGATACTTTTATATGTATCGATTTTATTTTATTCATGCATTTTGGGATGGTTTTTGGTTTAATTTTATATAGTATATTAGAGTTTTTTGGTTTTTGGTATCCTATCTCATGTTCTTATTTGTTTATAGTGGGTAATGCCTCCCATATTGTGAGATTTTTATACCCTTAATGCTAGCCGCCAACCTGGGGCCTACTGTAGGTGGGACTAGAGGGTCATTATAATTTACCCTTTATGGCGGAATCTTTGGTGGGAGTTGGTCATGAAAACAATTGTATTCATAATAGATGATACATATGTAATAGTTTTGTCCCAATGACTAGCTACATTTAGTTCTTCCCTATGTGTAGACATAATTTTATAACATTGATTGTTTTTAGGGAAGATCAAATGTTCTTCCAACTCCACTGATATTTTTTTCTTGAATAACAATAATGTAAATACAATGAAATTATTTGAGAAGGTTATATGCACAATCTATTACAGTCTTCATGATATATTTTACCCCATTATCATACTATTTTATATTACAATTGACATCCATCCATTTTAGATTTATATCCATCCTATTTAGTTCAACAATATTCATATTTTTTAATAAATAAATTAATACACAGAATGAATGCATATAAAGTATCATTTTTTACATGCATAAATTATATAATGTATAATAGTTTAAAAATATTATAAATTATAATACGTACATATATGTTGAGGCCCACAAAATTTCAAAGACATAATCAAAGAATCGAGAAATTTTTTATTAATCGATAATAGATCAATAGAATGAAAATCAAAGTATAATTTGGAAAACGATACAAAACTACATAGTAAGTGGACTATTCCTCATAGAAATTAAATTCTATGAAAAACCCTTTCACCTAAAAACACTATCTTCCCTCCAAAAATAAAATTCATTTGTGTAGTGAGGCAGTGTACCTCCACCCTCAGCCAATAAAATTAATTTACAAAGTTAGGTAGTGACAAAAGATTTTTTTTACAAATCAAGTAGGTTTTTCTATGATCTTTGTAGATGAAATTTGTTTGCAGAGTGATGCGATGTTCCTCCATTCTCAAAAAATGGAATTTATTTTATAAGTGACTCTATGTCCCATCATCCTCTACAAATCATATAAAATGTCATGCGAAAAACCTTTTTAGGTATTTTTCCCTAATTATACCTATAAATAACCAATTACTTCCCCCAAAGTGAGGGATATGGAGACAAAAACAAAGGATAAAGACTGAGGGTGAGAGAAATAAATTTCCATTTCCAGAGAATATAAATACTTTGATATTATCACATATCATAGTTAATCAAATCACCATTAAGGGGATAATACCCATAAATGAGTCCTCTATGAAAGGAACCAATCCATAAAGAAATCCTTTATTGAAGGGGAATCTTCCTTGGCTATTCAAAAATGAGGTATTCTCCTTTGTGAAATAAGGGATTTATAATTGAACACCCTTTGAGAAGGACCACATTAAGAGAGATACCCCATTTAGGGTTTCCCCATTTCATAATGAAATAAATCTATGAGAAATAGGGTTCTCTAGGGTTTATATATCCCAGACCTCAATATTATCCTCCAATGTAGCATTTCAATTCATCTTACCCCCTTCGTAAATTTTCCAAATGTCCCTCTATCATCAATTAAAAAATATAAGGAAGACTAAAATAATAAGAATGGGTCCCTTATACATGATTTTAATGATCATGGGTCCCATGGGGGTTCCAATCAAACACCCCCTTGGTAATAAGAACCCCGATAGTGAGAATTACAGTGTAAGCAGTTCAGGATCTATGATAGATTTAACATTTTTATTGATCCAAGACAAAATCAAGGTATCCTTCCTGGAGTAGGCCCCTATCCTTTATATCATAGGTTTATATACCTATAGATTCCATTTTTCTCCATGATCTTCTAATATATAGGAAGATAAGAGGATGAGATTCCTTCAAAGGAATATGACTCAAGATGTCTCCCATCGATGATATCATTAGTAAGCTATGGATACCACCTCAGGAAAACTTCATCTATAAACCCCATTTAAAATCTTCAAGAAATGTGACCGATCTTCTATCTCTTTTTTCTCACACTAAGCATGAATCACGTGGTATTAGAGAGTTGAGTTGATTTTGTCATTGATATGATTTAAATAAATCTTAATGGGAATCCTCATTAGGTGTAAGAACCAACCACCTTCTATATAGGCCTCATATTATATCTGAAAGCCCCCATTTTCACATGAATTTACTTAGGACTCTTCTGAGGTTAGGTATCTCAAGGAATCTCCAAAGCATAATCCCTATTTAAATCCAATTATTCATTTATACAATGTGATTTATTTTTTAACATTCTTTATTTCCCACACTGATTATGACTCTAGTGTGATTAGAGACTCAAGATTATCACATCAATAATATAATAAAAATTCCTCCTAAAGGGCCTCTTACTTATGTATAATCCCCAAATGCATCAAAAATGGTAGATTCAATGTATAAGTCCCACTCTATTATCCATTATCTTATATTTCACGACACATAAGTACGAACTTCATGACTCAATGCTTCCAAGAGAAGGTCCTAGTCACATGACATAAAAATGAATAATGATATCCCTATAGTACGATGCTAAACTATGTTGAAAATTTTCTTACTGCATTATGTTTAACTACATGATACAGTCTAGAAACATGAACTTAAATTATACATCTCAAACTATGTAAGATTTGATTTTTGTTAATAGAGATACATATGATTCCTCTATTAGTTTCAAACCCTATATCATCAATCTTATACCCACCCCTACTAGGGCCATATTCCATGTGGTTTATCACTTTATTAGGACATATTTCTGATAAATAAATTCCCCCACTAGAAGGGATATATTGATTTCAAGTCTTATCATCTCATCCTAATTAGGCAATACTCCTAGTTGGATCCATCTTAATAGGGCCATATTCTTTGTATGATCAACCTAATATCATAGGGATATATTACCATCAAGGGAAAACAAAAATGTACTCTTGAATGTAAGTCCCACACAACCAATTCAAGGCATATTTTTCTTAGTCATCCGTACTGTATTATGTTAAAATGAATGGATCAATACTTTTCACATGACCTGAAAAGGTATGATGTGTCCCATTGAGAGGCACCGAACTATATGGGTTCTGATTTGTTTTACAAGGATATGTAGGAAGCCTATTTAATAGGCCTGATACCAATACCACAAACACTTAACAATTTACTAGATGGTGATAAAATTTGTAGTTACCTACTATGTGGATTTAAAACATATTTCCTTAAAACCAAGCATCAATAAGTAATAATGAAACAAGATAGAGATCCCACGATACATATAAATTGTTTCATTAATGTAGAACCTCTGATACATATAGATGTTCACATTGATGAGATACCTATGAAACATACAAATGTTAACATTAACACATGATAATAACTTATTGTTAATATAGGGACAATTAGTCTAATGATGGGATTTGAGAAATATTAAAAAACATGACTTAAATTTACGATAGTTTCCTGAAGTTTGAAATAATTCCCCCTAATAGGGTGTAATGACCCTAATATCCTATCCTCTCGACCAATGTGAGTTCCCAAGAATCATCGATGAGAAAACCCAATAACCTACTACCTTTGTAAAGTAATTACATAAAAATACATCTTTCATTGACATGAGAGCCATTGGGTGTCTACAATTCCAAAAATAAACCCCGTTGTAAATCTTCTAAAAAATTGAATAATTCCACATACCCAAACAACCACATTTTCAAATTAATAAAAAAAAGGTGAACCCAATGAGAATCCTTTAACCATGAAAGTATTCATTCATGTATTTTTTTTGACTTATGATGCTAAATTAATGATTTTTTATATATTTTTTATTCTAAATCACAACACTGGAACTCTGTTCAATGAAAATGGTATCATCTCAACCATGAAAGATTTATATATTAGTTTTCACATATGCTGGGTAATCATTAAACCATAGGATTTTTTCTACCACCTAACACATTTATCACCTAGTGGAGAATGAACTAATCTAGGAGTACCACCTGAATGGTACTGTCCCAAAATAAAAGGTTACATATGGATCCATCTAGGACAAGAAGTCCCACCAATCATCTTCCTAATTACGAGTAGTGGTAAAAAGGAAAATTAAACATATCATAATTTTGAACCATCTTGGGAGACTCTCTATGAAACATAGTGATAAATATATCCCTTATCTTAGGGAGGTGGATCTGTAATTCAATAGAGGCCTCATCAAAATATTATATTCACACTGGAGGGATCCTACTAATAATCATCACTTCTAATGTCATATGACACCAATCCATTATAACCCCACTAAGGACACCACCCACGGGTCTCATATAAGTCCACTAAGATATAATAACACTTTAAAGGAATCCCACCAATATATTGTGGTAGTAAATAGAGAGCAGGTTCACATTCCTTCCCACATCCGACAAGCCTTCCATTATACTCTGAAAGACTCTAAAGGAGATTGTCAGAATATTCAGATATTGAATAGGGGGAATTCACACACTAATTACCCTACACATGAATCGTATTGGTATATCCTAGATAAAGATGGAGGATAGGAGAAAGAACACATTCCTAATACAATAAGGGAATAGATACACATTTCCATTCTAGTTGCGGAAGCCCATCCACACATCCTGGTGGAAATGAAGGGGTATGATTATATCCCTACCCACATTTTAAAAATATTTTAATGTATCTAGGTAGAAAAAATAGTTAGGGTTTAGTATATATCCCTACCCCCGCCACTTGAATAGTTCATCAATATACTTCAAGGGTTACTCAATAGAAAGAACACACTCTGACTCCCATTGAAGAGGTTCATCAACAAACCCCTATGATGAATGGAAAAAATTCTAGGCACATGTACCCATACCAAATGGATAACATCAACCCACTATAATGAAAACTTTTGGGAAATCACACATTTCTACCAAAACCATAGAAACTTTTCAGCATATTCTGGAAAGAACATGAGAGTTTCCTAGGTGGGCCCCCATACATGAAAGTCTATATTCACTACATGAGACTCCAACCACTAAATAGAGAATATATAAAAATAATCCTCAATAAAGGAAATTAAAATTACATAAGTAGGACCACATTCATACTCTACTCAACACTAATGTTCTTATGTCTCTTGAACACCTACCAATGGAGGACCAAGATACTTTTTATTTTTAATCAAATGAATACAACTATTTAAATTTTAAGGCCCATCCCATTTTTTTTAAAAAAAAATATGTAGTTCCTTTAAGGAGGGTTTATCATGAAGTTTCTATTTTTTTCCCATACCAAGATTGATCATAAGAACCTTCCATGTGGCGAGGACTATGAAAATCCTAATCATGACCGAAATATCAAATAATAATAAGGTCCCCTCCTTTCCACTGTACATCATGAAGGTCCTCCTTGTGGAATATACTAATGAATTTTTCTCTATTGAAAGATTCTAATCCATGATGGAAGTCCTCTCCATGATGATATTTCCATGAAGGTCCTCTCCACTATGATATTTCATTTCTTTTGGAAAGTCCTCCCCTTACCAAATTAAATATATAAAATCCCTCATTTATGAGTCACTTGAAAGGATTATTCCAGCTAAACCTGATGGATTGTATTTGATAAAAAATATCCTTTATTAGCTAGAAGATATCATGATAAAATTTTAATTCTCCTAACCACCCTTAGAATAATTATATTCCACTACAATAGAGAAGATTCCAATAAAGCTTACTATTAACAACAAGGAAATAAGAAAAAAGACCAATTTGGTTGGATAAAGAGAAATAATTTCTCATCAATAAAGATAAAACATTTATCATGAGGAAAAAACTAGGAATAGAAAATATACTTGTAATGTTCTTGCCTCTGGCCACTCCTCTGTATAGCATTTTGAAAATTATGTCAGTGGAATGTATACATCATATTTTTCTAAATATATAAAAAATATTTTCCACTTAAAACTGATTCTCCTACATTATAAAGGACATGAAAAATAAAATCAAGGAAATAGAATAGTTTTTCTCATATATTGACTTGGTTTCCCTTTCATTTGTATGATGCCAGAAATTGAGAAAAGAATATGAGAATATTTAATATGCATGATTTGATGCTTTGGAAAATATTTGTTAGTTGATTGTTAATGATACCTCCAATATACATATTTGATAATGGGGTGAACATGGAGAATTATATTTCACCTCACTCCCTAACTATAAAATACCACCAAATATGACATTGTGAAATGTCATTACTTCAAGAAGAATCTCAAAATTGGGCTGTACACATGATAAATGATATTACCAACAAGGATATTCTATGACTAAATCTTATAAATGTCAAACCTGATAGAAATGATACATTAAAATAATATTATATAAATCATCTAAAAAGGTTAATAAAGCCTGTTTTTTGAGAAAAAATAAACCTCAAATGGCAGAGTTACCTTTGGTAGAAAACAACTCACAGTCAGAACATGCATTGTATCCAGACCTTTATCAGATGAAATTTACAATGATAAAGAGGACAACAGTGATGGATGAAATAGTAGTAATCTAGGAGAAACCCTATCCTATAGAGATTGAGGAATGTTTATTACTATTAAACCCTAAGGTTATTAAATCATTGATGAGTCAAAAAATTATAGCAGTAGAACAACGTCATCCCTATCCCACTGGGATGGGGGAATTTTTACATCAACCACCTTCCCCCTTAGAAGTCAGTATTTTATCGATTAGAAGGAATATAATAAGAAAATAATTTTTAATATCTCCCATTTCATGACTGACCTTTCTCCTTTGGGATACATAAAACAAGATCTTCTAGGTACTATCTCCAGAGTACCTTCCAAAAAGAAGTCTTAGGGGAGTCATTAAAGGAGTAAGTGAGGCCTCTTAGAGGCCACAAACCAAATAATATCCTCAAGTGGATGACCACTTAATGGGATCTCAACATACCCCTCAATAGATACACCAATTGTGATAGGTATTCTTATTATTTCAATGAAGATATGATACTAGTAACACATTATACATCGGTAAATGCCATCAACATTGGCCCTAAAGATGATGTGGAGCATGAAGATAATGAATGAGAATAAGAGGAGGATATTTTGATTTAGAATATGGTCTATATGAAAATAGTTTAAGAAGGTTTTCACAACATAAAATGAAAGAAAACTAAAAATTTTTCAACGACATCAAATGATCATATACCACCACATCATTAGGTTTCAAACAAAGAAAATGGAAAAGGTGTGGCACTTCCCACACATTACCCAAATAATTTTACCCCCTTATAGTCGAGGAATGGTTATCTCAATATGAGGAAAAAATGAAAGAGTTTGGTAGACTCAACTTTGAGTTACTCATTGAAAAAATTCCTAATGGGTATATTATCTAGGCATAACTTTCAACAAATCTCCCTCAACAAGAAGATCATGTCATACTAGTAAGAGGAGATCCATGTAATTCACCCGATTTGGGATCTTGAAAAATAATTTATTTAGAATAAATAACATAGGTTTATAAGGAATTCATTTTATTAGGGAAATATCCTAGACCATGTAAAGTGAACTACCCTAGGCCAACACACACTGACTATCAACCGTGAACATAGGCAGGTCCACCATGTCAGGATCCACCTATCAAAATCCCTATTCAAATTTCTACCCAACTAGTTATCCAATTAAAACTCATTAATACCATTTAGTTACAAACATTCTAACTAGATGATATGGAAGGGATGTGTGCACCAGTGTATCTATAGGGAAAGCCTTACCCCGAATGGGTGGATGCAACCCTTCCCCCACCTAACTTTTGGTATCCGACTTTCCTAACATTTAATAGAAATGAGGATCCAGAGTAGCATGTAGTGCATTTTTTTCCAATGTGGTCCATTTATGGTAACCCTTTAGCAAAAATAAGCATCCAAACTCATATGTTTCATAAAAACATTGGACATACTAGTTTTTGTTGGGTAGACCAGTTTGTTGGTTGGAGAGTCACAGGATGGAAAGAACTCCATCAAAAATTTCATTATTAATATTAATCTACGCTATGAAATAAAATATTACTTGATCTCTCAAATTGAAAACAAAATTATAATGATGGATACTTAAACTTCATTTCTATATGGAAGGGTCTGACCTACTAACTAAACCTGCAACTCCCAAAAAACATTGTTGGGCCTATGTATAGAGAACCTCCAGGATGAGATAAAAATTCCACTCATTATATTGAAATATCAAGGAGGATTACATGAAATTACCATAGTTTTTTAAATATTTTAAGAGTATATTTGTAGAACTAAATCCAAGTCTTGACCAACACTGAATTCCATGGGGAAAAGAACCCACAAAGTGGAAACTACAACCATTACCCATAAGCCAACTTTAACACTAGATCTAGAACCCAATCCTACAAAATATCACACAACACCTACTATTGAGAAAAAATAACAAACATATATACTTTTAAATATGGGAGAAAATATCATAATCTTCTACATTATAAAGATCTAAATAATAGAGTTTATTCTTTCTAAGATGAGTAGGTCTTTGGATACTTCATCAAATTTATTGAGAAAATTTTGTTGAGGTTACCAATACTTCGAATACCTAATAAAGTTAGAATTAGTGATCACCTAAATTACCTCCCCTTCCATAAAACATTAGGCCACACCATCTTTGTGTGATTTGTTTTTATATACATCCTCTAAAATATGGTTGATTCTAGAAAAGTGAAATTTTAAAAACCAACCTCAAAAGTGGAAAGTGTTTTTTCAACTCCAGTAGAGTAATGTGATTGGTGAGAAGTTTAAAGTAGGTTTTCATAGTAGTTTGTTCTTTTTATGACCATAAACATGATCAATCAAGATCATGCTATTCTCAGGATGCAACTGAATCAACTAGTAGTGACTTGAATCCCTCAATAAATACTTAATTAACTTCCTTGATGTTATGGTATCCCATTAATATTTCCTAAAAACCTTTGACTTCAATGTGGAAAGAATAAAGAATAGAAATAAGAAATTTTGTTGATGCCCAAACTAGTTTAAACACTCTAAGACATTATGCCTTAGGAAATGGGAGGAGGGTCATTATCCTAACAAATTAAACCCCTATCAGATAAAGAGTTTGTTTACAACTTCATAAATGTGATTACCTTAATGAATAATTTATTCAATGAAGAAAAAAATCCATATGAATATCAGAATTGGAGAATAAAGGGGAGCGTTTATTTAGTTTGATGGGGTTGAAGAAGTATTGGTTAGAATAGATTTAAAAATTTAAGACATAAATTTACTGAAATCATATATGCTACCAAAAATCCATGAAATGCACTTTTGTAGCCTCAACTCGAGCATTAGTCTAACTTTGATCCATATGGGGATCAATCTAATTTGATCATATTTTTGGAGAAACTGGTAAACAAAAAAATAACCAATCAATATCAAAACATGGGAAGGAATGATCAATTTTACATGAATATTAAAAAATGATTCAAAAAGTCCAATTAGATGAAATGGATGTTGGAATATAAAGCTCTGCATTCTAAGACCCAAGCCAAAGAGTAACCTAAAAGTGGGAAGCATAGACCTATATCTCAAGAATATGAAATCTTGAAATAGTTGGTTGTGGTTCTATCCAGGATTCTAATACTATATTCTATTAATTTATCAAAATATATATGAGAATTACATGTGGAGGCTATGTTAATCCCTCAAGAGTTAAAATATGAGGTCATTATAACTGAAGTGTATCGTGAAAATATGGATCTCGTAGAATGTCATGTTTTCATATTGTTATACATTGACACACAATACCCTTGTATATATCTAGAAAAATTGAGGAAATTGACATTCATTGAGCTTTCATTGACAATGAATCAATAATCAACCTCATTCTACTCCAGATGCTCTCTCGGTTGTGTTTTAGTGAAGATGATTTCCCCCTCCACTTTAACACTTCAAGGTTACAACAAAAGTGAGTAGAAAACACTTAGATGAATCAATATCATGGTTCAATTTTGGGATCTCATCTTTGAATATAAATTATTGGTTATTATAGAGGGTAAAACTTTCAATATTCTATTAGGATGACCCTAGTTGCACCAGTATGCGATAATTCCCTCATTATACCATCAATGTCTCAAATACTATATTGATGAAAAAATCAGGGCATTTCATGGTGATAGGGATCCATTTGAGTCATATAAGTCTCAATAAATTGACAAAATATTACACTAAATAGAATAAAATTTCCCAAGATAAATGATGTCATTCAAGTTACGGTTCCAAATAGTTTGAAAGTGACCCTAATTTGGACATTTAAAGAGATTGACAATGAATATGTATTTTCTATCAATCACATCGAAGAGATAAGTTTGGATTTGGAAATTTATTCATCAATATTCATGATATCAGTCACATCAATTGAGCCTAATAAAAATTAATAAGTTTTTAATCCCTAAAATGATGACAATTCCCCAAGTGTAAAATCCTTTAATTTGTCTCTAAAGTCTCAAAATACCCCCACGACATCACTAGGATTAGAAAAGACTCTCATATTACCAATTGAAAGTGTGAATACCATTTCTTCATTTCCCAAATATTAGGATATTGGAACCTCTTCTACCCCTATTGAAACTGGAGATGAGGGAGGAGGATAGTTAACCCAGAATCCCACTAATAATTCCACTAATATAGAGACACCCTTGGAATACAAGTAAGAATCCTCGATATCCACATGAAACAAAAATGACATCACCTTATCTTCTAGATCTTAGGATCCCCCTTCATCACCCAATTCTCTTGATATTGAGAGATATAAATAATAAGAATATTATATAATATATTCCCTTTCAGCATTAGGAAGTTTTCTCCCCCACTATTGATTAGCTTGATAAAATAAATCTCGAAACAAAGCAAGATCCATGACCCAAATTGATCAATCATAATATGAATACCTATGAAAAATAGGTGTATAAATCTTTTATAAAGTGATTAAAAGATGTTTTCACATCTAATTATTCATAAATAAATTAAATTTATCTCAATGTATCCACCCTCCACATCACCTTTCTAGAGGATCAAGAATATAGATAGAATAATGCATCCAAATCATGAATCTATGGTTAAAGATGACGTTGATAAGATTTTAAAAGCTGATTTCTTTGGGGAGGATAAATATATAAAATGAATGGACAATGTTTTTCTAATAAAAAATAATAATGGGAAGATCAGAGTTTGTATTAATCTTAGGGATCAAAATCATCATTTTCCATAAGTTTATTTTTGAGTCTTGATTAAAGAACTTATGATTGACGAAACAGTTTGCTATCAAACTATTTTTTATTAATGGATATTCAGAATATAAAAAAATCATAATGGTTCTTAAAGATGGAAAGGCCAATGCTTTATGTTCACCCTAAAAAATATACTACTCTCTAGTGATGATTTTAGATTGAATAAAATTAGCACCATATATCAATGAACTATACTCCATATTTTCAAACCCTTCTTGGGAATAACCATTGAATGTTACATCAATGATATGGTGGTAAAATATTTTAAGTGGTTTGATCATATTATTGATCTTGAGATAATATTTTACAAGTTTTGACAACATAGATTGAAGATGAACCCATTGAAATATGATTTTGGAGTTATATTAGGGATGTTACTTGAATTAATAATATTCTATTTTGACATTGAATTTGATATTGAAAAAAAAGATATCATTGTCATGTTGCCTCTTAAAAACCTCAAAGAGGTGAGAATAATCTAGGAAAAAATCACTTACATCCAACAATTCATAATGAATCTTGAAAGAAAATTATTTACCTTTCACTAAATTGATGAATAATGGAGTCACCTATCAATGAATTTATGATTTTAATGAAGATTTTGATAGTCTTGAGTAATACATTTTGATCCCACTGGTATTGTTCTACTTATTAAAGGAAATGAACTCATTTTACATGTGAAAAACTTGGAGAAATCTCTAGGTTAATTTATTACATATAATAATGATATAAGGAATGAAAAATAGTCTCGATTACCCCAGTATAATCATGGTTAATACTGAGACTCAAAGTTAAGATACTGAGAAAAATTTCCTTATGTTAATATTCACAGTCTTTAAGTTGAGGAATTACTTGAAATACCACAATGTTGGTCTCTTATAATGACCCGATCAAATATATCCTCAATCGTCCCATGTTAACCAGATGTTTAGAATGATGAGATATCATTTTATAGAAGTTTTCTATTGAATTTATACTGAAAAAGGAAGTAAAGTGATAGTCATTAGAATATTTTATTATAGAATATATCTCTGTAGAAATCACAAATTTGGATACTAAGTTTCTTGATAAATAAGTCTTCTTTATTCAAGGCTGCCCCAAAAAATGGGAGAGGATCTTTGATGACACTTCTAGAAGCCTACGGAGGAAAATATTAGAAGACCCTAATCTCATTTTATTTATTTTAGGACTCATCTTTATCTCTCCAAACAAGGTAGTTTTTCCCCATTCATTATTGTTGTTGGAAGGATGCACCAATAATGAGGAAGAGTACCAAGCCATCATATGGTATTGGATTTGTAACTGGATACACCAATAGACCACCTAAAAATAAAAGGTAATTCAAAATTTGTAATCAAGTAGATTAATGGTGAATGTTCTATAAAAAATAAAGAGTTTATCCAATGATCGACTACATATGAGGGTTGATAATGGAATTCCCCTGTGATCCAACATTAACCCACATCGTAAATTCACATAATTCTTGGGAAGATGTTTTGGATAATGCAACTAAAATCTTCACAGATAAATACAATGAAGAAACTATCATCAGCATTGTGCATTACATGGTGTTTTCACCATTCGTTTGTAGTAATATATAGGAGACCAATGCTGTCAAATCCACCCATAAAAATGATTTTATGATTATATAGATGTCCCCTATATAAGACTACTACAAAAATGAGATTCTTTAATCAGATATATAAAAATGGATAAAATATGATGACAGACAATCAACATTACCTTTTATAAAAACCCACGTTCTTATAAATTTACCAATAAATGAGTCTTTGACAGAGTTATCCTCAGATTAATTAAATGGGGGGAAACTATCACTATCATAGATTTTTTCTATATAGGTTCATACAGTGATCATCAGTCAAGAACAAATATTTCCCATCATATTAGGAGGTTTGGATATTTCTGGTCATCAATGAAATGTAATTTTATGGAGTTTAGAAAAATATTTCATGACTATTAGAAACATTCAAACTTTATTCATCAACCCCTAGAATTTTTTTATACAGGAAAATATTCATGGATTTTTTCTATTTGAGGAATAAATATTATGGGACCATATCCCCCAAAAACAACAAAGTTATTCAAGTACATCCTTATGTTCACTATCTTATACTCTAAGTTGGACAAAGATATATCCCTCAAAGAAGTTTGGACAAAGGCTATCATCAATTTTTTGAACAAAAAAATTATTATTAGATTTGGTTTCCCTCATACAATACTGATGGATAATGGCACCAACATTTATTAGTTTAAATTAACAAGTATTTATTAGAAATTTGGCATATAGTTTAACCACCCAACCCATTACCATGAAGTGAAATTTTAATGGATAAAATCCTTTAATAAAAACCTATACAATATACTCTAGATTTTGGTAGAAAAAGATGAGAAATATTCACCAAGAAAAATTCTTCATGCTTTGTGGGATTATCACACCACAACCCATACGACTACATAAGAAACCCTATATTCAATTATGCATGAGATAAAAGTGGTTATATATATCATGTTTTAATTACCTTAAATATTAATTTATATTTTTGATCAATTATCCTTGAATGAGAAATATAATAAGAGATTGGATGAGTTGGAACAACTTGATGAGAATAGATTATTTACCCAGTATAACTTAGAAGTTCATTAGAAATGAGTAGCATGATCCTTGAATAAGAAAGTTTTCTTCCATTCATTCCTCCAAGGGGAATTTGTATTGTCTCTTAGGGCCTCAATGATACCTATTAAGAAACCACTGAAACAAGAACTAAAGTGGGAAGGACCATATTCCATGCACAAGGTATACTTAAATAGATCATATTCCTTGGTCATAATGGATGGTGAGAAAATCATACTAACCACCAAAATTAAATTTATAGTGAAATTATTTTCGTAATTTCAATAAAAATAGTCTGAGATACATAACATTAAAATATCAAGAGCACATATTTGTTTCATTTTGTTAAACTAAATGAAAACATCCTTACTAAAAAAATTAAACTGCATGGTCATCATACTTATAGTATTATATAAAACTACATGGTTCCTATTCCCTAGTCATATGAAATTAAAATGTAGGACAATGTCCCCACTATAAAATGATTGATCATGTGGCATGCGTTGAAATTATCACTGACTAGCATCTTACTCTGATTTGGGAAATCTTACAAATTCCCTTTTATTTCTCAGACTGAGCATAAATCACATGATCTTAGAGGTTTTACATGATTGATCTAATTGAAATGAATAAGATGCACTACATCCAAAGTAATAAAACATTTGGTCAATCCTGTATGACCTGAAACTACTTAGACTAACCAAATTATTATGGCATGCTTTACCAATACAAGATCCAGATCTGTACAAGGATTCTTGACATAAAAATTTGTTGTGCCCAGGAACAAAAAAACATATTTAAATATATATAAGATATCACTATGAATAAGGGATTTTACATTAGAACTATTTTTATATTGTTTCTTGTTCTAATAAGATATGTAGTGGCACTGGGATTTCCTATCCTAGGTCTGGCCACAAGAAATCCCTCCTCCATACATATGAGATAGATATATGCAGGGAGTCTCTTATAGAGAACTATGTGTGGATTGATTCCCATTATCTTTGGGATATATAGTGATGCTTGAATACATTATCCTAGGGATAAATACAAATTGAAAACCCCCACTATTATGAAAGTGTTCAATAAATTTAAATAATTTCACCATAACTAGACGTGGATTGATTCCCATTTCCTTTGGGATATGTAGTTTTTCCAGGATCACTTATCCTAGGTCCAACCATGAATTCCATAAACAGTTCTCCTATTTTAGTCTCATCCTCCTATATTTGAGTTAGATCAATACAAGGAGGTCTCATCAGATATATATGTGGATTGATTCACATTCCATTGAGATACATAGTGGAATTAGAATATTTTAATTCAATCCCAACCATGAATTTCAATAGTGGTAATTCCACCATTCAATTTGATGTTTTGGTCTATTTTCTAACACTAAAGACTGTATGTAAAGGCAAGGTCTTCAAATTTTGAAATTCAAGCGAATCATATGGAATATCCCGAGTTAATGGGTTTTCATTCACCAATATGAATTAAGAAAAAATGTTCTCATCTTTGATTAATTTCTTAGCATGATAATGAGATCAATGTGAGGGAGTCCAATATGGGAGTTTCTCTATGAGAAAAAAATACCTTGTTATTTTTTTATCCTAGAATATGTTTTTTTTCATATTACTACATCTAGGAATCTGTTTTGGATATACGATAGTTCATTTTCCTAAAAAATTACAAATATCTCTTTCAAGTATGAATTCTCACCAGTATTGGAAAATTCCCCTTTCTCCCACATACAAGATGGATATATACAGATGATTCCTTATGATAACCACATGGGGTTTAATCTCTACATTACAATGTGATCATGATAACCCAGTCATGAAAATCCAATGTCCAAATTCCTCCATTATGCATTCCAAACATGTTATTTTCATAAGCCACACTTTGTGTATTGGGAATCATGGATTGTCGCTAGCATTTCTTGACTATCAGTGACCATAGAATCTATCATAAAAGGACCATTATACCTAAATATACATATTATTTCCTAGATATGGATCTATATATGCACCCTATATATGACCCACCAACTAGAGGCATACACATCCTAAGTAGAGGGTCCTCTATTCCTCATATTCCTCAACCTCATGACAATGGAATCCGATTTTAAAATAATGTTTGTGGTCATTCCTTATATAATTTTCCTATAATACATTTTCTAGATCTGAGAACCCTGAGTAACAATTTTCAATGTTCACACTTCATGTTAAATAAATGTTGGAATATTCTTGACCTTGAATGTAACACCTCAAAACTCAAACCTCATGTATTGATAAGTTTATGTTTTCATTTTGTTTGAATTTCATAATAATCAAACAAAACTTGTTTCTCATGAAAAAGTAATAATATGGTTTTAATTTTTACTAGAATGAAACCGAGTAAAACACAAAAATGGACACAAGGATTTTTATTTAAATAAGAATATCGTAGTATTTACAATGTACCAAGATCACAAGAAACAATTCTACCCAAATATAACTATTAAAAACCCTATCAGAATTACAGGGAGAATACTCAAAACAACGAGAACCCCAAGAAGATAATATGGGTCCTTAGAATCCTCAATAACGAACATGAGAATGGCTAAAGCCACTGGGGCCACACTAAGAACCAATGGTATGACATGAACCATATACTTCTTTGTATTGAGTTTTAGGACACCCTAAGGCTTGCTTTTATAAGAAACTAATTTGATCGTTGCCTTGGGTGACTGTTGAACACTAACGACTATAAATATAGCCATTGGACTTGTTGGAGAATTAATTGAAAACATGTGAGTATATTTTAGTTCTCCAAATAATTTGGTTATGGATTGAAAAATTATAAAACCACCCTAATCATGAACTTTAAAAGGACATGGTGGAATAGTTTGAATTACACTTAAGTGATTTTGTAATTTAATAAGAAATTAAAAACACTTTACAAATATTTCAATTATATTGTAAAGATTTTAATTTCTAAAATAGTGATGTAGACTGTTTAATTTCTTATAATTAAACAATGTTTTTGATTAAACTAAGTTTTTACCTCTATAATACTAGTATAATAATTATAATTTAATTTGTAACTTTGTATGCTGAAGGTTTAGTATTTGTAAATAATTTTATCTAAGATAAAGTATGGTTTGTATTCATTAGCCTTCTAATGTTTAAATAAAATTCATGTTTAAAAGGATAATTTCTATATAATATTAATAAATGTATTATTTTTTCCTTAAGTCTTCATATTTTTTAAGTTAGTTTTTATAAAACAATTTGAGCCTACAAGGGACAACCCTTTATAGTTGGGCTAAGCGAGGAAACTCATGCTAGGTGGCTGTGCCTAGCCTTCATACCAATCCAAGGCTGGCCCGAGCACGAGCATAGGTTCGCCGAAGAGCATACAGGAGCATGGGAGCCTAGGAGTGCATGAGCATGCCACCGTGGGTGTGGGGACACATGGAGGCAAGGGTAGGTCGAGGCCTGGAGCCCGTGTATAAGGCTCCCTAGGTGTGTGCTGTGTGTTTTCTGAGCTATTGTTCAGAGGCTCGATCCTATAAAGAAGAAACAAACATCTCTCCATTTTGATGTGGGGCAGCTAAAATCACCGGGGATCAAATCTGGGCCATTGGATCACATCCCGTCCAATCTGTTCCATCAATCCCGAACCCATGTTCGATCCTCAGTAACCGCAGAACACCACCACATTTTTATGAACTGTTCGATCAACCTCAGATCTAATCTCGACCATCTGAGATTTTTAAAACGCTGCATCGATCATGGGCCATCCGATCCTGACACAGATTAATCCGAGCCGTCCATCAATTTTAAAACCTGTGGATGCACCCCGACCATTAGATCAAACCCAGATTAAATCACAGCCATTCATTAATGTTCTGATCACCCTCTCCCGCACTTTCCTCTTCTTCTCTGCCTGCTTTGGACCAGTAACCTTACAACTTACTTTGCACTATTTTTTCTCACCGTTTACAGCCGCTGGACCCCCTCCTTTCACACGGTTTCCACAGAGACCTCCCCCCCAGTCGTTTTATAAACCATTTTGGGCCTCATATCCCATGAAACTTGCATTAAAATATATATTTTTTAGGTTTAGTTTATAAAATACATACGAGTCACCCCTAAGGATCCGCTTGGTTCTTTGTACTCAACTTCCAGCGAGCTTCAACGAGTTCATCTAAGCCCTCTTTCTCCTCAAGCTAAGGTAAGGGTTGTTTTTTCTTTCTTGTTGAGTTTAAGATGTATATTCATATATAGTTGTGTGTATATATATATATACACCTTGAAATTGAGTTTGAACCCCTCTTTACCTTAATTAGCACTTTGGGATTTTATAGAATATTAGCAGACCAGAAGTATAAATACCCCTTGCAGACTTATTCACATGAAAAATCCACATACCATACATATACATATATTTATATTTATATATACATATACATATAACTAAGGTTTTTCATAAAACCCTTATGTCTGGAAGTAATTTTTACTAAAAACATTGAGCTTCAAAGTTCATCAAGAACTATAAAATGCATGGAATCATATTTTGTAAGAAAACTTGTATACCTAATTATGTATGTTCTTAAATATATATTTATACTATATGAATGTAGTTTTAAGCATTTCAACATTGTAATTTGGTGATTAATCCATGATTTTGATAAATTTTCAAGTGTCAAATAAACTAGGTATGAGATCCTTACGTACACTCATAGTGTATAATCGGGTATGTGGGTGCATGTGTATATATGCCAAATTTGATCCTCAATTGTATTTACAAATTTACAAGGTTTAAAAAGAAAGAAAAAAAACATGTGTTTTCAAATATAGTTTACTTTGACTAAACACTACTTCCTTTCAACACCCCGTTGAATTAATATTTTACACAACATGCAACCCTTAGTGTAGTTATTCAAAATGATTTTCTTTTGATGTGCTTAGTTCATGAGTATAAATATTGGAGGCTTGAAACTTCATAATCACATGTATGAGTACCTATCCCCTATTTATATTAAATGATAATGGTTATGGTTTAGTTTCATACCTTAATGTTTTAATATTTAATGTGTTAAACAAAAGCTTATTTATAATAAATGTTTGAGAAAATGTGAGTTTTGTACCCCACAAGGAATGCTGAGTTTACCTCTTTATTTATTATGAACCCAGAAGAAAATTCTATTAAGTAATTGATTAATATGGTTTTTGGATTTTTCATTATATGTGATAAAGTTTTTATTTCGTTTTTTTATTAGTTTTCATTGCAAGTACTCTTAACTTGCGTACTATTTAATGACTTGACCACATAGTTCATAATCTTGTGCCAGATTCACTATATACGTATAAATGCGAATGATGGTAATTTAAAATTTTATTCCCTTATAGGAATTATGGATTTAATTGGTCAATGTGGTATAGGACACCTTGAATAAAATGAATTGTGTAATTAAACTATTGAAGGTGGTATATGACACTTTGAATAACGTGAAGTAAGAAACCAAGTAATATGTGCACTTGGAATGATAAGTGATAAATGATTTAATAAATCAAAGTGGTATGTGCACATTGATTTAGAGATATGAGGAATGAATTGGACTTAGTATGTGATTGGTGGGGCCCGCTACAGCCCCTCGATGCATCGGTAGGTCTCATGAGACAACAAGAAACAGAATTGGCTGAGGCTTTTACCAATTATGAGTTATGGATTTTGACCAATGCCTTAATCATTATACGTCTTGGACAAGGCCTCGACATAGTCCAACATATGCACTTTCCTCATTATGACTATGTAATTTAATTAACTAGATAAATATTCTATTAGTAGAATATTTTTGGTTAAAGAGCTTATAGATTTTGGCCAAGGCCTTAATCATTAGACTTCTTGACCAAGGCCTTGAAAAAAATGTTTTAGAATGTTCAGCATATGCTCTTACCTCATTATGGCTATGAAATTTAATTAACCAATAGAATATTCGACTAGTAGAATATTTTTGGTTTAAGATCTTATGTTTATTGGAATCAGAAGAAGTATAAGTTATGGAATAATAACTATGAAGTACTAAGAGATTATTAACCAGTGTATATACACAATAGAATAATGTAATTGATGTTATTATTTTAAGCGCAACTCTGATCATGCATTACTCTAAATGGTTGAATTTGTACTTGTGTATTAATATGTCATACTTATTTTGAATGTATTATAATTATTACTCTAAATGAGAATTCTTGTAATTGAATTGTGTTCCCTTGTAATTCTGTTGACATGCTTTAGTTATGCACTTTTATTATTATGAAGTGTTGCATGTGTTATATCTTATTTTAGGAAAAATGTTTTATGTAAAGTTTTAAATAATGTTTTTGAAAGTTATATTGGTTTATTTTAAAACCCTTTACTGGGAATTTGTATGCTCACCCTATGTTTTTTATTAATTTTTTTCAGGTAACAACTTTTAACAGATGAAACATTTTAGAAGTAGCTGGTTTCTCAGAGCCTGAATCGAATTTGACCCTCTGTATGTCACCGACTCTGGGTATTCGGGAGTTGGGGGCGTCACTGTTGGTATCAGAGGATTCAGTTTAAAAACTCTGGAAATCCAGAACTTAAACAAAGAAAAATTTACTTAATCACTACTAAATATGAGGTTTTTCCTAATTTTCAGATGGAAAACAAAGGTACTAGTCTTTTGTCTCTTCCCAATGAGGCCTTAGAAACCATAATTTCCATAGCCAGTCATGAAAATTTTATAAACTGTTACCATAACAGAATGACATGTAATCACCTCTATGACATATCCAACTCTCCCTGAGTACTTAAACTCCACCGAAGAGCGGGTCTGGATTAAATCTTTATGATGGAAGCCCAATTTCCATCCTACGCACGATGAGGAAAATACTATAAGGGACTTTTTAGATGCTTCGTCACTGCGGAAGGCATCCCGTCCCTCACGACCTTCTAAGAATCTGCAGCAATGAGAGACCTCCATGCAACATATATGTGTCAAGTCTTGTCCTATGGCCATTTTGGTCAGGTAATGGTCTTCAACATCCTTGAATACGAAGCCTGCCATTCTATGTACAGAAAAAAAGTACATTCTGAAGTCTCCTAGTTGTACACCCCTCATGCCAAACTCTGGAGACACCATAAGTTCACCCAAGAGATTGAACTAGACTACTCGGGTTGCATATGGTTTAGAGGGATTGAGAGTTTTTAACTTGACCTGGGGATTTGTGTACTAGGGAACTGGGGAAACCATTAACCCTTTCCTTTTTATGTACTAGTAGTTATATGAGAATACAACTTGTCATCTTTTATCTCTATTATATTTTATTTTTTTATACTTTCATGTGGGTTTCACCGATTGGAATTTCATAAATTTTTTCATATGGAAGTACAAACTCACATCCTATCGCTCCCTATCGAGATACTAGAGACCATATTGGTAAAAAATTGTGAATAAGAGTACCTAACTTTCAAAAATTTGTGAAAAAACGTGCAAGAAACTTTATGAAGTGTCAAACAGTCTATACATTCTCCATTCCTCTCAAGAGAATGCTTACATATATGATAGAATAGACATGGTCCAATTGGCTGAGTATATGCGAAGAGGGAAATACCACGAAGGTATTTTTCTATGCTTTACTCTAGCTTGGAACATCGCATCTAGAGAAATATTTCAAGAGGCCGCGTTGTAGGGAAATCTTTGTGCAACCTATATGTACCAACTCCTCAGTTTCAACTTATATGATAATTCTCACGACATAGACGCTCTAAATTGAGAATCATTCTGTAAAATTCTTTGAGAGTTGGTCCATTTGGAAATCTCTGAACTTTCCACCATTCGAGCATCTCTCTGGAAGCCCGAATGCACTATGAAAAGTTTCAACCCTTTATGCTCAAAATCTATCTAGTCCAGGGAAGCAGAAGAGTTGAACATCAACTTTGGAATTCACCTGACATCACCGGAGGACCCTCCACGATGGAGGTTATGGTAAAGTTAGGTGAGGGAGTCCTTATCTTATGTGTATGTAGAATTAATTTTGAGGACACAATTCTTCATAGGGGGGAATAATGTAACTCCCCAAAACTCGAACCTCATGTATTGATAAGTTTATGTTTTAATTTTTTTTGAATTTCATAATAAACGAACAAAACTTATTTCTCATGAAAAAGTAATAATATGGTTTTAATTTTTACTAGAATGCAAATGAGTAAAACACACTAATAGACACAAGTATTTTTATTTAAATAAGAACCCCATAGTGTTTACAATGTACCAAGATCACAAGAAACAATTCTACCCAAATATACCTCTTAAAAACCCAATCAGAATTACAAGGAGCCTACTCAAAACAACGAGAACCCCAAGAAGATAATATAGGTCCTTATAATCTGAAATAACGAACATGAGAATGGCCAAAGCCACTGTGGACACACTAAGAACCAATGGTATGACATGAACCATATCCTTATTTGTCTTGAGTTTTAGGACACCCTAAGGCTTGGTTTTATAAGACACTAATTTGACCATTGCCTTGGGTGACTGTGCAACTCTAACGACTATAAATATATCCATTTGCCTTGTTGGAGAATTAATTGAAAACACGTGAGTATATTTTAGTTCTCCAAATAATTTGGTTATGGATTAAAAAATTGTAAAACCACCATAATAATGAACTTTAAAAGGACATGGTGGAATTGTTTGAATTTCACTTAAGTGATTTTGTAATGTAACAAGAAATTCAAAACACTTTACAAATATTTCAATTATATTGTAAATATTTTCATTTCTTAAACAGTGTTGTAGACTGTTTAATTTCTTATAATTAAACAATGTTTTTGATTAAACTATGTTTTGACCTCCATAATAAAAGTAGAAGAATTATCATTTAATTTATAAATTTTTAAGTTGAAGGTTTAGTGTTTGTAAATAATTTGAGCTAAGACAAAGTATGGTTTGTATTCATTAGACTTCTAATGTTTAAATAAAAGTCATGTTTAAAAGGATAATTTTTATATAATTTTAATAAATGTATTATTTTTCCCTTAAGACTTCATATTTTTTAGGTTAGTTTTTATTAAAAGATTGGGCCCGAAAGGGCCAACCCTTTATGTTTGTGCCAAGGGAGGCAGCTCACGCAAGGTGGCTAAGCCTAGCCCTCAACCCAAGCCAAGGCCGACCCGAGCATGGGCATAGGTTCCCCGAAGAGCGCACAGGAGCATGGGAGCACAGGAGCACATAAGCACGCCACTGTGGGAATAAGGCCACATTGAGCCATGGGTAGGCCGAGGCCTGTGGGGGTGGGAGCCCGTGTATAAGGCTCCCTAGGTGTGTGCTGTGTGTTTTCTGAGCTATTGTTCGGAGGATCGGGCTTATGAAGGAGACACAAACATCTCACCGTTTCGATGTGGGATGACTAAAATCACCCGGGATCAAATCTGGGCCATTGGATCACATCTGGCATGATCTGGGCTGTCAATCCCGAACCCACGTTCGACCCTCAACAACTGCGGAACACCACCACATTTTTTATGCACTGTTCGATCAACCTTAGATCTAATATCAACCATCCGAGATTTTTAAAATGCTGCATCGATCATGGGACATCCGATCTTGTCAAAGATCGATCCGAGCCATCCATCACTTTTAAAACCCACGGATGCACCCTAAAAATTGGATCAAACCTCGATTAAATCCTGACCGTTCGTTAATTTTCTGATCTCCCTCTCCCACGCTGTCGTCTTCTTCTCCACCTTCTTTGGACCAGTAACCTTACACCCTACTTTGCACCATTTTTTCTCACCCTTTATAGCCGCTGTACCCCCTCTTTTCATATGGTTTCCACAGAGACCTCCCCCCTTGACTTTTTATAAACCATTTTGGGCCTCGGATCCCATGCAACTTGCATTAAAATTTATATTTTATAGGTTTAGTTTATAAAATACATCCGAGGCACCCCCAAGGATCCCCTCAGTTCTTTTCACTCAACTTACAGTGAGCTTCGATGAGTTCATCTGAGCCCTCTTTCTCTTCAAGCTAAGGTAAGGGTTGTTTTGTCTTGCTTGTTGAGTTTAAGCTGTATATTCATGTACAGTTGTATATATATATATATACATCCTGTGGTTGAGTTTGAACCCCTCTTTACCTGAGTTAGAGCTTCAATATTTTATATAATATTAGCGGACCAGAAGCATAAATACCCCCTGTAGACTTATTCACATGCCACATCCATGTACCACACACACACACACACAGAGAGAGAGATATATATATATATATATATATATATTTATATATACATATACACAACCCTACAGTTTTTCATAAAACCCTTATTTCCGGATTTATGTTTTACTAAAAACTATGAGCTTCAAAGTTCATGAAGAAATATAAAATGCATGGAGTCATATTTTGTAAGAAAAATTTTAAACATGATTATTTATGTTCTTAAATATATATTTATATTATATGAATGCGGGTTTAAGAATTTCAAAATTTTTCTTCGGTGATTAATCCTTTATTTTGATAAATTTTCAAGTGTCAAATAAAATAGGTATAAGATCCTTACGTATACTCATAGTGTATAATCGGGTATGTGGGTACATGTGTATATATGCCAACTTTGATCCCCAATTGTATTTAAGAATTTCCTATGTTTGCGAAGAAAGTAAAAAACAGGTGTTTTAAAATATATTTTACTTTGAATAAACACTACTTCTTATGAACATCCCATTGAATGAATGTTTTACTCAACATGAAACCCTAAGTATAGTTATTCCAAATGCTTTTCTTTTTATGTGCTTAGTTCATGAGTATAAATATTGGAGGCTTGAAACTTCATAATCACATGTATGAGTTACTCTCCACTATTTATATTAAATGATATTGGTTATAGTTGAGTTTTTTACCTTCAAGTTTTATTATTTAATGTGTTAAACAAAAGATTATTTATAATAAATGTTTGAGAAAATGTGAGTTTAGTACCCCACATAGAATGTTGTTTTTACCTCTTTATTTATTATGCACCCAGAAGAAAATTCCATTAAGTAATTGATTAATATGGTTTTTGGATTTGTCATTATATGTGATCATGTTTTTATTTCTTTTTTTATTAGTTTTCATCGCATGTACTCTTAACTTGCATACTATTTAATGACTTGACCACATAGTTCATAATCTTGTGCTAGATTCACTATATACGTATAAATGCAAATGATGGTAATTTAAACTTTTATTCCCATCTAGGAATTATGGAATTAATTGTTCAAGGTGGTATGGGAAACCTTGAATAAAATGAATTGTGTAATTAAACTATTGAAGGTGGTATATGACACTTTGAATAACGTGAAGTAAGAAACCAAGTAATATGTGCACTTGGAATGATAAGTGATAAATGGTTTAATAAATCAAAGTGGTATGTGCACTTTTATTTAGAGATATAAGGAATGCATTGGACTTAGTATGTGATAGGTGGGGCCCTCTTCTTCCCCTCGATGTATCGGTAGGTCTCATGAGACAACTGGAAGCGGAATTGGCCGAGGCCTTTCCTAATTATGAGTTATGGATTTTGGCCAAGGCCTTAATCTTTAGATGTCTTGGCCGAGGCCTCGACACAGTATGACATATGCATTTTCCTCATTATGACTATGTAATTTAATTAACCATAAAAATATTTTACTAGTAGAATATTCTTGTTTAAAGAGATTATGGATTTTGGATGAAGCCTTAATCATTAGACGTCTTGGCCAAGGCCTTGGAAAAAATGTTTTAGAATGTTCAGCGTATTCCCTTACCTCATTATGGCTAGGAAATTTAATTAACCAATAGAATATTCGACTAGTAGAATATTCTGGGTTTAAGAGCTTATGTTTATGAGAATTCGAAGAAGTATAAGTTATGGAATAATAACTATGCAGTACTTAGAGATTATTCACCAGTGTATATACATAATAGAAGAATGGAATTGAAGTTATTATTTTAAGCACAAATCTGATCATGCATTACTCTTAATGGTTGAAGTTGTACTTGTGTATTCATATGTCATTCTTATTTTGAATGTCTTATAATTATTACTCTAAATGAGAATGCCTGTAATTGAATTGTGTGCCCTTTTAATTCTGTTGGCATGCTTTAGTTATGAACTTTTATTATTATGAAATGTTGCATGTGTTACAACTTCTCTTAGGAAATTTTTTTATGGAAAGTTTTAAATAATGTTTTCAAAAGATATATTGGTTTATTTTAAAACCCCTTACTGGGCATTCATATGCACACCCTATGTTTTTGATTAAAATATTTCAGGTAACAACTTTTAGTAGATGAAACATTTCAGAAGTAACTAGTTTCTCAGAGCCTGAACCGAATTCAACCCTCTGTATGGAACCGGATCCGGGTATTCAGGAGCCAGGGGAATCACATTGAACCCCATTTGGGCCATCATTTTCACAATAGTCCAATCATATAGAGTTAAAGTGTGCGCACGCCCTCATGGGATTAGTCCTATATAAAATATTCTCACCTTGAATATGTGTTACACACACAATGATGTAATTATCAAGGTGTTTGAATCTTTATTGAAGAATCATTTCTCCATAAACTTACTTTATGATGTAAGTGTTTAAATCCTTGAAAACCTTTCAAGGCTATCGATGAAAGGAGAACCAGACTCCAAAGGATACTTCTGTTAGACTATGCATACTATTACCCCAATATGGATTTTCTTATGAAACCTTGATATAACCCATTAACCAGAGGCATCTATATCTAAATAAGAAGGTCCTATAATCCCTATACAACTTCTCATTATTTTAGTTGAATCCATCTTTCAAAAACAGTCCACAATGATCCTCAATACACGTGTCACACTCCATATCTATTGATTTATGCTTCTTGAGTTATGATTTTTATAATCCATAATACAACTACTCAAATATATCCAACACCATTGATTTCAAACACTTATGTATCATACCCTTTTTTAGTATAGAGATATGATGTTCCATGCAAAAGCATTGACCGATCCTTATCATGTTTCCTTAAACAGTATGAGACAATGGTCTGAGCTTCATGTTGATAAATTGGATGCCCCATTGTCTTTCATTGAAAATTACCAGATCACATATATCTCTTGAGTTAAAATCATCAATCTCTATAAAACTATTGGAAAATTAAAGTTCATCATCATTGAAGGGGATGGTCACTCTGATTGGGAATCATGCCCATTAATTATATGTTCCTATCTATGAGTTTTACTATACAAGTAACATAATACATTATCAATTCACATCAGGTCTACCCTACCCATTCCATTGAATAAGTTACCTCAAACCATTGGTCAAATCTATATGACCTTAAATTATAGCAACTGTTGGTCAAAGATGTTAAAACTTAAACACTATACATATTGGTCTAATATAAATGAGTTTAAACCACCCAAGGATAGAGACATGGGAATAACCCAAAACTAAAAATTTCAAAGGTAATTATAGAAAAAATTTGAGTCCCCGCACACTAGACACATGATTTGCATGGTCTAGGAAAAATTGAACACTTAAAATTGAAAAGTTGAAAAACTTGTTAGGATGAAATTAGACAAAGGGAGGGTTAAGAAAAATAAAATTCTTTCCCACTAAGTATTATTTGTATCATTAATAGTAAAAATTTAGGGCGATGGAAATAAATATAAAAAATTTATGGTGAAAAGTACATATACCTACAAAAAGTCAAAAGTATACTTGCTTGGTCCCTTATCCTAGGAAAAAGTTATGGAATTCTTTCTTTCCTTACATATTGGCTCATATATTTCCATAAAAATTGAAAAATCTTGAGACCAGATCATTTATCCAAACAAACCAAATCTATTGTTAAAGTGATAAAATATTATACCTATACCCATCCATGATCCAGAACTGAGAGGAGATAATATTTACTCAAGTATTTAGGAATTATGACCAATATATATATTTAGAAATCAATGGTAAAATGATCCAGGATATCATGATATTAATTTTCAAATCATTGGAAGTTATTATGAAATAATGATTGTGACGAGATAAGATATAAATGAATGATAACAAATTAAGTTATCATTTATTCAAAAAAATATGACTGAGGGTAATATCCACATCCTTGATCCTACCCCATATAAGTAAAATATTGATATTACACAGAACACTCAATGGATTCTTGATGTTGTATCATTACTTGATCAAAATATTCTACAGCTTGGTGTAGCATAATTAATATTGTGATTTATATTTCTGAATAAATATGTACTATATCTACACTCTCTGTAGAATCCAAACCTACTTTATCTACCTCATATACTAACTATTTCTTAATATCAACCACTAATTAAAATTTTCCAATTATCTATTGAGATGATCTAACTCTTAGAGAAGTCGGTTTGACACTTGATGAACTGTTCTTCAAGGGCCAACTTCTCTATAACTCAACCTTACCATCTTGTAACCACTCCATCCTATTTATATGATTCACTATGTAAGATTTTTTTTACTATAAAAAATAGGTTATTGTATCTATATTCTGATATTTTTATTGAATCACACTTCCTTTATTTTGAGTAAAAATCAATTATTTTACCATATAATGTATAAAATGGTAGTCAAACCCACCATATCCAAGTAGGTATAACATGTGACATAACATGCTAAATTTCACTATAAATATTGTTAGGGTGTTTTAAAGATCAATTTCCATACATATCTTCATATAATTATCCAGGAAATGAAAAATTTGTACAGATTATCTTGATCTTCTCCAATATTGATCTCAAAAGAGCAGACATATTTAGGGACTAGCTCAATTAGAGAAGATCTAATCTTTAAAATTCATGAATGGTATTGTTCTATAAAATTTTCTGTCCTTAAAATATATAAGAATTGGGATATTGAAACGATATCTCAAACTTCACAGGTTTGTGAAAAAATTATTGAAATAGTCATTTAGAGTAATTAGTACCAGATAATGAAAGAAACTAGATAACTAAAGAGGTAAAAAACACACTTTCACCTACCAAAGTACTAACTTATACAGTTATCACTACCTCATTGGTAGGCACAATTAGAGATACAATCTTTACTCAAATGATAATCCTATAAGTTATCCCTAATTCAATTATTCCAAGTTTATTACTATCAAAAGATGTATAAGAGAATATACAACGATAAACACAAAAAAGTATTCAAAAATCCCATGGTAACTAATATTCTTCCAAGGATTCATGGAAAACATTACAATAAATGATTGTATATTTAGATATATATGTGACTTCTAAGAGTTAATCTATCAACATTGAACCCATAGGAATGAAAAAAAGTGAACTTGGATTGATAGATGATCTCGACTCTCCCTAGACCTTGGTCATCTCTTTTTCCATGGTTGTTACTTATTTTACAATGGGATTAGTTTTCCCTAGGGAAGTTGGTATTTCCAAATCTTGAACCTTTAAGGATTATCCACCAACATCGGTTTAATAAGAGTGAAATTTGGCATATTTTAATCTGGTTTCTTGTACCCTTTACATGTATTAAACCTCTAAAACCCCCTTATGGAAATGTAGAGTTCATTTGATCTTGGGAAGTTGGAACTCTTATACCTGGTCCTCTATGAAATTATTTACTAATGTTTTCTCAGTATGAATAATGGTTGATAAAATTGATTTTTACCCACTTTGAGAATCACCCATTGTTACTTCTATAGAGGTTCCTTCAGGAAGGGAATGCACTTGGATTCCTTGGAGTGTTGACATCCCGGGATATTCCATTTCCATGGTATCATTTTCTGGTCTCAGATACATGGGAGGGATGATCGATATAGATGGATATTCATTAAATCCCAATCTCCCCACAATATTTCCATACACCACATTATTTTCTAAAAAGGATGGAGTTTCACACTCTTGGATAATTAGTACTTTTGGACATGTAAAACTCATTCCAAAATTTGCACAATCTAACTGACCAGCAAGAGACCACAAAAAATTTGAAAGTTATGTGAGAAAGTATAATAATCACATGATATTCTTAATTGAATTCATATCTTCATCAACATTTCCTACCTTTTACTCATTATCTTCCATGAGGATAGTCTCATAGAAGAAACAATTAGTGGTGGTGTAGGTATAAGTGATCCCTCTAGATCAATAAATATTTCTTGTATAGGCTCTACTATGCCAGGGGGGGGGGATTCTTCCAAAACCCTTTAATTTGAAGAAAAATCCACTTCAATGGATATTCTACCTTCACTATATTGTGGGGAAGGAATAAGTTATTTCTTGTCTCTAATCTCCTACAAATGGCTCAAAAGGGTTCAGAATCACAATAATAGTAAAAGAGATAATTATAATGAGAATGTGTTCTACAACTTCTTTAGAGTTAGTTTCTTCCAATTAGATCGGTGAATTATACCTTTTAAAGAGTGGATCAAAGAATATATACCTTCAATATAGGAACCTACTTCCTCTAGTTTTTCTTCAAAATAAATATCCTTGTGAGTAGTGATAATACCAATGATAGGAAAATCAATATCCTCCAATTGAATTAATTTACAACATTATTTAGAAGATACATTCCTTCCCCTGGTATCCCACTTTTTCCAAGACTTTGTAAATGATTCCATAATGGGAATTTTTTATTTTTATGGTTCCAATATCTCTAGAGGAGATGAATCTAAATTCCTCACATATTTCCTTGGCATCTATGATACCAAAATGTTCCTTCGAGCATGAAATTTATGAGTTCCCAATCATGGAGGGGAAGTTACATCCCCATGTTTATTTATAATAAGATAATCCTTCTCATTAGTCCCATTAATATGAATATAAAGGTTCAGGTAATCCCATCAAGGAAAAAATATCATAAGGGTGAAAAGAAAGAAATCATATCACCACATTTTGGGAAGCATTTTCACTACCATCTCCTTCTTTTCTCCCAGTCACATAAGGATTTAATATTTCAAGAACTCAAATTGAATATATATATATATATGTTGATAATAAAGCGGTTTAATGGAGGACTTCTGGTCATGGATATAAAATTCTACCATCTTAGGTTGATCTATATAATAAACTATTTTAAGTATAAATATACACCTGTATATATTCAGGATGATATCCTTCCCTGGAAGAATACCCCATATATCCCTGATAGGTATAGTTATCTTCCAAGAATCCCACTCCTTATAATCCATTATATATGAAACATCAGATGGGATAAATGGTTGGGGAGCTGATTCAATATTTTGGGGTTCAAAACTAGTAATTTTGTGAGTGGAAACCCGAACCCTTAACCTATTTCATGAAACCTTTGAAATTTGAGGTTTTCTTTTTTGAATTTTTTTTTCTAGGATTGACTGCCTCAGTTTTTTCCTCCCTTCCTCTTTTTTTCAAGTCACTAGTGGACCCTCAACTAAAAACATAAATTCATCTATATTTAAATTTGGATATGAGAAAATTCAAGCCTCAAAATAATTATTCACAAGACAAATATGGATATAGAGGGTAGAATTTCGATCCAAAGGCCCATATCATCCATTGTAAAATTATCTAATATTTATGGGTGATCATAAAGTGTTTTTCTTTTCACACACTGTCCATAGATTTTGGTCATATTTTCTTTATGAATAGTAATTTACATCCAAACCTATAAGGATAATATCCTTTTTAAATTTTCTTCTCCTTGATTAATGCATCCAAAACACTTTCCCTAAAATAAATAAGGTACCCCCATATTTTATGGTCACCAGATGTATTATTCACCAAGGTACTGGTTGAAAGTGTGAAAGTATGATAAAAAATGACCATAATGGTTAAGCATACCCTTCATGTCATTATACTCTGGTGACAACGGTTTATCCCAACCAATGCTCTATAAATATATCCTAAATCGAGCCTCAGGTCTTGGATGATCATTTAAAAACTCACAACCCCATGTAAGATACTATCCAACCCTAGAGAAAATTAAATGGGTTGATGAGTCTATAACGGTACTTCCACCACTGATTCATCCTGGTAGACAATATAATTTTTCTAGTATTGTGACTGTCATATTAACAAACCTCCCACTTTCAAACTAGGATACCATGGGAAAAGTTTTAACCCTAACCTCAATATGTGAATCATACATTGGTAATAACCAACCAATTAAGAACATGAAAAAAAGGCTACCAATATTACCAGTCAATCAACCACAGGTGAAAATTTCCAACCTGATCAAGAAAATTTTTCATCCTAAAAAATTTTCCAATATGCACCCACAGGCCTCCGATATCTATGGGTTGGGAAATTCCTCAGTCTCCCCGTATGTGTCTCATGATAATTTGGTGTGAAAAATATCAGGATCTAATCAAGGAAAGGAATATATAGACTAGGAAGAGGCTAAATTTCCAAATGATTATATTATATAGTAAGAAGATATTTCTTTAGTGGATGAATCCTATGTATATCATCCCATATGGAGGAATGAGGGAGAAAATCATCACCCATATCTCCCAATATTAGTTCCCCTATGATCATACAAACATACCAAATTCTTATTCTGAATTATCTATGTACCAAATGGAACATATTAGAATCTAGACACCATCTTCTAAGCATCTTCCATAGAATAAAAATATTAATATGAGATAAAGTTTATGATACCGAAATTAATTCATAAATACCTACATATTTCAAATCATTTTTAAAATCAATACAACTTTAGAGGACCTAGAAGTTCCACCACCAATCTAGAATGAATGATCCTCCATGACAAAGTTCCCATTTTAGTGACCACCCTAGCTTCTCAAAGGCTATAAATTTTCTCATAATGGATTGATAGTAATTTATTTCAAACTATGATTCCTATAGTTCTTCCTATAATAATAAAGAAGTGTAAAAAAAATTAATCCTTTAGACGGGTATTATCTGATATATGTCCCCTTCGCTAATATATTTTCTCAAGGTGCATGATTGTAACTTATCCATTCAAGGGGTTGATTTTCACAGTGTGGTATAAGAATAAGAGCATCAAATAACATTCTAAATCCATAAATGGGTATCCTAACTTTGATGGGATGATTTTGTAAACTTTCCCCTTTATTCTCTAAAAACAAGTGATGATTTAGATGAACATTTATCTTCACTTAATCCCTAGAAATCTCAAACATGGAATTCCTCCACTCATTAACAAAACCAATGATTTGGGTGGAATACATTTTTTTTTCACTTTATAAGGAAATATAGTCCGTCAAATTTTTAGTGATTATATTAAATTTAGAAAACTCAAAACACACACATAGCATAATATGCACTATGTGTACCACATAGGATACCAAATGATATTAAAACTTTTTGGAACCCACACTATACCAGATATGAATATTCTATGTGAAATGAAATTAAACCACAAAGAATAAATTATAGTTTGAGAGACCCCAATTATACAAACATATTTCAGTATTTATAGGAGCTAGATTTCAGAGGGACGTCACTATGCAGAATGAATCATCGACTATGAGATTAGATTTGATCACAAAGAATATCAATCGCAACCATGCCAACTGAATCATATGAAACCCTTTATATATTAATGGTCCCTCCTCATAGTCCATAAATACCCCATAAATAACCAACATGGGATATTATACTTCCTTATAATCACCATATTTTCATTTCCAATGAACCCCATTTTGAGGGGGATTGCTAAATTTCAAATTCTTAATGAAAGAATTGGGTAAAATATCATTAATTGATAAAAGGATGAATAAAAATAAAATCAGAGTCAAATTTTCTAAGGGATGAAAAATTGAAGAGAAAGTATAATATTATGTATAATAATTAAATTCTATGTGAAAAAATTTCACCGTGAAGAACTATCCACTCTTTAGAAAAAAAATCATTTATAGAGTGAGGAAGCATCCTTCCACCATACCCAAACAAAATTTATTTTCGAATTGAGGAAGTGTCCCTACACACTATGAAAATGAAATTCATTTATAGAGTGAGGATATTTCCCTTCACCCTCCAAAACAAAATTCATTTTCAGAATAGAGAAGTAATCCTCCACCATCCATAAATGAAATTGATTTTTAGGGTGAGGTAGTGCCCCACCACCCTCTTCATAACAACTAATATATTACATGAATTCCCATTTTAAGAAAGTATTTTTCCTGAAAATTCATATAAATAACCAATTAATTCATTTGAAGTTATGGATATAGGGAGGAAAAAAGGATAACTATAGATAATGAGAGGAAGAAATTTCCATTTCAAGAGAAGCTCGATTCTTAGATATTACTGCAAATCATAGGTGATCATCTCACCAAGATGGAAGAGATACTCCCTATAAAGGAGTCCGTAATCAAAGGAACTACTCTATAAAGTAATACTTTATAGAAGGGGAATATTTCTTGGATGTTAATCAAGGAGGAATTATCCTTTATGAATAAGTGCTTCAAAATTGAAAACCCTTCATGAAGGACTCCCTTTGTAGGGAAACCCCTTTTGGGGCTTCCCTATTTTTTATAGCAAGACCTATATGTGAAATGGGGTACCCTAGGGTGTCTATTTACATGTTCTCAATGTTTCCATCCCATGTAGAATTTATCTTCATATTAACCGTTCCATGAAGTGTCTAAATGGTTCTCTCTCATTAATTCCAAAATACATGGAAGAATAAGCTAAGACCCCCTCTAAAGTAAATACTAGATGAATATAATTGGGACACACACACACACACACACACACACCAAAATTCACTTTCTTTTTTGATCATGTATCCCATTTTTAAAGAGGTCCCCATCCATCCTTTTAACAAGCATGGGTCATTGGGGGTTCCAATCATACATCCCCTTGGGAATAAGAACCTCAGTCATGAGAATGATTTTGGAAGTGGTTTAAGATTTATGATAAAGTTCCCCTCTTCCTTGATCTAGTAAAACCTTTAGGGATCCTTTTTAGAGTAGGCCTCTAGTCTTTCTTGTAGGGGAACACATCCCTCCAAATACTATGTATCACCTTAACCTACTAACATAAAGGAAGATAAGATGTTGGGTTTCCTTATTAGGAATAAGATTCAAGATGGCTCTCATCTGTGATATCATCAATAATCCATGGATACTATCTCAGGGTATAATCTATGTGTAAACAATAATGAAAACCTTTATGAAATATGTATTTTCTTCAATATCTCATTTCTCCCACCCAAAATGACTCATATGGGCTTGAAAATATGATTTGATCATGTCATTGATATGATTGAAATGCATACTAATGGTCCTCCTTATTGGGTTTAAGCTCTAACCACATCCAATATTGGACTCCTATTCTACGTGTACACCCCTATTTCCCTATGCCTTCACTTAGGTGACTTATGAGGCTTGACATATGAAGGTATATCCAATGTTTAAGACCCATTAAAATCCAATTACATGTTTATACAATGTAACCAATTTTTTAATCTTCCCTGTTTCCCACACCGAGAATGAATTATAGAAACACATACCTTTAATACATAGATATTACATTTTTAATAGATGAATATTCATTACATAATATTTATATCCACTATAGAATCATTTAGGTATACTATCTTTAGAAGCATGGAAACATAAATGTTGGACTCACCTATTATGATAATCCCAAATCATGTTTTGATAATCCGAAATCATGTTTCATTTATGTGATAATCATGTTTTCATTCTTTTTTAATTATGTTTAATTAATGTTTCTTGCTTCTATAGAGTAATATTAATATACTCTCAATATCATTTCTTGATTGGTTAAGCTTACAGTGTAGAATTTGTCTAAGTTCCAAGGTCACCGATACATGGTCCCCGATACAAGGTCACCGATACAAAGGTCACTGATACATGGTCACCGATACAAGGTCCCCGATACAAGGTCACTGATACATGGTCACCGATACAAAGGTCATCGATACAAAGGTCACCAATAAAAGGTCACCGATACAAGGTCATCGATACAAAGGTCACCGATACATGGTCACTGATACAAAGGTCACCGATGCAAGCCTACTGCTGAAGGTTACCAATGGAAGTTTACAGTTGGAGGTTTCTAATGTGCACCTATTGTTGAAGCCTAACAATGATAAGGCTACCATTACCAGTCTACCGATACCATTACTTTGTGAAATTCTTATATTTTTCTGACAGTCATATTTTCTAACTTTAATGCTTCTAACTTAATTAATACTTATTGTAGACATATTAAGAGACCATATCATGATAGTATGAGGTATGAGAAAGATTTAATGTGATGTAATTTATCTTATTTTAGGACCTCAAATATAATAGAAAATACCGAGGAAGATAGAGATATAATGGCGCAAAGAAAAATGAGAAATAGAAGTCCAGAAGTTAAATTCATGAGGAAGAAATTACTAAAGAACAAGGAAGAACCATTCGAGAAACTTCACTGCAAACCCCAAAAACTTCAAGAAGATCATTTCAGGAAAACATATTGAGGATGACTTCTATGACTCATAAAATATCAATAAACTTAAGAATCAGAACACTCAATTTCTGAAAGCTAGTACCTGGAGTTGCGACACTCTGTTTTGGAGACAACTTCCAGAGATAGACTCAATATTTAAATTCCTCACTTCAAGGAGTCAAGAACTAAACTGAAAACACAAAGAGCCTTATAAAATCTATCTCATCATAATTTCTTTATTGTGTTTCTTCTTTTTACATTTATGAGAAGGGTGTCTATCTGCTTTACACATTTTCTCCTGTGCTAGAACTGAAAGATATTGAATATCCTTACATCGATCCTCACTTACATTTTGTTCCCATGTAAAACTATGGAAGAGACCATGTGTGGTCTGTATTGTTTGTATTTCCCACGAAGAATAGTGGTATAGGGTGTGAAACCTGGATAGTTTTTGAAAACTATTTTAAAGCCCGATACAAGCTGTGTATCAAGTTTATTGATAATATAAACTGCTTGGTGGCAGGTGATCACCAAGTGGAAAGGATTAAGTCTCTTCTTGAGACTGAACCTATTTTTTACTTCACTATGCACTATATTTTGTTATACTATTTTTTATCTATTTTTCAATGATTATATCTTCTAAAACATAAAAATGTTTTTTTTCACTTTGATAGTTAGTTTTGGTTAGTGTATGTATTTGTATAATTTAGTAAACTTGTTTAAAAAGTTTAATAGGTGTTTTACCCTGATTCAACTGAGGATTAATCAGCCTTTAAGAAACCTGTTGACCAACTAAACATTTACATCTCTACTTCATTAATTAACTGGGCCATTTTAAAATTGGAAAATCCCTTTAAAATAAGGGTTTTAACAGAAATTTTAAGTTGGAACTCAATTCACCACCTCTTGAGATTCGACTCCGACCAAAAATAAAAAAATGGTACATAAATATCTACATAATCTCTTACATATTTCTTTATAACATGAACCATTCATAGATCTATCACACTTAATACCTTTCTCCATAACCTAGGTAAAATAAACATAAGAAAAGGGTGGGCTCATATGCTTATTAAGGGTAAACAAAGGAGTTATCAATGATCACATAAGTATAAAATGAGAATAAGGGTATAAGAACATTCTATTAAGATTTGAAAACCATACCCTATATATAAAAGATAATAATATTATGTCATGGAATAAATATTGGAAGTTCATAAGCCATGAATCATAAAGTAATAAAAGAACATGAACCTTGAGATCATAGTATAGACATAAGACATAGAATTATGGAATACACATAAGCACAAGAAATAATTTCCTTAGTATTCAAGGATCATTTAAAAGGCTATCATAGTGTAATGGGTACACTCACCAAACTATTATAGTAGTCAAGTATCAATCCCAAGACTATCATAGTGGATAGAGTCCATTGCTGAACTAGGTTCAATCCCCATTCCAGTCCTATTTATCTCATTAGATATCTATCTTTATCCAATTCATTATGAGGATATATAGGTCCCTCCTATTACATAATGGAAATTATACATATGAGTTCTATGAGAACATAAATAATTCATCATATTAGAACCCTTGAAAAGTAATGGGTTTATAAAAATTTCATCATAACATAACCCATGTAAAAGAAATGGGCTTCATAAAAATTTCATCAAAACATAACCCATGGAAAAGAAATGGGATTCATTGAAATTTCATCTTCTCATCATAAGCATTAACCATCCAGAGAAAGAATAAAGATATTATACCTAGATAATATCCCTAGTAATGAATAATTAAACATCAAACAAAGTCAACTTAGATGAAAAATAATTTTGAAGTATCACTTGGAATAAGTCTGTAGGAAAATAACCTTTCCATTTTGAAATAATTTGTTTTTTAAAATATGTTCAAATATAAATGAAAAAAATTATTTTAAAAGAACCAAGTAAACATGTAAAGGATTATTAAATTAAAAATTTATCCATGATGGTGAGAAAATTTATTCTTTCAATATGGTTTTAAAAAAACATTCCTTCCATATTTTTTCTCTCAAAAAATTCACAGAGGCCCTCATTTGGAAAACTAATAAAAGATTCATTTCAAACTATTTTTTTTAAAAAGTAAAACATGGGTAAAAAATAATTTTAAAAATCATAGGATAAGGATAAAAAATGGAAATATTTTTAGAAAAAATCCATATTAAATATTTATATTCCTTAGAATAGAGTTAAATATAAATAATCCATAATATTGATGAGATTGTGAAATAAACCCACACGTCTAATTCAACTTTATTTTAAAAAATATAAACTACTTCATAATAAATTTAAATTTATTATAATTATAAAAAATAGTTATGAAAATACAAATAATATCATATATTATCCATTTTAACATTTTGAATCCCCCCTTTGTCAGTAATTCCTTATTAGAATTTTATTCTTGAGTGTTAACTATTTTATTTATAATGAATATATCAGTTAGGTAGTTACATTCCCTATAAATTTATATTGTTTTAATCATATAAAAAATATTTATCATGATATAAATATAATATATTTTCATTATAGATATATAGTCATATAAAAAATTTATAGATATAAAAATGAATTACACTGATTATTGAGACGAAGACCATACATACACATGTATTCTATTTTCTTTTATTGAAATACAGAATGAAAAAAATTTTAAATATCAATTAAACCTATTTAGATAATTATTATAGTATATATATCATAAATATTCATCAAATCCTTCCTCATTACCATCAAATAAAAATATAAATGAAAAACAAATCATATCGCTTCGTAGAGGTGGTAAACCACACATATGCACGAACGCCACTATCATTTCCTCAAGGATTGGATGGTAGGTAGGTATATTTGATATTAAAGAAGTATAATTATGTCATAAATTTCATATAAATACATTAAAACCATCATAATACATATACTTAAAATATGGTTTTGAAAAATTAAGTGTATCGTTATGTGGATACGGTAAGCTATACACACGCACGAGCGATTCTTTCACTTATCATTTGGTGGGAAAGAGGATGTATAATGGATTTTTAATAAACATAAGAACACTTAATAATGTTTAAGATAATTAATTTATTATTTTATTAGAAATAACATAGATTTATAGGAGGTAAATAATATTGGAAAAGAAAGTGATCGGTAAGGGAGATTACCTCTTCTTAGGAACAAGTCCTTTATATATCCTCTAAAAGGGATCTGGGATTGATATTTTTAGAATAGAAAAAAAAAATATGATGTTTATATATAAGTTGATAAGGGTTATTCATATATTGATTTAGCTACAATGCTCAAAGTGGTGTATAGAAGTGAGGGAGGATGTGAACTTTTTTAATTGAGGTGAGGGGCACTTTTGGAATTTCTCAAAAGATTAAATTATAATAAATTAATTATAATTGAAAATGTCTAAAATTTTCCATGGATTAGTTGATAATTTAAGTTATGATTTTAATCCCATGAACCAATAGAATTTATAGGTGTTTTTATGTAATTTTAGACCTTATCATTCTGATTAACCCATACTTAACCATTTTTAATTGTAACTATTTAAATACATTTTTTAAGAATAAATATTGCAATTTTTAATTATAAGGTAAGAAATGGACCATAAATGGACAATTTATAAAATTTTAGACTATATTATAACCAAAATGTCTTATTTAATAAATTTTTATTATTTTTAAATAATTTAATAAAATATTATTTTCATAAAATATCATTATTATCAATTTTGACACTATTCATTTAATTTAACTTTAAATACATCAATACAAAAAATTTTATTAGAACATAATGATTTAAAACCTCCCTAATATGTTATATTAATATATAATTTTTTTTTCTCACATTAAATCATTCAAAGTACAACACTTTTAATATTTTTAATATAATTTATTATGTTTTTTATTAAATGTAGAAATACTGTATCAGTGTTTTATAAAAAGTTTATGCCATTATATAATTTATAAAAATTGAGAATAAAATTATATCATCAAATTAATTTTGTTAATCTCAAAATAAACACCTATATTCATTCATAATTTAATTTTATCTTTATGCGGACACATAAGTCATATTAAAAACAAAGAGAGTGACATTTTGTAAATTTCTTTGATTTAAATAATATATAAGCTATTTTCCTGATACTGTGTCCATTAAAGAACAAAATTTAGTGATTAAGTTGTTATGGTTCTAATTACCTACATCCAATAACAATTATGATTAATAATAACGGTCTTATCACTTATTTTTAATCCTAATTAAGCCAATTTACCATTTACTGAGGTGATAATTTTTACCATGGTTAACATTCATATTAACCAAAAGTAAAAAGGAAAAAATTTAAAAAAATTTAATCTCATGATTCTAAATATGAATTTCATTTTATGTAATTCAATACTAATAAATGGTAGAATTTTTTTATAATGTAAATTTTCAAAATGTGACAAAAACTGTTTTTAGAAAAAATACATTTTAAGCATAATACTAGATTTATTTTTATCCTATGCCAAGAAAAATATTTTTTGATTGTTGATTTTTTTTATAGAGTAAATAATATATATTTAATTAAAATCATTTACTAATAGGGATTAATTTAATTTATAAAAAATACATTATGCACATAAAAACTATTTTTAAGAAAAATATTTCTTTTTATTTTAAATGATTTTTATTTTCATTTATAATAAATTGATAACCAGTAAATTGATTTTATAAATATATAACAATATTTTTTTTACAATTTATTTAGTCCTATTCATGCCCACTATTCTAATATCTTGGAGATCACTTTCATTTTAAATATTAATATTTTAATTGTATATTGTTATTCATTTATACTTGGTGTTGCATGTAATTCAAGCTATCTAATAAATCAAATTATTTAAAGAGAAAATTTTCCTAAATATTTTGGGGTGTTACAGTATACCACCCTTAAAATGAATTTAAACCTTAAAATTTGTCACTATGGTACAAATAGATGTGGATACTTCTACCTCATTACATCTTCAAGTTTCCACGTACCTTCCTCAAATTGGTTGTTTCGCCACCAGACTTTGACTAGGTGAGTGTATGATCAATAATATCTATCATTTTTTGTTCATACAAACGATATTTTTAAAGTGGTACAACCTCAAAGTTCAGTACATGTGGAAGATTAAGTATGTACTTCCTCAGGAGAGGTATATGGAACACATCATGAACATGAGAGAGATTCGGTGGAAGCACCAATTGATAAGATACCATCCTAATACAATAAATAATTTTAAAAGGACCAATATAACTTATTATCTTCTTTCCTTTATTTCCAAATCTCATCACCCTCTTATAGGGAAATATTCTTTACAGTACCTTGTCACCAACTTCAAACTCTAGATCTTTCAGATGATTGTAATCATAAATTTTTTATCAGTTCTGAGTTACTATTATGTGCCATTGAATGTATATAAAATTATTTTCCATTTCCTCATTTAGATTAGGTCCCAATAGATTTATTTCTTGAACTTTATTCTAGCATTTTAGTGTTTTCACTTCCTACCATAGAGGGATTCATAAGGAGTCATCTAAATGATGGAGTGGAAGCTATTGTTGTAAGACAATTCCACAAAGAGAAGGTGTTAATCCCAACCACCTTTGAAATCAATTGAAAAGATCTAAATATTTATTCTAGAGTTGTAATGGTCCCCTCATACTTATTATTTTTCTGAGGATGATAATTAGTGCTGAAAATTTACTCTCTATCTAGATACTTCTGAAGGATTATCCATAACATTAAGGTAAAACACATATCCTAATCAGATATAATTGAAAATGGTACACCATGAAATCTTAACACTTAATTAATATATAACTGAGTATATTAATCAAGTGAGAAATATTATCTAATGGAAATTAAGTGTGATGAATTTGTAAGGAAATCAACTACAACTCATATAGTATTATGACCTTTAGATTTTTTGGGTAGTCCGATGACAAAATCCATAGTACTGTTTTTTCATATCAATTACGGTATGGATAGTTGTTGTAAAATCCCCTTATAATTATATCTTTTTACCTTAACTTGATGATATACTAAGCATTGAGATACTAAATCTACAATATTTCTCTTCACTCCATCCCACCAGAAATACTCTTTCAAATATATATACATCTTTGAACATATAGGATGAATAGAGAATGAAGAACTATGAGCTTCATCCATCAAATCATTCTTCAAGTATAGTACTAAAGGGACACATAAATGGTTCATAAATATTATCATTCCATCCAAATCAAGGTTTAACTCAGGAATACTTTCCACCTTCTTTTATAGATCCTCATTCTCCTTATACAGCTATTTAATATTCACTTAAATAGATGATTGAACAATAATTTGAGATAGATAAGATTACTCCACTTACTTTAATATTTATATCTTCATACTTTGAAAATCCATAAATATTGGATCTTTTGTGATCACATAATAGATAAGAAAGAATAATCCTTTTGAATTAGAGAATCTTCCCTATTGTTTGGTTTCCAAATGTGGCAATGTATTGAGCATTCATAATTTTTAATAGGATCATACTATCTTATTTGGATCTTGTTGAGTTTTTTGCGTGAAACTATACTTTAAACTTCTATGATCTATATATATGTCACACCTTTCTCTATCGATATAATTACTCCATATCTTTAATTTAAAAATTACCACATACAACTCCAAACCACGATCTGGATATTTTCTCTCATGGACCTTAAATTTTCAAGAGGCATAATATATAACCCTATAATTCTACATGAGGAAACATCCAAATACATTCTTAGATGAATCAATATATATTAAAAACCATTATTTTCTACAGGTTAGTGTAAGCACAAGTGCACTAACTAGAATTATCTTCATTTCCTTAAAACATTCCTCACATTCATCTGTCCAAAGGAATTTGGATCTATTCTGAGTTAACATAGTGCATGTATTCAATATCCAGGAAAAATTCTACAAAGACAACTAATAATATCCATAAAAACTAAGAAAACTATAGATCTCAGTCATAATGGTTGGTATGGTACAATGTTCAACAACTTCTGTTTTTTAATGGTCTACTGATATACCTTCACATGAGATTATATGACCCAAAAATGAAACTTTTTAAATCCAAAATTGACACTTGGTAAATTTTTTATAAATATTTTATTTTATTAAAGTCTTTAGCACAATCCTAAAGTGATCTTCATGATCTTACATTAACTTTGAATATATAAAAATATTTTTTATAAAGACTACCTCTAATTGATCATGGTAATCTACAAAGAATTTATTAATTAAATCCATTAAGATAGAAATGAAATTAGTAAGAAAAAATAGAATAATAAAAAATTCATAGTGTCGATACCTTGTAAAAAATGATTTATTGGGTATATATTCCTCCTTGACCCTCAGTTTATGATATTAATAATGAAGATCAATCATTGAAAGTATTGATCTCAACATAGTTGATCAAACAAGTCATCAATATAGGGTAGAGGATAGTTTTTCTTATTTTTTTATGTTCTCAATAATAAATGAAATCACTTCTTTAATTCTTGCAACTAAATAAGGGCTATTATATATGGAGTCATGAAAATAGGTGTAGAACCATGTATGAGTATTATTAAAAATTTAAATCAAGGATTCGGTGGAAGAACATGAAGCTCCTCCTAAAAGACACCAATAAACTCCCACACAATAAGATTATCCTATATAATGACTTTATCCCCAACCATATGTGATAAAAATACATTTTGAATGTAAATCATGACCCATAAAATGGATGAAATTTCCATCAGAAGTACATTTTTTCATCACACTGATAGGAAATCATAGTTTGATCTAGAATATCAAATGTAACTTCCCTTCCTCATAAATTAACGCAAGATTTAAGTAAAGATAGTAAATCCATTCCCAAAATAACATCAAATTAAACTCAAGGAATAATGACATGATTTTTAGGAAACACATTCCCACCAACTTTAACTAGAGAAGAATTTTAGTCTTAGGATACAATCATCATCCCATTAAGGATTTTTATTACAAACTCAACATATCATTATTGAGGCTATATTGTGATTCCATTTTAAAAATATTTATATATAAATGAGTTTCTAGATCTATAATCAAATAAAAAATGTGTATAAATGGATTGGATGATAAGTATACCTTTCACCACATTGTTATCCTACCCCTCATCTGAAATAGTGATCGCATTATATTTAACTTTGTCTTTAGTATTATCTATTCTTAAGAGGTTTTTGATGTCAATCATCATCATTAACCTTAAGATTTGGTTAAAGGTTATAAAAATTCCCATAATCCTGGCATTAAAAACACTGGAGTGTGGGTTGTTTATTCTGTAGATCTTTCTCTCTATTAACATCATTGTATAACTTCTTCCCATCAATTTAATAATCGATTCCCTGATTACATTCCTTTACACAATTAAAATGTTTACCGGTTATCTTAATATAATTTCTCCCATATTTCCTTCTACATTTTGAGTATAAAGGAAAGATCATATTCTTCTTTTCATGGTTTTTATAACTTCATTTGAATTCCATTTTTATTCTTTTTCAAAACCATGAGATTAATGGGTAAATATGATCTCCATCTCCAACTTGAGAGAAAATTGAAAAATTTATTCATATATATTAAAGTACTTTATGGGAAATTCCCTTTAAATACTATTGTTTAAGACACCAAAGAATATATCGAACTTAAATTTAGGTTGGATGATAATACCATAAGCATACCTCATAGGTCTTGTGAAATTTTTGTTACAAGTACCAATAGATTCATCATCCTTATGCTTTAACACATTGAATTATTTATTCATATTAATACAAATAATACAAAGAAATTACCTACTGAAAAATAAGCTATAAGAATCATTCCACTCCATAGAGTTAATTTCATCATATTACCCCATGATCTTGATAAGATCCCACTATTGATCTGCTTCTCCTTCCAAATGATAAACAACTAAAATAAAGTTTTCATGTTACCAACACTAGATAACATAAAATATATTTTTTGTGGAACTGATCCATTTCTTAGTAACTAGTGGATCATATAACCCACTAAAAGAAGGTGTTAATTGACTCATAAGAGACCCAACATAATGTTATTCCATATTTTTCTTGTTTGGAAGATCAGTGTGATTCATAGCTTGATAAAGTTATTTAATCATGAAAACAATATTTTTCATTCCATCTCCCATAAAATTTGATTGTGAAGGGGGAAAATCATTTCATTATACATTATATCCATCATTAACATTATTCCTTCGAGTTCGAACCATTGACTAAAACCAAAAATCATAGTGTGAAGAACAATAATCATGGTAGGGAACCCTATAAACATGAAAAAAAATCATTTATAGGATGTATAGATCATTAAAAATTCTTTTATAACAACTAAGATTTAACCTAGGTCATTTGTGATCATTACCAAAACTTTATGTTTTTATCTTATACTTAGAATTATCCCTAGGGTTCATACTAAAGTTTTCTCATCCTAGTTTCTAATTGTTAACTAAACCTTTCCCTGACACCAACTATAATGAACTATTAGATATTAAAATTTTAATATATTAATATTCATTAAATAACCTTTTGATCCTCTTTATAATCATTTAGGTCTTGTGTCTCTAGAAACTTGGAAATATAAACAATTGGTTCATAAAATATCTACATCTTCTCCCACTTATTTCTTCATAATTGGAACCCTTATTAGATATATCATACACAATTCCTTTATTCATAACCTATGTAAATGAAACATAAGAAAAGGGTGACCTTAGATGCTTAATAAGGGTAAAAAATAGAGATATCAATAATCACATAAGTATAACATGAGTATAAGAGTATAAGAACATGCTCTTAACATTTTAAAACCACACCCCGCATATCAAAGATCATAATATTAAGTGATGGCCTAAATATTGTTAGTTTATTACACATGAATTATAAAGTAATCAAAGACCATGAACCGTGAGATCATAATACATACATATGACATTGAATTTTGGCATACACATAATAATAAGAAATAATTCCCCTAGTAGTCAAGGATCATTACCAAGTCTATCATAATAAAATAGGTTCACTCCCCAAACCATTGTAGTATTCATGGTTCACTCCAAAGACTTTCATAGTGGATATAGTCCCTTATTAAACTAGTTTTACTCCCTATTACAGTCCTTTTTATCTCACGAGATATCAATATTTACCCAATGTATTGGAAGGAGATATAGGTCACACCCATCACATAAGGAAAATAATACATATATATTTCAAAAGATCAAAAATCATTCACAATTTCATAATCCATGAAAATTATTTTGTTTTGTAAATATTTAATCATAAACATAATCCATGGAAAATAAATGGGTTTCCTAAACATTTCATCACAATATAACCTAAGGAAAATAAATGGATTTCATAAATATTTCATCTTTTCATCATAAAAAACCATCCAGATAAATAAAAAGATGGTATCTATGGATCATACCCCCATTAAATTATAATAAATAATCAAATAATATCATCTTATATGGAAAATAGTTTTTAAGATCACTTGGAATAATGCTTGAGGAAAATAACCTTTCCATTTCAAAATATTTTTGAAAATCTTTACAGTTATAAAATAAAAAAATTTCTTTGAAAAGAACCCTCTCAACTTATAAAGGAACCTTAGAAGAAAAATTTATTCATGATTCTAGGAAAATCCATTCATACAATATAATTTATAATTTTTTCCCATATTTTTATTGAAAAAGTCATAAAGCACCTCATTTGGAAAATGACAAAAAATATTTATGTTAAACCATTTTGTAAAAAGTAAAAAATGGGTAAAAATTATCTCCAAAAATAATAGTATAACGATAAAAAAATCTAAAACATTTTTATAAAACATGTACATTAAAGAGTAATATTCCCCAATGAAGACTTAAACATAAACAATCCAGAATATTGATGAGATTGTGAAATAAACCCTCACTTCAAGTTGGATTTAATTCGAATGCACTCTAAAATCCTGTAAAATAAATTTAAATTTATTATAATTATATACTAGAGTCATTTTAATACTTATAAAATCATATATTACACCTTTTTAACATTTTAACACCCCCTTTTGTCAATAATTATTTCTTAAAATTATTATTTCTGGGTGTTAACGTTTTCATTTATCATGATTATATAAATTTAGAAGTTCTGGTCCTTACAAATTAATATTAGTTCTATAATATTAAGAACATTTATAACAATATAAATATTATATATATTCATTTTATACATATTTAGGGTCATCCATAAAATTTAGATATCAAAAAATGAATTACACCATTCATAGAGATGATAAGCTATACGTATGCATGAACACAATTTTAATTTTTAAATGTATGGAATAAAAGAATGGTAAATATTAATTTAAAATTATAGGATCATGATTAAATCATTTATGTAAAATACAATCATCAAAACTTTCCTCATTACCAACCATGTAAAATAGGTGGTAGTCAACACATACACGCAAACGACATTATTGTTACCCAAAGAAATGGATGGTAAGTAGGTAGATGTGATATACTAGAAGTATAAATATTTCATAAATATAATATATATAAACATTAAACCCATCATAATACCTATACATAATATATGGTGATAAATAATTAATTGTATTACTATGCGGAGACGGTAAGCTGTATGTATGCATGAGTGAAAATGTTATTTCTCATTTGATGGTAAAGAGGGTGTATAGTGTTGTTTTCACAATCATAATAAAAACTAATCATATTTATTATACATAATTTATTATGTTATGAGAAATAATATATATTTATAGTAGGTAAGGAATAATAGAAAAGAAGTTGGCCGGTATGGTCGATTACCTCTTCTTTGGAATGACTCCTTTAGATATACTCTAAAGAGATCTAGAATTGGTCTTTTGAGAAGAAAAAAATATATTATGTGTACATGGAATTTTAAAATAGATTTTTTTAGTGTTTTCCCAAGATATAAGGCTCAAAGTTGTGTAAATAAGCAGGGAAAGAGGTGCCATTTTATAATTGAGGTGATGATCACTTTTGGAATTTCTCCAAATATTAAATTATAATCAATTTATTCTCATTCTAAATTCCTTTAAATGGACATTTATTCGAATCTAATGTTGGATACAGTTTTAATTTCATAAAATAATAGATTTTAGACACATTTTAGTGTAATTTTAAACTTTACCATTTTAATTAATCCTTAGTTAACCAATTTTAATTTTAACCATGGTAACAACGTTTTTAATAATAAAGGTTGTAAGATTCTACTTATATGTTAAAAATCGGGTCATAAATAGATAATTATTGACATTTTAGACCATATCATAATCAAATTGTCTCATTTGGGACCATTCATTTAATTTAACTTTAAATGCATCAAGAAAAATTAGGAATTCAAATATAATGCTTTAAAACTAGCCTAATATTTATATAAATATATAGAATTCTTGGGTCACATTATATCATTAAAATTATATCACTTTTAGTATTTTTAATATCATTTATTATATTTTTTATTAAATGGAGAAATACTGCATCAATGTTGCATAAGAAATTAAGGTCATTATTGTTGACACTCCTTTTCGTCGCATCATATAAAGAAATGGAAAGGGAAATGACTTAGCACAAATTGATTCATCCTTTGAAGAAAACATCAAAAATCGACAAAGGCATGAACAAGGATTCAAATGAACATTCACCACACAAGTTCCATTACTATCGCGCAAGTACACTTGCGCGCCACCTAATGGTCGCAAAAGTGACTTGCGTGCCCTCTTTGAAAATCGCCCAGGGTCTTCAGCAGCCTATAAATAGACCCTGTGGGCCCCCATTTCAAGGAATATTTTTTCCAGAATTCAGATAGAGAGCTCTGAATTCCCAAGTCTCTTCTTCAAGTCTTACAAACACTTCTAAGGTAATTCTTTACCTAGAATGGAAGGTCTATACAAGAGGAATAAGGTCTAAGTGTTAGAAATCACTAACACTTGCGTGACTAAGTGTTTTTCCTTTAAGGGAAATGAACACACTTGCGTGCCTCCTTACCAATTCATTAAAACTTGCTCGCCACTCTTCTGGAAGTACCTCAGGATAATTCTAAAGGCTTTGGTCAAGGATCACCCAAGTATTACCCTGCTTCTTAACAATCACGCAAGTACCCATGTGCCGCACAGGTATACCTGCGCAACTATGACTTGCACGCCCACACAGTACTGGCGCGCCTGCTAGGACTGCACGCCCCTATCTTTTTGGGTGACCTTCCTACCCATTTCACCTTTCTTATTTCATTACACCTCTCCTATTCAAGATTCAGTCTTCAAGACACTCTTCAAAGTCATTTATGGAATGTTTTTCTTGATTGACCTCATTATCTGAAAGGAATTCCATGGAACATCTCTCAAAACCTAGTTATTTACATATCTTTATGTTACTAAAGATTGAGCTGTCATTCATTCAACCTCATCCTTTAAAATGAGAGAACCCCTTAACCTGGGCCTCCTTTTTAGGAGTAAGCCCCAGTCATAATTCCCATTAATTTTGGGCATCCTCCTTAGGAGTAATCCCCAATTCCTTATTAATTTGGGAATCCTTTTAAGGAGTAAGCCCCAAGTCCATTAATTCCAAAAATTCCCTTAACCTGGGCCTCCTCCTTAGGAGTTAAGCCCCAATTCTCAAATCCCTTTTAACCTAGGCCTCCTTTTCAGAAGTAAGACCCAATCTTAATTTCTCTTGACAAATTATAATTCCTTTTGATCTAGGCTTCCTTCTCAGGAGTAAAACCCAATCATAAGTCCCCTCTTAACTTGGGAATCTTCCTTAATAGTAAACCCCGAGATTAGAGTATCCAAATCTTTATGAAGCACATATACCTTTATGGACCCTGTTCATGGATTGCTTCCCTGAAGTAAATCTTAATCCTCATCTATTTGGGTAGTCATACATACATAAGCCCCACATCATTGCATGGCACAATTTTCTGGTTTCACCAATACCTCTTGTTTCTCACATCGAGCATGACTCACGAGAGATTAGATTGTAAAAGTAATCATGACATTTTTCTTTGATCCATCAATCATGCATAAACATCATACTCCCTTACTCGAACTACGTGGGTCCTGATTCCTTTTCCAAAACAAAGGATACATAGGTAGCCCATCTGTGGGTACCATCCCAACTCTAAAATAATAAATGTACTTCTAAATGACAATAAACTTCAAGTGCCCCACTGAGTGGCTTTAAAACTAGTATGGTAATCGTAATGATCAAGAGAGTTTTATGTATTGAAGGATACCATTGATTAAGAATCTCTAACAAATACAGATGATTCTCTATCGATGGAGAACCTTGAATACATATAAAAGAGTCTCTAAATTTCCTACATATCAGTCATTGATTGTCAGATCTAAAGGAAAGATCATTTTATACTTGGTAATGTAATAAGGATTCACGAACATAACTTAAATCTATAAAGAGAGTCCCGGAGTAGACAATAATTCCCCTCAAAAAGGTGTGATGAGTCCGAACTCCCATCCACACGACCAATGTAAATTCCTAAGCCTTATCAGTTCACAACTAATGAGTGCCTACCTTTGGAAAGTAGGTTCAAATTGATATGGAATCATTGGATGTTTCCAGTTCTATGAATAAACCCATTAGAAACTGCTTGGAATTTTTTGAATCTTAAAGCAATGAGATCATCCCCAATTCCAGAGGAAACAATTATATAATTACTAAAAATTAAAAATAAATTTCTATCATAAAAATAATTTTATTAATAATAAGATAAACACTTTTATTCATTCATAATTTACTTTTTTCCCCATATGGACACGTAAGTCATATTAAAAATAGAGAGGGTCACATTTTGTAACTTTCTTTGATTTAAATAATATATTAGTCATTTTATTGGAAAATTGTCTATTAAATAAATCAATTTCAATATTAAGGTATTAAGGGTTTAATTAAATTAATCCAATAATAATTATGATGAGTAATTTAGGCCTTATCACCTACTTTTAATCTAGATTAATCGAATTTACCCTTTACCAACGTGATAAATTTTACCACAATTACTATTCATATTGAAAAAAATAAAAAGGAACTATTTACAAAATTTGAACCTTATAATTATAAATATTTAATTAATTTTGTCTAATTAAATACCTATAAATGATAAAAATTAATTTTAAATTATGTTCATAAAATGTGATAAAAATGGTTTTTTAGAAAAAATAAATTTTTAAGCATAAATATGGATTTATTCTTACCGTATGCCTAATTTTTTTTATTTATTATTTTAAAAATTTTATCATGTAAATAAAATATATATTTAATTAAAATCATTCACCAATAAGAATTAATTAAATTTATAAAAATACATTGCATGCATAAAATCTGTTTTTCAAAAAAATATTTCTTTTTATTTCAAATATTTTTTATTTTCCTTTATACTCAATTGATAACCAATGTATTAATTTTATACATATATACCCATAATTTTTCATAACTTAGTTAGTTCTATTCATACCCAAAAATCCAATGTCTAGGTGTTAATTTTCCTTTTAAATAATTATATTTTAATTGTACATTTTGGTTCGTTTAAACTCGATGTTGCATATAACACAATATATTAAGTAAATAAAATTATTTAAAGATAAATATTTTACAAAAATATCTGGGGTTTTCATGAATCATGTGGCATTAGAGAATCTAGTTGATTGGGCCATTAGTATAATAAAAATGCCTCCTAATGGGGCTCCTCCTTTGGTGTAATACTCGACTCCATCTAAATAGAAAACTTTAATCTATAATCCCCACTCTATTATCCATTTTCATAACTTTCACATCACAAAACTCTGACTATCATGATTCTATACTACATAGTAAACATCCTAGTTACACTATGTAAAACTATATGAAAACATCCCCATAGTATGATATAAAACTGTATGAAAAACATCATCACCGTATGATGTTAAATTGAATGGTACGGTCCTATCACATGAACTCTAACTGTGCATCTAAAACTATGTGGTATTTTATTCATATTAAGAGGGATACATAGGAGGCCTCACTAAGGTTTAAACCCAATATCATCAATCTTCTACCCATATCTAACAGTTCTATATTCCCCATGGGCCATGTCTATATCAGGATATATTCCTGATAAAATCATACCCCCACCAAAAGGGATATAACCCTATTGAGTCATATCATATCATCCTCATTGGGCCATAATCTTGGTGGGAGATAAATTCACAGGTTCATATTCCTTGTAAGATCAACCCAATATCATTGGTACATATTCCCTTCAAGGCTAACCATGAGGGGCCTCTCACGTGTCAGTCCCACATAAACCATTTGTAGACATCTTTTTTCCTAGTCATCCTTATCAAATGATGTTAAAAAACGTGGATAAATCCTTTTCACACAACCTTAAAAGTAATGATGTGTCCCATTAAGTGGAACCAAACTATGTGGATTTTGATTTAGTTTTACAAGAATATTCAAGAGTCCTATTTAAAAGGCTTGATCCCAATAGCATAAACACCTACCGCTTTCCTTGATGGTGATAAAATCCAGAGATCCTAACTATATGGATTTAACCCATAGTTCCTTAAAACAAGGAATCACCAAGTAATAATTAAATAATATGGAGATCCTATGATACATACAGATGGTTCCATTTATGGTGAACCTATGATACATATAGATGTTCACATCATTGAGATACATATGACACATATATATTTTCACATAGTCACATGATGATAACTAATTTCTAACATAAGGGAAAATAGTCCCATACTGGGATTTGGTAAGGATTCACAAATATGACTTAAATTTATGAGAGAGTCCCAATGTAGGCAATAAGTCCCCTTAATAGGGTGTGGTGAGTCTGACCTCCCATCTACTCAACCAATGTGATTTTCCAAGAGTTCTCGGTGAAAATCCCCAATGATCAACTTCCATTGGAAAGAAGGTCTAAAAAAATGTCTATAACACCCTGAGATATTAATATATTGCCTTTAAATAAGTTACTTTGTTCAATATCTTACTCTGCACACAACACCAAACTTAAATGAAACTGTGATATATTTATCTAAAATATAAATATTTAAATATGAAAATTAAATCCTATCCTTTGAATTAGGGAGAATGAATATGTGTAACTGATTTATAAAATATATGTATAAGGGTAATAAAGGATATTTTTAATATGAATGAAAATCAATTAGTACAACTAAAACTACTAAGAAAATCATTTTATGTATAAAAATACACTTTTATAAAATTATTTTTTTATTTCAAGAAACTAACTATATTATGATTATATAATAATAAAATATATTTATAATATAAATAATATACTACCATTAAATTAATTTGTAATTGATATGAAATAATAATAAATAAAAGTTAACATTTTAAAAAACTATTTTCTGATATGAACAATTTTACTCTATATTTTAGGATTTTATTTTAATATTTACTTATAAAATTTTATATATTTAGTTTTAAAAAATTTCCATCATTTTATATTTATCATTATAATATAATCATGATATTTATTTTTAGATTTTTTCTAAAAAGAATGATTTTAGGTGAAGATACAATTTTTACAAATAACATGCCTTTTAAGACATTATTAATTTATATGTATGAATTTTAATTTCGTGAAACATTTTTATAAGACCAAATATTTATTTTATAAGTGAATTTATAATTTTAAAAATGTTTTATTTAATTTAAAAACCCATATTTGATATTTTATAATATAAGTAATATTTTCTCATTTTTTTAATGAATTATATACATTTATTTTAAAATTAATTTTTATCACTTTAATAAATTGAATAAAATTAAATGGATTTAAAATTATTAATATATGGTCTTAAATTATATAATATGTACCATTATTTTTGGCATAAAGGATAAGTTAACCTCAATAAAAACTAGTTACCACAGTCAAAACTAAAATGGTAAAAGTAAATAATCTATGATTAAATAACCTTAAACATGTTTAAAATTAGTGTGGAAATATGTGTTTTTATACTTTAATAAACATATCACTTATAGTCTCTATGATTTATCAAAATTTTATTTAACTATTTTGAGAGTGACTTCCCATTATTGAAAACCTTTGGGTACTAACAAATATTCAATTCATTTTAACTAAAAAAAAGGACTCTCCTCTCCTCACTTACACTTACACCACAAACACATTATTTTAATTGAAAACATAACTAATACTATCCTCCAAAAATCTTATCCACATTATGGAGTTTTTTTATTCTCCAAACACCATCCCTTAAAGGCTTAACCCTATTTGTAGTGGAGATAATCCAAGAAGTGAGGTATAAACTCCTAACATTTCCTTTATTTTTCTATTACTTTTTGCACACTTATTCTTAATAAAATTTCACATCACCATAATATAATTATAAAATAATTATTATCATTATAATGGTATGTTATAATAATTATTGTATAAGAATTAACCACTCACCCCTTTTCTATTAAAAAAAATGAAAACATGAATCATCTGTTGTGCGAACTACGACCACCAGGACACACCATGTTTAATTTTACTTAAAAACCTTACTAGGATGGTCCTAAAATGGGATTTAATATATAATTATTATATTTATGATATATTTTATATTATTTAATGATAAAATTTATTAATACTTTATCCTGTTTTATGGAAAATGAAATAGTTAACCAAGCGTACGTGTGGACTGTCGCCTGTATGGAATGATTGATTTTTGTTTTTTAATTTTCATCACTGACTTAAATGGTTGTTCATGTGGATGGGATTAAATTATAAATATGATCTTTATGATTTCAATATGGTTTTTTATTCCAAATTTTATAACCTATTAATGATATGGTCAACAAATGATTATTTTTATTCAATCATTTAAATCGAGGAAACTAAGGATAATGATCACTTCTTTCTAAGTAACGACCTTACATAAATTATATTATTTTTTTAATACATAAAATTTAGGAAATATAACAATAATAAAAAATAATTAAGATCATTATTCTTATATTATAATTATATTTAATGTAAAATACCTCATAATTTTATATTAATCATGGTAGGTTCATGTTTGGGTTGATTTAGCCACCTATTTGAAAAATACTATATATTTATGTCATGGATGAATATGAGAACTTATTTACAAGTATAATATGAAATAGATAAATTCATAATTATTTTTTGGTATTTTTAAGGATTTATCAATATTTAAGTAATTAATTAAGAAAAAACCTTTTGTTCATTAAGAATCACAGAAACATGATCATCCCCGATTTCATATTAATGGTTTATAACCAAAAATAAAAAGGAATGAAATTATAGCTCCAAAAAATACCATGTAATATATATCAAAATAACTTATATGATCTAATAATGAATAAATTTATAAAAACAATAGATACCAACACCTCTTTTATGAAACTACTTTAAAGAGATAAAGATTACTTAAAACTGGTGTTGAAAATAGGTTAAAACTAACGAATATTTATATATATATATAATAATTGTAAATGAGTAGTATAAATGGTTATATTTATGAATATGTTTATTTTTTATTTATTTAAAAAACAAAATTTAATTATTTATGATGTTTGGTACAAGTGCAGAATAAATCCGGACTGAGGTAAGAGTTTTCATCTCAAATTCATTTCATTGAGACATGTTTGGTATTATGAACCAAGTTCAATTGATGTGGTGTATATGATTACTATTTTATATATATATCATGATCATGGTATTTTAAGTTCAATTATAATCCCTATCTTTCAAGGGTTTTTTATTAATGTGTTACTTAATCCACATTTATTTTCTTGGTCTAAATTCTGATTATTTGAGACATGGTATATGTTATGAACCATGTTTAATTTTTATGGTGTTTCATTTATTTAAAATCACATGAATGTTATGTACAATATTTAGTTGTAATTAATGGGATTAAATCATAATAATAAAGTTCATTTCCTAATATATCTTTGGATCGAAGTGTTACCCTAGTCGTAAGAGTTTTTGGTGACTCATTTTTTGTTCATTGAGTTATGATTGTCCATTTGAACTTATTTCATATAAGTTGGGTATATCATTAAATTTTATTTTATTTTGTGTTATTCTTTGATTTTTTTCATTTTTACCACTCAAAACCCTTTTTATATGTATCATGATTTATGGAGTATTTTTTCTATATAGGATATTGATAACTCAAGTCTCATTTCCTTGAGTTATATTGTTTCATCTTGAAATTCTTACTTCCATACATTGTTTTTACAACCCTAATAATTTATTACATGTTATTTTATATTACTATTTTGTAAAATTATGTATTAATAAGTATTAATAGTTTTTTACTCTTCCTGCAATGTGAGTTTTAAACAATGGTATTTTAAAAATAATAAAATAATATTTCCCTTTCACTTTAACATGTTTTTTCTTCCTTTAACTATTTATCCAAGATAAAATTTATTTCATTTCAAGGATAAATTATTGTAGATTATTTTTAAAAGTAAATTTTTACAAAATATTTCACACTACCTTTTCAAAATTTGACATTGAAGGAGACAAGGAAAATTGTATTTTATGTCAATGCTAAAAATATTTTTTAAATGTTCATTTAAGATTTAATTTCCACTAAACTTTTTATTTTCAAAATCATTTAACCAAATAGGGTTAATGTTTCATGATTTATCCTATAATATATATATTTTATCATTTGGGGGATTTAACTCTTGGTATCAAATGAATCAGTCCTTGATACCTTCGTTTGTGACACCATTTGAAGCATTATTTTTGTGAGGGTGTTTTATATTTATGTAAACACACTTTTATGATTCCTTATTACACTAGGGTTATGTTCGTTTGACACCACACACATTACTTATATGGATGGATTATGAACATTGATATTCTAGTATTCACTTAGCTATATAATCATTTCTGTATACAGTGTAAACATCACATTTTACATTATTCAGATTGAATGATGCTCACCTAAAAAGAATATTATTATATTAACATGGGGAAAATTATGAGAACTCTATATATTTTTCTTCCCACATAGATTATTATTTTAAAGTTGAATATTTATTTTTTAAACATCCACATTATTCCTCCAGATGGGTTACGACCATGTTATCCATTCTTTTGACATGAGGAAAAGTATTAGAATTCTGTATATTGTTATTTTAATATAGAAGATTATTTTAAAGTTGACTATGTATTATTTTACCACACAACTTATTTAATAGGATGGATTATTATCATTTTATCCCTTTATTTACTTAGTGAAAATTATTGACATTATTTATTATTATTGACTACTAATGCAGGATGATTATGTATTAACATTAAATATCTTTCATTATATGGATAACCATGTTTTATTTAGTTATAGGTTTCTTATATAATGTAAAGAAAAGTATTATTTACTCTTATGGTTAATTCATTAAAAATAATAAAGTGATGGGAGGGGCCTGAAATTATATAGCCTTTTAATAAATCATTAGTTATCATGAGACAAACCAAGTTTGGGTATTTGGTGTATGCCTTACCAATTCATAAAGATATATTTATTGCAGTCTTGGTGATAAGTAACTATTTTGGTATGAGTCCTTGATAGAAGGTTTTTAATGTTAAAAATTATTCATTCCATCTATATGATATTGATATTATTAATATCCTTATCTTCATTTTTTCATGTATAAAACATGATCTTAGTTTTAAATTGATCATGGATTCATGTTTTTTACCTAGTCCTTTCATAATATTTATTCCATGTTTATTCCATGATTTCTTTAGTTGTATGATCTTCCTTTCTAAGCATTTGTGCTCACCCCTTATTATGTTTATATTTCCATAGGTTATGAAGAAAAGTAGCACACATAACCTGTTTAGAAGGATAAAACATGTGGAAGAATTCATGGGTGATGTTGAAGACTCATTATAGATTAAATATCTTCTTATATAGTGGAAAATAATACATTCTTGATATAAAGAACATGGTGTTTATGAGTTTATGATGTGTCTAAATTATCTAAAGGTATAAACTTGAAATGATCCTTGAGATGTAAGCGATGAAATTAATCATTATTGATTTTTTAATTATGTATGGTTTTATCCAATATTTTAAGTCTAGTATCAAATAAAGTATGCAAAGAATGTGTTTATAGAACCAGATCTAGTAGTGTGGGTATGGGTATTCAAAATTAGCATCAAAGTATATAATTAGATAACTTTAGAGTAAAAGATTCTTGTTGAGGATAAGGGTTGATAAGTTAAGGTTGATCATAATTTCAATGGTATATTTAAACCTTTGGTATACTATATGATTTAACATTAATATAATAATGAATATTTTATTTGGGGATTAAGATGAGGGAACTTTAGTGAAAATACTATGAATAAGTTTAAGTATAGGATGACATCTTGATGTTTTGGTAATGTCTTGATTATTTAGTTTTCTTATAAATTACAACCCCATATGGATACTGGAAAATGGATATAGTTATATAATATTTGAACCTAGATGTAATAACCCCAAAGAGGGTGTGATGGGTATTAATTCAACCATGACATAGTTCATGGAAAAAAGGTCTTATTGCACACCTGGTTTAACACCCCTGATGGATATTATTTGGTTAATAACATTCTCCTAATGAACCATTATGAGGGATTGAATATGTTTAGGATAGAAAACCTAATAAGAAAATGACTATGGATAACTAAGTATTGAACAAGGATAGTTATAGGTTGAAATTAATGTTTCATATTTTAAAAACATAGGTTTTATAAGGGAAGACATATTTGGACTGATGTTTTCATATTAATATTTTGGATATTATCATAACCATTTTGGTTTTAGTGTTTGGTTTAAAATGGATCATGAAAACAAATTTGGGAAAGTTATGTTCCTAGAAACCACTCTGTCTTATAAATTAATAAGGGAACATACATAAATGGTTAAAAACCTTATTATTTGTCTATTAGGATGGAAAATGTGACTTTCCTAGTCATAATTAAGATTATGAGATTGCTATTTTAACAATCTTGTAATTGTTTTCTATTATCATTAGTGAGTGATATTTATCGATGATATTTTTATATGTTCAACATGTTATGAGGATTATGTGAAAGATATAAGTATTTTTGTTAAATAGTTTTAATTTAAAGGTATGAAAAAATATTAAACGGTACTAATAACGGTGCAAATTTATTTTATGACAAGGTTATATTTTTTTGGATAACTATTGAAGAAAACATGATTTAAGTTTATATAACTCTTAAGTTTAATATATGATTGATGTTGAGATAATAAATGGTGGTTTTATTTTAAATACTTACGTTAGATAATACTGTAAAACATTGGATTGATAATTGGTTCATGATAATGTTTTTGGGAAGTTCCTATCATTTTTTAGGTTATGAGATAAATTAACTAGTGTGTGGACTTATTAACTATTGGTTAATACTATTTAAGGGTTTAATATTTTTTTTGAGGGGTACATAACTTTTTTGTGGTTTATTAACTTGGATATTTAAATGATTTTGGGAAAGGTATGTTATTGAGAATATATGATTAGTGTATATACATACCAGGGTATATGATTTTAGGAATGATTAATTTTTTTTGAGGAAGGATAAGTAACTTCATATATCCTAAGAGAATAATCTAGATGTCATATTTTAAGTTATATCCCAAACTATGAATATGTTAAGAATACCCTCGCCTAAATTCATAAATGAGTAATATTTAAAATTGTAAGGAACTAATTTATTTAAGTGGTGGGGAATATAACACCCTATGATATTAATATATGATTACCCTTAAATAAGTCAATGTGTTTGATATATTTTTCAACACACAACATTGAACTTAAAAGACACCAAGATATATTTATATAAAATATAAATATTTAGGTATGACCATTAAAACCTAGATATTGAATTAACGGGAATTAATAATATAAACTGATTTATGAAATATATGTATATGGAAAATATGAGATACTTTTAATAGGAATGAAATTCTATTAGTATAGATAAAACAACTAAAAAAGTAATTTTTTGCCTAAAAATATACTTTTCTAAAATTGGTGATATATTTAAAGAAACTAAACATATTATGATTATATAATATTAGAAATATTTATAATATAACTAAAATATTACCATTAATTAATTAGTAATTGATAGTAAATTAAAATAAACAATAGCTATCATTTTAAAAAATCAACATAATTTTTTATTAATCCTAATAATATAATATGAAGATTTTTTTGTATTTTCCTAAAAAGAATGATTTCTATGTAAAGATACCATTTTTTTAAATAATATGATTTTTTATGATATAATTAGAATATAAGTATGACTTGAAAATTCATGATTTTTTTATAATAAAGCATATTTATTTTATAAGTGAATGTATAATTATCAAAATTTAATATTTAATTTAAAAACCATTTTTTACTTTGTAGAACATATGTAATATATCTCAAAAATTGTTTTTAATACATTATTCATATTTATTTTAAAATTATTTTTTATCAATTTTATAATTTGAATAAAATAAAATGGATTTAAAATTTATAATCACTATGTATTGATTATATAATAAGAATAAATTTATTTTTCTGAAACAAAGGGAAAGTTTACTTAGGTAAAAACTAATTACCATGGTAAGAGATAAAATGGTAAAAGTAATGAATCTAAGAGGAAAAGACCTCAAACATGTTTAAAAAATGTGTCTAAATGGGTGTTTGAGGCCTTTATTGACCTTATAACTTCTTACACTAGTACAAAAACACAAATTAACATCATTTTTTTATTTTTGACATCGGTTTTGAACCAACGTCTATAAAGGTGACGTTAAAAATATGGGTTTTGGCATCGGTTTTTTAGAAACCAACGCCAAATATAATTTCATTAAGAGTTTCAGCATTGGTTTTATCTAAAACCGACACCAAAATTGAATTTAGATCAGATTTTTGGAGTCGGTTTTAGATAAAACCGATGCGAAAATTTAATTTTTTTAAAAACATTCGGCATCGATTTTTCAAATAACCGATGCCATAATTAATTTTTTTTATAAAATAATTAAAATTACACTTCAAAAAAAATCTAAAACCCTGTAAAAATAACACAATATACAAAAACAATCAAACAGTATTTATCATCCAATGCCTCCTATAACATAAATGCTTATATCTAGTTAATCAAAAAAATTGTCTATACATTGTCATTATAAAGTAAAATTAAAATAAACATACATGAAATCAATGAATTCAAGAAATTTAATGACATTTGCAAGTCCCATGACTCCAGCATTTACAGTTCTCGCACCGGAAAACTATTCTTTGATACAAAAGACAATACATTTGAGTTACTGAAAAATTTACATGGATTCTAGTTAAATACTAATGCATAAATAAATATAATAAAAAATTAGATAAATACATTGCAGAGGCAATTGAGAGAACGCAATGATTATGATGTAATTATTATAGTAATGTGGCTAGAACTAAAATTCAATTCATTATGGATACCAAGTACCATGCAAGAAATTGATACCATGTAGATATCAAGTATATGTTCACTCATCATCATTGTGGTCTGACTGAATACTCAATGCCTTAAGGATACCATATAATATGATTAATGCACTTTTGGATTGTTCATGGTCACTTCTAATGCCTTTTTTATCCTTTTGGCATAGAGTTGATGTAGGTACGACATGGGTTCATGTTAGCTTGAATAGCACATAGCCTCACATCACGTGGTTTATTGATTATTTATTCTTTCATATACCAATCATAAACAAAAAATCGACGTTGAAAGTTAATTTTTTTAGAAAATTCAGAATATTACACTTTCAAAATAAAGTAGAATTAAAATACACGCACCTGAAATTTACGGCATGATCATTGTTGGTTATCGTTGAAGCATTCATTTGATTATTAATAGGTTAAAATACCTAATATATTAAAAGAGTTAGTTTTTTGAACCCATATGTATTATTATTTATAAATATTACAATATACATACCTCAAATCTTAATTAGACTTAACAAATAGTTCACAAAAGTAGATTGAATATGGGTCATATCAGATTGGGAATAAGACTGTGAATCATTTAATGCATACAATAATATTGAATGATATGAAATTAAAAAATAGAATAATATGGTAGAAAATATATAAAAAATTAATTCAACTAACCTTATGAAAATCAGTAGTTTCCCCAGTTGTGATTATCTCGTACATGAATCGTAGAATATAATAACCACATTGAACATTTCCATTTTGACGATGAAACTGCAGTTATAAAACATTTAGCTAATAATAAAAACCAATATATAACAAAAATATAAAAACTAATTACCTATACTTCTACATATTTGATTTTCATTGGCTTTTTTACTGACATGTATTCCTGGTTAAAATGTTTCCATGAACTACATTTTTTTATATATGAACTAATAAAACTTGTGTAAACAATGAAAATTAAATATAATGAGCTTATAAAAAATAAAAAACTTACCTGTTTAATAAGGTGGAAAATGGTTTACACATTGTTCCTAATAAAGAGAAAAACCAATATAATGTGCATTCACTTGGGAAAAATATGCCTAACATCCAATGCCCCCTACAATACAAAAATTTCACAATTAATGACTTTATAATGATAATTAGTTCATAATTATGTTGATGTTCTTACTTATCATGAAATGGAAAAAACCAGCACTGAATCTTTGTCTGTGATAATCTCTCAGATATATATTGAACTCTTTCATCATTCTTCACATGTTTGACTTAGAAGAAAATGTACTCTGGATCTACAAAGATATAAATTCCTATAGTTTCATTTTGTAAAATAAGCTTGTGTAGATACCTAATTTAAACAGAAAATATAGTTAGTCAATGACATAACAATATTTTATTAAATAAATAGCAATTGAAATTTCAATTTACTTACATGAAAAACAACTACACCACACTCATCCCGATCTCTTAAAAATTAACTAAATGCATGATATATTCTTTCATTAATGTCAATTAATAATTTCTTCCACATATATCGGGATTCATCCGAAAATCAAAGATAAAATTCAAGGAAGAAGAGGACTCAGATAATCTTTTCATCCCATAAGAAATATTAGAAGTATCTACAGCTGACTGCTCCTGAACATTTTGTTGCATTTGTGAAGATTATTTTGCTTTCAGATATTCCTATATAAGTTAAATGTCCAAAAAAATTATAAGTAATTTTGAATAATTTGTAATTAATATTTAAAAAAACACATACCTCATGTGAAATATAACGAAGAAGGGCAGTTGGCCAAAGTAAAAAATGGCCCATACATTCCCCAACACTTGTGATCTCCATGGTAGGAAATGGTAATAGATCAGTAGGATCTATAATAACAAGTACTAATACTCTAACCTGACTCATCTACATAGGCGAATTATGTATCGAGTCCCCCAAAAAATGCACCTGTACTAACGCAACAATATATACATCAGGATCTCCCGCAAACAACTCACAATATAAGGCTTGATTCGAGGGAGGAGGTGGAGGCTCAAAGTAAGCAGGTGGGGCAAGGTAGTCCGGGTGAGTAGGTTGAGAAGGAAGAAAAATGAAAATTTTATATTAGTGTTTAAAATTTATAAAATAGAAAAATTCAATAAAATAAAATAATATACCTTGAAAGGTTGCACAGACGGGGCAGGGTATGCAGATGGGGCAGGGTAGTCCGGGTGAGTAGGCTGAGAAATCTGAAAAATGAAAAATTTATATTAGTGTTTATAATTTATAAAATAGAAAAAATGATGAAAAATAAATAATATACCTCGGAAGGCTGTGCAGATGGTGCATGGTAAGTAGATGGGGTAGGGTAGTCTGGGTGAGCAAACTGGGAAGGCTGAAAAATGAAAAATATATATTAGTAATTATAATTTATAAAATAGAAAAATTGATGACAAATAAATAATATACCTAGGAAGGCTACACAGACTGTGACTGTCTTTCCAAGTGTTTTAATAAATCCTTCTGCACTGCTGCTTGAATTTTATCACCCATAGACTATTTCATAGCTTTCAACACTTCTTTTAAGGAATCTATTTCTGGGTCTCTTGATTGCTTACTCTTACCAAAAAACTTCTAAATACTAACACCCACCTGATATCCTCTAACACGGCCAGGGTGTTCTGCATTTCCCAAAGAAGTGGCTAGGATGTCCATCCTACCCTCATGGATAAAAGATCCTTGTGTCTCTTGCTCCTGAGTTTATCCTGAAATGAAAAATAAAAAATTTATATTAGAGTTTATAAATTATAAAATAAAATAATTTTTAACAAATAAATAATATTTTTCTACAATTCTATCAGCCACTTGATGAGATTACTTTTTAAGATACTATTCATTTTTTCTTATTCTTGCTCGTTTCCATTTCTCATGGCGAGTGGGAGGAGATGGAGGACCAAACTAGACCTCTTCTGAACCACTACTTGATCAAGCTCTTAATGCTTCAAATTTTTCTTCAATCATTTTCTGCTCCAAATATGAATACCCTCCACATGATAATGTATGAGGGTATATGTTTCTCAACTAGATCTCCCGATGAGATCTCATGGATTCCTGTTATATAAAAATAAAATACTAAGTCATAAGAAAAATATAGCATAAATTTTAAAATATAAAACAATTACCATAACTGAAATTTATCTTCCTGACGACTATCAACAAATGACTTCCATGTTTATTCATCTATATATGGATACTTAAGTCGTGGTCTTTCAAACTTTCTCTTTCCAAAAACAAAATTTATTTTCAGTTTGGTTTTAAAATCTCTCCATTGAACCGCCTCTAAAGAGAGATGTCTTTTCTTAAATTCTTTGGTTTCCTCAAAATTGAATGTCATCTGTAATTGAATAAATTAAATTTTTCATTTAAAATATATAATATTAAAAAAAATGAGATAAAAGAAATAAATTAAGATATTTTACCATCACGACCTCCCAAAGATGATACTTTTCTGTCCTTTACACTGACTTCCAACCAGGATATAAAATAATAATCCTGCAATGGCTCTACATCGCTATATAACTGAAACACTGAACTGCATTTGGGCCAACTGAATTATTATTATCATCAAAATGGATGTGTACTTTTTCATCATCATGATCAAGTGATAGTTTTTTTAAACATGTAATACTATGTTTACCAACTTGAGAACTTAATTTTTGAGTAGTAACAGGAGAAGTCTCCTCCGCCCAGGACGCATTAGTAGTCCTGCAATTTTTTTTGTAAATTAACAGTTTTATTTCATTAAATAACTATATTACCAAATATTTAATAATATGTAAAAATAGATATACCTTGGTAACTTCTCCTCTCTATCTGTATCTGACATTGCTACTAGAAAGTGTAATGAAATTTTGTGTACCTGCATATCATTAGAAAAATGAATAATTAGAAATAAGGAAGACAAAAATAAGTAAGTAAAAAAAGAAGCCTGCATTTTTAAGTTTCAAAAATGGAAACAAAATATAAATATTTACCAAAAAAATTAGAAGACTAATTTATTGTTTTCCCACATGCATTTATCATGATCAGTACGTACTACATGCACTATGTCTGTCTTATACACATTGTAATCATAAGGAAATTGAGTAATAGATGAATAGGGCTCATGTAAATCACTAACATCATCAGAATCATCCTCATCACCCAAATGGTATCTTGTTCCTTGCAAAACAACTGACCACTGATCATTCGACAAATCAATGACATAAAATACTTGTTTTTCATGTGTCACCATGATAAATGATTCCTCATTGTAATTAAATATTTTCAAATCAACTAGTTTAAACCCATATTCATAATGTTTCACACCACTATTACTATCAAACCAATTACACTTAAAAAAAGTTACTCGAAATTTAATATAATCAATTTCCCATATGTCTTCAATAACTCCAAAATATGACATTGATGCAAAAATTGGGTTTTTATCTTTAGCACTCGAAAAATGTACTGCTTCAGCGAAAACCATCACACCACTATTCTGAATGGTACTCTTGTCATCCGGGTTTTTTCTATAAAATATGTATCCATTGATATCAAAACCAGACCATATGATCACATTAAGAGATAACCCCCTACTAACCACTTCAATGTTTCTGATACAGATATATCTAGGGTGACTTTCTCTTTAAACCATGAAACAAATGTGTTCAAATGCTCAATAATCAACCACTTTTCATCTCTTTTCTGATATCGTAACTTTAATTCAGCAATAAGTGAGGATATATATGATTGAACCTCATCTATGATGTTCAAAATGCATAAATGTGCCTGCATCACTTCATCACGTGGAATGAACTTTACCTTTAAGCCTCGAACCCCTCTACCTCAACTATCAATTGTCATATGTAGAGATACAGGGAGACCAATATGTTCCACCTCATTAAAATAATCTGTACAGAACTCAATCACCTCTTCTGATACATATTTTTGAACAATAGAGGCCTCTGGTCGATAAGGATTATTAACATATCCTTTCAAAATTTTCATATATCTTTCAAAAGGATACATCCATCTTAAATAAATAGGCCCACATATTCTTACCTCGTGCACCAAATGAATCAGCAGATGAACCATTATATCAAAAAATGTGGGTGGGAAATACATTTCTATTTGACAAAGAATAAGGGTTGCTTCATTCCCCAACACATATAATAAATTTAGATCATCTACTTTTCTACAAATGGATTTAATGAAATTACATAACCTGATGATAGTCTTTCTAAAAGATGTCGGTAATATAACACCCACTACTACTGGTAGAATTTGTTGCATCAACACATGACAATCATGAGATTTCATACCTATTAATTTACAATCCTCCAATGACACCAAATTATTCACATTTGAAGAAAAACCACTGGGTACTTTAATACCATAAAGACACTAACAAAAATTCATCTTTTCAATCTTTCTTATTGTGTGACAAGTTGGAGATAAATATGTTATGTTTCCTTTCACAGTGGGAGCTAACTCCAAATTTATTCTCGTTAATATCAAGTCCAATCTTGCATTCAATCCATCTTTTATCTTTCCTTTTATGTCTAACAAAGTTCCAATCAAACTGTCACATATGTTTTTATCAACATGAATAACATCAATTTTATGTTTTATCTCTAAAAATATCCAATAAGGTAGTTCGAAAAAAATAGACCGCATCTTCCAGATATTTTTTTGAAAAACAAAACATCTTATCTTTCCAAATGCTGAATCAATATCATTCACTCTGTCATAATATTCTTCAGCTGACAATGGTCGAGGGAAAAGGTTGTATTCTTGTAAACCATTAAATTCTTTTTTCAATCTATGATAAGGATGATCACTTTGCAAAAATCTTTGATGTCCTATATACACTATCTTTCTTCCATTCTGCAATTGATAATATGAAGTTTGTTCTTCACAAATTGGACCTGATTTATGTCCCTTAACACTATATTCAAATAAGTTTCCATATACAGGAAAGTCTTTTATAGTGAACATGTAGAGACCCGTATCTTGACGTACATGGACATTACATTACTTTTGCGGAATACTTAGTACATAACAAAAACACACACACAAGGATCGTAATAGTTTAGTGTCTTTGGAAACTCGGAACGTAATCTTCTAATCGTGGTGAAAGATCTTCAATATCTCCCATAAAGATCTTCCTTTTTTTTATACCTAAAAACCTTTCTTTATATCCTAGGGAAAAGAAAACATAAAAGGGTGAGCTCAAATGCTCAGTAAGGGTAAACAAAAGAAATATCAATCACATCATATACATAAGAACATAGCTTTTGGAAATCTTAACCTGCAAAAGAGCTCATAATATCATAACATGGGATAAATAATAGAAGTGAAAATGAAATCATAACTTAAAACATTACTCATTGTGGCATACACACATAATCATAGAGAATCATTTCTTGTTAGTCAAGACTCATTGCCAAGACTATCTTAGTGGACAAAGTCCCTTTCTGAATCGAGTAATCCTCGTTTCAGTCCTGTTTCACTGAACCGGTATAACCTACCATTCCAGCCATGTCTATCTCATGAGATATAAAATCTTTACCCAATGCATTGGAGGGAGATATAGGTCCCACCCATCTCTTAATGAATCCTTTCTTATGTGTGCCACAAAATCATAAATCATAAATCATTGCATAACCTATGTAACAAAAATGGAATTCTTAAACAACATGACATCATAAAACCATTCATATAAGATAAAGGAATTCATAAACATAATTCCATCACAACATAGTCAAATCAATGTAAAAATATGGATAGAAACATAACCCTTTATTATCTTAGATGGAAAATAATTTTGATAAAACAATTGAATTGAATTCTTGAGGAAAATATCCTTTCTTCTTCAAAATCAATTTCTTTTCACAAAACATCATGCAATTTTAAAAGAAAAAGATTTTATTGAAAATATTCATGAAATATTTTGGAGGAAGGTTCATGAAAATAAGGCTTTATAAAACCGTAAAAATCCGTTCGTGCCGTATAAGTTAAAAAAAACATTCTTCGTACTTTTGTCGGAAAAGTCAAAAAGTACCTCTTACGAAAAACGAAAAAATATTCCTTTCATATCCTTTACTAAAAACTCATAGAAGGGTAAAATTGGATTTAAACAATTGTAGGTGGATGGAAATAATATTACATATTGAGGGAACATGGATGTGGATGATAAAATACACCCCAGTAAATACTTACGAATAAACAATCTCGGATAAAAATGAGATTGTGATATTTCCCTTACCTTTGGTCCGACTTGCTTTGTAAGTGTCCGAACCTCCTGTATAATGATTTAAATCATGTTATTGACTTATTACAGAATCATATTTATTGTTATGATATCATATATGGTTCACTTATGACATTATATTACCCGTTCTTTTGTAAATTCCATGTTAAAGAAGCGTTTTGGGTAAAATCGTTTCATTTATCGTAGGTGTTTTGACTTGTTGTTCTTGACATCATTATTACTTATATCATGATTTACTCACTTCCAGAATATAAAATATGATTTATATATCATATATATTCAGTATATATATATATATATATAACAGGTAGATAAATAAAATGAAAAACACCGTTCATGGAGACGGTAGTCCGTACGTACGCATGAACGCTGTTTTTCTTTCCTTATTGTCTTGAAATGGAAGTAAGTAGATGACATACATATGTATATATATAAATAAATCCAGTAGCTTTATAATGTCATATATTTCATTATTATTTATTATATATACATTATAATCATTCTTAAATGGTTAACATGGAGAATGAATCTCATCGCGTCGTGGAGACGGTAGTCCGTACGTACGCACGAGCGATGATATCATTTATATAAATATTGAATTGAATTGGAGTGGATTATAAAATATATCAGAATCAATATGATGTTGTAATAACTATGTATAGTTATTCTTTACACCATTATACCCATCCATGTAAGGTGGTGGTGGAAAATAGATTACACCACGGCGTGGAGACGGTATTCCGTACGTACGCACGCGCGGTGATTTCTTTTTCCGTAGGATGGATAGATGGTGAAATAGGGTTGTTTCATACTTATAATAACATATCAGTATATGAGTGATACTGATTCTATTACTTCATAATGAAACAACCTAAGAAGAAGAAGTGGAAGAAGAAATAAAGATGAAAGAATTGGTAACGGTAATTACCTCTTCTTTGAAGTGCCTCTTTGAGACCTCCTCTTAGGGCACTAGAATTGGTCTTTGAGGAAGACCAGAACCTATAGGATGTTGCTAGGGAAGTGGAGAAGAGATTTTGGCAGGGGTTGGCCGAGCTTTAGTGCTCAAATTGGTGTGAGGAGGAAGGGGAGGAGGTGTCCTTTTATAGGGGAGGAGAGGGGCACCTTAGGAATTCTTAAAAATATTAATTTATAATAAATCTAACCCCACTTAAAAACCTCAAAAATGACTCATATTCGAAGATTAGATGAGATAGGGTTGTAATCTCATCAACCAATCAAATTTAGACATGTTTGGATATTATTTTAAACCTTATCAATTAGATTTAACTCTAAGTTAAATAATTTAACTTTTACCGTGTCTTTTTGTTTTCTTTCACTATATGGTTAATAAACTTACTATAACATGCCAAAAGAACCCCAAATTGTTTATTATTAATATATATATCCTTATCTAAGTCATTTGGCCGAACCTTAGATTTTTAGGAATAAAATAACAATTAGTAATATAATATTTGATTTAAAATCTATTTTGTGTCAATTTTGACACTATTTGATATATGATTTTTGTGAAAGTCATAACAGAATTAAATGTTCTAACCAAGTTGATTAAATCAACATTAATATATCATAGTAACCTAGAAAATTAGTGGATTTCATAAAAAATCTCAAATTACATTTATTTTGGTGCTTATAACATCAATTATGTCAATATTTCATTAAAAAGAAAATTACTGCATCATCGTTGTGTCATAAATAAATTAAATTATTTGATGTCTAAAAATTACAAATAAAATACCATCATGTAGGAAATCTTTTTAGCTTTCTAATGAATATTTACAATCGAATTTATCTTATGTATAACCCCATATTAAAAATGATTTACTTATCAAACTTTGATTTTAACTATTTTAACCCTTCTTTAAATAAATTAATAATAAATGTCCTAATCTAATCCAAGTGGGCCTAAATGGTCATATTTTATTCCTAAGTTTGTTTTTGGTCGAATTACACTTGTCCAATAGAATTAGGACATGTGTTAGGGTAATATTAATATCATATTTACCCTTAGTTACCCTATTTACTATTAACCGTGGTAAAAAAGGTAAAAAGTTACTATTCACCAAAAAATTATTTTCATCTCATTGAACCACATTTTAGTCCTTGATATTAACCGTGTCTCTCGGATTTTCGAAATTCCATTCACAGAAGCGGTAAAATTAAGTTTTATGCAAAATTCAGTTTTTAACCTACCACTTAGTAGTTTCACTATTCATCAAAAATTGATGTTTTTCATAACAATGCCAAAATTTCATCCCAAGCTATATTTCATATTCCGAATTCAAAAATGAATTCTATTTTACCAAATTCATAACATAAAAGTTGCATTAATTAATTTTATAATTAAATCCCGCTGTTAAAACAAATAGCGTGTTTTTAAGAAACAATATCTATCAAAAGATTGACACTTGTTTATATCTAGTTTAAATGTGAAACTACATCCAATGACCAACATTGTATTAAATTGTAAAAATATATTCTAAATATACTTTAAAACCACCCAAATTAATGATTTATCACTATTAATTATTTCGATTAAAAAAGTTGTTTTTAATTATAATTTAGTAATTTTCACTATTCATCAGAATATGAAAGTTATCCGAAAAGTACCAAAATTTCACCTTGGGCTAAATTCGATACTCCGAATCCAAGAATGAAGTTCATTTTGAAAAATAAGATTTACAGAATTTTAAAAAGTGGTTATTACTATTCATAACAGCTAGTTTTAATAATATTTTAATAGCACATCGTTGTTTAGTGAAACTCGGTATTGCGTATTACACACGCTATCGAGAAAGGTCGCGATTGCGTGTAATGCAAGGCAAGACAAGGATGCGTGTTGTGCAAGATCCTTTTGGTGTAGCGTACAACACAAGACATTAATAAAATTAAAAGAATATTTTTTTATAAAATCTTGGGTTGTTACATTCTACCCCCCTTAAAATGAATTTCGCCCTCGAAATTCGTCGGGGTTATAAATGGTTTACTATTCGAAAGTTTCTTTAATAGAAACCCACATCGTAAAAAGGAATATCAAAACCAATCTTTAAAAACAAAATTATGAAACCTAACGGTTACCCAAATAAACTAATCACTGGGTTTCCACATAGGTGAAAATATGGATATGGAAGAAAAATCTAACCATCATGTTCTGATGGAGAGTGGTAGAGAACATGGCTATGGAAAAGCCAGTAATCACAAAGCCATAAATTTGTGACGATCTAAGGTACCATCTGATTCATCAGATATAAGATCACTAGGACAACATTTTTGGTTTTCAAGATCGTTTCCCTAAAGTTAAAGAATTTGAATTAGAATAAATACTTACTTAATGTTGGTAAACCTCATTGTTGTTCGTTCCTTTAACAATTTCAACTTCATATCTTAAATAAATGAAGTTGAATTTGTTATTTGTGAAGTGTTAGCAGATCATGTGATTGAATGACGGGTCATTCCATCTGTCTCAAACAAAAGGTAAGCAAAAGTTATTAAATATACATAAGTCATTATATAGTGAGATTAATCATATATAGTTCCTAAAATGGACTTATACTTCATATATCATACTGCTTAATATAATAAAACTAGTTTCTACTAAACATGGACTTCCTGTAGGCCAGTGGTAGGCGATAAAGGCCAGTCGCACTTCGGTTGTGGGTTCGATTCCTACAGCCTTGTCCGAAGCGATGGGCTGTCGCCCGTCCTGCAGGTTGTCCCTTTTTCTAAAACTACGTTACTATAACATCCCATCAATAATATCGAAAATCTTCTATCCTTAAACAATACTAACTTATGTCCAACATAATCCAGTCTAATCTTTAGGCTTATACATAATACTGCAGTCCACTCTCATAATATAGTGACAACGATTACCAGAGATTTAATACTGTCGTTGATCCCCACATATCATAAGATATGTCTTGTTGGTTACATTCCAAACATTCAAAGTCCTTAATCGTGTATTCTCTTGAATACCTTAGTGAAAACATGAATGTAGTTAAAAGTTAATACTTTCCATATACCAAAATCCTCAAAATTCTATATACTCAAACCATGATATCACTTAGTCATTATATCAATCATGAGCTCATGAATACTATCAAACATTTAATTTTCTTCTTATCCCTTCATTATGCGCATATCATCTACATTCCAAAAATATCTGAATAACCTTTCATGTATACTGGTAACATTAATCATACACTTTCAAAACACAAGGAAAGGCAACAGTGTAACAATCCATAGATGTCTCTTTATTCCAAAATTACACATGATAAACATGTAATCATTCCTCTACATTCTCAAACCATTGACCGAGCTTCAAAAATTCTTTCATCTCACATATCATTTGTAGTCTCTTCATCATCATCCACATAAATACTACCCATATGACCATAATGATTCTCTTCATGAGTCTTTCCCTTAGGGAATTTGTTTGCATAATTCCCATACATTCCACATTTAAAACACTTAACCATTTTTGATGTCGTAGCATTACCATTATCCTCATCCATGGTGTTAACCGACCCTTTTCCTTTGCACTTACTTGCTTTGTGTCCTTCTTTTCCACACCCAAAGCATCTTCCAGTTCCCTTGAAACATTCTCCTTGATGCCTCTTCCCACATGATTTACATAGGGGAAATTGAACTTTCTTTCCTCTATGATCATCATGGAACTCCATCTTTCTCTTATTAGTCGAGTCAGGAAACTTACCGAATTTTACTTTATTGATCATATTGTGAGATTGCTGATTTGGCATAATCACAATATCTTTATCTCTAGGCATTACACAATTTTGTTGCTCATAGTCACCAATTTGTCCATTGGATTCAATGTTAACCGAATTCCTTCTGGTTCCCTCCATTAACTAAAACACAAAAAGAATTCCGTGAGAGGCGAAATCATGCTAGGGAAGACAACATAGTAAAGGGGGAGTACCCTCAATATCTAACATCTTAGGTTTAAATTCTAAGATCTTTAGCGCAATTCTAGGACTATAACCTATACGTATACTTAACCTTAGAGACATCCCTACACATACCTTAGAAATATCTCTAGGGATCTTACTAACGTTTTCGCATCCTAGTTTCCAAAGGTTGACTAAACCTTTCCTCTGATACCAACTGTAGAGACCCGTATCTTGACGTACGTGGACATTACATTACTTTTGCGGAATACTTAGTACATAACAAAAACACACACACAAGGATCGTAATAGTTTAGTGTCTTTGGAAACTCGGAACGTAATCTTCTAATCGTGGTGAAAGATCTTCAATATCTCCCATAAAGATCTTCCCTTTTTTTTACCTAAAAACCTTTCTTTATATCCTGGGGAAAAGAAAACATAAAAGGGTGAGCTCAAATGCTCAGTAAGGGTAAACAAAAGAAATATCAATCACATCATATACATAAGAACATAGCTTTTGGAAATCTTAACCTGCAAAAGAGCTCATAATATCATAACATGGGATAAATCATAGAAGTGAAAATGAAATCATAACTTAAAACATTACTCATTGTGGCATACACACATAATCATAGAGAATCATTTCTTGTTAGTCAAGACTCATTGCCAAGACTATCTTAGTGGACAAAGTCCCTTTCTGAATCGAGTAATCCTCGTTTCAGTCCTGTTTCACTGAACCGGTATAACCTACCATTCCAGCCATGTCTATCTCATGAGATATAAAATCTTTACCCAATGCATTGGAGGGAGATATAGGTCCCACCCATCTCTTAATGAATCCTTTCTTATGTGTGCCACAAAATCATAAATCATAAATCATTGCATAACCTATGTAACAAAAATGGAATTCTTAAACAACATGACATCATAAAACCATTCATATAAGATAAAGGAATTCATAAACATAATTCCATCACAACATAGTCAAATCAATGTAAAAATATGGATAGAAACATAACCCTTTATTATCTTAGATGGAAAATAATTTTGATAAAACAATTGAATTGAATTCTTGAGGAAAATATCCTTTCTTCTTCAAAATCAATTTCTTTTCACAAAACATCATGCAATTTTAAAAGAAAAAGATTTTATTGAAAATATTCATGAAATATTTTGGAGGAAGGTTCATGAAAATAAGGCTTTATAAAACCGTAAAAATCCGTTCGTGCCGTATAAGTTAAAAAAAAACATTCTTCGTACTTTTGTCGGAAAAGTCAAAAAGTACCTCTTACGAAAAACGAAAAAATATTCCTTTCATATCCTTTACTAAAAACTCATAGAAGGGTAAAATTGGATTTAAACAATTGTAGGTGGATGGAAATAATATTACATATTGAGGGAACATGGATGTGGATGATAAAATACACCCCAGTAAATACTTACGAATAAACAATCTCGGATAAAAATGAGATTGTGATATTTCCCTTACCTTTGGTCCGACTTGCTTTGTAAGTGTCCGAACCTCCTGTATAATGATTTAAATCATGTTATTGACTTATTACAGAATCATATTTATTGTTATGATATCATATATGGTTCACTTATGACATTATATTACCCGTTCTTTTGTAAATTCCATGTTAAAGAAGCGTTTTGGGTAAAATCGTTTCATTTATCGTAGGTGTTTTGACTTGTTGTTCTTGACATCATTATTACTTATATCATGATTTACTCACTTCCAGAATATAAAATATGATTTATATATCATATATATTCAGTATATATATATATATAACAGGTAGATAAATAAAATGAAAAACACCGTTCATGGAGACGGTAGTCCGTACGTACGCATGAACGCTGTTTTTCTTTCCTTATTGTCTTGAAATGGAAGTAAGTAGATGACATACATATGTATATATATAAATAAATCCAGTAGCTTTATAATGTCATATATTTCATTATTATTTATTATATATACATTATAATCATTCTTAAATGGTTAACATGGAGAATGAATCTCATCGCGTCGTGGAGACGGTAGTCCGTACGTACGCACGAGCGATGATATCATTTATATAAATATTGAATTGAATTGGAGTGGATTATAAAATATATCAGAATCAATATGATGTTGTAATAACTATGTATAGTTATTCTTTACACCATTATACCCATCCATGTAAGGTGGTGGTGGAAAATAGATTACACCACGGCGTGGAGACGGTATTCCGTACGTACGCACGCGCGGTGATTTCTTTTTCCGTAGGATGGATAGATGGTGAAATAGGGTTGTTTCATACTTATAATAACATATCAGTATATGAGTGATACTGATGTTATTACTTCATAATGAAACAACCTAAGAAGAAGAAGTGGAAGAAGAAATAAAGATGAAAGAATTGGTAACGGTAATTACCTCTTCTTTGAAGTGCCTCTTTGAGACCTCCTCTTAGGGCACTAGAATTGGTCTTTGAGGAAGACCAGAACCTATAGGATGTTGCTAGGGAAGTGGAGAAGAGATTTTGGCAGGGGTTGGCCGAGCTTGAGTGCTCAAATTGGTGTGAGGAGGAAGGGGAGGAGGTGTCCTTTTATAGGGGAGGAGAGGGGCACCTTAGGAATTCTTAAAAATATTAATTTATAATAAATCTAACCCCACTTAAAAACCTCAAAAATGACTCATATTCGAAGATTAGATGATATAGGGTTGTAATCTCATCAACCAATCAAATTTATACATGTTTGGATATTATTTTAAACCTTATCAATTAGATTTAACTCTAAGTTAAATAATTTAACTTTTACCGTGTCTTTTTGTTTTCTTTCACTATATGGTTAATAAACTTACTATAACATGCCAAAAGAACCCCAAATTGTTTATTATTAATATATATATCCTTATCTAAGTCATTTGGCCGAACCTTATATTTTTAGGAATAAAATAACAATTAGTAATATAATATTTGATTTAAAAACTATTTTGTGTCAATTTTGACACTATTTGATATATGATTTTTGTGAAAGTCATAACAGAATTAAATGTTCTCACCAAGTTGATTAAATCAACATTAATATATCATAGTAACCTATAAAATTAGTGGATGTCATAAAAAATCTCAAATTACATTTATTTTGGTGCTTATAACATCAATTATGTCAATATTTCATTAAAAAGAAAATTACTGCATCATCGTTGTGTCATAAATAAATTAAATTATTTGATGTCTAAAAATTACAAATAAAATACCATCATGTAGGAAATCTTTTTAGCTTTCTAATGAATATTTACAATCGAATTTATCTTATGTATAACCCCATATTAAAAATGATTTACTTATCAAACATTGATTTTAACTATTTTAACCCTTCTTTAAATAAATTAATAATAAATGTCCTAATCTAATCCAAGTGGGCCTAAATGGTCATATTTTATTCCTAAGTTTGTTTTTGGTCGAATTACACTTGTCCAATAGAATTAGGACATGTGTTAGGGTAATATTAATATCATATTTACCCTTAGTTACCCTATTTACTATTAACCGTGGTAAAAAAGGTAAAAAGTTACTATTCACCAAAAAATTATTTTCATCTCATTGAACCACATTTTAGTCCTTGATATTAACCGTGTCTCTTGGATTTTCGAAATTCCATTCACAGAAGCGGTAAAATTAAGTTTTATGCAAAATTCAGTTTTTAACCTACCACTTAGTAGTTTCACTATTCATCAAAAATTGATGTTTTTCATAACAATGCCAAAATTTCATCCCAAGCTATATTTCATATTCCGAATTCAAAAATGAATTCTATTTTACCAAATTCATAACATAAAAGTTGCATTAATTAATTTTATAATTAAATCCCGCTGTTAAAACAAATAGCGTGTTTTTAAGAAACAATATCTATCAAAAGATTGACACTTGTTTATATCTAGTTTAAATGTGAAACTACATCCAATGACCAACATTGTATTAAATTGTAAAAATATATTCTAAATATACTTTAAAACCACCCAAATTAATGATTTATCACTATTAATTATTTCGATTAAAAAAGTTGTTTTTAATTATAATTTAGTAATTTTCACTATTCATCAGAATATGAAAGTTATCCGAAAAGTACCAAAATTTCACCTTGGGCTAAATTCGATACTCCGAATCCAAGAATGAAGTTCATTTTGAAAAATAAGATTTACAGAATTTTAAAAAGTGGTTATTACTATTCATAACAGCTAGTTTTAATAATATTTTAATAGCACATCGTTGTTTAGTGAAACTCGGTATTGCGTATTACACACGCTATCGAGAAAGGTCGCGATTGCGTGTAATGCAAGGCAAGACAAGGATGCGTGTTGTGCAAGATCCTTTTGGTGTAGCGTACAACACAAGACATTAATAAAATTAAAAGAATATTTTTTTATAAAATCTTGGGTTGTTACAGAACATTATAATAGAACGCAAAAGAAAACACTCTTTCTTGTATGCATCAAAAACTTTAACACCTTCCTCCCATAGTAGTTTCAAATCATTAATCAATGGTGTAAGATACACATCAATATCATTTTCCAGTTGTTTTGGTATAGAAATCATTAAGCTCATCATATCATATTTTTTCTTCATACATAGATGTGGGGACAAGTTATAAACAACAAAAAAACAGGACATGAAATATGTTGGATATCGGGGCTTCGATATGGATTCATTCCATCAGTACACAATCCCATTCTGAGATTTCTAACTTCACTTCCAAAATCATGATTTTTTTATCAAAACTCTTCCACTGTGGTGAATCATCAGGGTGATGTAAGTTACCATCATAGATGCACTCATATTAATGCCATCTTAACCTTATTGCAACAATTGAATTTGCAAATAGTCGCTTCAAATGAGGAATTATTAGAAGGTACCAAATTGATTTAGCAGGAGTTTTGATTTTGGTACCTAAAAATGAATAAGAATTGAATTATCAGAATTGTTTACAAAAAATATTAGATGATATCATTGGAAAGTACAAAATTTATTTTTTATGATGTTATATGGCATCACCTGAGAATGAATCTGAGTTGAATTTCCTATCTATCTTATAGTGTGATGTCCCACATGTAGGACAACTTGATAAATATTCATTTTCTTTCCTATACAATACATAATCATTGGTTCAAGAATGTATCTTTTTATACCCCAATCCCATTAGGAATAATATTTTCTTCACCTCATAATTGGAATCTAGAAGCCCGTTGCCTTCTAGAAGTAGCTCTTTTAAAATCTCAAGTAAATTGGAGAAACTTTTATCATTCCATAATTATTTACTTTTAAGTTAACTAATCTCAAAACTTCTTATAACACTGTATATTTACTACAACCTGGGAATAATGGTTTCTCAGAATCTCCATAAAATAATTCAACACTTGGTGTTTTTTATGGTGTAAACACCTAAATCATGAATTAATTCTTAAATTTTATCCTCTGCCTCATTATGAATATCTTCATCAACATTGGATGTTGAATTTTCAGTTCTTTCACCATGAAAGATCCAATGTGTATAATTAAGGCTAAAACCATAACAAATGAGATTATCCTTGATTTCTATAGAGTTTAACTTTCTCATATTTACACACTTCACACATGGACGAAAAATCAAATCAATATTTTGAAGATGTCCTTTAGAAAATTCCAAAAAATTATCAACTCCTTTTTCATATTCACTAGTGGTTTTTTGTGAATGAATCCAATTATGATCCATTAAATACATGATATCAAAATATAATTGGTGAATATATTAAAACATATAAACATTTAAATATTTATCAGATAAATTGTAAAAAAAATATTTAATAAAAACTATTGATAATCAGGTAGAAGACATCAGATATGAAACACATTTATAAATAGAGTAAACATTTTATTTTCATATTATATACATGTGTGTTATATTGATATTATAACTTAATTATAATATCATTATTTTAAGATTTATTAGTTCATTTTACATAGTTGTTGAATTATTTCGATGTTGCATGTGTCAAAATTATTGAAGAGTGCATTAATTTAAAGGATGCAGAAAGTGTATTGGGTGAAATTTGATTGGAGTCAATGTAAAAATATACAATTTGTTGATAGGATATTTAAGAATTTTTGTTGAAAGAATATTTAGCCATGTCCTAACATATTTAAAATAAAATTTAAACTAATAATTAAATAAAATCAATAAAAAAATTTAATGATAAATAATTTATCTACAAAATTAAAATAAACTTACAAAATTTGAAGTTCAACCTGAATGAAGATCCTCAATCCAAACTGAATTTTGTTTAATGACTTAGAAAAACAAAAACTACAAAATCTATACCAACAATGATAATAAAAAACCAAAAATAATGATAAAAAACAACTAAAATCAAACCAACACTGAAAGTCGCATAAAATATGGTTATGGAAGAAGAAATAAACAATGGAAGATAAAACGAGAGATAAAAATGAAGAATGAAAACTGAAAATCATGAAAATAAACCAAAACTATCAACAATGGCCTTCCAAGATCAAAAATAGATCTTTAAAGGTCATCAGGAGTCCAAGGCACCGTAGTGGGTTTTGATTTCGATGATCCAACAACATGAGGGTTTCGCGACCCCGATTAATTTTAAAAGACTTTCGACGTCGGTTTTGTTAAAAAAAAAACTCCGAAAATTAAAAAAAACATTTTTCATCGGTTTTGAGAATAATCAATGACAATAATCCCTTTTTTTATTTTCAGCATCGGTTTTTACCAAAACCGACACCGAAAATAAACAGTTTTCTATGTTTCGGCATCGGTTTTGGAGAAAACTAATGCCATAACTTCAACTTATGGCGTCGGTTTTCTTTATCACCGATGCCATTTTTTTATTATTGGCATCTGTTTTCTTTAAAACCGACGCCAAAACATTTTTTTGATTTTCCACCTCGGTTTTCACAAAACAGACGTGAAATATCTTTAAATAATTGTTTTTGGCGTCGGTTTTACTAAAAACCGACACCATAAATTTTCCTCACATACTATTAGCGTCAGTTTATAAAAAACTAAAATTATTACGTCGACGTTAAATCTCGTATTTCCACTAGTTTTATCTCTATTATTTATCAATTTTGGATTCACTTTCCTTGAGAGTGACCTCCTATTATTGAAAACTTTTAGGTATTTATAAAAAAATCAATCCCTTTCACTTATAAAAGAAGATATCATCTCCTCACCACCCCTAAAAAACCACACTATTTTAGTCCAAAACATTCCAAATACTCTCATAAAAACTCCTAGCCACCTTGAATAGGTTCCGGTATTCTAAAAATACAATCCATAAATGGATTAGTCTTCTTTAAAAAGGATATAATCCAAGAAGTGGGGTGTAAATCCCTAACCACTCATTTCTTTTTCTATTTCGTTATGTTCACTTATTCTTCCTAAAATTAAATTTAATCAAATTAAAATTATAAAATTAGTGTCATTATTATACATTCATGTTATTATAATTATGTTACAAGAATTAACCACCCTCCCCTTTTTCCATTTTGAATAATGAAAACGAGAATCATGTGTTGTGTGGAATACTTCCTCCACGCCATATTTTTTTTATTAACTTTTTTCACAAGGATGGTAATGATAGAGTATTCAAAATATAATTATTATATATATTAAATTTTTATATTCTTAAATTATAAAACATATTACTCCTTTTTTCCATTCTACAGAAAATGATATCATTAACCATGCATACGTGTGAAATACCATCTCCATATATTAATTGTTTTTTGTTTTTCATTTTCATTACCACTATACATGGATAGTCATGAGGATGAGATTAAAGGATAAATATTACTTTTATTATATCATTATGGTTCTAGTATTAAAAATTTTAGAACTTTTTAATGATATGATCAACAAATGATTATTGTTAATTAAATCATTTAAAACAAGAGAACAAAGAAGATAATGATCTCTTATTTATATGTAATGAATTTATATAATTTATATTATATTTAAAATACTTTAAAAAACTAATATATTACACTATGAAACAATAAAAATGATAATTATTATTCTTTTATAATTATATTACAACTAAACCACCACATAATCATCCATTAACCATGGTAGGTTCATGTTTTGGTCAATTTAACCACATATTTGAACAACACTGTAAATTTATATTGTGGATTAATATGAGATCTTATTTACTAGTATAATATGATATAAATATTTTAATAATGTTTTTATGTCCATGGTATGTTTATATCAAAATTTAACTTAATAATTAAGAAAACACAATTCATTCATTAAAAATCAAGGGAACATGATCATCGCTAATTTAATCATCATGGTTTGTAACAAAAAATATGAAGGAATAAAATTATAGCTTTATAAAATAACATGGATGGTGGGATCTATAATTTTCAACATTTAAATCATTTTATTCATTGAAAATACCCCACATTTTTGTTCAATACCCATGTTAATAGCTGGTTCTGTTGAATTTATGAAATTATAACTTAATTAGAATTTAGATTTAAAATATGGTGTTTATTGATGTGTACATTTTTTTTGAAAAGTTATTGATTTGTACATTTTTTGATATAAATTGAAGATCCATTCTTTAAGAAATTATTTATTTATGATCTATTATGGTGGACTATAATAATGCACTAAGAAAACATGTGAACTATTGCAGGATGAAATGTTATGATGCTATAAGTGAACTTAACATTCATGATCCCAATGCTTACCAAAGGTGCAGACCATATGATTCCCTTGCATAAACCTACTATCACATGGTAGGCATGGTGACAAAACATTAAACAAACCGCAAAGCACTACTCGTGGTCACCTCCCTACCTTACCGCATCCCTGTATCATGGTACGTCTACATACCGTGCGTACCTACAATTGATCGTGTACTCAAAATTTCCACACACAAAAACCAACGAACTACATGAACAAAACTCATTAACCAACAAAATTTTATAATGATAGGAATAACTACTGTGATCCCTTCCTTTTCGGATACAAGCTCTTGTTAAGAATATAGACCTTGACCTTCATGGTAATCATCCTTACCTAAATATTTTCCACTTACCCTATAGTACCTCTACATTATAAGATATCATTAAAAAACCCAAGAATACACATGCCCTAAAAGATGTTTCCCTCCTTCAGGATTCTTGAAGAAGATCCAATGACTGGGTGTTTCTCCAAAGAGTTTCCTCCATCATTCAAATGCCACTATCGCGAGTACACACAGGGTTCCATCTATTCTACTGATACCACCTCCTGATGCCACACATGGAACTGAGATGATGAATAAGTGAAGTAACTCTTCTAGAAGAAACTTGGAAGTAATTTAATCTAATTTTATATACACTTTGACTGAGTCTGAGGTATAGATGAGAACTCTACAATAAAATCTACCCTTTCTATACATCTTTTTAAGGACCTCTCGTGTTCCACTCTATCAAAAATAAGAATACTTATTCAAAATAGCATAACCATTTGAGAAAAGGACCAATCACACATGATGACCAGAAGGATACAAAAGAGTAGTGTAAAAATAATAAGATACCTCCCCATTAAAATATAATTACTAGTGTCTTTAGTTTTCAAGAATGAGGTAAGAAATAAAATAAATTCTTCTTGGAAGATACAATGCCACTAAAAAGGAAATGGTTGGCCTTCAACGACTAATGATGGGAGATTCCAAGTGATGATTATGGAATAAATAATGTCTCATGGGTAAAATAATTCAACCCAAGGACTATAAAAAATAACGAGGCCCATAATTAAAATCTTAGGCCCACATTACTTTACCCACTACTATGAAGCACCAAATATGTCCACCTTTGAAAGAATATTGGGATGGATTGTGGAAGAATATCTATGCATTTAAAAATTCATATAGACCCTTGCTTTTAGACAAATTTCAACTATAGATATTAAATAATAATTTCTCCCCAAAGACAATCCATGATTTAACGAAGGAATACATTACCCTCTCATGATCAGAACCTTGGTGTCCAATCACTATTTAAGGGGAGAACTTTCTCTAGGAAGAGAGATATCGATCATCATTGGATTCTAATCTTATGTTCTTTTCATTTTATTGTTTAGTAATCTAGTGATGAAAACATAAAACCTATTTGATTTAGCCAAGTAGAATCCTTTATCCTCCCCTATTTATGAATTCAAATAATCAAATACTAATTCTATCTACTTTGTGGATTTTAATGGTTTTTTCAGTAGGGGTTTATTCTGATTAGATTTTAATTTATTCTATTTGTTCTTAGCATTTCACACATAGTCTACTTGGATTAAGTCCACTGAATGAAATAACAAACACTGGGGGTAATATAGGGTTAAATGGAGATGTCCAAATACCAGGATAAGAAAATTAAGAGAATACAATGATCATTGTAATTCCTTTTTTGAACTTAAATTTCCCGAATCAAGTAATCAGTTGGATTCAATTTATGAGAGTAATATTAGAAACGAAATGAATAGTGACTCAACAGGTGAATGAGGGAATGATCCAAGGTTGTACCACTACTTCCTTAGTAGATTTCTAAAAAGATCCAAATACAACAACTATATCTTTAAAATGTTAACCCAAAAAATAAGATTTAAACACACACATAACACTAACATCCCTGGACATAATTTGAGTCCAATTATTACTATATTTTCTCAGGTTCAAATATTGTTTTCCTGAGTGCCCCATGATAAGTGTTCCTCAAACCTAGCACTATTTACTGGGAAAAATCATTGTTTTGTTTATTTTTTTTAATTTTTTTTCAAATGACATGATCTAGTTCTTTCAAACTTATTGGTTTTTATATAGAGGTTTAGATAACTATGTTGTCTAGAATCAAAACATTAAGACACATAGAACAATAAGAAAGAGTGTTTTTAACCATTTTGGATAACTCCCCCTCCTCAGTTTTATCTTCCTCAAATACTATAACATAAAGTGAAGATATGGAGGGTAATCTAGCTCAAGTTAATAGAAATTTGAGATAAATATATGTTACCAATTTTAATATTAACAATTTATAATTTCAATTAAATGATTAATATGACTATGAACTCACAAATAGAATGATTGGAACACCTTCTAACTTTCATGGGCTATCTGGTGAAGATCCCAATTGGAACATAATCGAATTTAAATAATTTTGAAATGGATTTATAACTAGAGAAGTCACTGAGTCTCAAATCATCTAGAAGGATTTACCATTCTCACTTTGAGGATCATCCAATTAGTTTCTATATAATCTACAACATAGTGAATCCAACTCATGGGAGTAGCTAAATAATATGTTCTCCTAGAAATTATTTCCCACTTTAAGGAGTGAAAAACTTCAAAAATAAATTTATGGAATCAAACAAGAAATTATAGAATCTCTCAATGAATTCTAGGAAAGGTTCAATAAACTCACTACATCCTTCCCACAATATCCATACAAAGATCATCACTAATTGGTATTTTCCTACCAAGGATTAATGGATAATGAATTGAACCAACTCGATGCTTATTCAGGAGGAGCACTGATTGATAAGTCACCATCTGAGGTAAGAGAACTCATTTAAAGGATCTCAAAAAATTACCAACAATTTAGAACAAGAACTATAACTAGAGGAGTGAATGAGGAAAAAATATCCAACTCACGCTTTTTAAAAAATAAAATTAAAGAATTCATTTCCCTTGTGAGAAAATTATCTATAAAGAAAGTACATGATTTATCGACCCCCACACCCCCAAGGGGCTTCCAACTATGCTATTCTCAATAGAAATATAGTAATGTATTCCCTTAAGTTCAATGAATTGAAATTTGTGATTCCTAGTTTCAAAGGAAATTTCGGAATCAACCATTTGGTTACCGGGTATTTAGTGAATCCCCACTAACTAATTTGGAAATAGAAGCTAGTAGACTCAAATACCACTATTTCGACCAGCTTCCCTAAATTTTTTTTAAACTTGACCATTATAAAGATATAATTTCCAACAATATGAAATCTACGAATAAGGAAAACCACTAGAACCATCCATGAAAAATACATTGAAATAGGTAATAGAATCTCAAAATAATCAACATATCACCCTTATCACTCATGGATTAGATTTAAAATAATCAAAAGGACAGTTTGACCATCTCATGACTATATTGAACAATATGGTAAACCAAGGATTATGTAATATTACAACTTATATAGTTCGGAATCCTAAAGGAAATTTTAGTACCATTATATTAGGGAGTGGGAAAGAACTATAAGACACTAAAGAATTACCCATAGGAATTAAAATTAAATGTAAACAACAGTAATGATATTTATTAGAAAAAGAACATGAGGAGGAGGAAGGGAAAGTCCCATATAATGAAAATATAAAAATCATTATGGAACTAAAGAAAACACCACCTCCCTTTCATATAATAATTCAATAACCAAGAAGAACAAAGGAGGAATCATTGCATCAAGAGATGGTGGAATTTTTCAAAAAATTAGAAATTAATATCCCCATATTGGAATCCATTCTCTATATTACAAGGCCTACAACATTTATTAAGGACATGTACACCAATAAAAGGAAATTTAAATTAAACTCAGATGTACGATTAGGAAAGAATGTTTATTCCCTTTTCACCCCTCAAATTCCTAAGAAAAATTCAATATCCTAATGTTTTTTCTATTCCATACACCATTGGTGAGCTTAATTTTTCCAATGAACTATGTGACTTATAATCTCACATTAATGTAATTTCTTATCCCATTTATTCTTCTTTATAGATGGTAGAAATTAAACCCACATGTGTGGTTGTACAACTTTCCAATAGTGCCACTGCCTATCCAATTAGATGTTCTTGAGGATATCCTGGTAAGTGTAGAAGGTTACCCATTTCCTGCTAACATCTACATTCTCAATATGGAATAAGGTAAAGGTAAAGATCATTGTCTCATTATTTTAGGTACACACTTACTAAAGACTTCTAAAACTATCATAAATGTCAATAAAGGAACTCTTACTATGAAATTTGGTGAGGAGATAATATATTTTAATATTCTTTATTAAATGAAACATCCAAATGAAGTATATTATTTTTTTACCCTAACTTTTTTTTAACTTACCTGTTTCAAGGGAGGAAATTTCAATTTTTTGATGAAATGATTATACCTCGAGAAGCTTTAGAAATAGCTGAATTTTTGAATAAAACTATTTTTAAAAGTGATATCTATCTTGAGAGAATTTTAACTATTGTTCAATTTGAATAAATTGATGGAAAATATTTTAGCGAGTTAATAAAATTTGCTACTAATAAATCAGATTTAGATGGGTAGGTGGCTAGAATAGAGAATCAAGAAATAGAAAAATTCTTTAAAACCTCCTGAATTATAATTAAAATTGTTTCCCTCGAATTTAAAATATTCTTTCTTAAGTGAAATTAATAACCTATTAGTCATAATTTCCAATAACTGAGATCCTAACCATGAAAAAAAATCACTAAAAATCCTAAAATATAATGATAAAGAAACAGAATGGACATTGGGAGATATTTTAAGAATAATCTCTTCCACCTACATAAATATTTTTTTTGTAATAAGGATCCATATTTGTGAGACAACCCCATAAAAGGCTCAACCAAACCCTCCTAGAGGTAGAAAAAAAGGAAGAAGAGAGACTATTAAAAGTTGAAATAATTTATCCTGTATTAGACTCCCAGTGGGTGAGTCCAATTCAAGTTGTTCTAAAGAAAACTAGTTACACAATTGTGAAAAATGAAAACAATGAATTGGTACCAAACAGAATCCATAATAGTTGGAGAGTTTGTATTGATTATAAGAGATTAATACATGTGACCAAGAAAGACCATTTACCCATACACCTTGTAGAAAAAATGTTAGAAATAATAGTAGGTAAAGGACATTAATGTTTTGTTGATGGATTTTATAGATATTTTGAAGTTCCCATAGCACCATGTGACTAATAAAAGACAACCTTCACATGTCCATTTAGTATGTTTTCATACTGAAAGACACTTTTTGGTCTCTGCAATTCCCTAGGTAAAATTCAAAACTTCATGGTAAGTATCTTTTTAGACTTGATTGGGAGTTTTTAGAGGTATTACTTGATGAATTCAATATATATGGAAATTGAATTCAAAGTTAGTTGGAGAGTTTGGAAAAGGTTTTACAAATATTTATTGAGAAGCAATTTGTTTTGAATTTTAAAAAATTCCATTTTATTGTAGAAAAACAGAGTGTCTTGGAAAATTTTATTTCTAAATAAGGAATTGAATTGGATCTTTCCAATGTGGATTTTATTTTAAAAATACCATATCCCACCACTATCAAACAAATTATATCATTTTTTGTACATGTTGAATTTTATAGATGATTTATTAGGGACTTTAGAAAAATTGATTTTCCCCTAAAAAATAACTCAAGAAAGAAAATGATTTTTTATTTGATGTTTCGTGAAAGACAAACTTTTTCAAATTGGAAAAATATTTAACCACTTCCCCATTATATGCACACTAAATTGGATTCATCACTTTAGGATACTATCTGATTGTTCTAATAGAGATATAGGATTTTTGATCTCTTAGAAGATTGATAAGATTATAGGAGTGATATATTACATTTCTTAAACTTTAGATACTGCCCAGATCCACTAAACAACAATAGAGAATAAGTTTTTGTCTATTTTTATAGCTTCATAAATTTTTCATTCATATCTATTATGAAATAAGGTAATTGTTTATTCTGATCATATAGAGTTAAGATATTTAATCAAGAAGATTGATGCAAATCCCAAGATGGTAAGATGGATGTTATTTCTATAAGAGTTTGGCATTGAGATTAAGGAAAAGAAGGCCTGTAAAAATTTAGTGGCTAACCACATGATAAAGATAACTCATATTGCCGCAGTAGAACCAATTTCAAAGACTAGTGTGGACAATTCGTTCCATGGTGATAAAATGAACAACTTAACCTAAGTACCCCAGTATGGTGACATTGTGAACTTCTTGGTCACAAAAAGGTACATTCTATGTTATCTAAACACCAAATTTACAAATTAAAATCTTAATCAAAAAACTATATTTGAGAAGAACCTTATTTATGAAAAATATAAAATTATCAAATCATTAAAAGATACATTACCAAGGAATAAATACATTCTATGCTTTGTTTTTTCCATACACTTGCATGTGGAGGCCATTTTGGACCTCAAAGAATTTCTAGGAATTTTTTTGAGTTCATTTTATTTTTGAATTCTATCTTTACAAAATATTTTGATATTTGTAAAAAAATATTAAACTACCAGGATACTGGTGAAATTTCCAAAAAATAAGAAATACCCCAAAAACCATTGATTTTTTTGTGTGAAATATTTGACATTTGAAGAATAGAATTCATGAGAACATTTCCCATGTCATTTGGAGTATTATATATCTTACTATCAATAGACTATATGTCAAAATAAATTGAAGCCAAATCCAATTAGTATGATGACTCAAAAACTATAATTGAATTTCTAAAATCAAACATATTTTATAGGCTTGGAATACCAAGAGCTATAATCAGTGACCAAGGAGCCCATTCTTGCAACAAAAACATATAGGACCTCATGAGAAAATATGGAGTTCACCATAAAACCTCCACTGCCTACCTCCCACATATAAATGGTCTAGAAGAGGTATCTAATAGAGAGGTCAAAATGATCTTGGAGAAGACATTACAACCCAACCATAAGGACTTGAGTAAGAAGGTGGAAGATCCACTATGAGCATACAAAACAGCCTATAAGACCCGATTAGGTATGTCTCCTCACTTAATTGTTTATGAAAGACATTTCCACTTTCTTATAGAGATACAACACAAAGCCTATTGGGAAATCACTATTATAAAAAGATAAAACCAAATGTTCCCATGAAAAGTTGATCCAGAAAAGGGAATTTCAAGTTGGAGATATAATACTTCTATTTTTTTTAAGGATAGAACTTTTTCTAGGAAACCTTCATTCCAAATGGACTGGACCATATTAAATAAATAATACTTTTACTTTGGGAATAGTTGATATTAAAGGATATTGTTCAAAGAAACTATTAAAAGTAAATGTAAAATAACTTAAAAAGCACCAAAAAGAATTTTAGAATGAACCTGTGGAGGAGTCCACATTCCTCCATACTTATGATAAATAAGTGCTTCTAGGTTTTCTTTTTCCCTTTTTTAATCTATCTATTTTTTATTCTGAAATATATATTTGAAATAAATTCATACGAAAATTTATCTAAAAAGGTGTTGTAATTAATTTTGGGTAAAGAGAGTAGCGAAATTTTTTAAATCAATAAAAATATTTTTCTTTGAAAATATATTACTGTACATTAATTTTTCTTAGTTTTTATTTTCCACCCTTTTCTTAAACTTAGTTTCCACCCTGCCTTGTTTAAAAATACCATGCTAGATTTTAAGGAATTAATTAGTTTTGAAAATGTGAAACTTTATATGATTTATAAGTAATCTGATCACTTATTAATAGAAGTTCATTATTCTAATAAGGAAATGGTGTGTGACTGAAAATATTTTTTTGGAATTAACTTTATAACATTAATTCACTAGAATTTTTAAATTTATCCGAGGAAACATGACCTCTATGAGACAAAACAACTTAATCATACAACTTAAATGAAAATTATATAATCCCTTTGAACCTAGAATTATGATGGAAAATTGGTAAACCCTAATGGATCTATTAGACAGGGGCACTGGTTGTGTTTTTGTAATTAAATAAATTCACCTCAATAAGTGCTATGTATAGTACTTTGAACACAATGATGGTTCGGAAAAAAAATTCAAATAAGTGGCCTTGTCAAAAATGCATCCATTTAGGTGAGGTGAATATTGAAGCAATAGAAGGAGGAAAATTTTAATTATACTACATTCATTTATATTGTTTCAATAAAGTGTAAAATAAAACTAAGGTTTTAGGAAACTTAAGAGAGAGATGAATGGAAGTAATTTTTGTTAGAATTTTGATTTTACATACATCTAATACGAACCCCTACTGAATTGAAACTTTTATTGAAGTAAAGTAAGGTAGTGGTTTGATTTATAGATGAGGTATTAAAAATAGAACAATAGGTGGATATGTGTATTATCTTTTCTCTAGAAGGTAAATTTAAATATAGGTAGAGTAACTTTTCTTTCCATATTGAATAAATAAAATAAAATTATAAATTTATCGGGAGTGAAACAGTCTAATTGTGGGGGGAGTGATGTGGGATAGAATTTTCAATATTCACCACATTTTATTAATTTAAAGTATCCCACATTTTAGTTCAATTTTTAGGTTAATAGTCTATTCTATTGACTTTCTGAAATTAGAACTTAATTGGAATTTGGATTTAAAATTTGGTTTTTACTTATGCATACATACTTTTAATATAAAATTTGGATCCATGATTTAAGAAATTATTATTATTTCATTTATTTAGGTGGTCTCTAATATTGCACTAAGAATACATGTGAAGTATTGTAGGATGTAAAGTTATAAAGTCCAAGAGTGAAATAAACATTCATGGTAACCATGGTTACTGTGGGTGATGACTGTATGCTCCCCTTGCATGAACCTACTGTCACATGATAGGAAGGGTGATCAAACCTTCAACCAAACCCAAATAACTAATCATGATCACCTTCCCACCTTACTGCACCATTGTATCATGGTAAGTATACCTATTGTGCATTCTTATAGGTGACTATGTACTCAAAATTTACAAAAATAAAAAAACCAAATGACCTCATTAACAAAATTCATTAACCATGAAACCTTTCTCAAGGTAGGCATCCCCACCATGATCCCTTCCTTTTCAACTACCAACTAATGGTAGGTACACTAACCGTAAACTTCATGGTTAGCATGCTTAATGAAAGCTTTTTCCACCTACCCAATATTGCCTCTAACTTCTATATTACCATTACAAACCCCAAGCCTCCACCTACCCTACAATGAAAGATACCTCCTTTATAATGCTTGAAGAAGATCCTGAGACTGAGTGATGCTCCAAAAATTTTCCTCCACCATTCAACTTCCATCGATGAGAGTACACATAGAGCACTATATATTATGCTAAAAAAACCTTATGTTTCTATACCTAAAACAAAGATGATGATGAAGTGGATCCACTCTCATAGAAGAACCTTGGTAGTACTCTACTCTAATTTGAGCTCCACTTTTACTGAGGGTGAGATCCAGCTGAGCATGCTATGAGAGAATCCACCCCATCTTCATAGATTCTGAAGGATCTCTGGCATTCCACTGTGTCGTAAAGGATAATTATTCTTGATGACACTAGAACCACATGAAAAAGGACCAATATCCCATGATTACCAAAATAATTAAAAGGGGTAACATCAAAATAAGGAGGTCCCTCACCCATTAAATATAAATACTGAAGGGTGTGGGTTTCAAGCATGAGGAAATAAATAAAATACATTCTACTAGAAAGTTACAATTCTAATGAAAAGGAAATACTTAGCCTTCACTAACTAATGATGGGAGAATTTAGGTGAATATTTTGGAAGAAATGATGTCTCATGGGTAAAATAATTCTACCCAGGCAATAAAAAAAATATCAAGGCCCATAATTAAAATCCCAAACCCACTTTCCTTTATCAAACACTATGAATCAGTGGATTAGTCCACCTTTAAAAGAATATTGGGTTGGATCATGGAAGAATACCGATGCCTTAAAAAATTCATACAGACTCTTCCTCCTTGAAACATGTCAACAATTGAGCTTAAATAATACTTAATACCTACAAAAATTCCATAATTAAATGAAGTAACACATTCAACTCTCATGATCAGAACATTGTAATCCGAGTACTATTTATAGGAAGAATATTCTCTATGATAGGAGTTCTCAATCACCACCAGCCACAACTCTTTTGTTCTTTTAATTTTATTTTTTAGTACCCCGGTGATGGAAGAATAAAACCTATATGGTTTATCCAAGTAGAATCCTTTCACCTCCTTTGTTGATGAATTATAATCTTTCAATACTAATTCTATATCCTTAGTGGATTTTAATGGTTTTGTTAGAAGAGGTCTCTTCTGATTAGCTTTTAAATTATTTTTCTTGTTCTCATCATTTCAAACATAAGACACTTGGATTATTTCCACTAAATTATATAAAAAATAGTTGGGGTAATCCAAGGGTAAGAGAATATAATGATCATTATAATTCCTTTTCTAAACTAAATTCGCCTGAAGTTAGAAATCAGTTGGATTCAATTGTTGAGAGTGAGAATTTTAAAAAAATGAATAGTGACTCAATAGGAGAATGATGTAATAATACAATTCTAGACCACTAATTACTTAATTTATTTCTAAATCCAACCAAATCCACCAACTGTCTCTTTAAAAAGTGAACCTATAAAATAAGATCTAAACACACACATAACACTGATATCCCCAGAGACCATACAAGTCCCAATATTACTACATTTTTTGGGTTCAAATATTGTTTTTAAGAGAACCCAAAAATAGGTTTTAATATATGGAAAATATATTACATATCTAATAATGATTTAACTTATAAAAATAATAGATACCAACACCTATTTTATGAAACCAGTTCAAAGCGATAAATATTTTATATACTTGGGGATAAAAATAGGTAAAAATCAACTAATATTTATATATATTGAATAATCATAAACAAAGATTATAAATGGATATTTTTATAAATAAAATTACTGGGTATGTGCTTAATGAACTTGATTTTGTTATTTTGGATGTTTATTTCTAGTGCAGAACAAATCAGGGCTCAGGTAAGTGTTATCATCATAAATACAACTCCTTGAGACAGGTTTGGTATTATACAACTATATTTAATTATGTGATGTATATAATACCTAATAGAGATATCATATCAAGAAATTAATTTTAATCATGGAATTTTAAGTTCAATTAAAATCTCTATCTATCAAGGGGCTTTGAATAAAGTATTATTTAAGCTATATAATTTTTCTTGGTCTAAATTCTGATTATTTGAGACATGTTACATGTTATGAATCATGTTTAATTTGGTTTATGTTCTATTGATTTAATATCCCATGAATTTTATATACCTTATTTTCTTATAATTCATGGTATTAACTATTCCTAATCAAGTTCTTTTCTTAAAATGCATTTCGACTCAAGTGTTAACATATTCATATGCGTTATTTGATACTTGATTTTTATTTATTGAGTTATGATCATTCACTTGAACTTATTTCATATAAGTTGAGTAGATTATTACCTTTTATTATATTATATGTTATTATCTCATTATTTACATTTTTACCATATAAACCCCTTTCTAAATGTTTCATTCTTGAGTTATATTATTTCATTATGAAATTCTTTCTTCCCTTCTTAGGTTCTCCCACTATAATATTTTATTTTATGGTATTTATTAACCCTCTTTAGAAAAATAATGTTTTAATACAAATGAGAGTTTTCTCATAATTCTTACAATTTTATATTTAGATAATGGTATTTTAAATATAATAAAAAGGAGTTTTACTTTATCTTTTACATGTTTTTCCTTCATCTATGCATTTATCCGAGATAAAATTTATGTTTTTTTCATGTCTCTATTATTGTAGAATATTTTTAAAAGTAAATATTTTTAAAATATTTCACTTAACTTTTCAAAAATTACCTTTTAAAGTGACATGTAAATTTTTATTTTACGCCAATGTTAACATTTTTTTGTAAAACATATTTTAAAATTTCATTTCTAATTCCGTTTCTATTTTCAAAATGATTTAAGCTAAATGGGGTTTATGTTTAATGATTTATCCTAATATATATATATATATATATATATATATTATCATTTTGGGGGGTTGAACTTGTTATATCAAATGATATTATTCTTGATTCCTTATTTTGTGATACCATTCAGAGCATTTTTTTACTAGGTTGTTTTTCATTTATTTTAACACCCTTCTTTGTTTCCTTATTGCACCAGGATTAGGTTCATTTAAAACCATCCACATTTATTATCTTTATATACTATGATCATGATTATTCTGGTATTGACTTAGAAGTATACTTATTTATCTATATGGTGTGAAAATCACATTTTATATAATTTGGATTGGATGATGTTCACCTAGAAAGAATTTTATTCTATTGACATGGGAAAAAGTATTGGAATTATGTATATTATTATTCCAATATGAATTATTATTATAAAGATGACTATATATTTTTTATCCATCCACCATTTTATTTGTATAGGTTATGATTATTTTATACCTTTTATTGATATGTGGAAAATTATTATCATTCAGTATATTATTATTCCAATATGAAAGAATATTACTAAGTTGACAATATATTATTTGTACATACAACTTATTTATTAGGATGGGTTATGATCATGTTATCCATTTATAGACACGGGGAATATTATTGATATTATTAATGATTACTGACAGCTAACGTAGGTTTTTTATGTATTGAAATTTCCTATCTTTCATTATACGAATAACCATATTTTATTCGATAAGGGGTTCCTTAGGTGATAGTAAGAAATGTCCCATTGACTCTTATAGTGAATGAAACGAACTTAATTAGGTGGTGATTGTGGCCTGGAATTATATATCCCCTCGATGTATCGACAAGTACCATGAGACAAAACAAGTTTGGGTATTTAGTGCATGCCTATCCAATTCAGCAAGATATCTTGACTACAGTCTCAACAACTCGAATATTTCTTAACATGAGGTATTGAAAATAGGTTTATGAGGTCTCCAATTATGCATTCTATCATTATGATATTATTATTATTGATACCCATGTTTTTATTTATTTTCAGGGATATATCATGCTTCCAATTTAATGTTTATTATATCTTCATGTTGTTTAGTTATTATTTATATAAAATGTATCATGTGTTTATGCCATTATTTATTATTTTGTATGTTTTCCCTTACCAATCACTTGAGATCAAACTTCTTATGTTTCCATTTCTACAGGTTTTGAAGAAAATAAATTCACATAACCTTGTTAGATGGATATCACAAGTAGATGAATTTATGGGAGATACTGAAGACTCATAATGGATTAAGTTGTTTCTTATAAAGTGGAAAAATGGATTCTTGATACAAATAACATGTGATTTATTAGTTTATGATGTTTCCAAAGTCTTAAAATATTTAAACTTGAAAATATCCTTCATATTTAAGGTATTCAATTAATAAATATTTATTTTGTAACTATATATGGTCATATCCATGCTTTTATAGCTGGTATCAAAGAAATTATGTAAGGTATGTTTTTATGGAACCAGATCCAGGAGTTCATGGCTATGGTGTAAAAAAATCTATTTCATGGATGTGGGAGTCATTTGGTGTTTTTAGTTCCATGAATAGACCTCATTAAAAACCGTCTAAAAACATGAAAAATTAACTCTACTTGAACAACCTCATTTTTGGATCGACATAATATATTAAATATATAAAATAATAAATATAAATTATATAATTTATAATACATTGAAAATATATAAATTTATATTTATTTGATATAATTGAAACCATATTATTAAATAAAAAATGAGTTACTATATGATTTAAAGATAAAATTTTCTTGATAATAGGGTGGTGAAAAATGGTTACATATTTCAAATAAAGGATAATAATAATTATTTCCAATTTGGTATAAAAAAAGAAAATTTTGTATAGAATCAAAGGCACAATCATTTGATTTAAAATAATAAGAGAATACATGCCCTAAATTAGTCAGTTTAAAATATCTTTAAACAAAAAAATTTATAGTAGGATCCAAATTTTAAACAATAACAAAGTTGTTAATTAAAAAGAAGAATTTGATAATGGACATCATATCCAATGAAAAATATAAACCATATAAAATATTTTTTTTTGTTCTAGAATATAATGAGAATAACTAACAACAATAACACTGTTTTTTATTGTAAGTAGTTAATTTCATCCATCGATTCCAAGATTAATGATAAAGAATAGATCCTTAATCATAATGATGCATCAATCAAGATTATAGAGTTACAACTAAAAAATATCATTTAATAGATTAATATATATAATGTGACTATTTTAGAAAAAATGAATTTGGATGAATAATTTTTAAGGGGTAAACTCTAAATTCATTAATTTTTATAAAATTTTATTTATCACCTCAAGTAAGACCATTGAGTTTATAAAATAAAGGAAGGATGTACAGTTTTCTAAATGAGTTAAAATAAATGGTATTTTCAAATCCAAATAAGGAACTGACTTTGCAATACCCTATTTCATGACACATGAGAGGTAATATAAGATAAATACATATAAATTTAGCAACTACTATGTAATATCTCATGTTTTGAACTGGGCGAAAAAGCAGAGGAAATTAAATTTTTTCCTTTAGTTGGGCAGACCCGTTTTCAACTTGAGCATCAAAACCTTCTTCTATCCAATAGTTGATACTACTATATGGATTTTAAAAAATTGAATTAAATTAATTAGATTAAAGTTAAAATATAAATAAATTAAATTAAGGGTACAAACATTCTTTAGCACTATGAAATATTTTAATAAATGTTTTCAGAGTTAGACGATGATTCAGCATGGGATTCCAAGACCAATAGGCCCTCGATGTTGAAAGAATAAAATTTTTAAATATATTTATTCATACGTGTTTGTGTTTTTTTTCTAAAAAATGAAATAACTATCAAATGATGCATCGTATGAGAAATAAGAGACCACCGTTAGGTCCAGAACGTTGGGTTTACCCTAGGTAGGGTATAAATTTGATGTGTGTTGGGTGTTTGGTAACCACGCATGTAATAATACCCTCTTTATTTTTAATTAATTTATTATTACATTTTTGTATAATAAATAATTTGTTTCTCAAAAACGGTGCGTTGAATGAGAATTTCGAGGCCACCGTTAGTTCCGAGACGCGGGGTTTACCTTAGGCAGGGTATAACTTTTGCGAGCGTCAGACATTTTTTCAGATCACACCCAAATATAATTTACTTAGGTTATAAATATTTTTGTTGGGTAGTTAGAAATAATAATAATAATTTTATTATTAATATTATTAATTTCATTTAAGACAAAAAATGAAAATGTATTTCCACAATTAATAAATTGTGTCACGGTATAAATAATAACTGGATAATTTAATAAATATGATACTATTAATAGTACTAAATAAATATAAATGCGCAATCAATATTAATTTAATAATCTTTATCCTTTTTAATGGTTATTGTATTTAAATTGTTAATAGTTTCATTGATGAGTTGTATTAATTAATAATAATTTTAATTATTGTTATTATTATTAGTTTGAGACAAAAACACTGATGTATATATATATATATATATAATATATATGGGGATTAAATATATATGTAGGTATATATACATATGCATATGTATAAATATTCTTATACAGATGTATGTGTGTGTGTGTATATATATATATTGGGATTAAATATATATGTAGGTATATAAACATATGCAGGTGTATAAATATTCTTATACAGATGTGTGTGTGTGTGTGTGTCTGTATATATGAGTGAATATTTATTGTTGGGTTAGATAAAATATTATTAATTTTCCACATAAATTATTGTTACATCTTAGTTTAAACAAACATGTGGATCATTTAAAATTTTATTCCAAATTCTTAAAGAAACCCATGGAACGCACCTGCGCACCCTGTTCTGGGTCCCGAGAAGATATGAAAATTAAATAAATAATTGCTCGAGTTTTAGGTAAAACTTTTACGTCATGCCCTAACACGGTGTTTGGGTTTAAAATAATTAAAAAGGGATTAAAAAGAAATAAAAACAATTTTAAGAAAATTAGAACAATTGAAGTGGTATAAAAATAAAAAATAAAATAAAAGCAGTTGGAGAAAAAAATTAAAAATACTCCAAATGGGGAAAACCCATTTTTATTAATTATTTTTATTTCTCCCTCTATTTTTATTTTTATTTTTATTTTTAATTATTTTATTTTTCCTTTTTCTTTATTTTTCTTTATTTTCCTTTCCTTTTTCTTCTCTTTAACTCCTATACCCTCTTAGTGAGTTGCCCCATGTAGCGCCCCACCATTGTGGTGGGCCTCCACCTCCTCTCCTCCTTTAGAAGCCCACTCCAACTCCATTTATCATCCATTTTATTTTCCATTAGGTTCTTAATTAAATATATTGGTATGTATAACCTCACACACTAAGAATTGTAGGATATCTTCCACTATCCATCGCACAGTCTTCCATGGAATGTTTTTACCCAAATTTGGGGTTTTTCTAAAATCATATGATTTATTCTATTTTAGGTCAAGTCAAAGATCAGTGTGGAGTGTAGGATCTACTAAGATTATGAGGTAGGACATCTACTCTCTTTCCCCTCATTTTTTCATCTTTTAAATCTCACGTTATGTCGCTCATCGACGCCTACCAGAGATACTTAATTTTACCTATTCAAAATTAATTAAACTACCTTGCTTAACCATTAAACCTTTATTTGAAATAATCCAATCTATCTAATTTTTTTTCCAAATTTTTAGATACCCTTTTGTGTGTGACAAAATTATTAGTCTCATTTTTCATTATCCATGAGTAATTAATTTTTTTAATTGCATGTGTTGTGTGACCCCTTTAGACAGAGCTTTAAATTAAATAAATTATTTGGGATTATTGTGAACCATGAAACTTGAGTTTTTTGGTTATCCATGCCTAATTATTTTCTTACTTGTTAAATTATTATCCTATAATTCCATTATAAAGTGATATGTTCATTTTTTCTGCTTTTTCTAATAAATTGTTTTGGATGTAACTGTCAACTAGAATGATCATTAGTATGTTGCTTGGAGTTGCTTATATTATTATGCTGTAATTATAAATGCATACCTTGTGATATATATTTCCTTGAAATCTAATTAAATTTAGGGCAGTGAGACAACATGAGTTCCGTGTTAAGGACTACACAAGGACACTCCATTCCTGCTTGGTTACACAATATGCTAGGGAGGCGATGTCTTAGGCTTTACCAGATGTCTGTTTCCCTGGGTTTATAAATACTCACGAGTGATACTGGTTTCCAAAGGTTCATTCAAGGATGGATCTATTAGAAAAGTGGCTATGCCATGCCTTGGGTGATACTTGAAACCTTATGTACGATACCAGGATGGACTCATGATAAAGCCATGGCTCGAGTAGTACTTGGTGTTTGAGAAGATTAACTTGGATAAGCTCAGTGGTATTGGATAAATTGAAGGATGTACCATAGTGATACTTTTAGGATGGGCTCAGACTCCAACTCTCAACATGAACATAATAATAATGATATTTCTTGGAAGGTTATTATTGATACTTCTTGAGTTTCGTGTGAATTGTGATATCTTTTGGTACTTTGAAGCACACTTTGTTGACACATAAATTAGATCCCTAGATAAAGCACAATCTTGGGGGTATATTACTTTTTCTAGGATTATATTTTTCTATAATGATATATATATATATATATATATATATATATATATATATATTCTTCTTATCATAGGTACCTTATTCAGATTCCAGACTTAGGCAGAAGTAGGTGATATATAATGGGTGATGTTGATAACCCGAACCAAGTTATATATATTTTATTATATTTATTTAGTTGCTTTCATTTATCATGACTTGGTACACAAATGTTTTCTACAACATGAAATGGAAATTCCTATACACCATGGGTTATGACCTACTCTGATTATATCTCACTCCCTACTCGGGTGCTTTTTGGTACCCGAGTAGACTTTATGTTCATAGGTATGCATAGCGGGAAGCATACTACTTCTAATGGCTGAGTGTTGCTTGCTTCTTAGTATGGACATTGGGGGTAGAGGACCGAGTCTTTTCTCAAGATGCAGTTATTGATTTGTGTCATTTTCCCTACATATTTGATTTCATGATTGTATTCCTACTTTCTGAAACTTTACTTTAGTACATACATTATAGCATGATATCTCTTTTTCAACTGATTTTATTTATCAACTTTCACAATTATTATTTATTCAGTTGGGATTATTTATTTGCTTCAGTTGCAATTTTCTTATTTATATGCTTCCGCTATTTGTTATAAATTTTTATTTCTTCTGCCGTGTATTACATATTACCAATGAGATCATAGTATCCCCCAAGGGAATGTTAAAAAGGTCCTCACTTCTAGAGGAAAACCTCTGGAGTTCATGGGGATGTGCTTGAGTTCATGTGACCCACCAGACTCGAAGCACCCTTCAGGTTGCTCTTGAGTTGGTGACATAGCAAAGTGATACCAGAGGTGTTTATTTTCCTCTGTCTTACTATTTTGGGTTAGTAGAAAGGAGACTAGGTATGTGTTGGTTCTTGGTTAATAGTCATTCCTCGGACTGATTATCCCACATATGGGAAATGAACCAGTGGCTAGGGCTGGGAATTGATGTTCAGGATTTTCAATATTATAGTTGATATGATTTCACCTTGAGTGATTGGTGTAATTTCCACTGCTTATGGATTTATGGGGTTTATGGTATTTTACCCTTGTTGTATTAAGGCAAGGATAAAACATTACATGCATCATAATAGGCACATAGGTATTCACATGTCATTCATATACCATTCCATGTAGCTGCATCCATAGGTTTCCTGCTGATATGATTGAGTGATTTAACTTGAATGCTATGTATTGTATTTATTTATCATACCTATTTAGATACCACGTTTCAGTGATATATTTAAATGAAAATATATTTCCATGCTTCATATTTACTAGCATATTTTTCCTGTATCATTCTTCTGTGCATATTAGCTTGTCTTTGTGAATAAAATGTCATGCTTTTATGATTACATCATGTTTTTCTTTGTTAGCTGCTTATAGTGACATGATAGCTTGTTTGATATGTAATTGGTTTATTTTTCTAAAATTTATTATTTGAAATTAAATGGGAGTGATATTACACCTATAAAGTGTATGGGATCTTTATGGATTAGTAGATGGCTGACTATATGAATGGATTGTTGAACATTTGCATGTTGAAATATGAAATAGTTTAAAGTTTTATGGGATTTGAAATAGTACTTGTAGTTGTGTCCTCTATTTATAACCCTCATGTAAGGGTAGATAAGGTTTCCCTGAGTTGCCTTGGAATGGAAGCAAGATCGTTTTCTATAGGTGATATTTCTTTTAAGAATTCCTTTAATAATAATATTTTGAACCTAGTGACTTCTTTTAGCATGAACCAATGTTAGGGTCGATGCTTGTTCTTCATTAGGGGATAAAACATGGTAGGTAGAACCCTAAGGACTTAAAATCCTTGATAATTCCCTGATTTTTCTTCCTTCTTGGTATCATTCATGTGTTGTTGTATCTAGTTGAACCCCCTTTCTTAAAATGACTCCCTTGTTCAGATGGGTGGTCATGACATCCTTGAGTATTGTTTTGGGCTTAAGTATTGGGTAATTCTCATTTTAAATAGGTTAGACATGCCTTGATCATGCTCATCCACTTCATGGGTCGTTCAACCCCATATTCTCCATAGTGATAGATGACTCAGTATGTCATCCTCTAAGTTAAAGTTCATCTTTATTTTGTATCACCTTGAGGTAGTATGTGTTCATATATGCAGTTTTGTCGAGTGATTAATGTTGTTACGAACTAGATGAGTTCAGTGTAATCGTTAAGCCTTGTGTTGTCAAATACATCTCAATTCATCTCCTTAGTAGAGTTACTTGTGTTCTAAAGGAATCAAGTTCATCCCAATACCCATGATGAATTCCAGAGACTCTAGTGTTTTGACACGCTGGTTAGTTTGGTTTGGTTTTCAGGCCAATTGTTTAATTTTTTTCCTTATGGTAATATTCTAATCCTCATAGTGTACTCTTACTTAAGTGAAGATCATGTCCCCTATCTTTCCTTCATGCTTGATTCACTAATAGAGCATTGGTCTTACGCTATGCTAAAGCTTTAAAAGCTGTTGGGAATGTTTGGGGTGATTTTCTCTATGTTTCATGATGACAAATGGTTCTTATCAAGGATTGATTAGTCTTGAGTGACCCTTGTATTCCCAGGTAGGAATTCATTGGAAAATCTCTTGTACACTAGCCGTTTAATCTAACATGACCTCCAGGATGATTTTTCTCTAGGCACGATCAGTGTTTTGATATGGTCATCCTTTCCTTTAACCAACGTCTCACTAATAAACTTAGTGTATAGACTACTTTTCTCTATTTCCTTTCACTCTAGTTGTTTGAATCCGAGGTTACCCTAGACTTTTTATCAGACTCGGTGATGCCTAAATCAAGGAACGTCATTAGAAGTCAGGTATGAATTTCTATGGATGTGTTCATGGTAAATGTGAGATACCTTTGAAGAAGACATCACAATTTAGTTTGTAAATACCCAGCTGTCTATGCTGTGTGCCTTCTAAAATGGTTGGCCAGAGTGGGTCGACTAGTTCTCTATCTTGTTCAATGAAGCGGTTAGTGAAAGACCTTTCTCTGGCACATCGTCAGGTGAGAGGAGTGTGGTTTGGGTCATCCAGGTCTTTTCATGAAAAGATGGCTTTACTTGGGATTTTAGGTTAATGGGAATTGACCATTTTATCCATTTTAAAAATCATTGGAGAAGCATCGCTGAAACACTTAAGAGAATGTATTATAGGAAATTACGATGATGGAAGGTGTCGTGACTTAGAATTTTCCCTTTCTAATGTTAAAACATAATATAGGAAGTAACTTGATCAGATGCTTAATGAGATGAATAAATGGTTGTGTCCCTAGATAAATGAGTTTGGATAAGTTTCATCTTGGTGTTTTAGTTTGAAAATGAGTGTTGACATAGATCTTAATGGCTCAGGTGCCACTTTCCTAACCAAAGTTTGAATGTGAATTGGGCGTTTAGATATGCAATGTGACATTTTTTATGATACTTCATAACACTGTAGATCGTGTGAGAGTTACATTCTACCCAAAGGCTTCTTAGGGAAAATAAGTTCTAAGGTGGGAAGGTTGAAATGTCATGTATTTTGAACCAGACGAAAAAGTGGAGGAAATTAAATTTTTTTCATTAGCTGGGCTGGCCGAGCTTCAAACTGAGAATCAAAACCTTCTTCTATCTGATATTTGATACTGTGACGTGTGTTTTAAAGAATTGAATTAAATTAATTATATTAAAACTAAAATATAAATAAATTAAATGAAGAGTACATGCCTTCTTTAGCACTTTGAAATATTTTATGAAATGTTTTTAGAGTTAGACGTGGAGTCAGCACAGGTTTTCGAGACCAATATACCCTCTACATTGAAAGAAACAAAATATTAAATATATTTATTCATATGTGTGTGTTTTTTTTTCAAAAATAAAAATAAAAATAAATCTCAAATAGTGTATCGTATGAGAAATATGAGGCCACCGTTAGGTCCGAAACACCGGGTTTACCCTATATAGTGTATAACTTTGATGTGTGTCGGGTGTTTGGAAACCTCACATATGATAATACCATATTTATTTTAAATTAATTTATTATTCCGTTTTTTATATAATAAATAATTATTTTCTCACAAACAGTGCATCGTATGATAAATCCAAGACAACCAATAGTTCCGAGATATGGGGTTTACCCTAGGTAGAATATAACTTTTACAAATGTTAGATGTTTTTTCGGATCACACCGAAAGATAATTTAATTAGGTTATAAATTTTTTTCTTGGGTAGTTAGAAATAATAATAATAATTTTATTATTAATATTATTATTTTCATAGAAGACAAAAAAATGAAAATGTACTTCCACAATTAATAAATTGTGTCATGGTGTAAATAATAACCGGGGAATGTAATAAATGTGATACTATTAATTGTTCCAATTAAATAAAAATGCGCAATAAAAATTAATTTAATAATCGTTATCCCTTTTTTTAATGGTTTCTATTTTTAAAGTGTTAATGGTGTCATTGACGGGTTGTATAAAATAATAATAATAATTATTATTGTTATTATTATTAGTTTGGGACAAAAACATTGATGTATATTTATATTATGTATATATATATATGGGGATTAAATATATATGTAGGTATATATACATGTGAAGGTGTATATATATGTTTATAGAGATGTTTGTGTGTGTGCTCGTATATATATAACACGTATATATATATGGGTGGATATTTATTGTTGGGTTGGATAAAATATTATTAATTTTCCACATAAATGATTGCTACGACTCGACTTAAACCATGGTGTGGACCACATAATTTTTAGTCCAAATTCTTAAAGCGACCCAGGGCATATGCCTGCACACCTTGTTGCAGGTCCCAGATAGCTATGAAAATTAATTAAATAATTGTTTGGGTTTTATATAAAAATTTTACATCGCACCCTAGCACAATATTTGGGTTAAAAAAAATTAAAAATCTATTAAAAAGAAATAAAAAGAATTTTAAGGAAATTCAACGAATTGATGGGGGAAAAAAATAAATAATAAAATTAAAGAATTTGGAGAAAACAATTAAAAATAATTAAAATGGGGTAAACCCATTTTTATTAATTATTTTCCTTTCTCCCTCCATTTTTATTTTTATTACTTTATTTTATTTTTTATTTTTATTTATTTTCCATTTTTACCTTTCCTTTTTCTTCTCTCCCACTCCTCTCTCCTCTTAGTGTGTCACCCCATGTAGTGCCCCACCATTGTGGTGCACCTCCTCCTCCTCCTATCCTTCTTTGGAAGCCTTCTACAACTCCATTTCTCATTCATTTTATTTTCTGTTGGGCGAGTTGTAAAGCTCTCAGTAAGGCTAAACTCATGCACCAAGAATCACAGGATCTCTTCCACTATCCATTGCATAATCTTCCCTAAAAGGTTTTTACCCAAATTTGGGGTTTTTCTAAAATAATATGATTTATTCCATTTTAGGTCAAATCAAAGATTTATGTAGAGTGTAGGATCTACTATGGGTATAAGGTAGGTATTTTACTCTCTTTCCCCTCATTTTGTTGCATCTTTTAAGTCACGCGTTGTGTCACTCGTCGGTACCTACCGAAGATGCTTAATTTTTCGGTTCTAAATTAATTAAACTACCTTGCTTAACCATTTCACCCTTATTTTAAATAATCCATCCTATCAAAATTGTTGCAACATTTTTCAATACCATCTTGGGTGTTCCAATTTTCTTGGTCTCATTTTCCATTATCCCTGAGTAATTTAATTATTTAATTTCTTGTGTTGCGTGACCCCCTTTAGATTGAGCTTTAAATTAAATAAATTATTTGGGATTATTGTGAACCATGAAACTTGAGTTTTGTTGGTTAAATATGCCTAATTATTTTCTTTCTTGTTAAATTATTATCCTATCATTCCATTATAATGTGATATGTGTATTTTTCTACTTTCGCTAATAAATTGCTTTGGATTTAACTACTTGAATAGAATGATCATTATTATGTGGATTTGGGTTGCTTATATTTTTATGTTGATATTATAAATGCATACCATGTGATATCTATTTCCTTGAAATCTAATTAAATTTATGGCAGTGAGACAATGTGAGTTCTGTATTAAAGACTACATAAGGAGACTCCATTCCAAAACGGTTACACAATATGCTAGGGAGGTGATGTCTTAGGCTTTTCCAGACAAGGGTTTACCTAGGCTTCTAAATACTTAAGAGTGATATAGGTTCCCAAAGTGACATTCAAGGGAAAACCCATTGAGAAAGTGGCTATGCCATGCCTCAGGTGATAGTTGACCCCTTATGTGTGATACCAGGACAGAATCATGATAAATCCATGCTTCGAGTGATACTTGGTATTTTGGAAGATTTTCTTAGATGGGCTCAGTGGTGTTGGATAAATTGAAGGATGTACCATAGAGATACATTCAGGATGGGTTCAGAATCTAACTCTCAACTTAAATATAATCATAATGATTACTCTTGGAAGGTTAATATTGATACTGCTTGAGTTTCATGTGAATTGTGATATCTTTGGTGCTTTGAATCACACTTTATTGACACATAAATTAAACCCCAATCTAAATCACAAGCTTGGGGTAGATTCCTTTTCCCAGATATCTGTTTTTCTATCATGTTATATATATATATATTTTTCTTATCATAGGTACCTTATTCAGATTCTCAGATTAGGCCGAAGTAGGTGATATGGGATGGAAGCCGTTGAGAACCCGGACCAAATTATATTTATTTTATTATGTTTATTTAATTACATATATTTATCATGCATTGGCACATTGATTTTGTTAACAACACAAAATGGAAAGGCCTAGACACCATGGGTACCTACCTACTGATATTATATCTCACTCCCTACTCAAGTGCTATTTGGTACCTAATTAGACTTTATTCACACAAGTATGGATATTTGGAAGAATTATACTTCTAGTGTTTGAGTGTTGCCTGCTGCTTAGGATAGATATTTTGGGTATAAGATCGAGTCATTTCTCGAGATGCAGTTGTTGATTTGTGTAGTTTTCTTTACATCTTTGAGAGCATGATTGTATTCCTACTTTCCGAACCATTACATTAGTACATTTTAAGAACCCGAGTTTTTAGAATGGGTCAAAATCCTAACCCTATTTAAAATTTTGACTTGTTTCTGAGGAAACTAGAGAAAATGGGCAATTTCTGGAAATTTCCAGACTACACACCATATACATTAAGTAGATTCCATATATATGTTAAGAGAATGACTGACCATGTGCTCACCAAGTACATGTTGTGTGATGACCATGTAGAAATTTCTTACTACACAGTGTGTATTTATTGATACGTCGTGTACCCATGATCAGGTGGTGGATATATATGGCGTGTAGTCCAGTTGGCTGGGTAGAATCGCTGAAAGTTTATACATACCGTCTTCTCCTTGGGCACGCCGTGTAGTCTAGCCCTGTATGAGGGATATACATGGATTGTGAGTAAGTCGGCGAGGAAGAGAAGGGAAACCATGTACACGCTGTGTACCCATAGGTACATGCCGTGTATTCATTTCAGTAGGTTTTGGAAAGTAGGTCGACAGAATTCCAACCTCCATATGAATAGTTAAATGATATACATGGTGTTTAGTCATGAAGTACATGCTGTGTACTTTATTTTTTTTTGCTAAAACAGGAAGTAGCCTCCTTTTTGAGGCAGGACACATATTTTGGCCGAGTTTCATGAACCAAGCCGGCCGAAACTTAATTACTCTCACATTTAATCATCTGAAGTCAGATTAGATCATGGTTAGATGCATTGGAACCCCCTCAGTAAGGACTCGATTCCTCTTGAGTAATTTTGTTTGATTTCTATTTTAGAACGAGTTATAGGGGTTTGAGTGGTTTTGAATCTTTTGTAGATCTACCGCGTTTTAGACCAAATTAGAGGCTCGTACTGGAGGAGTAGAATCATACAAGTCTCAGGTAGGTGGTTCATAAATCTTTTTGTGTTTTCGTGGTCATTTGGGTAACACGACGTTCAACACGTTTTCAGGTATTTTGAGCGGGACCCAGTTTTATCTATTATTGCTTATTAAATTGTTTATGGACCTATGGGATGCCTTTGGGTATGCCCTGTTAGCAGTTTTTCATGAGTGGGGTCGGGCGTGGGGTCGTAGCTCATCGAGGTATTTTGGACGGGGGATGCCCAAATGGTTATATTTGAATTATATTGTTATAAACTGTTGAGTTTAACTTCTTAAAGCCTGATATAAATTGTTAGAGGCATTCAAGACCTCAGTGATAGTATGAGACAACACCTTGCGTAGTGCAAATCAACTGTTTAGAATGCTTTTTATGTTTATTTTTTCTATTTAAATATTCTATATATGCAGTTGCTGAATTGCATCTGATGGACCCTTTCGGTGGTGTTGGGCATGGCCCGAATATTATTTAGTGATGCGGATCACAGGTTGGGCTTGGAACATGTTACTTTGGGTGGTTTTGACCACGGGATTGGGCATCATGGATGTCGTCTTGAGGCAGGATGAATGTCAGGTTGGTCATGGCCCAGGTTACTAGGATGGAAAGGCCCTCATACTTGAGCAGCATGGTCATAGGGACACGAGGTGTCAGAGATGTGGTGGCTTGGGTACTATTTTTGGTGATTACTGCTCACCCATACTTTGAGTAGTGTGCACACAGAGATACTCCATGATGAGGTGGTTTTGACCACTCGTGTGGGTAGAGGCCTCCGTTAGTTGTGGTTTAGGTACTATCGGTTTGGGGGTACTTGACGTAGGAAGCCACGTGGGAGGTTAGGATCCTTCAAGGGATAGCGTTGAGGGTATCGGGTTGGGGGATGAGGATCGCCATTATTTGAGGGTAGATATCATTGTCCCTCGGGATACTTTATTTGAGGGCAAGCATCATTGTCCCTCCAGCTACCAATTTTGAGGGCAGAAATCAGTGTCTCTCTGGTTACTTATTGAGGACATACATCGCTGCTCCTCCAGGTTACTACTTTTGGGTGTGCCTTAGGGACGTCAGTACTTGAGACACGAGGTGTCAGGGGGCACATGGTGTCAAGCTACATGATAGAGATTTCGGTATTGGACAAAGCAGGTGACACTCCATGGTGGCTTCTGAGCACCAGTGGATTTAGTGTTTATTGGGAATTGTTTTTTTACTGCTTTTCTTATAAATGCATGTATGCTTAAACACTTATATTAGGTACTCACCATTGGGTGGTATCCTACTGAGATTGGTCTCACACCCTGCATGGGCCCTTCGGGATGTGTGCAGACCTTATGGATTTATGTGCAGGAAAGAGGCTAGTCACAGGAGCTGAGCAGTATTAGCTGTTGCATGGAGATGGTATGGACCTTGAGGTCTTACCTAGCTGGGGTTTACTTTGTTTTGTTTATTTTCCTGTATCAGCATAATTTCTTGTTGTAGCTACTTATGGTTAGCCATTGGCACCCTTACATTTGGATATGTATGACCTTTTTTGGATTCATGTGTTATTGTTCAGTAGTTGTTACAAGTGGTTAGTATGCTGTTGTGTTTGTTCCGCTGTTGCTGTTTATATTTATTGCTTCTGCTGTTTATCTATTTTGATTATGATTCCTATCTACGGGTTTGGTTCGAGTCTGCTGAGTCTTTTATTCCACTACATTTTTATTATTATACTCAGACTAGTACCATTATTATTATCCTCCAAGAGGGTATAGCCTCCCCACTATACCTAAAAGACCCTTGCTGCTAGTCTTCACCCTTTGGCATTCAGAGAGGTGATCTTAAGGTCATAACACCCAACCCATTTAGCACTGTTTGGGTGCACTACTACAAAATAAGGCTATATCCATGATTTGGAACTGTGGATATAGGCCCAAAAACCGTGGCTATAGGTTATAGCCATGGTTTCATAAACCATGGCTAGTATTGGTGTGGCTATAGGGAAAAACCTATAGCTATGGTTTCAAACTGTGGCAGAATCCTAAGTCAGGCAATATATATAGCCACGGTTGTAAACCATGGCTATAGGCCTTTTTTCACGGCTTTAAACCTTGGCTATATCCCTATAGCCACAGTTTAAAACCATGGCTATATGCCCCCCCATTCCATAAAAAAATAGCCCCACTTCCTCAGCACACCCCCTGCCCCCTTCACTTACCTCCTGCCCACTGCACTTCCCCCGCAGCCCACTGCACACCCCCCTGCCCACTGTACTGCCCCCCAGCCCACTACACACCCCCTGCCCCCCCTGCACACACCCTCTGCCCACTACACTTCCCCCCATCCCACTTCACCCCCCATCCCACATGCAGAATTCAGCAATTACCTGCAAGTATAACACATAATTATGAAGTTAATTAAATACATATAGAATTGAATTCAGAATTCAATTCAGAATTCAGAAGTCAATTACCCTGCACAAAAATGTCTCACAGAATTAAATTCAGAATTTAGAAGTTAATTTCCTAATAGATGTTCTTTCATTAAAGTTATTAAGATAGAACATTTACCTTTGTGTCACATAATTGGAGAATGAAGAAAATTTAACTGGCTCGGTATTGTTTCTGTTTTTAAATTCTACTAAATCGGGATACATGGTCTCTTTCTTCTTATTTCCATCTCTATGACACTGATTTGTGGTGACTTCTAGTTTTTTGGATTTATTTAATGTAGGAAATAAGAATTCAAAGTTTGACCATATGTTTCTGAAGGATTTTTCCACCACCACTTCCTATTTCTCATGGACTTCAAATGTTGTGATAGAACTATGAATTCTAATACAATAACTTCATCTTCTAGTGTTAGAAGTCCTTGTTTAAAAATTTCATCATTCCCAATACATTTCTCCTCATACTCCACTTTTTATTCCTTCTCCCTACGTTTAAATTTGATAATGACTTCTTGAATTACAACATCCTTTTTCTCCACTTTTTAAAAACTTGTAAAATCTATTTTCATGATGGAATCACTATTTTTAGTGATTTATCATCCATTTCTTCACCCCCTTTCTCCTTTTCAGTGTTTTTATGGTTTATTATATTTCAGAAACTATTTCTTCTTCAATTTTTGGACAATAATATTCCTTGAAGAATTCAGTTAGTCCACTAGTGTCAAACTCCCTATCCACTTATTCATATTTTTGAACCTATTTAAATAGACATATATCTTCATCATTGTAATTTTCTCTGTTCTCAACCACCATTTAATTAATTAATTTTGTCATGTTTTATTCTTATTGTTCATGTTATCGCCTGATAGATTCCATTTATTTTCCTTCAGATGAGTATTGAAGGAAGGGTTCATTTTCTTCTTTAGGATTCAAAGGATTATCTTTTCTAGAAATATCAAATGTGCAACAATTTTCATCCTCATCAATCTTATTTTCACCTAGAACCTTCACTTCATAAACCTCCTTCGTTTTATCCTCTTTTTCAATCCATACATCAGAATGTAACCACAAATTAGTCACAAGGGAAGATAAAATCATAATAGATTGGGATAGGTTATTGGTAAAATCTTCTTTCTCTTTAAGACCTTCCTCATGTTTTTCCATCATCATGTCAAAAATTTAATTAGTCTTCATGAGAAATTCCAAAATTATTTCATGTGAATCCATTTCATGAGGTACATAAAAGGAAGGTCAATCTTGATGGTATTTCTCATCCCAAGATCATTTGGTTTTGAGGGTCATTGTATCCATACAAATATTAACTGCCCAAGCCTACTCTTTATTATGACTATCATTCAGAATTTTGTGTTACTGATGAGGTAGCCACTTTTTGAGATCCTACTTACTCCAATGATGGTTTAACATAGTAAACCTACCCCATCCCCTACACTAAAATGACCCCCATGACCACTACCTTAAACCTCATCCCTTGTCCCTATTCGGCCCCTTTACCACTACCCCCCCTAGTCCTAGCCTAAACCTACCCCCCAGACCTAAACCCCAACCTAAACTTACCCCCACCCTAACCTAAACCTAACCTAACCCTAAACCCCTAAACATAACCCTAGCCCTATCCCCCATAAACCCAACACCAACCCCTTATCCCAAACTCCTACCAGTCCCCTTGGCCCTAACCACCCCCAACCCATCCTAAACCCCCATCCCTAGCCCTTTCCCCTGCCTCTAATCCTAACCCTCCCATGGCAAAGCCCCTGCCTCTAGTCCTAACCCTCCCCTTTTATTTATGTCTGACCAATGAAATAATGTCAATAAACCTAAAATTTAATATAAACCAAGGATAAAATAACTCATTATCTTATTGAAGTCTTCAATATCAATCAAAATTATTCTATAAAGATAAATCAAAACAAAACCGCAACCTAAAATGATATATGGCTTGTGATGGGATCCTAATACAGAGTGGGTAAAACAAAGAATATTGCAAAAAAATCAAATGAAAAAAGATAAAATAAATGGAGGCAGAAGAGATAATTAAATTACAATGTACTGATTTGAAGTGGAAGAACAAAAATTACTTGAATCAACCGCCGGTTGGGAATTGGGGTTCATAGTTCGGAGAAATCTTGTTTAGGGAAAAATATTAGATATGGGTTCTGAAGGAAGTGCACTCAGGAATTAGGGTTGGCATCCTGGAGAGATCCATTCCGGAGAAAGTGAGCTCACAAAGGTGGAAGTGAGCTCACCAAGTAGGGTTCGTGATCCAGAAGTAGGGTTGGAGGAGATATCTTGTTGGAGGAGTAGATCTCATAGAGCGGAGATATCTGTTCGAAGAGGAGAGATTCTATTTGACGGAGGAATTGGGCTCATAGGTTCATGATCAGGAAGTAGGGTTCGATGGAGGAGATATTCTGTTCGATGGAGGATAGATCTGTTCACGTGTTAGGAGAGACACCTATTCGATGATGGGTTCAATGGAGGAGAGATTATGTTCATGGGAAGAGGGTATTTGGGGTTTTTTTCCCAACGGTTCTTAAAAACCGTAGAGAAATATTTGAAAACCAGCTATTACCAACAGTTGTGTTAAACTGTTGGCACAATTATCCCTAATATCCAACAGGTCTTGCAAACCGTTATAAAAAATCACCATTTTTTACCCTTTACCAATGGTTTCATTGAATCGTTGCTATAGGTTACTTAATCCAATGGGTTTTTCAAACCATTGGTATAGAGGTGTTGGTATAGGTGGAGATTCCACTAGTGAATCTGTAAAATGATCTATAAACATGTAATCTTATAACCTAAAAACATTGAAATCTATAAACATGGAAACCTTTGAATCTCCATCATGCATACCTTACAAACAATAATACCTTCATCCTGTAAAACTAGCAACTAAAACCCACAAACCTAACAACCAAAAAACTAGAAAATTAGTAACATTTAAATGTGTAATGCAAAAACTATCAACTTATAACTTCCAAACCTACTAGCATACAAGACTTCAAACCATGAAACCTATAAACCTGCAACTAGAAAACTTGAAAAAAATGCAAACATTCAAATACAAAAGTAGAAAAAAAAATCATTATATTGAAAATAAAAAAACACAAGACCTCTAAAATAAATAAAATAGTAACAATCTGTATACATGTGTGGGAAATGTGCATAAAATTAAGTTGTTCAATAAAAATAATTACTTTAATATATCCCATAATATGTTGGATTAGTGAATATAAAGTAAAATAAATAAAATAGTAAAAATCTATATACAGATAACAAGGGTGGTCCACCAAGTGCTAACAATGTCACAATGATACCAAAATAAGCTCCAATAAATTGGTTTTTTGAAACATTTTTGATAGCATCAGTAAAATCAAGAAAAGATTAAAGACTTTTCACTAAGGATGATCAGAATTCATACAAACTAAAGCAGTGAAATCTGATTAATTACATGTTAATAAAAACTATGTAAACTAGAAATATGTCAATTCAAGTAAGTGTTTTTTAAACATACCATTAACTTACAAATCATCAAGGGGAACACCTACAAGGGAATCAATTAGACTAGTTAATTGATTGATCTATAAATACATGAATAAAGCCATACATACATTAAAAAATGATAATTATCTTAACTAAAGTCTCAGTTGCTTACAGTGTACCAAGGATTGAAAGCGACCCAAAACTCTGAGGTAAGTTCCCTTTCATTGAGTTGTTTGAGAGATCCCTGTATGTGAAACAAATCATTATAAAATAATATTCAATTGAATAAGAACATTCTAACATAAAAGATTAAGAAAAGAAAAAATTGGACTCAATAAATGGAAATAAAAATATGAAAGAACTCTAAATGGATAATTTATAGAAGACCCCCTATTGGACGCCCCTAGACAACAGCCCCCCACCACCCTTCTAGAACCCCTTGGATAGCAGCCCCCCCGGACAGCCCCCCCTGGACAGAAGCCCCCTGGACAGAAGCCCCCCTGTTGGACCCCCCGGACATCCCCCCCTGCTGGACAACAACCCCCTATTGGACCCCCCTGGACAACAGCCCCCCACCCCCTGCTGGACCCCCTTGGACAACAGCCCCCCCCCCCCCCCGAACAACCCCCCTAGACAGAAGCCCCCCCGAACAGAACCCCCCCCCCCTACTGGAGCCCCCTGGACAGCCCCCCTACTGGACACCCCCCCCCTGCTGGACCCCCCTGGACAGCCCCCCTACTGGACAACAGCCCCCCCCCCCCCCCCCCGCCCTGCTGGAGCCCCCTAGACAGCCCCCCTGCTGGACAGCATCCCCCCTGCTGAAGATTTTTATGTTGAATGTACATTTTTTTTGAAATAACTGGTTAAACTAATATGTGCGTAGTGGAGATGTAACAGATATGCTAAAATAAAAATCTGTTTGAAACATGATGAAATAATAAAAACATACCCAACATCAGTGATGCAACTAATTTTTAAAGATACACAACTCCAAAATGAGTCACTACTCCCCTTTCCATGATGGTGTATTTCTCTAAATTTTAGTGTGACTCCACCCTGTGACCCTGTATGTAGGATCAAGAACATACCAACACAGTTAATGTTTACTAATTATTCATCACCCATTCTCATTCTAAAGAAGTTGTAATGCTCTAATCATATGTGCAGATTTTAAATTTTCATCAAAACAAATAACATATAAATGAACAGACTATTCAAATAATAACTAATAGTTGTAGGAGTTTCTAAGACATCATCACAATATTTGTAAACATTAATTTTATATGAAAATAAATAAATATTTATTTGTACCATTGAGAAATCAAATATATGATGTAACGTACTGTTCAAATAATAACTAATAGTAATGAACATTGAAACCAGAACACTCTAATTGTGAATGTCAACATAATGGAGATAGTTTGGAAACCAATCAAATATAACAAAATCTATACAGGATAAAATTAATTGTTAAAATAAGGGTGTGTGAGGTTACAAAAGCTGCAGTTTATTAAATGATAATCACGTTGTACCTTCCATGATGGTGTATTTCTCCAAAATCTAGTGTTACTCCACCATGTCCCCTTGTATGCTAGATCGAAACATTGCATTAATATTGATTATATTGAATATATTGAATTCATAAATTAGTGGTACAAAATATTGCAATAAAAGTGGATTAAATATGGAGATAGTTAAAATAGTATAAAACATAAATGATAATCACATTGTACCTTTGTACTGATGTTCATCCGACACATTGAACAATATCTATACATAATAATTGAAAAATTAGAAATATAATGTATAAAATTAGAATAAATAACAAATCAAATAAACTATATCATATTCAATAAGTAAAAGAAACTAAACCATAACCAAGGAAAATCTGACAATAAAGAAGACAATAAATTGAAACCAATAAATCATACCAAATTCAAATGAGAGGAGGATAACAAAATGTAATAAAAAAACCACATGCACACCCCCTGCCCCCACCTGCACATCCCTCCCCCTAGAAACCCCCCTTTGCCTGCCCCCTGCCCCCCACTTGCACACCCCCCTGCCCCCTCCCCTGCCCCCCATCTACACACCCCCTCCCCCTACCCCCCCACCTGCACCCCCACCTGCACACACCCCTCCCCCTGCCCCCAACACACCTTCTACCCCCCACCTGCACACCCCCTCTCTTTTCCCCCTACCCCCTGCCCCACCACCTACACACACCCCTCCCCCGGACCCCAACACACCCCCTACCCCCTGCCCCCCCACCTGGACACCCCTCCCCTCAGCAACCCCCCTGCTCCCTACCCCCACCTGCACACCCCCCTCCCCCTGCCCCCAACACACCCCCTACCCCCTACCCCCTCCCCTGCCCACCCCCTGCCCACCCCACACCCACCCGTCCCACCCCATGCCCCCTATCCACCCTTCACATCTCATTCCACTTCAACTACTTAATGAAATTTGTGTATAAAGGATCATTCGTGATGTTTTTTTAGAAAAAAACTTTTTTCCCTAGATCAGGATGATATATGATTTCCAAGAATCCAATCTTGAATTTGGAATGAGTAGTTGTTTCCATTATGATTAATAAATCTTGATTTGTTGGATAATATATAATACTTTCCAAGTATGTGTATCCATTTTTTGGGGAGTTTATAATTACCTATATCATTATGAGTCACAGAATTCAAATAAAATTGAATTTTTAGTCTCTAAGTAGCGAGAGTTTCAAGAAGTAGCATTTAGAAAAACAATCTGAGTGTTGGGATGTCTCTTGAGGAGTTTTTATGCCTATTTAGGTGTTCAGGTGGTTCATGGGGTAATCAAGTAGCAGTTAGAGGGTTTCTAGTCCATTCCACTTAATTTTAAGACCCATCAATTACCATGTCTTGGTACACTGGGTACCAAGTCTAATAAAGGAAAAAATAGTTTATTATGAGTTTTATAGTGGGGTATCCTCTAGTGGGGAACTAGGTATGTCTTACTGGATATCCATGTTCTAGGTTTATGTTTGTGTTCTTTATGTATTTCATACTCCCTTACTATATTCATGTAGGCCATGTCTTAAATGAGATAGTGGTGGTACATGATATGATAAGAGACCTGACCTAAAGAATAGATTGGTGATATGAGATGAGATATGGTACCTCAACCTATGTGAGTGGGTGATATAATGAGATGATCATTAATAATGATCTTTATTTTTCAAACATCACTCATTCAGCTCAAATCACAATGATTTAAGCTGTGATGAATAACCCAAGAATCAAATCAACATCATCTATTATTCTTAAAAACTCATGATGTTTTTTTATCAAGAACCTCTTTCACCCCCTGCTCCTGCACCAACACCCCCCTGCCCCACCCCCTACCCCCCTCTTTCACCCCCTGCCCCTGCACCAACGTCCCCCTTCCCCTTTCACCCCCACCCGCCCCTAACACACCCCCTCCCTACATTTCACCCCTCCATCTTCCCCTTTCACCCCCACTACCCCCTCCCCACTACATTCCCCCTCCCCCTGTGAATTTCATGATATCATGCCAACCATATAAATATCAGATATTGGTGTAACCCAGGCATGCCAAATTCTCAGGTCCAAACATCCAACTACTCATCATGAATGACACCATGAATATATTCCAAGCATCCTGAGAATGTCTATAAACTCAAATAAAATAAATGGAGAAGTAGAAAACCATGGGCCATGCAAGGATAACAGTGATAAATCAGAATTTAGGCATCTGGAGAAGTTAAAGTTAAACTGACCCTCCTTTTAAATATACCTTGTTTAACCTTAAGGTAGGTCTCAGCAGATATTTCCCCACATTGGAATTTTTGGTAAGAAATTTTCATTTATCGTTCATTGTGAGAATCAAATTCCTGAAGCGCTAGTTCCATGCAGTGTTGGGTTTCCTTCTCCTTAGGGACATCAACAATAGGATTTTGAACAGTTTCAGTGTTTTCCTTAGGCGTATTGATCGAGCGTGTGACAATGGTTTTTTCTACCTGTGAGTAGTCCCTTCTTTTTTTAGTTTTTTTGGGGTTCGGTGTGATGAAGCCATCAGCATCAACCATAGGTTTTTTTTCCTTTCCTAGCCAATTATTTCATATATGTCTCCACAATATAAACTCATTGTATTGAACCAAATTTGTCATTTCCTTGAAAAAAGGGCTCTATAATACTTTTGATCCCTAATGTCATCATTAGTGTGCTAGGGTGGAAGAGGTTCATATGAAAAGAAGAGGAGGACTGGAAAAAGGATAAGTGGGTATGTGGTATCTTAGGCTATCCTTCTCAACCATCTTCTTCTGAGGCTTTAGATGCAGGATCAATCCTATGCCATCAGGTTAGAAGGTTTGAGAATTTGCGATGAGAATTTCCAACCCCACCTAAACCTTTCCATCATTGTGAACTAATGGGGAATTTTTAGTGGTTATATAATGTTGGAGACTCATACTAGAGTGGTTTGGGTTCCACAACCTCTAGGGGATTGATGAACCAGTCAGAACCATCAAGGGAAGAATCTTATCGATTGATAAGTCATGGTGGTAGGGCTATATCTAATACTATACATAGTTAGCTCAAGGTAGATCTATAGGTTAGTAGTCATTCTCATTCCCAATAATATATGGTAAATATTAATGATATTGATCAAAAAATCAATGTAATCAGATGCATGGAATGTGATAGTTCGATGTACTACTCTTAAGGTATAATCTATTGTTGTAGGATTGTTTGATACTAGTGAATCTAACTCCATTATTTCTTACATTATTATGGATTTTTTTTGAAATTTATGATTGATATCATCACTTATGAGATGTAGTTACTAAACTTGCTCAATAAGGAGAAGGATCAAGGTTTCAGGTGTCCGTCCTACACTCTCACTCTTTCAAGGGTCAATCTCGAATGGGATTTCCTAGTTCTGGAAATAAACCTTTTTGATGTAATCCTCAATATGGATTGGAGGATATGTTCTAAGAAACAAGACCTTGAAATAAAATATAGGAATGGTCATGTTTTCAAGACATCATAATATCTAAATGGAAAATACACCATTCCCACAAGGTTGAAAATTTGACAAGGTAATCATGGGAAAAAATGAATTCTCTTCATGATGGGCATGAAATTTTCATTCCCCATTATATATCAACTATTCATAAATAGAAAAGGAGAAAAAAAATTACCAGGTCATATATTATATAACTGGGAGGCCTGAGAAAAATCCAAATTCATATCTTTATCACATGAAAACTGTAGCAGATACATTAGTATAGAATATCTTGTCAATGAGAATTCATTAGGGTTTCTCAAGAAAAATATATTGAGATTTAAGAATTCGAATACAAAAATTCAGTTTTAATTTCTATTATAAAATGGACTGGTATCATTAATGATCTATGAAACATTAGATCAAATAATTATAATGTACATCATAAATAAAATAAATCTGGAAAAAGATATGAAATGATTAGAACATTAATTTATTGTTAATGTTCATGAAAAAAGGATTAATTAACACAATCTAAAGACTCTTTGAGGATTCCATAGAATAAATTTGTGATTAGACTATAGTGAGTGTTAATCTGCTTAAATTTTCATGTTAGTGAGAGACAAACATGAAGCATCAATTGAACATCGAAGCACCACCCACCTTGCTTATTCCATTGAACAACACAAATATTATATAATGAATGTATTCTATTTCCCCAAAATCTTCCCTTTCTAGTCCATCTAGAGTATTCGAATCATTTAAATAACATAATACCCTTTACTATCCAACTATTTTTGAGTTGTTAAATTTTTTCTCATGATGTCATATAATGGATGGGGATCAACGATTCCCACCCCCAAATCATGAAAGATCTAGTTAATAAATTTCTATTGTTCACAAAATGTTTCTCGAGTGTTCTCAGTGATTATGGTGATATAATACTACTATATTAGCCTACATCATTTTTTCCTCTGCAGCAATCGGGGTAAAAACATAATATTGTGGAATGATTGGTAGAAACGGTTAATAATAAAGAGAGGGGGTTCCATGTTCTCTTCTATAAAATGATTCATCATCAAACTATCATATTAAAGGCCCATAGTTCTCAATAAACAATTTCACACTAATGTGATGGCCATCACCTGGATGAGTATGATTCCTTTAAGGATCAATTGAGTCTTGAATCAACTCCATAATTGATGCATATAGGTGGGTCGGTGATGAAAATTGTTTTTCTACTAAAATCACCAGCCTATCCTGGACTCCACCCAGGTACGCTTCCACCCATACATTATAATAATAATAATATATAAATAAAAGGGTTCCAATAAGCAGAATTATAATCTCATTATTTGTGTCCTCATGTGAAAATATAATCCTAAATTGGTGAATATTCCTATGGTGTATTTCTCGCCACACACTAGATGACGGGAGGAGAGAAACCATTTAAATTAAAATGAAATTGATGGAAAAATGGTAAGGGGAATATGAATATAAAATAATCAAATCATCTACACAAGGCATAAGAACCCCACCATGAAGAGAGATTCTGTATGAATGTTTATTAAAAGAACCCCAACCATTTTTGACAATTCACCTAGTTAGTGTGGGATAAGGCATAAAGATGAAACAATCATACCAAAACAAAAATTTAGTAACCTTATTAATTCCTAATGACATTGACTCAACCTTAAAAAAGTTTATTAGTCTGGTGCAGAATGAGGCACCATGGATCCAAGTAGTGTTGTATTATTTGTAGTAGTGTAAATGCTTGCATATACAGTTGAATAAGAAATTATAAAAACCCCGAATCCTATAGGGGATTTTTATTATCTGATATATCTTAGGAGCCTCTAGAGTCATTAAATAATCTTCATTGATATATTATGTAGTCACCACTTGGCTAATAAATCTTCCATCACTGACATGCTAGCTTGTATTCTCAAGCATGAATCCCTTACCAAGAAAAGAAACCCATTCAAGAACATGGCCATGAAACACACCATCCTATGTCTTAAGGAACTCGTCATACATTACTAATCCAAAAATACAATTTACATCAAAAGTGAGTCTCAATATCAGTATCATCAGAATCATGATAACCCTCATCCGCACCTCCTACAAAAACACCATCACCACCTCTCACACCACCAACATCATCATCGACATCTGCATCCGAACCAGCACTAGTACCAGGTCCAGCACTAGGTTTGGCTCTGGCTCTGAGAGAAAAATATACATTAGCAAAACGCATCGACATCAAAAATGCATCAACCGTTGCAGCTGATTCTGGTGGAAGTGTAGAAGAAAGGGAATACATAAATTTCATTATATTTGTAGTTATCGCTTGTTCTGATTTTTGACTTGATTCTTTGATTGTGGAATTAATTTCTTCTACTATGAAAAAACCAGAACCAATACTTGAATAAACGTTAGTAGACCAGTATCGAGATGGTACAATCTTCTTCCCAGGTCGACAACGCACTCTACCCTGATGCTCATCTCCTAACACCTGATGTAGATGATCGTTTGGGCCCAAATTGTCAGGTTCTTTTTCTGCCAATTCCTCTAAAGCATCCTGTTGATTGATATATAAAATAAATTAAAATGATAAAATAATATAAGGAATTAAATTCAGTAAAAATCAAAGAAATTGAAATATACTTACAATCACCTTCTCGGTGTCTGTATTTGGCACAGTACCATCTTTCTTTTTCCGGCTTGTACAAAACAAAGTTGAGCGAGGAACGCAACCCTTGATATTCAATGAATTTTTCTGAAAAAAAATGAAATAAATCAAAATTGGAAGTTAAAAAAATTACACTAAAAAAATCTAAATATTTTAAATGTTAAATTACCTTCGTCTGCTCATGATTTGGTAATGAAGTGTGTCCATGAGTATAAATTTGTTTCATTGAACTCTTATTTGTTTTATTTCTGTTTGATTTCTCCTATAAACAAATAATTATATAAATTCATTAACATAAATAAAACAAGTAATTTAAAATCATTTTCAAATAAATAAATGAATATATATATATATATATATAACAAACACCTTAAATGCTAGACTCTTCCAATAGTTGATCATCTCTTTATATTGTGATATTGGTAAATCTTGAATCACTGGTACTTTATCAAGCTCTGTACCAACTCTCTTTTTCCAACCTAGATATAAATCATACTTGTAGGCTCACCAAATTTCACCTAAATCCAATATCCTTGCAGCCTTTGCATTTTTTCCGTCAGGAAAATTATATTGAAGCTGCAACAGACAAAATATTTGTTAAGAAAATATTATAAATATATATATATAAAAGGTGATTAACATTACTTACCCAAATCTCTGCCCAGGATTTGTCCTTTATTTCTTGTCCAATTGCCTTCCAACTTATTGGTTGAACCGGAATGATATTGCTATGTCTAGAAAGTGTTCCCTTAAAACTTTTACATTCCGTACCATTTTTATTAATAATAGCATTGTCCTCATTGTAATCAACTATGATTTGCGTGTGTCGATTCCAAACCTCACGCATTTTTGTGCGGCCTCGTCGTCTGGTAGAGGCTGGAGCTAATCATGAAACCAAAAATAAAAGAAAATAATATATATGAATTTATCATTAATCAGTAACAGTAATGTTTAAAAAAATACCAGTAGATGGGGGATCTGCTGAACCCTAAAGTGCTGCGTCTAGAGGGGGGGGGGGTAACCTCCATGGTAGGTGAGATATCTACAGGAGTACTATGTGTTGTAGATGAAAAGTGTACTAATGGAGGCAGAAAACATGATGGATAACCTTGTACAGATGAGGGTGGATATGGATATGGATATGGCGGTGGGATATATGGGGGCACAGTACCCTGTACAATGGATGGTGGGAATGGAAAATGAGGGATGGGAGTCTGAGACCTACCATCCGATGTGGGTGCAAGAAAAAAGGGATACAGAAAAGGTGGGTATGGATAATATGGAGGTGGCATAATGGGAGGATGGCCTCCTGGTGTCTCAAGCGGTGTAGTAGTAGGCTGACCTATAGAATCAGTACCCCCCGCCACAATATCAACCTTAGTGGCATAATCCAAGCGTCTCCTCAATGATGCAGCCTAAAATAACATAGATGATAAAATAAAATGAACGATAACAAGATAAATAATATGAAAGACCATAATATTAAAACATAATTTGTACTTACATTGTTTCCAGGAGGAGACCTACGTTGTTCGTTTCTCGGTATTCTTCTACTCCTTCTAGTATCATCATAATCAGACATTTTGACCTGGAAATTTAAAATAATATTCTCACATAAATAGAAATAATGAAAAATGTTAAATAATACAACTGTATCATAAAATAGTGAGATACATTTTCTTGTGTGATATTTATATTGATAAAATATCAAAACTTTTCTATGTTCAAGATTTACTAGAGAAGTTTTTAAACATAAATTGGTCAGGCTATTAATAGTTTTATATTCGATAATGGTATAAAATATACTAGTTATTTTGATATCATGTATGGAAGTTAAAAAAACACATACAATATTTCTATAATATCGGGTAAATACTTACAAATGTGTCAATGCTATGTTGGGTTTGTGACAATTTCTGGTTCACAATCTGTTCTAACAATTTCCTCATCAATATCATCAAATGCAACATTTGAATAAATACTGACAGACTCATCCAGAACATCATTTTCATCCATGCATTCATGAAAAATATCTCTAGGAATAACATCAACAATAACACCAAATTGTAGTTGTAACGAGTTACTTACATAAAACACTTGTTTAGCTTGTGACGCAAGAATATAAGGTTCATCGATATGAAGATGGCAGTTCATATCAATCACTCTAAATCCACAGTTATCAATATGCATTCCTTGTCATTTCATTGAATCAAACCACTTTCATTTCATCATTGAGACATGACCATGTGCATAGTAATATAATAAAATGATTCTCTCAACAACACCATAATATGATATATTTTCTGATCGAAGCTGCATGTCTGATGCACTTGCATAACAATCTATTGTGGTGCTTATCGTGACACCATTATACTGTGTTACCATTTTTTTTCACAACTATTTATAACAAATTTAAATACATTGACAACCATTTACTTACAATCACATACCACATCGTTTGGACCAAAGGACAATGCTTTTATTACATCTGATACTTCAATCATTGGTAGAGTTAAAACCTAAAAGATACCAACATATAATATTAAATGGAGACATGTGATTATGTTATGAGAAGAATAAAAAGAAATCTATTACCTTTGACTTCAACCAGGAAACAAATTCTTTACTATGAAACAATTCCTTCCTCTTAATAGATAGAGAGCGATGTCTCTTTTTTATAATTTCTAAATGTTCTCTACAGATATGAAAGCATTAAAATGTCAGAAGATATAAAGAAATAACACAATAAAAAAAATACATATTTATTAGTTTACTTACTTGATATAAACCTCAAACACACCACAATTGAATAATACTGTGTGATGTTCCATTTTCCACTCTTCCCTAATTAAAGTACACAACGAGTACGATCTAGATATCCCCCCTATTTGGGGAAGTGAAGGAAATGAAGGCTCAATGGGATCATATTGCTCATCTTTAGTTCTCATTAGTTGATTAGACTTCGTAGTGACGTTATCCAAGTTTGATGAACAAAAATCCATGCATTCTTGTGCTAAATAACATTTCACAATAGATCCTTCAGAATGATATTTATTTATCACATAATATTTCAATGTAAACATCATTCTTTCAGTAGGATACATCCATCGACTCAAAACAAGACCACCAAAGAGAACTTCTGTGGGATGATGCACAATCAAATGTAACATACATGTGAAAAAATATGGAGGGAAAATTTTCTCCATGTCGCAAATAATAATCAGTGCATCTCTTTGTAATTTATGAACAACACTTCTGCTAAATCTTTTGGCACAAAGATCTCGATAAAATTGACATAAATTAATCACTGAAACTCTAACGTTATGTGAAAGTAAATGGAGAATGGAAAAGGGAATCAACTCATGTAACAAGACATGGTAATCATGGGTTTTAAGAGATTTGAGTTTCACATCTTGTGTATTCACCCTTTTCGAAATATTACTTGAATAACCATCTGGAACCTTCAAACTTTCCATGACCTGAAGAAATTATTTTTTCTCCACATTTGTCATTGAATAATAGGAAACAGATAATTTCCACTTATTTTGACCAATTAACCCAGGATGAAGTCTTGCTCTTATACCCCAATCCATCAAATCATGACGACACCGCAAATCGTCTTTTGTTTTGCCTTTGACATTTAAAATAGTAGCAAGTAACCTCTCACAAATTTTTTTCTCGATATGCATTACATCCAAACAATGACGTAATAAATTCGATGACCAATACAGAAACTCAAAGAATATTCTTTTCTTTCTCCAATTACTATTGGAATTCAAATTAGCATGCTTTCACTTTCTGATATTTGATTGACTTTTGCCAAGAATATAATTCAAATCATCAAGTTCTTTAACAATATCAGTCCCTGACATTCGTTGAGGTGTCTCATCTGTCTCGATGACATTATCGAACTATCTTCTATTTTTTCTGTATGGATGATCCATTGGTAGAAAATGTCGATGCCCTATGAAGCTGAAAGTTTGTCGAAACTTTAATCTTTGGAAATGTGTATTTTTCATACAAATAGGATAGGATAATTCCCCTTTAGTACTATAACCATACATCATTATGTAGGAAAGGAAATCATTTATCTTCCATAATAAAACTGCACGAAACATAAATTACTCCTTTCTGAATGCATCATATGCTTGTGCCCCAACAATCCAATGATCATTTAACTGCTCTTTTAATGGCTGTAAGTATATATCAATATCATTTCCAGGATCACTAGGTCCAGATATCAATATACTCAGGATAGTGAATGACTTCTTCATACACATCCATGAAGGAAAGTTATAAATGTGAATTAAAATAGGCCAAGTACTATGTGAAGTATGCATTTGGAGAAATGGGTTGAAACCATCACAGGATAATCCCAATCTAACATTTCATGGGTCGGCTGCAAAATCAGGATGTAACCTATCAAATTTATTCTAAGACAACCCATCGGTAGGATACACTATTTCATCATTATCCTTATTTCTTTCATCTGCATTCCATCTCATATTCTTTTCCATTTGTTCTGACATAAATTTTTTTTGAATCCTGGGAATTAAAGGGAAGTGCCACATCACTTTATGTGGTATGCAAGATTGAGATCGGTCTTTATTAGTCTTACAACTTGATGTGACACACTGTTTGCACTGACTCAAGTCTGCGTTATCCTTCCTAAAAAAACAGCTGTCTTTGAGACAAGAATGAGTCTTACTAGATGAAAATCTAAATTTGTCAACCAAATTTGATGCCATGTAATCATTTTCTGGAATACATGCATCATCAGGAAGTAAATCATTAATAAATGTAAGGAGATATTCGGCCGTAGTATTACTAAATTCATACATTCTTTTCCCATGATATAATCTCATTAAAAACTCAAGTTTCCTCATTTTTCCACATGCTTGATATACTGGGGTATTTTCATCTTCCATCAGCTTTCTAACACTCTCAACGTCATCATCCTGATTAATAGATGAGAACTGTGTTCCAGTATTCATTTCCTCTTGCACTAGTCTACCTAAAGAGCTAGATTTAGAAACAAAAGGAAACCGATCAAAAATCATATTTTTCATACCAATATTTTCCGCTGAATCGATGCCATTCAACAATTGAGATTTTTCTCCATTGTGATACCACACATGATAATTTTTTTAGAAACCACTTTTAGTGATATGGTAACTCACTTCCTCACGAGTTAACCAAGATATTCCAACACAATCAAAACACGTGCATCCAATCAATCTGACATCTGAATCATTAGTGAGTGAAAAGTCCAAAAAATATTGTAACTCCTTATGAAATTCATCAGTGATACGATCAATGTTGTACATCTAGTATCTATCCATTCTGAAGCAGATAAACATTCATTAAATAAATAATCTAGAAAATGAATTAACATTATATGTATTGTTTCATATGATATTAAGTAATCATCAATAACAAGTTAATAAAAAAATCATAACAAATATATTAAAATTATGGTTTAGAGAATTCATAAATGTTTTAAATTATAAAAATTAATGAATAGTCATATATAAGTTATAAGAATGAGGATTGATTATAGTAAAAAGAGTTTATATGAAATCTAAGAGATAATAATAATCAATTCCCAAAAGTGTTTGGGTTAATTCATAACGAGTTGTGATGTTTTGTATTAAATCTACAAAGATTTATTGAGATTTAGAGATATTTTGAAAATATAAACCATATCATATACCAAGCATTAATATTAAAGAATTGGATGATAATTACAATGGTAAGAAGATGAGAATAATAACTAGAAGAAAGAATATATTTCTACATTATTGTTAGAATATTAAGATTATATAATTGGAAGGAATATTAATTATATGAAGATGAGATACAACAATGGACTATCTTAACTTGTGTGTGTTCCCCTTGGTCATCCCTATGGGGGTAAATTTTGGTATTACATCCTAATAATAGGACTGTGATATCCTCTGTGGGATTAGTTTTAGATAGTGTTTGGGAATCCCTCTATGTGACCCGAGGGGTGATCCTCTATAATTTTTTCTATTTCCCTATGTGGGTTTTGTGGAATCATTATTACCAACTTATCTGTGTGTACAATACCATACTTAGTGGGATATTCTAGGTATGGTATGGTATACCCCAGATGCCCTTGGAGAGATCCCCTATCTATGTTACGAGATCTTCAGAGTTACATTGATTACATATTTGGTGAGGTCTGATGAGCATGACCTCTTTGGAATGCACCATCAGTGAAAGCATTGATCATGTTGTGAGTGCAACCAAAAGAGTGTTAAATTGTATCCCTAAGTAGAATCTTATGGATAAAATAATGGTTAATATGCCATTGAGGAATGTTTTATGTTATGATTATATCTAGTTTATTGTTCCTATTGCTATATCTCATATTTGTAATGATCTGTCTATGTGATGATGAGATTAATACTCTCCAAATGCCCATTGTTTAGTGATTTTTGAGTATCCTATTGAGCATTGTTATATTAAACACTGCATGGGATCTACCCATATTTTTCATGTCTTATGTAGATAATATTCCTTTTGAAGGAATCCTAGGAGGACCAAGAGCAGATATAAGATAGTGATCTAGATAGGTTGTGGCATATGTCAGTAGTCTCATCCCTCATAACAAGTTAGTCTTTTTTATCTGTTTTTGTAGGATTTTATTTTCCCCTTTATTTTTTTCATGTGTACAGCTACCATAGGCTAAGGACAACCTTGTGTGTGTTATGCCTACTCAGGGATGGTCACTAACCCCTAACCAATTAGAGGTGGTCTTGTGGTGTCACACTCAGCTTACCACTAGCCAGGTGGGCCCTAGTGAGTCAGTTCATAAAAAAATTCCACCCTAATGTTAATGAATTCAAAAAAAATTTACATGAATGAAGAAAAATTCAAAGTCATGGAATATTTATTTTACAAGTTTTTAAAATTTAGTCTCACCTTCTTTGGTCATTCCCTATTTTCCCAACTAATTAAAAAATCGTACAACTTCATTTAAACTAGTTGACTCAAAAAAATTTATGTTACTATTTGTGTGATCTCCATGCTATTTTCTCTAATAAAATAATTTATTAACTCATTATCATTTTAGTCACTGTACAACAGAATAATAAATTTAATATGAATAACATTTATCAAAATAAAACCAATCAATTGATTGTTAAAATTATTATTATATAAATACCTCTAATGATTCCATATATTGATGGTGAAAACAACATGTAAGTCCCATAAAGAAATTAGGAAATAATACAAGCTCTAGTAAAATAGTGAGTTGTATTTCTCAATAAAACTTCATGGAAATTTTGGAAACTTTGGAGGTTGAAACATGGAATAATTTGTGGGCTATAAAAAAATTAAAATAATTGAAAGAATAAATTTTAAAATGAGTGAACTGATGATAGTTTATTTGATATAAAAATTCAAAACTCTAGATAGTCTTTGTAATTATGAAGAATAAAGTGGAAAATAATGAAAATTATGGAAGGATTCCAATTTAAGATACAAAGGATGAAATCATGTAATTTAATTGACACATCAATTTAACACCTAAAAATTCTATAAAAGCATCATATGTTATGGTCCATAATCATTATATTGTAGATACCTCTCTAAAAGTAATGGTGGGGTGGGAATGACCCTTTTTTCTTGAAGGAATGAATTATGTGGGGAGGATGATCTAGAAGACTCATAGTCCATGGAAAGAAAATAGAAAGCACTATAGGATTTATCAACTACATTAAGAATGTCCTTCATGCTTTGAAAAAAATTATGATGGTCTATTATCACTTTCCATGAGTTATTATTGGTGTTTACAATATATAACTACAATTATATTCTCTCGAGAATCTAACGGGTTAATTACAATGTATAAAATTCAAAAATTTAGTTGATTCATGTGATGAATAATTAAGGATACAAAATATAGTAAATTTGAAGATGTTAATAGTGGTAATATGGAATGTATATTCATATTTCCAAATATATGTGTTCAAGGGGAAAATTAGCAAACACTGAGTAAAAGATAACAAGAATCCAAAATAAAACAATACAGATAATGATAAAATTTAAAACTAATATCAAATGTATAATTTAAAAGAGGTAAAACCTATAGAAAGGAGAAAAGAGAGACTGCTTGAATTTTCTTCTCACTCTCTTCTTCCCCTGTTCTCTGTCTTTCTCCTCCTGCAATTCTGATTATTCACAACTGCTGTATAAAAATATACAAAGTCACCGTTATCCAGTTTATAAATCAAGCATGAAAATTCATGTTGGTTTTGTGTAATTTTTTATAGAACCTCACACACAGCCCAATGAAGTTGGATACTCTAAGGAGAATATCATTTTCAAAACTCTGCACCGGTCACATTATAGGAGGTTGATGTGGTCAAGTCCCAAATTAGTGGTTACTGTGTGGTAAATTGAGGGGTTATAGCAGTGCATATCAGTGTGGAAATGGGAGTAAGTGCAGAATAATATTAAAAATAATTACGGTTTAAAAAATTCAACAAGAATGGTGGATGAGGATGAAGGAAGTGACAAGGGATTAACTCTGGTGTTGAGGGTTGTGGGGGAGAACTGTCGGGAATGAAGGAGGAGGGGAGGCAGCTCGGAGCAGCTTCGCTGGAGGAGGGTCGGGGTGAGGAGGGTCACAGTGAGGAGGGGTCGAGGGTTTTGAGGGTTACTGTTGAAAAGGTGTCGGGGAGGGTGATTGGGGTGTCGACCTCGGCATCAGAAGATAGGTGTCGGGGAGGAGGCGACAGGGAGGAGGGTCGTGGTGAAGAAGAGGGTCATAGTGAGGAGGAGGGTCATAGCGAGGAGGCGTCAGAAGAGCGGTGTCGAGGAGGAGGGTCGCGGCGAGGAGGCATCAGGGAGGAGGGTCACGACGATGAGGAGGGCTCGATGAGGAGGCGTCGGGAAGGAGGGTCGCATTGATGAGGCAGGCGCGGTGAGGAGGCGTCAGGGAGGAGGAGGGCGCGGCGAGGAGGAGATCACGGGGGAGGAGGAATCACGAGGGTAGGAGGGGTTCGTCGGAGAATAGGAGGGTTTGAGGATCAGTTAGAATGAAGGGTTTCCAACAAATAGCCACAGTCATCCTATCAAACTGTGTCTATAAACAAGATATATCCACAGACCGATAGAACCATGACTATTGGTCCATGACTATAGCCTGAATTTCTAGTAGTAGTGGCTGATCGGTTCCGATTTGTTACAAAGTGGTATCAGAGGAGTTCTTGACAGGGATTTAGTAGCAGTGTTTTGTTGGATACTAATGAGTTTGAGACTTCTCTTTTTAATTCTACTGGTTTTACTTTTTGGAATATGGTTGACTGAAGATAGGTTGTTAATGGAACTGGGTTTCTAGCTTGTTCTTGTGTGCCTGCAACCCTAGGTACGAGGGATGGAACAAGTTGCCTGGGGTGGGAATTACTATTTTCTTTTGCTCATATTACAGTTTATATGATTTCCACCTTGGTGGATCACTTGGTGTGTGAGGTTATTGATTGTGATATATAACCCTTGACCTAGTGTGATAAGGGATAATTGGACCTTGTCCTGGTATGGAAAGGCTTGTTGTTTGGATTTTTATAGTCACATTTTTAGGGTATTTCAATTTCATAACTGCATGTATGATTTGTGATGTGATAATTTCATGTGAATAATATCAATTGCCATTCTTAGTATTCTTGAAATGTGAATAGGTGAAATTCCTGATAAAATTGCTTGTTTATTGCAATGTGGTATGCCATGCTGTATATATTGTAGAATTGCATATGACAGTATATTTGGGTCTGACTCTTATGATAGAGGACATGTACTATTAGTTGAGGTGATTTTGATCACCAAGATTAGGCGACTCATTCGTCGGGTTGAGGACACATTGGTTGTCAGGACTGGAATGACTCGAGTTACTTTTGATACTTGGCTTTGTTAAGGGTGGGTAAGGAGCCCATGAGGCTGGGATGCCCTGGGGCATGGGTTGTAGTGTGGGAGAGTAATGGTAGTAGTTATGAACTACCTTTTACTGCTTTCTTATCTGCGTTAAACATATATTGTTATGTATATATATATGGGCTGTCTGACCATTATGGTATTCAGCGGGTTCCTCCTATATGTCTTGATGGAGCGTTAGGAATGTGAGGATACAGTGCCGCGAGTGCAATATCAGGTTCAGGATTCAGTACAGGGAGAGAACGAGCCATAGGTATAGGCTCAGGGACAGGATCAAGTTTAGGATCCAGTGCAGGCATGACAACAACTGGGTTTGGTAGCGTTCAGAACATGGCTCAACGAGTAGCTCCGAGCTAGCCAGATACGTGTCTTGTAGGGGATCGACAGAGGCGTGCAGGGTACAAATCCATCAATGGAATATCTGACATGGGAGTTCCAGTCATAGCACCTGCTGCTTTTTCAGGGTGAGGGTGGTCCGCAGGTGGCTGAGAACTGGATAGAGAGTATGCAGATGATCTTCGAGCAGCTCGAGACGCCTCCAGGGCAGAGGGTCAAGCTGGCGACGTACATGCTGAGAGGACCATCGAAGCGTTGGTGGGATGTGCAGGTTCGGGATTTCAGGCACGAGGGAATGGCATGGAAGTACTTCGAGGATATGTTCTTTGAGACCTTCTACCCTGAGACACTGAGAGTAGAGTGAGCTTCAGAGTTCTTGAGTCTTCAGCAGGGAGACATGTCCATGATGGACTATGAAACTACCTTCACAGAGTTGTCTCACTTTGCACCTGGTATGGTAACCGATGACGTGCCTAGGGTGTGGTGCTTTGAGGATGGATTACAACACGCCATTCAGGTCCAGGTGAATATCTTATGGCTAGGTTCTTTCTCAGAGGTGGTGAATCAAGAACTCATAGAAGATGGAAACCAGAAGGATAGGCCCCAGGTTTGCTGGGTGAAAACTTCAGATGAGGGTTCAGACATCCGGAAGCGAGGACGAGATGAGTTCCAGTAGGGCAGTCAGGGCAAGGACTTAGATAGACCAACTCATAGTAGTTTTGTAGTGGTTTGTTTTCAGTGTGGACAACCATGACATTTTCGGACTCAGTGCGATAGGCCTCCAAAGGAGTGTAGGGCATGTGGACAGGTTGGGAATCTGGAGAGGTTTTATAGGAAGCCTTCTCAGATAGCTAGAAGATAGGTACCAGGACAGATGGTGGAATATGGAGTTGGTTTGGGTTCTGTACCAGGAAAGGGTAGCCGAGGTTTAGCTGCATGCGGAGGACGTGACAGAGACAGTGGGATCCAGTTGATGGGTCAGTGACCGATGAATGGAGAAGCACCGCAGGGTGGTCAGGCATCACACAGTCGTGCTTCAGGCCAGGTGCACGCTATGGAGATGCAAGAGGTGGAGCAGGATGGTGAACTGATGGCGGTTAGAGGTACACCACGGTGTTTCCGTGATTCCCATGTTTCCTTTTTGGCATGACCTATAGAGGCATGTCTGTTTTGAGTGCACGCGGTGAAAATGATCTATGTGGACTAACTAGATACTATTCAGCGGGATTGACACCATATCAGGTGTATGATATATTTATATATATATATATATGTATGGGATACGTAGCATTCGGGGTATCAAAGATACAGGTTACTTGAGGTGCCGTGGGCATTGGGGCATCGAGGATGCAGGTTACTTGAGGTGTCGTGGGCATTGGGTCATTGAGGATGTAGGTTACTTGAGGTTCCATGGGCATCAGGGCATCAATGATGCAGGTTACTTGAGTCACTAGGCACCAATACCTCGTAGAGGCAGACACCAATGCGATGTGGGATACATTGGGTGTTGGGAATAACACAAGAGCACTAATGAGGCGTAGGGGTGACGAAGCATCACAGAAGGACAGTGAGTTCAGAAACAGGTTAGTAAACCCTTGTTTTTTTGAGTTTTGTTGTCTTGAGACTGGTTTAGGAAATTACTATGGTGGGAATCCCCCTTGATGAATTTATCCGGGACCTTTGAGACCGGGAAGTCTGGGTTTCTTTGTTCAGGGTGGTATGTTTGGTTCCATCTCTGAGTTTCGTTTGATAGATGAGGGACGGGCTATATTAAGGTGGGGAGATTATAAGAACTCAATGATAGAGAAAGTATTTTCAATTAATTTATATTGAATATAATTGTTTTAAACCCAAAAAAGTGTTCCTCTAAGATGAATTGTTTCATTTTTATGATAATGGTGTTATTTTGAGCTGAATAGTAAAAATTGGCCATTTTAGTTTTTTAATAGTATAAAATTATTTCTGTTGTTTGGCCATAATATTATCTACACTAATCCAAATTGCACAATTCTTTATTTTCCAGATTCTAAACATCCAGGTATTCATTTACTATTTTTGTACTAAAATCTGAATCGGCCATATGGAATCTCAAAAGAAGCTCCCAAATGGGAGAAAGAAAACTGTTTGCAGTTCTGCCTAGTTTTGGTGTGGGATTCATAACTCATCCATGGTGGGCCCAAATGTTGTGATATTCTGTGGGTGGACGTGCAAGGAGTTTTGGAGCATCTGTTATGAAGGAATGTATGCTTTAATTGGCCGTTTATGGGGTCATTAAATCACCTTAATCCGAAGGATTGCGTTTTGGAGAGTCCGACTGGACAGAATAAATGCTCAGAGTAAAACAGCCATAACTCTTGGAATACATGTCCAAATCCACTGCGATTTTGAGGGGAAACGGAAAAGGTAATTATGGAAAACATTTAAGAAGGGATAAACGTGTGAAGAAGTCATTTAATGGGGATAAAACGCATCAACATTATGGAAACAAATTCTGGCTATAAAAGGAGGAGAGCTCCACCCTCTCAAATCATCCCATTCTCCACCCCATTCCCTCCAAGACACCAAGAAGGAGAAATTTTCAGCTTCCTCTTTTATTTATTTTCTTTTTCATAGTTTTTTAATGTCTTCTTCTTTCCCTTTCAACTCTATTACCATTCACATGGAGGGGTAAAACCTTTGAGTGATCGGGGAAGGGGGAGTTTCACTTTTGTAATGTCGGAGTTTTGTGCTTAAATTTTAAATCCTCCTTTTCTTTTGAATGAATTCTATTATCACTGTTTCCCAATTATCTTAATGAGATCATGTTTTGATTTTAGTTTATTCATTGTTAATATCTTTGGTTAAATACCTTTAATCTCCCTCCGCCTAGTGCAATTTGTCTCGATCGAGCAGATTGTGTTTGGTGGTGAGTGTCTAGCGATGGTTGGCATGTGTGTGAAACTATTAAACTTTTTCTAGATTTCTAAGGAGAAAATATTCCTGATCGGGAATTTCCTTAATTGTTTAAGGATTGTTTAAGAACTTTCACGCACATAGAAGTGAGTCTCATTTTTTTCTTAAACCAAGGGTGATTAATAACTCGATCAAGGAGTTATTCATTTGTTATTCTAAATGAAGGGAGAGAATATGATCATTATTACTATGATGAAATTGAAAATGTGAATCCTAACCTGACCCCATCACTCTCTTCATCCATTAGTGTTCGACTCTTCTTGTTATTTCTTGCTTTATTTTTCAACATAAACAATTTCAAAAACAACCTTTTCTTCTTTCTTAAATTCAAGTGACAAACATAATTGTTGTGCACTCCTCTTCCGGAGACATCCTAGGGTTAATCACTAGACTATACTTAGGAAATTTAAAAATTGTTTTTTCATTCCCTACAATAGGCGTGCATCAAACATGGCGCTGTTTCTAGGGAGCCAGTGCAACAAAAAAAATCAAAATTGAATGACCCGCACCTCAAAAGAACCAATAATTGAATTTGATCCAGAAATTGAAAGAACACTAACCCAACTAAGAAAAAGAAATATAGTAGAAATATTTGAAGAAATAGATCACTCAGATTCAAGTGAAACTCTTAGTGTTCACTCTGAACCTGAAATCAAGGTAGAAATCCCAACCAAACCCTGTGTGATCTATGTGCACCACAATTTTCCATTCAAAATAACCAACTAATTGCACCCACTGAACCAAATGATTTTGAATTACATGTCAATATGATTCCTGTGCTTCCAAAGTTTCATGGTCTTGTAGGAGAAGATCCAAATCGGCACATGCAAGAATTCAGATACACTTTCTCAAGCTTCAGGCCAAGAGGAGCACCCGAAGACCAATTTCAGTGGAGGGCATTCCCCTTCTCACTTGAAGGAACAACTAAAGAATGGTTGTCAAACCTGCAACCAGGGGAGATCAGTGATTGGGAAGACCTAAAAAGAAGTTTCATGCAAAGAATATTTCCCACATCGAGGAGCACTGCCATCAAGAAGGAGATTTACATCATACGATAATCAACTGGAGAACCCCTCTACGAGTACTGGGAGAGCTTCAAGATGCTATGTTCCAGCTGCCCACATCAAGAAATGGAGGAACACCAATTCCTTGTGTTCTTCTACTAAGGAATTATGGATAATGATCGAAATCTTCAAGATGCCTCATCAGGGGGGGTCCTTGATTGACAAGTCTCCTGCAGATATCAGAATATTAATTGAGAAGATTGCTCAAAACTCACAACAATTTGGACTAAGAGGACTGGGAACAAGGGGGATACATGAGGTAAAAACATCTGGTTCATATACATTGATTAAAACCAAAGTTGATGACCTTGCAAGGTTAGTCCGTCAACTGGATGTAACACAATCAAATGCACAACAACCTTCAGCTCTGGTATGTGGTTTATGTTATTCTTCCACTCATTATACTGACCAGTGCCCTTAGATACAGGGGAAAGAATATTGTGATGTGGCCTTTCAACCAAGACAATTCCAACAAAATCAACTGCAAGCCCAACAAGGATATTGGAACCAACAAAACCAGATGAGACCATTTAACCAGCAACCCAGTCAACCTCCTTACCACCAGCAGCAATACCAGAACCCCCTCCCTTCTATAAATATTATAAACAGCCCTTCCAATAACAAAAATCTTTTCAGCCACCACCATTCCAAAGAAAGACATATGAACAACCATCCACCAGCACACAACCTTCTATGGAACAACTACAATCCAAGTATGAGGGCCTAGAAGATAAGGCTAACAAGCTAGAAGACGCATTGGGAAGTCTTGTTGAAATAATGTCCAAGAATCCAGGGAATCTCCCATCCCAAATAGTGCCAAATCCTAAAGATAATGTTAGTGCAATCATAACAAGAAGTGGAAAAGAAATCCCACATCCATCCAACCCTGAACCTAAAATAATACCACCTATTCTGAGGGAGAATGATACAAAAAGTCTTGTGAAAATCCACCAAGAAGATGAAAAGGAAGAGGAGGAGGAGAAAGATAGGCCACAGAATAAGAAACAAGAAACACCAATGCAAAGAAAACAAAGGGAGAAGAAAGAATTACCACCACCATTTCCAAAAAGGATGATCGAATCAAAGAAATTGAATGAAGAAGAACTTCAAAAAGAAATTCTGGACACCTTCCAGAGAGTGGAAATCAATATCCCCCTACTTTAAGTTGTTAAACAAATTCCAAGGTATGCAAAAGTTTTGAAAGATCTTTGCACCAAAAAGAGAATGCTTCATGGGAATGAATGAATCAACTAGGGATGAAGTTTCTCAGCCCTTATCACGCCACAGATTCCAACCAAATGTCAAGATCCAGGGATGTTTTCCATTCCATGCACCATTGGTTCATTAAATTTCACCAATGCTTTGTGTGATTTAGGTGCTTCAATTAATGTATTTCCTCACTCGGTATACACTTCTTTGCAGATGGGAGAATTGAAGCCCACAAGAGTGGTGGTCCATTTTGCAAACATATCCACAGTTTTTCTTGTAGGAGTTTTGGAGGTTATCCTTGTGAAAGTCAAAGATCTCTTATTCCTAGCTGACTTCTACGTGCTCAATATGGAAGAATATAGGAGCCCATCACATTCACCCATCATTTCGGGAGACCTTTCTTGAAGACACCCGAAACCTTCATCAATGTCCACGAGGGGACACTCACCATTGAGTTTGGAGAGAGCACGATCCACTTCAATATTTTTGAATCCATGAGGAATCCATCAGATGATCACTCCCTCTTTTCTCTTTCCCATGAAGTTGGTGCAGAACCAATTGAAGAATCAGGTATGCTCTATGAATTCTTAGACTTAGGAGAGACTTATTCCCTTGGAAATATCATTGAACATGTGGATGCTGAAGATGTTTGAGATTCTGACTTCATGTGGGAGGAAGAGGTAAAATCTGATTTCTTTGATGATTTTTTAAATAATGAGGAAGATGATATGGTTTCTTGTGTGCTGGAGGTCCAAAATTTGGAAGTGGAAAACATCAATTTAGTCTCATCCCTTGAGCATCCCCCTAATCTGGAACTCAAACCACTCCCCACTGATTTGAAATATGTATACCTTAGGGAGGGAGAGAAACTACTAGTGATAATTGCTAATAATATTTCTAAAACCCAAGAAACATCATTGATTGAGCTTTTGAGAGAGAATGTCTAGGCAATAAGATGGAGCTTAGGTGATATCCCAGGAATTAACCCAAAAATATGCTCACATAGAAATTTTGTTGAGGGAGATTCCAAACCTGTTAGATAGCCCCAAAAGAGACTGAATCCCACCTTGATGAACATTGTGAAGAAAGAGATCAAGAATCTCTTGGAAGCTGGGATCATCTATCCCATTTCAGATTCGTAGTGGGTCAGCCCTATTCATGTCGTTCCAAAAAAAACTGGCCTGACCACTGTGAGGAATGAAAAGAATGAGTTAATCCCTATGAGAATTCAAAACAGCTAGAGAGTGTGCATTGATTTTAGGAAATTGAACCAGGTCACTCGAAAAGACCATTTCCCCATCCCCTTCATTGACCAGATGTTAGAAAGACTGGAAGGGAGAACTCATTATTGCTTTTTGGATGGATTTTTAGGTTACTTCTAGGTACTCATTGCTCCCGAGGATCAAGAGAAGACGACATTTCCATGCCCTTTTGGTACTTTTACATATAAAAAAATTACATTTGGATTATGTAATGCTCTAGGTAAATTTCATAGGTGCATGGTGAGTATATTTTATGATCACATTGAAAATTTCTTGGAAGTTTTCTTAGATGATTTCACAGTTTTTGGAGACTCTTTTGATCATTGTTTGAAAAATATGGGAAAAGTTTTGAAAACCTTCATTGAAAAAAATCTTGTTTTAAATTTTGAAAAGTGTCATTTCATGGTTCAAAGAGGAATTTTTCTTGGTCATGTCATTTCCCAAAATGGAATTGAAGTGGATAAATCAAAAATTGAAGTGATAAATTCATTGCCTTACCCTACTTGTGTGAAACATGTTAGATCATTTTTAGGACATGAAGCATTCTACATGAGGTTTATCAAAGATTTCAGAAAGATTTCTCTCCCTCTCTCTAGATTACTTTTGAAAGATAATGATTTTGATTTCAATGGTGCATGTAGGTAATCCTTTGATGAGTTGAATAAGAGATTGATTTCACAACCCATGATGTAGCCTCCAAATTAGGAAGAACCATTTGAACTACTTTGTGATGCCTCCAACCAAGCAGTTGGAGTAGTCCTTTCTCAGCGAATTGAGGGCAGAACACAAGTCATTTAATATGCATCGAGAACTTTATATGTGGCCCAATTCAATTATACAACCATGGAAAAAGAGTTCTTTGTAGTTTTTTTTCTTTAGAAAGATTTAGATCATATCTTCTTGGAACTAAAATCACTGTGTTTTATGATCATGCAGCTTTGAGGTACTTGATGAAGAAAGATGATGCTAAACCAAGGTTAGTGAGATGGATGATAATACTACAGGAATTAAATATAGAAATCAAGGATAAGAAGGGATCTGAGAACCAAGTGGCTTATCACTTATGTAGACTGCCAAACACTGCGGAAATTGAAGTTCCAGAAAGAGACCCACTGAATGATCAAATTCCAGGAGAGCAGTTGTACTTGATTGAAGGAGAAGTGCCTTGGTATGCTGAAATAGTAAATTTTTTGGTAACATATCAGGTCCCATCTCATTTCAATTCTCACCAAATTCAAAAACTAAAATCTGAATCTAGATATTACATTTGGGATGATCCATTTCTTTTGAAGATTTGAAATGATCAAGTAATAAGAAGATGTTTACCTGAAAGTGAAGTTAAATCTGTCTTTGATTTTTTTCACACTTTATCTTATGGAGGCCACATTGGACCTCAGAGGATAGAAAGGAAGGTTTGAGAATCTAGAATTTATTGGCCCACCATTTTTAAAGATTCTCATGAATTTTTCCAAATATGTGAAAAATGTCAGTTTTCAAGAAATATTTAAACGGGAAAAGTAATGCCCCAAAATCCATTGAATTTTTGTGACATTTTTGAAGTTTGGGGGATATATTTTATGGGAACTTTCCCGATGTCATTTGGAAATTCTTATATCTTTCATGTAGTTGATTATGTTTCCAAATGGGTGGAAGAAAAAGAAACCAGAACTGATGATGCTAAAGTTGTTTGTGATTTTATCAGGTCTAACATATTTTGTAGGTTTGGAGTGCCCAGAGAAATCATCAGTGATCAAGGCACTCACTTCTGCAATTTGAGAATGGAGACTTTGCTAAAGAATTATGTGGTGCATCATAAAACATCAACTTCCTATCATCCACAGACTAACGGGAAAGCTGAAGTTTCAAATAGGGAAATCAAGGGAATTTTGGAAAAGACCGTTAATCCAAACAGGAAGGATTGGAGCCAAAGGTTGGATGATACCTTATGGGCTACAGGACAGCCTACAAAACCCCGATTGGAATGAGTCCATATAGGCTGATTTATTGGAAAATCTGCCACCTACCTGTGGAATTGGATCATAAGGCGTATTGGGTTGTGAGGAAAATGAATTTGGACCTCAAAAGTGCTGGGAAGGAGAGAAGATTGAAGTTGCAAGAGCTGGAGGAAATAAGAAGGGAAGAATTTGAAAATTCAAGGATTTACAAAGAAATAAAAAGAGTGGCCCATGACAAGCTGATCCAACCAAAAGGCTTCTCTCCTGGAGAAAAAGTGTTATTATTCAACTCAAGACTCAAGATGATGCCAGGTAAACTTTGTTCCAGATCGGAAGGTCCATTTATAGTTACTCATGTATATCCTTTTGGTGCTGTGCATATTATGAAGGATGGAGAGAAGGATCCATTCACTGTGAATGGACATTGGTTGAAGAAATTCCTTAGGACCCTGCCATCAGAGCCAGTGGAGGAGATCACGCTCCTCCAACCTATTTATCAATAATATCCATCAGGTTGTAACTCTCCTTCACATTTTATTGCTGTTGTGATTCAATCATAAATCTACTTACATATTAAATCCACTTGAATGCATTGAGGACACTGCATCAGTTAAGTGTGGGGGAGGGAACCTTTGTAGTATAGGATTTTCATTTGATGTTTGTTTTCACAAAAAAAATAAAAAAATTGTGTGTTTTAAAATTTCTGTGTGTTTATTTTTCAATTTTTGGTGTGTTTCTGAAACTTTTGAGCTGAAATGATTATCAATACCATTTTTGAAACCCATTTCAAGGATTGAACAAATATATTTCTTGAAAACAAGCTTAAATTAATGCTGAAATGACTTCTTTTAAAGTTCAAATCTTTTAGAATTTCATGAAAAGTACACTATTTTTTAAAACCCATGCCATATTTCACTATCTATATCTTTGAAATCACTTTCCTGTGAGGATTTTGAACCATTTTTTTCATATTCTTTTCATTCACCTCATTTCTTGAGAGAACCATACCATACTTTCTTTAACCAGAATTTGATTTATTCCTTTCAAAATTTGAGGGTTTGGGGTACGTGTGTTTTAAATGATTGAGGCATCTATTTGGGTTGAAGCCCCATTTTCAAAATAATCCTTTTCATTATGGCCCACCTTTACATTTATCCTTCATTTTATCCCCAAGTAGCCATGAATTTCCTGTTAGGTTATCCACATTACAATCCAATTTTCCATATCCTACCTGCTCTTGAAGTGAAATTGCATGATCTAGTTGAACTTAAGTGTGGGGGAAGACGTCTTATGGTGTACTACCTCATTTGGTTATGCTTTGGGTGGAAAATAAAGTGTGGAAGGTATGTGTGTGATGCTGAAAAATTATTCTGTTGAAAGCTGTGCCTTTTCTGGAGCTTTTTTGACAAGAGAAGTTGTGCCTTTCTAGAGCTTCAAATGTAAAAAAAGAAAGCTATGCTTATCTGGAGCTTTCAAGAAAAATCATGTTTGAAAGGATTGGAATTTGTGCTACTGATCTGATTGAATGTTGATGGAGCCTATTTTCTACAGAGGGTAAGTGAAGGAGACCATACTTGAGTAAAAATTAGAATCTTGCAATTTTGCTTCAAAAAGAGCCAAGCCCTCCCTGTTCAGCCTCAGAATGTTTAACATCTAAATCCTACCAACCCGAAGCCACAGAACAAACCTGAAAAGTTATCATGAGAAACACATGTTCTTTACTCACATCGGGTGGAGAATTAGGAATTTATCAAGCCTATGGTGACTCTTGTGTGATTTTGGATGAGAAAAGCCTTGTTCAACACTTACATTTGTGAGATGAGAGAAAATTCATGTGAGGTAGGTGTTTTGTGTGCATGGGATAAGAAATGAAGTGGAAATATATTAAAATCTTAAATGGATAACTTGAAATAACTATTTATGATGAGGCATGATATCTTTTTGTATCTTGAAATTGATTTGATAGATCTCATTGATATGTGTTTTGGATTTGATTTGATTTGATTTTTACTTGTCTAGGAGTCCAAGTGCTAAGTGTGGGGGAATAGATAGAGAAAATATTTTCAATTAATTTATATTGAATATAATTTTTTTAAACCCATGAAAGTGTTCCTCTAAGATGAATTGTTTCATTTTTATGATAATGGTGTTATTTTGAGCTGAATAGTAAAAATTAGCCATTTTGGATTTTTAACAGTTTTAAATTATTCCTGTAGTTTGACCATAAAATTATTTAAAATGATTCAAATTGAAAAATTATTTCTTTTCTAGATTCTAAACCTCTATAGCTTCATTTACTATTTTTGGACTAAAAGCTGAATCGGTCATATGTAAGCTCAAAAGAAGCTCACAAGTGGGAGAAAGAAAACTGTTTGGAGTTCTGCCTAGTTTTGGTGTGGGATCCATAAATAATCCATGGTGAACCCAAATGTTGTGATATTCAGTGGGTGGACGCGAAAGGCATTTTGGAGAATCTTTTATTAAGGAAGGGATGCGTTAATTGGCCGTTTATGGGGTCATTAAATCATCCTAATCTGGAGGATTGCGTTTTGGAGAGTCTGACTGGACAGAATAAATGCTCAGAGTAAAACAGCCATAACTCTCGGAATACATGTCCAAATCTGCTGAGATTTTGAGGGAACACGTCCAAGGTAATTATTAACAACATTTAATAAGGGATCAACGACTGAAGATTTCATTTAATGGGGATAAAACGCATCAAAATTAGGGGGACACATTATGTCTATAAAAGGAGGAGAGCTCTACCCTCTCAAATCATCCCATTCTCCACCCCATTCCCTCCGGGACAGCAAGAAGGAGAACTTTTCAGCTTCCTCTTTTATTTATTTTCTTTTTCATAGTTTTTTAATGTCTTATTCTTCCCCTTTCAACTCTATTTCCCTTCACATGGAGAGGTAAAACCTTTGAGTGATCGGGGAAGGGGGAGTTTCACTTTTGTAATGTCGAAGTTTGGTGCTTAAATTTAAAATCCTCTTTTTCTTTTGAATGACTTCTATTATCACTGTTTCCCAATTATTTTAATATGATCGTGTTTTGATTTTGGTGTATTCATTGTTAATATCTTTGGTTAGAGACCTTTAATCTCCCTCTTCCTAGTGCAATTTGTCTCGATCAAGCAGATTGTGTTAGGTGGTGAGTGTCTAGCGATCGTTGGCACGTGTGTGAAACTATTAAACTTTTTCTAGAGTTCTAAGGAGAAACAACTCCTGATCGGGAATTTCCTTAGTTGTTTAGGGATTGTTTAAGAACTTTCACGAACATAGGAGTGAGTCTCATTTGTTTCTTAAACCAAGGGTGATTAATAACTCGATCGAGGAGTTCTTCATTTGTTATTTGAAAGGAAGAGAGAGAATATGATCTTTATTACTATGAAGAAATTGAAAAAGTGAATCCTACCCTGACCCCATCACTCTATTCATCCATTAGTGTTCAACTTTTCTTTTTATTGATTGCTTTATTTTTCAACCTAAACAATTTTAAAAACAACCTTTTCTTCTTTCTTAAATTCAAGTGACAAACATAATTGTTGTGCACTCCTCTTTAGAAGACATCCTAGGGTTAATCACTGGACTATAATTAGGAAATTTAAAAATTGTTTTTCCATGCCCTACGACAGGCATGCGTCACCCGGATTTTTAGAAAAAGGTTAAAATCCCGACCCTGTTTGAATTTTTGACTTGTTTCTGAGGAAACTAGAGAAAATGGGCAGTTTTGAGAAATTTCAAGACTACAAGCCATGTACTTTAAGTACATGCCATGTATATGTTAAGAAAGTGACCGACCAAGTGCTCGCTGATTACATGTCGTGTGATGATCAGGTATAAATTTCTTACTACTCTACATATAGTTATAGACACGCCGTGTACCCGCAACCGTGTGGCAGCTATACATGGCGTGTAGGCCTGTTGGCTGGGGAGAATCGTTGAAACTAGATACATTCCCTATTCTACTTGGACATGCCATTTAGTCTAGGAATTTATAAGGGATATACATGGAATGTGGGTAAGTCAGTGAGGAATAGAAGGGAAACCATGTACACACCGTGTACCCATAGGTACATGCCATGTACTCATGTCGGCAGGTTCTAGAAAGTAGGTCAGCAAAATTTCAGCCGCCATATGAATAGTTAAATGATATACATGGCATGTAGTCATGAAGTACACGCCGTGTAATTTATTTTTTTCACTAAAATGGGCAATAGACTTGTTTTTGAGGCAGAACACATATTTTGTCTAGTTTTCGTAAACCAAACTGGTCGGAACTTAATTCCTCTCCAGGTTCCTCGTCCGAAGTTGGATTCGATCACAGTTAGATGCGTTGGAACCCCCTCGGTAAGGCCGCGAATAGTCTTGATATTTTTTTTATTTCTATTCTAGAACGAGTTATAGGGGTTTGAGCAGGTTTTACTCTTTTGTAGATCTACCACGTTTTAGACCGAATTAAAGGCTGTTACCAGAGGAGTAGCATCGTACAAGTCTCAGGTAGTTGGTGCATACCACTTTTTGTGTTTTCATGGTCATTTGGGTAACTAGACCTTCCGCGCGTTTTTGGTTATTTTGAGCAGAACCTAGTTTTATCTATTATTTTTTATTACATTGTTTATGGACCTATGGGATTCCTTTGGGTATGCCCTGTTACCAGTTTTTCTTGAGTGGGGCTGGGCGGGGGGTCGTAGCTCATCAGGGCATTTTTGGCCGGGGGATGCCAAAATAGTTATATTTGAATTATATTGTTATAAACGTTTGAGTTTAACTTCTTAAAGCCTAATATAAATTGTTAGAGGCATTCAAGACCTTAGTGCTAGTATGGGACAACACATTGCGTAGTGAAAATCAATTGTTTAAAATGTTTTTCCTGTTTATGTTTTCTGTTTAAATATGTTATATATGCAATTGCTGAATTGCATCTGCTGGACCCTTTGGGTGGTGTTGGGAATGGCCCAGATATTCTTGAGTGATGCAGATCATAGGTTGGGATTAGCCCGAGTTACTTTGGGTGGTTTTGACCACAAGATTGGGTTTCATGGACATCGGCTTGAGGTAGGATGACTGTCAGGTTGGGCATGACCCAGGTTAATGGAATGGAAAGTCTATCAGACTTGAGGGAATTGTCACAGGGACACGAGGTGTTAGAGATGTGGTTTCTTGGGTACTATTTTTGGTGATTACTGCTCACCCGGACTTTGAGTAGTGTGCACACAGAGATACTCCGTGATGATTTTGTTTTGAATACCTGTGTGGGTACATGCCCCCATTAGTTACTATTTAGGTGCTATTGGTTTGGGGGTACTTGCCATAGGAATCCATGTGGGAGGTGAGGGGCCATCAAGGGATAGCTTTGAGGCTATCGGGTTCGGGGCCAAGGCTCGCCTTTATTTGAGGGTAGAGATCGCTGTCCCTCCGGATACTTGATTTGAGGGCAGACATCGCTCCCTATGGTTACTTATTGAGGACATGCATCGCTACTCCTCCAGGTTACTACTGTTGGGCATGACTTCGAGACATCAGTACTTGAGACATGAGGTGTCAGGGGAACATGGTGCCGGGCTACATGATAGAGATTCTGGCGTTGGCCGAAGCAGGTGGCACTCCATGGTGGCTTCTGAGAACTAGTGGAGTTAGTTTTTATTGTGCATTGTTCTGTTTACTACTTTCCTTATAAATGCATTCCTACTTAATCACTTATATTAGGTATGAACCATTGGGTGGTATCCTACTGAGATTTGTATCACACCCTTCACGGGCCCCTCGGGACGCGTGCAAACATTATGGATTTACATGCAGGAAAGAGGCCAGCCATAGGAGCTGAGCTATATTAGCTGTTACATGGAGATGGAATGGACCTTTAGGTCTTACCTAGCTAGGGTTTACTTTGTTTTGTTTCCTTTCCTGTATTAGAGTGCTTTCTTTTTATAGCTACTTATGTTTAGCCACTGGTGCCCTTACATATGGATATGTATGACCTGTTTTGGATGCATGTGCTATTGTTCATTAGTTGTTACAAGTGGTCAGTATGCTATTGTGTTATTCCACTGTTGTTGTTTATATTTACTACTTCTTCTATTTATCTATATTGATTATTCTTCCCCTCTGTGGGTCTAGTTCGAGTCTGCTGAGTCTTTTATTACGCTAAATTTTTATTATTATACCTGGACCGGTACCATTATTATTATCCTCCGAGAGGGTATAGCCTTCCCACTATACCTATAATACCCTCGTTTCAAGTCGGAAGCCTTTGGCATTTGGGGAGGTGCACCTAAGGTCGTAACACCCGACCTATTTATCACTATTTCGGTGGCTTCTCGGGTCCAGGTTGTTACATACATACATCATAGCATGACATCGTTTCGTATCTTGTTTTATTTATCTTCTTCTGTAATTATTATTTATTCAGTTGGGATTATTTATTTTCTCCTACTACAATTTTCTTATTTATATGCTTCCACTATTTGTTAAAAATTTATTTTTCTTCCAATATGTATTACCTATTACCTATGGGGTCATAGTCTTCCATTTAGATGTGTTAAAAAGGCCCTCGCTGCTCGGTGGAAGCCTCTGGCGTTCAGGGATATGCACTTGAGGCCATGTGACTCACTATTCCAGACACCATCTTAGAGGTGAGTCGAGTCAGGATGTTACATACTTGGATTCAATACAAATATGTTTCAAAAAGTTTAAAAGATTTATTTTTAAACACATCACAAAGAAGATAGCTGGGTTGTGACTCTAGGTGAGAAAATTTCAAAATATTTCAGGATTTTTCTTCCCATAAATTTCACATAATGGAAATTTATTAATTTTATTCTTCTTCTTTGATGCATACCCTTTTCACGATGTTTTAATGACCTATTATTTTATTGATTACCCATGAATATATATAACATATATCATCAATTCTCTATTTTTATGGCGTATAAAACTATTTTATCATGTGATGATTTTTTTGAGAAATTAGTTCCCTTCAGAGACTTGGTTTAATACCTTTAAAGAAATGGTCAATATTGAATTTCGTATTATGTATGTAATATATAACATACATAGATAGTCCTATAAAGGTAACTTCATAATCCAAAAAACTTTTATCCACCTTTTTCTTTAAGTTGAGGAACTTTCCTTTCTTTTTAGTCTGTTGATCACGTGGGAAATATTTGTGAAGAAATGTTTCTATAAAATCTCTCCATTCTATGTGTTCTATTTTCTATTCATCCTTAGTATTCTAGATAAATTACCACCATTGATCAGCATCACCTTTGAGATAGTATATTTCTAGTATAACCTCTTCCTTTTCATCATATCCCAATTCTAAGTATATATTTTCAAGGTACTTAATCAAACTCTCAATTACCACAAGATTGGTAGTCCCACTAAATGATGAGGGTTTCTGTGGTAAGAGGTGATCCAATACTGAAGAATCATGCTATGGAACAACATGATACTCCATTCAGGCATGATAATTTTTCATAACTTGATTAAGATATCCTAATATATCCATGATATGCTCATCTCTAGTACTAGCTATATTGGCTTGCTCAGTAGGGAAATATCTACATTGACCAAGAGTATTGATACCCTTATTTTTTTATAGGAACCATTTCTAAATAATATAATTTACTAGATAATTTCATAAATTCGTGAATTTTAAATCATAATGTGGAATTCCAAATATAGTGTAATAATTAACATAAATTGAAAATTTATGCATTATTATTCTTAGAATCATAAACTTGGGTTCTTTGGTAATATCATTAAATCATAAAAATATTTTCAAATCATTTATAATGGTCTATAAATAAAATGGAAATTATCATAACAAAATACCCTAGGATTGTCAAACTAGGTTAGAAGTAAGGCTCATTTTCATACAGTAGGTGATGACCAATTTAAATCCCAATACACCCTTTTCAGAGTTATTACCGCTAGGTATAACTATTTCAGAACCATGTCCACTTATAGTATCTAGACATGTATGTATTTCTAGGAAAACACATATAAAACCTACCTTAATAAAAAATTATGATATTATTACACAATTTGACATATCCCCAAATCCTTTCATAGGTTTATATTCCCTAATATAATTTATCCTAAATCTTATTCCTATGTTTTCTACTAACCATCCTCTAATACCAACTAAAACAAACCCAACTATATTAACCTAGAGTCGATGTATAATTTATTATATTTACATAGATACAAGGGTTCTAATATGTAAGTACAAATCAATTTAGTAGTACTGGATAACCAGATACATACATGATACCCATTTTACATTGGGAATAGAATATACAACATAACAAAAGATAATGATTAACATCCTTGAAACTCATTCAAAGAATTCTTATTCATATCCTGGGGAGAGTAAAAAAAACAAGGCTAAGATAAAATTACCATTAAGGGTTACGTACAATGGAATCTATCATGATTAGATAAGGAATAATCAGTAAGTCAAGGTAAATAAGTGAAAACACATTCCATTGCATCAATAACCAAAGCATAAAACGAATACATGGATTATATCAATGAAAAAACTATCATGGATAACAATAACTGAATTATCAATGAAGTAGTTTCTTAATATTTAAAATCATGATCTCAAACACCATGATATATATACCATCAAAATCATTCACCTAGATAATTTAAAGTTATAGGTAAAAACCCAATTAATTTGGGCAATTGATTTATCACATGAGACCTGTCAATGTATCAAGGGGATATAAAATTATGGTCCTCACCAATCACAGAATTTCATAATAATTAATTATATATCAGATTATTTATTTAATTTATAAACAATATTAATTATCAATTAATTTTTATATTGAATAAAGAATAATGAATATCAATATTTTCCCTAGTCAATCAAATAACTTTAAAAGTAAATTTTTTTTGTAGCAATGAGATATAGTTTAAGAAATAAGTGTATCCATGAAAAATAATATTGAAATTTAAGGGAAATTTAATTTCTAATGACCATAAAAAAGTGATGGTTTTAAGAGAAGATAATGACCACAAAACTAATAAGCGATAAAAGATGACCATCAGTTCACCGATAATATAGGTTTTATAATAAAATAATGTACTTTGGAAGAATATAGGTAATGGAAGTGAAATATTAAAATAATATTTCATAAAAGAGTTTTTTTAATACAATTTAAATCTTTTATAAGAATCTAAATTCTATAAAATGGTTACGATGATGAGGAAGTCACTTATCACTCTATATATTAAAAAACATTCATTTTGACTTTTTTTATAAAGAAATATGAAAATGTGCCTTTTAGAAAAAATTATAAAGATTTCATTAAAACCATTTTTTAAAAATATAGGATAAGTTATAATTTCTTTAATAAATTATTTGAGTAAATAAATGGAATTTTATAAAACATTTTTTGAAAAATATGGACATGGAAGAAAAATACACCCGACTAAAAGATAAATAAATTTTTTTTTCTTTTAAAAATTATTTTCTTGATTAAAGTAACACAAAGATGAAAATTTGGAATAAAATATGGATAATAATTAAATATAAAATGGATAATAAAGTGAGTGGATCTTATGTAGGATAAATGATAAGATCCATTCAAAGAAAATAGAAGTATTCCCAAAAGAAAGTGTGATTGTAGAATAGTTTCTTATCTCTTTGTTAACATTAAATTATAACAACTTGAAAGAATATACTTGAATTAAAAAATTAATCCTAATTAATAAATAGTTATTTACATTAAATACATAAAAGGGGTAGAATATACAACACATAAAAATGAATTGGTGCATAATAAAAAATATGTCTCAATGGAATAGAAATTGAGATGAATTCCCTTACCTCATGCTTCTATTTAGTTGAACATAATTTTAAATAATTTATAATTATATTAAAAACATTATTAACATAGAAAAAAAAAACCATATTCATATTTATAATATCATATATTATCCTCTTATAACATCTTACCTATTTGTTAATAATATGTTTTTATTACTATTGTTTTGTGTGTTAATTGCCCTATTTTCACATGCATGTTTGGTCATGGGAGTTTGAGTTCTTTTGTATATTATATAGTTGCATAATATACAGAATGATACAAATTTTTTAAATATCATATTTACCCATTTAATACATTTTTATAACTATTTTTAAAGTTGGTCATAGAAAATGAGTCACATCGCTTCATGGAGATGGTAGACCATATGTACACATGTGCGATGATTTCATTCCCATAATGGGTGAAAGGTTAAGAAAGTGGATGGTATATTAATTTTATAGAACTAATATCATGTTATATGTATCATATATATTAATTATTTACATTATTATAATTATCCATGTGATTTTGTCATAGAAAAATAATTACATCGGTTCACGAGGTGGTAGTTTTCCGTACACATAAGCGATGAGTTGTTTCAACTTTTATGAATAAAGTGATGGATAAATATAATTTAATAAGAATAATACTATATAATTATACTATAATAATGTTTTTATTGTATTATAATTTTTAAGTCATAATTTATGGAGATAAAAGAGGAAGTAAAAAAGAATGAGCTTAGTGAAGATGATAACCTTCACTTAGAGAAGCCTCCTATGAATCTCTTATCAAGGAACCTAGGGTAGGTATTTTGGGAAGATAAGAAAATCTATAACATGTTTAAGGATGTTGGTGATATATTTTTGTAGGTTTTTTTTGAGTTATATGGCCTGATAGGTGTGAATAAGTGAGGGGAGGATGTTCGCTTTTATAAGTGGGGGAGAGGACCTTCTTAGAAAGCACTTGGAAATTTCCCAAAAGAATACAAAATGATAAAGTAATTAATAATAAAAGTGATTGAAAATGACCTTATATTAGAATTTTTGATATTAAAAGTTATAAATATGGCCAAAAAATATAATTTTAAAAATTTTAAATGGAAAACTTAGCCTTATATTTTGGTTTAACCCCTAGTAAACCCGTTTTAATCTTAACTGGGGTAATTAGTTTTTACTATTTTTACAATTAATTGTGGAAAAAATTAAGGTAAACTCATTAAACTATATTAATTATTATGATTCCAAATATAGAATAAAATTTATCAAATTCAATTCATAGTAGTGTCTGAATTTAATTAAAAAATAAACCCACAAATCATGTAAAAATAGTTTTTCAAGAAATGAATTTTTCAAGCATAAGATAATCTTATATTAAATATATTAATAGTAATCCTTATTATATGTATTTAAATTCACATAGTTAAATATATAATATATTAATTTCATTTACATTATTCATCATTAAATATTATTTTAATTAATTTAGATGGGTAAACATTATGTGTTAAAAAATAGTTTTTTGAAAAATATCCCTTTTTCCTCTAAGAATTATAATACTTATTTCTATAAAATTGATAGTCAATAAAATTTTAATTGTAAATATTATAACACATTATTAAATATAAAATTATGAATAGTTAAATACTATATTTTTATTAATCATAAAATATTATTTCTAAGGGAAATTTTGAAAAACTAATTCTAGGCTTATATGTACAAGTTTGTTCAAAATCAATATTCATCCTATAAAATTATAATTATTATTTCATGAAATATTAAAATGTTCTTTATTTTATGGTTTTATTAAAATATATTGTTCTCTAACAAAAATTCATGCTTAGGTGTTACATTATTGCCTCAAATAAAAATTTCATCATCGAATTTTATTGAGATATTACTTTCTAAACTAATGAGGGTGGTTATCATATAATGCTCTGATTCCCATGTTTATTCCTCCATTTTATGATTTATCCAAAGTACCTTTACTATTCATGTCATCCTATTTATCAATACTTCCTCAATAGTATCAAGAATTTAGATTTCCTCTTCATAGAAAGATAGATCATTTTATAATTATATTTATTTAGAGGTGACAACATGTGTTGGGTCTAAAATATACTTCATTAACAATGATATATAGAGAAAATAATATAATTTAGATAGTATTGGTGTAATTTACAATCATTATTCCATAAATACAATTATTAATAAAATTATAAAATTTTCTAATGTACCTAGGGCTCAGTTTTTCCAACTTAACAAACCGTATGCCACCCTTTTGTAGAGATAATTTCAAGAAAAAAAATCTACCGCTTGAAATTTCAAATATTTTCTATATTTATCAGTATAAATAATTTTTTTATTTAGGATCCTTTAATATGAGTCATAATAGTCTTTACCTTTTTAGTTTTATCCTATTCCATTTTGGGGTCTACAAGTTTCCTTTCACCAACTTCATTCCAACAAGTTGGAGTACGACAAATCATGACATATAATGACTAATATGACATCATATGAATACTTTAAAAGAAACTATTATTAAATTAAAACTTTTAAAATGGTAAATACATATCCCACATAACTTGAAAGTCAATTGAGAACAACTTCAAAATGTATTATAATATTTTAATAGTCCTTTTAGACTATCCATTAGTTTGAGGATAGTAGGCGGTGATCAAATGAAGCTCAGTATCAAGAGTCTTATGAAGACTCTTATAGTATTTTGATGTAAAAAATGGATCAATATCAGACACAATTTAAAGAGGTGTAATATTAATTATTAAAGCCTCATTAATATAAATATTTAAGAGGTGGTAAGAAGGTAAATATTCTCTTATAGCGTGGAAGTGTGCAGGTTTGGTAGGTGATGATCAATAACGACCCATATTTCATCATTCCTTTTAAGATTTTTTAATAATTCAGTGAAAAATTACATAATAATCCCATCCCATTTATATATATTAATAGAAATAGGTTGCATTAATCCTCTAGGATACCGTCTCTTATCCTTCACATGTTGGAAATCCATGCATCTTGATACATAATAATCAATTTCCCTCTTCATGTCATCCCACAAAAGATGTTCCCTAAAATAACTATACATCTAGGTTCTACCAAGAAGTATAATGAAAATTGTGCTAAGAGAATCATTTAAAAACTCCCTTTTTTAGATAAGGTATATATGAAACACATATTTTATTTCCAAATTTCATAACACCATCTTCACAAATTAAGTATTCAAATTTACCATCATTCACACCTTTAATTTTGTTTTGAAAATTCTCATCATGAGGCTAAAATATTTTTATCTTCTCTAGTAAAGATGATTTAGTAATAATTTGAAAAAGGTGTGATGTATCCCATTCTTAAATAATTCCCATAATGATATTTACTAGATCCATGAGCATTAGATCCCTATAAATCCTTTTTTTTGGGTCATAATTCCATGATATTTCTTGATTAATTAATCTTATAACTAATTTATCTTACCTGAGTGGTAGTATATTGATCAATTCTTATCTTTGAGTTGATCGAGCCATCACCTTTTCATCATATTTAGATCATTTTTTGAAAAGATATATTTTAAGATATTATGGTTATGTATATCTCAGATCATTGAACATAGAGATAATATCTCAATTTATTCTAATAAAATATTATGGATGACAACTGAAGATCATTGGATGGATAGTTTTGTTAATGAGTCTTTAACTCCCTTTATGCATAGGTAATAACTTTATCATTTTTCATAAGGAAACATCTAATTTCATTATTATATGAATTAAATCCATAATTTCTTGATGGTAGAGTAAAAATTAAGGCATTGACCAATCTTCTATTCAATTCTTAAAACATTCTTTACATTCATTTTTATATATAAACTTAAACCATTTATGTGTAAGATTGATTAAAAGTTTATCTAATTGAAAAAATTATGAATCAATATCCAATAGTAATAATCCAAACTAATGAAACTATATTCCTCAGTTATGCTTTATGGTGTAGGTTTTTTTGTTTAACATTTTCTTTGTAAGATCCACTGAGATTACATCCTTAGAGAAAATATTGAAAAGAAAAGAAACTTCCTGAAGCGAGAATTCATACTTTCTAAATTTCCCATATAAATATTTTTCTTATAAGAGCCTAAAAAATGACCCAAAAGTGTTTTTCATAGTTATAAAAGAATTTATAATACACCAAGATATCATCAATGAATAACAAAATGAAATTGTTAATACATTCCTAAAATACTCTATTAATTAGATCCATATAAAATTGATGGTGAATTAGTCAATACAAATGGAATTACTATAAAAAATAATATTCATACCTCATTTTGAATGCTATATTTGGAATGTATTCCTTCTTTACTAACAATTGATGATACCTATAATTAAGATTAATCATTGAAAAATATTGTGATATGTAAAGTTGATCGACTAAGTCATCAATGTGAGGCATAAAATACTTATTTTTATTATAATGGAATTGATTTCCCTATAATTAGTGTACAAACTCATAGATCCATATTTCTTCATAATGAAAATGATAGGGGATCCCCAAGGTGAAACGCTATGGAATATTAATACCGTATCACAGATTTCCTCTAATTGTTTCTTAAACTTCACTAACTATATAGTGGTCATTCTATAGGGATTATTTGATATAATCCTTTCATCAGGGATTAAATCAATGGGAAACTCAACTCCATGATTTGATGGATGTCTAGGTAATTAATTAGTAAATAAATCAATGTATTCATTTATAATAGGTAAATGCTCAATTTGAACATTACATTTTTATCCACAAATTTAGTTTTCTCTTATTCCCTAATAATTTCATTAAGAAGAGCAATTGGGGGTGGATCTAGACATGAACCAGATGATGAGGTCTCCACTCTAAAGATAATTAATTCTATATCTTAAACAAAAATCATAATTTCCTTATCCTTGTAATAAATTTTTCTATCATATTTTAAAATCTAGTACATACAAAAGATTATATTTATGTTAATCATAGGTATTATAATAAAGCTAGTAAATAGAGAATGTTTATGTGTCATAATGAGAAATTTCTGACACATCTTTTTCGCAGTGAGATTTACACTTAGATTTTTGACTAACAACTACGTTCATAATTTTCTAGAGAAATATATTATTTTCTTAGAAAACATGAAATATTTAAGAGTGTGAGGATATAGAATTAGATAAATCATTGGATAAATTTTTGGGTATAATTAATATATCTAACACCATATCATTGGGTACTTCCACCTCATCTATAGTGATAGCATAAGCTTGGCCTTCTCCCCCAACCTCTTTTGTGGTGTGTTCCCTTGAAGGTTGGGGAATTAGAGTGAATAATACCCCATTTCTCTATAGTTGAATCATCGAAAATCATTGATTTGTTTCTTCTCCTTACATTCAATATCCATATGACCCTTATCACCACACTTATAACAAACTCCCATTCACTTCAAACAATTTCTAATATTTTTCTTCATAGAATTTTCACATTATGGAAATTGATTCATTTTTTCTTCTTATTTGATGTTTTCCCAGTAACACCTCTATATTTTTAGGAAATAATTCTATTTAAATAATTTTATTTCTTGGATATATTACATTACTTGCAACATCGAGTTTAAAAAAAACATACAACAATATTAAAATATCATGTTTCATAAATCTCATAGGTGTTAAATTAGTAAGAATGAATATAAATATATAAATTACGAAAAATATATGGTCTAAAAATTTATAAAATGAGTTCATTAGTTATAAAATTATTAAAATTAAAGACAAAAATTATTTGAAAATAAAACAGATTTTTTTGAATTATTTTATGATTAATATATTTTTATATTAATAAATTATATTTATCCTTATAAGTTAATTATTTTAATGAAATATATATATTATTTACTTGATAAAATGTTTTAAAAATTCAAAAAATATTTTTCTAGGAATAATTTTTTTGTAAAAGGCAGTTTTTATCATATTTTTTAAACATACTATAAAATTAATTTCTTCTATTTATAAGAATTGAATTAGATAAAAATAAATAAATATTTATAATCAATAGTTTCAAATTTGGTAAATAGGCCCCTTTTATTTTTGGTTAATATGAATAATAATCATGGTAAAATTTATCACTTTGGTAAAGGGTAAATCTGGTAAATCTAGATTAAAAATAAATTATAAGATGAAATTTTTTATCCTAATTATTATTTGATGAATTTAATTAGATAATTATCCTATTATACTATAAATTGATTTTTTTAATAGGAACTGATCCATGAAATAAACTTATATATTATTTAAATTAAATAATATTACAAAATGCCACACTCTTAGTTTTAAATATACTTTATTTGTTCACATATAAAAAAAACACGTTATTAATGAATATATTAATATTAATTTTTTGAATAATTAAATTATATTCAAGATTTTAATTTATTTATAATTTTTAGGTACTATATATTTACCTTAATTTCTTATACAACACCATAATAATATTCATTAAATTAATAGAAAAATAAAATAAACGATTTTAAAAATATAAAATGTGATATAATTTGAGTAATTTATAGTTTTAAATGAATTTTATAGGATAATATAAAATATTAATATTGTTTTAAAATATTATATTAAAATTTAAACCTTCTTGTTATGGATTTAAAGTCAAATAAATTAATAGTGTCAAAATTGACAATAATGATATTTTATCAAAATAATATTTTATTAAATTATTTAAAAATCATAAAAATAAATACATAAGAAAATGTGGATATGATATTGTCTAAAATTTAATAACATGGACATTTATGGGCCAATTTTTACCTTATATGTAAAAATTACAACCCTTTAATATTGAAATATATATTACCATAGTTAAAATTTAAATTGGCTAACTAAGGGTTTGAGAAAATGATAATTTTTAAAATGATTCCAAAACATGTGTAAATTCTATTAGTTGATGGGATAAAAACACTATAATATCTTATATTTGAATCCCTAGCTATTTGGTTCCATTTATATTGATAATTAATTTATCATAATTTAATCTTTTAAGAAATTCCAAAAGTTCCCCTCCCCTCTATCACAATAGGGTCCCCCCTCCCTCACTAATTTACACCATTTCAAGCTGTCTATATTAAAAAAATATGAAAATTTATTTTATAAACATCCCTATACACTTTTTATAGGTTATTTTATTACTAAAAGACTAACCTTATAACCCTTTAGAGGAGATCTAAAGGTGTTGTTCCAAAGAAGAGGTAATCACCTTAAATGATCAATTTCTTTTATAATCTTATTTAACTTCTCTAAATCTATGGTATTTATCATAAAATAATAAATTTAGTATAATAAATATGAAAAAAAATTATTTTTATTATGAAAAACTTTTATAAAACCTCTTTCCCATCAAATAAGTAGTGAAAGTATCTCTCGTGTGTACGTACAACTTACCCTCTCCACGTAGAGATACAATTCATTTTTCATCACCATATTTTATGGATGGGTAATATGATGAATTTAAAAGTTTTTATATGATATTTATGAAATAATTATAATTCCTTATTAATAATATCATTTATACCTTCTTACAATCCAATCATTTTGGAAATAATAACGTCACTCATGCATACATGTGGACTACCACCTCCACGAAGCGAGGTGATCTGTTTATCATTTATATTTTAATTGGATGGTAATTAGGATTAATTTTATGATTATATATTATATATATGATATAATAATTATATTTTATAGGCGAATTAATATTTACCATTATTTTTTTCATCCATCAAAAAATGAAAACATTATTCATGCGTACGTACGACCTACCATATCAATGGATGGGGTAATTCATTTTTTATCTCTAAATTTTATGGATTAATTTAAATATGTATATAATGAGGATATATTATATTTATATCATAATTAATATTATTTAGGTTATGGAACCAATATAAATATACAAGGACCAGAACTACTGAACTGAAATACTAATGATAAATGAAACAATTAACAGTCAAGAATAATGATTTTAGAAGGGAATTATTGATAAAATGGGGTGTTGAAATGTTATAAATATAAAAACTAAAGAAAGGATATAATAAATAATTTTAATATTTATTTTTATCCCTAAATTATGTAGTTATTTTCATTATAAATATATTAAGTAATTCATAAAATTAAAAAGGAAATAACTTTATTAAATTCATTTCCCATTAGATTTTATTTAAAAGTTTAATTTTAGAATTATAAAATATTAATTTTAAAAAATTAATTTTATATTTGAATTTATCATTTCAAAATAATCTTAGAATTTATTTTTTATAATTTTATGAAAATATTGATTTTCCAATAAATAGTGAAAAATACTGGTTTTATTGAAAATTGTATTTTACTTACAAGAAAAATTATGTTTTGGATTAGTTTTAAATTTTAATTATTTAATTTTAATTCTAATTAATTTAATTATGGGTTTTTAATTTATTTTTTACTAGAATTTTGTATAAAAACATTGTATATTTTAAAAGGGTAATTTTTTTTAAAAAAAACTGTTTTTCGTTGCATTTTGTTAGTTTAATTTTAAATTAAAATTTTAAACTTATATATTTTTAATTTTTAAAAATAGCTTGAATTTATATAATTAGGGGGTCCAAATTTATTAAATATATCTCATTTATTTTAGGTCAATATGAATAGTATCCTTAGTAAATTTTTATTTCCACGATATAGGGTAAATGAGGGAATTTAGATTAAAAATAAATTGATAAGAACTATTAAATACCTAAACACTTATATAAATATTTTTGGATGTCTATATGTCGACAATAATCATAAAAGGGTCTAATTTAAAACCTTTTAAGGACACATGGATGAGATTATGACCTTTAGGGTATTTTATTTAAAGTAAAGTCAAACATTTCATACTCTAGTTTTTAAAAAGTTTAATATTTTTAATATGGTATTATAAAGACGATATGTTTGAATATAAATTGTATTATAAAATATAAAGTATTTATGTTCATCATGGTAATTTTTATTTAATTTTTAGTGAAGAAATAATTACCATAAATTCTTTCACAACACTGACATAGTAATTATTTAACTCTTGGGAAAATCAAATAAATGATTTTAAAAATACAAAAAAAAATATAAATTGAGATATTTAGTGTGATAAATTAATTTTATATATAAATTTTACATTTTATAGATCCATTAAAATAATTTGTTTGAATAATAATTTTTATGTTGATATTATTAAAGTCAATGTAATGAATAGTCTTAAAATTGACATTATTAATATTTTAGAATAAATATTTTATTTATTAAATAATATAAAATTCCTAAAAATTTATAAATTATGAAAATTAATTATTATAAGGTTTTAAATATAAAACATTTTCCAACTATGGGTCATTTTTCCTTTTAAAGTTACTATATTAACTCTCAAATAACAAAAATCCATGTTGTCATGGTAAGAGTTATATATATTGAATAAGAGTTAAAACCAAAAAATAACGATAGAAATTTATTCAAAATTTATATAATTTTTATTTTATAAGAATATTTAGAACCATAATAATTTTATCTTCTAAATAAATAAAATTTGATCCATTTTTAATTGATAATTAATTTATATTAATTTAATATTTTTAGAAATGCTAAGAGTACCCCTCCCCTCTCTTAAAAAAGGTCACATATTCTTATCATTTATTCACACTTAAAAAAACTTTTGGTTTAGAAAATTACTACCCAAATTAATTCCTAAATTCCCCTAACATTATATAGTTATTTTTAGGAATAATAACAATAATATAGGGATTAAGGAGTTAAAAAAAGAGGTTTTATAAATAAGAGGTATAATTTTCAACTGTATGTTTTAGATTTTTTTTAATTCTCCACATCATTAAAATAATCTTAAAACATGATAAAATAATAAATACAGTATAATTCATATATTTATATATTATTATATTTTTATCATGACCCATATCTATCTCCTCTTCCATCAAATGATAAAATAATTCATCATTGGTGTGTACAACGGACTACCGCTTCACGAACCGATGTAATTTTTTTTCAATAACCATCTCTCAAGAATAATTATAATGATGGAATTAATGATAATATATTATATTAATATCATATTTATGATTATGAAAATATAATATATCAATTACATTCTTACATTTTCATGAACATAAAAATGATAACGTCGTTCGTTTGTACATGTGGACTACCGCCTCCACGAAGCGGCGTGATTGGTTTTTCATCACCCCATCACATGTATGATATATATAACTATATTTAAATAATAATAATTATTTATATATAATCTAATTATAATTATAAAAAGATAAAATAATACTCACCTTCTTTTTATAATGATCATTGAAAAACAGAAACGTTGCTCATGCGTACATACGACCTACTATCTCCATGATTGTAACATAATTAATTTTTCATAACCATATGTAATGGTTGAATTGAGAAGTATAATTTATGTATAAAAATGACAATTATTTAATTGTTTTTATTCTTCATATGATGAAATACTAGCTTCTTTGACCATAGTCAATTGACCGAAGTCATTTTGGACTGATGAACCGAATATCATCAAAATTTCTGAAATGAACTTAATTAATTAATATATTTTAAATAACATTGAAATAAGTGATATAAAATGAATAATGAACTTAAAAAATGTTCTTAATAAAGTTTAAATTAAATAAATTCTATTATTCATGAAGATGAAAAACGTACATGACGAGTCAGACTCATGGTAAGAGAATTTATTTTAAAAAAATTATTTAAAGATTCACTTAAAACTATCCTTATCTTTCACATCCTTATTAATATTTTCTAAAAATGTTTAAAATAATTTTTTAATATTATTATATGATTTATAAAGTCATTTTACCCATGATTAACTTTTAAAAAAATGAATTTAAAGGATTCTTTTTATAGTTTTCCAAATAAGGTACTTCGTGAATTTTCCAACAAAAATATGTAAGGAATGTTTTTAACTTATATGGAATGAGATAATTTTTAGACCTTCGTTACTAATATTTTCATTGAATATTTCTTTACTATCTTACATTGTTATTTCCAATACCTTTTTTTTCTTTTTATGTTCCCAATTTTCTTTTTAAATGAGTGATTTTCCTAAAGGAATGTTTTTATCATACATGTATTAATGTTTTATGATTATGTTATAATACTTAGGAACAATTTATAATAACATATTGTTTTTTATAAACCAAAGGTGTGTGGGTCCATTATAGCCCTTGTTTCATAGGAAAAAAGGTCTTTTAGAGATTCCTAGAAACTAGTTGGGGGGGGGGGTGGAATGTGTTGCATAATTTATCATGTCGAACTCACCATGTTTTCCTTCCATAGAAACATCCAATGGTTCCCACATCATTAAATGAGTACAAAACTACTTTCCAAGGGTAGATGGTCAGTTAGGGTTTTGGAATCAATGACACTTATGAACTCACATTGGTCGAGAGGATGGGAGGTGAGGCTCATCACACCCTTTTGGGAGGAATTGTTGTTTACTCTGGGATTCTCTTATAGATTTAAGATCTGTTCATGAATCTCTTCCTAATCTTGATACGAGACTGGTTACCATAAAAAACGATCATGTCTTGATCCCTTCTATTCATAAATGGGGTGGGAGAGGTCAATTAATGATTCCTTCTATATTTATCTGATGTTCTTCATATTTTTCCCATTAATTGGTAGTTTATTATATTTTGAATCCATATAGAGAGTCACTCTGAAGTTTACTACAATCCAAGGTAGTGAATAATATATCGAGGATAGGATTGAACCTTTTGGAGGCGTTCTATATATCTTGTTTATAAATGGAATAAAAAAACATAGTTAATTGAACCCATGAATTTTAACTTCATGAGAAAATGATTTATATGAGGGAACTTAGGCACTTGGTGGTGGGATCGATCCTCAAGAAGGAATCATATGTATCTTAGTTATAACAAGAATCTGAGTCATCGTAGTTTAGTATTTCCCATAGGACTTACCTTGAGGTGGATTACCTTTTATGTGGGATGTCATATAATAGCTCCAAATGGGGATTATATACTTTGGTTTCCATGGATGGTATAGTTTCATGATGTAAATGATATGATCATTTCATATCTCTAATCCCACATGAGCCATGCTAGATGTGAGAAATAATGGAAAATAAGTAATCAGTCTCACTACCTATGGGTACGAGGATTACGCATTGGGGAAGCCCTTATGGGGTGTTTTATATGTAGATCGATCCTTATGATGGAATCCTATGGATCCTAGTTATGACAGGAATTAGATTCAATGTAGTTTAGATGGCCTCTCAATCCTTTGATGGGTGAGAAATAATGATCATACCATGGGAGAGATTGGATCTCAATGGTAATAATGTCAATGACATGGAGGGTCTTACACTAAGGTAAATTCCAATTGGAGATCAGGCCTTATAAAGGTGACCAATATATCCTAGTTATGGAAGGAATAGGATTTATCATAGTTTAGTTAAGGGTTTTCCCAAATATAGCCACTAGAAATGTTTATCATATCCAGGGATGTCTGCCTGACATGTCCTTGTTGTCTTCTTGAATTATCCTGATTGTCTTCCTGACATGTCCTGATTGAACGCTCGACATTTCTAAGGACGTCTGGATATATCTTGGTTTTCCAAATAACATGTCCAAAGAAAAGCACATAATTCAATTGAATTTTTCAAAGGATATTTCATAATCAGAATGACATGTCGAGAGGACATCATAAGATCAAGGATGACATGTCTGGAGGATGTCTCATGATTGATACTGAAATTGATAGAGGTAATCACATGATATGGATGACTTTTTCGAAGTACATCACATTATTTGGCCAACTTGTTCGAAGGACATCATGAGACCTAGCTGACATGCCCGAGTGCCACTGCGTAACTTGGGAGACATGTTTTTTATAAATTTCATTATTTGGTTGAAAAGCGCAGTGGACTTTTTGAGACTTGGGGGATTTACAGGAGGGCACTGCATGATTTTATTGACATTTCCAAGAGAAATCACATGATACTAGTGACATGTTGCGAGAATATCGCATGACTTTGACGTCATGTCCTAGTGCCATCACATGATCTAGGTAGGTCATGCGAAGTACATGAATACCATCTTATCCATATTTGAGTAAGTATCAATTATTTTTTAGTCTTTATTCCAGAATTTATTTCGTATGAACCTAATATTTTTCTATTTTTTCCTAATTTAGGGTTCGAATGATCCAATCGACATGTGATACCTTCTTATCACAACTCAGTTGACATGTCAGAAGTCCTTAGCATAATTTATAAAGTGATAATGAGAAGCACATATCCATGTTTCATGTTTCCTCAGGTCGCTCCTCAGATTTTATATCATAGAGTACCTTTGAGATCACCTGACTAGTTGCTTCGTGAAGTCTAATCATGTGCTCCCATACAACCGTCACCCATTGTGTATGTATTTTTTGTGTTGAGGGGGGGGGGATTTATAGGCCTCTTCACCCTAGTTATACACCACCTTGCATAACACGTATCTTGAAAATATGAGTTGGAGTCGGTGGAGGGAACCTGGTATCACATACTTCACATGATCCTGCCATGGTTCATCCATGGAGCCACATGATGACAATGACTGCGAGAATATTCCACCATCTCCATGTTTATTAGAACCTATCTAATCAAAGGTATTTCATCTAAACATGTTTATAATTTATATAGTCACCATAAGGTTAGGTCAAAATGTCTAGAAGTCTTCACGAGATCAGGACATCCATAGAAAGGATTTTGCGTGATCAAAGACAACGTATCTAGGGTACTCCATGAGAATAAGGCATCTTGTCAATGAGGCTTCTGCTAGATCATATAGACATGTATAAGGTCCCTTCTGAGATAATCTTGTCTTTTCAAGGGGGCCTCACCTGAACAGTGGCGATCACCTAGGTCATATAACCCCTTTTGTATGAATATCAACATAACTTCCCCTCATAAGAGGTTTTTTCCTTTTTCCTTTTTATTTATATATTTTTTCTATAAGGACATGAGATCTCATGAAGTTTTATGAGTTTTTTCAAGTAAATTCATTCTCCTTGTCTATGGTGCATCTCATGATCAATGATGGATCTCATGGTGATGTTTGATCATTGCCATGGAAAAACCCTTTGCTTTTCTATGGAGTTGTATGAGAATCATATGTTTGGATGCATGTGCCCGAGTCCCTTCGCATGATAAAGGAGACAAACCCACATAATTTTTTGTGAAAAGATAGACATGTCTCTAGGGGCTTTGTGAGGTCTTTCAGTTTTCCTAAGAATGTCATATGAAAAAGAAGAACTGTATAAGGTCTCCTGATTTTTGATATTTTGATCCTTTATTTTACAATGGATTTTGGTTGATTGTTAGGCATCTATCGATTGACAAGTCTCAATATTTATAGGAACTCATCTATAATCCTACATATGATCATTTATACTTTTTAATAAACCTTCATAATTACAAGGAGAGTTTTCATAGGGGATTTATGTGATCAAAAGAAGATCATGCACTTTGCATGATCTGTTCACATGAACTTATGAGGGTCATGCTATCGCATGTCCTTATAACATTTATGTTATCCATGTAAAAAATATGCCTTAGATTAATTTTTTTTAAGAGAAAATAATATATAAAATTTGGGTATTTATTCTGTTCTAGATTTTTCAATTCTCATTTGGTGGGAATCAACAAATCACCCCCCCTAAGGAGTGACGTCTTCAGGGATAAGGACTTAGTTTTGTGAAAAGTAAATGCCCTCCAGAGCCTTGTGTCTCTTTTAGTTGGCTATTTTCAGGTATGTAAAACAATACCATCATCGTGATATAGTTTAGGGTCTTCTAGCATGGACTTGCTATTGCCGGTAGTTTAGATTCTTCTTGATAAGACTTTATATTGCTGGTATTTTAGGTTCTTCAAGATCGGACTTTCTGTAACACCCCAAGGTTTTTTTTAAAAAATAAATGGAAATTCATGAAACTTTTTTTTAATTAGATATTTATAACTATCCTTTAAAAATAATTTTTCCACTTCTATGTTTTGAATTTTGAAAAAACGGTCTTCTACAATTGAGTTCAATATGTCATTTGGAGTCTAAGGGAACCAACTTGATTTTTTGGTGAATAGTAACATACCCTTATGAATAGTAATATGAATAGTAATATGACCCTAATGAATAGTAAATTGTGTTATTATTTTATTTTCTTAAGGATTTAAGATAATGACATCTTTATTAATTTTTCAATGTGATATAAAAGCAGTTATAGTTTTTAAATTATTATTTTTTGAAATAAGTATGATTTTATTTAAAAATTAAATTAATAATATTTATAAAATTATTTTCAAAAAATGAACTTCATTTTTGAATTATACACGTCGATAAATGGTAAGGGTGATGTTTTTTTTATTTTTTTGAAATTATTGAATTTTTGATGAATAGTGAAATACGGTAAAATACCGTATATTCAAATTATCAGTAAAATACCCTATTTATGACATCATAAGTGATGTAATACCACATGGTTTGAAATAACATGCCATTATTACTATTTGGGTTCACATGAATTAATACTTTTCAAAGTCTTGAGCAAAAATTTTATAACAACGATTAAAATAATGTTAAATACCTCATCTCCCCCACTATAAATACCACCCTCATTTCCCTCATCCTCCAAAACCTCTCAGGCCATGAGACTTACCTATGTTCTTCCCAATACTCCTCCCAAGGATCTTCCCCATGTAATAAATCTGATGGTCTCACCAAAAGGCCAAAACCAAAGGCCTTAAGAGGGATCTCAAGAAGAAGAGATCAAGAGGTAAACATCCTCTTTTTTTTCTTTCTTTTCTTTCATTTTATGTTATTATTTTTCATTCCCTTTGGATTATATTGGAATATTTCATTCCATATCCCCCTCACTTTCCAAATAATTTAATAATGACGAGATACCCCTTTTATCTCATCAAATTATTTTATGAAATTTTAAGCGACGTCGTTAGGCTCCCGAATTTTCGTGAGAGCTTTCTCAATTTTTCTTTTATTTTGAGTTTCCTTCTTCTTATTTCCTCACCTTATCTTATCCAAGAGGAATGAAAGCTCCAAAATCTTTTATATTCTGGATTTTATCATGTTCATGAAAAATTCCTCACCAATCCCCTTCTCCCCCACTTATTCAAGGAATTAAGATAATTGTCTTTGATGCATCAAATTACTGACATCGTGGGCGATGTGATTTCAATTTGCTTTAATTTCTTCAAGTCTGGTCATGAAACAATTTTTATGGTTTAACCAAGTTATAATATATGTATTTAGTCTCATCCATGGTTCTAGAATTATTTTTTACACATGTTTTTAAATTATAAAACAAAATGAGTTCGTTATTATCAAAGAACCACTAAAATGATCTAAACGAACATTATTAATGTTTTATCTTATGAATCATCCTCATGTAAAAATTAAAAAAGATAAATGATATAATTTATGGTTTTTTAAATATTTAAATAACACTCCATTCCAATTCTAGAGTTTCATTTCCAATTTAAAAGAACAACCATCATGAACCAATCATGGAAATCATGTAAAGAACACTACAATAGAAATTGAATTTAGCGGCAGTTTTGGGAACCGCCGCTAAACAATTTTTTAAAATGGTTTTACAGAGGTTTATAATAAACCGCTGCGAGACAATATTTTTTTTACATTTCCAACCCTTCCCCCCACCCTGATCCCCCTTCTCACCCCACGACCCCGCTTCCCTTGGCCCCCTGCTTCCCCCGCTTCCCCCAGTCCCCCGCTTCCCTGGCGACCCCGGCCCCCCACGACCCCGGTGACCCCGCGACCCCAGCGACCCCAGCGACCCCACTTCCCCCAGCCCCTCCACCCCCATGACCCCGTTGACCTATACGAACCCTTAGGTTTTAATTCTAGTAATTTTAATTCAATTCTTGTCTCCTTATTTTATGAATTAAGAAGATTCATGGTTTATTTTCCATTCGATTCATTAAACATACACAAAACCCGTGTTTAATATGTTATCCTTGATAGAAATACTTATTATCACTTTTTTATTATTTATGTTTAATCCATGTTGACTATTTAAAAAACTTAAGGTGTTCAATTGGAATCTCCCTAGGTATTGTGCATTATTAGGTGACCAAACCACATTCTATGTGGTTTTTTCTTGAATCTTAATTGTAATGACTATAATGAATTTGATGAGAAGTGTGTCATGAGACCATATCACCGGTTTCTATATAAAAAAGGATACTCCCTTGTTAAACTATAAAGCTGATAGAATATAAGGCCTACTTGAATATAATTAATTATGAAACTTAGGTATAGAGTTCCTTATACTTTTGATACTCAATCATGGAGTCCATCAAACATGTGTTACTCAAGCATAGCATCCCTAATACATGCGGTAATCAGGAATTGTGTCCCTTATACTTGTGACACCCGATTATGGTGTCCCTAATACTTAGAATAATTAGTCATTGAATCCCTTATAATTTTGATACTCGATCATGGAGTCCATTACACATTGTATACATTTTAATGGTTCTTTTATATATATTATAGGTATTTTTGGTTATTTTTCATATTGAGGATGCATATATATTGAAGGTTATTATAGGATATGGCCTCATATATTATGTGATATTCCTACTCAATCTTTTTCACCATTCCCTGGCCTATTGGAGTTAGGATTTTGGTGGCACACTTAGTTTATCATCATCCTAGTTTTGGTCTCTGTGTGGTAGGTCATGTTAGGGTGGAATTAGATTGGTTTAAGTCCTAGGAATAGATTTTTGAGTTATTATTTACATGAGGACTAGTTTAAGAATTTAATGTTGTGATTTCATGGGTTTTTTTATTTTAGTTATCATACCAGTGAGGCTAGAGTAGGTGTGGTTGTAAATGTATCCCTTCACTGAGATATTTCTAACCAATTAGTCAACCCAAATCTCTAAATCATCATATATAGGGTAAAATTAAGTTGATACATGAATCATATAGTTCTCAATCATTATATTTCATGTAACTCCTATTTTAGTTGATTTAGATATGCTCTAATCATTATGGGTTCATCCTATCAAATGAATAATTCCATCCACACAAAAAAAAATTAGAGTTAAGTTTTTGAAAATCCTATCTCAGTGATTGATCCGTTTTCCACTTTTAATTTAAGTAATGAGGTGTTTATTTAAATAATTATATAAGAGATACATCTTACCTATTATTTTAGCTAACTTATCTCCCCTTTTTTAGTATAGAACTTCTCATAAAGAAGATAGTAGTTCCCACTGATGGACTACCCATAAGCAAACAGTGTTACATGAATTATAGTAGTTGAGGCCTCCTAGATTATGAGAAGACACTAATCCTTTTATGGTATAGAATTTAGTAGAGTCATCAACTCATTCAATTCATCTATTTCGGAAACCCACAAACCATATGATGATCCTAGAACCAAGTTATCTACACAACACACTAAGTTTTTATTGGGTGATGTTTTCTCAAACTCATATGGTATTAATCTATTATGGTTTTAATTTAATCCCTTTTTATAGATGAGATTATATCCATAAATACTAAGGATAGTTTTATTTCTAGAGATGTTAAATCCTTTGTAGGGTTTCATGACCATATCTAAACCCTTTGTAGTGTTACAAAACTCCACCTGTGTTGGAGTCCTCCTGTGAGTCTTGTTAGGTTGAGAATTCCTGGTAGGGATGTATCCAAGATTTAGGATAAGGTTATAGTTTTTATTGAAAATTTCTAGAGAAATGATGTGCTAAAGCCTCTAGATTATAAGTAACATTGAGGTCATAGACTCTACTATTATAGGATAATTGAATTACTTGGAATTGGTTTTGGTTAAGAAGATGGTGCTGTAGGAGTAGTAAGAGATGAGTGACACTTTGACACACTCCCACAATAACCACATTTGATTGTTTCTTATCAATAACATAGTGATAAGAGTTATATATATAGGTTTATGTTTATAGATGATTTAGGTGACATATAGTTTGGTTTTAGGTATAATTTGTTTCCTCTCTTAATGTACCTTCATACTTGACAATACAGGTCAGGATATTACTTCTGTGTCGATTTTTTGGTAGTTATAGATTCTAATTTAGACCCTTATCATACCTTTTATCGACTATATAATTTCCACTAATGGTGACTATCTTTCAATCATACTTTCTGGTAAAGTGATTTTATCCCCAATGGAGAAAGGGTTCATTCATGGTATTCCTTTTTGGTAGAGATGATACCCAATTGTATCTTCCTTGGTTTGTATTGGTTACCCTTTTCTATTGTTATATGGTGTTATGTGGTTTTGTAAATGAGATGAGTTCCACCTTCAATAGTGAATGGGACCCTATTAGGTGTATCAAGTAGCACCAACCCTTGAGAAGTGGTAGTGATTTTCCCATCAGATGGTTGCATGGTTTTATATGACTTAGGGGTGGTTGATGATTTACTTCAAGTGAATGTTGAATAATTCAAGGGTACTCATATATGAAAAACAATGGTTGTTTCTTAATGGGAACCTGACATATGCATCAATGTGCATTCTAAATATGCAATTCAAGTGTTATTGCATCGGATTATGGATGAAGCAATGGAGCATGAAACTGACATGATTGAAGGGGAAAATGATTGTATGTACAATTATTTATTCATTCATCAACCACTTGTTTCATTTCTGCTTTCATTAACTATCATTATTATATATATTTTGTCTGTTAGTACTGGCCGTCTATTGTCATTTTGAATTTTCTTTTCTGCATAATGTTTTGGAAATATATATTATGAACTTAATTTTATTTGATTAAATGACAGGAATACCAAGGAAGTGGTGTAACACTATTTCATCTAGTTCTGTGACAGATGATGATCCATCTGGCTCCCTCCCCACGACATATTAGGCACCAGCTGCCTACACTCATGCACCATCTCCCCCTGTACCATCTCTCACACCATCTGTGGGTGTCCCATTAGAGGAAGATTTGTCGAATCCCCCTTCAGGATCCTCAGTAGTGGGGCAGCAACACACCCCTTCCAGTTCATTACAGACATACTAGAGTGTCACTATCATAGGTACAAATTTTAATTAAATAAATTTATTGAATTTTTTTATATTAATTTATTTCTCATTGAAGATGAAAAAAATGAAACAGTGGAGAAAAACATAAAAATTTTAGATGTTTGTAGTATGAATGGTGAGAAAATAGTCATTCCATTTGATTCTTACGGGGTCCCTACGGATGACGCTACAGTGTTACTTGGCCGGATTCTAGGCCATCTGGCAGCATAGCCCATTTCCCTTCCTATTTCTTATGATGATTGGAGACATATTCCTCCAAGATAGAAAAATAAAGTTTTTGATTCCCAAATAAAGTTAATTTTATTACATTATGGTTTAATTGAATGTCATGTTACTAATATGTTCAAAATGAATTTCTGTATACATATGTTATTCCACTTTACAGCTACTGATGTGATTACACTGAAGTGGACGTTGAAAAATCTTGGTAAGAAATAGAAAGATTTCAAATAGAGATTGTGGTGTGATGTCAAAAATACTTCATTGACTGTGCAACAAATGTATGAGAAGCTACCCAGTGGGGTGCCGAAAGGACAGTGGAATGTTTTTGTTGATAGACATCGTGATGAGAATCATATGGTATTGAAATATATATTATTATATTATCCTCATTTTACATTTATACATGTGTATGAAGAAGAGATGACATTTAATACATTACTATTAAATTTTATTTTATTTATTTCAGGATCTCTCAAGAAAGAATGCATCAAACCGGGCTAAGCAAGTCATCCCTCACACTGCGGGCTCAAAAATCTTTTCTAGAAGCCGAATAACATTGGTAATATTTTAATTAGTTTAAATATTTGTAAGACAATATTATATGTTTAATATATTTAATTTTTGATTTATATTGGCTTAATGCAGTCGGAGAGTTTAGGGAATGAAGTATCCCGAACTGAATTATGGTTGGAAGTTCACAAAAAATCAGATGGAGGTTTTGTTAATGATCCTGCCAAAGAAGTTGGGGTATGAAGTCAATTTTTTATTATAATAACTTATTATCAATTTTTACTATGTTAATATATATTGATATTTTATTTATAGGTAAAAATTAAAGAACTATGGGATGCCAATTCTGGGAAGTCCTACTCAGTCTCCCAGGATGACCCAGTTGCTAAAGTCCTTGGGAAGGATCATCTCGATAGAGTGTGCGGGATGGGTTTTGGGCCTGTACCATCTGAGGTATTTGGCATGACACCAGGGATTCCAGCTGCATATACTTCTAGTTATAGTCAGTCCATACCCGAAGATGGTCAGAGGTATATTGCTTCTCTACGAACCACAATTCAAGACCAGGGGGCTCCGATATCCACTTTGCAGAAAGCGATGACTGATATAAATCAGCAGATGAGCAGATATTCCCCTGGTGGTAGTGCATCGACTGGTGGTAAGTAGGTAAATCAAAAAAAATCAAAATCATTTAGTTTGAAAAATTTCATTGTTTTTGAGTTTTAATCTAAATATGCACTAATATTTAATTTTCAATATAATGTTTTTACTAGTGACATCAGAATGTATAGATGGAGGTGGAGAGGGTGATGATGCCTCATCAAACTATGAGTAGTTTTATTGTTACTTTGTTGAACAAATATGGGAATATTTGGTTTGTATATGTAACATGTGTGGCACATAGTTGCCACCAAACATTATCATGTCCTAACATTTTCTTTATTTCTCATGTTTCCTTTTATGCATTTTATTGATTTTTGATGTTTCCTTTTATGTCTTGAATTTTCAAGTGTTGTATACATAATTCCATTTAGGCCTATGTTTGAATTGGTAGTCGATATTTTGGATGACTAAGAGTTAAACCCATTGTTGATGTGTTGAACAAATTGGGTCATTTCATAGTGATCAAGGGGATAGTGTTGTGGACACTTTGGTGAGGCAGAATGTGTATATAGTGAATCTTCATGCATTTTTAATGGTTATCATATTCTGTTCATGATGATAAAATGTGGTCATACCCAATATAAATCCTAGGTTCCTCTTAATGGGAGATGGTATTAAACTATATAAAACCGATATTCATTGTATGATGTGTATTGGATGATCTAAAAGTCTTACACTATATAAAATTTGGATTCCTCATCCGATAGTTATGATATGTTCAAAAACATTACCTCATATAAAACATGGAAGCATCACATTATGTGAGATGAAAAAAATCATTTTCTTCAATACATGACATTAAACTTTATCCTTATCTCATTCCTTCGAAATGTGATGCCACATGATAATCATTATATTCCAAAATTCCTTCTATATGTAGGATTACCCCAAGTTCCAATGTTGTTCTTATACGATACCATATTCTAGAACAACATGTGTCTTGATTCACATGCTCATGGGATACATAATGATGCTTAGACGTCCTTTTTTTGGTTCTAGATGTAAAATTATTAAGCCTTTGGCCCCATTACTCCATTTACGGTCCACGGATTATAACCTTAAATAATGGTCAGTTCATATCAAAATGTTCATGTGGTACCTGGGACTACATTAACCCCTTATACATTGGTTTTAAACCATACCATGACACATATATACCATGTAGAGAATCATCATCCTAGTCCATGAATCATGGCATTAAATTTTTCAGCATGGTCTTGATTCTTGAATCAATCATGGCTCAGCAGGGCTTAGGGGTTGGGAGGAAGTCCACCTCAAGCATGGTTGAGTTTCATGATCACCACATAGTCCTAATTATATAACCTTAAATGAGTATTCCATGTCCATGAATCACTAATCTAAACTAATTTTAAATCAACCTTAGAATGTGTTGTGTGGTGTTGCACCCATTCCATATCAATTCAGGTCATGTTTTTTACTCCTCCTCACCACACATATCCATTTATGATGTTCCCCTATATTTTCCAAGAATCACGACCATAATTTTTTTACTAGTTGTCTCCATTATTTTTTAAATTTTTTATGCGTTAATCTGTTAGGCTATTGGTATTTATGGTTTGATTTGTTTTTTTGGGCATTGGTGCAGTGGAAGCAGAACAACTTTTTTTTTCTGGTCAGATTTTCATAGCAATTTTAACCGCTGCTAAAGTATACTGGTAAAAAATTAGTGGTTGTTAAAACTGCCGCTAAACGTATGTATTTTTACTTAGCCGTGGTTATAATCGCCGCTATTGGCTTACATTTAGTGGTGATTTTAACCACCGCTACAGAGTCACATCACTCGCGTTCATTCCACAGTGGTTTTAATGACTTTAGGGGTAGTTTTATGGCCGTTGGATTTTATTTTATTAGCGACGGTTATAACCTCTACGAATAAATTAAAATCTAGGGCCAGTAAAACCTGCTGCTAAAAATTAGTAAAATCTCCACGAAATGAGGAAGCTACGACGCTTCCCTTAAACCGCTGCTAAATGAAAATAACTACCACGAATTTTTTTCCAACACCCCATTTAGTGGTGGTTTCTATAAACTACTGCCCAACCACATAGTGTCGGTTTAAACTTCCACTACATGTAAAAAAATACCGCCACTAATATGCGGGTTTCTTGTAGTAGAAATCACCAAAAAACAATGCAAGGAACAAAATACTAACAATTAAAGGGAGAAATGATATAATTAAATCATCATATATGGTATTATAAAGATTTATATGTTTATTTAAGATATTAATAACACTCTTTTAACCATTATATATAAGTTTTAATAAATTTTGAATTAATAAAAGCCCCAGTTAAGAGAATTCTTAACCCGATTTCCATTCTTTGGGTTAACTTTATAGTTCATTATTTATGTTGTATTAGATTTGTTTGTGTGATGGGTTTTTCTTATATTATGTTTAATTATGTGTATTTATAGTGTATATTCAAATTCCATCCACTCTATTAAGTTTCTCTCCAATGATTTATGTTAGGGGATTTTCTTTTAAAATATTCTTTTAAAATATGTTTTACAAAATTCAAAAGCAATGTTTTTATGAAATTATTCGTGTTGTATGATTATTTTATGGTTCTTCAGAATTTTTTATGATGAAGGTTAGGACCTATATCTCCCTTTAATTCATTGGTTATGTGTTAGTTGGAGGTCGGCCATATGGTTACTCTAAATGTAACTGCGATGGTTATACAAATTGTAAGGTAGCCGTGAGGGTTGTAAATTATAAGGTAGTTGAGAGGGTTAAAAGATTATAAGTAATTCCCCAAGATACATTTATCACTATATTTATGTTCTTATGTTTTTTTGGATCTTGTTTAAATCTCATGTTTCAAAAAGTAAGTATATATAGGTGACAAGCATGTCTTTTGAAAATGATTTCATAAGTTTCAAGTGTTCATGGACTAATGTGTTCTTCCCTTCTTTTTATATCCTTTACTAAGACTTTTGTGCTCATACAATGTTTTTAAATGATTTTTATAGGTTATAAAGATGTGTAGGACAATGAAGGAAGCCATGTTAAATAGTTGAAGAATTGTCAAATAAATCATTTTTTATTTGAAATGTTTTTATTTTGGAAGAATTGAGTATTGTTTGTATGATATCCACTTTGTAATAATGTGTAATTTTATGAATGTTCAATGTACTAATTATCTAAATATCTAAAAATGAAAAGATCATCAATGTGAAAGGAAGTTAATTCTTGAATAAATTCAAGATTATGTAATATAATAAGGTCAGGTCCTTATAGTTGGTATTAGAGGATGGTTTAGAAAACATCAAGGGTTAGGATGATGTTAAAAGAATAAAATAAATGATTTTTACTCTATGATTAATTTGAAATTTCATATCATTTAAATATTACCATATTTCTTCGTATAAGATATGTTTGTTTAGAATGGTTGTCCATATAAGAAACAGGGAAGCTGAAGAGGAGAGGAACTGATAGAATGATATCCTTCCAAATCTACAGCCCAGAATGGTAGGGATTGGAACTGATTAGTTTTTGACAGTAATGGATCAACTAACACATTCAATAAATGGTGGTGGAATCCATTCAAGAGAACAAACAAAGGTACCACAATGAAAGATTCTGATAGTGGAACATTTTATGAGACAACACCCTCCTGCTTTCAATGTATCTTCAGACCCAATCGTGACTGAAGGATGTATTAAATACCTTGAAAAGATATTCAATGTTATGGGATGTTCAGATAATAAAAAATTAAGTCTTTCCATTTATCATTTTGAAAGTGAATCTGATCAATGGTGGTCAATGGTAAGGAATATTAGGGATTGAGAGTATTTTGATACCTTAGAGTGGGATGGATTTAAAAGTATTTTCCTTGAAAAATATTTTCCTAAGGTGGTGAAAATTAGGATGGAGAAGAAATTACATGAATTAATGCAAAAAGAGGAAGATTCAGTGGTTGTGTATGAAGCGAACTTCACCCGACTGGTGATGTATGATCCAAATCTTATTCTATATCTTGATAGAAAAATCAACTACTTTTACTCTGGACTGAAGACAAGGTATCTAAGGGCATTGGCCTCCCGTGAATTAAAATGTTATGAGAAAATTGTTCGATGTATTGAAAGGGTAGAGATGGAGTTTACTGATGATCACGTTCATTTTTTAAATAATGAGAAGAAGAGGTCAAGATGGAAAGAGATGGGTAAGAATCAACAAAAGAAATATGATGGTATGAAAATCCAGTTTCCAGTTTGAGAAAAGTGTGGCAAGAAGCACCCTGGGGAATTTCTTAGCAAAACTGAGAAGTGTTTTAAATGTTGTAAGTTTGGACATATGGCTTGAGATTGTAATGAAAATGATCCTAATATTAATCATGATAAGAAAATTGTTAAGTGTTTTAAATGTGGTGAGATTGGTCATTATACAAATGCATGCCCAAAGAGAGATCCAAATAATGTAATGAAGCCAGACTATAAGCAAAAAGGTGTAGTGAGATCTTTTTTGACTATGTCAGCAGATGTCGGTCCATCCAATGAAGTGGTATCTGGTACTCTATTTGTTTACCCATATTTTTCTAATGTTTTGTTCGATATGGGGCCTACACATTCCTTCATTTTTGAGAATTTTTTTGTTAAATTAAAAATATCACCTCAACAAATGAGACTGAAACTTATTGTTAAAACACCAAGGGGGAAATATTATAGCAGAGGAATTATATTAATCTTTCTATTATGGTTTGTGGAAAGACTTTACCTATAAACCTTGTTTTTTACCCTTAGTCGAGTTTGATGTTATTCTAGGAATGGATTGGCATTCTGTTTATCATGAAAAGATTGATTATAGAGCTAAATAATTTGTTTTTCAAAAATAATTTCATTTGTATACAAGAAAAAACCCATAAAATTGATAACATATCAGGAATATGAGAAATTGTTGAAAGATGGAAATGAAAGTTATCTTGCTCATATTGTTAAAAACAAGGGAACTGTTCAGATTAATGATGTTCCAGTGGTAAATGAATACCTTGATGTTTTTCTTGATGAGTTACCCAATGTCATACCTGATCAGGAAGTCAAATTCACAATTGACCTAGTTCTTGATTCTAATCTAATTTCAAAACCCCCTTATCGAATGGCTGAAATAGAACTTCTTGAACTAAAAAAATCAATTACAAGATTTTCTTGATAAAGGCTTTATTCGTCCTAGAACTTCACCTTGGGGAGATCCTATTTTGTTTTTTAGAAATAAAGATGGTTCCATTAGACTTTTTAGTGATTATAGAGATTTGAATAACCTCACTATTAAAAACAAGTATCGTATTCCTCATATGAATGACTTGTTTGATCAACTCTAGGGAGCTTAGTCTTTTCCAAGATTGACATGAGATCCAGATTCCATCGGTTGAAGGTGAAGGAGGATGATATGCCAAAAACAGCCTTTCGTACTAGATATGGGCATTATGAATTGGTTGTTATGCCATTTGGGTTAAATTATTCACATATTTTATTCATGAATCTTATGAATAGAGAATTTCATGAGTTATTGGATATGTTTTTGGTTGTGTTTATTTATGACATTCTTTTATTCTCTAAAAATAAATAGGAGCACGAAAAATTTCTAAGGGTTGTTTGAAAAACCATAAAGAAAAAGAAACTATATGGAAAATTCAGAAAGTGTAAATTTTGGTTGAAAAAGATTTATTTTCATGGGCACATTGTAAATAAGGATGGAATAACATTTGATCCTTCAAAAAAAAGTGGTTGGTGAATGGACAAGACCAAAAAATGTTACAGATATTCATAGATTTCTTAGGTTAGAAGGTTATTACCTACGGTTTGTTAAGAACTTTTCATGGTTATCTAGCCTGATAACTAAGTTAACAAAAAAGGGTTAAATTTATTTGGACAGAATAATGTGGTGTCTGTTTTTAGGAACTGAAGAAGAGATTGGTGAATGCTCCAGTTTTGGCCTTTCCTTCCTGAAATGGTGAGTTTTCCATCTACAATGATGCTTCTTTGAAGGGACTTAGTTGTGTTTTGATGCAGAATGATCAGGTGGTTGCTTATGATTCAAGACAACTTAAACCTCATGAGTTAAATCATCACACACATTATTTGGAATTAGAAGCTGTGGTTTTTTGCTTTGAAAATTTTGAGGCATCATTTATACATATCCAAATGTCTAATATATAATGACCATAAATGTCTGAAGTATATATTCACTCAGAAGAAATTACACATGAGGCATAGAAGATGGCTTGATCCGATAAAGAATTATGATTACACAATCAATTATCATCTGGAAAAAGAAAAAAAAGTGGAAGATGCCTTGAGTCGAAAAAATCACACCTCATTAACCATGTTATGTTTGGAACATGATCCATTGATTAATGATTTGATGAATTTTGGCATAGAAGTTGTTGGTACAGGGAATACATCTGTTTTGTCTCAGGTTTCAGTACAGTCATCATTATCAAACAGAATTAAGAAAGCGTAGAAGGAAGAATGTGAGCTACAAAAAATGTACAATTGGTTAAAATTGATAAGTTTCTAAAATTTTATCTTGATAAAGATTGTGTTTTAAGATTTGGGAAAAGTTTTTGTGTGCCTTGTGATTCCCAGTTGAAGAAATACTTGTTGTGTGAAGATCATAGTTCTCCATTTTTGGTTCATCCTAGTAGTACTAATATGTATAGAGACCATCAGGAGTATTATTGGTGGGATGGAATGAAAAGAGATGTTTTTAATTTTACCATGAATTTTTTTTACATGTCAATAGGTGAAAGCAGAGCGACAGTTACCGAATGGGATGATTCAGCCTTTTCCAGTTCTAGAGTGGAAGTGGAAAAATGAATCCATGGAATTTGTGGTGGGAGTACCCAAGACATCTTGAGGTAACAATTCAATTTGGGTTACTATTGTTCGGATGACACAATTTTCACATTTCTTTCTATTTGAGTCACAATGTATTTGAATCAACATTCTTGACTGTACCTCAAGGAGATTTTCAGGCTAAATGGAGTTCTTCTTTCCATTGTATCTTACCAGGATCCCAGGTTCACTTATAACTTTTGGAAGAGACTTCAAAAGTCATTGGGCACATAATTAAATTTTATCACATCTTTTCATCCTCAATAAGATGACCAGTCAGAACGAACGATTCAGAATTTTGAGGATATGATTTGAGCTTGTTCAATGGACTACCGAGGATTTTGGGATCAACAACTTTCTTTAGTTGAGTTTTATTATAATAATAGTTTTCATTCTAGTAATCATATGGAACCTTTTGAAGATTTTTATGGGAAGTGGTGTCGAACTACAACGTTTTGGGATGAAGTCGGTGAAAGAATGTTGATAGGGAAATAATTAGTAGAGGAAGTGGATGAGAAAGTAAAGATGATCTAGTATCCCATGAGGAAAGCTCAGAGCAGGCATGAAAGTTATGTAGATTATAGAAGGAATGATTTCTCCTTTGAGGTAGGTGACCATGTTTTACTTCAAATCTCTCCTTGGAAAAGTGTGATGTGTTTTGGTAAGAAAGGGAAGCTAAGTTTATAGTTCATCAGTTCTTTTGAAATCATGGAGAAATTTGGAATAGTTGCATACCGAGTAGATTTTCCTCCAAGTTTGTCTTAGGTACACAATGTTTTTTATGTTTCGATGTTGAGAAAGTATTTTCTAGATTCATCACATGTCTTGAGCCTAGAAGCAGTTCAATTGGAAGAGAACCATTCCTATGAAGAGAAACCAGCTCATATTATTGATCGAAGGGAATAAGTATTATGGAATTAGGTAACCCACCAGGCAAAGGTTTTGTGGAGAAAGCACATGGTAGAAGAATCAACATGGGAGTCTAAAAATTATATGAGATAAAGGTATCCTCACTTTTTTAATAAGTACATAAAATTGTGAGGACACACTTTTCAGAAGGTGGGGATAATATAACACCCCAAGTTTTTTTAAAAAATAATTGGAAATGCATGAATCTTTTTTTAAGTAGATATTTATAACTAGCCTTTAAAAATAATTTTCCACTTCTGTGTTTTGAATTTTGAAAAAAACGATCTTCTATAATTGTGATCAGTATCTCATTTGGAGTCTAATGGAACCAACTTGTTTTTTAGTGAATAGTAACATACCCTTATGAATAGTACTATGAATAGTAATATGACCCTAATTAATATTAAATTGTGTTATTATTTTATTTTCTTAAGGATTTAAGATAATGAAATCTTTATTAATTTTTCAATGTTATATAAAAGCAGTTATAGTTTTTAAATTATTAATTTTTTAATTAAGCATGATTTTAATTAAAAATAAAATTAATAATATTTAAAAAATTATTTTCAAAAAATGAACATCATTTTTGAATTCTACACATCGAGAAATGGTAAGGGTGATGTTTGTGGTTTTTTTGAAATTCTTGAATTTTTGATGAATAATGAAATGCGGTAAAATACCGTATATTCAAATTATCAGTAAAATACACTATTTATGACATCATAAGTTATGTAATCCCACATTTTTTTAACTCACATGCCATTATTACTATTTTGGGTCACATGAATTAAGACTATTCATATTATTGTGCAAAAATATTATAATAATGATTAAAATAATGTTAAATACCTCCTCTCATCCACTATAAATACCACCCTCATTTATCTCTTACTCCCACACATATCAGGACTTGAGCTTTACCCATGTTCTACCCTATAATACTCCCAAGACACTTCTTCATGTCCTAGACTAGCTGGTCTCACCAATAGTCCCAAACCAAAGGCCTTACGAAAGATCTCAATGAGAAGAGATAAAGAGGTAAACATCCTCTTTTATTTTCTTTCTTTTCTTTAGTTTTATGTTATTACTTTTCATTCCCTTTAGATTATGTTGGGATATTTCATTCCATATCTCCCTTACTGCCCATATTATGTAATAGTTATCAGAGACACCTTTTTTTCATCAAATTATTTTATTAATTTTTAAGCGACACCATTAGGCTGCTGAATTTTCGTGAGAGCTTTCTCAATTTTTCTTTTATTTTAAGTTTCTTTCTTCTTCTTTTCTCACCTCCTCTTATCCAAGAGGCATGAAAGCTTCATAATCTTTTATATTATGTATTTTATCATTTTCATGGAAAATTCATGATCAATCTTCTTGTCCTCCCCCACTTATTCAAGGAATTAAAAACATTGTTCGTGATGTGTCAAATTACTAACATCATGGATGATGTGATTTAAATTTGCTTTAATTTCTTCAAGGTTGGCCTTGAAACCATTTTTATGGTTTTACTAGGTTATAATATATGTATTATATCTCATCCATGGTTATGGAATTATTTTGTACACATGGTTTTAAATTATAAAACAAAATGAGGTCGTTATTATCAAAGAACAACTAAAATGATCTAAACGGACATCACTATTGTTCAAACTTATGAATCATCCTCATGTAAGAATTCAAAATGATAAATGTTATAATTTATGGTTCTGGAAATATTTAAATACCACTCCATTACAATTCTGGAGTTTCACTTCCAATTGACAAGAACAACCATCATGAACCAATCATGGAAATCATGTAAAGAACTCACTCAAAAACAGTGCAAGGAACAAACTACTAACAATTAAAGGGTGAAATGATGTAATGAAATGATAATATAAGGTATTATAAATATTTATATGTTTCTTTAAGATATTAATAACACTATTTTAACCATTATACAGGAGTTTTAAAAATGTTTGAATTAAGAGAAGCCAGAGGTAAGGGAATTCTTAACCCGATTTCCATTATTTAGGTTAACTTTCTACTTCATTATTTATGTGGTATTAGAATTGTTTGTGTGATGGGTTTTGTTTATATTATGTTGAATTATTTGTATTTATAGTATAAATACATATTCCATCCACTCTATTAAGTCTATCTCCAATGATTTAGGTAAGGGTATTTTATTTTAAAATCCTATTTTAAAATTCTATTTTACAAAATTCAAAAGCAATGTTTTTATGAAATTATTCATGTTGTATGATTATGTTATGGTTCTTGGGAATTTTTTATTATGAAGGGTGGGACCTATATCTCCCTCCAATTCAATGGGTATGTGTAAGTTTGAGGTCATCCATATGGTTACTCCAAGTGTAACTACAATGGTTACACAAATTGTAAGGTAGCCATGAGGGTTACAAGTTATAAGGTAGCCGAGAGGGTTAAAAGATTATGTAAGTAATTCCCCAAGATAACTTTATGATTATATTTACATTATCCTAATTTTTTGGATCTTGTGTAAATATAATGTTTCACAATGTAAGTATATATGGGTGACAAGCACATCTTTTGAAAAAGATTTCATATGTTTCAAGTGTTCATGGACTAATGTGTTCTTCACTTATTTTTATATCCATTGAGGAGATTTTTGTGCTCATCCAAAGTTTTGAAATTATTTTCACAGGTTATAAGGATGTGTAGGACAATTAAAGAATCCATGTTAAATGTTTGAAGAATTGTCAAAGAAATCATGTTTTATTTGAAAAGTTTTTATTTTGGAAGAATTGAGTATTGTTTTTATGGTATACACTCTGTAATAATGTGTAATATTATGAATGTGTTATGTACCAATTCACTAAAGCTATAATGTTGAAAATATCATCAATGTGAAAGTAAGTGAATTCTTGAATAAATTAAAGATTATTTAAAGTAATAAGGTCGGGTCCTTATACTTTCTATTATTGGTAATATACCATTTTCAAAGTAATGTTCTCCATGCATTTTAAGGTCATGTGGTAAGAACATATTCCGTACAATTTAACATCATGTGATAAGGTTATTTTCCATACAGTTTAACTTCATCAAACAAATAAATATTCTATGCAGTATAGTGTCATCTGTTAAGGACATCTACCATTCTATTTAACATCATGAAGATATGATATTTTCCCTACATTTTAACATTTTGAGATAGAGATAAAAATATGCTATACTAGTAAATTATTTCTTCAAGGACATCAAATACTATGAAGTTTAAAGTCTTGCTACTAGGACATAAAATATTTTATAGTTTAAAGTCTTGCTTCTAGAACATTATTGGTGAATATGAAATATAGGGAATACATTCCAAGGATGACCCAAAACACCATACAGTGCTGAGTTTTTGCATGGTATTTACAGGGCTCACAAGGATTTGGAGTTCCATTCCTATAAGGAGTAGATGCCTCTGGTTGGTAGGTCAAAGCCATTATGTTTTGATAGCATGTTCAAACAGAGGAATCCCCACCCTTTTATAAGAACTATGAAATGCTTTTGGAGATGATATTTGTGAATATAAAATATTAGGGAATCCACACCCACTTTTATATTTGTAATATGGGTTGTGTAAGTAATAACTAAAAAGTTTGTGTCAATGAATATAGAATGGGAAGATATACCAGGGTTGACCGAGAACACCATGTGGTACTGAGTTCCGCCGTAGTGTTTCAAGGGCTCATGAGGATTGGAGTTTCTTACTTTCAAAAATCGAATACCTCTAGTAGGTAGTTCAAATACCTTATCAGCGGATAGAATAATTAAATAAAGGTGTTCCCATTCTTTCCCAAGAATCATGAATTATTTGTGAATAATCAAATGTCTGGGCGATGAATTTAGATATGGATCAAATGCTAAACAATAGGGGTTCTGAAACCCTAGGGAAGTTTATATTTTTATAGAGTGGCTTGGTCCCTACACCCTATGGTTTCGAGTGACGTGGTGTAGTCTATAAAATGGTTCATGAATAGAGATTCACAGTCCATCTTTAAGAATGGGTACAATACACAGTGAATTAATGCGAAGGATGTAAAATCAAATTAAATAGTTTGGTTATGGGGATTTTAAATCATAGTCCAAAGTTCCCAGGTCATGAGTAGTGATATGGGACAATCATACAATGGATAACCCAAAATAATCTAAGGTGTTGAGTTCCTCCACAATGATGTTAGGTCTCACAAGGATAAAAAATACCTTTCAAAAAGTTATGATGCATTTGGTTGATTACCATATGAATATATACATGAACCAGAGGAAGAAATAAATATTCAAACAAAGTCCCCCTAGAATTTAGGTATCACTTTCCATGTCCATGGAAGGATGTCGTGATCTAGTAACTCAAATCATGAAATTTGATTTGTGGATTATTTAATATTAAAGAAGGGTATTAGAAACCTAAAAGTCATTCCACCTCTTAGTAAACAAATTATCACAGAGATGAGATGTGAAAATCATTATTTTAACGTTTTCATGGACCATGGGGTCTGTAAGGACCTAGTTTTTAACTAAGGTATGGATTCTTTAATTTTTAGTCAAAATCTTTTCTTTGGACCAACTGTGGATACATAATTAGTTAGTAAAGGTTTTGACGGTTTTCAGGGCTTGTTCAGAGACCGAAACACATAATTTTGGGGAAAATAGGCTTGGTGGATGGTTTAGAGTAAATCATGAAAAAATTCCACATGGTTGGGCAAACAATGAAGATTGTGTTTTTTCAGACAGAGCCACCTTGCATAGTTGGCGCACGACCATACGGCCTAACTGTGTGAACACCCCTTTTCCTAGGTACCCATTCATGTATTGCACAAAATTTGATCAAATCATGTAGAGGATATTATTTTGGGAAGAACTATCATGAACAGTTTGAAAAACCATGTGGAAAAACTGTGTGCAGGCTAAAATCATGAGTAAAATGTCCAAATTTCCCTTAATGGTCTATTTAATCCCCTCTTCTTCCCTAATCCAAAAAACAAGAATGATTAATACATTTTCCACACATTTTGGATCTTTTTAAAGGAAAAATCTAGGGATCAATAGATCTCCTTCATCCGGAATCTGGTTGAACTTTCGTTCATCATGTTGGATGCGAAACGGTAAGTACTCGAGTCCTCTTTAGCCGTTATTATTTTCCCTTTCTCTAAGACTAGATATATTCATGTGATAATTTTCACCTTTTCTTATATCTAATCTGATCCGAGGTAAATCAAGGGCCGATACCGGAGGATGAGAGTCGTAAAACCCTAAGGTGGGTGATCTATAACTCATCCCTAAAATTCGTTGATTTTGGAATATTTGTGCGGGGACCACCAATTTCATCAAAGGCCATTTCTCAAATTCACATGTCATGATTATAATTTTAAGAAATGTATGGTAATTCTCTTTCCAAATATGTTATTATTTGTTAGCGGTTACACCCACAACTCAATCTGCCCCTTGTCTAAGGTTATTCCATATTTGGGTTTTTAGTTTTCTGGCACATTTGAACCACCATTCGGGTGTGCCTTTTCTGGAACTTCCAAAAGGAGAGCCTTCCTATAATAAATGGATTTTTATTAATGAGAATTCTATAATGTCATATAACATGTATTCTCAAAACTTTTCCCACATATGGTAAGTGCTTCAAATTGATTATTAAATGAAAAATGTAAAATAGAAAGTACACTAAGTATATAACTTGGTCTTATCAAATGAATTTTAATAAAGGTTACATGTTTGTAGTAACCCTTTCCATATTGATGGAAGGTAGAATAGTGAAACTCTATAATTGAATAAGCCTTAATTGTTAATTGAGACTTGATTAAATGGTTTCAATGTAACTTCTACTATCCACACTAATGGAAGACAAGGTTTGAAACTAATCAATGATTACATGAATAAAATATCAAATAGAAATGGACTGACTCAAGATCTCATTAGATTCTGAGAGAAGAATACTGAGGGTCTCAGGAACCCCATTCCAATTCAAGGATGAAGTTTTCTTAGGCTAATACCCACCTAGACTCCAGTTATTTTCTATTCCATAGATTTTCGTTATACTACCATATGGTCCTTTACATTATTACATGATACCTCAGATACACTCCTTGGATCCATCATTGACTAGTAGGTTCCATGGTGATAGACCATAGGGCCCTACACTTTCTTAGCATTGTTTTACCTTGGTTGATCACCTTGGACTCGATATGTGCCTTATTGTGGAATTCATTGGATTATAATCCTTAGATTAAACTGTTAACCCCTATCATTACTCAAATACTACTAAGTTAGCATTCTGTGAGATCTATGTTACCTCAGTTATTTACCTTGGAACTCTCTCACTGGATATCATTTTTAGGCTTCCTTGTTACATCTTGGAACCTTCACTACTTATACTATCACAAAGTGATGTCAGTGCTGGCTATGCCTCACATGACCTATTAACATTAAATGGTAATTACTTAATAAATGAACTGGTTACTTATCTAGAAACCAACCAATAGATGAAGTAGGGACTTGGGTATATGGTTATATTGTATTGATTGCTTTATTTTATATATTCATGCCTACACACTACTATATTATATTACCTGAGATGGATGTTATAGACACCGTTGGTGGTGGCCCACTATGATTTATCTCACAACCTCTCTGGGCACTTTTTGGTACCCAGAGTTGATTACATGGTTGAAGGTTTTTAAAAAGGGAATCATACCACTTCAAACACTTTATTTATTAATGTTTAGGATGGAGCTTGATAACATATGTCTGAGTTAGATCTCGAGATTCTTGGAGTAGCCTTTGTTTTATTTTACTTTGTGGAACATGTTATGCCTTTTGTCTGGTATCCATGTTCTCTAGTTTTCTAGTGACATGAAATAACATCATCATTGTTCCATATGATACATTTATTATTATCATATTTTATCTTGTGCATCAGTTTACTTACATTATTTAATTATATTTCTTCTTCTATTCATTATTCATTTATATTCCTTCCACTGTGCTACACTCTGCTAATGAGGGAATAGCCTCCCCGCATACACACCCTAGACTCTCACTGCTAGTTGGTAGCCTCTAGTGTTTGGGGAGATTCTCTTGAGGCCATATGGCCCATCGGGATTGGGACACTTGTTAAGTGGAATATGGGTCCAGGACGTCACAAAGTGGTATAAAAGGTGGTTTCTTTTCTTTCTTTACTATTTGAAGACAATATATTGTAGAATAGTAACACTTGGGACTTGGTCATAAGCCGTGCTTGGGAATTATGAACCCATTTTTGGGGTAAAAACCAAGTTTCCTGAATTATAATTTTTATTATACTTTTCCTATTATAGTTGATATTATTTCATTATTGCGTGACACACATGTTGTGTGGGGTTGTTCATTATACATTTTTTTTGAGAATTTACTTCATCATAAGCCCGATGATATGAGGTTAAGGATAATTTTGACATGAATCATTATAAGCACTTAGAATTTATATTTCATGCATATTTCCATTCCATATAGGTGTATTTCACTACTTCACATTTCTTGATATGCTTGTAACTATTGAGTGATGTTGTAATAGTTTACTTGTACTTATATTACTTTGCCTGTGATTGAGTGATTACCTATTTCAATTCATGAGGTGTATGGGCCCTCATGGGTTGGGATGAGTAATTTACTGATTTGAGGTGTTATGTTATAAGTAAGTGGGTGTTATTTCTAGTGATAGGTGTATGGGCACTGATTCATCAAAAAATGGATATCCATTATAAAATGAATCTAGAAATCTAAAATGAATTTATTTCACATCCTTAATGTGCCTTATCATGTCTATTAGATTTAATGGTGTGAACCTATAAATTGACTGTAAAATGACATGAAACTTATACTTGAGGACTTCCCGATACCTGGTCATCTAAGTGGGTAGTTTGGGTAGTATGCCTTGGGTAGTGAGTTTTGTTACATTCAATTTCTGCAAGTGATGATATCTTATTCTCAATAATCTGGTTCTAAGGCGTGTGATTGTAGATTTTAGACCAATTCCACCATGACATCCTCGTGTTGTTCTCCATGAGGGTGGAGAAGACCATGCTCCAGACTTGGTGGGCCTTGAGCAGCTAGTCTTAACTCCAGAAGTGACACTTGAGGCAACGCCTTCTATACATGATATGGGAACTAATGACCAAGTACATGACAGTTTCCTATGTATGATTATGTCTATGAAAGTTTCTCCAAAGGTTGCACCTATGATTGCTGATATAACCCATGAGTTTCAGCAGCAACATCCTCCTACTTTTTTAGGGGATGGCGGTTCTCAGGCTACGGAGTCTTGGCCAAAGGCCATGCTATCTATCATTGAGAATATATAAATGCCTCTAGAGTGGAGATTCAAGCTTTCTAAAAACATTATTTTGGATTCAGTCAAGAGTTGGTGGGATGTGGTTACCGAGGCCGGTCGTCATTGGGGCATGTTATGGGTTGATTTTTATACTGCCTTCTATGATCAGTTATTTTTTTAGACACTGAGAGATGATATATCTAGAGAGTTCATGCATCTTGATAAGGGTTCTATGTGAGTTATGGAATATTCAGAATGTTTCACTAATTTACTGCGCTTTTCACCGCTTCTAGCCGGTGACAATATTTCACATGCAAGACATTTTGAAGATGGGCTCTAGTACGCCATTTGAACTCGGGTGAATGCCTTTAAACTTTCTACCTTTTATGAAATATTTGATCAGTCCCTTATCATTGAGTTTAACCTAAGGGATGGAACGAGTACCAGGTTTAAAGGATCAGTGCCTCATCAGGCCAGTAGTTCTTCCAGTGGTATGAAACGTTCCCTTGAGGTTTCTCATCAGGGAAGTGGTAGATAGAGTATCCAGTTTGATAGCTCGTTGGGGTGTCATTATTGTGGAATACTAGGTAATAAGAAGCCCCAATGTGATAGAGACCTTATAGAGTGTCGGGATCATGGTCGTATGGGTCATGTTCAGTGTTTTTGTAGGACCTTTCCACCAGCTTCAAGTGGAAAAGGATCAGTATTCTCTCCACCTACAGGAGAGAGTTCTTTTTCACCGCATCAGGCGGGGAGTTGGAATAGAACCAGCAGATCTAGCTGAGGATGAGGTCATGGTTATGGTAGTCTGACCCCTGATCACCATCAATACTAGTAAAGAAATCATGATCGTGGTTGTCTATCTATTTCACATGGCCATGGATCAGGTTAGTTTCATGCTTTACATCCGATACCTGAGTATTAGGAATCATGAACATCTACAATACGGGGTACTATTCTAGTAGTCTCCACTATTGTATTTTCTTTGTTTGATACAGGTGATACAAACACTTTTATTTATGTATCTATCTTGTTAAGTCTCGGACTAGAGGTACAATATCACTATGGTGTAATGAACCACGATGCACTGTTGGGAATATGGACGGAGGGCATATTCCAGTGCAAGGACTGTCCCCTTGAGCTAGAAAGTTACCCTTTATTGTGGAATCTCTTTGTTCTCAAGATGTCAGGCTTCAATGTCATTATCAGGATGGACTGGTTAGTCCACTATCATGCCTTTGCAGACTTATATCACCGTAGGTTCTCTTTTACATCACTATAAAGAAGTAGTTATATTTTCAAAGGTGATTGAGATGTCTAGGCTAGGAGAGCTAGACCGAAGCATCATGGGATACGTGATGTGACCACCCAGATTTGAAATCTCTTCCTGGAGAATCAGGTTTTACTTCAAACTGATTTCCCTCCATTAGTTGATCATTTCATGGAAGTCTTTCCCGATGAATATTTTAGCCTACCTCCTAATAGAGAGGTAGAGTTTACAATAGAGCATGTTCTAGAAGCATCTCCTGTGTCCATTCATCCATACAGGATGGAACCTACTAAGATTTAGGAGATCAAGTGGCAGATAGAGGACCTAGATGGAAAAGGACTTATATATCTCAGTACATCCTCTTGGGGTTTTTCTGAGCTTTTCTCCAAGAAGGTGGATGGAAAATTATGTATATGAGTGGATTACAGATGGTTGAACCAGCTTACGGTCAAGAATTGATATCCACTTCCTCAAATAGATGATCTCTTTGACAAGATCCGAGGAGAAAAGGTTTTCTTTAAGATTGACCTAAGATCGGGTTATCTCCTGGAGTGATTCAGGCCGTCAGACATACCTCATACATATTTTAGTAGTAGGTATGTTTTGTATCAATATCTTTTTATGAAATTTGGTCTTACGAATGTGCTTGTCATTTTCATGGATTTGATGAATAAGGATCCCACCCCTAGTTGGACTAGTTTTTCATGTTCTTTGTGGAAACAATATTGGTGTATACTCACACTTGTAAAGACCATGCCAAACATATTTATATCATTCTGAGTACACTGACTGAGCATCAACTTTATGCCAATATTTCTAATTGAAACTTATGGATTGACGCGGTCCACTTCTTGGGTAATATTATTTCAGAATCAAGAGTATCTATTGACCATAAAAAGGTTAGTTCTATAGTTTCATAGGAGAATACTAAGAATATGTTAGATATCTGGAGTTTATTAGGGCTCACTAGATATTACAATCATTTTATATAGGACTTATCATGTATTTTTTCACCTCTTACTATACTTAAAAATAAGGGTGTTAAGTTCCCATGGTCAGAAGCATGTGAGAAAGCCTTTCAGGTATTTAAAGGAAGGCTTGTATCAGCCCTGATTCCTATTCTTCCAAAACCAGGTAAAGGTTATATAATATTCTATAATTTACAAGACATTGTATTATGAGTAGTGTTAATTCTATAAGGAAAAGTCATTATGTACGGATCTTGGAATTTGAGGCCTCACGAGATAAATTACTCGACGCAAGACCTCGAGCTAGCATCAGTTGTCCCTGCCTTACATTGCTTGAGACATTATCTATCAGGTGAGAACTTTTTGGTGTATGCAGATCACAATAGCCTCAGTTATATCTTTTATCAACATGACTTGAACCTCAGATAGTGGATATGGGTCAAATATATACAATCTTTTGATTTTGAGCTTGCCTATATGCCTGGAAAGGGCAATGTGGTCACTGATGCACTATGTCAGAAAACTCAAACATAGGCCGTACCGGAATCCAATAATTAATCAAAGTTAATGGACCTCTTTTATGAACTTCATCTAGAGTTTCATGATAGTTATGAGAAATCTTACCTCTCAGCCTTAACAATTAGCTCTTCTCTCATTGAGAAGGTGAAGAGTAAGTAATTTTCAAATCTTGATGGTTTGGTTCTCCATGATAGTATATCTGGAGATAACCCACCTCTATATTAGTCTATTAATAGAGATGATGTCCTGAATCTACGTGGATGTATCTGGGTTCCTACAAATATGAGAGAGGAGTTTATGAAAGAGTCCCATGCTTATCAGTGTCAAGTTCATCCAGGAATATTGAAGATGTATTGAGATATGCACTGCCAGTATTGGTGGCCTAGAATAAAACATTAGATTTCAGGATTCATCACTAGGTGTTCCACCTATTATTAAGTGAAGGTGGATCACCAGAGACCTACATGCCAATTACATCCGCTTTCAGTCCCGGAATAGAAATGGGAAGATGTTGCTATGGATTTCGTAGTTGTCTTACCTAGTTTACCTAGGGGTATCATTGCTATCTAGGTAGTCATTTACCAACTAACGAAATCATCCCACCTCATTCCTATACAAGAGATTCTCTTAGTTGATGAGCTGGGAAGACTTTATGTCTGTGAGATCATACAACTACCCGGGGTTCCACGCACTATCATTTTAGATAGGGATACTCATTTCACTTCACTGTTCTATCAATGTTTGAAGAAATATATGGGGAATCATGTGCTTCTAAGTACATACTTTTACACGTAGACTGATGGAAAATTAGAATGGACACTATAGGTTCTAGAGGATATTCTCTGTGCATGTGTCCTTGATTTCAACAGTTCTTGGGAGAACCATATCCCTCTCATCTAGTTTGTTTATAATAACAGTTTTCACATGACAATTCAGATGGATCATTTTGAGGCCTTATATAGTTGTCTATGTCATTCACCCTTGTGCTGGCTAGAGGCAGGTGAGGCATCCCTACTAGGTCCTCATCATGTTTAGGAGACTTTAGAACAGGTTTAGCTGATTAAAAAGCATATGACTACGACTCAATATAGATAGAAATATTTTGCCGATATCCACCAATTCCCTCTTTACTTTAATTTTGGGTATCATGTTTTTCTTCGAGTATTTACCAGGCTAGGGCATAAATGGTTAAGGAAGCAGGGAAAGCTGTTGCCTCATTATGTCGGGACATTTGAAATTCTAGAGAGAGTCAGGCCATTAGCCTATCAGTTTCTACTACCTCAGAGGTATCATTCAATGAATGATGTCTTTCATGTATCATAACTTCACCAATATCATACTGACCCATATCATAATTTTTATCCTACTGAAGTTGAGTTATATGTTGATGCTACCTTTGAGGAGTATCTAGTATGCATCATTTATCAAAGAACAAAGGCTCTTTGAGGCAAGTCTATCCCTCTCTTACGGGTTCTATGGTAGTAAAGATGAGTGCAAGAGGAGACTTGGGATAGAGAATCTGACATACATGCCCAATGGAAAGATTTGTTCTCAGAAATTGTCTCTTCACCCTTGAAAGGAGAACTCAGTGGAGAGTTCTTTTAAGGGGGAAATACTGTAGGAACCTGGTTTTTCACTTAGGTATGGATACTTTAATTTTCGGTCTAAATCTTTACATGGACCTAATATGGATGCCTCATAAGTTAGTAAAGGTTACCAGGGTGTTTGGGGCTTGTTCAGAGCCCAAAACCCATATTTTTTGGGGGAAATTGGCTTGGTTCATGGTTTAGAGTAAACCGTGTAGGAATCCCGAACATTTTGGAAAACTGTGAAGATTGTGTTTTTCCAGATAAAGCCACCTCACACAATTGGTGCACAACCATGCTGACTAACTGTGATAATGCTTCTTTTTCATAGGTACTCATGCATGGATTGCACACAGTTTGATCAAACCGTGCAGAGGATGTTATTTTGGGAAGAACCGTCTCTCACGGTGTGCACACAGTTTGAAAAACCATGATGAAAAACCATGATCATGCTAAAATCCCGGTTAAAATGTCCAAATTTCCCTTCATAATATATTTAATCCACTCTTATTCCCTAATCCGTAAACCAGTAGGATTGATTCCTTTTCCTATCATTTTGTAGATTTTTGAAGGACAAAGCTAGGGATCAAGATATCACCTTCATCCTACATCCAATCAGGCTTCCATTTATCACGTTGGATGTGCTATGGTATGTACTTGAGTCCACTTTATCCATTCTTCTCCTCTATTTCTCTCAACCAAGAGATCGTCCTGTGAGCATTTTTAACCTTTTCTTAGATCTAATCTGATGTGAGGGAAATCAAGGGGCGATACCAGAGGAGGAGAGTTGTACAACCCTAAGGTTAGTGGTATACAACTCATCCCTAAAATTTATTGATTTTGGAATATTCTTGTGGGGACCACTGATTTCATCAAAGGCCATTTCTCAAATTCCCATGTCATGATTATAATTGTTAGAATCCTATGATTACACTCTTTCAAAATATAAGATTTGTTATTAGCGGTTACACCCACAACTCAATCCACCCCTTGTCAAAGGTTTTTCCATATTTGAGTTTTTAGTGTTTCAGCATGTTTGAGCCACTATTTGGGTGTGCCTATTCCTATCCTTCCAAAAGCAGAGACTTACTATAATAAATGGATTGTTATTAATGAGAATTGCATATTGGCATGTACCATGTATTCTCACCACTTGACCAGCATAAGGTAAGTTCTTAAAATTGATTAATAAATGTGAAATGTGAAATGGAACGTATACTAAGTATATAACTTGGCCTTATCAAATGAGTGTGAATAAAGATTACATGTATGTAGCACCCTTTTCAATATTGATGGAAGGTAGCAGAGTGAACCTATATAATTCAATATGCCTTAAATGGTTAATTGAGACTTGATTAAATGGTTGCAATGCTACCTGGTCTGTCCACACTAATAGAAGACAAGGCTTGAACTTAATGAATGATTACATGATTACAATATCAAATAGGAATAGACTGGCTTGATCTCACCTTGGATTATGAGAGGAGATAGCTGGGGTCTTGGGAACCCCATTCCGATTCAAGGATGCGGTTTTTGTAGGTTGATACCCACCTAGACTCTGGTTCTTGTCTATTCCTCGGATGCCCGATATAATACCGTAGGGTCTTTTACAATATTACACAATACCTCTGATACACTCCTTGGATCCAACATTAACTACTAGGTTCCATGTTGAAAGCCCATAGGGCCCTATCCTTACTTATCCCCATTTTACCTTGGTCGATTACCTTGGACTCGGTAGGTTCCTTATTATGGAATGCCTTGGATTACGCTCCTTGGATTACACTCCTACCCCTTAGCTAGACTCAGATACTACTGAGTTAGGGTTCTATGAGATCTATGTTACCTTGGTTATTACCTTGGAACTCTCTCATCTGATATCATTTTCTAGATGCCTTGTTACATCATGGAACCTTGACTAGTTATACTATCACGAGGTGATGTCAGTGCTGGCTATGCCTTATGTGACCTATTAACATTAAATGGTAATTAATTAATAAATGAATTGGTTACTTGTACAGACACTATCCATGGGATGAAGTAGATACTTGGGTATTTGGTTATATTGTACTACTTGGTTTATTTTATATATACATGCCTGCACACTGCTATATTCCATTACACATACCGAATGTTATAGACACCGTTGGTGGTGGGACACTGAGATTTATCTCACAACCTCTCTGGGTGCTGTTTGGTACCCGGAGTAGATTATATGGTTATAGGTGTTGAAAAATGGAAGAATACGACTTAAAACACTTGATTTCTTTTTTTTTATGATAGCGATTTATAGCAGGTGATCGATTTGGATATCTGGATGCTTGTAGTAGCATTTTTTTTCTTTTACTTTGTGGAACATGTTATGCCTTTTCTCTTGTATCCATGTTTTCCAGTTTTGTAGTGTCATGACATTACATCATCGTTATTATAGTTTATACAGTTATTATTATCTTTATTTATCTAGTTCATTAGTTTTCTTCTACTGTTTAATTATATTGATTAAATGTTCATTATTCATTTATATTCCTTCCACTATGCTAAAATCTGCTAATGAGGGAATAGTATCCCCATGAAAACACCCAAGTCGCTCGCTTATAGTCAGTAGTCCCTGGAATTTGGGGTGATGCACTTAAGGCCATGTGGCCCACTGGGCTTGGGGGACTCGTTAAGTGGTATCCGAGTCTGGGACATCATAGAGTCCTGTGAGCACGAGTTGGATTTTACTAGGGCCACAAAGTGGGACCTATTAAATTTATATCTTGTTTAACCATGCTTTAATTTTTTCATAAAATTTGGCGATGAAGAGTTTAAAGATTAGTGAATTGACTTTTTCTTAGGTATACCTTTGTATATTTTCATCATAATAAGTTTTATTTCTCATTCATTGTCATTTTAGGGTCCTTCAATTTAGACAATAAAGGGATAAAGTTTAAGACCACACAACATCAACTAGAGTGCACATAGTTTAAGGTCATGATGAACAAGGACCTCATATGAGGGAAATGTCACAAAAAAAGTTAAATAGGAAACCCAAGGACAAGATTACTTCAAAATACTTCTGAGAGGGAGATAAAAATGTTGTAAATAATTTCTCAAGTTTTTCGATTCATGAGTAGTGATTTAGGATAATAATTTTAAGGATGACCCAAAATACTCTAAGGTGATGAGTTCTTCCATGGTGATGTTAGGACTCAGAAGGTTCAAAAATATCTTTTTTAGGGTAATGAAACATTTGGTTGATGACCAAGAGCATATATGTAGGATCCATAGGCATAAATGCATAATCAAATAGAGGGTCTCTTGATGCTGGGTGTCCTTTTCTGAGGACCGTGATAGGTTGGAGACAACCTAAGTCTCTTGAGACATGAAGTGTGATTTACGGGTTTAGGTGCATAAAAGATAATGAAATCACCCCATTCTCTAGTTTAACGGGGTTAAGATCATGTAATACTTTGATATGGAATGATTATCTTACAGTTGGGTCTAGGGTTGGATATCCGGGAATCACTTCATATCCTATGATGATAAGAGTCAAGCCAAACATAGTTGTTGAATGAGAAAATCTCCATACAGGACTAAGCCATATGCAGAGGAGGGAATTGTTCCTATTAATTGTTGCATCTATTCAAAATATTGGAGATTTGGGAATTACTATGTATCTTGTGATGATTGAAATCATGCCTCATGTAGTTCTTGAAGGGGAAACACTCCATGTAGGTCTGATCCTTTTGTAGAGGGGGTATTATTCCCATTAAATGTTGTATAATGACCCATGATATGAGATCTATGTGTCACTGTGTATACCATGATGATATAAATCATGTTGTTGAATGGGATAATCTCTACACAGATCCAACCCATACACAGAGGGGGGAATTATTCCCACTGATTTTTGTAGTTGGACCTAGGATTGGAGATCTAGACATCACTACATATCCTATAATGTTATGAATCAATCTAAAAATAGTTCTTAAAAAACTATATAGTGTAACATCAGGTGGTCAGGATATAGGTAACTATAATTAAAAAAATAATTTTGTGGTTGGTCCCAGAAATAAGATCTGAGCTTCACTATTTATCCCATAATGGTAGGAATTCAGCCAAAATAGTTCTTGAATGGATGTTTGGTGGGTGACCAACATCAATTATAGTGGTCATCTCCGGTGAGGTCCATAATAATATGTAGTTTTATGTCTTGTAATTGAAATAAAACATATTGTTTAATGTCATTTTTAAAGGACTAATGGTGTGAATTTTAAGGTCATGTATCCATGACCTTGCTAGCCCTATCGTGAGCTGTCATGTACCGATCATACTGGGAATCCTTTACAAAAGTTACTAATACCATGTGTGCTATGATTGGTGTGAGAAACGAGGAATGATAAAGGGTTCTCTCATAACATAGATAATTTTCAAGGAAAGGGCATGGAAATTTTGTATCATATGATGGCTGGGAAAAGATATTGGATCTAGGCATCCCTACTTATCTCACTGACATGATAATAAAACTGTTCGTGGTTATGAGATAACTGTGTAATTTAGTGTCATGCATTAAGAACATCAAACATGTTTTTTAATGTCCTGTGTTAAGGATGATGGTGACTCAACATAAATTAAGATGTATCTTGGATAGACCTAAGAATGGAGATATAGGATTCACTACATATCCTATAATGGTAGGTTTCAATCCACACATAGTTCTTAGATGGGAGATTTTGTGGATCTGTTTCACACATTGGTACATGGGTGATTTATTTATATTTTTCACAAATCTATCCCATGTCCTTAAAATAGTCTATGAGGAGACACTTCCAATGATATTTAATGTCATGTAATGAGGACATCTCCCATGCAGTTTAATTTCATGTGACGAGGACATGAGACGCTGTGTAGTTTAATGTCATGTGGCCATGACCAATTTCATAGAGTTTAACGACATGTGATTTGGACCTCTTCTGTACAGTTCAAAATTACATGGTCATGATGAGAGACATTGTTTCGTTTAACATCTTTCTTTCAGGACCTAAGGTGTTGTGCAGTTTAATGTCTTACTACCATAAAATTTTCCATATAGTTTAACATTATATGGTGAGGACAAGAATAATACTTGATGGAAGTTATGAAAAGTATTTCTTAAGAAAGATCACATTGGTGGGGGGAATAACACATTCCCCATCCATAATTTCTAATTAGTAAGCTTCATTGTGATAGACCATACATACGATATAAGGAACTTCCCATTTGGGTTCTTGATTTGGAGGTTTCTTTCTTGGTATCATTGGGGTCCTAAGAGCCAAAACCAATTCTCCTTGAAGGAAAAAATAGAGGAAGAAATTTTTATTGAAGGCCTATCAATCCTATTCTAATGTAATTCAAGGTTGTGTAGTGCATGCAATCTTTCCTCATTGAGCTACTCCAATTCATCCTATCGTTTTTTCAGTTTCTCATCGTCTGATATTTTCCTACATATGGATATTCAAAGAGAGGGAACCTAGACTTCTATGGGAAACACTACCTCAATTCTTTACACTAATAAATAAAGAGTTTCTTGTGTAGAAGTATGTGTGGTGGTATATTAGGACCATAATGAATGGAAAATCTTGTCCGGATAGGACTTCTTGTCCTTATTCACCATCTTCTAGAGTATATTTGATAAAGTATTATTGAAAGCCTATATTTTTTCACTTTCTACTGCATGATAGTTGGATGAATGACTGGACTCAATGTTGTACTCCAAGTATAATTTCTTAAAATCAGTAGAATATAAAGTGGTTCCATTTTCCATCAATATCATGTGAGGGAATTCAAATATGGTGATGATATTGAACTTCATGAAGTTGATGATATTCTTTGTTCTGAATTATTTGAGCGATATTTTCTTAGCCCATTTGGAAAAGAAGTTAGTAGTAGTAAGGATGTACTTAAACTGCTTAGCTGTAGTTGGGGGATATGGCCCCACAACAGCCATTCCCCATACATAAAGCAACCATGAATATTTATCTATATGTATAAATTTTTGGGGTTGATGGATGATGTCTAAATGAATATGGAATTCATGAAAATTCCTAGTGAACTCCTCATTATCCTATATAATTGTTTTCTAGTAGTAACCAAGGCTCCTAATTTTTTGATAGATTATAGTCCCAGACTGGTGGGAACTACATGAGCCTGTATGTTCTTCTTCCATAATGGAAAAAACCTCTCTTTCTTCTATGAATATGAGGAATAATCCATCAAATATTTTCTTGTTGATGGATTGTTTCTTATTTGGCCTATCTTGGAGGTAAATTTTGATGCTTGGTGGTGAATCTTTTCTGTTCTAGATTGTCCTGTTAAAAATATCTCATTTTGGAGATAATCAATTATGGGATCCATCGATCCAATATATGGATATATGTTCATCACACTTTGGTATATTGTTGATCCGTTTGATTTCCACTATGTTATAGATGATGAACAATGAGACCATCCTTTGGTGCATAATGAGAAACATTACTTCACCCATATCAGGGTCATTCAGAACTATGTCTACATTATCCTATGAATTAGTGACAGCATTATATGATCGAGGGAAATGATGTAATGTGGGTTTAATAGGGAACTCTTCCATCAGTATTATGACATAGCTAGTGAGAGAGGTCAATTATTCCTTTTTGATAGAATATTTACCATTCATATACTTTAGCACGAGCACCGATTCCCCTTTGAGGTTCAGGTAGGATATTTGTTGCTATAGGGATAATTCCAAACTAGTGATGAGGGATTAGTATTTAGCCTCCTTATTCATGTATCCTTTGGATAGTGATAAAGAGTTTTAAAAAAATTTCAGTCCATAGATACAAATACAACCCCTAGAATAACATGGTTGATTTTAGTATTTTTTGGCCTCTAGAAAATGGGACTTCAGGAGGCTCCATAAAAATACATCTCCCATGTTTGAGAAGTGTCATGGGATTAGAAACCCTCTTTATCTGGAAGTTTGGTATCTATTGGTGTACTTTCTGGAGCAGAGTGTTCCAAAAGTATATAATCCATGTAATGTCCTTTCATCACATTCTACGACACAAAATTGATGTCGTATTGTTGCAGAATAACTGCCCATCAAGAAAAACACCCATTCAGTATTGGATGAATGAGAATCTACTTAAGTGGCTAAATATAAGATACCAGGTGGAATTTTTGGTGCTATAAGTAATTCCTCATCTTTTTCACTGCATAGATGATTGTGAGGAAATCATTCTCAACATCAGAATATCATGTCTTAGTACCTTGGATTGTTCAGATGAGGTAATAGAGATTTTTACTATCCCCACATCATTTTTATATGCGAGGGGAGTTCCAAGTAATTGTTTCATGGTATCCACATATAAGATGATTGGATTTCCATCCATTAGAGGCATTAGGATCAGTGGGTTTCATAGGTACTTCTTGCGACTATCAAAGGTTTCTTGGAAATCCTCATCCCATAGATAGGATATTCCCTTATTCATTATCTTGTTAAAGGTGAGAGATTTTATGACTAGGTTGGATATGAAACTTCTAATTTAGGTGAGATGCACTTGGAACCCCCTAAACTCTTTGATATTTTGAGGAGGTGACATATATAGGATTTCCCAAGTCTTCTTTAGGTCAATTTTAATGCCATGATAGCATACCAAAAATTCATATAATTTCCCTGACATTACCCCAAAAGTAAATTTCAAAGGATTCATCTTTAGACTATGCTGTCATAAATTTTATAAATTATTTTAAGATTTTTTTTGAAGTGATCACATTTCTATTAATATTTGACTATAAGGTTATCAGCATAAAATTCCTCTATTCATCCCAAGAAGGGATTAAATGTATGATTCATGTAAAATAGATAAGTAGTGCCAACATTCTTTAATCCGAAGAGAATTACATGATAGAAAAAGCTACCATGGGGTGATCTAAAGGCTATGGATTCCCCATATTGAGGGACCATCTTGATATGATTTTACCCTGAACACCAATCCATGAAGGAAATATCTTGGAAGAAAGCAGTCTCATTGATCAATAGATCCATGATCATAAATTGGAAATAGTCCTTTGTGAAGTGTCGATTAAGGTCTTTGGAATCAATATAGACCATAATATTTCTATACTTTTTTTTATAAGGATGATGTTGGTGATCCTTATTGGGTATTATACCTCCCAAAAAATTTGGATTTTTTCAAATTGTAATCTTTTGACTCTACATTAGTATCATGGGAGGGGTGAATTCTGTTGGGTTCCAGCTTGAAATCTAAATGTTCATCGGGTAAGACTAGATGGTGTATAGACACTTTGGGGTTTAGTCAGGGAATTTATTTATAATTCCATGAAATCAAATATTGATGTCTATTTAGAAATTTAATGTACATATCTTTCCCTTTGATAGGCATGGAGACACTAATAAATATAGGAAACAAGTATTCTTCTATTCCCATATTTATCTAACTGAGCTCATAATGGTGGTAGAGATGCCTTCCTCAAATGTGGGAGGGGAATTACGGAGGTTATCCTCTTCATCTTCCACCTATGAGTCAATAATGTAAATTTTAGGCATGGTATATAATATGAGGGAATATTTATCACTATCGTCATGAGAGAACCGTGGGAATATATTTTCTAATCCCCTACTTCTAGATTCATTTTAGAGAGATTCCAGAGCTAAATGTTTTATTTTATATTTTCTTTGGGGATAGGAGGATCTTTTACATATGGGATTAATTTTATTGTAGAAATCATATTTATGGGTAGCACATAATCGAAATCAAGTATAATCCATGGATTTTTAGGGGTGGTCCCCAATCCATTGGGGGTTAAACCTTCATATTTTCATCCATTGTTAGTTATTTTCCTTCCATTCTATAGAAACCTGCTTCAAAATATTTGGATTCTCAAGAATATATGGGAGAACTATCACCATGTAGCTGCCAGCTTTCTTATTGATGGGGTATTTAAATTTTTTATGGAATGTTGAAGGTACCACCACATGGATTTGAAGATAAGGTCTTCCAAGTGTGACATTATATATGATTTCTTATTATATTACAATGAAATCATCAGTAGATGTGAGATCCTTAAACTAAACCTTGATATTGATTATCTCTAGGGGTGTTTTCTTTCTCTTATCATACCCCTAAAAAGTTAGTTTTGTAGGAGATAAGTTCCATTCTATATATCCCAAATATAGAATGTTCTGAATTTTTATTAGGATGATCTAAGAACAATTTTCAATCACATACCTCTGGATGTCAACATTATCTAGTCTTCATGAAACATATAGGGGTTTGATGTATCCTTGGATGAACTCTTCTTGATATAGAATTCTGATGGATGGTCTCCACTCGATAAACCTTAGCTGTGGTGACTTATGTATCAGTTTCATATGGACTATGGAGTTCATTGATGAGTTCTTATATAAGTTATTTTTAAATATGGAGTGCATATAGGATTAATATTTTGGATGGGACAATATAGAACTATTTCAGAATGTCATACATTTGTTTCAAAGGTTGGTGGTTCCCTGGAGACATGGAATTCTGATGGCATGGTCTCCATTCGGTAAACCCAGAATATAGTGAATTATGTATCAGACACATATAGAATATTGAGTGATTTAATTAATGCCTATTTATATTATTTTTAATGATGTAGTGCATCCAATATTGGGAGTTTGGCTGGAACAACCGCTAACTATTTCAAAATTTAATAATTTTTTTCTAGAGGTTGACGCTTACCAAGGTGGGGTTCCTCCTTATTATATGGATCCAGAGCTGAGGAATTTGGGGAAAATGGTCCATGTTATTTTGTAGTGTTTAGGGGATTATCTTCTTCTATTGGCATATATTATGCCAATTTAGTAGAGTTTAAGGGATTATCTGAAAAATATTGAATTGTCCCTTATACCCTTATCAAACTATGATATCATATTTGGTTATGTTAACATAATACACTTGGAATACCCCTTATAAAATGATAAATACACCTCTGAGTTTGATGAGGGTTATGTTTGTTGGGGTGGTTTCTATTCTTTGAGCGTTGTAGGAAATAAGTATACAAGAGTCAGATATTGAGTAGGAGTTGAATATGACTATTTTTCTTCTATTTCTTCCAATGTATAGTGATTACATTCACTTATGGGAGGTGTGTTCTATGTAACCTACCTAGGAATATGGATTTTTATAGTTTATTAAAGACATAATATCAGGGTGGTATGATCTCAATCATCTATCTTTTGGGTTATCAAGTTTCCAAACTTCTTCCCATAACTAACTAGATCTTTTTTCCAACAACCTCCTTCTCCTGACTGGGAAACGGTTATACATGCCACCTATTTCGTGGAATTTTCCAATGTCACCTATACATAATTAAAAATTATCTAGAAGATTCCTTTGAAGACAAATCAATATTAGATGTCATGACCCAATATCCCATGGAAAGGAAAGTAGTTGGGGGTAATTAGTGAGGTTGACCTCATTAGGCTTCCTAGGCTGTGGTAGATTGAGTAGGTTATTTTACATGGTTGTAAGAAAATAACTGGGGAATTGATCATTTTAGAAGTTTTATTTTTTATTCATCCATTCCTCAAATCTCGGGCAACCATGATATCATTTTTTTATTCTGGTTGAGGGAATTTTTTTTGTTGCTGCCGCTTGATAAGATGTACTGGATGATTCGGGACCTGCCTAGGTTCTTGAAGGAGCAATGATACTAGTTTAAGGGTAAAAATGGAAGTATCTACCTTCTCTAGACATTTCCCCTTTGCTAAGGGAATGAGATGAGACTTAGATTAGGTATATTGAATGGAATCTTCTAAATGTTGAACTATTTATAAAAACTCATGGAATCTGCCTTGATACTTCATCAAGATCAGTGGTGTTTGAAGCTCATCCCTAATATTTTCAAAAACTTATCCTATGATAAAGGAATAATGAGTGAATATGTCAATACTTTCCATATCAATATAAATTCATAAACCCTTTCATTTTTGTGACACATTTTTCTGTGTCGTCAATTTTCATTTTCTTTAGTGTAGAGCTGAAATGATAAAATAAGTGATGATGATAGTATTACCATCCTAAAATGGATCCTAGTAGAAGTTTGTTATACCAAATTAAGGCTATCTATATCAGAGTACACACAAAATATATCATCTTTGTCACCTCCTGTTGATCTCAAGGGCCCATCATTAGACCTCATCGAGGCACAAAGTGAGTGAGCTATTGTTCTAGATCTCTCGTGCCTTCAATGGTGGAGAATGTATGATTTCCAAAATTGGGTGGGGTAAAAGTGTAACACAAAATTCTGGATATGGATTCTTATTAGGATATAGGTGTTCACATCACCCTTACATGGATTCCATTCATGCAGCTAGGGACTCAATGGAATTTAGAAATTATGGAGGTACTACTGTCTGAGCCATCTCCTGTCTATAGGGAGCAGGTGGGGCTTGATGAGGTGACCATATTTTTTTTCTCCCACTAATTTTAAATTTTGGTCTAAGAATGAATGATTGTTCTAGGAAAGTAGATTCTATTTCCATAATGGAGGTATTTCACCAACATCTTTGAATTCATCATTTATGTAGACCAAATTTCTAGATTTGGAGCTAGTCTGTTTCTTAGATGCTACTCTTGTTGGTGGATTGTCTCTTTCAAAATATATGGGAGGAGGGATATTTATTTCATCCTGAAGATGATAACCAATTGGAATGTTTCCCCTGAGTAGATACTTGTTAAGTTTTTTTATATTTTGTATCTCATCCTCAAACTTTTCCAACTACTTCTCCATGGATGGAACTCTGGATATTCTAGGTGATGTGTGGGATACTACTACTTATTTCCCTTTTTCCTTAGAAGGATTACACTATATAGGTGGAAACTCAATGTTTGGAGGTTCCATGTTTTGAATCCTCCTCTAGTTTAGTGTACATGTAGCCTCAATATGTGAATATAGATCACCTTCTTCTCAGGGTATATTTTCCATATTGCATCCCTCTACATTTTCATATTGATCCACATTATGTATTATGTTGATGATGATGAAATTCAAAAAGGTATATTGGAAAAAACTATTTTTTCCCATTACTCTCAACCCAATAAATAGACTATGTACTATTTTCATCAAGGTAATTTTTTGACCCCCAGACATATTGATCCTTTTTAGATTACTCCTCCCTACGGGGTTTGATTTCCTTCTCCATACATTCCTCTTATCTCATTCGATGAACAATGACCTTGAGGGAGTTTTCTATCATTTTTTGTGAATGGTCCCTAAATAGAAAAGGTCCATATTATGGAAGGATGAATGGACAGGATGCCACCTAATGATCTTTTACTCCCAACTTGAATAATATTGATTCCCTTTGTAGTCATTATGATGGTGAAAATGCCCCTCTCCTTGTGGTATGAGAACTATTCAGGGCCACAATTAGTTTTTTTGATCATTTCATTAAGGAACCTATGGTTTTAGTCAAGTATTTGAGGAATCATTGGATGGTAATAGAGATATAAATTCCCCCATCCTTGTGGGGTGGGGTTTAACCATTATTGATTTCTATAGGACCCTCTCATGGTGTGACGAAATTTTTGGTGGTGATTGATATATAAATTCCTCCATCCCTATGGGATGAGGTAAGTTTGTATCTACCACCAATATATCCTAAATCCTCTCAAATATTGATGAACCTATGGGTGGGGTTGGTGGTAAATATTCACCTAGACCTATGGGATGGGATCGATCTTGGATAGATTCTATGGAATCTACTATTGTGATCTACTCTATTTGGTTTATATGTGATTGGGTATAATCTGGACTCAGTTGAAGAACATGATGAGAGTCACTATTTATGAGAAGTTGATGAGTTAACCATATCCCCAGTTTCTGTGTATGAAATATGTTCCATCACTTTGAGATGCCCAGTTCAAAGATCTATTGGCAGTCCTCTCCCACTCTTCATAATGTCTTGGCATTGTTATATTGGGGGAATTATATTATAGTGACCAATTGGATCGTGCGTTACCCGGTCCCTTGATTTCTCCAGAAGTATGACATTATAAAACCCTATATTTTGGGAGTTCTATAGTATTAAGGGTGCAATGAAGTGGAGTTCTCCATAATTTCCCCATCCTTTGATAAAGATGCATGGAGAGGCTTCGATAATCAGCTACTGAAGAGTTGTGATGCAATGGTGATAAGCATGTTGTATGTTTGAATTGTGATTTTATGGTTTTAGGTCCCCAGACAAGGATATGACATCTAGGCGGAGCTAACAATATACAATATTGATGGTATGAAGGTGACCCTCATATCCTAGATAAGGGAGGTTTTTATATTTTAATCACTGTTTTGTTTACCACATATTTTAATATAGATAAAGCATGATATCATTATCTAACTCATCTAGGATTTTATAGTGAGAATTTACGAGGGGCCAAAACATGGTTGGGAGGTCGTTTCTAGATAAATTTCTCCATATGTCAATGTTGGATTTCTATTGATTATACTTACATGCCTCCACTTGGTTAAAACACAAAATTTTCTTCTCAAAGTTTCTTAATAGTCATGCTGAAGGGTTGCTGGTAACTGATGGGGAACTATATATGGTTGGCCTTAGTGTTCCGACAACCTCTCTATATAAAGATATCCGAGTTTTGAGAACCTCTCTATATGTAGGTGTCTGGGAAAGGGGATGATTTCTTTGTCTGAGGGAGATAACACTATGGGGAGGTTGACCATAGTGGATGTTAGGTGTAGAGTCCCTGTGATCCATATCCATACTACCATGAGGTAGACTATCATGTTAATGATAGATGTCTACTTTAGTTAAATATTTGACATACCCTTGTGGTGTTAATAATGTGTCTTGAACGACCTCCTGGACACTGACATTAAGTATATTAGGGATATGAACCTCATTCTGAATCATGGACAGAATATACCGACCTAACTTTTGGGGTTCTAAAAGGATATGATCCAACTATATAATGACTAGAGAAATATATTTATAACCATATGGAGTTTTTGGAATATGAGACCACTACTAAGAAGCCATTTGAGTATACCAATGAGCTTCCTCATTATTGGTAGGAATATAAACCTTCTTGTGGTTGGTTTCCTAAATATGTCAGTCAACCCTAGCTGAAGTAAAGATATTTCCTAGATCTAAATATTCATTCCCTACCAGAATATATTGATTGATGTTCAGAATTAGAGATGGGATATGATCTTCCTCCAACACATCCTTTGAAGGATACTGGTGAAGTCATTATTTGATAGAAGTAGGGGTATGATCTTGGATTCTATGAGTTTCTATAATATTCGAAGAATCTTCACTACTAGGTATATGATCCTATCCCGAGTTGTGTGCCTCTCTCACATGGTGATCCTTTGTTAACATGGGGATATGAACTTGATTCTGCGCCTTTGTAGTATGATGTCAGTCTTTTTCGATAGGGATATGAAATTTTTATGGGGAATATGCCACCCTAACTTGGTGGTCCCTAGTTAGAATGGGAATATGAGCATGGTCCAATGCCTTTTGAGTATGCCACTGATTTTTTTGATAAAAATGTATTACTGTACCAAGTAATGTGCCACTCTCACTTGGAAAGATCTGATTGGAATGGGCATATGATCCTATTCTAGGGCATCATCCTTTACCAAAATATACCGATAATACTACTAGATGGGAGAAATATTTTGTTCTTTCTATAGAGTAACCACTTGTTCATGCTGATCATTGTGTTTTTCTTTCCTAGTTGTAGGGATAAGAAAATTACCCTATCCCTATATTTGTACCTATTCCGTAATATTCTGGTGGAGTTCTTCAACTATTTCAAGAATGTGGTGACATTTTAGAAAAGTGTGAGTTGGAATATCGGATATCACTTTATCCATATGAAATATATAATGGTAGATATATTCATATAAGGTAAGGATATAAGCCCACTTCTATCTTCGTTCCACCAGAATATGTTGATGGGTTTCATGCGTGGGGGTATGAATATGTGCCTCCCCCATCCTTGCTATAGGAATTTTCCCACAGACTTGCTCTGAGTGAGTAGGAATATGAGACTACTTGCTAGCTATGACCAAAACATACCAGCAAGCCTCATAAGTGGATGCAGGGATATAGGACCACTCTCGGTTATCAAAATATTTCCATGATTTATTTTTCTTTATTGGTTCCCATGAATGGGCGTCATAGGTGGAAATGTGTTTTGCGGTTTCCTCAGTAGGAAACTAAGGCTCACTGATGGGATGACACTAGTGATGATAGTTGATATAAGATATTATCGGAAAAACCTAAACCATAAGGGAGAATTTATTGACTCCTTTATCCCTTTTCATTAGATACTAAATGTGGTGATTGTGACGCTCTAGGGACAAGCTTCCAAATTAATTAGCGTTGGAAATGAGTGCCATCGGTTTCAATGAATCATTATTTAAATGATGCAGACTCACCGGTTTTAGAATTTAGAGACCCTATTATGCATCCCTAAGGGTTGGGATTGTATCGTGTTAGTGGTATTATCATACTTGTTCATTCTATACACAATTTTGAGGGTTTCAGGTGGGTGAGGCCATTATGTGACTTGCATGGGTTGTAACCATTGTTTATTTTCTATAATTATCGCTAGATAAAAACATGATCTTGGGTCATGGTGTTATTTGTAAGAGCAGTATCTATAGTCACAAATACAAAAAGGAATAAGGTAACTAATCAACACACCATCACATGCATGATACATGCTCAATAAAATTTGCACAGGTAGCACAATTGTCCTTTCTTATTTCTTGTAGAACCATTTTTCTCATGTGTAAATGTCACAATGAGGATAAAATTATTTCATGCGAAACATGATTATATTCATTTAACTAATTTTTTTTACTATTTGAGAGATTCACGTAGGGTTCACTATTTTTCATTTTATAGGAAAGAGGGTATTTTAGAGATTCTTGATGATTGATTGTGAGGGGTTTTGAATGTGCATCACAATTCATCATGTTAGGCTCACCATGATTTCCTTACACAGAAACTCCAATCGGTTCCCACATCCATAACTAAGTACGAACTTTCTTCCCAAATTTAGGTGGTCAATTAGGGTTTCAGACCCAATGAAATTTAGGAACTCACATTAGTCTAGAATATGAGAGGTTGATATACTTAAAACCTTTTAGGGGGAATATTTTCCTACTCCTAAACTCTTTTATAGATTTATGATATGTTTGTAAATATTTTTTAAGCCCGGTACCATTCTGGTTACCCTAAAAAAATCATTTATTGAACCCTTAAATAAGTAAATGAGTCCATCTGTATGAATCTGTAGTTCTTCATAAATTCCCATTAACATGTATCTTCTTATATTTTGAATCCATATAACCAGGAACTTTTATTTTTACTACTATGTAGGGAAGATATTAATTTCTCTAGGATAATATTGAACCTTTATAAGGCATCCTATGTATCCTGTTTATAATAGGAATAAAAAAACCTCACCATTAATTAAACCCATGCAGTTTAAAGTCATTAAGAATGGATGAATATGAGGTCACTTAAGCACCGAGTGTTGGGATAAAACCTCAAGAAGGAATACTACATATCATGGTTATAGAAAGAATCAGATTTATCATAGTTTGGTCACTCCCCATGACATACCCCGAGCTGGATACCCTTATATAGGGGATTTCATATCATGAATCCCAATCAGGATTATATACTATGGTTTTCCTAGATATTAGAGGTTCATTATGAAAATGATATGATCATTCAAAATATTTAATCCCATGTGAGAAATGGTCAGTGTGAGAAATAAGGGACATAAAGCAATTAATCTCACTGCTTGTGGGTGAAGGGATCACACACAAGGGAGACTCTTATGGAGTGTTTTATATATTTCTTGGTCCTTATAAAGGCATCCTATGTATCATGGTTATGTAAGAAATAAGATTCATCATATTTTAGTTGGATTCTAAATCCATTGATGGGTAAGAAAGAATGATAAACCTGGAGATATATTGGATCCTGATGGTTATAATGTCGGAGACATGGATGGGATTACACTGAGGTAAATGACCATTGGACTTATGGCCTTAGAAAGAAATCCTATGTATCCTAGTTTTAAAAGGAATCATAGTTATTGTATTTATTTTGTGGTTATTCCCAAAAATATCCACAATAAATGGTTATAATGTCTCAGGATGTCCACTTCACAAGTCCTGGCTATCTGGTAGACATATCCTGATTGTTTTCCTAATATGTTTGAATTTTCAGTCTGATATGTCTGAAGATGTTCAGGCATGTCATGGATTCTTAATGGACAGGTTCAAAGAGAATCACAATATCCATTTTACTTCTTTAAAGTAAATTTCATAATCTTAATTTCATGTTGGGAGGATATCACATGATCAAAGATGGAATGTCTGGAGGATGATGTGTGATCCTGGATGACATGTCTGGAGGGCATCAAATGATTTGGATTATAATAACCCTACTCTTTATTACACACATAAACATGATTAATTACATAAACATTAATTTAATACAACTCTGATTATTTAGACGTCTAGTATCTAGGTAAATTAAGAACATTACAGAACAACTTAGGACATAAAACCCAACATCTTTATTGAAAACTTCTTTTACATGACCACAACATTCCTTCACACTTATCATTGCATGGGATAACCTGAGGACATTCATAAGAAAAAGGTGATCTATAAATCCCAATAAGGGTGTAAAAAAGGAATAACATGAAGAATATAGTACATGTTAGGTAATATACATATCAATAGATCACATGAGAAACATGAACATAAAGACATGATATAACATGATTATCATAACATGGAAATGTGGAAACAAAATTTAACATGATATTAGAATCATCCAAGGCTCATTGCACATGGAGCATGAGTAAAACCTCATTGTAGTTGAATTATCATGAGTAAAACCTCATCAAAATTTATGTATCATGATACTAATCTTTACCCAATTCATTGGAGCGCTATCAGGGCACACCCTTCTTAATCATTTCATTTCATGCATAAGTGTGCCACATGGATCATACAACATGGAATCATTCAACATCCTAATTTATTCCATGATAAATGAATATTTAATACATACATTAAACTATATAATCGATAATTAAATTTTTGTAAAGGTGAATACCATTAACAGAGAAATGGGCATGGTATTCACTACACAATGACTTGGGCTCGGAAAATCACGGTGCAATTTTGGTAGCATAACAGCATGACATAAGAATTCATAAAAATGGTTGATGAGAGATAAAGGGGTATCTCATCATATTTACATGAAATAGATAGAAATGAGGTCATATAGATACATTTCCCAACATATGTAATAGAATTTATATGCATAATATAAAATAATTGTTTGAATGTAAATAAGGAGATAGAAATCGCTTATGGAATTTCGGTACGATAACGGGTGTACATGAGAGGAATTAATGAGAGAGAAATGGGTATATTATCATCCAAACATAACAAGGTTAGTATAGGATAGGTGTGAAATCATACCCCAACATTTTTAATTGAAAATAAAAGGGTATAACAACATAAAAGAAGTTTGGGCAGAAATGAGAAAGGAAGAAATCCCTTACATGGAAGTGTGATCCCAAAGGCTTGGGAGAGCCTTGATAGAGGCTTATTGGGAGATTGGGGTTCATTGGGATGATTTTAGAGAGAGGAAGGCAGAGTAGGGACGTGCTAAAATGGTTTTTATTGAATATAATTTGGATATTGGATGGGTTTATATAGGAAAAGAGATGGGAATTCTTTAATATTTTACAAACTTTGGTTTTGGAATCTATATAATTAAATATTTAAAACCACAAACCAACCCATGGTTTTTGCCCATGGTTTTTACAAAGGGGAGTGGAAAACATAATTTTATATGTCCAATGGCTGAAATTCTTAAAATATTAGGCTTGCTTATGTAGAGGTGAGTCACACTCTCAAAGAAATCATTCTAAAAAGTTAAAATGTTTTATAAGTCTTGAACGGTCCACTAAGGCACCATAAAATTAATAAAAAAAATCTAAAATAACATTATTTTAAAGGTAAAAAATATTTTGTCCGAAAATACCTTTTATAGTATTTTATTACATCATTATTGGTTCATTATGATGTCATAAAATACATTATGTATTTAAATGATATTTAATTTTTACCAAAAATTCCCCTCTATAAAAAATTATGAAGAAGTCACTTTTTGATAATTTCAACATCCTGAATCCAAAATTAATATTCATCTTATCGAAATAATTTTATAAATATGTGAATTTTTTACTTTTAAAATAAAAACCAACATTTATAAAAAATTCATGGGTTTTGACAAAAACAACTTTCAAACTTTAAAAATTAAAATTGTATTCATAAAAAATATACGATCATATATATTTAATAAAAATTAATTAGTAATAATATTTTATTAAAATTTTATTTAATTAAAAAATTTATTAATTCATAAAAATATATTTCTTAATTGAAGTTAAATATTAACTAGAAATACTAATTGTGATTTAAAAACTATTTAAAAAGTAACAATAATAAAATGAATGTATATTATTTGTTCGATTAAAAAATAATACACATAATAATAGTTCTAGGGACTTGATACATAAACCCTTATAACACCCACATAAGACCAAAGGGTAAGGTGTGAGATGGTGTCAGACTCTTATGGTGGCTCAGATAACATCGCTCGAGTGGTAATCTCTGTTAACATCCACTTCTACCATAGGCAGTTCCATTCAAGATTAACCTATTGAAGCTCAGCTTGGTCTTGTTAAGAGCGAAGCCCAGTGACACCACACCCTTTCTGAGCTCTGACAAATGGGCTTCATATGGAGAAATTTTACTAGATGAGTCCATCACTTCCTTTATATGAGTAAATTGGATTTGTTAAAGACCAATATTTATACTAATCATGTGATCACTGTTCAATAGCTATATTAGAAATGGTAAAAATTATTAACGGTATTTTAAAATCCAAAAATATAAAACCAAAGAAGTTCAAATTTTTTAAATAACCATTTTACGTAATTATACATTTAATTATATTAAGAGTAATTTTCATTAATAAAAATTTGGGTCGTTACAATCTTCCCCCTTAAGAAATTTCGCCCTTGAAATTTACTTTTCCCACACTAAAACAGATGAGGGTAACTCTATTTAATCACTTCCTCTGATTCCCATGTTTCTTCTTCAAACATATGGTTTCATCACAACACCTTGATGATCGACATTGTATTATTTTTCATAACTTTTTCTCTACGATCTAAGATCTTCACCAGATTCTCTTCATAGGAGAGGTTATTCTCCAATTGTACCACCTCTGGATTGAGTACATGCGATGGGTCAGGTATGTACATCCTTTAGAGTTATACATGGAATACATCATGTACATGAGATAGGCTCAGTGGGAGTTCTAGTAAATAGGCCACTGCTCCAATGAAATCAACGATATCAAAAGGGATGATGTATCTTGGACTAAGCTTTCACTTCTTCCCATATATTATAAATCTCTTCCACGGTGATATACAGAGGAATTCAATGTCTCCAAAATCAATATCTATTTATTGTCGACGATTATCAGAATAACTCTTTTGTCGACTCTGAGCATCTTTAATGTGCTGATGGATGGTCTTAACCTTCTCCACCATTTCCTTGATGAATTCTTGACCTAGGAGTTTTTGCTCCCCAACTTCATCCCAAAATGCCTTTGTTCTTCACCTCTTCCCATACAATGCTTCATAAAGAGACATTTGGATGATTTAGTTTATTTTTTTATAGTATGAGAACTCAACCAGAAAGAGATATTGATACCATCCTCCTTTGAAGTCCATTGGGTATGATATCAACATGTCCTCATGTTTTTGGATAGTTCTCTTAGATTGGCCATCAGTTTGAGGATGATATGCCATACTGAAGTTCAGCTCAGTATTTAGAGCATGTTGCAGACTATTCTATAACTTATATGTGAATCTTGGATGTTGATTATATATAATAGATAGTGGTACACCATGAAATCTTACCACTTCTCTAATGTATATCTGCTCCAATTTATCCAATGATAAATCCAACTAAATTGCAATGAAGTGTGCAGTATTTGTAAGATGATACACAACAACCCAGATAACATTTTTTTATTTGAATGTCTTCAGAAGTATAGGTAAAAAGTCCATAGGGATGTTTTCCCATTTCTATAATGGTATGGGTAATGGTTGCATCACCCCCTTAGAAATCTGCCTCTTAGCCTTCACTTTCTGATATACCTGTCTTTAGAAGTCCAGTGACAAAGTCCATGGTGATGTTTTCCTATTTCCATATAGATATGGGTAATGGTTGCATCATCCCCTTATACATCTACCTCTCATCCTTCACTTTATGACATACTAGGCACTTTGATGTATACTCAAATACTTCCTTCTACATTTTATCCCACCAATAATGCTCTCAGATATCTCGATGCATCATTTTGTTTCCTGGGTGAATGGAGAAATTAGAACTATGGTCAGCATCCAAAAGTTCTTTTTTTAACTCCAAAATTGGTGGAACACATAGTCTTGCCCCAAATTTCACAATTACTTCTTAATTAACATTAAACTCTGAGGATTTCCTTTTTCCGATTGTTTCTAATTTCTTCTTAATTCCCACATCATCTTTTTGAGCATCCTTTAACCTTTACAAAAGTGACAGTTGATAAATAATTTGTGAGATTATTAATTATGTTACCTTATTTATGATTCCTATGACCATATTCATCATATATAAAAATATTGGATCCTTTTCAATTTTTATCAATGATAGAATTACTAGATCGTTTCTACTTAGAGCATCCACCACCGTGTTCTCTTTCCCAAGGTGGCAATGGATTGAGGATTCCAATTCTTTGATTATCTCTAACCATATTCATTGGTGAATATTCAAATCTTTCTATGTGAATATATTCTTGAGTCTTTTGTGATTCATATATTTTTCACACTTCTCCCCAAAGAGGTAATGACTCCAAACTTTTAAAGCAAATATTACTACAGCTAACTCCAGATCATGCGTTGGATAGTTTTTCTCATGAACTTTTAATTTCCTTGAATCATAGGCAATGAATTTCTCCTTTTTAATCAACAAACATCCCATGACCTTCTTCTAAGCATTACTAAATACCACAAAAGTTCTCCATTTTTGGGTAGTGTGAGCATGAGTGCAGTGATAAGACTAATTTTAAACTCCTCGAAGCTCTCTTAGAATTAATCATTCCAGGAAAACATTCCTCCCTTCAGTGTTATCTTGGTATGAGTTTTTATAAATCATGATAAATTTCTTACAAATAGGTGATAATATCCAGCTAACCCTAAGAATATGTGGATATCTGTCACAGATTTTGGCCTCGGCCATCCCTCAATTATAGTTGTTTTGGAGGGATCCATTGATATCCCATTTCTTGTGATGATATGACCTAAGAATGAGACTTCATTCAAACAGAACTCACAATTGTTGTAGTTTTCATAGAGATTATGATTTTGAAAGGTCTCTAGTATAGTGATTAGATGATTCTCATGCTCCTCCTTGGTTTTAGATTATATTGGAATATCTTCAGTAAAGACTACCACAAATTTGTCATGGTAATCTCTAAAGACACTATTCATCAAGTCTATGAATATTTATGGAGGATTAGTGAGTCTGAAAGGTATTACTATAAATTCATAGTGCCCATACCTTATACGAAAATCATTCCTGGGTATATCCTCTTTCTTCAACCTTACTAATAATATCCCGACCACAAATTCATCATTGATAAGTATTGTACTCCATATAGATGATCGAACAAGTAATAAATTTGGGGTAGAGGATACTTGTTCTTTATAATGATTTTTTAAGCTCACAATAATCAATGAAAAGGTGCATTGACCCATCCTTCTTCTTGATGAAGAGGACCGGTGCAGCCCATGGTGAAGCACTTGGGCGTATAAAACCTTTATCCAGATTCTCTTGTAGTTGTTTCTTTAGATCCTCAAGCTCCACAACAACCATTATATAAAGAGTCTTGGATATTGGTAATTCCCCTGGTATAAGATCAATTGAGACTTCAACATCTATTCTATGGGGAAGACCATAAAATTCCTCAGGAAACACTTCATCGAATTCCATCACAATAGGCATGTCTTCAAGGATGGTTTCTTCTTTATACTCAATCATCTAAGAAAGATACATGTGATCATAGGGCAGTAATATCCATGCTCGAGATGATGTTTCTAAATAAGATTAATCCTTCTCCTTTCACTTGTATAGAATCAGGGGTCCATTCACCATATAGAGAGTGATTTCCCTCCCATGTAAATTTATTATGGATTAATATAAGTAAATCCAATCCATGACAATAATTGCATCAAATTTCACCTGACGGATTATGATGAAGTTCGCCTAAAAGTTCAATCCACAAATTATGATAGGGGAGGAGTTATATTCATGGGATTCAATGATTTCCCCATTTTATGTTCTCATTGACATCTTTACTTCCAAGATTTTCTATTGTGTTAAAATTGTTCTACTAAAAATTTGATATATAAAAGAATTCATAGAACCAAAATAAAAAATTATGTTTTCTATTCATGAATGAATAACTAGAATACCTATCACCACTTAATTTTTGGGGTTCACTTCAGCAGTAGTGATGGAAAAATCTCACCCTTTCTTACTTAGAGGTTGTTGGTTTCTTCCAAAAACCCTTGTCTTAGGGAACTAGTTTGAAAAGTTCCCAGTTCTTTAGAGTTGAAGAAATGAATAGTGAATTGAGTTTTGAATGGATAATTCCTCTCCTCTGTCATAGTAGTGGATTTTTCTTGCCGATAGTTAATGGCGAGGTTACCTTCTCTTCCAAACCTATAGTATTTCCTTGTCCCCTTTAAGAAATTTCTAGGGTGCTTTTTTTGCACCTTTAACAAGTGGGGTGCTCGATTGTTATAACACCATTGAATTTATCCATCAAACAACCAGAATTAAATTCTACTTTCCACTTCTTATCCCCATGATACCCCTAAGATTTTCCAATCTCAATTTCTAATTAGAGGGAACATCATACAATTTCCTCATAGCTATCAAAGTCATAGTTCTCTAGGGCCTTCTATAGGCTAGGTTTTAGCCCAATAAAGAAGCGGTCAACATTTCATTCAGGAGTAACGACAAAGCCAGTGGCATATCGTGCAAGCCTTGTGAAGTTTTCCTTTTACACTCCAATGGATTCTTCGCCTTTTTGTTTTAGGGAAAGTAATTCCATTTCCATCTTAAGTCCAAGGGTGCGTGGAAAATATTTATCTATTTTTTTCTCGAAATCCTTCCATTCCATCGCCTTGGTCTCTTCCTCAGGCTTCGTATTTTTTATTAATGTCCACCATTAATTAGCTTCACCCTCCATTTGATAATCATACATAAGAACCTTCTCTTGTTCATAACATTGAAGGATGGAGAGGATATTTTAAATGGAGTTGATCCATTGTTTAGCGATTGAGGGATCAGATGATCTATTAAAAGCTGGAGGCCTTTTTCTCATTAAGCTCTCAATTGTGTCTTATTCTTTCTTGGGGGGGGGGGGGGTGAACGTTCCTCTTGACCAATGTTTCTATTCAAAACTTGAGTTAACTGAGAGAGTATCGTAACGACGTTTGTGATTCCCGCTCCCATAAGTTTGGTCATCTCATTTGAACAGTCATCACATTGATCTTCCCATCATTTATTAGCCCGAGTCCTCCTATTACCATCCATTTTCTAGAATAAAAGGAAAGTTAGGGGCAACACATAAAGCGTAATCCAAAGAAAAACATGGATAACTTATAAATCACTTTTATATCCTTATCTTATGAATTTATAGGCTTTAATATATGTTATCCATGATGTAATTCCCAAAATATATTATTAGGAGAATTTTTTTATTCGCTTAATAGTGGTTCATAATAATCTTATTAATTTACCAAATAATACCCACCATGAGTGTCATAAACAAGAGTGCAGTAAGGCCCATTGTTGTTCACCAGTTCCCATTTGAGTCTTTCTCAAATCAGTGTTTTCATGTTTTACCCCTAGATACATCTGTACCAAATCCGTGTTTACCTGCTTGCATCCATACAGGGATGTATTTTGTTGATAAACCACTTACTAAATACTCACAAAATTGTAGGGATATTTTTCTTATACTTAGTCTTATCCATAATTCTTTCACTAGGGTTTTTCTAATTTTAATCCCAAAATAACTAAACCTATCATTTGATACCAACTATAACAACCCTTCTCTTTATTACACACATAAACATGATTCATTACAAAAAAGTTCAATTCAGAAAACTCCGAGGATTGATAGGTCTAGGGTCCTATAAAAATAGAACATTACATAACAACTTAGAACATAAAACCCAACATCTTTATTGAAAACTTATTTTACATGACTACAACATTCCTTCGTACTTAGAATTTCATGGGATAACCTAAGAACGTGCATAAGAAAAGGGTGAGCTATAAATCCCATTAAGGGAGTAAACAAGGAATAACAGGAAGAATATAGTACATGTTAGGAAATTTTTATATCAATGGAGAACAATATAATCTTGAACACAAAGGCATGATATAGCATGATTATCATAACATGGAAATGTGGCAACAACATTTAACATGATATTATCACGAGACAAGGCTCATTGCACATAGAGCATGATTAAACCCTAATTTCACTTGAATTATCATGATTACACCCTCATCACTCTTTTTGCATCATGATACTAATCATTACACAATTCATTGGAGAGCTATTAGGGCGCACCATTCATAATCATTTCATTTCATGCATAAGTGTGCAACATTGATAACACACCCTAGAATCATTCAACCTAATCATTTCTTCCATGATAAATGAATGTGTAATATATAAATGAAACAATATAACCAATAAGTAAATGTCCATAAAGGTGAATAACCTTGAGAGAGAAATGGGAATTGTAACACCCCGAGATTTTATGAAAAATATTCTTTTTAATTTCATTAATGTCTTGTGTTGTACGCTACACCAAAAGGAGCTTGCACAACACGCATCCTTGACTTGCCTTGCATTACATGCAATCACGACCTTCCTCGATATCGTGTGTAGTACGCAATACCGAGTTTCACTAAACAACGATATGCTATTAAAATATTATTAAAACTAGCCGTTATGAATAGTAATAACCACATTTTAAAATTTTAAAAATTTTATCTCTCAAAATGAACTTCATTTCTGGGTTTGGAGTAACTAATTTAGCCAAAGGTGAAATTTTGGTACTTTTCAGATAACTTTCATATTCTGATGAATAGTGAAAATTACTAAATTTTAATTAATTTTTTTTTAATCAAAATAATTAATAGTGATAAATTATTAATTTGAGTGGTTTTAAAGTATATTTAGAATATATTTTTACAATTTAATACAATGTTGGTCATTGGATGTAATTTCACATTTAAACCAGACATAAACAAGTGTCAATCTTTTGATAGTTATTATCTCTTAAGAACACGCTATTTGTTTTGACGACGGAAATTAATTTTTAAATTAATTAATGAAACTAATATGTCTTTAATTTAGTAATATAGACATCATTTTTGAGTTCATAATATCAAATATATCTTAGGACTAATTTTTGGTATTTTTCTGGAAACTTTCATTTTTTTGATGAATAGTGAAACCACTAAGTGGTAGTTAAAAAAACCAAATTTCTCATAAAACATAATTTTACCACTTTTGTGAGTGGAATTTAAAAAATCCTAGAGACACGGTTGATGTCAGTAAGTAAAATGTGGTTCAATGAGATGAAAATAATTTTTGGTGAATAGTAACTTTCTACTTTTTTTTACCACGGTTAAAAGTAAATAGGGTAATTAAGGGTAAAAATGATATTATTATTACCCTAACACATGTACTAATTCTATTGGATAAGTGTAATTCGACCAAAAACAACCTTAGGAAAAATATATGACCATTTAGGCCCACTTGGATTAGATTAGGACATTTATTATTAATTTATTTAAAGAAGGGTTAAAATAGTTAAAATCAAAGTTTAATAAGTAAATAATTCTTAATATAAGGTTATACATATGATAAATTCGACTATAAATACTCATTAGAAATCTAAAACGATTTCATACATAATGTTATTTTATTTGTAATTTTTAGACATTATATAATTTAATTTATTTATGACACAAAGATGATGCAGTAATTATCTTATTAATGAAATATTGACATAATTGATGTTATAAATACCCAAATAAATGTAATTTGAGACTTTTTATGAATTAAACTAATTTTATAGGTTAATATGACATGTTAGTATGGATTTAAATAACTTTGTTCTAACTAATAATTCAGTTATAATTTTCACAAAAATCAATTACTAAATAGTGTCAAAATTGACATAAAATAGTTTTTAAAACAAATATTATATTATTAATTGTTATTTTATTCCTAGAAATCTAAGGTTAGGAAAAATGACATAGATAAGGTTATATATATTAATAATAAACAACTTGGGGTTCGTTTGGATTATTAAAGTAAGTTTATTAACCTTATAATGTAAGAACACAAGAAGACACGGTAAAAGTAAAATTATTTAACTTTATGTTAAATCTAAATGATAAGGTCAAAATAGGAACCTAAACTTGTATAAATTCTATTTTATGAAAGGGTTTCGACCCATCCCCAACTTAGATTCAAAATAAATCAATTTGGAGCTATTTAAAAACTAATTTGGCTTTATAATAAAATAATAGTTTTAGTTATTCCAAAGGTGCCCCTCTCCTCCCTTATAAAAGGGCACCCCCTCCCTCTCTTCCTCACACCACTTTGAGCCTTCAGGCTCGGCCAAACCCTGCCAAATTCTCTTCTCCACTTCCCTAGAAACATCCTAGAGGTTCTGGTCTTCCTCAAAGACCAATTTTAGTTCCCTAAAAGGAGATCTCAAAGAGGCGCTTCAAAGAAGAGGTAATGTCCGTTACCGATTCTTTCAACTTTATTTCTTCTTCCACTTCTTCTTCTTAGGTTGTTTCATTATGAAGTAATAACATAAGTATCACTCATATACTTATATGTTATTATAAGTATTAAACAACCCTATTTCACCATCTATCCATCCTACGGAAAATGAAATCACCGTGCATGCGTACGTACGGAATACCGTCTCCACGCCGTGGTGAAATCTATTTTCCACCACCACCTTACTTGGATGGGTATAATGGTGTAAATAATAACTATATATGATTATTTTAAAGTGATATTGATTCTTAAATAGTATACATACACACCAATACAGTCTCATGATCATGAGAACGATATCATCGCTCGTGCGTACGTACGGACTATCGTCTCCACGACGTGATGAGATTCATTCTCCACATTAACCTTTCCTGAATGATTATAAAGTATATATAATATTTAATCATGAAATATATGAAATAATAATGATACTGGATTTATGTGTATATATATGTATGTCATCTACTTAATTCCATTCAACTCAATAAGGAAATGAAAACAGCGTTCATGCGTACGTACGGCCTACCGTCTCCATGAACGGTGTATTTATTTCCATTTACTGATTTATTATATATATGTATATTGTGAATATATATTATATATAAATAATGTTTTATATTCTGGAATTAAGTAATCATGATCTATGTAATCATATGAATAATTACAAGTCAAAACACGGACGACAAATGAAACGATTTTACCAAAAACGCTCTTTAAAATGGAATTTACAAAAGAAAGGGTAATATAAAGTCATAAGTGAACCATATATGATATCATAAAAATGAGTATAATTCTGGAATAAGTCAATAAAATTATTTAAATCATTATAGAGGAGGTTCGGACACTTACGAAGCAAATCAGACCTAAGGTAAGGGAAATATCACAATCTCATTTTTATCCGAGATTGTTTATACTTTGAAATTTACTCGAGTGTATTTTATCATCCACATCCATGTTTCATCAATATGTAATATTATTTCCATCCACCTACAATTTTTTAAATCCAATTTTACCCTTCGGTGAGTTTTTAGTAAAATATATGAAAGGAATATTTTGTCGTTTTTCGTACGATGTACTTTTTGACTTTTTCGACAAAAGTACGAAGAATGTTTTTTTAACTAATACAGAATGAATGTATTTTTTAAAAAATCATTTCCAAGAATCTTACTTTACATGTTTTCAAGTTTATTTTTAATCAACATCCATTAGTTTATAATTGTATGACATGTTAAGAAATGAAAAGTGTTTTCGAAGTAAAAAGGATATTTTCCTCAAGAATGGAGTTCAAGTGTTTTATCAAAATTATTTTCCATCTAATATAATAAAGGGTTCTATTTCTATCCCTATTTTGACATTGATTTGATTATGTTATGATGGAATTATTTTTATGATTTCCTTTTATCTTATATGGATTATGTTATGATGGCATGATGTTTAAGATTCCCATTTTTATTACATGGTTTATGCAATGATGTATGATTTTTTTTGATTTTGTGGCACACATAATAATGGTATCATTAAGATTTGGGTGGGACCTATATCTCCCTCCAATTAATTGGGTAAATATTTTATATCTCATGAGATAGACATGGCTGGAACGACAGGTTAAACTGGTTCAGTGAAACAGGACTGAAACGAGGAGTGAACTCGGTTCAGAAATGGACTTTGTCCACTAAGATAGTCTTGGAAATGAGTCTTGAATAAAAAGAAATGACTCTCTATGATTATGTGTGTATTCCATAATGTTTCATGTTTTAAGTTATGATTATTGGGATTACATTTCACTACTATGATTTATCCCATGTTATGAAATTATGATTTCTTTTGCAGGTTAAGATTTCCAAAAGTTATGTTCTTATGTATATGATGTGATTGATATTTCTTTTGTTTACCCTTACTGAGAATTTGAGCTCACCATTTTATGTTTTATTTTCCCCAGGATATAAAGAAAAGTTTTAGGTAAGAAAAAAGGGATGGTCTTTATGGGAGATGTTGAAGATCTTTCACCACGATTAGAAGATTATAGTCCGAGTTTCCAAAGACACTAAACTATTACGGTCCTTGTGTGTGTGTTTTTGTTATGTAATAAGTATTCCGCAAAATTAATGTAATTTCCTTGTACGTCAAGCTTCGGGTCTCTATAGTTGGTATCAGAGGAAAGGTTTAGTCAACCTTTGGAAACTAGGATGCGAGAACTTTAGTGAGATCCCTAGAGATATTTCCAAGGTATATCTAGGGATGTCCCAAAGGTTATGTATAAGTATAGGTTATAGTCCTAGAATTGCGCTAAAGATCTTAGAATTAAACCTAAGATGTTAGATATTGAAGGTACTCCCCCTTTATTATGTTGTTTTCCCTAGCATGATTTTTGCCTCTCATACTATTCTTTTTGGGTTTTAGACGATGACTGGAACCCGAAGGAACCATGTTGATCAATGCAATGGACAATGCAATGATTGTCCTCCTGAACAAACAAATGCTATGGGAGATGGAGTGAAAAATCTTATTTCTATAATTACACAAGCTATGAATCATTCTGGACTTCCAAATGAGTAGAGAAGGGAACAATATTCTATTTAGTCCTTCATGAGGCAACATCCACCATCTTTCAGTGGGTCTTCTGATCCACTTGTTTCTAAACAATGGATCAGTACCACTGAAAAGATATTTTCAGTTCTTCAATGTTCTGAACATGATAAAGTCATCTTAGCAGTATATCGTTTGGAAGGTGAAGCTAATCAATGGTGGAATCTTATCAAGAATACGAGGCAAATAGATAAAATTGAGTCCATGGAATGGTACGAGTTCAAGAACTTATTTTTCAATAAGTACTTCCCTCGTATTATTCGAACAAAGATGGAGAAGGAGTTTCTTGAACTAAAGCAAAAGGATTATGAATCTTTTGGTATATACGAAGCGAATTTTACAAGGCCTACAAGGTATGCATCTGGATTTATCATCCAACCTGAAAGTAAAGTTGATCGATTCTTCAGTGTCTTAAAACCAAATCTTCGAAGGGCATTAGCTATAAGAGACTTCAGTAGCTATGAAGAAATTGTGCGTTGTGCTATCAAGGTAGAAATGGAAGTTGGTGTTACTTATCAATATCATATTTTTGACAAGAAACGAAAGATGGAGTTCAAAGAGAAATCTCAGAATAATGGTAAAAAGAGGATGAATGTTTCCTTATGCTCAAAGTGTGGAAAGAAGCATGGTGGAGATTGTCTTAAAGGGACAAGTAAATGATTAAAATTTGGAAAGGAAGGTCATCAAGAATTTGAATGCCGCAATGATGGGAAGAATATGTCTAATGATGCAAAAAAAGGAAGGGATACACAGAATGAACCTACTACACTTTAATGCTTCAAGTGCAAGGAAATGGGGCATTAAGCTAATAAATTCCCTAATCCAAGGGTTAGTGATGATCGACATGAGCAACCACTTAAGGCGAAGGACAAAGGGATGTCACATGCGATCACCATTGGCGATGTTGAATATGATAACGATGTGGTGGAATGATTAAGTGTTTATGTAATGGGATTCCAAAATAATGTTGTATATAGTATCGTGGAATATTGGAATATTTATGTATTGGTCTATTGTGGTTTTCAATAATTTTATGGTACCGGTAACCATGGAAAGTGATTGAGATATTTTTGGAAAAAAGATGATATGCACATAATAAAGGGAAAATGAGAAAATGAAATATTTGACAGTATTCATGAGCTCATGATTGATATAAGGACTAATTGATATCATGGTTTGAGTATATAGAATTTTGAGGATTTTGGTATGTGGAAAGTGTTAACTTTTAACTACATTCATGTTTTCACTAAGGTTCAATGGGTATTCAAGAGAATACATGATTAAGGCCTTTGAATGTTTGGAATGTGACCAACAAGACATATCTTATGATATATGGGGATCAACGATGGTATTAAATTTCTGGTAACCGTTTTCACTATATTATGAGAGTGGACTACAGTATTATGGATAAGCTGAAAGATTGGAATGGATTATGTTGGAAATAAGTTAGTATTGTTTAAGGATTGAAGTTTTTTCAATATTATTAATGGGATGTTATAGTAATATAGTTTTAGAAAAAGGACAACCTGCAGGACGGGCGACATCCCATCGCGTCGGACAAGGCCGTGGGAATCGAGCCCACAACCAAAGTGTGACTGGCCTTTATCGCCTACCACTGGCCCACAGGAAGTCCCTGTTTAGTAGAAACTAGTTTTATTATATTAAGCAGTATGATATATGAAGTAGAAGTCCATTTTAGGAACCATATATCATTAATCTCACTATAGATGGACTTATGTATTTTTTGATAACTTTTCTAACCTTTTGTTTGAGACAGATGGAATGACCCATCATTCTATCACATGATCTGCTAACACATCACGAATGACAAATTAAACTTCATTTCTTTAAGTGATGAAGTGGAAATTGTCCAAAGAACGACCAACGTTGAGACTATACCGAAATCACGGAAGTATTTCTTCTAATCCCAATCTCATCAACTTTAGGGAAATGATCTTGAAAACCAAAAATGCTGTCCTAGTGCTCTTATATCTGATGAATTAGATGGTAAATTAGATCGTCACAAATTTATAGCTTTGTGATTGCTGGCTTTTCGATAGCCATGTTCTCTACCACTCTCTATCATAACATGATGGTTATATTTCTCTTCCATATCCATATTTTCACCTATGTGGAAACCCAGTGATTAGTTAATTTGGGTAACCATTACGTTTCATAGGTTATTTTTTAAAGCCAAGTTTTGGTATTCCTTTTTACGATGTGGGTTTCTATTGAAGAAACTTTCGAGTAGTAAACCATTTATAACCCCGACGAATTTCGAGAGCGAAATTCATCTTAAGGGGGGGGGGGGTAGAATGTAACACCCCGAGATTTTATAAAAAATATTATTTTTAATTTCATTAATGTCTTGTGTTGTACACTACACAAAAAGGAGCTTGCACAAAATGCATCCTTGACTTGCCTTGCATTACACGCAATCATGACCTTGCTCGATAGCGTGTGTAGTACGCAATACCTAGTTTCACTAAACAACGATATGCCATTAAAATATTATTAAAACTAGCCATTATGAATAGTAATAACCACCTTTTAAAATTTTAGAAATTTTATCTCTCAAAATGGAATTCATTTTTGGATTTGGATTATCGAATTTAGCCTATGGTGAAATTTTGGTACTTTTCGGATAACTTTCATATTCTGGTGAATAGTGAAAATTACTAAATTTTAATTAAAAACAACTTTTTTAATCAAAATAATTAATAGTGATAAATTATTAATTTGAGTGGTTTTAAAGTATATTTAGAATATATTTTTACAATTTAATACAATGTTGGTCATTGGACGTAATTTCACATTTAAACCAATCATAAACAAGTGTCAATCTTTTGAAAGTTATTATCTCTTAAGAACACACTATTTGTTTTGATGACGGGAATTAATTTTTAAATTAATTAATGAAACTGATATGTTTTTAATTTGGTAAAATAGAAATCATTTTTGAGTTCATAATATCAAATATAGCTTAGGCCTAATTTTCAGTATTTTTCTGGAAACTTTCATTTTTTTGATGAATAGTGAAACCACTAAGTGGTAGTTAAAAAAACTGAATTTCTCATAAAACATAATTTTACCACTTCTGTGAGTGGAATTTCAAAAATCCCAGAGACACGGTTGATGTCAGTAAGTAAAATGTGGTTCAATTAGATGAAAATAATTTTTGGTGAATAATAACTTTCTACTTTTTTTACCACGGTTAAAAGTAAATAGGGTAATTAAGGGTAAAAATGATATTATTACTACCCTAACACATGTCATAATTCTATTGGATAAGTGTAATTCGACCAAAACCAATCTTAGGAAAAACACATGACCATTTAGTCACACTTGGATTAGATTAGGACATTTATTATTAATTTATTTAAAGAAGGGTTAAAATAGTTAAAATCAAAGTTTAATAAGTAAATAATTTTTAATATAAGGTTATAGATAAGATAAATTCGACTATAAATACTCATTAGAAAGCTAAAAATATTTCCTACATAATGGTAATTTAGTTGTAATTTTTAGACATTAAATAATTTAATTTATTTATGACACATAGAAGATGCAGTAATTATCTTATTAATGAAATATTGACATAATTGATGTTATAAATACCCAAATAAATGTAATTTGAGACTTTTTATGAATTAGAATAATTTTATAGGTTAATATGACATGTTAGTATTGATTTAATTAACTTTTTTAGAACTAATCATTCTGTTATGAGTTTCACAAAAATCAATTACTAAATAGTGTCAAAATTGAAAAAAAATATTTATTAAAACAAATATTATATTATTAATTGTTATTTTATTCCTAAAAAACTAAGGTTCAGACAAATGACTTAGATAAGGTTATATATATTAATAATAAACAACTTTGGGTTCTTTTGGATTGTTATAGTAAGTTTATTAACCTTATAGTGTAAGAACACAAGAAGATACGATAAAAGTAAAATTATTTAACTTAATGTTAAATCTAAATGATAAGGTCAAAATAGGAACCTAAACTTGTCTAAATTCTATTGAATGAGAGGATTTCGACCCATCCCCACCTTAGCTTCGAAATAAATCAATTTGGAGCTATTTAAAACCGAATTTGGCTTTATAATAAAATAATATTTTTAGTTATTCCAAAGGTGCCCCTCTCCTCCCTTATAAAAGGGCACCCCCTCCCTCTCTTCCTCACACCACATTGAGCCTTCAAGCTCGGACAAAACCTGCCAAATTCTCTTCTCCACTTCCCTAGAAACATCCTAGAGGCTTTGGTCTTCCTCAAAGACAAATTTTAGTGCCCTAAAAGGAGATCTCAAAGAGGCGCTTCAAAGAAGAGGTAATGTCCGTTACCGATTCTTTCAACTTTATTTCTTCTTCCACTTCTTCCTCTTAGGTTGTTTCATTATGAAGTAATAACATCAGTATCACTAATATACAGATATTTTATTATAAGTATGAAACAACCCTATTTCACCATCTATCCATCCTACGGAAAACGAAATCACCGCGCGTGCGTACGTACAGAATACCGTCTCCACGCCGTGGTGAAATCTATTTTCCACCACCACCTTACTTGGATGGGTATAATGGTGTAAATAATAACTATATATGATTATTTTAAAGTGATATTGATTCTTAAATAGTATACATACACTCCAATACAGTCCCACGATCATGAGAACGATATCATCGCTCGTGCGTACGTACAGACTACCGTCTCCACGACGCGATGCGATTCATTCTCCACATTAACCTTTCATGAATGATTATAAAGTATATACAATAATTAATGATGAAATATATGACATAATAATTATACTGGATTTATGTTTATATATATGTATGTCATCTACTTAATTCCATTCAACTCAATAAGGAAACGAAAACAACGTTCATGCGTACGTACGACCTACCGTCTCCATGAACGGTGTATTTCTTTCCATTTACTGATTTATTATATATATGTATATTCTGAATATATATTATATATAAATCATTTTTTATATTCTGGAATTAATTAATCATGGTCTAAGTAATCATATGAATAATTACAAGTCAAAACACGGACGAAAAATGAAACGATTTTACCCAAAGCGCTTTTTAACATGGAATTTACAAAAGAACGGGTAATATAAAGTCATAAGTGAACCATATATGATATCATAACAATTATTATGATTCTATAATAAGTCAAGGACATTATTTAAATCATTATACAAGAGGTTCAGACACTTACGAAGAAAATCATACCTAAGGTAAGGGAAATATCACAATCTCATTTTTATTCGAGATTGTTTATACTTTGAAATTTACTAGGGTGTATTTTGTCATCCACATCCATGTTTCATCAATATGTAATATTATTTCCATCCACCTACAATTTCTAAAATCCAATTTTACCCTTCGGTGAGTTTTTAGTAAAATATATGAAAGGAATCTTTTGTCGTTTTTCGTATGAGGTACTTTTTAACTTTTTCGAAAAAAGTACGAAGAATTTTTTTTTAACTTATACGTCATGAATGGATTTAAAAAAAAAATATTTCCAAGAAGCATACTTTACAAGTTTTCATGTTTATTTTTAATCAACTTCCAATAGTTTATAATTGTATGACATGTTAAGAAATGAAAAGTGTTTTTGAAGTAGAAAGGATATTTTCATCAAGAATGGAGTTCAAGTGTTTTATCAAAATTATTTTCCATCTAAGATAATTAAGGGTTATATTTATATCCCTATTTTTACATTGATTTGATTATGTTATGATGGAATTATTTTTATGATGTCCTTTTATCTTATATGGATTATGTTATGATGGCATGATGTTTAAGATTCTCATTTTTATTACATTGGTTATGCAATGATGTATGATTTTTTTGATTTTGTGGCACACATAAGAATGGTATCATTATGAGATGGGTGGGACCTATATCTCCCTCCAATGCATTGGGTAAAGATTTTATATCTCATGAGATAGACATGGCTGGAACGGTAGGTTAAACCGGTTCAGTGAAACAGGACTGAAACGAGGAGTGAACTCAGTTCAGAAATGGACTTTGTCCACTAAGATAGTCTTGGCAATGAGTCTTGAATAATAAGAAATGATTCTCTATGAATATGTGTGTATTCCATAATGTTTCATGTTTTAAGTTAAGAATATTGGGATTACATTTCACTACTATGATTTATCCCATGTTATGAAATTATGATTTCTTTTGCAGGTTAAGATTTCCAAAAGTTATGTTCTTATGTATATGATGTGATTTATATTTCTTTTGTTTACCCTTACTGAGCATTTGAGCTCACCATTTTATGTTTTCTTTTCCCCAGGATATAAAGAAAAGTTTTAGGTAAGAAAAAAAGGGAAGGTCTTCATGGGATATGTTGAAGATCTTTCACCATGATTAAAAGATTATAGTACGAGTTTCCAAAGACACTAAACTATTACGGTCCTTGTGTTTGTGTTTTTGTTATGTAATAAGTATTCCAAAAAAGTAATGTAATGTCCTTGTACGTCAAGCTTCGGGTCTCTACAGGCATGGTATTCACTACACAATGACTTTGTCTTGGAAAATCACAATGCAATTTCGACAGCATAACATCCTGACATAAGAATTCATAAAAATGGATGATGAGAGAGAAAGAGGTATCTAATAATATGTAAATGAAATGGAAAGTTTTGGGTTCACATAGATACATGTACCAACATATTTAATGGAATTTAGATTCATAATATAAAATAATTTCTTTAATGTAAATAAGGAGAGAGAAATCCCATATATATTTTTGGCATGGTAATAGGTGTACATGGGAGGCATTAATGAGAGTGAAAGTGGTATATCATCATTAAAAAATAAGGAGGGATGTATAGGGGAAGTGTGAAATCAAACCCCAACATTTTTAATTGATAATAAAAGGGTATAACAATATAAAAAAATGTGGATAAAAATGAGAAAGGAAGAAATCCCTTACATGGAAGTGTGATTACAAAGGCTTGGGAGAGGCCTGAAAGAGGCTTCATGGGAGTTTGAGGAAACTTGGAAAGATTATAGAGAGATGAGGGAAGATTTGGGACATGATCCAAGTGTTTTTAGTTAAAAAATAGGATCATGGGTGGGTTTATACAGGAAAATAGAGGGGAATTCTTTAATATTTCACAAACTTTGGTTCTAGAATTTATATAATTAAATATTTAAAACCAAAAACCAAACCATGGTTTCTGCCCATGGATTTTTACAAAGGGGATTAGAAAAAATTATTTTATAATTAAAATGGCCGAACTTCTTAAAATATTAGTCTTGATTATGTTGAGGTGAGTCACATTCACAAAGAAATCATTTTAAAAAGTAAAAATGTTTTATAAGTCTTGGAGGGTCCACTAAGTCACCATAAAATTAATAAAACAAATCTAAAATAACATTATTTTAAAGTTAAAACATATTTGGCTAAAAATACCTTTAATAGTATTTTATTACGTCACTATTGGTTCATTATGATGTCATAAATCACATTATGTATTTAAATAGTATTTAAGATTTACCCAAAAATTCAACTGTCTCAGAGAATTAGGAAAAAACTCACTATTAGAAAATTTTGATATCCGGAATCCAAAATGATATTCATTTTATCTAAATAATTTTATAAATATGTGAACTTTTTCTTTTAAAATAAAAATCGACATTTATCAAAAATTCATGGGTTTTGACAAAAAACAGCTTTCAAACCTTAAAAATTACAATTCTATTCATACAAATTATACAATAATTTATATTTAATAAAAATTATACAATAATTTATATTTAATAAAAATTAATTAGTAATAATATTTTATTAAAATATTATTTAGTTTAAATATCCATTAATTTATCAAAATATATTTCTTAATTGAAGTTAAATATTAACTAAAAATACTATTTGTGCTTAAAAAACCATTTACAAAGTAATAATAATAAAATGAATGTATATAATTTATTCTATACAAAAATAATTCACATATTCATAGTTCTAGGTTCTTGATACATAACCCCTTATAACGCCCACATAAGACCTAAGGGTAAGGTTTGTGATGGTGAAAAACTCTTGGGACAACTTAGATAACATCGCTCGAGTGGTAATCTCTATCAACTTCCACTTCTCCTGTAGGCGGTTCCAGTCAATCTTAACGTATTGAATCTCGGCTTGGGCTTGGTCATGAGAGAATCACAGTGACGCCAAATCATTTATGAGCCCGAAAAAATGAGGTTTGTACGGAGCAATTCTATTAGATGAGGCCATCACTACCTTTTTCTGAGTAAATTGGATTTGTTAAAGCTATATATTTATACTAATCCTGTGATCACTATTCAATGACTATATTAGCAACATTAACAATTCTTAATGGTATTTTAAAATCCAAAAATCATAAAACCAAGGAAGTTCATATGTTTTATATAACCATTTTACATAATAATACATTTAATTAGATCAATAGGAATTTTCATTAATAAAATTTTGGTTCGTTACATGGATGACCTGTTTGGAGGACATATCATGATTTGGAAGACCTATTTGGAGGAAATCATGAGGCCTAGATGACATTCCCTGGTGCCACCATATAACTTGGGATAAATGTCTAGGATACATCATAATATTTGGATGGAAATCCTGGAGCACTTCATGAGACATGCGTGGATTGACCATAGGGCATCAAATAATTTTCATGACTTGTCTAAGGGATATAGTATGATTTATGTGACAGGTTGAGAGAATTTCACATGACTTGGGAAACTTGTTCTTGTGCTAGCGCGTGATCCTAGTAGGTTATGAAATGAACTTGAAGATCATCATATCCATATTCTCATAAGTCTTTTGACCTTTTTGGTCTTTATTATTACCTTTATTGCATATGTGACTCATGTTTTATCCATGTTAGCCTACTTTAGGTTTCCTATGATCGATTCGACATGCGTGAACTCCATCGTATAACCTGTTCAACACTATAGAATTCCTTCACATTGTTTATAGTGTTATAACTCAAATAACATACTCTTTCCTCATTATTAATTAGGTCAATCCATATATTTTACCTAGAAAAATACCTTTACAATTTCATGAATAGTTGATCTGAGAAGTCCTCTCCTGCAATCCTGTGTAACAGTCATCCATTGTGTGTGCCTTTTTGGTTCTATGAGGGAGAGATTTATAGGCCCATCATCTATGGTCATACACCACAACCTTTCATGGTGCGTATTATGAAAATATGATATGGATCCAATTGAGGTACATTAGTATCAATCGCTTCACATTATCCTACCATGGGTTATCCATACCATCGTATGATAATAGAAACTGTGAGAATTTTCCACCATCAAAAAGTTTATTAGAACCTAGCTAATCAAATGGATTTATCCTAACCATGTAGATATGTGAACGAGTCTCTAAAAGGTTAAGACGACATGTCGAGGAGTCTTTGAGTGATTTAGTCACCCATATAATTGTTTTTTCATGATCGAAGATGACTTTTATGGGGTCCTCCATGAGACTAAGGAGGGTTGTCAAGGGGGGCTCTATAGGACTATGCTGACATGTCTAAGCCCCCCATGAGATCTTGTTAACTTATTGCGGGTGCATCACATGATCAATAGTGTTCACCCGGGGTGTATGACCACTTTCTTATGAAGATTAATGTACCTACCCCTCATCAGAAGCTTATGAATTTTTAATTTTTTATTTAACTAGTTATTCTATATAGGCATAAGATTTCTAGATTCTATGTGAGTGTTGTCAAGGACAATCATTCTACTTGTCTGCGGTGTACTGCATGAACAATAATGGATCTCATAGTGATGTCTGAGCATTACAATGGACAAAACCTATACTTGTCTATAGAGTTACATGGGCATTATATGTTTGGATTCATGTTCATGAGTCCCTTTACATGATAAAGGTGACAAATAAACATACATTTATGTGATAAGGTAAACATGACTCTAGGGGATTCACGAGGTATTTCAGATCGTATAAGCCTGTCACATTAAAATCAATAACCACATAAGGTCTACATATTTTCCATATTTTTTTCCTCTATTCTAAAAGGGGTTTGAGTGATTTTTGAGCATCTATCAATTGACAAGTCACATGATTTAGAGGAACTCATCTGGAATCCTCCACATGATAATCAGTCCTTGTTAGGACACCTTTGTAAGAATAAAGAGAATCATCAAAGGGGAAACACATGATCAAAAGCAGATCACACACTGTGCATGATTTGTTTACACGGCCTTCTAAGGTTTATATAATCGTGTTTCATTCTAAATGTTATGTGTTCTATGTAAGATAACCACATTCTCTTTGTTTTTCAAGAGAAAATAATACCTATAATTTGGTTATTTCTCCCATTCTATTTTTTAAGTGACTCATTGGGTAGGTTTCAACAACCGTCCAATGAATTTTTAATGTTTGTGTTGGAATTTTACCATCATGGTTATTCCATGTGTAACTGCAATAGTTACTCCAAGTATATCTTCAAGGGTTATTTTATGTACAATCACAAGGGTTATTTCATGGGTATCCATAAGGCTTACTCTATAAGTAAGCATGATAAAAAAAATGGTTCCCAAAGTTACTTATATGATTTATTTATACTGGCTATGTTTTTATAAAAATATCACCTCTTCATAAAGTAATTTATTGAGTTTATATTCAGAGGAAAGTATATGTTACTTTTTAAGGGTGAAAAGTATAAATTTGTGTAAATGAATTCATGAATTTAACATATTTTCAATAAAAGATTTATATTTTGTCTTTTTTACTTTAATATTTATTATGAATTGTTTTATGGAAATTTTTTGGATGAAAAAGGTCATTTATTAGGTAATAAAATTTTTATTTTGAGTCCAAAGTTCATTTTTAAAAGAAACTTTTTTATATGTATTCACGGAAAAATAGTTAATTTATTTATTTTTATGTCTCTTATAGAGATTTTTATTCTCATACCACTTTTTTTTTAAAAAAAATTATAGGATTTAAGGATGGATATGGGAAAGGTAAGAGGTAATGTTGAAATCCATGAATATTTTTCTTGAAAAGAAATAATGTTTTATTTTTAATGTTTTATATGGTGGAAAAAATGGATATTGATAGGAATAATAGTTATTGTACTATATAGTTTTGTTATGCATGATTTATTACATAATTATATAGAACTATAAACCTAAATATAAGAAAATTAGTTCTTGAATTAAAACTCAATATTATGTAATTTTTGAGGCTGGGACCTTACATTTGTTATCCGAGGAGGGTTTAAACAACTTTAGAGACTATGATATTTTTATGTGACGTTGTATTAAGAGTTATAGAAACCATCATGAGTTTACAAGTTTAAGGCTAATATTATAATCAAATTCTTAGAAATCCCTTTTAGGGATTAGGTGGATGATAATTAAGATGATAAAAAGTATTTTGAGACAAATTTATGGTAATACAACCCTTGGGTTTAGTAAAGGGTTTATTAAAAAATTTATTTTAGAAATAATTCATTTAGTTTTGGGGGACATATATTTAAAGGTATTGGTAGCCTTTAAGATTTATATGATCCCTAATTTTTAGTTAAATGAGTTGATGGATAATGAAAAAGTTGATTTTGGGTATATATGTTTTAACATATAGATAACCCTTAGATTGGGAATTGATTTGGTGATCAAGTGATTAATGTTATTTCAAAAGAATATCACTATAATTTTGGGGAGAACTATACAATTTTGGTAAACAAAATATTATGAGATTTTATTTGAGGAATAAAGGTTTAATTTTGTTTTATAGGTGTATATGATTTTAATGTGGCTTTATGGTGATTCATGAAAATTATGAAAATTATTTCCATATCTTAAAGATTATGTGATTAGTGAAATTAAGTTTTTGGTATGAGAAATTAAAATTTATTAATGTTATTCTAGGAGATAAATATTATATTTACATTGGAATAATTTGTAATAAAACCCTTAGGATTTTTGGGTTTCAAACTTAGTCTAGAATATTTTTCATAAATTTTTAAGATATTTATTTGTTTAAAGATCTATGTTGAACTTTGGGTATTACTGTTGAATAGTTGAGTTTAAAGTATATTTCTTTATATGAAGATTTTATTGTTTTTGGTGAATTATCTTATATTGTACTAACCATTTTTTGTTGTTAATGTATAAATAAAGGTGGAATAAATAATTATTCTTTTTTGGATTGTGTGTTATATAATAGTTTATTCTAGTGTTCTAGAAATGAAAAAATTCATCTTTAATACTCATCATTAGGTGAAAAATATTAGATTTGTGGCTGGAATTGATTAAAGGGTGAATTTATTCTAATCAAGTAAGTATATTTCCTTATGTTATTACTTTAGGATGTAAAATAATTCCTTAAACTAGGAAAATATACATAATAAAATTATTTTTCCTACTAAGAAATCAATTTCCTTTTAACACATCACATATTTATAATTTTGTGGTGGTTATATTTCTCATGATCATGTCCCCTATCACACTTTATCAATCATTTGAAGTTAGTTTTCTCTTTTATGTCCATTTTTTCACTTCCCACTAATGTTATCCTATTTTGATTCATAGTATGTGTTATCTCAAGTGACCTTAGTACTTTCCTTTCTCTCTTTTCAAGATGATTCTTTATTAAATATTCTTATAATATGATATTTCAATAAAGGAATTTGGAAAGGTTAAACCCTAGTTTTTGAGCATGAGTTCAAAATTATAAGGATGCAATTCCCAAAAGTGGTGTGTGTGTGTGTGTGGGGGGGGGGATTTATAAACCTAGGAAAGAATATAATAAATCATTTTAATATTTATTATTATTCCTAAAATATGTACTTATATTCATTATAAATATATTAAGTAATTTTTAAAATAAAAAAGAAAATGGTTTTATTAAACTCATTTTTTAAAAATTTTTATTTAAAAGATTAATTTTAAAATTATATAATTTTAATTTGAAAACATTAATTTAGTTTTTAAATTCCTAATTTGAAAATAATATTATGATTATTTTTTTAGAACTTTATGAAAGTATCAATTTTCCAATAAATAGTGAAAAAATACCGATTTTTATTGAATACTGTATTTTATTTACAAGGTAAAACTATGTTTTGGATTAGTTTTAAATTTAATTAGTTTATTTTTATTTAAATTAATATAATTATAGTTTTTTAAATGTATTTTATACTTTAATTTATTATAAAAACATTTTTTATTTAAAAAGATATTTTTTATGAAAAAAATAGTTTTTCGTTTCTTTTTGTTAGTTTAATATTAAATTGAATACTACAATTTCATTACTTTGAATTTGGAAATATTTATTTCATATATGGAATTATTGGTTCCAAATTTATTAAATATTTCCTTTTTTATTTTTTGACAATATGATTACTAACCTTAGTAATTTTTTATTACCACAAGAAAGGTTAAATCATGTAATTTTGGTTAAAAAAGAAATGATAAGAACTATTAAATAACCCAAAACTTTTATAAATCTTATTTTATGAGTATATATATACCATAATCATAAATGGTATAATTTATGAAATTTTGGGTCTTCTTTGATGATATTAAGACCATTATAGTATTTTCATTAAATAAAAGTCAAACTTATCACACACTTGTTTTTAATAAGTGAAATATTTTTAATATGGTGTTATAAAGAAGATATGTTTAAATATAAATAGTATTCAGAAATATAAAATATATATTCATCATGTTAATTTATTTTTAATTTTTAGTGAAAAAAACATTACCTTAAATTCTTTCACAACTCTGATGCAGTAATTATTTCATTTTTGAAAAAATAAAATAAATTATATTAAAAAGATTAAAATAAATATAATATTAGATACTTAATGTCATGAATTAATTTTATATATTAAATTGACATTTTAGGGATGTTTTGAAGTAAATTTTTTGAATTATAAGTTTTATCTTGATATATTAAAGTCAATTTAATGAATGGTTTTAAAATTGACATTGCTAATATTATATAATAAATATTATTTTATTAAATGAGATAATTTTTTTAAAAACATTTTATTTATCCAATTCATTATTATAAGGTATAATATACCAACCATGTTCCAATTATGGGTCTTTTTTTCTTTTTATAGTTACTATATTGAACCTTCAATAATAAAAATCCATGTTGTCATGGTAAGAGTTAAAGGGGTTGAATAAGTGTTAAAACCAAAAGATAAGGGTCAAAATATAGTAAAAAATTTTCTAACTTTTATTAGATAAGGATATTTATAAGAATAATCATCTTATATTCAAAATAATTCTCTTTTTATCCATTTTTAATTAAAAATAAATTTATATTAGTTTAATATGTTGATAAATGCCAAGAGTTCCCCTACCCTCTCTTATAAATGGTCAGATCTTCTTCTCATTTATTCACACTTAATAATACTTTTTATTTGTAAAATAAATTCTAAAATACCATCCTATAATGCCTCCATACAATATTAGGTCATTTATTAGGCATAATAGGAAACTTATATGGTTGAAGGTGTTAAGAAAATGTGGGTTTCTAATTAAGAGGTATAGTTTTCAACTAAACATTTTAGTTTTTTTTCTTCTTCCAATTCCTTAGATATTATTAAAAATATAATAAAATAATAAATCTAGTATCCTCCATATACCAATATTTTACTATGTTTATAGAAATACCCATATTATTCTCCTCTTATATCAAATGGGAAAATAATTCATCCTCCATGTGTGAAGAGGAATACCGCCCCACAGACCAATGTAATTCATTTTCCATCACCATCTCTCTAGACTGGTTATAATGATATAAATAATTATTATATATTATATTCATTTAATATTTATCATTATTAAAAGATAATATATCACTTACATTCTTACCTTTCCATACCCAAAAAATAACAACTTTGTTCATGCGTACATGTAGACCACCACCTCTATGAAGGGATGTGATTAGTTTTTCATCACCACATCACATGGATAATATATATAAGTATATTTAAATAATTAATATGATATATATGATATTATGATAATTCTGTAAAGATAAAATAATACTTACCTTCTTTTTCAATGATCATTAAAAAAGGAAACGTTACTCATGTGTACGTACGACCAACCGTCTCCATGATTGTAACGTAATTCATTTTTCATAAACACATAAAATGGTTGAATTTAAAAGTATAATTTTTGTGTAAAAATTAAAATTATTTCATTATTATTATTCTTCAGATTATGGAATACTGACCACTTTGACCATAGTCAACCGACCGATGTCATTTGGGACTTTTGAACTGAATGTCATCAAAATATCCTATGTGAACTTAATTAATTAGGTAACTATATATAAAACTAAATTAAGTGACATAAAAGAAATAATTAAAATATAAAATTTTATTTAGAAAGTATAAATTAACCTAAGTTTATTATTTAAGAATATAAAGATCATACAGGATGGGTCAGACTCATGGTAATAGACTTTCTTTTAAAAAAATTCTTTAAAGATTCCATTAAAAATATATTTTATCTTCCATATAATTATGATTATTTTGTAAAAATGTTTTAAATATTGTTATTATTATTATATTATTTCTTATAATAATTTTTACCCATGTTTTACTTTTTACAAAATGGTTTGGAACGATCCTTTTAATAGTTTTCCAAATGTGGTACTTTTTGACTTTTTCAAACAAAATAAAAAAGTAATGTTTTATTACCTTATAAGAAATGAGTATATTTTACTGTCTTCATGAAAAATATTTTATTTTAATATTAGCTTACTATATTATATGTTTCCTTCAAATGAAAATTGTTTCCTTTTTATGTGTTCAATTTTTTTTTAAATAAGTAATTTTCCTCAAGGAATGTTTTTATGGTATAAGTATTTATGTTTTTTGATTATGTTATGGTTCTTTGAATTTTTTATAATAAAGGGTGATTTAATTATAAAAAAAATTTAGGTGGGTATTTTATAACCCTCCAATTCATTGGGTATGTTTATGTTGGATTTTTATCATGATGTATATTCCAAGTGTAACTATGATGGTTATTCTTAGTATAACAGAAGGGGTAATTTTAACTATAAACATGATGTTCATTTCACGTCTATCCATTAGGGTTAATCCATAAGTAATGATGATAAAAACATTATTCCCTAAGTTACTCATATTATTTATTTTTTCTTGCTATGTTTTTATAGAAATATCATGTCTTCACAAAGTAAGTTATTGAGTTTATATTCAATGGAAAGTATATGTTACATTTTTAGTGTGAAAAGTGTAACTTTGTGAAAATGTTTTCATGATTTATCATGTTTTCAATGAAACATTTATGGGTTTATTTTATTCCTTTAGTATTTCTTATCAAATATTTTATGATTTTTTTGGTTGAAAAGGTGTTTTATTGAGCAAGAAAATGTTTATTTAGAGCCTAATGTTTATTTTAAAAAAGGATTTTTTTAAAATTATTCATGTACTAACAGTTTATTTTATTATTTTTATGTCCCTTACTAATATTCTTATAGTCATCCCTTGTTTTTTAAATGTTATTCATAGTATTTGAGGTTGGTTAATGGAAATAAATAGGTTATGTAGAAAGTTATGAAGATTTTTCATGAAAATAAATCATGTTTTATTTTAAATGTTTTATAAAGTGGGAAAAATAAATATTGATCATATTTGTTTTCTTTGTATTATATGGTTTTTATGTATGAGTTATGACCTAATTATCGAAAACTATATACCTAAAAATATCATCAAATGTAAGATAATGGATTAATAACTTAAAACTCAAGATTATGTAATGCTTATGGTCAGTCCCTTACAATAGAGGGATCATATATGATATAATATGTACAAAAATAACTCTCATATATAATTATAATATATTTAAATTTATCAGCTAGGATGTTAGAGTGATTTTGAAGAAAGGAGAACTCGAGGTAAGGGTTTTTATTTATAATCTCATTTTTATTAGGATTGTTTATAATTTATTTCTAATGATGAAATATTATAATCTACCTCAAAAGAAGATTATTAATTTGATTATCATCTAGTTATTTCTTTAAAATAAAATTTTTCCTTCATTTTCAAAATCTTATGTACATAAGATACTTTAATTTATTTTAATGAAAATAAAATTAATTTCTCTCTTCAGTATATATTTTTCTTCCATATCCATGTTTTAAAAAAAATATTTTAAATAAGTTTTTTACTATTCTCCTATGGTAGTTGAATGTCATTTCACCCATGCGTGACCTTTTTAAAAATACTTTGAAAGAATAATTTTTTTTATTTTACAAATGAGGTACTTTGTTAATTTTCTGAAAAAATTTGGAATGAAATGTTTTTTAACTTATAGGGCATGAACATATTTTCCCTCCATTATGACTAATTTTTTCTTTAAAGATTCATTAAAAATTTTACATGGTTCTTTTAAAATAAAGTTGTTTCCTTTTGAATTTGAGAATTTTTTTGATAAGTAATTTCAAAATGGAAATGTTATTTTACACAAGAATGTTTTAATGGTATTTTATAGGCATTTTTATCTGTCAAAGGAAACAACCATAGATTTAACTTATGATTTACTTTGGATATTATCCAGAGATACCATCCTTATTCTTTCTCAAGATAGTTTATGAATATGATTGAACAATTTTTATGAATCATATTTCATTTCCATTGGTTGTGATGTGATGAAATGATGAAATATTTATGAAACCCAATTCTTTTCTATGGGTTATTCTATGATAAAATGTGTAAAAAAGTTATTTATTTTAATGAGTTTTAATATGATGAATAATTTTGAATCTTGTGATAGAAATATGTATGATTTTCATTATTTTATGGGTGATACATATATCTACCTCTGATGAATTGGGTAAAGATTGATTTTTCATGAGATAAAAAAGGCTAGAATGGGGAGTTAACTTAGTTTAATAGGGGACTCTGTCCCCTATTATATCCTTGTGAGGGATTATTTTCCACTATGATAGTTTGGGGTGTTAACCCATTCCACTATTTAATCCTTGTAAATGAGTCTTGACTACTAAGGAAATGATTTTCTTTTCTTATATATATTCCAGAAATCAATTTCTTATGCCTATGTTAATATTTCATGGTTCATGTTCTTTGATTTCCATGCAATTCATATCTTATTAAATGCCTAGATTTATTCCATTAATTAATATTATGATCTTTGAAATGCAGGGTATGGTTTTACAACATTAGGAACATGTTCTTATACCCTTATTCTCATGTTATACTTATATGATCATTGATATCTCCCTTGTTTTCCCTTACTAAACATCTAAGCTTGCCCTTTTCTTTTGTTTCCTTCAACTATGTTATGAAGAAAGATATTAATCCTGACGTGTCTAACATGGCTGCTAGTTATGATGTAATAAGTGGGAGATGATGTGTATATTTTACAAGCTAGTTATTTATGTTTCTATGTTTCCAAAGATAATATACTTAAATGGTTCTATATTTTATCAAAATGTTATATAAAGAATACTTATTTATTAAGATGTAATATATATATATATATATATGAAAATTATGGGTCACTATAGTTGGCATCACAGAAAGGTTTAGTTAACCATTTGAAACTCAGATGGGAAAACCAATGTAAAAACCAGAGGAAAAATCTAATTATTAGAAAAACACTAAAGTTTTGATAATGATCATGAATGGACTATGATTTCATTGAATAAGGTTTCATTATTTAGATATCCTATAAATTATTTTACATGATTATGTGCTTTCCCACTATGATTATTATTACTCAAACTATGTTCTTGGTTTTAGTCAATGGATGGAACCTGAAAGAATAATGTTAATTTGGAATAATATGGAAAAAGTAATGATTATATTACTGAGAAAATGAATGTTATATGAGTTTAAATGAAAAATATTATTTCTATTCTCACTCAAATTTCTCTAGATATGAATCAATATGATATTTAAAATAAAAAATGGAGGGGAAAATGTTCTCTTGAGTCCTTCACGAGGAAACACACACCTTCTTTTAGTGTATCCAATGATATAGTAGTCACTGAGTAATGGATTAATACCATTGAAATTATATTTTCTATTCCTCAGTGTATGGAACAAAATAAAATTATTCTAGAATTTTATCATTTATAAGGAAAACCATATTAGTGGTGAAATCTCATCAATAACATGAAAAAACAAGAAGAAATTTAATATATGGAGTGGGGAAAATTTTAAAGTTTATTTTCAAGTAGTACCTTCATCATATTCTTCAAAACAAATGATAAATAATTCCTTGATTTAAAGCATAAGGATTATGATTTTGTAGTACTTATAAAGAAAATTTCACAAGAGTTATGAGGTATGATTCTGGTATCATCATACAACATAAATGTAAGGTTGATCAATTATTTAGTGTCATAAAAAAAATTATCTAAAGGATGTTATCCATAAGGGACTTTAATATATATAAAGAAATCATGTTATGTGATACAAAGGTTTAAATGGAGTTTAGAGTTACCCATAAATCTCAAAGTTTTGATAATAAAATAAAAATGAAATTTAAAGGAAATTCTAAAAACCATAGAGAGAAGAAGATGAGCCTTCCTTTATGATCTATATGTGGAAGGAAACACGAGGGGAATGTTATTAAAGGAACTAGTAAATTATTCATGTTTGCAAAGGAAGGTAATTGGAAAATTGGATTCTAATGTGATGGTAACAAGTTATCAAATGATTTGAATAAAGAGAAAGCTCTATAGAATGCCCCACCAAAAAATAGTATTTTAAATGAAAAGAGTATAGTAATTATGATAACCAATTCTTGAATCAAAAGGTCAATGAAATTAATAAACTTAAACAACCTATTAATCATATAGACAAAGGGAAATATCATATGATTACTATTTACTAATAAGGGTATGATAGTGAAATTGTGAAAGGTACACTTACCATCCACTCTAGAAATGTTAATGTATTATTTGATTCTAGATAAACCCACTATTTTATATATAAATTTTTTTCCAAGGGAATCATAGTACAACCTCAAAAATTAGATGTCTATTTAGATATAAAAACCGATAATGTTATGATAATTTCATCCTAAGTCTATGATTCTTCTTTAGTCAATGTTTATGGGAATATGTTTCCTAGAAATATTGTTATTCTTATGGTAGTTGAATTCAATATTATTTTGGGAATGGATTGTATTTGTTTACATAAATCCCACATATATTTCCAAGGAGGGAAGTTATGATTGACATTATGAACCAATATATGATCACCTATCAGTATGATTAAAAAATAAACTTTTGATGGAAATTACATCTATCATATGGGTCATGATTCATATTAAAATGGGAGTTTATCTTAGATGTTTTTGGAGAAATTCAACACTGATTATGTGCCTATTGTTAAGGTTTTTATTGATGTCTTTCCATAATAGTTTCTTATTCTTAAAAAAAATAATGAAGTTGAGTTTTTAATAGAATTCATACCTAGTGATATATTTATTTCTAAGTCTTGATATGGAATGACCTAGACTGAGTTATAAGAATTATATAAGAAACTATATGATAGTCATTTCAAGGGATTCATTTGGCCATGTTCATCACCATTGGTTGCAACAGTTATTTTTGTTAGGAAGAAATATGGATGAAAAAGTCTCTATAATTATTATCAATAACTTAACAAGATCAATATCAAGAACAAGTAACCCTACCTTGTATTTATGAATTATTTATTCAACTGCGTGAAGGCCAATAATTTTCAAATATTGATCTTTATTCTAGATATCATCAAATGAGGGTCAAAATGAAGGACATACACAAGACAATATGGACACTATTAATTTATATTGATGCCTTTTGGTATTACTAATGCTCCTTCTATATTCATGGATTTAATGAATAGAGACTTTTATGATTACCTTGATCACTTTTTATAAGTCTTTATAGATGATAATCTTATTTATTCAAAGTTAAATTAATAAAATGAGGATCACTTGAGGATTATACTGAAGGCCCTAAGGAATGATAATCTCTATGAAACATTAACGAAGTGTGAATTTTGGATTCAAAAATTTTCATTATTGGGTAATATAATCTCATGTGAGGGTATATCAGTAGACCATTCAAAGAAATAAGTTATTAAAAATTGGCTTAGACCAACCAATATGAATAATATCCATAGTATCCTTGGTTTGGTTTAATATCATAATACATTTTTGGAGATTTTTTCACATCTATTGAATCAATTCACTAAGTTAACTTAGAAGGGAGCTAGGTTTCTTTATACAGTTGAATATGATTAATGTTTTAAGTAACTAAATGTATGGCTAGTTAGTACACCTATTATTACACTACCATGTATTAGATAAGGGTTTTTAATATATAGTGATGCATCAAATAATGGACTAGGATACGTTCTCATGAAAAATGATATGGTTATTGATTATTCCTCATGATAATTGAAGTCCCATGATCAAATTATGATACTCATTATTTGGGGTTAGACATAATGATTTCTGAATTAAAAATATGTCAGTATTATCTATATGGATAAAGGGTTGAAATATATTCTAATAAAAAATATAAAATATATTTTCACTCAAAAATGTTGAACATGACTCAAAGAAGTTGGTTGAAGATGATCAAAGACTATGAAAACTCAATACATTACCACAATAGGAAAGAAGAAAAAGAGGTAGATTCACTGAGTCGAAAGGAACATTCTATCTTATCTATGATGAAGATCAAAAAAATCCTATATTTCTGGACTTTTAAATTGTTGGTATTGAAATATTAAAGGAAGGGGAGAAAGCATATATTTCTAAAATAGTGTCCAACCATCTATCTATGTTAATATTAAAGAGGAATAAAAGTAAGATTTAGAGAAGAAAATGAGGAAAAAAATGTTACTAAGTTTAAACTGGAATGTGATAGAATGATAAGATTCATGAATCATGTATGTGTCCTTTAAGTATCAAATTTGAAGAATGATCAGGTAGATTAAGCTCATAGTTCTCTATTCTCTATTCAACTTAGAAGTATGAAGATGTATATATATTTGAAAGATTATTTTTGGTGGGTTTACATGAAGATAGATATTGAAGAGTATGTTTCTCTGTGCTTGGTATGCCAATAGTTTAAGTATGAGTGGCCAAATTCTAATTGGATATTATAACTATTACATATACTAGAATGGAAATGGGAAAACATCACCATTGATTTTTTTTTTAGATTCTCCAAAAAATATTAAGAGAATAATTATATTTGGGTTATACTTGATATACTTAACAATTTAGTAGGATTTATTGTGATTAGATAATATTTCTTTCTTGATCAACTTACATGGTCATACATTAACGAAGTGTTAAGATTTCATGTTTTACCCCTATCAATTGTATCTGATCTGGGTATGAGGTTTAACTCCATGTTTTGGATAAGTCTTCATCCGGATCTAGATACAGAGTAATATTTCAGCACTATATATCTTCATCATAAATATGGTTAGTCTGATAGGACCATTAATACTATATAAGTTAGGTTCAAAGTTTTCTCTTTGGATTTCTAATGTTGTTAGGATAAACACATTTCTTTGGTAGAATTTTCTTAAAATAATATATTACACTAATGAACTAAGATGGATCATTAGAAATATCTATATGGTAGGAAATATATAACTAAAACAAGATGGAATGATATTTTAGAAATTAAGTTATTGGGACCTCACCTAGCTGAGGAAATGGTTGAGAAGGTTAGAGCCATTCACCAGCAAGAAGAGAAGGAAAAAGTCAAAAAAATTGATGTAAAAAATCATCGGAAGTATATAGAGTTTAAATTTGGTGACATGGTATTTATATTAATATCTCCCTGGAAGAGGGTGATCATATTTTGAAATAATATAATGATAATCCCAAGGTTTAGTAGTCCTTACAAAATTCTTGATCATATCGGGATGGTAACTTATCGATTGGTACTTCAACCAAATATCTCTCATTTTCATGATGTGTTCTAGATATTTATCTTAATAAATTGAATACCTAAAACTTATCATATATTAAAATCATAGGTCATAACACCTAAGAAATATATTTCTCATGAAGAACAACCGGTAGATATTATAGATCATAGAGATAAAGCGTTATGAAATAATAACACTCACTTGATCAATGTTTTGTGGTTAAACCACCAATTTGAGGAAGATATATGGGAACTTGAGAAAATGAAGAGGAATAAGTATAATAAATTTTTTATATTATAATTGTTAAATTCAAGATAAAAATTTAATTTAATAAGGTCAGAATGTTACTGATTGCGTTATCGAGATCATCAAATTAAATGTTTAGTTTTTACTATAATTTCTACAGTATAATATGAACCCTGGGTCATCTATCGACGGAGAATTAGGTCATTAATTAAAAAAAATAAAATTGTGATTAAGAGAAATTGTAATGAGATTTTATGAAATGAGATTGTTTTTGATTTAATATTAAATCATATAGAAGAAAGTGATACAAGAATTCATAAATTGACAGATTTGATTAAGCGTGATCAACCTATGGAAATATCATGATACTCATAATTCATCACTTCAAGATATATGGTTATAGTATTATAATACTTGGTTTGTAACACCTAGAACCATAATTTTACCGAGTTTATAATATCGTACATCCTATGGTTCATTCAGAAACACATAATGATTCACTATATACTATCGACAATTAAGTGATTTGTGTTCGACTACATAACTGAAACTCACTAAGGAAACACATGATGAACTTGATACATTTCCTAATTTTTTATGTTATTTAAATGTGTTACCATGAAATGAAAGTAAATGTCCACTTAAATGTTTATGTGAGTTCAATTGACCAATATGAACCACACAAATACCAGAATTTAAAGTGAAAAGAAGTGGTGAATGTTCTGTGAAACATCACCTGAATGAGTACCCCCAAACATGATCATATCAGCCAAGTACAAAATACCACTATATAACTAGTAATAATAATATTATAATATGAATAAAAATAAAATTCATACCTAGAATTAAAAGGATCATTCAATTATTACAAAAATAATGCTCTGTATTTACAACATGTTCCTCCCCAGGTGATCATGATGAGTTTAAAACTCCATGGGTGGGGAGGAAGAAAAATACATTGAAGTAGAACTTCCCATAGCCTCAATAACATCCATGGATGTTGATAGGGCTCTTTTGAGTCTAAAAAATGTTATCACCTTTCCTCCTGACTGAACTTCCAAATGGGTTTCCCAAGGAATCATTTTATAGACAATGTGGAAGGTGGTTTTGAGCCCCCATATTTCATAAAACCAATATTCACATTATTTTCAGCCACTATAAAGTATTATATTTCTTTTTAAAAAACTGTACAAATGTTTCACCACATATTGAATATAACCACCTAAAATTTGGCATCATTTGGAGGCCCACATCTCTAGATATATTCGAAATAGAGGACACCTCTTTTGACTTTCTTCATATTTGATTCCCTGGACAGCTCAGTTTAGATGGGCCCATGAATGGAATAATTAGGCTTGGTCTCATTAAAAATATTTTTATCCAAATAAATTTTGGAACCTCTTGTAAAATTTGATCCGATTTGGATACAATAAACTTTCACAACATGCAAAATAGTGGACATGTGTTCATGTTATTCCATGCAGTTTGGCCCATTTTCATTCCGCATCATCGCAGGCTCTCCAAATCCCCTCCAAATTCAATGAAAATATAAAAAAATTAAAATTTCTCTTTATAATAGTTAATAAAAAAATGATGGAATCAAAAGTAATTTTACATTTGTTATTAAAATTTTAATTTATGATACAAAATCAGTTTCACACTGCGGTATAAGGGTCAAAATGAATAGTGAATCACCATCCGATCATACCCCCACACCTAACCATTTGAACTATTAGGAAAAGTATTACAAACTAACCAAGTCCCATTCTTAAATAAAAGGTGATAAAACTTCCATGATTCTTTTTAAATTAAATTCGTTATGTCTCATTTATGAAATCAAATTTTCTATCATTTTTCTTCTCTCACATTCAAATTTGTTATACTTCATTTTTTCACCCTTGAAACATGTCTCAACCTAACTCACCTAATTTTTTTCCCTATTCAATCAAGGAACATATGAAAGTGGACTTATGATATTTAAACAAAGTTCATGTGGTATTACCATATTATTTCCAAGATTCTATGTTTTCTACTAGAAGAAACTAGCGTACTATCAAGAGGACTTCTAATAGGCTATTCTGAGGTTTAAGGGTTGGTAGGATTTAAAGTATAAAGATATAAGGAAGAAGAGTATTATTTAATATCTTAAGTACAAACCATGTCAAAATTGAAAAAGTTTTAATAATTAATGTACACACTCAACCCCTCAAAAGTGAATCACTTTTAACTAACTTTCCATATTGTCCATTTGTGTGGGTCCCAACCAAGCAGTGAATAATAATGAGTAATATTTTTATTTTATCATTTTTTTATATATTTTTAATATACAATTTTTTTTTTCAATTTTCCTTGGATATGAAGAGGTAACCATGTGTAAAAAAATGGAAAAATATAGCATGTGAACCCACTTCCCAGGAAAATGTAGGCACCCATTCGATCAACCCATAACAATGATTTTTTATCAATAATTTCCATCGAAACACCCTCTCCCCCACACTTCATAAAAGTAAAAAAATAGTGCACATAAAATATGGGTAGTTAGGGATTAATTAGTTTGTAATGTGGCTACCTAACTTTCATTTCATGGTATCTAAGGCTTAAGAAGGGTAAAATGTCAAGGTGGCCCAAAATAGAGCTTAATTATAAAAAAGGATTTTTAATGAATGGTGGAATATATCATGAATGTAGCACACTGAAGATTATGAATTCAAACAAAATCAATGAAAGTTCTAGTTTCTCTACATGACCCAATACCCTCAAGAAAGTGTTTAAAAGGAAGAATATGAAATAAAGGGCTTATAATGTCTCTCAGGTAAGGGATTAAAATATTGGCCAGTGCTAATAAGGAATGGGTTTTAAAAATCCATTAAACACCTTAGAATAATTTGAAAAGACAAATTCTAGAGAAATATTCCGTATCAAAATTCATTTGAAAAAAAATTCTCCAAAAACAATGAAATTTTCTACACAATTGAATCAAGTATGAAAAATGATTTTGGATATTATTTTTAAGATCAATGTTTATATAAAACCAAAAAATAAAGAAAATATGTTTTTTGTTTTTTATTATATGTATTTTTTCTTTTTTTAACTACAACATATCTCCCCCCCACACCTTAAAATTACATTTTCCCTAATATGTGTATTTTAAATAAATGGGAAAGTTAATATAGGTAGGGAGAAGGGAAAACCTACTAGGCGGTTTCATATGTGGCATCCAATAGTTGAATTTTATCTATAATATGCTTTTGAAAATAATCATAGAATAGTTTGAGCCTCATCCCATTAACAGTAAACCTCTTTCCACTCTTTTCATGCAAAAACTATATAACACCAAATGTATAAAAATCAGTAACAATATAAGGACCAAACCATTGGGAAAAAAGCCTACCTAGGTTTAGTTTTAACCTAGAATCATACATGAGGACCTTATCTCCAATATAAAACTTCTACTTATTAATCATACTATTTGGGATTTCCTTTTGTTTTCTCTTTATAGATTCAAGAGTTCACATATGCATCATTCCAAATTTCTTCCAAATCGTGAGTCTGCAACTTTCTATACTCATAGGCATATGAGAGATTAATATTATAGTGTTTAAAAACTTAATATCAATGGTTCTATACCTCTACTGGGAGGTGACATGACCTTTCAAACACAATCCTATACGGTGACAGTTTGATTGGGGATTTAAAAGTTGTACGGAATTCCCAATGTGTATCATCCAAGAACTAACTCGAATATTTACTTTTGGGTTGTACCATTTTTTTCCAAGATTCTATTGACTCCCCTATTTGAGATTTATTCTTATCAGTAAGTTTAGGGATGATATGCAGTGGATACTTTATGAACAACCACATATTTACAGAGAATGTTAATCATTGTATTATTAAAAAAATGTGAAATCTGATTAGTAATGACGAATATTAGAAAACCAAACCTATTGAATATATTGGACCACAAAAAATCAACAACCACTCGAGAGTCATCATCCATGGTAGAATTTTCTTCCACCCATTTGGAGACATATTTTAAAGCCAATAATATGTAATCAAAGCTAAATTAATGTGTAAAAGTCCCAATGAAGTCAATGCCCCATGCATCAAAGATCTCACAAAATAACATGGGGTTTTGGGGGTATTTCATTATTCTTGGAGATATTACTTATGAATTGACATCATTTTCATGAATTAAAAAACTTATGGGAACACCTATACATTGTTGTCCAATAAAGTTCAGAGTCAAGGACCTTTCAAGAAGTGCGTTGAAGGAAAAAATGGCCACCACAAGTGAAAGTGTTGCTAAATGTCAAATCAGAGGTGAAATCATGGTCAAGGAAACACCGAAGAATAACTTTGTAACTACAAATTCTCCAAAAATACAGGTTATTCCAAATGTACCATCGTGAATCAGGATTAAGTCTATGGGATTGTGAAATTCTAAAATCAGGGGGACCATAGATGTTACTAGAAATTCACAATGTACGCATACCAGGGGGTAAGGTCCACCACATCATAGAGGTTCACATGAGGAAATAATTCTCTAATAGGGTGGAATGTGTCAACATAGTGGTTCAATGTTTTGGAAATCCTACTAATGTGGTCAGCTAGCACATTTTACACTCCTCTCTAATATCTAATCTGATGGTCAAACTCCTGGAGGAGGAGCATCCACTGAAAGAGGTGGGGCTTAACTTTATGTTTCTTTAAGAAAAAATCAAGTGCAATATGATAAAAAAACAATGATTTTTTACCTGATAAGAATGAAAAAAAATTCCAAGGAAAAAACAATAGAAAGGGGTTCTTTTTTGGAGTTTGTGAAGTTTTCTTGGGAATGGTCAAGGGTATATGAGGAATACACAATGAAACAAGTAGACTTATCAACCCTTTGGGATAAAAATAACCCAAATACAATGTTAGAGGCATCACACATAAGTTTGAAGGGGAGATCCCACCTTGGTGGTCGGATTATGGGAGATGATGTGAGACTCCTTTTTAGTGAATTGAAAGTATCCTCACAATTTTTTTCAAATACAAATTTAGAATCCTTTTCCAATAATCGAGATAGGGGAAGTTTGATCTTATTAAATCCTTGAATGAATTAGCCGTAAAAAATAGCATGGACTAAGAAAGATCACACCTCACAGACACATTTTGGAAATGAAAGTAATGAAAGTAATGAAATTAATTCAAATTTTTATTCATAAACTTGAATTCCCGATTTTGAAAAAACATGACCAAGAACTATCCCCTGCTCAACCATGAAATGGAATTTCACATCATTTAGTACGAGGAATTTTTCAATACAATAGAATAGGAAATAAAATAGGTCTTCCAAACAATCATAAAAGGAATTTACATAAACCATGAAATAATCCATAAAAACTTCCATACAATTATCAAGTTACTATTAAAATAAACTCAACATACAATGATGAAAAGTACTAGGAGAATTATAGAGACCAAAAAACATACTTTTTTATGAAAATGTGCCAAAATGGACAAGTAAATGTTGTCCTTTTCTTGGTTCTCAGTGTCTATAAGGATTTTAAAATAACCTAAAGAGCCATCATGGAAACAATAATGGGACATACTAGATAGTATTTCTAACATTTGGTCAATGAACGGTAGAGGAAATAATTCCTTTCATGTGGCTTGATTCAATTGACGATTGTCAATACAGACTCGCCAAATATTTTACACACATGTAGGAACCAATTCATTTCTTTCATTCAAACTATAATTATTCTTGTTATTTTAAGCATAATTTTCATTAGGATAACAAATTTACTATCAGATATACGATAAATAATCCTAGAAGTAAGTAATTTACGATCTTACAATTTTACTACTTGAAGGAGAGTGGGATTCACCTAGATTTGATCTTTCCTTACGAGCTTAGCCTCATCATATAAAAGTATATGGTTCAAAATAATAGATGGGATAATCCTGGGAATATCAGCCAATGTCCATACTATCTCCTTTTTACAATCACTCAAAAGGTGTTGTAGTTTTTATTTCTATTGTGGAGAGAGGTTATTGGAAATAATTATGGGAAATTAGTCAATAGCTTCATAATAATCATATTTTAAGTTATATGGAAGTTGATTAAATTCTAACACCTGTTGTTTTTAGATTAAGGGAGGGTATTTAAGAGGAGTTAGGTCCATGAAATTCTCTATATTCTCATGTTTATTCTCTAAGGAAATAGAATCAATGGAAAAGAGATTTTTAGAATCATCAATTGTTATGGGTTCCTCAGAATGATCACACTCATCAATTAAATAAAAAATTTACACTTTTCTAAACCCACACAACACACAAAACATGAATCAAAACTCAAATCATCCAAGGGTGAAGAATAGGAAGATGAATCAAATTATGGCTCATGGAGTGAATTTTGTGTGTCTGTAACATTTGAGAGAACTTACATCAAATAGAAAAGAAGAGAGGATTTCTCTTCAATGGGGTGTTTCATAGAATCAAGGATATTAAAACTTACATTTTATCCACCAAAATCCATGGAAAATGTACCATTATGAACTTTGATGATTGTCCTTAATATTTTAAGAAATGTACTCCCATATATGAGAGTATCTTGTCCTTGGGTTCAAGTATCTCACATCTGAAGAATGTAGAAATCGGTGGAGAATATGAAAATATTCAATTTTTTAAGGACATCCTCAACCACTATTAATGGGTGTGTTATACTCTTTTGGAAAGTTTCATGAAAATTCCCATTAGTTGAAGCTCTCCAACAAATAGATAAGTATATAGTGAGTGAGGAATTACATTATGAAAGCACCCAAATCTAGAATTTCATCACAAAAGGACTCCACAATGGTACAAGGTATATTAAAAGTTCCTAGATCCTTGAATTTGGTTTCCATTGATGGTTGTATTATTCCCAAGCCATTACTTTATAGGTTGAGTCTCCCATTACCCTTCATTATCCATCTATGGGTGAAAATATCTTTAATAAATTTGGTTTATTGTGGGATTTGTTTAGCTGCATCTAGTAAAAGAATGTTAACTTGTACCTTTTTGAGTGTATCCGTTATCTCTTTATCAATTTCATTGTAAAAATTTTTCTTATATTTAGAGAGTATTTGGGAGAAAGGAATAGGAATGGATTTCTCAGTGGAATAATTACTAAAAATTTGTTTATATTTTTTGTTTTTTTCATCATTAGAATCTTTTGAGGGTAGGAAAAGAGAGTTTTAAATAGGGGAACATACATTTTTTAGAATCACTAGAAGAAGAAACTTATTTACCACTATGAAGTCTGATTTCACATATATTACCTTGGCCATTTAGATTAGTAACAGGTTGGCATGGTAGTTTTCCATAACCTAGAATTTTTATCTCACTGATGGTGTTTTCCAATTGTAACACTTGAGTTCATAGGTCTTGAATATATAATTTCATGGTCTGTTGGAATTGTATGTTCTGGGTTTCCATTTTCTTCACTATGTCCTCAATTATTGGATTCTATTTGGGAAGAGGAGGTGGATTTTTTTCTAGAAGTTGAGGGATTATATGGTTTCATACCTTGGAATTGTTGATACTAATTCTTCTTGGGGTAGCATGAGTTTTCTCCTTGTTGGTACTGTGGTTGTGCTTTCCACCTGGTGTTTGGTTTTAGCTTGATAATTCTTGTTAGAAGGGACGTTCTTGTTGGAATGGATGACCAGGTAATATTTCTAAATAAAACTTAGATGAATCATGAAGCTTCAGGAACTGGTCATAAAAATGAGGGTTATCAGAACAAATAACACAATGTAATGGAATAGAATAAGAGTTTGAGTTACCTTGTTCTTGATCTAATTTCATTAAAAGGCTATTAATTTCATCTTGTTTATTTTCTAAATTTTGTTCTAAGGATGACTGAATTACATCATTAACTCCTTTCGTTGGTTAAATTGCTCATGTACAAATTTTTTTTGCATTTGTTTCTATGTTGGTTATTAAGTCACAGGCAACAAAATGAGTTTTATCAACTTGGGCACCACCAACTACAAAATCTATCATTCCACAATCCATGGGGCATGTCCCTCATAGAAGTATTAAATTATAAATTTTTCACTAATTTGGTGGTGGGGTAAACATGAAAAAATTATTTTTAATCTCCCCCAATATCCATGAAGGGTATCTTCTTGTGATTGCCTAATGCCACAAATATCATTTCTAATTGATGCAGTTCATGAGGAAGGGAAAAAATTCTCTAGAAAGAGTAATTTAAGGTCATTCCAGCCCCCAATTATGGTAAGAAGACATTATATCAAGTATTTGGCTACACCATGAATGGAGAAAGGGAAGAACCTAAACTTAATGAGGTCCTTAGGCACATTTTATGATTTCATGGTGGAGAAAACTATGTGAAACTCCATAAGTTGTTCGTGAGGTTCCTCACTGGGAAGAACATGGAATTTTGGAAGAAGGTGGATGAGGTCTAATCTCAACTCAAATTTGGATACTTTCTTAGGATATTGGATGTACTTAGGTTGGTACTCCACATCCGGGGTTGTCACTTCTTTTAAAGTTCAGTTATTTATAGCCAGGATTTCTAGGATTTGATTTGGTTCAATTTTTTATTGGATTTGGACCACTTGAGATTAAAAAATGGTTTCCCCAGTGTTACTTTATTTTCCTACTCCTTATGATCTAATTTGTGAGTGAAGTTTCTTTTAAATTTCTAGGTTAAATTCAATTAATTTTTCATTTTTTGACCGGGTCATTAAAATATGATGTGAAGTTTATTTTTTTTGTATTTTTCCCTTTTTATGATTGAAGATGGATAAAATAAAATAAAATTAGAAGGATTAAAGTAGAAAATAAAAGAGATAATTTGTTACTACATAATTAGAGATAGATATAGAGGAAGAGAGAGGGAGGAAGAGAGAGAGAAGAAGAAGAAGAAACACACAAAAATAAACAAAAAAAACAAAAAATAATAATAAAAAGGGATATGGAAATATTGAAAAAAGTAATAATTCAGAATTAAAATAAAAAAATAAAAAAATAAAAAAATGATATTGACTCCCTATAAATAGTTTCAAAATTTGGTCGTGTTGTCGAGCACGTCAAATTAAATTTTTTGATTTTACTAGAATTTATTCAATATAGCAGGTAAACTAGGTCATCTCTCAAAAGAGACTTAGATCAATAATTTAAAAATAAACATTAGATTAAGAAAAATTATAAGGGGATTTTATGAAATTTGTGTTTTGTTTATTGAAGATGAAAGAATAAAAAAAGTGATACAAGAGACGTAAATTGACAGATTCGATTAAGCATGATCAACCTAAGGAAATCTTTTGGTACTAATCATTAACCACTTTAAGAGATACAATTGTGATATTATAATTCTTGGTTTTTAACACCTAGAAACATAATTTTACTGAGTTTATAATGGAATAAATCCTATGGTTTATTCAGAAACACACAATGATTCAGTGGATACCACTAACGATTGAGTGATTTGTGTTCCACTTCATAACCGAAACTCACTAAGGAAACATATGAAGAACTTGATGAATTTTCCAAGTTTGTATGTTATATAAATTTATTTCCATGAAATTAAAGTACATGTACATGTCAGTGTTTATGTGAGTTCAGTTGACCATTATAAACCACACAAATACCACAATTTAGAGAGGATAGAAGAAGTAGTGAATGTAGTGTGAAACATCACATGAATGAGTACCACCGAACATGATCATATTAATAAAGTAAAACATACTTGTACATAAATAAATAAAATAATAATATAAGATGAATAAAAATAAAAAACATACCTAGAATTAAAAGGATAATTCGATGATTACAAAATCAAAGCTCTGGATTTACATGTTCCTCCCCAGGTGATCATGATGGGTAAAAAACTCCATGGGTGGGGAGGAAGAAAAATATGTTTAATTAGAACTTCTAGTTCCCTCCATAAGTTATAGGGATGATTATAAGAATCATTTGAGTCTAAAAAACTTCATCAACTTTCCTCCTGGTTGAACTTACAAATGGGTTTCCCAATGTATCATTTTATAGGTAATGTGTAAGGTGGTTTTGAGCCCTCAGATTTCATAAAACCACTTGTCACATGGTTTTAGGACACTATATAGTATTATCATACTTTTAAAGAAACTAAAAAAATGTTTCAAAAACTCATTAATATCTCCACTGAATATGTGGAATCATTGGGAGGCATACTGCTCTAGATATATCTCATATGCACAAAACCACTTTTGACTTTATGCAGATTTTATTCCCTGGACATATTAGCTCATATGTGCACCATAATGAAAGAATGAGGCTTAGTATACTTAAGAATATTTATATCCCACTAAATTTTGGATCCTACCACAAAATCGCCTCCCATTTAGATGCACTTATTTCTATAAAAATGCAAAATAGTGGACAATGGTTCATGGGATTCCATGCAGTTTGGACCATTTTTATTCTGTATCATTGTGGGATCTACAAATCACCGCCAAATTCAATGAAATTATCTAAACAAGTAAAATATCCCTTTTAATAGTGAAAAACACCAAAATAATTGAGTCAAACATGAAGTAAAATTTTTTATTTATTAAGAATTTATGATACAAAATTAGTTTAACATAGTGGTATAAGGGTCAAATGAATAACGAATCACAGTGCGATCAGTAACACCTAGATATTTTTATGAAATATTTCACTTTAAATAATTTTATTTATTCTATATCTTTCATTACAAACAACACTTAGTATAAATGACCCACATAAAATTATTAAAATATTATGTGTCTTTTCTCTTCTAGAAATTGGATTGGTGGGTATGAATAGTAATAAATATATTATGAAAAATTTATGGTCTATACATTTATAAAACCAATTAATTACATATAAAAATTATTATAATTTTTTAAGAAATATTTTAAAATAAAATTGGTTTATTTTTCTAAAAAATTGTGCTTATGCACAATATATTTTTATATTAATAAATTAAATTAAAACCTACTGGTAAATGACCTTAATAAAAAAAATATATTATTTTCATGATCAAAATTTTGAATTATTCATTTTTTTTCTAGGAATTGGATAAGGATAAATCTAGTTTTATTCTTAAAAATATAATCATTTAAAAATAATGTTTTATCACATATTTTGAACTTACATTAAATTTAATATCTACCATTTATAGGAATTAAATTAGATAAACTAAAATAAATATTTAGAATCATGAGGTTACATTTTTTTTGAATAGGCCCCTATTATGTTTGGCTGATATGAATCATGAGGTTACATTCTTACCTCTTTAGTAACTTTTAAATTGTAACCCATTAACATAATAAAACTGAATTTCAATATTAATCATAATTAATAAATATTTATTCACATTATATACATCAAATGGGTATTTTATACACCATATAAAAGTGAATAGGTGAATAATAACAAATATGACTCAATGAAATGGTAATTGAGATAAAATCCCTTACCTCTTTCTTCTCATTAGTTTAACATGATTTAACCTCCTGTGTAATGGTTTTAAACATATTATTAATTTATCATAGAAAAATATTCATATTTATAATATCATATATGATTGTATTATAACTTATTATCACATGTTCATTAGAAATCATTTATTATTATTGTTGTTTTGGGTGTCAATTTCCTTGTTTTCTCATGCATTTTTTGTTATGGAAGTTCATATTATTGTTTATAGGATATAGGTACACTATCTCCAGAATGATATTAATGTTTTAAATATAATATTTTCTAATGATATACATTTTTATAATCAATATTTATTATTTTACATGGAAAATTAATCACATCGCTTCATGGAGACGGTAGGCCGTACATATGTATGTACGAAGATATCATTAATTGAATTGGTGAAAAGATAAGAATATGGATGATATATTAATTTAAAATAATTAATATCATTTGATATGTGTAATATATAATCATTATTTCCATTATTTTTACTATCTATGTGAGTTAGTGATGAGAAAAAATTATATCAATTCGAGAGCTAGTAGTCTGTCATACAAATGAGCAGTGGATTTGTTTCCCATTTGGTGGAGTAGGAGAGGGATAAATATTATTCCATAAAAATAATAAAATATTATAATATTGAATATACTTTTGTTATTATATTTTAATGGTTAAGACATAATTTATTTTTATAGATGAATAAGTAAACCAAAAGAGGTCGGTGAAGATGATTACCTTAGCTTAGAGAAACCTCCAATGGATTTCTTATCAAGGACCCTAAGGTTGGACCTTTGGGAAGAAAATAACATCTTGAATGTGGATAAGGATTATAGGGATATATTTTGGAATTTTTTTTGATCTATATGGATTTATAGTTGTAAATAATTAAGATGAGAAGGTAAACTTTTATAAGTGGGGGATGAGACCTTCTTGGAAACCACATGGAAATTTCATGAAAGAATTCAAAATAATAAAGTCATTACCAAAGAAAATGATTCCAAATAACCTTATATTAGAATTTTGGATAGGATAAGGTAGAAATAATACCATACAATAGGATTTTTATGAGTTTAATTTGAAAATTTACCATAGTCTTTCTTTTAACCCCCAATAAACCCTTTTTCATCTTAACTGAGGTAATTATTTTTTATTATTATTCCTAATCATTTAAAAAAACATTATGTTTAAATTATTACCTAATATTAATTGTTCTGATTCTAAATATAGAATCAATTTTATAATATTCAATTCATTTAAGTTTTAGAATTTAATTTAATATTAAACTTGCAAATCCTATTGAAAAATTCATTTTCAAGAAATGAATTTTTCAAGTATTAGATAATCATATATTAACTATATGACTAGTAATAATAATTAGGTGGATGTAAATTCATAGAGTTATATACATAATCTATGTATTTAATTTAAATAATTCATTATTAAATATTATTTTTAAACTAATATGGATAAACATTATGACTAAAAAAACAATTTTCTAAAAAATATTTATTTTTACCTATAAATATTAATATCTTTATTTATTAAAATTTATAGTCAATAATTTTTTAAATTTATAGATTATAACACATTATTAAATATAAAAGGACTAAAAGTTAAATAATACATTTTAAATTATTTATAAAATCTTATTTCTAAGGGAAAATTTCCAAAACTAATTATAGGATTATTTGACCATGTGATTTCAAAATTTATATTCATCCTATAAAATTAGATTTTTTATGTAATGAAATATTAAAATGTGAATTTTTTTATAGTTTTAATAAAATTGAATATTCACTTACTATAATTGAGGCTCATGTTTAATATATTTTTATCAACTATAAGTTATAGAGGTGGTGAATTTTTAAATATGGAATTTGATAAATTATTAGAAGATAATGGATATAATCACAATTTTTAATCATATAGAACTCCACATCAAATTGGTGTGTTAGACAAGAAAAATAGAATCTTATAAGAAATGGATAGTACACTGTTAAATGTGTATAATTTTCTAAAATAATTCTGAGCAAAAACCCAAAATATAGATCTTTATATTTGTAAAAAAATTACTTAGACCATTCATAATGAAAACAAATTATGAAATCTAGAAGGGAAGGAATCTGAGAATTGGGAATTTCAGATTATTTGGTTACAAATAATAAAATCTTAAAACCAAATATTTATTGAAAGAATTTGATTCAAAATCCAATAAATGTATTTTTCTAGGGTATTCTAATTCGAGTAAGGAATATAGAGTTAAAAAAAATAACATAAGATGTTGGAGAATAAATTCATGTAAATATTATGAATTTTTTTAAAATAATTAAAATTATATTTATATATTTTGAAGAATATTTTATATATTATAACTATATAAGACCTAAAAATTCATATTTAGATTCATAAATTTAAGGGGAGAGACCCTCTCATGAAAAAATATTATAATCTTGTAATGGTTATCAAATTGAAAATGTTATTAGTGCTATATCTGTTAGGGATAAAACCAAAATTATTTAATTTTTTTTTGTGCTAATAATTATTTTATTTCTTAATATATACTTCGAAATATAGATAAATATTTATCTAAATAAAACATGACTATGCCAATGCATGATGAGTTGATTTTTTTGGTAGTAATAAAGAACGAGACTTAGTTGAACACCCTAATGATCAAAATATTATTGTTACCAGAGACATCTTTTGAAATAAGTTAGAATAATTTTATTGAATAATTAGAAACAAGGATAAATTAGTGAATCAAAGTTATAATCATAACAAAGGTATCGATTATAAAGAATAATTTAACCTTTTTTAAATATAAGAATCTATATGAATTATTTTGGAATATGATTCCCATTTTAGAATCAATTTTTTTTAAAATGGATGTCAAAAGGGATTTTTTAATTGAAATATTTATGAATTTTTTTAAAACAAGAACAGGTTTTGATAATTATTCTAAATTTAATAATTTTCTAAATATTTCAAAACACCTTATGGTTTGAAACAATCTCATTGATCATGATATGAAAGTTTATCTATTTTTAATTTCAGTAATGGTTTTGAAAAGCGGGGGGTCGATAAAAATATTTTCTATTAAAATGAGTTATAATATTATTATAATTGTTTAAATATATGTTGGTCACAATATATTTTTATCTTGTTATGATAAAATTTGTAATGAATTTTTAGTATTGTGGACTATAGAATTTTATATGAGTTTAATGAGAGAACTTAAATTCTTCTCTGGTATTCAAATTTACCATAGGAATGATGGTATCATTCTAAATAAATCAAATTATTCTGTAGAGTTAGTCAGTATTTTTTTGTTTTAGTATCATTTAAAAGTAGTAATAATTCAATGGGCACTCTATATAAAATTGATAAGGATGATTCAATAAAAATTTTAATATTAAATCTTTTAGGGGTATGATTGGAATCTAATTATACTTAATTTATTATAGGATTGATTTATTATTTAGAATCTTCATGTGTGATAGGTTTCAAAGTGACCCTAAATAAATTCATTTGAAATCTTTTAAAAGAATTAGAAATTTTGTTAATTTTTCCTTTTGTATTGGTCTATTTTAACCTATTTTAATTTTTCTGATTTAATTAGATATAATGATTATGAATTTGGTTCTTAATATATATATAGGAAAATTATATTATGTATACATCACTTCATAGGTAAATATTTAGTTTCTTGGATTATTAAGAAATAAAATTCTGTTTCTTTACAAATAGTTAATATGAGTATATTATTGTTGCATCTTTTTATTCACAGACTTTATGGATTAAACAAACTCTTTTTGATCTTGGTTATATTTTAAAAAAGATACCTATTTATTGTGATAATAACTCTATAACATCTATTTATAAAAATATGTTATAGGATTTTATAACAATGAATATTTATGTTTGATTTGAATTCTTAGATATCATGTTCAAAAAGGCAATATAAATATGAAATTTGTTTGTATAAAAAATCACTTCATCAATATTTTAACTTATCCTTTGGATTTAGAAAAAATTTAGAAAATTAAGTTTAATCATAGAATGGCGGAAGTATAAATACATAGTATTTTTTCATATGTTTAGGGTGAGTTTAATTATATTTCAGAGATATTTCATTAAATATGTTTGTTATTCATAGCTAGTGTGCATGTTAAATTTTATATATGGTTCACTATCTTGTGCTATAGTAGTTTTTACTATTTAATTCATTATATGTCATTAGAAATATTTTTTTTAATATTTTGACATGTTTTCATAACTACTTGAGTCTTTTAATGTGTTTTTAAGAAAGAGTTCATGCTACTATATATGAGTAGAATTTTTAATCTATATATGATTGTTTAAATATCTAGTTATTTCAATAAAAGAAAAGTTTTACTTATATAGGGAGTATTTATTACTTCTATCTTATTTCCCTATAGTAATTTCCAGATGACTTTGTACTTAAAATTCATGAATTTTGGGGGAGTTTTAAATATTTAAAACCGTGTTCAATATTAAAATATAAGATGATAGTTTATATTCTAATATTAACTTGGGAGAGTTTCAATAAATGTTTGATATTAACATTAGAAGAGTTAGTTTATTTAATATTAATGATTTCCTATCACAGTGGTAGAATTTATTTAGATAAAATATTAATACATTAAATTAAATCTATTTTATCAACTCCAAAAAGTGAGAGAAATTTTGAAATCTATATTTTTTTCTAATTTTCAAAAAATTGGGAGAATATTGAATTGTATCCCCAAATAATTGCTTATTTATGTTTTGATAATTATAAATTTGTTTTTTTATTCCATCTAATATGAGTGAAGAAAATTGTTTTATACTTTCACTACTTATAAATGAAATACCATTTTTGATATTATATTATTGTTTATTGTTTTATTCTTCATGTTTTTATTTCTTTTAAAAACTAATTTTATAGAAAAATACCACAATATATAGGTTAGTATCTCATATTCTACTAGTATATTTTATAATATCAACTTAAGTATTGGATTAACCATGGCTTACCAAGTGACTGTGAAGAATACAATGCATTAACCGCATAAAAAATTATTAACATTTGGTCAATATATTTCTATGTACTCAATCAACCGAATAAACAAATGGATCGATGATAATTCCTTAATAGACCATAAGAACAAATGAATCAACTCTAAGACCTCAATCAACTATAAGAACAAGTGGATCGATTATCAGACTCAATAATGTCAAACACGTGAGAATTTTTTAAGTTTTTAATTAACCACAAATTGAGTTTTAGTCTATCGTAATAATCAATCGACCATGCCTGAAATTTTTTCTAAGTGTCAAATTGACGACATACTGAAAATAAATTAACCACATGTTGAGTTTCAATTGAACATACAAATAAATCAACTATTCATGTAATTTATGATAATTGTTGGATAAACTTTAAATTAATTAAGACCTACCACAAGTTATTAACTACACCAATTTATGACCTAATAAAAATTAAAATCTACCATAAGAAATTAATCATATTTAAGAAACTTGCCATACTTTTTTCGTAGATATTTTATTTTTAATATTATTATATATTTTTATTCATTATGATTTTTTATATGATTTAATCACTTTTAATTTCTTATTAATAATTTAAGTGCTAAATAAATTTGTTTGAAATTATTTTATGAAGAATTTAACCATATTAATGTGGGATAAAAACTCATGTTTCTTTATTATAAAATCATGAATTTAAAATTTATAATCATTGGGATATGAAAATCTTTTCCCCAATATTTTATGAGAGTATTTCAAAGAACTTTAATATTGTTTAATATGGATATTCAGTGATTTATTAATTAATTTAAAGAGTTTTCTAACAATATTTATTATGTTTATAGATTACCAATGTGGGTATGTTTCACATGTGCATTGAGTGAAGTTTACACATGAAGTATTATATGGGAAAGAAACCCTGACCAACTTTGAAGTATTTTTCTGAAGTTATATGATAATGATTTTTGGGGAAGATAGAATACAATGAGTTTCATATTATTAAATATTATATTCATTAGGGAACTATATATATCAATTTCGACAGAACTAGTTTGATAAAGAGGTAGAGGATATTTTCAAGATGTTTTGTGAGTCACACTTTTCATCAACTACTCAACAAGGATTCATCCTTCTGATCCTTAGACACTGGAGAGAAAAATGCTTCCTCGACACTCAAGCTTCACTATCTCATTTGTTTGATGTGGTTCTGGATTATTTAAACAATTTTCTATTTTTGTTATTATACTGGGTTATACAACACATAAAAAGTCATATTTTTAGGTTATACTTTCTAAAAAAAGATATTTTTAGGTTGTGTCTAATCAGTAAAAGACATGGGATTCAGTTGTCCCATGGAACAAATAAATATAGGTTTTGTTTATTCCACAAACATAAAAGGAATACAACTAGGTTTTGGCTCATGGTGAGAAAAAATCAATCTTGGTTTACACCTTTGGGGTTTAAAATGGAAGTATAAATAGTTATGACTCCCCATCAATAGTCTGGGATTCCATATTAGTGGGCTCCATTTCTCTCTATGTTTGAGAAGAGTGAAGAGTATATGTATGATCAATTAGATTTGAACTACTATTAAAATCACTATGTTTATATTATTTTTATTTTCCACTAAAGAAATTATTTTAATAATGATATAAATTTCTAATTAATTAAAAAGGTCAATTCACCCTTCTCAAGACCATTTTACCGTCCTCATACTTGGACCTAACAACACACACACACATGTATACACATATATATACATATAGGCTTTCACATGCACATATGTACACACACACACACCCAAACATATCCGTATAAGTAAATGTATAAACATACATACACATACTTGTACATATATAAATATATATACATACATATATGTATGTGTACACACACACACACATGCACACACACACACACATTTTATATACATATATATGTCAACCCCTAATTTTTAAATTATTTTTTCTTTTTCCATACAACAAGATTTTCATGTCATATCAAATTCGTGTTAGAACAACAACAATTATATTAATATATATATATATATATATATAAATTTATTATATATATTAATATAAATAAAATTAAATAAATATATGTTCATTTATATATTTATTAATATAAAATTTTAATATATTATATTTAAATATACATTTTAATGAATTTAAATACATTATTAAATATTATTATGGATTAATACAATATTTTCATTATATGAAATAAAAAAAATATTATTGATAATAATTTTTTTTTTTAATTTGAATTATATTTTTAACTATACAATTTATATATCAAAATATTTTAATATATTTATATGCATTATAATATAAAGTCATATATATAAATATACATGAACACGTGCACACACACAATTATAAATATATATGTATAGTGTAAATATATATGAATATAACAAATTACATAATATGAATATATATATATATATTTATATGAATAATTTTTAATGTATTTATATATTTATTTATATAGTTCATATCACTATATTTTGTAATATATATATGTGTGTGTGCGCGTGTGTGTGTAATTATACTTTTATATATAATTATATCCTTGTATAATAGAATAAAAAAGTATAAATGATTAGAAATATGTAAAAAATGTATTTATATTGATATATATACATTTATTGTTATGAAAATAATGTCTAAGATTATATATACATGTACATATAAAAAATATATATGCAAGTTAACCTTTATATATATGTATGTGCGTATATAGATTTTAGAAAACTGTTGATGTAAAATGTATATTTATATATATATATAATGATAAATATATATGTAAATTATAAACACAAAAATATATAGTTATAAATATATTTTTATATTATAAATTATATAATAGGTAAATAAATAAATAAATTTAAATATGAACTATATTTAATGTATTTATATAAAAATTTATATAGTTCACATTACTATATTTTATAATATATATATATACATATGTAATTATAATATATATATAATTATAAATAAGTATAAATTAATATATATATATATATATATATTATTTATATAAATATATATACTTATTTATATATAAATTATATTTAAAAATATGTAAATTAAACAATTCAAGGTTCCCTTTACCAACACTAAAAAACATTGATAAAGAGTAAAATTTTATCAATTCTTTTTTTTCATCGATAAGGGTTAACTTTAGAAGTTCTTTTTTTTTCTAGTGATAAAAATTATCCTGTCATCTGCATTTTTTTAGCACTATTAAGCAGTTTCACTAAATTTAAATGAATATTTAACTATGGTTTAGTTTTTTTATCACATTTCAAAAATTAATCAATGATCCTTTTTATAATTTTTTTAATAATCTAATTTGACATGAATAGTTTTTGTTGTTTGAAAAATGATTATAGAACTTCACAATACATTTTAATCATTCTGATCACATTGCATTTCGGATTGGTGTGTGAGTTTTTCTTTTTATTTAAAAATGAATCCAAAATCATTGTACTAATGTTTCACAATAATCCATAATTTTTTATTAGTAATTATATTTATATTTATTTCTATAGACCTATAAATATTTTTAATTATATAAATCAAACATATATAGTTCTAGTAACACTGTAGGATGAATTAAAAAGAAAGTCTTTCCTACAAGTAAAGAAATGAATTAACAAAAATTGTTTTGATTTTTCTTAATTTTTTTCAATTTATCAAATTTTATAATTTGATAAATGTTTATGAAATATGATATATTTTTAATTATGATAAAAAATTTTGAACTATTAAAGTTATATTGCATGTTGGAATGGTGTAAAATTTTTCAAACCGGTGAAAATTCATTCATTGATCATTGTTGTAGATTTTTTTGATAATAAGAGTATGTTTACAGAGTTCTGACCATTTAACACATTAATATAGAACTATATAATCCTTTTATGGTAAAAAATACACTTTTAATATTTCTCGACAAATTTCATGTTAAATTGACATCTGGTTTTTTCATACCGGTGAACAAATTTATAAACGATAATTATTCTAAATTTTTACTATAATATAAGATCATTTGATTGGTTTTATTTGAAAAATAATCCTTTCAATATCAAAATATTATTATTGATATAGTTAAGGGAATTTTTAGTGTGGAAGATGTTATTCTATATGAATCAATCACAGAATCAAATATGTTTATGGTAATGAGAATATTAAAAGGTATAGGATTCTTAATTTTTTATAATGTAATCAAATAGTCATAAAATTTTGATTTTAATTCGTGAATATAAAAAGGTTATGTGGAATATGGAGTGGATTTATGAACATAATAACAATTCTAGGGATGATATGATAAATTTCATTAAAATGTATATTAGGAAATCTTGTATTCCCAATCTTGTTATCCTTGATGTTTTAATTAAAATAATTTCCTCTCAACCCAAAAATGAAATTTTTTGAGTGATTTTGGATTGGATTTATATGACAAGTAATAATAAAATTTTAAAAAAGTGTTTATTGTCTATAAATAAGGGGTGCTTGTTAAAGGTATCGTTGAAAAAATTCATGCATACAATCCTCTCTCACTAACATTTATAAGTTCCTCACAAATGGGACATCTTATGTAGTATATATCTATTCTTATTTACATTTTTATGATTTATGATAGATTCTATGATAATAAAATCCATCAATACAAATGGATTCTATGTAAAACTAGTGTGAAGTGTGAATTTAAACAAGCATGTTTGTATATTAGTGATGGTATTATAAAAATGGAAACTTACTTTTCCTTAACCAAGGAAAATTTCTATTCAATAGAAAATTTTGTCTTATTTTGGATATCTATGATTGTTCCCATTAATGATTTAATCCATAATATAATTAAAACATTATGGGTAATAACATAATAGGGAGATAAATACCCTAAAGATTTATTATTATTTAACGAATGATAATATATTATGAATACATAATTTAAATGTTTTTTTACTTTCTTTTATAAAGTATTTACTGGGGCCATGACACTAAAAGGGTAGTGGTTGGGTGCGTGAAGAGTAAGAAAATTAATTCAAATCATGGTGAATGTTATTAATTAATTATTAATTGAAGTAATATTATAATATAAAAACAATTACATCAGTGATAAGAACACAAATTTTCATAATTTTTATAAAAAATTATAACAAAATATTATTTATCCACTTATTAACAAATAAATATATTTAATATTCTAAATATTTTATTTCATTAATATTTAAATAGTAAAAAAATATAGATCTATCTATATTATGTATATATTATTAGAAACCACAAACAATAAACACACCCAGGCACCCCAATGGGTGAATCCTCCCTTAAGGAATGAAAATAACCTACTAGTTCTATTTTTTTACATGGAGTTTCCCTAAATTACATTTTTTAGGTTGTCAAAAGGACCATATGATTTTATACCAAATCCCCTTTTAATGGATCTAATTTGATGGCCCGTTAGAGCATTCTGAATCATGCAAAGTCACCAGTCATCCACCACATTACCCCACCTATTAGTAATAATCACACAGTATCACCCATCTAAGGGTTGTTCCACCCTCACTACCTTGAAAGTTGGGACCCCTCTATCGCACATTAGAAATTCATGTGAGAGGCAATCTTGTTGATAGGTTTCAACATGCCCATAAATATTTTGATCCTCCCACCCAATGATTCCTATGTAGTTAACTACCACACCACATTCTAAGTCACACTATGAAATCCAAATGGTTCTATTTTGATAATAATCACATAGAAGGTCCCTCCTCCATCACATATCAAGAGTATGAGTGGGTGACGAGTTTATTGGTAGGAATTGATATGATTCTTTCTTCTATTACAACTTTTTAAACACTAATTTTTTTTCATCTATAATTTAATCTTAGATCATTGATTATTATTTTGTAAATCTAATATTAAGGTTAATAAATATTGAAAAATCATCACAAAGTGATCCATTTACATTTTGATGCTATTAATGTCTGTTAGAAATAATTATATTATTAAATTTTAATAAAATTGTACATAATTTATTGGTCATAAGAATTATAAAAATATACATAATATACTTAATTTATAAATTGATAGCACATGTTCTTAATCATTCATATCTTATAATTTCATTTATTATCTTAATAACAAAAATTTTATGATTCTCTATACCATATATATTCTCTATAAATAAAATTTCCAAACAATTACCATTTTGTAACATTATATACGAACAAACTTGTAATATCCATAAATTTAGAAGATATATTAATAGGGTAAATTTATCCTTAAAAGGATTTTATGATCCAATAGATTATTCCTTAGATTTACTTAACCCAAATTTAATTTTCATATTCTATCATTACATACATTAGTTTAATTTGTTTTTATTTATCCAATTTTTTTAATATAATATAATTTTAAAATTGTAGAACTCTTTATCATTGTGTCTATTTATAAGATTAAAAAACTATGATATAAAAGTTTCAATAGAATGTTCCACTATATAAATATCAATATCATCAAGGGGAATAGGTTTCTCGACCCTTGACTCATGAGATACCTGAATCCATACACTCATATGTTTTCTTTCTAGTTTTTTATTATATATGGTATCAAATTTAATATTCTACATTTTACCTATCCCATCTAGGTCATGATTGGGTGATGATAGATACAAATCACAATCAATTTCATCATATAATATTTTAAAATAATGAAAAGATCAATAATTTTTTGTTTTATAATTATTATGAACTATTGTGTAAAACTTTATCACCTCAGGTAAGGTTATACTTTTAAGGAAATATCCATCATCAAAAGTAGGGTGTGTGGGTTGACATAGTGTGCTTATTATCGCGGGGATCATCCTTGATGATCCCTTTTAAGTAGAAATTATTTTACTTTATTTATCCCATTTAAACTTTCCATTATAGTTTCAATCTTATCATATCTATCATTTATTTTCTTATTGGAATATACTTGTGTTTATATTTTCCTAGTAGTCTCATGGTGAGTTCCTTAAACCAACACCTCTAATGCAATCATAATTTTATATATGTTTCAAATAAACTATAATTATAACTTCTTAAACTACTCTATATGACTTATCTTGTGTATAAACTAGATAAAAATAATGGAATTTTGGTATTCATTCTTATGTTTTAATATATTGAAGTAGAATAAATTTTATATATTTAATACTTAAACAAAATTCATATTTTTTTTATGTTTTAATATAATTTTCCATCTTATTTAGTCAATAAAACTTTTATAGTAGATGAAATGGGGTGTAAATAGATGGTAATTCTGATTAATCAATGTTTTCACCCATCACATGATGAGAGAATTGATTTTCCTTCACTCTACTATATTAACAAAGTATGAGGGTAAATCCCAAAATAAGAAAAGTTTCATTCATAATTATGTAACTATTGGATAAATATTTATGTGGTAATGGTAAGATAAATAGATAAAAAAATTAACATAAAAAAAGAAAGAAAAATCTAAAACTATTTCCTAACAACATGTGTGACTAGTGGTCTAATGAGATTTTTACTGGTTTACCATTTTTATTTTAACCGAGTTCAGTTTACCCAAATATTGATAGTGTGGGGCTTAGTATTGTTTCACAATAACTCACATCAATAACCTACTTTCCAAAGGTATGAATTCATTGAGGTTTCTTACCAATGATTCTTAGGAACTCACATCAGCCAAGAGTATGAGAGATTTGTCTCATTTCACCTTGTTGTGGGGAAATTATTACCTACTACAGGACTCTCTTATATATTCAAGATATGTTAATAAATCCTTTATAATACCTAGTATGGGAGTAGTTACTCCCTTTCCAATTACTTGGTCATAACCATGTATTGATGAGAGAAACTGTTCCTATCACATTATCTTCTTTATTCTCTTATCTATTTAGGATTCTCTGGTTTGTGACCAAATTTGGTCACTATGGAGTTTATCTCCATCTAGGGGTATTTGGTGTTTTGGAATTGAGATTGAACCTATAAAAGTAATATTATATATCCTATGTTAATAGGAATCAAAACCCATATAGTTTGTTGGATTTTTATGCCATGAAAAGTAGAACATAAACAATTTTAATGGGGCTTATGAACATATTGTAATCTTGAGATATTTCATCAATAATATAGTCATTTTAAGGAACATAAGATATAATTGGACATACATATGAAAGGAGGCCCATATTGGGTAATTCACATGATGCTGATGTCATAATCATCAACAGTTTCTAATACCACATGAGTCAAGATCATGTGAGAAACAATAGATAATAGATGATTGGAAACATCAAAAGAGGTTGTTAGATTGAATTATATAAGGCCTATACAGTAAGGCTTCCCTGAGATGATTCATTAGAAATATTACCCATTTATGAATATGGAGATATAATCATGTCTTACACCTAAGCTGTATTACCATATCAGAGATTTCTTACTACTAGGAATACAAATTGATGTTTTCTTTAAAGAGGTATGATTACCTGTCTCATGGTTAAGGATTCATGAGAGAAGAGGTATGATATTTTTCAATAAATATGGTGATTTGAAAAGTTTTATGTAGTTGTTTTGGTATTCATGGGGAATATATCCTCATGAAACGGAAAATGGGAATTTTATGGATATGGAGATCAAACTTTAGGAAAGTTTCTTATATATCCTATTCCTACCTGGAATCAAATTCCTCATATTTCATTTTGTTCCTAACATGATAATGAGTGAGGAAATATACCTAATAATCATGAGTATTATTGCCTCATTGTTTAGAAATATGGGAATATTTTATGTACTTTTACCCAGGTGGATGAACAAGTATGAACCCACTTATCATATTTTGATTGAAGAGGAAGGATGATAGACTCATAAGAAAATTTCATCCTATGAGCTAGGATAATTGGAATATTCAGGGACTTACACCAAAGAAGATTCCAATATCACATATTCATTATTTATCCTCTAATGGATAAATTGAGATGATGACCATGAAATTTCTATTGAATATTTTTTCATGGAATGAAGGACCATTTTAGGGAATGACACAAGAGAAATACTCCCTTTAATCACAAGGGTTTCTCATGTTAAGGTGACATGTCCAAGGATGCTTGAATAATAAGGATGACTTGTCCAAGGGTGTCTACATGACAATGTTGACATTTTTAAGTGTGTATTCCTAAAACCCTGACTTGTATGAGGGATTTTCATGACTAGAACGACCTGTACAAGGGATTATATATGTCAAGGATAACATATCTAGGGGTGTTTTTAGGACAAGGATCACATGTTAAAGGCATTTTTGTGTAACCAAGATTAAATGTCTGAGGGATTTTTCATGCCAAGGATAACAAGTAAAAGGGTTTATTCATGATAAGAATGGCATGTCCAAGGGATTTTATGTGACTATGATGACATGTCTATGGGATTTCATGTAATCAAGATGACTTGTCCATGAGATTTCATGTGATGATTTCCACTTGTCCAAGGGATTTTTCATGATCAAGGTCACAAGTCCAAGGAATTTCGCATGATCAATACCACATGTCAAAGAGAGTTCACATTATCAAGGCCACATATCCAAGGTCTTTCTCGTGATAAAGTCGATATTTCAAAGTTATTTTTCATGATCAGGCCAACGATTCCAATGTTGTTTTCATGAAAAGTCTAACATGTTTGAAGGATCATGGATAGAACACAAGGATGATATCATGTAAGGATACATCATGAATGATTTTTAATGACCATTTCAGAATCACATGAATGTGTGACCTTAAGAGGGTGATGCGCTCATATGTGAGTGCATGGATTAGTGTGAGTGACTAAAGCTCCACATATAAATAGTGCATATTTCCAAGGGTATATAAACCTATTATATCATGATCATTTCTTAGATGAAAGGGGTTTATCGAAAAGGGATCATGGTTGAGGGTTCACATGGATAGAGGGTGAATATATGAGGGTTTCCAATCCATATTCATTGATAGAGTATTTACAACAAGGCCTTGAAAACTAAAGGGTATCACACAATCAAGGGAACATATCAATGTTTGTATGATGAAGGGATCATTTGGCCATCACATGGGAAAGAATTTATATCCAAGCCATATAGAGTCATCAAAAGACCAGTGAGTAGCCACCAAATCATTTATGCCCATCACTGGAAGGGATTAAGATGATCAGGAGTACATGTGACATGGATGCATGTATAAGGATGACATCATGGGGGCGACATGAAGGATTTTTGAGACCGAAGTTTCATGCAAGGGTGTCAAGTGGTATTCCTAGTGTTATGAGATCATGTGATTGGAATGTAGTCACACAACAAGATCTTGTGATAGGGTCTCATTATGGGGTCTCATGGTTACCTAGATAATTTCTTTAAAGGTGGAAGTCAATGATTCTCCCCCACCTCCTTCTATGTTTTCCCTTATTTTATCCCTCCATTATCCTTCTCTATATCATTTCTTGTTCATTCCCATTCCTTTTATCTCTCCTTCTACATCATGTATTCTTCTTCCCCCCTTTTTTATCGCTCCCTAACTATAATTTATTATTTATTACACTTCCTTTTCAATCTCTCTATGATTTTTTCAATGATGAGGCATGAGTTTATATACGAAAAGGGTGATGAATAAGACATCCACTTTCATGGCTAGTATTCCACATATACCAGCTTGAGGAAGTGGGAGGTGCATCTTTGGGGTTCTAAAACCATCAACTTTCATCATAAAAATTGATGATGATGTTTATACACAATCACATGATTACATAATAGTGGAGGTTCACATGATCACTTTGTGTGATGTATTCAAATGATCATGTGACATCATAGTGGGAAAAAACTCAAAAACTATTGAATACTTCATGTAGTGAAGGATATAAATGATGATATGTTTATGAAATATAAGTTACACCATCCTTTATCTAAATAGGATAAAAGATTCTTATGACCACCTCCAGTTCATCACATGATACATCATTGGAAAAAATCATGACAAGTTCTATTCGATTTATGTGTTTGGTTAGTTATTTTGCTCAATGGTTATTTGTAGGGATTAATTTTCATGTGTTAGTTCTCATGTGAAAAATCATGATCATATAAGCCAGATTACATTATGAAACTGATGATTTTTCTTGTGATGGATTTATATGATTCATATGACCAGATTCATGAGATCTTCACTTATTCATGCTCAAATAATCGATGTGATAGAGGATTTAAATGAATCACTACTGTTGTTTGAAATACCACAAGCATGAAATATAAATGTTTGATGCATGGATTTTGGATGAGCGATCACGTCTCAGCTTCATCACTATTGATGGATGGTTTGAGTTTTTTTTAGAAGGTTGAGGGTTAAGCCCCCTTTATTAAAAATAAAACAAGTTATCATATTTTGAAAAATGGGATAAGAGGAAAAAACATTAAAAATCACCATGGGAAAAGTAAAAAAATCAAATTTGATTGAGAAACGGCTAGAACATTGAATGTTATATATATATCAAGATAAGAGCAGGATAAAATATCATCTCCCCCCTAAGAGAAGATAAAACAATGGAATCAGTTACAAATAAGCCTCACCCCTTCCAAGAAGTTATACCGTGATGGAAGAACAACATGGAGGAGCGCCCCTCCAACAATGAAAAGTGAATAATGGATTGAAAGATTGATTCCAGCAAACCTGTGCCTCTTTCAGACCATCCACCAGATGAATCCTGTGATAAAATTATAATAAGTCAACCTGGTGCAATGAAAATCAAGACCAAAACCACTGTGTAGAATTATGTTAAAGTACCCATCCATCGAAAAGAAGAACATATGGCTGATGATGGGTATCAACACACCCATACCTCTTATGTGGTCTCCCACATAGTAGTACCTACAAAATCTATACTGCAACATATGTAATGAAACCAAATACAAATCTCAAAGAGACACCTGCACCCTCATCGAACCACCAGTCCCAAAAAGACATTGAACTTCAATGAAAAACAAAAAGAAGACTAGCATCAGATATGAACCAATGACATAATGGAAAACAATTTCATCCCACTGGTGCATGAAAGAAGGGAATTGGAAATTCTCACCATCCTCCCACTTGAACTCTCACTGGAACCATTGAACTCAATAGAATCTTCCGCACAAACCCAAATGTCGATCACACAAGGCCATCACCATCCGATTCCATCTCCCCAAAAGTCCAACATAAACCACTCCCAATGAAGCTGGAATGGCCAAATCTGCAACCCACACATCACACTACCATTCAAACAAATACTGGTGATGTAGGGGGGACCAGATCCAATGGAGATTTGGAGAATAGGGGAGCCACATAACAAAATATGGGAGCCATCGATGGTATCAAAACCACTAAGGATATGAGGGGAAAAGATAATCCTTTAATGAAGGTGGGAGAACACATTTTATTCTAGTAGATAAATCAACACAAATCTAGAGAGGTTAAGCTGCTAAAAATAAACTCCAAAAAGACCAAAAGAGTTTCGCAAAGGAGAACCGAAAAACCTAGGAGAGGGAGGTGCTACTCTAGGCGAGTGGGGAGCCATAAAAAAAGAAATCAAATGAGGTTTTTGAGAGTACAGAAACACTTTATAAGTAGAAGGTTTAAGATGATAATGTGGTCACAGACAGACTGCATGCAGTATCTAAATTTTTTTATTATAGAGTAGTACCATATTCCTACCACTTCTAAGGTATCTAAGGCCCATCGATGTATCCTAAAAGTGGACCAGAATAAATCAAGTTCATCACTTTACATAAGCCTTAGATAGTATCAAAACTAGAATTAATGACTATGGAATCCCAGGGAGAACCCCAACCTACAATGATAGAGGAATTTTTATCATTTTTAAACATGGAATAATCTGTAGTATATATTCCCTCCCATGAAATGGTTCATCGGCCACTAACACATTAAATATGATAATCAATTGAATAGGAGAACCAACCCCCTATGTCTCCATAAAAATTTCATCAATTATATTTTAGGACATCCCACTAGGATGATAACACTCTTTATGAGGATGATTGTACCCTTGTGCAATCTCTTGAACCTCAGTAGGTTGACTCATATTACACCCCAAACATTGGTGAAGAAGGGGTCAATGGTGTATTTCCTGAACCTATAGAACACATCATAAACCTTTTTAAATATTAAAAGTTAAATATAATAGAGTATATTCCCAATGGAAATATCATGTTCGATCTCATATATTTAGGTCAATACTCCCTTAATCTTCCACCCAACCTACAATTAACAAAGAAAATAGTGTATTTATGACTTCATCTAAGTCATCCAATTTTGGATGATAAGATAAATTATATAGAAGAACATATCACTCAACTATAAAGAGCTAATGGGGATTTTTGGGAAATAATTGTGGGAATTATCCTTGGATAATTTCCCCAAAATAACATATCAACACCTTCCTATAGAGGTCCTCAATGTAGTGAAGTTCCCAATCCCACAAGGTTGGGTGATTTTTTATATTATTCAACACATTATTGGGTGAAATATGAACATTATTCCACCTATACCCATTCCACAAGGATGTGGGAATTTATATATTTTCCACCCCCTCATCCAGTGAACTCTAGACACCATTTAACCTCAAAAGCTACCACAAGGTCTCTAGGAGATTCATATTTCTCCAACATATATGAATAATCTTCACCATCGAGGTACCCCAATTATTTTTAACCTAGACCCCAAATCAAAAAATATAAGTGCACCACATCGATGCTCTAAATTTAATAATTTTCTCATACTAATAGATGCATAGGTGGAATATGAGGGAAGGAACATGGTTGTCTATATCTTGATGTCAAGGAAGGAAATATAAAATCCTTATCATTAAATCATGTATCTAGGTATTTGAAATACTCCATGGTGAAGGATTTGAAAGAAATTCAAATAATTAGGAAATAAAAAGAGATAGAGTTCAGATGTCATGCCAATCATAACCCTTACCACTGATATCCAGGGAATACAATAGAGTGTTTCTTTAATATGAAAGAATGATTTTATAAAAAGACAGATTTGGGGTTTTTGGAACAACCTACACCTAAATACCTACTATAGTCATGTGGGAAATATGAAAAAACATCTAAATTGTGAAATAGAATATTTGTTACTTTTTTACCAGTGATAGATGATTATCTCCCAGTAATAGTTGAAACATGGATGATTAATTTAAGACTAAGAATACAAATTTATACTTATCATGTTCGGTATAGCATGAACTTCTTAGTATCCTGAGGTCCGAGAGACTTGGGGACACAAACATGAATTAATACCACAATTATATTACTTACCATCAATTTTATGGGAATAAAATTGAAGGATGATTTGTCTTTAGGAAATAACACCTCAATCATCAATATGAAGTCTTGATAGATCTACAGAATCCTAAAAATCATGCACCATGATTACAAGTCCCTTAGGGTCTGTAAAAAAAATCCATCCTTTTAAAAATTTATTTCACTACCCACATCTTAGCTACATGACATTAAAATGCATGAGGAAAGTATTGGATGCAAGACATTAAACTACACAACATCCTAGGAAATCATTAGATGATGTTAAACTATTGTAAAACCATATCCTAGACACATTATGTTAAACATAATAGGGAAGTCCCAACCATATGAAATTAAAATGTAAAACATTCTATGTAATTTTCTCAAGATATTAAATTATACAACATCCCAAGTCCCTATCACATAACCATAAAATACCGGACACCCACATCCTATTCAAACAATTTTAAAATGCCTAGAAACTCTCTTACCACACAATGTTAAACTAAAACTAGTGAGCAGAACCATATCCTAGATCTCTCAAACTAAGAATTCTATAATATCCTAATAGAAATAATAGGGTAAACACATATCCACCCCATTCACGAATCCCATCATTATATTATGGTGGCAAAATGAGTATAAGAGTGAGAATATATCTATACTTACATTGAATACTTATTCTGAAAGGTAATTGAAATTGAGAATCCATAGGCCAATATTTATATGCATACACTTTTGATGTGTTAATCTATTCTGAAATGACATAGGATCTTTGTCAGTATATCCTGGAGATGATAAAGATATATGAATTGGCGCATATTTCTATCATAATATCCAATGAAGCATATCATCATGATTAATTTAAATACCCAAATTTCTCATACATGAATATTAAATCTTAATAGATAAATATTATTAAATTAAAATAAATATAAATGGAAGAATCATTTAGGTATAGTGCCTTTAGAAACATAGACACATAAAAAATTGGTCCATTTGTGAGCTACATCATCTCCCACTATGTTCTTCATAACTAGTACGCTTCTTATACATATCATACATAATACATTTGATCATAACATTGTGAAAAGAAACATAAGAAAGGGTGTGATAAGATGATTATTAAGGGTAAAAAAGGTAAATATCAACATATCATGAGCATAAGGTTATGAGAATGTGATAATAAAATTTGAAATTCATACCCTACATATCATAGATCATAAACATGAGTAATGGTTAAAATATTAGAAGCTCATAAGATGTTAATCATAATAAAATTAAAGAACATGAACCATAAGAATATAAAATTGTCATAAGGCATAAATTTTTTCCATACACATAAGCATAAAACACCTTTTCCTTAGTAGTTTAAGGCTCATTTACAATACTATAATATTGGAATTGGTTCAATCCCCAAACCACTATAGTTGTCATGGTTCACTCCTATGACTATCGTAGTGGGAAGAGACCCTTACTGAACAGGGCTCAATTCCCATTCCACGCTTATTTATCTCATGAGATATCAATATTTACCCAATTCAATTAGAGGGAGATATAGGTCTCACACGTTACATAATTATAATCATACATACATGCTCCACAAGATCATAAAACATTAATCATATCAAAACCTAAAAAAAGAAATGGGGTTCATAAATATTTAATTATTGTATAACTTATAGAAAAGAAAAATGTTTAATAATCATTTCATTATAGAATAACCCATAGAAAAAAGCATGTTTCAAAAAAAAATTTCATGGTATAACCCATGGAAGAGAAATGCGGTTCATAAATTTTTTTATCATAAATAAAAACACTTTTGTGAAAGAATAAGATTTGTATCCTTGGATAATATCACTAGTAAACCATAAGTAACATCAAAGGTTTTTATATTATATATAAAGTTAATTTGAAAGATAAAATGGAACATTTATTGGGTAAAATAACATTTCTTTGAAAATAAATTTTTAATGCTATAAATTCATAAATATTGAAAAAAATCATTTTTATTGAAAATAGCTTTGAAAACTTATAAAGAAAGCATTAAAAATAACTTAAAACATTTCTTGTGAAAAATATCCTTTCCAATTTGATAAAAAATTTTCTAAAACACAATTTTTTTCTTCAAAATAAATTTATTTGAAAAAAATCATTGAAACTTATAGAGTATTATTTAAAAATCATTTAAAACATTTCATAAGGAAAATAACATCTTAACTTTTAAAACATAATTTTTTTTTCAAATCCATTTATTTGAAAATAAATTTAAAAACCTATAAGGGGATATTTTAATCATATATTACTCATGAATATGGGAAATTATATTCTTTTCAGGAATGTTAAAAAAATATTCATTTTACATTTTCGATTAAAGCAAAAAGCATTGTTTTGAAAATGTTATGAATATTCCTTTAAAAAAATTTGTAAAAAAATACAAACATGGTTAAAAAAATATTTAATTAATAATTTAGAGATATTTGAAAAAAAATTGAAATCATTTATAGATAACAATTTTTTTGGAAGAAAAATCATTTTTGACTGAAGAGATAAATAAACTCAGATTTTCTTAAAAACATTATTTTGAACTATTGAGTATATAAAGAGAAGAAAATGGGGGGAAAAATTTATTCTCATGAAATAAAAAAGTGAGAAAAAAATTAATATGTATATTGAGTTATATATTATAATATTTCATTATTTAATCATAATAATGAATAATCTTGATAAATGATGAGATTGTAACATAAAACCATTATTACTTTGGTAACTTGGAATAGTAAGACCCCTGAAATAATAAAATTGAATATAAATTATAATATCATGATAATATATAAATAAAAGATATTAAATATAAATATGGATGTATATACATCTCATAAAATAATATAGGTTCATAACATAACATATGCCTCGATGAAGGAAACATGAGACAAAAATCCATTACCACTTTAAAAAATTTTGAACTGTAAACCCCATGGAAGATATATAATAAAATATATTTGAAACTACCAATAATTATATGTATAATAATCATAAAATACATTAATGGGAATTATATACATCACATAAAAGAAACATGTGGTTAATATGGCTTCTGTCTCACAGAAAAAAAGTGAGTCAAACATCCCTTACCGTGTCTCAAATTAATTCATACAAGTTCAGACCACATATATAATGATTATAAGTTTGTTATAAATATATTAAATAACCATAATTATATATATCATACCATATATGATTTACTTATGACCTTTTATTACCCATTTATTATAAATTCCATGTTAAAGTCTTGTTTTGGGAAATAACTGCATTATTTTTCATCTATGTTTGATTTGTTAGTTTTGATAATATTATATTGATAATGATTTAATACAAAATTATAAAAATGACATAAATTTTATATATATTCAATATATATGTATTTAGTGTGATCCGTAAAAGTTTGAGATAGAAAATGAGGAATGCCGTTTATAGAGACGGTAAGTCGTATGTATGCGAGAATACAGTTACCAAGTTCTCAAATAATTGAAAGAAATAAAGTTAAAAAAATATATCACAATTAAATAATAATTTATATTTCATATATAGCACATATTTTCATTAAAAAATCCTTATTACTATCCATGTAAATCATGAACGGGTCACATTGCTTTGTGAGGTAGTAGTGTACTGTAGACACGAGCGATATTATCGTATTCCAACAGAATGTAAAGTAAGAAGGAATATGTGATATAATAATTAAAAAGTATAATTATGTTTCATATATCATATATATTTAGTTAATATATCATTATTACCATCCAATTAAATCATAAATAAAAAAATCAACCCATTGGTTCCTGTGGTGATAGTCCTCCAAACACACAAGGGTGTTATTATTTACCAAAGGATTTAGAGATAAGAAGGTAGATTTTTATATAATTATATTGGTATAAAACTATAATAAATATCATATATAAATATTAAATCCATAATTATATCCATCCATTATAGGTGGTGATATAAAGTTATTAACATCTGTTCGTGAGGCGGTAGTCTTCTGTACACATGAATGATGATTTTGTATCCCATTGGATGGAAGTGTAGATTGTTTTAGGTAATAAAATTAACATAAAAAAAATGTAAATATATGTAAGATAATTAGGATATTATATCATCATATTTTAATATGAATTTAAGTATTTGGAATAAAAAAATAAAATACAATGCTCGGTTAGGAATGTTACCTCTTCTTTGGACAACTTCTATTGGTTTGAACCAAAAGGCTTCCTAGGTTTGATTTATTACCAAAATAAGTATTATAAGATGAGAGTATAGAATTAAGTAAGTGTTTTAGGTTGGTATTGTCTGAAATAAATGATTTTGGTAGTGTGAAGAGAAGAGAATAGGGGGTGGCCTTTTATAAGTGTGGTGAGTGGCACACATTAGTTTTTACAATGAAACAGGTGTAACAATGTTTTTCACATGATAATTGGATAAAAAATGGGTAATTATCAAACCTTATAGGTGATAAGGTTAAAATATTTCTATAAAATGGGTTTTGGAGGAAATTATAGGTCATTTTACACATTTTCATTTTAGATTAACCCATTGTAAACTCATTCTAACCTTAACCGGAATAATTAATTTTTAATATTTTTAATATTCATTAGGGAAAAAATAAATTTGAAATTTTTAGATAATATAAATTATTATTGTTCCAAATGTTGAATAAATTTTACAAAATTAAACTCATATAAGTGGAAAATTTTAATTTAAAATTAACCCCATAGACGTGACAAAAAAGTAGTTTTCCAAAGAGAAAAATTCCAAACATTTCAAAAGTTTTTATATCAATGTTTTATATAAAATTAATTTCAATGACCTAAATTGGATTAACATATTTAATTTAAATAACTTTACTTTTAAAACCATATTAATTTTTTATATGCCTTTATATTATTTAAAATAAATAAAATTGTTAATAAAACCAATATTTTTCATCGAAAAATTAATATTTTCTGAAAATTATCAAAAAATAACTCCAACATAAATTTTTCAGGACGATTTAAAAAAAATAAGTTTATTTTTTAACATAATTTTTTTTTGTAATTAATTTTAAAATAATTTCCCAAAAGGCGGCACAAATTATTTTTATAAAAATACAATTTTAAATATAAACCTGGATTTATTATTAAAATATAATTTAAACATAACCATTATAACCTAGATGTTAAATTGGAAGGTATTAATAGGACTAAATAAATAATTAAAAATATATATTTTAAAAATTTTCATTTTTTATCTATTTATTATAAATAAAACTAAGAATCAATTGGAAGTAAAATAAATATTTTATAAAAAACTCTACTTTTTTCAAAGAAAAATGTTTGGTCATTTTTTTACGCACTTATGATTTTTTTTTAAATTTTAGAAAATTTATTTTATAGAATAAAGTTAATTTTTTAAATAATCATTTCAAAATTATCCTTGGGTGAATGTTTGTTATTTTTTTGAAAAGCTTCATTTTTTGATGAATAATAAAAAATATTTATTTTTATTGAAAAATGCATTTTCATTTAAATTATTTAAAATTTTAAATTATTTTATAAGTTAATTTTAAATTAATATTTATTAAACTATATTATAATAAATAAAATTAAGGTCATTATAATCCATTTCATATTGAAGTTTTATATTAAAACCATCCATAATTAAGAGAATTTTCCTGTATGAAACTGGATTTTTCATTGCGTTCGTGGGTATAATTTTAAATTAGAATTTAAAAATTCTGTAAATTTAATTTTTACAAATCGATTTTATATTTTTAATAATAAATTTATTTATTATCTAATAATTTAATATAATTTTTTAACACTATGATTAGTAAAATTAGTAAAAATTTATCATCGTGATTGAGGGAAAAACTGATTTACTAGGTGGTTAAACTAAAATGATAAGGGATAAAATGACCCACCAACTTGTCCAAAACAAATTTTATGGAAATATTTCTTACTCATAACCTCCTAGAGTAAATTATGACTCATTTTGGAGGTTTTGGAATGATAAAAATGTAGGTTTAATTGATTCATTTAAAAAATTTAATGTGCGTACTTTCCCCCACTTATAAAAGGCCACCCCCTCTCTTTGACTATCACTCTTAAAAGTACATTTAGTTTGAAAATTACCTACCCAAATAAATTAATTACACTCCTAAAAACAACTTATATCACTTGGTTTTATCATTATGCCATCCTAGGAAAGACTTTCATTCAAACATAAATAAGTTCTCTAAAGAAGATGTAATGTTCTTAAACATGAATTTTCATTTTATTTCATCTTAAAAATAATTAAAATATTATTAAAAAAATGATAATATAATAATAAAATTACTTTCATATACTGATATGTATTTATTCTAATGTAATAACCTCTATCCATTGACACTTCCATCAAATGGAAAATGAAAATGTCGATATTGTGTACGACAAACCACCACCTCACGAATCGATGTTACTATTTTTCCATAAAAACCTATTAAAGTTAGATATAATGATATATTTAAGGTTTATATATAATATTTATGATATAATTAAACTTATAAAATTTTCATATCACACATAACTTTTTTCTTCTCTCTTCCATTTAAAATAAAATAATGCCGCTCATGTGTACGAGAAACTATCACCTCACAAAGTGATGTGATTCATTTTTCAATTAATATTTAGTTAGAAGTTAATAGGGATTAATTTAATTAATATATTATATATATATAAAATGATATAAATTCTTTAAAATTAATATATCATATTATCCCTTACCCTTTCACCAGCTAATGGAATGATATTATAAGGCCCCAAACTTAAACATTACTTAATATTGAATTAAATGAATAATTCACATTGAGGATCTTTTCAGGTTGAGAGTTTTAGAGAATTAGGACATAACTGTTAAATCTCAAAAGATTACAAAGTATACACTTCTACATAGTTTCTTTTTTTTTACAAAACATAATCTCTTAAAAAAAGAGTCATGTCTAGTTCCATGTTTATGACATCATGAATTTTCCTTGATCCCATCCTTGACCCTATTACACATTATGTCCTGTGAAAAACATTTAAAAAAAAACTTGGGATGAGCATAAAAAGCTCAGTAAGGGATACAAAAATAAGGAAAACTGTTAGTTTTTCAAAACAACAAGTAAACCATGAATACATTATCAAAGTAAGACTTTTCACCTTTATGAAGTAGTAAAAACTCTTCACTAAATAAAAGATCATTACTTACCCTTTTGTAACCAAAATATTATCATACAACCCATATAAAGAACACATAACATATAAAGGTAACTTGGGACATAAACATACTTAAATGGAATAACCATACGGTCGACTTCCACACATATCACTAAATGGAATAGCCATACGGCCAACTTCCATACCCATTGCATTGGAGGTTATAACGTAACCACCCGTCCTGGTATTCACGGAACCACCCATCATATGGTTTATCACGTAACCACCTGTCAAATGTCCAAGTACCATTATAAAATCATAAGACATAAAACAAATATAATGGAAAGAAAACATTTCTACATTTCGATCAAAATATATCACTTAAATATATTGACATAAAAAATCCATTATAAAAACCATTTTCAATACCAAAATACAGAAAAGAGTATATGGTATTTATTTCATTTTAAAAACATTACGGCTTGTTGAGGAAGCCAAAGACCAAATAATACACGCGGTGGTAGAAAAGGTCGTTGTCACAGTGTACATTAAAATAAAAATTCCGTTTTGTCGTTTAGTAAAATGATTTGTAGAAAAATATTCCTTTTTTATAAAATTAAAAGTCAGAGGTGTTTATACACCGTATAAAAGAAAGTCTTGTATTAGAACAAAATATGCCTCAATGAAAGGAGATTGAGACGAAGTCCCTTACCTCGTGTCCGATGTGACTTGATTGCTCTTTAATCTCCTGAATAATTAACTAAAGTTAATTTCTACTTTCCTAAGAACCTTTTTCATTTTTATTATTCCTTTTATATAACTTATTTCCATGTTATAAACATTATGTAATCATTTATGTTAATAAAGTTCGTTTTGTCGATATTTGGTACTTAAGTCAAAAATGGACTTCTTACAATTACATGTTGTTCATGTGGTCAAAGGTTCATTATATCCAGAATGATATTCATGAATTTGATATCATATATATCATATATATCCATCATATACATGTATTTATAATAGTGCATAACATTTAGAGATAAGAAATGAAATGCATCGTTCATGGAGACGGTAAGCCGTACGTACGTATGAACGCTACATTAATTCATATTTCGTATTTAATAGAGTGAAATCATAATTATATAAAGTTATATTATAATTCCATTATAATATAATATATAATATCATTAACTCGATCCTTTATACGTCCCACATATGGCATTAACGAATAAAATCACTTTGAGGGGGCGGTAGTCCGCACTTCCTAAAATGAAATTATCACGTTTACCCATAATAGAAACCATAAAGGTATGCCATAAATGAAAAATAATGAAGAATAAGGAAAAAATAAACATAATATATATCATATATAAATAGAGTGACATATTAATGGCCACCATGAAAGGTGTTAAAAGAAGATTGAATAATCATCATTTCGTGAGGCAAAAATTCGTCAACCACAGAAACAATATGTTCATTAACCATTAAACGGAGGTTTGTGTAAGTTTAGCTCGAATACTTCTCATAAAAACATCCTAGTATATTTTATATACTGGTGTTATTACAAAATAAATGAATTGAAACATTTTAGAGGGTTGGAGAAGCAAAATAATACAAAAGGACATTTGAGAAGACATTACCGTTAAATAGGGTAGCTCCCTTTAGTTTGAACCAAAATGGTTTCTTGAAGATCTTTCTGCCTAAGGTAAGGCTTCTAAGATGAGTAGAGGAATGTGGAGAGATAAAATTTGCAGATCTTGGCCGATCCAATGTCTTGAGAGGTGTGGGTAAGGTGGTAGAGGTTAGGGCCTGTTATAAGAGGGAGGAGGGGGACTCTTGGAATGTTATAAAATGTTACTTTATTATAAAATGATTTTCGGATTTTAAAGGTCCCAAAAAGATATATTTCGAGGATAATGTGATAAGGGTTCGAAATACACCCATAAAATAGGTTTTTCACAAGTTTATGTCTTAGATTTTACATTATCATTTCATTTTATTTAAACCATTAATTAATGAGGTAATCGCGGGATCATCATGGTGTGATAAATAATTTAATTTATTTAATGTCTAAAAATCATAAAAAATATCATGATGTAGGAAATATTTTTATATTTATAATGAATCTTTATTGTTAAAAATATTAATTGTATAACCCCATGTAAAGTTTTTTAGTAAAACAATACATGTTTGTGACATTTTTATTTTAACTTTAAATAAAATGTTATTAATGTCCTTTTCTTACCCAAGTGGCTCCATGGGGTCCCCAATTTGACCCATAGTTTTTTTTGGTCAGCCATGAAACATCAAATAATGGTAGGACATGTGTCAAGGAAATTTCATATTATTATAACATTATTTTAACCTTAAATTACACTAATTACCTTTAATCACGATTAATAAAACTTAAAAGTTACTATTCACCAAAAATTTATTTTAATCTCATTGAACCACATTTTACTTCCTAGTGACAACCATGTATGTCAGATTTTTGAAATTCAATTCACAGAAGTTGTAAAGTTTCATTTAAATGAAAAATCAGTTTTTTAACTACCACTTAGTGGTTTCACCATTCATCAAAAATTGAAGTTTTTCAGAAAAATACCAAAAATTCACACTAAGCTATATTTAATATTCTGAATTAAAAAATGATGTCTATTTTAAAAAAATTAAAAACATATAAGTTTCATTAATTAGTTAAATAATTAATTCCTGTTTTCAATACAAATAGTGTGTTTTTATGAAACAATATATATCAAAAGATTAACACTAGTTTAAGTCCAATTTCAAAGTGAAATTAATTCCAATTACCACTATTGGATTAAATGGAAAAAATATATTCTAATTTCAATTTAAAACCAATTCAAAAGATAACATAATCAGATAAATAAATAATATTAAATAGAGGTTTTTAATTAAAATACAACAATTTTCACTATTCATTAAAAAATGAACTTTATCGGAAAAATACCAAAAATTTACAAAAAGTAAATTTTTATTTCCCGATTCTAAAAAAGAATTTTATTTGGTCCAATAGAATGTATAATAGTGACCAAAACTAAATTTAAAGAGGGTTCTCCATCAAAAGGTGATAAGTCGACCTTTTAGTGAATATTAGAGTATCTATGCCTAAAATTGAATTCTTTTCTTATTTTAAGACTTAATCTTTTATTGGATAAATGTAAAAACATTTAAAAAGCATATATAATCATATTTTAGTTATTTCTATTCATTCCCGCCAATAAAACGACTACGTGTTAATTACCATTTAAAATAATATTATTATATTACTAGTGTGCAACGTAAGATTTCAAAGAAACTCTTTGTTGTGTATTGGGTATGCTATCGAACATAGAAACCCCTTTAAAGTAAAATTAATATTTAATTTGAAAATATTAATAAATACGAAAAATTATTATTCTTTATTTACCTGGGATGTTACATCCTTCCCCCCTTTTGGGAATTGCGTCCTTTCAATTTTATTCACGTATCAAAATAAGTGGGGGTATTTATCCCTCATAGCATTTTCAGATTCCCACATTGCCTCTTTAACCATATGGTTTTTCCACAAAACATTTACCTGGTGAATTACCTTATCTTGCAACACTTTGTCTCTACGGTCAAGAATATGGACTGGTTGTTCTTCAAAATAGAGATTCTCTTCAAACTAAACTACCTCTGGGCTCAAAACGTGAGTTGGATCTGGCATATAATTTCTTAACATTGAAACATGAATAACATTGTGTACTTGAGATAAACTCGGAGGTAAAGCCACTCGGTAAGCAACTGATCCAACTCTCTCTAGAATTTCATATGGTCCAACGAACCTTGGATTCAGATTTCCTTTCTTACCAAATCTCATCACACTTCTCCATGGTGAAACTTTGAGAAAAACATGATTACCAACCTCAAAATATAGATCCTTCCTCCGGTTATCTGCATAACTTTTCTGCCTGCTCTGAGTTGTTCTCATGTGTTTCTAAATCAACTGAACTTTTTTTTCCATCTCTTCTACCAATTCTGGTCCCATCAACCTCCTTTCACCTACTTCATCCCAAAAATCTGGAGTTCAGCTCCGCTTACCATATATTGCCTCAAACGGAGCCATCTGTATACTGGAATGAAAAGTATTATTATAAGAAAATTCAACCAAAGAAAGATGTTGGTCCCTACTTACATGATAATCCATCGAGAAATGACATAACATATCCTCCAAGGTCTGAATTATTCGTTCTGACTGCCCATCTGACTGAGGATTAAAAGTTTCACTAAAATTTAATTCAGTACCCAACGACTTCTGAAGGCCTTTCCAAAAGCTAGAAGTAAACCTGGGATCACGATCAGATACAATGGAGAGGGGAAATCCACGCAAACTAACTATCTCTTTAACATAAAACCAAGTAAGTTGATCTAGAGACAAAGTATCTCGAATAGGAAGTAAATGAGTAGATTTAGTTAATCGATCAACAATAACCCATATTGCATTATTACCTCGATATTTCTTCGGTAATCCCACAAAAAAGTCCATGGATGTATTTTACCATTTCTACTCTGGCACCGGTAAAGGCTAAAGCATCCCTTTCTGTAACTGCCGCTCTACTTTAACCTGTTGACAAGTAAAACAATTCACAGTAAAATCATCAATATCTCTTTTCATTCCATCACACCAGTAATACTCCTGCAGATCTCTATACATCTTAGTATTTCCAGGATGAACAGAAAACGGGGAACTCTGAGCCTCACATAACAACTCATTAATCAACTGTGAATCACAAGGCACACATAATCTCTTCTCAAACCTCAAAACACAATAATTATCAATGTTAAATTCAGGCAACTTACCCTTCTGAACCAGCTCTACCTTTTTTTGCAACCCACTTTCTTTATTCTGTGCTTGCTTAATTCTGTCTGATAGAGATGATCTCACTGACACTTGAAACAAAATAGAAGAACTTCCTGCACCAACAACTTCTATGCCAAAGTTAATCAAATCAAAAACCAAAGGATCTCATTCCAAATGTAGCATGGTTAATGAAGCATTACTTTTTTGACTCAAAGAATCAGTTACTTTATTTTCTTTTCCAGGATGGTAATGAATTGTACAATCATAATCCTTGATTAATTCTAACATCTCCTCTTTCTCATGTTCAATTATTTCTGAGTGAATATATACTTTAAACTTTTTTGATCGGTATATAATTCACACTTTACTCCATTAAAATGATGCCTCTAAATTTTTAGAGCAAAAACAACAGCAGCTAATTCCAAATCATGTGTAGGGTAATTTAACTCATGAGTTTTTAACTGACATGACGTATAAGAAATTACCTGATCATTCTGCAATAGGACGAAACCAAGTCCTTTCAATGAATCATCACTGTAGATAACAAACTCAACATTCCTGGAAGGAAGTTCCAAAACTAGAGCATTCACCAATATTCTTTTCAATTCCTAAAAACAATCATCACATTATTTTTTCCAGATAAACTTAACACCCTTCCGAGTTAGCTTAGTAATTGGACTAGATAACCGTGAAAAAATTTCAACAAACCTTCAGTAGTAACCTGAAAAACCAAGAAAACTAAGGATATTGGTTACATTTGTGGGTCTTTTACATTCTTCAACAACTTTTGTTTTAGTAGGATCAACAATTATGGAATTTTTTAAAACAATGTGACCAAGGAAAGAAATTTAATGTAACCAAAACTCACACTTTCTGAATTTTCCATACAGTTTATTTTCTTTTAAGGTTTGAATGATAGCCCTTAAATGACATTCATGCTCCTCTTTACTTTTAGAAAGCACCAAAATATCATCAATGAAAACAACCAAAAACTTATCCAAGAACTCATGGAAAATTCTATTCATAAGGTCCATGAATATAGCAGTTGCATTGGTTAACCCAAAAGGCAAAACTACAAATTCATAATGGCCATATCTAGTACGAACTGCAGTATTCAGAACGTCTGATTCTTTTACTTTCAACTGATGGTACCCAGACCTCAAGTCAATCTTCGAAAAATATTGTGCTCCCTGGAGCTGATCAAAAAAATCATTGATATGAGGAAAAGGATACCTGTTCTTAACAGTGATGTTATTCAATTCTTTATAATCAATGCAGATTCTCATTGAACCATCTTTCTTTTTAACAAACAAGACAGGTGCACCACATGGTGATGTGCTAGGTCGAATGAAACCTTTATCTAATAACTCCTGCAATTACTTCTTTAACTCTAAAATTTCAACTTGAGCCATTTGATAAGGAGGTTTTGAAATTGGCATAGAATCAGGAACTGAGTCAACAGTAAATTCAACTTCACGATCATGAATAATACCAGACAACTCTTTAAGAAAAAGATAAAGATAATCATTTACCACTGACACATCATTAATATGAACGGTTCCTTTATTTTTAACAATATATGCAAGGTAACATTCATTTCCATCTTTTACTAGTTTCTCAACTTCCTGATATGTTATAAAAAGCAAAGGTTCATTCTTGTACACAAACTGAAAATCTTTCTAAAAATAAACCTCTTTATCTCTGCAGTCAATCTTATCATGATAAACAGAAAGCCAATCAATGCCCAAAATAACATCAAACTCTACTAGAGGCAAAACAATAAGGTTTGTAGGTAGATTCTTTCTGCACACATTGATAGGAAGGTTCTTATAATTTCTTTTTGTCTCAATGTTCCCTCTGGGTGTTTTTAACATAATTTCAGGATTCATATATTGAGATGGAATTCCCAATTTACTAGAAAACTTCTCAGAAATGAAACAATGTGTAGAACCTGAATCAAACAACACATTGGCATAATATGAAAAAACTAACAGTATACCTGATACCACTTCATTCGATGTCCCAACATCTTCTGAAGTAGTTGCAAATGATTTCACCACCCCTTTCTCCTTGTAGTCTGGCTGCTTTCTCCCAGTTGAGTTCTTTGTTAGACACTCATTTGAATAATGACCCATTTCATTACACATAAAACATCTTACCAATGGCTTTTAATTGCCTTCTTGATTATCTTCCTTATAGTTATGATCAATATGACCAGATGTACCACACCGAAAGCAGTTTACAAACTTGGATAAAAATTCTATAGGATTCATTTTACCACACTACTCACAAGATGGATATTTGGTTTTCTTACCTCCTTGATTCTTTGATGAATTATTCGCATTTGCCTTCCAATTGGACCTCTTATTCTGTTTTTTGTCAAAGAACACCTGATCATCGGCAAACTCCATTTCCACCTTCTCTTCACATCGAAAAAGTTTTTCATAACTTTTGAACCCACGAGAAGTTAAATCCCTTCGATACTTTGGCTTTAACCCTGAGTAAAAATGGTTGATTTTACTATCAATATCTCGTATGAAATTTGGAGCATACCTTTCCAGTCGATTGAACTTTTTTTCATAAGCAGCCACTGAATCATCCTACTGCCTCAATTCTAGGAATTGTTTTTCCATCATAAGATGAACCACCTTAGAAAAATATTTCTCAAGAAACATACCTTTGAATTCGTCCCAGTGATGATCATTAATCTCATCACTATCCCTGATATTTTTCATCATCGACCACCACTGATCTGCTTCACCTTCAAAACGGTAAATAGCAAGACTAACCTTTTGATGTTCTGAACACCCCATGATATCAGAAATATTATCTAGTGACTTAATCCACCCTTATTCTAGCACATGGTCAAATGATCCTCTGAATGATGGGGGATGTTACCTCATGAAATGTTCCACCGCTGACATGTTCCTATGCGGTTGATCTGGCTGATCTCGTGCATGGATACCACCACCATTTATAGCCTGAGTCAACTGTTCCATCACTACAAAAAAATTGTTCAGTTCCAATTCTGACCATCTCAGGTTGTTGATTAGGAAGGATGTCTACCTCCTGATGTCATCCAAACATAGCTGCCTTGTTTCCTCTATGGAAAACCATTCTGAACACAAAAAAATCTTAGGCAAAGCAACATGGTAATCTTTAAATGCTATATCATTTCAATCATACCAGAAATTAATTTATAAATTTAACAGTTTTCTAACTCCTAAAGTTGTCTAAACTGACCTTTGATACCAACTATAAGGCCCCAGCCTTAAACATTACTTAATATTGAATTAAATGAATAATTCACATTGAGGATCTTTTCAGGTTTAGACTTTTAGAGAATTAGGACATAACTATTACATCTCAAAATTTTACAAAGTAGACACTTCTACATAGTTTCCTTTTTTTACAAAACATGAACTCTTGAAAAAAAGAGTCATGTCTAGTTCCATGTTTAAGACATCATGAATTTTCCTTGATCCCATCCTTGAACCTATTCCGCATTATGTCATATGAAAAAAATTTCAAAAAAAACTTGGGATGAGCATAAAAAGCTCAGTAAGGGATACACAAAGAAGGAAAACTGTTATTTTTTCAAAACAAAAAGTAAACCATGAATACTTTATCAAAGAAATAATTTTCACCTTTATGAAGTAGTAAAAACTCTTTACTAAATAAAAGATCATTACTTACCCTTTTGTAACCAAAATATTAGCACAAAACCCATATAAATAACACATAACATATAAAGGTAACTTGGGACATAAACATACTTAAATGGAATAACAATACGGTCGACTTCCACACATATCACTAAATGGAATAGCCATACGGACGACTTCCATTCCCAATGAATTGGAGGTTATAACGTCACCACCCGTCCTAGTATTCACAACACCACCCATCATATGGTTTATCACGTAACCACCTGTCAAATGTTCAAGTACCATTATAAAATCATAATACATAAAACAAATATAATGGAAAGAAAACATTTCCACATTTAGATCACAATATATTACATAAATATATTGACATAACAAATCCATTATAAAAACCATTTTCAATACCAAAATACATAAAAGAGTATATGGTATTTATTTCATTTTAAAAACATTACGGCTTGTTGAGGAAGCCAAAGACCAAATAATACTCGCAGCGGCGGAAAAGGTCGTTTTCACCATGTATGTTAAAAGAAACATTCATTTTTGTCATTTAGTAAAATGATTCGTAGAAAAAGATTCCATTGGTATAAAATTAAATATAAAAGGGGTTTATACACCATATTAAATAAGGTCTTTTATTAGAACAAAATATGCCTCAATGAAAGGAGATTGAGACGAAGTCTCTTACCTTGTGTCTGATGTGACTCAGTTGATCTTTAATCTCCTGAATAACAAACTAAAGTTAATTTCTACTTTCTTTAGAACTTTTTTCAAGTTTATTATTCCTTTTATATAACTTATTTCCATGTTATAAATATTATGTAATCATTTATGTTAATAAAGTTCGTTTTGTCGATATTTGGTACTTAAGTAAAAAATGGGCTTCTTACAATTACATGTTGTTCATGTGGTCAAATGTTCATTATATCCAGAATGATATTCATGATTTGGATATCATATATATCATATATATCCAGAACATACATTTATTTATAATAGTACATAAAATTTAGAGGTAAGAAATGGAATGCACCGTTCATGGAGACGGTAATCCATACGTACGCATGAACGCTACTTTCATTTATATTTCGTATTTAATGGAGTGAAATCATAATGATATAAAGGTATTTTATAATTCCAGTATAATATCATATATAATTTCACTAACTCCATCCTTTATATTTCCCACATATGGCATTAACGAATCAAATCACTTTGAGGGGGCAGTAGTTAGCACTTCCTAAAATGAAATTATCGTGTTTACCCATAATGAAAAAGATAAAGTTATTCCATAAATGAAAAATATAGAAGTATAAGGAAAACATAAACATAATATATATCATATATAAATAGAGTTACATATTAATGGCTACCATGAAAGGTGTTAAAAGAAGATTGAACAATCATCGTTTCGTGAGGCATAAATTCGCCAACCACAGAAACAATATGTTCTTTAACCATTAGATGAAGGTGTGTGTAAGTGTAACTCGAATAATTATCATAACAACATCCTAGTATATGGGAGATACTGTTTTTGTTACAAAATAAAGTAATAGAAACAGTTTAGGGGGTTCTATAAGAAAAATAAAACAAAAGGACATAAGAGAAGACATTACCTTTAAATCGGGTAACTCCATTTGGTTTGAACCAAAAGGGTTTCTTGAAGAGGTTTCTGCCTAAGGTAAAGCTTCTAGGATGAGGAGAGGTATTTGGAGAGATAAAATGATCAGATCTTGGCCGATCCAGTGGCTTGAGAGGTGTGTGTAAGGTGGTAGAGGTGGGGGCCTTTTATAAGAGGGAGGATGGGGACTCTTGGAAAGTTATAAAATTTTACTTTATTGAAAAATGATTTTCAGATTTTAAAGGTCCCAAAATGATATATTTCGAGGATAAGGTGATAAGATTTCTAAATACACCAATCCAATAGGTTTTTGACTAGTTTAAGTCTTAGATGTTACATTATCTTTTAAGTTTATTTAAATCGTTAATTAAGGAGGTAATCACTCCATCATCATGGTGTCATAAAGAATTTAATTTATTTAATGTATAAAAATCATAAAAAAATATCATGATGTAGGAAATATTTTTATCTTTCCAATGAATATTTATAGTAAAAAATATGACTTGTATAACCCCATGTAAAAATTGTTTTAGTAAAACAATACATGTTTGTGACATTTTTATTTTAACTTTAAATAAAAAGTTAATGTCATTTTCTTACCCAAGTGGCTCCATGGGGTCCCCAAGTTGACCCATGGATTTTTTTGGTCAGCCATGACACATACAATAAAGGTAGGACATGTTTCAAGGTAATTTCATATTATTATAACATTATTTTTACCTTAAATTATACTAATTACCTTTAATGGCGATTAATAAAACTTAAAAGTTACTATTCACCAAAAATTTATTTTAATCCCATTGAACCACATTTAATTCCTAATGACAACCATATATGTCGGATTTTTGAAATTCAATTCATAGAAGTGGTAAAGTTTCATTTAAACGAAAAATCTGTTTTTTAACTACCACTTAGTGGTTTCACCATTCATCAAAAATTGAAGTTTTTCAGAAAAATACAAAAAATTCACCCTAAGCTGTATTTGATATTATGAATTAAAAATTGATGTCTATTTTAAAAAATTCAAAACATATAATTTTCATTAATTAATTTAATATTTAATACCCATTTTCAATACAAATAGCGTATTTTTATGAAACAATATATATCAAAAGAATGACACTAGTTTAAGTCCAATTTCAAAGTAAAATTAATTCCAATTACCATGATTGGATTAAATGGTAAAAAAATATTCTAATTGAACTTTAAAACCAATTCATAAGATAATGTAATCATATAACTAAATTATATTAAAAAGAGGTTTTGAATTAAAATACAACATTTTTCACTATTCACTAAAAATGTACTTTATCGGAAAAATACCAAAAATTTACACAAAGTAAATTTTGATGTCCCGATTCTAAAAAAGAATTTTATTTTGTCCAATAAAATTTTTAAGAGTGACCAAAACTATATTTAAATAGGGTTCTCCATCAAAAGGTGATAAGTCGACCTTTTAGTGAATATTAGAGTATCTATGCAAAAAATTGAATTCTTTTCTTATTTTAAGCATTAATATTTTATTGGATAAATGTAAAAACATTTAAAAAATATATATAATTATATTTTAGTTATTTCTATTTATTCATGACAATACAACAGCTATGCGTTAACTACCATTTAAAATAATATTATTATATTACTATTGTGCAACGTAAGATTTCAAAGAAACTCTTTGTTGCGTATCAGGTATGCTATCAAACATAGAAACCACTTTAAAGTAAAATTAATATTTAATTCTCAAATATTAGTAAATATGAAAATTATTATTCTTTATTTATCTGGGATGTTACATATATCATTTCTTATGCGTGTGTACGACTTATTGTCTCCACGAAGAGATGTTACTCATTTTCTAAAACCAAAATTAAAGAATGGTTATGATCAAGTATATGATGAATTAATATTATAATTATAAAATTATTATCATTATTTAGATGATTTATTTATATCATATTTACAAGAACCGAAACATTCATAACAAAATACCCATGAGACAAAAAAGTCAATTCACAATTGATACCATGAAAATAATGAAATATTATTAACAAACAGGTGATGAAATGTTATAATAAGATAATATATGATATAATTAATATGATTATGGATTTGGTAAAAATTAATAACATGATTAAAATTTTTATAAATGTGGTAAAATCATACTTAACTAAAGGAAAGCGTAAGGTAAGGATATTTATCTCAATTTCCCATCATTGAGGCATATTTTATTATTGTGAACCAAAATTTGTTTATATGGTGTACATAATTCCAATTTTACATGTAATATAATGAATCATTTATAATTTATTTTATTTTAAGTTTCAATTTGAATTATTTCATTCAATAGCTTTTGACTTGAAAATTACAATGTGGTAAGGGATTTCATTTAAATTTTCATTTCCTTGAGACATATTTGTCAATATACACCTGTTCACTTTCATGTGATGTATAAAATTCCTATTTGATGTATTAAACATGAATACCTATTTTTTCATGATTATTAATGTTTTTGTTTCAATTTTAATCTTTAATGGGTTAAAATTTAAAATTTACCAAATAGGTAAAAATTATTGAACATTCTCACTTTATTTTTTAATTGTTATCATTCTCTTAAATCAAGAACTTTATTATGATCATTATTTATTGAAAATTAAATTTCTCTTAAATATAAAAAATATTTTATTATGGATATGATTATTTCTTAAATCATAAACCATATTTATATATGGTTATTAATTTTAATGTTATTTGATTAAATTGAGAAATATTGATAAATTTGTATCTTTTACTCAACATAGATAATTGATGATAAGTCGTATTTATTCATGAATTAAATTGAATATTATATAAATGAGTAAATATTTTTACATACATTTAAGGGTGATTACTAGTTATATATTTCTCTTAAATGCATCTTTAGGTCTGGTGAGATAAATCAGTTGGAAAAATCTGATGCATTTTTACCCAATAGTTTTAAACTGTCTTGTGAATGGTGTTGACATTAGAGTTTTTCTTGATGAATTAGATAATTAAGTACAATAATTATTAATTTTATTTCATTTAGAAATATATTATCATTATTATTATGCATGATATTTTCACAATGATATTATATCGGTATTCATTTAATTTTCATTTTATTGATTAAATGGAATGCGTATTCAGTTATTTACACTTCCATAATGATTATGCCTTATACAATTATGATAGTCAAGTTATTGATTAAATGAAATGTTTTTTTCAATTATTTACCTTCCCATATTGATTATTCTTAATTTATTCATGATATCTTCCACTACATGTTACCCTCACTAATCATTTTAGATCACCCCTATTTTGTTTTCATTTCCAAAGTTATGGAGATGAATCCTTTGAATGAGTTTCAAGAATGATTATGAGTTGATTTTTTTGGTTTTATTTTCAATTAAAAATGTAAAATGGTTATCATGTATGTTTATAGTTTGGTAAAAATGCTAAAATAATTATTCCATTAGGATTTAACCCCTTATATATATGCTAATGTTATAAATTAGGCATCAGATCTAGGTTACTAGAGTCGGGGTCATTACAATTGTTATCAGAGAAAGTTTAGTAGAAACCTTGGAAAGTAGATTAATGAAAATATAGATTAGGTAACATACCATGATATAATTTGAGGATAAGTATAGAGGAACATTATATTGTTTTTGTAAGGAAGATATTATGTAGTTTTTTCTATCAATAAATCACTATATCGATACAACAAGGGGATGTGGTTCTATATCATATGTATTTAGGAGTAATAACTCCAAAAAAGGGTTGCATTAGGATTGACCTGATAGACACATGGTGTAGGAAAATGGGCCTTACTGTCCATATGGTTTGACACTGTCATGGGATATGGTTAGCATAATTAAATTCTTTTTACAAACCATTATGAAGGTTTTGAAATAAAGATATATTCAAAGAATCCAAGTTTATGATTATGAGACTAACAATGCATATTTTTTTAATTTATGTTATGCGTTACACAATATTCAGAATTTTTCATTATGATTTAAACATCATAATTTTATGAGATAATCTAGTATAATCCATTATTTATAAATAGAGACTGGAAGGAAAAAGGTCATCAATACTCACGAATGTTGACGGTCCTTTCCATCACAGAATCTAATGACTGAAAAAGGGAAATACCTTAATATAAAGTGATTCATCCTTTGAAGAAACATAAAAAATTGACAAAGGCATGAACATGGATTTGTTTACACTTGGGTCGCGCAAGGTTTATAATGGTCATTCAAGTATACTTGCGCACCTCGTATTGGTCACTCAGGTGACTTGCACGCCCTAAGTTATTTTCACCCAAGGTCTTCAAAGGCCTATAAATACCACTCATGGGCCCCCCATTTCAAGGAAAAAAAATCCAGAAACTCATATTTTAGCTCCCGGCACCCTAGTCTCTTCTCAAAGCCTTCTGAACACTTCTAAGGTAATTTATTACCTAAAATGGAAGGTCTAAGAGAGGGGAAAATTCCTAAGTGTTGAAATTCATCAACACCTGCGCACCTAAGTGTCTAACCCTTCAGGGAATTGAAGGAACTTGCACGCCGCCTTATCCCTTCAACAGAACTTGTGTGCCACTCATTTAAAAGTCTTTAGGGATAACAATAAGGGCTTGAGCCAAGCTTCACCCAAGTTTTACCCTATGGGTTGACTGTTGCGCAAGTATACCTTTTTCGCGTAGGTATACCTGCGCGACCAGGACCTGCACTCCCAAACAGGACCTGCGCGCCTACCTTCTTTTGGGCGCCCCTCTTGTCCATTCATCTCTTTTCTTCAAATCCACCTCTCATCTTTGAGATTTATCCTTCAGAATCCTCTTCAAATCCATTTATGGCATGATTCCTTGGTTGGATTCCTTATCTGAAAGGAATTATGTGGAACATCTCTCAAAACCTAGTGATTTACATATCTTTATTTCATTAAGGTTAGAGATTTCATTCATTCAACCACATCCTTTAAGATGATAAGATCATTAATTTGAGAATCCTTTTCAGGAGTAAGCCCCAAGTTCCCAAATATGGACATCCTCCTTAAGAGTAATCCCCAAATCCCAAATTCCTTTAACCTGGGCCTCCTTCTCAGGAATAAGCCCCAATTCTCATGTCCCTTTAACCTGGGCCTCCATCTCAAGAATAAGACCCAGTCATAATTTCTCTTAACCAGTCCTAACTTCTTTTTATTTGGGCTTCCTTCTCAGGAATAAAACCCAATCACAAGTCCCCTCCTAATTTGGGAATCCTCCTTAGGATTAAGCCCCAAGTTAGAGTATCCAAATCTCTATAAAGCACATATACCTTTATGGACCTTGTTCACGTGATTCTTCTCTAATGTAAGTCCTTATATTTATCTATTTGGGAAATAATACATACATAAGCCCCATAAAATTCATTTTGACCGCATCTTTCATGGCACAAATTGTTAGGTCTACTGATACCTCTTGTTTCTCACACCGAGCATGACTTACGTGAGCTTAGAGTGTAAAAGTAACCATGACACATCTCTTTGGGCCATTAATCATACATAAGCCCCACAATACCAAACAGAACTACGTGGAATTTGATCTCTACCTTAAAATTAGAGTACGCAGGAAGTCTTTCTGAGGTTCAAACCCATCACCCATTAATTCTCATCCGTCCTATATGATGTTAAACTATATGTTAATTCCCGAACTATGTGGGTTCCGATTCCTTTTCTAACAAGGATACGTAGGTAGCCTATCCGTAGGTATGATCCCAACTCTAAAATAATCCATGTCCTTCTAAATGACAATAAACTTCAAGTGCCCCACTGAGTGGCTTTAAAACCCGCATGGTTATCACAATGACCAAGAAATCTTTATATAATGTGTTGAAGGATACCATTGACTATGAATCTCTAACAAATACAGATGATTCTCAATCGATGAAGAACCTCATATACATATAAAAGATTCTCTAAATGTCATACATATCAATCATTGATTATCAAATCTTAAGGAAAGTTTATTTTCATACTTGGAAGTGTAATAAGGATTCACGAACATAACTTAAATCTATAAAGAGAGACCCAAAGTAGACAAAGATTCCCCCCAAAAAGGTGTGATGAGTCAGACCTCCCATCCTCTCGACCAATGAAAATTCTTAAGCCTCATCGGTCCACAACTAATGAGCACCTACCTTTGGAAAGTAGGTCTAAATGGATATAGAATCATTGGATGTTTACGGTTCTATGAATAAAACCGTTAGAAACCGATTGGAATGTTTGAACCTTAAACAAACAAGGTCATCCCCATTTCCGGAGGAAACAAAAAATTGTGAACCCAACGTGAATCTTTAACCAAGTTAAAATGATATTTTACTTATGTGTTAGGACCCTATTTAAACTCAAGGAGAGGGCCAACAAAACAATCAATAACATATGTGCTAATCTAAAAGATGTAGTGGTCGAGATTGTCTTGATTATGTCTATTTTATCAAACTGGAACACTCTTTTACAAGATCTTATGCGTTATAGAAATGGCTTCTCTTATGTTCACACCTGTGAATGCCTCTGCTGTGAATACCTCTACTGCTACTCCTGCTAGATCATCGTCCGCTCTGAGGATGACATCACCTACTCTGCATCATCAACAATGGGTATCAAAGGCACTGGTTAAGGAATACAATCGACACAGTACCATTCCAACTCTGGAGGCCGCTCGACAAGCCCACTAATTAAATAATTCACCCTGGTCGTCCGGACAACGATGACCAATGATCAAGAAGTAGGCAGTGCTAACCACCGTCTCTAACCGTTTCGGGTCATTATCCCCGGAACACAATCACTAGTCCCTCCCATATTATGAGGAGGTGAATGAGAAGGTCGCTGAAGGACTTAATTCAAAGAGACAAGAGTCCTTCCCCATGGCTCCCACCAACAATCGTTGCCAGACTAGTGTGGCAGTGCACCCTCAACATGATGAGGGTGTCATCTCCAGGCATTTGGCTTAGGTTCCTCGAACCTGACCAAGCAAGAAGAACCACCAGAGGTGACCACCGATCAACAATAAGTAGGTTCTTATCTCTGCCATTTTTGGCGATGTCCACCAACCTAACTTGGTGGAAAGCAACGAGCGGGCACACACACCCATCCATTTTAATTCTACTGTCTAGCATACTCGTCTGGCAGCAACACGCCCTTCCCACTAGGAAATTCTGGTAGAATACTATAGATAGGAACATACACCTGTTTATAAATAATCATCTAGTCAGCAGGCTCATCTGACTGCATACAATGAAGCCCACCAACCCAATGTGTTGACAACTGGTAAAAATGCACATACACCTACTTACACTCATCAATCCTACCAACAGTCTCGTCCGCCAGTATTTAAGGAAGTTAATCAACCATGTTCGGAGGAGTGCAATCAGTAGACACGTACACCTTCTAGTATTGATCAAGACTACCAGCAGTCTCATTTGGTAGCACCTGGAGAAGTCAATTGGAAATCCCCAATGACAAACAAGAGGTAGACTCAACTCTCTGCCCCCACACATAAGTACTGTCAGAACTCACTAACAGGAAAAGGAGGACAAGAGAAAGAACACACACCTACTCCAAGCACGGAATGGATGTATATTCCCGTTCTGGGAGCTGAAGTCACCAAGCCCATTCTGACGATGGTGAAAGAGAAGAAGCAAATCCCTGCTGATATTCTGGATGCCTGCCAGGATATTATAACAGCTTCAGCAGCATCACAGGGAAAGAAATGAAAATCTATCCCTACTAGTGGAGTGACATATCAGCAGTTCACTCCAGAATAGACACACACCTCTATTCCAGTCCAAGAGGGTTGTGGGGCATACCTTCTCATGTCATACAGACAACCAAGTCAGGAACATACACCTAATTTGAGTGGAGATAATAAGCCTAACCTAACTATTTATCCTGATCAGGCACATACACCTTCCCATAATAACCACATTCTTCAACAAGTGGTTCCCAAAGTGAGTAAGAAGGCATATAAGAAAAAGACTTGTCCATCACAGTCAAGAAATAAAGATCCAATCTGTAATAAGGAAATGCTCAATATTGGAGTTCTTGATGCACTTAGACAAATATCTGTTGCAACTTAAGATTATACTCTCTCATTTCCCAATAGTGGGAACATTAATTCCGAAGTTCTGCATCAAACACTTCCTTATGAAGGCTTTCTTCATGACAGTTCGGTCGATCTCGATGTATCATCTTTAAATGAGAGCCACAATAACCCTCTGTGTGGCAAGAAGACTAAGGAGCAAAAGGTTTCATCTTTTGCTGTAACCCACCATAGTGGTCCTCCCCATGATGATGAATTTAGTTACAAAAGTCATCTCTGTAGTAGTAATTAACATTTCCTAGAAAATGATCCAATGGATAATGTAGTGACGAGGAATCCCTCTTATCTTGAGGCACTTGAAAATGTGAAGCCAATCATGTCTGAGGCTTTACCTCTAGCAGGTGAAATACTTTCTCAACTAGAAGATAGAACGGGGTGTAGGTCATTCTCCTAACCACCCTTGAGTCATGCATCTTCTAATTTGGTAAATGAATTCTCTACCGATATTGTTGAATCTGATGAAACAACAAAGAAGCACCATCTTTGGTCTAATCAGGTAGAAGAATCTTAATTGAATGATAAAAAGGAAGTACTAAATATGAGAAAAAAACTAAGGAAAGGTGAAGTACCCGTCATGTTTTGGCCTTTGACTGACTCTTAGTATGACATTCCATATATGTTGATGGAAGATTATATTCACGATATTCGTCTCAACATGTGGAAAACTCTTTGTCAATTGAAAAAGAAAATATTATCTTATGATGAATATGAAAATCATGTCAAGATAATATAAGGGTTACAACGCCAAATTGATTTGGCCTCTCTCTCAGTTTCTTGATATCCAAAGGCTGAAAAGCAGCAAAGAGCCCTTCAACGTTCATGCATTGGTGCACTAAGAAGGTTGCACCTGTTAATTTCCAATGCCCCATATGGTATTCATATTAGGGGATGGGGTGTTCATGGAGAACTTCATTTCACTATACTCTCTAATCAACAAAGCCCGCTGAAAGTGGTCTCATGCAATGTTATTGCCCACGGCCGGCCACAACCAATTGGTTTTGTTTGTAAACAAAATCTTTCTCAAGAACAGGCCTCAACTAGTTCTTCTCAAAATCAGGAATACAGAGAACTAGTTGTCAAATTACTTTTGCATCAGGAAAATGATAACATCGAACAAGCTTCTCATTTAGAGCGTGCATACCATCAAGTGATAGAAGTTTCAGAAATCATCCAACTGTCATTTGAACCAGGTGATTTGAGTGGATGTAGGTTAATGCATCCAACCAATTTCCGGACTAAATTCTGCAAGATCAGGATAGATTTTAAGAAAGTCTCAGATGTAGCAGCTCAAGAGCCACCCAATCTTTCTATACTAGGGACTCTTTTGGCTCAACCCTCAGAATAAACAAATAGGATTCGAGGAGTTGAACAGAAATAGTAAGAACATCCCCATTCCACCGGACAGGGGACTTTTTCAAATCCTCAATCTCTTCCTTAGATAAATTCAGTCTTCTCTCGATTAGGGAAGAAGCCTCAGGTGGAACGAAGAGATGAATTATCAAGAGATTCCCTCCAAATTATGGTTCTTCAAGAAGTTCTTGAGGGATCAACTCAACCGAAGGCAGTGTCTCATTAGGGACATGGAAGAAGAAAATATCACAGAAATGCCAATAGAAGAGATGCAATGCGTTATGCATCAATAAATGTCATCAATGTCATTGATGGTGATCCTACAGAACATGAGTCTCATTCAGAAGGATCAGATAAGGATGTTCCTGCTCAAGTGGCTGTGCACACAGAGGAAAATGAAGAAGGTGTGCATACCCGGAATCAAAGGCTTACCTAGAATTTAGGTATTCATTCTAGTAACCAACTCCCCCCTCTTCGAAAGGTGTCCAACAAGTGGAAAGGAAAGAATCAGGTTACATACTATTCCTCTGGAGAAGGCCAATAACTCTCACTAGAGAAAATATTCGCACAACAAGAGGCGGAAATGAAGGAATTAAGGATGTTGAATGCAAAACTACTTCAAAGTAGTCTTCCTCTTAAGCGTGCTGGAGTCAGTCAGCCAAGAGAATTTATTACAGCAACTGATATGGATCATGATTATCCTCGTTTACCAGTACACCCTAACAGGTCTAATCCTATGGGTTATATGCAACAACAACTAGAAATACTACCATCAGTGGCAGTCCTGGTCGCCCCACCATTCCAAGATCTAGTTATTGCACACGCACAGGTCCAAGATCAACCAGATGTTTCTCAAAAATTAATTACTACCATTGAGCCCTTAACAGCTCGGTTGGAAGATATGGAAGGAAATCATATACCGGTTCAACCAAAAAACAGATCTTACCCTGAATGGGTTGATGCAATTCCTCCCCCATCAAATTTTGCAAGTAATTCATTCCCAATCTTTAAAGGTTTGGGAGACCCAGAGAAAAACTTAACACTTTTTTTTTATCGTTGTGATCCTATGATGGGAAACCCTCAGCAACAAGAATCAGTTAAGCTCAGGTGTTTTGTACAGTCATTACAAGGGCCTGCTTTTGTCTGTTATACAAGCTTTCAATACCGGTCAATTATCAGGTGGGAGGATCTTCATCAACAATTCCTTCTTTAATTCATCTCAACTTTTGAAAAGACAGCAGTTTTTGATTTTACAAATTGTAAGAAAATGGAAAATGAAAGGGTTTCATATTTAATTGCTTAGTGGAAGGGATTAACATATTCAATGAGTTTAGCACTCCCTAAAGAAGAGTTGTTGCCAATTTGTGTGGAAAATCTGTGTGATGAATTACGCACACCGTTAATCCCTGTGAAATACACAGGTGGGTTTTGAGACATTACTTCAATCTCTCAATAGATTGAAGACTCTCTTATAAAGACTAAGGATAAATCTCGTGTAATTCCATCAGCTCCAGGAATGATAATAAGTAAAGAAGATACCGTTATAGTTATGCTTAAACAAGAACCAGTACCTGCTTTTACTTCAATGCCTTCATCTTCTTGAAGGGATCCACCTCCTGAGCATCAAAAACAGAGGCTGTTTCATCAAGATTATCAAAGATATCAAAGAAGAAAACAATTTTAGGATCTAAAGAGAAAAGTTTACTCTTTCTGAAATGAACAAGTTCCTGGTTACTTCATTTCGGCTCTGGAAAATAATTTGGTTCAATTACCAAGGCCCAAAAGGCCAAACAAAGAAGGATATGAAGACCATCCCAATTATTTCCCATTTCATCAGATGTTGGGGCATCCCATTCAGGAGTGTTTTGTCTTTAAATAACTCTTTCAAAAGATGGTATACTCGGGAAAAGTCAAATTGAAAGGTTCTTCAGCTCAGGTAGCATGTGTTACTGCTACAAATCCAGTGGAAGAAGGCGAGTGGCAAGAAGTCAAAAACAAAAATGCGCAGAAATATGATGATTGGATGGCCAGAAAAATGATTAATTAAACTCATGCCATTTTGTGAATGAAGTTGAAGAAACCAATTGTGTCTTCTGCTATGAATGCCCTAGAAAAACCCTCTTCATTAGAGGGAAAATCCTCAAAGAAACGACATAATTCAAAGAAAGAGGAACAATCAGAAGACGATGAGATCGTTTCAAATCCCAATTTTTCTTTGACTCTGGAAGATTTTATGCCATCTACTTAAAAGCCACGGGCACCACCCCACCAAATGGCACAACCTAAATGGGCTAATCAGGAAGAATCTTCATCAGATGAAGAGTTGATCTTTGGTTCTAATAACATGATTCAATTAACAGATCCTCATGCCAGTCACAGCTTCGATCTTGATGAGTCTGAGTTCCCTATATCAAACAGAGGGAATAGATGGAGTTCCATAGGTCTGGGATACATAGGAAGACATGGATATCCCAGAAACCACTATTACAATTCTACCCCTACTAGAACTGTGTATACCGCAGAAAATTGTGGTAGAGCCCTTCAACGGGCTCAACAAGAACAAGAAAATTCTTCCACCAATATCAGATTTTGTCCTGGTACAATTATTCTGGAGGATCAGTTAAGGGTTCCACCTTTTTCCTCTCAGCAAGTAAATAGACCTATTCGGTCTAATATTCCAATTCCTGGAACATTTTCAACTCCTACCCCGATACAAGAAACATATACTTCTAAAGCATCAACCTCTAAGGCACCTACAAAACCACATGTTACTATTGGAAAACACAGACCTTTGGATCAAAAATATGATGTTTTGAAACATTTTCCCCAAGTACCAACCAAGTTATCAATTCTGTATGCCTTTATTCTATCCAAGGATCTTCGGGAGGCACTCATTGAGGATTTTTCAAGTCCTTAGGAGTTCAAAACTAAAATTTCTGCTGCTGAAGTCTATCATGTAGAGAATAATACTACAGAACACCATGTAGTGATATCTTTTACAGATGAAGATGAAGATGATGTCGTGCATGGACATATCAGACCTTCTTATTTATCTGGAAAGGTCAACGGTGTGGACATCCGAAGAGCTTTCATTGATAATGGTTCATGAGTCAACCTCATCCCCATTCGTACACTTCTTCAATTGGGCCTCACAGAATCTGATTTATCTCCTTCTACTCTGATGTTGCAAGGATATGATAAAAATGAAAAATAACCACTGGGTGAGATTACACTCAGAACTCAGTTTGGAGACCTTGTATCCAATTCAGATTTCATGGTTGTTGATCACGATACACCCTTCAATGTTTTTCTTAGAAGACCTTGGCTACATCAACATGAGACTATCCCTTAATCATACCATCAATGTCTCAAATATTGTTTTGATGGTCAAATTAGAACATTGTATGGTGATAAATCCCCCTTCAAAACATGTTAATCTCAATACATTGAGGCGGAATTCTATCACATGAAGGGTAAGGAGAAATCCACAATAAGGGAGGTTACCAAGGTTAATGCTCCATATGGTTTGGAAAAGATTCCAGTAAACCCATTCACACATGTGAGTATAGATTATGTGTTGCCTATCAATCAAATTGACAGGATAGACCCGAATCTGAATACTCTTATAGAAACTTCCATAATGTCATTTATGACAATCAAGACAGACAACATGGGAGAAATTGGTGATTCACCAAGCAATGATGAAATCTCAAATGGAGATGTCTTCATTTCATCCACTGAAATCCAGCAATTCTATACTTCACCAACCAGGCCAGAAGAAGTTATAACAATATCAGAGGTGAACGATGATGTCGATTCTCAATCCATCATCTCCTCTTTATTACCCAAGGAAGACACTTCATCATCAATAGGGTCATAAATGGAAGCCTCTTCTTCAAGATGTTCAAATTTTAACATCTATCCTGATCATGGAAATTCTGATTCATAATCTACTATGCAAGTAGAAATAGAAGAAGTAACACATGTTGAATAAGAAGAGGAAGATCTTCGGGATGCTTCTCCAGAATTTGAAGAGGGTATCTCTACCACTGTGGATGAACTCAGAGAAAAAAATCTGGGTACAAAAGAAGATCCACACCCCACTTTAATTAGTGCGGCCATGACTCTTGAAGAGAAAGAAATTCATATTTCATTTTTAAAGAAAAATTGAGATATATTTGCTTGGAACTATACAGAAATTCCATGTCTTGATCCTAATCTTTCCACTCATCATTTGGGTTTGTCAGAAGAACATCGAGGATTTAAGCAAGCCGTAAGAAGAACACACCCAACTTATGCTTCCAAAATTGAAATTGAAGTGGATAAGATTATCAAAGATAACTTCATTAGAGAAGTTAAATATCCCAAGTGGTTGGATAATATTTTCCCTGTGAAAAAGAATAATGGAAAAATTAGAGTTTTCATTGATTTCATAGATCTTAATCGGTATTGTCCTAAGGATGATTTTCTAGTTCCGATTACAGAACTCTTGATTGATGCAACGGTTGGCTATGAAGCACTTTATTTCATGGATGGATATTTTGGGTATAATAAAATCCAAATGGCTCCAGAAGATGAAGAATGAATAGCCTTTAGAGCCCCTCAGGGTGTGTTTTTCTATCAGGTAATGCCCTTTGGCCGGAAGAATTCAGGCACAACATAACAATGTGCCATGCATCGTATCTTCAAACCCTTTTTAGGGAAATTTTTTGAATGTTATGTGGAAGATTTGGTAGTTAAATCCAAACAACATTCTAATCACTTGGCTGATTTAGAAGTCATATTTCACAAACTTCGACAACATAATTTGAAGATGAACCCCTTGAAATGTGCTTTTGGGGTAACCTCAGAAAATTTCTCGACTTTGTTGTATGCCATCATGATATCAAAGTTGATCCTGAGAAGACAAAGTCAATCCTTGGTATGTCACCTACTCATAATTTGAAATAATTGAGAGGACTTCATGGACACTTAGCCTATATTCGGTATTTCATTGCCAATATGGTAGGCAAAAGTTTACCCTTCACCAAATTGATGAAGAAGGGAGTCACTTACCAGTGGATTGAAGAATTTTAAGAGGCATTTGATATTCTTAAGAAATATCTCTTGATTCCACCAGTATTAATGCCACCTGTTGAAGGAAGGCCATTTATTCTTTATGTTATAGCTTTAGAGCGATGATTGGGTGCCTTCCTTTCCCAGAAGAATGACGCTGTGAATGAAAACAACCTCCACTATCTCAGTCAGACTATGCTTGAAGTAGAAACCCGATATTCAAATATTGAGAAGTGCTGCCTAGCATTAATCTTTGTGGTTCAAAAATTGAGACACCACCTGCAACATCATGAGGTCTAATTTTTATCTCACAACAACCCACTCAAATTAATCCTTAGTTGTCCAATGCTTACAGGATGTCTAGAAAGGTGGGCAGTTATTTTGCAACAATTTGATATCCAGTTTGTGTCTCAAAAGGCAATAAAGGGTCAAGCTCTGGATTATTTCCTTGCTAAACACCCTTCATCAGAAGATACATCTTTAGATACTGATCTTTATAATGAGTAAGTCTTTTATATTCAAGATAATCTTCAAACATGGGAAATGTACTATGATGGTGCTTCTAGAAGTCCAACAGGGAAGAAAATGGAAGATCCTAAATTCAACAAAGTTGGGTTGGGAATTGTGCTTATTTCCCTGGAAAAGGTTGTGCTACCTTATTCCTTCTCATTGTTGGGAGGCGATACACATAATGAAGCATAATATCAAGCTCTCATCACAGGATTAAAGTTACCGCTTCAAGAACAAGTGAATCACTTAAAGGTGAAAGGTGATTCATACCTAGTAATCAAACAAGTCAATGGGGATTATGCAATCAGAAAAGAAGAACTAATCCCTTTTTATGATTACATCAGAGAGTTAATGGAAGAATTTACTTCGGAACCGACATTTTCTTATGTCCCGAGATCACAAAATACCCAAGCTGATGCACTAGCTAATATAGCCACAGCTTTGGGAGATCCAAATCGGGACGAGACAATCATTAGTATTGCCCACCTTCATACAATTTCACCTTATATTAAAACAAAAACAGAGGTAATCAATGAAATTAGTCCCATTCCAGAACCATATGGTCATACTACAGGATGGATGACACATATTAGAGAATACCTTCAAAATGGAACACTTTCAACTGATAGAGTTAGGAAATAACAAATCAGGTGACGTGTGGTCAATTTTACTCTATGATATCCCAGATCACCTAGAGAAAATTCTCTACGAAAGAGGTTTTGATGGAATTCTCTTCAGATGCATTAACGGTGAAGAGAAAATGGATATCATGAAAGAAGTGCATACAGGAGTCTATGGTGCCCACCGGTCTGGACATAGACTATCTGATCAAATTCAAAGGCCTGGATACTTTTAGCCTTCAATGATACAAGAATGTGTTGATTTCACAAAGAAGTGTCATTATTTCCAAGTACATGCCAACTTAATTCATCAACCCCCAAAGTTGCTTCATATAGCTAAATACTCGTGGCCATTTGCCACATGGGGAATGGTTGTAGTAGGACCTTATCCTTCAGCTACAACCCAGTAGTTTAAGTACATTCTTACTTCTACTGACTTCTTTTACAAATGGGAAGAGGTAATACCTCTCAAAGAAGTTAGTTCTAAAACCATTGTTAGCTTCATCAAGTGTAACATCATTACCAGATATGGTGTCCCTCATACCATATTGACGGAAAATGGCACCAACTTCTGTTCATCCGAGGTATGAAAGTTGTATCAAGAATAAAACATCAAATCAAACCATTCCTCTCGGTATCATGCAGTGACTAATAGACAAATAGAATCCTTTAACAAGACTCTTTAAAATATACTGTAAAAGATGGTGGATAGGGATAAGAGATCATGGACTGATAAACTCTTTCATGCTTTATGGGCTTATCAGACCACCACCCGTACTACAACGCGGACAACTCCATATTCATTATTATATAGAACAGAAGCAGTATTTACCATTGAGGTTCAATTACCCTCACTCAGGGTATCCATTTGTGATCAGTCATCTATGTATGAACAATATCAAAAGCAATTGGATGAATTGGAATGATTAGACGAGAAAATATTGTGCACCTTTCACCACTTGGAAGTCAATCATAATCGAATAGCATGAGTTTTCAACAAAAAAGTTCTTATTCGCTAATTTATTCAGGGAGAATTAGTATTGGTTATCAGAACTCCAATGATACCAGGAAAGAAACCTCCCAAGCTGGTGCCAAAATGGGAAGGACCTTATTCAATACAAATGGTCTACTCCAATGGACCTTATTATTTAATCTCAATGGATGGAGAACTCATCACTACTCCAACCAATTCCAGATTTATGAAGATGTATTTCTTATAACACAAATACATCTCACGGTCCATGCATATGACCTTAAACTATTTGAACTTATGTCCAACATGATGTTAGACTATGTCATCCTTTCAATATGATGTTAAACTATAAAACCCTTATTAAGTCCTTACTGAATGACATTAAACTGCACAGTCCCTTATTTTTACAACATGGCGTTAAACTGTGATGTCCTAGATACATGATGCTAAACTGTATAGAAGTCCCTTATGTCCATCAAGACGTTAAACTGCATAATCACCGTTCCATGCATATGACCTTAAACTATTCGCACCATCATCCAACATGACGTTAAACTGTGAAAAAGTCCCTAATACGTCCAACATGACATCAAACTATGTCCTCTTTTGTCCTTACTTCATGACATTAAACTGCACAGTCCCCCTTTATTCTAGCATGACGTTAAACTGTATTGTCCCCATCGTCTTAGCTACAGGATGCTAAACTATACAACAACCTTATTGTCCATCATGACACAAAACTGTGTTCACATCCAACATGAATTTAAACGGTGTCCCTATATTTGTCCTACATGACGTAAATCTAAACAAAGTCCTTTAATATGTCCTACATGATGTTAAACTGTATTTTGTCCCTGCTACATGACACTAAACTGTGCAGCACCAATAGTCCTCACTACAAGACTTTAAACTGCATAGTCCCTTTATACGTCCTACATGACGTTAAACTGTGCATCGTTAGGGTTGTTGCTACCTCTTGTTTCTCACACCGAGTATGACTCAAATGAGCTTAGAGTAAAATTCAACAATAATGCCCTCAATGGGACGCTAACCATGTGTAAGTCCCGATACAATTTTTCTAGGTCGTTTTCCTCAAGAACAACTTGATCACCAATTCATTCTTAAGTGAACTACGCGGACTTTGATCCTTGCCTTATAGGCTGAGTACGTAGGCAACCTTCTGAGGTTAAAGCCCAAAACCAATCTCTTCACATAGGTTCACCTCCATCTCATATGATGTTGATATGTGAAGCATCCCCAGAACCAGGACTTTTTACATCGCTTCACCATCGTCCTTTCTATATGACGTTAAACTATTCGCAATTTTTATCATGTACGATAATAAACTACTACATTATTTTACACTCTCACCAGAGGGGGAATAATTATTTACATTGATCTCTAATCATGTTATATTCTAGAGACTACATGTATACATGGAAATGCCCAAACCTTTTTATATTGGGTCAAACCATCATTTCACTAAAGTCTCCTTTCACCCTTCACTTGTACGAACCAAATCTGTACAAAGGGTATTTCAAGAACTACGTGCAACTCGATTCGAATCCTTATGGGATACGTAGGAATGTTCGAGCATCCCTTGAATCCAACCCCAAGTCTTTGGGCCTAAACCCAAATTCCACTTTCAGTCCCTTGGCTGAAAAGTCCCCCTGTGAAAACATGAATGTGGTATAAAAACCCTGGTCTTCATTCACATCTGGTTTATAAAACACACAATGTGTATTCCTTATTATGGTCCGAGCTCTATGACCCTAAACTAAGATCTCCTACACTATCTTCCCACATGACGTTAAACTGTATTTAAAGAACTATGTATGGATGGATTCCCATCCTTATGGGATACGTAGTGAAGTCCAACACCTCAATTTAGGACCCAACAACAACATGATTATGGTTAGTATTGTCCTGTGTATCTTCTACATGCATTGAACAATGCCCATTTTAATGTATCATACTCCTAACCTTAAATAGTTCCAGATCTTTGTAACCCTTTTATCGACTTCTGCTCACAAAATGTATGATACCTGATAATTCTTTTTTCCGACTATACAGCACGTGCCCTTAGGCGGCCTTGCATAAACAGTCGAAATAACGAACCTGTCAGCCAAAAGATTCTATTATTTGACTATGCCACCAATGCCCTTAGGAGGCCCTTCATAATTCAACCCCCTAATGGGTTTTTCAAATAGTGGTAACTTCATTCTTGGGAGGAAAACCTCTTTTGTCCTTATTTGTCTTAATGACAATATATAGGGATCTGCAAAAATTTTCATCCTTAACATATTTTTCTCATACTCTTTTTCATGATCTGAAAGTATTCAAGTCTATGGTTTATATTTTCCTTCCCTACATTTGGGTCATACCTTTGTAGGAGTGACATTAATCCAATTCATTGATAATATTGATTGGAAATATCATCTCCACATTCAAGTACTTATTTCCATACAGCAGACTCTGTGCTTTGGAAAATTTAAATCTCCATAAACTTCCACTGGCTTTTTAGCAGTAGAATAGTAAATTTCTGAGAGTTCTTTTGACTGAATATGTAGCACATTCCCTTAGGAATCCTTGCATAGGTAGTCTACATAACGGACCTGTCATCAAAAAGATGTTATTATTTGACTATGCATCCAATTCCCTTAGGCATCCCTTCGTAACTCAACCCCCTAACAGGTTTGTTAAATAGTGGTAACTTCATTCTTGGGAAATACTTCTTATAATGCCTTTTAGCCCTTTTTCATATTATTCCTCAGATTCAAAATTTCTTAAGTCATAGTTTACATGTTTTCCCCCATACTTGAGTGTGGTAATATGTTTTCAGATAAATTATCAAGGAATTGGGTCATTTTTAATCCATTCGGTCAAAGCTATTTCGACCTTAAACATTAGCCTTTTTATGTCCAACGTTCATGACTTTAAACTGCCCACAAAAGAAAAAGGAGCTCTGAAAAAAGTCAAGTCCCATCTCACTAAACATATACCTTGTATGATTTAGGTAATATTGAGAAATTAAAAGCATTCAAGGTTTGTAGGATTTTTTATAATAATCCTACTAAAAATAAAACTATGCTTACTAGGCCCATTAGATTAGGTAAAAATTTAAAGTAGGTATCAAAAGAAGGAATACACAAATGATTGAAGATGAAAGTGTCTTTCATTGATGCACAAGAGTTAGAAGGACGTCTATAGACTGGAGTCTCTTCTCTTTTCCAAGAATTACAAAAGGCTGTCAACATAAATCTTCATTTCATTTACGGCATCCCGAGCCTCATCAACAGCCACTTGAAGCTCATGCAATCGACTAGCTTCACTCTTTTTAGATTTATGGAGTGATTTCTTGGAATCTTTAATGGCTTTCGTACCATTCGTTTGAACTCCTTCCAATGAATTATTAATCTGGTCAGGTTCCCCAGTAACAGCATCTAACTGTTGCTGAAGGTTCATCTGCTGGATGATTTTCTCTTTGATCTTATGCTTCAGCTCTTTTAACATGGAAGCATGATCAGCCTCAGCTCGAGACACCACAACCTCAAATTCACTGATATTGGCTGACAGCCTTACTCTGGTTATATCGTGATGGTACTTCTACTCCTGCTCCCTTCTTAATATGACTTGTTTTACCGCAGCATGGATCTCTTGATATCCAAAACCTCCAAGTCCCAATATGAGAAACATGGATGATAGTCGCGGGATCTTAGATGATAGATCTTCAAGAGGCACTTCAAATATGATCTTCCATATGTTTTTCCATGCCTTGCATCATGAAAATTGGAGTGCCTTTTGTACTTCCGAGTCTGACTCAGCATCACTTTCACAAGGGGGAATATAATCCGGGATTAATACACATAGAGAAGTGTCACGTTTTTCTCCTTCCCCCCGAACCTTGTTATTTCTATTCCCTTTGGGACGGAGGCTAAGGATTCACCTCCAGATCTAGCCACGGAAATTGATGGCCCTGCATAGTCAATTGAATGTTTTCGGTTAGTTTCAAAGGATAACAAATTTTTATTGGAAATATTGTAAATTAAGTGCAGCTACAAATATTGTTATCTCTTACCCAACGATAGATCAGTAATAGGAGAAGGCTCCTCCCCATCTTTCCTAGCTTCAACAGGATCTTCAGGATGAGTTTGAGGAAGCTCTACCGGGTTCAGCTCCACTTGAGCCAGTGTCTCTGCAATAGTAGGGTTATCTGTACTCCCTTCAGGAATTTGCAGTTCGACTGATTGTTCAGATGGAACTGCACATTTGAACCAATCATGGTCAGAGATGTAATAAGAAGTTATTTTAACAGGATGAAGGATAACACTCACGTCCAAAATCTTCTAAATCACATGGTAATTTAAAATAATCTAAAAAATCTTCAAAAGATGCGCCAAGTTACATCATTTCATCCAATGTTATCTTAGATTCCTGGTTAGTCTCAATAGTGAGAGCATTTGATACGTTTTCTTGGTGACCATCATGCTACGACCTCTGATCTCGGACTGCGTCTTCAGATAAAATTGCAGCATCAGTTTCAGTGGCTGCTAATTGTTCTGGTGCAGGGGTTGAACCTAAAGTATCACATAATGGAAGTTAGTTGATGTTTTCACTCAACATCTTATGAAGCATTTTTAATTTACCAGAAGCAGGATCTTCTCTTCTTGCAACAGCAGTAGGAGGGATACTGGGAACAGATGCTAGCTCTTCTACAAGAGCATCCAAGTCATCCTGAACTTGAGATTGTTCACCAGCACCTTCCTTCATCCTCAAAGGAGTGTCAGTTCTATCTCTCAGAGGCGAAATTGAAGAAGTCCCTGCAATCCCAAGATGTATGAGAAATATTTTCATGGGTTAATACTCATGACTATCTAAAGGACTTAACACTACTGATGAAATTTTTAGCTATGGATTTCCTCCTTCGATGCCTTTTCTTCTTTGGATTCTTAGGAGTGTTGACACCATCATCTACAAATACAGGAATTGGAAAATGAAAATCCATGTCTAACTCCTCCTCAATGGCTTGCTGGCCTGGAGATATCTTGTCCGACTCACGAGGAGATTCATTAGCCCTGATGGCAGTACCACCAGGGCTGTACAGTGTTGAAGGAACCTCAGCAGTTCCTTTCTTTTCAAGCTATAGGATGAAGAAAGTAATTTCCTTAAATAATAAAGCTTTGACTGAAATCAAGTTTCAAAGAAAATAATGAAAGAAACTTACATCTTTAGGAGCCATGTAATCATGCCACTACTCATCTCTAGAACCACCAGTCCCTTCAGTGGCACCACGATATATCATTTCCTTCACCTTCTTGGTGAACGAAATGGAATCATCGGTGGCATATATGAGTATCTTCGGTTCTCTGATGTAAGCCCACACTTCATCGGGGTTATCCTTATAACACATATCTGTAGAAGACTGAAGATTCCCTATTCCAGGGATTTTTAGCCCCCTGCACAGATCCAGCCAGGCATTTTCAGCATCGCAATGTAAACTTCGCCATGTCTGGACAGCCTATGGTCGTAGATATTCAACTTGTGTACCAGAAGGCTGCGAGGAGGGTCGTACAATCTTAGACTTCAGCTTCTTCCCAGCTCCTGCAACTACAGATAAAGGATAAGAAAATAAGACTTGTTGATTTATAAAGTAATGATGATTAACTTGCCCTAATGAAGTAACTCTCTAGGAGTTGATGGAGTTGGTCTCTAGATTCTGACAGGAGGATTATATCTGGCACGAGGACACTTTGCCGCATGTTGTTCCTCATCATCCTCATCTTGGGAATCCATCAAGTCAGCCCTAGGTGAGGAACCTCGTGAATCATATCTAGGTGGGGAAGCATCACCTTCCAGATGTAGGGTTTATTTCTCTACAGTTCTTTTCTTTTTTCCCACCTGATAAACCGGATGATTCAACACCCCTTCAGGGTAAGATGTTATCCAGTTCTAAGCATACCATGTAGTCAGATTACTCGCCACTTTATCAACTGGTAGATCAAACACTACCCTAGTCTTCTCCATAGATGCCAACAACCATAGTTGTCGTGAAACCATAGAATGTTTCTCTGACCTAACATGCATAGGAGGAGATATAACAGTCTACTACAGACACTTGAATTGGTGTGAAAATTTATATGGATCATAGGCCTCACATATAATCTCTTCGTCAATCCTAGTGGCCAATACACCATCTCTACAAGCCAGCATGTATGACCTCAGTTCCAGGTCAGCTGTTCCATCATCGACAAACTGCCTGGTTGGTGGGTTTCCATAAGGAAAGAAATTGAATTCCTTTAACACGCTCAGCCTCACCTTCATATCATAGTTGTTGAGAGCTAACAGAGAAATTCCAGAATATTCCTGCACTGCTGGCCTGAAAGAGCTTCCAGGAATCTATACTCCTTTTTGTACATCATATTTCCTGAAATGAGTGGTGATCCATCCCCAAAAAACATGGAATGGTCCCACTATTCTTAAAGGATACTTACCTATAAATACATGGATTAAGCTCCTGTGAATCTTTTACAAAATGGGGGTGACCAACCCAACCATTATCCTCTCATCCAACATGGCTGCAACAATTAAGGCCCCTGGCTGGATGCCTCCCTTCTAATCCCTGACTGGCAGAAGATAAACACTAAGCCACAAGGCTAAGAAGCCTGCCAGGCGGGTCTTTTTTGGGATTCTCTGATTTACTTCATATCCCCACTTCTCAAATTCTCCTGCTTCCAGGGTCGGCCAGAACGTGCCAAGAGCACCGCTATTCTCTATTCTGGGGCAGGTAGTAGGACGAGTATAGGTGGGCCCTTTTCCTTTGAATCCTTCTCTTCCTTCTGGGTAAGAAACATATTCATCCACTCCTCTATGTGAATATCCTTTCTAGAATGAGTTAGAGAGTTCTTTGAACTCTTGAGTCTGTGGATAATTTTCAATAACTCCCGAGCCAAATCTGAAGTCTTCTCAGAATCATTCCAAGTCGACCAGAATTAGAGCCCCTAAGATCTTATAGACATCACACAAGCTGATTCCTACTTCTCCATGAGTCATATGGAAAGAATTGGTTTATAGGCTCAAGAAATCTGATTAGTTCTGGCACAAAGTCATCATTCCTGTAGAAATACGTCTTCCCAGCCCTGACGACTTCATATATTGCAACTCGTTTCAGATCCTCAACAAACTCTGCATAGGTTTGTCGCACCCAATATGACCACATCCAAGTTGGCTTCACACCTCCTCTAGGATGGAAGTCCCAACTCTTCTTCCAGCCTATGGATTGATCCATCTGAGAATTTCAGAATATTGAAGGATAAAAATGTGGTTGCAGATCAGGATTGTGAGGTTTCAGATCTGGAACACAAGGTCTATGATGCATCATATAGGCCTTCTCCACTATTCCAGTATTTTTAAATGCTCCTCCACTTGATATATTTTTTGAAGAAAAGTTTGTGTAATTCTTGAAACCAATAATTTGGGAGATAGTTATTTGCCTCTAGAATGTTGATGTCTTGCAGATGACCATGCCCATACAGAGGCAAGTAGACGCTCTGTGGAAAGTCAGAATGATACATCTTCAAGTACTTGGCCAAATATAGAAGATTTCTGTCGCAGATATCATAGTAATAATGGACTACAATGTTCATCATATCATCAATCCGCTTGCTCTCCAGTTCATCAGTAGTTTTGATTCTTCTAGGAGCCATTGAATCCGCACAAAGGTCGAATAATTCACTCTTAAGTGAGTTTATTTTTCATAAAATTTTCAAAGAAAAGAAAACAAATGGCTAAGGAATTAAGGATCACACGTCCAATTTTTGCGTGCAAGTATAGTTGTGTCACACAAGTTTTGGGTGCGCAGATATCACCGCGCAAGTACAAATACCTCTAGAGAAGTGTGACACAAAGAACCAGCGGAAAACAATTAATTTACGTGACGAAGGAAACTTGCGCAGGAAGAGCTCAAAAGTTTGAAATACTGGTGATTTGCGTGAGAATGAGGCACATATTTATATCCCATGCCACACCCATGCGTGCCGAAGCCTGTGAGAATCACACCTACATGACGCAATCTGTGTGCCTTTCACTTGTGCGCCGATATCTGCGTGCTCAAAACTTGTGCGCCACCCTTCCTTGGTCTTCTTCTTTACTACAGATTCACATCCTCATTCCTTTCGGATCCAAATCTGAGGGGGGACTTTTGTTGATGCTCCTTTCCATCACAGAATCTAATGACTGAAAAAGGGAAATACCTTAACACAAAGTGATTCATCCTTTGAAGAAACATAAAAAATTGACAAAGGCATGAACATAGATTTGTTTACAGTTGGGTCGCGCACGTTTTATAATATCCACACAAGTATACTTTCGTGCCTCATATTAGTCGCACAGGTGACTTTTGCGCCCTAAGTTATTTTCTTCCAAGTTCTTCAAAGGCCTATAAATACCCCTTTTGGGCCCCCTATTTTGAGGAAGAAAAATCCAGAAACTCAGATTTAAGCTCTCAGCGCCCTAGTCTCTTCTCAAAGCCTTCTGAACACTTGTAAGGTAATTTCTTACCTAGAATGGAAGGTCTAAAGATAGGGAAAAAGGACTAAGTGTTGAAATTCATCAACACCTGCACGCCTAAGTGTCTAAACCTTCAGGGAATTGAAGACACTTGTGCACCGTCTTATCCCTTCAACAGAACTTGCACGCCACTCATTTAAAAGTCTATAGGGATAACACTAAGGTCTTGAGCTAGGCTTCACCCAAGTTTTACCCTATCGGTTGACCGTAGTGCAAGTATACCTTTTTCGCATAGGTATACCTACGAGACCAGGACCTGAATGCCCAAACAGGACCTGCGCGCCTACCTTCTTTTGGGTTCCCCTTCTGTCCATTCATATATTTTCTTCAAATCCACCTATCCTCATTAAGATTTAGCCTTCAGAATCCTCTTCAAAGCCATTTATGGTATGATTCCTTGGTTGGATTACTTATCTGAAGGTAATTTTGTGGAACATATCTCAAAACCTAGTGATTTACGTATCTTTATGTCATTAAGGTTAGAGATTTCATTCATTCAACCTCATCCTTTAAGATGAGAAGATCTTTAATATGGGAATCCTTTTCAAGAGTAAGCCCCAAGTTCCCAAATATGGGTATCCTCCTTAGGAGTAAGCCCCAAATCCCAAATTCCTTTAACCTGGGCCTCCTTCTCTAGAATAAGCCCCAGTTCTCAAGTTCCTTTAACCTAGGCCTCCTTCTCAGGAATAATCCCCAGTCATAATTTCTCTTAACCAGTCCTAACTTCTTTTGATTTGGGCTTCTTTCTCATGAATAAAACCCAATCCTAATTCCCCTCCGTATTTGGGCGTCCTCCTCAGGAGTAATCCCCAAGTTAGAGTATCCAAATCTCCATAAAGCACATATACCTCTATGGACCTTGTTCACGGGATTCTTCTTTAAAGTAAGTCCTGATCTTTACCTATTTGGGCAATCATACATACATAAGACCCATGTCATTCCTTGTGACCACATCTTTCATGGCACAAATTGTCAGGTTTAATGATACCTCTTTTTTCTCACACCGAGCATGAATCACGTGAGCTTAGAGTGTAAAAGTAACCACGACACATCTCTTTGGGCCGTTAATCATACGTAAGACCCGCAATACCAAACTAAACTACGTGGAATTTGATCTCTACCTTAAAAGTAGAGTACGTAGGAAGCCTTTCTGAGGTTCAAGGCAATAAACCATTATTTCTCATACATCCTATATGATGTTAAACTATATCTTAATTCCTGAACTACGTGGGTTCTGATTCCTTTTCTAACAAGGATACGTAGGTAGCCCATCTGTGGGTATGATCCCAACTCTGAAATAATCCTTGTCCTTCTGAATGACAGTAAACTTCAAGTGCCCCACTGGGTGGCTTTAAAACTAGTATGGTTATCACAATGACCAAGATATATTTATATATTGTGTTGAAGGATACCATTGACTAAGAATATCTAACAAATACAGATGATTATCTATCGACTAAGAACCTCAAATATATATAAAAGATTTTCTAAATCTCATATATATCAATCATTGATTGTCAAATCTTAAGGAAAGTTTATTTTCATACTTGGTAGTGTAATAAGGATTCACGGACATAACTTAAATCTATAAAGAGAGTCCCAGAGTAGACAAAAATTCCCCCCAAAAAGGTGTGATGAGTCCGACCTCCCATCCTCTTGACCAATGAAAATTCTTAAGCCTCATAGGTCCACAACTAATGAGAACCTACCTTTGGAATGTAGGTCCAAATGGATATAGAATCATTGGATGTTTCCAGTTCTATGAATAAACCCGTTAGAAACTGATTGGAATGTTTGAACCTTAAACAAACAAGGTAATCCCCATTTCCAGAGGAAAAAATGACCAATGTAGAGATTTCTCTATTGATAAAGATAATAGAGCTTGTATTGGAATTTAGTATATCATAAATATATTAGGGAAACATAATATTGTTATAAAAAATAACATTTCCCAGATGAAGAAACATATTCCACAACATGATTCTACTATACTAGATTGCCTCATGCAAAAGAACCACCCACAATGTTGTGTGACTACTAATCAAATCGTAGCTGAGTAATGAATTATGTGTATTAATAAGATATTTATGGCCTTGGGATATGATGAAAAGGAAATGGATAAATTTCCATTGTATAGTATCAAAGGTGATGCTAACTAATGGTTTCCATTGAAACGAAATACTAAGAAGGAATAATAAAAATAACTCATGTAAACGAATGATTTTAAGTATATAATATTAACAAAATATTTCCCTCATGAGAAAGAAAATAAAATAAAGATAAATTTCCTCAGGATAAAGAAAAAGGAATAATAAAGTGTTTTTGACTGTGATTATACCTTTACAAGGTTATCTAGATATTCTATAGATTATATATACAAAAATAAATGAAAGATCAACCATTTCTTTGATGGTATTAAGAAAATTCTTAGACAGGAATTGATCTCTCAACCTTTTTCATCATATTATGAAATAGTTTTATGCCCCATAAAAATAAATAAGTAATTATAAAGACCATATATATTCAATGGGAATCAAGAAAATATTTAGTCTAATGAACACAATAAAAGGTAATGTGTCAAAGAATAAGAAGAGAATGAAGCAATTTATATCTTGTGAGAACTATGAAAAGAGTAATCTAGGGAAATGATTGATGGGATTGAGGGTTTATTATAACTATTGACGTAAGGTTCATCATTCTAAAGAATGAAAAGGGATGAAATGAAACCTAGATATTTTGTGTTTTAACTATAGGGAGATGGGGAAATATGAAAATGAATGCTCAAAGTGTTGAGGGAATCTACCAAAGAAGAGTCCAAGGGGAGCATGCCAAGCTTTGGAAATCACTATAGCTAAAGTTGAAGTCCCCAATTATGTTGTGGTATGTACTTTAATAAAATAATAAAATTTCACTAATTACTTTTTTTTATTCTAGACCACTACAGTCTTTTATATCTTCTATGTTTTCTAAGAAAATTAGATATTTCCATATCACTTTAAGAAGGTAGTTTTCAATGAAAACTCATAGTGTAAGTATCATTATAGAAAATATGTTTCCGGAAGTCCCTAATATGAAACATAAACGTGCACTATTAGTTGACCTTATTATCATACCTATAGTTTAGTTTTATATAATCCTTGTTATGAAATGATTTTCAAAATACAATGAAAAAATTTATTTCAATGATAAATAAATTAAGATTCATGATGAAGATATATGATTACTTAACATTAGAGAAGAGATGTCATCATATAAAACTTGTCTAGATCCACCCCCAATAGATCTACTCTATGATATTCTTGGAGTAGAAGAACCAGAACAAAGTAGGGATGGAGAAGGTAATCTTCAAATTGATGATGCACCTATTGTATAGAAATACATTGTTGTATTCCCTAAGGAATTACATGGCCAACCACCAGAGCATGAAGTTGAGTTTCAATTGATTTAATCATTCATTCAAGACCAATATCAAAGACTCCCTATAGAATGAAGACTATAGAATTAGTGGATATGAATAAATAACAAGAGGAGTTTTGTGATAAGTGATTTATTCACCCAAGTATTTCACCATGGGGAGACCCTATTTATATTTTCAAGAAGAATGATGGATCCATGAGGTTGTGAATTGATTTTTGGGCAATAAATTCTATTATGATTATGAACAAGAATCCTATATCTCACAATGATGAATTATTTGATCAAATTAATTGAGATCAATATTTTTCAAATATTAACCTTCATTCTGGGTATCATTAATTTTGAGTAAAGAAGGGTGAAATTTCAATGACAGTATTTCGAATGAGGTATAGACATTATGAGTTTACATTAATTCCATTTGGGTTAAATAATGAACCCTATATTTTTATGAATCTAATGAATAGAGTATTTAAGGAATATCTTGATTATTTTATCAAGGTATTAATTGATAATGTCATTCTATATTAAAAAATCTATGAGGACCATGAGAATCAATTTCAGATCATTATGAAGACTATTATAAGGAAAGAGTTATATGGTTAATTTAATAAATGTGATTTATTCCTTCATGATGATTATTTTCATGGACATAGTTTCTCCAAGGATGGAATATCAGTTGATCCTATGATGAAAAATGTAGTTAGATAATGACTAACACCAATGAACTGAAATGAGGTATTTAGTTTCATTAGTTTGGAAGGCTACTATAAGTGATTCATTCATAATTATTCCCAATTTTCTAACCCATTATCAAATATTACAAGTAAAGGGGTTATGTTTATTTGGATAAAGGAATGTGAAGAATGTTTTGATGAACTGATGAGGATATTGGGAAAATATATTATTTTTACTCCACTATTTTTAATTTATGGGGTTATGAAATATATTGATACATAAAAGAATAGAATTTGGTGTTTCCTAATGAAAAATGATAATTTTATTGCATATAAATCAAGGAAATTAAAAAACGTGAACGACTCGTTCTTAGTTTTTATATTTCAATAAGTGATTTTTTTTGCTTTGTGGGACCGATCAGGTGATAACGATCGTGGGCTACTGAGGATAGGTAGACGGTGCTACTGATCTTTGTATGGAGGGATTTCAAGTGTTTGAAATACAGAGGTGCCGATTACCTGCAAACTTGAGGGCTTGCGGGGATATCAAGATATACGTACTCATCATCATATTGAGGGCTTACCAAGGTGGCGGTAAGACATACCTCTTATCCTAGGTGAAAGGATACCCTTCTCTTTAGGATAAAATAATTGTAATACTTTTACATTTCCGCTGCTGTTTGTATTAGAAAGGAAATTGTATTGTTTCCTTCCTTCATTTCATATTCATTTGTAATTGTTTCAATTACAATTATACTTTTACATATTGTATCAATAGATTATATATGGTTTATGGAAGAATATTTCACTATTGTATTACTCTGATTATTGTATTCATTTTGAATACAATTTTTTTACACTTCTTATAGTATTACATTGTATCATACCTTTATACTCAAGATAATTGTGGTTAATTGTATTTTTTGTGAATTTTATTTTTTTAAGAAGATTTAAACTAGTTTCTTAAGTGTTTAAACACAAAGTTTTTAAACCTAAAATTAACCCCCCTCTTGTATTGTTCCATCTAATATACATATGAATCTATATATCGATCTTACAATTAGTATTAGATCGGATTTTCACTGATTTGTATTAATTTCTCTATTTCTCTCTTTCAAATTTCTGTTTCAACTACTTACTGCACTAACGTGTGGAGTGGAAAAGATTTTGTTCTATTAGATGGCAGGGATAAATATTGGATAAATTAACAATCTAAATCCAACTAGACCACCTATCTTTGATGGGAATGATTATGAATACTGGAGAGATCGAATGAAGACATTTTTTATCAATACTGGTGTAGACAATTTTATTATGCTTACTCGAGGTTACAAAATTCTTGACAAAGAAGTCAGCACTTTCACCAATTAGGAGAAGCAAGATTATTAATTGAATTACAATGTATGAAATACTTTTCTATGTTCTATGACCAAGAATATATAAATCTAGATATCATATTGTGAATCAGCCAACTGTATTTGAAAGAAATTGGAAGTCACACATTTTGGTACATCTAAGGTTATAGAAACAAGAAGAGAAATCCTTTGAGTAGAGTATCATGGATTTATTTTTCCTTATGGGGAACTAGTATGTATAGTGAAACAAAGATTTATGAAAATTGTAAAAAGTTTAAAATCTATGGGAGAAAAAGTTCTTGATGATGAAGCTCTTGTAGACAATATTATAGATATAATGCCAAACAAATGGGAGTCAAAAAGGACAACATGAGACAAGAATGAACTCTTTGGAACTCTTCTACAGCATGAGACAAGAATGAAGAGAGATTATGATTTCAATAAGAAGAAAAATGGAAATGGAAGTGTAGCTCTTACTACTATATCTAAAGCTAAAATGTCAGAAAGGATAACAAGATCAAAATCCAAGGAAGTTGTTATATCAGAATGAAGTGATTGTGATCATTCAGATAATGAGTTAGCCAATATTTCTCGAAGGATGAACAAGATTTTGGGAAAGAAAGACTTATAATACAGATTCAAAAAGAAATATAGGAAGGATAAGAAATATTCAGAGGTAACTTGTTATGAGTGCAAGAAAGTAGGTCATATAAGACCTGATTGTCCTTTACTGAAGAGAAAAGATAGAAAGGAGAAACATTCTAAAAGAAATAAGAAAAAGTATTACATGAAAAAGACAAATAAATTATTGAAGGTCAATGATACTTGGAGTGTAAGTGGTTGCGATTCATATGACGATTCTTCAGAATATGAATCTTCCTGACAAAGGAATATTGGACTTATAGCCAAACTACTAATTGAATATCATTGTTTTATGGCTAAGGTACACAATGATGAAGCTATTAAAAATTTATCCTTGAACGAAAATCATACTAATAATAAATATTATGAATATTTAAATGATGAGTCTTCTCTATCAAAAGATAATACATTACATTATTATAAAGAAGTGTCTAGGTTTGCTAAATTACTTGAGAATGAAAATTATAAACTCAAGAAACATCTTGATAAAGAAAATTCTAGAATTTCTATTTTAACTAAAGAAGTATCACATATTTCTAATGATCTTGATATGAAAACTTCTTATTTTTAAAGTATTTTAAAAACCCTTGAGAAAGTCAATTCAGATAAGGATAAACTTTCTAAGGATATTAAAAATGTAATTTCTAAGAATTTTTTTTCAAACCTAACTCTAGTTCAAAATCAAATTTTTTGGAGGATAATTTTTTTTTAAAACTAAAGTCAAAAAAAAATTTTACCTGAAGAAATGTTTTTCAAACATTACCTATGGCAAGGAAGACTTTGAAAAAATGTATTCTCAAATTCATCCTTTGATAAATAATTCTGGTTTTGGTTATACTCATTCGAAACCAGTTTTTAATAATAACTATTTTGTTCCTCAAAGTACCCCATTTTTTACTAAGTGTCAATGTGGTGGACACTGGAAAAGAAATTTTTCTCCTAATAGAACTCAGTCTTTAGGATTTCATAAAGCTCATTTTCCAAAACAAATGTGGATTCCTAAAATTCTTTTATCTAATACATATAGATCCGAAAAACTTTGGGTTTCGAAAAACTAATTGTTTCTTTTTCAAGAAAATAAGAAGTATGCCAACAAGAATATTTGGTACATGGATAGTGGTTGTTCTCGACACATGACCATAAACAAAAATATCTTTGAAAGGATTATCTAAAAAAGGTGGAAAAGTTACCTTCAGAGATAATTCTCAAGGAAAGATTATTGTAATAGGTAAAATTGTTTTTCTTGGAAAAGTTATTATTTCAAATGTTTTGTTTTACAAAGGTATTAAGGATAATATCATCAGCATATGTCAATTATGTGATGACAGATACCTTTTAATTTTAGAAATGATAAATGCTTAGTTGAAAATTCCAAGGATTAATTCATTTTATCTTCCCATAGGTAAGAGAATGTATACACTGTTAACTTAGAATACCTTAGGAGCCAAAATTTTCCATGCTTAAGTGCAATAGAAGACCAATCATGGATATGACATAGAATACTAGGAAACTCCAACCTAGGAAACCTTTGTAAACGTTCAAAGAAAAGACTTGTAAAGGGTCTACTAGATCTTAGATATGATTCTTCAAAGGTTTGTGATCCCTGTCAATTTGGCAAGCAACATAAAACTAGCTTTAAATAAATTAATGAAGTTTCAAATTCTAATGCATTACATCTAGTGCACAAGGATTTTTTTGGTCCTTCACAAAATATAATCATTGGAGGAAAATACCATGTATTTGTTTTAGTTGATGACTTTACTATATTTACATGAGTCTATTTTCTAACAAAGAAATCTGAAGCCTTTTTCTATTTCAAAATTTTTAGAGCCCATGTTAAAAATGAGAAAAACCTACCATTGATAACTATCCATAGTGATCATGGTGGTGAATTCCAAAATTCATATTTTGAATCTTTTTGTAGTAATAAAGGTATTGCTCACAATTTTTTAGCTCTAAGAACTCCTCTGAAAAATGGTGTTATTGATAGAAGAAATTGCATTATTCAGAAAATGACAAGAACCATGTTGAGTGAATACTCAATTGCTAATAATTTTTGGGCTGAAGCTGTTAGTACTTCTTGTTATACTATAAATCATGTTTTAACTAGAACTTTTATTAATAAAACACATTATGAATTTTGGACTGGCCAAAAACCTAAAGTTTCATACATAAAAGATTTGGGATGAAATGTATTCATTTTGAATACTAAAGAGAATCTACACAAATTCGCACCAAAATATGATGAAGGAATATTTCTAGGCTATTATACAACCTCTAAGGATTATTGAGTTTTTAATAAAAATACTTGTTCTGTTGACGAAACAATGCAACTTAAATTTGATGAAACTAATCCTTTTTTTTTCAAACAACCCCAACCCACATCTTCAGATGTGTTTTCAAAAACTGATCCTCAACCATTATTAGAAGATCCTTATGATAAGGAAAATGTTTAAGAAAGTGTTCATGAAACTTTTACCCATTAATATTTTCTACCATATGTTGATGAACAGGTTTACAAAACCCAAGTCAATTTCTTCTTAGGAATCATCCTAGTGATAACATCATTGGTGATGTAAATAAACCTATAAGAACCAGAAATTCCTTGAGAAATAAAATAGAACATCTTGCCTTTCTTTCCCAATTCGAACCTAAAAGTCAAAGTGAGGATTTAGGTGATAAATATTGGATTAAATCAATTCAAGATAAACTAAATGAATTTGGAAGGAATCAAGTCTAGAATTTAGTTGAAATACCTAAAGAATCAACTGTAATTGGCATAAAATGAGTTTTCAGAAATAAATGTGATGAAAATGGAATCATTGTAAGAAATAAATAAAGACTTGTTGTTAAGGGATATAATCAACAAGAATGAATAGACTATGAAGAAACATATGATCCGATAGCTAGACTTGAATCTATTTGTATTCAGTTAGACTTTGCAGCATACTTTAATTTCAAATTATTTCAAATGGACGTAAAATGTGCCTTTTTAAATGGTTTTGTTGAAGAAGACGTTTTTGTTGAACAAACACCTGGTTTTATAGATCCAAAATATCCTAATCATGTTTTTAAACATACCAATGATTTATATGGCCTTAAACAAGAACCTAGAGCATGGTATGATAAAATGACAAGATTTCATTTACAAAACGATTAGGCAAAAGGTACAACGGATCCAACCCTTTTTATAAAAATGGAAAATAAAAATAGAAAATAAAAATATTTTATTTGTTCAAATTTATGTTGATGAAATCATATTTGGATCAACTCAGCAGTCTATAACTGATTCTTTTTTGAATTTAATGAAATCTGAGTTTGAAATGAATATGATGGGTGAATTAACATTCTTTTTAGGTTTTCAAATTTCACAAAAACCGGAAGGAACATATATATCTCAACATAAGTATATCAAATATTTAATCAAAAAGTATGGATATGACAATACTAAAAGTATTAGAACTCCAATTGGTACCTCAAATACACTTGATCTTGATTAAACTAGAAAATCAGTAGATCAAACAACTTTTAGAGTTATGATAGGATGTTTATTATACTTGACGGCTAGTCAAACAGACTTAATGTTTTTTTTATTCTTATGTGCAAGATACCGATAAAATCCAAAAGAGTCTCATTTAAAAGCAGTGAAAATAATCTTTTGTTATTTAAATGGTACTATGGATTTAGGACTTTTTTATTCTTCTGGAAATGATTTTGTTTTAAAAAGTTTTCCACATACTGGCATTGGTGGTTGTAGAATGGATAGAAAGAGTACATCTAGAACATGTCATTTCTTAAAAGATTCCTTGGTTTCTTGGTCCTTATAGAAACAACACTCAGTAGAATATTCCACTGCTGAAGAAGCATATGTAGCAGCTGGAAGTTGTTGTTCTCAAGTGTTGTGGATACAACACACACTCACTAACTATGAATTGAGTTTTTCCAAAACTCAAATTCTTTGTGATAATACTAGTACCATATCTCTTAGTAAAACCCCAGCACATCACTCTCATGAAAAACACATAAATATTAGGCATCCCTTTCATAGGGATCACACACTATAAAGAGATATTATTTTACAATTCATAGGAAAACAAGAACAACTTACTGACATTTTTACAAAACCATTACCTTCCGATAGATTTGAGTTTATAAAATAGAAGCTAGGAATGATTAAATTAAAATAATCATTCATATCTACTTCATGTTTTACACTTCTCCTTAAAATAAACTCCTCTTAAAATGGGGAGAATATTTTTTTCTTTCTTTATGTATTTCTTAACATTTTCATATGGACTTATTTATTCATTTCATTGTTCAGTTTTGTATTTTTCTGATTATCATTTTGACAATCTGTTTATTGTTTTAGTCCTCTGTCATCTTGTTTGTCTGATTAATGTATTGATTTTATATCTGTCAGCATGTCAACCTATGGTAACAACTTTTTTTCCATCGTCATGAAAACCCATGGTAACAACTTTGTTTTCCATCGGCATGTCAACCTATGGTAACAACTTTGTTTTCCATCAGCATGTTAACCCATGGTAACAACTTTTTTTTCCATCAGCATGTCAACCTATGGTAGCAACTTTTTTTTTCCATCGGCACGAAAACCCATGGAAACAAATTTGTTTTCCATCGGTATGACAACCCATGGTAACATCTTTGTTTTCTATCAACATGTCAAACCATGGTAACAAATTTTTTTTCCATCAGCATGTTGAACTTTGGTAATGACTTTGTTTTCCATCGGCTTAACATCCTAGGGTAATGTATTTATTTTCCATTGGATTGACAAACTATGGTAATGAATTTGTCTTCCACCATCCTCACAATAGATCGTATTCTTTTTCCTCGAACTCATGTATTTTATTTTTTCTATTATATTATACTATGTTAATACTATTAAACAGACAATTTCCTTAGAATCTCTGACAGGTACATTATTTCTTTCTTTGTATTGTTTTTCTTATTTTTATTATTTCTAGTTTTTTAAAAAAATATCCTTTAAATACACACAATTGTTTTTTTTCTTCTAATATCAACTGTAAAAGATCAATGGTCATTTTTTCACCTATAAATAGATCCCTCCCCTCCCCAAACCCACACCAGTTTTTCAAATTTCCTGGAGAAGCTTTGTTTATTTGTTTTAAGACTCCGTACAATCTTCCCTTTGCCTCATCTTTATGTCTCAGTCCTCTGCCAACACTCCTACCAAAATGTCTTAAAAATGTTTTAATAGAAAGAGTTTTTCAGAGAAAGGTTAGTTTCTCAGGACTTCTTTGACACATATGATTGAACAATCAAGAGGTTTATTTTGTTTCAAGGCTGGGAATATCTTTGTGTTGAGAAACCCATTTCTCAAGACCCGATTCTTTTTGAAGAAGATAGTAAATTATAAAAAAACATTGTCTTTTGATAAAAATATGATGATCAACTTTGCTGTGTACGATAGAAAAATCTCAATGTCTGTGAATCAGGCAACTCACTTTCTCAATGTCTCAACAGAGGGTGATTCTTTTTGTCCATCTCATAAACTACCATAGAAAGTTGGTACATTTAATAAATAAAGTGCTGAAATTTTTTATTTATTATAAATGAAGAGAAGAAAAATGTATCTCATTTATCTCTGGAAAACAGATTTGTGGTGCTTTGGATGTAATATTTTCTTTTCCCAAGGAATGGGAAAATAGAAACTCTTAAAGTTTTTGATATCTTCATGCTAGACTATCTTGTAAACATGATAAAGGTAAATATCACGGGGTACATTTTTGAAACAATTAAGAACGTCAAGTCTGGAGCGATCAAGTCTCATTTGATTATGTATCACTATATTCTTACAAAGTTCATTCTTGAGAGTTTGATGTTTTGTAATATTCATCTAAAAGGGAAATTGAAATAATTGAAGCCTTCTTTGATAAGTAAGAATACATTGAAGAAGTTGTATGTTTGTTTCTATCAAAATTCAATTATTTTTGTTAAACATGTAGAAGATGAATAGGAAAAAAATCAATGGGCACCAAATCAATTGGCACCTCTGCCAGTTGAATCATTACCAAATATTGCTCCTCAAAAATCAGATCCACAAACCAGTACTAATCCAATGAAGAAAATAAAATAACGCAAGGAGGTTGTGGCCAAGTGGAGGAAAGATAGAGAACAAATAAATGAAGGCGATCCTAAGTTCAGTCTTGATCCATCTGAAGCATTAGTTGAGGGGATAAGGGTATAGGATACTCTTCAGGTTGAGAAGAAAAAGAGGACTCTTTTAAAAAGGAAAGCTCAATACTATGATGTTTCTAAAATCATGAAAATTGTTGAGGAGGCTAGTGCTCAACTAATAGAAGAAGTGCATCAAGAACCTATCATACCATGTCTTCCAGGGAAAGAGAAAGGGAAATAAATTTTGAATGAATTACAGGAAATTGAAGAAGAGGAAGAAGATTTTATTTTGGAATTTCTTCAGGGTTCAAAAAAGAGTAGAGAAGAATCTTTTCAAAAGCTAAGTGAAGGTATTCAACAGGTACCTCATGTCAATCAAGCACCAGCTGAATCTCTTGAAAATCCAGATAGAATTACTTCTCATGTAATTCAAGGTGCTAAATCTTCTCATACCAAAAAATTAATCGTTATCAGTGACCAAGTGGAAGAAGAAATAAAGGAAAAAGAAAAAGAAAAAAGAAGACAACCAGTTGAAGACTCAATCTGATCAAATGAATTGGATTCATACGATGAAGATACTGATTCAGAATACACAATTTCTCTCAGGAAGTGTGATTACATTGTTCATGTTTTGAGGAGAATTGAGAAGAATATTCCTTATATTCCTAGACTTGATGGGAAAATTTATTTCATCACTGAAAATCAAAGGATGAAGTTTGGTTCTGTAAGAGAACTTAGAAAGAGAGTATTGTCAATTGAAGCTGATTTAAAAGTACTGTCTGAAAGTTTGGCTACTCATAATAAGTCTTGAAATGAATTATTAAGTGTTCATACAAAATATAAAGATTAATGAATTATCATTAAATATCAATTTAATACTTAAGGAGGATTTCAAATGATCTTGATATTTCTTTCAATAATATTAACAAATAAATCATTAAAAGGCTGAATCAAATGTCAAAAACTCATGGAGCCGATATACCTTCAATAAAAGAGCTGCAAGAGAGAATGAATGATTTTTAGTCAGAGTTTTTGAAGGTTTCATCTTTAAAATATGAAATAGTTCTGTTGAAGAAGCAAAATTTAGTATTATCAAAAGACAATAAGAATTTGTAGGACAAAATTGGTACTCTTGAAGAAGTAATCAGAGTTCAAGAAGAGACTATCAAGAATTAGGATCAGCTTTTTGCTGATCAACAAGAGCTTCTCAAATCTCTGGGTGATTCTATCTCCGAAGACAAGAAATAGATAAAAAATATGAAAGTTGTTCTTCATGAGTTGATCAAGAAATAAAAATAAAGAGAAAACAAATGAGCATTGTTGTATCTTTCTAGAATCCCATAGACTTGTTATCTTAATGAGATTTATGTTTTCTTTCCCATTGCCTTTCATTTTTTTTCTAACCTTTTTAGGAAAATCAATATTAACCCGTTATTTTTGTAAATCACAAAGGGGGAGAATGTTTTATAAGGGGAGAATGTTTTAATCAAATTATTTTAAATGAAGGAAAATTTACTAATACAATCCTTAGGAAAATACATACCTAAGGGGGAGTTATTTATATTCAATTTCATATTCAGAAGAGTTTTCAATAACTCAAGGGGAGATAAGTATTTATTTTTGTTTTTACTTCATGTTTTGTGCTTTCCAGAAAGGGGTAGATTGTTGACTCAACAGTCCTCTTTTGAATTTTATGTCTTGTTTTGGAAATCACAAATCTTTTCTACTTTGATTATCGTACTGACTATGTTTATCATACTGACTATGCTTATCATACTGACTATGCTTATCGTACTGACTATGCTTATCGTACTGACTATGTTTATAGTACTGACTATGCTTATCATACTAACTATTCTTATTGTACTGACTATGTTTATCATACTGTGTAACACCCCAAGATTTTATAAGAAATATTATTTTTAATTACTTTGATGTCTTGTGTTGTACGCTACACCAAGATTAGCTTGTGCTATACGCAACATCGTATTAGCTTACAGTATATGAGGCTTGTGTTGCACGCCATAGAAACCTTCCTCAATAGCGTGTGTTGTACACAATACCGTGTTTCACTAAATGAGATATTATTATAATATTTTTAGAAATTAGCCATTATGAATAGTAATACCCACTTTTTGAAATTTTAAAAATTTTATCATTCAAAATGGACTTCATTTTTGGATTCGGAATATCGAAATTAGCCTAGGGTGGATTTTTTGGTATTCTTCTGAAAACTTTCAATTTTTGATGAATAGTGAAAACACTCGGTTACTATTTAAAAACCGAATTTTTATTTAAATAATTATTTATTTTGTTTAAATATATTTTAGGTCAAAATTGATACATAATACCTATATAAGTTCAGTTTAATTCATTGGAGTCATTTTATAATAATTGTAGATATATAGAGATTTTATTGAACTTTTCACAGTCTTTTACCCACCTCCTCGGAGAATTTGTAAATTTACATAAACCATAATTTTACCACTTCTATGAGTGGAATTTCAAAAATATGAGAGAAACGGTAAATATAAATTAGTAAAATGTGGTTCAATAAGATAAAAATAATTTTTGGTGAATAGTAACTTTTTACTTTTATTTACCACGATTAAAAGTTAATAGGGTAATTAAGGGTAAAAATGATATTATTATTACCTTAACACATGTCCTAATTTTATTGGATAAGTGTAATTAGACCACATAAAACCTTTTAAATAAAATATAACCCTTTAGGTCCACTTTTATTAGATTAGGACACTTATGTTTATTTTATTTAAAGAAGAGTTAAAAGAGTTAAAATTAATGTTTAATAACTAAAACATTTTTAATATATGGTCATAAATAATATAAATTCGACTATAAATATTAATTATAAAGATAAAAATATTTCCTACATTATGGTATTTTATTTATAATTTTTATACTTTTTATAATTTAATTTATTTATGACACATTGATGATGCAGTAATTACATAATTAATGAAATATTAACATAATTGATGTTATAAATACCCAAATAAATTTAATTTGAGACTTTTTATAAATTACACTAATTTTATAGGTTAATATGACATGTTATTATTTGTTTAATTAACTTTTTTTGAACTAATAATGCTATTATTATTTTCACAAAAATCAATTACCAAATAGTTTCAAAACTGACATAAAATAGTATTTAAAACAAATATTATATTATTAATTGTTATTGTCACGACCCGCCCTCGGGGTCCGAGCCGTGACTACCCCAAGCCCGCCTTCCATAGGCCAGGGGCTGGCGACTAGCACCAAGGCGTAAATCCCGGTAAAAAGGGAAGGCATTGCCTTTGAAAAGAAAACACACACCACAGAGTAAACAAGCGGAAGGTAATCACTAAGAAAGCAGAGAACAACTGAAAGTGCGGAAAAGTAAATGGGCCAGAATACAAACCCAAACTGAAAGTAAAGTACAACTCAAAAAGGGAAAAACAGCAACTGTAAAGTAAAGGCCGCTACTCCGAGCTGTCCACCGGAAATCCCACCTGAAGGGTGGGTACAGATAGCTCCTCTGCTCCACGGGTCCCACCGTCCGCTCCGTGCTCGTCCCGCCCAGTGGTCCACCTCCGGGTACCGTCCCGCTCCGCGAACCTCAGCTAAGGTCAACGCTGTCCGTCGTCTGCAACCAACACAACGTAGTGCGGGCGAAGCCCGTGCAGGGGTGAGTATAAGCTACTCAGTAGGGACCCCGAGACCCCTGAAGGTCTCTCAAAATCCACAAAGGATAAACCACGAAGCAAAGTACAATCACGAAGTAACAACCAACACTGCTTAGGTATATGCCCATACATATACCTAAGTCATCAATTCAAATACGCTCCAACCTCCGAGCTCAAGTATAACTCAGTCCACGCAGGAAAGTATACGTATTCCACAAAGGAAAGTAACAGGATTCAGCTCACACAGGTATACTTCTTCAAGGACGATAAAGATGATCACTGATCCATCTAAGTCGTCGGACCCACGAAGGATCGATAGGTAACTAACCCCCGCAGAAGACCCACACAGGATCGGGCTCACACAGAACCTGTAGGCGCTGGCTCACACAGAACCGCTGAGCGCAAGGACCCACACAGGATCGGGCTCACACAGAACCTGAAGCACTGATCCACGTAGGATCGCTGAGTGCTGTAGTCGTCGTCGTCGAATCCACACAGGATCTCTGTACTGTCGTCGTCGAATCCACACAGGATCTCTGTACTGTCGTCGTCGCAGTAGAACAGTCGCAACCAACACTAGGGTTCCCGCACACAGCAAGCTCGTACGGAGGGTCCGCTCCACGAGCCGAGAGGCTGATACATCAACTGTCACGAAGACCGAAGTTGATGTATCCAAAAGTTCCGTATCGACAAAAGGAACTCAACGCAACAGACGGCGCGTCGATCGGACGCCCGGTCTGAGAGTTATAGGCATTTTCGTCTCCGGGGCCCGGTTGGTTTTTTAAGGCAAAACCAACCCGACCGTACTCCACCTGCGTCCAAACCTCGGGCGGAGTATGCCAAAAGATCCGTCTCACTAAGAGGAACATTACGCGACTGACGGCACGTCAATCGGACGTCCGTAGCTCAAGATATGAGTGTTTCCGCTCCGAAGGCCCGGTTGGTTTCGTGAACGAACCAACCCGGCCGAACTCAAAGTAACCCGAAACCTTGAGTGCGATATACCGAAACGACCGTCTCGATCCAAGGATCGCGTTGCCGCAGACGGTTCGTCATTCGGAGGTCCGAGGCTCAAGTTATGAGCCAAGAACCGAATCTGGTCCGAAACGGGGGGTCCGGGTCCGGGCCGACCCGGCCCGACCCCCCCCCCTCTGGACGGCGCGGCGGCCGACGGCGGCGGATGGCGGCGGCGGACGGCGGCGGGCGGCGGCGGCGGCTGGCCGCGTGGCGGCGGCGGCGGGCCGCGTGGCGGCGGCGGCGGCTGGCCGCGTGGCGGCGGCGGCGGGCCGCGTGGCGGCGGCGGGCCGCGTGGCGGCGGCGGCGGGCCGCGTGGAGGCGGCGGCGGCGTGCCGCGCTGGCGGCGGGGTGCCGCGGCGCACGCGGGAGGCACGCGGGGGCTAAGCCCCGCGTTTCACAAAACGGCACGGCTTAAAGCCGTGCCTTGAATTAAAAAACGGCCCCCGCGGATGGGGGCCGGCTGGACAAAAACCGGGGGGGCTTTGCCCCCCCCTCCTTTAAAGAACCGCCCCCCTCATTAAGAGGGGGGTCTTGAAGAACCGGCCGGGGGTTTAATCCCCCGGCTTTTATGACATCCGGCCGGCCGCTGGCCGGCCGGTTTTTACCAACGGGACCGGAATTTCCGGTCCCGCCCTCGACTCCCGACGCCGGCGGCACGGCCGCCGGTCTTTCCTTCCGCCGCGGCCCGGAACCGGCCGCGGTCTCCTCGTCTCACCGCGGCCCGGAACCGGCCGCGGTGTTCGTCGTCCGGCGCGGTGCGACGGCACCGCGCCCCTTTCGTCGTGCCATGAATCCTCCCAACGCGGCGCGACGGCGTCGCGTTCTTGAAATCTCTCCTCGGCGAAGCGCGACGGTATAGCGGAAATCATAAGCATGTTCATCCGCGTGGTGCGACGGCACCACGCCTCTTGCTTCCACCCGCATGAATCAACATGAACGAAGGAGGGGGTTTCGGCCGTGTTCGTGCGGTCCGACTCCCCTCGCGTTAACAAATAACATAACTAAAAAGTCTCACGTTTAGTCATGCTAAAATCCACGATTCAGGAATGGAATAAAATAATTAATAAAAACATCCCCTACCTCGGGTTTGAGATTCAAAGAAATCCTCTACGTTCCGCGGAAGACGGCGTCGCGGAATTCAGGCGTCGCGGTCGTCGTTCGTCAAATCCGTTGACGAAGATTTACGTCCGATGCGACACGTTGTTGGCGGATCTTCGTTTGCCGACGAAGAAGGTCCGAAGAGGAAGCAGAGGTCCGAAGATACTAGGTCTCTGAGTCGATGATCCTTGACGAAGTGTTGTCGTTCTTCGTCGAGGATGAAGACGTTCTTCGTTCTTCGTCAGAGCTTGAAGAAGAAGAAGATGAAGGCTCCAAATTCTCTCAAGGTGGCTAGAGAATTCTCACCCAAATAAAATAAGCTAAAGACTTATTTTATTCACACAATTATCAATTTGAATTTCAAAGGTTTGAAATTCAAACAATTCAAACAATTCAACTCCATTAATTAACAAAGTTGTCATGTTATTAAAAGAGGAGTTTAAGGGGGAAGTTGAGAGGTTATTAAAAGATTTAGGGGTTCGTGTGGGCCCCACCACACTTAATCCTCCCAAGGGAGGTTAAGTGGGTGTGGGTCCCACTTCCAACCCCCTTAGGTAGGTTCTTTTTTTTTAAAGTTTAAATAAAATTTGTTTTACACAATTTTATTTAACTTAACTGAAAAACCCCAAAACGTAACTTTCAACCCGCAACAAACGCAACTCCCGAAAAGGTCTCATTAAGCGAATATCGGCGCTGCGAGTTCATCGGTGCCCTCGGATTTCAATTCCGAGCACCGGATCAAAAGTTAGGAATTCCCGCTCGTTCGTTCACTGAACGTACCCGAGCCAAACTTCGGAAATTAATTCCGGGCACTCCGGGCCTCGGAATCAGGTGCCGTCTGAAACCGCGCTCTTGTAAAAATCCAAAGAAAATTAAGAAAAAATTTCCCTTGAATTTTACGGTCTTTACATTACTCCCACCTCAGGGCTTTACGTCCCCGTAAAGATACAACAAAAACTAGGGGAACAAAAGAGGGTACTGAGCACGCATCTGAGCCTCCCGCTCCCAAGTGCTCTCCTGGAGATTCCCGTGCTGCCATCTGATGCGCACAAGAGGAATCGATCGCCCACGTAGGACCCGCTCCTGTCGATCCTCTATCTCCACCGGGACCTCCGTAAAAGTCGCCCCATCGTCAACGTCAAGCTCCCCATGGTCAATGATGTGCGTCGGGTCGTGCACGTATCTCCTCAGCTGGGATACGTGAAAGACGTCGTGCACCCGGTGCAACTGAGGTGGTAGAGCCAGGCGATAAGCCACCTCGCCAATCCTGCTGAGAATCTGGAAAGGTCCGATGAAGCGCGGAGATAACTTGCCGCCTCGGCCAAATCTCCGAATACCACGTCGAGGTGAGACCCGCAAGAAGACGTGGTCGCCATCCTCGAACTCCAGTGGCCTCCGCCTTCTGTCAGCGTATGACTTCTGCCGGCTCTGAGCTGTCCTCATCCGCTCCTGGATGACCTGGACCTTCTCTGTCGTGGCCTGGACCATCTCCGGTCCCACCAGTGCTGATTCCCCAGGGTCTGTCCAGCACAAAGGAGATCTACATGGTCGGCCGTACAACGCCTCGTACGGTGCCATCCCGATGGTGGAGTGGTAGCTGTTGTTGTATGCGAACTCCACCAAGGGTAGGTGGTCCTCCCAGCTACGACCAAAGTCGAGGACACATGCGCGGAGCATGTCCTCGAGAGTCTGAATGGTCCTCTCCGTCTGACCATCCGTCTGAGGGTGAAAAGCTGTGCTAAGACGTAGATGCGTCCCGAACGCCTCCTGTAACCCCTTCCAAAGCCGGGAAGTAAAGCGGGCATCACGATCGGAAACGATAGATGATGGCACGCCGTGGAGCCGCACAATCTCCTGAACGTAGAGACGTCCCAAGCTCTCCACCGAGCCCTGCTCTCTGATGGGTAAGAAGTGTGCCGACTTGGTGAGTCGGTCAACAATCACCCAGATGGAGTCGTGACCTCTGGAAGTGCGTGGAAGTCCAGTCACGAAGTCCATAGATATGCCGTCCCACTTCCACTCCGGAACCTCCAAGGGCTGTACCAAGCCTGCTGGTACCTGATGCTCTGCCTTCACCTGCTGACAGGTAAGGCATCGAGAAACGAACTCTGCTACAGCCTTCTTCATGCCCGGCCACCAATGCTGTCGTCTGAGGTCCTGGTACATCTTCGCCACTCCAGGATGTACTGCTAAAGGAGAAGTGTGAAACTCCCTCAGCACTTCCTCTCGCAATGTGACTGGTACCAAGGCACGTCCTCTGAAAAGGATGTCGTGCTCTGCTCCAAGGGAGAAACCATCAGGTGCCTGTCCCGAGGATATCTGTGCACGCTGTGTCTCACAGTCAGCGTCCCCGCGCTGTGCCTCCCTGACTCGCTGCAGTAGTGGAGGAGTGACTGTGAGAGACTGAAGAAAGGCTGCTCCATCTCTATCCACGAAGGATATCTGCAAAGAGGCTAGCTGCTCCGTCGCCTCCTCGAGTAGCTGAATGCCCGTCCTCCTGCTGAGGGCATCGGCTACTACGTTCCCCTTCCCTGGAGTATAGACTATCTCAAAGTCATAGTCCTGGAGGAACTCGAGCCATCGCCGTTGTCTCAGATTCAGATCCTTCTGCGAGAAGATATACCTGAGACTCTGATGATCGGAAAAGACTGTAAAGCGCTCGCCCATCAGATAGTGTCGCCATGTCTTCAGAGCGAAGACCACTGCTGCTAACTCCAGGTCATGGGTAGCGTAGTTCTGCTCATGCGGCCTCAACTGACGTGATCCATAGGCGATCACGGCCCGCTCCTGCATCAGAACACATCCGAGTCCGGTCCCTGATGCATCGCAGTAGACTACGTACCCTACTCCCTCCTCAGGCAACCTCAAGATAGGTGCGCTAGTCAATCTCTGTCTCAGCTCCTGGAAGCTCTGCTGACATCTGTCAGTCCACACGAAGGGTTTCCCCTTCTTCGTCAAAGCCGTGAGTGATGCCGCAACTCTGGAGAAGTCTGGAACGAATCTCCGATAGTATCCAGCTAGTCCCAAGAAACTCCGAACCTCAGTCACGCTCCTGGGTGGCTCCCATGCTAACACAGCCTCAATCTTCGCGGGATCTACTGCAACTCCCGCCTCAGAGATAACGTGTCCCAAAAAGTGGACCTCACGTATCCAGAACTGGCACTTCGAGAGCTTACCATAAAGCTGGTGCTCTCGGAGTGTGTCAAGGACAACTCGCAAGTGATAGGCGTGCTCCTCCTCTGTCGTAGAGTAAATCAGAATGTCGTCGATGAAGACCACGACAAACCGATCGAGGTATGGCTGAAAGATCCTGTTCATGAGAGCCATGAACACTGCTGGAGCATTGGTTACACCGAAAGGCATAACCAAGAACTCATAGTGGCCATACCGACATCTGAAGGCCGTCTTCTGCACATCCTCGTCTCTGACTCTGAGCTGATGATAGCCTGACCGGAGGTCTATCTTCGAGAACCACCGTGCTCCCTTGAGCTGATCAAATAGGTCATCAATCCTCGGTAGCGGATACTTGTTCCTCACTGTCACCTGGTTCAGGCGACGATAGTCAACACAAAGTCGCAAGCTTCCGTCCGCCTTCTTGGCGAACAATATCGGGGAAGCCCAGGGTGAAACACTGGGTCGGATGAATCCCTTGCCCTGTAAGTCCTCCAACTGTACCCGTAGCTCTCGAAGCTCGGAGGGGGCCATCCGATATGCTGGAGTGGATATCGGGGCTGTCCCGGGGTACAAGTCAATATAAAAGTCTACCTCTCTGCGAGGAGGTAGCCCTGGAACATCGTCGGGAAAAACGTCCGCATACTGATCCACCACTGCAGGAAAACCAGGACTCCGCACGTCAACTGCTCCAAGGATAAGGCTAGCCAACTGATGAGTGATGGGCTGTCCTCTCCTCCGCGGAAGTCCATCCTGTGCTGCTAAGGCTCCCTTCTCGCCGGTGAAGGTGAACCTGCTCCCGTCGGTGCGTACACATCGCACCTTGCGCCTAAAACAGTCAATCTGAGCATGGACCGTAGACAGCCAATCCATGCCCAAGATGACGTCGTAAGGCCTCGACGCTGCTACAAGAAGATCCCAGCCGAAGCTCTCGCCTCCTAGAGTAAGCTCACACTGCCGGCACCAGTGCGTAATCGTCGAGTCTGCTCCCGTAGGAGTCTCTAGCCGTAAGGATCGAGCCAACGGCTCTGTCGGAATCTCCGAGCTCCGAACAAGGGCAGCGGCTATGAAAGAGTGACTCGCTCCTGTGTCTATAAGAACTGCAGCAAGGGTGGAATAGACACAGATAGTACCTCGAATCATCTCAGGTGCGCCGTGGTCGTAGGCCTCTGCTGCCTGGAGCTGTGCCTGTCGCTGCCCGCCATCTCCCTGTGGTCGGGGTGGACCTCCTGGTGGTGGTGGTGGTAGAGCCTCAAAGCGTCGGCCACCACCAGCTGCTCGTCCATCTCCTCTGCCTCGTCCGCCTCCTCCCTGCGGACCGCCACGGTCGACCCTCTGCCTCTGCCTCGGTGGTCCATCAACTGACTGCTGCTCCTCGGCACGGCGGGTCGGGCAGTCGCGAGCCATGTGGCCCTGCCCGCCGCACGAGTAGCACTGCCTGCCTCTCGGAAGACTGGCTCCGCGCTGTGTGCCCCGCACTGCTGAGCCAGTGCCCTGAGATCGTCGGCCTGAAGGTCTGGTCTGCCTGGACCCCTGAGTCATCCGTCGACTGCCTGCTGCAGATGACTCTGCCACGTGCCGCCCTGCGGTGGGTCGCTGTGCTGGTGTAGACTCAGCAAGGAAGCTCTCGATCAGAAGAGCCCGCTCCAGTACTCCTGTCTGAGTCGGTATGCTGAGGGAGATCAGCGATGCCCTGATCTCGTGTCTCAAACCCTGCTCGAAGGTCCGGGCCCGGAAGAATGGATCCCGTACCATGTCGGTCGAGTAGCGCGAGAGATCGGTAAACCTCGCCGAGTACTGGGCGACCGTCATGCTGCCCTGCCGCAGCTGTAGAAGCTCCTGGATGCGCACCGCTCGAAGGGTGGCCGGGACGAACTCAGAGCGGAAGAGGCTCTCGAAGTCCGTCCAGAGTAGAGATGCCTCGTCGTGCACCTGGAGCATCAAGCTCCACCATCGTCCTGCTGCTGCGTGTAGTAGGCTCGCAGCGAGGATCACCATGAGGTCTGCTGGTGTCCTCACTAGCCTAAACACTCGAACCACTGCCTCCAGCCAGTCCTCTGCTGCCTGGGGATCCGTCTCCCCGCGAAACCTGGGCGGTCGCTGTCGCTGAAACTCATGCAGTGCGCTGAGGCGACGTGCATCGTCAGCGGCTGCTGCTGGAAGCATCGGGGGCTCGGCGGGTAAAGCTACCGCCGGTGCCACTACTGGAAAAGGGCCCTGCACCGAAGCCTCGTCGCTCGGTGGGCTGTCGTCTCGCTCGACCATCGGAACCCTAGCTGGCTGCCGTCGTGGGGCCATCCTGAAAAGGAAACAGGTGCGCCACGGTTAGAACAGTATACCTGGTGAGCTGATATAAGTAATCACAAAGAAAACTTTGAAACACACACGCAATCAATGTTTTCGTGCATTAAGTCGGAAATCAGACGTCAGGGTCCTGGTGTATGGATACGTCGGCCGCCGCACCAACACTAGACTCCCTGGACTGATAACCACACTCAATACGCTAAACATTATTGCTTCACATAGAAAAGATCAGAGTTCGCGGTAGAACCGAACTCCTTTGATACCAATTTGTCACGACCCGCCCTCGGGGTCCGAGCCGTGACTACCCCAAGCCCGCCTTCCATAGGCCAGGGGCTGGCGACTAGCACCAAGGCGTAAATCCCGGTAAAAAGGGAAGGCATTGCCTTTGAAAAGAAAACACACACCACAGAGTAAACAAGCGGAAGGTAATCACTAAGAAAGCAGAGAACAACTGAAAGTGCGGAAAAGTAAATGGGCCAGAATACAAACCCAAACTGAAAGTAAAGTACAACTCAAAAAGGGAAAAACAGCAACTGTAAAGTAAAGGCCGCTACTCCGAGCTGTCCACCGGAAATCCCACCTGAAGGGTGGGTACAGATAGCTCCTCTGCTCCACGGGTCCCACCGTCCGCTCCGTGCTCGTCCCGCCCAGTGGTCCACCTCCGGGTACCGTCCCGCTCCGCGAACCTCAGCTAAGGTCAACGCTGTCCGTCGTCTGCAACCAACACAACGTAGTGCGGGCGAAGCCCGTGCAGGGGTGAGTATAAGCTACTCAGTAGGGACCCCGAGACCCCTGAAGGTCTCTCAAAATCCACAAAGGATAAACCACGAAGCAAAGTACAATCACGAAGTAACAACCAACACTGCTTAGGTATATGCCCATACATATACCTAAGTCATCAATTCAAATACGCTCCAACCTCCGAGCTCAAGTATAACTCAGTCCACGCAGGAAAGTATACGTATTCCACAAAGGAAAGTAACAGGATTCAGCTCACACAGGTATACTTCTTCAAGGACGATAAAGATGATCACTGATCCATCTAAGTCGTCGGACCCACGAAGGATCGATAGGTAACTAACCCCCGCAGAAGACCCACACAGGATCGGGCTCACACAGAACCTGTAGGCGCTGGCTCACACAGAACCGCTGAGCGCAAGGACCCACACAGGATCGGGCTCACACAGAACCTGAAGCACTGATCCACGTAGGATCGCTGAGTGCTGTAGTCGTCGTCGTCGAATCCACACAGGATCTCTGTACTGTCGTCGTCGAATCCACACAGGATCTCTGTACTGTCGTCGTCGCAGTAGAACAGTCGCAACCAGCACTAGGGTTCCCGCACACAGCAAGCTCGTACGGAGGGTCCGCTCCACGAGCCGAGAGGCTGATACATCAACTGTCACGAAGACCGAAGTTGATGTATCCAAAAGTTCCGTATCGACAAAAGGAACTCAACGCAACAGACGGCGCGTCGATCGGACGCCCGGTCTGAGAGTTATAGGCATTTTCGTCTCCGGGGCCCGGTTGGTTTTTTAAGGCAAAACCAACCCGACCGTACTCCACCTGCGTCCAAACCTCGGGCGGAGTATGCCAAAAGATCCGTCTCACTAAGAGGAACATTACGCGACTGACGGCACGTCAATCGGACGTCCGTAGCTCAAGATATGAGTGTTTCCGCTCCGAAGGCCCGGTTGGTTTCGTGAACGAACCAACCCGGCCGAACTCAAAGTAACCCGAAACCTTGAGTGCGATATACCGAAACGACCGTCTCGATCCAAGGATCGCGTTGCCGCAGACGGTTCGTCATTCGGAGGTCCGAGGCTCAAGTTATGAGCCAAGAACCGAATCTGGTCCGAAACGGGGGGTCCGGGTCCGGGCCGACCCGGCCCGACCCCCCCCCCCCCCTCTGGACGGCGCGGCGGCCGACGGCGGCGGACGGCGGCGGCGGACGGCGGCGGGCGGCGGCGGCGGCTGGCCGCGTGGCGGCGGCGGCGGGCCGCGTGGCGGCGGCGGCGGCTGGCCGCGTGGCGGCGGCGGCGGGCCGCGTGGCGGCGGCGGGCCGCGTGGCGGCGGCGGCGGGCCGCGTGGAGGCGGCGGCGGCGTGCCGCGCTGGCGGCGGGGTGCCGCGGCGCACGCGGGAGGCACGCGGGGGCTAAGCCCCGCGTTTCACAAAACGGCACGGCTTAAAGCCGTGCCTTGAATTAAAAAACGGCCCCCGCGGATGGGGGCCGGCTGGACAAAAACCGGGGGGGCTTTGCCCCCCCCTCCTTTAAAGAACCGCCCCCCTCATTAAGAGGGGGGTCTTGAAGAACCGGCCGGGGGTTTAATCCCCCGGCTTTTATGACATCCGGCCGGCCGCTGGCCGGCCGGTTTTTACCAACGGGACCGGAATTTCCGGTCCCGCCCTCGACTCCCGACGCCGGCGGCACGGCCGCCGGTCTTTCCTTCCGCCGCGGCCCGGAACCGGCCGCGGTCTCCTTGTCTCACCGCGGCCCGGAACCGGCCGCGGTGTTCGTCGTCCGGCGCGGTGCGACGGCACCGCGCCCCTTTCGTCGTGCCATGAATCCTCCCAACGCGGCGCGACGGCGTCGCGTTCTTGAAATCTCTCCTCGGCGAAGCGCGACGGTATAGCGGAAATCATAAGCATGTTCATCCGCGTGGTGCGACGGCACCACGCCTCTTGCTTCCACCCGCATGAATCAACATGAACGAAGGAGGGGGTTTCGGCCGTGTTCGTGCGGTCCGACTCCCCTCGCGTTAACAAATAACATAACTAAAAAGTCTCACGTTTAGTCATGCTAAAATCCACGATTCAGGAATGGAATAAAATAATTAATAAAAACATCCCCTACCTCGGGTTTGAGATTCAAAGAAATCCTCTACGTTCCGCGGAAGACGGCGTCGCGGAATTCAGGCGTCGCGGTCGTCGTTCGTCAAATCCGTTGACGAAGATTTACGTCCGATGCGACACGTTGTTGGCGGATCTTCGTTTGCCGACGAAGAAGGTCCGAAGAGGAAGCAGAGGTCCGAAGATACTAGGTCTCTGAGTCGATGATCCTTGACGAAGTGTTGTCGTTCTTCGTCGAGGATGAAGACGTTCTTCGTTCTTCGTCAGAGCTTGAAGAAGAAGAAGATGAAGGCTCCAAATTCTCTCAAGGTGGCTAGAGAATTCTCACCCAAATAAAATAAGCTAAAGACTTATTTTATTCACACAATTATCAATTTGAATTTCAAAGGTTTGAAATTCAAACAATTCAAACAATTCAACTCCATTAATTAACAAAGTTGTCATGTTATTAAAAGAGGAGTTTAAGGGGGAAGTTGAGAGGTTATTAAAAGATTTAGGGGTTCGTGTGGGCCCCACCACACTTAATCCTCCCAAGGGAGGTTAAGTGGGTGTGGGTCCCACTTCCAACCCCCTTAGGTAGGTTCTTTTTTTTTAAAGTTTAAATAAAATTTGTTTTACACAATTTTATTTAACTTAACTGAAAAACCCCAAAACGTAACTTTCAACCCGCAACAAACGCAACTCCCGAAAAGGTCTCATTAAGCGAATATCGGCGCTGCGAGTTCATCGGTGCCCTCGGATTTCAATTCCGAGCACCGGATCAAAAGTTAGGAATTCCCGCTCGTTCGTTCACTGAACGTACCCGAGCCAAACTTCGGAAATTAATTCCGGGCACTCCGGGCCTCGGAATCAGGTGCCGTCTGAAACCGCGCTCTTGTAAAAATCCAAAGAAAATTAAGAAAAAATTTCCCTTGAATTTTACGGTCTTTACAGTTATTCTATTCCTAAAAAAATAAGGTTCGGCCAAATGACTTAGAAAATGTTATATATATTAATAATGAACCACTTGGGGTTATTTTGTCTTGTTATAGTAAGTTTATTAACCATATAGTTTAAGAAAACAAGAAGACACGGTAAAAGATAAATTATTTAACTTAGAGTTAAATCTAAACGATAAGGTTAAAATAGTAACCTAAACTTTCATAAAACATATTGGTTGAGAGGATTTCGACCCATCCACACATTAGATTCTAAATAAGTCACTTTTGAACAATTATAAACCGAATATGATTTTATTATAAAATAATATTTTAAATATTTCCTAAAGTGCCCCTCTCCTCCCTTTTAAAAGGGCACCTCATCCCTCTTCTCGTTACACAATTTTGAGCCTTCAAGCTCAGAAAACTCTTCCAATTTCCCTTATCAACTTACCTAGAAAAATTATAGAGGTTCTGGTCTCCTCAAAAGACCAACTCTAGTGCCTTAAGAGGAAGCTTAAAAGAGGTGCGTCGAAGAAGAGGTAATCTCTTCTACCGATTCTTTCAAGTTTCTTTCTTCTTCAAATTCTTCTTCTTTAGGTTTTTACTTATAAATTAATAACATAAGTATCACTAATATACTGATTTGTTATTATAAATATGAAGAAACCCCATTTCACCTTCTATCCATCCTATGAAAAACGAAATCACCACGCATGCGTACGTACATAATACCATCTCCACGCCGTGGTGTAATCTGTTTTTCCACCACCACCTTACTTGGATGGGTATAATGGTGTGAAGAATAACTATATATAGTTATTATAAAATTATAATGATTCTGTGATATTATATCATCCACTCCAATTCAATTCAATAATTATGGAAACTATATCATCGGTCGTGCGTACGAACGGATTACCGTCTCCACGACGTGATTAGATTCATTATCCATGTTAACCATTTAAGAATGATTATAAAGTATATATAATGAATAATAATGAAATATATGACATGATAAAGCTACTTTATTTATGTATATATATATATATATCATCTACTTACTTCTATTCAAGTCAATATGGAAAGGAAAACAACGTTCATGCGTACGTACGGCCTACCGTCTCCGTGGATGGTGTATTTCATTTCATTTATCTATCTATTATATATATATATAATGATTATATATGATATATAAATAATGATTTAAATTTTTAAAGTTAGTAAATTATGATATAAGTAATAATAATATCAAGAACAACATGTCCAAACACGTACGATAAATAAAACAATTTTACCCAAAACGCTGCTTTAACATGGAATTTACAAAAGAACGGGTAATATAAAGTCATAAGTGAACCATATATGATATAATAACAATTAATATGATTCTATAATAAGCCAATGACATTATTTAAAACATTATACAGGAGGTTTGGATACGTACGAAGCATATCAGACATATGGTAAGGGAAAATCTCGCAATCTCATTTTTATCCGAGATTGTTTATACTTTAGAATTTACTAGGGAATATCTATCATCCAAATCCATGTTTACTAAATATGTAATATTATTTCTATCCTCCTACATTTTTTTAAATCCAATTTTACTCATTGGTGAGTTTTTAGTAAAATATATGAAATGAATCTTTGGTCGTTTTTAGTACGAGGCACTTTTTGACATTTCTGGCCAAAGTACAAGAAAAATGTTTTTCTAACTTATATAGCATGAGTGGATTTTAATGACTTCATAAAACATTATTTCCATAAATATTACTTTACAAGTATTCATGTTTATTTTTAATCAACTTCTTTTAGTTTAAAATTGTATGACATGTTATGAAAGGAAAAATGTTTTTGAAGTAGAAAGGATATTTTCCTTAAGAATGGAGTTCAAGCGTTTTATCAAAATTATTTTCCATCTAAGATAATATAGGGTTCTGTTTCTATCCCTATTTTTTAATTTATTTGATTATGTTATGATGTAATTATTTTTATGATGTCCTTTTATCTTATATGAATTATGTGATGATGGCATGCTGTTTAAGAATCCCATTTTTATTAAATGGGTTATGCTATGATGTATGATTTATGATCTTATGGCACACATAAGAATGATATCATTATGAGATGGGTGGGACCTATATCTACCTCCAATGCATTGGGTAAGGATTTATATCTCATGAGATAGAGATGGCTAGAACAATAAGTTAATCTGGTTCAGTGATACAGGACTGGAATGAGGAGTGAACTCGATTCAGAAAGGGACTTTGTCCACTAAGATGGTATTGGCAGTAAAGCCTTGGCTACTATGGAAATAATATCATGTGATTAATGGTTTTCCATAATTAAATGTTTTATTCCCATGCTATTTTATCATTATTGATGTTCCATTATGATCTATGCCTTATGTACTGCCATGTTTTATGATTTTGATGTTTAAACATTATGTTCATGTTTTTAAACTCAAATGTATATGGATTGTTTTATTCTCTCCATGATTACCCTTACTGAGAATTTGAGATCACCCTTTATAAGTTTTCTGTTCCCCAGGATATAAAGAAAGGTTTTAGGTAAGAAAAAAATGCAATATCTCTATGGGAGATGTTGAAAATATTTCACCAAGATTAGAAGATTATGTTCCATGTTTCCAAAGACACTAAACTATTACGGTCCTTTGGTGTCTATTTTTGTTATGTATTAAGTATTCATGTCCATGTATGTCAAGTTTGGGGTCTCTACATACTGAATATGTCAATCTTACTGACTAAATCGTACTGACTCTGTCAAATGTGTTGACTTTTGTGCATCGTTATCTCTTTGCATCATATTAATACATTACACTAAGTAATAATAATAGTATTCATATTTTAATTTCATCACATACTTGTTTTTATCCTTTATCAAAAAACATGTTTTATATTAATCGTACTCATTATTATTAGTTTAATATATCTTTTGTTTTAACCAAAATGATGTCGTGGAGTTAGTTATAAACTAATCAAAACCATGTCATGTTTTTTATTTCAATATGACCGTTATAATGCCAGGTGTCTAAGTCCTTCCGAGTTTTTTGAAGAAATATGACCGTTGGAGGAAATATGACCATTGTAACCTGAGGCCTATAAATAGGAGGTCATTTGAAGCTGAAAAGAACAACAGAGATACTTTGATCATTCTTTACTACTATCAATTTCTAGAGAGAGATGTTGTGACTTCTCTCTTTTTTTCATGCGAAAGCCTTGAAATTACAAAATGTGAATGACTCGTTCTTAGTTTTTGTATTTCAGTAAGTGCTTTGTTTTTATTTGTGCAACCGATCAGGTTATAACGATCGAGGGCTGCTGAGGATTGGCAGACGGTGCTATCGATCTTTGAATTGAGGGCTTTCAAGTGTTTGAAAGATAGAGGTGCCTATTACCTGCAAAATTGAGGGCTTGTGGGGATAACAAGATAGTCGTACAGATCATCATATCGAGGGCTTACAAATGTGGTGGTAAGATAGACCTCTTATCGTAGGTGAAATGATACCCTTCTCTTTGGGATAAAATAAATGTAATACTTTTACCTTTCCAATGCTGTTTGTATTTGAAAGGAAATTTTATTTTTTCCTTTATTCATTTCATATTCATTTGTAATTGTTTCAATTACAATAATACTTTTACATATTGTATCAATAGATTCTATATTCATTATAGTAGAATCTTTCACTATTGTATTACTCTGATTATTGTATTCATTTTTAATACAATTACTTTACACTTCTTATAGTATTACATTGTATCATTCCATTATACTCAAGACAATTGTGGTTAATTGTATTTATTGTGAATTGTATTAGTTAAAGATCATTTATAATAATTTCTTATGTGTTTTAACACAATGTTTTTAAACCTACAATTCACCCACCATCTTGTATTGTTCCATCTAATATACATATTCATCTATATATCGATCCAACGCCTATTTAAGAGATAAAAACAATGTAAGAGAGTATTTAGGATCATATTAAAGAATGTTAAAGTTGGAATAATAGTTATGTTGAACATAAGAGGAATACGTTTGAATTCAAATTGGGAGATCATGTTTTCTTGTGAGTATCTCCATGAAAGGTTGTGATAATGTTTGGTAAGAAGGGAAAGATAATACCTATGTATATTGGACCCGTCAGAATCTTGGAAAGGATTAAATCCATGGATTATCAATTATAAATACCACCAAGTATCTTAGAATTTAATTATGTGTTCTATATATCATTTTAAGGAAGTTCATGCAAGACCCAACACATGTTCCCACCTATGATCAAATAGAATTTGAAATTGGTCAATGTTAACATGAAGAACCCATACAAATTATTTGTACTAGAGAACTTGTAACATGCTGTTAATATTTTTAGTTATTCCTAAACCCATATTTTGATCATTATTTGGTTGGGTTTCATTTAGGGGTTTTTGTGTGATGTTTTTGAAATTTGGAATGTTTCTGGGCTTTGTGGGGCTGGCGTACGACGTTCCTAAATCACACGCTCTCTCAGTGTAAACCATAAAATATTGGACAATGGGGGTTTCCATGGCTAGCACATGGTTTGAAAAACTGTGTTCCCAACAAGTATAAATCATTCACCTTACCAAAAAGGGTCACATAATTTGTCTAACCATGAATCCCTACTCAGGAAATAGTGTGTATGAGATTTGTTAATGCAAAAAATTTATTTTTAAAAGCTACAAACCGTTATTTTAAGTTCCTGATAGGCCGATATGAAACTTGTATGTTATCCTCCTCCCTGGAGTCTCCCAAGATACGATTTTGACCCCTCTAAAACCCTCTACAAGTGAGTCAATTCTAGGAGAACGTTGTTCGATCCCTTCCCGGTAAGTTTCCTCTTCCCATTCTCTTTTCCTCGTTCTCTCCTCATTCCTCCCTACGGATTTGTAGATCTATTTATTACTGGGGGATCTAATACTCATTGTTTCATATATTGAAACTAGCATTGATTCTAATATCCTCATTGCTGAAATTTTTCTTTGGAGTTTCTTGATTAGGACTTTGTGTTTTGAGTTCCCATGATCCCGAGGTTGATGGTTTCTTTATGATGAAGAATTTTGATTATCCCTAAATTGAATGATTTAAATTAAATTGCTTTATTTAAATTCAATTTAATTATTTTAATTATATATTTTCAATTGTTTTATTGAAAATCCAAATTCTAGGGAATTGGTGATTTAGATTTTATTTGGCACAAAATTGGGGAAAATCCCAAATTCCAATGAATTATGGTGTGTTTGTAAAATTGATAGAAAATTGTTAAATTTAAATTTTTGAATTCAAGTTTTGAAATTTATTTGATGAAATTTATTTCCAATTATTTTTTAGAAATGTGGCTTAAAATGGTATTGATAGAAACCCAGTGGTTTTATTTTGAAAAAAAATAATTATTTGATTTAAAACCCCTGCATTGGTTTTTAAAGTGAAATTGGCATATTTTAAATGGTAGAATGTGATGAATTGGATTTTAAATATTTTTTTAAAAATTTCACATATTTTATTTCATTATGTAATATTCAATCCTAGTTAGTTTGTATGTTATTCTGGAAATAACTTTATTTATGATTTACAACATTAAGAATGTATATATAGTAGGTCACATCCCCGATGGGATGGTGATGAGTCCTCTTTGAAAAGTGTCTAAGGGACGTGTGTACACATATTTCCATGATAAATACTTGAGTGTGAGGGATTCCCATTTCTTGGGACTATCATACCTTTTATAATATTACCTTGTTTCTTGTTGTTTTTATTTGAAATATATACCCATATTTTCTTTAACACAAGACTTTTGAATTTATATAAATAGATTTATATAAATTTTTTATTTAATACATTATTTGGAAATGTTTCCATCAATCGAAATGTAAATCATGATTTGGTTTAAAATATGATTTTGAAATTCCATGTTTTATTATTTAAATTGAAAGAATTATTTGTTTAATTTAATATTGAAATAATATTATGGAATCAGTGGTGCGACCCTACTGGGATTTTAGATCACACCTAATATATGCCTTCAAGTGTTTATAGATTATATCCTTGTAGGTTTGAGAATAGGTGAGGCACCACTTAGAGGTGTTATTTTCTGTCGATCCTTGGGCTTTGAGAGTTGTTTCTGCTAGGAATTATGTTTTCATTCATATTTTTGGGGTACTTTTGGTTTCACTTTAGTTTTTTATACCTGTTTGAATTATGTTAAAGTTATCCCTATAGAGTTTTTCATTGTATTCATACTAAATTATTTATATTTAATCCATTGTGTTTGTGGAAATCATATTCCTACTGTCATATTGTATGATTCCAGGTGCTATTTTTAAACCCATGGGTATTGGGAATTCCTTTTAAGCTATTTCGGGACCAGATTAGTTATCACGTTAGCAGGGTATCCGAGTTGGTTCATGACAAAGTGGTATTAGAGGTGTATGTTTTTCATCATTTCATGACATTAGTATTCTATTCTGTAATATTTTTGGGACTTAGGAGGTAGTTTCGATTATAAAGGTAGCTATCTCTCACTAAAATGAGCCTTAAGTGTCAATGGGTGGTTTTGGGAAAGTTGTTTTGAGGATTAGTTATATTATTTTTTACATTCTCTTGATTTAGATATATTGAAATCCAAATATTTTTTGCCAATCTATTGGGATTAAATTTTCCCTATTTCCCTATTTGAGTGTTAATTTGATGTCTTCAATGTTGGCTACCGATGTTTTGAATCATCATGCCTCAGAGAAGACATGCGAATTAGATCCACGAGAAAGTAGATGATGAACCTCAGTAATCAAATCCTCTTGTGTAATTTAGTATAGTTGTGGTGATAGTGAATACTTCCCAATATTTGGGATATACACAACCACTGATTCCCATTCAAGCTACAACTATGGAACCTCAGAGGGATGTTTTATAGTATCATTATCCAGAGTTCCATTGGAAAAATCCACCAATGTTCAAAGGATTCAATGATCCTCAAGTGGCTGAGTAATGGTTGAGTAGTATGGAGTGTTTTTTTGAGTTCTTGGAGACACTTGATGAAATTAAGGTGAAGTATTCCACCTTCATGCTAGGGGGACATAGAAGTAGATGGTGGGACAAGATGGTGATAGTGATGAAGAATGAGGTATTAGAGTGGAAAGACTTCAAGGATCTTTTCAATGACTATTTCTATCCATATTTAATCACATTGACCAAGGATATTGAGTTTTTCAACTAAATCATGATGACAGGACTGTGATAGAAAATACAAATAGTTTTTCTGAGATTTAGTAGTTTTCACCTGATATTGTATCGATTGAGAGGATAAATACTCAATGATTTGAGATATGAATTTTATTTGATATTCTCTGTTATGTTTTCTTGTTGAATATTCCTTCTTCTATTAATGTGATAGATAGAGCATTGATGGTTAAAATGGAGTTGGCTGGAAACTTAGGGTTGTTAGGAGTTTCTTTTTCTCCTAGTGGTACTGTAAATTCCTCCAGTGTGAAAAGGAAGTGTGATTATTCTCACAGTGGTTCTTGACAGCATGGGTTTTCTAAACCTCCTATAGTTTCTAGAAGAGACCCTTTGATTTCCAACATGTGTGAAAATATAGGTATTTCTAAGAGGGTTTTCACTAAGGTACCCAAAGTATGTGGATTCTGCATATGATAATGTCACTTGTAGAAGTTATTATAATTATTTTTTAGTCCTCATAGTGGCATGAGATCATCAATTCATATTAAGACTATGGTAAAATTAGATTCTTGAAGGAAAAAGGGGTTCTAGTAACAAGAATCCAACACAAATATTATTCACACAGTTGAAGATTACCCATAGGAAGTAAATATTGGTTTACTGATTGTGAGATGTATCATCACTATAACTTCATCATTATTGACTACTTTATTTGATACCGGTGCCTCTCATTCATTTATTTCAACCCATATTTTCAATCTTATTAATATTTCTACAAATATTTTATCTTATGTGATGGATATTACAACATCCCTTGGAATGAAGAGAGAGCATGGTATCCATAATACCACTTTTTTTATCTTTATTATATTTTGAGCTTGTGTGGAGTTTTTTGGTTCTTGATATGAAACCTCTTGACATCATATTCGCGATGGATTGGATCATTGAAAATAAATCCAGGATTGATTGTTATCTTCAATGGGTGTCCTTTAACATTCCAAATGGCGTGTGTTGTATCTTTCAAGGAGAATGGGACCCAAGGTTGAGTATATTAGGACATTCTTATCTAGAGTTTGGGAAGGTAATATCAGTGTTTTCTTTTGATCTAGAGTGAGAATATTTGAGTGGTGACATTGCTCAATATTTCATCGAGTTTCCCAAAGTCTTCTCTTTCGACTTATATGGGTTTCCAAAAGTTAGGGAGGTAGTGTTTTTAAAAAAATTAGTGACTGGTACTAAACCAATAAATTTTCCTTCTTACCACATAGAATTAGTTGAGATGAAGGAGCTAAAGATTCACATGGATTATATTTTAAGGAAAGGATTTATACGACTGAGTGTGTCACCTTGGGCGACACCGACTCTCTTTTCTAAGAAATATAATGTTTCACTTCACCTTTTTGTTGATTTCCAAAAATAAATAGAGTCACGGTGAATATAAAATATTTATTTCCACAAATTGATTATTTTTTTGACCAGTTGAAATGGGAGAAGTGTATATCAAAGATTGATCTTTGATCAGTTTACCATCAATTAAGAATAAAAGTATCTGACATTCCTAAACCACCTTTCAGAGTAGGTATGACTCTTATGAGTAACTTTTCATTTCAATTGGTTTATCCAATTCTCTTATAGTATTTATGGATTTAATGAAAAATATTTTCCATGAGTATCTTGATACTTTTTTTTGTTGTCTTTGTGGTTGAAATCCTTTTTTCTCTAAGTGTGAGGTGGATCATGTGCATCATTTGAGAGAAATTATGGAATTATTGATAAATCACATTCTTTGTTCAAAGCTATCAAAAAGTGATTTCTAAATTCAAGAGGTGATGTTCTTAGGAAACATGGTGTTGGTACATAGTATTCTAGTTGACCCTAAAAAGGTTAAAGTTGTTATGACATGGGAGTATCCACAAAAGGTTTTTGATATTCAAAGCTTCTTGGTTTTAGCTGGGTATTATCGCTGGTTCATTAAGGACTTCTCAAAGTTTTATTATACTATGAAATCTCTAACTCATATGGGAGTAATGTTTTATTGGGATGAGAAATGTCAGAGTTCTTTTTTAAGATAAATCATCTATTGACTACTATGCCAGCATTGACTCTTTCAGAGACCACACATGGCTATGTGGTATTTTGTGTAGCATTTGGTTTAATATATTGATATTTTCTAATGTAGGGTGACCATATAATTTCTTATCGATATCTTCATATTATGAAACACAAGAATAATTATCTGACCCATTACCTTGAAATTGTAGTTGTGATGCATACACTTAAGAGTTAGGGGGATTACCTTTTTTGACAAAGGTTTACTGTTTATCATAAACACTAGTGCATAAGTTGTATCTTCTCTAAAAAAGATATAAATATCCACTAGAGGAATTGGGTGGAATACATAAAATATTTTATCTTTGATATCACCTATACGCCATGGAAAGTGAATTTCATAATAGATACCCTGAGTAAAAAACCTATGACCTAGACCATGAAAGAATCATCAGAACAATGCAAGATGATTGATCTTTTTGCACAATTTCATACTAGAGTCTGAGAAATCAGGGCTTAGGATTATTTGGCTAGTGTTCAGTTTACCTACACTCTTATCAATATAATCCTTCAGAAAAAATAGCTTGATGATGATTTATGTAGAATTAGAGACTCTCTTTATTTTGGGGAGGCCATTGCTGAGTGGTTATTATCCAAGGAGGGAATTATATGCTATAAGAATAGATTTGTTGCACCATTAGTGGTAAGTAAATTTGTGATGTGGGATTACTATATTTCATAGTGGGTAGTCCACAAAGGAACCATGAAGATGATTTATGAAATACAAAGATAATTATCATGGATACTTATGAGACATGTATTGCTAATTTTTTCTCTCATTATTATGCATGCTAGTAGGTCACGTTCGTGCACCATATCCCTTTGTGTTTGCTTCAGCCACTTAAAGTGCCGACTTGGAAGTGGTATGAGATATCTCTAGATTTTTTGTTGGGTTGTCATGTACCTATAGAAAGAAGAATGTGATATGGATTGTGATCGATAAGCTGTCCAAGTCGTTTGACATTATAACCACTCTTGATAGAACCAATGTTGATGAGTTGGGAAATATATATGTGAAAGAGGCTATTATTTTTCATAGATTTCATTATACTATAGTATCTAATAAGGATCCGTGGTTCAATTCTAGATTTTGAAGAGGCCTTCTGGAGGTAATGAGATATCACATCCATTTGAGCATGGGATACCATCTGTAGTCATATGACTGGATAGAATGAGCTATAAAAATTCTTGAGGGTATGATCCTCTATTTCATTGTTGACTTTGGTGGGGCTTGGGATGACCATCTAGGGATAGTTGAGTTTTTATATAACAATAGTTCCCAATTTGTGATAAGAATGTATCTTTTTGAGTCCTTGTATGACCGACCTTGTAAATCTCCATTGAGTTGGTCATATATTGGTGAATATTTAATGGTTGGATTGAGCTTGGTTGAAGAGAAAAAAACAAATATAAAGTTGATTCATGAAATAATGTTAACGACACAGTTCCATAATAAAACATATATTGATCATCTTCACAGATTGTTGGAATTTGAATTTGGTGATTTCGTGTTCTTGAATGTTTCACCCTATTTGGGTCATCGATATATTTGGAGTAAAGGGAAACTTGTTCCTCATTTTGTGGGACTGTTTGAGGTTGTTGAGTAGGAGAGAAAAGTTTCTTAACATTTATCACTTCCGCTGTAGCTGATGTCGATACATAATGTATTCTATGTATCATAGCTTCCAAAGTATCTTTCGGATCCATCTCAAGTTATGAGTTATAGTGATCTTGATATTGAACCTCATAGATCTATGAATGATAATCTAGTTAGGTTAATTGATTTAAAAACTAAGGTACTCCATGGGAGGATGATAACTTTGGTTCAAGTCCATTGACATCACTTTTATGATACTCATGAGATGTGGGAGAAGGAGGGAAAAAAGTTTCTGGGCTGTGTAATTTTAGAACAAGGTTTTCCTAAGACGTGTTCCCTCTAAGTGGAAAATGTACTAACCCAGAAAGTGGGGTGTCAAAAATCAAGTTAATAGTTTAGAAAATCATGCACCCACCGAGTAAAACCACAATCCCTGCAAAAAAATGGGCACATAGTTGATCTAACTGTGTGGTCCCTCCTAGGAAAATATGCGTATGGGATTTTTTAAATCAAAAATTCATTTTTAAAACCCTAAAACCATAATTTTAAGTGCCTGATAGGCAGGTATGACCATTCTACATTTTCTACTTCCATGGAGGCTCACAAGTGGTGATTTGGCCCCTATACACCCCACAGGGATGGAATCAAAGCTAAAATAATGAAATTTTATCCCTTCCTGATAAGTTTCCTCTTAATATTCTATTTCTCCCATTCTCTCCTCTTTATATCATATGGTTTCTTATATATTCATGTTATTAGAGGATTTAATACCTATTATTTAGGATCTTGAATCTTGTTTTGATTCTTTGATCCTCACCTCCTCTTTTCTTCACACTTAATAGTATTTTTGGTATAGAAAATACCTATGAAAGTACCTTACTTATATACCTTACCACATCCTAGATAAATTTTATTATTATTATAAAACCCTTCTAGGATGGATTTTGGTGTAATACTAAAGTGGTTTTATAAGGAATAAGTATAGTTCTTAATTGAGCATTTTTTTATTTCTTATTCAACCACTTTCAAATTTTATTAAACCATGATGATATAATAACATAATTATCTCAAATATATTAATATTTTGTTATGTTAATTCTTTAATTTTAATCCATATAATATTATATCAAATGGGACATGAAACCATCATTCATGTGCATGACGGACTAACACATCTCGAACTGATTTTATTCATTTTGAATCTCTGTATATCACATCTGAATATATTGATAGATTCATTGTATATATATTATATTAATAAAATATTTATCATTATTTAAAATTAATATATTTTATATTTTTTACTTTTCTTAACATTTAGAAATGATAACGTCATTCATGCTTACGTGCGGATGACCTCCGCTATGAAGCGATGAGATTCATTTTTCATTACCGCATCACATGGATGGTATATATAAGTTTATTGAAAGAAATAATATTATATTTATGATATATTTATCATTTTATAAATATATAATAAAATTTACTTTCTTTCCATAATGACCTCTAAAAAATGATAATGTTACTCATGCGTACATATAGCATACCGTCACCATGATTGTAATGTATTTCATTATTCATAACCATTTTTAATGAGTGGTTCTAAAATTATAATTTAAATTGATATTATAATTATTTAATTATTATTTTTTCAGAAATGATTTATTATTGATCACATTGACCATATTAAAACCATTAAAGTTATTTTGGACACATAAGTCGAATATCATCAAAACATTAAATGAGAACTTAAGTAATGGTATATAATACAGAAATAAATAAAATAAATGAAATATTACACAGAAAAAATGTTATTAATAAATTAAATAATCAATATAAATTTATTATTATAGAATATGAGGAACGTACGTGATGATTCAGACTCAATTTAAGGAATATTATTTAAAAATAATCCACTTTTAAAGTTTCTCTTCAAACTCTTTTCCTTTTATTTCTATGTTCTTCTGAATTTTTCAAAAAAATATATTTATTATTTACTATATGATAAAGGTCTTTTTTTACCATATCTTAATTACTTTATTATATTTTAAAAAATTGATCTTTTTATGGTTTTACTTAAGAGACACTTTACATTAAAAACATCATTTTTAAATGTTTTAAAAATATATTTTATTAATCTTTTTATTACATGTACATATTCTTAAAATTATTGTATAGATATACTTATATTTAAATATATCAATTAAAAAGGTTATTTTATGTCTCTTTTGACTTTATTTTTCTGGTTTTGAAAAGAAATCATTTTACATATTTTATAGGAAACATTTTTTAAATTTCATTATAAAAGACAAAAAGGAATGTTATATTTTAACATATACATTGACAACGGGTTTTCTTGTAAACAAAAATGTTATTTCATGATTTTATTAATTTAAAATATTTAATTTTTTATTCAATGAATAATCCTATTCTTTTTTCTGGATATTTTAGTTATAAAAATTGTGTTTTAAAGGTGTGGGATCTCTCTGAACAACCCTTTCTCTTTGAGGTATGACCTATCTCTCTCTAAAAAACTTTATCCATTTCATTAATGTTATAGAGTGATTATAAATTAAGTATACATGTCTCTCACATATAATACTTGATTACTATACTTTACTTATGGGATAATATAAGCCTTATGTTTATTTCTCAAATGACTACTTTAAGAAATCTCTTCTAATTATGATATGAGGTATGATTATGAAAACCATTTATTTCCACAGGTAATTATTATGATTATGAATTATGATTTATTTTTCTTTGTAGAAAAAATAAGCAAGTACACGTTATGATAGGTGTTCTCAGATATTTCTCAAACTCATTGGGTAATGTTTTTGTCTCATGTGATGTAATGTATGGGAATATGGATTAAACCTAATCCGCTATAGGACTCTGTCCACCATGTGACGTTGTCTGGGAAGTTATTCTTGAATTATAACTATTTCATATATTTTTTCTTCTAAATGTTATATTTTACCACGATATTATGATATCATTCTCTTTATATTTTTCTCATATTAGATTAATCATGTTCTTATGTTTAATGGGAAGTATATTCTACTTCATTAGGGTGAATCGTATACCTTTTTCAAAAAAGGTTTCAGAAGTTTTTCATGATTAAAAAGGAATAATTATGATTTTTATTTTTTCCTTTAAGATTTATTATTAAATGTTTTATTAAAATATTTAGGTAGAAAATTTGATTTATTGGATGCTAAAATATTTATTTTGATCCCAAAGTTTAATTTTGAAAAGATAAATCTTTTATAGGTATTATTACTAAATAGTTATTTATTTATTTTTATATGTTCTTTACTAAGATTTGTTTCTCATCCCATGTTTTAAATGTTTTCCAAAAGGTTTAAATATGGGTAAGATTGAAGAAGAATCCAAGTTTAAATTCATACAGATTAGTCATGATAAGAAAATATGTTTCATTTTAGAAGTTTTATATTATTGAAAAAATGGATAATGAGTATGAGATTCAATGTTGTAATTTATGAGTTATTTATGTAATATTTTTTCCTAATTCTATAATAATATAAACCTAAAATATATTTGGGAATTAAAGAAATTTAATTCTATACTAAAGATACTAGGTTGTGTTTTGTTTAATATTGGATCATTAAAACATGATATGTGGTGCTAGAATACATTGAGTGGAGTAACTTTTCTACAAAAACCATTTATGGAATGGACTTACATGTCTTGAAATTCATCCAAATAGTGTGTACTTCTTAAGTGTGAACCTGGGCATATACTCTATCTCACTGAGTTATGGATCATCAAAAACTATATAATGTGTTCTTATGAATTATATGCCATGTATTGATCAATTATTCTCCATAACTTCTATAATCTATGTATTATTCACTAAAACCCTATAAATTATCCATAAAAAATATTTATACATATTTAATATAATCTTTTTATTTACTGATTAATAGACACTAAAATAATATGCATAAATCCTGGGAATCAATATTATCCACACTTAATAATTTTCATATTCTCAATGAAACTACAAATAGCAGTTTATAATAAATCACAAGAGTGAAAGAGTGATCATCATCCTAAATATATATTAATTGTATAATGAATTTATTTTATTTTTTTTATAAAAAACAACACACAATATCCATGATTCACTATTCTAAAGGTGAACTTCCAATTCTCATTCATGTACTTTAATTCTAAATTCCTTTATTTATATTATGTTTACTTAAATATATATTAACTTTCATCATTTAGAAAAATTACCTCATCAATCTATATTCTCTCATATATCAAAAAAACAAAGGCAATATTTGTTCCAAATGTTGGGTTTGAACTTTTATTGGACACCAAACCAAGTTGAGTTGTGATGTTCCAAAATTATTATTTTTTATTTAAGGAAAAATTTATCAATATCATATTTTTAAACACATGTGATATAATATTTTTTGAATTTATTTCTGTATTCCCTTATTTTTGAAAATGGAAAGACTATTTTTGAAAGAAAACATCTCACATGGTTTTTAAATTAAGACCATTTATTAAACATGCATGAATCTCCAAATTACCCAAAGAAATTCTTCCAAACTAGTATAGAAAAAACTTCAAAATCCAAATTTTATTAATATTTATGAAATTATAGTGAAATGTCTTCTATAATTCATATAAAATTGACATGAAAATTTTAAAATATTTTCCTAAAACTTCTAAATAAGTAAACCAAAATAAAAATTTCACTTGTAAAAATTATCCAATTATAAAATTAATTTACCTAATATCATTTATTTTAATAAAAAATGAGAACAATTTAAAAAAATAACAGTAAAGTGTCTCTCAATTTAAAACTTTTATCCTTGGCAAATATTTATAAAAATAAATATTAGGGTGCTAAATTACCCCCACACTTAATATGGTACATGTTCCCCCATTGGTAACAACAAGCATAAGAAATGAGATAAAATATGACATTAAAAAACCTATAAATTAATTAATGGAGTTTAAAATTGAATAAAAATTATACTAAAAATATACTACATAGGGTCATGGATAAATTATAATGCGAAAAAATTCATTCATGAGAAACCCTTAAGTTGTAGGCAAAATAAAGGTGTGTGACGATGCTTTGGAAAATGATTAAATATCAATATAAAGGAAAATAAATCTAAATTTAATCCAAGAGTCACATTAATACCCAAAATAGATATATAAAATAACTGAAATTTTTATCATAAATAATAATGATGTGTCCTCAAGAGATGCATTTTCTAGAATCACAATCTTCAACATTATAAGAGGTGAATCCATAGAAGTTGTTGTTGGGGGGGGGGATCCATAGTCTAATATTGAACTTAACTATAGATTTTGTTAAGAATGTTTTCTATGCCTCCTCCCAATTTATTAAATTTGTAAACTAATACCTCATCCATTGGGGAAAAAACATTCCCTAGGTGGTTGATAACTATGGGTTGGTTGGAGGGGATGGGGTAGGAGTAATGAATCTATCAAAATTCTTAAAATGGAGTTCCATGATTGTCTATTACTATGGTAGAAATTACTCAATGATATCCATGTGTAAATCAATCATATTAAATAACAAATCCATGTGATCTAGAAGTGAAATAACTAATAACTCAAGAAAGGTTATGGGTGGTGGTGGGGATGTGGATGGGTACGATATGGGAGGCTCAGTGGTGGGAAATGGTTGAGTGGAAGATGATGGGGTAGAAGAATAGGTGGTATTGGTGGGACTGCCTGTGGAATTCATGGAGTTACTAGATTTGTAGCACCTATATGGTCATTATGGTCCTTAGCCAACACAATAGGTTCAGGTCACTCCTATATAAAGAAATTTTTATTCCCCTTATTATGGATCATACCTATTAAGATATTAATTATAAAACCCATCTATCAAGAATATCCTTGAATATAGTGATGAGAAGAGGTCCAAAAATCCAATATTTTTTCAATTGGGTGGAATAAATGTTAGAATTGAGGTTACTCTGATGATGTATAGAAGGTAGAAGTAATTTTTTTTTTAAAATATAGGTCATGAGCTCTATATCACTTATGAAGATTACTCCCCATCCTAATAGAATTGTAAAAGGATGGTGATGTAGTAGTGGGGGATGCGGTGAAAGTTAATGGATATGATCAACATGGTATTCTATAAGGTAGAAGTGTACTAGACATCAACTCCAATAATATAACACCACACAATGATACGATCCTACCGTTTGGGGTGGGTTGGGTGGTTATCAGTAATTCAATAGTGGGATTGGGGTGAATTTCTTACCCTTAGAAAATATGTCCCATAAAAAGCGAGGATGTTAGATCTCCAAGATAGGACCATATGGATCACCTGGTGTTACTCAACTATAACCAATAGGATGCTCCATAAAAGTCATATTTGTCAATGAACACTAAAAATAAATCACAGCAAGTGAGAGTGCTAACTTAAATAATATCAAGTAAATGAGTGTGAACAGATATGTCCTCTATATTATTGAGGAGTCTAAGTTGATATGGAATACTCGTGTTTATAAACTAACTACTAATATGGATATTGTGTTAGGAAAATCACAATAATTTTTTTTCTAGCATAACTATTGGAATGCAAAATGGATAAGGTTACGAATATGGATATGGATCCTGAGTTAATGAAGGTGGACTATATCGAAAACCAGTTCAAAAATTTGTTGGGTGTGTTGTTGTGGAAGCTTGTCCAAAAGGTAGTGGTGGAGGTGCATCACAATATGGATCTCTTGAATATGACATGGATATAATATCTAGTTGTATTGCATAAGGACTAATCACCACTTGTTCTAGAATACGTTATATCAGTAGGTACCCAATTGGATGATCCTCTGCTACCTCCATATAGACACTCCATGGTTCAAGCTTCTCTTTATCTAATGAAGTGGAGAGGTTCTTCCTGATCAAAGAATATTAATACCCATCTACTATCAATATAAGAAAAAGAAAATAAAAATCAAGAGGAAAATAAAATAAAATAAAAATGGATAAAAATTAGAATTTATAAAGTACACAGTGTGTAGTCCTAGAGTACATAGTGTGTAAGATAGATATAAAATCAACCCATATACTCTGAATACACACCTCAGATACCTATGAAAGTAGAGTGAAAATCACATGTCATGTGTGTAATGATTGTTGGATTTGATTCCATATAACCTACTGAATCTATAATTTTGGTTATTAGAATATTAAAAGGCCAAATTATTAATAAATATCTTATAAAATGACGATTGTTCTTATATGTTACTTTAGTGTGGTAATTTCCATGTATTCTCTGTCACATCGAAAGTAGATAACAGTTCTTCACTATAATAAGAATCTGGAAATTCAATGAAAATATTCTTAAACATATTTCCTATGGATTTTATGAAATATATATAATTAGGAACATATGATGGTTTAATATTTAGTGTTGGAATCTCATAAGAAATTCAAACTTCTTCACATCATGTTCTCACTTGGTAATATCCAAAAGAGGAGGTTATGAATATAGGTCCAGTAATAATAATTCCACATATTATTTGTGTTATTGGATATCCTTACCTGCAAATATGTGTATTTTTTCTTAGATTTGAGATTATTATTAATTTCTCTTATGAATCATTGACTTTTATGTATTGATGAAAAGTGTGACAAAATATTATCATAATCAGTTATGATATATTGGGTGATTCATTAGTGATATAAAAATAATGAATAATCCAAGAAAGGATTTATCCCTTTTGAATTGTATAAGATGATATGTTTGGACCTTTAAATGAAATGGAACTATCAAATGAAATACACGGCTATTGTAGTTCAATGATGTGTTCCTTTTAGTGAGTCAAAGAAAGATAAATCAAATATGTAAGTTAATTACACAAGTATGAAACCTTCTTGATGAGATATCAAGATAAAGGGATTATGTTAGACAATAAGTGGTCACATGTGGTTTATTTGGTTATAACCATAAATTTTTTATCTATGGGTGCCTTAACATGTTGTTATAAACAAATCTTGGATTTCAGACTAGTTTTCCTAATTATACTAGGAAAGATACATACTGGGTTACACACTAAGTTTATCAATATTATCAGCTAAATTCTATTTGAATTTAATATTTATAATAAATATTATTCCTCTTTGGTAATTTAATAATTATTCCAGTTAGGTTGATAACATTAATTCAATAAGTGGTTATTTGAGTTATAATAAATTTGATTTGAATATTAAATAAATATTGTTTATGATTTAGTTAATACAATACTTATTTATCACTTGTTTATTATTTTAAAAGTAATATATATATATATTCAACATTTAATGAATGTATTAAAATAATAATTTATCAGGTTACATGAATAAAAAATAAATAAATAAATATTTATTGAAATAATAATATAAAAAGATTTATATATTAAATAAATATCTATTATTCAAGGAATGAAAAATTTCAAGGAGTATTAATGGGATGGGTTAAGGGAATAATGGATATGATATATTGTATTTAATATCATTTAAATCAATATTGATTGGTTTATGTAATAAATGATATTCAAATATTTATGATTTAAGGAATTTAATTGAATATAATAATAATAATATTTAATTTTTAACCCTAAGTATATAATTTTAATTATATCTTTTTAGTGGAGATGGATAATTGTGCACACAATAGATTCTTATAGGGGATTATCTCAAATCATTAGATTGAAATTATCAATAATTCTAAGAATAACGAGAGGCTATCCTCTTCTCCATATTAGGATCGAGTTGATAAGAGAATAAATATTCAAGTCTAATATAATTATTGTTGTGATAAATGAAGAAGTATGTATGGAATTTTGTTTCACTCTGCTAGAACCTGGAATATTAATGAAAACAGTCTTAGATTTTCAGGGAATGTGTGGATACATATAGAGGAATTCAACATTAGATTCTTCACTGTAATGATTTTAATATTGGAGGGATAACAAAATTGATCAATTTATATGAATGACATAATTATTATTTAAATTAATTAAAACATAAATGTGATAAGATCCTCTCTATGAAGAATCTAGTTTTCTTCATCTAGTTATAAGAAGTATATCCAAAGAAACTACTAAAAATATTGTTCGGAACATTTCCAACATGTTCCACTATGCATCAAAACATTCAAGTGGTATCAGGTGATAAAATATTAATTTATATTAATTTATTAATTTTTTAAAGTATTATACATTTTTTTTTCACGTATTCATTTATAGTTTTTTATTCTTTAACCTAATAGAAACGATAACATGATCATTCAATTTCATATGATCAAGAATGAGCCAAGAATAGATAAAGAATGCTTGAAGATCCAATCCAAAGTTTCTAAGGATATTGTCTGAGTGACATAGTTACATGATGTATAACTAAAAAGTACTCATCGTGTACCCAAGGTCAACAAAACATGAGTGAGAGGTGAAAACATGGAATGTTGTGTGGGTATTATTACATGAAAAATTTAATTTCATGTCATGCAATGAATTCCAACTAGAATAAATCTAGAGAGTGTTACATGAAATGTATCTAGTGTACACACTATGTAACCCCAAATAGTTTATCCCCATGTAAATCTTGGAAGTAGTGCATTTATAGCACACAACATGTAATTAAGGAACACACAATTTATTAACAGTGAGTTAGGAAACATAGTCCATATGTGATTAAACATCATGTAGCTAGTAGACACACCAAGTAACACATTATATCCCACATGGAATACACGTCTATCCCCTATGCGTGTAGTTCAGGTGGCTAGAAGAATATTACATGACATGAAGTAGGATAAACACACTGTGTAACTCATGATAACTTATGAAATATACACACAGAGACATGAGTTCTATATGAGTCAATAAATGGAAGAATTTAATTAATTAAATAAAAATTGAACTACATGTTATGTAGTTTGTGTGCATTCCATGTGGCTTGTTTTTTCCCACATATTAAATGTCAAGGGATTTTGGATGTTCAAGTGGAATTAAATGGTTTAGTTATTATTTTATATATAAAATTATAAATATAAAATGTGTATGGTCATTGTACACACCATGTAATTCACATGAATCATTATTAGTACAAGTTGTGTATATTTATGGAAGGTTATGTGGTCACACATACCAGGTAGAATACACAGGTTGACTCATAGAACCTTATTCCTTATAATATTGTGACATAGAGTATAGGCATACATGTTTTGTTAGTACATCGTACATGGGAAGAAACATAGACAATATTAGTAATGTGACATTTCATGAGACAGTACACACCGTGAATCACATATACTCCAGAAATGAGTTTAATTCAACACATAAGAGAATATTACATATTGCCTCTAGTACATATCATGTTTTTTAAATTCTAGGCTAAATTTAAAATTCAACCAGAAGGGTGGATGTCGTGTTCCTTGTCAGTACATGTCTTGGACTGAGTTTTTTTTTTAAAAATTAATTAATCTAATTTATATAAAATTACATAGGATAAGAATCTTAAGGACTATATAAATAGATAATTAAGATAAAATAATGTATAGATTAATATGTTGGATAATTGTTAATTAATGAAATATTATTTTAAAAAATAATGAGTTAACATTAATGTTGTCAATTTTAAATATGTGTTCATTCCATATTTTGGATGGTCATGATCTTGAATAACCCATGTTGGTGTTAGGATTCCATTTAATTTAACTATTCTTTATATTAGTTTTTTTGATAAATTTATTTTTAAATAAAATATAATGATCTATGAATCATCCAATTATCTTCTATGTGTACAATCTTACAAGTATATGGTTTATTTTATGTAACTATAAACCCATAGTTCCCCTCACTTGTGATTGAGTAAGAATATAAAAAATATATAACTCATAGCTAGAGGATACAATTCAAGATTGAGTTGAGGTGAAATCAACTGAGAAGATACATAAGTTAAAGGTGGAATATTACACCTTGATCCAATGTATTGGTTGAAGGAGTAATTCCCCTTGGATCAAGGATGGTTTATATTTATCTCAATAAACCAACTTGTAGTTAAAATCTCATGATCATTGCTTATGTTTTTTTTATTTTTTCCAGTTCATAGTTACTTATTTACTTATGAGATTTATTATTTTTTTGGTATTTATATACAATGAAATAATGTAAATAAATAAAACAAATTTCTAAAATGAAACAAAACAAAAGGATTATATGTAAAAAATATTCTAACATACATGGTTATTTAGTTATGAACAATATACATAATATTAATAAATATATAAAGGATAAAATAAAGAATATTTGTATATAAGATAAAAAATATGTTAAGAAAATATTAATTCATATATTTCCTTTCATAAATTGAGATAAAACACAAACTTAGTTCAAAGTATTTATTTTTTCCAAGTAAAGGAGATTTCAATTACTGGGGAGTTCTAGAAAAGGTGTTTGATCGACTAAACTAAAAGAACATTAAGGGTATATTTACTAAGAAAGACTTATTTTTAATTGGAGGAAATCCAAGTATAGGAATTTAGGATTGGGGAAACCACTCAATGGATTAAGGAACTATATGATAATGTAGGTTTTAAGACTATCTACCTAAATACTTTCAATAATTGTTATTAGTCCCATGCATGGGTTATTTAGATGATAATATGGATTTTTTCCACTAGAATCTTCCTAAAATTTGATATTTTAAATCCCATGGTGAGGTATATTTTGATTTGTTTAAATAGGGAGAGATCAATAAAATAAAATTGACTATATTATACATTATAATGATGATAAATTAATAAAATATAATTATATTTGTTATAGAAAATAAAAAGAAAAACCATCAGAACACCGTAATCAGTCCTAGACAATGTTCGTGTCCTCACTAGTAAAAATATCCAAGAGTCGAATAGTTAATTATACACAGAAGTACTATAGAAATTTTTTTATTATGTGATATATTATCCAATTATTGATCTATTATCTCAATGAGTGAGATAAGATAAAACTGATGCCTATAAGAGATACATGAAGGATTTTTTTAGATATCCGTTGCATCATGCCATTATCTATATTCCAAGAGTTGAGGATGAAATATATAGACATGAATTAATACACCATGATATCTCATCTCCTATATCCTGAAAAGGAGAAAGTGAGGCTTAGGAAAGATAATCCGACCACTACATTATATAAGTGAGAACTGGAATATCAGTACCTATCTAGTGATATTTCATTCAAAATGCTGATGTATATTGATAAATTACCAAATTTGGGATACCATTTGGAAAAAACATTATCCACTAATCTTGTATTATTATCCTTACAACCTAGGTTCCCTATATTAATATATATATTTATGGTTAACAGTATAGAAAATTCACTAAATAATATTTTTATAATGCATCACTAGGAAGAAAATTATTAGTGGGACCATGATTTATCACCCCTAAAGTTGAATGGGGTAAAATAAAAGGTTGAAAATACCATTAATAGTTCAAATTCAATAGATAATTTATAAACACTATCAATGTGACAAAAGATTTAGTGGTAGGGAATTTTAAAAGAGGCTAACTACTTCACATGTGTCAATAATGGTCCCTATAAGAGGAATTTCAATGAATTAATAAAGAATCAAGTGGAATCATCTAATTAATTTATATTATCAATTTAGTGTAATATTTTTTTACTAATTATTTTTTAAATAAAATATACAATTCATATAATTTTATACAATATCATAAATCAAGGAATTTATAAATATTACAATAAGTTGGGTGAACTAACCATGTAGCTAAGAAAGGGTGATTCCTACATCAACAAAGAGAAGAACATGGATTTTTTTTTCTTTGTGGATTGATTCTAGTTGGACTATTATTTTTTATTTAGTGATACAATTTTTTTTCTAAGTGACTAGTTCTAGAAATGATGATACATTATTCTAGTTAAAATTAAATATGTTACAGACCTTCATACTTAATAGTTTATTAATACTTTAACCATAAATATCTAATTTTAGAAAATAATGATGAATATAAAATATAATAACCACACCAAGTTGGAGAAATATAATTCTTTGTTATGAAAAACATATGTAAAATTTCAAGTATATACCAAGAATGATGTTTATACTCCTCAAAGTTGGAGCACTTAGTTATTTGAAATATTTACTTATTATATTTTTGATAGACTATCCTTTAGAGATAACTGTATATCCAAAAATATTTGATAATTAGTTCACTAAGAAAAAATTTATTGTTATAAGAAGTAGATAAAGTTAAATTAATATAATTTGTGATATATATTTAACATATTTTAAGGATAAAAAGTAGAAGTAATGAATTCAATTAGTAAAAGATATAAGATCCTATGGTTGTAATTTTTTTAGAATATCTTAATAAATTATTCATTGATCATTTGAATGTGGAGTGGAAATACTCATTAAATCACATTAACTTATACACATTGAAGATACGATTATTGTAAAAGGAAGATCTATGAGTATTTTTAATCTATTATAGTTTTTTATTTAGAATAAGACCACATTAATGGGTTATGTGGGAATCCTAATAATGGAGTCCAAACAACAAAAAATACACAACACTAAAATACTAAAAAACCCGATTAATAAATAAAAACATCAAGAACTACACCAAATAGTTAAAAAACACTACAACAAAACTACACCAGATTGGATCAAATCAAATAAAGTAATCTAGAGTAGAAGATGATATACCCCACACTACCTTCTTAAAGAAAAATAACACATTTATGTTTTCCATTTCTATCCATTCGAAGATGGAAACTCAAATGATATATGAATTTCGACTTACAATCCCATTGAAGTCATTAATTTTATAGTCACTAGATGAAACAAAATGCATCCTATTTTTATAATGGTTTCATATTGTCTCTTCTTCCTAGTTTTCTCCTTAAGGATTTATTATATAGAACATCTCCATCCAATGTAATTAGAGAGTTATTTTTTCATAGTGGTTTTTCCCCTATCACGGTTAGCTATCATAGTAGTATTTAATTCACTATCCTAAGAATATCCCAACTATATCCTTCTTTATAAATTATGGTAAAATATATATTCAAGTCTGATAATTTCTCATCCCCAACCAAGAGAGATGTATATGGGTACGACCTCATACAAAAGGTTAGTATTCCTTTGAAAATACATTAACCAACTCATTATACTTATTTTTTATATTACATACCATCTTATCATTGATTTATTTTTTTCACCCACTACTACAATACCATTAATCATTTTATGGTGTTGAGTTATAAGATCTGCATAATGTGTAAGACCTTGAGATTTTAGAATATATTTCTCTTTAATAATTTTGATATGATCGATAAGTTGTGATGCATATAATACAAAACATGAGTAAATAATTATTTACTATAATAGAAAATGAAAAATATTATAAGGAAATTTAATGAAACATAATTAGTAAAATAAATTAAGTAATTAAAATAAGTACACCTTTATTTTTTATGTTTATTTTTAAAAATTTGATTTGATTTTATATTATATATGTTTTAATTAAAATTAAAATTTATAAATGTTTAAAATTTTAATTTGATAAAATGAAATTCATATTTTAATTCATCATAATAATATTGTCATAAGATGAATTTTTAGATTTTTCTAAAAATATAGATTTTTATTTGAATAATGAACAAAATGTGATTATAAATTCCATGAGTTTCGTGACATCAATTATGATATAGCCAATACATAAAAAATTATGCATAAGTTTTATTGTCCATATATATATATATAAATTTAATTAAAATTATACATTTATAAATGTGAATATTAATTTATTAACATATATTTGACATTCTAAAACATTAGTTTTATTTTTTTATAAAATAGTTTTTATGAATTATATATTTATTATTTTTAATAAATTATTTTATTTTATAGAGATTTAATATTATGAAATGTTATCAATATTTTAAATTATCATGTTCAAATTAGATAATAAATTTTAATTTAATTTTTTCCATTAAAATAATTTTCTGAGGTTAAAAAGATAGTTATCGTGGTAAACGTAAATAACAGAAAAAAGATAAATTAAAGAAAAAAAAAATCCTAAATAGCTCACAAAAAATCCATTATTTGTGTAGATTATAGATGTATTAGCCAAGGCGCATCCCCAATCTATTATTTTATACTTTAAGGAGGAAACTTCCTTTGAAAATGACATGACATTTATACAAATTTATGAATATTTTAAAAAAATCAACTGTCCTCACTTATAAATGGAGACATCCACCACCCATTTGGGTACACTGTAAAAATTAAATTTCTTCTTGAACTATAACATCCCAAAACCTTCACTCCTAGACCTGTATCTAAATTTATAAACATTACCATTTTGTCTTTAATATCGAAGAAGGTGAACCAATGTTCGCCAATCAAAACTTACAACTTCAAAAAGAAATATTCTATAACTTATATACCCATAGAACTTTTAGGTATTGAGTTTTAGAGAATTAGGCCCAACTCATATCAACATGGATTCATAAACATATGGTTCATTAATATGAGAATAATCTCCCATTATACCCATCTCTTCTTATTTAACATTAGGTCACCAATATAATCCTTCTGAAATATCTTCTAGACATAATTCATTAACCGTCATTCTTTATAACCATGAAAAAAGGAAACATAAGAAGGGTGAGATTAAATTATTAGTAAGTTTAATCATAATAATTAGTAATTGAATTCCATCAATGAGCATAAAAAATGCATAAAGGTATGATTACTTAATTAGAGTGCATGAGAGAATTGTAAATGAAATCATATCCATCAATACCTAGATCATCAAATATGAAAACACGAAAAAGGAAAGAATCATAAGAATCAATAATTACGAGCCATGTGATATAAATATTGATCATAGTAAATATTATAAACCCTTATCAAGTAATTATAACCCTATTTTAGTAACATGGAGCATCATATTAATAAAACCTTTTCAAAACCCTTTTCATTGGAATAACCATATGACAAAATTCAAATATAATAATTACCCAATTCATTAGAGCATTATCTATGTACACCCATTGTATTAACTATAATCAGATCCCCCAACACTATCTAGGATTCCCCATTGTATAAGTTGTAATGGTATCACTTGGATCTGTCTTGGCTACCCCATTATATAAGGTATAATTGTATCAACCAATGTTATCTGGGTCAACACATCATATAATATGTCTAATAACTATTACATGAATAATGTATGTAGAGATTTTATTTTATCATAAAAATAATATAAATAGTCACTATTATTTCATAACCCGATTTACCCATGAAAAAGAAATGGGTTCTATAATAATATCTTTAAAACATAATTAACCCATGAAAAAGAAATAGGTTCCATAAAAATCAATTTAAAACAATATTAATACACTCAAAAAATAATCAGGATGGTATCATTAAAAAATTATCCCTAGTAGTGTATATGTAATAAAATGGGTTATTATTGTAGATAAATGGAAATATTTATAAAATATCACAAAAACAATTATTGAGTAAAATATAATTTTCATTTTGAAAATAACCTTTTAAAACCTTTTTTTTAAATCCATTTCATTGATTTTTTAAAAAACAAAAAAATTACCGATTATTAAGAAATAATTTTCTTTAAAAAATAATCCTGTAAATTTTTGCAGTATTCTTCAAAGAAATAATGGTCATGTCGGTAGGTAATTCCATACATTCCAAAGATAAAATTTCTTTTGCATGATAAAAAGGTTAAAAAAGTGCCTTGATTAGAAAGAGATAATAATATTCCTTTAAAAATATATTTTTAAAAGAAAAAATTGTTTAAAAATAACTTTAATAAATAATTTTTAATATGTTAGTTTTTTTTTAAAAAAACATGGTTTTGGATGAAAAAATATTTCTTCCCGAAGATAGAAATAATGTCAGATTTCCATAAGAACATTTTCACAATTATTCTAAGTACCAAAGAGTGAATTTTTTTTACTATTTCATTAAAATATCTTGAATAACCATTGTATAATATAATTTGGGAGAATTATAGGATTTCAACATCGAAGACATAGTCATACATAATTCCGATAAACAATGAGATTGTTACAAAAGAGTTCTACCACTATTCTAACATTGAATTTTAATCGATATGAAAGATTAAAATTAAATGAAATTTATAATATCATGAAATTTATAATATTAATTATATAAAATTTCAATGTTGAATTATATACACCTCATAAAAGAAGGTAGGTGTAAATCATAAGAAACGTCTCAAAGAAGGAAAATTGTGACAAAAATCATTTACTGCTTTGGTAATATTGAATCCATAATCCCCATGAATGAGAGATACTCAAATGGATATGTAAGTACCAATAAATTTTGGGATTTTAATCATAAAATATATTTACTGGAAGTATATACATCACAAAATAAAAATAATTGGTGAATATGGATTATATCTCATATAAATAAAAGTGAGATGAGAAAAACCCTTACCTTGAGTCTGATTCAGCACACTTGTTCTTTATCTTAATAAATATTAAACTTTTTTAATTATTTAATTTATATATAATATTTTATAATTTTATTATTAATTTTATTTTACTTATAGAAAATTTATATATAATTACTCAATAAATTAAATTTATGCCGGATGTTTTGACCATATTTTGCTTATGTGTCAAACATGTATTTGGTAGGTTGAGTATGCTAAAAAAAATTCATTTTTGAAACATACTCATAAAAATAATAGTGAAATTATTATCATATTTATTAATAAATTATACTTTTAAAACCAATAATGAATGATGGTGTGGAAAAATGAACTAAGGTTATGTTCATGAAGATAGTTGGTCGTACGTAAGCATGAGTAATGTTTCAATTTTTCAATGATCATTATGGAAAGAAGGTAAGTCATATTTTATATTTAAAAAATTATAATTATATCATAATTACCATTATATTTAATAATATATACTTATATATATCATTTTAGATGTAAAATGAATCACCTCGCTTTGAGGAGGTGATAATCCACACGTCCACGAAAGAGGTTATCACTTTTTTAGTGTGTGAAAAGATAATAAAGAAAATGATATATTGAATTTAATTGAAGATATTTATGTAATTAATATCATAATTATTACATGTATATCAGAGATATTCATTATTTTTACCCTTATTACCTTCCATGTAACACATAGTGATGTAACATCCCGACCTGAGAGCTACTGAACGGTGCCCCAAGACGGTTGGTCACATGACCTCAAGAGCACCTCCCCATATGCTAGAGGGTGATGACTAGCATCAAGGATCTGGTAAGTCATTGTTGGGCATAAAATACGGTATTTTATCAGAGTGAATCACCAATAAGAAGGAAAAAACAATAATCAAGTGTGAAATCTTATAAATAACCAGAACAATACCAATGCCACAAGATAGTCAAAACATGAAATACCACACTCAACCGAAATGGAAACATGCTGTAACAAAACAAGTGTCAAGTGTTTATAATGAAACTAAAATTAAAGACACAAGGAATACATATCAGGTCCCAAACCACATATGGTTCCCTCACCCATTCTCTATTCAGAAACAACAGTTTATTGAAGGTCCTTACCCTTATCATATCCTACAATGATAAAGTCTGCTTAGGTGCAAATCGAGCGGCCCAAGTAGGGTGTGAGTACGTCTCAATAGGTCACCACAAACGGTGTCTAAAACAAGTCCAATAAAAAGACAATATATGTAATTCTATAAAGTAAATAATATGATGCATAATTAAATAGTTATCATAGTTTCATTTAGTATTTAATCATCATATTAGACTCGGTTTCAATTATTGTCTCACATTTAAGTCATAATTCTTTATTGTGAATCATTTGGTGTTGAAATATATGTCAAGCTCCCAAAATCTTAATCGGTGTAGATCGCCATGTCTAACGCCCAAAATATCATTTGATGTAGATATCCATGTATAATAACCCACAACATAAGCGCTTGGATAACTATTGGGGAGGAATTCAATGTCAATGTCCCATCTTCTCAATCGATCTAGAATGCCATATCTAGCAACCACATTATCAATCATTTAGATCATTCATTAATTCACAAGAATTAACAACATAATTCACTTACTAATCCAATTATTAGTTTATCATTGAATATTCCATTAGTTAACCTAACAATTAACTAAGTCCACAACCCATTAATTAATTCATCAATTAATTAATCAATCAACATAAATTTCTTCCATAAATAAATCTTCACTATTAATTATCCAAATAGAATCTCAAATTATCATAATTAATTCCAAAATTAATTATATTAATGAAACAAGAAGGGACATAATTAATCATACATTAATTATCTCACTTTGCCAATACTTATATAATAATTAATTCCCCCCGATTAATTATCTCAAACCCAACCAAATTCAATATCTCATTTACAATATCTCAACCCACAAAAAAATTACCCAAATCAATTATGTATTTGGGCATCCCATTAGTTCAATGATTAAATCACCAATTAATCACCTATATCTCCAAAGCATTAACAAGTCAAATCACATTCTTAATTAGCCCAAGTTAGGAAACCAATTATTAAGGGATACTAGAAATTAAATAATATAACATACACATATCAAATCCATGCCCATGAGAGTTATATTTAGACAACCTAACTAGGTTTTTTGACTGATTTTATTCCAACAGAAATCGCCAAAATATGAGGGGCACAATGACGCTGATCAAGATCCAGATCAAAATCCCTAAACCCAAAATCAAGATCAAAGGCATCAAGACATTGAAAATATATATCTAGATCCAAAATCCAAGATCTATATCTAAACACATAGGTGTAGATCCATGTAAATAATGGAGATCTTCCATGAAAAGATCAAAGGAAGACAAAATAAATTATAGAAGAAGCAACATGATGAAACCCACTTACTGGAAAGACAACTGGTCTTTAATTTGGGCTTTAGATCTCGAATGATGGTGTTCGAATCACCTTGGAATCTCTCCATAAGTCTTTAGAATCACCAATAATTTGTTAATCTAGATCCTAGGTAGAAATGAAGGGGTTTTAGGGGTTTAAGTGATTTAAAAAATAATTTTCAAATAATTAAAACCTATGCATACGGTTTCTTGGGCATGGGTGAACGGTTAGGGTAAACTGTGTACTAACCATGCAGACCACTCTACCCAATGTTTTCACTATTTCTCCAAGAGATCTTCATGGTTTATTAAAGCATTCTATAATTGCGCCGGACCTCACTGCCTAGGGTCGCACAGTTACCTGGGTTTATGCACACAGTTTTTTCAAACAATGCGCAAACCCTGCACAACCCTCTGTCCATTAATTTTTTTAATAGATCACCCAAATTCACCCCATGACACTACTATAAAACATATGTACTTGAAAAAAACAAAATAACCTGAAAAGACACTCATGGTGACTTTTGAAAAGACTGGGATCTTATAATCTCCCCACCTTTTAATATCTCATCCTCGAGCTTCACTACTGAACTTCTATAAGGTTATGAGCCAAAAATATTTGGCCATCGAGGTCCCTTATCAGCTTCTCATTCCCATGTTTCCTCTTACACACATCCATGTTTCCATAACACCCAAACTATCAACATGTTCTTTCCCCGCAAAACTTTCTCACTATGATATAACACACATATTGGATGCTCCTCAAAGGAAGCATGTATGTTGAGGTAAACCTAATCCACATTGATCACATAAGAAGGGTCAGGGTGATACCACCTTATTTGTGAAACATGGAAAACATCATTCATAGTTCTTAATTTCTATGGAATGGAAAATAGCTAAGCCAGTGGACCGATTCTCTCCACTACCTCAAACAGTCCTACAAACCTAGGTGCCATGTTTCCTTGTCCTTGTATCCTGCGATGAACCAACATAGGTGACACCTGAAGGATTACATAATCACCCTTTTTGAACTCTAGGGGTCATCTCCATCTATCAGTATACAAATTATACCTACTCTGAACTGTATCCACACATTTTCAAATCAACTACACCTACTACAATGTCTCCTACATGATACTAGATCCCAACAACTCTTACTCACTCTCCTATAACTAGCATAGCGGTGATTTTCATGGCCTACCATAAAGTGCCTCATATCGTGACATCTGTATAGTTACATTAGTACTATTTTTAATGTGAACTCTACTAAAGCCTAGTGCTTCTTCCAAAAGTAGTGTGCCATGATATTTTTTTAATCCCTTACAGAAGCATGAAGTAAAGCGTGAATTGCAATTTGAAACTATAGTTTGTGGCACCCGATGAAAACTAACAATCTCTTTATGAAGGTTCCCATGATCGGAAAGAAATTGGATACCTTCCTCAGTCGATCCAAAATGAACCAAATAACACCATTCTTCCTAAGTGTCCTTGGAAGTCCTTCAAAAAAAAATCCATAGTAACGTCATCCCGCTTCCATTCTAGAATAGGAAATGGCTACAATAGGCCTCTAGATCATTTATTCTCTTTGTTCACCTATTGACAGGTGAAAAACATTGTTACGAATCCTGTTATCTCCTTTTTGTTACCTAGAAACCAAAACTATCATTATAGGTCATGATAAATTTTTTTCACCCTAGGATGTACCACCCATTACAAGGCATGAAATTATGGCATGATTTCCTCTCACATACTCATAGGCACCAAAACCTGATTCTTCACATTTTGATATCATCCTCATCTATCATCTAGACCGAAGGTTTCTCCCCAACTTCAAGGCTTTCCCTTAAGTTGAAGCACTCTAGATCATTGTACCACCTGTCCCTAATCCATCTCAAGAGTGTGGACTCCACTACTATGGAAACGAGAGCCATCTGTTCCTAACTATAGTAAACTACCATATGAATTTCAACCAGTAAGATCATATTCTTCAACTCTACACTTGAATCGTGTACCAATTGAGTTAGAGTTTTCCTACTCAAAGTATCAGCCACACTATTCCTCTTTCTGTGTGTACATGCCAGTTCAAAATCAACTGACTGCATATACTCTACCCATCTTCACTGCTGAAGATTCAAGTCACACAAAGAAAATATATACTTCAAGATTTTTTGATCTATAAAAACCTGTAAACTTTTCACCCAAAAGATATTATTTCCTACACTTAAGATCATAAAACCCAACTTCCAACTCGAGGTCGTGTGTAGGGTAATTCCATTCATGTAGCCTCAACTGACACGACCCATAATCTATGTCTTGATCCCCTTGCATTAACACAACTCCAATTCTAATCCTAGAAGAATCACAACACACCTTGTACTCTACACCTGTCTCAGGAAGGATAAATATTGGTACTGATGTCAATACCTTCATCAACTCTTGGAAAGAATTCTAAAATTCTTCTATCAATTCAAACTTCACCCCTATATTTGTCAAACCTTAAAGCAGCGCATCCAATCAGGAAAGGTACTAGATGAACCTTCTGTAATATTAATCTAATCCCAAAAATATTCAGATATCAAAAACAATCTTATGTTTCTCCCAAGAAACCAATTCTTGAACCTTTTCTGGGTCCACTGCCACACCTTCTTCTGAGATTATTTGCCCCCAAAACTGTACCCAATCATTCCAAAAATGAAACTTAGATATCCTAGCCTATAACGGTTGCTATCTCAGTGTACTCTGGTCAATTTAAATATGTTGGGCATGATAATCATGAGACTTGGAGTACATCGAGATGTCGTCCATAAACACTACCACAAACTGATCCAGGTATGGATAAATGATCATGTTCATCGTGGCCATAAAAACTACTAGAATGTTTTTTTAACCCAAATGACATTACAACAAATTCATAAAGGTCATACTTACTTATGAAAGTAGTACTCAATATATTAGATGTCTGAACTCTCAACTGATGATACCGTAATCTTAAATCGATCTTTGAGAACACACAAGCCCCCTTCAGCTAGTCAAACAAATCATCATTATGCAGTATAGGATATAGGTTCTTCATAGTCATTTTATTCAACATATGGTAATCAATACACCAGAATTAACCCCATCGGCCTTCTTTTCAAACAAGATAGGTGATCCCGAAGATGATGTACTTGTACAGATAAACCATTTATCCTAAAATTCCTGCAACCACATCTTGATCTCTTGAAGCTTAGTCGGTGCCATTCTATAAGGTGGAATAGACACTTTCTTATCCCCCAACATGAGATCAATAGTAAATTCCACATCTCTCTTAAGTATAAACCATGAGAAGTATTCAAGAAATACATCTTGGAACTATTCCACAACTAGTGGAAGAATGTATTGCCTACCACTACCATCATTTAGCAGAAGACTATCAACTTGGGCTTTGAGATCCCCTAGTTGCTGAGTAATTCGACTAGCTTGCCTCAACTAGATATCAAACTATCCATGATGATCATAATGATCACCCTTAGGAGACCAAAGGTCACTCTACTGAAGTAACAATCTATGTGGGCTCAGTATACGACTAACCAATCCATACCCATAATCAAGTTGAATCATGTCATATTAAGGACATAGAGATCCCAAAGGAAACTATACTCTCTGATATCATTTGAACATCCCTTGAATAAATAGATATCTATAGACTGTATTCCCAATGGTGTATCGATATTCATCACTCAACTTACGGACTCCACCTCTAGGATCAAACCATAAACAATATTTTCATATTTAAAGGATTGAGAGTCACAAATATAAAATAAGGAACTAGCTAATGTAGAAGATACTAGAATAGTACATTTCACTATTAGTGGCCCCGACCTGCTTTCCCCAAGTGTAGGATACACTGCATGTAACTGTCCTGCCCCCCTTCCATGTGGCTTCATCTGAATCGCCTAAGTAACACCATTCTAGTGATACATGCACTCAAAACCTGATTCACCACATCCAATGATTATACTACCTCTTCTAGTAGAACTCCACATACCAGACCTATAAGGTGTAGTAGACCCCCTTACCACACTCTGAATCTGCGTCGTTGTGCCCTCAGCACCAGCCTATCGCTGCTTCCTACAAAACTTATTTAGGTACCCCATCATTCCACAAAATATTCACTCTAATGGTGGTTGAGGAAAATGTGGGCGATAGTGTCCTGGGAAACCTAATTGGTTGAAAAGGGCATGAGTATGATCTTTTGAAACTATTCCTCCCGACTGTCCACCTTTTTTACATTATCCTAACTAAGGTTCTCATAAAAGAACTTCATACTATCAAATTTCACACTCCCTAATCATCCAGTGAAAACTACCTTTCTAGTATTGTAAGACTCCTTTAGGTTACCCTGTGAAATAAGATCCATATTTACCACTTATGAGAACTAATTCATCCTAAATATATTCACATGGGACTTAATTTCACATATAAGTCTATCCTGAAAATATTTTGCTAAAGAGGCCTCATCTACTACCAACACTGGTGAAAATTTCTATAAATATGTAAAACAGTAAGCATAATCCATTTTTTACATCCTTCCCTGGGTTAGATGCAGAAAATATGAAACCTTCTATTGTCTAAGTGTATTTAGATAGAAGTTTTCCAAGAACTTCTCCCAAAATTCTTTCCATAACATATCATTAGCCTGTCCAGATCATACCTGAATATCCCACCAGCGCTTCGCTGAACCCCGTAGTATATAAGCAGCCAACTTTACCCTCCTCCCTGTTAGAGTCTCCAAATGGTAAATTATTGTCTCTATAGATTCCATCAAGAATTCATCTCCCTCTAGTGCACCCTATCTAGTAAAAGTCAGAGGGTGCTGCTTCTAAAACTCCCTTATCAACTCAGACATGCTTTTCATAACCCACCCTAGGTGTCTCTCCATGAATTGCATAAAAAAAATAAAGTTATCTTGGAACTACCCCTACTTCATATTATTGTACCAACAGTGCCTCAAGTTCCATGTCTGTAATTTCATTCAAAGACATACCCCTCAGTTCCCTCTCAACAAGCGTCGTGGAGTAATAACTCTACAAAGCCAATCACACATCTTAGGTATCATAACACAACCTTATAACATTTATGTAAGAGGAGAAAGAAACACAACAAGTTTCAACAAGTCCTTACCCACTTTCTCTCCATACGGTCAACACCGATTCCTAATCACTACCCTTAACCATCCTACTCCTTAGTCTTGGTTAACAAGGGTACACACTTTCTCATTAATTTATCCCCACAATTAATTTGTTACATCATTTCAAATTAATTAATGCATCAATTGATTAATAAAACCTATATAATTATTCAGGTTTCTCATTAGACACCCATTTATTCTCATTTTTCATCATTATTTCAATCTCACAACAAGGAAAAACACTTCAAGTTCAATAACTTACCCATAAACCATTTTCCCGTGAGTGCTAAAAATGATGCATGTCACAATAAACATGAGTACCTTCAATGATGCATGCAGATTTAGCTCTCATGACTCTTTAGTTCATTAATCAAATTTCCACAATTGTAAAAACAAATAATACCTCACACCACAAGTGTATCACCCAAGGTGAAATAATATCCAACTATAAAAACAAACAACAATTAAAACAATCCCACCCTATGTACCTAGATTTTCCCCCAAACATGGGTTTTCAACAGCCATACAAAAGATCATTACCAAGACTGGACTCTTCCTAGTCTCCTCCCTAACTTTACCAGAATAGTAAGACAAAAGAAGAAGAAAGAAAAGAAAACATCATCTGATGCCACTTTGTAACATCCTTCCCCGAGTACCACTGATTGGTGCCCCGATCCGATTGGTCACATGCCATCAAGAGTGCCTACCCATATGCTATAGGGTTATGACTAGAAGAGAGGGTCTGGAAAGTCATTTGTGGGGAGACTATACCCTCTTTTATTAGAGTGAATCACCAATCAGAATAAAATAAAAATAATCAAGTGTGGAAGAATATAAATAACTACAATAATACGAATGTCACAAGATAGTAAAAATACGAAATACCACACTCAACTAAATGGTAATTTTTTTTGTAAAAATACAAGTGTTTAGTGTCTTTTATGAAACTAAAAGTAAAGACACAATGACTCCAAAGAGGGTCCCGAACCATGTCATGTTCCATCACCCATGCTCCATTCCCAAACAGAAATCTATCACAAGGACTTTCCCTTATCCTGTCCTTCAATAACATTGTGTCCCCATGTGCCAATCAGGTGGCCCAAGTAGGTTGTGAGTACGACTCAGTAGACCACCAAAAATAGTATCTAAAACAAGTCCAGTCAAAATATAGTGTACGCAATTCAATGAAGAAATCAATACAATGCATAATTAAATAGTTATCACATTTTTATTTAATCTTTTATCATCACAATAGACCCAGTTTCAAATAATGTATCACATTTATATAATTATTTATTATCAAAATTCATTTAGTGTTTAATTCCATGTTATTCACGCCAAATCTCATTTAGTGTAAATCACCATGTCTAACACCCCAAATATCATTAAGTATAAATCACTATGTCTAACACCTCACAAAACAAGAACATGGATATGTATTTGGGAGGAACACCATGTATGAGTCCAAAATTCTCAATAGGTCTAGAATTCAATATCTAGCACCCACATTCTGAATCATTTAAATCATTCATTAATTCACAAGAATTAACCTCATCATTCCCTTACTAATCCAATTATTAGTTTAACATATCAAGGTCCAATATTTAACCCAACAATTAACAAAGTTCACAACCCATTAATTAATTCATCAATTAATTAATAAATCAACACAAATCTTATTACATAATTAAATCTTCATAATTAATTAGTAAAATAAAATCTCACTTATCATAATTAATTAAAAAATGAATTATCTTAATGAAACTACAAGGCGCATAATTAATCCACCATTAATTATCTCACATAGCCAATCCTGATCTCGGAATTAATTTCCCAAATTAATTATCTCGAACCGAACCATATTAAATACTTCAATTAAAATACCCCAACCCTTAAAAAATTCCCCAAATCAATTATATATTTGATCCGCCCATTAGTTCCATGTTTAATCATCAATTAATCATCAATATCTATAAATCATCAACAAGTTAAACCATAGTCATAATTATCCCAATTTAAGAATCCAATTATCAAGGGATGCTAGAAATTCAATAATCTCACATAAAAATACCAAATTCACGACTACGGGAGTTTGATTTAGACCACATATCTTAGTTTCTTGATGGATTCTAGTTTGAGAGGAATCTCTAAAATCTAAGTGGCACAACGATGTTGATCAAGATCCGGTTCTAAATCCCTAAACCAAAAATTATGGTCAAAGGCATTAAGATCATTCAAATCTAGATATAGATCCACAATTATATATCTAGATATCAACACATAGGTTTAGATCCATCGAAAAAGTAGATATATTACATGATAATATCAAAGGAAAATTGATGAAATAATGGAAGAAGCAACATGATTAAATCCACTTATTGGGAATAGATAAAATCTTCAATCCGAGCTTTAGATCTTGAAGAAAGATGTTCAAATCACCTTGGAATCCCTCAATAATGCTCTAGGATCAACTATAATTCATTAATCGCAATCCTAGGTCTAAATAGAGGGGTTTAGGGTGATTTAAAAATTAATTTCTGGATAATTAAAACCCACACGCATTGTTTCTCGGGAAGGGGAAAATGGTTTAGGTAAACCGTGCACCAACTAGGCATACTTCTCTACCCATGTTTTCATGGTTACTCCAAAATATCCGCATGGTTTATAAATTAATTCTTTGACCATGTGGTCCCACAGTACCTAGGGTCACCCAGTTACTTAGTTTAGGCGCACATTTTGTCAAACCGTGTGCAAACCGTGAACTACCCTATGTCCATTAATTTTCCTTAAAAACCTATCGAAACACACCCCAAGAAACAAATATAAAACAAATGTAGTTAAAAACAAAGAAATTACAAGAAATGATACCTCAGGTGACTCCAAAAAAGGCCAGTATCTTGCAAGTGAAAAACACTTTTCATCACTTCACAAGGTAGTAGTCCACCGTGCACACGAGCGGCATTATCATATCCTCTATGGAATGGAATGAAAAAGGGTATATATGATATAATAATTTAATAGGTTTAAATATGGTACAAATATCATATATAAACCTTATATACATCATTATTCCCATCCTTGATTGGTGGTAATGCAGAAATGAATTACATCGGTTCGTTAGGATGTATCCCCTAGTACCCACGAATGATGATTTCAGAGATTATTTGATGGATGTGTGTGTGGTTGTAGGTTGTAAACTTAACATAAAACATCCTAGTATATTTATGATACTTAAAAAATTATATAATAATGGTATAATAATAATTTAAGGTGTTGATTACGAAATAAAAAAAATTGCTCGTTGATGACCATTACCTCTTCTTTAGGTAAATCCCTTTGGTTGGAAACAAAGTCCATCATTGGATTTATTTATGAAAAAATTGACTCTTACAGGGCGATATGAGGGATTTTGGAAAGTTATTTTGGTAGTTTTTGGTTGATACAAATGGATTGAGAAGTGTGAATAATTGAGGGGAGTGAGAACCCTTTTATATTTTAGGAGGATTGATATTCCTATAAATACTCAAAAGTATTCACTATTAGGAGTTATAAATTACCTAAATTGGATCCATAATTGATATTTAAAGGTGGTTTTAGATGATATAGTCAATGAAAACCTCCACAACAAAATTAAACAAAAATTGTAAACATTTTTTTCTATAACTCCCACATTTCCTTATTTGTTTTATTTTGATTTTTTCATTAGGTAGAATATCAAATTTTTAGTAATTATAAATATTTTAATAAAATATAATTAATTATAAAATAATATTAATGAAAAATTTAACATTATTCATATAATTTGTATTTATAAAATATTAAAACAATGATAAAATTATAATATATTAAGTTAAAAACATTGTAAAATTATATATTTGTCTAAATAAATTATGGAAAAAAAATTTATTCAATTTACTTCAATTTTATTATTTTATTATTAGTTATATTATATATTATTTATAACTAAATAATTACTACATTATCATTTATTAACCATTTTAACTAACTAAAAAATCTATAAAAACTAATGATAATTTTTATGATAAAAAAACTAATTTATATATAGAAATAATATTTATAACTAAACCTACATTTTTCCCTATCCCCATTCTTTATAGAAATTAAAATGGAAAAAATGTTCTTTATTTGTCTTTTTCTTCACCTAACTTATAATATAGTTCATTTTCATGTTCAAGTGTCCAGGAAAATAATATAATATATATAATTAGGTTATAAGGGTATAAATATGTCCAGTAAATTGGTTTTGGAAACGTTTCAATGTCCTTTTTCCTTAAGTTTAAATTTTAATGACTAGCTGAACCCGTTTTTACCTTAATTGTTGGGATTAGTCTAAATTAATTTTATTAATCATTATGGTCAAAATTTAAGTCCTATTAATATTAATTTTTAAATTTATTTTATTCTAAAAATAAAATATATTTTTAAAAATTAATTTTTATAATTCCAAGAATTTAATTTAATATTAATCCCATAGACGCGGCGAGACAACGAGTTTTTTAGAAGAGTATTTTTCTAGAAAAAAGACAATTTTGTATTACCTATATTTCTAATAATAATCATTATATAAAGAAATTAAATTTAATGACATAAAATCTATAAATTTCATTTAAAACATTATCTAATAGAGATTATTTTAATTAATTAAAATGTAAAAACATTATTCATTTTGAAACATATTTGAGAAAAACTAATTTTTAAACCCCCAAAAAATTACAATAGATACCAATAAGAATTTGTTTCAAATTAATTAAGTGGATTAAATATAACTTCTGTTACTTTAAAAAATATTCAAACCATATTGTAACTATTAAATTATATAATTTATTGAAAAGAAATGTTTTTTCTACAAAAATCATTATTTTACACTATTTACTAAAAAAAGAGATATTTTCTGAAAAATTATAAAATATTATCCGAAGTAAATTTTTATATTTAGATTCTAAAAAATGAATTTAATTTTATCAAATAATTTTTTTAAAAGTTCCAAAAATTGATTATAATATTTTTTCCATGAAAAGAAATAAAAATCATTTTTGAAGAAAATATATTTTTCAAGAATAAAATCACTTTAAAAAAATCGATTGATTGTTTAATTAAAATTTAGAAATAAATTATATTTATTAAGACATTTATATACGTATATATATTTTTATATATTTCATAAAGTAGTTCATACTATTCATAGTCTCTAAATTAGCGGTTAGGTTATAATGGTAAAATATATCACGAGTCATTTATGTTCAGTTAAACTCGGTATTTCATGTGACGCATGCTATCAAAGAAAATAATTTTTGAGTGTAATGAAATATAAGTTAGTGATGAATCTTATTTTCACTATCAAATATAATTTTCTTCTTTTAATATCTTAGGGTGTCACATCCATCCCCCTTTAATAAATTTTATCCTTGTAATTTAAACTTTATCTCGGTAATCAAAGGGTGGAAAGTTGAAAATTATTTTATTGTAAAAACACATTTTAAAAAGGGTTAATAAAGAATCCTCTTCATTATATAGGAAGTGATGTACAAAAGTCATATGTGTTGGGAACAAGGTGGCTGGAGAAGGTTTTTGAAAGGTTAAAGAAGTATATCAAGAAATATTTGTCTTTTGTTTTCAAATAAAAGAAATCAATTCACTTATAAAAGTTAAAAATTATATTGACTATCATATTAAGGAATTAGAATCACAATGTTTAAGAAATTCCACCATAATAAAAAGATGATTTCTAGAAGAAAAGGATCATCGGACACAACTTGATTCTGGAATGAAAAGAAGATAATAATGGGAATCTTCTTCAGAGTCTTCCTGGCTCTAATGTAAATCTGACGATGCTTTGCTGTTTTTTATTTCAAAAAATTAAAAAAATTCATTAATACTTGTGGTAAAATATTTATGAAGGAATGGGAGAGAATATGGGATTCCAATCATATTTAGACTTTCTAAGAAAGAAATTATTTTCTGAAGTTAAAGCTGTTGATACTGGTCCATTAGACGCGGTGTACCACAAATTATTAGAGGCATAAGTGTTTTCTTTGGGGAGTTGTTGGGACCAATTAAAAAGAAAAAGAAAATTTTAAGTTTGTTAGAACCGATGTTAGTAAATAAATTCATATACCGATCAACAACGTAGTCAACCATTTTCATCGAGATAATTTGTTGATTTTCTTTCACGTGGGTCAAGAGAAAAGAAAAGGATTGATATATTTGTATCCAGTGAATAAAGAATGAATGAAGAAAATCATTGATATGCTTATCAATTGAATCAAGAGTGATCAGACTAAATATGAAACCAAGAACATGATCAAACACATGATCATCGATTTGTGGAAAATAATAACTACTTAAGGTAGTTATAGAAGTGTTGTCAAAGGGAGCATGAAAAGAAATTTTTTGTTAAGAAAGTTTCTTTTTAGTTAATACCAATCATCATAATTAGAAGAAATCTAATTTCTTTATCAATTATAATTCATGTAGAGAAACATAATTAACAATCTCTTGTTGAATATATGTCTTTATCATAATGCAAAAATCAAAATGGAAAATCGAAATCATACTATATATTTTTAAGAAGGTATTAATAAATATGAAGTCATGAAGAATATTCAAGTAGGTTTGAGAAGAGTTATGAAGAAATGAGCACTACTAGAATTCTACCCTTTAATAATGGTTCAGAACCATTGGTAAAGGCCTGTAAACCATTGGTATATTATATACCAACGATTTCCCAAACTGTGGCCAAGTATGTCATGGGTAAAGTCTTATACCAATGATTCTGTAGAAACCATTGTTATATGTGTGAAAGTAAGAGATATAGAAATGGTTTCACGAACCATTGGTATATGTTACCCTTATACCAATGGTTCTAAACCATTGGTATATAGTTTATAATATACATCCAAAGCATATACCAATGGTTTTTAAAACTGTTGGTACAATTTTATACCAATGGTTATAATAAACCTGTTGGTATAATATACATTAAAATGCTATACAAACGGTTTTGAAAACCATTGGTATATATATGTTGCAGCTCCACAGCAGCCAGCAACCTGTAGCTCCACAGCAACCAACAACCCCTCCAACCTACAAATCTCCATGACCTATAAGAACACATACACAACTATAATTCAAAAGCCTACATTGGATGTTTAAAATTCATCCAGAATTTAGAAATTTATAAATTTAAAATTAATTCCTCACTAAAACCACAACACAATAGAAAAGTCTAGAATCCAATACATACACAATCCAATAAATCCAGAATTAAAATGAAATAACACCCATAACACCAATACAAAATTAAAATCTAATACATCCAGAATCCAATACACATAACAATATTAAATATTTAGAACTGATTACCAATACAGCCAGAATCCAATACATCCAGAATTTAGAAATTTAGAATTGAAAAGAAATAAAACCCATAACAGTATTAAAAATTTAGAATTCAATCCTCACTCAAACCACAACACCAATACCCACAAGAGTAAAAGACCACATGTTATAGGAAGCACATGGGATGTTTACTCATGGTCTTGGGATGAGTATCTTAAAACCAAAATAAAAACATGGGTAGAGTGGACAAGGATCATGTTACCCATATGATAGACATTGGTAGTGGTCATTATCTTAGACATTAGATGAGTTATAGAAAGCACATGGGGGGTTTATATTCCTTTAATGACTATGTATCCATGTATAAATGGTTCCTGATGTGTTATTGGGAAACATTGGCCAATCTCGACATATGAGATGGGTTACTAGAATAACCTACATTTTTTCATAGACTTTTCAATTGGAATAAAAGGGTATGTGGTTAATTGTAATTTGGTCTCCTCGGTGTGATGTGAGATGAATCCCCATTTTGAGTAGTGGGTATGAATATTCAATTAGGTTTTTGGTATTGGGTTCCCAAAGGGACTATGGTTTGGTCATAGAACCCGCTGTTTGAGGATGGGATTGGCATATTAAATGTCATGTGTTTTAGAATAGGGGTAAGAGTCCCTCACATGAAAAGTGGATTGTGTGAGGCTGGATCATGGATCCTTGTGCTAAAGTATCAACAAAATCTGAATATGTTTGGTTGGTTTTCCATATGAATGCTATTGATTTCACTTAAAATCATGTCCATTTCAAATAAAAGTGAGACAATTTGAGCAGTAACGGCCACAACATGCCTCAGATTGAGGCTAAGTTGACTCATACACATCACAAATGACCCATTGATTGTTATCCTAATGTATCAATAGAATCTGAATGCGTTTGGTTGATTTTCTGTATGCCCGTTGTTGTCCTCACTTAAAATGTTGTCCATTTCAAATAAAAGTGAGACACTTTGTGTTGTACCGGAAACACCATCCCTTGGATTGAGATAGGGTTGACTCGTACACATCACAAATGAGCCCTGGATCCTTGTGCTAAAGTATCAACACAATCAGAATACGTTTGGTTGGTTTTTCAAATTTCTATTGTTTTTTACTTAAAACATTGTCCATTTAAAAAAAGAGAGACACTTTGAGTGATATCAGCCACATCATGCCTTGGATTGAGGTGGGGCTGAATTGTACACGTCACAAATGACCCATGGATTTTTTTCCTAAAGTATCAAAAGAATTCGAATGCATTTGGTCAGTTTTCCATATGCCAGTTGTTGTTTTCACTTAAAATGATGTCCATTTCAAATAAAAGTGAGACACTTTGAGTGGTAACAAACACACCATCCCTCAGATTGAGATGGGCTTGACTCGTGCATGTCAAAAATGAGCCATGGATCCTTGTTCTAAAGTATCAATGCAATCATAATAAGTTTGGTTGGTTTTCCAAATGTCTATTGTTTTTACATAAAATAATGTCCATTTTAAACAAAAGAGAGACACTTTGAGTGATAACAGACTCACCATGCCTCATATTGAGGCGGGGTTGACTTGTACACATCAAAAATGATCCATGGATCTTTTTCCTAAAGTATCAATACAATCAGAAAGCATTTGGTCGGTTTTATGTATGCAAGTTGTTGTTTTCCCTTAAAATCATATACATTTCAAATAAAATTGAGACAATTTGAGTGGTACCGACCACACTGTGCCTTGTATTGAGGCGGTGTTGACTCTTACATGTCAAAAATTTCCCATGGATAATTTTTCTAAAGTATTAATAGAATACAAATGTGTTTGGTCAGTTTTCTGTATGCCAATTGTTGTTTTCACTTAAAATCTTGTCCATTTAAAATAAATGTGAGTTAGATTGAGTGGTACCGACGACACCGTGCATTAGATTTAGGCGGGGTTGACTCATAAATGTCTTAAATGACCCATGGATTGTTTTCCTAAAGCATAAACATAATCTGAATGTGTTTGGTTGGTTTTCCATATGCCAGTTGTTGTTTTCACTTAAAATGTTGTCCAATTCAAATAAAAGTGAGATACTTTGAGTGATACCGGCCACACCGTGCCTCATATTGAGGCGAGGTTGAATTATACACAACAAAAATGACCCATGTATTTTTTTAATGAAGTATCAATATAATCAAAAAGCGTTTGGTCAGTTTTCCGTATGCATGTTGTTGTTTTCACTTAAAATCCGGTCCATTTTAAATAAAAGTGAGACAATTTTTGTGGTAGCGGCCACACCGTGCCTCGGATAGAGGAGGCGTTCAATATTACACATCACAAATGACCCATTTATAATTTTCCTAATGTATCAATATAATATGAATGGGTTTGGTTGGTTTTCCGTATGAAAGTTTTTGTTTTCACTTAAAATATTGTCCATTTCAAATAAAAGTGAGACACATTGGGTGGTAACGGCCACACCATACCTTGGATTGAGATGGGGTTGACTCATACATGAAAAAAATGACCCATGGATCCTTGTTCTAATGTATAAAAACAATCAGAATATTTTTGGTCAGTTTCTCAATGTCTATTGTTTTTACTTAAAACAGTGTCCATTTTAAACAAAAGAGGGAGACTTTGAGTGATACCTACCACACTGTGCCTCAGATTGAGGCGGGGTTGACTCTTACATGTAAAAAATGACCCATTTATCATTTTCCTGAAGTATTAATACAATCATAAAGCGTTTGGTCTGTTCTCTATATGCAAGTTTTGGTTTTCACTTAAAATCCCATCCATTTCAAATAAATGTGAGAATGTTCGAGTGGTATCGGCCACACCATGCCTCAGATTTAGGAGGGTTTGACTCTTACACATGAAAAATGACCCATGTATCATTTTCCTAAAGTATCGACATAATTCAAATGAATTTGTTCAGTTTTGCATATGCATGTTGTTTTTTTCACTTAAAATCATGTCCATTTCAAATAAATGTGAGAAAGTTTGAGAGGTACTAGCCACACCATGCCTCGAATTGAGGTGGGGTTGACTCTTACATGTCACAACTGACCCATGGATCATTTTCCTAAAGTATCAATAGAATATGATTGTGTTTGGTCTGTTTTCTATATGCCAATTATTGTTTCCACTTAAAATGTTGTCCAATTCAAATAAAACTGAGACACTTTGAGTGGTCCCAGCCACACCATGCCTCATATTGAGAGGGGGTTGACTCGTAAACATCACAAATGAACCATGGATCCTTGTGATAATGTATCAATACAATCATAATGCGTTTGGTTGGTTTTCCAAAAGTCTATTTTTTTTAATTAAAATCCTCTCCTTGCTTCTTCTTTTCGATTAGGGTTTTCACTCTTCTCTAATATTCTTCTGAAGCTCTAAAACCCTATTTTCCATTGGGATTTAGGGTGAATATTTCAGAGAGCTTAGATTGGGATCTGAGATGCAAAATTAAGAGTGCAATTGTCTCCAGAATCAAGGAATGTGGTTGGTGCTTGGTACTGAAGTAATAGTAATGGAATGTTAATTAGATTGGGATTTAGGGTGAATCTTGGAAGACGATTAGATTGGGCGCAGTTAACTTATGATGCAGTGATTAGTGTGACGATGTCGGTGATACACAGTTGTGTGAGGTACCCAGTGGAGGATGAGGATATATGTGGCAGGGGTTATGCATGGCAGGGGGAGGGTGGGGGGGAGGGGGCTATCCAGGGTCTAGGATGGAGGGGGGTTGTTCAGGGTCCAGGAAGGAGGGTGGGGGACTATCCTGAGGGCTATCCGGGGTCCAGGGAGGAGGGTGGGGGGGGGGGGGCTGTATGGGGTCCAGGAAGGAAGGTGGGGAGGATGTACGGGGCCCATGGGGGGGGGGGGTGGGGGATGTTAGGGGGGGCTGTCCGGGGTCGAGGGAGGAGGGTGGGGGGGGGGGGGGGCTGTATAGGGTCTAGGGAGGAGGGTGGGGGCTGTCCGAGGGGTTTTCCTGGGTTCATGGGATGGTATTTACATATTTTCTAAGAAAATACTTTCGAGGTTTAAAAAATAATTTCATTATATCAACTTCTAACCAGACCACCAATTTTTTGAATTCCACTAAAAAATTAAAATTTCATTAAAAGAAGGGGATTTCACACCAAATCATCAAATCACATTTTATTATTTATAGATAAAAAATAATGATATTGTGACCAAACTAATCACACACATATTTTTGAACAAAAAATCTATAAACATCTAAGGTCAACAATATCAGTAAAAAATGTAACATATCAATCTATCCCTCATCACCATCACTATCATCATCACCCTCACCCTCATCCCTGCCCTCCTTCGGGCCCTCGTACTCAGCCCTTGCCTCCTCATCGCCCTCCTCCTCTGCCTCGGCCTCCTCCTCGACCTCCTCCTCCACCTCAGCCTCTTACTCGACCTCCTCCTCCTCCGCCCCGTCCTCCTCCTCGCCATTGTCTTGACCGCCACTAGAACTTTTACTTGGTGCACCATATATAGAATTCATCGATGACATATATTCCTCACAAGCAGTGTTGGCCTTTGGTGGAAGTGTTGGACATAAAGCTTCCATCAGTTTCTTAAATGCAGTGTTTTCCATAGCAGACTATGTTTCCATATCTATGTCCCTTTTTCATCCTTCTCTTCTTGTGACTTAACCTTATAGAAATTGGTGGCACTACAACTCGTAAGTGGTGAAAAAATTGTCAAAAATTAAGGAAAAATGTAATTTCTTTAGCTTAGGTCGAAAATGTAGTTTTCAATACATGTTTTGCAGAAGAACACAAACCATCATATTAATTACCTATTAAAATTTAAAATAAAGGTCATAGAGTCATAAAAATTATATACCATTCATAGTTGAAGCATTGAAATGATCACCATGTTAGAAATGTTGGTTTCGTAGGATTAAATACAGTTCAATTAAAAATTAAAAAATGCAATTCAAATAAATATTCCAACCAATAAACATTGAAAATGCACATAATGATCAAATAAGATACAACATATTTGTAATCAATTTTAAATAAATTTGAATAGTACCAACCTTAACAACCCAACTTGAGGTAAAACAAAAGAATTTAGAACATGGATGGATGATTCTATATATTTTCCACCGCAACTTCTGGTTCACAATGAACTCTGAAAATTGAGCTATTATAGTCATCAAAAGGAATAAATGGATTGGTTCCAATGGCAGTAGGGATAGTGTCAATTCCATCATCACCGTCATCAAAAATATGTCTTGGAATTACTTCAAATATGACACCAAATTCATGTCGAAGTTGGTCTTTGACATAAAAAACTTGTTTAGCCATTGATTCCAATACATATGGTTCTTCTATAGCAAGAGTGTGATTCATATTAATTACTCAAAATACACAATCATCAATAAATGTGACATGTCTAGTCATCAAATCAAACCAATGGAATTTCATCATCATGACTCATCCATGAGAGTAATAATTCAATATTACTATTTTTTCAATGACTCCATAATAACCCACATTTTCAAATCACAGTCAACTATCTGATGCACTGGCATAAAAATCTATTGTGGTAGTAACCATAACACCATCATGTTGTGTTCTCATGTTCTTTTCTTGTTTAGTGACAATAAATTTGTACCCATTGATAACAATTTATTTACAGTCACGATCCACTATATTAGGACCAAAAGCCAAAGATCTTATTTCTGCAGAGACATAGTCAGTAGGAAAACTCAATACCTGCAATATAAATTAATATTAAACATAATTAAATATTTACTTAATTATTTTAAATAGTAATATATTTATATTCAATTTTAACCAAGTAGAAAACTCTTTGCTATGCAAAGACTCCCTTCTTCTTAAAGATAACGAACAATGCTTTCTATTTATCATTTTTTGATGTTCCCTATAGATAAAAAATATGATTAGATTAACAGATATATATGTAAGATATACATATTCAATTTAGTAACTTTATTTGGTCATCGAACAAATCACAGTTGAAAAAAACTATGCGATGTGTCATATCTCACTCTCCAAGGCTTAATGTATTCAATGTATATGATCCAGGAATTCCTCCTATTTATGGAAGTGATTGAAAAATGGGTTCAATTTTCTTATACTGTTCTTATTCATTTCTAATTGGTCTATTCATTCTTGTAGTAAGATCAGACAAATACATTGAGAAGAAATCCATACATTCTTGATCCAAGTAACTGTTCACGATAGAACCTTCAGGATGATTTCTATTTCAGACATAAGAATTTAATGGGTACATATTTCTTTCAGTTGGATATATCCAATGAAAAGAAAAAAGTCCTCCGAGAAGTATTTCAGTGGGAATATGGACAGTTAGATCTATCATGCATGTGAAAAATGATGGAGGAAATATTTTTTCCAACTCACACAAAATTAATGGGGCATCTGTCAATATTTTTTGAAGGAAATACTCGTAATACTTCTTAGCACAAAGATCTCTAAAAAATTGTATAACTAAATAATAGTCACCCATAAATTATTGGACAAAAGATGATGGATTTATATTGGAATAAACTCATGCAGAAGAACGTGATAATCATGAATCTTCATATATTTTAGCTTCAACTCTCTTCTGTTGACCCGTTTAGATATGTTTCTTGAATATCCATCAGTAACTCTAATAGTCTCTAATACTTCAAGAAATTGTTTTTTTCATAGGTGTCATCACATAACAAGCACATAGAACTTGCCATTTATTTTCACCAATACACATAGGATGCAATTCTGGTCTGATTCCCCAATCCACCAAGTCACACCCAGATCGTAAATCATCTTTTTTTCTTTCCCTTAACATTTTGAATTATTGAAATCAACATTTCACATATATTCTTTTCAATGTTCATTACGTCTAAGTAATGATGTAACAAATTGGTTTAACAATAAGGCAAATCCAAAAAGACACCCATCTTCCTCAAATTGTAACATGTTTCAGTGGAAAAATTCTTTAACTTTCCAGATTTCATTTGACCCTTCCCGAATAAAAAATTGAAATCTTTCAATTCATTAAGAACATTAGTTCCAGACATACGCTGAGGTGGATCATCGGTCTCTATGTTATTATCAAATCTTCGACGATTATTTTTATATGGATGGTCCATTTGAAAAAATCAATGATGTCCCATAAAACTGAAACTACAATGATGTTTCAGTATTCTGGATCGTTTATTCTTCATACAAACAAGACATGATAGTTTTCCCTTCGTGTTCTATCCAGACATCATTTCATATGCCAAAAAATCATTGATCTTAAACATAAGAGCAACACACATCTGAAATATGACTTTTGAATATGCATCGTATGTGTGCACACCCACATCCCAAAGAAGTTTCAACTCTTTTATTAAAGGTTGCATGTATACGTCAATATCAATGCTGGGATTATAAGTCATAGATATGAGTATACTCATGAAAGTGAATGGTTTTTTCATAAAAACCATTGAGGAAGATTATAAATGTGTACAAAAACTAGCCATGTGCTATGTAAAGTAAGAATCTTCCCAAACAAATTAAAACCGTCTCTTGAAAGACCCAACTTTACATTATGCACGTCAACTGCAAAAATAGGATATCGAGCATCAAATCTCTGCCATGCAAATCCATCTTCATGGTGAACTAACTCATCATTAGTCTTCTTTCTCTCTGTATCATGCCATCTCATTTTTATTGATATTTCATCATACATAAAAAGATTCTGGAGTCTGGGTATCAATGAAATGTGACACATTACTTTCTGTGGCACGTGGGATGGTGTTCCATTAGATTTTGACTTTCAGCAGGATGTGTCACATTTTATACAATCATTTTGTTCAGCAGTTTCCTCCCAGAATAAATTGCAATCTTTTGGGTGAGCATGAATTTTGTTTCTTGAAAATCCAAGTTCCTCAACTGACTTCCATTCCATATAGTGGTTTGAGGGAATATAATAATCATCTATAAGTAAATCCTTCAATAAGTTTAGAATGTAATCAATTTATGTATTAGAAATCTCATACATAGTTTTCCCATGAAACAATCTGATTAAAAATTCCAGCCTTTTCATTTTATCGCATTGTCGATATACTGGAGTCGTGGAAGAATCATTCAATTTATTCACCCTAACAACATCATTATTTTCATTAGACGCACCATGTGTACTCATATCGAAGTCTTCTTGGGTCAGAATCCTTTATTTTTCATGATGATGAATAAACAGAAACCAGTCATATAACAAATTCTCCACTCCAGTCCTCTCATTTGGATCATCAACAATTTGAGAATTCATTTTATCGGCATTGTGATACCACACATAGTAGTTTGATTGAGAACCATATTTGGTAATGTGGTAGCTGACTTATTCATAGCTCATCCAAGGTCTTCCAACACAAATGGAACATGGGCAGGGTATGCGACCACTATTTAAAGCATTGTGAAATGAAAAATCTAAAAATCTCTCCAAATTGTTTGGAAAATCGCTTGCGATTCGATCGGTTTCATACATCCCACTTCTTTCCATTATGTATTAATATAATTGTTATAAGTCATTTCAACAAAAGTAATTCAATAAGATTGAAGTTTCATAAAAAATATATTTAAGTAAACAAGAATTGTTCACTTTATATGAAACCATGGCCGACACACTACTCAATATGAGAATCATAATATAAAAGACAAAAAAATACTATATTTATAATAAAATATCTTTAAAGAACTATAAATGAGTTTACAAGATCATGTACACTTTTGTAGGAGAATTATTCAGGAGTTGACTAAATTTTAGATGGAAGAAATTTTATATTTTAGTAGATAATTTAAGTGATCACATACATTGCCCAAGGGGGAGGGAGTGTCCGGGGGTGCAGGGTGTCCATGGGGTAGTGGGGCCATCCAGGGGGTCAGAGGTGTCCAGGGGGTGGGGGCTGTCTAGGGGGGTCAGGGTGTCCAGGTGGGTGGGCTTTCCTTGGGGGTGGTCGGGCTATCCAGGGGGGTAGGGGTGTCCAGGGGGTGGGGCGGGCTATCTAAGGGGGTGAGCTGGGTGTCCGGGGGGTAGGAGGGGTTGTCCAGGGGGTAAGAGGTGTCCACGAGGGGATGCCCACAGGGAGTGGTGGGGCTGTCCAGGGTGGTACGAGGTGTCCATGGGGTGGGCGGGTTGTCCAGGGGGGCTGTCCATAGGGGGTGGTCGGGCTATACACGGGGGTGGTGGGGCTATCCAATGGGTTCGAAGGTGTCAAGGGGTGGGGGGATCATTCCAGGGGGTGGGGGAGTCCGTGGGGATGGGGGTGTCTAGGGGGTGGAGGGTGGGTGTATGGGGGGGGGGGCTGTCCACAAGGGTGGGTGGGTGGGGGGGGGGGGGTTGTCCAGGGGGTACGAGCTGTCCAGGGGGTGGGTGAGCTATCCATGGGGGTGAAAGGGCTGTCCAGGTGGTTAGGGGTGTCCATGGGGTGAGGGGGCTTTCAAGGGGTGTCGTCCAGGGGGTACGAGGTGTCCAGGATGTGGACGGGCTTTCAAGGTGGGTGATGGGGCTGTGCAGGGGGCTATGGGGTGTCCAGGGGTGGCAGGGCTGTCCAGGGAGGTCAGGGGGTCTAAGGTGTCAGGGGTGTGGCTTTCCAGGTGTGGGGGGGTTGTCCGTGGGGTACGAGGTGTCCAGGATAGCCAACCCCCACCCCCTTGGATAGCCCACACCCCCCACCTGGGCAGCCCACCCCCACTAAACAAAATACATAAAACAAACACTTTACCCCTGCACTAAAAAAGCTCCCATAAAAAACCATTTATGATGTATGAAGTGTAGAACAAAAAACATAAAACAAAAAATGTGTTCGGTACCTCAATAACAATAACTCTAACATAACCGAAATCAAAAAACATCAAACATAAAATAAAAAGAGAAATAACAGTAAAACTAACATAACACTTACTAATTTGAAGTGTAGAAATAAATTTTTTTTGATTGAAGATGGATCTTCAAATGGAAGGTGTTTCGTGGACAAGAATACATCGGGAGGAGGTCTTGATTAGGTCTGCAATCAGACCTACTGGGATCTGTGGTGCTGGGTATTTTGGGGAAAAAATTACCAAGTCAAGTGCACCCCATGAGTGGATAAAGTTTAGGCTTCTACACTAATAGGTTGTTCATGGATCGTAAAGAGGTTTAATTTCATAAAGTATAGAACGAAACATTTATTTTTAAATTTGAGATTAATAATAAAGTATGTCAATGATACTATAAACATCATAAAGAACACAAAATAGTGATACTTTTAAGCGATAGTTTATAAACCATGTTCTATATACTCACAAACACCTACCAATTAAAGTATTAGTCATTGATTTAATATCAAATAGTGTGAGTCATAAAAATTTACAAAATCCCTAGAAATAGGGAATAATGATGTGATCTTTCTAGATATTGAAATAAATGGAGAAATTGGGGGAAGAGGGATTCTATTTCTGTATTTGAGAAGAGGTTTAAGTAGTCTAACCTGTATGGGGGAGTTGTATTCTATCAGATGGAAGACCTCGGGTTAGGGTTCACCAGTGCAGTGGCTTCTTTAAATCGAGGGAAATGAGTTATGTGATTCTGTGTAATTGGGGGCATGTTTTCTATATTTGGGGGGACCTTTCCCAACAGTTTTTAAAAACCGATGGGAAAATCATGGCCTTTACCAATAGTTTGTACAATCCATTGGTAAAGAGTAAAAATGTTGTGGATTTTCCAACAGTTTCATCAAACTAGTGGGAAATCCTTCACTAAAACAACCTTTACCAATGGTTTGAATAAACCATTGGTAAAGTACCCCTATACCAATGGTTCTGCAGAACTGTTGGTATAAAAGCGTTGCAAAAACCCAACTTCCTAGTAGTAGACGAAGTCTAAGATATATACAATATTGAAGGAGAAATTGATTCTTTGGGATAATTGGTTGAACAGTAAAGTTTTTTAGAATCCAGAATAAAGAATTTTGGGGTCACCTATAAATAGAGGAGGTACTTTGTACTTTCCTAACATGAGTACTGTGTGTGGAAGAAGAGAGAGAAGATCCATATTTATAGGGTGAAGTTTCCAGATTGTTATTTCCAAGGAACTTTTCTATACATATGAAGGAAAGGGGAAGATACAATAACACAATCAAAGATTCTAGACTTGGACAAAGTAATCAAACTTGGATTTTCAGACAGAAGAAGGAGTTAAAAATTGTTTCAATAGTATTCTAAAAAAATTTAATTTTCCATATTGAGAAATTAGACAGAAATATCACATTGGGAAATTAGACTGAATGTCATTACAAAGTCCAGAAGAAGGTCTTTCCTACTGCTGGGTAAGAAAGAGAAGAATTGTTTTGAATATCTTATTTGTAAAAGTTGATCAAGAAGCACCATAACATGTTTGTTACACAAATTGTATTATGATATTTCATAATACTTGAATCACATTCACTTTTTATGGAACATATTATTACATGAGTGTATTAGAATATTCTACTCATTGTATTCCTAAAAAAAATATTTTTTTCTAGTAGATTGTGTGGTATTGGAGTATTTCCAAAACATACTAAGGATATAAATAATCTTTTTCAGTAGTGATCCTTGGAAATTATTGTGTTCCCATGGATGTGTGTTGGTTTTTTTATCAGTACGGTTATAACTCTTTAACACAAGGTGAAATATATTGCAAAAGTAAGGGGACTTAAAGTAAAAAGATATCATTGATTCACCCCTCCCCCTCTCTATGATATGTTCATCCTGACTGGGCACTAACAAGTGATATCAGAGTAAAGGTCCCCTTCCAATACTCTATTCTCAAGTATTTAGAATAAAATATACTAGAAAATCATAATTGTCTAAAAAAGGTATTTTGGTCTTCGATGGAATGAACTATCATATCTGGAATGATAGAATGTTGACTTATCCTATGTCTTTTAGGTATGATGTTATTTAAGGTTTAATATATGGATTTAATCATATTGATGATAAATTTTCTCTCATATCTATTGAAAAAAATAATATTGAAAATTATGGAAGAGATAATAATTCATTTCACTCATCACTTTTTGAAATGCAGTTTTTAAGAGTGAAGGGTTCTTCCACCTCCAAAGGTATATGGGATAAGTTTAAAAACATATATGATGGAAATAAAAAAATAGAGAAGTAAAAATTACAAATCTAGAGGCTGAAAAATGAACATCTAAAAATGTATGAGTATAAATCTGTTAGGTACTTCTTTACTAAGGTGAATGAAATTTTTATCACTTTCATATATCTTGGTGAAAAGTTGGAAGATTATACTTTTGTTAAAATTCTCTTATGAATTCTTCTCGATAAGTTTGATGCTAAATTCTCCTTATTGGTAGATAAAAATCCAAAACTTTATCACTGAATGATCTTCATAGTCCTCTCATTACTTATGAAATGAAGAGTGATAAGGATATGAAAAGAAAAAAATATAACAAAGAAATGACTTTTAATGCTTCTAAGAAAGAAAAGTTTTAGAATATTCTTGAGGAAATTTTTTTTTTGCTGAAATTGATTCTAAAAAAGATATATATAAAAATATTGGTGAAATTTTATCCTTTTATTCTAAAAATGTGAGAATAGTAATAGGTAAATATATATATTGGAACTTCCCTTGAAGTGTTTTAAATGTGGATCCATTGGGAACTTTGAGGCTAATTTTCCCCAAAGAAAGAAAGAAGAGGATAGTGATGATGACGAAATAAGGACCGAAATTTATTGGAAGAAGCAATGTGATAATTCTAAATCATTTTACAAATGGAAGGATAAAAAAATCTCCCAATCCAAAAGGTGAATATTACTATATAAAGATGACGAAGAAGAAGATAGTGAATCTGGATCTGAAAAATTCTACTGAGAATGCTGGTGAGAATAATTTCCTTACCAAAATTAATAATAATGATTAAAAATCATTAGTTTTGAAGAATAAGAAACTCAATTATAATTTAATCATAATGAATAATTGAAAGATATTTTGAGGAAGAAAGGAATGTTTGGAAAATAATCTAGGAAGTTGAAAATTTAAAACTATTAAAAAAATAATTAATATTATAATTTATGATGAGAAATTAAATATTCTATAAGATATTGATGTTTTGAATAATTATATTGAGAAAGAAAAGAATATTAATGAACATCTAGAAGTTAAGTAGAAGAGAAATGAAGAAGAGTTGTAGATTTTCTAAAAAAAAGTTTCTAATGTTGAAAAGAGGGTTATGAGTTTAAATAATTTTATTTATAAAGTTGGTTAAAGATCTAGAAAGGGTAAATATGGTAAGGATCAAATGATACCTTTAAAGGGTAATAAGAAATTTTAAATTGTTTCATAGAAAATAAAATCTAGGAAAGTTAAGTCGATGTCCAAAAACAACAATGTCGAGAAATCAGATGTTAAAAAAAATTATGAGTCTGAAAAAGTTTATATTACTCCTATTTCTAATAAGGCTAAAAATAAAACCTAGATGAATATAAATAATCTATTTGATAACATAAAAGTTGGTTATCAGCAATGTTTTTTAAGAGAGATGAAAAGTTTGTTGAGAAAGATGCTCACAATTCCATCCATTAAGGATGTTATATAGGTAAATTCTATTTCTATGGATACTTCTAGTATTTTTGTGGATTCAAACATATATGAAATATGTGTTGGTTCAATCAACAACATTTTAACTATTGAAAAAAATTATAGAATAAAAACTTTGAGGGTGATTCAATCTCATTAAAGGTAGAATCCTATGAAATATGTTTGGAAGAAACCTAATATGGTTAGAGTAAAAGATAAAAATAGGTTCTAAACTATTGAAAATATTTTTAAAATATTTGAAAAACTTGGATACCTTGCAAAAAATATGTCTTTTTTTATTAATATCAGAACAAAAGATTCTTAGTAATTCTCAGAATCCGATTGAAAATAAATGAAATTTAATGAAAAGTCTCTTATAGTTGAGACCACTCTCAAATCTACAAAAATATAATGAACTTGTATTTTAGATAGTGGGTGTTATTCTCATATGATAGGAGATTTAAAATTGTTAAAGAATGTGAAAGGCTTAAAATAAGGAATGTTAAATTTTGAAAATGATTAATATGTTATAATCAATGGAGTTGGATCATCTATCATTGGGGAAGAAAAGATAAAATCTAGTAAATATTTATTTTTTGATGGGCTGAAACAAAACTGAATAAGTGTTTCAAAACATTTTGAGGAATGTATAAAAGTTATTTTTAGAAGAGATGGGTTTTTTGTGAAAATATAGGAAGATTAAAAGATTGTAACAAGAGGCCAATGTACAAAAGGAAAGTTATTCCAAGTTGGCGAGGTTCAAAAATATTTTTACCAGAGTATGATATAAGAAGATCAGTTGTGGCATAAAAGTACTAAAAAATTTGTTAGAGAAATATGAGTAACTTATCAAGGAGGGAAAATGTCAGAGTAATTCCTTATATATCAAGAAAGAGTTATTAGTGTTGAACTATTTTTTATAAGGTAAAAATTTTAAACTTAGAGCATAAAAAATTTGACATTTGTTAAAAAACACCCCTAGAACATATTCACTTGGATACATGTGGGCCTATGAGAAAACAATAAACTCATATAGATAAGTACTTCATCACTTTCATTGAAGACTTTAATCAAATTCCTTGTGCTATGTATACAAAACATAAATAAAATACTTTTAAATTTTTTATAAGTTTTAGGAGGAAAGATGAGAAGTAATGTGAGTATTCAGTAAAGAAGTTTATAATAGACAATTACCGTGAATATTGAAATTAATAATTTCAAAGTTATATTTAGAATAATAGAATTTGGTGGAGTTTAGTACACCATACACTTCCCTCAACAAAATGATTCTTCTGAAATGAATAATTGAAGTTTGGTTGAAATGGGACAAAATATGTTACTTGAACATGGTCTATATCATCACTTTTGGAGGTAATCCCAGATCACTGTTGTGTATATAAAAAATTGATGTTTCCAAAATACAAGCTCAGAAATGACTCTATATGAAATGTTTAAAGTAAAAAATAATTGTATGAAAAAATTAAAATCTTTCAGGAGTCTATGAAATATAAATAAGAAAGGTGGAAACCTTGGTAATTTTGTGAAGAGAGGGGAAGATAGAGTCTTTCTGGGGGATACTATAGAAAGAATATATTACATATGACTCAAAAAAGAGGTTGTAATATTATTGTAATCTATTGAAGTGAATGTTATTAAAACAACGAGAAAGATAAATAGACTCACGAAGATAAGGAATATGAACATGATGAAAGAATCATTGTTAAAAATTCTAATAGGGATGCTTATAATTGTAATCCTACTCAAGAAGAAGAATTTTAATAAACCAATTCAAGTGAAGAGAAATAATATAAAAAATTTATTCCTAGGTTGAGGATGAATGTGGAAGCTAAAATTTTAATTAGTGATCAACATCATAAGGTTCAAACAATAAAAAAATTAAAAAATTATCACTCATACTTCTTTGTATTCAAAAGTCCAGTCTAAAGACGTGAATAATGATTTTTAGCATCTAAAATAGGTCCTTGATGTGAATGAAAAATTGGATCATATTGAAATGAATAATCCTTGGAAGATTTTATCAAAACCATCTAAAAAACATTATTTTTACAAAGTGTTTTTTCAAGAACAAGATTAATGAAGATTGTGAATTTTTTATAAACAAAGAGAGATTAGAGTTCAAAGGATATTCAAATATTGAAAGTAATGTTTCTGATGACACCTTTGATCTGGTGGAAATGTTTTAAACAATCAGAATATTTATTTCTATTGCTACATAATAAAGATAAAAAATATTTCAGATGGACGTAAAGTGGATTTTTTTAATGGGGAACTTTATGTGAATGTTTATGTTGAAAAACCATGTGTCTTTATTGTTTAGAAAGATGAAAGTTATATATGTAAGATGAAGAAATCCTTGAATGGGATAAAAAATCTATAAGAGAATCATATTCTAAATTGGATAATTTCTTAAGAAAGATGAGTTTTGATAATTTGTTGATATGAATCTTTATATCAAATTTTTTTTGGTGTTTTCCCTCACCATAATTGTTTACATTGATGATATTATATTTTCTAGGAATGCTGAACGAACCTGTGAAAGATTTTATAAAAATTTGAAAAAGATGATTGAGATTTCCATGATAGGAGAAATTAAATAGCTTATTGGGTTACAAATTTCATAAAATAATAAAAATAAATTTTATTCTCAAGAAAATTATACTAAGTGAATTATTATGATGTTTATCAAGGAAATATCAAAACTAGTTTCAACAGAAAGTTTAATGGGGACTAAGTTATTTAAAGATATATAAGGCAAGGAAGTTGATTCTAAAGAGTATCAAAATATGATTGGATGTTTTTATAATTTATTTTCTTAATCTGATATTGTTTATATTGTTACCATGTGTCCAATATTTTAGATTGCTCTAAAATAATCTCACATATAAGTTGGAAAAAGAATTATTTGATATATTTGAGCTACAAAATATTTTGGAATCAAGTATGATTGCTCATAATGTATTAACTTGTTTGGGTATTCATATTCTAATTGGGTGGGAAATGTTTATGATAGAAGATCTATATTTGATTATGGAGGTTTTGGCTTGAATATTGCTTCAGAATACAAGAAATGCTTGAAATTGAGGTTGGATTGAGATGTTATTGTTGAAAAATATTTGTGGGATAAATTTATGAAATACATGTATGGAATGGATTAGAGATAGTGGTTTACTCACTCAAGGAGAATGTTTGGAATAGAATGATGCATGATGTGTCATATGGAGACACTTAAAGATAGAGTGCGGTGGGTCATGGGACTTGGTGATTTCAGTTTCTGTAATGATAACTAGTTGGGGAAGACATTCTTCCAAGCGTAACCTGTGTTTGACTCATCACTCCCTGAATCATGCAGGTCGTATAATTTCACTAATACTATGCTCAGTTAGGAATAAGTGGTTCTATTTGTAGACATTTCTATGAAGGACGAACCTAACAAATGTTTTTTATTTCAGTCATCAAATGGAAGATTCAAAAGTCAGGTTAATAATTCGTGGATTAATCAAAATTACATGAAATGTATATAGTTAGTCAATGTATGGTGTAATGAAATTCTAACAAAGCTTAATTTTCTAGTTTTTCTTGGTCAGTTGAAGGCACTACCTACTAATGACAATATACAGAGGAAGTGAATCTCCATGTCATCACGTTGTTTTTTCTATGAGGCTTCATGAACCTAATCTTTTTCAAATCTCTTCTTCAAAGGGGTTTGGGCATGTATCTTATGAGAGATTATTAGCCACTACACTATGATTTCAATGATTGTAGTGTCGATGTTGGAATTCTTGAAAACATCATTTCATGGGGATATTTAGGTGGATAAGTAATGAAAATTTTCACTTTTATTTTTGTTGTAGCTTGTTGGGTGCATTGGGAGGGAATGAATAGGGTTATAAATGGAGGATACTGCTCATTTTTTTTCATCCACCATTAGGCATGAATCCTTTTCATAGTGATGTGGTAGCTTATTCTAGATGGAGCTTCATCTCTAGTTATTAGAGGATTTATGCTATGTTTGGATTGGCATAGTAGGGAGACAAACATCAGATTGCAATGGATATGGGTTCCCTAGCTTCCTTTGACCACATGACCTAGCCTAAATGATGATGGATTCTATACTATAAGGGAGATGTGTGGAGGTTGGATGGTTAGCAATGAAAGGGGTTTAATAATCTCCAATTATAGTGCTAGTATGGAACTGGAAGTTCTATTGGGGCGAAGGAACATATGATGTGTAGCGATCTCACCTTGTGTAACCAGAAAAATAATGTTACCACTTATGTAGAAAATGTTTCAATACATCTGGTTGATATCCTATGATAGGAGTCTAGAATGTCGTGTAATCTCACTTACTTTATTAGGAAGTGTAAGAGGATGATAAATACTATCATTTATGAGAGACACACTTTGAGTGATGGTATATTTTTAGTGGACAACATTGCCAATAAAGGGAGTGCATGTAATATATTCATAACATATAAATCCACTAGATATTTACTACATGATTATAATATTTTCTTTAAGGGGATTCTCCTGGACTGCACCGTTTTTGTCTAACATGAGTCTCTTGTGTTTTTATCAACATTAGGAATATAAAGTTAATATTGAATGTAAATAAGGGGAGTTATGAGTAAGCTTTTAATTCATCATATAAGTGTGTGAACTATTATAAATATTTTTTAGAGTGTTTTTAGGAAACTTTTGTTTACATGAATATTGTATAAGTGATGAAACTTTTGAATAGAAGTTGAGGAATGTTTTATGAGACATTAACCTTGGACCCCATGGCTTTTTTATCAATAATTATTATTTCCTAAAATTATCATACTCATGTAGTCTTATAATTGATGATAAGTGATTCATAGCTTGAAGTTACAGTGTTCATTGATTCATGAATCTTGGTTTATAACAAAATCCAATGGGGAGTTTGTTGGGTCCAATTTAGATGGAGAAAGTTTTTGAAATCTGAATGTAGTATGTGAAGAAAGTGTTGTATTTTGTTGTCAATGAAAATAAATAAATTCACATTTTAAAAGTTAACAACATGGATTACCATCATATTCAATAAACCGTAATCACAATTTTTAAAAAAGTACAACCTGTTGAAAAGATTGTTTTGGGAAGAGAAATATCATCAGACTCACCTCAGGTCCGGAATGAAAAGAATATCACAATGAAAATAATCTTTAGAGTCTGTATGGATCCAATATAAATATGAAGATGATTTTTGGTTTTTATTCCAAAAGAGTCATATGTTTTCTATAAAAATGTGACACAAGACTTATAAATAAATGGTGGAGAACATGTGATTCCAATCATATTATTACTTGGTAGGAAAGAATGATGTTTCTGAACTAGAAGTTATTGAAACTAGTCCATCAGAAGTAGTGTTCCATTGATTATTAGAGAAAAAGTGATTTCATTGGGGATTTATTGGGAAGAATAAAAAATAAAAAGAATAACTGAAGTTTTTTAGAACTGTTTCTAGTGAATAATGTCAGATACTTATCAAAAATGTAGTCGACAATTTTCATCAAGGCATTTTGTTGATTGTTTATCAAGTTGGTAAAGATAAAAGAAAAGGTTTTATCTATTTGTATCAAGTGGGCCAAGAGAAAGATAATAAAATCTCTGATATTTTTATCAATTGAATCAAGAATCAGTGGACTAAAGATGAAATCAAGAACATGATAGGATGAAATATCATTGGTCCATGGAAAAGAAGAACTGCTTAACGTAGTTATATAAGTGTTTTCAAAGAGAGATCTAATTCAAATTGTCAGTTGAGAAAGTTTGTTTTTAGTTTTTATTGATCATTTTAATTTGAAGACATCTATTTTCCATCTCATTTACAATTGGTGTGGGGAAATGTAATGAATAATCTTTTTTTGAACACATGTCTTCATTGTAATGGAAAAATTATAATGGAAAATTGGAATCAGACTGAAGATTATTAAGAAATTTTGAATCAAGTTTAAGTTGTGATAATATTCAAGATGGTTTGAGAAGAGTTAAGGAGCGATGATTAAGTCAAATATGTATTTGATATTGAAGGATAAATTGATACTTGTGGAAATTTGGTTGAGTGAGAATGCTTTTTAGAATCCCGCCTAAACCATTTTTTGGTGGCGTGTAAATAGAGGAAGTAATTTTTACTTTCTTGACACAAGTACTGTGTAGAGAAGAAGAGGGATAAGTTAAAAAATTATAGGGAGAATAAGTTTTTGTATTTTTATTTCTAAAAGAAGTTTTAAAGATATAATAAATAAATTAGAATAGAAAATATTATAATCATCATTTCCATACTTGGACTAAGTAATCATACTGGGATTTTTAGACTGAAGAATAAGTAGTTCAAAATTATTTCTTCAGATTTCTGATGGAATTATATTTTACATATTGATAATCAGATTGTCATGTTGGACATAGATTTCGTAAGGAATGTCATAATGAAGTCTATAATACGTTCTTTCCTTCATCTAGATAATAATGTGAAGGATTTTTTTGAATATATTATTTGTGAATGTTGATCCAGCTTCACCATAACTTGTTTTATAGACAAATTTTATCATATCATTTCATGCTACTTGAAGCACGTGCATTGTTTCATTGAACATAATGTTATATGAATGTAATGGTATATCTTACTTGTTTTATTCCACACAAAATAATTATTTCCTAGTGGATTGTATGGTATTGTATTATTTCTAAACCATAAAAAGGACATATCTACTCTTCTTGAGTAGTGACAATTATAATTTTTGTGTTCCTATGGTTGTGTGTAAGTTTTGTTTTCATCATGTTTATAACTCATTAACATGAGGAGAAAATTGTTTCAAAAGTAATTTAACTTAAAAGAAAATGATATCAATGATTCATCGTAGTTGGGGTTTCTCTTAGTGGTAAGCACCCTGTAATCCTACATGAAAAATGGGGGTTCAAAACCCATTTGGAACAGTGTATTGTAGCAACAATGGTAGGGCACTATAGCAGCGGCGGGGACTGTGGGGTACTGTAACAGATGGGTACTATAGCATTACTATTCACAGAATGGGCCTTGGGCCAAAAATTTGGGCCTACAAACCATGTAATGGGATAAATTCCCACTTGGCATTTGAGTTATGTATTAGGTATACCTCCACCCAATTAAAGAGGTATTTTATTTGCATTAATAATAAATGAGACTCCGACCCCAATCTTTCAAAAACAAATCCATGATTCATGCCCTCCACCTCTCGGTGATAAGTTGATCCTGACTATACACTAACAATATGGAATAAAATATAAGTAGGTTTCCAAATAGTGTAACATAGGTTGGAATGGAGGAAAACCATAAATAATTATAGTGAGTGATTACGATCATTTTTTCACAAGAATTTAAATTATCAATGGATAATAGATTCCCTTGAAAACATAAATTTATAATGATTGAAAAGAACACTAGTTCATCATAATTAATGGTACTAGGATAATAATTTTGTTTCAAGATCATTTTCCGAGAGTTTTGGATTTTTTTATCCTCTAGACCAAGTAATTATGGTAAAATTCTTACTTTCTGAGTATAATTTCATCCTTTAATAAATTTCCACTAAAATCTCATCATTATTTCCAAAAGATGATAATTAAATAAAAATTTTCTTTTTCCTGAATCACAAAAATAAAACTTTTAAAACTATATAACTATAAAGGGATTAACGAGATATTATTCATGTTTTTAAAGATTAACCACAACCAAAATAGTTATAATATGGTAAGATAACTCCCAAATGAATAAACCTTCATATGATACATTAATCTTGAAAATTAAATAGTAAACACAAATTTCAAACCAAAAAATTACACAAATAACTATAATTAATATACTTCAAAAATTTCATATGTTCACAACCCAAGGATCAGTAGGATTTGATCATATATTTTTCCATGATAAGTCAACTATTAATTATTTAATAAATTACCACATGTTTCCAAAATAAAAATAATATTTAAGTATAAAAAATATCATACAAACCATGACATAATATAGTTCACTTGTAGGTGTTACACCCTTTTCGACCTTCATTTGTGGGTTCAAGCTTCTCTACCTTGCTGAATATGATAGGTTGTCACTTGGACTTGAGGTTGTCCTTTTTTTCTTTAAACATGAAAAAATAATTCCTCCCTAAAATAAAACATTATATTGATACTATGGGTAAAAAAACACCAAACCAATAAAACATCTCAAAAATATCATTAATCACTTTAAGATCTCATCGATTAAAACATCAATAGGGTGTCTATGACATTAAAATTGTTATAATATTTAAGATTATAGACCTAGGATTTTATCCATAAATATTTGAAAAACCTCACTTGAAAATATCATAATCTACAAATGTACCTAACCCCTAGTATAATTCCAAGTATAAAGACAAGATCCCGTACTCTATGATATGATTCTAAATTCATATACTTTACATTTTTGTGTTTGATATCAAATAAGGGGAACCAATTTTCACCGATCAAAACATAAAACTTCAAAAAGAAATAGCAGATCACTTACACACCCATAGAACATTTAGGATTACATATAGATTTAGAGAATTAGGACCAAATCATATCAACATTGATTAATAAACATATTGTTCATAAATATGAACATCATCTCCCATTATAAAAATCTATTCATATTTCACATTAGGTCATCAAAATAATTCTAATGAAATCCCTTATAGATATAATTTTTTCAACATTATTCTTAATAACATGGGGAAAAGGGAATATAAGAAGGTTGAGCTCAAATTATCAATAAGGTTAAACATATAAACTAGAAATTAAATTTCATTAATGACCATAGTAATTTCATAAGGGCATGATGAAATAATCATAGTGCGTTAGAGAATCCTAAAAAAGACCATATCCATAAATAACTAGATCATAAAATAAGAAAATATAAAAAATTAAATATTCTTCAGAATCAAAAATCATGCTCCATGTAATATAAGTCTTGGTGGTAGGAAATATTATAAACCCATAGTAAGCAATGAAAACCCTTTTTTTGTAACATGGAGCAACATATTCATAAAAAAATTTCAAATCACTTTTAATTAGAATAACTATACAACTAAATTCCAATACAATCATTACCTAATGAATTAGAACACTATCTAGGTGCACTCATCATATAATCTATAATGGGATCACCAGATGCTATCTGGACCAGCACATCATATAAGATACAATGGGCTCACCCGATGTTATATTTGGCACCCCATCATATAATATATAACTGGCTTACCCAGTGTTATTTGTGCCACCCCATCAAATATAATGTCAAAGATAAACAACATAAATAAATTATACAGATCTTTAATTTAATCTTTAATCTCATTTAAAAAGTCATTAATCTTTTATAACTTGATTAATCCCTGTTAAAGAAATGTGTTATATAATAATCTCTTTGAAACATGATTAACCCCTGAAAAATAAACATGTTTCATAACAATCTACTTAAAACCTTCTTAATCCATCCATAAATGATTGATGATGATATCACTAAAAAATATCATCCTAGTTTTATAAGTATCAATTGGGGTTATTGACAATTATGAATGGAAATAACATTATAATATGATTAAAAAAATCATGATTAAAATATCTTTTTCATTTTGAAAATAAAATTTTAAAACATAAAAATTTTGAAAATAATTTTCTTTGCAAATATTTTTTAAAAACCAATAAATTATATAATATTAAGAAATAATTTTCTTTAAGAAATATCCTTATATATTTTTAAATTAAGCTTTAGTGAAATAACAGTCATGTCGGTGGGAAATTTCTTACAAGTCGTAAAGAACAATCTTTCTTCATGGTGAAAATGTTATAAAAGTACCTTGATCGGAAAGTGAAAAGAATATTCATATAAAAACCATTTTTAAAGGAAAAATTTCTTAAAAAACTTTAATACATCATTTTAAAAAGCTTAAAAATCATTTTTTAAGGAATTATTAGAAAACATGGTTTTGGAAGAAAACATATTTTCGAACGAAGAGAGAAACAAAGTCATATTTTCTTAATCCAAATTATTATTAGTACCAAATAGTGAAAAAATGATACTATTACATGAATATATCATGAATAAAAATAGGATAATAGAATTCATGAGAATTATAATATTTCAACATGAGATACATAGTCATACATAATTTTGATAAATGTTGAGATTGAAACAAAAGTCTCTTACCACTTTTGTAACTTTGAATCGCAATTTCCACGAAATAATAACATTAAATGATACTAATAATATCATTAAAATAATTATTTTCATCAAATATCATTTTAAATGGGAATTATACACACCTAATAAAATAATATAGGTGTATAACACAAGAAACATCTAAAAGAAGGAAAATCTCAACAAAAACCCCCTACCGCTTTGGTGAATTTGAAACCATAAACCCCATGAAAGAGAGATCATAAAATGGATATTTAAATCCCTATATAATTAAATATATGAATCATAAAATATATTTATGGTATGTTTATATACCAAATAATAAAAATAACCTGTGAATTTCGAATGTGTCTCATAGAAATAAAAGTGAGACAAGAAAAACCCTTACCCTGAGTTTAATTCGTCACAATTTCTCTTAATATTATATAATAATGATGTTATTTAAATTATTTAATTAATTTATAACCATTAAAATTTTATTATTACTTTTATTTCACTTATAAAAAAGTTATATATATTTACTTAATAAATTATGTTTAAGATGGATGTCTTGACCATATTCAACTTATGTGTCAAAAATGTCTTTGATTGGTTGACTATGGTAAAAAAAGTCAATATTAAAACATCTATAGAATATTAATCATGAAATATTTATCATATTTATACATAAATTATTCTTATAAAACCAATAGTTAATTATGGTTATGAAAAATGAGCTAACTTTATGGTCATGGAGAAGACATACCATACATACGCATGAGTAACGTTTCCATTTTTAAATGATCATTATTGAAATAAAGTATGTAATATTTTATCTTTAAATAATTTTAATTATATCATAAATACCTTGATATTTAATTATATACATGTATATATATAATTATTGTGATGTAAAATGAATCACATTTTTTTGAGGATGTGGTAGTCCACACGTCCACGGGTGATGTTGTCACTTTTTTTTGTGGGAAAAGGAAATAAATAAAATGATATATTATATTTACATAAAAGTAATTATTACATGAATATAATAGTTATGTCATAAATAAAATATATATTAATTATCATTACCATTATTACCTTCCATGCAATGAGTTAGTGAGAGATGCTTCACATCTCTTTGTAATGATGTTGTCCACTATACACATGAGTGACGTTATTATATCCCCTATGGCATGGAATGTAAAAAGGATATATGGCATAATTACTCAAAAAGAAAAATTATGTTATAAATATCATATATAATTCATAGATCTATCATTACTCCCATCCTTGAGACATTATAATGGGAAAACAAACGATATTGGTTTATGAGGCAATATCCCTACGTACACATGAAAGATGATTTCATAATGAATTAGAATGAATTGTGTGTGTCTATAGGTTGTGACATTAACATAAGAAAATAAATTTACTTTTAGGTTACTGATTTTATTATATAATCATGTTATAAGAGTAATTTAATGGGATGGAGATGTAAATAAAACATAAATTATCAATGATAACATGACCTCTTCTTTGGGTAACTCTTTTTGGTTTGAACCAAATGCCTTACTTGGTTTTCTTTATGCACAAATTTTGTATTCTAGGATGAGAGGAGGGAAGGTCTTATGTGAGTTGGGTAGGGGTTGGATGATATAAATGTATTGATAGGTGTAAAGAAATATAGAATTAGAATATATTATTCTCACACCTATGTAACATGATTTATTTATCTATAAAAATAATGTAACATAATAACACAATGCCAAAATTTGTATTTAGTGGTGGTTTAAACCACCACTAAATCATTCTGTGGCGGTTTTGGAAAACTGTTGCTAAATCTTGTGTTAGGAAATAATTAGCGGTGGGTTTTTAAAACTGTCATAGAATGATTTAGTGGCAGTTTTTTAGTGGTGGTTTAAACCATCACTAAATCGTTTTAATTTTTTTTAATTTTTTTTTAATTTTTTTTAATTTTTTTTAATTTTTTAATTGTTAATTTTTTTCTTAATTAATTAATTAATTTTTTATTTTTAAATATTTTCGTTATTTATTTATTTATTTATCTATTTATTTATTTTTGTAATTTATTTATTTATGTATTTTCTTAATTTATTTAATATTTAATATTTATTATTACCGTGCTCATGCCCATCTCCATGCACAAGTATATGTCCACGCACATGTCCATACCATATGTAGAAATTCTGTATTAGGTGAGATTTTAACCCCTTACTTCTTGCTTATTCTCTAATGACTTTACCACTCCAGCAAGCTCTTCATGTGGTTAATAAATCTAATTTAATATAATTACACACACACACACATATATATATTAATTAGAAAAAAATAATACATAAAAAAAAAGACACACACAAAATAATTATTAATCAATAATGATTAATCAATAATCAATAGTAAATAATCAATAATTAATTATTAATATTTAAAAATTACTAATTAAAATTTACTATTTAATAAATATACTATAAATGAATAATAAATAATTAAATATATAAAATGGAAATAAATGGTAAATAAAAAATATTAAATAAAAAATAGAAAATATTTTTTGGTAAAAAATAAAAAATAAATAATAAATAATAACTAGTAAATAGTTACTTGTAAATAATAAATAATAAATACTAAATACTAAATACTAAATACTAAATAATATATAATATACAATGTATAATGTATAATATATAACATATAATATATAACATATAATATATAATATATAACTTGTAATATACAATATATCCTATAATAAACAACATATAATATATAAGAAATAATATATAATACATAATATAAAAACATAATATATAATATATAATATATTGAAGGACCCCAGAACACCCTGAGAGGGGAGGGGTGAATCAGGGTGCTGATTTTTTTTTAAAACTAATAGATTTTGTTCCCACATTGGTAGGAACCTGTTAAACCTATCTAATAAGGGGGAGTTGAAAATAAATAATCACATGAAAAGCAATGACACAATGATTTTACGTGGTTCACCACTGAGGGCTACATCTAAGGAGCATACGCCGACAATGTGTTAGTCGTACCAAAAACACTAATCTTCACAAGTTGTGGAATACAATATTTTAGCACAGTCACTCTGTGCTAGGAGCACTACCTTTACAAGTTTCAAGTATAGCACACTGTGTCCCTTGGATCACTTCCATTGACTCCCCCTTTCTCATTGTGATGGAAGAATCTTCACCCAATTTATCGACATGAAGGCCGCTTCAATGGTTTAACATCAAATCTTGCATCCTCAACAATAAATGGATGTTCTTTTGAAGTTCCATTTTCATCTGTAGATGAAATCAACCTTCCCTTGTAATGTTAGGTACCAAAAAATACTTTTGAAAACTGAATTAATGCCTTTTCCAGCTTCTTTGAACAAACTGCGAACCACCTTCCTCTCCCATTTGAGTACCGAGTTTGGTTTGCTGGAAAACTTCTTTCCATACCAACGTCGCTGCTACAAACCACCCTTTATCCATGGACTGCCTCACCCGTCATGATTGCGTACCACTACCATGTACCTATTCTGCAAACCTCCTTCGTGAAACTCCTCCTGTCCGCGAACTATTCTTTGTTTGCAGACCGCCTTCACTTCCACGTACCAGAATTCCATTGTGGGTTAAGAAACCCCACAAACACCTTCAGTGGAATTCCTTCCACGTGATCCACTTCAACTATTTTGAACCACTTCATCCTTCATGAACCACTTTGACCGTCACGAAATTCCTTCAGCCTTTGCTGAAATCCCGGAGCAAAAAAATTATTTTAATGATGTTCCATCTCCCTCATAATCAGCGAGGTTAGCGATTCTTATATAGGAAAAGATATATCCTTAATCCTCTATACCAAGATTTACTGAATATTTTACCCACGATTACTCATACTCATGCCACCATAAACCTCAAGCCATACGCGAACTATTTTCCTACGTGCTCCACGTGCCTCTTTTGCTCCTACACGGGCGACCTCCTCTGCTAACGCCAAACCATCAATGTACCGCACTGCTATCCACCACGAACCATTTTCAGGTTTCGTAAACATCATTATTTTACCGTTCCCACTTCCTGGTACACTGCCACGTACCCTTCCCCAACATGGTATATGATCCTAGTCCCAGGCTTCTCATTCCTCTTCCTTTTTCCGATTTCATTTTCTATTATACACATAAATTCTCGATTTTGAGGCCCTAAAATTTGGAAAACATTGGGAAACAACACCACCTTCAATACTTCTTCCAACTTCAATCGTATGACCTCAGTTCTTGTAAAATCCCTAGTCATCCATGTGCATATTGAAAAAAAAACACAAACCAAACTCCATTATTATCAATGAATAGCCTTGGTTCCAACAGTCCCCCTCCCTTTGGGTTTGTTGGAAATCTCAGATAAATTAATTGAAACACCAGCCACAATCAAAACCTAAATTTTCAATAAATAACTCAGCCATTACTCTAAGTCTTCATGAGCAGTGATTAATGTAGGAAACAAGAGAGAGGACATGAATTGAGTTATTGTCCTTATATTTTATCCACAATCATTGTTGAAGTTATTAGATTTTTCATTGAATTTGTCCATTCTCCCCCAATGGAAATAAACCTAATGAATGGTATTTGAACAACATAGATCTTAGAACATACTCCCCCTGGATCATATCTCCCCCCATAAACCTACAACACTTTCACAAACAGATTATCATAGTAAAAAAAACTAGGGAGAGGGGAATCTCGTAACCTCCTTATGCACCGGGAGGTGGCCGAACACTGAGGTTCAACCAATGTTTCTCAAACAAATCTGCATTCAGTGGCTTGGTCATAATGTCAGTCACTTTCTCATCAGTTCCCACATGGTCCATTTTTAGCATGCCTTATTTAACTTTTTCCTTGATTAAGTGATATCTGATCTCAATATGTTTCATACGAGATTTCTGAACATGATTCTTTGTAAGATCAATTGCGCTCTGGTTATCACAATAAATCACCATTGGTTGTTTCACCTCATCTCCTATGTTAGTCCGTTGTTGCTTCATCCAATGAAACTAAGTGTATGACTTGGTAGAAGATATATATTCATATTTTTCAGTACTAAGAGAAGTGAATTACTATTTCTTGCTTAACCGACCAACACATTTCTTCCCAATATATGACTATCCACCACTGGTAGACTTTCTATCCACTACATCTCTAGCCCATTCAACATCAGAAAATGCTGATAGTTCACTATCTCTTTCTATAGAAAAGTATATCCCAAAAATATGTGTATCTTGAATGTATCTCATGATTATTTTCACTGCCTCTATATGTTCTTCCTTCAGATTACTCTGAAATCAGGCCACAAGGAAAATTGCAAAGACAATATCAGGCCACATCGGCATCAGGTACAATAGTCTCCCAATGATTCTTCTGTACATGGTGGGATCCATAGAAGTCCCTTCCTCATGCTTTCTAATCATTGATCCAACTTCAATCAAAGTCTTCATTGGGTTGGAATCATGAATATTGAATTTCTTTAGTATCTCTCTTGCACACTTTTATTGATAAATTAAAGTGTATTCCATCTTTTTAAGTACCTAAAATCCAAAAAAGTATGTCATTTCACCTATCATGGACATTTCAAATTCATATTTCATGTTATTTGGAAATTCATCCAATAATCCTTATATGATTATATGAAAAATAACATCATCCATGTATACTAATAACTTGAAATGATCATTTTGAGAGTTCTTCACATAGACATTGTGATCCACTCTACCTCTTTTAAACTTAAGCTTTCTCAGATAAGAGTCCAACCTAGAGTACTATGCTCATGGCGCCTGTTTCAAGCTATAAAGAGCTTTATTTAATTTGAAAACCATCAATTCATCATTTCCAAGAAAGAATCCCATAGGTTGTTCAATGTATACTTATTCTTCCAATATGACTTTTACGAATACTGTCTTGATATCCATTTGATACACTTTATAACCTCCTTGTACTTCCATGGCACGAAATAGTCTGATTGAATCTAGTCTCTCTACTAGAGAAAATGTATCTTCAACATCAACACCTTTGATTTGTGAATATAACTTACAGACCATGCACTCCTTATTTCTGATCACAGTTCCATTATCGTCAAATTTATTCTTGAAAATCCACTTCCTACCAATCACATTGTGGACTTTAGGTCTTGTGACAAGATCCCAAGTCTGTTTTTGTCAATCTGATCTAAATCTTTATTTATTTATTTCACCCATGACTCGTCCTTAACATCCTCTTCAAATGTGGATGTTCCCACAACTGATATAAACGAATATTGAGTATTAATCCTCATTATCCTAATCTATGTAGTTGAATTCTAATCCCTGATAATGTTGGAATGATCAATTTCTGCTCTTCAATTTCTCCTTTGGGGTTCAACCACATTATCTCTAGCTATAGATTCCTCTTCTGATTCCTCTTCTGAGTCAACATTATGATGTGACTCCTAAGAGTTTTGGACATCTTCCTCTACCGCTGTATTAGCATTTGTTCCATGTTAACATTTTTCCTCATCTTTGATAACGTCAGAATAAGAATTCCTTGAAGCATTAAATTTTTTCTTTTCAATGATATTAACATCACTGAATTCCACAATTCTTACTAAGCTCTTATTGAAACACTTGTAGGCCTTGTTGTTCATGTTTTATCTAAGAAATATTCCTTCATCTACATTTTCACCATACTTCCCTTGATTTCCTTCTTTGTTTCCAACAAAAAATTTTCTTCCAAAAACATGAAAATAATTAAAAGTGGCCTTCCATCCATTCCACAATTCATATGGTGTCTTTTTCTCACCCATATATAGCTCTGTATAGTTTTTAATATACACTATAGCTTGAACTTCCTCTTTCTAGTAATGTTATAGAATACGACTCTTGATCCGCTGAGTCCTGGCCAAGTTGTTTACCTGTCGATTCCTATGCACAACAAATCCATTTTGATGTGGAGTTCTCATAGAAGACATGTCATGTTGTATCTCATGATTCTCCAGGTAATTTTTTAATTTAGTTGATGTTTATTCCCCTCCATTGTCAGATCACAGAACTTTTATTATTCATCCAATATAATTCTAAGTGATTGGACAATATGTTTTCATGCAGTCAAGAAGTTGTTGTTTCATATGTATAACCTTTACACATGCCATTCTACTTTAATCATCTATGAAAAAACAAAGTAACTTTCTCCATGTGTTCAAACAACATTTATTGGGCCAGATACATTTGTATGGATGAGCACTACTGGAAATATTACTTTTACCAACGGTTTTGGCCAAACCATTGGTATAGTTCATTAATTTGGACCAATAACAACGGTTTTTCCAAAACCGTTGGTATAGGTCACTTATATGGACCTATACCAACGGTTTTGGACAAACCGTTGGTATAGGGGGGGACCTATAGGACCTATACGAATGGTTTTGGCCAAACCATTGGTATAGGTCCATTATAGAGACCCTATACCAACGGTTTGGCCAAACCATTGGTATAGGTCTATACCAACGGTTTTGAGAACCCTTGGTATAGATCCTTCGATTTCTAATTGAATCTTCTTACCGAGAACATTATATAAATCAATATTTAAAATTATTAAAATAATACATATATATATTTATGAAATTATGTTCACAAAGGTCATGTTAGGTTAGTTATTAAGTCATTCAATTATAAACTAGAGGTCCTGGGGTCAAATCCCACCGAATGTTTTTTTTGAAATACTTATACCAACGGTTTTGAGAACCATTGGTATAGGTTTTCATATTACTTATACCAATGGTTTTCAAAACCGTTGGTATAGACCTATTGTCACGGCTTACTTGCGAACGGTCATCCAAACCGTTGGTATAGCCTATACCAATGGTTTGAGGGCCTATACCAACGGATCCAAACCGTTGGAATAGGGTATTTTCCAGTAGTGGAGGTCAAAGAGATTTGATGCTCTTTTCTTCTTTGTTTAGTAGGAAATGAAGACCAGTTTCCCTCACATGCATGCATCATAGGTCTTTTATCGGCCATGCTTTAGATTGGGGATATCCATGACTATATTCAGATTAGATTTCTTTTCCATGTCTTTCTAATTGATATTTCTTAATCTTTGATGCCATAAGTCATTTTCCTCTTTCAACTGTTAAGTAGAAAGTGTTATCTTTGCTGTCAACTTGATATATGTTTCCATATTTTCTACAACATTTCATGAGAGAAATCACAGAAATTCCTCTTATGGTACAAAATATCTGATTTAATGTCATAATAAGACCCGATTAATAGATTAAACCCACATTAAGAATATTGTGATGCAGACCGTCCACATAAAGGACTTCAGTTTTCTTTAGCTCTCCATTAGCTTTCTCATTACTTCCACTACCTTTGATCATCATAGAACCATCATTACTGAACCTCACTATTCCATCAAAAATTTTCTTGACATTCGTTAATTGGTCTTAATTACATGTCATGTGGGAAGAACATCCACTATCAAGAATCCAGGTGCTTTTGTTCTTTGTATCTTTGAGGGATACTTTAGCAAAATGGGAATTTTTAATTTTCCTCTTTTCCTTCCATGAGATATTGGATTGAGTGTAGGATGTTGATGACCTCTCAATTCTTTATTCAGTGTATATTGGTTCTTCATATTTAAATTCTTCTTCCAAAAGAAAAAACCTGTTTGAAAAAACAAACTGTATCGACTTGTCTCTGAGTATTGAAAGACTTTCTCATGTCATGCCTCTACCTGAAATGCAAAAATTTATGGCCAATGTTAGAATATTAAAAACAATATCCATAGAAATTATTTATTCTATAATAAGTAGTATATGAATATGTTATTCTTTTTTGAACACCTAACTCTTACCCATTTATATAGATCCTTGACTCTTCTTAGTATGATAAGGTATGACCCAGATAGCCACAAAACTGATACTTCACGAAATAAAATGTATCATCACTTCTATTTATCCTCATGCCTTCTTCCTTAGGAAAATAGTTTGACTGCCTATCGTTTCTTTAAACTAGAGGATAATATTCAGTTTTCTTTTCAGTTTGATTTAAGGGTTTCTTTTTCATCACTTCTAGTGGATTTTCAACATGATCAACTTCAATCTTGCCTTTATTTTGTTTCACATTATTTACAACCTTTGAAATTTAGGCATCACAAAAAATTACACTATTTCCCACGAATGTAGAATATTGATCCCTCAAGATCTTTTCAACTCCCTTAGAACCAAATTTTTCTCTCTCTAGCAGCTCAACATCTAAGAACCGTCCAAATTGTATTTTCTTCTTTTCTTCTTTTGAAATTGATTAACTTTACAATTTACTTTTTAACGTAAAAACTTCTTCTTTGAGTCCTTCAATAGTCTGAGATTTCTCATCCAATCTCGAGGTATGGTCACTGATGATGTTTGCTTATTCTTCAATTTTTAGTTTTAGTTCCACAATATCATCAGTGCTTTCAAGGATTGATGATTAAACTTTTACAATTTTTTTCCAGTCGTTCAATTTCCGCTTCCAACTAATCAATATATTTTGATGATTCCTCTACCTTTTTTTTCACTTATTAAATCTCTTACATTTTATGTCAAGCTTACCAAAATTATCCTTAAGTTGAAACTTCGAATCGACATTAGTAATCAACTGATTATCTGCACCTTTAACTATCAATGGTTTTGAATTTTCAATGGTAGTCATCATGGAGGCATTTCTTCCAGTCTTAAATTCCGGTTCATCTTCCTCATAGAATTCATTTTCATCATCTTCTTCCTCATAGACAAAAATATTCATTTTTATTTTCTTTGAAAATTTGACATTTTCCTTTTTAAAGAATCTTTTCCAAAGATTATCCATATTTTCAACTTAACTCTCTTCATCATCAAAGTTTCTTGAGCACTGAGAAGCAATGTGCCCAACTCTTCCATAGCGATAACAAGCTAGAGGTAGGTTACCATCAAATTTCCATTTCCCTTCTTGAGCTTCTTGGAAATGAGAGGGAGTGTTTCGTTTTACTCTTCATATACATCACTAGTATCTTTTGAAACATTTAGTTTGTTTATAGATTTGAATGCTAGTTCCATTCTTACACAATTTTTAGCTTCTTCTGGTTTGATTCCCATCTCAGAAGCTGATAGTTTTCTCAGATGATAATCCACTGAGAGATTGGAGAGATCACTTTCCTCAATGTATGAAACCTTTGAATTCTAAAGGGGTGGATGTCTTCTCAAGATTTTCATAACTATTTCAATGTCATTAATCTATTCTCATTATCCTCAGTTTTCTCCTACAACTTCTGTAATTCGATTGAAAAAGGATTCTGCATTCTCATTAGGGTGCATCTTCATATAATCAAACTAGTTGTGTAGAACTTGAAGTTTGGACTCCTTAACTTTATTATCTCCTTCATAAATATTCTCTAGTTTATCCCACATTGACTTGGAATATATGCGACTCATTACCATTAGATAAATCTGATCATAAAGGGCTGTAGTGAAAGCATTTTGTTCTTTTGCATCAGTATCAAACAATTTCCTATATGTAGCTTTCATTAATAGTCCTGTAGGATCAGTGACTTTTATTCCCTGCACAATAGCAAATAAAACATCCATTCCAAGAGATATTATTTGAGATCTCATCCTCTTTTCCCATATTTGAAAATCAATTCCATCAAAGAGGGGAACTCCCCTAATGTTGACTAGATTCTCCAAGATAGAAGAAGACAGATTCAACACCAGAAACCTTTATGCTCTAATACCACATGAAGGACCACGGAACACCCTGAGAGGGGAGGGGTGAATTAAGTTATCAAAATTTTCTTTTAAACAAACGGATCTCGTTCCCATGTTGGTAGGAGCCTGTTAAACATGTCTGACAAGGTGGAGTAGAAAATAAACAATCACATGAAAAGCAATGACACAACGATTTTACTTGGTTCACCACCAAGGGCTACGTCCAAGGAGTATATTCCGATAGGGTTTCGATCATACCAAAAACCCCAATCCTCACATGTTGTGGAATATAGGATTTTATAACAGTCACTCTGTGCTAGGTTTACTGCCTTTACAAGGTCTAGGGATAGAAAACTACGTCCCTCAGATCACTTCTATTGACTCCCCCTTGCTCACTAATTTGGAATAATTTTCACTCAGTTTATCGACTTGAAGGTATCTTTAATGGTTTAACATCAAATAATGCAACCTCAACTATAAATGGATGCTCTATTAAAGTTACTTTTACACCTATAGATGAAATCAACCTTCCCGAGTACGGGTAGGTATAAGAAAATACTTTCACAAACTGAATTGAATCCTTTTTAAGCTTCTTTGAACAAACCGCGAACCACATTGCTCTCCCGTGTACTGAGTATCAGGTTTGGAATGCGAGACACCTTCTTAGTGTACCACCTTCGCTGCCGCGAACCTCCCTTCATCCGCGGACTGCCTCAGCCTTCACGATCACGTACCACTACCGAGTACTGATTCTGCGAACCTCATTCGTGAAACCCTTCTTGTCCACAAACTGTTATTTGTTCGCATACCTCGTCCACTTTCATGTGAAAAACATACTTTGCAGGTTAAGAAACATCACAAACACCTTCGGCAGAATTGCTTCTGCGCGAACCACTTCAGCCATCACGAACCACTTCAGCCTTCATGAACCACTTCAGCCTTCACGAAATTCCTTCGGCCTTTGCCGAAATACCATAGAAAAAAAACATTCTAATGATGTTCCATCTACCCCGTAATCAGTGTGGTTAGTGATTGTTATATAGGAAAAGATATCCACTTAATCCGCTAAACCATGATTTTCTAAATCTTCAACCCACCGCTTACCGATACTCATGCCACTGCGAACCTCAATCCATCCGTGAACCGTTTTCCTTTGTAATCTGCGTACCTCTTTTTCTCATACGTGGTCGACCTCCTCCGCTGACGCCAAACCATCTTCATACCGCACCACCATCCACCTCGAACGATTTTCAGGTTTCGCGAACCGCATTTGCATCATCCATGTGTCGATTGACAACAAACACAAACCAAACTCTATTATTATCAACGAACAGCCTTGGTTTCAACATATATAATATATAATATATAATATATAATGTATAATATTTATTATACATTATATAATATACAATACATAATACATAGTACATAATAGATAATACATAATACATAATAAATAATACATAATACATAATACATAATACATAATATATAATATATAATATATAATATATAACATATAATATATAAGTAATGTATAAATTATAAATTAATTAAAAATAATTTAATATATGATAAATAAAAAAATATTAAATTAATAAATAATAGATAAATAAATAAATAAATAAATAAATAACTAAATATATAATAAATAACAAATAAAAAATTACTATTAATAAATAATAAATACTAAATAATAAATAATGAATAATAAATAATAAATAGTAAATAGTAAATAGTAAATAATAAATAAATAATAAATAATAATAAATAATAATGATAATTGATCATTTAGAATTAGTAATTCATAATTAGAAATTAATATTTAAAAATTTATAAATAATTAGTAAATTATTAAGAAATAAATAACAAATAACTAATAAATATTGAATATTGAATAAATAAATAAATAAATAAATAATTAATGAATAATAAACTAATAATAAATTAATATTTATTAAATTAATAATAAATCAATAAATATTAAATATTAAATATTAAATAAGAATGAAAAAATAAAAAAAGGAAAAATAAGAAAGAAAAATGAATAAATGAATAAATAAATAAATACACAACTACATAAATAAATAAATAAAAATTAACAATTAGTAATTAATAATAACTAATAACTAATAATTTATTATTAATAATTATTTATTATTTATTATTAATTTATAATTAATATTTAATATTTAATATTTAATATTTAATATTTAATATTGAATATTGAATATATAAATAACTAATAATAAATTAATAATTAATTAATAATTAATAATTAATAATTAATAAATAAATAATTATTAATCAATAATTAATTATTAAATAATGAAATATGAATAAATAAATAATTAATAAATACATAAATAAATAAATAAATAAATTTATCAAAAAATAAATTAATAAATACATAAAAAATAAAAAATAAAAAATAAATAATAAATAATTGATAATAGATAAATAAATAATAAATAAATAAATACAGAAATAAATAAATATATAAATAAATATTTAATTAATAAATAAATTTTCAAATGTTAAGAACCTCTAAAAACCCTAAAAATAATGAAATGACCATAATATCTGATCTGAGACTCATTTTTCAGTGCCACATCCAGACACATCAAAGATCATGAAATGATATTTGATATGATATGTGGCACAGGACGAACAAACCCTTAGATTGAAAGTTATAATAATTTTAAATTTATGAAATTTGGCTCTACAACTAAAATATCTATTTTGGAGGCCTTTTGGGCCTTTCTTGTAGAATAAAAATATGTACAATCCTCATAAGGTTGTTACTAGACCTAAACGGTGTCGAGCTTATCACAGGTTTCGATTTGATATATGGTAGAGCACAAACGAACACCCAGATTAAAAGTTAGGACCGTTTGAAATTTGATTTCAATTCTTATCTTTTGAAATTTGAATATGTATTTTTTCTCTATGATTATCACATGATTTAAATCTAACATGGTTTTATCTCATTTTAAAAGATTCAATTTCACTGGTTTTTGAGCTGAAATGCATTCCTGGATCAGATGTTATGATTAATTGATGCCGAAGTTGGTTATTCAACTTATTGAAGATTTGTTTTCAGTTTAAAAATATTATCTACTAAAAATTAAAAATATTAATTATTTTACACATTATAATTAATTAAAATTATAAATGATAAACAATATTTGATTGCAAATAATAAATTATAATTAATAATTAATAATGAAATATTTATTTTCAATTTTTTTCAATTTTGCGACGATTATGAAAACATCACCGCTAAAAAAATGATTTTTTGGGAAGAAATTTTAAAACATTGAATCAAAGAATTTTAAAAAACATTTACTCACTAATTTTTTGCAGCGGTTTTCAAAACCATCACTAAATTTTTTATCGAAAAAATTTTAACAGCCATTTTGAAAAATGTCACAAAAAAATTACTGATAAAACACTATTTTCTTGTTGTGTAATTTATTCAATTATATCACTTTTCCTGTTGTTTGTATGAGTTAAATTATTTTTTTATTAACTAAAAAATTTCTACATTGAAATTTCTTTGACTATTTTAAGTAACTAATCCCTCTCTAAAAATTAAATATAAAATATTATAATAAATGATAATTTGTCATTAAAAATAATATTTATAACAAAAAATATATTATTTTTTATATCTTAATTATTTTGATAAATTAAAATGAAAAAGGTTTATTTTTTTATTTTTCTTTACATAAATTATTATATAGGACACTTTAATTGAAGATTGTCCTAAAAAATGATAAAAAAACGTATCCTTATGTCATAAGGGTTGAAATACATCAAGAAAATGGGTGTAGAAAAAGTATCTTGGCCATTTTCCTTATGTTTAATGTTTAATTCTTCAATAAAATCATTTTTACCTTAATCACTATGATTAATCTTTTTCACCAATCATTATGGTAAAATTTTATATTTTAATAATTAAACATTATAAATTATTTTTATTCCAAATATATAATCCATTTTTCTAAATTCAATTCAAAAAATTGGAAAATTTTAATCTAATATTAATCCCACAGATGCGGTGAGAAAATAGGTTTTTTCTAATTTTTTTAATTTCAGAAATACTTTTAAAGAAAATGTGGGAAATAAGAAAATTGTAAAATATAGATAATGTCAGACGTCATAAGAAATAATCATGCAATTTCAGAACAATTTAATGTGGTTTTAATTCTTTAACTTGAATAATCTCCATTCGATGGAGGTAACCTCCATTTCTGGATTTTTCATAATAAGAACCTTGAAGTGAAATGATATCTTGTCTCAAGTATGAACATGTTCCTACATGCATTTTTTCCCTCATTGAATCCATGTTTTAAAATTTTATTATTTTTATTAATCCAAGATGTTTTTTATTCAAATCTACTTGTAACATTCTTTCGATCATTCTCTGTGCATCATCCTTTGAGAACATTATCATAAAAGACTCCTCTAATATTTCTTCATTAGAATTCATTAGGATATCCTAAATGTCTTCTAATTCAATGTCCTCAACCTCTGTATTCACGGGATCAATGATAGTTGGTTCCACTACCTTTGTTTCAATTGCCTCATCACATGGAGGTGCTTTTGGATCCACATGAATAATGGGCACTTTATAGTTTCTCTTTAGGATGTCAACCAAAACAATTAATCTCTTTTTAGGGAGTATAAATTTTCTAGATGAACTTGTAATAGGAGGACTAGGTATATTTGAGCAGTCCTTCAATCTTCACGACCTCTATACATACTGAATAAACCAATATAAATCCACCAGGCACTTCTTTCATTTATTTGTAGAAGGTTGAAGGTACAATTTTGTTGGATACTATTTTTTAGACTCAAAGAACCATGTTTCAAAGGTCAAATCATTATCCACAACTATTTCATTTGGACACCTCATAAAGGATGATTCTCATGTCCTCCCTCCGCATCATTCCCTTTTGCGAATGGGGTTGGATCACCATCACCCAATAACACAAAATAGTTTAGAGAAGCAAGGATAACTAGATCTTCTTGTACTATTTCTTCTTTTTTTTCTTCCCCTCAATTTCTAGCCCTTCGATGGTCCATATATGATATAATATGTTCACTGAGTTCAACCGAGCATCCTATACAATAGATTCTCCCTGAACTGCCAATATCTAGTTATAGTTTGTTGGACCCCCCTTACGAGACTCGATGATCTGAGTTGAAGTGAAATCTAGAACCACAACCTCTTCATATGTGGAGGGGTAAAAATTACTGTTGATAGTTACCACAAATTCCCCCTCAGTCCCCTGCCTTGTTTAAATACTGTCACCAAAATCGCTCCTCAAATGCTCATATATATTAGTAATATTTGTCATATGATACATGTATCTCGCCTATTTCTAGATGATCAGAGAATGCCTTATCTTTACAATATCCGGAAATTCACCCCGCGGTCTTTTCACGTTGTAACATAAATCGGTATTTTCACTGTTCAATGAAAAATCATCATTTTCTGAAAAACCCTAAAATTTTAGCTAAAGTAAATTTTGATATTATGATTCCAAAAATAAAGATAATTTTATGAAATAGATATTTGGAAATTTCCAAAAAATTATTAAAATACTTTTTTCAGGAACAGAAATATTTGTTTTTGAAGAAAGAATATTCTTGAATAATATAATAACTTTACTAAATATTGATTTATCATTTACTAAATATTTATAAATAATTCATACAGAGTAATAAATAAATAAATATATATATATATATTTAATAAAATATTTAAAACTATTCATACCAAGTAATTTAATAGCTAGGTTATAGTGGTAAAATATATTATGGGTCGTTTATGTTCGATTAAACTCAATCTTGTGTATAATTCAAGCAATCAATGAAACTAATTGTTGTGTATAACACAAGAAAATTAATTGTGGTGTGTCATTTACACAATCAAATATAATTCTATTCTTATAAAATATTACTGTGTTACATTATCCTATGAAGATATTATAAGGACCCGACCTTAAAACATTACATAATATTGTATTAAATAAATAATTCACATTGAGGATCTTTTCAGGTTTAATGTTTTAGATAATTTGGACATAACTATTAAATCTCAAAAGATTAAAAGGTAGAAACTTCTACATAATTTCCATTTTTTTCATAAAATATAAACTCTTGAAAAAAAGAGTCATGTCTAGTTCCATGTTTTAGACAGCATGACTTTTCCTTAATCTCATCCTTGACCCTATTCATCTTTAAGTCCTGTGAAAACATTTCAAAACTTGGGATGAGAATAAAAGGCTCAGTAAGGGTTATAAAACAAAGAATGAAAACATTTGTTCATAAATACATAAAAAACATGAAATCTTTTACTTACCTCAATAAATCATAAGATTTATGAAAGATGCATAGAAATCATAAATCATATAGGTAACTTGTGGCATCCATATCATACTTACATTGTAGATATCACAACTACATAGGGAGTTACTTTGGAATATCCATCACAATATATTACCTAAAACCTATTAGGAGAAACATTCATGTTTACCTCCTTCATATTACCCAATGGATTGGGGAGCTATCTCAGGCTCACCAGCCCTAGTTTTATCACAGAACCACCCCTATACGTAAATAATTCCCAAGAACCATAACATGATCATAACACATAACATAAGCATAAAAGAAAGATAAAATTTCCACATTGCAATAATAAAATATCATTTCAAGATATTGAAATAATAAATCCATTCTAAAAATCATTTTCAATACCAAAATACGTAAAAAAATATATGGTATTTATTTTTCCTTTTAAAAACATTTTGTCTTGTTGAGGAAGCCAAAGATAAAATAATACTCGCGACAGCGGAAAGATCGTTCTCACCACTTACATAAAAAAATATATTCCTTTTTGTTGTTTAGTAAAATGATTCATATAAAAATATTCCCTTTGAATAAAATGAAAAGTCAAAGGTGTTTATAGACTATATAAAATAATGTCATGTATAAAACTAAAAATTCCTCAATGAAAGGAGATTGAGACGAAGTCCCTTACCTCGTGTCCGAATTGACTCGATCGTTCTTTACTATTCTAAATAATAAACGAAAGTTAATTTATACTTGATTAAGAACTTTTTTCAAGTTTATTATTCCTTTTATATCACTTATTACCTTGTTATAAGCATTATTTAATCATTTAAGTTAATAATGTTCATTTAGTCGATATTTGGCACTTGAGTCAAAAATGGACTTCTTCTAATTACATGTTGTCCATGTGTTCAAAAGTTTATTATATCAAGAATTATATTAATTATTTAGATATCATATGTATAATATATATCCATTATATAAATGTATATATAATAGTAGATAACATTTATAGGTAAGAAATGAAATGCACCGTTCATGGAGATGATAAGTTGTACGTACGCATGAACGCTACATCCATTTCTATTTCACATTTATTTGAATTAAAACATAATGATACATAGTAGTATTATAATTGAAATATTGTATCATATATAATATCATTTAATATATCCTTTATACGTACCACATATGGTATGAACGGGTCATATCACTTTGAGTGGGCGGTAGTCCGCACTTCCTCTAATGAGATTATCGCATTTACCCATAATGGAAACCATAAAGCCTGATATAATTGGAAAATACAGAATCATAAAGAAAACATCAACATAATCTATATTGTATATAAATACAGTTCCATCATAATGACCACCATGAAAGGCGGTAGGAGATAATCAAACAATCATCATTTCATGAGGCGTTATTTTTCTGTCCACAGAAGCATTAGGTTCTTTATCCATTAGATGGAGGTGTGTGAAAGTGTTGTTTGAATACTTCTCATAAAAACATCCTAGTATATTGAGGATACTGGCGTTGTTACAAAATAAAGGAATAAAAAGAGTTTAGGGGTTGGAGAAGTAAAATAAAAGAAAACAATTTAAGAGAAATAGTTACCTTTAATTTGGGTAACTCCCTTTGGTTTGAACCAAAGGACTTCTTTAAGTGCCTTCTGCCTAAGGTAGGGATTCTAGGAGGAGGAGGGGGATGTAGGGAGCTTAATTGGGTAGAGTTTTGACAAACCAAATGTCTTTAGAGGTGTGTGGAATTGGATAGAAATGGTCTCCTTTTATAAGGGAGAGGAGGGGCTCATTAGGTAAGTGTGAAAACATTATTTTATTATAAACATATCTTCGGTTTCAAAAGGTCCAAAAATATTTAAAGCTAAAGATAAGGTGACCCATGGTTGAAATAAAATTATCCAATCATAATTGGAAATGTTTTGGATAATATTTTAATCATTTTAATCTTATTTATTTAAAACATTTATTAATGAGGTAAATACTACATCATTATTGTGTCAAAAATAATTTCATTTATTTGATGTCTAAAAATTATAAACAAAATACCGTGATGTAGGAAATATATTTAGATTTAAAATGGATATTTATAGTCGAAAAGATAATTTAAATTGTCATTATCACACCCAAGTGGATCAATGGGGTCTCAAAATTGACCCGAAGATGCCCATGGCCATTAATGACTCAACAAACAAGGTTTAGACAAGAGTTACGATAATTTTGAATTATTATAATATTCTTTAACCTTGAATTACCCTATTTACCTTTAACTGCAATAAATAAATGTCAAAAGTTTCTATTCACCAAAAATTACTTTCATCTTATTGAACCAAATTTTACTTCTTGATAACAACCATGTATGTAATATTTTCAAAATTCTATTCAAAGAAGTGGTAAAATTTCATTTAAATGAAAAAGTCAGTTTTTTTAACTACTACTAAGTGGATTCACTATTCATCAAAAAATGAAGTTTTTCAGAAAAATACAAAAACTTCAGTCAGAGAAATATTTGATATTCCATATTCAAAAATGATGTTTATTTTATAAAATTAAAAACATAAAAGTGTCATTAATTAATTTTAAAATTAATTCCCATTGTTAAAACAAATAGTGTGTTTTTAAGAAACAATAACTATCAAAAGATTGACACTTGTTTATGTACAATTTCAAAGTGAAATTAATTACAATGACCAAAATTGGATTAAATGGTAAAAATATATTCTAATTACACTTTAAAACCAATTAAAAAGATAATCTAACCATATAAATAAATTAGATTAAAACACAGTTTTGAATTAAAATACAATATTTTCACTATTCATTAAAAATGAACTTTATCAAAAAAATTCCAAAAATTTACACAAAGTAAATTTTGATGTCCCCATTATAAAGAAGGATTTTTTGGTCATATAGAATGTATTAAAGTAACTAAAACTAGATTTAAGGATGGTTCTCTATTAAAAGGCGATAAATCGTCCTTTTAATGTAAATTATGCTTAAAATTAGATTCATTCACATTTTAAGCCTCTAATTTTTTTTGGATAAATCTAAATACATTTAACAAACATGTATAATCATATTATAGTTAGTTTTGTTCATTCATTCCAATAAAATGGCTAGGAGTTAACTACTATTTAAAATAATAACATTATATTATTATTGTGTAATGTAAGATTTCAAAGAAACCCGTTGTGGAGTATCAGGTACGCTATCAAACATAGCAACCTTTTTAAAGTAAAATTAATATTTAATTCAAATATATTAATAAGTATGAAAATATCTTATTATTCATTTACTTGGGATGTTATATCCTTCCCCCTTTTGGAAATTGCGTCCTCGCAATTTTAATTCACTTATCAAAATCAGTGGGCGTATTTATCCCTCATAGAATTTTCAGATTCCAATATTGCCTCTTCAATCATATGGTTTTTCCACAAAACCTTTACCTAGTGAATTACCTTATTCCACAACACTTGCTCTTTACAGTCAAGAATCTGGACGGGTTGTTCTTCATAATAGAGATTCTCTTCTAACTGAACTACCTCTGGGCTCAAAACATGAGATGGATCTGGTATATAATTTCTCAACATCCAAACATGAAAAACACTGTGTACCTGGGATAAACATGTAGGTAAAGACACTATGTACGCAACTAATCCATCTTTTTCCAAAATTTCATAAGCTCCAATGAACCTCGGACTCAACTTTCCCTTCTTACCAAAACACATCACACTTTTCCATGGAGAAACTTTGAGAAAGACATGATCACCTACCTCAAAAAAAGATCCTTCCTCTAGTTATCTGCATAAATTTTCTGTATGCTCTGAGCTGTTCTCATGTGCTTCTGAATCAACTGAACTTTCTCTGCCATCTCTTCTACCAATTCTGGTCCCATCAGCTTCCTTTCCCCAACATCATCCCAAAAATCTGGAGTTCGACAATGATTTCCATATAATACCTCAAATGGAGCTATATATATATTAGAATGTAAACTATTATTATATGAAAATTCAACCAAAGAAAGATGTTGGTCCCAACTTCCCTAGTAATCCACTCAAAAAGAACGTAGCATATCCTCCAAGGTCTGAATTGTTCGTTCTGACTGCCCATCTGATTGCGGATGAAATGATGTACTAAAATTTAATTCAGTACCCAATGACTTCTGAAGGCCTTTCAAAAAGATAGAAGTAAAACTGGGATCCTGATCAGATACAATGGATAGGGGAACTCCTTGCAACCTGACTATCTCTTTAACATATAACAGAGAAAGTTGATCTAGAGACAAAGTATCTCGAATAGGAAGGAAATTAGTAGATTTAGTCAATCGGTCAACTATAACCCAGATTGCATTATTACCTCGATATGTCTTTGGTAATCCTACAACGAAGTCCATGGATATATTTTCCCATTTCTACTTTGGCACCGATAGAGGCCGAAGAATCCCTTTCGGTAACTGCCGCTCTGCTTTAACCTACTGACAAGTCAAACACTTCATAGTAAAATCAGCAATATCTCTTTTCATCTCATCCCACCAGTAATACTCATGGAGATCTCTGTACATATTAGTATTGCAAGGATGAACTGAAAATGGAGAACTATGAGCTTCACATAACAACTCATTCTTCAACTTTGTATCACCAGGAACACATAATCTCTTCCCAAATCTCAAAACAAAATCATTATCAATGTTTAAATCAGACAACTTACCCTTCTGAACCATCTCTACCTTTTTCTACAACTCACTGTCTTCCTTATGTGCTTGCTTAATTCTATCTGATAGAGATGATTTCACTGACACCTGAAACAAAACAGAATAGTTTCCTGAACAAAAACTTCTATTCTTCATCAAATAAAAAACCAAAGGATCCTGTTCCAAATGTAACAAGGTTAATAAAGCATTACTTTTTTGACTCAAAGCATCATCCACTTTATTTTATTTTTCTAGATGGTAATGGATTGTGAAATCATAATCCTTGACTAATTCCAGCCATCTCCTCTGTCACATGTTCAATTATTTCAGAGTGAATATATACTTAAAACTTTTATGATCAGTATATATTTCACACTATACTCCATACAAGTGATGCCTCCAAATTTTTAAAGTAAAAATAATAGCATCTAATTCCAAATCATGTGTAGGATAATTTAACTCGTGAGGTTTCAACTGATGTGAAGCCTAAGTGATTACTTGATCATTCTTAATTAGGACACAACCAAGTCCTTTTAACGAAGAATCACTGTAGATAACAAACTCACCATTTCTGGATGGAAATGCCAAAACTGGAGCATTCACCAATCTTCTTTTCAATTCTAGAAAAAAATCATCACATTCTTTTGTCCGGATGAACTTAACACCTTTTTGAGTTAACTTAGTCATTATACTAGATAATCGTGATTTTTTTAACAAACCTCTGGTAATAACATGACAAACCAATAAAACTACGGATCTTGGTTATATTTGTGGGTCTTGGCCATTCATTAAAAACTTTTTCTTTAGCAGGATCAATGGTTATGCCATTTTTTGTAACAATATGACCACGGAAAGAAATTTGTTGTAACCAAAACTCACACTTGCTGAATTTCCCATAAATTTTATTTTCTTTTAATGTTTGCAAGACAACCCTTAAATGAATTTCATTTTCCTATTTAATTTTGGAATAAACCAGAATATCATCAATGAACACAACCAAAAACTTATCCAAGAACTCATGAAAAATTCTATTCATAAGATCCATTAATACAGCAGGTGCATTGGTTAAACCAAAAGGCATAACTACAAATTCATAATGGCTATATCTAGTATGAAATGTGGTCTTCAAAATTTCTACTTCCATTACTTTCAACTGATGGTATCCCGATATCAAATCAATCTTCGAAAAATACTGAGCTCCCTGGAGCTGATCAAACAAATCATCTATATGAGGCAAAGGATACTTATTCTTAACATTGATGTTATTCAATTCTCTATAATCAATGAAAAGTTTCATTGAACCATATATCTTTTTAATAAACAAGACAGGAGCACCCTATGGTGATGTTCTAGGTCGAATGAAACCTTTATCTAATAACTCCTGCAATTGGTTCTTTAACTCTAACAGTTCAATTTGAGCCATTCGATAAGGGGTTTTTGAAATTGGATTATCATTAGGAACTAAGTCAACATTAAATTCAACTTCCCGATCAGGTATAAAACCAGGAAAATCATCAGGAAAAACATCAACATACTCATTTACCACGGACACATCATTAATCTGAACAGTTTCTTTGTATTCAACAATATGTTCAAGGTAACATTAATGTCCATTTTTACTAGTTTCTCAGCTTCCTGATATGTTATCAAAAGAAAGGGTTCATTTTTGTATAAAAATGAAAATCATTCTGAAAGGAAACCTCTTTAGCTCAACAGTCAATCTTATCATGATTAAAAGAAATACAATCCATGCCCAAAATAACATCAAACTCTACTAGAGGAAAATAAAATAAGGTTTTCAGGTATATTGTTTCTTCACATAAGGACATGAATGTTCTTATGTTTTCTTTTTTTCTCTAAATTTCCTCTAGGTGTTTTTACCGTAAGTTCTGTATTCATATATTGAGATGGAATTACCAATTTATGAGAAAACCTTTCAGCAATTAAAGAGTATGTAAATCCTGAATCAAACAACACATTCGCATAATATGAAGAAACAAATAGTGTACCTGATACAACTTCATTTGATGGCTCAACATCTGCTGAAGTAGTTTCAAAGGATTTCACCACCCATATCTACTTGTATTCTCTCTGATTTCCCTTAGTTGAGTTCTTTGTTGGACACTCATTTGCATAATTATCCATTTCATTGCTCTTAAAAAAATTTCTTACTGTAAATCAGATTTTGTCCTACCATTACCCTGATCTTTTTCAGTGCAATTACAAGCCTTATGTCCCATTTTACCACATCAGTAGCACTTACCAGAATTCAGAAGACATTCCCCAACATGATTTTTTACCAAAATTTTCACAAACTATAATCATAAGTTTCTTACCATCAGAATTTTTTGAAGAGTTCATCCCTTTCACCTACCACCTCGACGTCTTATTCTGTTGTTTGTCAAAGAATACCTTATCATCCGCAAACTCCATTTCCATCTTCTTTGCACAATGAAAAAGTAATTCATAACTTTTTAACTCACAAGAAGATAAATCAATTCGATATTTTGGCTTTAATCTGGAGTAAAAATGGTTGATTTTACTATAAGATCTCGTATGAAATTTGGAGCATACCTTGCCAGTCGAGTGAATTTTTCTTCATAAACAGCCACTAAGTCATCCTCCTTCCTCAATTCTTGGATTTTTTTTTTCAATTCTAAGATGAACCACCTTAAGAAAATATTTCTCATGAAACATACCTTTGAACTCATCCCAATCAAGAGCATAAATCTCCTCACTATCTCTGATATTTTTCACCTCTGAATGATGGGGGATGTTTCCTCATGAAATGCTTCACTACTGACATGTTCCTCTGTGGTTGATCTAGCTGGTCTCATACATAGATACCACCACCATTTATAGACTGAGTCAACTATGCCATCACTGCAACAAACTATTTAGTTACAATTATGACCCTCTCAGGTTGATTATTTGGAAGTTTGTCTTCCTCTTAATGTCGTCCCAACATAACTGCCCTATTTCATCGATGAAAAACTATTCTAAACACAGAAATATCTTAGGCGAAGCAACATGGTAATCTGTAAATTCTATATCATTTCAATATTAACATAAATTACTTTATGGATATTAAGTTAACAATACCCTAACTTTTAATGTTATCTAAACCGACCTTTGATACCAACTATAAGGACCTGGCCTTAAAACATTACATAATATTGAATTAAACGAATAATTCACAATGAGGATCTTTTCAGGTTTAGAGTTTTAGAGAATTAGGAAATAATTATTACATCCCAAAAGATTAAAAGGTAGACACTTCTACACAATTTACATTTTTTTCATAAAATATAAACTCTTGAAAAAAAGTTCCATGTTTTAGAAAACAAGACTTTTCCTTGATCCCATCCTTGACCCTATTCATCTTTATGTCCTGTGAAAACATTTGAAAACATTGGATGATCATAAAAGGATTAGTAAGGGTTATCAAACAAATAATTAAAACATTTGTTCATAAATACATACAAAATATGAACTCTTCTACTTACCTCATGAAATCAAAATATTTATGAAAGGCAAATAGAAATAATAAATCATGAAGGTAACTTGTAGCATCCATATCATACTTACATTGTAGCTATCATAGCTACATTGGGAGTTACTTTGGAATACCCATCACAGTATATTCCCTAAAATTTCTTAGGAGAAACATTCATGTTTAACTCTATCACGTTACCCAATGCATTGGAGAGATATCTCGGGCTCACCCGCCCTAGGTTTATCACAGAACCACCATTATACGTAAATAATACCCAAGAACCATAACATGATCATAACACAGAACATAAGCATAAAGGAAAGATAAAATTTCCACATTGAAATAATAAAATATCATTTCAAAATATTGACATAATAAATACATTCTCAAAATCATTTTCAATAAAGAAATACATAAAAAGAGTATATGGTATTTATTTTTCATTTTAAAAACATTTCGGATTGTTAAAGAAGTCAAAGATCAAATAATACTCACGGTAGTGGAAAGGTCATTGCCACCGCTTATGTAAAAAAACATTCCTTTTTGTTGTTTAGTAAAACAATTCGTATAAAAATATTCCCTTTGAATAAAATGAAAAGTAAAAGGGGTTTATACACCATATAAAATAATGTCGCGTATAAAAAAAAATTCCTCAATGAAAGGAGATTGAGACGAAGTCCCTGACCTCGTGTCCGACATGACTCGATCATTCTTTAATCTCCTGAATAATAAACTAAAGTTAATTTCTACTTTCTTAAGAACCTTTTTCAAGTTTATTAATCCTTTTATATCACTTATTACCATGTTATAAACATTATGTAATCATTTAAGTTAATAATGTTCATTTTGTCGATATTTGGTACCTGAGTAAAAAATGGACTACTTATAATTACATATTTTTCATGTGGTCAAATGTTCATTATATACAGAATTATATTCATGATTTAGATATCATATATATCATATATATCCAGCATATACATGTATTTATAATATTAGATAACATTTATAGGTAAGAAATGAAATGCACAATTCATGGAGACGGTAAGCCGTACGTACGCATGAACACTACTTCCATTTCTATTTCACATTTAATGGAATTAAAACATAATGATACATAGTAGTATTATAATTCCAGTATTGTATCATATATAATGTCATTAAATATATCCTTTATATATACCACATATGGTATGAATGAGTCATATTACTTTGAGGGGGCGGTAGTCTGCACTTCCTCTAATGAGATTATCGCGTTTACCCATTATGGAAACCATAAAGTCATGATATAAATGGAAAATACAGAATCATAAAGAAAACATAAAAATAATATATATCATATATAAATACAGTGCCATCATAATCTCCACCATGAGAGGCGGTAGGAGATAATCGAATAATCATCATTTCGTGAGGCGTTAGTTTTCCATCCACAGAAACATTATGTTCATCATCCATTAGATGGAGGTGTGTGTAAGTATAGTTTGAATACTTATCATAACAACATCATAGTATATTAAGGATACTGGTGTTGTTACAAAATAAAGGAATAAAAAGAGTTTAGGGGTTGGAGTAGTAAAATAAATGAAAACAATTTAAGAGAAATCGTTACCTTTAATTTGGGTAACTCCCTTTGGATTGAACCAAATGACTTGTTGAAGTGCCTTCTACTTAAGGTAAGGCTTCTAGGAAGATGAGAGGGATTTAGGGAGCTTAATTGGGAAGAGTTTGGATGAGCCAAATGTAACAGCCCGAGATTTTATGAAAAAATATTCTTTTTAATTTCATTAATGTCTTGTGTTGGATTCGGAGTATCGAATTTAGCCTAAGGTGAAATTTTGGTACTTTTCGGAAAACTTTCATATTCTGATGAATAGTGAAAATTACTAAATTATGATTAAAAACAACTTTTTTAATCGAAATAATTAATAGTGATAAATTATTAATTTGAGTGGTTTTAAAGTATAATTAGAATATATTTTTACAATTTAATACAATGTTGGTCATTGGATGTAATTTCACTTTTAAACCAGTCATAATCAAGTGTCAATCTTTTGATAGTTATTATCTCTTAAGAACACGCTATTTGTTTTGACGACGGGAATTAATTTTTAAATTAATTATTGAAACTAATATGTTTTGAATTTGATAAAATAGATATCATTTTTGAATTCATAATATCAAATATAGCTTAGATCTATTTTTTGGTATTTTTCTGGAAACTTTCATTTTTTGATGAATAGTGAATCCACTAAGTGGTAGTTAAAAAACTGAATTTTTCATGAAACTTAATTTTACCGCTTCTGTGAGTGGAATTTCGAAAATCCGAGAGACACAGTTGATTTCAGTAAGTAAAATGTGGTTCAATGAGATGAAAATAATTTTTGGTGAATAGTAACTTTTTACTTTTTTTTACCACGGTTAAAAGTAAATAGGGTAATTAAGGGTAAAAATGATATTATTATTACCCTAACACATGTACTAATTCTATTGGGCAAGTTTAATTCGACCAAAAACAACCTTAGGAATAAAATATGACCATTTAGGCCCACTTGGATTAGATTAGGACATTTATTATTAATTTATTTAAAGAAGGGTTAAAATAGTTAAAATCAAAGTTTAATAAGTAAATCATTTTTAATATGGGGTTATACATAAGATAAACTCGACTATAAATATTAATTATAAATCAAAAAATATTTCCTACATAATGGTATTTTATTTGTAAATTTTAGACATTAAATAATTTAATTTATTTATGACACAACGATGATGCAGTAATTATCTTATTAATGAAATATTGACATAATTGATGTTATAAATACCCAAATAAATATAATTTGATACTTTTTATGAATTAAACTAATTTTATAGGTTAATATGACATGTTAGGATTGATGTAATTAACTTTGGTCGAAGTAATAATTCTGTTAGGAGTTTCAAAAAAATCAACTATTGAATAGTGTCAAAATTGACATAAAATAGTTTTTAAAACAAATATTATATTATTAATTGTTATTTTATTCCTAAAAATCTAATGTTTGGCCAAATGACTTAGATAAGGTTATATATATTAATAAAACACAACTTGGGGGTCTCTTGGATGTATATGGTATGTTTATTAACTATATAATATAAAAATACAAAGTGACATGGTAAATGTCAATCTAATTAACTAAGAGTTAAAACTAAAATATAATGTTAATATAATGACCTAAACTTGTATAAATTCTATTGGATGAGAGGATTTCGACCCATCCCCACCTTAGCTTCGAAATAACTCAATTTGAAGCTATTTAAAACCGAACTTGACTCTATAATAAAATAATATTTTTAGTTATTCCAAAGGTGCCCCTCTCCTCCCTTATAAAAGGGAACCTCCTCCCCCTCTTCCCAACACCACTTTGAGCCTTCAGGCTTGGCCAACCCCTGCCAATTTATTCTCTCCAATTCCCTAGAAACATTCTAGAGGTTCTGGTCTTCTTCAAAGACCTATTTTATTGCCCTAAAAGGAGGTCTCAAAGAAGCACTTCAAAGAAGAGGTAATGTCTGTTACCGATTCTTTCATCTTTATTTCTTCTTCCACTTCTTCTTATTTAGTTGTTTCATTATGAAGTAATAACATAAGTATCACTCATATACTGATATGTTATTATAATTATGAAAAAACCTATTTCACCATCTATCCATCCTACGGAAAAAGAAATCACCGCGCGTGCGTACGTACGGAATACCGTCTCCACGCCGTGGTGTAATCTATTTTCCACCACCACCTTACTTGGATGGGTATAATGGTGTAAATAATGACTATATATGACTATTATAAAGTGATATTGATTTTGAAATAGTATACATACACTCCAATACAATTCCACGATCATAGGAACGATATCATCACTCGTGCGTACGTACGGAATACCGTCTCCACGATGTGATGCGACTCGTTCTACATGATCTTAATTTCATAATGATTATATAAATGAATAGAATGAATTAATATGATATATATCACACTAATACCATTCTGGAAATAATGTATCTATAACCTAAAGAGAAGAATAATAATTTATTCGACAAAACACGCATAAGAACAAAAAGTAATAAACACCCGAATAACAAGTAATAATAAAATATTACTAATAATAAGCTAAGAATATGACCATATATGATATCATAAAAATAAGTATGATTCAGTAACAAGTCAATAACATTATTTAAATCATTATATAGGAGGTTCAGACATGTACAAAGCATATCGGACCAAAGGTAAGGGAAATATCACAATCTCATTTTTTTTATCCGAGATTGTTTATTCGTTGGTATTTACTGGGGTGTATTTTATCATCCACATCCATGTTTCCTCAATATGTAATATTTATATCCTTATACAATAGTTTATATCCAATTTTACCCTTCGGTGAGTTTTTAGTAAAAGATATGAAAGGAATATTTTGTCGTTTTTCGAACGAGGTACTTTTTGACTTTTCCGAAAAAAGTACGAAGAATGTTTTTTTAACTTATACGACATGAATGGATTTTTAAAAAATTATTTACAAGAAGAGCCCTTTAAAAGTTTTCAAGTTTATTTTTAATCAAATTCTTTTAGTTTAGAATTGTACGACATGTTATGAAAGGAAAAGTGTTTTTGAAGGAAAAAAGATATTTTCCTCAAGAATGGAGTTCAAGTGTTTTATCAAAATTATTTTACATCTAAGATAATAAAGGGTTATGTTTTTATCCCTATTATTACATTGATTTGATTATTTTGTGATGGACTTATATTTTTATGAATTCCTTTATCTTATATGAATTGTTTTATGATGTCATGATGTTTAGGATTCCCATTTTTATTACATGGGTTATGCTATGATGTATGGTTTTCTGATTTTGTGGAACACATAAGAATGGTATCATTATGAGATGGGTGGGACCTATATCTCACTCCAATGCATTGGGTAATGATTTTATATCTCATGAGATAGACATGGATGGAATTGTAGGTTATACCGGTTCAGTGAAATAGGACTGAAACGAAGAGTGACCTCAGTTCAGAAATGGACTTTGTCCACTAAGATAGTCTTGGAAATGAGTCTTAACTAATAAGAAATGATTCTCTATGATTATGTGTGTATTCCACAAAGTTTCATGTTTTAAGTTATGATTATTGGGATTTCATTTCACTACTATGATTTATCCCATGTTATGAAATTATGCTCTCTTTTGCAGGTTACGATTTTTAAAATGTTATTTTCTTATGAATATGTTGTGATTGATATTTCTTTTGTTTACCCTTACTGAGCATTTGAGCTCACCCTTTTATGTTTTCATTTCCCCAGGATATAAAGAAAGGTTTTAGCTAAAAAAAAGGGAAGATCTTTATGGGAGATGTTGAAGATCTTTCACCACTATTAGAATATTATATTCCGAGTTTCCAAAGACAATAAACTATTATGATCCTTGTGTGTGTGTTTTTGTTATGTACTAAGTATTCCGCAAAAGTAATGTAATTTCCATGTACATCAAGCTTCGGGTCTCTACAGTTGGTACCAGAGCAAAAGTTTAGTCAACCTTTGGAAACTAGGATGCGAAAACGTTAGTGAGATCCCTAGAGATATTTCTAAGGTAGGTCTAGGGATGTCCCTAAGGATAAGTATACGTATAGGATATAGTCCTAGAACTATGGTAACAATATTATATTAAACCAAAGATGATAGATATTGAAGTTACTCCCCCTTTATTATGATTTTTTCTTCTCACACTATTCTTTTTGGGTTTTAGAAAATGGCTGGAAACAAGATGATTCACGATAATGGAGGATATGATGGAAAATGGAATGATATTCTTCATGAGAAACCAAATGAAATGGGATTTGGAAGTCCAAACATTATTATTATGCCGAATCAGCAATCTCATAATATGATCAATATAGTAAAATTTTGTAAGTTTCCTGACTCGGATAATAAGAGAAAGATGGAGTTTCATGATGATCCTAGAGGAAAGAAAGTTCAATTTCCCCTATGTAAATCATGTGGGAAGAGGCATCAAGGAGAATGTTTCAAAGGAACTAGAAGATGCTTTGGGTGTGGAAAAGAAGGACACAAAGCCAGTAAGTGCAAAGGAAAAGGTTCAGTTAACACTAGGGATTAGGATAATGGTATTGCTACGACATCAACAATGGTTAAATGTTTTAAATGTGGAATGTATGGGCATTATGAAAACCAATTCCCTAAGGGAAAGTCTCATGAAGAGAATCAGTATGGTAGTATGGGTAGTATTTATGTGGATGATGATGAAGAGACTACAAATGATATATGAGATGAAAGAATTGTTGAAGCTCGGTCAATGGTTTAAGAATGTAGTGGAATGATTACATGTTTATCATGTGTAATGTTGTATAAGTAATATCATGGTACTATGGAATAAAGAGACATCTAAGGATTGTTACATTGTTGACTTTCCTTGAGTTTTGAAAGTGTATGATTAATGTTACCAGTATCCATGAAAGGTTATTCAGATATTTTTGGAATGTAGATGATATGCGCATAATGAAGGGATAAGGAGAAAATTAAATGTTTGATAGTATTCATGAGCTCATGACTGATATAAGGAGAAGGTTATATCATGGTTTGAGTATATAGAATTTTTGGATATAGGTATGTGGAAAGAGTTAACTTTTGACTGTATTCATGTTTTCACTAAGGTTCAATGGGTATTCATTCTTCAAGTGAATACATGATTAAGGTATTCACATGTTTTTAATTTGATCAAAAAGATATATTTTATGATATATGGGGGATAAATGATGGTATTCACATGATCATTTTCTTTATACTATGAGCTTGGACCAAATTATTTTAGATAAGCCTAAAGATTGGAATGAATTATGTTGGACATAAGTTAGTATTGTTTAAGGAGTAAACTTTTTTGATATTTTTGATGGGATGTTATAGTAATATAGCTTTATAAAAAGGACAACCTATAGGACGGGTGACAGCCCATCGCGTCGGACAAGGATGTGGGAATCAAACCCACAACCGAAGTGCGAGTGGCCTTTATCGCCTACCACTGGCCTACAGGAAGTCCCAGTTTAGTAGAAACTAGTTTTATTATATTAAGAATTATGATATATGAAGTATAAGTCCATTTTAGGAACCATATATGATTAATCTCACTACAGATGGACTTATGTATTTTTTGATAACTTTTCTAACCTTTTGTTTAAGACAGATGGAATGACCCATCATTCTATCAGATGATCTGCTAACACATCACGAATGACAAATTCAACTTCATTTCATTAAGAGATGAAGTAGAAATTGTCCAAAGAATGACCAACGATGAGACTATACCAAAATCATGAAAATATTTCTTCTAATTCCAATTTCATCAACTTTAGGAAAATGATCTTGAAAACCAAAAATGTTGTCCTAGTGCTCTTATATCTGATGAATCAGATGGTACCATAGATCATCACAAATTCATGGCTTTGTGATTGCTGGCTTTTCCATAGCCATGTTCTCTACCACTCTCTATCAGAACATGATGGTTAGATTTCTCTTCCATATCCATATTTTCACCTATGTGGAATCCCATTGATTAGTTTATTTGGGTAATAGTTACATTTCATACTTTAGTTTTTAAAGACAAGTTTTGGTATTCCTTTTTACGATGTGGGTTTCTATTAAAGAAACTTTCGAGTAGTAAACCATTTATAACCCCGACGAATTTCTAGGGCGAAATTCATTTTAAGGGGGGTAGAATGTAACTGCCCGAGATTTTATAAAAAAATATTCTTTTTAATTTCATTAATGTCTTGTTTTGTACGCTACACCAAAAGGATATTTCTCAACACGCATCCTTGACTTTCCTTGCATCACACGTAATCGTGACCTTCCTCGATAGCGTGTGTAGTACGCAATACTGAGTTTCACTAAACAACGATATGATATTAAAATATTATTAAAACTAGTCGTTATGAATAGTAATAACCACCTTTTAAAATTTTAGAAATTTTAGCTCTCAAAATGGACTTCGTTTTTTGATTCGGAGTATCAAATTTAGCCTAAGGTGAAATTTTGGTACTTTTCGGATAACATTCATATTCTGATGAATAGTGAAAATTACTAAATTATAATTAAAAACAAATTTTTTAATTGAAATAATTAATAGTGATAAATTATTAATTTGAGTGGTTTTAAAGTATATTTAGAATATATTTTTACAGTTTAATACAATTTTGGTCATTGGATGTAATTTCACATTTAAACCAGTCATAATCAAGTGTCAATATTTTGATAGTTATTATCTCTTAAGAACACGCTATTTGTTTTGACGATAGGAATTAATTTTTAAATTAATTAATGCAACTGATATATTTGAATTTGATAAAATATACATCATTTTTGAATTCATAATATCAAATATAGCTTAGATCTAATTTTTGGTATTTTTTCTGGAAACTTTCATTTTTTGATTAATAGTGAAACCACTAAGTGGTAGTTAAAAAACTGAATTTTTCATAAAACATAATTTTACCGCTTCTATGAGTGGAATTTCGAAAATCCGAGAGACACGGTTGATTTCAGTAAGTAAAATTTGGTTCAATGAGATTAAAATAATTTTTGGTGAATAGTAACTTTTTACTTTTTTTACCACGGTTAAAAGTAAATAGGGTAATTAAGGGTAAAACTGATATTATTATTACCATAACACATGTCCTAATTCTATTGGACAAGTGTAATTCGATCAAAAACAACCTTAGGAATAAAATATGACCATTTAGGCCCACTTGGATTAGATTAGGACATTTATTATTAATTTATTTAAAGAAGGGTTAAAATAGTTAAAATCAAATTTTAATAAGTAAATAATTTTTAATATGGGGTTATACATAAGATAAATTAGACTATAAATATTCATTAGAAATATAAAAAGATTTCCTACATAATGGTATTTTATTTGTAATTTTTAGACATTATATAATTTAATTTATTTATGACAAAACGATGATGCAGTAATTATCTTATTAATGAAATATTGACATAATTGATGTTATAAATACCCAAATAAATATAATTTTAGACTTTTTATGAACTAAAATAATTTTATACGTTAATATGACATGTTAGGATTTATTTAATTAACTTTTGTCGAAGTAATCATTCTGTTATGAGTTTCCAAAAAATCAACTATTGAATAGTGTCAAAATTGACATAAAATAGTTTTTAAAACAAATATTATATTATTAATTGTTATTTTATTTTTAAAAATCTAAGGTTCGGCCAAATGACTTAGATAAGGTTATATATATTAATAAAACACAACTTGGGGGTCGCTTGGATGTATATTGTAAGTTTATTAACTATATAATATAAAAATACAAATTCACATGGTAAATGTCAATCTAATTAACTAAGAGTTAAAACTAAAAGATAAGGTTAATATAATGACATAAACTTGTCTAAATTATATTGTATGAGAGGATTTAGACCCATACCCACCTTAGCTACGAAATAACTCAATTTGGAGCTATTTAAAACCGAACTTGACTTTATAATAAAATAATATTTTTAGTTATTCCAAAGGTGCCCCTCTCCTCCCTTATAAAAGGGCACCTCCTCCCCCTCTTCCTCACACCACTTTGAGCCTTCAAGCTCGGACAACCCCTGTAAATTTATTCTCTCAACTTCCCTAGAAACATCCTATAGGTTCTGGTCTTCTTCAAAGACCTATTTTAGTGCCCTAAATGTAGGTCTCAAAGAAGCACTTCAAAGAAGAGGTAATGTCCGTTACTGATTCTTTCATCTTTATTTATTCTTCCACTTCTTCTTATTTAGTTGTTTCATTATGAAGTAATAACATAAGTATCAATCATATACTGATATGTTATTATAAGTATGAAACAACCCTATTTCACCATCTATCCATCCTACGGAAAAAGAAATCACCGCGCGTGCGTACGTACGGAATACCGCCTCCACGCCGTGGTGTAATCTATTTTCCACCACCACCTTACTTGGATGGGTATAATGGTGTAAATAATGACTATATATTACTATTATAAAGTGATATTGATTCTTAAATAGTATACATACACTCCAATACAATTCCACGATCATAGGAACGATATCATCACTCTTGCGTACGTACGGAATACCGTCTCCACGATGTGATGCGACTCTTTCTACATGATCTTCATTTCATAATGATTATATAAATGAATTTAATGAATGAATATGATATATATCACACTAATAACATTCTGGAAATAAGGTATCTATAACCTAAAGAGAAGAATAATAATTTATTCGATAAAACACGCATAAGAACAAAAAGTAATAAACACCCAAATAACAAGTAGTAATAAAATATTACTAATAATAAGCTAAGAATATGACCATATATGATATCATAAAAATACGTATGATTCTGTAATAAGTCAATAAAATTATTTGAATCATTATACAGGAGGTTCAGACATGTACAAAGCGCATCGGACCAAAGGTAAGGGAAATATCACAATCTCATATTTTTTTTATCCGAGATTGTTTATTCTTTGGTATTTACTGGGGTGTATTTTATCATCCACATCCATGTTTCCTCAATATGTAATATTTATATCCTTATACAATAGTTTATATCAAATTTTACCCTTCGGTGAGTTTTTAGTAAAAGATATGAAAGGAATCTTTTGTCGTTTTTCGTACGAGGTACTTTTTGACTTTTCCGACAAAAGTACAAAGAATGTTTTTTTAACTTATATGACATGAATGGATTTTTAAAACATTATTTCCAAGAATCTTCCTTTACAAGTTTTCAAGTTTATTTTTAATCAAATTCTTTTAGTTTAGAATTGTACGACATGTTAAGAAAGGAAAAGTGTTTTTGAAGCAGAAAAGATATTTTCCTCAGGAATGGAGTTCAAGTGTTTTATCAAAATTATTTTCCATCTAAGATAATAAAGGGTTCTGTTTTTATCCCTATTATTACATTGATTTGATTATTTTGTGATTGAATTATATTTTTATGAATTACTTTATCTTATATGAATTGTTTTATGATGTCACGATGTTTAAGATTCCCATTTTTATTACATGGGTTATGCTATGATGTATGGTTTTCTGATTTTTTGGAACACATAAGAATGGTATCATTATGAGATGGGTGGGACCTATATCTCCCTCCAATGCATTGGGTAGTGATTTTATATCTCATGAGATAGACATGGCTGGAATGGTAGGTTATACCGGTTCAGTGAAACAGGACTGAAACGAGGAGTGACCTTGGTTCAGAAATGGACTTTGTCCACTAAGATAGTCTTGGCAATGAGTCTTGACTAATAAGAAATGATTCTCTATGATTATGTGTGTATGACAAAAAGTTTCATGTTTTAGGTTATGATTATTGGGATTTCATTTCACTATTATGATTTATCCCATGTTATGAAATTATGCTCTCTTTTGCAGGTTAAGATTTCCAAAATGTTATGTTCTTATAAATATGATGTGATTGATATTTCTTTTGTTTACCCTTACTGAGCATTTGAGCTCACCCTATTATGTTTTCATTTCCCCTGGATATAAAGAAAGGTTTTAGGTAAAAAAGGGAAGATCTTTATGGGAGATGTTGAAGATCTTTCACCACGATTAGAAGATTATATTCCGAGTTTCCAAAGACACTAAACTATTACGATCCTTGTGTGTGTGTTTTTGTTGTGTACTAAGTATTCCGAAAAAGTAATGTAATGTCCATGTACGTCAAGCTTCGGGTCTCTACACCAAATGGCTTGAGAGGTGTGAGGAATTGTATAGAAATGGACTCTTTTTTCGAGGGAGAGGAGGTTCTCTTTAAGAAAGTGTGGAAAAATTATTTTATTATAAACATATCTTTGGTTTGAAAAGGTCCAAAAATCATTAAAGATGAAGATAATATGACTCATGGTAGAAATAAAATCATCCAATCAGAATTGAACATGTTTTGGATAATATTGTAATCATTATAATCTTATTTATTTAAATCATTTATTAATGAGGTAAATACAGTATCATTATTGTGTCATAAATAATTTAATTTATTTAATGTCTAAAATTAAAAAAAATACCATGATGTAGGAAATATTTTTATCCTTCCAATGAATAGTTATAGTAGAAAAGATAATTTAAATAACCCCTTTTAAAAATTAAATTAAAAAAAGATATTTTCTTTTGTCATTTTTGCCTTTACTTTAAGTTAATTAATCTAAATTGTCATTATCAATCCCAAGTGTCTCAATGGGGTCCCAAAATCAACCCAAATATGACCATGGTCATTAATGACTCAACCAATAAGTTTTGTACAAGTGTTATGATAATTTTGAATTATTATAATATTCTTTTAACCTTGAATTACCCTATTTACCTTTAACCGTGGTAAATAAAAGTCAAAACTTACTATTCACCAAAAATTATTTTCATCTTATTGAACCACATTTTACTTCTGGATAACAACCATGTATGTCAGATTTTTGAAATTCAATTCACAGAACTGGTAAAATTTCATTTAAATGAAAAAAATCAATTTTTTTAACTATTACTAAGTGGTTTCACTATTCATCAATTATTGATGTTTTTTAGAAAAACACTAACAATTCAGCCTAAGATATATTTGATATTACAAATTAAAAAATGATGTTTATTTTTCCAAATTAAAAACATAATAGTGTCATTAATTAATTTTAAAATTAATTCCCGTTGTTAAAACATATAGCGTGTTTTTAAAAAACAATAACTATCAAAAGATTGACACTTGTTTATGTCCAATTTCAAAGTGAAATTAATTCCAATGACAAAAATTGGATTAAATGGTAAAAATATATTCTAATAAAACTTTAAAACCAATTAAAAAAATAATCTAACCATATAAATAAATTAGATTAAAACACAGTTTTGAATTAAAATACAGTATTTTCACTATTCATTAAAAATGAACTTTATCGGAAAAATTCCAAAAATTTACACAAAGTAAATTTTGATGTCCCAATTCTAAATAATGATGTTTTGGTCATATAGAATATATTAAAGTAACCAAAACTATATTTAAGGAGGGTTCTCAATTAAAAGGCGATAAATCAGCCTTTTAGTGTAAATTATACTTAAAATTAGATTCATTCACATTTTAAGCCTCTAACATTTATTGGATAAATGTAAATACATTTAACAAACATGTATAATCATATTATAGTTAGTTTTTTTCATTCCCGCCAATACAACGGCTAGGAATTAACTACCATTTAAAATAATAATATTATATTATTATTGTGCAACATAAGATTTCAAAGAAACCCATTGTTGCGTATCGGGTATGCTATCGAACATAGAAACCCTTTTAAAGTAAAATTAATATTTAATTAAAAAATATTAATACGTATGAAAATATATTATTCTTCATTTACTTGGGATGTTACAGAAATACCTCCTCATAATTTCTATACAAGTCCTATGGTCTTCACAAAATAGCACCCCTAAAATGATTAATCAAATTTTAAAGGTGTTATTAAAAATAAAAAATATAAAATTACAAAAAAACTAATTTTTTATTTATATATATTTATGTCTTATCCTTTCACAGAAAATATTTTTATAACATACAAAACCAATAAAATAACTATCATTTTTTTACTAAATTTTATTATATTGATGGAAAACCCATTATCTACTCCCCTCTGAACCATTCGAAAAATGAGAACATCATTCACATTACATGGAGACTACTACCTATTTGAGTGATGTGTTTTTTCTCATAAATTAGACTACACAGATGGATCAAAGTGTTCATTTAATTAATAAATACAATTTTCAAAAAATTATTAATATTCTAAAAATATTAATCAATTTATACTTATTTTAATTATTAGAAATATGAAAATGTCATCCAAGTATATGAGAAGACTACCACATCCATGAATTATTTTATTTATTTTCATCAACTCCTTTCATGGATGGTTATAAAATATAATTTATGAATATATATGGCATTAAAGAGTAATAAAATTCCTGAATATGGTTTTGAAATGACGACACAAAAATTAATGATCATTATAATGTATTTCGTTGATATCGAAAATTATCTAAAACAAGTTTTTCATATACCCCGATCCCATAGACCATGACAATTGTTTTCCATCAAATGAATCATGGGGATGGAAAAATCATTGAAACACAATGATTTAAAAATATTTTATAATATGTTAATGACAAACTTTTTATTTAGAAATGGTGTTTGATTTCACTTTTACAAAACATGAATGTGTCAATGTAAATTCCTATCAATAAATGATTAAAATAAAAATTAACTAACTAATAAATTTGTAATGAATAATTATAATTGAACAATTTATGATGTAGTAAATATAAATAATTTCTTACTACAAGTTTTTAAGATGTTTATGTTCATTATATACAATGTTAATGATTTTTTTATGATAATTAATAAAAATGTAAGGGTTTGTTTAATATTACCTTCCTTTATAAATATATTAAATTATAAACCATTTTTTGTTTATATGTTGTATATCTACTTATTTTTAAAATTTTATCACTATTATATCTTTATTAATGGTATTAATAGTTTCATTTTATTTTTAATATTTCAATATATTTTGAATCAAATTTTATAAAATTCATAATAATTTCCTCATCTCATTTTCTATTTTTTGAGACATACTTCGCATTCACCAATGAAATAATTTTGTACTGTATATAATTCTAGTGGATATATTTGTAATATAGTTACAATTAAATAAAATTTATCCAAGAATACATCTTATATTCTACAATTTATGGGTTTTCTTCTTGAAAGTTAATGAAGTTGTGAGGGTTTCTTTCTAATATTATTTTTAAATCGAGATTATTATGAAAAAATTTCCTTTTATGGAAAATTGTCTGAAATTTATTCCTAAAACATAATTAGTTTTCTTCTAATCTATTTTTTATTGAGTTTTTACATTTCCTCTCTCAATTTAATTTCGTTGGGTAAATAATTTATCTGATGTGACACTTGTTGGTGAAGCTAACCTCACCTCTTATTTTTAGTCATAAATATTCCTACTTTATACACAAATTTATTTTATATAATTTATTTTCCATGATTCATTTATTTATTAATGGAATTTTTAATTTATTCACAATTTTTTTGAAAAAAAATCGATGTTTTCATCGTGTATCATTTTAAAAAATGTGACACTTTTTAACATATTATGCATGATTAAATTCTTTATCTATTATGAACTTTCTTTTTTACAGATATTCATTTCCATGTTTTAAATAGTTCTTTCAAGATATTTTTAATTCATAATTATTTTAAAAATAAAAGGTATATTTATTCTTTTTTTTTTCAAAATGATTATCCAATAATATTAAAATGAATTTTTCCATTATGTCAATATCCTTAAATGGTACTTATATTACAATTCAGATATATTCTTATGATAGGATCCACATAATTTATCTGAATGTATTATGAAAATTTAAATGGTTGTTATCCTAAAACACATCACTTTTCAAAGGGTTAATTAAGTGATATTGTAATATGTATGTTTGGATTTTCTCATGTCACCGATATGTATGGTTTTCATTATGTGATATGTGGGACAAGAATTATATATCCCTCAAATGAATTGGGTAAATTATTATATATTATGAAATAATATGAAGGGAATGTGAAGTGAGTGCAATCAACTATAGGACTCTATCCACTATGTTTATGGGAACGAGGAGTGAATATAATACACTATAGAACAATATATACTATATTGTGATGGTCTTATGAGCCATCCTTGAGTAAGGAAATTATTTTGTATTCTTGTCTATATGTCACAAGATTATGTCTCATGATTTTGACATGCTCTAATAGATCATGATTAATTATTGACGATTTTTCACTCTTATGACTTTTTTCTTTTTTAGGATAAATATTATGTTATAACCCATGATTTATTTTCTATGAATTATTGGGTATGTTTTAGTATGTTATGATCATATTATCATACCCTTATTTTTATATTACGCTCACTTATGATAATCGATTTATATTTTCTATTATTAACCTTACTAAGAATATGATCACAATCTTTCTTCTGTTTTTAATTATCTAGATTATGAAAGTATTCATTGAGTAAGATATTTAAAGGATGTTTATTATATGAGAAGAACTTGGGAGATATATTAAAGATTATTTATAAATAATTTGGTTATGTGTTTAGTCTCTGAACACACTAAACCATTGCGATTATACTTTTTGTTAAGAAATATTATGAATAACTATATAAAATGATGGTATATGAATGTTAGTTATGCTTGTGTGATCTCAATTTGTATCAAATCAAGTTTTAATTACTTTTAGAGATTATTTTAGTTATTTTTGTGGATATTAATTATAAAACCATAGTGAGTACCTAAAGGATAAGTCTCTGTGTAGAATATGATCTAGTGAATTACGTGATATTTTTTAACCATTACAAAGGATTTTAGCACATTTTTACGGTATTTTTAGGAAATATAATAGTAAATATACATTTAATAACCTTTATTAAAACATATAATTGCATTGGAAAAAATAAGATCTCATAATTCGTGACATTTTAGGAATGATTTTCTTTATCATGTTATTTATTACTTCGATAAATGTTGATTGATACACATAATAACCTTTTTAGTGAAATAAAATAATGAGAACATGACTCAAATGGGGAAAGTTATACTCATTAAATTATCATGAAATATAAATTCCTTTTTTATGGTTCTACCCATACTTTCATCTTAATATAATTTTTTTATTAGTATCACATCAACACATAAATGATTATATATTGACCTATAAGTGAAAACTCTCAGTGGTAGGATGATTAAAACTCAAATATATAAGTCCTCTATAAATAATTATTATGGTAATTTTCTTCTTTTAAATCTTATTATTCTCTTGATAATTACTTTTAATGTGATTTATGGCATGGATTGGCTCTCTCTATATATAATCGATATCAATTTATAAGGAAGGGATGTCACATTTTATATCCCAAATCAACCAATGATATCCATTTTATGGGTATTAATACCTACTAATAAGGGTTATCTAGAATAAATTCTTGGGGGAGAAACTCAACATTAAATACACATCCATTTTCAGTAATATAAAAATTTATTTCTTAGTTTATTTCCTAGTATTCCTCTAAATTGTGATGTTGAATTTTTAATATAACTCAAAATAAGTATTACAAATATTTCAAATATTTCTTATAAATTTCCCATAGTAGTATAGTGAACCTCAATTTTCATAAATTAACATTACATAACTTTTGTGGAATACTTAAAACATTATATAAACATACACCAAAAGAAACAACTAGTCTAGTGCCTTTGTAATCATGGAAACATATATACTAGTACATCAACTTTCTACCTCATCCCCCACTTGGTTATTTTTTACTATAAACCTTCTTTGACACATCAAATATAATAAATATCATCATAATCTGGGGAAAGGAAACATAAAAAGGGGTGAGATCAGATGCTAAGTAAGGGTAAACAAGGGATATAGTTATGAATATTCCTAAGAATAAGGGTATAAGAATATTATATTTAAAATAGAATATCATACCCATCCTATCAAAGTTCATAAACACAAATCATTGCATAAATTGAGGCAGTGCATAAGATATGAATCATTATGAAATAAAAAACATAAGCCATGAAAGAATAACGTATGAACAAAATGTGGAATTGTGGTGGAAACATTAGCATATAATATGATTTCCATATTATTAATGGAATCACATTCAATACCATCTTTGTAGTATGGGTTCACTCTCTATACCATCCTTTCAGTCATGGTTCACTCACATAGCCATCTTAGTAGCATGAGTTCACTCCTCATACTATCTTTGTAGTCATGATTCAAATTCATATCCATATTAGTATTAAAATATTATTCCCAAGAATATATTAGTCTATCCCATGAGATATAAATACTCATCCAATGCATCAGAAGGAGATATAGGTCCCACCCATCTCAAAATGAAATAATACAGACATGTGACACAAAATCCTCAATAATCATGTCATACCCCACGAAATGAAATGGATTTCATAAACATGTAATCATATCTTAATATGTAGAAAAATATAGGTTTCATAAAAATTTCATTAAATAATAACCCATGAAGGGAATCGAGTCACATTAGCGTATAACCTGTGAAGGAGAAACAAGTTTTCTAAACATATAACATGTGGAAGAGAAATGAGTTTCATGAACATTATACCATCAAAACATAAAACATTTATAGAAATAATATGAATGGATGCATTGAATAATTTCCCAATAAAAGGGATAGTAACACCAACTAATTCCATCTTATATGGGAAATAATTTTTAAATATTCTTTAGAAACATTTCTTAAGAAAGATATCCTTTATTATTTGAAAAAGGATTTTTACAACATAAAACCTCTTTAAAACCATTTTCTTTAAAAATAATTTGAAAACCGAGAAAGAAGGATTTAAATTAATATTTAAAGCCTTTTCACTTTAATAGTTATAAAAATAAGCTTGAAAACATTTTTAAAACCTTTTTTCCTTCAAAACATATAAAATAAGATACAAAACATTTTAATTCTTTTTTCATTGAAAACACTTTAAAATATTATAAATAAATATTTAAAACATTTTAAAATCTATTTAATTGAAAATACATTGAAAAATTATAAATAAATCTTGAATTTTTTTTGAAAACCATTTCATTCAAAATTATTTTGGAACTTATAATGAAAGCTTGAAAACATATTGAAAACCATTTCATTGAAAATACATTGAAAACTTATAAAGAAATATTGAACACTTTTTTAAAACCATTTCTATGAAGATAAATTGAAAAATTATAAATAATTGTTGAAGACATTTTGAAATTTTTTTTAGAAAACGTGGTATTGAAAGAACAAATATTTCCTACTGAAGAGATAGGTAAATTCAGACTTTATTAAAAACATGGTCTTAATAATATTCTATACCAAAGAGTGAAAATAATTGTACCAATATATGAATATATCTTGAATAAAAAGTGTGAAATGAAACTCATGAGTCTTCTATATAGATGTATTAGAATATTTCCTTAAAGGAAGCATAATCATAAACAATCTCGAAAAATGTTGAGATTGTTTTAATAAACTCTTACCACTTTGGTAACTTTGAACCATACTACCCATTTATTAAAATGAAATTTAATTAATCATAAAATACCATGAAATTTATTAGATTCATGATATAACATTTCAAAGGCATTATATACACCTCATCAAAAAATATAGGGGCATAATATGGAATCCATCTCAAGGAAGTAAAATAGAGAAAAATTACTTCACTAATTTTGTATGTTTTAAAATATAAACCATGTAAAATAAAAATAAAAAAATAGATATGTAATTACCAATAAATTTATGAATAATAATTTTAAGGTCCCGGTTTTTGGAAGGGTGTGTTTTTGTTATGTTTTGGCTGAATCCCTTGTTTCGGGCTTCAAGGGATGTCTTCTGAAATTAGGTGAGGTCTTGGGGGTGTTTTGGGGGCTCGGGGCATGAAAGAAAGGAATGCTGGACAAGACAAGCCAGGGTGCACGACCAGAACATGGCTAGGGAAAACCGTGAAGCCTCCCTTGGTAAACCGTGAAAACCTCCTCCTCTAGACAGTATCATGCGCATGGTTTGTCAAACCGTGCGACCAAACCATGCGGCCTCTTAAATTTGGGAAAAATTACGAAATGGACACCCCAAGATTTTAAGAACCCACTCAGTATTTCTTCTTCATTCCTCCCTCTTCACCCTAGAAGTGAACCAAATCACCTAAGAGGTCCAAGAGGTCGATCTCCCTCATTTCTAAGGAGTTTTTGGTGCCGTTGGATGCAGATCAAGGCTCCGGGTAAGGATAATCCCATCCTTGCTTCTCTTTTTGGTTTAGGGTTTGTATCTTCTTTTCCTCTTATTCTAAAGCTCTAAAACCCTATATTTAGGGTGAGTTCTAGCATGAAGCTCCAAATTCTGGTTAGATTGAAGTCTAAAAACATTATTTAGTGTGCGTTCAACTGCGGTTTTGAGGTAGGTGGTATACAAATGTTTTTCCATAGTTTTATGGTGGGTTTATGCATGTGTGGCTTTGCTGATGGTTTCCTTTTGATGATATTTGATTAATCTGGATGCGTTTGGTATAAAGGATGCTTAAAAATAGTAAATGGGAACTCTCATGATCCCCATGGAATGCATTAAGAATAACTTGACCTAATTGGGGCCATCCATGGGATGTGCCAACTTTTCTCAGGCTTAGGGATTGTTATTGAACAAGTGACCTTGTTGTAATAAATGGTAGAACCCTTGATGAACATGTTGGCGTGATTGGTTGATCTTGGAATATAAGTTAGGTGATACACCTAGATTTGGTAATAAGCAAAGGGTTATTTGGAAAGGTTTGAATGGTTGATTTATTGAAATGATGAATGTGTTAAATGGGTAAATGTGTAAACTGATTAAAGACCATAATGAAATAGATTATGGGTTTAGTGTTGAATTCCTAGTGAGATAAGCATAACACATGGGAATTGGGCGAATGGTTAAATGATGTGAAATGGTAATGTGTTAATGGGTTAAGGAATGATGTGAATTTTCATGTGGGCTATTTTGAATGGTGTTTTCCGAAGGGTAATGGTATGGTGGGTTGATGGCTACTTATATATATAAGCATATTCACATTTCTTGGTAGAGTGGGGTATTACATGAGGATCTACGCCCACAGGTTGGGTGAAGACTGATGCTCTGAACTCCACCCTAAATACACAGGTTAGGAATGAGGGCTGAGGCTCCATTCTCCTAACAGTTTCATCCACCCAGACTGAGGCTTCGATGTGAGGATATGGTTTCTATGTGGGGGTTAGTCCTAGTGAGATATGATAACGATGTTTTTACCCTCTTTAAAGTGATTGTTTTCCTTAGACCCATGTAACATAATGTATGTGTTTGACCCATGGAAATGTGATGAAATGGTAAGTGATAAAAATTGGTGTGAAGTGAATGGTAATGGAAGTGGTGAGGGATTTGAATATGAACTGTTTAATGGAACCCTAAATCATTACTTGGAAATTATCATTCATATTCCTTTTGCATTCACTACATATTCATACTGAATATTTTTATAGACACCATTGGTGGTGGCCTACGGAGTTGTACTCACACCCTGCTTGGGCCACCATTGGGTACCTGAGCAGACTTAATGTTTTTAGGTCAGGGGAAGGGAAAGGGTTCTAGCTAGATAGTTTAGTGGACATGGGTAGCACTTGGTGGAGGATCTAGAGCTGGAGTTCGGACCATTTTGGGGATTTTGGCTGTTGTCTTTACTTTGGGATTTTCTTCACTTTTTCACTTATAGTAGGAGCTGAAATATTTATTGTTGGTAATGGTTTTTATACATGTTCATTGTTTATTGTATATTGTTTCCAATCTTAGGTTATTTATGTTGTGGATTACTCTGATTAAAAGGGGGTATAGTCCCCCCACTAGACCCCACTGACCCTCGCTGCTAGTCGGTAGCCTTTGGCGTACGGGGAGGCGTGCTTAAGGTTATGTAACTACCTGGATTAGAGCACCAGTTTAGGGGCTTCCAGGTCATGGATGTTACAATAATCATATAATTTATTCATGTATAGTATAAAAATCACACAAAAATAATTGGTGGAGAATAAAGCATGTATCTTCCTGAAATAAAAATTGAGATGAAACCTGCTTACCTTGTGTCTTGAATCTCATTGTACTTGTACAAAAATCCTTTATAATAAGTATAATTTTATTATAAATATATCCAATAACCATATTATTATATATAATATATCATATGGGTTTATTATCACTTTATATTACCCACTTGTTAACAATTCTATGGTATGGTTTCACTTCGAGTAATATTCGCTTTATTCTTTACATGTTTCTTAATTTGTTATAACTTTGGTCCTTGTACATATATCATGATTTAAATAATTTCAAACATGATATAAATATAATTTATATTTGGTATATATGTGTTATAATTATCTATAGAATATATAAGTATGAAATGAAATACACTGTTCATGGAGATGGTAAGCCGTACGTACACTAGAACATTGTTTCTGTTTATTTTTTCGTATTGAATGAAAGAAGGAAAATGGAATTTGTGAATATATATATATGAACATATATATATCATTATTATATTATCATTATTATATCATATATATCATATCAGTTCACTAAACCTATCATTGATACATTCCATGTACTGTGTGAACGAGTCACATCGTTTTGAGGGGGTAGTAGTCCACACTTCCTCGAATGAAATTATCGTATTTACTCCAATGGTAAAGTATAAAGATATGTGTTGTAAAAGGATTTAATAAAATTAAATAAATAATAAATATAATAAATAAAATAAATAAATATATTGTCCATCTCAATTTCCACCATGAGAGGTGGTAAGGAAAAATGAACAATCCTTGTTTTGTGAGGCGGTAGTTTACAGTACACATAAAAAATATGTTCGTTACCCATTAGATGGATGTGTATGTAAGTGTATTTTTAACCCCTATAATATAAAAATAATTGTATATTGATGATATTTTTTTAATTATACAATAATTGAATAAATGGAGTGGAGGGGTGGAGAAATAAAAGAAAAGAAAAGAGCTTGAGAGAAGTTGTTACCTCTTAATCCAGAAACTCCTTTGGGTTTATGCAAAAATATTGTTTGGATTGATTTAATCTCATTGTGAGGTTTATAATAGGATGTGTCAGAATTTGGTAATTGTATTGGTAATATATTATAATAACCTAAGTGGTTTTATAAGTGTGAAGTAAAGGGAGAGGTGTTGGCCTCTTATAGGGAAGGGAAAATACACACTTTCCATTTATGAAAACAAGTTAGGTGTACCCATGTTTTACCTAATAGAAGTAAAAAAACCATAAAAAAATCAATAATTTAAGGTTTATAAAGAATTAATATTTAGAAAATGGGTTTTGGAAATGTATCTAGGTTGTTTTGGGTCTTAAATTTATGTTTTAGTACTCTGTTAGCCTAATTTCTCTCTTAACTGTTGTAATTAATTTTAATCACCTTCTCTAATTTTTTTCATAAAGAAAATGTTTAAATTATTAGAAATTATAAATTATTATAATTCAAAATATGGTAACTATTTTTTTAAATTATAATCACAGAAGTGGGAGAAATTAATTTAAAAATAATCCTGCTGACGGGGATGTCAATGCGGGTTTTTAAAGTAAAAATTTCCAAAAGTTTGATAAGTTTTTATACCCAATTTTAAAGTGATGTTGATTACAAAAAACTATGTTGGATTAATTTATAAATTTTTTATCTAATTAAAATTTATAACCAATTTAAAATACAATTTAACCTTATAAATGAATTAGATGAAAAAGGAGTTTTGAATTAAAATTCAGTATTTTTAACTATTAATTATGAAATGAAACCATTTAGAAAAATACCAAAAATTTATCCCAAAAAAATTATATGTTTTGATTTCAAATATGATGTTTATTTTGACATATTAAGTTTTTAAAGATCCAAAAACTGTATTTAAAATGGTTTCTCCATTAAAATGCGACAAACCGGCCTTCATAAAAAAATAAGTTATATCCATAAAATTGGGTTTGTTCTTATCTTATATCTATCTAATATATTGGATGATTATCAAAAATATTTCTGTTAATATATAAAATATAAAATTAATATCATTAAATTTTAGTAATTCATTTAACTTATTAATATAAATTATCATTTTCACCTTAAATTAGACTTTTATAAAATATGTCCCTTTATATTCATTTGGTTTCTATATTCTATTATAATTATTTGGAAACAAATAAATTAAAAACTATATATTCATAAGTTATATTATAATATAATATTTAATTTAATGTCCATTTTATATCTTATTAAATGTTTATATTTTAATAATGATTTATTTTTTGGAAAAATCTATCTTTTATGTTACGTAAACCGTCAAGGAAAGTCAGTAATGCATGTAATGTAAGAAAACCCTAAAGTTTGAGGTAGAGAAAGCTAATTTTTTGTGTGTATAGTGCATGATTAACTTGTTGTTTCATATAAAGCAAGCCAGACATAATGCTTTAATATAAAGTAAACTATTTTCAGTGTGGCATGAAATGAAAAATATCAAAGTGATTAAATTAATTGGAAAAAAATTTCAAAAAATATCATAGTGTTACATTCTATCCCTTTAAAAGGAATTTCACCCTCAAAATTCATATGGGTTATCAAAGGTTTAATACATGAATGTTTCATTCATATAAACCCACATCATGAAAATAAATACAAAAACAAATCTTAAAAAGGGAAACTTGGAACTATAATGGTTACACAAAGTAACTCATAATGAGATTCCCACATAGGATAACAAAGATGGGAACTGAAAAAATGGATATGGAAGGGAATTCTTACCATTCTGTTCTAATGGTGAGTGATATATAATAGGTTCAATATAAAGTTAACAATAAAAAATCCATAAATCAATGAAGACCTAAGGCACCTTATGATTCATTAGAAACAAAGGTACTAAGATTTTTTTTTGGTTTTAAGATCATTTTTCCTAAAGTTGAATAATTTTAATGATAGGATATAATTGCATGATTTCAGGAAAAATTGAACCTTTATTATTCGTTGATCCACTTAACCTCTTTCTATAAAAAGGAATTTGACTTTATCATTCCTCAAGTACTAACATATCATGTGATCCATGATATGACGTCCCATTTTTCATCAATTATCATCAACAAAATGAAGTTTGAACATGATATACAATATGAATAAATCGTCATATAGAGAGATAACACTCTAATATTATTGACCTCATCTAATATTGAACATAAAATTTCCATAAATGGTTAACCATATAACCATTATAAAAGATGATAATTCAAATATTTGGAAAGAATGTCGTAATAATTCTTAACATTGATCCCCCATATATCAAAAAGTACTATATGGTTGGAACATTCCAAACACGTGAATACCCTCATCATATTTTACCTTGAAACATGGTAACAACCTTAATAACCATAAGTCCTTTTGGAAAACTTGAATTCTTCCTTATTCTAATGATTACTGGATATATTATTTAATTCTAAGAAGTTTTAAAAATCATCCTTGATGAAATATAACATTTTATCAATAATTAGATTAAGGGTAATTCAAACTATCCAATTTACTTATTCATATCCTTCATATATTTATCCAAAGATCATTATCTCAACACAAGGCATTAATTAAGGGTTACCTTACCTTAATCAAAATATCACCATTCCATGAAGTAACGTTTTTATGTCTTCATCACCATTGAACATGTCATTTTCAATCCTTAATGAAAAATTATACTGAAAATACTTATATATTTCATGGTTCATAAAACATAATCTTTGAATTTGAAAATTTAAATACATCATTAATCCAATCTTATTCTTAAACCACTAAACACGATTCATCAACATATTTCTTAATACCTCTTTCCTATAATATGAAATATGAATAATTCATAAGTTTCCTAAAATTCAACCTAATAATTTTACATATTTTAAATTTAAATTATACTTAATGAGCATGATGTACCTCTTACATTTCATTTGCAGTCTCTTTATCTTTAGAAGTATAACCAATACTCGTAATACCTTCCTGATTCTCTTTATGAGATTTCCACTTAGAAAATTGATTCACATAATGCACATAATTTCAACATCTGAAACAATAATTTTTAATCACATTCCCTTTATTTATATCTATTGAATAAAACCCTAAATCCCAATGTGAGAATCATATATCATATTGAGATACCATATAATCATGAAAATTGCTTATAGGGTGCCTAAATCATGGATTATACATCTTTAATCTATGATACCTTCGGTTTAAGATAAGTTATTATTTTTTATCCTCTATTTAACTCTTTAATGATAGTTCATAAAGATTTTGTGAATTCTCCAAAAATAACCCCTGGGAGTGTCAAACTAGGTGTCCAGCAAGGCCCATTATCATGTACCAAATTACCATGAGTGAGGCCCGAGACATATTGTCTGAGTTGCTAACCCTATGTACATTTGTGCCAGATCCACATTCACTTGTAATATCCAAATAGGGATGTATTTCTAGGAAAACACTCACTCTATCCTTTACCAAAAATCAAGGAAATATTCATAAATGTTGACTCATCCATATACTTATCCTTAGAGACATATCTAGAAATATCCTTATAAATATACCTAGGCATCTCACTAAAGTTTTCTCATCCTAATTTCCAATGTTTATAAAAACCTTTAATCTAATACAAAAAATAGAGACCCTCCCTTATAATACATTTACTTTACATAAAATTTTCAAAATACTTAAAACATTATATAAACAAACACCTAAATTCCATACTAGTGTAGTTTTTTTTGGAAACAAGGAAACATAAAAACTATTACATAAATGATCTACATCATCTCCCACTAGTTTCTTCTTGACTATCACCCAATTTATACATATCAAACATAATAAATATCTTCATAACATGGAGGAAGGAAACATAAAAATTAGTGATCTTAGATTCTTTGTAAAGTTAAACAAAGGAGATATGTAAGAATAATCATGAGTATAAGTGTATGATAACACGATCATGAAAATATAAGATCATACCATATATATCAAAGATCATAAACATGAATCATGGAATAAATATTGGCAGTTAAAAATACACCAATTATAAAGAAATAAAGAACATAATACATGAAATCATAATATAGGAATAAAACATGTTGTGGCTCACCACTAAGCATATAATATGATTTCCATAGTAGCTAATACATCACTTACAAAACCATATTGATAGTATGGGTTCAATCCTCATACCATCTTGGTAGTCATGGTTCACTACCATGACCATCTTAGTAGCATGATTTCACTCCTCATACCATCTTGGTAGTCATGGTTCACTACCATGTCATTCTTAGTATTCAAAGTTAATTCCCAAGACCATCTGAGTCTATCTCATTAGATATAAAAATTTAACCCATGCATTGGAGTAAGATATAGGTCCCACCCATCTCATAAAAAAATCAAACATACATGTGCCACAAAATCATAGACCATCATATCATAAACCATGAAATGAAATGGGTGGCATACACATGTAATCATATCTTAACATATGGAAAAGGATGTTTTCATAATCATTTCCTCAAATAATAACCCTTTAAATAAAATGTGTTTCATAAGAATATAACCTATGAAATAGAAATGGGTTTCATAAACAATTATCCTATGGAAGAGAAATAGTTTATATAATCATCATACCATAAAAGCATAAAACAATCAAAATAATAATATCAATGGATAAATTGAATAATTTCCCCATAAAGGAATGAGTAACACCAACAAATTTCATCTTAGATGGGAAGTAATTTTGTAATATCATTTAGAAACATTTCCTGAAGAAAATATCCTTTTTATTTAAAAAATGATTTTAAAACATAAAAACTTTTTAAAAACAATTTCTATAAATATTATTTTGAAAACATATAAAGAAGGCTTTAAAATCATTTTTAAAACCATTTTCCTTGAAAACCTATAAAAAGATGCTTGAAAAAAAATTTAAAACCTTTTTCCTAGAAAAGTTATAAAAAATGATTTAAAACATTTAAAAAAAATGCTTTGAAAACATTTTTAATGATTATAAATAAATCTTAAAAAAATTTGAAATCCATTTAATTGAAAATTCTTATAAAACCTATAAATAAATCTTTAAAACACTTTGAAAACCATATATTTTATAATAAATTGAAAACTTATAACGAAATATTGAAAATGTTTTGAAAACAATTTCATTGAAAATACATTGAAAACTTATAAAGAAAGATTGAAAACTTTTTAAAAACAATTTATTTTAAAATAAATTGAATTATTATAAATAATTATTGAAAAATAATTTAAAACCTTTTTATAAAACATAGTTTTGAATAAACATATATTTTCGATCAAAGAGAGAGGTAAAGTCAAACTTTCCTAAAAACCATTTATTAATAATATTGTGTACAAAATAGTGAAAATAATGGTAAAATTATATGAATATATATTGAATAAAAACATGGAAAGTAATATAATGAGTTTACTTGAGATATGGATCATAATATTTCATTAAAGGAAGAATAATCATAAATATTCTTGAAAAGCGATGCTGTTATTTCCATTAACTCTTACCACTTGGTATCTTTAAACCATACTACCCATTTAAGAAAATGAATTTACATGAAGATAAAAATATCATGAAAAATTTATATTCATGATATAACTTTTCAAAGTCTGTATATACACCACATGTAAAAATATTGGTGCATAATATGGCATGCACCTCAAAGAAGGAAAATTGAGACAAAATTACTTTACTCATTTGGTAACTTTTGAAATGTAAACCCTATATAATAAATATCAAAAAATAAATATATAAATACCCATAAATTTATCTATAATAATCATATAATTCATACATGGGTAGTATAAACACCACACAAAAGGAATTAGTGGTGAATAAATCATGTATCTCACGAAAATAAATAGTGAGATGAAATCATCTTACCTTGTGTATTTACTCTTGTCGTACTCATAAAAAACTCCTATATAGTAAATATAAATTTATTATACATCAATAACATAACCATATTATTATATCTAATACCTTAAATGTTTTTATTATGACTTTATATTACCCTCTTGTTAGTAATTCAATGTTAAGGTTTTACATCAGGTAATATTCAATTTGTTTTTTCATGTGTCATAATTTTCTATATATTTGGTACTTATACTTATATCAGGATTTCCATAATTTACATCATGATTTGAATATAATTTATATCCTGTATATGTTTGTTATAATAATATATATAATATAGAAGTATGAAATCGAATACACCATTCATTGATACGATAAGTTGTACGTACGCATGAACGTTGTTTCCATTTTTATTATCGTATTGAAAGAAAGAATGAAAATGACATATGTTTATATATATAAATATATATTATTAAATTATAATTATTATGTCATATTTTTAATATAATTTCACTAATACATTCCTTAATACATTCCATGTAGTGTGTGAACAAATCACATCATTTTGAGGGGGCAGTAGTCCACACTTTCTCAAAAGAAATTGTCTTATTTAAACCATAGGGAAAGAATGAAGATATGTGTTGTAAAATTATTAAAGAAGATAAAAAATAATAATAAATATAATATATAACATATATAAATATATTTTACATTATAATTTCTACGATGAGAGGCGGTAATGAAAAATGAAAAATCATCGTTTTGTGAGGCGATAGTTCGCTATACACATAAATAGTATATTCATTACCTATTAAATGGAGGTGTCTGTAAGTGTAGGTATATATATTAGAATAAAAAAATTGTATATTAATGACGATTTTATTTTTATACAATCATTTAATTAAGATATTGGGGGGTTGGGGGTGGGAGGAAGAAAATAAAAGATAGTAGCTTGAGAGAATTCGTTACCACTTAATAGGGTAACTCCTTTTGGTTTGTACCAAAAGGCTTCCTTGGATCTATTTATGACAATGATGAGAATTATATAATTAATTTATGGATATTGGGAATTTATTTTGGTACATATTAGAAGAATATATGTGGTTTTATAGGTGTAAATAAGAGGTAGACGTTGTGTTATTTTATATCGAAGGGAAAGGACACAATTGACATTGTTGAAAACAAGTTATGTGTACCCCGAGTTTTACCTAAAAAAAGTCACAATAAAAAAATAAAAATAAACAATTTAAGATTAATGGATGAATAATTTACATCCAATGGGTGTTATAAAAGTGTATAGGTCTTTTTGGGTCTTATATTTACTATTTATTACTTTTTTAACCTAATTTATCTCTAAATTATTATAATTAATTTTAAACACTTTCACTAATATTTTTGGTAAAAAAAGTTTACCTTATTAAAAATAATAAATTACTATAATTAGGAATATGGAATCCATTTTTACTAATTCTTATCACATAAGTGGATGAAATTAACTTAAAAATAATCCCGCTGATTAGGACGATAGTGCACTTTTTCAAAATAAAAACGCCCAGAAGATTGCTATGTTTTATACCCAATTTCAAAGTGAAATTGATTCCAATGAACTAAATTGGTTTAATTTATACATTTATTATCTAATTAAACATTAAAAAAAATTTATAATATAATTTATCCTTATAAATGAATTATTTGAAAAGGAGTTTTGAATTAAAATTTCGTCTTTTTAACTATGCATTAAAAAAACGAAACCTTAAAGAAAAAAACCAAAAATTTAGCCTATAAAATTTTTTATGTCTTAATTCCAAAGTTGGATTTTAATTTGACATATTAATTATATAAAAGTTCCAAAATATGGATTTAAAATTTTATCTAAATTAAAATATTTTAAAACTACCTTTATAAAAATATAGATTTTTAAACATTAAATTTGGTTTGTTATTATCTTATAGGTATAAAATCTGTTGGATGATTATAAAAAATATTTTTTTAAATATATCAAATATAAACTAAATTTCATTCATTATTAGTAAATAGTTTAACTTATTAATATATATCTTATTTTTCACATAAAAATAGACTTTTATAAAAGCAGTCCCCTTATATTCATTTGGTTTAAATATTATTTTATAGTTATTAGGTGACCAATGAATTAAACTATATATTTATTCATAAGTTATATAATCCTATAATATTAAGTTTAATTTCCATGTTATGTTCTATTAAATAATAATATGTTAATAATGAATTATTTTTCAGTAACACTCAGTCTTGCATGTTACGTAAGCCAATGGGGAAAGTCATTTTTGCATGTAACGTAAGCTAACCTCGATGTTATGTGTAGAGAAATCTAAAATTTATGTTTCTTGTAGTGCATAATTAACTTTTTATTTCATATAATTCAAGATATAAACAGTTCATTTATATGAAATAAACTATTTTTAGTGTGGCACGAAATAAAAAATATCAACTAGATTAAATTAATTCGAAAAATAGTATTTTTAAAAATCTCAGGGTGTTACAAGTTGATTTGTAGAAATTGAATAATAAACTCCAAGATAATATGTATAAGGTATTTATGTGAACTAGTTAATTACCATGGGGTGAACCTATTATTTTGTTTTAATAATAAATAAGGGTTATTGATTCAATACATTGATTATTGAGAACTTAACAAGATCACCATAAAAATAAGTACCCTCTACCCCATATTGATGAAATTTTTGATAAATTACATGGAGCTAAATAATTTTGAATGTTTTTCCTTTGACTAGGATATCAACATTTTAGGGTTAAAAAAGGTGATATTACCAAGGCCTCCTTTTTATTTGGAATGAACACTAATAATTTTTAGTGACACCATTTGGGATTAACAATTCCCCAAATTTATTCACATATATAATGAATAGATTCATTATAAATTACCTTGATCAATTTGTTGTAGTATTTATAAATGATATTATCATATATTCCAAGATATATTAAGAGCATTAAGATCACATATTTATTGTGTTAATGTACTTTAGGAAGTATAAATTGTATGAAAAATTTGGAAAATGTGAATTTTGGATAAAGAAAGTATAATTACTATGTGATTTAATGACAATTGAGGGTATATCTATAGTTCCTTCTAAGATGGAGGTTATTGAACAATGAACATGACTAATCAGAGTGAATGGGATCCATATTTTTCTTATATTACCTAAATAAAACAGATTCTTTTTAAGAGAAATATCTAAATAATAAAATCCACTAAATAAGTTGACTCATAAATGAGACAAGTTAATTTGGATATATCAATGTAAATAAAATTTTTAAGGAACTAAATATAAGGCTAGTCAATACACATGTTCTCACACTACCTTATAACAAAGAATATCTTTTGATATTCAATAATTTATCAAAGAATAGATAGGGATATTTTCTCATGAAGAATGAAATGGTATTAGCATATTACATACACCAATTGAAGGCTCATGAGAAAAATTATCCAAATCACGATTTAGAGATGAAAATGGTAATATTTTGGTTTGAAAATATGGAGGTATTATCTCTATGGTGGAATGTTTGATATATATACTAAACATACAATCCTCAAGTATATATTCTTATATACCAATTTAAATATTCACCAATGGAGATAGTTGGAGTTGATTAATGATTATAAATACTTGATATATTACCACCATTGGAAGAAGAATGAGGTGGATGTTTTTTAATGTAAGAAGGATTATGATATCTTATCCATCATTATGATTTACAGATATCCAATAATTATGGATTACAGAGGATAAAACTAAAATAAATAGATAAGGGGGGAGATACTTCCTTTCTCAAATTATTTTTAAAACATCCATACATGTGAAGATTAAATATATATAGAAGGATGGTGTGGAATCAATCTTATAAGAAGAAAGTTATATAGAAATCTAAAATAAATTTTACAATGGTAAAATATAAAAATGGATATTGCATAGTATGTATCTTAATTCCTAGTATGTTAGAAATTTAAGGGTATAAATCTTAATTATAAGGGGGATAATGAAACCATTACCCCTACCTATATGAAAATGAAAAAACATACTATGTATTTTATCAGGGGAATATTTATGATATATAAATTTAATAATTATATTTGGGGTTTAGTCTATTTATTTCAGATGTAAATAAATTTTATTTCCATTAGAAAAGATTTCCCACTTTACTAACATGCTAGAATATATATTAGTGAAATGCTAAGGCTGCATGGAGTATGACTCTCAATTATATCTGATTGAGATCTGAGGTTTTCCTTAATGTTATAGAAAAGTCCTAAACATGTAGAATACAAATTTAAACATTAGTAATGAATATAATACATAGAAATATTTTTAGTATGAGAGGACCATTCAAATAATAGAATATATAATGATATCATTCTCTGTTTATATCTCAGGTGGTTGGGCTCAACACATTCCTATTGTAAAATTTTATTAAAAAAATTTCTTTCACTTGAGAAGTCAAACAGATCCTTATGAATCCATTTATAGAAATAAGTTTAGAACTCAAACTTATTGGGTTTAAATTTTAACAAAAATAAGCAATGGAGACCTCATCTAGTGAATGAAATGATAGATAATGTTAGAACCATTTAGTAACATGTTAGGACAACTCAAAGTCGATAAAATAGTAATGCTAACAACCATAGGGGAGATCCAGATTTAGTAGTCAGTGATAAGGTATTCATATGAATATCTATTTTGAATAAAGATATGATATTTGGAAGGAAGGGGTAGTTGATCCACATATATATTGGTCTCTTTGTGATTCTTTATCATATTTGAATGGCAACTTGTCGAATCAAACTTCTATTAAACCTCTTAAAACATTCACAATGGTTATATGTATCTCTTTTGAATAAATACAGACTGGATCCTTCACCTATACTAAAATCAGAGGTTGTGAAACTGGATCTTGATATTTTTTATAAGGAACCAAAGTATCCTCATTTTTTCTAGTAGATTCGAGATCGGCCAGATAATGTGATGTTGAACAAGACCAGTCACCTACTCAAATATTTCTGGTAGAATCATAAATCTTGGGAAGATATATGGGAGACCACGAATGTAATGATACAAAAGTATCCTCATTTTTTCCATTATAAAAATGTAATTTCAGGGGTGAAATTATTTTATGGGGTACCATACCTTGAGTTTTTTAAATGAATTTATCTTTCATAAATTTGATGTGTTCAATATCTTGTGATGCACACAACATTAAACTTATTTAAATGACTATTTATTACAATAAAAAGGAAAAATATTTCTATATAATTAAATGAAACATATTTTTTTAAAGAAATTATGTAATTACAAAAAGTACCAATTTAATTAGAGATAATTTGTTTAAAAGTGTTTTATTGTTGTATATTACATTTGTTTTATTTAAAATCTCTTTTTTTACATTTAGAGTTTTAGTTTTATAAAATGAAGATAATTTTTTAATCCAATATAATAATTTTTCTTACGATGAATTTGTGGATTTTTTCATAAAAGATTTATTTTTCGGTAAATAGTGAAATATATTGTTATTCAAAATATAACGAATTTTATGATATCAATTAGTATATAAAAAATTAATTAAAATGTATGAAACCTTTTAATTGATTTTTTATAAGTAAAATTATACATTTAAAACTATTCAGATTATTTTACAAACATATATTTGACATTTTTAAACTCAAGATATATTTATTCTAAAACAATTTTTATAAATTATAAATTTATTATTTTATAATTATTTTTTATCACCTTAAGAAATTTAATATTGTGATATGGTTTGCATATTCGAAATTATAATGTTCAAATTAGGTAATATGTTCAAATATAGTTTTTTAATTAAAGTAAGATATCGTAGTTAAAAAATAGTTTCCATGGTAAAAGTAAATAATGGTAAACAGATAAATTAAGATCAAAATGGATAAATACCAAAAAAACGTATCCATTATTTGGGTGAGTGGGATAGGTATCTAACAATATTCATCTAATATACATTATTATACACATTAGGAAGAAATATCCTTATAAAATGACATGTTATTAATATAATTTTATGAATATTTTATAAAATTTCACGCACCTCACTTATATAAGGCGACTTCTACAACTTCTTTAATATACCATAAAAATTATATTTACAATTAATTGTCTTCAAAAATACATCTATAAAATTATTAGAAAAATCATATAGTTTTTTTATTCTCCAAAAGACCACCCTTAAAATTATTAATCAAAATTCCAAAGGACTTATTCCATGGAGTATCATAATATTCCCAAATCAAACCATTTTTTAATTTATAATTCTTTAAGTATTATTGTTATAACTAAAAATATAATATAAAATACTAAAATAATAACATAGGTATTATTATTATACTTAATTTTTATAATATTGATGAAATAACCATTATCTAGTCCCCTTTCAACCATTAAAAATTATAATATCGTTTATATTACATATGGACTATAGCCTCCCTGAGCGACATGTTTTGTTTTTCATAAATCAACCTAAATGTATATAAAAATGGGGTATTTAATGAATATGTATAATGTTCATACAATTATTAATATTATAAAAATATAAATTAATTTTTATATTCTTTTTTTCTCATACAAATTAAAATTTCATCCATGCGTACATGCAGAATATCTCATCCTTGAATGGTGTGTTCTATTTTCATAATAGAAAAACATGAATGGTTATAAAATATATTTAAAAAATTTATATATGATATTAATTAGTAATAAATTTCATGAATATTGTTCTTAAATGATGAAAAAAACTAAATATCATTATAAATTATTATTTTAAAACCAGTAAATTATCTAAAAAAGTTCATCATGTATCCCTTTCTAACAAACCATTACAATTGTTTCCATAAAGTGAAAATGGGGATAGATAAATCATTGAGAAAATTATTTTTATTTCTTTTATAATCATTGAATGATAATATGGGTATCAATAAATGGTGTTTTATTTTTCTCTTTACAAAACATCCACTAAATAATTAAAATATCACACAAGAGATAATGAAAATAAACATAAAATAAATAATAAATTTTTAGTGAATAATTATAATTTAATAATATAAAAGTTAATGAATATGAATAAACTTCTTAAATATGTGAATAATATGGTTATTTTTATTATACAGTAAGTAAAATAGTCTTTTTCTAAAAGTTTCTAGAAAAAATTAACGGTTTCATCTCAAATTTTCTTCTTTGAGACATGTTTTTCATTATTCACCTATTTTTGTTTATATGTGCAAATAATAAATATTTTAAGAATTATTTTATTTTATATCTTTATTATTAGTATTTAAATTTATATTTAATGTTCAATATTTCAATATATTTTGAATCAAATTATACAAAAATCATAAGGGTTTCCCCATCTCAATTTAACGTCATTGAGATATTCTTCGTATTCACTAATTATTTTATTTTCTAGTTTATATAATTTATATGGATTTATTTTAAGTATAACTATAATTAAATTCAAGGGATTCAAGAATCCATCTTATTCTCTAAATTTTAGGGTTATTTATTTGAAGTGTAAGGAATCTATAAGTGTTTCTTTTCAATAATATTTTAAAATTGAGATTCTTATGAACATATTTACATGATGGGAAACTTTTATGAACTATAACTATAATACCCCATCCATTTTTTATGATTCATTCAATATTAAGGATTTTAATTTTCTCTATAAATTTAACTTCCCTCATTAAATTATTTATCTAAGGTGATATTTTTATGTGAAACTGACCCCACCGCTTATTTTTGGTCAGGAATATTTCTCTTATATGTCCATATTTATTTTAGGTATGTACATTTCTAGGATTAAATAATTAGAAAATGTGATTTTATTCTATTTTATGTATATTTACAAATTTTTGAATTTTATTTAATATTTCCCACATGTATTGTTTTGAAAAAAGTATTCCTTTATAATGTTTCTTCCGTGAACACATACTTTTACCATCATAAGAATTATTCTTTATGAATATTAATTTTAATGTTTATAAATGGTATTTTATAAAAAAAATTAATTTTAAATTATTTTTAACAAAAAATGGATATTTCTTCTTATTTTTTAAATTTTTTTATCCAATAATCTTAAAAAGGTGTTTTTTCCTCTATCAACATCCTTTGATGTTTCTTATTCCATGATTAGGGTATTTCCTTATGTTATTATCCAAATTCTTTCTTTGGATTTATAATGAAATGATTAATAGATGTTTTCATAAAACCCAACCATTTTCTATGGATTAATTAAGCTGTGTTGAAATATAAATGTTTTCATGTTCTCATGGAACACATATATATAGTTTTCAGTATGTGATGAACGAGTTTGGAATTATATATCCTTTTAATTCATTAGGTAAAGGATGATATTTTAGGAGATAATATAAAAGGGAATAGAGAGTAAACCCAATACTCTATGGGGCTCTATCCATTATGTTTACAGGAATGGGTTGGAAACAGAATCCACTATGGGACTCTCTCCACTATATTTTTATTGTCTTGGTAGTTATCTTGGACTAAGGAAATGATTTTATATACTTTTGTGTATTCCTCAAGATTATGTCTTTTTCTTACGATATGATCTCATGGTCGTGATTGGTTATTGATGATTCTTTACTTTTATGAATCTTGTGTTTTTATGATAAAAAATGATTCCATAACTGATGATTTATGTTTTATGAATTATTAGGTTTGTTTTCATAAGTTATTATCATGTTCTCATACCCTTATTCTTATCTTACACTGACTTATGATCATCACATTATATCTCCCATTTTTACCCTTACTAAGTATTTAAGCTCACCCTTTCTTATTAATATATTTCTCCACTTTATGAAGGAGGGTTTTAGGTATACGATATTTAAGAAGGAAACTATATGAGAATAAATTTTGGGAGATATTGATGATTTTTATTAAATAAATTGATTATGCATATAGTATTAAAATACACTAAATGTTTATGATTACTGGGTGTGTATAATTAAGATATATAATTAATAATATTTTAAAATAATTCTAGCTACGTATATATTATTCTTGGATAATTTTAGAATGTTACTCCATGTATGCCACCAGAACCATTGAAACTCATGGTTCAGTATGATGAAATCAAAGGATAACGTTCATTTAATGAATAAAATTCCATCTTCCTAAGATTATTTTTGGGTATATCTCATATGATAAGATATATATTGAGATTTCATATTGATTATGTGAAAATATTAAAGATAAAATACCAAATATAATAAGAATAACTATGTAGGGTTTCAGTCATAACTATATGATAGTTTTTTGATAGAGTAAAATGGATGAGTTATTTATGATTATATAAATGAGAATGATATATTTTATATGGTATATAAAACCAGACCCTATTTATATCGTTTTGATATAGTATAGTAGTAAGGCTAAGAGAATATGTAATAAAAAAATTATTACAACCAATGGTTTCTATATCTATATAGATCGAGTAAGTTGTGGATTTTGGTAATTATTAAGAATAAGTTTAGCAATAGTTTTTCCAAGCTATGGTATTATACCATATTTCATGTTAATGATGTGGGAAAAAGGAAAATACTCCATGATATAATCTTTTAAGGGGTTTTCTCCAATATGTGAATTCATAATGCGAAAAATACCCCTAGAAGAACATGGAAGGATAAATATATGTAGACATATCTCAATAAAGTCATTTTTAACATGCGAAAGACAAAAATATCATTAATAGTTGGATCCAGTACAAATGGTAGACTATCAGAGTTGGTACCCTAGCACTAACTTACAATTTAAATTTTATTACTCGAATATTCAATGGCCTAAATCTTAATAAATATATTATCTCATGGTGATTTTTTTCTTTGTAACATTAATGTGATACTATCCTTAGAGTATCTATCACATCAAAAAGTTATAATAATTCTATGCTAAAATGAGAACCTTTAAATTATATTAAAATATTATTAATGTATTTCATATGTTATGGATGAAATCCATATAATGGGACACATATTATGTTTGAATATTAGGTATTGTAGGCTCATAAGATATTGAGACTTTTTCTCATGGTGTTTGGATATAGTAATTTCAAATATAGGTTTTGATGATGAAATACATACCAATAATAATTCCTCGTGTTATATGGGTCATTATATATTCTTATCTATCGAAATGTGTATTAAACCATATATTTGATATTATTATTAATTTATATCACGAGTCATGTACTTTTTTATATTAATGAGAACTGAGAAAATATATTCTCGTAGGGAGTTATGATATATTTTATCAATCATAAGTGATATGAAATTATTGAATAATGCCAGAAATTATTTTTAACTTATGAATTATAAAAAATTACCTCTCTACTAGTTTGAAAAAAATAGAACCATTCATTATACCTGCACTATGGTGATTATTATCTAGTGTAGGATCTTGACTAACATTTTCTTTCATTTCCTCAGTTCTTGTATCTCAATCTACATTAAAGGTAGTTGCATAGAAGTTTCTTACATGAGGTGGTATTATTTGGTTTTTTATATGGTTTTTTGGTGTCCTTTAGTGGAATAAGATGGTTTGGGACCTTTGATTAGAATGGTGTCTCTAGTAGCTAGCTAGGCATCGGTAGATGAAGACATTAAGGAGGTATTCTAGTTTTGTGGTCCTTTTGGAAAGTCCTCAAGATATTTTTTACACTTGGCCTTTTTTATATCTACTATTAAAAGAAATAATCCTATAAACCTTCATATTATGTTAGGTTTCAATTTCAACCAAATTAAAAAGGGATTTTATCCGTAAAATAATAAATTTTAGGCCTTCAGGCTGCGGGAAAACCCGCTTGATGGGATATCAAGACAAATGGATTATACTACCCAGTATGTGTTCAAATGAGGTTATTGTTATTGTGAACATAAATTTATTTTTAATGGGTTTTTTGATTTGATGTTTTAATATAATATTATCCTTTATTCTAGTTTTCCTAAGGTTACTGATAAAGAGGCCAATAGGGTCATACACTATGTTTATAAAAAATCTTTGTTAAATTTTATTTGAATTTAATATCCAAAATAAAAAATATTCATGGATTATAGTTTAATAATTATTCTGGCTAGGATGATCACAAAAAATCAATCATCAGTTATTCGAGTTAGAATATATATGAGTTTGATATCAAATAAATATTATTTGATAGTTAGTGAATATAATATTTATTTAACTATTTTTTTATTATTCTAAATTTATTAAATAAATAAATATTTATTCACTATTATGTGAATAAATTAAAAACAAAAATTATCTAGTTATATAGATATTAAAAAATATTTAATATCCAGTTAGTGAATATAATATTTATTTATATATTGAACATAATATATAAATATATTTTTTTATTTAAATAAATATTTTTTATTCAGGGTTTAATAAATGTTAAGGATGATTGATGAGTGGAGTTAAGGGTTTGATGGAAATGATATATTTTATTTAATATAATTTAATTACATATTGATATATTTACTTAATAAATGAAATTTAAATATCCTAGATTTTGTGCATTCGATGGAATATAATAATAATGGTAATAATAATAATAATAATATTTTTCATAGGGTTTATTTAGGTTAAATAAATTTTTAGGATCATCTGAATGATAAATAATGATTAACCCTAAGTATATAATATGAATTATATAATTTTATAAGAAACAAAGGCTTGTGTAAATAATGGATTCTCCTAGAGAATTCTTTCAAATACGATGATAGAAAATCTCGAGAATGATCTTAATTATGGGAGACCACAAACCTCTTCCCTATCAAGACTAATAGAATAAGAGATAAATTTTTCATGATCAATAGAATTATTATTGCGATCAATTATTAACAATGACAGAAGTTTGGATCCTTTGTGCTAAAAGGTATATTAGTAACAAAAATATTCCAAGATTAATAGAGCACATTTGGATACTACTATAAGAATTCTGATTTGTATTGTTCACCATAATGATGTTGAAATTGAATTCTTCAACATCAAAGAAAGAATTATATAGTTAAGGTAATTATTATTTAAATCAATTTTAAATTATATGTGATAATATTCTTTATATAATTAATCCATGGTTAATTTATCCAAATATAAGGATTCTATCATGAGAAACCCATTAAAAACGATAATGGTCACAAGACCGACCACTTTTTTGTACCCTAGAACATACAATGAGTACATATTGTGTATTAAAAATGGGGCTCATGTAAATTGATGAGGGTAAATGGTAAGTGATATACTTTTTCACACCTCAACCTGAGAAACTCTTTCATTTTATCATTTTCTTGGTATCTGGTCTTTTCGTTGATGTTCAGGTTGAGTGCTGGTTTATAATTTTTGAAGTTTTAAAATTTTGATGGGTTTCGGGCCAGTGCATTGGCATCACATGATTAGCAGCAACCGTTCGGTCGACCCAGGTGACTGTGCAGCTTCCCAATAATTAAAATAAATAAATTTAACGGAAATTGAAATAAAGTAAAATTTTAAACCATAATAATAATAATAATATTGTTGTGGGTAATAATTTTAATATTACTAAAATTGTAGTTACTATTATTATTATGTAGTTTTTATTAATAATAATATTATAAAAATTTTATTAATAATAATATTATTATCTTTCAATTAATAATAATATTATTAAATTTTTATTAATATTGTTATTATTAAATAATTTAAATGAATATTATTAATATGATGATGAAGATGATGATGATTATTATTATCAATTTATATTATTATATTTTTGATAAAAAAACATAAAAATAAAAATAAAACCTAATCCTATTTACACCAACCTCATGCGTCACCCCTACCCCCATTATCCTCACTGGCACACACCCCCAGCCAAGCCTTCTTCTTCTTTGATATGCGATTTTCCAATGCCCTTCCTTCCAACCAATGTTTCCCCCTTCGGTGGTCCCTCTCTACTGAGTGCCTCCCCCAGACCGCTACTCCTCCTTGTGCCACCCCTTTCTTCTAAGAAACCCCTCTTCGACCAACTTCCTCTCACCAATGATCTCTGTTACGGCTGCACCTCCCTCTCTAGCACCCTCCTCCTCTGGCTGTGCCTACCCTTTTTCCCCACTAATGGGGTTTCCTTCATTTTCTTTGGGGTTAATATTTGGGGTTTTTCTATTTGGAAGAAGTTTAATGATTGAATTTGTGTTTCATTTGTTTTTACTCAATTCTAGGGGGTGAATATTATTCCTCAGGGTGTACTCTTCCTCCTTCAATAGTTTTGTCTCATTCAGACACCATTGTGGTAGGAGAATTCATGATTTTTCCTTCCAATGCATTCTATTAATGCTTGAATTATTTTGAATAATGTTTGAATGTGAATCGAGTTTCTATGATACCCTTTCCTAGCCTATTATGATGATTTATAATTGTTATATTTGGTTAAAAGTATGTTTTGAGGTGATTCATGGGTTATTCATATGTGTTTATGCACCCATTATATTTGGTAAAATGTTTTTTTTCTTTAAAAGTGAAATCAAGACTTGTTATAGAATTTGGAATTGAAATGTTTTGGTAATTTAGATTTAATGTTTGAATTGTATATCCTTGATGGAATGGGTATTTAATGTAGGGATTTGTGGTCGGTTTCAATGGTGGTTATTCATATTCCCCAGTATGGATATGTATAAATATATATTTCTTCTATGTATTTGTTCCCTCATGCAATGGGGAACATGTGAATACGTTTTGGGATATATATATATATATATATATATGATAGTGTGTGTGTGCGAGCTATTGCTTGAGTTATAAAGCTTTGGCTTGGACATCCTCCGAGGTAGGTTTTTTCATTAAATTACCATTTAAATTCAAGAATCGTTAGTTTCATGCTATTCAAACATTATAAGACTAATAAATATTGATATGTGATTCTGGGTCTAAAATGTTTGGTATTAAAATGTTATTTTTAATCCTTGTTTGGTGATAGCTATACTTGTTTTATAAATTATTGGACACCAAATGTTCAATGAAATGCCATGTTGGATTTTGTGAGTAGATTATAGTATATTAACTGTGGTTTTCCTTTGTTAAAAACTCTATAGCATATGAAATTATAATTTGGGGTTTTAGGATATAGTTTTTCACATGCTTTTATGTTAAAAGAAGTGTGTATTCAGCTTTTGAAATAAGTTTGATATGTGAGGATAAATTATGGCCCGGTTACCACTTTTATAGAAAATGGTTTTGGTTCGAATGTGAGATATAAATATTCTGAAGGAGTTATATAAATGTATTTATATAGAAATAGAAATTTTTACTCCACTTGTTGAAATATGGATTGAATTTTTGGTACAGTTTGGTTTTGTGAAAGGTTTAAGGGACCGGTTGGCCACATTGTGAAAATGATGAAAAATGATTATTATGAACACCTCTATTTGATTTTCTCATACCTTGTCTCGAATAATATATGTGATTTCCTCTCTATGGAATCCTTAGGATCCATTATTAGGGTTTCTCAATCTGAACACTTTGTAATATGTATTTTTTAAGGTATGAGATTAGTCCTTTGGGAGACTTAGGGTGATGGATGTTGTGATTTATTATTATTAATATATATTTGTGTCTAGATGCTCGGTATACATTGTTTGGTGCATCCTCTTTATATAAATGAGACATGGAATCCTATAATATTGAGAGAATTATCGAAGAATGAGTTTTTCAATAGTAGTTGATTTATTGACCAATGACTCGTAATTAGTGGTTATATCAAGGTTTATTGCTTCGGTGTTGGGTCCCTCGGTCTGTCCTGAGTTAGGGTGGTCAGGCATTTGAGTGTTTTTATTTCATCATGTGTGTCATGCTAACAAGGATGTGGTCTCATGTATTAGTATGTTTTGGATTATTCTTGATCTTTTGGGTTCACCTATGTCTATTAGATCTTAGATTCTGATAGTAATGAATGTGATACTTTTATGTATATTTTTGTTACCCATGTTATCAGAATATTGTGGTTCTTTCTTATGTAGATTTTACATGGAAGTTATAATTTGGTCTCTAAAATCTAGTAAAAAAGGTTTTAAGGTCAAATTGTTTTTATAAATTTCCCTCCATAAAAAACAAAATCATCACTTTAATTTTTTTTTAAAAATTTAATGGCGCACTAATATAATGAACTTGGCTGTAGAACTGAATAAGGTAAATGAGTTGAATTATGTTTTGAGTAAAATGAGTAGAAAATCATACTTTTACATATTGTAGTTCAAACTTGAAAATTGATGTTTCTTTTATTTTAAAGGAAGTGCATTGGGAATAGTTTATCCATATAACATAATGAGTTTTAATACCCACACTTGTAGTTTATATTTTTTTTAGCTTCAGGTTCTTCTTCTTGCTCAAATTCAATCAGCATAGAGCACAGTTGGTTTGAGGTCGGTGGTGACCCGTCAGGTAACATGGAGATATGTACAATTTCATTTCCTCACCACTTCTAGTTTTCATTTTCATTTTTTATTATTTATTTATTTATTTTTCTTTCATGCTTGAGACAAATCATTCATAACAGTTTAATTTTGATTCCCGCTACTAGTTGTTTGCCTATAGGGATTGGGAACACCCTTTGGGCCATTCCATGGGGTGGATTGGGTGATCAGTTCTGGGTCGCACTAGGTTGGTTTGCAACAAAATGATATCAAAGGAGGCCCTTGTTTTTTGGGGTTTCTAGTAGATCGGGATTAGGAATATTGGGACACAGGAGGTAGGTGCGGGAAGAGCATCACAAACTATTACTCACAATAATCCTCGAGTTACCAGGGGTAGTCTGAGATTCAAGTCTTATATTATTATTTTTGGATTAAGGGAATAAAATAGAGGAAAGATGGTGTTACATGATGATTTCATATAGAGTAGTGACCCATGTAGAGTCCAAGTGAATGGTTCAAGTAACTCTCAGATATTGATGCTTTCCTGGAGCATAACTCACTACCATGTCACCCGGTTAAGAATAACAACAAGTTCCTCATTCCATATTTTGGTTTAAGTTGTGGTTCATTTTTTTTATGGTTGGTGTAAGTGTGTTTTTGAAAATGAAAAGGTTTTTTTTAAATAAAGATTTTTTTTATGAATGGATTTACATTGGTCAAATGGGTTCAAAAATTTATTTTTTTGGATTGAAAAGATGGTAAATGATTTGGTTTGATGAGTAAAGGAAGGATGTGACCCTTGGTATTGTTTATGGAGGACGACATGCGTGTGGGTCTATACAGAAAGTGTGTGGGGGAACTTGTTCAGGGAAAATGTGGATGTAAATATAAGGACACACATGTGATGATTGATAGGATTCCATGGGTGAGTTTTTGAAATAGAAAGGGTTTGGGAAATATGTATTTCCTTTAGGAGTGTATTTTCGACATATGAAAGGTAGATATTGTATTTGAAAAAAGGCCTTGGGATAATGATGTTTTATAATTTAAATGAAAAATAGGGATTTTGGAAAAGATAATATTTGTGGTGTTAGTATTTTTTGCTTCCAACTTGGTTGTCCTAGCTTAATGTGTTCTTTTCGATTGTATTTTTTCTTAAAGAAGATTTCAGTTTTGTGTTCCTCATGTTGTTCTAAGTATTCCACACATAAAGTTACCTAATGTTTCTAATGATTCATGCCTAGTTTCCAGTTCTTTTTTGGTGTCACCTGTTCTTTAAAGTTTTCGAGGATCGTTAGAGGCAATGATGTGGTATGAAGTAATTAGATAATGACTTTGGGTTGTTGGGAACTCCCAATGTTGTTAAATTTCAGGACATCTTGGGTTTTTTGAGGGTCCAGTTTTGGACCAATGGAGGTTGGATGTATCATCACCATTGGCATTTTAGGTGACATGGGAAATTTCCAAGACCACCATCCTACTAGGGTTGTACTTGATGATGTAAAGTTAAAGAAGGTGGAAAAGTTTCTGGATGTTCGATATGGCCAACAGTCAGTAAAAGTATATCCTGACCACATTGAAGATATGGTTCTTCTTTTTTATTTGGAATTCTCACCCATAATTTATGGGAAATATGCTCTCATCTAGTGAAACATATTTTATAAGGTTTTTGGATGAGGCATTCTTAGTAGGGTCGATTCTTAGTGTGTAGTTAATGGTGGTAGGCATTCATGAGGGTAACCTATCCAGTGAGGAGCACATGCAAGAATAACCTATCTATAAGAATCTATCCTTATTGGTTATAACATCTAGTTTATTAGACCTCTTTCTGGTGTGCCATTGGTAAGGACAGTTTGGACAGTCCAACCCATCTCTCCACATCCCTCTTAAGACTTTCCATCGTTGTGGTCATTCTATTCATTGGAGGATGTTCTGTAGAAATATATGTTCAAGTAAGTAGTTCTAATTAGGGGATACTAGTTCATGAATATGATGTAATAGATTCTTTATCCATCATATCCCCAGCCATATGTCTCAGGGTGAAGCTCGCATAATGTTAGGAGTTGTTAATGATGTGTGAATCCTTGTCCTGGGTTATGTTTCTAGATTTGGGGTTTAAATATCTAAAAGGTCCTTGTTTTAGTATTGTTTCCATTGTAATTTCATCCTTTTTTTGCAATGGTGTGTTGAAATCTCTATCTCAATCCAAACAGTCATGTCTGTTCTAAATGTGGAATCTCTAAATCGTTTGCTTTCCTTGAGGGGTGTTTGGCCTATGGATGAATGGGTATGTTCTAGTTTTGGATTTAGTTGTACTCGATTAGAGATGTTTGGGAGTTTTGATATAGGTAAATGATGTTTCTGATCAACAATCTAGTTTAGATTTTCTTTCATGGGTTTATAAGAGTTGTTGTTAGCTCTTATGTAGAGGTCTTTCAATTCTTGTTGGAGATCTCCCTTATTATGGCATTCTGGTAAGCCAGGTTTCCTTGTAATAGGTCTCTTGTTTAAATCATAGTGGTAGATTTGTTCCATTATAATTATGTAAGTTGATTGAGTTTGGGATAAGAGTTCATTAGTTTCTGATTTCAGTAAGGTTGTTTTTTGGGTAGTTTTGGGTTTTGAGTTCCCATGTTATCCCCTCCTAAGGGCGGTGTGTTTATATTTTAATGTCTATGTGTTAGTGGAATTCAAGTGGTGGGTAAAACCATCTCGGGTTCCCCTCCAACCACAATCTTGGGGATCAGTTTCTTCTTGTATGGGTTGGGTGTGACCTGTGGAGAGAAAGGTCATCACAAATTTAATGGTCTTCATCAGTTTTAATCGGGATTAAACATAATTTTTGATCAGATTCTAGTTTAGTGACTTTCTAGGGGAAGAATGTGTCTGTATTTGAGGGAATTTTCACACCCCAACCGTAGATATATTTTCATTTTATCAGGTTATCTGTGTCGGGACTTTTCATTCAGGTTTGGGTTTAGTACTGTTTAATTTTTTTGATATTTGATAATTTTGTTGGGTTTTGGGCCGGTGCATGGGCACCACATGGTTAGCAGTAACCGTGCAGTCGGCCCAGGTGACCGTGAAGCTGCCCAATACTTAAAATAAAGAAATTTTATGCCAAAAAATATTTAAATGTTTTAAATATAATAATAATATTATTATTTTAGATAATAACATTATTATTAATAACGTTATTATGATTATTATGATTATTAAATTATTAAAAACAATAATAATACAATGAAAATGTCATTATTATTGTTATTATTGAATTATTGTTAATAATAATATTATTAAATTGTTAATAATATTATTATTATTAACAATAGGAAATGATTATTATTGATATGATGATGAATTTTATTATTATTATCAATTTATTTTTTAGGGTTTTGAAAAAAAATAAAATAAAAATATACTCTAATCTCCCTACCTCATTCACCCCCCTCCCCATTTCTCCTCTCTATATGCACCCCTAGCCACACTTTCCACTTCTCTGGCCTGCAACTCACCAACACCCTTCCTTTTGTTTGGTGTTTCCCCATCCAATAGTCCCTCTCTGGTGCGCACCTCCCCCAGCCCCACCGCTCCTCCTCACGCCACCGTTTCTCCAATGAAACCCCTCTCTGGCCGCTTTCCTCTCACCAGAGGTCTCCACTCTATCCGCACCTCCCTCTCTAATTCCTTCCTTCCCCGACCACACCTCACCTCTTTCCCATAATGTAGGTTTTCCTTCATTTTATTTGGGGTTCCTCTTTGGGGTTTTCTTATTTGGTCGAAACTTAATGATAGGGGTTGTGTTTAGTTTCTTTATCTTTGATTCTAGGGGGATAAGATTGTTCCTTGGGTTGAACTCTTCCTCCTCTGAGGGTTTCATCATGTTCAGACGCCATTGATGTAGGTGAATTAATGTTTTTTCTTATGATTCATTTTTTTGATGCCTAAATTCTTTTGAATAATTTTGTAATATGAATTGAGTGTTTATGAGACCCTTTTCTAGCTTATTAAATTTTTTTATAATTGATATATTTCGTTAAAAATATGTATTTACATTATTCTTGGTTTATTCATATGTGTTTACGCACCCTATATATTTGGTAAAATGTTTTGAGTTCTTTAAAATTGAAATCAATCCTTGTTATTGAAGTTGGACTTGATATGTTTTGGTAAATTATATTTAATGTATGAATTGTATATCCTTGGAGGATTGAGGATTGGGGTAGTTATGTTTTCGAAAGGATACTCTTTGTTTTGAAAGAAATTGCCTATTGTTGGAATTAAATGGATTTGTTATGTTTGTTTATTGCAAATTTTGTTTTTTTTTGAAAATGGTTTTTGTGTGTTTTCATGGACTTTTGGAAAGTACCATTTGATGCAAATTCAAACAAAGATGGTGTATTAAATATAGTGTTTTCCTTTAACATTGTTTTTCTTAAATGGTTCATTGGTTTTTGAATCATATCTTGATTACTTTGTTTGGAATAATTTTATTTTAGGGATTTATGGTGTTTTTGAGTCTTGGGGATTTATTGAAGGGAGTTTCCTTTGGTTTCAAAGGTTCACACACATATTCCCAAGTATGGATATGTATAATGTTTTGTAATAATCCCTCAAGGTAACATTGATCCATTCACGTGGTGTTTGTGTTTTTTGACAAAGATGGTTTGTTTATTGAAAAAGAGGGTTTCCATGGTGAGTTGTCGAGTTCTACAGATATTGTTTCCAAAGGCATGAAGGGAATGAAAGATTTGGAAATGTCTGTGAAAGAAACTTGCATGCCCAATGCGACATCTAACGGGGTTTTGCGTGCTGAAAGAGAATCTTGTGCAACATGGTAATTCTTCCACACAGGGGTTGGCGAAGCCAATAAAATATATGTGACCCACCTCATTTGAAAGAGCTCAACAATTAGAGAGAATCCTTGCTTCAGATCGTGTATGGATTTTGTGAAAAGGGAGTTGTGTGAATGATTTTGAGTTGGACAAAAGTTAAGAAAGTTGCGTTTAAGATTTGAGTTGTGTGAAATATTGAAGTTGCATGCAAGGGGTGTTTCAAGACAAAATTATAATATTGCATGCAAGGTATTAAAGTGGCACGCAAGACTTAGAAAGGGATTCACGAAAGATTTGGATTTACCTGGTAGTACTGTGGTAAAATGGTATTCATTAGTGGATGAAAGTGGAATGTCAATAGAGCGTCTACAAATAGAGAAAGATGCAATAATTTGCGATAATGAAGGTACCTAAAAGTCTTTAAACTTTGAGTGGATCTTCTAAAAGAACATTGAGCACACTTCAGTTGAGAGATTAGTGATATTTCATATTGTGAGTGGTTATAAACCAAGAGGGACATTGAGTCTGCTCCAAACTTTGTAAACAGTAGTGCACATTTAGTAGATTTGGTACATCATCACATTGTTGGTGTATTCTCTTTGGATGTATCCCAGTGATGGTGAACCAAGTAAAAATTGTTGTGTCCTATGCATGATTTAACTTTTTTTTATACTTTGGTACATGAAATAGGGAGAAGAGAGTTTTTATTAATAGTGAAACAAGATCAATTGGGGCAGTTGTTTTAATCTTCCATAGCCCGATTTACCCCCCTATCGGTGTATATAACCTAGTGGTCCTAATATATAAATATTTAAATTTTATATGTGAATGTTCCATCATGATGTGGGGAACACATGCATCGATTTAGGGATATATTTATGTGAGTTTTTACGTTTGAGAAGGATGATTCTTGAGTTAGAAATGTTTTTCTTTGCCATCCTTTGAGGTATATTTTCTCATGCACTTACATTTATAATTTAAGAATCTTCAGTTTCAACCATTTATCACATTCTGTGACTAATAAATATTGATATGTGATTCTTGGTCTAAAAGGTTGGTATGAAAATGGTATTTTTAAGCATTGTTTTGTGAAAACTAGACTTGTTTGGATAAATTAGTACACACAAAATGTTCGATGAAATGCATGGTTGTCTTCTGTGATTAGATTATGGTACGTAAAGTGTGGTTGAACATTGTTAATAACTATTTATCATGTGAAATGATTATTTGGGGTTTTGAGAAAGAGTTATTAAAATGGATTTATGTTAAAAGATGTGTGTATTTAGATTTGGAAATTAGTTTGATATGTGATGATGAATTATAGCCCGATAGGAACTTTCATAGAATATGGTTTTGGTTTGAAAGTGAGATGGAAATATTTTGAAGGAGTTATATAAATGTATTTATATGGACATGGCATGTTTTATTCCTCTTATTGAGATATGTATTGCATTATTTTTAAAGGTTGGTTTTGTGAAATGTTTAATGGACCATTTTTTTACTTTGTGAAAATGATGAAAAAATTTTGTTATGAAAACCTCCATTGCATGTTCCCATGCCTTATCTCAGATAATGTATGGGATGTCCTCACTATGGAATCCATGGGATCCATTACCATGGGGCCTTAGTTAGAACCCTTTGTAATCTATTTGTTTTAAGGCATGAAATTATTCTTAGGGGAGACTTAGTGTGCGGCCTATTGTGAATAATTATTATTAATATATATTTGTGATTGGATGGTCAGTTGACATCAGTTGGCTCACCCCCATTATATACAAGATACTTGAGAACCTTTAATATTGAGGGAAATATCTAATAATGTTTTATACAATGGAAGTTGAAATATGACATGTGGCCCATATTTGGTGGTTATATCTTGGTTTATTGCTACGGGTTTGGACCCCTCAGTCTGTCACAAGTTATGGTGGTTGGGCATTTGAGCGTTTTTATTTCAACATGTGTGTCATGCTACCGGGGTGGGGGTCTCATATATTATTATGTTCTAGATTATTCTTGATCTCCTGGGTTCACCTTTTTCTATTATCACTTAATTTATGGTAGTAATGAATGTGATACTTGTATTTATATTTTATCATTCCTTGTTAAATGAATATTTTGATGCTTTATTTTGTAGTGTTTACTTGGAAGTGATGTGTTGGTCTCTAAAAGCTTATGAAAAGGGTTTTATGGTCAAATTATTTTTATAATCTTTCTTTCCTTAAAAAAAGTATAACTTCCCTTTTTTTAAATGTTAATGGAACACTAATATAATGATCTTGGTTTTTGAAATTAATAAGGGTAATGAGTTATATTTTGTTTTGAGTAAAATGACTAGAGAATCATACTTTGATATGTTATAGTTAAAACGTGAAAATTTATGTTTAATTTATTTTGAAGTAAGTGAATTGGGAATAGTTTATCGTGATATCCTACTAATTTTTAATACTCACGCCTATAGTTTATCTTTGAATTTTTTCTTAGGGTGATGCTTCTTGCTCAGATTTGGTCACCGTAGTGTGATGTTTGTTTGACATCCGTGGTGACCCATATGCTCACATGGAGGTGTGCAAAATTTTATTTCCTCACTTATTCTAGTTTTCATTTTAATTGTTCATTATTTATTTATTTATTTTTATTTCATGTATGGGAAAAACCATTCCCTCTTATTTAATCATGATGTACACCACTAGTTTCTAGCCCATGGGGATAAAAAACACCCTTCGATCAATACTACAGGCCAAATGGGGTGAACAGTTAAGGGACGACCTAGGTTGGTTCATGACAACTTCGGTTAGAAGTTAATGTAAATGAAATATTTTAAATTTATAAACTATGTATCGATCGAGGGTTACCCAAGTTAAGAAATTTATATACATGACATGTGTCCTTACAGGAAGATGCAATGATTACATGATGCATAGTGAACATACACAACATGTGTTATTTGAATGATGTGTGGTGTTATAAATACCCTCACTTTTCAAACATATATATCACATCTTAATAGAAAAATATTCATCACTTAACATAATGATCCTTGGTAGAATTATATGGGTCTGGTGCCTTTGGAAAGATGGATGCATAAAAAACTAGTTCATAAGTGGACTATATAATCTCCTATTAGGTTATTCCTAACTATTAACCTTCATAGGCCTATCATACATTGTAAATTTTTTATAACATGTGAAAAATAATTTCAAGAATGGTTGATATCAGATTCTCAGTAACGGTAAACATGGGAGACATCAATCGATGGTCATATATTTGTATAAGATAACTATTAGGGTATGCCATCATGAATATAATTTACAAAGTTCATACCAAATATTTCATGGGTCATAAACATGAGTCTTGGAATAAAAACTAATCATTCTAAAATTCATAGATCATAAGAGTGAAAAATCATGATAAATCAATCATGATCTATAAGTTTATTTCATATAGGTGTGGCACTTTTATAAATATAGAAACTATTACATATGTTTAGTTTAACCACTAAGACCATAAAATCATTGTGTATCAAGAATCAACACCTATTTCCCATATCATAATTGACCAGGAATCAAATCCTATTTCCTATACCATAATGGACTAGACATCATCACCTATTTACTATTATGGATCAAGCAATAGACTTGTTTCCCACAGTAGATCAAGAACTTTGACTTGTTTACCATAACCATCTCATGAGATATAAAACATTACCCAATATATTGGAGGGATATATATTCCTTGCACCACCTATCACATAATGGATTCCATACAAATGTGTGCTATAAAATCATTAAACATTCATCCTATAATCATATCATAACCCGTTTAAAGAAATATAGTTTCATAAACATTTCATCAATACACATTAGTATAAACCATGAAAAATAAATGGGTCTCATAAATATCTCACCAACATAATAATAAAAGATTTAGATAAATAAAAAGTATGGTACCATTGGATCATTTAACAAGTAAAAAATAATCAATACCAAAGGTTGTTTTAATTAAAAATATAAATTATATAAAAAGATCTATAAAAATTTCTTGAGGAAAATATTATTTTCATTTTGAAATCAATTATTTATCATCTAAATTTTCACCAAATATTTACCAAAACATTTTATGTTAAAAGAAAATTTAAAAATTTTATAGAAGATTTAAATCAAGTAGTGACAAATAAATTTTAAAATACCATTCATGTTGTATACATTAAAATAAATATTCCATTCACATATTCGGTAAAAAGACCAAAGTACCTCATTTTAGAAAAAGAAAAGAATATTACTTTTAAATTTTTTTAAAAAGTAAATCATTCATAAAAATGGAATTAAACAATTTTTTAAGAATAATAAAAAAATTCTAGAAAACATTTTAGAAAACATAGACATGTAAGAGAATGGATTTTCGACTGATGAGAGAAATAATGTTCATTTTTCCTTTAAAACATTCTTTTAACCTACTAAGGACATAAAGAGAGTAAAATTTAAGTAAAAAATTTAATTAAAGAAATAAAAATATTAGAATAACATTAATTAGTTTCTTGAGATTTATATCATATGAATTTATCATTAGAAACTTAATCATAAACAATCCCAATAAACAAAGTGATAGTGACTTAAAATCGTTTCCAATTAAATAAATTTTAATTATAAGCCCCATAAAAAATTATCCTTAAATGGATATTTATATCTCATTATGTTCTTTAGTATAATATCATAATACATTCATGGGTTTTATATACACCACAGAAAATAAACAAGTGGTGAATATTGATTGTGTCCCATCGAAATAAAAGTGATACCAAAACACATTACCATTTCGATAACTTTTTAATTGAAAGACACATGAAATAAAAAAACTTTTTATGGAGCTTAAAATATAATGAAAATAAATATATTAATGATATGTAATGTCTAAAGTTAAGTATATAAAAAACACAAAATAAATAATTGTTGAATATGGCTTAAATTCTTTAGAAGTGAAAGTGAGATGAGAATCCCATACTAGTAAGGCAATATTTTGAATTGTAAGACCATTAAAAGAGTTAAAATAAATTTATCATTAAATATCATAAAAAAAATTAGAATAGTTATATACCATGTTAAAGGGAATATAAATAAAACTCATAAAATAAGATAAGTGTATAAGATTATATATGTCCCAATGAAGAAAATTTTAAAAGAAAAACCCTTACATAAAGTCTCGTATTTAATCATACACATCCTAACCTAATGTTTAATAAATATTGGTTTATTATAAATATATTTAATAACTATAATCATACATATTATACCATATATTTTTTACATAAAAAAATTTACCACTAGTTTATTAACAATTATTGGTTAAAATCACTATTCAAGGCGATAATTGCTTCATTTATAATATATTTTTTGGTTCAATAGATTTTTTAATTGTACATGGATTATGGTTAAATAATATAAATAATTTTTATAATAATATAAATATAATATATATTAAATACATTAAAATTTATAGTCATCCATAAAATTTATAGATAAGAACTCAAATTACACTGTTCATGGAGACAGTGGTGCATACGTACACATGAATATTGTTTCTATTTTTCAGATGGATGTAATAAATGAAGAATAAATATTAATTCGCCTTTAAAAAATATTTTTTATATAATATATATATTATATATTCATTAAAACTATCCTTATTACCATCCATGTCAAAATAAAATGAAAAACATATCATATCGCTTCATGAAGGCTGTTTTCCACAAGTACTCATGAGTAGTGTTATCATTTTCCAATTGATTTTAAGGTAAAATATTTGATGTGATATTATAATTAAAGAACTATAATTATTTAATAATTATAATATTAATATTCTAAATATGTCATAATGTTCATCCATGAGAGGTGTTGATGAAAAAAAATTACATTAGTTCGCGAGGTGGTAGTTCGTCGTACAGAAGATTGATGATTTCATTTCCCATTCGATGGAAGAGGATTTAAATATAGGTTATCCAATTAATATAATAAAATATAATTATACCAAATATAATGATGTTATTATTTTATTGTTGTTTAATATTATTTGAAAGAGTTAGAAGAAGAAATAAAACAATGATTCATGGTTTAAAACTACACATCTTTTTTAGAAAATCTCTTTAGGATTACACATAAAGCATTCCTAAAACGATTTTATGATAAAAAATGAGATCTTGGTAGTGTGAATATAATTAAGTAATGGTTTTTTCAGGTTTTAGTAAAACCAAAATTATTTTTTTGTGTTAAGAAAAGAGGAGAGGGGGTCCCCTTTTACATGTGGGGGGGATGAAACAGTTGTAATTTTTTGAAAATAAAAATATATAAACATGTTCTAACCACCCAAAAGATAAAAAATGGTTCATTATAAAAAATTAGATATGATAATGTTTAGATATGGACATACAATTGGAATTTTACATATTCTTAGTTAATTGCAACCCTTATATTTTTAGTTTAACCACTGGTAAACCTATTTAACCTTATTCACAATAATTAATTTGTAATGTTTTTACGATTCATTATGACCGAAAATTAATAGGGAATTATGATATAATATTAAATATTCTGATTAAAAATAAGGAATCTATTTTTCCGATTTTAATTCCTAGAATTGTAAGAATATAATTTAAAATTCAACGCGTAGATTTGATGAAAAATTGGTTTCCAAAGGAAAATAATTCATTAGTATAAAAAAAATTTAAATCAAAATTGAACATAAAACAGATTAAAATGAAATAAATTTAATTAATAATAACATAATTTATCTTATATAACCTTTAAAATAATTTTCAACCAAAATTTACTTTTGAAAATTCTTTAAATTAAAAAATAATTTTTATAATAAGGATTTTTTAACTATTCTTCATAAAATTAATCTCTCCAAAAAATTTAAATAATTAAATTGATGATAATTATTATATTTTTATTTAAAAAATTAATTTCATTTTTTAAATATATCTTCCAAAACAGTATAAAATTGTTTTCAAAATTTATTTTTGCAAAATGAAATGAAAGAGCGGGTTTTAGGAAAATGATTTTTTCAAGGAAAAGATGACATTACGTTAACATGATGACTAGCAATATTAAATATATGAATTTAAATTCATATAAAGAGTCATATAATATATATATTACCTTAGAAAATTACTCATAATGGGTTATTTTAATTAATTAAAAGGTAAATTCATTAAACACTTAAAAACAGTGTCCTCAAAAATGAATTTTTATGTATAAAAATAGTTTTTTACCAAAATCATGGAAATTTATGATTAAAATGTAATCAAATAGATTATTATAAAATAAATATATAATATTTCACTATAATAATAAATTACAAACCATAATTTCACATCAAATTACCTTATTTATTAAAGAAATGATTGTTTTACAAGAATCTAAATTTTCCTTCAAAACATAATATTTTCAAAAAAAGGTTTCACGGTAAGATAATTTATATACTTTGATTCAATAAAATTGAATATTTTATTAAGAAAAATAATTAAACAAATAGAAATTTTATTTTCAATGTATAAAAATTAATGAACTTTATTTGTGAGAAAAAGACAATTTTGAAGCATAAAAATAATATATTTAATATTATATATTTAACTTATAAGCATTAATCAATATATATATTTTTATTAGGAAACCTATATATATATATATATAATAAATTTTATTCAATCCCACTTATACCATGTAATTCAGTGATTAGGTTATAATGATCATATTTATCTAATAATATTTTAATAGTATAATGTGGTTTGTTAAAATTCAGTGTTCCACATAACACAAACTATCAAAGGAATTAAATTTATTTAAAGTGAAATATATTCTAAAATATCAAGGTAGAAAATTATCCCCCCATTAATAAATTACCTCCTCAAAACTTGACACCTCACTCAAAAATCAAGGGTTTGACATTCTAATATAACTTTACTGAAAACCCACATTATTAAAAACGGTTAACAAAACATCATCTTAAAAAGGGGGAAAGGAAATATGATGGTCATCACATAACATGATTTACACATAGTAGAACATTAATGGAAAGTTAAAGTATATACATAGTGAAAAATTTAATGTCCATATAATAATAGACAGTGATAGAGTTAATTGATCATAATAAAGTGAAAGATCAAGAAAAATTTAGCGACCTCAAAACCATAAATGGATGAGGTGTAAGAAATACCATTAATTCATCGATAATACGATACAATATTGTTTAAATATCATTTTATAATATTTTAGTAATTGTTTTACAATCTATATAAACAGAATAAAGAGTTATATACATAATTTCTAAGTATAATTTCATCATTTAATCAATTTACACAATAATCATATCTTTTCTCCAAATTATGAGTATTCAAGATGAATTTTGCAAGATAGAAGAAATAAAATCAACTTTAAAGGATCAAATTATCTAAAAAATAATAAATATATCTTCATAAAATATTTATACATTAACAAAGAAATGTTTATCACAAGATAAATCTTAAAAATAAACAAACCATAATTTGAAGAAATACCTCATCAATCAAAAAATCCTAAAAAATAACACCTAAAGTTCAACATATATCATTTGAAAAATTAATAACCAAAAACCTTTATAGGATAATATTGAAACCCAAATATTATAATTATATGGTCACATATTCTTCCATCATAAATTTAACATTTATCTTTAAATAACATCAATCATTCTTAATATCTCATCCCAAAAATGTATAATCTTTGTGATCATTAATAATTTCCATAAATAAGATGGATCACCAAAAAATACACATTAAAATCATACATTTTTATAAAATATAATTTAATATTTACTTATAAAATAAAATTCAATAATTTTCCATTTAGCCTAATCATATAAGGATCCAAAAATAGTAAACTTGATCCAAAATAACACTAATCACAAAATTACTTTTCAATCCCATTGTTATATATGTGATAAAAAATTTGCTCCAAAAAATAATTTAATATTTATTTTTCACATAATTTTTAAATGAAATTTCGTAATTAACTATGACATCACATAAGCCACTTCTAGGAGTTACACCCTCATCACTCTTTAGTTGAATGTTCAAGCCCTAAGACCTTACCAGATGTGATAGGTTTTAATTTTTACATAAATTTATTAATATAATCATTATAACTTCCCTATAAATGTTATGATAATCCTTGAAAATATACTTAATCATCAAAGATCATAAAAACCTTAAAGTTCATCCAAAATTTCAAACATAAAAAAATAGAACTCTTCTCAAATAGTATTACATGTTGAACCTATGGGTTACATATACCTTATCTCAGGAAAAATTATCCAAAATTTTTACTAATTATATTAAAGTATCATCTATAAAAGGATAAAAATTGGTGTTAAATACATTGAATATATGATTAAACATAAACTTAAAACCCATGATGGTATCCATAACACTTAACTCAAATTTACATGAGTTTAAAATTAACGCAATCCTTAGATGTTCCATGTAACACCCCAAGGTTTTACAAATAAATTTAATATAGAATTTAATTCATGAAACACTGAGTGTATATGAAATAAAATATTTTTATTATAACCTAGAAATTAAAAACAATTTTTCTGCTGATGCGTTTTGAATTTTAAAAAATAGACACACACAGTTACGATGAGTAAGATATTTAGAGTCTGATAGGATCAAATTACATTTTTAGAAAATAGGAACATAACCCTTATGAATAGTAATGTACCCTTATTAATAATAATATGACACTTATGAAGAGTAACATCACCCATGTAAGGAGAAATAAAATTTAGGCACCTTATAAATGAGAGTGAATATTTTAAAAATTAATAATTAAGTGTTGATATTTTTGTGAGTAATAAAAATTTAATTACAATTTTAAATAAATAAATATATTTAAATAATTTTAATTTTCATAAAATATATTAAAAAATAAATATTTTCTTATATTATGAATTTAGGGTAATATAATGAGACATTAATTAATTTTTAGGGTGTAATAAAATCAATTTTATTTTTATTGATTATATTTTTTGAGTAATTGACGATTTTAACTAAAAATTAATTATCTCATATTTATAAAATTATTTTTATCAAATGGATTCCATTTTTAAATTCTATACATTGAAAAATGGTTATTTGTATTTTTTTGGATTTTTCTAAAATACTTGATTTTTTGTTGAATAGTAAAATATGATAATTTATGATAAATGCTAAATACATGATTTATTGAGACATAGGTGATGTATGGATGAAGTAATAACAATTGGTTCAAACTCACATGAACTTATTACTATTTTTTTCACTTGAATCAAACATTATTTCTTATCTTGAGAAAATTTAAAAAATAATGAAAAAGATATTCAAAAATCACCCCTCTCGTCCAAGATAAAACAATTCATCACTACCTCTTCTCATCACTTCTATAAGCCTTGAATATTTTAAACTCTCTACCTAAATAATCTTTCCTAGTATCTCTATATGTCAAGGAGATCTTTTTCTTTCCAAAAGACCAAAACCCCTTCCCTTAAAGAGGTTCTCAAGAAGGATATTTCAAGAGGTAAACCCCCTCCCTTTGTCTTTTTAATTTCATTTTAAATGTATTTTATTTTTTTATATTCTACCCAAATCCTCTATCAAAATTATCATGATAATTCCAGTATCATCTATATACTAAAATTATATCATTTTTAGGGAATATCCTTCATCAAACAAGTCTCTCTCTCTTTTGTTTTAAAAATGAAATCATTATTCAGGAGGTACTGATTTACAACCTTCATGGATGATGAACCTTCATTCATCAATTTATCCTTCAAGTATGGTCATAAAACCACTTTTATGGTTCAAAAAGAACATTATATATTTATTATAACCTATTCATTATTCTGTAACTAGTACATATATAATACTACTTCATATAAAAAAACTAGTTCGTAACAATCAAAATATCGCAAAAATAATCTAAATGATTATCACTAATGTTCTATATAATATATCATCCAGATACCATATAACAAAATTAATTATATAACAATTTAATCTTATGTATTATTATTAGTATCATATAAATTTACTTATGTATAATTATACAAAATCCACATCAACTTCCATACCCATATACAAGTATACCGATCGTGAAAACAAAGGAAACGAACGCTCCTGAGAAATATATTTGTATCTTATGACTTATCCAAAATGTCATAAATGAACATAATAAAATTATAATAAAAAAATAAATTAGACGATTTCTTTAATTAATTAATTAATAGATTTAATTTTATTATCTAAGACATCAAAGTAGAGTGCCTAACACGTTCATATATAAGGTAATGTTTTTCTACCCAATCCTCCATTTTATTTCCGGGTTATCTTTCTCTCTCTTAATACCTAATGAATTCATAATTATTATTATGTACTCCTCATAAATTAGGTTTTAATTTTTTTTATATGTGTATGAAACATAATCCTTCTTTATTTTATGGGGAGTTAATTTTTTTAAAAAGATCTTTCTTAATTCTTCCTAATAAACATGCCCGATTCAAGGGAACATCTCAAATATTCACCTATTTTCAAGTACACTATGTAATATATTTTAAGAAAACATTATTTTTATAAAACCACTCATTTATTATGTAAAAATTACCATATTTTTTTTTTATTTTTTTCAATGATTTTACAAAATTAATTATTCTTTTAAAAGAAAAAGTGCATTTCTCTGAAAAACTCCTCAATGATTTTATTAGAGTATTTGTATCTATTTCAATAACTTTGTGGAAATTTATTTCTTATTAAGGTTAATATTTTTTTATCATATACCATATTGTTTTAAATGTTTTATGACCATTGGGACTATTGATGTGCTATCTTGATACCATTCACCATACTACTTAGAATTGTTAGTGTTTATGTGTACAGATTGTGGGAAATTATTTCATATGTTCATGTTGTTTATCATTGGAACCTTTCATATTATTAATGTATTGGAATTATCAGGTGAAGGGTGGGGATGTATATATCCCCTAAATTAATTAGTAGGTCTTATAAGAAAAAATAGAATTGTGTTTTGGTTGATGTCTTACCTTAGTATTTTAAGACGCCTTGGATGATGCCTTAATAACATGTTTCAGATGTTCGAAATTATGTATTCCCTCATTATGGAATTAGTAATTGGTAAACGATGCAATTATTAGACTAGTATAATATCTATACTTATGTTTAATTTTCTAGTGATAATGTATATGACCTTATTTAATCATCTTTCATTCCATCCACATTATGCCCAAGTGTTTTTTAAAGGCATGTGTTTTTATATACTCAGCATTACAAGTGTTTATTTTTATGATAACTTCTATTATATTACTTACCCTTACTAAGAATCTGTTATCAACCCTTTTTGATGTTTTATTTCCACCAGGTTGTGAAGATAAATATTATGAATTATTTTCTAGGATAATCTAGGAGTCGTAGATGTTTCTAGTGTAAGTGATATTATGTATTTCATTTAAAGCTGTAATATTGAGCTTAGGTTTGTATCTTATTTTCCCAAACTACTAAACTGTTAGTTCCTTTGGGATAATAATTTATTGTAATCATTCCAATGTATTAATATAATTCATGGGCTCTCGGAAACTGGGGTATGAGTCCTTATAGATGGTATCAAAGGAAGTTTAGAAGAAACCTTGGAAACTAGATATAGAAAACATATATTAGGGAAGAAATTCCTTAGTTAGACTTTGAGGATAAGTATATATAAAAATCCTAGAATTTTGGTACGAAATATATTATTTGGATCGTCCTAGAAATACATTTCTGTCGGGATACTACAAGTGGACATGGTTCTGGTAGGGATGTACCTAGGCGTAATAACTCTGACAAGGTGTTCTGGGTTTCACTCAGGGTAACCTGGTTCAGGATAACGGGCCTTACTATGCTCCTCATTTTACACTCTCGTGGGATATGCTTTGGATAATTCAAATTTTCTTTACAAGCCATTATGAAGGATTTAAATGTAAATTTTCCTCAGATAACCCTTGCTTTGGATTATTATATTAGCTATGCATAGGATTTCAACATATGTTAATTATTTTTCTAGTTCAAATTATAAATTATTATTCATAACAAAATCTTGGGTATGCCATTATTTAGAAATGGTTCCTAGTGGAAGGAATGAAAATTGAATGAACGCACGAATCCCATGCAAGGATTTCCCACCTATGCAAAATAGTGTTATTATTTTTGATACTATGATTAGTGTGGAGAAACTTATAACTATATTGGAACAACTAACTTAGGTTATGAATAATAACCATACCTATATAGAGAATTCTAATTCACAATGAGGAGGAGAAATTTTAGATTACTTTATATGAAACAACCTCCATCATTAAATGGGTCTACAAACCCATTAATAGTGGAGAAGTGGATAAGTTCCTTAGAACAGATATTTCTCTCTTTGGGATGTAATGAAACAAAGAAGGTTTTCATGGAAGTTTATCTTCTACCGGGAGATGCAGATCAGTTGTGGTTGTTAATTGAAAACACTAAGGAGGAGGAAGAAATAGAAGAAATGGAATGGAAGGAATTTAAGGAAATATTATTCAAAAAATATTTTCCTCAAGAATAGTGACCAGATATAGAGAGAAAATAATTGATTTTGAAAAAAAGAGGATGAAAATGTTGCAATGTATGAATCTAATTTTACAAGGCTAGAAAGGCATGGAACAAACTACGTATCTAATCCAAGGAGCAATATTGATTGATTATTTGATGGTTTAAAACCATTCCTCCTAAGGACACTCGTTTCCCAAACATTCTCATCATACCTTGATATAGTCTCATGTGATATCAAGATAGAGAAATAATTCTCTAAGTCTTATGAGTTTAAGGGAAAGAAATATAATAAGAGGGTGTTGGGAGAAATAATGGATAAAGGAAAGAATAAAAAATGGTGTTTTTCAACATGTGATACTTGTAGAAAGAAATACCTCAAAGACCACTTAAAAGGAAAAGGATTTTGTTACAAATGTGAGGAAAGATGCCACAAATATCAATACATCAATGGAAAGAAATAAGATACCAATGTTCAATGCCACAATAGTAAAGAGACAAGAAATTATGTTAATGATTTTCCTAAGCATTATGTAAACATTCCCTATGGAATGCCAAAGGAGTAGTGCTATGATTATGTGATAACAGCTGCTGAATTGAAAGTTCTTAATGATGTAGTGGAAGGTACTATAATCATTTCCTAAAAAATTTCCAATTATTTATTTGATTTTGGATTATCAAATTCATTTATATCTTCCCATATTTATTTAAGAATTAATTATTTATAAATCTCCTTAACAAAGTATTTGACAGTCAAAACCCCTAAGGGAAGTATCATTGCAACAAATATGTGTTAGGCAGTCCCCATTATGGAATATAAATGTTCTTTCTCTGTGTATTTTATCATAATACCTATGGTCAACTTTGAAAAAATCCTTAACATGGAATGGATTTAAAAATATGATGAAAAAATCAACTATAAGAATGAAATTATGATTTTTGACGAAGGTGTAGAATCCATTATCTTTAGAGAACAAACATGAACATTTGATTCTTATATAGATCCAACCCTAGTAGATCTAATGAATTCTACTCTTGGTGAGGAAGAGAACACAATATATATGGGTGGGGAATAAATATTCAAATTTAGGATGTACCTATTGTGAAAGAATATGTTGATGTATTTCCAGAGGATTTACCTAGACATCCTCCAGAGCAGGAAGTTGAGTTCTCTATTGATTTAATTCTAGGTTCATGACCTATATCAAATACTCCTTATAGAATGTCCATGGTGTAATTATTATAACAGAAGAAAAAACTAGAAGAATTGAGTGGTAAATAATTTATCCACCCTAGTGTTTCTCCATGGGGATCCCCTATTATATTTGTTAGGAAGAAAGATAGATCCATGAGGATGTGCATTGACTATAAATAAGTCAATGTTGTTACGATAAAGAAAAAAATATATCATTCCCTTCATTGATGGTTTTTTTGATCAACTTCATGGAGCCCAATATTTTTTGAAGATTGACCTTTGATCTGGATATCGTAAGTTGCAATTGAAGAAGGAAGATATCTAAAGATAGAATTCTGAACTAGGTATGGGCATTACAAGTTTACAATAATTCCTTTTGGACTGACTAACATTGGGACCTAGGTTATGGCTGCTCCGGCACCTCCACTCCTCGGCCATCCCCGGCCGGGGGGAGGGGGGGATAAGAGTGTCCTTCCTCCTACCGTGTCCCCTCGTCCCCCAGCTTTCATTCTATTAATGGATCCATCCTCGCTCCCCATTTTACCCTCCATTCACATTTGCCCTAAAGTCCACTAGCTCGTCGATGGAGTTCCAATGGCTTTGATTTCTCCTTTGGAGTTCACTAATGCCTCCTTGTTGATGATTCTTTCGTTGGTCTCTTTTTTCGGTAAGAGACGGCCTGCAGTTGATGCTTTCGAAAGGTTCATCTCCAATTAGTGGAAGCTCTAGGCCCGGGCGATTGTTTGGCTCCTGGATTCGAGGCACCTCCTAATTCTCTTCTCATCGAAAGAAGATCTCTACTATGCCTGGACTAGCACTCCGTGAGGTTTCTCACGTATGTGATTTTTTCTATTTTGGTGGTCTTTTGAGTTCCATATGAGAAGAGACCCTCCTACCTCATCGATTTGGATCTCACTCCCCGACCCCCCTCTCCCGTTTCAGAATCCTGTTATTCTACGCTTTATTGGAAACTTGTTGGGATGATTTCTATGTGCATACCAGCAGACGAACGTCATAATCCACCCGATCTCCCCTCGAATCTACGTCGATGTTGACGTATCTAAGGACCGGTTGAAAACCATTGGCGTAGATATTTAAGGTGATATTTGGTGCTTTCAAAAGGTCATCTATTAATCTTGGGTAGTCTTCTGTTCATCCTGTTGTCGTCTCGGTCACAATGTTTCCAGTTGCCGGAATCAGTCGACGGGGCTCTCTGGGGTGGCATTAGATGAGGGCACTCTTGTTCAGGCCATGAGGGATGGTGGAAAGTCCATCTCGGTTCCCAAATTTTCAGGTCACTGTATTGAGGAGGACATCCCTAGTGGTGTGAGTGCGATTTTTCCTTTGGGTACTGCAGAAGGATCATTGGGAAAGAGGTTTGCAGTCTCTGACGCAGTTCTGGCGAAGGGTGATCATCGGGATGCCTTAGAGAGAAATCCCCTAGTTTCAGATGTTTTCAACCATTTGAAGAGAGATTTGAGTATGTCCTCTCTTATTGTGAAAATGGGACAAGTTGAATCTGGTTTGGATTGTCTCATTGCTGCAGTTGTCCGGGACCCTGTAGTTGGCTGTAATACAGCTTGTGAAGCTCCAATGAGAAATGAGGAAGGTCCCAAGGGCCCCAGAGCAGCTTTTTATATGGAAGCTGTGCTTTTAGGACTTGAGAACAAGGGATAGTATGGTCCTCTGGTTGATCCATTTCCAGTGAACAGGTCTCACTTGAGGAAAGAGGTGCCAACTATTAAGATGTGTAACCGTTTTTGAGAGTTTGGAGGACGTCGTGCATGTCTAGGAGGCTGATCGGATAGAACTTTTCAATGAAGAGAACAGTATCCCGTAGGAGGATTATGGTGATGACTCTTCTAGACAGCTATCAGGAGTCAGTGCTCATGGGTTCTATGGTAGCGACACCGGTAGTCTGAGGAAGAGGAAAGGTCAGCGTGGTGGGAAGAAAGGACTTAAGGATTATTCCTACCTACCTTCACCAATGGAAACTCGATCTGTGAGGAATGTGAAGGACCAAGAAGGGGATATCATCTTCAAAGGCAATGTAGCGTGAGTAAGAGATGTGACAGCTACAGTTGAGGGGGTTGTTTCTCTTAGGAATGTACTGAAGCTTTTATGCATCGATGGTGAGAAACCCGTGGAGCTCATATTGCATTCCGGACTAATGCACCCTCTATTTTCATGGATATAATGAATAGAGTTTTCAAGGAATATCTTGGTGACTTCATTGTGTTATTTATTGATGATATATTGGTATAATCTAAAAGATACAAAGTTCATGAGAATCAATTGTTCATTATTATGAAGAATATTAGAATAAAAATGTTATATGGGATTTTTAGAAAGTGTGGATTCTGGAATTAAATTTTTTCTTTTCTTGGCCATGTTGTATCTAAAGATGAAATATCAATTGATCCTACAAAAAATGGTAGTTCATGAATGAAGTACTCTAACGAACATAACTAAGGTGCGTAGTTTTATTGGTTTAACTTGTTATTTATAGAATTTCATTCAGAAATTCTCCCCCTTATCTAACCCATTAACCAATCTTACTTGTAAAGGGGTTAGGTTTGTATGGGAAAAAGATTTTGAATAATGTTTTGAATAATTGATTAAGAGGTTAGTGAATGATCCAATCTTGACTCTACCATTGGGAAATGGTGGACTTGTGATTTATAGTGACATATCAATGAAAGTAATGAGATGTGTCCTTATGCAGAATGATAGAGCTATTTCCGATGCATCAAGGTAGTTAAAATGCATGAACAGAACTATAAAAATCAAGATATTGAGTTAAAAGCTGTGATATTTCCTCTAAATATATAGAGACATTATCTCTATGGAGAAATATGTGAGATAAATACAGATCACAATGGATTAGAATATATATTATCACAGAAATTACTCAACATGAAGCAAATGTAATGTCTCGAGCTACTCAAGAATTATGATTTTTCTATAAACTACCACAAAAGAAAGGAAAATAAGGTAGTTGATGCATTGAGTATGAAGGATCATGTATTTTTAAACAAAATTAGAATTTATAAGGATCCTATGTACATGGATCTAGTGAGGATGGATATGGGAATTATTAATGAAGGTGAAACATCACTACTTTTTCAATTGGTTTCCCAACCATCTTTATTGGAAAGAATTAAAAGTTCTCTTTTTGATGATAAGAATCTTCAAAAGAAAATTAAAGATATGAATGATTGGAATTTGGATGAATTTGTGTGTGAGGATGTAATTATGAAATTTGGGGGGAGGTTACGTGTTCCCTCTATCCTTGAGCTAAAAATGGAGTTATTGGATGATTCATATATTTGAAATTTATCTATAAACCATGGTTTCAAAAATATGTAGAGAGATTTGAAGGAAAATTTCTGATGGGAGAACAAGAATCCGGAAATTGCAGATTATGTATCAAGATGTTTAGACTTTCAACAAGTGCAGGCTGAAAGACAACATCCTAGAGGATTCATGTAACCTCTTCCTATTTCTAAATAGAAATGAGATGACATTTCTTTGGATTTTTTTCACTGGATTACCAAAAACACCATGTAATAATTATGAAATATGTGTGATTGTTGATTGACTTACCAAATCTACATATTCCCTCGCTATAAGGGAGGATTTCAAACTAAAGAACGTTAAAAGGATTTATATTAATGATGTTTTGAGACTTCATGGAGAAGATATCTAAATTTTCTCTGCTCATGATCCATTATTTACATCAAAATTCTAGAAAATTCACCAGAATATTTTGGATAAAAATCTATAATTGAGTAATACTTATCACCCTCAAACTGACAGATAATAAAAAAGGAAGATACAAACAATAGAAGACATCTTGTGTCATGATAACTTGATTTTTAGGTTATGTGGGATCAATATGTACCTTTGATGGTATTTTCCTATAGTAATAGTTTCCATTCAAGTATTCAAATGGAACTGTATGAAGCATTGTTTGGAATAAGATTTCGTACACCGAGATGTTGGGATGACGTTAGTGAATGAAATCTTGTGGGTTTAGAGCTTGTAGAGGAAACAAAAACAAATGTAAAGACTATTAAAACCAATATTAAACTATCTCAAATCAGGTAAAAGATCTATTCTAATAATCAAAGGAAGGATTTGGAATTTCAAGTGGGAGATCACATTTTCTTGAATGTATCTTCACGGAAGGGTGTTATACAATTTGGGATGAAAAGGAAATTGAGCCCCAGGTATATTAGGCCTTTTAAAATTCTAGAGAAAATTGAATTTGTGGCTTATCATTTGGAATTGCCTCTAAGACATTCTAAGGTACATAATGTGTTCCATGTCTCATTATTTAGAAAGCACAAGCTAAACCCAATGCATGTCCTCACTTATAAATATATAGAATTGGTACATGAATTATCTTACTATAAAGAGCCTATCCAAATTATGGAAACTAAAGAATAGGTTTTGAGGAATCAACTAATTCAGCTGGTAAAGGTACTTTGAAAAAATCATAAAATTAAAGATGCAACTTGGGAGCCTGAGGAACTAATGATGCATGCCTACACAAATATTTTTATTAGGTAACATTTTGTAAAATTAGAGGACAAAATATTTATAAGGGGGAATAATGTAACACCCCAATTTTTTACAAATAAATTTAATATCGAATGTAATGCATGAAACATCATGTCTCTGTAAAATAACACATTGTTATTATAACCAAGCTGGTAAATATAATTTTTCTACATATATGTTTTGAATTTTGAAAAACAGTCAAACACAGTTTCAATCAATAAGATATTTATAGTTTAATGGGATTAACATAAAATTTTGATGAATAGTAACTTGAACCTTGTGAATAGAAATGTACCCTTATGAATAGTAATGTTCCCTTATGCATAGTAATATGACAATTATGAAGAGTAACCTCACCCATGTAACTAGAAATAAAATTTAGGCACTATATAAATGAGAGTTAATATTTTAAAAATTAATAATTAAGTGTTGGTATTTTTATGAGTAGTAAACATTTAAAAAATTTTAAATTAATAAATTTATTTAAAATAAAATTAATTTTCATAAAATGTATTAATAAATAAATAATTTTTTCTGATGAATTTTGTTTAATTTAATGACACCTTAGATAAATTTCATGGTGTTATAAAATCATTTTTAATTTTAAAGATTGAGTAAATGAGGATTTTAATTAAAAATTAAATTTCATATATTTAGAAAAAAAAATTGATCAAATTGATGCAATGTTTTAATTCTACACTTTGACAAATGGTTATACTGATTATTTGGAATTTTTATAAAATGATTGAATTTTTGGTGAATAGTAAAATGCGTTAATTTACGATAAAAGCTAAATACATGATTTATTGAGTCATAGGTGATGTATAGATGATTTAAGAACACTTGTTTCGAAATCACATGCACTTATTACTATTTTTTATCATAAAAATAAAAAACAATTGCTTGTCTTGAGAAAATTAATAAAACAATGAATAGGATATTCATAAATCACCCCTATCATCCAATATAAAACCACCCCTCACTCCCTATTCTCCTCACTTATCTAAGATTTAAACCATCTCAATGTTCTACCAAAATAATATTCCCTTGTATCTCCCAATGTCTAGGATATCTTGGTCTTTCCAAAATACCAAAACCCCTTCCCTTAAGGAGGTTCTCCTGGAGGAAATTTCAAGAGGTAAACCCTCTTCCTTTATATTTTAATTTCATTTTAAATTTATTTTATTTTATTATCTTCTACCCAAATCCTCTAAAACAATTATAATTATTACTCCAATATCATCAATATACTATAATGATATAATGTTAATGAAATGTACTTCCTCAATATAATTTCTCTATCTCTTTTGTTTTAAAATGATATCATCGTCCCAGAGGTGACGATTTACAACCTTCATGGATGAAGAACCTTCGTTCATAAATTTCTCCAACAATTCTGGTCATGAAACCATTTTTATGGTTTAACCAGACTAAAATATATGTATTATAACATTTCAATGTTATGTAACCAGTATATATACATAATAATAATTCATATGATGAAACTAGTTCATAACAATCAAAATACCTCCAAAATAATTTGAATGACTATCACTAATGTTCTATCTAATAATCCATACTCATACCATATATAAAAATTAATTATATCACCATTTAATATTATGTATTTTCATTAGTATCATATAAATTCAATTCTATATAATTATTCCAATTCCATATCTACTTCCATACTCATATGCAAGTATACCGATCGTGAAAACCAAGGAAACGAACTATCCCGAGTGATAAATTTGTATCTTATAACTCATAAAAATGGACCTAAATGAACTTAATAAAATTATAATAAATAAAATAAATATATAATAGGTTCTAAATTAAGTGATTAATTGATTTAATTTTATTATCCAGGACGTTATGGTCAAGTGTAGAACACGTTCGTACATAAGGTAAGGGTTTTCTACCCAAACCTCCATTTTGTTTCAGGTTTCCCTTTGTCTATATTAATAACAATTTAATTATTAATTATTATTATATATTCCTTATAAATTATTTGGTAATGTCATGTATACTTTAACCAAATAAAATCCTTCTTTATTTTAAGGGGAGAAAAATGTTTTATAAGTATCTTTCTCAATTATTCTCGATAAACAAGCCCAATTATAGGGAACTTCTCAAATTATTACATATTTTCAAGTATAGTCTAAAATATGTTTTAATACTCCATTATTTTTATAAAACCACTCATTTATTCATTATAATACTAAAATATTTAATTTATGGGGTTATGCAAATATTTTTCCTAAGGGAACTCTTCTTTTCAAAGTAAAATTTTATTTCTCTCCAAAATTCTTCGATTATTTTATTAGTGTATTTTTAATTACTTCAACGGATATATTAATGTTTAGGACTTATTACAGTTAATATATTATGTTTATCATATAAAATATTTTATTAAATGGTTTAAGATTAGTTTTATTGTGGTTGTTCTATCTTGATACCATTCACTATACTACTCAGAATAGTTGGTGTTTATGTGTATTGATTGGGGATATTTATTTCATATGTTCATAATTTTTATGTTTAGACTCTTTCAGATGAGAAATGTGTTGGAATTGTCAAATTATGGGCGAGGCCATCTATATCCCTTCTATACATCGGTAGGTCTCATAAGACACAATAGAATTTGGTTTTAGCCAAGGCCTTACCCAAGTATTTTCAGATGTCATTGCTGAGGCCTTGAAAACATGTTATAGATGTCCAAAATTATGCATTACCTCAAAATGGAATTATTAATTGAAAAACCATGTGATTATTAGAATAGTATAATATCAATTTTTTTGTTTTATTCTATTATGATCAATAATATTTTTTTATCGAATAAGATTTCATTCGAGCCATATTATGCTCAAGTGTTTTTTAAAGGCATGTGTTTTTAGTTTCTCACCATGAATAGTGTTTATTTTAATGATAACTTCCAATATATTACATACCCTTAATTAGAATCTTAAATGACCCCTTTTTATGTTTTATTTTTACTAGGGTGTGAGGATTAATATTATGAATGAATTTAATGGATAATCTAGGAGTCATAGATATTTCCAAGGGATTTTCTATTATATAATTAATTTTAAGTTTTAATATTGAAATTATGATGGTATCTTGTTTTCAAAAACTAGTAAACTATTCATTCCTTCATGGTACAAATTTCTTGTAATCATTTCAATGAATTAATATAAGGCACGAGATCTTGGAAACTGGGTTCTATTTCATTTCATTACATAGTTCTTATAACCAAATTACAATTGGTAAAAATACTTCTACAAAATAATTATTGAATCCCAATACATAAACACTTCAATAATTTCACTTAAATAGATTAAATATTATTGGTCCTTCCTTGGTATTGGTGATCACCATTATTTTTAGAAATTTAATTAGAAAATTCCCTAGTTCCCCTTATATAATACATCTAATTCCATGGAAATTTTATACTTTATTACTTTAATTCAATATAGAAATCATATCCCCCCATTTGATATATTTATATAGGTGTTTCTTATAACTTTCTTGATAAGAATGAAATTGAACTTTCTTACCTCTATGATAATTACAACACAAACATCCATAAAATCCAATTTCACTCTATTTAGAATTGTTAAGAAAATTACATTTTTTATTCTATTAAATAAATATCGTGATAGATTATTAGGAACAATTAGAATATATTTCTCTCCAATAATCATCCAATTTGGTTTCTCATAACCACTAAATTTTCCAACAAATTATATGTTAACATGATTTCTTATGGTTCCAACCATTGACTAAAATTAATTAAATAGTACGAGAAACAATAATCGTTCTTTAAAACCACATAAACTTGAAAAATAATTTATTGGATGTGTAAATCAAGACACCATTATTTAAATCTATAAAACCTTAAGTTTGACCTTGGCCATCCATGATAATAATATACTCAAATACTTAATAATGATTCATAAAGATTTTGTGAATTTATAAAACATTTCTACTGGGAGTGCCCAACCAAGCTTGCAACAAGGCCTGTTGTCGTGCGCCAAGTTATGATGGAGTCAAATCCCAATGTACTATTTTTAGAGAACTACCCCTTTGTAAAAATATTCTAAATCCACATCCACTTATTGTATATATACATGTATATAATTTCTTTTAAACTAATCAATCTAACCTTCGCCAAATTGTAATACATATCTCTATATTTTGACTTATCCCTAGGGTTGTCCCAGATGTTTTATCACCCTAACATCCGAATGTTAACAAAACCTTACTCTGATAACAACTTCAGCGACCCTAACATTTCATACATAGATATCTAAAATTAATTAATAAATATTCATTACATAAATTAATGATCCACTATAGAATCATATGATTCTCGCTCATTTGGAAACATGGATATGTAAATAATCGGTTTATAGGTGAACTACATCATCTCCCACTATTTTTTTCATAAGTGTCACCCTTCTTAGACATATTATACATATTATCTTTCTTCATAACTTCGGAAAAGGAAACATAATAAAGGGTGATCTTGGATTCTCAGCAAGGATAAACATGAGATATATCAATCAATAATCATATGAAAGAATAATATAAATATAATAGTATAAGATCAGGAATATAACATAAAATATTCATACCAAATCTATTATGTAATTTAAACATGGTTTGTGGAATAAAACTTTATGATTTAAAAATATATGAATCATAATAATGGTAAATAATTATAAATAAATCACGGTTCATGTCATATAAGTTTTTCACCATCATTAATATAGAAACCATTTATATTTCAAGGTCAACTATCAAGGCCCTAAAATAATAGTGGATCAAGTATCACAACCTATTTCACATATCATAATGGATTATGAATCAAAACATGTTTCCCATATCATAATGTATTAGATATGATCAACTATTTTCAATAGTGGATCAATCACATTGACATGTTTCCCATAGTGGATAAATCACATAAACTTATTTCCAATAGCTATACAATGATATTTAAAACATTAACCAATATATTAGAGGGATATATAATTATAATAAGACACATCTCATAATGAAAACCGTACATATTTAGTCCATAAAATCATTAAATATTCATCATATCATTATATCATAACATATAAAAATAAATCTTGTTTCATTAACTTTAATCAATCCATGTTAGGATAACCCAAGGATTGTAAATGGATTTTATAAAAATATCATCATCATAATAATTAACCATATAAAAGAATAATAATTATGGTACCATTGGATGATTTCCTTAGTAAATCATAAGTAACACCAAAGGTTGGTGTCGTTGATGAATAAAAATTCTATAAAAATATCCTCATAAAATTATTGAAGAAAATGTATTTTCCATTTTGAAATATATTATTTAGAATCTGACAGTATTTATAATATTAAATAAATCATCCCTTTAAAAATAAACTTGAGAACTTGTAAGGAGTTCTTTAAATCATTTAGTACTCATGAAGCTGGAATATATCATTCATGTCGTATATGTTAAAACAAAGATTCCATTCACATTTTGGGAAGAAAGAATAAAGTAACTTGTTTTTGAAAACCAAAACAAGTTACCTTTTAATTTTTTATTAAATTAATCAATTGGTAACAATTACTTCAAAAAATCATTGAAGAAAAATAAAATAATTATTTATTTTTTTTAGAAACATGGACATAGAAGAAAATGTATTTAGAACTAGAGAGAGAATTAAAGTGGTTTTTTAAAAAAAACATTATTTTCAACTCTTATGTACATAAAGATTTGAAAATGAATGGAAACCATTTAATTTACAAAAATAACTACTGTAGATGAAAATTTATGAATTCTTGATAGTTATATCATAGGATTTCTTCATCAGAAACTTAATCATAAACAATCATGATAAACAATAAGATTGTAAAAAAACCACTACCAATTAAGTAAATCTATAATTATAAACCCCATGTAATAAAGAAACTTATATTTATATGTAAATACCATTATTTCATGATAATAATCCATAAATACATTCATGGGTAGTATATAGGCCTCATAAAAGAAACAAGTGGTGAATGTAGCATGTGTGGCATGGAAATGAATGTGAGACAAAAATCTCGGACCACTTTGGTTACTTTTGAATTGTAAGATACAAGAAATAATACCATTAAATGAAACTTTTAATATCATGAAAATAAATAAATTTATGTTATATCATGACAAATAGGTTGTATATACACCCCTTTAATATGACTTATATTCCATATAAATTAAAGTTTAACGATAATCTCTTACTACTGTGGTAATCTTTTGAATTATAATCCCCATTAAAGAATAAAATTAATTTAATATATAAATAACATGAAAATAATTATAATAATTATATAAAATGTTAAATGATATTTAAATAAATCTCATAAAATAATATAAGTGAATAACATAACATATGTCCTAAAGAATACAATTTTAGATGATAACCCCTAACCTCAAGTATAGAATTTCATCATAAATATTAAAACGAAATTTATAATAAATATTGGTTTATTATAAATATATTAAAGAACCATTATCATAAATATCCTACCATATATTATTTACTTAAAATCCTTTTACCACCCTTTTTTATCAATTCTTTGTTAAAATCATTATTCAGGGTGAAAATGCTTCGTTTTTATGTATGATTTCGTTCGACATTGTTGGTATTTGAAAATTTATTATGTATATATAATATAAATAATTTTAATAATGATATAAATAACATATATATATATATATATATATATATATATTTTATAAATATTTATATACATCCATAAAAGTTAGAGATAAGAAAATGGATTATAATGTTCATGGAGATGGTAGGTCATACGTACAGATGAACGTTGATTCCATATTCTAGATGGATGGAATAAAATAAAGGTAAATATTAATTAATATTTATAGAATATTTTTTATATCATATATATAATATATATTCATTAAATCTATCTTTATTACCATGAATGTCAAAATTAAATGAAAAACACAACACATCGCTTCATGGAGTCAGTAGTCCATACCTATGCCCAAGTGATGTTATCATTTTCAAATGGACTATATGATAAAAAGTTAGATGTGATATTATAATTCCAGAAGTATATTTATGTCATAATTATAATATAAATATGTTTAATACATCACTATATTTATTTGTGAGAGACGTTGCTAAAAAACAAAATACATCGATTCATGAGGAGGTAATCCGCTATACAAATGATTAATGATTTCATTTCACATTTAATGGAAGAGGGTATATATATAGGTTTTTAAATTAATACAATAACATCTTAGTATATATAAGATATATTTTTTATTATTTCAAAGTAGTTTCATAATGTTTGAATGAGTAAGAAAAAGAAATAAAACAAAGATGTATGGTTAAGAACTATATCTCTTCTTCTAAATATCTCTTTATGTTCACACCTAAATAATTCTTAGGATGGTTTTATGATAAAAAAAAAGATCTATATCATGTTAAGGGATGTAATAAATTTATTTGATCAAGTATTGGTTGAACTAAAAGGCTTTGTAAGTGTGCAGAGGAGAGGAGAGGGGTTCCCCTTTTTATGTTGGGAAAGGAGATACATGGAATTATTAAAACGGAAATTATGTAACCACATTTTTCTCACCAAAAAAGGATATAAAAAGGATCATTATAGAACCTTTAGATGATATATGATCAATATATGACCATAAAAAAGGAATTGGACTAGTCCTTAGGTCATTTTACCATTATCGTTTTTCTATTTTTACTATTCATTATGAACAGAAATTAAGTTTGACTTATTATAGAATTTTAATTTATATGATTAAAAATATGGAATCCATTTTACCAAATTAAATTCATATAATTTTGGAGTATTTAATTTAAAATTAAACATAAAGACGAACAAAAAAATGGTTTTCCAAAGGAAAAATTATCATAAGTATAAAAATATTTTCTTAAAAATTGAAAATAAAATTAATTATAATGACTTATATTTGAGTATTTATATAATAATTCAACAAAATTTAATTTTAAAACTATTTTTAAATAAATTTACATTTTTAAATTCTTTATAAGTAAAAAATAATTTAATAAGAATTATTTTTTTCATTATTCATCAACAATTTAATATTTTCAAAAAATTCTAAAAAATTCACTCCAAGATAATTTTTACATGATGAGTTAAGAAATGAATTTATTATTATAAAAAATATATCAAAAAATGTAAAAAATTTAATTTTAAAAATAAGTATGCCAAATGTGGTGGAAGGTAATTTTTGAGGAAAAGTCATTTTTTAGGAAAAAATGATTTTACATTAACTTTGTGGCTAGTAATATTCATTATATCAATTTAAATTCATTTATATATATATATAATCTATAAATTTATTTTAAATCATTCTTAATTAGGGGTTGGTTTAATTAATTTAAATAGAAACAGATTCTACACATATATTTTTTTTTTGAAAATATGCATTTTTAATCAAAAAAATAGATTTAAAAGAAAATAATGAAATTTACTAATTTAAATAAAAAATATTTAGATTATTAAAAATCTGATGGATAATATTTCAATTTAATACCAAATCCAAAAATATAATCCAAATTTAAATTATATGATTTAATGAAAGGGATTGACAATTTTACAAAAATCAATATTTTCACTAAAAACCCAATGATTTTAGAAAAATAATATTAGTTCACTATAAACTAATTTTAATGCGATGATTTTAAAAAATGGTAAAATTTTTATAAAATAAAATTAAAAATAGTGGTAGAAATTATATTTTCTACACATAAAATGCAATGAAAATTATTTTTTAGGGAAACTTATTTTTAAATCATGAAATGACGTTACTAAAAATTATTTTCCTATTTCATAAGAATTAATAAATATATATATATATGTTTTTATTAAGAAAATTATATATATATCATAATGTGTTTAATCTTAATTATAATGTCTAATTCAATGATTAAGTCTCAACAGACACATTTAAATAATAATATTATAATATTATAATGCAGTTCATTAAATCTTAGTGTTGAATGTATTGATGGCTATCGAAAAAATTAATTTTTTAAAAGGGAAATATATTCCAAAATATTGGGGTGTTATAGGTGTACCCTCTTCCCATGTAAAAAATTATATTGCATGTATTATTTATATTTCTAGTATACTGATAGGTTTCAGCTAAAAATTGGAATCCACCTCTAAAATACCACAAAAATAAATAGAAATAATCAAATGTTGTTTTAAGCTATCTGTACTTGGATAAGTGAATATAATGAATGATATTTAAAGAATGAGAATTCTCTATGGGATGGAATTTGATCAGAGGGCCATGGATTCTATTAGAATATATAAGAAGGGGTGGGGAAGAAGAACATAGATTATAGTCATGGAAGGGGGCCTAGTGGATTTATTAAAGACTACACGATGTGTATGGTAATAATCAAACATCATATACTTATTTATTTCAATATTTTTTTAAATAAAACTATATTAATATTTATATGAATATTTCATTAATTAGTATTATATTTATTAATTATATTGATTATTATTATCATCTAGATAAATATAAACACAACATAATACATTACACATGACGTGCGGGTTAATTTAAAAAAAGTATAGAAATGGACCAACTATGAAGACTTATACCTAGTCCATTTTCACTTAGTTCGAGGATCTATTAGTTGATTTAATTCTATCACCAGATTTATATTAATTTTTTTATAGTTTTTACTATTTATGAAAATATAACATTCCATGTTATAAAAATAGGGTGAAGAAAGAATGATCCTTGCACCTACTATTTTTGTGGAGGGATATAAACCGGTGATGGATAAAATGTCCTCGAATGAATGTACCATCGACATAAGATTCATTCATATTTATTTACTTAATTTTTTTACTTATATTTTTCAATCTATTTCAATACATATAATAATATATAAATACACACTATATGTATTACCACATGATGTGTAATCCTATAAATATATATATATCTTAATATTTAAAGAAAGAGGGGGTAGAATATAGAGATACACATGGTGTCTGTGGTTTAAGTACACACCACGTAATTATTCTAAATAGAAAAGAGTTGATGAGAAGAACCAGGTCTTCCTACTTGGAAGAACCTTTATTTAAGTTCATCAGATCAACCTAGTGACCAAAATATACCCATTTTTGTAAGGAGTATGATACATCCAGTTCATCTATAAATTTTATGGTATTTTAATACCTTGATATGTGTAATTCAATTTATATTCTTTCCATTAATTGAAATGTGGAAATTAATTTTTGATTTTTTGTAGGATACAAACCATATTTGGAAAACGAGCACAAATAGATTAATATTGTGAGAATTTGAATGATGAGACAATTTTTTTTGAATCTTGAATGAATATGGATCAAGATAGATTAGAAATATAGATTAGGGATAGAGACACATTTATGTTGTAAGAGGAATTTACAATATAATATGGGTTGAGTTAAAACATAAAATAGAACTTAAGACGGCTAAATAAATAAATAAATTATAGTGTAAACTTCATTTATGCCATAAGATTGTCTAAGAAAAGAGGTGACTAGACAGACTAATGCTATAAAATCCAAACATATGGTGTAAATTCATAGGGAGGAAAAGATTTAAGAGATCGGCTACACATTTCATGTTTTATTATCTATATTAATGTTATAATTCCATAGTCAACAGTGATTTCAATGCACCAAATATTATGGATTTGACGTAATGACTAATATATTTTAGGATTCAGCCACAGGAAAAATAGACCAAATACTAGATGCATAGAGATAAATAGAATATAGAAATAAATGACTTGAAAACCCTCTTACTAATTCAATTCTTGACCTCCATGTAACTATGTACTGATCCCTCCTCATGATTATCATGAGTGAGTAGTTTTATAGTTCTAGGTAACATGATTGTATGGGTTTCATTGCATAGGGATTATTTATATTTTTATATTCATGTTTGGGATGTTGAAAATTTGTATTTCAATTCTTAATCACATTGTTTTGTTCTACATGAACATTACTAATGGTTTGATTATATGTTTTGCAAAGGGTACCAAAACTATGGATCCCTAAAGACAAAATTCTGACAATAGATATTAATGAAACTATAATAAATTGAATCATTTAGAAAAATATTTGAATATAACTAAACCTAGAATGAATCATCAACTAAATTCTTAAAAACCAAATCAATTTTTTTAGACTTCTTCCTCTATCTTCAAACAATCAATCAATTTCATTTTATGTTCCTAAAATTAATCTAGAGCATTTATACATACAATTCATGAATATATTTTAAGGTGTTTTAATGCACTTTTTTATGTTGTTTAAGTAATAATCCTATAAATATTTAGATTATTTATATTATTTCTGTTTTGTTATAGGATATAACTAATATTGGGAATAAGAGATGAAAAGAGTCGAAAATGATGACAAAACAACACTCACAATTGCGACGCATATCACTACGAAGCGACACATGAAAATATAAGGATTCCCACATTAATAGATGATCATGGAACAATTCCGGGGATCAAAATTGAAGAAACTCAGAGAAATAGAGCTTCCAAAGATGGAATTTAATGATTTACGCTACGTAAAAATTACAAGACACAAAAATAATACAATCCTTGAAGAGAAGAAAATATGATGAGAGGGCATGTCATCATAATGTCATGAATATTTCAAGGCCCAAACTTTACACGTCGTGTAAACATTACATAATGTGAAAGTATGGGGAAGATCCAGAAGGCCTATAGTTCATGAATTCTTTAAAAGTGGTAAAACACTTATATGTCATGAATAATCTACCTGTTGTGAACTTGTTGGATGAACAAAAAATGAACCATTGATGGGATTTAGTGAACTTGAGGACCACTATTTGACTTGAAATGATCATTGATTTTCAAGGAAAACTTTTTGAACTATATTAATGACATTGAATGTTGTACAATCATCAATGGATTATATAAATAGAGAGCTGAGCTACTGCTTCCACCAAATTTAGAGGCCAAAGTTTGGAGTAAGAAGTTTTGATTTTCATGGTCCTACTAGCTTCATATCTTACATTCATTTATGTTTTTGTTCTTCTTATTCCTCCCCCTTACCCCTATATCTCTAGGATAAGGGGGTAAAACCCACCTTATTCTTGGGTTATGTAGTAAAAGGGGAAGGTGTATTTGGTAAATTTTTTCGTTATTATTCAGGTATTCAGATTTCTTCATTTATTTAATAAATTTCAAATCTCACACTTTTAATTTTATCATGAATTTAGTTATTTTAATCTAAAAGGAACATTTAAGAATTGAAAAATTGGTTACCTTGAATTGGGGAATGTCCATTGTCAAATTCAAATAAATAATGTTTAAAAATGGTATCGAGAAAAATTAGATTTTTTAGTTCTATAATTACATAACCAAGGGAAAATGGGGATCACTAAATTTTGGAGGGGATACGAGGACTATTCGATCAACATCTCCTCAACTATAACACTAAATAATAATTAATCAATTTAATTAATATAATAAAATAATAAAATAACATTAATACTAAATAACCCCTACACCCCTTTAATATTGATATCAAAACAAATAATCTACCTCTCTTTCTCTCTCTACAAACCATAATTTTTTTTTTGAATTAATAGATTTAATTTAGAGCATATGGACCATCTATATGGGTTTGATAAACGAACTGACCAATTACAACACTTTTACTGTTATGTTTTCAATGTCTTTTTAATTAATAAATTTGTGTATCCCTGTAAAAAATTGTCAATTCTCTATGGTATGTCATGAATACTAACCAACTGTGTGGGTTCGACACTCAGACTTTTGAATTAATTAATTTTTTAAATATAGGTTGTTTTTGTTTTTTTTAATATTTAAATTGTGTAGCCCCATAGAAAATAAAAATACCATTAGCATGTCAAATTTTGGCTCCATTGCTGCTTATGGTTATGGATATACATAAATTAATTAGGAATTCCTAAAATTAATTTTAATTTAAATCATTTTTTACACTTAGTCATGCATTGTAATTGTTTTAGGTGAAAATATGTTGCCATAGGAGGATAAAAAAAGTGGACAATCTTACATGTGAACCCATGTTGGAGAATCTCATTCGATAGTTAAGGAATGTTATGACTATACAATAACAAAAAAAATTATGGCTAGAGAAGCTCCACGACTACCACTGAAGATCTGCACAGTCATGGATTATGACAGACACTACTACAACATAACCCTTTAATATTACTAACCTTTATCATCACTAAAAAAGTATTGAAAAGGGTACACTTTATCAATTCTAAATAAAACTACTGATAAAGGATAACCTTTATAAGTGTTTTTCTTTAGCACTAATAAATGGTAACCTTTGTCAGTGCTTTTATTTTTTGCACTGATAAAGGGGACACTTTATCATTACATTATTTTTAGCACTAAAAATGTGTATCTTTTATCAATTATTTTTTAGCACTGACAAATATTCCAAATAAAATGAAATAATTATCGAAAAAATGAGTAAATTTAAAAAAATATTAATTTTTTTATTAACAGAATAATTGTTGATAAAAATAAATAAATTTAATATATATATATATATATATTATAAATATTATTAAAGAGTATAAAATAAATTAATAAATAATTAAATAAATATATAAAATGAAAAAAATTAAATAATTAGACAAGTTATAATAAATAATGAGTAAATTGAGAGAAATATAAAACAGTTTATAAATTATATAATTATTGATAAAAATTAAAATTTTAATATACATATATATAGATTATTAATATTAATAAATAGTCTATTATATATATACATAATGAATAAATTGTAATAATTAAATAAAAAAATAAAAAATGAATAAATAAAAATATTATTAAAAAATTTATCAATGAAACAATTATTATAAAAAATGAATAAGTTTATTACATGTATATATATTAAATATAAATAATAAAAAATAATAGATATTAAATATAAATATAAAAAATTAATAAAAATTAATAATTAAAAACATATTAATTCCTTATTCATTTTAATGGGTTTTATACATAATTACATTAATACATTTAATATATAAATATATTCATATATATATATTTTTATATAATATTTCCATAAATATGATTTATATAATACCAAATATTTCTGCTTATATTAAATAAGTCATATACTTAGTGTGTTATAATTAAAAATTAATATTAACTAAAAATATTTATTAATTACATCGAGTAATTGAAATAATTGAATATCATTTGATTTTTCTATTTTAAAAATTTCAAATGTGTTCTACATTGATTTCCCAAACATATACATTATTAATACATTTTTATAAATAACACACCAAAAATATTTATATAATTAATGAAATCTTTTATAGAAACATATACACCTAATATTTATACGATTTATTCAAATTTTAGTATTTATTTTAGAATATCATTATAATGCGATACAGTAAATATATTATGTTTTTAATTGTTAAATTTTATTTATTAATTCTTAATATTATAACCGTAAGGTTATATTTATTCGTTTTAAATTGTTTTTAAATTTGATCATTTTTATTATATATTTATATTTATTTATTTACTATGTTTTAATCTTTAAAATATGCATTCATCTTTATTTCAATATATATCCATGTTCTTTTATAATTTATATTTCATTCATAAAACCAATCTGTTTTCAATATTTTTAAGTTATACTCATTTTTAATTATTCAATTTCCTTCATTGTTAACATTCATGCATTTAAGGTTATATATTCATTAATAATGTTAAAAATATATTTGTAAATAAATATATTAATTAATGAATATTTACCATATTCATAAATTTATATTTTAACAATTATGTATAAATAATTACCATTCTTTAAAAAAATATTTATGTTGTTATAAATAAATAATTATACATATTTAAATAATGAATTTTTTTAATAAATTTATTTTAATAATGAATATATTTAGTATATATATGTATATTAAATATATATAAACTCATAGATATAGATATATATATATATAATTATATAAATATATATAAAATATAAATATGTAAAAATTAATTTCAAACAAAATAGTTTTTGTAATTATAAATATGTAATTATATATTTAAATAATTATAAATTATAATAAATATATTTAAATAATGAATATAGATACTATATTTATATATTATTATTAAATAATTATATTCAAATAATCAATATATTTACGATATATAATTATATTGATATATGTAATGATATATATATTTATGATATATATATATATAATTATTTAAATATATATATGTATATAAAAATATTAATAATTATAAATAATCAATTATAAATATATTTAAAAATACAATAATTTATTAATATATTTATAAATTTATATTTACTATATTTGAAAAATTATATATTAATAATTATAAATAAAATAAATATATAAATATATATATTTAATTTTTTTAAATTTTTATAAAAAAATTAATATATATTTAAATAATTATAAAATTACAATAAATAAATATATAATTAAATAAATATACTTATATTTTTTAATTATAAATATAATTATAAACCATGTATTAGTGATAATATTTTAGCATTGATAAATACAAATTTTAACAATGTTACTTTAGCATAGATAATAATACCTTTTATGAGCGTTTATTTATTTAGCACTGATAAAAGGTATCTTTATCACTTATTTTTTTAGAAGCGCTGATAAAGGTCTCCCTGATCTATTTAAAGAACCACAATGCACTAATTTTAGTCATGATGTCTCATGATTTCCATGGAAGCTTCCTCCTTCCAGTTGTCCTCCTCATCTAATCCTAGGCTAAAATGAATGTTTGAACAAATCCAGGTCTCAAATCAAGGCTGGAATGAATCCAAGGCTCGAATCAAGGCTCGAATGATTCCATGATTTTGTGATATCTCTAATTACTCATGGAGGAATCGAATCTCAAATCTAAGGTATGTTATTTTCTCCTCCTCCTCACTGAAATGTGTGTGTTTCTTTCCCTTATTCTTCATGTCTTCATCCCATTGTTGCTAAAGGCTTTGAATCATCTACGATATCCCTAGGTAGGTTTATTTATGCTTTATCTATTTCCTAATTTTATTTGATATTCTTGGGTTCCTGAAATTAGTATATCTAAAATTATAATTGTTATTTTGGTTTAATTGGACTTTAATATGCTTGTTACTGAAGAATTTTAAGAGATTATAATTGATTTCCAAATGGGTTCATGTGGATTTGGCCTTGTTTTTTATTTACATTTGAAGGATAAATTATATTTTTAGCCAATAAAATATTTATGATTGTTTTCATAAAGTAATTTACCATTTTAAAATTATTGGTTGATGTTTATGAACTCTATATGGGTAAGGAATGAGTTTATGATGTAGATTAATTATGGTTTCCTTGTTTGGAAAGTTTATTTATGTTTTATTTTTGTCTTATTTTATTTATTTATGCCCAATGTTATGGATTCTTCTTTTCATGTCTTATTCTTATAAACATATGTATAAGTGTGTATATATATACACATTTTACACATGCATGTATTCACATGCAAATATGTAAATATTTGTATTGATAACTATTTAGATATGATTGTGTGTAATTTCATATGTTTATAAAATTTAAAGAGATTCTTTAAAATTTTAGCATGCTCATTAAATTTGGTTTTATTATATTGATTTTTAAATAGGGGATTTAAATCATTTTTTTCATTTAAAAATAGTTTTGGAGATTACTATTTTTTTATTTAAAGGGCCTTAAATAAAATGATTGATTTTCTAGTGAGATTTCAAATGGGTTCTCAAAATGAGGCATGGTTTCAATTGGATTATTAATTGGGGGTTGTTATTGTTAATGGAAAGGATGATTTCAATGTGGATTTATTTTGTGGTTTTTACATGGTATACCATAGATTAGATGATAAATAGATGGGATATTCTCTAACTTAATTGAGGTATTATCTAGGGGTCATTTTTGATTTCCTCAAGAGGCTCATATTGCATTACTTGTTTTGGTAACATATTCGGCTAGTATTGTATGAATAAATCAGTTATATTTAGAACCTATAAATAAGATATCCTCTCCTTGTTTTGTGGCTTATACTTGTGCTAGTATATATATTTTTTGGTACCCACTTTCACTTTTATTTATAGTTGTCATCATCTCCCTTATTTAATTTTATTTCTTACATCTTATACACTTTATTTTCTTATTTGGGTTTAATTTATTTATTTATTTTGTTTTACTTACATTTCATTACACTAGGTTTTCCTTCATACTACTATTTCATTAAAAACAAATCCAAATGGAATTTAAAATCATCTCTTCAATTAAAAAGGACTTGACAAAGGAGAATTATTTTCAAGTAATTATTTTCATTTAAAAGGAAAAAATAAATAGTTTAATGATGTTTTCTAAATACTTCTTTAAAATATTATTCATTTTTAAAGATAGTTTCCAATAAAAGACCATGGTATTATTTTCTAAAAAGAATAAAAAAATTTCTTTATATTTATTCTAAAATATATTTCTTAGTATTTGATAAATAATAGTCTAATTTTATAACATAGATGGTTATGTAACAATATTTTAAAACATATATTTATTAAAGGTATGTTATCACATTATTAAAAAAGATTTCATTATGATTTTTTCATCCTTATTATGAAACCCTTCGGTTAGTGTTTTCTATAGGCTATTTTTCTGTAATTGGATGTGTATTAATTATTATTTTGTGATGCTTGTATGATGTGATATATGGATATTTTGTGAAATCTAACTAGGCATGTTATCTCACACCATATATAAAAACCCATATGAGAATATATACCTTTTATGTTTTCATATACATTCCAATGTTATGATCTCAAGGTATAAAAGGGAATTTTTAACTAAGTATATTTATACCATTTAAACTCATTATTTAAAATTAAATTCAGATTTACTTAAAGTACTCATGATATTAAAACATAAAAATGTTCTAAAAAGTAATTTATTTTCTTAAAAAAATGACCAAGACATGTGAATATTTATGTTACTTTATCAAAATAAATGATAGGTAACATAACCCAAACATATAATAGATACATTACTTTATTGAAATTAAAATGATTTAGAGGTTATATAATTTCTATGCATGAAATTATATAAATGAGATAGTGTAAATAAATAATGAACACAAGTCCAAACATTAATTTCATAGAATAAATAATTTTAAAACATGTAAACATGTTTAATAGATTTTACACAATAAACCAAGAATAATTATACAATGAGAACAATACGCATGATGTGGTTTCAATATCACCACACCCAATCTCATGAAAAAACATTATTTGGCCCTCCACTAGAGATATTTTCACTGAAAATACTAAGTTTCACCCATTGATGTTCAATCTCAATGGTTTTTCATAATTCCTAAACAATTTAAATCATCCTCTGATCTTCTAAATACCACAATAATGTAAAAACACAAAACCTGCTGTAACTTCATGGTTGGTTCCCTTCCAAATTAAATTCAAATCCTCTATTTTTATCTCAACCTTGGTACTATAGAACCTCCAATTCGAATGACACTTAGATAAATTCAAATCAAACTTATTCCCGATATCACACATAAACTCCATCTAACACCTCATGATATTTTGGATTTTTTTTGGAATATCTTGAGAATAAATTACATGGCATGTGAAAGATTTTATTTATTTCTTATTGTGTTGTATTTGATTAAACTGGTTTTTTATAAATGAATTATCCGTTTATTTAATAATGAAATAATCTTATGGGAACCTTGGTATTTATGAAGGTAGTCCTGAAAAATCATGTTAGGATTTAAATTTTTAATTCACTGCTATATTCTCTGAAATATTTTATTCATGACATATTTATCACATGTTTATAAAATGTTTAATAATCATGAATTTCTTTAGACCAGGTGGTGTCCTATTTATAATTTTAATGGTAATACCTATTTTAAGTTTCAGTTTTTGAAATAGAAACATAGTTGAAATGTTAATGTGTATTTTGAAATGAAAAAATAAGGTTTTCCCTTAAAATGAACTAAAATGGATTAAGCGTTTTGAAGCATTTGAATTAATTTCAAAGTAAATCTTTATAGTTTTAAACATGTCAAAGTGTACATCTTCCGTTATAAATTCATTTAAAATTTTAATTTATTGTAAAATTCTTTTGAATATGAATTTAAAATTTTCACTGGATGCTAATAGTTTTTATAGAAAAAAGGGGGTTCATATCCCATTAAGTGTTTTTGAAAAATGTTTTATTTATATATATAATTAAAAAATACTTCACTCATGGTATTAAAAAATGAAAAATACCTAAAATTTAAATGTTTTTTTGGGATGAGATTTGAAATTTTCAATTAAGATGATGTATTTTAAAAAGTTTTTTAAAAAAACTATCATCATTATCATAATCATATCTAGAGAAATTTTTATTACAAAATAAAATGATGACTGAATTACGAGGAATAATAATGGAGTTAGAATTATTGTGGAAACAATGCACATATCTGGTTCCAAGGATAGAATTCCAATTTATGAAAATATTTCATATTTCTTCATTATTAAATAGATATGTGAGTTAGATTATACGATATTTCAAGCTCTAATTTTCCATTTATAATGGGTAGGAAGTTGGAGTGCATTGAAAGTTGATGAAGTGGGATTTATGAAGGTGATATTTAGTGTGGTAGAATAAAAGGATGAGCCATTAATAATGGAACCACAAGCAGTGAAAGTATTTTACGTCTCAGAACAAGTAAAAAATAATTTTTTTATTTTCCTTATTGTGACTAAAACTACTACAGGGTTAGATAAAAATTGAATCGAGGATAACCATTTTATTGGGAGATCAAAATTAGTTCATACTAGTCTTAATGTAGACAATTCCATTTACATTATATGGGACTATAAAGATGGTATTCAAATTCTCGACAGAGGAGAAAAATAAATTTAACCTTAAGAAAAGATACATATTTCAATTAGAAGGTTAATATTTTTTTTAATATAATATGAATTCCTTATAATATTATATATTTTATACTACATTAACATAATCTATGTAAAATTTATGATTACTTATTTAGACAATGTCTTTTGTAAATGTTGGTGTTACCAATTCTATGGAGGAATGGACTATTGATACAAAAACTGTATAATAATTAGTGGATCAACAACATGTTGATGAAAAAAGAATAATGTAGCATCATAATATTGAATAAAATTATCAAGGCATGAATTAAAGGTATAAATTTTTTGGTTGGATAAAATCAACGTGATCAACCTATTGACCCCAAAAATTCAAGACTAATTAGTTATATTTGGTTCACAAAGAGGATGAATGTTCCAATTGATATATATTTTTGGTGCCACATCTAACCTGTAAAGAGGAAAACACTTTGGCAATATTTAATTGAAGTGTTATGATATAATTTATCTATTTTTATGAAAAATTATATAATAAATCATTAGATTAATCTTTATTATTCATTTTTTTTCTAATATTTTATAAGTTTTCTGAAAGAAGTTTGTCTTAATGAACACCAAAAAAGACTCTACAGGATTAAAGACTCTTTATACCAATTTACATCTTAAGGATATAGAGGGTAATGTAAATCCCCACCCACTAGTTATTATTAACACATTATAAAGAAAAAACATTGAATTAATTCATCTGTATTCATGATGATAAATCATTCCAGGTGCATTTTAATTGATAATATATTATTTGAGATTATTTATTTTATCCAATTTCATTCAAAAAATATATTTTATAAAAAAAGAGTTATGAAAATAAATAATATGCATCAAAACCAATGTACCCCTATCCTAAAGAAAGGATGGGGCATGTTCCACTAGACAAGAAACGGGTATGTATTTTAAATAAACAATGTATGTTTTCTGTGATATGAAACAACAAATTTTAATTTGTTTATATTCTGCCCAATGAATCAACATATGAAGCCACATCCATCCCGCATCCAATTCTATGGAAAGAGGCTGTCATAAGTAAGTAGGGTAAACTAATTAACAAAAAATATATAAGAAACATGTGTAAGTATGATATAATAGTAATTATTTATGATTTATTACAATATTACATAAAAATATGTATTTATCTTCATATGTTTTTATATGTCTTAGGAAAAATAATTAGTAGTGCCCGTATTAGAAGAAAAACTACTTTTAGTAGCTTTGAAGTGACCACAATAATATGGTATCTTTAGAATAGTAGGTTTCAGAGTGTCTCCTCGAACATATTTTAGGAGGATAAAACCCCAAGAAGATATATATAAGATAATGAAAGGATTTCATTCACAAATAGATGCTTTATGAGATATTATTTTCTTTTCTATTTTGGAATACCAATATATTAGAAAGGATAAAAGTGAACTATCAATGGAACAAAGATCCACACATGAAGAACCATATAAACGAACTAAAATTGAGGTATGTTCTTCCCCTCAACCGTATAACATAGCCTAGGTAATCAATTTGTGCATGACTATTTCCCATAAATGTGAGTAAAAAACTTATGATTACATTATATTAATAATATTATATTGGGTAAAGTGGTATGTGAACTTTATATGTCAATATCCATGCACCGCCTTGTTTCATGGGGTATGTTATATAATATATTAGGACAAAAGATACACAATAAAGAACTCCCAAAATATCACATGAGAGTAAGTATTGAGGTAGATCAAGATCTCACTGATGAGTTGCCTATCCCACTTGATGATCCATATATTGTAATGGTTAATGATGTTATTAGATATTGTATAGAATTTTCTTGTAATCTTATAAATATATATGAGGTATGTTTTTAAAAAAAAAATCTTATTAAGTACCTATAATATTTAATTAAAATCTCTAAAGTGAGGTATTGTGTTACAGATGGATAAAATGATGGAGAAACTGAGGGTTAGATAATGACAATGTAGTAAATCTACCAAGAAATAAAAATGGCCTTTTGGGAGTAACTTTCCTCTTCCAGTTCCGGAGAAACAATAAGTATCATTAAAATTTCATGGAGAGATTACATTTAAAGATTCTAATATGTATTACATTCCACGTGAAGAATAATGATTTTGAACTTTCATTAGAGACATAGTTTGTCTCAAGAGTATAAATGATATTTTCAAGTTTGAATGGATGAGAGTCTCAATTATAGATACATATATAATGTACATTTTTATAATTCATATATCCAAATAGTGATCTAATATGTTCGATAAAGTTAATAATTATTCATATTTTCAATAGGTGTTTATATCCCTACTATATTATGGAAAAATGATACAATGATTTGGATTCATTAATCCCTGTATTATTTCTACATAATAAATTTATTTAGAATAATAATAAATATAGAAGAAGAATGATGAAATATAAAATGAATTTAAGAAAAAATTAAATCTAGTAGACATTTTCTTATGCCTACAGTACAGAGGTAAGGATCTATATTCTAATCACATAAAACATATTTTCATTTTTGTCACTACTTATTTGTATATGTTTTTTAGGATGCATGGGATGATGTTTATAATCAATCTGGAAACCACAAATATTCATTTTTTAGATCTAATGCATGGATATTCAAAGAACTGACCACAAACAATGCATATTTCAAAATTTTAATATACTGAAATCAAAATTTTATAAATAAAAAACGAATTATATGTTTTATTATGTGTTTTAACAATATTTTTTTTATAACAGGGTTATTTCCTAAATATAGGCTAAATCATGGCATGAAGTTAGTGAATGAACATGAAAATCAAATAGATTACTTAAAATAGAAACATATTAAGGTATATATAGAAATATTTAACTATTAAAACATTTTTCAAAACAATTTACTTATTTTTTGTTAATTTATCTATAGTGTATGAAGCAAGATAATGGAAATGATTATCAATATTTTGTTTGTAAATTTATGAGAGAGATTATAAACCATGAAAATCCTAGCATCCCTATATTGGTAATTTCTAAAGGAAATTAAAATTATATTAAGAAAATTTATTAATAATTTGTTTTATATATTTTCTCAATACTACGGATATTTCAAATATCCTTCACACTCAATAGAATAAGTAAATTTTTTTAGAGATGGGTGGGCATCGTACATAGTGTAAGAATGTTTTTCGACAAAAAATTAGGTGATTAACTAATATGTTTGTGATCTAGTACATGTTATGAACATTGAAATATATTTTTAGTGTGAATAATTTATATTATAAATCTTATATATAATTTTTGTTATATTTCTCAAAGGGGAGTATAATAGAGGAAATAAATTTGTTTAGGAATTAGTAGAAAACATTGTGTCAGAATTTATACATTCATAATGAAGGTTACTTCTTACTAATCATGTAGCTGGTTTTATCATCATTTTACATACATTTTATTTTGAATTTACTTATAATTTTTATAATTGAATTAGGCTAATTATTTCTCAATGGTTTCATCATGGGTGGATATAATTGATATAATAAAATAAAAATACAGTTTTTTCACTTTGGTGGGTAGTGGAATAATTTAGACAATTCGATCATCAATTAGATGCATGATATAATATGAAAAATCTTTTAAAATCCATAAATGTAACACATCACATTTATATTAGTGAAAAATATTGAATAAAACTGATCATTTTTAATGCACATGATGTGAAATCAAATCATCCCACCATTATGTCCCATAGAATCACATAATCATTACAATAGTAGAGGTCTTTAACCTATCATTATTATGTATATAGATACTTTTTAACCGGCTCACCATCAATAAATATGTCCACTGGTTCATCAATTATATGCATGTGTACTTTCATTATGTAGGATGATCCATGTTCACAAGATCATTAATAAAAAACTCACCACCATTCTCAATAAAAAATACATGGTAATAGGGATGTTCCCATTTTGTTGAAAAAATAATGATGATGTTTTCTTATATATTTTCATCACCCATAATATTGATAAGGATATACTAATCTATAATAAAATATAGAATGACTTTTTGGATAATCTATATTTTAGTTTCATTTAGTATTCTATGAAGGTCTATACTATTGTTTAATATAATCAAAAGGTGTAATCAATTTATTACCATGTTTAGTGTCTTCTAAACATACATAACGGTTCACAATGATTTTTTTTCCAAAAAATAATGTAAATGGTTTTCCATGGATTTTTTACTCTCTTAAATGTTGAAAGGGGAAGATATCTTTTAATATGTTCTATAAAAAATAAAAAAATAAATATTTATTTTACTTAACTCAATGAAAACTAGCAGGTTTACAAAAATGGTTAATATTTTCTATGATAAAATATTGGGATACACTATTTTTTTAGTATATTAAAGGAATATATTATGTGTAATGCTATTTTTTTAGGAAAATAAGAAGGAAAATTTTAAATTTGAGTTTTACACAAACCCAAAATGATAATTGTTTTACATGAATTTTATGTAATATCTGAATGTTATGTTACTGAAAAGAGGTTAAATATATCATATTGTTGGGATTAAGATTGTAAAATATATCATATGTATCCACATTGGATGAATTAAAAATGATATAGTTAAGAATCATAGTTTAATATAATGGGACTATGAATTCCAATTATCATTGACAAATAAGTGTTATAATTTTGAGAGGTGATGAAGGGAAAAAATATTCAAATTTATAAAATGTAGTGTGAAAAAACAATCCTTTATGATGAGATTTATAGTTTAGTGACATTAATAAAGAAATATCATATAGGTAATCATTATCTATATTGGATAGTATTTCATACTATTCATGATCATGTGGTAAGGACCATTGAAGGATGTCATATTTCATATTATATGGTCCAATGTATTTTTTAGGGTCATGTATTTTTTTACTAAATCCCATGTATTTAGTTTCATATGATCAAGATTAATTTTATTATAGTTTAATCATATATAACTAAAATAAATTTCCTTTTATTTGATTTTATTATCATTTTATCTACATTTTTAGTTAATTTCCTCAACACTTTTATCTAATAATTATTTTTTAAATTTTAATAGAGATCATGAAGAAATGAAATAATATTTTCCTTTCTGATGGAAGATGTAACACCATGCATCCTAAAATGTGCAGTGTTGGTGGTAGGATTACTATTCCATCAGAATGAAACATCATACCTATTTTTGGGGTTTTTATAGATATTCAATAGAAAAACACATATCACATACTCAATTAGCACCACATTAATCAGATAAACAATGTGATCTGTATGAATTAGGCTATAATATTTTTAGTTTATAAGCAACATTTTAGTTAAAAACACACATCACATACTAAAAAACTAGAAAAATGAATTAATATTGTTTTGATAATTTAGGAAAATAATCTATGAGACAATTGTGATGTGATGGAATTAGTTGCAACTCAATATGATGAATAGTGTGGCCGGTATGACTCAAAGTGTGTATTTTTATTTGAAATTGATATTTTATTAGAAAAGTCATGGGACATACTACAAAATAAGTAATAGCATTCATTTTATTTTTATGCTTTCGGAAAATGATCCATAACTCATTTGTGACATGTAGGAATCACCCAAACCTTAATATAATACACGTTGTTCCCGATATGGCTCAATATTTCCATTATCAGTTTAAAATAAACTTTTCAGTTCAAAAAGTGTCACTAAATAACAACTAAGAAAACTCACTCAAACTATATTGATAATTTAGGAAAACAATTCATATCTTATTTTTAAAGTATATGAATTATTATAATATTAAATTGACATATTATGTGACCAATATGACTCAATGTCAGTGTTTAACATTTAGAAGGATATTTTAGTAAAGAAGTCAAGTGACATAATCAATGATTATTAAACACATTTAGATTGTTCTAATACTTTTGGAAAAAGATCCATAAGTCATTTTTAATGTGTATGGATTATATTCAACTAAATTTGATGCATTTTATGACTGGTATGACTTTAAGTATGTATTTATATTTAAAATTGACATTAATATTAGTAAAAAATAAATGTGAAAAACTTAAAACCAAGAAAAAACATTCATATAGTTTTGATACTTTCGGAAAATGATCCATAAATAATTTTCGATATGTAGGAATTAGCCATATATAAATATGGTGTACAATGGGCCTAGAATGACTCAAAGTGTCTAGTATTAGTTTAAAATTGAAATTTTATTTCAAATGGTTTCTCTCAATAAAAACAAGAAAATGCACCCGGATTTTCGGGATAATTTAGGAAAAAGATTTAAAAGTCATTTTTGATGTGTAGGAATCATTCTCCTAGAAAACTAACACATGATGTGACAGATATGGCTCAAAAAGTGATATACTTAAAACCAAGAAAACACATTTAGAGTATCTTTAAACTTTGTTAAAATAATCCATATGTCATTTATGACATGTAGCAATCAGTCAGACCTCAATATGACGCACTGTAAAGATGATATGACTCAAAGTGTGTCTTTTTATATAAACATTACAATTATTAAAAAAAGAAAACCGGAATACTCAAAACAATGAAAACTCATTCAGATTGATTTGATATATTAAATAAATTATTCATAAGTCGTTTTTTTAATAAATTAGATTCACCCCAATCTGATTCATGATGTGCCCGATATGACTCAAAGTGTTCGTTTCCAATTTGAAATAGTTATTTTTTTCATAAAGTTTCACTCACTAAAAACTAAGAAAATTCAGTCATATATTCTTGATAATTTAGTAAAATTATTCATAAGTTATTTTTGATGTATAGAAATTAGTCACACCACAATCTGATACAAGATGTGACTACTATGGACCAAAGTGCGTGATTCCAGTTTAAAATCAAATTTTAGTAAGAAAGGCAAGTGACATACCCAAAACTGAGAAAAACATTTGGACTATTTTATTAGTTTATTAAAATTATCCATAGGTCATTCATGACATGTAAGAATTATCTGAACCTCAATCAGATGCAAAGTGTGACTTTTATGACTCCAAGTGTTTATTGTTTTAACAAATTGACATTAATTTTAGTAAAAAAGATAGTTAACTTAATCAATACTAATAGAATTCATTTTTATTGTTTTTATACTTTAGGATAGTGATCCATAAGTCATTTATGACATATAAGAATTAGCCACACCTAAATCAGATGCACAGTGTGACCGGTTTGACTCCTAGTGTGTATTTTTATTTAAAATTGACATTAATTTTAGTAAAAAAGACAAGTGACATAGTTAAAAATGATCAAATACATTTGGATTGTTTGGATACATTAGGAATATTATCCACACGTCATTTGTGATATGTAGAAATTGTCTAAAGCTAAATTTGGAGCACAATGTGCCTGATATTACTCAAAGTGTCTATTATCAGTTTAAAATTGACATTTTAGTTTAAAAACTATCACTAAATAAAAACTAAGAAAACAATCTTGGATTATATTGATTATTTGGGATAAAAAATTCATTATTCATTTTTGACTTATAGGAATCTTTCTCATGTCAACCTGACACAGGATGTGACTAGTATGACTCAAATTGCATGTTTCATGTTTAAAATGACATTTTAGTAGAAATGAATATGTGACATACTTAAATCCATGAAAACACATTTAAAGTGTGTTGATTATTTAGGAAAGAAATAAATAAGTCATTTTTGATTTGTAGGAATCATTATAAACACAATATTATGCATTTTATGATCGGTATGACTGAAAGCGTGTCTTTTTATTTAAAATTGACAATAATAATAATAAAAAGACAACAAAAGTACTCAAAACTAAGAAAACAAATTCATATTGTTTATATACTTTAGTAAAATGATCCATAATTCATTTTGTATGTGTATGAATTATCTTCACCTTAGTCTGACTCACGATGTTCTTGGTATGAATCAAAGTGTCCATTATGTTTTTAAAATTGACATTTTGGTTAAATAGTGTCACTAACTGAAAACCGAGTAAACACATGTGGATTGTACTAATAATTAAGAAATTGATTCATAAGTAATTTTTGACATGTAATAATCAGTATCATGTCAAACTCGCACATGATGTGACTAGTATGACTCAAAGTGCATGTTTCTAGTTTAAAATGACTTTTTAGTATAAAAAAAAGTGACATACAGAAAAAACGACAAAAAATATTTTTTTATACTTCAAAACAATGATCCATAATTAATTTTTGACATGTAGGAATCATCCTCACATAAATCTGACACACGATGTGACCAATATGAATCAAAGTTCGTGTTTCCAGTTTAAAATTAAATTTTAGTAAAAAACGTTATGTGATATACTAAAAATTAAGAAAAATAATTATGATTATTTTTATAATTTAATAAGTTATCCATACGCCATTTTTTATATTTATGAAATAACCACAACTCAATTTGACACACTATTTGACCAATATAACACAATGTGTGTCTTTTTATTTAAAATATACATTAATTTTAGTAAAAAAGGCTATTGAAAAACTTAAAACTGAGAAAAAACATTTTTAGTATTTTGATGATTTAGGACCACAATACATAAGTCTTTTTGACTTGTATAAATAATACATAGATCAATATGATACAAGATGTTCCCATTAGCAATCAAAGTATTTTTTATCAGTTTAACATTTATATTTTACTTCAAAAAGCGCGACTTAGTAAAAACCAAGAAAACACACCTAAATTGTATTAATATTTTTGAAAAAGATTAATAAATCATTTATGATGAATCAGAATTATTCTCACATGAAGAAAACACATGATGTGACCGGTAAAACTCAAAGTATTTGTTTCTAGTTTTAAATGATATTTTAGTAAGAAACAAAAGTGACAGGATTAAAACTAAGAAAAAAATTCATATTGTTTTGATACTTTAGGAAAATAACCCATAAGTCCTTTATTACATGCATTAATCATCCTCAACTAAATATAATTCCTTGTGTTGTTGGTATGACTCAATGTGTTTTTTTAATTTAAAACTGACAATAATTTTAATAAAATAGAATGTGGTATACTCAAAACCAAGAAAACACATTCATATTATTTTTATAATTTTGGAAAATGACACATAATTCTGTTTTTTTGTGTAGGAAATATCTGAACCTCAATCAAATACATGTTGTGCCAAGTATGACTCAATGTCCCCATTTTCATTTTAAAATTTATATTTTTGTTCAAAAATTTTTACTCACTAAAAATAAGGAAAACAAGATTAAATTAGATTTATAATTTATGAAAATGATTCATAAGTAATTTTTGACATCTAAAAATCAGTCTTACATAAAACCGGTATATGATGTGATCGGTATAACTCAATGTGTATATTTCAAGTTTATAATCATATTTTAGTAAAAAATAAGAAAAGTTACATACTCAAAAATGAGAAAATGAATTCAGATTATTTTGAAACATTAAGAGAACAATATATAAGTCATTTGGGATATTTAAGAATCTATCGAACCTCAATATGATGCACAACATGAACGGTATGACTCAAACTAGCTTTTAACATTATATAAGTGTTATTTTAGTTTAAAACATGAATCACATTTCCAAAACCAAGAAAAATAGATTTTTTTCTCATCATTATATATTCCATTACTTAACTAATGTCCTTATCATTTTTATCTGATACTTATTTAGTTAATTTTCACAAAGATAACACCTTAATATGAAGAAGAAATGGCATGACATAGAAGAATCAAACACATCTCAATCTGATACTCAATGTTCCTGTAATGACTTAAAGTTTAGTTTAAAATTAATAGTATCTATTTAATTATTTTATTTATAGTATTACTAACATAATAATTTTTTTCTTATACATGTGTATTATTTTTCACAAGTATGGGTGGTCTGTTAGGTAATAGCAAGACTAGCGGTCAGCGGAAAAAAGAGAAACAATGATGTTTTTGAAGTTATGTTATAATTTTTAATTACTCATGCAATTTTATAGTCCAATCTTTCAAATGTTAATAATATATATATTCTCTTTTATTTGTGTTGTAAATTTTATTTCTTTTAAAATATATATTTTTACATGTTTTTTTTGTTGTTTCAAGTTTATTGGTACTTGTTTTTTCTTGTGTTGTAGTGTGTTTTAAAATTAAAAATCACACTGTAGCATGTACCTTTATTAGAAATTTTATAAGTACTGAAAAATATAACATTTATTAGAAATAGTAAATTTTTTGATAAAGATATCATTTGGATTTTAATCATACTCTAGTAGTAAGGTCTTTCTTAATGTGGATAAAGGAAAAATTTAGCACTATTAAAGGATTGTTTTGTAGTAGTGATACCTTCATGAATGGGAATTCATACTAGTATTATAGTGCCATCATTCATCACTCCTCAATTCGAGATATAGTCATATATTATCTATATTATTTCAAACTCCATTCAATTTTATAGGTTTCCACATGAGGATGAAAACAATCTGGTATGGAGTTTTATTGAAGTATGTTATACATTCTAGTTAATAATGTTCCAAATTATTCAGTTAGGCTTAGCTGTTTATATTCTTGTTGAAATATAATTCATGGGAATAGATTCAAATCCCCCTTCTCATTCCATCACTCTATAAGATTATTTGGTGATAAATATTCTTACTCGATTTCCCCAATATCTAAGTCAATGAACATTAGGATAGAAATTTTAAATTTTAATCAATTCAATAATGATCCCTTTTATAGTGCTTTTAAAATAATAAAATATATAACTAAAAAACTATCTCATAATGGTATTAAGATATGGTTAATGATATAATGTTTTATAAAGGTATCTCATAGGATAAAATTTTTGTCGATGATTCTATAATAGAAGGATTAATGATGAGGAGGTCCCCCAAGGAGGGATACAACATTCTACATGAGATAACCAACAATAGATTTTAGTGGAAGACAAAATATACCAATATGTTAGGGGTGAACATGGTGGAAAATGGTGTCCCAAATTGAGTCCATCACTAGGAATATGGGAATAATTATGTCTATGTATAATAACTAAGATACATAAATTGAAGATGCCAATTATTTATTTTATAATTGAAAAAATAAATTTTAGGTGTATAGGAAGCAAAAACAGTAAGTTCAGGGGTATCTACAAAGGCCACATAGATTTCAACAATAAGTACTATAGGGTCCCTCACATTCAAGTCAGGTGTACACATTGAAGGATATATTGGCTACATTCATGACCACAACTCAAGCTATAATCAAGGAAATAATGAAAGAATCAATTAATAAAAAGGTTTCATTGTATAATATAGAGATTTAAGTTTGTAAAATTTCTTATGAACTTAGGGAGAGGATAAGGGGAGTTTTAATAGGAACCCCAGATGTTTAACCAAGTGCATATAGAAAATAATAAATTTAAGAAGTGGAAGATTCACCAAGGAAAACCATGAACTGAGTAAAAGAAAGTAATAGAAATTGGATAAGAAAGAATATAAATAGATGGAAAAAATGAAAAAAGATCAAATTTAAGATGAAAAAGAAAATAAAGAACCACTAATATATAATTTGTGTCTATTATTTCAATAGAGGTTGAAGAAGGACAGGCTGAAAGTGTAAAGAGGTAACTTTATTGAACAATTTAAGAAATTAAAAATTAATATTTCTTTTTCATAATCCCTTGAAAATATATTATCATGCTAAACTTTTATGAAAGATATAGTGATGAACAAAAACCAGTTTGAATAGATTGAAAAAATATCACTCTAGAGAGAATGCTTTGCTATTCTGTCCAATGTCCTTCTGAAGAAGCAACAAGATCAAGGTAGTTTTATAATTCCTTTCTATATCAGGGTTAACATGTTTGGTAGTACCTTATGTGATTTAGAATGAAGTGTAAATATTATGTCATACACCAAAATTAAGTACCTGTTACTATAGGTCCAAAATCTAATAAGAGTTTCACTTCAATTTGTAGATTCAATAGTGAAATTACAATGGGGAATTATTGAAGACTTTTTTATCATAATTGGCATGTTCATTATAAGGACATGGCCTTAAAATGTTACTTAGTCTTGAATTATATACAAGAAAATACATTATTACACATTGAGGATCTTTTTGATTTTAGAGTTTTAGATAATTAGGATACCTTACATATATAACATACCATAGTCATACAAGAGGATACTACTAAAAACTGTTTCCATTTCTTTCAAAATATAAAACATTAATACATAAAGCATGATTTATTTGAAAAAACTTCATATAAAACATCATTAATCGCTAATTTATCATACCCATCCGTATATCCTATTAAAACATTATAAAAACATAGTATGAGTATAAAACACAGTAAGGGATATAAATATAGATAGTGTCAGTCAAGTGATAACATAAAAACCAATAAAACTCATATCATAAAAACTTGAATTCATAGAATAATCATGTTGTTTCTATTGTAAATATTTCTCATATCAATCTTAAATTCTCTCTTACACATGGAATAACCTTTTTTCAACATCCATATTTGGAGTACCCAATGAATTGGAGAGCTATAATGGGGATCACCCATCATATCTTGAGCTATAATGGGATCAACCCAACATATCTTGAGATATAAAAGGGATCAAACCAACATATCATGAGATATAATGGTATCAAAACAATATAAATAATTTCCAAGGAACATATCATTGTAATAATGTATCATGAAATCATGATAAACTACTCATTCCATACACATAAAAAACAATCCTTTTGAAATTTATTAAAGAGAGTTTTAAAAGGATTTTAAAAGGAAAGTCCCTTAAAAATAAAATTGGAATGTAAATTAAAAGAATGTATTGAATATGTGAATAAAATATAAATACACATAATAGAACATAATATAAACAAAAATTAATCACACCAATAATCTTAATACCACATAATTAATAAATAATAAGGTTAACCCAAAGAATGGAAATTAGGGTAATAATTCCCTTACCTCAGGTTTACCTTACATCAAACATGTTTAAAACTCTGGTATAATGGTTAAAAGAGTGTTATTTATATCCAAAGGAAACATATACATATTTATAATATATTATATGATAATTTAATTACTTCATTTTACCCTTTAATTGTTATCATTTTGTTCCTTGTATTTTTTTTGGGTGTGTTACTTTACATGATTTCCATGATTGGTTCATGATGGATATTATTGTCAATTAGAGGTAAAACTACATAATTGGAATGGAAAGATATTTAAATATTTATAATAACATAAATTATACCATTAATTATTTTGAAGTTTTATATGAGGATGATTCATAATTTAAAACAATAATGATGTTCGTTTATATCATTTTAGGGGTTCTTTGATAAACACGACCTCATTTTGTTTTATAAATTAAAACCATATATAAAAAAGAATTAAAGGAACATTAATGAGAAATAATACATATATGTGAACTTGGTTCAACCATAAAAATGGTTTCATGACCAAACTTGATAGAATTAATGTAAATTTAAATTACATTGTGCATGATGTCGGTAATCCGACACATCACAGACAATGTTTTCATTCCTTGAATAAGTGGGAGGGGAGAAGAAGAGGGATGATTAATTTTCCATGAATATGATAAAATAAAGAATATAAATTATTTCTACAGTTTTCATGCATCTTGGGTAAGAGGATATGAGGAAATAATATGACAAGAAAGGAACTCCAAATAAAAGAATTGTTGAGAAATCCCTTACAAAAATTTGGCAGCCTAACGACTATGCAATATGGTTTTATAAAACATTAAAAATATAGATGACAAGGGTCAACCATCCATAAATGAATAATAAAATAGAATAGATCATGAATAAGATGAAAATAAGAACATGGTATGGATTCTTGAAATCTATACCACATAAAAGAGAACGTGAATGGAAAAAGAAAGAAGTTGAGAATTTTCTTACCTTATAGAGTAACTTCTAGAATATGAAGGTTGGGAGCTTGGAGGCTTGATAAAACCTTGGGAGGACTAATAGGGAGGTAAGAAGGCTAGATCTTAGTTGATATAGAATTTTGAATGAATTTCATTAAAGAATGGGTAGGTATTTAAAGCAAAAGTGATGGAATATTTTAATAATTTCTAAGGGACACCACATTAGTGGTATTTGGAAAACCATGGGCTTTCATGTGGTATTATCCCAAGGTATTAGACACTTGGGACACCTCACATATTAGTTTAATGTAAAAAATTCGTCCAGATTTATTACATCATTATTACTTCATTAAGGATGTCATTAACACACCGAAACTCAAAAACTGTATTATTACTATTCACCAAAAAATCAACTATTTCAGAAAAATCACAAAAATTCACCATAACCATTTTTTGACATGTAGAATTCAAAAATAAAATCCATTTTTTAAAATAATTTTATAAATATTATTAATTTAATTTCTAAATAAAATCATACTTTACTAAAAAATTAACAATTTTAATTTTATTACTTCTTTTACATCACCTTTAATAATTAAACAAGAATTCATTATATTAAAGACTTAATAAAATAAGATAATAATTAAAATTACTATTAATTAGGGTAATATTACTATTCATATTACTATTCATAAGGGTATTTAAGCATTCACCAAAAAAACAAGTTGGTTCCATCATACTCTAAATAACATACTGAACACAATTGTAGATAACTGTTTTTTGAAATTCAAAACATAGAAGATGAAAAATTATGTTTTCTAGGATATTTATAAATATCTATTTAAATAATGTTTCACGAATTTCATTTTTTAAACCTTTTGGTGTTACATTATCCCTACCTTCTAGAAATTGCATCCTCGCCATTTTATTTACTCATTAAACAAGTGAGGGTAACTTTCCCTTATAGAATTTTAAGATTCCCATGTTGCTTCTTGAACCATGTGGTTTCTCCACAAAACCTTTACCTCATGGATTAACTTATTCCACAATACCTATTCCCTTCAATCAAGAATCTGTACAGGTTTCTCTTCATAATAAATGTTTTTTTTTTCAGCTAAACTACTTTTGGAATCAAAACATGAGTTGAATCTGGAACATACTTTCTCAACATAGAAGCATGAAAAACATTGTGTACCTGAGACTAACTTGGAGGAAAATATAATTGGTATGCAATAGGTCCAAATTTATCTAGGATTTCAAAAGGACCGATGAATCATGTACTTAGCTTTCATTTATTACCAAAACCCATCACACTTTTCCAGGGAGAGATTTTATGGAAAACATGGTCACCTAACTCGAAAGAGAAGTCTTTCCTTCTATTTTCTGTATAACATTTTTGCCTAATCTGAGCAGTACTCATGTGCTTCTATATCATCTTCAATTTCATGACCACTTACTCTTCCAATTCTGGTCCCATAAACTTCCTTTCCCCAACTTCATCCAAAAAATATAGAGTTCGACACTGCTTCCCATAAAATGCCTCAAAAGGTTGTATCAGTATATTGGAATGAAAATTGTTATTATAAGAAAACACAAATAAAAAAAGATGATGATACCAACTTCCCAGGTAGTATATTGAAAAATATCATAGAATATCCCCCAATGTCTGAATCATTCGTTCTGACTGCCCATCTGATTGAGGATGAAATGTTGTACGGAAATTTAATTCTTCGCCCAATGACTTCTAAATCCTCTTCCAAAAGATTAAAGTGAACTAGGGATCCCGATCAAATACAATGGAAAGAGGAACTCCATGTAACCTGAAAATCTCTTTGAGTTATAGTCGAGAAAGTAGATCTAATTAAATTGTATCTCAAATAGAATGGAAATGTGAAGATTTTTTCATCCGATCAACAATAACCCAAATAACATTGTTACCTCAAGATGTCTTAGGTAGTCCCATGATGAATTCCATGGATATATTCTCTTATTTCCACTATGACACTGGAAAAGGTTGTGGAATCCCTTTCAGTAACAACCACTCTTCTTTAACCAATTTACATGTCAAATATTTCATAGTAAAATCAGAAATATCCTTTTTCATTCTACCCCACCAGTATTACATCTTATGGTATATGTCTATCTTAGTACTTCCAAGATGAACTGAAAATGGAGTGCTATGATCTTCACACAAAATATCTTTATTCTATTTAGAATCACAAGTCACACAAAATGTAACACCCCAAGCTTCCACGGTATGCTTCCCTTTGATTAATACAATAGCTTGTGTTGTACGCAACTTCAAGATTCTAGCATACCACAACCAATCAAACTAGCCGTTATGAATAGTAAAGACCACTTTTTAAAATTTTATAAATTTTATTTTTCAAAATGGACTTCATTTTTGGATTTATAATATCAAAATTAGTTTAGGGTGATTTTTTGGTACTTTTCTAAAAACATTCAATTTTTGATGAATAGTGAAAATACTAAATTTTAATTAAAAACAAGTTATTTAATAGTTATAATTTATAGTGTTAAATTATAAATTTTAATAGTTTATAATTATAATTAGATTATATTTTTAACATTTAATATAATTTAGGTCATTGGATGTAATTTCACATTTAAACTGGACATATACAAGTGTCAATCTTTTGATATTTATTATTTCTTAAAAACAAGCTTTTTGTTTTCACAATGGAAATGAATTTTAGAATAATTTCTACCACTTATGTGTTCTGAATTTGAAAAAATTTATTCCATATTTGGGATTAGGATGATCAAATTGTGTAAATAGGAAACTTTTATTTTTAGACATTATGAATATTTACTTCAGTAAATATTTTATTTACCATGGTTAAAGGGTAAATCTTATAAATAAGGGTAATAAAAGAATATTATAATAATATTAAATTACCTTAACACGTGTCATATTCTTATTGGTTGATACATGTCTGACCATGGGCATACTTGGGTCAATTGTGGGCCCCATAGATCCATTTTAGAGTGATAAGTACACTTTATATTAATTAATTTAAAGTAAAGAAAAAATGGAATAAACATATATATTTTATTAAAATAGTTTTTACATGGGGTTATATAGGTTATATCTTCGATTTTAAATATTAATTTGAAAGATAAAAATATTTCCTACATCATGTTATTTGTTTTATAATTTTTAGACATCAAATAAATAAAATTATTTTTGGCACAACAATGAGGCACTATTTACCTCATTAATGAATGATTTTAATAAATGAGATTATTAAAAATAAAACAATATCAAAAACCTATCAAATTGTTATTGGATTATTTTATTTCGAATAGGAGTCATATTATCTTATACATTAATGAGTTTTGGACCTTTAGAAACCAAAAATAATTATATAATAGAACAATACTTTCAAACATTCTTATAGATCCCCTCTTCCCCCTTATAAAAATCCCTCACCACTAAACCATTTATCACACCTCTCAATCCCCTTGGATCATCCAACCACTACCCAATTAAGCCCCCTACATCCTTGTATTTCTATTAGAAGCCTTACCTTAGATAGAAGGCACTTCAAGGAATCCTTTTGGTTTAAACCAAATGGAGTTACCCGATTTAAAGGTAACATCTCCTCTTGAGTTATTTTATTTTATTTTACTTCTCCAAACCCATAAAATCCCTTTATTCATTTCTTTTATAACAACACCAATATCCTCAATATACTAGGTTGTTTTTATGAGAATTATTTGAACTAAACTTACAGACACCTCCATCTAATAGGTATAGAACATAATGTTTATGGGAACGACAAACTAATGCCTCACGAAACAATGTTTGTTCAATCTTATACTACCACCTCTAATGGTGGACATTATGATGGAAATATAATTATATATGATATTTATGATATTTATTTTATCTATAATCTCCTGTAATTGTCTTTTATATCATACCATTATTCTTTTCATGTTGTATATATACGATAATTTCATTTGAGGAAGTGCGGACTATCTCCCCCTCAAAGTGATATGACTCGTTCATACCATACATAGAACGTATAAAGGATGGTGTTAATGAAAATAAATAATAGATATAAAATATTATTTTATAATATAATAATAATATACCTATGTATCATTTTGTTTTATTTCCTTTTAAAATAAAAAAATGAAATGGAAGTAGCGTTCATGCATACGTACGGATTACCGTCTCCACAAACGCGATGAGATTCATTCCCCATCATAACCATTCAAGAATAATTTTAATTTTATTATTAAAAATAATATTTAAGAACATTACATCATTCTGGATATGAATCAAATACATCCTATCCATAACAACCATGAAATACATAAAAAAAATATAAAGGAAAACAAATCAGATTACACCCAAAACAATGATACTACTAAAACATTATTAACAAATCAATATTATAAGATCATATATGATACCATATTTATGTATGTGGTTCTTGTATAATTTAATAACAATGATTTAACTATTATACAGGAATTTAACGTACCCTCAACTAATGAAAAGTACAAGGTAAGGGTTAATTTCACAATCTCTTTATTATTCGAGGTTGTTTTTATGTAAGTATCCACTAAGACCTCTTTATCATCCACATATGTGTTTCTTAAAAATTTATTTCAATTTTTTTTAATATTTACTAGACTATGGGTTAATGTCATTTATACCATTTTATGACTTTTATAAAATGGTTTGAAAGGAATCTTTTTGTCGTTTTCCAAACAAGGTACTTTATGACCTTTTCAACAAATTAAGGAAAGAATGTTTTTTAACTTATACAGCGGGTGTGGCTAGTATCCACCATTATAACACCTTTGATACTTCCCTTACAATATTATAAGAATATTTTCAAAATAATTTTTTATTTTATAATTACTTGAATTTTAAATGATTTCAAAATCGAAAGAGATATTTCTCTCAAATAGTTTTGATTTCATCTATGTCAACATCCTTTAATTGATTTTATACTTGTTTGAAGTTGATTTGTTATGATACAAATATTCCATATTGCACCGAAGTTTTTGTGATATTTTTTACTGTTGATGTGTTATTTTTATACCATTCATGGTTTATTATTAATGTATTAACATTTCATATATTAGTTTTAATATGAATGTTTATGTTATGTTTCAACCTTTTCATATTAAGAATGAATTGGAATTAGTAGTTTCAGGGTGGAGCCCGCTATAGCTCCTCGATGCATTGGTAGGTCTCATGATACAAAAAAGTTCCTTGGAACAAGGCCTTGATAAAATCTTATTTTTAGTCTTGTCACGAGGCCTTGACTATTTGGTTATGATGTCCGACATTATGCATTCCACCATTATGAAATTAGCTATTGATATTACATGTGATTATTCGACTAGAATATTATCCATCTGAATAATTAAATGGAATTATTTGATTTATCTCTTCCATATTTTGCTGAATTTTATGTTTAAAAGGATTTTTCATTAGTTTAATACATTGCCTTAAATTTTTATGCTTATTTATGAATTTTATGCTATATTGTTATGGTTACTGATCAACTGAGATCACCAATTTCTATGTTTTATTTTTCCCAAATTGTAATGAATTATTCTGTGGTTGACCTATAGGGATAGGATAAGGGATATAAGTGTGTTAAAAGGGGAAAAATGTTCTTGGTGTTTTTATCTCATGATGTATTGTAAAAATTGTGTATGTATCTAGTACTTCCAAGGCTAATAAACTAATCGGTCTTTCGAGAAATGATTTCAGGTATCGTGCCAATATTATATAATAATTCACTGACATTAGGTAACTAGGGTTGGGGCATTGCAGTTGGTATTCGAGGATGTTTATCAATAACCTTGGAAACCAAATTTAGATAAAATCTAATTAGAGCACATTCCCCTAAGACTGACTTTGAGAATTAGTATAGATGAAATTCCAAGAATTTTGGTAGTGTATATATTTTGTGTATTTTCTAAGAAATAAATCCCTATTTGGATATGAGAAGGTAGAGGAAGCTCTGGAACATATGTACCTAGGAGTGAAATCTCCAACAAGGAGTTTTGGGCTTGACCTGAGGTATCTTGGTACACGAAAACGGGCCTTACTGCACTCTTGGTTACGACACTCTCGTGGGTTATGTTTAGGATAATTAAAATTTTCTTTTTAAAAAATTATGAAGGATTTATGAGCATATACCTCCTCAAATAAAACATTTTTATGTTTATGGATTATATACATAAACTATTCAATTTATGTTAAGTGATTTACAAGTATGGAATTATGTATTGTGATTCATAAACTAATCTAGTGCATGCCATTATTTAGAAATGGAGCCTAGTGGTAGGAATAGAAAGGTTATCAATGCACGTAATCCATGTAGGCATTTTCCTCTTACTCAAGATAATTATAGTAAATATAGTGATGCAACTGGTGCTGATTAGCTTATCTCCATACTGGGAAAACTCCCTCAGGTTATGAAAAATAACCTTACCCATATGGAGCACCCTGATCCACAACTCAGAGGATCAATGTTAGACCGATTCATGAGGAACAAACCACAATCATTCAATGGGACAAAAAATCCATTTGTATCTGAGAAATGGATAAGTTCTTTAGAGAAAATATGTCATGCTTTGGGGAGAAGCAAAAGGAAAAATGTTGTAATGCTAGTTTATCACCTCATGATAGATGAAGATCAATGCCGGTCATTAATTCAAAACACAAAGGAAGATGGAGAAGTATCAATTATGGAATAGAGGGAGTTTAAAGAGATTTTTATAGAAAAATACTTTCCACATGACCATCGAGCGGATATAGAAAGGAAATTTCTGAGTTTGAGGAAAAAGGAGGATGAGAATGTCGTAAAGTATGAGGCTAACTTTACAATGATAACAAGGCATGAACGTGATTATATAAATAACACAAGGAGTAAGATTGATCAATTATTCCATGGGTCAAAACCATTTATCCGTCGAGCATTAGTCTCACAATCCTTCTAATCATACAAAGATATTGTCTTATGTGCTATCAAGATAGAAAAGGAATTCTCTAAGTATTATGACTTTAAAGAAAATCTATAGAAGAAGAGATCTGTTGAACACTCTAGAAAAAGAAATAATGGGAAGAATGAAAAATTTGAATATCCATCCTGTAGTAAATGTGGGAAGAAACACCCCGGTACTTACCTGAAGGGAATAGGAGTCTCTTACAAGTGTGGTGAAAAAGGCCACCAAGCACGTGATTTCAAGGGAAAGAAAGAGGTTGTCAATTTTGAATGCTACAATTGTAATGAAAAGGGGAATAATTAAAATGAATTTGCTATGTGCCAAGGAAACTTACCATAGAAAAGGCCAAGGGAGAAAGGCCAAGCATATGCGATCACTACTACTAAGGTTGAAGCCCCAAAAGACGTGGTGGAGTGTAATTTAATGGTTTCCTCAAGTTTAGCCAAAAAATTATTTGATTCAAGATCATTGAATTATTTCATATCTTCACAGTTTTCTAAGAAAATTAGATATTTCCAATTTAATTTAACAAAGTTGTTATTAGTCAAAAATCCTAAGGGAAGCATCATTATAACAAAGTTCTGTGAATCTGTCCCCATTAGGGCATATAAATGTTCTTTATCCACTGATCTCATTGTCATACCCATGATTTAATTTGATATAATCCTCGGTATGGATTGGATTTTGGACCATTATGTGAAAATTTATTATAATAAGAAGGTGGTTACAATTTTTTATGATGATAAGGAATACCTTATATTAAGAGAAGATACATCACAATCTGATTCTTATCTAGATCCACCCCATGTAGCTCTACTAAATTCAATTATTAGGGAGGAAGAGAGTGACATAACTATTGGTGAGGAAAGAAATGTTCAAATAAAGGATGTAGCTATTGTATAATAATATGATGATGTATTTTCATAGGATTTACCTAGACATACTCTAGAATGAGAAATTGATCTTTCCAGTGATTTAATTCTAGGTTAAAGGCCCATATTGAAGAACAATTATAGAATAGACATTGTGGAATTAGTGTAGCTAAATAAACAACTAGAGGAGTTGAGTAATAAAGGATTTATTCACCCTATTGTTAATCCATGGGGATCCCCTTTTCTTTTTGTTAAAAAGAAATATTGATCTATGAGGTTTTGCATTGACTAAATATAATTCAATGCTATAACAATAAAGAAAAAGTATCCCCTACCTCACATTGATTATTTATTTGATCAACTTCATGGATCTCAATATTTTTCAATGATTGAACTTCATTCATGATTTCATCAGTTGTGTGTGAAGAAGGAAGAAATTCCAATGACAATATTTCGTACCAGGTACGGGCATTATGAGTTTACAATAATCCCTTTTGGACTGACTAATGAACCCTCTTTCTTCATGGATCTAATGAACAGAGTTTTAAAGGAATATTGTGATGAATTTATAGTGGTATTTATTGATGATATTTTGGTATAGTCTAAAAGATACGAAAATCATAAAAACCACTTGCGCACAATTCTAAAGACTCTTAGAAAATGTGAATTGTATGGGAAGTTCAGCAAGTGTGAATTCTAGCTTCAGGAAATTTATTTTCTTGGACATATTGTCTCTAAGGATGGAATCACTATTTATCCTTTTAAGACTAGAGCAATAGGAGAATGGCTAGCACTGACAAGTATAACTGAGGTACGCAGTTTTATTGGTTTAGAAGGTTATTATCATCCTTTCATCCAAACTTTTTCCTGGTAAGCTAACCCATTAACCAAGCTCACATGTAAAGGGGTTAAATTTGTTTGGTAAAAATAGTGTGAAGAATTTTTCGAAGAAATGAAGAGAAGATTAGTCAATGATTCTATATTGACTCTACCGTCAGGGAATGATGGGTTTGTTATTTTTAGTGATTCTTCAAAGAAAGGATTTGGTTGTGTACTTATGTAAAATGATAGGGTTTTTTACTATACATCACGGAAGCTAAAAGTTCATGATGAAAACTATCCCAATCATGATCTTATGTTAGAAGCTATAATATTTGCTTTGAAGATATGAAGACACTATCTCTATGGTGAAAAATGTGAGATTTATATTGATCAGAAGAGTTTGAATTATATTTTCTCACAAAAATAACTCAACATGAGGCAAAGGAGATGGCTTGAACTACTCAAGGATTATAATTACACCATACACTACCACATGAGGAAGGAAAATAACGTGGAAGATGATATGATCAGAAAGTATCATGGGGTTTTGAATAAGATGAGAATTTAATGGTATCCTATGTTCAGGGATATAGTAAAGATGAATATGGAAATAATTATGGAAGGTGAAACGTCAAAACTTTTTCAAATAGTTTCTAAACCATCTTTACTAGAACGGATAAAAAGTTATCATAATTATGATGAGGAGTTTATAAAGAAAATTAAAGCTATGAATGATGGGAGACTAATTGACATCGTATATGAAGATTGGATTTTGAAATTTGGGAAGAGACTTTGTGTTCCTGACATACATTATCTAAAAAGGGAACTGTTGGATGTTGCTCATATCTCCAATTTCTCTATACACCTTGGTAGAACTATGATGTATAGATATTTGAAGAAAAATTTTTGGTGGGACAACATGAAGAGAGAAATTATAATTATGTGTCAATATATATATTTTTTCAACAAGTGAAAGTTAGATTAGAACATCCTAGAGGAGTCATGAAACATCTTCCCATACCTGTGTGGAAACAGGATGTTGTTATGACAGACATTGTCATCAGGCTACCGAAGACTCCTAGAAGGAATGATGCAATATGGGTCATTGTTTATCATCTTACCAAGTTAGCTCATTTTTGTGCTATAAGAGATGATTTACCACTTGAAATTCTAGCAAGACTATTTATCAATGAAATTGTAAGAATTCATGGTGTACCCCTATCGATTGTTTCTAACCATTATCCCAATTTTATGTCATGATTCTGGATAAGTCTTCAGAAGGCCTTAGATATTGAACTTCATTTGAGTACTTCCTACCACCGTAAAACTGATGGAAAATCAGAACAGACTATTCAAACATTGGAATACATGTTGAGATCTTCCTTATGAGACTTTCAAGCTATGTTGGATCAATATTTACCTATGGTAGAATTTTCCTATAATAATAGTTTCCATTCAAATATTCAGAGGACACCATATGAAGCATTATATGGAAAGAGATGTCTCACACTAACTTTTTGGGATGATGTAGGGGAAAGAAATCTCGTAGGCCTAGAACTTGTTGATGAAATAATGGAAAAGGTGAAGCTTATCCAAACCCACATCAAAGCAGCTAAAAGTAGGAAAAAGAGCTATGTCGATAACAGGATGAATGATTTGGAATTTAAAATAGGAGATCATGTTTTCTTGAATGTATCTACATAGAGGAGTGTTATTCAATTCAGTAATAAAGGAAAATTATGACACAGGTACATCAGACCTTTCGAAATTATCAAACTAATTGGAGTTATAGAATATCATTTGGCAATGCCACCAAGTCTATCCAAAGTTCATGATGTGTTCCACATATCACTGTTGAGAAAATACATGCTTGATCCAATTCATGTACTCACCTATGGAAAATAGAACCAGAACCCGATTTGTCTTATTGAGAAGATCAAATTAGAATTCTTGATACTAGAGAATAGGTGTTGAGAAACCGGATGACTCATCTCGTAGAAGTTCCATGGAGAAATCATAAGATAGAAGAGGTAACGTGGGAACCCGAGGAAATTATGATGAAGAACCACCAGAATCTTTTTATAAAGTAGTATTCTAGAAATTTCTAGGATGAAATTATTTGAATAAGGTAACAATGTAACACCCCAAGCTTCCACAATATGTTTCCCTTTGATTAATGCAATAGCCTGCGCTGTACACAACATCGAGATTCTAACACACCCCGAAAAATCAAACTAGTTGTTAAGAATAGTAATAGCCTCTTTTTAAAATTTTATAATTTTGTTTTTCAAAATATACTTTATTTTTGGGTTCGGAATATCAAAATTGGATTAGGGATAATTTTTGGTACTTTTTTTTGGAAAATTTCAATTTTTTATGAATAGTAAGAAATACTGAATTTTAATTAAAAACTACTTTTTTTAATTGAAATAATTTATACTGTTAAAAAATAAATTTGAATTATTTTTATGTATCATTAGATTATATTTTTATCATTTAATATAATTTAGGTCATTGGATGTAATTTCACCTTTAAACTGGACATAAACAAGTGTCAATCTTTTGATAGTTATTATTTCATAAAAACATGTTTTTTGTTTTAACAACAGGAATTGATTAAAAATTGATTTTTGAAACTTTTTTATTTTTAATTTGGTAAAATGGATTCTATATTTATAATCACAAGGTTAAAATTGTGTAAATAGGTAACCTTTATTTTTATACATTATGATTATTTACTTCAGTAAGTATTTTATTTACCATGGTTAAAAGGTAAATCTGCTAAATAAGGGTAAAATAATATTATTATAATAATATAAAATTACCTTAACATGTGTCATATTCCTATTGGTTGAATCATTTATGACCATGGTCATCGTTGGGTCTATTTTGTGACCCCATGGAGCCACTTGAGAGTGATAAGTACACTTTATATTAATTAATTTAAAGTAAAGACAAAATGACATAAACATATATCTTTTAGTAAAATAATTTTTACATGGTGTTATATAATTTATATATTAAACTATAAATATTCATTTGAAATATAAAAGATTTAATACATGTTGGTATTTGTTTTATAATTTTTATAAATCATATAAATAAAATTATTTAGGACACAATAATGACTCAGTGTTTACCTCATTAATGAATTATTTTAATAAATGAGATTATAAAAATTAAATAAATAACCAATACCTGTCCAATTATTAGTGGATGATTTTATTTAAAACATGAGTTATCATATATTATAATTAATTAGTATTGTACCTTTAGAAACCGAAAATACTTCTATAATAAAATAATACTTTCAAACATTTCTAAAGAGACCCTCTTCTCCCTTATAAGAATCCCTCGCCTCTAACCCATTTATCACACCTCTCAATCACCTTGAATCATCCAAACTCTACCCAATAATTCTTATTACATCCTTATATTCCTCTTATAAGCCTTAACTTAGAAAAAAATCACTTCAAGGAATCCTTTAGTTTCAAACTAAAGGGAGTTACCCAATTCAAAGGTAACATCTCCTCTTAAGTTCTTTTATTTTATTTTACTGTTCCAACCCCCTAAACACTCTTTATTAATTTATTTAATAACAACACCAGTATTCTCAATATAATAGGTTTTCTATGAGAAGTATTTTAACTAAACTTACACACACCTCCGTCTAATTGGTATATAACATAATATTTCTGTTTACGGCGAACTAGTGCCTCATGAAATGATGATTGTTAAATCTACTTCTACTACCTATTATGGTGGTAATTATGATGGAAATGTAATTATATATGATATTTATGATATTTATTTTATATATAAACTTATTTAATTCACTTTTATTGAATACCTTTACTCTTTTCATGTTGTATATATACGATAATTTCATTTAAAGAAGTACAGACTACCACCCCCTCAAAGTGATATGACTCGTTAATACCACACATAGAACGTATAAAGGATAGTGTTAATGAATATACATAAAATATATAAAATATTATATTATACTAGAATAATAATATAACTATGTATCATTTGGTTTTCATTCCTTTTAAAATAAAAAAATTAAATGGAAGTAGCGTTCGTGCATACGTACAGATTACCATCTCCACAAACGCATTTAGATTAATTCCCCATCGTAACAATTCAAGAATAATTTTCATTTGATTATTAAAAATAATATTTAATAATATTATATCAATATGGATATGAATCAAATACATCCTTTTCATAACAAACATTACTTACATAACAAAACATATAAAGTAAAACAAATCAGTTATCACCCAAAAAAATGATACTAATAAAATATTATTAACAAAGAAATTTTAGAAGATCATATATGATATCATATTTATGTTTGTGTTTCTTGTATAATTTAATAACAATGAATTAAATATTATACAAGAGTTAAACATACCCTTGACCAATGAAATGTATAAGGTAAGGGTTAATTTTAAAATCTCTTTATTATTCAAGTTTGTTTTTATGTAAGTATCAACTGGGACCTCTTTATCATCCACATCCTGTTTATTAAAAATGTATTTCAAAACATTTTTACTATTTACTAGACTATGGGTTATTTTTATTTTTTCCCTTGTTTTATTTTTTATAAATTTTTTTGAAAGTAATCTTTCTGTCGTTTTCCAAACAAGGTACTGACCTTTTGAAAAAATTTAGGTAAGAATGTTTTTTAACTTATACAGTGGGTGAAACTATTCTCTACCGTTATAATAACTTTGAAGCTTCCCTTACATTCTTATAATAATATCTTCAAAATAAATGTTTTCTTTTATAATTACATGTCTTTTAAATTATTTCAAAATACAATGATATATTTCTCTCAAATAGTATTATATTTAATCTATGTCAACATCCATTAATGGATTTTTATACTTGTTTGAAGTCGATTTATTATGATACAAATCATCCATTTTGTATTTAAGGATTTGTGATATGATTTACTATGGATGTGTTATTTCTATACCATTCATGGTTTAGGGTTAATGTATTAACATTTCTTATGCTAGTTTTAGTATGAATGTTTTTGTTATGTTTTATCCTTTTCATATGAGAAATGAATTGGACATAGTAAGTGATAGGTGGAGCCCACTTTAGCTCCTCGATGCATCAGTAGGTCTCATGAGACAAACTAGTGTCTTTGCATAAGGCCTTGACCAAATGTTATTTCTAGTCTTGGAACAAGGCCTTGACTATGTGGTTATGATGTCCGGCAATATGCATTTCATCATTATGAAATTAGCTATTGATATTACAAGTTATTATTCGACTAGTAGAATATCCATGTGAATAATTAAATGAAATTATTTGATTTATCTTTTCCATGTTATACTGAAGTTTAAGTTTAAAAGGATTTTGTTTTAGTTTTATACATTGCCTTAAATGTTTATTCTTATTTATGAATTTTACACTATATTGTTATCCTTACTGAGAATATGAGCTCACCCCTTTCTATTTTTATTTTTTCCAGGATGTGAAGATTTATTTTATGGTCGACTTGAAGGGATAGGCTAAGGGATATAATTGTGTTCAAAGGGGAAAAATGTTGTTGTTATTTTTATCTCATGATGTAATATAAAACTTATATATGTATCTAGTACATCCAAGGTTACTAAACTAATCAGTCTTTCAGGACATGATTCCTTTTACCATTCCAATGTTATGTAATAATGCACAGAATCTGGGTAACTAGGGTCGGGTCATTACACACAACCTTTTTCCAAATCATAAAACACAATCTTTGTCAAGGTTAAATTCTATAAGCTTACCCATTTTAACAAATTATAAATTTTTATGTAGCTCACAGTCTTCCTTATACGCTTGATTAATCCAGTATGATAATGATGAATGCACTAAAACCTGAAACAAAACATATGTATTCCCTGTACTAAAAACTTCTATACCAAATTCATCAAATCATTAATCAAGGGATCATATTCCAAATGTAACATGGTTAATGATGAATGATGTTTTCAACTCAAGGCATCCACCACTTTTTTTTATTTTCTTGGATGATAATTGATCGTGCAATTATAATCATTATCATATCAATCCATCTTCTATGAATTATGTTTTATTCATTCTGATTGAATATATACATCAGAATTTTATGGTCAGTATATATTTTACATTTGGCTTTATATAAATGGTGCCTCCAAATTTTCAAAGAAAAACCCACAGCCTCTAATTCAAAATCATGTGTGGGATAATTTAATTCATGAGATTTTAGTTTTCTTAAAGCACAAGTGAATACCTGACCATTCTATATTAGAACACATCCAAATTCCTTAAATAAAGCATCACCATAGATGAAAAACTCACCATTTTGGGAAGGCAAGGCCAAAACTAGAGAATTCACCAATATCTTCTTCAGTTCTTGAAAAAAATCATCACATTATTCTATCCAAACAAATTTAAGCCCTTTTCATGTTAACTTAGTTAGCGGGCTAGATAACTATTAAAAGTTTTTAACAAACCTCCAGTAATAACATTCTAATCCAAGAAAACTACGAATCTCTATAAAATTTTAGGTCTTGGTCATTCATCAACCACTTTTCTTTTGGCAGGACCAACTGTTATTCAATCCTTATTTACAAAGTTCCCAAGAAAATAAATTTGTTGCAACCAAAATTCAGAATTTCTGAATTTTCCATATAGTTTATTTTCTTTTAAGGTTTTAAAAACAACCCAAAGATGTTATTAATGATCCTATTCACTTCTAGAATATACAAAAATGTCATCAATAAATATAACCACAAAATAATCCAATAACTCATGAGTTATTCTATATAAAAGATCTATGAATACTACAAGTGCATTAGTTAACCCAAATTGCATAACTAAAAATTCATAATGACCATATCTAGTTCGAAACACAGTCTTTGAGATGTATTCATCCTTTACTTAAACTGATGGTACCTCGACCTCATGACATCCTTCGAAAAATATTGTGTTCACGATAGCAGAACAAATAAATCATCGATATGAGTCAAATGATAATATTTTTTAACATTACTATTATTCAAGGCTCTATAATCGATGAAAAGTCTTATTGAACCATATTTTTTCATAACAAACAAGATAGTAGCACCCAATAGTTAACTGCTGGGTCAGATGAAGCCTTTATCTGATAATTCTTGCAACGTCTTTTTGAATTCCAAAAGTTCTATTTGGGCCATTTGATAAGGATGTATTGAAATTGGATTAACATTAGGAACTAAGTCAATAGTAAACTCAAACTCTAAATTAGGAATAACACCAAGAAAATATGTGGGAAGAACATCCAAGTATTAATTTAACAGTGGTACATCATTAATTTAGATAGTTCCTTTATCTTAAAAAAATATGAGCAAGATAACATTAATTTCCATCCTTTATCAATTTCTTAGCATCCGAATATGTTATTAATGTTATCGGTTCATTCTTATACAAAAACTAAAATTCTTTATGAAAACAACTTCTTTATCGCTGTAATATATCTTAGCATGATAAAAATAAATACATTCCATACACCTAATAACATCAAAATATACAAGAGGAAAAACAACAAGGTTTGTATGAAAACTCTTTAAAAAAAGGATGGACAGATTCTTATAATTTCATTTTACCATAATGTTTCCTCCATGTGTTTTTACCATGAGATCTGGTTTCATTTCCTGAGGTTGAATTCTCAATTTTTCCAAAAAATATATCAGAAATAAAGGAATGTGTAGACTCCAAATCCAACACAACATTTGAAAAATCTGAAAAAACAAGCAATGTACCTAAGAAAACCTAATTTGATGGCTCAAAATTTGTTAAAGTGGTTGCAAATTCCAAACCCTTCTATTTCCTATCTTACTGATTCCCTACTTGAGTGAATAGATTCAGACAAACATTAGCAAAGTGACCCAATTACTTACAGTTAATGAATCACACCATTAGCATCTCATTAATTTTCTGATCATTTTCTTTGGCCTCATGAGACATGTGTTCAAACATTCCAAATCTGTATCATTTCATAGAATTTACAGGACATTCACTAGGATTCCTTTTACCACACTTTTCATAAGAAGAGAAATTTATTTTCCTACATCCATAATTATTTGATGAGTTCTTCCCCATTTCCTTCCAACTAGACCACTTTTTATTATTGTCATCACAAGGAACATATGTTTCAAAAAACTCCATCTCAACTTTTTCCACATAACAAATAAGCTTCTCATAGATTTTAAACTCTCATGAGGCCAAGGATATTTTCAAAAAACAATTTCAAATGAGAGTAAAATATATTAATTTTACTTTCAAAATCCCGAGTCAAATCCGATACTTACCTAGCCATTCATGAAAAATTGGATTCAAATGTTTCCACAGAATCATCATCTTTTTTCTTTAGTTCCAAGATTTTTTATCCATTATGAGTCGAATAGTTTTTGGGAAAATATTATTCCTAAAAAGACTCTTAAAATCATCCCATTCCAAACTATCATGATCATCACTTTATCTCTTATTTATAACCAAATACCAACCTTGATTAGATTCACCTTCCAAATGATAAATGGATAGTACTACCTTTTAACATTCCTAACATACCATGACATCAAATATCTTTTCTAGAGAATTGATCCATCATTTGAGTATCATTGGATCTATGGTTCCACTAAATGCTGGAGGATGTTGCCTCATAAAATGCTCCACAAAATACATGCTTCTTCCTGTTAGATCATGTTACTATCTATCATGAATACCACCCCCATTTATTTCTTGAGCCTACTAAGACATTTCTATCCCAAACTGATTAGTTATGATTCCCACCATTTTGGGATGTAGATTCGGACAGACATCAGTCTCTTGGTGCCTATCTACTTTAACTTCCCTATTTCCTCTATGAAAAACCATTCTGTACAAACATAACATAGACGAAGAATCCTGGTAACCTTTAAATTCTATAACATTTCAAAATACCATAGTGTAAAAATTATTTATGGTATTATTATAATTATCATCCCATCCCCTAAAGTTATCTAAAACTTCCTATGATACCAACTATAAGGACCCGGCCTTAAAACATTACTTAATCTTGAATTTTAGACAATAACATAAATTATTACACATTGGCGATCTATTTGAGTATAGATTTTTATATAATAAGGATACCTTACACACATAACATACCATAATAATACAAGAGGATTCTACTAAAAATAATTTTCAATTTTTTTCAAAATATAAAACATAAAGCTTGATTTCTTTGAAAACACTCCATATCAAACATCAAGAATCCATTTTTTCTCTTAACTATCCTTATATCATATGATTTTTTTAAAACATGGTATGAGTATAAAAATTAGTAAGGGATATACAGATAGAAAGTGTTAGTCATGTTACAGCATAAAAACCTATAAAATCCATTTCATAAAAACTCGAATGCATAGAATACTCATGTTGTTGCCTGGGAAACATTTAGCATATAAATCTTACATTCACCCTTACAAATGGAATACATGTTTAGTCAACTTTCATCTCCAGAGTACCCAATGCATTGGAGAGCTATAATGGGGCTTACCTATAATATCTAGAGCTGTAATGGGCTCAACCCAACATATCTTGAGATATAAAAGGGATCAAACAGACATATATTGAGCTATAATGGGATAAAACCAACATAAAGAGTCTCAAAGTAACATATCATGGTTATAAAGTATCTTTAAATCAGTAGAAACTTCTCCTGACATACACATAAAAAATCGATTTGAAATTTATTAAAGAGATTTTAAAGAAAAATTAAAAGAAAAGTACCTTAAAAATATTATTGAAATGTGAATAAATATAATGGATTGGATATATGTATAAACTGTAAATAAAAATAATAAAACATTATATAAAAAAAATTAATCACACCAAAAATCTTAATACCACATAATGAATAAAGAATATGGTTAACCCAAATAATGGAAATTGGGTTAAGAATTCCCTTACCGCGGGTTTTTCTTACATAAAAAATGTTTAAAACTATTGTATAATGGTTCAAATAATGTTATTAATATCCTAAAGAAACATATCCATCTTTATAATATCTTATATGATAATTTCATTACATCATTTCACCCATTAATTGTTAGTATTTAGTTCCTTGCATAGTTTTGGGTGGTTTTCTATACATGATGTCCATGATTGGTTCAAGATGGATATTCTTATTAATTGGATGTGAAAATACAGAAATGCAATGAAAAGGAATTTAAATATTTCCAGTACCATAAATTATTCCATTAATCATTTTGATGTTTTATATGAGGTTGATTCATAATTTAAGACATTAATTATGTTCGTTTATATAACTTTAGTGTTTCTTTGATAATAACAACCACATTTTGTTTTATAAATTTAAATCATATTTAAAAAATAATTACATAAACATGGATGTTAAATAATACTTATATTATATCATGGTTCAATCATAATTTTTTTTTCATGACAGGACCTGAAAGAATTAATGTAAATTGAAATCACACCATCCACGATGTCGGTAATTCGACACATAATGAACAATGTTTTTATTCCTTGAATAAGTGGGAGAGGAGAAGAAAAATGATTATGAATTTTCCATAAAAATGAAAAAATCAAAAATATACATGATTTATGGTGATTTCATGCCTCTTGGGTAATAATATATGGGGAAATAATAATAAAATAAAGGAATTCAAAAAAAAAGAATATTTGAGAAATTCATTACAAATATTCGGCTACCTAACGGCAATGAAAAATTGTTTTGGAAAACATTAAAAAGAGAGAAGAAAAGGTTCAGACATCCATAAATGAATCATAAAATAGAATAAAGAAATAAGAAGATGAAAATAAGAAAATGGTATTGATTCTTAAATTCAAACCACATAAAAGAGAACTTGAATGGAAAAAGAAAGAAGTTGAGAATTGTTTTACCATGTAGAGTAACTCCTAGAACAAGAAGGCTGAGACCTTTGAGGCTTGAGGAAACCTTGGGAGGACTATTAGGGAGGTAAGGAGGCTATAGATTCGTTGATGAGGAATTTGGAGTGAATTAAATGAAATAATCATTTGGTATTTATAGCAAATCTGAGATAATATTTTAATAATTTACAAGGGACACCTCATTAGTGGTATTTTCAAAACCATGGGATTGCCCATTGTATTTGCCCAAGGTATTAGCCACATGGGACACCTCACATATTACTTTACTATACACAAGTTGGCCAGATTTATTACATCATTATTACATCATTATTACATCATTAATTATGTCATTAACACACCGAAACTCAAAATTGTATTTTTACTATTCATAGAAAAATCAATTGTTTCAAAAAAATCTAAAAACATTACCCTAGACATTTTTTTGACCTGCAGAAATCAAAAATAAACTCCATTTTTTTAAAATAATTTTCAAAATAATATTATTTTTATTTTTAAATAAAATCATACATAATTCAAAAATTAACAATTTTAATTCTATGACTGCTTTTATATCACTTTGAAAAATTAAATATGATTCCATTAACATAAAGCCTTAAGAAAATAAAATAATAATACAAAATACTATTCATAAGGTTCATATTACTATTTATAAGGGTATGTTACTATTCACCATAAATAGTTGGTTCCAATAGACTCTAAATAACATACTAAACACAATTGTTGATGACTATTTTTTGAAATTCCAAACATCAAAGCTGCAAAATTATGTTTAAAGGATAGTTATAAATATCAACTTAAAAAACTGTTTCATTAATTTCATTTATTATTTCAGAGCCTTGGGGTGTTACATTCATTCCCCCCATTGATTTTTAGAACTTGATATGGAAGGGGAATAAACACCTCTTATTATTGTAAGACCATGTTTAAAAACTGAAAGATCTGTAATGGATGTGAAAATTGGTGAGATATGTATGCGAGTGGGTAGTGAGAAAGTCAGTTTCAAAATAAAAAAATCAATTAATAACTATGATATTAAGGTTTATTAATTTAAAAATGATGATAGCTATGATGTTGAAGAGGTGTGTCTTTTTGGGAAATAGAAACATTTATGTACAGTCAATTTTGAGAGGAAAATTGGGAAGCTAAGAGAAAATATCATTGATGGTAGAGAGAAAACAACTGCATGAAAAATTTAAGAAGTCTTGTAGGTTTGGATGGTTCATGACCTAATGTTTTGATTTCCTATCCTAAAAAATAAATAGTGGATCGCCCTGATGTAAATTATGAAAATTCTATCAGTAGGAAAAGTCAATATGTTTTTAATGTATGGAAAGGGTATGACCTATTTGGATAGGTCACAACTAAGGCCGTTTATGGACCCGAAAAAGCTATAATCTTTTCAAGCATCCACCACCTAAGATAAAAATTTGTACGTTCGATCTAGTATTATTTTCAAAAGTTCTTCCAAGAAACCAACCAACATTTTTGGATTTTCATCATTCCATTTTTAGTAATTGATTATATTTCCTTAATATTTCAAATTTTAGTGGAAAAGGTCCTTCACATTCACTTATTTTTTTTCGCTTTTTAGTTCCATCAAAGGCCTTTAAAATAAATAAACATCAAGGAAATGAAAAACATTAACATCATAATCTTATAAATTCATCAAAATCAAAGTAATCATTTAAATTTGGTATTTTTCAGTTATACTCTCCACATTTAAATTTTTCTATGGATTTATAATTCCAAATGAATAACCTTACTTGATTCTTAAATTAATCAAATATTATAAGAGACATAAATTTCATAGGATAATTTTCTATCCATGTTTTTATATTTATTTTCCAATAAATTTGAATAAGAAAAATGGTGAAATTTTTTAGTAGAGATGACTATACAAATTAAAATTATAAAAATCATGATTTTGGGATCCCAGGTTATTTTTTCAAATGAAATGCTTATGAGATTTATACTTCATTGATTTTATTATATTTTTATTAATTGATTTTAATATTTTTATTAATTTAAATGATTATTTTTTCCAACCATTCATCTCATTATCATAAATTTTATAAGCCAAATATTTCCCACTCTTTCCTATAGTATATTTCTTATAAGAATCAAGAAGGTTCTCTTATAGAACATTATTGGAATATTATCAAATATATTCATGAATACTATCAATTTTAATATTATTGAAGTATTATTTTGTTTAATTCTTTATCCATAGAACCAGCTTTATATAAATCATTTATTTCCAGTAGAATACATGAATGAACTTGTTAGGAAATGAGTTGAGTTACAAGCCTATTTTATCCATTCCTACCCTACTCTCTGTGTGATTAGGGACATCTAAAATAATACATGTGGGGGAAAGGATATTAATGGTGTATTAGGATGTTCTATATTGATGATAATTGTTTTGGGGGTTTTCCAGTAATTTGGTGGGAGTCCATATATTATTCACTGTACATTTTTATTCCATTATCTTGCTAAAAAAATTGAAAAAATGTGTCATGTATGGGATGATCAAGAATCATTATTTCAAGACCACTGATCTTTTGAGTGTATTTGGTTAGGTGTTGAATGTGATATTTTTTAAAGTATTTATTTCTAAAAAAATAAATGAAAAAAAAATCAAGAGATGGTGAATCATTCATTATGCATTATTTTCTCACAATCTCACTTTGATCATTTTGTGAGTAAGAGAAAGATGAAATCTATAAAGGTAGATTTTAATTAAGCTTATATTTTTGTATCATGCATTATGATTTAGATTAATACCTCATTTTTATGATTTATTTGTATTGACAACATTAACCACCTACCATAAATCTTTATAGACATCCAAACCATGATACAGATTACTCATTATTAATTTTTATATATATCATTACATAATATAGATGATAGATTCCATCCAAGCCTATGGTAGGTGACATGCTCTTTAGGAATGAAATAAACTCTATTTACATTGGTCTTTTGATGATGAGAATAAATATTCATGTGAGGTACATTTTTAATGGATTTCATATTAATAAAGAATTTAAAAATGAAAATAGAATAATGAAAGGCCACAAATATTTCAAAAGATAAAAAGAAAAATATATGGCTGATTTGGTTTTATTAAAAATTGAGGTGTTGATGATTTTTTCCTGGGTAAAACATTAACTTTTAATTTCTTATTTAATCAATTTATTTTATAACATTGAGTTTTAATTATGATAATGAAATCATCATTTTTAGTATTTTGAGATTTCATCATTGAGGAAATTTATAAATTAAATTGGGGGGAATTTTATACGTCCATTTCATGTATATATTTCATGGAATTTTAATACCCTTATATATGTAATTAAATTGAAATTAGTCACCTTATTTTAACTATTTAGATTATTTTTTGATATTTTGTATGGTAAAACAAAAAAAATTAATGTAAATAATAGAACAATTTTATTAGTTGAAGGCAGTTCACGCTATAAAAAAAAGAAATTTGGCACAAGATAATATTTTTGAAGCCATAATGAGGCTTGTTTAAGATGGAACAAAACTATAGATTATACAAAGAGGCTCATTTATGTCATAATATTCATTTATACCATAATATGGGTTGAAGGAAAAATTACTCAATAATTTGAGTTTCTTCCCAAAAAAATGACTTACGACGTAAACTTTATTTATGTCGTAATATTTTATAGAAAGAAGTGGAGACCATGTTGAATTATTCCATAAAATATAAACATAAAAAGAGAATTCACTAGAAGAAGAATATTTAAGAGTTTGGGTGCAAATTTCACAACGTAAAATTCATATTTACATTGTAATTCCATAGTCAACAGTAATTGTATAGCCCAAAATATTATGGATTCAATGTAAAGGATTATATATTTGATCTTATTTACACACATAAGAGAATTTGGATACAAGATGCATGTAGATCACCAGATGATGGGAGCTTGTGACTTTGGAACCCTCTTTCTGTAGACATCTTCTCCACTATGTAACTATATCTTCACCCCTTAAGATGATTAACATGAGTGAGTAGTTCCCTAGTTACAGGTAATGTTATTTTAAGGTAAGTGTTTCATAAATATTATTTATATTTTTTATTTAGGTTTGGGTTGTTTCAATTTTATTTATTAATTAATAATCTCATTATAGTTTTGTTGCATTATTATTTTTATTTTATTTGAAGAGTAATATCTTTCTAAACCAACTAATATAATTGGGTTGTGCATGAACATTATAAAATCCAGAGATATTATGTTTCAATAAGGTTTTGGGTCTCTTAATTCGGTAATAAAACATAGTAGATGGCCATTCCAATAGAGAAATTATAGGATTATCTAAGGCTATTTCGACCAAGGATCCTTGAATACCGAATTCCAATAATAGTTATAAATGAACACATAATTAATTGAATCCCTAATCACATGATCCTAAAAATCATTGAACATGATATTCTATATCATCTTGATTCCAAAAATGTCACGACCCGCCCTCGGGGTCCGAGCCGTGACTACCCCAAGCCCGCCTTCCATAGGCCAGGGGCTGGCGACTAGCACCAAGGCGTACATCCCGGTAAAAAGGGAAGGCATTGCCTTTGAAAAGTAAACACACACCACAGAGTAAACAAGCGGAAAGTAAACACTAAGCAAACAGAGTACGACTGAAAGTGCGGAAAAGTAAATGGGCCAGAATACAAACCCAAACTGAAAGTAAAGTACAACTCGAAAAGGGAAAAACAGCAACTGAAAAGTAAAGCCGCTACTCCGAGCTGTCCACTGGAAATCCCACCTGAAGGGTGGGTACAGATAGCTCCTCTGCTCCACGGGTCCCGCCGTCCGCTCCGAGCACGTCCCGCCCAGTGGTCCACCTCCGGGTACCGTCCCGCTCTGCAAGCCTCAGCTAAGGTCAACGTTGTCCGTCGTCTGCAACCAACACAACGATGTGCGGGCAAAGCCCGTGCAGGGGTGAGTATAAGCTACTCAGTAGGGACCCCGAGACCCCTGAAGGTCTCTCAAATCCACAAAGGATAAAACACGAAGAAAAGTACAATCACGAAGTAACAACCGACACTGCTTAGGTATATTCCCATACATATACCTAAGTCATCAATTCAAATACGCTCCAACCTCCGAGCCCAAGTACAACTCAGTCCACGCAGGAAAGTATACGTATTCCACATAGGAAAGCAAAATATAATCCACACAGGATTGCACAACACAATCCACACAGGAAAACAACAGGATTCAGCTCACACAGGTATACTTCTTCAAGGACGATAAAGATGATCACTGATCCATCTAAGTCGTCGGACCCACGAAGGATCGATAGGTAACTAACCCCCGCAGAAGACCCACACAGGATCGGGCTCACACAGAACCTGTAGGCGCTGGCTCACACAGAACCGCTGAGCGCAAGGACCCACACAGGATCGGGCTCACACAGAACCTGTAGCACTGATCCACGTAGGATCGCTGAGTGCTGTAGTCGTCGTCGTCGAATCCACACAGGATCTCTGTACTGTCGTCGTCCAATCCACACAGGATCTCTGTACTGTCGTCGTCAAATCCACACAGGATCTCTGTACTGTCGTCGTCAAATCCACACAGGATCTCTGTACTGTCGTCGTCAAATCCACACAGGATCTCTGTACTGTCGTCGTCCAATCCACACAGGATCTCTGTACTGTCGTCGTCGCAGTCACAGTAGCAGTCGTAGCAGTAGAACAGTCGTAGCCAGCACTAGGGTTCCCGCACACAGCAAGCTCGTACGGAGGGTCCGCTCCACGAGCCGAGAGGCTGATACATCAACTGTCACGAAGACCAGAGTTGATGTATCCAAAAGTTCCGTATCGTCAACAGGAACTCAACGCAACAGACGGCGCGTCGATCGGACGCCCGGTCTGAGAGTTATTGGCATTTTCGTCTCCGGGGCCCGGTTGGTTTTTAAGGCAAAACCAACCCGACCGAACTCCACCTGCCTCCAAACCTCGGGCGGAGTATGCCAAAAGATCCGTCTCACTAAGAGGAACACTACGCGACTGACAGCACGTCAATCGGACGTCCGTAGCTCAAGATATGAGCGTTTCTGCTCCGAAGGCCCGGTTGGTTTCGTGAACGAACCAACCCGGCCGTACTCAAAGTAATCCGAAACCTTGAGTGCGATATACCGAAACGACCGTCTCGATCCAAGGATCGCTTTGCCGCAGACGGTTCGTCATTCGGAGGTCCGAGGCTCAAGTTATGAGCCAAAAACCGAATCTGGTCCGAAACGGGGGGTCCGGGTCCGGGCCGACCCGGCCCGACCCCCCCCTGGGCGGCGCGGCGGCCGGCGGCGGCGGCCGGCGGCGGCGGACGGCGGCGGCGCGGCGGCGGCGGTACGGCGGCGTGGCGGCAGCGGGCCGCGTGGCGGCGGCGGGCCGCGTGGCGGCGGCGGGCCGCGCGGCGCGGCGGCGGCGGGCCGCGTGGCGGCGGCGGGCCGCGTGGCGGGCCGCGTGGCAGTGGCGGCGGCACGCGGGGCTAAGCCCCGCGTTTTCTGGAGGGCGGCGCGGCCAGTGCCGCGCCGTTTTTTTTTAAACAAACGCCCCCCCCCACGTGGGGGGGCTTGCTGGAGCGGACCGAGGGGGCAGCCGGCCCCCTCCTCTTTTAAAATAAACGCCCCCCTCTTTAAGAGGGGGGTTTAGCCAGCCGGCCGGGGAATTAATTCCCCGGTTTAACGGCATCCGGACGGCTAGCCGGCCGGCCGGTTATCTCCAACGGGACCGGAATTTCCGGTCCCCTCTTCGGCTTCCGACGCCGGCGGCCCGGCCGCCGGTCTTCCCTTCCGTCGCGGCCCGGAACCGGCCGCGGTCTCCTCGTCCTGCCGCGGCCCGGAACCGGCCGCGGTCTTCGTCATCCGGCGCGGTGCGACGGCACCGCGCCCCTCTGCCGTGCTTTGATAATCATCCAACGCGGCGCGACGGCGTCGCGTTTCTGTTGTTTCTACCATGGAGCGTGCGACGGCATCGCGAAGATATTTGCACGTTCATCCGCGTGGTGCGACGGCACCACGCCTCTTGCTTCCTCCCGCAAGATAAAATCAACACAAACGTTGGAGGGGGGGTTCGGCCGTGTTCATGCGGTCCGGCCCCCCCCTCACGTTAAATAATAACATAACTAAAGAATATCCAAAACCTCACGTTTAGTCATGCTAAAATCCATGATTCAAGAATGGAATAAAATAATCAATAAATAACATCCCCTACCTCTGGTTTGAGATTCAAAGAATCTTCTACGTTCCGCGGAAGACGGCGTCGCGGAAGTCGGGCGTCGCGGTCGTCGTTCGTCAAATCCGTTGACGAAGAGTTACGTCCGATGCGACACGTTGTTGGCGGATCTTCGTTTGCCGACGAAGAAGGCCCGAGGAGGATGCGGCGTTCCCTCTTGTTAACACCGAGGACGAAGAAGAGAGGCGTCGTTCTTCGTCGGAGTTTGAGCGTTCTTCGTCAAGATGAACGTTCTTCGTCAAGATGAAGAAGATGAAGAGGAGCTCTCAAAAAGTTTTCAAGGGAATAAACAACAACCCTTAAACAAATAAGATTGCATCTTATTTTATTAACACATAACTCAAAAGAATTTCAAATGTTTGAAATTCAAAAGAGTTTAACTCCCCAAAATTAAATTAAGTAACTTAAGTCATAAAAGAGGGGGGTTAAGTATGTTGAGAGAATTTGAAAAGAAAAGGGGGTTCGTGTGGGCCCCACCACACTTAATCCTCCCAAGGGAGGTTAAGTGGGTGTGGGTCCCACTTCCAACCTCCTTTGGTAGGTTTTAAAATAAGTTAAATAAAATTGTTCTACACAACTTTATTTAACTCAAACTAAAAACCCCTAAAACTAACTTTCAACCCGCAACAAACGCAACTTCCGAAAAGGTCTCTTTAAGCGAATATCGGTGCTGCGAGTTCATCGGTGCCCTCGGATTTCAATTCCGAGCACCGGATCAAAAGTTAGGAATTCCCGCTCGTTCGTTCACTGAACGTACCCGAGCCAAACTTCGGAAATTAATTCCGGGCACTCCGGGCCTCGGAATCAGGTGCCGTCTGAAACCGCGCTCTTGTAAAAATCCAAAGAAAATTAAGAAAAAAAATTTCCCTTGAATTTTACGGTCTTTACATTACTCCTACCTCAGGGCTTTACATCCCCGTAAAGCTACATCAAAAACTAGGGAAACAAAAAGAGGATACTGAGCACGCATCTGAGCCTCCCGCTCCCATGTGCTCTCCTGGAGATTCCCGTGCCGCCATCTATTGCGCACAAGAGGAATCGATCGCCCATGTAGGACCCGCTCCTGGATGACATGGACCTCCTCTGACGTGGCCCGGACCATCTCCGGTCCCACCAGAGCTGCAAGATTTCTCTTTTGCCGAAAAGAGAAATCTGGTCTCATCCCCTAGATGAACCACATTCTTTGCCTAAAACAGTCAATCCTAACATGGATGATACTAATCCATACTAAGGATGACGTCGTAAGGCCTCGACGCTACTACTAAGAGATTCAACCGTTACTCTCGCCTCCAAGGGTTGAGTCACACTGTCGGCATCAGTGTGTGGTAACTGGGCCTCCTCCAGTAGATGTCTCACAAGTGAGGGTCAAGTCAACAGCCAAAACTGGAACCTCTTAGTAACATTACGATAGAGGACAGGAACGAAAACATCACAAGTTATGCGTCTTTTATTATTGCAGCTCGTAATACAAGACGCTACACAAAAGCAACAAGGAACCAGAAGTACAAAGGATGTAACCACTAGTTCTGCTCCTGTCCATCGGCTCCCAGAGCTCCATGATCGAAGGCCTCGGCTGCCTGAAGCTGAGCTCTCCCCTGCGGTCGGGGTGGACCTCCTGGTGGTGGTGGTGGTAGAGCCTCAAAGCGTCGTCCACCACCTGCTGCTCGGCCTGCTCCTCTGCCTCGTCCGCCTCCTTCCTGCAGACCGCCACGGTCGAACCTCTGCCTCTGCCTAGGTGGTTCCTCAACCGTCTGCTGCTCCTCCGCATGGCGGGTCGGGCAGTCTCGAGCCATGTGGCCTCGCCCGCCGCATGCATAGCACTGTCTTCCACTCGAAAGACTGGCTCCGCGTTGTGTGCCCTGCACTGCTGAGCCAGTGCCCTGAGGTCTGGTCTGTCTGGACCCCTGAGTCATTCGCCGACTGCCAGCTGCAGATGACTCTGCCACGTGCCGCCCTGCGGTGGGTCGCTGTGCTGGTGTAGACTCAGCAAGGAAGCTCTCGATCAGAAGAGCCCGCTCCAGTACTCCTGTCTGAGTCGGTATGCTGAGGGAGATCAGCGATGCCCTGATCTCGTGTCTCAAACCCTGCTCGAAGGTCCGGGCCCGGAAGAATGGGTCCCGTACCATGTCGGTCGAGTAGCGCGAGAGATCGGTAAATCTCGCCGAGTACTGAGCGACCGTCATGCTGCCCTGCCGCAGCTGTAGAAGCTCCTGGATACGCACCGCACGAAGGGTGGCTGGGACGAACTCCGAGCGGAAGATGCTCTCAAAGTCCGTCCAAAGAAGAGATGCCTCATCGTGCACCTGGAGCATCAAGCTCCACCATCGTCCTGCTGCTGCGTGTAGTAGGCTCGCAGCGAGGATCACCATGAGATCTGCTGGTGTCCTCACTAGCCTAAACACTCGAACCACTGCCTCCAGCCAGTCCTCTGCTGCCTGGGGATCCGTCTCCCCGCGAAACCTGGGCGGTCGCTGGCGCTGAAACTCATGCAGTGCGCTGAGGCGACGTGCATCGTCAGCGGCTGCTGCTGGAAGCATCGGTGGCTCGGCGGGTAAAGCTACCGCCGGTGCCACTACTGAAAAAGGGCCCTGCACCGAGGCCTCGTCGCTCGGTGGGCTGTCGTCTCGCTCGACTCTCGGAACCCTAGCTGGCTGCCGTCGTGGGGCCATCCTGAAAAGGAAACAGGTGCGCCACGGTTAGAACAGTATACCTGGTGAGCTGACACAAGTAATCACAAGGAAAATTTGAGACATTCATAAAGCAGATCAGTATACCCGGTGAGCTGACACAAGTAATCACATAGAAAACTTTGAAACACACACGCAATGAATGTTTTCGTGCATTAAGTCGGAAATCAGAAGTCAGGGTCCTGGTGTACGGATACGTCGGCCGCCGCACCAACACTGGACTCCCTGGACTGATAACCACACTCAATACGCTAAACATTATTGCTTCTCATAGAAAAGATCAGAGTTCGCGGTAGAACCGAACTCCTCTGATACCAATTTGTCACGACCCGCCCTCGGGGTCCGAGCCGTGACTACCCCAAGCCCGCCTTCCATAGGCCAGGGGCTGGCGACTAGCACCAAGGCGTACATCCCGGTAAAAAGGGAAGGCATTGCCTTTGAAAAGTAAACACACACCACAGAGTAAACAAGCGGAAAGTAAACACTAAGCAAACAGAGTACGACTGAAAGTGCGGAAAAGTAAATGGGCCAGAATACAAACCCAAACTGAAAGTAAAGTACAACTCGAAAAGGGAAAAACAGCAACTGAAAAGTAAAGCCGCTACTCCGAGCTGTCCACTGGAAATCCCACCTGAAGGGTGGGTACAGATAGCTCCTCTACTCCACGGGTCCCGCCGTCCGCTCCGAGCACGTCCCGCCCAGTGGTCCACCTCCGGGTACCGTCCCGCTCTGCAAGCCTCAGCTAAGGTCAACGCTGTCCGTCGTCTGCAACCAACACAACGAAGTGCGGGCAAAGCCCGTGCAGGGGTGAGTATAAGCTACTCAGTAGGGACCCCGAGACCCCTGAAGGTCTCTCAAATCCACAAAGGATAAACCACGAAGAAAAGTACAATCACGAAGTAACAACCGACACTGCTTAGGTATATGCCCATACATATACCTAAGTCATCAATTCAAATACGCTCCAACCTCCGAGCCCAAGTACAACTCAGTCCACGCAGGAAAGTATACGTATTCCACATAGGAAAGCAAAATATAATCCACACAGGATTGCACAACACAATCCACACAGGAAAACAACAGGATTCAGCTCACACAGGTATACTTCTTCAAGGACGATAAAGATGATCACTGATCCATCTAAGTCGTCGGACCCACGAAGGATCGATAGGTAACTAACCCCCGCAGAAGACCCACACAGGATCGGGCTCACACAGAACCTGTAGGCGCTGGCTCACACAGAACCGCTGAGCGCAAGGACCCACACAGGATCGGGCTCACACAGAACCTGTAGCACTGATCCACGTAGGATCGCTGAGTGCTGTAGTCGTCGTCGTCGAATCCACACAGGATCTCTGTACTGTCGTCGTCAAATCCACACAGGATCTCTGTACTGTCGTCGTCAAATCCACACAGGATCTCTGTACTGTCGTCGTCAAATCCACACAGGATCTCTGTACTGTCGTCGTCAAATCCACACAGGATCTCTGTACTGTCGTCGTCCAATCCACACAGGATCTCTGTACTGTCGTCGTCGCAGTCACAGTAGCAGTCGTAGCAGTAGAACAGTCGTAGCCAGCATTAGGGTTCCCGCACACAGCAAGCTCGTACGGAGGGTCCGCTCCACGAGCCGAGAGGCTGATACATCAACTGTCACGAAGACCAGAGTTGATGTATCCAAAAGTTCCGTATCGTCAACAGGAACTCAACGCAACAGACGACGCGTCGATCGGACGCCCGGACTGAGAGTTATTGGCATTTTCGTCTCCGGGGCCCGGTTGGTTTTTAAGGCAAAACCAACCCGACCGAACTCCACCTGCGTCCAAACCTCGGGCGGAGTATGCCAAAAGATCCGTCTCACTAAGAGGAACACTACGCGACTGACAGCACGTCAATCGGACGTCCGTAGCTCAAGATATGAGCGTTTCCGCTCCGAAGGCCCGGTTGGTTTCGTGAACGAACCAACCCGGCCGTACTCAAAGTAATCCGAACCCTTGAGTGCGATATACCGAAACGACCGTCTCGATCCAAGGATCGCGTTGCCGCAGACGGTTCGTCATTCGGAGGTCCGAGGCTCAAGTTATGAGCCAAAAACCGAATCTGGTCCGAAACGGGGGGTCCGGGTCCGGGCCGACCCGGCCCGACCCCGCCCCGGGCGGCGCGGCGGCCGGCGGCGGCGGCCGGCGGCGGCGGACGGCGGCGGCGCGGCGGCGGCGGCACGGCGGCGCGGCGGCAGCGGGCCGCGTGGCGGCGGCGGGCCGCGTGGCGGCGGCGGGCCGCGGGGCGCGGCGGCGGCGGGCCGCGTGGCGGCGGCGGGCCGCGTGGCGGGCCGCGTGGCAGTGGCGGCGGCACGCGGGGCTAAGCCCCGCGTTTTCTGGAGGGCGGCGCGGCCAGTGCCGCGCCGTTTTTTTTTAAACAAACGCCCCCCCCACGTGGGGGGGCTTGCTGGAGCGGACCGAGGGGGCAGCCGGCCCCCTCCTCTTTTAAAATAAACGCCCCCCCTCTTTAAGAGGGGGGTTTAGCCAGCCGGCCGGGGAATTAATTCCCCGGTTTAACGGCATCCGGCCGGCTAGCCGGCCGGCCGGTTATCTCCAACGGGACCGGAATTTCCGGTCCCCTCTTCGGCTTCCGACGCCGGCGGCCCGGCCGCCGGTCTTCCCTTCCGCCGCGGCCCGGAACCGGCCGCGGTCTCCTCGTCCTCCCGCGGCCCGGAACCGGCCGCGGTCTTCGTCGTCCGGCGCGGTGCGACGGCACCGCGCCCCTCTGCCGTGCTTTTATAATCATCCAACGCGGCGCGACGGCGTCGCGTTTCTGTTGTTTCTACCATGGAGCGTGCGACGGCATCGCGAAGATATTTGCACGTTCATCCGCGTGGTGCGACGGCACCACGCCTCTTGCTTCCTCCCGCAAGATAAAATCAACACAAACGTTGGAGGGGGGGTTCGGTCGTGTTCATGCGGTCCGGCCCCCCCCCCCCTCACGTTAAATAATAACATAACTAAAGAATATCCAAAACCTCACGTTTAGTCATGCTAAAATCCATGATTCAAGAATGGAATAAAATAATCAATAAATAACATCCCCTACCTCTGGTTTGAGATTCAAAGAATCTTCTACGTTCCGCGGAAGACGGCGTCGCGGAAGTCGGGCGTCGCGGTCGTCGTTCTTCAAATCCGTTGACGAAGAGTTACGTCCGATGCGACACGTTGTTGGCGGATCTTCGTTTGCCGACGAAGAAGGCCCGAGGAGGATGCGGCGTTCCCTCTTGTTAACACCGAGGACGAAGAAGAGAGGCGTCGTTCTTCGTCGGAGTTTGAGCGTTCTTCGTCAAGATGAACGTTCTTCGTCAAGATGAAGAAGATGAAGAGGAGCTCTCAAAAAGTTTTCAAGGGAATAAACAACAACCCTTAAACAAATAAGATTGCATCTTATTTTATTAACACATAACTCAAAAGAATTTCAAATGTTTGAAATTCAAAAGAGTTTAACTCCCCAAAATTAAATTAAGTAACTTAAGTCATAAAAGAGGGGGGTTAAGTATATTGAGAGAATTTGAAAAGAAAAGGGGGTTCGTGTGGGCCCCACCACACTTAATCCTCCCAAGGGAGGTTAAGTGGGTGTGGGTCCCACTTCCAACCTCCTTTGGTAGGTTTTAAAATAAGTTAAATAAAATTGTTCTACACAACTTTATTTAACTCAAACTAAAAACCCCTAAAACTAACTTTCAACCCGCAACAAACGCAACTTCCGAAAAGGTCTCTTTAAGCGAATATCGGTGCTGCGAGTTCATCGGTGCCCTCGGATTTCAATTCCGAGCACCGGATCAAAAGTTAGGAATTCCCGCTCGTTCGTTCACTGAACGTACCCGAGCCAAACTTCGGAAATTAATTCCGGGCACTCCGGGCCTCGGAATCAGGTGCCGTCTGAAACTGCGCTCTTGTAAAAATCCAAAGAAAATTAAGAAAAAAAAATTTCCCTTGAATTTTACGGTCATTACAAAAAAACCAAATAAATTGTCTATTCTTTCTTTTCTCTCTCTTAAAACAATAAATCAATTGCATTTCTAAATATAAAAAATTAATATAGCGCATACTGACTCTCCTTGTGGATTCAACACTCAAAATTTCCAATTACTTCATTTTTTGTAGTTAGGTTGTTCGAGTTTTTATAAAAAAATAAATTTTTGTATCCCAATTGGAAATAAAGATTCCCTCTAGGTTTTCAATGTATATGGATTCTATTCCATGAAGTAACACATTCATCTAATGTCATTCCCACTTGAAGGAAATTGTTGTTGTTCAGGAGGTATGGTAGGCGACTTGAAATATCCCTACTTTATTTAAAAAAACATATGATTTTTAGCTATTTTGGACATGGGCTCTATATGTAACATATCCACATTGGTTTTTCAGAATCTCTATTAATGAATACATAATATAGTACCCTATTCACTCCAAATTATGTAAAATAGTAACCATGTTTTGAATGGGATAATGAAATTTAATGTTTTCATGACCTGATAATTCTCCTATTAAAAATTAAGTATGTGAAAATTCATTTTTATAAAATAATGGTATAATATTATTTTAAAAAACATGAAATTAATTCTTAGTTGACTTAAAAATAAATGGTTTAATTTTATTAATTTCATGTTTCCCACTCCAGTTGTTATAAATTATAACTTCCCAACAAAGGATCCAGACCTTTCCAACCATTTAGATTAGACTAGTTGGAACTTGCAAATAGATTCTATAATTGTTACTAACTATTAATTTAAATTATTTATTTAAGGGAAATTTTCTATATAACGGTTTTAACTAAATAATATACAAGTTTATTCTTCATCTTGAAAATCATAGCCCATGTATAGGGTGTAACATTATAAATATGGATACAACATCACTAGATAATAAATATAAAAATAATCTCAAGAAGATGAATACAAAAATTTATAATTATACGCTTCCATTTGGATAAAATATGAAGAAACTCATAGAAAATGGAAAAAACGTTGATAAAATAGAAATAATAAAATTTCTTAATCCACCGGTTTCCACTCAAACAAAAAAGAACAAATCAGGGTTATAATTTTAATTATGGATTATTATTAAATTATCCATTATCATTTATGTTGTTTATGAAATTAATTTACCTTGGGAATTAAATTATTTTTATTTTTTTCAGGTCTTGAAACAAATAAATATTTCTTTTAAGTATTTTTCTCTTGGTATCATGATTAATTCCATAAAACATGATTTTATAAAATACCCCAAAATAGTGGAAGAATGGTTTCCCAAAGGTAATGGGTTAAACCACTATAATTCCATTTGATTTAGCTAATTATATTGTTCTTTGTTAGACATAAAATAACCATTTGATTTGGAATTTATTTCAATGAAGATTTTATAAAATAAAAACCATAATATAAATATAAACACACCAAAATAACTTATTACAGTGTATTAAAAATATCATTAGAACCTAAAAATAGGTCCTCTACCATCTCAAAAACATTACATGGTAATAGAGTTGAGAAAAAACTCAACCCTACCCAGGGATACAAGAAGAAATTGAATAAATATTAAAGAATTGGGAAAAAATAGAAATGAAGTAAAAAAACATACATGATTCTGCAGGTTGATTTAATATTGTTTTAGAACCTCTAACCTATGATAATATTCCTAAAAATATAAATTGAGACTATGTTTTATAAGGTAAATAAAGTACAAAACATATTAAAATATACGCGACTTGTAGTCAATTTAACTTAACTTGTTTTTCTCTCTTATAGTGGTTGAGCATTTCGCTCTATCCATTCATTATTATGTGGTGTGTGTCTATTAGTGGAATTTCCTGACATGTATTTATAAAATAAATACTGTTAAATATATTTTTAAATTCCATTCAACTATTTAAATGACATATAAAACATGTTAATTTATTCACTAGGAATATATTTATTAAGTTTGAACCTAGGTGTGTGCTCTAGCTAGAAGGGCGGTGTATCTTTAAAATTTAAATGTTATGTGATTTTTAATTACATACTATTTATTTATCACCCATGCTCCAAATCTTCATTGATATAGTTTTTCATCCATAAAAACCTATAAAATATCAAAAAATTCAAAATATAGTATTTTCATTGCATAAAATCTCATATTTGACATAATCTAACACTATACTCATTAAAAATCTCCAAAATAATATGAAAAAATAGGGAGCATCAATAAATATATATAGAAACATAGAAATATAATTGTTTTGTTTTTCTATATCACAATAAAATTTAACTATAAATTTTAAGTGCATACCATTTTTTTAAAGTGTGATATACCCCATTATTTCTTTATGATAGAGGTATGCTAGTTTTACTATACAATTTTTTTTATTTATTACACAACTATACAATTTTATAAATAAATATGTCTAAAATAATTTATACAAGTAATTTAAAAAAAATATAAATTGATCTAAATATACCATATATTTATTCTCATCGCAACAAGAAACAATAGTATCATATGATTCTTAGTTTTTGACATTTGCATATAAATCTAAAGGGTGGGATTTAATATTACCTTCAACACCTATAATATATTTTATTATAATATTCATTGGAAAATATCTATAAAACTTTATAAAAACCCTTAATACAAAATTTATCCCATAAAATTTTAATATAAATGCACACTAATTGTAAAATAATAAATAAATCATCATTTCAATATTTTATTTTTCAATAAAATAAATAAATTATATTAAAGTGTTACTATAATTTACAACTAAAATTCATTGTAACCTTATTTACTAAAATTCATATATAAAAATACTAATTCATCGAGATAATTTCACTCTTTTTATCTACACATTTATATCGAAAAATTGATACCTAGGATGTTATATAATCCAAGTCCCATAATTTTGTTTGATTATGTTAAATGATAAATTTTCACATAAAATGGATTTTATTCCTTGGTACATGATACAAACATCTCATTTTCCCTAAGATTGACTCCACTATTTTTTCTCATGATTCATTTATCATATTCCTTTATATTGAAAATATAAATGTTAATTGTATATCCATAGTAAGATATTACATGTACTCTTTTTCCTAAATCTAAAAATAATATTCTTCATGAAATTGATTTTTTTATTTATAGATAACACCTTAAAAATATGGTCTCAAACCCACCTTGTATACAATTTATTTGTGTAGTGACCTATGTTTTACCTTATGAATGACTTATCTCATCCATATATTTAGGGGACCAATACCGTTGTGGGGAAAATGAAAATTTTTAACCCAATTAATGAGCTTATTTTTTATGGATCTATTGATCTTAGTGTATGATGTTTACCCTAGATTTTATGTTTGATTTAATTATGGGGAAGTTTATATTTATTGTTTATTTTATATTTATTTAATTAAATATTTTTATTCAATACATGTGAGCATCTATATCTCCAAAATGGAGTTATATATGGAAATTATTTCTTTGTATTTTGACTCAATATTGGTTGTTTACCCCAATGGTGGTGTATTTAGAGTTTAGGATTCAAGCCCTAGACCAGTCCCATCTTATGATTTTAATCATAAAACATGATTAGTCTAAATACAATCTATGTATTCAAATTTTACTCTTATAAATAGGGTTATCTATCCTATTGAAATAAAGGACAATTAGATTGAGGGAGAGGATAGAGATTAGGGTATTATTCTTCAAGTGATCTTTAATAGATTTCAAGGAGGAGGTGAATCATGAATAATTACAAACACTTAATTTAAGGTGGGAAATCTTAGTATAGTTATGCTCTATTCTAGGTCAAATTCATGTTAAATTTGGATTATTTATATTTATAGAAACGATTGATTCATATTCCATAATTATTCATTAAAAAATATTATAATTATTAGTGTTTTCTTTCATGAAATGATCGATGGTGAATCCATTAATGGACCAAGGACCAGGTGGTTGGTCAAGAACCACCATAGAAACCCACCCCATCACCTATATTGAACAACCCATTAGCATAGTATAAATCCTATTAAGATGGTCAGTGACGTCACTCAAGGTGGCGACGCCCCCCTGCATCCAACCCCTTACTCTCCTATTAATTTTTGTTTATGATACAATCATTAACCTTTAATGTGAATGAAAAAATTTATTACTTTATATTGGTGTATTTAAGAATAATATCTTGCTGGAAAGGTGTAGGGAGATACATGGTGGTGTGACATGGGGAGAGGAGGTTTGGTCGAAGCTTTATAGTACGATGATGGTGTCACTCATTCATCAGAGGTAGTAAATCAAAGCGGTGAAGGTTGAGGGTAGGATAGGGTTTCCATTATTGATAACTAATTGAACAATATCAGATCCACCTAGTAGTGATGGTTTATGAAAATCTAACTTGGATTGATCCCACTAGTGGGTTGTCTAAGGCTTCACCTCATTTTTTGTTAGTCATATGGGTTGACATAACACCTTAGTTTGCTTCAGCTGTGACCTAGTAAAATCTTCAAGTTGATAATTCTAGCTGGTCGTAGCTTGAGAGGTGTATGGGATTATTTATTTCCCGATGTCCCCCCCCCCAAAGAGGTATTGGGAATCATGGGCCATCACTAAAGGATGCCTCCCTGATGCAGTGATCTTCAAAACATGTCTAGGCACAGTAATGTATTAAGTTGTATCTGCTCGTACCAAGACATAGATTGGGAATGTGTGGTATTATGTTTCTTACACAACCCACTGAGTGGTGTATCTATATATCGGTTGGGTAGCCCCCTCACCACCATGCCATCAAGATGAAACTTTTTTGTTACTTTTTTACTATTTTTTTATTTAGAGAAATTAAAAATCCCGTAGTAAGTGATTTTCAACATATAACTTAATGGTGTGATAATATTTTATATAGGTGTTTTTATTAAATGATTTAAATATGATAAATTATTTATCACCTTGGGTCGGATAACTGGGTTAGGGTGATATAAACATAGCAATCATGTGGTTCAGTAATCCTTGGAAATGCGATAATGATCGTGCATAGGTCCTCTTCACACTTTTTAAGGATAGGTTATTCCTCATGGACCCAGTGCATGGGTCCTTTATATTGATCATAGAGTAGGAATATCTGTTGATGTTACTCCCGATAAAAGGTATGGGTCCATCACAATAGGTTGATAGAGGTGAATTTTTTTTTTAAAGATATAAAATATGAGTTATTCATTTTAGGGATATTTTTGGAATTCCTATCAATTGCTAAGATCTTATTTTGATACTGATGTGTTATGAAGATTATGAAATAATATTTTTATGTAACTCCTCATGGATTCCATGAGAAGGGTCCATGTTCATTTTTTTGAGAACTAGAACAAAATACATTTGATCCATATATCCACATAATTTAAATTCAACTTGAAGAATGAAGATATATAAATAATTTTTTTCTTCATGCAGTTGGAAATTTTGTGTGAAATAGACAGGGAATACCACTACCTAATATTAGTCTCAATATTATCCTTAATTTAATGATAGTTTTTGGAGACCATAAGGTAAAGAGAAGTGTGAACTCAAATTTTGGAACACCCTCAACCATTCTATATTTGATGTGCTGTGGGTTTGTCAAACACTGGAGGTGTTTATACTCCCCCATGGGTTAGGCTGAGGGCCACCAACATTATTTATAGAGTTTAACAACCATTCCTTATATTTTATTCTTTCATTAGTGAATTATTTCCCATTAATGTTGTTGATTTTTGGAACTCCCCAATGTGATGGGGCACAGGTCCCCCAACTATAGAGTCGATGCTCCCTTAACCAATACACAAATCATTAGAGAGGAGAAGGTCCTCTAATATAACCATTTCATTGATGTGGGTTTCTTGGGTAGAAATGTAATTATTAGATTATACCAGTAGTAGTATTTTATTGAAATTACTAGATAAATGACACTATATTTGGGATAAAGGTTTTTTGGAAAGGCTATTGGAGGCGTAGTTTGGTAAAACTCATGGGTATGAGTTCTACTATATTTTCTACCACTACGAATATTGAAAAAGAATAGAGTTATAGTTTAATTTTATTTGTTATTTTTTTTCACTCTTACTCTTCCATGGAAGAGTAGTAGGGTTTAGTGTATTTTCCTCAACATCGAGAAATTTTAGGCTCATGTGTTGTTTCTATGATGAGGCACCTATTTTTTATGGGTTTTCTCTCCCTCTTCTCTTAGTAGAGTTATATAATTTTTAGAAGTATTTTTATTTAGATACTATAAGTTTTATAATTTTCAATAAGTCAAAAATAGTACAGTGGTATTCCATATTCATAGATTTGATCGTTACATTGGGGTATTATCAACCCTTTCCTTGTCTCAACACATAGTGAACCATTATGTATATTTTTCATGTTTATTCCAAGCCAAAATGTTGTTTATTTCTCATTCTATTGTTTTTGGGAATCCTAATGTGCATCATTATACTCATTACAACATAAGTGCTTCACCCAAATGTGTTGTGATCTATATAGATAACACATATTTAATGGATGATCATTGAATATGGGGATTTTATAGAGCTAGATCTTAGTGGTGATTTTTGGGGAAGAAAACATTGATATTCATGTATGGATTAATTACTTCAATGATGCATCCTTTAATGTTATTGGTGTATTTATTTATATTTAGGTAGTGGTGTCTTCTATTTTCCATTTCTCCAATAGTATGTACCTCTTTAATATTTGTGTCTATCATATGCATATTTTTATATAGTTGAGATATTTTATTTATGGTTGTTGGTTTTATATTGGGATATAGACATGTTTGGTTTCATTTCAGGTTATTTTGGCAAAGGCCTCCCATGTCTGTTTTACCATACTGTTTCTTGTCACTAGAACCTAACACATTAGTGGAGATCTTGGGGTAAAACAATAAAATTACCTACTAGTCCTGGTGGGGTTCCAATTGGTCATGTCATTCCATTATTTGAATTTGATACTGAGCTTTCAACCCTTAAATGATTCAAATTCTTAAAAATTTATTTACGAGTTTCAACATATAACATAATATATATAATTTTATATAAAACATAATGGTGATATTTCTCCAAATATATGATGGTAATAAGGACAACATCTCTTCTTAAAATTTCTTTACCCTCAATTATTTCATTGAGATAATATTATAGGAGAAAAATGTTATTCACATCAGAAAATTGTTCATTATAGAATACAATACAATATTCAACAATAGAAAACACTATAGTATAATTTTTTTTTATAATTCAATTTTTGATGAACTCTTCAATAATATTCACACACTATTCAATGGGGTACATACATATGTAATTTATAGGTCTATATATCCAAATCACTCTCACACAGGGAACCATCAAGCCAACCAATATATGAAGGAATGAATATGGAAAAATATATCTATTATATATGATATTGAAAATATTTCTTGTAGATAAGAAAATCTTGATGTACAAATAAACTACATTACTTTTTTGGAATACTTAATACATGAAAAAAATAGATGCCCAAAGACCGTATTAGATTAGTGTCTTTGGAAACTCAGAACATAATCTTCTAATTATGGTGAAAGATCTTCAACTTCTCCCATAAATATATTCCCCTTTGGTTTTATTACCAAAAACCTTTCTTATATCATGGGGAAAATAAAACATAAAAAGTGTGAGCTCAAATTATCAGTAAGGGTAAACATGGAGAACTTAAAAACAATCCATATACATTTGAACGTAAAAACATGAACATAAAACATCCAAATCATGAGTAATGACATAAATATTGGCAGTGCATAATGCATATATCATAAAGGAACATTAACCATGATAAAATATCAAGGGAATAAAATATGTAATTTTGGAATTCACTAATCACATGTTATCATTTCCATAGTAGCCAAGTCATTGTTTCCAAGACCATCATAGTGGACAATGTCCATTACTGAACTAGGTTTACTTGTCGTTCCAGCACTATATTATTGAACCTGATTTTACTTGTCATTCCAGACATGTCTATATCATGAGATATAAACCTTTAACCAAATCATTGGAAGGAGATATAGGTCCCACCCATCTCATATTGAAATCATTCTTATGTGAGCCACAAAATGAACATAAATCATTCATCATAACCCAAAGAATAAAATGGGTTTCATAAACATCATCCCATCATAACATAATCCATATAAAATATATGGATATCATTTCATCATAAGAAAAATAAAAACATGTAAACAATAGAGACATTATATTTGAAACATACACATACTAAATAATGTCATCTTATATGGAAAATAGTTTTGATAAAACACTTGAAATTAATTCTTGAGGAAAAAATCCTATTTTTTCAAAATAATTTTCTTTTCACAAAATTCCATGTAATTTTAAAATAAAAAGAATTTTTTGAAAATATTAATGAAATAATGTAGAATAATCTTCATGAAAATAAGGCTTTTTGAAACCGTAAAAATCAGTTCATTCCGTATAAGTTAAAAAAACATTCTCCTCATACTTTTTCTGAAAAAGTCAAAAAGTACCTCATATGGTAAACAAAAGAAAGGGTCCTTCCATACCTTGTGTTAAAAGTAAAAAATGGGTAAAAATTACTTTAAAAATACATGTAAGAATATTAAACATTTTATGAAAACATTTTGAGAACATATGGACAAGGATGATAAACATATCCCCAGTAAATACATACGAATAAACAATCTCAGATAAGAACAAGATTGGAATAATTATCCCTTACCTTATGTCCAATATCTTTTGTATGTGTATGAGACTCCTTTATAGTGGTTTTAAACTTCTTATTAAATTGTAATAGAACCATAATAATATTTATGATATCATATATGATTCACTTAAGACTTTATATTACCCGTTCATTTGTCAATTCCTTGTTAAAGCAGCGTTTTGGGTAAAATTGTTTAATAAATCGTCCATGTTTTGACTTGTAATTATTCATATGATTACTTAGATCATGATTAATTACATCCAGAATATAAAAAAATATTTATATATAATATATATTCAGAATATACTTATATATAATAGATCGATAAATGGAAATAAATACACCGTTCATGGAGACGGTAGGCCGTACGTACGCATGAACGCTGTTTTCATTTCCTTATTAAATTGAATAGAAGTAAGTAAATAAGATATACATAAATCTAGTATCATTAATATGTTATATATCTCATGATTATTTATTATATATACTTTATAATCATTATTTAATTGTTAACTTGGAGAATGAATGTCATCGCGTCGTAGAGACGGTAATCTCTACGTACGCACAAGCGATGATATAGTTCCCATAATTATGGAATGGAATTAGAATGGATGATATATGAAACGCACGTCCGATTGTCTCCTATCAACCGGTCAATGTTCCGGTGCTCTGCTAATGTGTATAGCAGCACTCGGGTCGAATCCTCGACAATGATACTTTGTAATAATCGTTCGTTTTTAGTTGATTGTATTTTGATTAGGGGGGTTTGTTTGAAGAGCATAATTGAAATGATTGATTGACTATAATTGATTTAAAAAACTGATAAATATTGGGGTGAGTTCATTATTAGGGAGTTAAGCTTGTGATATCCTTGATCTTTTCTTTATATTGCATTTAAATTAACACCCACTTCACAAGTTGACGTCGATTAGAATTCCTAAGTGTTAAAGCTATAATCCAAGCCTTAACATATCTAGGATTCTGAAATAAATCAGTACTTGTTTATGGTAGTGTATTTAGGGTTCCAATAATCCATGGAAACCACATGCTAAACAAAAGATGTCATTAATCTATGACATATTAAGTCCAACATACACAATGTTAAATTAACGAATACTCATCGAGAAAATACCCTCAATCACTTAACATCCCTAAATTTTTACTCAACACAATGAAATATTTACTCATCCATTTATGTGTTTAATATTCTGGTTATAATAATTATGATGATAAATTAAGAATAGAAGAAAAAGAAAGGGATTAGAAAAGAGTGGTACGTCGAACACACACACACGAACAATGATGATAATTAAAAACAGATTTTTGATTGAATGAGGAAGCAAGATAAGGGAAGGAGATTCCACTGAATTTAAAAAAATTTAAGAACATAAATATTAAACTAAATAAGGTGGATGAGAATAAGAGATATTGAAGAAGTAACTTTCATTAAAACAGAATTACAAAGAAAGAGACTTACAAAATTAAAAAAACGAAGAACACAAAATTAAGTGAAAACAAAGAGAGGAGGAAAGGTCTCTCAAGTGAAAACATGATTATGGAAGGTCCTCCCAAGCCTTTGGAAAGTATTTGGTCGTGCCAATATAATCTCCTCTCTTCTGAAATACCAACCCTTTTGAAAGGAGAAGAGGGGATGTATTTATAGCCCAAGGTGGTGGACTATTTACATTCCAGAAATACCCCTCCACTTGGCTTGCAGATATTGACATCAAGACAATGGAAGCTCGAGCAATCCCCTTATTCAAAGTTTTAGATAATAACGTTTTCCGACTACTCTCAAATTTGGAGTCATTTGGACTTAAGGATCAAAAGTTATGGCCAGTTGATTAAACAAAGTAAAACTCTCCATTTCAATCTAGTCTTTTTGATGTCTAGAATGTGAAATGTTTTTTGAATATGAATATGTTTTCAAATACGAATGGGTTCTTCAACAAAGTCGGCCACCTATATCTCCTCTTTCACACTGCAAAATCTCATCTCGATTTGATGCTTTCATCATGAGCTATGTCATGCATACTATACTGATTTTAATTCTCGGCCAGAATGGTGGGATGGACTTCAAAGCTTCATTTGGGCCCTTTGTTCTTAGATTTGGGCCTTGAAAGTTTTATCCAAGATTAAATGTAGTTTACCCAGAATTATTTTTGAGATTTAATGTTTTTGGACTTCTGGATTGAGCCCAGTAAATCAATCTTCAATGCTGGTCTAGTTTGTTCACAGATTCTTTGGTCTTGTTTGTGAGGACAATATGACCCGTTAAATCGCAGAATTGGCTCATGGTACCTTATAATGAAATGTTTTATATTGAAAGGAGAATCATAAAAATCAATAACCAAACAATTTGGATCTGTATAGTGATAGTTATTATTAAGACATTAAACTGAATCAATTGGAATACTTCTAAAAATGCTCAAAAATTATACTTAATATTAAAACATTAGTGTTTCACACAAATTATGCACATTTCATATAAAATAAGTAAAGGGAGTATATAATAAGTCATGAAAATTTTAATAACATAAACTCCCCCACACTTAGTTTTGTGCATTTCCTCATGTGAAACAAATATAAAAACATGACAAAATCATTTTTACTCACTAACAGATATTAAAATTTTGTTTTCTCCAATCAGGGGAGGTTTAGACTATTTCACTCATCCATTTTGAAATCCACCACAAGTTTTTACAGAAATAATGTGCCAAAACTAATTCAATTTTTCATGCTCAAATTTAGAAATGGAAAATGTGGACACTCAAAACTCACACCTCTCAAGATGATAAAATTAATTTATGGAGGTTCACTCTTTCACCAACCAAAAGTAAAAATATTAGAGTTTGAAAGAGATCTCAGCTTCCAATCCCTATCCAAAGTGAACAAGAACCAAGAGGTCTTTTAAAGGGGTTTTTCTGGGGCTATGGGACGGTAGGAATATAATGTCCAAGATAGAGAAGAAGAGGGTTAAAATACCAACATAGAAAAAGCAATGCACATTTTTTCAAAATAAAACATGGAAGGAAATGAAAAAACATATTTACAAGGGAATAATTGTGTGAAGAAAGACACAATAGAGGAAGAAAATATGATGGTAATGAGAAGATGAAATATTTAAAAAACACAAAACTTCTCCCAAAAATAATATAATGCAAGTGTTCCTTTTTTTTCTTTTTTTCGAAAGTTGAACTTCGAAAAGATCTCACACTCATAACCCAACCCATGATTTATCTCCTCGTGACACTAATTATAATAGTTATAACAAGATCAAAGGTTGAGAAAGAGTGATTTTTTACCTACCCAAGACACAACCCATTTTTTCATCATTTTTTTGATTTTTTTTGATTTTTTTTCATCATTTTTTTGAACACTTGTCAATAACATTTACAAAATTACATAAATGGAAGTTCATTACATTCCCCAAAACACACTTAATGACAACCTCTCCCCCACACTGAAATGGATGCTTTCCCTCAAGAAGATGATAACACACCAGAAAGTAAGGAAATGATACCCAAAAATGAAATCCATTCCCCCCCACACATAAATTTCAAAAACTTATGAAATGAAAATCCATGTTGATATTGGGTGGGATAAGTTATTGGTATTGTAATGTGGCTATCAAAGAAATATTTTTCATAGGATTTAAGGGGCATTCAAAAGGAGGAATAATATAAGGGAAATGGGAGGCTATTTGGCTATTCTGATTCTCATGTGGTTCAGAAAATGCCTCTATCATATTAATACACACTAGGGTAGGAAATTCAGCTCGAAGGTCCACAAACTCAAGACTCACAAATGGGGGTGAAAACACACATTGTGAAAAGATGGCCATAGGTGGCCTTGGAATGAAAGAAAATGTTGTTCCTCACGTTTTGGGAAAACCTTTTACCAAATCAAAAATAGAGCATTCAAAATTTATTGGTTTTGAAACAAGATTCTTTATCCAATTTTATGATGAAAACACAAAATTGTTGAAATGAAACATACCTATTGACTCCCCAAAATGGTTGGAAAAAATGTAAAAATTAAATGGTGAGTAATTATGAGTCTTTGTTTTTGTTTTTTATTTATTTTATGTTTTTTTTTATTTTTTCATAAAGACACACCCACACAAAAAAGAAAGAGTAAAAAGGAAAAAAATACCGAGGAAAGTGGTAAGAAAAACAAAATGAGAATGAGGGAGGAAGTAGAAATAAAGAGATAGGGAGAGAGGGAGAGAGGGAGAATAAGAGTCAAAGGGAAAGAGATGCCCCCTAGTTTGGATCTGGTGGGTTTCCATCTCCATCCAGTGGTGGGTCTAATGTGGATCCAATGGAAGTTTATGTTGTTCCAGGATTGCATGTCCTCTCATGGTGATGTTTCTACCGATGTCCATTTACCGTGAATGTCTTTTTGGAAGAGGGGTCATGCAATTGCACTGCACCAAATGGGTAAACATTAGTAATAACAAAAGGACCTTCCCAATGAGAATTAAGCTTACCTGGGTGAAGCTGAAATCGAGAATTGAAGATAATTACCTTTTCACATTCATGAAATACCTTTCTCAGGATGTGTTTGTCATGGAGTACCTTAGCCTTCTCTTTGTACAGATTGGAATTCTCATAGGATTCAAGTCGAAGATCCTCCAGTTCAGCCAATTGCAACAATATTTCTTCACCAGATTTTTCACAATCAAAATTACAGGTTTTCATAGCCCAAAAAGACTTATGTTGGATTTCAACTGGTAAGTGACACGCTTTACAAAAAAACTAGCCTAAAAGGAGACATCCCAATGGGTGTGTTATAGGCAGTTCGATAATCCCAAAGGGCTTTACCAAGTCTCTCAGGCCCGTATTTTCTGGTGGGCTTAACAATTCTCTTAAGTACCCTTTTCACTTCTGTATTAGAGAGTTCAGCCATACCATTTGTTTGAGGGTGATATGCAGTTGATGTTTTATGTAAAACCCTATTCTTTTTCAGAAGAGCTTCCATGGTTATATTACAAAAATGGGTTCCTAAGTCACTGATCAAGGCACATGGTGTGCCAAATCTTTGGAAGATGTGGGTCTTTAGAAACTCACTAACAGTATGAGCATCGTACTTCCTAGTGGGATTGGCCTCAACCCACCTTGAAACATAATCGACCGCAAGAAAAATGTATGAGAATACATTGGAAGGGGGAAATGTTCCCATGAAATTTATGCCCCAAACATCGAAGATTTCACAAAAGATTAAAGGATTTTGGGGAATTTCATTTCTTTTAGAGATTGTGCTGAACTTTTGGCAAGTGGGACATGATTGAAAGAACTCATGTGAGTCCTTGAAGAGTGAAGGCCAGAAGAATCCATAGTCTAGGACCTTTCGGGAGGTCCTTTGTGGTCCAAAGTGGCCACCTCCAGGAAGTGAGTGACAAAATTCTAAGATGGAAGAATTATCATTTTCTTCAACACATATCTTAATTACCATGTCTGCCCCAGTTTTACAAAGTTTATTTTCTTCCCAAAAATAGTATTTTGAATCACTTTTCAACTTCATTTTTAGTTCTTTTGAATAATTTTCAGCAAAAACACCAGAAACCAAATAATTTATAATTGGGGCATACCATGGTAACTTTGGAGTGAGAGATGAAAGGTGCTCAGTGGGGAATTCAGGATCGATGATTTCAGAATGAGAAGAATTAGAAATTATACTCAAGTGATCAGCCAAATGGTTTTCTTTTCCTGATCTATCTTTTATTTTAAAGTCAAACTCTTGGAGCATTAGGATCCATCTTATTAGCCTCGGTTTGGAATCACTTTTCTTGAGTAAGAAATTTATAGCAGAATGGTCTGTGAAGATGATGATTTTGGCACCTAAGAGATAGGACCAGAACTTATCTAAGGAAAAAACAACTTCTAAAAGTTCTTTTTCAGTGATAGTGTAGTGAGATTGATTTTCATCCAATGTTTTTGATGCATAATAGGTGACATGAGGAATTATTTCTCTTCTTTGACCAAGAATATCAACAACTGGTCTATCAGAAGCATCGCACATTAACTCAAAGGGTAAGGACCAATATGGGGGTTGGATTATCGGGGAAGATGTAAGAGCAGTTTTGAGTTCAGTAAAGGCACTCTTGCAAACCTCATCAAAATGGAAAGTGACATCATTTTGGAGCAACCAAGTGAGTGGGAGGGAAATCCTACTGAAGTTATGGATGAATCTCTGATAGAAACCGGCATGACCGAGGAATGAACAGATGTCTCGAATAGAAGTGGGTGGAGGAAGTGATTGGATCACTTCAATTTTGGTAGGATCAACTTCCATACCATCTTTTGAAACTATGTTCCCTAGAACAATCCCATTTCCAACCATGAAGTGAAATTTTTCAAAATTTTACACAATTTTACACTTGACACACTTCTGAAGGACTAGAGAGAGTGAATTCAAACAAGATTCAAATGACTCACCATAAATGGTGAAGTCATCCATGAAGACTTCCATTTAGTGTTCAATGAATTCAGAAAAGATACTCATCATACACCTCTGGAATGTTGCAGGAGCATTGCAAAGTCCAAAAGGCATTCTTCTATATGCATATGTTCCAAAGGGGCATGTGAAAGTAGTCTTTTCTTGGTCCTGAGGAGAGATTGGGATTTGAAAATAGCTGTTATATCCATCAATAAAGCAATAGTGTGACTTTCCGGCCAATCTTTCTAGAATTTGATCAAGGAATGGAAGAGGGTAGTGATCTTTTCGGGTTTCAACATTCAATTTCCTATTATCAATACACACACGCCATTTGTTCTTCACTCGAGTTATGACTACCTCTCTATGTTCATTTGTGACAACAGTTATCCCACCCTTCATTGGTACAACCTGAATTGGACTAACCCATTCACTATCAGAAATTGGGTAGATAATACCAGCTTGAAGAATCTTGGTGATCTCTTCCCTAACTACCTCAAGGATGAGTGGATTGAGTCTTCTTTGTGGTTGTCTAATTGATTAGGGGGGTTTGTTTGCAGAGATTAATTGAAATGATTGATTTACTATAATTTATTTAACAAATTGATAAATATTGGGGTGAGTTCATTATTAGGGAGTGAAGCTTGTGATATCCTTGAGCTTTGCTTTATATTGCATTGAAATTAACACTCACTTCACAAGTTGACGTCTATTAGAATTCTTAAGTGTTAAAGCTTTAATACAAGCCTTAACTTAACTAGGATTCTAAAATAAATCATTAATTATTTATGGTAGTGTATTTATGGTTCCAATAATCCATGGAAACAACATTCTAAACAAATATGTCATTAATCTATGACATATTAAGTCCAACATACACAATGTTAAATTAATGAATACTCATCGAGAAAATACTCTCAATCACTTAACATACCTAAATTTTGACTCATCCTAATGAAATATTTACTCATCCATTTGGGTGTTTAATATTCTGGTTATAATAATTATGATGATAAATTAAGAATATAATAAAATGAAAGGGATTAAAAAAGAGTGGTACGTCGAACACACACACACGAACACTGATGATAACTAAAAACAGATTTTTGATTGAATGAGGAAGAAAAATAAGGGAAAGAGATTCAACTGAATTTAAAAAAATTTAAGAACATAAATATTAAAATACAGAAGGTGCATGAGAATAAGAGATATTGAAGAAGTAACTTGCATTAAAATAGAATTACAAAGAAAGAGACATACAAAATTAAAAAAACGAAGAACACGAAATTAAGTGAAAACAAAGAGAGGAGGAAAAGTCTCTCCAGAAAAAACATGAGTATGTAAGGTCCTCCCAAGCCTTTGGCAAGGATTTGGTCGTGCCAATATAATATCCTCTCTTCTGAAATGCCAACCCTTTTGAATGGATAGGAGGGGATGTATTTATAGCCCAAGGTGGTAGACTGTTTACATTACAGAAATACCCCTCCACTTGGCTCATAGATATGGACACCAAGACAGCCGAAGCTCGAGCAATTTCCTTCTTCAACGTTGTAGATAATAATGCTGGCCGACTACTCTCACAATTTGGAGTCAGTTGGAATTAAGGATAAAAATTTATGTCCAGTTGATTAAACAAAGTAAAACTGTCCATTTCAATCCAGTCTTTTTAAAGACCAGAATGTGAAAGGGTTTTTCAATATGAATATGACTTCAAACCAAATGGGTTCTTCAACAAAGTCGGCTGTATATATCTCCTATTTCACACCGCAAAATCTCATCTCGATTTGATGCTTACATCATGAGATATGTCATGCATACTATACTACTTTTAATTCTCGGCCAGAATGGTGGGCTGGATTTCAAAGCTTCATTTGGGACCCTTGTACTTATATTTGGGCCTTGAAATTTTTATCCAAGATTACATGTAGTGTCCCCAGAATTAGTGTGGAGAGTTAATGTTTTTGGACTTCTGTATTGATCTCAGTAAATCAATATTCAATGATGGTCTAGTTTGCTCACAGATTCTTTGATCTTGTTTGTGAGGACCATATGACCCTTCAAATGGCAGAATTGGCTCATAGTACCTTCTAATGAAATGTTTTATATTGAATGGAGAATCCTATAAAACAAGAACCACACAATTTGGATCCATATAGTGATATGTTTTATTAAAAAATTAAATTGACTCAATTGGACTACTTCTAAAAATGCTCACAAATTATACTTAATATTAAAACATTAATATTTCACACAAATTATGTACATTTCATATAAAATAAGAAAATGGAGTATATAATAAGTCATGAAAATATTAATAACATCAATATAATATCTCAGAATTAGTATCATGTTATAATAACTATATATAGTTATTCTTTACACCATTATAATCATCCAAGTAAGGTGGTGGTGGAAAAACAGATTACACCACGGTGTGGAGACGGTATTCCGTACGTACGCAGGAGTAGGGATTTCATTTTCCGTAGGATGGATAGAAGGTGAAATGGGGTTGGTTCATATTTATAATAAAATATCCATATATAAGTGATACTGATGTTATTACTTTATTATGAAACAAAAAAAGAAGAGGAAGTAGAAGAATATATGAACTCGAAAGAATCGATAAATGATATTACCTCTTCTTCGACGCGCCTCTTCCAAACCTCCTCTTAGGGCACTAAAGTTGGTCTTTGAAGAAGAAAAAGAATTTTAGTAAATTTCTAGGGAAGTGGAGAAGAGAAATTGGTAGGTTTTGGCCGATCTTGAAGGGTCAAAGTGGCATTAGGAGGAGAGGGAGGAGGTTCCCTTTTATAAGAGAGGAGAGGGGCACTTTTGGAAACTTCTAAAATATTAATTTATAATAAACTCAAACCCCACATAAAAACCTCATAAAATGACTCAAATCTGAATATTAGATGAGATGGGGCTGTAATATCATCAACTAATAAGATTTAGACATCTTGGTAATTTATTTTAAACCACATCAACTGGATTTATCCTTATTTAATCTATTTAATTTTATTTGTGGTAATAATATTCTAAATTTTAAATTGTTATAAATAATTAATAATGTGTTGTGAATTTTCCATAATTCGATAAGTTATGAAATTTTAGACCATATAAATTTTAATTTATAATTTTTAAATATTTTTGTGATTTTTATAAAATTTAATAATATTTTATTTTTATAATATAAGAATAGTTTCAATTTTGACACAATTCATTTATTTTAATTTAAATAAAATCCACACATAGGATATATTCGATCAAAAATATTTAATAGATTTATAACATGTCATATTCATCTAAAAATTCATGGAGTACATTAATTGTTTCAGATAACATTTATTTTAATATTTTTAAAACCATTTATTTGATATTTCCCTTAATAAAGTAATTACGACAACCTTTTTTATAATTATTTAACATACTTATTTGTTGCATAAATATTAAAATTAAAATACTATGATCTAGATAAATATAATATAATCCATAATAACACTTTTACTTGAATTTATAATCTAAAAATCAAAACATTTAAATTGTTATATTTATTAAATTATGAAGGTGACAACTTTGAGCTCATTTAAAATAAAATAATATAAGTACCATAATCACCTTTATATGGCTCCAAATGGTCCAATATTCGACCATTAGATGATTATGGATTACAGGTAGACGACCAATAAGTTTTCGTCATGTTGTTGGGACTTTAATGGGTATTATTAGTTTAATAAAAACTATATTATTTATTTTTCACTAAATAAATAATTTATGCATCATTAATGTACAAGCTATTAAATTAATTATGTATTTTTTTAAAAATTAAAAATAAATTACCATGATAAATAAAATAATTTTATCTTTAAAATGAGTATTTATAATAGAATTTATATTATGTATAACCTTGTATTAAAAATAATTTAATTATTAAAGTTTGACTGAGACATATTTCACTTTCATTTAAATAAAATAAATTAAAGGTCCTAATCACATACAAGCGGGTTATAATAAATATAATTTAGAACCAAGTATATTTTAGGATGAAATATAATTGTCCAATTATATTAAGACAAGTGTTAGGGTAATTTTATAATATTATATTTTCCCTTAATTACCTAATTAACCTTTAACTATGGTAAATAAAATTTACATAGTTACTATTCATAATGCATAAAAATAAAAATTAGACTATTAACATAATTTGGACCAACAGATTCTAAATATGGAATCCATTTTTCCAAATTCAAGACATAGAATATGGATTAATTAATTTAAAATTAATCTTGTTGTAGAAAAAAAATGGATTTTGGTTTAAAAAATTACAAAAGATTGAATTGATTTAACCTACAAATTAAATGTAAAATCAATGCGAATGACATAAATTATATTTATTGATAAAAATATATCCTATTTATACTTTAAAAAAATTTACTATTATAATATAACCAAATAAATTATCTCTATGAAAAAAGTTGTTTTTAAGTAAAATTTTGCATGTTTTTACTTTTCATTAGAATAAGAATGTTGTCAGAAAAATATGAAAACTTTATCCAATGTAAATTTTTATATCCTGATTCAAAAGAAGAAGTTTATTTTGGAAAATTTAACTTATAAACTTATCAAAAATTTTATTTAAAATGGGTGCGCCATTAAAAGGTGGCAAAACTGCATTTTTTTTAAAATACTTATTTTATCTGAAAAATTTATTTTGTTCTCATACCTCATTCTAGAAAATGCGTAAGATGAATTATAATGTTATAAAATCCAAAATTCAGTTAATACTATTCATAAATTCTAGTTCATAATAATATTATAACAATATATTTTTGTTTAGTGAAACTCGGTATTGCGTACAACACATGCTAATGAGGAAGGTCGCTCTTGCATGCAACACAAGCCAAGAATAGTGTTTGTGTGTTCTAAAAGCTAATACAGTGTTCCATATAATGAAATCTAATCTTTGTGTAGCATAAAACACAAGTCATCAAAGAAATTTAAAATAATATTTCTCATAAAATCTTGGGGTGTTACATTCTACCCCCCTAAAAATGAATTTCACCCTCAAAATTCGTCGGGGTTATAAAGAGTTTACTACTTGAAAGTTTCTTTCATAGAAACACACATCTTAAAAAGAAATACTAAAACTTAATTTGAAAAATTAAATTAAGAAAAGTAATGGTTACCCAAATTAACTCATCATTGGGTTTCCACATAGGAGAACATAGGTGAAACATGGATATTGAAGAGAAATCTAACCATCAAGATCTGATGGAAAGTGGTAGAGAACATGGCTATGAAAAAGCAAAAAACCACAAATCCATAAATTTGTGATGATCTAAGGTACCATTGCATTCATCATATATGAGAGTACTAGGACAATATTTTTGGTTTTCAAGATAATTTCCCTAAATTTGATGTAATTTTTGCATAAGGAGAAATTGTTACTTGATTTCAGTTTAACATCATTGTTGGTCATTCCAAGAACATTTTCCACTTCATCTCTTAAAATGAAGTTTATTTTTTCATTCTTGATGTGTTATTAGATCATGTGATAGTATGATAGGTCATTCCATCCATCTCAATCAAAAAAAAAAAGGTTAACACAAGTTATTAAATATACATAAGTCCATCTCTATTAAGATTAATCATATATAGTTCCTAAAATTGACTTATACTTCATCTATCATACCTATTAATAAAATAAAATTAATTTATACAAACCAGGGGATTCTTGTAGGCCACTGGTAGGCGATAAAAGCTTATCACACTTCAGTTGTGGATTCGATTCCCACATCCTTGTCCGACGCGACAGGTTGTCGCCAGTCCAACAGGTTGTCCTTTTACAAAAAAAATTTACTATGATAACATTTCAGAAATAATATCAAACATTTCTAGCCTTATACAAAACTATCTCATGTCCAACTTAATTCATTACAACCTTTAGGCTTATCAAAAATACTTCTGTCCAATCTCACATTATAAAGAAAACGATTATTAGAAATGTCATCTACCGAGCATGTGAATACCATCATCTATCCCCCATATATCATAAGATATATCTTCTTGGTCACATTCTAAAAATGTGAATACCTTAATCATGTATTCTCTTGAAACATGAATTACCATAGAAACTTACTGAAAACATGAATGCTTTCAAAAGTTAACTCTTTCCACATACCAAAATCCCAAAAATTCTATGTACTCAAACCATGATATCACTTTGTACTTATATCAGTAATCAGATCATTAATAACATCAAATGTATTATTTTCTATTTATCTCGTCATTATGCGCATATCATATGCTTTCCAAAAATATATGAATAATCTTTCATGGTTACCAGTACCATTCAACATATACTTTCAAATACTTTAGAAAAAACAATAGTGTATCAATCCTTAGATGTTTCTTTATTCTGTAGTACCATTTAATTACTTATACAACATAACTATTGATAAACATACAATCATTCCCCTGCCTTCTTAAACCATTGACCGAGCTTCATAATTTTATTCCTCAACACTTCTTTCATCTCATATATCATTTTTAGTCTCATAATCATCATCAACATAAAGACTACCCATACGACCATGCTAATTCTCTTCATGAAATTTTCCTTTAGGGAATTGGTTTTCATAATGCCCTTATATTACACATTTAAAACATTTAACCGTTGTTGATGTCTTATCAATACCATTATCCTTGTCCATGGTGTTAACTAAACCTTTTACTTTGCAATTACTGGCTTTGTTTCCTTTTCAACACCCAAAGCGTCTTCCAGTTCCTTTGAAACATTCTCCCTGATTCCTCTTACCACATGATTTACAAGATGGAAATTGAACTTTCTTTCCACTATGATCATCATGAAACTCCATCTTTCTCTTATTAGTTGAGTTAGGAAACTTACCAATGTTGAGATTATTGATCATATTTTGATATTTTGATTAGGTATAATAACGATGTTTGGACTTCCAAATCCCATTTCATTTGGTTTCTCATGAATAATATCATTCCATTGTCTATCATATCCTCCATTATCGTGAATATTCCTGTTTACAACCATTTTCTAAAACCCAAAAGAATAATGTCAGAGGAAAAAATCATAGTAGGAATACAACATATTCAAGGGGATTACTTTCAATCTCTAACATATTAGGTTTAATCATAGGTTATTCATGATCGTTTTCATAATTCTAGGACTGCAACCTATACTTATACATAACCTTAGGGACATCCCTAGACATACCTCAGAAATATCTCTAGGGATCTCACTAACGTTTTCGCATCCTAGTTTCCAAAGTTTGACTAAAGCTTCGCTCTAATACCAACTGTAGAGACCCAAAAATTGATATACATGGAAATTACATTACTCTTTCAGAATACTTAATACATGAAAAAAATAGACACCCAAAGACCGTATTAGTTTAGTGTCTTTGGAAACTCAGAACATAATATTTTAATCATGGTGAAATATCTTCAACATCTCCCATAAAGATCTTCCCCTTTTGTTTTCTTACCAAAAACCTTTATTTATATCATGGGGAAAAGGAAACATAAAAAGGGTGAGCTTAAATGCTCAGTAAGGGTAAACAATGAGAACTTAAAAACAATCCATAAACATTTGAACGTAAAAACATGAACATAAAACATCAAAATCACGTGTAATGACATAAATATTGGTAGTGCATAAGTCATTGATCACAAGGAACATTAACCATGATAAAATAGGATGGGAATAAAACATTTAATTATGGAATCCATTAAGCACATGTTATCATTTCCACAGTATCCAAGGAATTATTTCCAATACCATCATTGTGGACAAAGTCCATTACTGAACCGGGTTTACCTGCCATTCAGACCTGTATTACTAAACCTTATTTTACATTCTGTTCTATCCATGTATATATCATGAGATATAAATATTTACCCAATTCATTGGAGAGAGATATAGGTCCCACCCTTCTCATATTGAAATCAATCTTATGTGTGCCACAAAATAAACATAAATCATTCATCATAACCCAAAGAATAAAATGGGTTTCATAAATATCATCCCATCTAAACATAATCGATATAAAACAAATGGATATCATTTCATCATAAGGAAAATAAAACCATGTAAACAATAGATAAATTATACATGAAAAATAAAAATACTAAATAATGTCATTTTAGATGGAAAATAGTTTTGATAGAACGCTTGAAATGAATTCTTGAGGAAAAAATCCTTTCTTTTTCAAAAATATTTTCTTTTCACAAAATGCCATGTAATTTTATAATAAAATGATTTTTTTTGAAAATAATCATGAAATATTTTAGAATAATCTTCATGAAAATAAGGAATTTTGAAACCGTAAAAATCTGTTCATGCCGTATAAGTTAAAAAAACATTCTCCTCGTACTTTTGCTGGAAAAGTAAAAAAGTACCTCGTATAGTAAACAAAAGAATGATTCCTTCCATACCTTGTGGTAAAAGTAAAAAAAGGGTAAAAATTTCTTTAAAGATACATGGAATAATATTAAACATTTTATGAAAACATTTTGAGAACATATGGATGTGGATGATAAACATAGCCCCAGTAAATACTTAGGAATAAATAATCTCAGATAAGAACGAGATTGGAATAATTATCCCTTACCTTATGTCCAATTTCTTCTATTTATATCCGAGACTCCTGTATAGTGGGTTTAAACATATTATTAACTTGTAACAGAACCATATTAATATTTATGTTATCATATATGATTCACATATGACTATATATTACCCGTTCATTGGTCAATTCCTTGTTAAAGCAGTGTTTTGGGTAAAATCATTTCATTTATCGTCCGTGTTTTGACTTGTAATTATTTATATGATTACTTAGATAATGATTACATACTTATAGAATTTAAAAAATTATTTATATATAATATATATTAAGAATATACATTTATATAATATATTTATAAATGGAAAGAAATACACAGTTCATGGAGACGGTAGGTCGTATGTACGCATGAACACTATTTTTGTTTCCTTATTAAATTTAATAGAATTAAGTAAATAACATATACATAAATCCAGTATCATTATTATGTCATATATTTCATGATTATTTATTATATATACTTTATAATAATTCTTTAATGGTTAACTTGGAGAATGAATCTCATCGCGTCGTGGAGACGGTAATCCGTACATACGCAGGGCGATGATATCATTCCCATAATTATTGAATGGAATTAGAGTGGATGATATAGTATCTAAGAATTATTATCATGTTATAATAACGATATATAGTTATTCTTCACACCATTATACCCACCCAAGTAAGGTGGTGGTGAAAAAACAGATTACACCACGGTGTGGAGACGATATTTCGTACGTACGCACGCGTGGTAATTTCATTTTCCATAGGATGGATATAAGGTGAAATAGTTTTGGTTAATATTTATGATACCATATAAGTATATGAGTTATACTTATGGTATTAATTTATTATGAAACAACAAAAGAAGACGAAGTAGAAGAAGAAATGAACTTGAAAGAATCAGTAAAGGATATTACCTCTTCTTCAACCTGCCTCTTCTAAACCTCCCCTTAAGGAACTAGAGTTTGTCTTTGAAGAAGACCAGGACATCTAGTATATTACTAGGGAAGTGGAGAAGATATATGGTCAGTTTTTGGTAGATCTTGAAGGCTCAATGTGGTGTGAGGAGGAGAGGGAGGAGGTTCCCTTTTATAATAGAGGAGAGTGGCACTTTTTGAAACCTCTAAAATATTAATTTATAATAAACTAAAACCCCACTTAAAAACCTCCAAAAATGACCCAATTATAATATTATATTGGATAGGGTTTTAATCTCATAAAAAAATAATATTTAGACATGTTTTTAATTTATTTTAAACTTTATCAACATGATTTATCCTTATTTAATCTATTTAATTTTATATGTGGTAATAATATTCTAAATTTTAAATTGTTATACATTATTACTTTTGTGTTGTGAATTGTCCATAATTGGATAATTTATGATATTTTAGACCATATATATTTTAATTTATAATTTTTAAATATTTTTGTGATTTTTAAAAAATTTAATAATATGTTATTTTTATAAATTAACAATAGTGTCAATGTTGACAATATTCATTTATTTAAATTCAAATAAAATCCACAAAGAGGATATATTCGAAAAAAAATATTTAATTGATTAATAACATGTCATATGAATCTAAAAAATTCATGGAGAACATTAATTTATTCATATAACATTTATTTTAATATTTTGAAAACCATTTATTTGATATTTCCCTTAATAAAATAATTACTACAACATTTTTGTATAATTATTTAACATACATATTTATTTCATAAATTTTAAAAATAAAATACTATGATCCAGAAAAATATAATATCTTACATAATAATACTTTTACTCGAATATATCATCTAGAAATAAAAACATTTAAATTGTTATATTTATTAAATTATGAAGGTGACAACCTTGACATCATTTAAAATAAAATAATATAAGTGGTATAATCGCATTTATAAGGCTCCAAATGGTCATATGTTGGACCATTGGATGATTATGGATTACACGTACATTACCAATAAGTTGTTTTCAGGTTTTTAGGTCTTTAATGGGTATTATTAGTTTAATAAAAACTATATTATTTATTTTTCACCAAATAAATAATTTCGGCATCATTAATGTATAAGCTATTAAAGTAATTATATATTTCTTAAAAATTCAAAATAAATTACCATGATAAAGAAAAAAATAGATTTAAAATGAGTATTTATGACTGAATTTATATTCGGTATATCCTTATATTAAAAAAAATTAATTATTAAATTTTGAGTGAGACATATTTCACTTTCATTTAAATAAAGTAAATTAAAGGTCTTAATCACATACAATTGGGTTCTAATAAATATAATTTCGACCCCAATATGTTTTAAGATGAAATATAATCATACAATTATATTAAGAAAAGTGTTAGGGTAATTTTATAATATTATATTTACCCTTAATTACCAAATTTACCTTTAACTGCGGTAAATAAAATTTACCGTAGTTACTATTCATAATTCCCAAAAATGAAAATTATCCTATTAACATAATTTAGACCTACTGACTCCAAATATGGAATCCTTTTTTCCAAATTTAAGACACCGAAGATATAGTAATTAATTTAAAATTAACCCCGTTGTAAAAAAATTGTTTTTTGTTTAAAACATTGCAAAAGATTGAATTGATTTAACCTACGAATTAAATGTAAAATCAATGCTAATGAAATAAATTATATTAAATGGTAAAAATATATTCTATTTATAATTTAGAACAATTTACTATTATAATTTAACAATATAAATTATCTTGATGAAAAAAGTTGTTTTTAAGTAAAATTTAGCGTGTTTTTACTATTCATCAAAATAGGAACATTGTCAGAAAAATATCAAAACCCAATCCAATGTAAATTTTTATATCCTAATTCAAAATAATAAGTTTTCTTTGGAAAATTTAACTTATAAACTTGTTAAAAATTAGATTTAAAATGGGTGTTCCATCAAAAGGCGGCAAAACTGCATTTTTTAAAAAATACTTCTTTTATCTGAAAAATTGATTTTGTTCTCATACCTCATTATAGAAAATGTGTACGATGAATTATAATGTTATAAAATATAAAATGTGGTTAGTACTATTTATAAAGGTTAGTTCACAATAATATTATGACAATATATTGTTGTTTAGTGAAACTCGATATTGCGTACAACACAAGCTATTGAGGAAGGCCGCTCTTGCGTGAAACACAAGCCAAGAATAGTGTTTGCATATATTACAAGATAATATGGTTTTTCATATAATGAAATCTAATCTTGGTGTAGAATACAACACAAGACATCAAAGAAATTTAAAATAATATTTATCATAAAATCTTGGGGTGTTACATTCTACCCCCCTTAAAATGAATTTCACCCTTGAAATTCGTCCGGGTTATAAATCATTTACTACATGAAAGTTTCGTTCATAGAAACTCACATCGTAAAAAGGAATACTAAAACATAATTTTAAAAAGTAATGTACGAAATGTAATGGTTACCCAAATTAACTCATCACTGGGTTTCCATATAAAAGAACATTGGTGAAAACATGGATATGGAAGAGAAATCTAACCATCAAGATCTGTTGGAGAGTGGTAGAGAACACGTCTATGAAAAATCCAAATATCACAAAGCCATAAATTTGTGATGATATAAGGTACCATTGGATTCATCGAATATGAGAGTACTAGGACAAATTTTTTGGTTTTCAAGATAATTTCCTAAATTTGATGTATTTTTTGCATAGGGAGAAATACTTACTTGATTTCAGTGTAATATCATTGTTGGTCATTACAAGAAAAATTTCCACTTATTATCTTAAAATGAAGTTGAATTTTTCATTCTTGAAGTGTTAGTAGATCATGCGATAGTATGATAGGTCATTCCATCTGTCTCTATCAAAAAAAGGTTATCAAAAGTTATTAAATATACATAAGTCTATCTTTTCTGATATTAATCATATATGGTTCCTAAAATTGACTTATACTTCATCTATCATACCGCTTAAGAAAATAAAATTAATTTATACGAACGACGGGCTTCTTGTAGGCAAGTGGTAGGCAATAAAAGCCTATCTCACATCGGTTGTGGATTTTATTCCCACATCCTTGTCTGACGCGATTGGTTATCGCCCGTCCTACTAGTTTTCCATTTACAAAAAAATTTACTATTATATCATTTCAAAAATAATATAAAAAAGTTCTAGCCTTATACCAAACTATCTGATGTCCAACTTAATTCATTTCAACCTTTAGGCTTATCGAAAATACATCTGTCCAATCTCATAGTATAAAGAAAACCATTATTAGAAATTTCATCTATCGAGCATGTGAATACCATCATCTATCCCCCATGTATCATAAGATATATCTTGTTTTTCACATTCTAAAAATGTGAATACCTTAATCATGTATTCTCTTGAAACATGAATTACCATAGAACCTTACTGAAAAAATGAATGCTTTCAAAAGTTAACTCTTTCCACATACCAAAATCCCAAAAATTCTATGTACTCAAACCATGATATCACTTTGTAATTATATAAGTAATGATATCATTAATAACATCAAATGTATTATTTTCTCTTTATCCCTTCATTATGTGCATATCATCTTCTTTCCAAAAATATTTGAATAACCTTTCATGGTTACCAGTACCATTCACCATATAATTTCAAATACTTTAGGAAAAACAATAGTGTATCAATCCTTAGATATTTCTTTATTCCGTAGTACCATTAAATTACTTATACAACATTAATCTTGATAAACATGCAATCATTCCCCTGCCTTATTAAACCATTGACTGAGCTTCATCATTTTATTCCTCAACACTTCTTTCATCTCATATATCATTTGTAGTCTCTTCATCATCATCAACATAAAAACTACCCATACGACCATGCTGATTCTCTTCATGATATTTTCTTTTAGGGAATTGGTTTTCATAATGCCCGTATATTCCACATTTAAAACATTTAACCATTGTTGATGTCTTATCAGTAACATTATCCTTATCCATGGTGTTAACTGAACCTTTTCCTTTGAAATTACTAGCTTTGTGTCCTTTTCCACACCCAAAGAGTATTCTATTTCCTTTGAAACATTCTCCCTGATGCCTCTTACCATATGATTTTCAGGATGGAAATTGAAATTTCTTTCCTCTATGATCATCATGAACCTCCATCTTTATCTTATTAATTGAGTTAGGATACATACCACAGTTGAGATTATTGATCATATTATAAGATTGTTGATTATGTATAATAACGATGTTTGGACTTCCAAATCCCCTTTTATTTGGTCACTCATAAAGAATATCATTCCATTGTCTATCATATCCTCCATTATTGTGAATCTTCCTCTTTCTAGCCATTTTCTAAAACCCAAAAGAATAGTGTGAGAGGCAAAAATCATACTAGGAAAACAACATAATCAAGGGGAGAACTTTCAATCTCTAACATCTTAGGTTTAATCCTAGGTTATTCATGATCTTTATCATAATTCTAGGACTGAAACCTATACTTATCATAACCTTAGGGACATCCCTATACATACCTTATAAATATCTCTAGGGATCTCACTAACATTTTCCTATCTAAGTTTCCAAAGGTTGACTAAACCTTCTCTCTAATACCAACTATAGAGATCTAATGCTTGATATACATAGAAATTACTTTACTCTTGTGGAATACTTAATACATGAAAGAAACAGACACCCAAAGATCATATTAGTTTAGTGTCTCTGGAAAATCAAAACATAATCTTTTAATCATGGTGAAAGATCTTAAACATCTCCCATAAATATCTTCCACTTTTGTTTTCTTACCTAAAACCTTTATTTATGTCCTGGGGAAAATAAAACATAAAAAGGGTGAGCGTAAATTCTCAGTAAGGGTAAACATAGAAAAATTAAAAACAATCCATAAACATTTGAATGTAAAAACATGAACATAAAACGTCAAAATCATGAGTAATGACATAAATCTTGGCAGTGCATAAGGCATTGATCATAGAGGAACATTATCCATGATAAAATAGTATGGGAATAAAACATGTAATTTTGGAATCCATTAAGCACATGTTATCATTTCCATAGTATCCAAGGTATTGTCGCCAAGACCATCTTTGTGGAAAATGTCCATTACTGAACTGGGTTTACTTGCGATTCCAGCCCTGTATTACTAAAAAAGATTTTACTTTTCATTATAGCCATTTCTATATCATGAGATATAAATCATTACCCAATTCATTGGTGAGAGATATAGGTCCCACCCATCTCATATTTAAATCAATCTTATGTGTGCCACAAAATAAACATGAATCATTCATTATAACCTAAAGAATAAAATGGGTTTCATGAACATCATCACATATTAACATATTCCATATAAAACAAATTGATATAATTTTATCATAAGAAACATCAAACCATTTAAAAAATAGATACAATATACTTGAAACATAAACATATGAAATAATGTCATCTTATATGTAAAATAGTTTTGATAAAATAGTTAAAATGAATTCTTGACAAAAAAAATCCTTTCTTTTCCAAAATCATTTTCTTTTCAAAAAATGCCAGGTAATTTTAAAATAAAGTGATTTTTTAAAATAATCATGTAATATTGTATAATAATATTCGTGAAAATAAGGCGTTTTAAAACCGTAAAAATATGTTCATGCTGTATAAGTTAAAAAAACATTATCCTCGTACTTTTGCCGGAAAAGTAAAAAATTACCTCGTAAGGTAAACAAAAGAATGATTCCTTTCATACCTTGTGGTAAAAGAAAAAATGGGTAAAAATGAATTTAAAAATACATGTAATAATAGTAAACATTTTATGAAAACATTTTGAGAACATATGGACGTGGATGATAAACAGAGCCCCAGTAAATACTTAGGAATAAATAATCTCAGATAAGAACGAGATTGGAATAATTATCCCTTACCTTATGTCCAATTTCTTCTATTTGTGTCTGAGACTCCTATATAGTGGGTTAAAATATATTATTAACTTGTAACAGAACAATAGTAATATTTATGTCATCATATATGATTCACTTATGACTATATATTTATCGTTAATTTGTCAATTCCATGTTAAAGCAGTGTTTTGGGTAAAATCATTTCATTTATCGTCTGTGTTTTGACTTGTAATTATTTATATGATTACTTAGATCATGATTACTTACTTATATAATGTAAAACATGATTTATATATAATATATATTAGGAATATACATATATATAATATATCGATAAATGGAAAGAAACACACCGTTCATGGATACGGTAGGTCGTATGTACGCATGAACACTATTTTTGTTTTCTCATTAAATTGAATAGAAGTAAGTAAATAAAATATACATAAATAAAGTATCATTATTCCATCATATATTTCATGATTATTTATTATATAGACTTTATAATCATTCTTGAATGGTTAACTTGGAGAATGAATCTCATCGCGTCGTGGAGACGGTAATCCGTACGTACTCACGAGAGATGATATCATTCTCATAATTATTGAATGAAATTAGAGTGGATGATATAATATCTAAGAATTATTATCATGTTATAATAACCATATATAGTTATTCTTCACACCATTATACCCATCCAATTAAGGTGGTGGTGCAAAAACAGATTACACCACGACGTGGAGATGATATTCCGTACGTACGCACGTGTAGTGATTTCGTTTTCTGTAGGATGGATAGAAGGTGAAATAGGGTTGGTTCATATTTATAATACCATATCAGTATATGATTGATATTGATAGTATTAATTTATTATGAAACAACAAAATAATATGAAGTAGAAGAAGAAATGAACCTGAAAGAATCAGTAGAGGATATTATCTCTTCTTCGACGCGCCTCTTCTAAACCTCCCTTTAGGGCACTAAATTTGGTCTTTGAAGAATATCAGGACCTATATTATATTTCTAGGGAAGTATAGAAAAGAAATGGGAAGGTTTTTTCAGAGCTTTAAGGCTCTAAGTGGTGTGAGGAGGAGAGGGAGGAGGTGCCCTTTTATAAGAGAGGAGAGTTGCACTTTTGAAAACCTCTAAAATATTAATATATAATAAACTAAAACGCCACTTAAAAACCTTCGAAAATGACACAAATCCTAATATTAGATGATATAGGGTTTTAATATCATAAAAAAATATGATTTAGACATGTTGGTAATTTTTTTTAAACCTTATCAACTTGATTTATCCTTATTTAATCTATTTAATTTTATATGTGGTAATAATATTCTAAATTTTAAATTGTTATAAATGATTACTTATGTGTTTTGAATTGTACATAAATGGATACTTTATGATATTTTAGACCATATATATTTTAATTTATAATTTTTAAATATTTTTGGGATTTTTAAACAATTTAATAATATGTTATTTTTATAAATAACAATAGTGTCAATTTTGACAATATTCATTTATTTGAATTTAAATAAAATCCACACAGAGGATATATTCAAACAAAAATATTTAATATAGTAATAAAATGTCTTATTCATCTAAAAAATTCATGGATAACATTAATTTGTTCATATAGAATTTATTTTAATATTTTTAAAACCATTTATTTGATATTTCCCTTAATAAAATAATTACTACAAAATTTTTGTATAATTATTTAACATACTTATTTATTGCATAAATATTAAAAATTAAATACTATGATCCATATAAATCTAATATCTTCTATAATAATACTTTTACTCAAATTTATCATCTAAAAATCAAAACTTTTAAATTGTTATATTAATTAAATTATGAAGGTGACAAATTTGACATCATTTAAAATAAAATAATATAAGTACAATAACCACATTTATAAGGCTCAAAATGGTCAAATATTAGACAATTTGATGATTATGGATTTAATTTACACGACCAATAATTTTTGGTCAGGATTTGGGGCTTTTAATGGGTATTATTAGTTTAATAAATACTATATTATTGATTTTTCACTAAATAAATAATTTTTGCATCATTAATGTGTAAGCTTTTGAGGTAAATATATATTTCTTATAAATTAAAAATAAATTACCATGATAAATAAAAACATTTTAGATTTCAAATTAGTATTTATAACAAAATTTATATTCGGTATAACCTTATATTAAAAATAATTTAATTATTAAAGTTTGAGTGACACATATTTCACTTTCATTTAAATAAAATAAATTAAAGGTCTTAATCACATAAAAGTGGGTTCTAATAAATATAATTTTGACCCAATTTTATTTTAAGATGAAATATAATCATAAAATATATTAATACAAGTGTTAGGTTAATTTTATAATATTATATTTACCATTAATTACCAAATTTACCTTTAACTATGGTAAATAAAATTACCGTAGTTACTATTCATAATGCCCAAAAATAAAACATATCCTATTAACATAATTTAGATCTATTGATTCCAAATATGGAATCCATTTTTCCAAATTCAAGACATAGAAGATGCAGTAATTAATTTAAAATTAACCCCTGTTGTAAAAAAATGCGTTTTTGTTTAAAACATTGAAAAAGATTGAATTGATTTAACCTACAAATTAAATGTAAAATCAATGTTAATGAAATACATTATATTAAATGGTAAAAATATATTCTATTTATAATTTAAAATAATTTAATATTATAATTTAACAATATAAATTATGTCGATGAAAAAAATTGTTTTTAAGATAAATTTAGCATGTTTTTTCTATTCATCAAAATAGGAACGTTGTCAGAAAAGTATCATAACTTTATCCAACATAAATTTTTATATCTTGATTCAAAATAATAAGTTTAATTTTGAAAATTGAACTTATAAACTTTTCAAAAATTAAATTTAAAATGGGTGCGCCATCAAAAGGCAGCAAAACTGATTTTTTTGAAAAATACTTCTTTTATCTGAAAAATTGATTTTATTATCGTACCTCATTATAGAAAATGTGAAAGATGAATTATAATGTTATAAAATCCAAAATGCAGATAATACTATTCATAATGGCTAGTTCATAATAATATTATAACAATATATTATTGTTTAGTGAAAATCTGTATTGCGTACAACACACGCTATTGAGGAAGGTCGCTCTTGCGTGCAACACAAGCCAAGAATAGTTTTTGCATATAATAAAAGCTAATACGGTGTTTCATATAATGAAATCTAATCTTGGAGTATCATAAAACACAAGACATCAAAGAAATTTAAAATAATATTTCTCATAAAATCTTGGGGTGTTACATTTTACCCCCCTTAAAATGAATTTTGCCCTCAAAATTTGTCGGGGTTATAAATCATTTACTACTTGAAATTTTCTTTCATAGAAACCCACATCATAAAAAGGACTACTAAAACTCAATTTTGAAAAGTAAAGTATGAAACGTAATGGTTACCCAAATTAACTCATCACTGGGTTTCCACATAGGATAACATAGGTGAAAACATGGATATGGAAGAGAAATCTAACCAACAATATCTAATGGAGAGTGGTAGAGAACATGGATATGAAAAATCCAAAAATCACAAAGCCATAAATTTTTTATGATCTAATGTACCATTGGATTCATTAGATATGAGATTACTAGGACACTATTTTTGGTTTTCAAGATAATTTCCCTAAAGTTGATGTATTTTTTGCATAAGGAGAAATACTTACTTGATTTCAGTGTAATGTCATTGTTGGTCATTCCAACAAAAATTTCCACTTCATCTTTAAATGAAGTTGAAATTTTCATTCTTGAATTTTTAGTAGATCATGCGATAGTATGATATGTTATTCCATCTGTCTCTATCAAAAAAAGGTTAGCACAAGTTATTAAATATACATAAGTCCATACTTGTTGAGATCAATCATATATGGTTCCCAAAATTGACTTATACTTAATCTATCATACCACTTAATAAAATAAAATTAACTTATATGAACCAGGGGCTTATTGTAGGCCAGTGGTAAGAGATAAAATCCTATCACACTTCGGTTGTGGATTTGATTCCCGCATCCTTGTCTGATACGATGGGTTGTCGTCCGTCCTATAGGTTTTCCTTTTACAAAAAAATTACTATTATATCATTTCAGAAATAATATAAAAAAGTTCTAGCCTTATACAAAACTATCTTATTTCCATCTTAATTCATTCCAACCGTTAGGCTTATAGAAAATACTTCTGTCCAATATCATAGTATAAAAAAAATGATTATTAGAAATTTCATCTACCGAGCATGTGAATACCATCATCTATCCCCCATAAATCGTAAGATATATCTTTTTGGTTACATTCTAAACATGTGAATACCTTAATCATGAATTCTCTTGAAACATGAATTACCATATATCCTTACTGAAAACATGAATTCTTTCAAAAGTTACCTCTTTCTAAATACCAAAATCCCAAAAATTCTATGTACTCAAACCTTGATATCACTTTGTACACAGTAATGATATCATTAATAACATCAAATGTATTATTTTCACATTATCCCTTTATTATGCTAATATCATCTGCTTTCCAAAAATATCTGAATAACCTTTCATGGGTACCGGTACCATTCAACATATACTTTCAAATACTTTAGGAAAAACAATAGTATATCAATCCTTAGATGTTTCTTTATTCCGTAGTACCATTAAATTACTTATGCAACATAACTCTTGATAAACATACAATCATTCTCCTACCTTCTTAAACCATTGACCGAGCTTCATCATTTTATTCCTCACCACTTCTTTCATCTCATATATCATTTTTAGTCTCTTCATCATCATCAACATAAAAACTACCCATACGACCATGTTGATTTTCTTCATGAGACTTTCCTTTAGGGAATTGGTTTGAATAATGCCCATATATTCCACATTTAAAACATTTAACTGTTGTTGATGTCTTATCAATACCATTATCCTTGTCCATGGTGTTAATTGAACCATTTCCTTTGCAATTACTGGATTTGTGTCCTTTTCACACCCAAAGCATCTTCCAGTTTCTTTGAAACATTCTCCCTCATTCCTCTTACCACATGATTTACATGATGGAAATTGAACTTTCTTTCCTATATGATCATAATGAAACTCCATATTTCTCTTATTAGCTGATTTAGGAAACATACCAAAGTTGAGATTATTGATCATATTATGAGATTGTTGATTAGGTATAATAACAATGTTTGGACTTCCAAATCCCATTTTATTTGGTTACTCATGAAGAATATCATTCCATTGTCTATCATATCCCCTATTACCATGAATCTTCCTATTTTCAGCAATTTTCTAATACCCAAAAGAATAGTGTGAGAGGAAAAAATCATACTAGGAAAACAACATAATCAAGGGGAGTACTTTCAATAAATAACATCTTAGGTTTAATCCTAGGTTATTCATCATCGTTATCATAATTCTAGGACTGCAACCTATACTTATACATAATCTTAGGGACATCCCTAGATATACCAGAGAAATATCTCTTGGGATCTCACTAACATTTTTTCATCCTAATTTCTAATGTTTGACTAAAACTTCGATCTAATACCAACTGTAGAGACCCAAATCAGGATATACATATAAATTACATTACTCTTGATGAATATTTAATACATGAAAAAAGCAGACGCCCAAAGACTGTATTAGTTTAGTGTCTTTGGAAACTCAGATCATAATATTCTAGTCATGGTGAAAGATCTTCAACATCTCCCATAAGGATCTTCCCATTTTATTTTCTTACCTAAAACCTTTCTTTATATCCTGGGGAAAATAAAACATAAAAAGGGTGGGCTTAAATTCTCAGTAAGGGTAAACATGGAGAACTTAAAAACAATCCATAAACATATGAATGTAAAAACATGAACATAAAACATCAAAATCATGGGTAATGACCTAAATCATGGCAGTGCATAAGTCATTGATCATAAAGAAACATTAACCATGATAAAATAGCATGGGAATAAAACATGTAATTATGGCATCCATTAATCAGATGTTATCATTTCAATAGCATCCAAGGCATTGTTTCCAAGACCATCGTTGTGGACAAAGTCCATTACTGAACCGGGTTTACTTTCTATTCCAACCCTGTATTACTAAACCAGATTTTACTTGCCATTCCAGCCATGTCTATATCATGAGATATAAATCTTTACCCAATTCATTGTAAAGAGATATAGGTCACACCCAACTCATATTGAAATCAATATTATGTGTGCCACAAAATAAACATAAATCATTCATCATAACCCAAAGAATAAAATGGGTTTCATAAAAATCATCCCATCTTAACATAATCCATATAAAACTAATGGATATCATTTAATCATAAGAAAAATAAATCCTTATAAAAAATAGATACATTATACTTGGAACATAAACATACTAAATAATGTCATCTTAGAAGGAAAATAGTTTTGATAAAACACTTGAAATGAATTCTTGAGGAAAAAATCCTTTCTTTTTCAAAATCATTTTATTTTTACAAAATTCCATGTAATTTTAAAATAAAATGTTTTTTTTGAAAATAATCATGAAATATTGTAGACTAATCTTTGTGAAAATAAGGTGTTTTGAAAAAGTAAAAATCTGTTCATGCCGTATAAGTTAAAAAAAACATTTTCCTCGTACTTTTGTCGGAAAAGTAAAAAAGTACCTTGTATGGTAAACAAAAGAATGATTCCTTCGAAACCTTGTGGTAAAAGTAAAAAAAGGGTAAAAATGACTTTAAACATACATTTATGAATTGTAAACATTTTATAAAAACATTTTGAGAATATATGGATGTGGATTATAAATATAGCCCAAGTAAATACTTAGGAATAAATAATCTCAGATAAGAACGAGATTGGAATAATTATCCCTTACCTTATGTCCAATTTCTTCTCTTTGAGTCCAAGACTCTTGTATAGTGGGTTTAAACATATTATTAACTTGTAACAGAACCATAGTAATATTTTTGTTATCATATATGATTCACTTACGCCTATATATTACTCGTTCATTTGTGAATTCCATGTTAAATCAGTGTTTTGGGTAAAATCTTTTCATTTATCGTCTGTGTTTTGACTTATAATTATTTAAATGATTACTTAGATCATGATTACATACTTATATAATTTAAAAAATGATTTATATATATTATATATTAATAATATACATATATATAATATATCAATAAATAGAAAGAAATACATCGTTCATGGAGACGGTAGGTCGTACGTACGCATGAACACTATTTTTGTTTACTTATTAAATTGAATGGAAGTAAGTAAATAACATATAAATAAATCCAGTATCATTATTATGTCATACAATTAATGATTATTTTTTATATATACTTTATAGTCATTCTTGAATGGTTAACTTGGAGAATGAATCTCATCACGTCGTGGAGATGGTAATTCGTACGTACGCACGAGCGATGATATCGTTCCCATAATTATTGAATGGAATTAGAGTGGATGATATAATATCTAATAACTATTATCATGTTATAATAACCATATATAGTTATTATTCACACCATTATACCCATCCAAGTAATGTGGTTGTGGAAAAACAGATTACACCACGGCGTGGAGATGATATTTCGTACGTACGCACACGCGGTGATTCTATTTTTTGTAGGATGGATAAAAGGTGAAATAGGGTTGGTTAATATTTATAATACCATATCAGTTTATTATTTATACTTATGGTATTAATTTATTATGAAACAAAAAAAGAAGATGAAGTATAAGAAGAATGACCTTGAAAGAATCGGTAATGGATATTACCTCTTCTTCGACGTGCCTCTTCTAATCCTCATCCTAGAGCACTAACGGTGGTATTTGAAGAATACCAAGACCTCCATTATATTTCTGGGGAAGTGGGGAAGATAAATAGGCAGGTTTTGGCAGAGATTGAAGGCTCAAAGTCGTGTGATGAGGAGAGGTAGGATGTGCCCTTTTATAAGAGAGGAGAGTGACACTTTTGGAAACCTCTAAAATATTAATTTATAATAAACTAAAACCCCACTTAAAAACCTCAAAAATTGACTCAAATACTAATATTAAATGTTATAGGGTTTTAATATCATCAAAAATAAGATAGAGACATGTTATTAATTTATTTTAAACATTACAACTTGATTTATCCTTATTTAATCTATTTAATTTTATATGTGGTAATAATATTCTATATTTTAAATTGTTATAAATAATTACTTATGTTTTTTGAATTGTTCATAATTAGATAATTTAGGATATTTTAGACCATATAAATTTGAATATATAATTTTTAAATATTTTTTTGATTTTTAAAGAATTTAATAATATTTTATTTTTACTAAATAACAATAGTGTCAATTTTGAAAATATTCATTTATTTGAATTTAAATAAAATCCACATAGAGGATATATTCAAACCAAAATATTTAATAGATTACTAACATGTCATATTAATATAAAAAATTCATGTATCACATTAATTTGTTCATATAACATTTATTTTAATATTTTGAAAACCATTTATTTGATACTTCTCTTAATAAAATAATTTCTACAACATTTTTGTATAATTATTTAACATACTTATTTATTGCCTAAATATTAAAAATAAACTTCTATGATCCAGATAAATTCAATATATTCCAAAATAATAAATTTACTCGAATTTATCATCTAAAAATCAAAAACATTTAAATTTTTATATTTATTAAATTATGAAGGTTAAAACTTTGATATCATTTAAAATAAAATAATATAAGTGGCATAATCGCATTTATAAGGCTCCAAATGGTCAAATATTCAACAATTGGATTCTTATGGATTACATGTACACTACCAATAAGTTTTGGTCAGGTTTTTGGGCCTCTAATGGGTATTATTAGTTTAATACGAACTATATTATTTATTTTTCACTAAATAAATAATTTTTGCATAATTAATGTTTAAGCTATTAAAGTAATTATATCTTTTCTAAAAATTAAAAATAAATTACCATGATAAGGAAAAACATTTTATCTTTCATATGAGTCTTTATATCCAAATTTATATTTGGTATTACGTTATATTAAAAATAATTTAATTATTAATGTTCGAGTAAGACATATTTCACTTTCATTTAAATAAAATAAATTAAAGGTCTTAAAAACATACAAGTGGGTTCTAATAAATATCATTTCGACTCCAATATATTTTAAGATGAAATATAATCATACAATTATATTATGAAAAGTGTTAGGGTAATTTTATAATATTATATTTACCCTTAATTACCTAATTTACCTTTAATTGTGGTAAATAAAATTTACTGTAGTTACTATTCATAATGCCCAAAAATAAAAATTATCCTATTAACATAATTTGGACCTAATGATTCCAAATATGGAATCCATTTTTTCAAATTCAAGCCATATAAGATTCAGTAATTAATTTAGAATTAATCCAGTTGTAAAAAATTGGGTTTTGGTTTAAAACATTGCAATAGATTGAATTGATTTAACCAATGAATTAAATGTAAAATCAAGGATAATTACATACATTATATTAAATGGTAAAAATATATTCTATTTATACTTTAAAACAATTTACTATTATAATTTAACAATATAAATTATCTCTATGAAAAAAGTTGTTTTAAGTAAAATTTAGCGTGTTTTTACTATTCATCAAAATAAGAACGTTGTCAGAAAAATATTAAAACTTTATCCAATGTAAATTTTTATATCCTAATTCAAAAGAATAAGTTTATTTTGTAAAATTAAACTTATAAACTTGTCAGAAATTATATTTAAAATTGGTGCGCCATCAAAAGGCGTCAAATCTGCATTTTTTGAAAAATACTTCTTTTATCCAAAGAATTGATTTTCTTCTAATGCCTCATTCTAGAAAATGTGTAAGATTAATTATAATGTTATGAAATTAAAAATACGGTTAATACTATTCATAATGTCTAGTTCATAATAATATTATAACAATATATTGTTGTTTAGTGAATCTCGGTATTGCGTACAACACACGCTATTGAGGAAGGTCGCTCTTGCATGCAACACAAGCCAAAAATAGTGCTTTTCCTATTCTACAATCTAATACGGTGTTGTGTATAGCGCAATATAATCATGGTGTAACATACAAAAAAGTACATCATGGAAATTTAAAATAATATTTCTCAAAAACTCTTGGGGTGTTACATTTATTTATTTTTATTATTGTTTAATTCAACTTTTTTATAACTTAGCTTTGAAAAAGAATAAATGTTATGATATTGTGTGTCAAACATTTTTTAGAAAACTACATCTTGTAGTAACAAGAATAAAATCATATTTTAAAAAATTTCAATGATGTGATTTTAAATCCTTTAAATTCATTTCATCCTTCAATAAAATATTCTTGATATTTTATAAATATCTCTATGAAACCAATACACTATTTAAGAATTTTAATATATGATGTATAAATTTCATAGAATATAAGTGAGTTCTTAGAGGAAGAAAAGTCAATATTCATTACTTTATTAGTGTTTCTCTTACCTTTTCCGCATATCAATCATATCAAACCTATCCATAATGATATATTTCATATTTCATGGTATATTTAGAATGTATTAATTACACTATCATATATATTATTATTATATATGAATAAAATAGTGAAAATGTATCAAAATATAATAAAATTCAATACAATAATTCAAATAAAATTAATCTGATTTAAAAATCTGCTTCAGTATTTTTTTAATGAAATAATATCAAAAAATAGTGACAATATTCATTACCTTCCCAAAATTTTTATCACTTGTTAATATAAATGTTAGTACCCTTTTTTGACTTACTATTTAAATTTATAACTCATGATAAATATTTATATCATTGGGGTAAATATAAATAACATCCATGAAACACAATCATTATAAAATATTTCAATTTTATTGAATTTGTCCAATATTCACATATGGTTCTCCATAAAATTACATTAATGTTGTTGCAATTGAAATTTACATAATAAGAAATTCATTTATCATATAAAAAAACAAGGATCCCAATTTAAATCCTTAGGTCTTTTAATAAATCTCATCAAGACCAGTGCTTGTGGAAGTTAGCTTAATATAGTGGTGATTCTAATATTTTACTCTGAAATAGATTTTATAAATAGATTAGAGTTGGAATTCCTAATTGAACTAACTCATTAATATAGTCAATATTTAGGGATATTTATAACACTATTATAATGTACTTTTAAAGGTTTTTTACTAAGGAGTATTCTATCTCTTTCATTCTATGGAAATCTAATTGGGTTGGAAATATTATTTTTGATCTTATACCTCATAGATATAATATTCAAGACATGGATATATCGAATAAAGATACACTGAAATAGTCAATTAATGATTAAACTCCCCAACCTATACCACCCAAATAGTGTATAGGTAGGGATGTTACATAACCTCGGGCAGACCTTCTCATATTCCAAAGGCTACTAACTAGCAGTGAGAGCATAATATAGTCATAGGGTGACTAAAAAATCTAATAAAAAGTTAAAAATTGTCTATATGAGGTGGTAAACCATAATAGGGAAGATGATTAATAGGATATATAATAAATAAATAAAATTGTACATTTTCCATTAGTTCCCACATACCATCTTACCTAATAATTAGTCTCTATCACCCACTATACCTTTACCGAGTGTCTAGATCTAAGATATACATGTGTCTTGAGAGAAACCATGAAGATTAACCCATGTACATTGAAACCTATTTCATGAACACAGGTAGGGGGTGAGTCGAACGACCCTATAATAATCCCCAATTCCTCATTATTACTGAGTGGTATTGTGATCAATTGTATGTGTCTGAAATAATTATAAATATGTATAGTAATGTTTGTATGACACACTAAATAGAAATAACAACACACAATGCACATGAAATCAATTTGTTTGTCATCATGTGTAAAGAAATCAACCATGAAACCAAATCTTACTTGCTTTAAATCCATATCAGAAGGAAGGAGCCACCATATAATAGAACCCAATATGCACCCAAATATATTGGGTAGGGTAACATACAACATAATTTATAACCCACATATAAAGAATCATATTGGGATATCATCTATATAAGAACTTAGTTTTTCAATTAGGTATGAATCCTTTTAATTTTAGATTTATTATTTAATTTAGACCTAATATGAATTCCTAACAAGTTAAAAAGTGTTTTGGGAGGTGTTTCTAATTTGTTAGAAGCTCAGAACATAGATTTTTTTTACAAAATAGGCTGGTCTTATAGTTATTAGATACCATGCAGGGTAGGCCACATAGTCTCTTCTAACCGTACAATGCAAGAAAGTGTGATGGAGGAGCCTGTACTGTTAGTTAAACCATTTGATTTGGGTCACATGTCTATGAATTAACTGAAAAAATTATTCTAATGGTGTTTTGTATATTTGGTTAATGGTTTCTCTAATCATGTAGCCTAATCTTGCAGGTTCCCAATATATATAGAAGATGACACACGATTGGTGCACTATTTTTCGAACCGTGCAACCAAACCGTTCAATGCCTATTTTTGGGTGATTTTACAAAAACCACTCTTAATGATATGTTTTAATTCACCCCTCCTTTCCCTTTTTCTCATTCCAATACCATGAGCTTTCTCTTCTCCCTTTTTGAGTCTTCTTTATGCCTAATCTAAAAATTGATCCTGTTTTTTCTTCTAAAGTCCAATCGAATCACCGTCTGTCTCATTGGATCTACACCGGTAATATATCAATTCATTTATATCCATTTTGAATTCTTATTTATATCATTGAAACTATTTATATGGGGGATCATATACCCTATTTTCATGGGATTGATAAATTATTCAGATCTCTTTTAAACTTGGCCAAACTAGAGGCTAATACTGGACAAGATAATGATACGAGTATATGGTAGGTGTTCTATAACTCATCCCTCAAGTTTCATCAGTTTGGAATTTATCGTGTCTATGTGATGATTTTATCAGGTGTCATCTATTTAATTAATTTACCTTGTTTATAGTTGTTAGAACCATATTTTATGACTTGAATGAAATATGTTAATCATTGATGGAGGTTACGTTCTCACCACTGACCACCCAAAGTAGGTTGTTCTTCTTAAACATGCCTTTAGTAATTTGTTGTTTCCCTCTACTCCACTATTGGGAATACCGTGACTAAACTTTGATAAAGGTAATTTTTTAACTAAATCAAAAAAATTCTAATTACTAGAACATGTACTCATATCACTTGACCCACCTAAGGTAAGTGATTAAACTTAATTAACGAATGTTTAAATAGTTAATTGGAAATTAAATTTTATATATTACTTAGCCTAATTAAATTGAATTGAATGGATTGGTTTCACATCTATAGCACACCTCTCCATGTTTCTGGAAGGAAGTATAGTGAACATAATTAATTTAATATGAATCATATGAATTAATTAATTTTTTTAGGATTTATTAGCCTTGTCACACTAATGAAAGGCAATGGATTTAACCGTTGACTTATAAACGGGAATCAATAATTACCTGGAATAATTAATTAAATGAATTGATTTTATGGTGCCAATTTTATATTAGAATATTCATTATAATAGTGGTGGTTAGACTCGAGTTATCCTTGGATTCCTGAGGGAATTCCTTGAGCACTCATGGACTCTATTCTGATTCAAGGATATCGGTTACCAAGGGTGAGACCCACTATGGAACCCAATATTTTTCTACTTGTGGATTCCTGGTATGACATTGTAGGATCCATCCATTATTATTATTATAAGATTCCTTCAATACACTACTTGTATCCAGTGTGATGTCTATAAACATGAGGTTCCTTGGATAGACCATAGGGCCTAATCACCACTTACCCCATTTTAGCTTGGATGTATTCCTTTGACTCTATTAGAATTACATTATTGTGGAATGCCTTGGGAAATGCCCATTCGATTACACTCTTACCCTTATAGCCAAACTACATGTCAATATTGAGTTAGATCAATCCTTGAGGTCACAAATGGATTTTTTATTACCTTGGATCCCTTTCATTATTATCATCATCATGGGTGACTTGTTATAAAAGGATCCTTTCACTACTATGATAATATCAAGATATTTGTGATAGATTTACAATAAGTGAATTAATCATAAAAATTGGAACTTAACTAATTAATGAATGAGTTTGATGTTTAGATTCCATACAAGGGATGATGAATGTAGATGGGTATTTCATAACTATACTAATTTAGTTATATATATGAATTATAGATAACTATTTTAATTTATATTAAATGAACTAGATGTTATAGAAACTTTTGGTGGTGACCAACTGAGATTTATCTCACACCCTATCTAGGAAGCCATTGGCACCCAGGCAGTTTACATGTATGAAGGTGTTGACAAATGGAAGTGTACTGCTTCAGACATTTGATTTATTTCTTTCATAATGATGGAGCTAGGAAGTATATGACTAGGATTGATCTCAGGATTCTTGGATAGTTTTTGGATTACTTTTTTCAACTTATTTATATCATGTATTGTCTACTAGTTCGTATCTATGTTTTCCTACTTTATAGACACATGAAATATATTCACATCAACTTTTTTGTATTATTTTAAGTTGCTTAAATTGTTTGTTATTCATGGGTGCTTATACTATACCATCTATTTATTCTATATTAATTTTACTATTTACATACTCTTATTTCATTTATCTCCTATTTTAACATCTGGACCCAGCTCTTCACTAAACCAGTGGCCAGACCGGTCACCACATGACCATAAGTGCATATCCCTATATGCTAGAGGCTTCCGACAAGAAGTGAGGGTATATATATAGTCAATGAGTAGACTATAACCTCATATCAGAGATCAATAATAGACAATGGCAATAAATTGTGTAATCAATCTAATGAATGATAAAGCATGAGAAGGAAAAATTTATAAATCATGTACAAAAAAAATGTCCAACACCAATTATAAAGCGGATGCAAGCATGACATGCGAATGATACAGAAAAGGAAAATAGTGAAAAAAACAATATTCTTTACATTCCAATCCAAAAAAAAATAAACAATGACTCAAAGCCCCAATGGAGGTCACCCCGAGCAACATGAGCTTTCACTCAGTCCTCTGATCCTATCTCCCAAGTAAATGAAAACAATACAAACCTGAAACCCAATAGAATCTACTCATGTATCCCAATGTAGTGGTGACCCGATTAGGGTGTGAGATAAAAATCTCAGTAGTCCGAGACCACTGGTTTCTACTCCAAATCTAGACATTTAATATATAATTTTAACCAGGTGAAACCATGCATAAATAAAGTAAAGAGTAAATGTAACTACATAACCAAGTACCTGCTTCTATCCTCAGTTGGTGTCTGAACCTACATTATAGATTTTCATGCATACTCAACACTAATTACATAATCACTTTAGTTTAACAATTACTCAATCCTCATTAAATTATGAATGTCTTAAGATTCAGCCTATGCTCGACATCCCCTGTATAAGTCACTCATCACAGATGTCTCTAAATACCATCTAAGTAATCAATGTGAAGACCAAATTAAAGCTTGTTCTTTGGTTTGGATAACACATAATAAGATATTAAATTCAATCTTTCATATACTATGTCTGAGCCCATCCACAAAAATAGTGATTCGTTCCTGGGTCTATACAGTAACAGTGATTCACCCAATTCATTAATAAGTTTTAACCCTTTCTCATATTCTATTCACAAATCATTATGTCACAACACTTTTCATTAACCACTAATTCATTTCATGTACTACCAATTGGACCCATAGTCCAATGTCAATTAATGGGTGTATAACATCACATCTAGCACCCTCGTGAGTATTTAGAACATCAGTCCTTGTCTCACAACCCATGGTTATTTGGAACATTAGTACCTATCCCATAAAAGAACATTTGCATGCAAGATGGGTGTAGAAATCCATGTTCTACACCCCATGAGTGTTCGTAGTATCAGTTCCTGTCTCACAACCCGTTTATCAATCATACACATATATTTATCATTGGTGTATAATTCCATGTCTAACACCCAAAAACCATTCATTAAGTAAATAATAAATAAATTAATCCAAATCCATTAATTAATTCAATAACGAGTTAACAACATAAATTTTTGGTTAAAAAATTCAACAATAAATTAACCATTCCACATCTCAGTAGTTAATAATTAATTATAAATTAATTATAAATTAATTATTATTAATTAACTATCCCAAATATTTAACGAGTTTGAACTCATCCACTAAAACATTGTTCCATCCTGTACTTTAACAATTAACATGAACGTCATAAAAATATCATTTCAAAAATGATGAAAAAGGCCTATATATTTAGAAACCATCTCATGTAGAATATCATATTTTTAAATAACTCCATAATAAAAAAATTGTGGAATGGAAAATAAACATGCATACAAAGGTATTTTTGGCCAACAGTCATAACAATCAATCAATTCACAATCTTAAATTAATGAATGAAAAGTAAATAATTAAACAAATAATTAATTAAATCATATCACTTTAACCAGTTAATCAATTAATTAACAATTTACCATTTTATCTTGTAATAATTAATCCATCCATTAATTGTTACCAGTTCCCAATTTATATTCCAAAGATTTCAAAATATTCAATATTCTCAACATTCAAAAAATACCACAACTTTTTCCAACACATGACTTGATAATTAATTATTCAATTAATGACCATATTACCCGTCCTACCCCTTTAAAATCATTTAACCATTTAATAAAATAACTTTAACCAAATTAGAAATACAAGATTAAAACCAACACATGATCAAGTCCTAATTTATATCATGTGGGAAACATTATTTAATAACCTCAAAAGTGTCAAGCAATGACATATCATATATCAACACCCGCAAGAAGACATATGAGAAGTCAAACCACAATAAGCATGATATGGAATTTCCACTAACCAGTAGTTTATCTTTAGTCAGCATTTCATGAAAAATTAGCAGTTACATAATCAAGGAAACTCACAATTTAAATTTATTTAAGAAAGATAATATGAATTCTTAAATAAAGTGATAAATATTTGGAACCATACCTCGGGGTGAAACTAAAACACGCCGTACTATGTCACACGTCAGAAACCAATTACAATTGGTCATCAGTCACACACACATCACCTTTATATATATATGTATATATATCTACATATATATATATATATATCTCTCTAAAAATATATTTACACTCGCGCATGCCTTGAAACAAAAATACACAAATCACCAACTTCGAAAGATCAAAACCAATGCAGCAAGGTCCGTACCTATCACCAGATACCAGGGACTCAGATAAAATATTGGACTCCCACTTAGGTGGTGCAAACCCAAATAATGAAGTTGAAACCATAACCGAACCAACGAAGGTGAAGTAAAATGAGTTCACCCGCTTCGCCCTAGGTGGAATATGTTGGATTATGGACCAAAGGACCCAAAAACACCATTTTCACACCTTAATGATGGAAGAACATCAAAACAAGGTATTTCCGTCAAACCCTAAAATTGGCCAAACCAAATCGGGTACTAAAAAGGAACTGAATCACCAAAGTGATGAAGAAAAAATGTCAAATAAGATCATAACATTAAAAATATGACTAAACCCATTGAATAATTAGAAGAAGACATCATGGATGGGGGACCTGGGAAGGGGGAGGTTGTGCGCTACAACAGTTCTGACTGAGGTTGAAGCGTGCTACTAGAGGGGTTCGTCCAGGGGGTTGTGTTTTGCTGTGAACTGTGACCGGGAGGAGGAGGTCTCACTGTAGGGGTTGGAGGAGGCTCATCCGATGGAGGTTTAGCCATAGAGAAGAGCAACACACATAGGGTTTCAGAACGTCGGCTGGTGTGTCGTGCTGCAAGGAGGATCACTCGGGTGGTCGTGCTCGGCTGAGTCACACCGTATGGAGGAGATCACACTGTAGGGGGAAGCTCTGACCATGGAGGAGGGGAGCGGCCTGCTGGTTCATGCAGCATGGAGGAGTAACAGGGGGGTCATGGCTTCTTGTGCATGGGGTGGAAGGAGGAGGGTACTCTCCTCTCTTTTATCTTCACTCAAAAAAATAAAACTAAGTAAAACCCCCTTAATTAAATTTAATTTATTCAAAATTTATTTATGATTATAATAAAAGATATTATCATTACTAAATTTTTCAACATTTATTCCTTTATAAACAAAACCCTCAAAATATGTTATTATTATTAATAATTATAAAAAACCATAATAAGTTAATAATAATAATAAATATACACATAATAATACTCATAATAATAATAATAATATCATTATTATTATTTCTGAAAACCATCATTTACTAAGACCATAACTCCCAATTTATTGTAACATCATTAATGATAAAAACTCCAACTCACAACCTCTATTTTAAAAAATAATGTTTCTTCATTAACTTTGAAACCCCTCGTTTAATTAAATGTTTCTTTGATAAGCTCCAAAGCCAGATTAAATTATTCAAACATTTATTTAATTAATTAAACACAATAATAAAATAATAACATAATAATAATTATTCCATATTTCATTTAATTAAAACCAATAACCCACAATTTTTAACAACATCATTAATATGATATTAGTGATAGAAAATGAAACCCATAACCTCCATTAAATAATAAATGGTCCTTTATTAATTCAGAAACATGTCATTTTATTAAAATTGTAATTTGATAAATACAAAAGCCACATTTATTTCTTCAACCATCATTTAAATAATTCTTTATCATTCAATTAATTAAAAAACCACAATCCTAATAATAATAAATTCATTATTATAATTATTAAAACAATCTTTTAATTAAACACAATATCATATATAATATTATTTAATTAAACATAGAAAATGATCCAAAGATTACTTTATATCTTAAACATCGAAACTGAGTTTATATCTGAGGATATTACAAGGACCTTCTCACCGAAAACTATTGAATCTCGATCAACCAACATAATAGGTTGACCATGCTTCCCTTGAAAGATGTCACCAACCCAAAACCCACATTCTCCCTTTATCTGAAGAGATGCCATTATAACTATTCCAAAACCATCCGTATAAATAATGATGTCCTTACCAAAACTTTGGTGAAATTTCCAAGTCAATCAATCATAAGGATATTTTTAAAAAAAACAATTGTGCATCAACTTTAATAAAGGAGTAGCCCAAAGAAACCACCCATCCTAGGTACAACCAAGATAAAAACCACTCATCAAGCCCAACAACATTTATAACTGTAGCATGATGTAAATCCAATGATATCTTAGTGTCTCCATGATGAGGTCAAGATATCCGACATGCTCATCGTATTCAGAAGAGAATACTAAGAGAAAACCAAGGTCATTAATAAGATCAGTCGAAATACTACCTGAAAACTATTTTCTAAAATCTTATCATCTCCTACTAACGTGTTTACCGAAAATGATGTGACACTACCCACCTTAGGATTTTCTATGACATCAAAATAAGAGATCGGCCGCTCATAGGCGAGCTATTTCAGAACACTTAACGCATTCGGGTGAAGTGCCACAAACCACAATCACCACGTCAAACATTGATTATAAAAGTCTTAGAATAAACCTATCGGCATTCCATAACACCAAAGTACCAATATGTCCTCCTGAGCAGTGGGACAAACATACTTTAACAACTTAGAAAATTCTAAGGGTACTAACTACCATGGGTTATCCTTTTACGAAACATAAACGTTGACCCTCTCTCTTGGTCGCACAAAAATGATATCACCAATAAAAAAATCCATTTTTTATTTTATCCATTTTTACTAATTCATTCCAACCTTTCAACATTAGAATAAATTTCCACAAACACACAAGTACTTTTTTACAAAAAGTCACTTGGTTTTCAAAACAATTCCCTATGGAAAAAAAGTCATGATATCACAATCATCCTCTTTAAACATTTCACATATAGTGTTATCCAAATATAATCACAAAATTTTGCATCTAAATTACTTTTACCGAAAAGGTGCCCACCGAGGGTCCTATTTATTCAATCTAGGTTCTTCGAAAAGCAACCCAAAATTAGTTTATATCAATTAAAACTCATCAGTTTTACATTTATGACCATTTTCAAACATACTATGGTTATATAAGGTTTAAACACATGGTTTTCCATCTACCAATTGATAAGGCACCCATACACCATACCTCTGGCATTTGGATCCCATTTATCAAAATCAACATTGATTTAACATTTTAAATTTAGTATCCCTTTCACACATCAAAACATATCTAGCATGTTATCATAAGCAGTAACACAACTACATTTTATTACACATAAGCATGAAACAATAACAAAACATACTAATAACTAAGGAAGTATGGCATATAATCACTCAAGCATGTTAATTCTATCACCAAAAGATGCTATGTACAGAGGCTTGCTAAAGCATATCAAAACATGACATTGTACCCAAGGCACACAATCCAAATCAGCAGGCACCCTACTAATGAAACTACATGGCATGTTACATGCATGGCATGTGAATCTCTACATGCCTAAGATGATGCATGTATGAAACTTCCTTTCCCTATCAGGTGAAGACAATTTGTTTTTCAAAATTATCAAATCAATAAGCAGCAGAAAATTTACCAGTCACTCAAGGTGAAATAATATCAAATGTAACCTCATATACTACAAAAATTAATTCAGATTCTTAGCCACATGGTCATTTCCCTTACATGGGGTGATCATTCCCAAGCACAACTATTAATCCAAGCACCGACAAATTCCTAGTCTCCTGTATACCAACCCAAAATATAAAGACAAAATGAAAATAACCCTTTGATACCACTTTGTAACATTCCGACCCAACTCTCCACTAAACCAATAGTCGGACCGGTCGACATATGACTTCACACATGTATCATTATACGCCAGAGGCTACCGACTAATAGAGAGGATCAATGGATAGTAAGTGGGGAGACTATAAACTCATACCAGAGTTCAATAATAGACAATGGAAATAAATAGCGGAATCATTCTAATAAATGATAATGTAGTGGAAGGAAAATTTTATAAATCATATAAAAAAATGGCCAACACCAATTATACAGCAGATGCATGCATGATATTTTAATGATAAAAATGGAAAATAATGAAAAAATATCATTTTTTACATTCAAATACAGAAATAAATAAGCAATGACTCAAATCCCTGATGACAGTCTCCTCCATCATACTGAGCTTTTGCTCAGTCCTCTAATCCTATCTCCCAAGTAAATGAAAGAAATACAAACCTGCAACCAAATAGAATCTACTTGGGTACCCAAGTGAAATGGCGGCTTGAGTAGGGAGTGAAATATAAATCACAATAGGCCAGGACCACCGGTGTCTACCCTAAATCTAGACATTTAATAAATAATTTAAACCGTGTGAAATCATGCATAAATAAAGTAGGTAGTAAAATGTAACTATAGACCCAAGTACCAGCTTCAACCCTCAGTTGGTGTATGAACGTGCCATATACATTTGTCATGAATACTCAAAAATCATTACATAATCATTTTCAGTAATAAATTATTCAAAATTCATTAAATTATAAATGTGTTGAGATTCGGCCTCCATCCGACATCCCCAGTTTAAGTCACTCACCATAGAAGTCTCTAAACATCATATAAGTAATCAATGTAAAGACCAAATCCAAGCTTGTGCTTTGGTATAGTTAATGTATCATAAGATATTCGATTTGATCTTTCATATTCTATGTAGGAGCCGATCCTCTAAAACAGTGATTCACTCTTGGGTCCGTCCAGTAATAGTGATTCACCCAATTCATTAATAAGTCTAAACCCTTTATCATATTCAATTCACATAACATTACGTCACAATAGTTTTCATTAACCATTAATTAATTTCATGTTCTACCAATTAGACCCACAATCCAATGTTAATAAAAGGGTGTAGAACATAATGTATAGAACCATCTTGAGTATTTGGAGCATGAGTCCTTGTCTCACAAACCATGGGTATTTAGAGCATCAGTCCCTTTCCAAAAAAAATTCATGAAAGATGGGTGTAGAATGCCATGTCTCGCACCCCATGAGTATTTGGAGCATCAGTTACTGTCTCAAAACCCTTTTATCAATCATAAACATATATTTATCATTGGTGTAGAATGCCATGTATAACACCCCAAAACCATTCATTAATTAATTGAAAAACTAATTAATCCAAATCCTTTAATTAATTAAACAAATAATTAACAACATAAATCTCCGATCAAAAACATTCTGCAATAAATTAACTATTAAACATATCAATAGTTTATAATTAATTATCAATTAATTAGTCTTAATTAACTATCCCAAATCATTTACAAGTCTGAACCCATCTATTAAAATATTTTTTCGTCCATGACTTTAACAATTAACATGCATGTTATAAACATCTCAAGTCAAACATGTTGAAGAAGGCCTTCATATTCAGCTACCATCTCACATAACATATCATATTTTTAATAAAATCCATCCTAAACAACTTAAGGAATAGAAAATAAACATACATCCATAGGTATTATTGTCCAATAGTCATAACAATTAATCAATTCACAATCTTAAATTAATGCATACAAATTAATTAATTTAACAATTAATTAATTAAATCACATCTCGTTAACCAATTCATCAATTAATTAACCATTAAACATTTTATCATGTAATAATTAATCCATCCATTTATTATTACCAGTTTCCAATTTATATTCCAAACATGTAAAAATATTCAATATTCTCAATATTCATGGAATGCCACAATTGTTTCCAACACATGACTTGATAATTAAGTCTTCAATTAATTGCCTTATTACCCATCCTTCCCCATTCAAATCATTTAACTATTTAATCATATCACTTTAACTAAATTACCAAAATAAGCGTAAAACCAACACAAGATCAATTCCCCATTTATATCACATGGGTGACATCATTTAATAACATCAAAAGTGTCATGCAAAGACATATCATATATCACCACTAGAAAGATGTCATATGAGAAGTCAAACCACAACAAGCATGATATGACATTACCACTAACCAGTAGTTTATCTTTAATTAGAATTTCAAGAAAAACCAGGAGTTCCATAATCATGGAAACTCGCATTCTAAATTTATTTAAAGAAACTAATGGGAATTATAAAATAATTTGATAATGATTTGGAACCCTACCTCGGGGTGGAACCAAAACACGTCGTACTTCATCACACATCTAAAACCAATTACCATCGGTCCGTAGTTGCACACACACCACCTTTCTATATATGTATATTTATCTATATATATATATATATATCTGAAAATATATTTACACTCGGTGCGCCCTACAAAAAAAATAAACAAATCACCAAAACTAGTTCGGAATACCAAAACCAATGAAGCATGGTCTCCACCTACTTCTAGATACCAAGGACTCAGATAAAATAATACATTCCCATTTAGGTGGTGCAAAACTAAATAACGAAGTAGAACCCTTATCTGAACTAAAGGTGGTGAAGTAAAATGAGTTCAACCTCTTCAACCAAGGTGGCAGATATTGGATTATGGACCAAAGGACCCCAAAACACTATTTTCACGCCTTAATGAACAAAGAACATCAAAACATGGTATTTTTGTCAAACCCTAAAATCTGCCATACCAAACCGGGTACCGAAAAGGCATTGAATCGGCAATGTGATGGACCAAAATGAGAAATAAGATCCTACCATGAATAATTAGACTAAACCCATTGAATAATCAGAAGAAGACATCACGGATGAAGGACCTAGGAATGGGGAGGATGTGAGCTACATTGGTTCTGCCTGAGGTCGGTGTACGCTACTGCAGGGGGTCGTTCGGAGGGGTCACGCACTTCTGTGAACCCTGCCTGGGAGGAGGAGGTATCACCATAGGGGGTTGAGGAGGCTTGGCTGAGGGAGCTTTGGACATGGATAAGAGATGCATTCCTAGGGTTTTGGTACACCGGCTAGTGTGTCGCGCTGTAAAGAGGATAGCATGGGGGTGGATCACATGAAACCAGGTCGCACTGTAGGGAGGGGATCACGCAGTAGGGGAGAAGCTCTGACCATGGATGAGGGAAGTGGCCTGCTGGTTCATGTGGTGTGGAGGAGTAATAGAGGGGTCGCACCTCCTTGTGTGTGTGGAGGAAGGAGGAGGGTCCTACCATCTCTTTTATTTTCACTCAAAAAAATAAAACTAAATAAAAACCCCTTTGTTAAATTGCATTTCTTCAAAAATCATTTATGATAATAATAAAATCTATCATTATTACCACCTATTTAAAAATTTATTCCTTTACAACCAAAACCCTCAAAATAAATTATTATTATTATTATTAATTACAAAACAACCATAATAAGTTAATAATAAAAATAAATATCACCATAAAAATATTCATAATAATAATAATAATAATAATATCATTATTTTTATTTCCATCAACCATCATTTATTAAAACTATAACTTCCAATTTATTGTAAAATCATTAATGTTAAAAACTCCAAATCATAACATTTATTTTAAAAAATAATTTTTCTTCATTAACTTTGAAACGCCTCATTTTATTAAATGTTTCTTTGATAATCTCAAAAGACCCATTAAATTATTTTAACATTTATTTAATTAAATAAACAAAATAATAATAATAATAACATCATTATTTTTATTATTCCGATATTCATTTAATTAAAACCAAAAACACACAATTTTTTACTACATCATTAATATGATATTAATGGTAAAAACTTCCACTCGTAACCTCCATTTAATAATAAATGGTCCTTATTAATTCTGAAACTTGTCATTTAATTAAAATGGTCCTTTTAGAAACCCAAAAGCCACATTAATTTCATCAACTGTCATCTAATAAATTCATTATCATTCATTTAATTAAACAACCACTATCATAATAATAATAAATTATATTTTATTATTATCAAAAAAAATTAAATGCAATCACTCATATAATATTATTTAATTAAATTAAATAATTTATTAAAGAGGGTAAATTGCACAGGTTGGACAGCAACTGTGCACTACCCGTGCAAATAAATTAAAGTGTACTTTTCCAGATCTGGTTCTCCCAAGACTCATTAGGACACCTTCTAAATATTATCGGGTAATTATTAAAGTCCAAAAATGATAGCTTTAGGTGTTCCAACACTCAGAATAAAATTTCAGAGCTCGGTTTAAAAACTAACCCATCGATAAACCAAAAAATTGAAAACCTTCATATTTTAACCCAGTTCAAAAACACGAGACTTTACAACTATGTTACACTCTGGTAATGAGGGCATAGTCTCCCCATAGACACTCCATAGGCCCTCACTCATAGTCAGTAGACTATAGCATTCTAGGAGATGCTCTTGAGGCAATGAGGACAACCGGGATTGGTTAACCTTTGAGTGGAACTCGAGGTAGCGATGTCACAATGTCATATCAGAGGATTATTTTTTTCATAACTATTTATAGAAAATAGACATATGATTCGTAATTGTTTGGAACATGGTTAAAATCCTTGTTTGGACATAGTTAACCCATGTTCTGGTAAAATTTCTAGTTTTCTGATTTATGATTATTTTTCTACATTTTCTATGTACAGTTGATATCTCTTTATCGTTGGGTGTTGTATACATTTTTTATGGTTATTATAAATATTTTTTTGAGGATTTTTTAACTATATGTATCAATGATATGAGGAAAATGATCATTATAACCTGAATCATTTTAGGAACCTAGAATTCACATTCTGTCCATATTTCCATGCCATATAGGTGTATTTCACTACTTTCATTTTCGTATATTTCTAATGATTATTGAGTGAGCCTTGATCACACACAAAAACACACACACACACACACACACATATATATATATATATATATATATGTACTTATCATGGATGTGATGGAGTGATTTCTAGTTTCAATTCATGGGGTGTATGTTCCATTGTGGATCAGAATTCGTAATTTACTATGTTGATCCATTAGAATGGGATTAAATGTGTTCTGATTTTAGTGATAAGGTGTATGGACTCTGATTCCACATGAATGACAACCCATTTTAAATAAAATTTGATATAGAAAAATAAGAAAATGAAAAATAAAAATTTGAAATCTATCTTATGAAATAAATGGTTTCCATTAAATGAAGAGGAAAGGTAATATTGACCCTTCATCTACTGGATCCCCTATAATTTATACTTGATCATGTAATAATACATGTATATCTATGTGTGTTTTTTGGGGTAGTAAACCACGGATAGTGAGACATTTACTTTTTTTTAGATTTTTTTATTTCCATCTATGTTCTGAAATGATTTTTATGAGGCATGTGCTTGGAATTTTGTGACCAATGCCATCACGTTGACCTCATCTCATGCACCAGGAGGGTGGAAATGAACATGCTCTAGATGTGTAGGGATATGAGCCTCCATTATTATTTCTAGGATTTGCACTTATGTCACTAACTGTTTTACCTAATATAGGAACTTTTTATTTACTTTTTTATAGTTTCATATGTCTAATTTGGCCCATGAAAAGTGCTCGATTACCTTCACTTATGATGGATGATCTGACCTGTGAGTTCGAGTAGCAGCATCCTTCAACCTTATTGGGGGATGTAAATAAACATACTGATGAGTCATGGAAAGAAGGAACCTTTTCTATATTTTATCATCTAGATATGAATCAAGATCAAAGGGTTAAGCTTTCTATATACATGTTGTGTAATTTAGCCAAGCACAAGTGGGATATAATTACCCAGGATGGTTTCCATGAGGGAATGATCTAGGATTACATTTATAATTATCTCTATAAAAATTTATTTCCTTAAATGATGATGTATGAATGGGATAGAGAGTTCATGGTTCTCAAAAAGGGTGATATGTCATCCACGGAGTATTTAGCATGTTTCACTGAGTTACATAACTTTGCCTCGTTTCTAGATTCTGATGATATTTTTCATGCTAGAATCTTTGATATTGGGATTTAGTATACCGTCTTTACTCATGTGAATGCATTTTCCATACCTACATGTTTTAAGATAGATAATCAAGATCTTTTCATTGAGAATAACCTAAGGGAAGGCAATGGTATCAGGCCTAAATTATCTGTGCTGAGGATGGATAGTAGTACTTCCAGTAGAAAAAAATTATCCCTCAATGTTTCTCGATAGGGAAGTGGAATCCATAACACCCATAATGGTTTCCCTGTGGTGTACCATCAGTGTGTACTATTGGGTTATACATATCCTATGTGTGATAGACACCATGTGGAGTGTTGATCTTGTAGCGGTATGGGGAATATTTAGATATTCGGTTATATCATTCCATCTTCTATTGGAAGAGGTTCTACACCATCTCTACCTTCAGCAGAATATAATTTTATGACTCATTAGGTAGGGAGTTAGAGTTTCTCTGGTAGGATTGGAGGATGTGGAGTTTATGGTCATGGTAGATAGACTTTTGATTATCATCATTTTTAGTAGAGTAGTCTTGATCTTGGTTTTCCAGCTATTGCATAGGGTCATGGATTAGGCCAATTTCATGAAATATATCTGATATCCGAGGATAAAATTGAGAGACCATATAAATTATGAGGTACTATTATAGTTTCCTCAACTATAGTATCTTATTTGTTTTATAAAAGGTGCTTCACACTCCTTCAACGATTTATATATAATTGAAAGTATCATGCAAGGGATACAATATTACATGGGTGAAATAAACCTAGATAAAACATTGTGAGTATGTTCAGAGGGAATACCCCAATGTAGGGTCTGTCCCATTAAGTTAGGCTATTATCGTTCCTTATGGGATCTACATTTCTCATGATGATTTACTTCAATTTTATTCTCATGATGGATTGGTTGGTTCCGTATGAGTACTTTGTATACTGATATAACTATAGGATAACATTTAAATCACCATAGGGTTATAGTTATCTATATAAGGGAGAGTGGTATGTCCAAGATGTTAGAGAAGGACTAGAGCATCACAAGATATGTCGAGTGACTAAATAGATTTCTAATTTCTTCATAGAGGATCAGGGTTTAAATCGGGATGAGTTCCCTCAAGTTGTAGATAGATTTTGGGATGTCATTCCTGACTATTTTTCTAGATTACCTCTTTATAGAGAGGTATATATTATTATTTATCTCATAATAGGAGTAGATCTACTGTCAATTCATCCATAAAATATGGAACTTACAAAACTTCAAATGCTCAAGAGGTATTTTGATGATTTTGAGGCAATGGTTTTGAATGTCATATCAATTCCTCTTGGGGTTCCCCCAAGATTTTTTCTAAAAAAGTGGATGGGAACATTCATATATGAATAGATTACATACAGTTGAACCATCTTACAGTCAAGAACCTGTATCCACTACCTCGTATAAATGATCTCGTTGACCAGTTATACGGAGCTAGGGTGTTCTGTAAGATCGACATGAGATCAAGAAATCATCAACTAAATTTCCTGTTTTCACACATAAGACATACAAATTTTCTTAGAAGGTATGATATTTATGAGTTCCTTGTTATTTCATTCAGTCTCATGAATGTTATAACAATTTTTATGGCTCTAATGAATATGACTTTATATCCCTATCTGGATATTTTTATAGTCATTATGGATGAAATCTTGGTGTACTATCACACTCATAGTTACCATGATAAGAACTTTGATAACATTATGAGTACACTAAGAAATAATAAACTCTAGGAAAATCTAGTTATGTTCCGCTTATGAGTAAAAAAATTTATTTCTTGGGTCATATTTTTTTTGGAATTAGGAGTCTATCTTAAACTAGAGAAGGTCAGTGCTGTAGTTTCCAAGGAGAATCCCACGAACTTTTTTTATTCTGAGTTTCTTAGGGATGACTGTATATTACAGACATTTCATATAGTAGTTATTATGCATTTTTATCCACTTATTGGTCTTATAAATAAGTGTGTTGGGATCTTCTGGTCAAAAAAGTGTGATGAAGCCTTTGAGGGGAAAAATGAAGTCTTATATCGACAAATATTTTGATTCTACCAAACCCTATAAGAGGATATACCATGTTTTCTAATGCATCAGAAATTATCTTGGGAGTATTGATGATGCAAGTGGAGCGAGTCATTACATACATATCTTTAAAATTGATGCCTCATGGGAGAAAATACTCAACACATGACCTCGAGTTAGCAGCAGTTATCAATGCCTTATATTTCTAGAGACAGAATCTATTGGGTGAGTGCTTTGTAGTTTATACATAACACAAGATCCTTAAATATATCTTTACATAGTGTGAGGATAATATAAAATAGTGTAGATGGGTTGAATACCTCCATTACATATACATAATTATTGCCTATATGCCAAGAAAGGGGAATGTAGTTTCTGATGTACTGAGTCGGAAAAATCGGGAGCATTCCATATGAGAAGCCAGTGATGAGTGTAAATTAATTTTCCTCTTTTCTGAGCTGCATCTAAAGTTCCATTATTTTTATGAGATGTCAAATATCTCATCCTTGATAGTTACCTATTCCCTCCTTGAGAAGGTGGAGAGTAGAAAATTTTCATATCCTGATGTCTTGGTTCTCTGTGAGAGTATTTCAGTAGATGGACCACTAATGGATTGGTTTGTGAATAGAGATGGAATCCTATGTTTATATGGAGATGTATTTGATTCTATATATATTATGGAAGAAATAATGTGGGAGTCCCATACTTTTTAGGGGACAGTTCATCTAGTAATCTCCAAGATGTATCTAGATATGAAACATCATTATTGGTTTCCTAGGATGAAACGTCCGAAAATAGGCTGCACCACTAGGTGTTCCACTTATCAGTAGGTGAATGCAGAGCACTAGAGACCTGAAGGTTTGTTATAGCTGCTTCCAGTACCAAAATGGAAATAAGAATATGATGTTGTGAAATTTTTAGTTGGCTTACCAAGGTCGATTCATGGTAGCGATGTTGTATGGATTGTCATAGACCAACTGAAGAAATTACCCCACTTACTTTCAATATTAGAGTCTTTATTAGTTGATGAATTTGGAAGAAAACATATCCATGAGATTATATGACAACCTAGGGTCCCTCATACTATCATTTTAGATAGGGAATCTTACTTCACATCATGGTTATGGAAGGGGTTGTAGAAGGCTATGGGTAAAAAGGTGATAATGAGTTAAAACCTTCACTCTCAGACCGATGGACATTCATAAAATATGAAAATAGTTTTTGATGAAATACTTTGTAATGTGCCCAAAATAATAAATATTATTGGGAGAATCATATCTTTTTTTTAGTTCACTGATAATAATAGATTTCATGAAACAATTTTGATGACTCCATTTGGGAACTTATATGGCATTTTGTGCCTTTAAACCGTATATTGTGTAGAGGTAGAAGAGGAAACCCTACAAGGTCCTCATAATATGCTGGAATCTTTGGAGAAGGTTTAGATGATTTGGAAGAATATGTATAATACTCTGTCAAGAAAATAATCATTTGATGATTTCCATTGATGAACTCTGGAGTTTGAGGTCAGGGGTTGTGTTTTTCTACGGGTACTTCCCATACTAGGGAATAGGTGGATATAGAGGAAATGGAAGATGATCCCTCATTATGTTGGGAAGTTTGTGATTGTGGAGAGATTCAAGATATAGACAATTGGTTGCTACTACATCATCGGTACTATTCCATGAATGATGTCCACCACTTTTCACTGCATCTTTGTTATCATGCCGACCCAGCTCATACTTTTGATCCCAAGAAAGTTGAGATAAATGGAGAATATACATTTGAGGAGAATCTTATATGGATCATTGAATAGAGAATTAAGGTTCTCTAAGTTGATTTTGTCCCTCTAGTATGGGTGCTATGGTAGCACGACAGTGTACAAGGCAATATGTGGGAGTAAGAGGACAACATATGGGCCTAGTGGTAAGAGTTTTTGTAGAAAGTGTTTCCGGGATGTCTAATGGTGAACTCAGGAATGAGTTCCTTTAAAGGGGAAAGAAATTAAGAACTCAGTGTCTCACTTTGTTACAAATCCTTTTAATTTTGGTCTAATTCATTATTTTGGACCTAATATGGATGCCTAATGAGTTCATGAGTCTCTTGTGGGTGTATGTGGGTAGTTAGAATCCCATAACCCATATTTTTGTGATAAATATGCTAGCATAAAAGTTAATATAAACCATTTGGGGTTGGTTTAATGATCTCTTCTAATCATAAGGTGTTGGATAGTGGGATGTAGGATCCTTCACAGTTAGTTAAACTATTCATTTTAGGGTTTATGATCATGCAAAAACTGTAGATATTGTTGCATAGGTGTTTTTCAAGGTTTGTGCATGGTTTCTATAACCATGAAACCTAATCGTGTGGGTTCCCCTTGGTATAAAAAATGGTGCATGGTTAGCACACAGGCTGGCCAACCATATTTCCAAACCATGTGATGCAAATTTTGGGTGATTTTACTAAAACACCCTTAATGATATGTTTTAATTCGCCCCTCCTTTCCCATTTTTTAATTCTCTAAACAAGAGATATCCCTTTCACCCTTTTGAACCCTATTCAATCCAAATGTAGGAATTTATCCCATTCATCCATCTAGAGTGTGATCAAAACACCATTTGTCTTGTTGGATCCAGATGGTAAGATATCAATTATTTTTTAGCTATTTTTTATTCTTATTTCTATTGAATATGCTATTTGGATGGAGGTTTATATATCCTATTATCTATTAATTTATTCATTATTCACATCTTTTCTAATTCATGCCGACATTGAGGCCGATGATAGATGAGGAGAGTCATACTAGTATGAGGTAGGTGAAATATAACTCATCCATTAAGTTTCTTAATTATGTAAATTGTCATGTTTTCATGCCAATTTCATCAGGGGTCACTTGTTTAGTTAATGTTACTTAGTAATAATCATCATATCTATATTATAAGACCCTTATTAAATATGCTAATCATTTTTTGAGGTTACATCCTCAACAATGATCATCCGAAGTAGGGGTTTCTTCTTAAATATTCATTTATTGTTTTGTTGATGCTCTCTATTCCATCATTCAAGAGTTCCTTGAGTAGAACATTATAAAGGAAATTCCTTAATTAGATCAATGAATTATTAATTTCTATCATGTGTATGATTATCACTTAACCAACCTAATGTAGATTCTTCCACTTAATTTCTGATTAATTAAATGGTTAATTGGGATGTATATTATATATATGACTTGGAATAATTAAATGCAATTTAATGGCTTGGTTTCATGTCCATATCAAACAATTCCATATTTTTAGAAGGGATGAGAGTGATCCTAATAAATTAAATATGATTCATATGAATTAATTAAATTGTATTATGCCCTATTTTTCTTATCACACTAATGAACTGCAATGAATTGAACCAATTCATTATAAAAGTGAATGAGTAATTATAAGGAATATTTAATCTAATTAATTTATTGTATGGTTCCCATTTCATAAGGACCTATTAATTACAATAGGGGTGTTCCGACTCGATTTAGCCTTGGATTCCTGATGGAATTACTTGAGAACTCGTGGATTACATTCAGATTAAATGATGCCAGTTGCCAAGGGTGAGACCCACCTTAGAACCCAGAATTTGTCTACATTTTTATTCACATTAAGACATTATAGGATCCATACATTATTATTATTATAGGATTCCATGGATTCACTCCTTGGATCCAACTTTGTGTCTACTAACATGAGGCGCTACAGATACACCCTTGGGCCTAATCACTGCTTAGCCCATTTTACCTAGTATATATTCCTTAGAATATGTTAGAATTACATTATTATGGAATGACTTGGGTGATTCCCCTTCCATTACACTCTTACCCTTAGATTTAGGCTACAGGTTTCTACTATGTGGGCTCAACACCTGAGTTCCTGGATACCTTAGTTATTACCGTGGATCCCTTTCATTATTATCATCATCATGAATGAATTCTTATATCTTGGATCCTTTAACTATTATTATCATATTATGTTTTCAGTAATATATTTAACTCACATGACTTTATCTTATAAACCAGAACATAATTAATTACTAAACTTGTTATATGTTCTGACACTATATGATTGATGAAGTAGGTACTTGGGTATTTATTTTACTATACTTCTTTCTATTTATATATGCATTCTTCCACACTATTTTAGTTTATATTAAACCAACTATATGTTATTAACACCATTGGTGGTGGCCTATGTTGATTTATCTCACACCATATCTGGTTATTCATTAGAACTCATGCAGATTGCATGTAAGCAGGTGTGGACAAAGGGAAGTTCACTACTCCAGACACTTGATTTCTTGCTTCTAATAGAATAGATATATGGAGAAGATGATGGACTTAGAGATCATGATGCTTGAATAGTTTAAAGATTTATTTTTTCAACTTTTGTACAGAATTTGTTTTCTGATGCTTTGATTCCATGGTTTCTAGATTTATAGATACATGACTTATATCACTATCATATTTTTAGTATTATTTATAGCTAATTTAGTTGTTTATTATTCCTGTATTATTCTAATCTTCCATCTATTTTTTCTATATCTCTTACAATATTTACGTATATATATTTCATTTATCTATTATGATACAATATGGTAATGAGGTAATAGTCTCCCCACATACACACCTTGGGCCCTCACTACTAGTCAGCAACCTTTGGTGTTCTGGGATATGAACTTCAGGCCATGTGGACAACTGTGCTTAGAGAACCTTTGTGGGGAAATCAAGGTCAGGACATCACAATATAACCCTTTACCCATATCCCATAGGATAATTGAACGTTCCATTTTCTATGCATCATGTGACACCATGAATCTATCCACATGGAGGTCCTCAACCCAAGGCTACTGAGGAAAGGTCTAAAATCATATCATCCTATCCACATGGGTTCTAGGGGTATCGGAAAAAACACATAGTCCTATCCTCATATAATCTAAGGACGATATAATAAAGAATGCCAACCCATTCTTGTAGACTATAGGGAGGCCACATCAATCACACCTACACATCAACACATATTTTGGGGAGGCCACATCAAGAAGAACAACCAATTCCCATAGAATCTGGGGAGGCCACAGTCAAGTACACATAGGAAAAAACCTATAGGGTATGAATCCTATCTTACATATCCCTATCTCTTCATCCATGAATTAGTCCCTCAACACCTAATTCTGCATATTGAACACATTAAAACCCATATTAACCAACTAAAGGGTCCATCACATCCATCCGGACCAACCACTACTTTGATACCATAATTAATGTTCTCACATATCTACCCACAAAAAAAATTCATCATCCCGAGTCAATATAATCAATCCGCACACACTCACAAATGGGAATCAAAATAAGAACACAAGATTTAGAAAACAGGGAATCACCCTCATGAGGTAAAATAAACCAAAACAAACTAATACCAACCCTTCTAGATTCCATTAAAAACTATTTTATAATTCAATTTTTAAAAAAAAATTAAAATGAATAACATTTTACTTAACACATGCCACCACCTTAGCCAAAAGCTCATCAAACAACCTTTATAAAACCCCTTTATAAATTTTAAATTTAATTTTAAAACATATTAAAAAATAATTAATTTCATTTTAAAGTTATAACTTTAAGAAATTATTTTTCTAAAATTACATTTTCAAATGAAACCTTTTTTCCTTTGAAAACCATCACACACCACTAAAAAATCTGTAAAGAGGGACAACAATACTTATATGACTAGGGAACCACCATCGAATTATTTAGTAATCCATATTCTCATGTTGACTATAATCTCGATGTGATCCCATCCCAACCATATGTAAACTCACAAAAATATTATATAATGCATGAAGATATATGAATGAGGGAACACAAACATAAAATTGCAAAATAACAAAGAGAATATGATAAATCCAAGGCCCCCTACATCAACTGGTCACATAATAACCATCCTTGGCCTACACTAGCTTCCATTGATCCCATGATCATATGTCTCATTGATAAATAATAATAAAATAATCAAATAAAAACTAAAAAACTAAAATCTAACTTGGAATAGAAGATACCAAACTCATTGGGCCGTCCAATGATGTCAAAATTACGATCAACTAGGTTTGATACACTCTCTACACATCCCTAAACCTAGGAAACATAAAATTCGCAAATTATATTACTGATTAAATGAAAAATGTAACCCAAATTTGGATAAAACCATAAGGAATTTAATGACATAGTATAAGTCATATATAATGATGAACGACAATTTTATTTTCTCCTCCCAATACCTCCTTTATAAGACAAAACAATACCCGTCAAGTAAATTGATTTCTCTACACTATAGAACAATAATTCATTATAAAGGCCTAGTGATAGAACAAAAATCAAATGATAGTGAAAAAGGAAGGATAATGACAAGGGAGGAGGATGTACTTGCAATATTTGGCTTTAAAAATTGATAAGAACCATCAAGACTAAAGAGAAAATAATAAGAGAGTGGAGGTATGACCTCCCCTTTTCTCATGTGATCTTCTAAGAGAATAACATTAAGGGGTTTCTAATTTTTAAAACCCCTTAAACCCTTTTTATGAAAACTAACATTCATTGTTCATAGAGTGAACCAAATTTCATGTCGTCAAACTTTATGGTAGTTTCAACCTTTACCCATCTTCATCGTTCACACCCTAATGGTACCCGTTGAATTTCATTCATGTAAAAAATAACTTATTCACATGAGGAATTATCTATTGCTACTATTTAAGAGTATTCTGACCACCTACCTGTTCTTATAAATACTCACAAACCCCCAAGACATCACCTGATACCCAACGCAAGTTAAAAAACATAAGTTAGAGATGATATACTATTCTTACACCTAGATAGAGTCTCTATTATAAAAAAACCACAAAAAAATCAAATTCCATAAGGAATTTTCAATCCTTAATAATGAGGTTAATTACAAATGATCTTATTAGATTCTTATAGGAGGTCATTATGGGACATTTATTCTTTTCTATCGGGGATTACTTTTGAAATGTTAATAACAATTGAAAATTATATTATTATTTTTCCAATGTTAGGAAAACTCAAACTAGAATAATTTTGAAAATTTTCCACAAAAAATGGGTTCACACATTATGGTATTTCATGCTTTGGAAAATTTTACATGGAGAACTGGTAATTTATATTGATTTCACACAAGCTTCTATTCTTCTTACCTATGATTTCTTTTAATGAAAGCTTGATATATAAAGTATTGATCATATCATTGTTTAATGTGACATTTATAAATCCCTTTGGAAGTATATATTTTATATTTTGGAGGTATATTATTCAAATGGATACTTTATTATAGATAACATTTTCTACTAACTGAATTTGGGGTTATATCCCAAGATGGATAATTTGATACTTATTTCTTTCTATGATGTTATAAATATAATTTGGAGGAGCCTAAAACTTTTTAATAAATAGGCATTTGGGTTATCCCTCAATAATTATATGTCACATATTCTAGCTATAATAAGAGGGTCTAACTTTATTTAGAGGGTTTGTTTCTTTAATTCAGTGCACAAATTCTCAATTACTTGAAATATATGAATCAAGAAAATTTTCAAACTTATAAAGGTGTGTTTTATGTTTCTTGTTAGCCTAAAACTATAGGGTGTTTTATGATCAACTCATATTGTGATACTCAGGGAATCCTTGGACCATACTATTGTAAATAATTCATCCATGAACCTACTAGAATTATGGTAAAATTATTTTACGAAGCAACAGAATAGTGGATTTGGAAGAATAATTTAATAGTTTTCTTATGGGGGAAACTTTGGGTTGATCTTAATTCATTGGCCTTGGTTCACTATGTTAGATCCTGGAACCTATCACCATCATAGATATTTATATTTATGTGTGAGGAATGTTTAATTTCTCTCGGTAGTATAGATTGGTGTATCTCACATGTATATTTAGATGCTAATCAAATTATGGACACTCCCATGAATAATGGCGTGTAATAAAATTATGTGGTCACTCATATTGATATTTCTAGTGAGATTTATTCTCTTTCAATTTTGGATGGAACTAGAATCTCGATACCTCATCTCCTTTGTTTTTCATTTTTCCAGTCTTTAGAATTTTATTCTAAAAGGTGTAACTTTTGTTAAAAAAAGTATCTTAATGTCAACTCTTATTTTATGAGAATAATACATCATAAAAATTAAATTTCATATTAATTTTTGATCTTAAATTAATTTAGATAAATAAAAAAATATCATAACTAGGTTGTTTTAACCAATAAATAATTACAGACATCATAATGTACTATCACCTCATGTATAACCAAATTTATGTTTTATAATTTTACAACATAACTAAATTTTTTAATGAGTGTTGTGTTTTATACTAAAATTATTCTTGTTAACTATAGATAATTCATAATGGAATATTTAGGTCTTCTTTCCAAATTTAAGATCATCATAATCATTTTTTTCACCAATGAGAATTAGCTAGGTGTTGATATTTCCATTGTTGTACTATTTTATCCTTATTTGATTAACTTACACTCAAAAATTTGTATATTAATATAAACCGTTAAACTATTAGAAAGTAATGTATATATTTTAAAATACATGATTCATTTTTCTTTTACTGATTCATGTTATACTTATGGAATTTTTAAGTAAATCCTTCTAGTGATGTTCGACTAATGAGTTAGTATTTTATTTTAAATTTCAAAATTTTAATCTATAAAGGATTTAAATAGATGATTATAAAGATTTTTAATTAATGAATAATATTTTTGGATTATAAAGGTAGACGATAAAAGTGTGTAAAGGTGAATTATAAAGTAGTATAATCTTAATGGCTCACCACTGAGAGTCCATTGATACTTTTGTGGCCACAAATAGTCTTATCGTAAACCACTAGAATTTTGGTGTGTTTTAGGTAATGAAATGGTAAAATTTTCATCAATAACATAATAATATAACCAATATAAATATTAAACCATAAATATTGTGATTTTTATTTTTTCAACATTATCAGCCCATTAAAAATAATGAGAGCTTCCCTCCCATTATTCTTTACACTCCATTAATAAAAAATTCAATAGTCACCTGCATTTGTCACCAATGTACAATGGGATTGGATTATAGGGAGGATATGTTAAGATAACCTCTAATATCTATATTTTACCTTCTCCAATTATAGTAAGATAAATCCACAATCCTTCTTTCCCTTAATATTATTAATATTATTTTATTCTTTGATCATTCATTCTATATGGGCTTTCTAAGGCATATTTTTTGTGCTCCCATGTTTAAAAAACTACCTAGTTCTATTTATTTATATTTTAAAATATGTTAGTTACATAATATCAATATTTCCCTTACTTAGAATTGTATAATACTTTTTTTAGTGGCATCCTTCATTCCATTATAATTTTTAAGAGAGTTGAACATATCATATGGTCTGAGACCCCTCTCATTCTATTAAATGATTACAGTGAAATATAATATAGGGGACATAAACTAGAAAGTTATATATATTTCATAAAAAAATGTTTTCAAAATTTATTTATTTTTATAATTTAACTTTTAACTAAATAATGGTTCCCTATTATCTGATTATGCCTTATAATTTATCATTCCAATGTATATGTTAAATATGATAAAATTTCATGATATTCATTTTTTTATATATTGATATTATTTAGGACTAATAATGATATTATTATATATATAAAAAACATATACCCATATGATGTTTAGATAAAGTTATGTGACTAAAAATGGAATGCAACACTTTATAGGCATATTCACTCTATATGGTGATACATAGGTAAAATATTTTTATATTTTTGTTGTATATCTGTGGGTATTGTCCTAGACTATATTATAGGTCCTTGGTGAAAACCAACTCAAAATATATATATGTACTCCAACTATAAATTATATATATATATGAGGGTATGAGAATGATGATAACCACCTCAAAATATATAGTTTATCTATAATGATCATAAAAGAGGTTATTTGAGTAATCATATTTACTATAGGGAGGTGCATTGGGAACTCACTTTATTATATATTAAATTCCTCTAATGTACTTTTTTAATGACCTAGATTCCAAACCTGGATCAAAGGAGGCATCATTGGGTTTTCCTTAGTGGCTTGTCTAGAACATGGAAACAAGACCTATTATTATTTGGTTTATGTTACATTAGCTTTTATGTTATCAAAAACCAATTCAGTAAAAAAAATTTATTCTTTAGCTTACTTTATAATTTTTTTTATTAAACTACTTATATTAGTTTTCTATGGAATACACGTGGACCAATTATATTGAGATATAGTTTGTGTGGTGACCACATACTTGGTATGATGTTCCCTCACCCTACACATGTCCTCTTGGGATGTGTGTAGATCTTATTTTTTGGGATCTATGTGAAGTAAAAGCATTGGAGGTTAGTGAAACATACGGTTCCGGGTTTTGTGTAGAGTTGGAACCTTTTGGTGTCCAGATAATTTCTTTGATGGGTACATAATTAGATATTTGGAAGATTCCATTAAGTAATATGAATTTCTTCAGGATTTACTATACACCATATAGTGTTGAATTTTGTTCTTTTTTGATATTTATGTTTTGTTTACATTGGGTTTCAATCATTAGTGTTTTATATACCTATTTTGGGTCATGTTTTTCGAGACATCCATGTATATAGTATTAAATTACACACACAAACACACACTACCCTAGTACTTGATGGTGTAAGAGTTTCCACCTAGCGTGATCTTGTGTATTATTTTTTCTAATTTATACAGAGGTTATATTATTTTACACTACTATTCAATCGAGTTTAGAAAAATATTGATGAGGTAAAACAAATTCAAAAACATGTTTTCTTCATTCTTTAGTATTTATGCTAGCCTATGTTAATTAGGTTTTGAACATGAGGTTTTGTGATGAATAAAATGATATACCCAGTGAGTATAATAGGTCACAAAATATTATAAATATTTATTAGGTCCCAATAAGGACTATGAGGTATTATTATATCTAAAAGATAATACCATTGGGGATTAATAAGTAAGTCATTAATAATTTTGGATAATATAATTATGGTGGAAGATTGAGTTACCGTGGGTAATTTGATATTTCATCTTATTTCTTTTTGACCATGATCTATCTTCACAAGTCTTAGGCATTTTGAGTTGGTTGATAGGTTTGATTATATAAGAACACATAACACATTTTTTACTTTTATCTCATTGAATAAATTTAATATTATAATTATTTATATATTTATAATATCTAAAACATATTTAATAAATCAATATTATTTTACTATTTACCTATTAGTGACAATATAATTTATTTATAATATCATTTAATTGATACAGTTTGTTATATTATTCATACATATATTTAAAATTATATTCCTTAAGGATATGATATTATATTTCAAGGAAAGGGGGTGACTAGTTAAATTGGAAGTGAATGGGAAAAGGGCTGGGATATACATTTAATATAGACTATGGTATAACTATTTCTAAAATTTTGTTGATGGGGAATATTATTTTAATATCCACTTTATTGTAGAAAATTACACCATGCCAACCCCTATATCTCTATAATAAGGGGTTGATGATAATACTATACCTTTTTAACCTATTATTGATTATAAAGTCTTAGTGTGGGATGTGCATTTAATCCAGTATTTGTGTTAGGACGTTCCATAATGAGAACCAAGAATGTTAGAGTTCATATTAGATTTTCTATTCTATCACTCTAACTTTTAGGGGAAATACATATCTATACAAATCTAAGGATCATGTTAATTTTACCCACTATATATTTAATATTATAGAAACCTTGAAAAAATATATGGTTTATTTAGTAACTTTTATATAGGAAGGGAAAGATTTTTTATAGGGGGATATGATGGTTAATGTTAAGAAAGATCAAATTATCTATTGTAATTTTTTAGGATATATATTTGGAATAGTTCTACCATAAATCATTTTTTGAGATAAATGTATAGAATTTAAAGACAATAAACATGTATAGATTATGATAACAAAATATTCTATTAGGTTTACTGATATGATTGAATCTTCTCTTTATTGAATATAGGATATGGAATCAAACACATTGTGATTTGAAGTTGGTTAAAGGATCCTATATAGACTGAAGTGATAATATTTAATCTTTTAGTGATTTTTGAGTTGGAAAACAATATTATTTTAGCTTATATATCTTTATTATAAGGATAACATTTGGGTATTCCTTTATCTTATATAATCCATGATGAGGTATCTTCTAATAGTGCAATGAAGAGGAATTAGAATGAGGTGAACATTAGCAGATCTCCTTAGATTACCCAAGGTGATAATTCACCAGCTACACATAGTTCATGAAAACCTCAGATTTTGTGTTTTTAGTGTATCCATCATAGGAGTATGGAGACCAATTTTCCTTTTAAATAAAAAATAGTTTCATTTATGTGATCATTTTTGGGTATCTCCAAAGGTACGACGGAAGGGGGTAATTAGATATTATAAGGAAAAAATCATATTAGTCCCGTATGAAGTGATAAAAAAGAGTCAATAGGGGGGTGAAGGTTTAGGGTGCAGTGGAAGCACGTGGGAGGATGTTCCCACTTTCCCTTTTGTCATTATCGATTATCAATCCGGGATCAATACAACGATAAATGCCAGTCTCCATGGATCGAATCATAGAAATGGAAAAGGAAAAGGAAAGTCCTGGAACCACAAAGTAAGATCGTTATAGGTTGATTATAATTAATTTAATCAATTTAAAATAAATACTTTTTGGGTGTTATTTATTCATTGATGTTCTTTGTAAAGTTCTTATGTGAATTGTCATTGCTTTGTAGAAGCCAAGTGTAGAATCCCACTATCATTGATCCCCACATGTACCTCATATCTCGAGATATCGCCAAAGGAGTCTCTAGGTGCTAGCGTGGAGAAACCTTTTCTTGCATTGTCTGTCTTAGATCGTCTTGATCTAATGGAGGATGATCACTCTCTGTCTTGAGATCCTTCTTGGAGGAAGAGGTTCATTCGGCCTTGAAATAATTCTCCAGAGTTGTTGTGCACAATGATTCTCTTGTGTAAGGAAAAGAGTTGGGGTTGTGAGGATATTTATAATCGGGTTTGAGGTTGTAGAGTTAAGAAAATAAATAAACGCATTATGAATTATTTTTAATTCATTAACTCCATTTTGAAAACCCCATGTCGAGTCATTAATTCCTTGACATATGCCCACATAGATTATAATAAATATCATTTAATATAACAATATTTCCTCAAAATCCCGACTGGAAAAACTACACAGCGTGTATTAATAAATACATGGAGTGTACTTTTTTTCATTGAAAACAAAACGGCGTGCACATTCAATGTAAACGGCGTGTATATCTTGTCTTCCTTTATTCATTTCCATTATAAAATGAATACTACATGTCGTGTACATTTAATAATACATGGAATGTACTTGTTTCAAAATAAAACAACACGGTGTGTAATCATTGATACACAACATGTAGTTCTTTTATTTTATTGTTCCTCAAACATTAAAATGATTTAGGTTTCCTTGAATAATTATTAAACCACGTATGGGAATAATCATTATTATACTTGAGATACTTGAATAAACTTAGTGTGTGACCCTCTAGGACTCTTTCTCATTGGCATTAGGCGAGCTTGCCTAAATTACAAGATTACTATCTAGTAATGGGTCAAGGAACCCAAGAGAATGAAGTTGACGTCGCATTGACGTATCACCTCATACAAACACTTACTGTGTAATTTAATCCATTTGTCTCGATGTCTCATCAGGCTGTTTTCATGGTAGTGTCAAAAACCTATATGTTTGATCCGTCATTTTTTGACTACCTGAAATAAACTCATCGTTTACACAATGACCATGGAATTTATTGTGATAGTTCTATTTCAATCAAAGGGTCAAGATATAAGCTTCCATAAATGTAAGGGATGAATCCTTCTTCGACTTATCAATTAATAACATGTCACTCGTGATGAACCCAACGTACCCTACTTCCCGCCAACTGTCTGTGTGACGGTTATCATCAGTAAATCTAAGTGTGCAAGTCAGTACATGAGTTAATGATAATTTTCCATTATAAGGACCATTACACACGCTCGTAGATAGAATTGTCTGATGACACCAAGACATGCATAATTTCTACTGGCGAGTCTGTTCTCATAATCTTCCATCGTGGAGATTACCAACTGCGAACTCCATGAGAGGGAGTCTCATCTTATTACGAGTACTCGCACATGACTGTCTGTATGCTATGTGTCCTATCATAGTATGTAATCCAACCGTAGAAATTTATTTAAGAATATTGTTATATAATTTCAAGGTTCTCATCATAGCAGGGATCTTCCATAACCATATCAGTGAAACAAATATTCCATGTCATTATTATATTATAGTCATGCAGAACAACGAAAAATATATAATAAGTGAACATTCATGTAATCCAAGTATAAAATAGTTGGTTCTCAGCACCCCAACCCTTAAAAACTCCCAATTGGACTAGATCCAACTGCCTACGACTTTTAGTACACTAGACCTCACATGATGATCATATTTCTGCTGAGTCAAGACTTTAGTAAAGGGGTCTGCCATGTTGTCTTTTGTGGAAATAATGCTCACTGCAAATTAACCTCTATGAGAAAAATCCCTCAAGAGATGATACTTTTGAAGTATGTGCTTTGTCTGCTGATGTGACCTTGGCTCTTTTGCAAGTGCCACCGCTGTAGTTTTATCACAATAGAGTGTGATACGGTCTTAATTGCTCAGTACTACATCCATCTATTGGATGAAGCTTCACATCAATACTGCTTATTTCGCTACCTCATAAGCTGCGATATACTCGGACTCCACTGTAGAATCTACCACCACACTTTTCTTTGAGCTCTTCCAGCTCACTGCACCTCTATTCAGACTAAAGATGTATCCAGTATGTGACTTCATGTCATCTTGATCAGTCTAGAAACTAGCATCTACACGTCCTCAGATGACTAGTTCCTCATATCCTCCATAAACCAAGAACATATACTTAGTACTCCTCAGATACTTAAGGATAGTCTTGACTTCCATCCAATGGCGGTCTCCTGTATCAGCTTCATATCTTCCTACCGCACTTAATGCACAAGCAATATCTAGACTCGTATATTGCATAGAATACATGGCTGACCCAATTACAGATGCGTAAGGGATCCATGAAATTCTATTTCTTTCCTCATGTGTCTGAGGATACATTTTCTTGGAAAGATTAATTCCATGTGACACTGACAACAATCCCATCTTGGACTATTCTATACTGAATCTCTTCATTATCTTGTCAATGTATGTACTTTGACTCAGGCCCAGCATCCTCTTGGATCTATCATGATGGATATTGATCCCAAGAATATACGCTGCCTTACCCAATTCTTTCATGGAGAATCATTTATGAAACTATGCTTTAACTAACTGTAAGACAGGTACTTCATTTTCAATTAGTAATATGTCATCAACATATACTATTAGGAAAACGACTGCACCTCCACTAAACCTCTTGTAGACACAAGGATCACATTAGTTCTTAACAAAGACAAATTCTATTACATCTTCATCAAAACGAATGTTCCATGACCTTGATGCTTGATTTAATCCATAAATGGATTTCTGCAACTTGCATACCTTGTTCGCTCCTTTGGAGTCACAAACCCTTCAGGTTGTGTCATGTAGACATCTTCCTGGAGGTTCCCATTAAGGAATGATGTTTTGACATCCATTTTTTAAATTTCAAAGTCATGGTAAGTGGCAATTGGAAATAGGATTTTGATGGATTTCATCATCGCAACTGGTGAAAAAGTTTCATCATAGCCAATTCCTTGACGCTGTCTAAAACCATTTGCAACCAGTCATGCCTTATAGGTGCTGACTTGCCCCTCCATGTCCTATTACTTCTTGAATACCCATTTATTACCAATAGGCTTTACATCAACTAGAGGATCTACCAAAATCTAGACTTGGTTTTGGTACATAGAATCTATTTCAGAATTCATATCTTCTTGCCACTTGGCAATGTCTGTTCCTTCAACTGCTTCCTTGTAGGTAAGAGGATCATCATTGTCAACCAATAATGATTCATCATCCTTGGTGATAAGAAAACCATATCGCTCTGGTTATCTCACCTCTCTCGTGCTCCTACGTAGTTCTTGTGTCTCTAGAACAAATTGTTCTTCCATGGGGATTTGTGGAATCTATTCTTGTACCAACTCCTGTGTATCTTAAGCCTCGACCTCATCGAAGTCTATCTCACTCCCACTATCTCTTTTGGATATGTGCTCCCTCTCAAGGAATATGGAGTGTATTTCCACTGTAACCTTTTTTCAGAGTGGTTTTATAGGTAATATACCCTTGTTTCCTTGGGATATCCTATAAAGATACACTTTGTGCCTCGGGGTGCAAGTTTTTTACCTGAAGAGACCATAAGAAATGCTTCACTACCCCACACATGTAAATTCGATAACATGGATTTGCGTCCACTCCATAACTCCTATGGAATACCATTTATCGATTTAGTTGGTACTTGGTTTAGTATGTGTGCTACTATTTGTAATCCATATCCTCAAAAGGATAATGGATGACTCCCATGACTCATCATTGATCTCACCATTTCCAACATGGTGCAGTTCCTCCTTTCACATTCACTAATCCACTGAGGTGTGTAAGGAGGAGTGAGTTGAGATAGAATCCAAAACTTCTACAAGAAATCAACGAAGTCCTGGTTAAGAAATTCTCCTCCTCTGTCTGAGCAGAGTTTCTTAATCTTCTTACTTAGCTGGTTCTCAACTTCATTCTTGTATTCTTTGAACCGATCAAAAGAATCTGTCTTATACCTCATTAAGTAAATATATCCATATCTACTAAAATCATCAGTAAATGTTATGAATTATGAGAACCCACCCCATGCTTCAACTGGAAATGGTCCACACACATCTATGTGAACTAATTCTAGAAGCTCTTTAGCTCATTAACCTTTCCCATTAAATGGGTCTTTGGTCATTCTTCCTTGTAGACATGCATGACATACACCAAGTGGTTTTAGTTCAAAAGAATCTAAATACCCATCTCGATGTAATTTTATCAAACGTTTCTCATTGGCATGACCTAGCCGGTGATTCCAAAGATCAGTGTGGTATGAGTCATGTGAATTGCCTTTTTCATTGATTTCTAATACTTGGTTTGTGTATTCTAACACATAAAGGCCCTTATATAAATGTGCCCTACCAAAAAAAATTCTATCTTTATAAAATTAGCAACATTCATTTACAAAACATGAACATGAATCCATCAGTATCTAATCTGGATACTGAAATAATTTTTTAGTATCAAAATTCACATAATAACAACCCTTTAACACCAAGATCATTCTAGTTGGCAATGTGAGGTGGTAGTCCCTGACAACTACAATAGTAATTCTGGCTCCGTTGGCTGGTCGTAGATCTACCTCAACTCGATCAATGTTTCTGAATCTACTTGGTTCCCATATTTGGATACAGATGTGAGCACCAAAAGTAGTATCTAATACCTTTTTGGTAGAAATAGATAGATTGAATTCGATAACAAATGCACCTGAAGATTCCCCTTGCTTCCTTGGCTGGGTGCAGTTTTTCTTCCAGTGGCCCTTCTTGCCACATACGAAACAAACAACCTTCTGTTCTCTTGTCGCCCCTTTGATCTTCCTTTTCATGGAAGGCCTTGATGATTCTTTGGTCTTAAAGCTCTTCTCCTTCCATTTTAATATATTCACCATGATGACAGAAGGCTTTTCACACTTCATGTCATTTTCCACTTGGAGAATGAGGATAATAAGATCAAATAGAGACTTCTCAAAGTTGTTCATGTTGAAGTTCACAATAAATTTTGATAAGATCTAGGGGAGTGATGGAAGAATGTGATCAGTACCCAGTTCTTCGGGGAGTTTAAACCCTAGATCCTCCAAACACTCAATGTATCCAATGAGCTTGACTACATGAGGCCCGACTGGGGCACCCACACCAAGCTTGCTCTAAAATAGATCATTGGAGATATCAAACCTTTCCTGTCTTTCTCTCTCTTGGTATAGACTACGGAGGTGCTCGAGCATGATATAGGAATCCATGTCTTCATGAGACTTCATGAGCTCACTAGACATAGATGACATCATCAAACATTGAACATCGAGCGCATCGCTCAAATTTTTATCAAATACTAGGAAATATTCATCACTCGCCCCTGGGGAAAGAGACTCTAGAATTGAGAACTCTAGCACGTAAAACTTTCGTTCATGGCGTAGGATAACCCTAAGTCACCTAAACCATTCTTGAAAGTTACTACCAGTGAGAATATTGTCTTTATCCAGAATTGATCACAGATAAAATGTGGTTGACGAGTTTTTCATTTCGATTCTATAAATTAAAAGATCATATTTATCAGTACCTTTTGATTACATTTTATGAAAAATAATAAATGAATTTATTAATTCTCCCACTATTTTATCAAGTCCCAATGGCCCTCACCATTTAACTATGAATGTCTAGTTTCTTTGACATTATAGTGTCAAGGATCCATATTCCCATTTACATAACCCCAACAAGGGTTGGTCAAGCTATTTGAAGGTATTTAATTATGTCTTTGCCAACTGTAAGCTTACAATTCCTTGATCTGTTGAGTGGACTCCCCAATCCTGAAATACTAACTTGTATTTCCTAAACTCTTGCCTCCAATATTACATCAAGTCTAGCAAGGGTTACTCTTCTTGATGTAATATATTTAAGTCAACCCAAAACCGTTTATAAGGGCTTCCTTTATAAAATTAAGTGTCCCAACAAGGGTTGGTCAAACACATAGTTTTATTGAGTCTTTCCCTTAATCAAGTAACAGAAGGCTTGGTCTGACTTAATATGGTATTGAGGGATTTTAATCTTTTATGAATAGTTTTTAATTATTACATGCTTGTTAATATTAATTGATTCTATATTAAGTTATTAACAATGTTCTGATAATGTTTACGCATAGTCTGGTTTTATTTTATTCCATATTTGCATGCTTGTTTATTAATTATGTGATCGTGACAACACATACATAATAAATAAACCATGCAATCAGACAGAATTAAGATATGATGGCATGATCATGAGCTTCTATTGGTTATCTTATCTAGCGGTTTTGATAAGCTAATCCCGACCTAGTGAAAACACCTTGAACCTGATGGTTCGTGTTTTGCAGCTCCCACCTGTCCACCTTTGTATCTTATTGGGTTGGTTTCGCCTCAACATGGGATTTTGAACTGTCTCCAAAGTCTTGGGAGATCCTTCATTACATGGGGTTTACATTAAAGAAACCATGGTCACACATTCCCTACATTTTATTGGAAAAATGCTCGTAGGACAATGAATTAAAATGAGATAAATTAAAATGAAAGCATACACACATAAAAAGGGCCTTTGGTCTAGCTCATGATCATCCATAGCATTCAACGACATTTACACATATTTATAATTCAAATTATTTTAATCGTTCTATTATTCAAGATAAGTCGCGATTGAATTAAATTAATTATGATCTTATAATTAAAAAATTATTTATCTTAAATTACTTTATGAATTTACTTGAGATTCTTCTCATCTATATCCCTTGTACAGGTCTTTGTACTTTTGGAGAATACTTGGTGAAATTTCTGGAAAGTAAATGGCATGTAGTTTATATTTACATGCCATGTATTTATTTCCACCTTTTATCCAAAGTACACACTGGGGGCTTTGGCGTGTTTTTTGTACTTCGTAAATTTTTGAGTACACGGCGTGTAGATAAATCATACACGGAGTATACTTCCTTGTTACATGGTACCCGGCCTGGCGATCCCAAGTACGTGGCACATGGCTTCTCTTTTTTACATGATTTCACTTGGGCCGGATCGGACTACACAGTATGTTGCTCCAACATACACGCCGTGTATTCCAGTTCTCGTGCACCATTTAATTCTGGTCAACATGTGGTGTTAAATACTTAGGTGTAATCAATTCACACAGCGTGGTTTGGCGGACTAGTACCGGTTTGTTGAACCTAAGTACACGGCGTGTAGTTTTCATTACACGTTGTGTATTTCCGTGTTGTAAAAACAGAATGAGCGGATCCTTCAGATGAGTTCCTCATTTTTATTTTAATCAAAAATTAAAATTAAAAAGGTCATTTATGTTATATGAATCGAGAAAAGAAAGAGGATGAAAAGATCTCATTAATTCAGATTTATAGAATGATTTATTTCGAATTGAATCAAATATAAATGCGTAAATTATAAATGAAAATTAAAAACCTATAATCAATATTGTAACATCCCTCTGAATCCAATTGAAGGTTCCAGGAGAAGTGGAAGCATGTGGGTGGATATGCCCACTTGGCTTTTTTTCATTAACAATAATCAATCTGGGATCAATAAGATGATAAATGCCAGTCTCCCCAGATCGAATCACAGAAATGGACAAAGAAAAGGAAAGTCCTAGAACCACAAAGTAGGATCATTACAGGTTGATTATAATTAATTTAATCAATTTAAAAGAAATTCCTTTTGGGTGTTCTTTCTTCTTTGATGTTATTGATCATGTTCCGGTGTGATTCTTCATTGCGTCGCAGATGCCAAGTGTAGACTTCCTCTAGTGGTGATCCACATGTGTACCTCGTATCTTTAGACGACTCCAAAGGAGTCTCTGGGTGCTAGCATGGAGAAACCATTTCTTGTGTTGTCCTCTTTAGATTTTCTTGATCCGATGGAATATGATCTCTCTCAGTCTTGAGAGAGTTCTTGGAGGAAGAGGTTCTTTCGGCCTTGAAAGAATTCTCTAGAGTTTTTGTGCACAACCATTCTCTTATGTAAGTAAAAGAGTTGGGGTTGTGAGGATATTTATAATCGTGTTTGAGGTTGTAGAGTTATGATAATAAATAAATGCATTACCTATTTTATTTATTTCATTAAATCCCTTTTGAAAACCCCATGTCAAGTGGTTAATTCCTTGACATGAACCCACACTGATTATAATAAATATCATTTAATGAAACAATATTTCCTCAAAATCCCGACTGGAAAAACTACACAGCGTGTATTAATAAATGCAGGGAGTGTAATTGCTTTTAATTAAAAACTACATGGCGTGTACATTAAATGTACACGGCTTGTATATCTTGTTTTCATTTATTCATTTCCTTTCCAAAATGAAAACTCCATGGCGTGTACATTTAATAATACACGGCGTGTACTTGTTTTCAAAATAAAACAACACGGCGTGTAAACATTGATACATGGCGTGTACTTGTTATATTTTAATCTTCCACCAAAATTAAAACAATTAAGGCTTACTTGAATAATTATTAAACCATGTATGGGAATAATCATTATTATACTTGAGATACTTGAATACATTTAGTGTGTGGCCCTCTAAGCCTCTTTCTCGTTGGCATTAGTCGGGCTTGCCTAAAGTCCAAGATTACTGTCTAGCAACGGGTCAAGGAACCCAATAGAAAGAAGTTGATGCCACATTGACGTATCACCTCATAAGAACACTTACTATGTAATTTAATCCCTTTGTCTTGATATCTCACCAAGCAAGTTTCATGGAAGTGTCATAAACCTATATTCTTGATCCTTCTTTCTTTGACTACCTGAAATAAACTCGTTGTTTACACCATGGCCATGGAATTTAATGTGGAAGTTATATTTTAATCAAAGGTCCAAGATATCAACTTCCATAAATGCAAGGGACAAATCCTTGCTCGACTTATCCATTAACAACATGTCACTCATGACACACCCAACATACCCTACTTCCTGCCATCTGTCTGCGTGATGTTTTTCGTCAGTAAATCTAAGTGTGTGAGTCATGACATGAGTTAATGATAATATTCTAGTCTAAGGACCTTTACACATGCTCGTAGATAGCAATGTCTGATGATACCAATACATGCAGAATTTCTACTGGCGGTTCTGTTCTCATAATCTCCCATCTTGGAGATTACCAAGTGAAAACTCCATGAGAGGGAGTCTCATCTTCTTACGAGTACTTGCACATGACGGTCTTTATACTATGTGTCCTATCATAGTATGTCATCCAACCGTATAACTTTATTTAAGAATATTGTTATATCATTTCAAGGTTCTCATCATAGTGGGGATCTCCCATGACCTTATCAATGCAACAAATATTCCCGGACATTATTATATTATAGTCATGTAGAACAGTGAACAATATATAATAAGTGAACATTCATGTTATCAAAGTACAAAAACATTGGTTCTCAAGACACCAACCCTTATAGGGGGTGAGTCGGGAAACATAAAAAAATAAGTGTAATTTAATATATATTTCAATATTTTTTGAATAATATGAACATAAAATTAATGAATAAAATATAAGTGCAATGTGAATGAAGAGTATAAAAATAAATTATAAGAACATGAGGCAACAAGGATTCTTATATTAGTTTAGAAAAAAATATCCTATATCTACTCATTATACATCTTATCCTTAAGATATATTGAAATAACTTTTAATAGACCTTACTTTTGAAGGGGAGTCACAACCCTTTACAACATCCCTTTTTATTACATAAAGGAATAAACCCAAAACCCAACCTTTTTCAAAAAAGGGGGCTGAAACCCAGAACCTTCCTTTTCATGTAAAGGAAGATCAAACATCTCTTTTACATAGATAAATACATAACTTAAATAACTTTCAATTTTATGGGTCCATGGAACAACCAATAATCCTACATTTTTTATAGGTTAAAATAACTAAGATTTACCTTTTATGGAGGTATAACCATGTGTGAGTTTCATGTTGACAACAAAATTAAATTTACAGTGCTATAAAAATTATAGAACACAAGAATATAAAATAGATAAACAACTGAATAGTCATAGATGAATATAGATGGTGTAAAAAAGTAGCTTTGAACCAATATAGTAGTTAAAAATTTTAGTTTGCTGAAATAAAAAAGTAATATAAAAATAATGATGTTATTGAATAAGTATAACTTTAGAATATCATATGAAATAATGTCTCTCCATGCATGTTATATTTATAATATTTGAATTTATTTTATATGAATACTGTCACGAACCATTGTCACGAACCATTCCAGGTCGACCTTGAACCGGTCACCCAGGCCTGCCCGCAACAAGTCCCGAGAGGCATTCCCGATCCTCCCGGGATGGAGAAAAGTACCAAGGGAATCAATAGAGTTCACAAGGGAACGATTTCTCCCATATATGAACAATCAAACAAACAGTGGAAAGAAATGGACAGCCCAAAATACATTTATATAAAAATTGAACTGAACATTATTTTTACAAGAAACTGAAAGTACAACTAAGACAAATACTCAACTGACCAAACTCGATAACCAACTAACTCCATGTGACCCCGCTGGTCACTCTTCAACAAAATGATCACACATATCCCAAGGTGATCTAACTCATGTTGAAACCTTCACAAGGGATAAAAACAAAAGAAGACTATAGGCGTGAGTATTAAAACTCAGGTGGTTAGCCCGATATTCTATTCCCAATGCACATCCTTGAAAATAAAAGAAAATTAAATTTAAACTTTTAAATACAAATATAAAGTTATTTCTTATAAATGAGGTCTCATAGTATAAAACAAACTACCAGACAAAATCTTTCATTTTTTATAAACAAGAATTCTAGTAATAACTTTCAAAGTGGTGCAACTTCAAAATGAAAATAGTTTTTAAAAGGGATGCTTTATAGAATTTTAACTTTTAAATAAATCACACACACTACTGAATTTAGAAACCAAACTCACTGTATGCCTGTAGTGAGTACAAAATATCCAATGATTACAAGTCACAAGAACACCCCTAGGCACTAGTCAGTTGTGAGCCCCAGGTACCTCGTATCTCTGTGAATGGAACCATAATAAATATGCTTTCTCGTGCACACGAGCCACTATTAGGGAGCATAGCCATAACCTAGTGGCCCCCAACATCATCATAATCATATTTTAGTTAGTGTTTTCATTTTCAAACTTGCTACATGAATCAGGGGCCAAACCCCACAGGATCACTAGCATACTAGTACACATCCGCCCACCTAGATAACCGGGATTCCCTTTAGTGCTTAGTCAAGTTACACATGTTAGAAAATACACATTTCACATAAAAATTCCATTCCCAAACCATAAAAACACAAACATCCCAAAAACATTCTTCACATTTCTTTCATGAATCAATAAACCATTAAATATTTTCGTTACACAATTTCAAGGATTGTATTGAGGATTTGCACATAAAACTCATTCAAAAACACTCTTTAAATTATAAAAAAACATCAAAAACATACCAAACCATATTTTTAAGCCCTAAAAACATTTAATAAAATTATTTCATGGACCATAAAACAATCCCAATAGACAAAACTTGGTATATAAAAGTAAAGCACTCATTCTTTATTTTTAGGAAAGGCCAAATGGGTCTTTAAACATTTTCTCGAAACTAACATTTGAAAAAGTTATGAATTTAAATTTTTTTAAGGATGTGTGTACACACCATTTATATAATAAATCCACATTAATAAATCCCTTAAAACACTCGGGGTGACATATTCGAAACACAACCATTTTTATGAGAATGTGAAACGGGCCATTTTCTGGTAACTTGGGCCAAAATATGTTGTAAACAAAAAACAATTTGTTTATAAAAGAAAATTCAAATTTGAAATCCATAAAAGGATCCATAAATAATTTTCTAACATGATTCCAATATATTTATAAATCCAAAAAAAATATTTTTAATTGCACTAGACACATAAAATCCAACCGGGCAATTTACCGAACACATTGCAAGAACTCTTTAAAAAAACATCTGTTAAGAACTTAAAAAGGGATAATACAACATTTTCATTCCAGAAATTTTTTAAAGCTACTTAGACATATTAAAAATACAATAAACCAAGTGGTAAATCTCATGGAATAATTTATCAAATAAAAGGAGTGCACATTTATACCAAAACAACTATATTTTTAACAAAATAAGCCACAAAACATAATTTTCACACAAAACCTTTAGAACCAAAGTTTCACAGCATCAAATATCATATAAATAAGGTTTTAAAAAAATTTAAATAATGAAACTTAAATGATAAAGGTTTGTTCAAGGGATATCCTACCTCAAATCCTTTGTGTAACGGAAACGCACACCCGAAATCACTAGTCGCACGTTTATAAACCCTAAAACTATGAAGAAAATACCTAAATGAATATAAAATCCACCAAAAAAGAATTTTATAACATAACCCTAGGTCTATAATTACTACGATATGTTATAAAACCTAGAAAAATTGAAAGGAGGAAGAAGAGGGACGATAAAGGTGATGGAATCTCACCTTATCCACTAGAAAACTCTTCATATTCCATTAGATATACACCCATATAGAAAATTTAATGGGGTGAAACATCTTTTAGAGTCTCCTAAGCTCTGGAAGAACCAAGGAAAGAATATTTTTTTAAAAATAGAACGTATTTAATGAGTTATGTATAAAACGATTTACCTTATCAATTCTGGGCGATTTGAGGTAACTTGAGAACATTCTCCCTAATCTGTGACCCATATGAGCTCCAAAGTGGGTAAATAGACAATGGGGATGAGGATAGGGGTATTGGATTCTAGGGGGAGGTGTAATAACTGAGAAATATCAAAAATTGAATTACATATAAAAGAAACAATGTTTTTTTAAAACAGGAAATGGGCCCATAGGCTGGCCCAATACCTAAATAAGTAACCCCAATTCATCATGATTATGTTTTTATATGGGGTAAAAAAGGAAATGGATGTTTTAATATGTTAATATAGGTAAAGTGAGATGTTTAATGTGTGAAAAAGGATGAAAAAAAAGAGTTATGAAAGAAACAAATTTGGTTTTCAAAATTAGAAATGGGCTCACGGTTGGCCCCAAAAATGATGTAACCACCCTTTCTTCAAAAACTCTAAAACAAGAAATGGGGATCCCAAATTAGGGTGGTTTGACATATATGAAACTTTAAAACTCAATCTTCATCTTACCAAATACCCATGAAAAGGATCAGGATTTCCAATGGACAGGATCAATACAAAGACAAAAAAAGAAAAACCGGGTGTGACAAATACTCAAATGGATAATTCCCCATACTTCTCTACAAATATTCATCAATATTATTCCCATATATATTTAACTAAATATCTTAAAAGTAATAAGTGATAATTAAATTAATTCAAATAAAAATGTAATAGAATCATGAAAAAAATTCCAATTGTAGTCACATCAAGTATTTAATCACTTAAAAGATCAGTAAACATTACTATATAACATCCAGAGAAATCACTTAGAAAAATCCCTGAAATATTAATAACTTCATAATAAATTTCAATGTTTCTAATTTTAATAATACCTCCCAAAATATTTTGGCATTATCTTAAAGATACCACTTCTTCAACATTCCCTCACATAAACACTTATCATATAATTTTTTCAGGAAACATAGTCTCAAAATTCTATTCAACATGCATACATACATGAAATGTAGTCTCAATAACTTCTTTATAGTACGTCACACAAGATCATAATATTTGGTTAACACTTAAATGTATGTTAACAAAAACATAGTCTCATGATCCATCTTAATATTCCATTGTTATAATATCAAATAATCATGTAACTTCTCGATAGTATGTTAGATTCAATTTTGTGTCAACCTTTATTGATTTATGACAAGTATTTTTATTCTATAACTCAATAAATAATGTAACAAAAAATTAACAAAATATAAATGAAAATTTAATTAAAATATAAAAAAATTAAAAATGTTAAACCAAAGTGAATAAATCTTAAAAATATTCCATGTATCAAAATAAAAAAATAAAGAAGATATAAAGTATCAAAACACTTATTGTGTTAATACTATTTCACAACTTCATGATTATAATTTAGAATACATTAGCTATCTTATAACCATATATTCAGTCTTAAGAAATCAAATTATTAACATTTCTATATATGCATGTAGAATATGATATTATTCTCCACTAAACATTTTTTTATAGTTCCATCTTAAGGAAACATTATTTATGACAACCAATTGTCAACATTAGATCTTAATTATGATATAAAGATATCAAAATCTAATGTATAATCATAAGAGTAAGTTCCTAAAAAACATAAGACTAATTTAAAACTTCCTTCTTAATAGTCAGACAAATTTTGAAATCTATACAATATCAGAAGATAAAATATACAAATATAGGAGTCAAACAGTTAAGAAATATTTCAAACTCTATAAATTTTTAAAACTATTTACTTCTTTTCATTAGAGTCAATACTAAAAAATTAAGGATATATACTGAAAATGTAAGAGTATTTTCTTAAATCCCAAGAGATTGTATGATGTTTAAGATATTTTACATTGTTAAAAAACTAATACATAAGAAATATATACAAAACATAATAATTTATTTATATTTTTTGGTTTTTACACTTAGATTGAAATATAAATGTGAAATATTTAGAAAAATAAAATTTATAAGAATATTTATACATAATATATTATAATTACAAAAAAAATATAAAAAACGATCAATTTAATAATAATAAAGATAAAAAAATAAATTATAGGGATTTTAATTATAAAAAATTATATAAAGTGAATTGGAAATGAACAACACAACATTCTACCTATTTTTTATAATTAAAATAATGAGTCTCATGAACGTAAAAAATACCTCCCATTTTTTGTAAGTATATAAACGATATAAATTCATGAGTAGCTATTACCAAAATTTAAATAATATAAAAAACTTTAAAAAACTAATAGGATATATAATATAGAATATCCAACATTCTAAAATTATAATACCCATAATTTTATAAATTAAATAGAAATAGTAAAGTAAAATTCTATTAAAGCCATGGTTATTTAAAAAATATACCAACCGATTAAGAAATAAATAAATCAATAAATTATGCACCTTATTACAAATACTCTCCTTTGAAATGATAAAACTTTGACAATGTCATCTCAAATTATTATTGTATAAACTAGGGAAACCTCCTATTGAAAAAATAACCACAAATAGGTTCCATAAAACAGGTTAATAATATTTAAATATAGATATAAAATATTTAAAAAAAAATTTAATGTATAAAATGTGACCAATACTTAAAGCATATTCTTGAAAACCATTTAATAAAAGAGAACATGCAAGATTATTGTCCATAATAAAAACTCATTATTTTAGTTAATGTTAGGAAAATAAATAGTAAAAATATAAAGGATATATTTGGTGGACATAATAAATAACTACCCCAACATATAAAATAGCTTAGGTTTAATAGTTTTCAAATAATGACTTTTTGAAGCCCATTCCATAGAAGGGTTGTGCAATTTAACATTGAAATAAAATTCATATAGAAAATAATTATTTTTACTAAGAGATTTCACAAATCATAAAGAGAAGTTTGATGAATAATGACCAAATTAACCACATTTTAAACTATTAAAAAATGAAATAAAATTATTTTTACCATTCCAAAATTGGGGTTTGCATATATATTGTATTTTATTAATGTATTTAAGATAGTTCCTAATATTAATTACTCAAGTAATCTTTTATGATCGCATAAATTCATACAGAATTTTTATTCTAATAAGGAATTTAGGCAGTGCATCCTTTAAAATTGTTACCTCAACATTTTTTTTACTATTTTCCATTTTAATAGAATATAAATCATCACTTAACTTTTTATTTGAACTAGAAGAAATGATCTACATATTTTTATTTCTACTCATTTACATTATCATTTTTATTATCAAAGTTTAAAAATCTCATAATCTACCATTTCTCTAATATCATAATTTTTTTATTTATTCAGGTTTATATAGGCATCTCAAATAGTACCAACATTATCTTGAAACTGATAAATTTTCTATTCAATTTTTTAATACTAGTCTATGAAAATAAATAATCAATGTTTGAATCAATATATGAATTAGAATTATAAATCTCATCTATAATTGCAATTAAAAATATTTTTCCAATTTCCTTTATGATTCTTCCATGTCCCATAAAGAGTAAGAGGGAGTTGGTGAAAAATTTTTATTACCATATTTATCCGCAAAATAAAGGTTACTAATTTCCATTCCCACTTCTAGTTTTATTACTAGATTATGATTTTGTTGAACTGGTCCATACAATAAACTAATTCATCTATTTATTCTTAAACTTCTTGTATTTTCATTGATTCTTTTCCATGGGTTGTTAGGTTAATGTGAACTTTATTACTACAACCATAATAAGGTAGTTATAAATTTCAACTACTATTATTTTCATCCTTCATAAACATAATTCTTCGTCTTCTAAACCGATGTTTCATGATTTCGTTGATAACACCTTTCCCACCCATATTAACACTCTCATTTCAATCAGATGAAGAACCTAAATCATTATTAAAATAATTAGATAAAATAAAAATAGTTTAAATTTAATTACCGTTATTCTTCATATCAGTTTCGTTTTCAATTTTTTTCTCAAACTCATATTGTAAGAGTGAACCAATAATATTATCCTCTTTTTGATCGTTAAAGTTCTTTCTTTCATCAATAAAAACATTATTATCTTGAAACATAATCAATAAATATTATAGGACTATTTAAACTATGGAATTATTGTCCAATTATTCTATAAGATACATCATCCCATTCATAATGATAGTGAATTTTTGGAATATTTTATTGAAATTTTCATTTTCTCTCATTGGAAAGTCTTGGTAGAAAACCCAAAAAAATCTTTAGATAAGTTCTCTTTTGTTTTTTGTGCTATAATTTGTAACGTTAAAAATTATCCAAATGTCTTGCGAAGTTTTACATGAAAATACACGACTGAAAATACTTCCAATAAAAACTAATTATAGAATCTTCTTGATTTTATAGTTTTGACCATACATACATGAATATTTACTAGTAATAGTTTTAGGGGTATATCTTAGATAATTAATACGGTATTAACATTTTATGAAAATTTTCAATGATATGTTTCTTGTGGTACTCTTATGTTATTTTTTTCTAGTAGCCATAGTCATTCCCATTAGACAATGGTGATTTCAGAGGAATCAAAATACCATTCAAACATTATCATTACATATTAAAAATAACATTTCATTAGAATGTTAAATATTAGAAAAATTTTACTAATAGAAACTGTATATAATTGATTCAATTCAATGATACTAATTTTATAGGTATTAATGTAAAAAAGAAATATAGCATAATTATCCTTACATGGTACTACTATGATACCAATTGTTATTCTAAGTTGGTGTGATGGAAATTAGTAAAGGGGACAATTGAAAAACATAATCTCATTTGATTATGTAAAAATATAACACATAATTTTTAGATAATAGTAATAAAAAATTTAAGAATAAAGAATTAGTAAAAAGGGTATTAAGTGTGTTATATTAAATGTTAAGGACAATAGAGTAAAATGATTTTTATTATAATTTAGATAAAAAGGATAATACATATACTCTAAATACCTCTCTATCCTCTAGATATATGACACCCATTATAAATGGGGTTAATTTTTAAAGGGGAGTTACGACCATTCAAAACATTATGTTTTGAACCATGGTGCCACAAATACAAAAACATTCCTTTTTAAAACCTAGAGTTTCAATCCTAGAATATTCATTATTGAAATGGTGGAGGAACAAAACTTTCAATTAACCAAACTTTGGAACAGCCGAATCCCATTTCCTTTTACCATGCTCAAGGAACAATTAGTGACGAATCATTTTGTTTAGGATAGAATAACCAATTAGTACCTTTTATGGAGGTAAAACCATGTGTGATTTGAGTGATTACAACTCGACAAATTTTACAGTATGAGAAAAATGAAATATAATTAAATATTTAATAGTTAAACCACTAGATAATAGGCTTCATCCACAATTTAAAAAAAAATTAGATAAACATAGATAAATGTAGTTGGTGTAGAACACGCATCTTCAACCCTTCGTAGTATTTAATTAGTTTATCATGTAGAAATATAGAATGGTAGTTTACAAATAATTATGTTCTTGAACTAGATTCACTTTAGTATCTAATGTGAAATCAAGTGTTTCTATGCATATTACTTTTAGTAGCTGAAGCTTTCATTTGAAGTAAAAATCTAACGACTAGTTCTAATAACTTCTCTATAATAGTCAAAATTAATATACATGTGGATTTAACCTTAAATATTATTACAATCAAAAAAATTATTAGAATAATTTAAATGATAATGGAATATAATCATTATAAAATTTCCATCAATGGTCAAAAAAGTTATTTGATAATTCATAAATTCTCAGTCAACTTTCTAAAATAATATCAATAATAATCACTTAAAACATCCTTAAAATATAAATAACTTTCTGATGAAATTTAAATTTTTGATTTTTAATAAATTTTCCCAATATATGAAATTCATATCCTAAAGATACACACTCTTAATCATAGTCCCACATAAACATGTCACATAGAATTATTCCATACAATGTTATATCGATATTCTATTAAATATATATCCTTAAATGAAACATAATCACGGTAAAATCTTAAAACTAAATCACACACCATCATAATATCATGTTACCACTTAACATTTTGTTTACAAAAATATTTTTTCATGATCCATCACAATATTACATTTCCACAATATCGAATCCCCCAATAACATAATAATAATATATTAGAATAAATGGAATATAAACCTTTAATAACTAATGATTAATATTTTTCTCTTATAAATTGATCAGTCCTATAACAAAAACTTCCCGAAAACTATGAGAAATAACATTATATTATAGAAATAATTTATAAACTATCCAACCGAAGTGAATAAACCATGATGATCTGAAGTGGGATAAAAATATAAAAACAATTAAGAATGAGTGTTTTGTAATTCATATTATGTTATTGCTACTTTGAAACATCATGTTCATACTTTAGAATACATTATTTGTCTCCTAGCATTAAATTCACTCTTATGGTAACATTATATTTTAATCTTAGTATAAGTATATGGAATTAGATAATATTGTCTGGAAATTGTAGTGTAGAGTTCCATATTAAGAGAATTATCTTATTGATAACATAATATTTTCTTTAAATCATAATATATATATATATATCACAATCACAAGTATATGTTTTATAGTATATTATTACAAAACATTATGGTAACTCTCAATTTCCTTATCAATAGTAAAATTATAAAATCCATACAAATTTGAAAGAGTATATATATAAACATAAGATTCAACCACTTAATAAAAAATTCCAACTCTATAAACAAATAATACTAGTTACGTAATTTTTCAAGAGTCAATAAAAAATAAAGGGTAAATAAAAACAATTTTAGAGTATTTTTTTAAATCATATGAGATTATAATATGCACAATATATTTTACTTTTCTAAGAAACTAATATATAATAAATAATTTTTTTACATAAGAAATTACTATGATTTTTAAGTTTTTATACATATATAGAACTATGAAAGATTCAATATGTAAAATATTTCAAAAACTAAAATATTGGAGAAGTGTTATAAATAATATATTATGCTTAGATGAAATACATCAAAATAGAATGAACAATAGAATAATAATAAATATTATTAAAAATGATGATACATATTATAATTATCATAATATAAATTAATATATGTGGAAAGGAGCCACTCATCAAATCATAAAAGAACAAAGAACACCATGTTTAGTCAAGCACAAAAACTATAGGTGGAGGTTGACTAGAAAAAAGAATATATAGAAGATGATGCATCCAAATGTTTTTGCTAATTACACCATTATCAAGGTAGGTATATCGGCTTGATGGACAGTTTCAGGGTACTTAAGGGGTTTATATGATGGATTATTCTACTTCTAATACATGGGAGCATCATCGTGTAGGGATTTTTACTATTCTTGTATCTTTTATATTTTAGGTGCTTTAATTTACCCCAGTAACTCTAATTAGTTTATATGTAATGAACTATAATATATCATTTATTAAAAGTGGTAGTTTCCTCACGTCTACTTAGATTATCTCTCCCCAGGGTAAGTGGGTCAAAATAAATATGGTCGGTCTGAATTTTAAATTATTGTGGGTTAATATATGTATTTTTTGTTTTTTATATCATTAATATGAGAAATTTTGATGTCATTTTGTGTATGAAATTTCTAATATATTTCTTAGCTCATTTTTATTATTATAAGAGGAGTTTTTCTCTCCTCTTCGACTGCTAACCAAACTAAATTTATGAGAGGGTGATAATTCAAGGATGGTCAATTGAGACCAGATTAAGAGTAAGTTATGGATATTACTACATGAAATGATTGTTTGATTCTTGTTCATGTTGAAGTTGAAACATCAAAGATCATACCTCCAGTTCATGATTATTTTTATTATATATTCCATCTAATTTTTTAGGTCTAACTTTTAAATAATAAGTGGAATTATATATTAAGTTGTTTCCTAGAATATATTTGATCTCTATTCGACCATAGAATATGGATCCAATAGATCTTAGGGATATAAATATCTAACTGGAGGAACATAAAAAAATTTGTTTTATAAGACGAAGTATTTCACCATAAAAGTACTATTCACTGCTGGGGATTTGGAAAACCTTATGGGCCTTTAGGTCCATTTAATAGGATTCAATTCCCACTAGGACTATGGTCCATGTAATGGGTCTCCTATACCCAAAAAATAGGTTATTTTTTTCAAGAAAAAATATGTCTCAAACCCAACCATAAAAAAATATCATATGAAAATATTCATAAAAATATTTAAATTTTTTATTGATTTTATAAGTGTATAAGCTATATGAAAAAAATTAATACTATTTAATGAATCTTGTATTTAAATATGTTGGGAAATTGTGTTTTAAAGTCATAATCTTAAATGACGTAAATAAGGTAGAGGTAGTTATATATTTTAATGTTCCTATAAATGTTTTTTAAATTTTTATTCTTATAGGATATATAGGTTATTAACGTTACTACATCCTATATTTTTCAAGTATTTCTAATCCAATCACCGCTCTTAATAAGAAAGGAGTCAAGTTTTTATGGTATTATCATTGCGAGGACATATTTTAAGAGATGAATAAAATTTGATTATGGATCCTATATTGATATTACCTCACCCAATCAAGGGGTAGAAGGATTATTATGTTGATTATTCTATATTACTTGGATACATTAACATGTAGGATCATTAGGATGTAGATTATGGTTTATGAAATATTTCACCTCATTAAGGACACTTCTTGGCTCATGATCTAGCATTAGATTTGGTGGTGTATTCATGGATGTGATCATGAAAATTCATCCAAAGTGATTGATTCCCAGAATAAATTGACTAAAAAATAATAAGTTATATGTTTTCATTGTTTGAATTGAATATTAAGTAGTTATGATATTCCGAATACTTATTATATTACACTTTTTTATCACATTTTTTATCCTAGAAATTCAAATATTATTGAAGATTACCTTAGTCATAAAGCATAACCTCATATGGGGTATGAAGTGAATGAATAATAGAGGTTTATGATTTTAATATTTTATATTCATCTATATATATAAATATTTTAATATAAAATATATTTATTTAATATATATATTATATATGAATCTAGAAATATCATATTTCTTATCATGACTATATCATTATTCGATAAACACTTGTTCAAGGAGAGATACTTGAAGGTTTGTTCTCAGATTGGTATTATTTCCCTTATTCTCATCACAATATTTTAATTCATACTAACATTAGGGAGTATGAGATAAAAAATATCATTTTTAGGTGGGATATATATCCATGTGTAACTAAAATGCATCAGCATATTTATAATCAGTTTTGGTGTCCTAGATTGAAGTAAGAAAAACTGGGTTTATCACAAGGTGTTTTGTTTTATACTATGTGAAGGTGGATAACAAAAAATAAATTGATTCCTTATAAAAACTCTTTATACTTGAATAAAAATATCATTAGATAAAAATAAACTTTATAACTAGAATACCTTGATCTTTGAAAGGTCTATAGGAAGCATGGGAGAATATTGGTCACCATACCAAGATAACTAATTTTCTACCTATTACAGAATATTATTATATAGTCAAACTAATAATGTTATATATTTATAAGACCATAAAACCTCATGATGTGCTAAAGATTATTTTTTCTGAGGATGACCCAAATTTAACTCTAGTTTTTCAAAGGGGATACAATGATCACTTGGTACTCATGTGAAATTGAATACTACTTATCACCCTTAAATTTTGGTTATTTTGAGATAATTATAAGCATAATTAATGATATAATTACATAATATATTATTGATTTTTGGGTTTTAAAATAAGACGACCTACCAGTTATAGTGTTTGAATATAATAACAACTATCATTTTTTAATTCAGATGACTCATTTTTTAGGATCTCTATGGTATGCCTCATCACTCTACCTTATAATAGAGTATAATTACTTAATCATAATTAATTGGTCCTTATATATTTTAGTATATAATCAAGTACATGATTTAGATAAAAAATAATAAGTTACTAATTAGTGTTTTGAAAAGTAAAACACTAACTTCAGGAGAAAATACTTAGAATATGAGTCCAATAATCATGGTTTATTCCATTTTTCTCCTCAATTAGAAGATAAATGAATTGGAAAGTAAGGAAAAATAATTATGTGTTTTGTTAGACCATTCACAATCATAGACAGGGTCATAAAAATTAATTATTGGTTTTCTTTACATCGTTATTTTGGTTTTATGCGTCTTATTTTCAATGTTTTAAAATTGAAGAAATATATACATTACCTTACACATATAGTAAATTCAATGATATTAAGCTTGAGGTGGATAGTTCCTTAGTAAAGAAAAAAAATCGTCATTGATCAGAGAGATATTATTTAATGGGGGAAGGTTCTATCTCTTATGTGTGTACATTGGAAACATAGATTTCTATGGGATGAAACATGGTAATGAATTGATAAAATGAGTGTTTAGAGATCAATGATATTTCATTTAAAATTTCATTAAATCTTTTTAGGGATTAGAGGCTAGGTCATGTAGTGTTTTAGGTGATTATCGACCAATATTTTAGTGTTTTATTTTAAATTTTATCATTTGAATTGTTAATTTATGTAACATGTGGTATAAAGGTATTTGTAACTAAATAATAAGAGTGTTATAGAATGGAGTTTGATAATAAAGGTGGAGTATAGTGTAGTATAAGGTACTAGAAGCCCGATCACTCAAAATTGGGATTCAGATGGGACTTTGGTGGATATAAGAAGCCTGATGAAAACACATTAGTTTTTGGTTGGTTCTAAGTGGGTTTTTCAATAAAAGGAAAACAATTTCCATTACACTCTTAAAAATAAAACCCCATATAACCATTTAATTAATATGTTTTCCTAATTCTTAGTTTATTTCAAATATTGATAAGTTATTCACCTTTATTATAAAATATCATCCAAAATTATATATAATCTTCACATGGATTCAGCACTGAATTTCCATGGGGTTAGGATTTCAATGAGGCTATGGTGATATGACCTCTAATCTCTAAGTTTTTGTAATTCAAATTACTATATCATAAATCTGAAATCTCTATTTACCTTTTGGTTTTAAATTTTACCTTATTATTTGATTATTATTACGTTACTGGATAAGAAAGGATTGTTCTTATTGTTCTTGTGGTGGTTTAGTGACTAATTACTCTTGATGTTTTCATTAGGGAAGAAAAATAAATTTCATATTTCCCTAATCTTTGTGTATTTTTGAAATCAGTGGAATCCTTCATTCCTTTTAACATTGTATGAAGGTTAAACAAATATTTTTGTGTGTTACTAATTATTTTTTATTATATAATTGTAATGGGAGTGATTATAGTGTCATGGATTAGAAGAAATCTAGACTAAATATATATATATATTATAAATAAATATTTTTAAAATTAATGTTTTCTCATTTTTTATTTTTAAGATAAATATTAGTTCCCTATTATGTGATTATGCCTTATTATTTCCCGTTGCATTGAATATTATATATCATATTACATGTCATGATGTTCCTTGTTTTATTTATTGATATTATTGGATATATTATAGATATTATTTTATATATATATCTTGTAATTATACCCTCTATAGATTGTTTCTTCTGAGTAAATATGGAAATGTAAAATTGTGCATGTGAATTAAAACTTATATGGTTAACCCTTAATAAATTCAGGTTATACATATAATGTATAATTATGGATATTGTTTTATATTTTTTTATAACCCATTTATGATTAGATAATGGTACGGTGTGGGAACTCTATCTACCTATGGCATGTGTATTCTAGGTCCATGTTTTATATATATATATATATACATAGGGGGATGAATATGAGGGGACCTAAATAAAAGTTTATTGTATATTTATGATGATTGGAATAGTTGATATTTATAAAATTGTATGATTTATTAAAAATTACATTTGAATAGAATCTATTATATTTTTTTCCCTCCAATTTATAGGTTTTCCAACATGGCTTCCAAGTATGGCATGAAGGAGGTAGTGTTGAGTTTTCCTTGGTGGATTCTTTATAATATGTAAACCAAATTTTTTATTATCTAGTTCATTTAATATCAACTCATATATTATCATCCACTTACTCAATGAATATATTTTTTATATTTCCGAATATGTTATTAATTACTTATGCCTCACCTATTTATTACAAAAAATAATTTATGATAACATGTCATATGCATGGTCATATGATCGAGTGGTAGAGGTGAGGTGGTGATAGTTAATGGATTATATTGTAATCTCTGTAACAACCCAAGTAACGTTAATAATAAATTTAACCATTACACCTATTTATTTTTTATTGGATAAGTATTTTTAAACCATAACCATAATGCATTTAAAAATGTGGAAATTTCATTCCACTTTTCATTGATAATGAATTAAATATAATTCTAAATAAAGCATAAAAAATTTCACTCTCATTGTTCTAATATCTATAAATTATCTTCAAAGGGAAAAAAGTGGTTATGTTTGGTTTTTTGTAAAATATAAATTATTTTATTATCATGGTAATTTTTTGTTAATATTTAGTGTTGAAATAATTACTTAAAATTCAAATGCAACTCCAATACAATTCTTGGTCAAAAAGTATAAAATTCATGTAAATAATTTTAAAAACAATAAAAGTAATATTTATTATGTAATTTATAGTGTATCATGATTTTTATAGATAAAAGATAACATATTAGTGATTTTTTAAGGTTTATATTAAAATTAATGAATTTTATTGATGTCTTTTATGTCAAATTTAATGATAGTTCCAAAATAGACATTAATGAATGTTTATAAAAAATAATATTTTATTAAATTATTTAAAATTTATAAATATCCTCTAGTCAATGAAGGTAATGCGATATGTTTTAAAATTTAATTAATGGATAATTTATGGTAGAATTTTCTTCTTATAGTAACTTTTAGGACTCAAATAGTGTAAAAAACATTGATACCCTGATAATCGTCAAAAGGGATAACAATTTTAAACAAAGAGATAAGGGCTAAACATCACCTATACTTGAAAAAAAATTACATGATGAGTTTTTTTCATATAATTAATTTATATATTATTATTATATCAATTTAGTTCCGTTTGGTAATTAAAATTAATTTATATCAATTAAAATATTTATGTAATTCACAGAGTGCCCCTCCTCTCACTTATAAATGGGAATCTCCTCTCCTCTATTCCTCACACATTTGGAGCACTCTATTTCAATATATGCATACCAATTATATCCCCAAATTTTGTATTAACAACCTAGTGATCTTGGACTCATAAAGAGACCAAACCTAGAAAGGTTAAGATGAAATCCAAGGAGTTTATCAAAGGAGCATGTATAAATTCTAATCGACCTATTTGAATTTTATTTCTTCTTCCAACTCCATAAAATATTATTTATACATGATAAAGTAATATAAAAGGTATCATAAATACAAAAAAATGTTATTATGTTTATTTTACAACCAATTTTCATTTCCTTTTTCGTCCTATGGGAAATGAAAACATCGCTCGTGTATAATTGTGGATTACCACCTCCATGAAGCGATTTGTTCCATAATCCATAGCTACCACTGATGGATGTTTAGAAAGATGGATTTAATGTATATATATGATATTAATGACATCAGTTTCATTATATAAAGATAAAATATCATCTCTTTTCTTACCCTTAATTCTATTGAAAATTTATAAAGTTGTTTGTGCATACGTGAGGATTTTCACCTCCATGAAACGGCGTGGTTTGTTTCTATTGTAGTCATTTAATGGATGTATATAATTTTTAATGTATTAAAAATATGATTATGTTATTATTATGGTTCTAGATATTATATAATAGTTAACTCTTAGAAAATTTTCATCATACTGAAGTTATTTTGGGTATATGAACTAAATGTGCTCAAAACATCAAACAGAAAATTACGTTATGAAGAAAATAAATAAGACATGGTCCTAAATCATATAAAATGGATAATAATAATGGAATGAAAAGGAAAAATTATCTTAATAGTTTAATTTAATTATATAAAAATATTGTTTAGGATGATAAAAAATGTACGTTATGAGTGAGATTTGAGGAACACGACACCTTAACATACAAATCTTAATTTAAATGTTTTAAATATTTTTTTTATAATTTTTTTTATTCCATGCCCATATTCTTAAAAATATTTTATGGATGTATTTATGAGTATATAAATAAATTAAAAAATAAATAGTATTTTAGTTTCAAATTTCTTCCAATTTGTTTCAAAAGGAATCTTATTTGTGTATTATAATTAGAAATCATATAATTTGTATAGAAAAGGAAAAATAAATTATTGATTTTAATGTGTATGGTGTAAAAGGATTTTTATACCAAAAAACAATTATATTATGTTATCATTACATTACCATATTCCATGTTTTAATTATAGAAAACCCATAATTCCATTTGTTTTGTGTATTTTAATTTTGAAAATAGTTTTTTAAAAGGAAAGGGTATTTCAATATTTGAAATTATTTTTAATATAGGTTGAAGATATTTTTTCAATGATTTAATTATGAACATGTGTAATCATAAATTTTTTTATTCATGATATGATAATTTATAATTATATATGATGATGGGTGATCTTGATACTACTGATATGATTGGTGATCTTGATACAACTTATATGACAGGTGAACCTGATATAGCTTATACGAATAAGTGATCCTGATATAGATCTCCAATATATTGGGTAATATTTCTTGTCCTCAAATTAAAGAAGGGGGAGTTAGCTGAGGTGGTTAATATTATAAATTTAACTAGGATATTGAAATTTCTGGCATATGAAATTTATATACTTATCTAATCTTACTAAAAGAGTTTCAGTTTTTTCCCCGGGGGTTATAGATTTTATTTGAGTAAAAAGAGTGTGTTTTTTAAGTTTATCCGATTTATTTCATATGAAAAAATAATATTGTTAAAAAGTAAAATATTTTATGTGTTTTTATGTGTTTATATAGAAAAACTATTTTCTTACTTTTATGTCCTTAATTGCATTTATTATTCTCATCCCATGTTTTTTAAATTTTTTTCATAGGGTTTAAGGTTGTGTAAGAACTTATAAGAAATAAAGTGAAAGTCAGGAAGGATTTTCCTAAAAGGAAAACGAGATTCATTTTAGAAGTATTATATTATGTAAAAAACTAATACTTCAGAGAAGTTTCCGCTTTGTAATATATAAATTTGTTTTGTAAGAGTTGTGAATGAATTATATAGAACTATAAACCATTAATATTTTAAGAATGTATGAAATTTTATTATCTCTTAAAACTAAAGATTTTGTAATTTTTTTAATGTTGAGTACATATACTATCACTCCTCATGTGTCCTCTTAAGATGTATACAGATATTTTTGTGTGTGATCAAGCTGAATAAAAAGAACCGAATATTAGTGATACGTAGGGATTGGTCCAAGGAGAAACGATGGATCACTTTTAGAATTTGTTGGATAGATTGTAAGAGGACATCATGTGAGATATACTAATATCTAAACACCCAGATTTTGTGGTAAAAACATATTCATTACATACTTTTTTGATACTAACTAAAGAAAACTCATTTTTGCTAAACATAAATAAATTAACAATATAAAACATTGATTCACTTACATACCAAGACCTTTTAGGTTTAGTGTTTTAGAGAATTAAAAAACCGTTTAAGTAATAATACTCATATATTTCTCATTAAATGTAATTTTTTTCTATTATACCTTGATTTTCTTATTCCATAATAAGACATCAATATATAACAAAAAATTATCGTCACATGATACCCTTATAGACATATCTTATGTAATATGATTCTATATAACTCGAAGAAATGGAAACATAATAATGGTTGAGATTATAAACCCTATAATGGTAAAAATGGAGATATGGATTGATGATCATATTAAATCATAAGATAAGCATATGAGTATGAGATTTTGATCATAACATACATAATCAATCATAGAAGATAAATCCTGAGTCGTGCCATAAATCATTATCATTTTAAAATATGAAAGTCATAAGAGTGAGGAATAATTATTAATCAATCATGAGCCACAAGATCATCTTATAGGAATATCATAGTATCGTTTTCACAATCATAAGCATATAAAATAATTTCAGTCATCAAGGATCACTACTATGACTATAATCACATAGTTGAAGATATCCTATAATGTATTGGGTTCACTCCCTAAACTCTTTTCATTATTGTAATGAATTCAATCTTCATCCAATTTATATTATCTAATGAAATATCAATATTCAGCTAATTATTTAGAGGGAATATAATTTTGGACCCATAAATGTCATAATGAAAATTATTCATATGTTTGATAGAAGATCATAGAAACATTCATCCTTCCATCATAGCATAACACATGAAAAAGAAATATCATTTATAAATATTTTCTTATAAAATAATTATAATCTATCCATAGAAATAACATGGAAGTTATTATTAGATAATAACGCCATTAAATAATAAATAATATCAATAGATACTGACACATATGAAAACTACCTTATGAAGAACATTCAAACCATTCTTTGAAAACATGAGAATAATAACATTTTTTTCATTAAATTTAAAATACAATTTATATAATATTGAGAAAATAATATTTTTTTGAAAATAAGCATGTAAAATATTAAATTAATATTCAAAGATACGAAACTCATCTTTGTAGGAAGATCAGTTCATGTGGTAATCGTTAAAACAAAGATTCCATTATTTTTTTTAAAAAAAAAGTCATAAATAACCTGTTCCAAAAAATAAAAATTTCATTATAAAAACCTAAATTAAGAGAAAGATGGATTAAAATGACATCAAATATTAATAAGTCATACAAAATAACAATCTTGAAAGCATTATAAAGAACATGTACATTAAATAAAATTTTCACAATCTAAGGAGGAATTAACATCAATTTTTCTTAAAAATATTCTCTTAAAAATATTCTCTTGATCGTTTTAGTTACAAAAGAGAGGATAGTGGTATTAATAATTTAATAGAGTATAAATAAAATATGAATATAAAAATAAATATATATTAATAAATATATTTTAAATAATTTCATTAAAGGTTTATAAAGGAAAAAAATCATGATTAAAAATGTTATTTTGATATAAAACCTTATCACTTTCGAAACTTCTTAATCATAACGTACTAGGAAGAAATAACTTCAAGTGAAAATGAAAATACCATTAATTTAAATATATTCATGTTATAACATATAATAAGAGAAATATATACACCCTATAAACATTATTGGGTGTATAAATGGAAACATGTCACAATGAAATAATGTTAGGGTAGGGAACCCTTATAGTTTTGGTAATCTCTAAATCAAAACCTCATGAAAGAAAGATCCTCATATGGATTTTTAAATATGCATGATTTCCATGAAATTAATAATTAAAAACATTAATGGGAACTATATACACAATTGAATTTTTTTTTTGAATATGGCATTTGTATCAAAAAAAATAACATTAAGATGGGAAACCCTTACCTCAAATCCAGACATTCCTAATACTTTCTCTTAATCTCATATTTAATAAAGTAATTTTCACAATCCAGGTTGGGATACCATGCATCCTGACACCTGGCCCGATTTGATGCATGGCCCGAAGGGCATACTTTATCCCCACATGATTGTTACTAGTTCCAGACATCAAATGAAAGAAAATTGGGAACAATTTCAGCCCAATCAATAATATGGATTAGAAAATAAAAACTAGACAAGTAGCTAACCAACAACTGAATCTCAACTAAATAAACTGAATCAGTTACAAAGATTGAACTGAATAGAAACTAAAAATAACAAACTGAAAATTGAACCAAGATACTAAGACCTCCATGTGACCTCTTGGTCACCACCATCCCAAGACAGAACCACTACAAGATCCAGATTGAACTAGATATGTTGAACAAGAAATTAATCATACAAAATAGTCCAAGTCTATCGACACCGAGTGGTACAAGTAGGGCATGCGATAATAGGTCAGTAGGTTACCACTAAATATTACATGTGTTTCCTTTCACAATGAAATTCAATAACACTAGTTTTAAAATACAGTTATAAAATAAATAAGATTTTTCACATTCGATTAAACAAACATTCCCTTTCAATTTTAAAATCCAACACATGCCACATTCCGTTTTCAAATAGGTTACCATTTTAATACCAAAACCCAAAAAAGATAATAATAGGGTTGTGCTGAAAATAAATAAATAAATAGCGATTATTGAGAACCTTATGAAAAAAGTTAAAAAAAACATATATTATAACCATGGGCTTTCCTAAACATCCCTAGAAGACACATTGATATATTAAGTTCGGAACTACATGTCAGTGTATGGTGAAGCCCCTAAGTCTATAACCAAGTTGCTACTCTAAACTAGTCAATATAGGGGCATATCCCACCTAGAATATATGTAATCTAGGAGGTACCAAATCATTTAATCCGGGTTTATTAGAAACTGTCACTCAATCCAAAAAAGGATGCTCATAAATCCACAAGGGTAGTAATACTATGTAAGTAGGAGTCCCTCGCATGTGTGACTCACCTTACCTGTCATTACCGCACTTGCATAACCCAAACTCGGAAACCCTATATGGTAACCCATAAATGGGTATCCCCCATATATATGTGAATAATATGTATATATATATATATACACACACACACATCACATCGTATAAGGTGCCAACCATTCCATCCCAACATATGAACTTTCAACCCTTTCTTAAAAACATACAGGTTTCTAAATGGGCCTTTTTCATTACTTTATCATGTGCTTTAACCCAAAACATTTATCAACTGTTTCCTAAAAAATACCAAACTCTAAATTTTTATTTACAATTCTAGACTCACATTTAAGTTCCAAAAAAAAATTCTATAAAATCCATTCAAAACATGACAATTCCCCTTAATCCCAATGTATACCCAAACATACTCCAAGTGCCAATTGGGATTACATTTCTTTGGTTTCTTTTAAATACACTTTTGGGAGTCACAAAAGGGTACCAATGTGAATAAGAACCCAAAATTCATTTAAGAAACCAAGGTTTAGCAAAGAACACTATTGTTGGGTTTTATCTTTGCTTGAGGGCACATCTATGTGTGCACCTTGTGCACCCATGGATGTGCCAACATACATTGTCTCACCTAGACCAACCACAGAAACATTCCAAGGTCATTTTCATTTCCAAAAACACCACATGGTTTCCATATAAAACCCATTAATTTCACACAATCTCCAAAAGTGAAACTGAACATTTTAAAGACAAAGAGAGATTTCCAAAACAACTTAAAAACCATGCCAAAGTCCTATTTTAAAATAAAACGCACACCAAAAAATTATCATAGAATAATTTTCATCATATTCATAATTTAATAAATCATTTAAAACAGTTAATAAAATATTTCCAAATATCGTAACAACATTTTACACCAAAAATACACCCATTTCCATATAGAAGTGCCACTTTGATACCAAACGCTTATTGAGCCATTTCAAAAACTTCATCTCTACCACACATAATTCCAAAAAAGCAACACAACCAATTTTATAAAATCTCCAAATAGGAAAACATAAACAAAATCACCCAATTTTTATAATAAATCACAATTGGCATTTTATAACACATATTTAGTACAAATTCACATAGGAATAAATAAAGGATGTCTAAAAAACCTATTTTTAACAAATTATATCAACATAAAAAGACCACAACAAACTAACATATGTGCTATCAAGGTGTGAATCATATTTAGAGATCATAAAAACTTGATTTGGAATTTTATTAAACTCTTTTGGAATAGATACATATAAGCATAAACCAAGGATCACCTCAATACCTATTTTTAACAAATTATACTAATTTGGAAACATCATATTATGTTAACCAAAAGTATCATGTTCATGAAAAACATGTAAAAAATTAATTGAAACTATTCAAGAAAGAACAGATCGCTTCAGAAAGAAAATAAATGGAAACACCTACCCCGTTGGCATATGAATGCAAAAAAACCCTTAAAGGAGGAAGAATAGGGCCCTGTAGATGATCTATAAACCCAAGAACCTAGGAAAATCAAGCACAATATAAACCCTAGAAATTATGGTTCTTCTAGTAAAATAAAAACCAATAGAAAAACCAAGGAAGCTCACCAGAGTGGGAGCCAGCCGTGTGAGAGAGAGGAGACATTGTCAATAAAGGAGGGGGCAGCCATCAGAGGAGGGTGGAGCACCAAAAGAGGGAGGTGTGCATGAGAAGGGGATGCCAAAGGGGTCATGTACTAGAGAGGAGGCCGTTGGTAGGGGAGCATCCACAGAGGATGGTACCGAATGGGGTGGCTCTCAGGAGGAGAGGAGTCCAAGGGGGTGGGGGCTAAGGAGTGTCAAGGGGAGAGGGGGTCATGTGGGTAAGGGGGGAGAAATGGGGGCCCTTTTAGGCTTTCTAAAAAAAGAAACCAATAATAAAAATAATAGTTTTAATAATAATAATAATAATTTTTTTAATAAGAATAATAACAATCATCATCATTATAATATTCTCATTATTATTATTATTATTAAACATTATTTTAAATAAATTTGATTTTTCTTATTTATTTTTCATTTAATTTCATTATTTTTAAACACATGGCATGCCACGTGGTTTGGCCACATGGTCTTCCAGACCGTGCGCCAACCATGAACACCCTACTAGAATGAAAGGGCATACAAATGGGATGGATGCACGGTTACGAAACCACATACAAAAAATGTTAGATGCCTCTACCCAGTTCCCAAAACCAAACTGCCTGGTTTTCACATGGTTTCCCAAACCGTGCACAAACCATACATAGGCCAAAAAATCGCTCAAAAAATCCAAAATTCAGAAAAGTTTACCAAAGACTCAACCCGAACGTCAAGAAGAAAGATCCAAGATCAAGAAGATAATAAAATAAAGAAGTTTCAAATGTAAGTATGTGACAATTATCCCAACCGAAAACACTTTCTACTTCCATAATGTCATCAAGCCAAAGGAAAAGAAAAACACGAGTCCATGCCCGAACCAAACTGGGAGAGAAATCCAGAACCATTGAGGTGGATATTCACTTCACAAGTCACACCCAACCGATCAAGAAGAAACCACATTATAAGACTTAGAAGAAGACAAAATGTGGGGTTCCCCCTACCACAATAACTCAACTATAACAAGAACATGAAACACAAACACTCTGCCCCAGGTAGGGGCCAATGCAGGAACTCCAAAACAATCAAGACAACATCCATAGAATGATTTAAACAAATCCACCACTAGATCTAGAATAATTTAACATTCTAATAGTACTCCCAATTTTAGGGTAAAACTTAGAGAAAGAAACCACTATGAGGGAAAAACACACGTTAAAAAAATGAGTGGTTCTAATATCCTTATTTAGACAAACAAGATTGTTTGGATTTAAATAGAACAATTCCATCACACTACCACAACAGTATATGATCGTATAACAGTAAGAAGAACTAATATTAATAAACATTGAATATCTACATCCCAACATGAAAAAAACTAGGAAGAGTTTTCACACATATCTTTCAACTCCTGACTATGCTTGAGCTTCACCCTGAGTCCTATGGTTGGGGCTCTGATGGCTGACGAATCTCCAGATTCACAGTTAGGCATTATCATACCTTAGTCAGAACTCTTTTGAGAAACGCTTCCAACATAACTTTTATAGATGACCAAGATAGCTGCAACAATGGAAATTATTTGGAGGGGTGTGACATGATAACTTTGAATGCCCAAATCGGCCACACGGAAGTGACCCCATTGAACTATTTGACGAACTAGGAACCATAACCGACAAAGTATATTCCCTAGGGATATGTTCCTACAGCATTAACATCTCTTCAGATGGGAAACGTTTACAAATTATAAGAAACACTATATTTCCAACAACCTGTACACTGGAAACCAACTAATTGAAGTTGTCAACATAAACCTTCATTATCTGCTAGGTTTTTTGAACACACTTGAGATATTCCATCTTCTTCGTCTTCACCTCATCGGGTATCAAAAATTATAAAAATACAGACCTAAACACATCACCCATCATCGCAACTTGTAATGATGGCGGGAAAACCAATTCCCACTGGTCCAAGGATAGACCATCAATAAAACCAAAAATACCCTAAACCTTAGCAACATTGGGAGTTTCCAAAAACTAGATGACACAATATACCTCTTCAAAGCACCCCACTACCTCTAACAGACCTAAATTATTATGATAAATTGATTGGAATAAAAAACTGGGCATGAATCATAAAAATAATTATTGGGACCTTTCTAGGTTTCATATTCTGAATAACATGGAAAACACAAAACCAAAATCGATATCAAGCCAAAGCACAATCAAAATGATCACCTCAACCAAAAAACAATCAGCTCAAAAAAACACAAAAAAAAAACAACCCTTTCAATACCACCTTTAAGAAATCAAGGTCATGCCTTTGGATTCAAATAAACACCTATACAATCCCATGAACCATTGAAAATGTGTTCCTTTGTTTCCATCTATATTTTCCAACACACTTTCCACACACACACACCATCAAATATACAAACGTCTATAAAGAGTACAGAGGGTCTCACCCAATCCATTTTATTAAAAATTCTAAACATTTACCAAATTATAAAACCAAAACAATTTAAATTTTATAAACCATCTTACCAATTGAATTCCATTAAAAAGAATAAAATTTCATTTATAAAACCCTTTTCATTTTAAAAAAAAACACTTACACCATACAGAACCAAAGTGAACCATAACTTGCAGAAAACTACCAAAAAGAGAAACTAGTAGTTTTTTTAACCCGAAGACATGGTAGTGATCCATTCCACAAGTAAGAATCAAGAACTAGGAAGAGCTTAAACCATGTAGTCAGACTCCACATGGGTCACTACTACATGTTAAATCCCAACGTAACATCATTTTTCCTTCGTTTTCATCCCTTATTCTAAAATGAAGATAAAGGACTAAATTCATGGAAAACACCTAGTAACATGTGGATTAGTACAAGAAAGGGTTCATAATTCCCTTACCACACCTACCTTCTGAGTCATGATAGTTCTAATATCCACCTACCGTATATCCCAAATATCAAGGGCCTGCATCTAATTCCATTTTTTCACAAACTAGGCCAGGATATCATCTATCCTGACACCCGAAACAGTTTGTAGAATGGTACGAGGGGTATTCCAAATTCCCACGGACTGAAAACTAGTTTCGGGCATCAAAAAATAAAATAAAATTGGGAATGATTTCACCACAAAAATATTAATGTTCAGAAAATAAAAACTGGAAAAAAAGCTAACCAACAAATGAAAATCAAATAAATAAACTATTTTAGTTACAATAGTTGAACCGAATAGAAACTAGAAATACAAAACTAAAAACTGAACCAAGCTACCAAGAACTCCATGTGACCTCTTGGTCACCACCATCCCAAGACAGAACCGCTACAAGAGCTAGATCAAACCAGATAACCTGAACATGAAATTAAACCGACAAAATAGTTCAGGTCTTCTGATGCCAAGTGGTACAGGTAGGGTGTGATCTAACATCTCAGTAGGTAACCACCAAAGAGTCCATATATTTCCTTTAAAAAATCAATCCACTAACACTTGTTTTAAAATATGACTATGAAATAAATAGGGGTTTCACATTTTATTAAAAAACCCTTACCTTTCCATTTTAATATCCAACGTACACCACATTCCATTTTAAAACATATTGTCATTTTATAACAAAAACCCAAACCAAATAATAATAAGGTTGTGCTAAAATTAAATAAATAAATAGTGTAAAATGAGAACCAAATTCATAAAAGTACAAAAACAGCAGACTTAGATAGTAACTGTTTTATTTCCTAAACATCCCCAAAAGACCCTTGGACATACTCGGTTTGGAACCACCTGTCGGTGCCTTGTGAATCCCCTAAGTTTATAACCAACAAGATGCTCTAAACTAACCAATCTTGTAACACATCCCACTCGGCCAATCTGTAATCCAGGGGGTGATGACCTATCAAATCAGTGTTTATTAAAAACCATCACTCAATCCTCTAAAATATACTCAGGAACCCATGGTGGTAGTAATACTGTGTAAGTAGGAGGCCCTCACATGCATAACTCACATTACCAGTCATCACCTAACTTGCCTACTCCAAATAAGGACACCCTATATGATAATCTGTAAAGGGATATCCATCCTGTAGAAGTTCCCACTAAATATATATACATACATACATTACATAATACAAGGTGCCAACTGGTCCATCACAACATATGAACCTTCAACCTTTTTCATTAAAACAAACTCGTTTCTAAACGGCCCTTTTGCTTTACATAATCAAGTGCATTTACCCAAAATATTTACCAACAGTTTCCAAAGCAATGCCAAACACTAATATTATATATTCCATGCCAGATGAGCCTTTATGTCTCAAAACCAATACATTTCCATAAAACCCTTTCCAATATTTGAAAAAATACATAATTTTTCAAAACATTTCAAAAACCACTTAAGCCCAATGTTTACCCAAACATACTCCAAGTGCCAACCAATAATAACGTTTTAAGAATTTATTTAAATCCACTTTTGGGTATCGCACTAGGGAACCGAAATCATTATGAAACAAAAAAGCATTTTAGAATCCATGTTTTTGGGAGGAACACCATTTTCATGTGCTATCATCATTTGAGAGCACATCCATGCATGCACCATGTTCACCCATGGTTGTCCCAACAACCAATGGAACACCTAGACCATTTATATAAATATTAAAAGGCCATTTTTATTTCCAAAAATACCACATGGTTTCCAAAACATATACAATAATTTCACACAATCTCCAAAAAATGCATATCAACATTTTAAAGACAAAGAGATATTTCAAAAAAACTTACAACCCACCTCAAAATCCGGTATTAAAATCAAAATCACACAAAAACAATCACATTACATAATTTTCATCACATGAATAATATAAAAAATCGTTTAAAAAAATTTATAAAACATTTCCAAATAGCACAAAAAGAGTTTACACCAAAAAATAAACCTAATTCCATATAGAAATGAAACTTTATAACCAAACACATATTTAAACCTTTCAAAAAAATATTTCGCACCACACATAATGAAAAAAACCCAAACAATTTTATAAAATCTCCCAATGGGAAAACATCAACAAAATCACCAAATTTTTTCAATTAAACACAATTGGATTTTTATAACACCCATTTCATAGAAATTTACCTAGAAATTAATAAAGTATCACATAAAAACCTATTTCAATAAAACTCTACCAAAATGAAAAGACCACAATAAACTAACCAGATGTGTTATCAAGGTGAAAATCATATTTAAAGATCATAAAAATAGGATTTGAAATTTTATCAAACACTTTTAGCATAGAAACGTATAAGCATAAACCAAGGATCACCTTAAAACATATTTTTATCAAATTTTACTAATTTGAAAACATCAGATTACGCTAACCAAAAGTATAACAAGCTTGGAAAAAATGTAAAAAAATTAATTGAAACTATTCAATCATTAAAATATTGTTTTGGAAAGAAAATAAATGGAAAGACCTACCTCGTTGGTGTGAGAACATGAAAAAAAACCCCAGAGGAAGAAAATTAGTGCCTCATAGATGGTATAAAAAACCTAGAACCCTTGAAAATCAAGCCATGTATAAACTGTGGACATTAGGGTTAATCCCTAGGAAGAAACCCCTAAATAAAAACCACATATGCTCAATGTAGGGGAAGACGAATACAAGAGAGAGAGGATCCTCTACCACTGGAGGAGGGGGTAGCTACCGGAGGATGCTGGTGCGCTAGATATGGGGTTTCCTATTGGGTTTATCTCCAGAGAGGAGGCTTCTAGTGGGGTCACACACATGATATAAGGTTGGTGGTAGGGAAGTTCACGGTGAGGAGGGCACTGATTGGGGTGGCTCACTGGAGGAGAGGAATGCGCAGGGGGTAGAGGAAAGGGGAGGGGGTCGTGTGGGGTGAGGGTGGAAAAAGGGGGACCCCTTTATGGTTTCTAAAAAAGAAACCAATATTAATAATAATAATAATAGTTTTAATACTAATAATAATAATAATAATATTCTTAATAATAATAATAAAAGATGAATAATAATAATAATCATAATAATAATATCATCATTATTATTAAACATTATTTTATTTGTATTTTATTTTTCTTATTTATTATTTATTTAATTTTATTATTTTTAAGCAAAGGGAAGGCCACTCAATTTGGATTCACAGTCTTCTAGAACATACGTTAACCATGTGCACCCTACTAGAATAAAGGGGAACACGCACAGAGTGGCCACATGGTTAACAAACCATACAAAAATCATGTTAGATGCCTCTTCCTAGTTCTAATAACCAAACCACATGGATACTGTATGATTTCCCTAAATGTGTGAAAACCATGAACATGCCAGAAACTCACACAAAAATTCAAAAATTCAGAAAATTTTACCCATTACTCAACCTGATCCTTAACAAAAAAGATCCAATATTAAAAAGTGAATAAAATAAAGAAGTGTCCAAGGTCGGTGTGTGTCATTAATATTTTGTATAAATATATTTTAGATCTATATTAATTCCCCTATTATTATATATTTTATATTATAATTTCCAATTACCCATCCATTAACAATCCTCCATTAAAACCATTGTTTAGGTGATAATGGTACATCTTCCATGTATGTTTCAATTATACTATTCTGATCCCTTCACCTTTGTCAAATTTTATTAAACTATATAATGTTAATAATTTAATATGTATAATTTTTATTCATTATATACTATTTAAAAAACAAGTTTATAATGTTACATTGAAAAATTAATTACATCACTTCCTATAGGTGGCAGTCTGCACATATATAATATTTATGTTTTCATTATTCGATTGATGGAATGAAAGAAAGGTAAATGATAATAAAACATTAAAAAATAAAAATTATATCATATAATTTCGTTAAATCTATTCTTATGAGAATCCACATAAAATGGAAATAAAAAAATAATCACGTGACTTCATGGAGGAGGTAGTCCCCACGAACACACGAGTGGCTTTATCATTTTCCAATGAATGAGTGGGTAAGAAGTTTGAAAATATTTTAACATTATAGAAACTTAATTATGAAATAAGTATCATATATATAACTTAAATCCATCATAATAACCATCCAAGAAATGTGAGGATAAAATACATCACTTCGTGCTGACGTTTTTCCATCCATACGCACAAGTGATGATTTCATTTCCCATTAGATGTAAACGAGGAAGATAATAGTTTTACCATAAAAATATTATTATTTATATATGTTTATGTTACTTAAGTTATTAAATTATAATGGATATAATATATTTTAAGGATATAAATAAGTGATAAACTTAAAATAAATCGGCTAAAACTTATACATCATATTTTGATATCCTTTTTTTGATTGAGTTTAAAACCTTTGAAGGAGAGGTTTATGGGAACTGTAGGGGCTTAGAGAAGTTGTAAAGAATTATTGGATGAGATTTTGATTAGATTTTAATGTAAAACCAAACTCATATGTAACATAATAATAATATATTGAGTCAAATGTTATTGGAAAAAACCAGTGTTATTTCTAAAATATTTTAATCATTACGGTTTATAAAAGAAATTTTAAAAATTACAAGTGTAAAATAAATGAACCATGATTGATAGAATATAAAATTTCCCATAAAATTTCTTTAAAATCCTATTTTTATTATTTTCGATTGATTTCAAAATAATTTATGAACATTAAATACCACTTAATGTCACTTTTATTACTATTTATATATTTTGAATTTAATGTCATAAAGATAACAATAGAATTAAAATATAAATAATTTTATAATTATTAATCACATATCCATCATCCAAAAAATATTCATTTTAACATTTTTAAAATCATTTACATTATTTTTCTATAACTTGCACAAGCACTACATCGACATTGTGTACACTTTATAGATAATTATACCATCACTAAAAAATAAAAACAAACTAATATCACAAATATTATTTATTATTAATAAATATTGTCATATATATTGGTTCCAAATATAATTTGTATGTATATCTATATCATGACTATATAATAAGTGAGAGAGAGAGTGATTTTTTTTAGTTACACATAAATTAAAATAATATAAATTTTGTAATTAAAGTAATATGGAACTAAAATGACATATCCTCAAAGATAGGATGGTTAATTCATAATTAAACATAGTACATAAATAATTTTATGTTTTTGAGATATTTTAATACTTTATCCTATAGATTCAACCCTATTTAACATATTTTACACTTTACAATGACAATAAAAAATATCATGGTTATTTTTCATTATATCCAAAAATAAATGGGGAATATTTACCTAATATTATCCTCATGATTCCAAATAGAAAATTAATTATATAATATTTAATTTCTAGAGTTGAAAAAATAATTTTAATACAATTAAGCAAACTTAATGAAAAATTGTTTTTAAAAAAATACCCCTTTTAAGTATAAATGGATTTTAAACCAAAATCAAGTATAATGTTGAATGTTGTGGAATTTATTGTCTTATGTTTAATAAAATTAAATTTATTTGTTTTTAAAATAAAAAAAATGTAATACTGGAATGAATTTTATTAAAAAAAATTATAGTTTTTGGAAAATTAGTATTTTTAACTATTTATCCAAAAATCAACCTTTACGAAAAAATCTCATAAACTATTCTTAAAACTATTTTGACATTCTGATTTCAAAAATTGATATCATTTTATAAAACTAATATTCTAAAATTACTAAATTTATCTTTTTAATGAAAAATAAAACATAAAAGGAAAACACGCATTTATAGTAAATTTACCATTTTAAACATTAACTATGCTTATCATTATATGATTTAACTCTTATTATTAAAAATTGAGTACATATTTTCTTGTATATAATGAATAAATTTTAAAACAAAAAACATTTAAAATTATATTTCATAAGGGAGTAAATTGTATTCATACCCATGAAACCAACAATTAGATTATAACAATCATATATAAATAATAATATTTCCATAATATATTTAGGTTCATTTAGGATTAGTATTGAATATTTAATTTTCTATCAAACATTGTATTTATTTAAAGTAAAATTATTTATAAAATCTAAAGGTGTTTAACTCTACTCCATAAAGAAATATTTACTCACAATTTTATCTGGTCCCCAATAAAAATGGTTTAATCCATTTTCATAATCAATTCTAAGAAGGGTATGATTAGTTTATATATGTGTCTAGAAATACCTTTTAGTACATATATATTAAATTAAATTTTGAAAAGATTAATAATGTCTATGTTATTACTTGAAAACTTATCATTTTGGAGATATTTCATAAACCATTCATTTACCCTTTTAAGATTCATACTTTTGAATGAGTTTTATATACTGTATCATATCTGAGTAATATTTTTAACATTTGATCTTAAAGATTTATCTTCTCTTTATTGAGTTTGAAGAATTAGTTTACTACCATGATAAGTAATTATAGTCAATATACTTAATTTATTTATTCAATCTATTTATTGATTTTTTTATATTTTGATCAGTTTTCCACCTCTACTCCATGTCGTACGATAAATAACCATGAGGATTTTTTAGGCCTAAATCACTAAAAATATCTTTTAATAAATCACACGATCCATAAAAAGATGCAAAATTATTCAACCTTTTTCTACCATTAATAAAAACCAAAATTCATAACACATGCTAATATAATATTAAATATGAATAAACCATTATACATCAATCTTGAAAAACTCAAAAATAACACACAATATACAAAATAAATTATTCCATAAATAATTATCCTTAAAATTTATCCAAAATACATCAGACCAAATTCAAAACATGGAAAAATAAGAATGGTTTGATAAAATATTCTTTAAAAATAAACATAAAATTTATATATATGTAATAATAATTACTCATAAAGTCAAATACAAAAAATTTATATACCTTAATCATATATTTTACAAAATATTATGATTATTTCACAAAATAAACTGGATCACCAAAAAACCATAACAAAAATATATATTCTTAAAAAGTTAACTCAATATTAATTCCATAAATAAAATCACATTATTTAAAATCATATTAAGGTTAAATTAATCATATAATGTTACCCATATAGTGATGTTTCTCAAAAAAAACATTAATCACTTAGTCACCAAACCAGTTTTCAGTCTCATATATTCCCAAAACCTAATAACCCCTTTATTCCAATTGTCCATAAACAAATCATCATCAAATAATGTATTTTTAGTAATGTTTATATGTTTCATTCAACATATGTATTTAATAATGTTAATACAAAATCACCTCACACTAAATCACATGATAAACCCAAGAGATACATATACCTCAACAAACTATTGAAAACAAATAAACATTTTACAAAATGTCAGCAATCACCTTAAAATACGACAAAATAATTCCTCAAAAGGGTATTTATTCCATTAAACATATGTTTATATTCAATCATATCAAATCATGATGGAATCCTTTGTCACAACCTGTCCTCGGGGCCCGTGCCGTGACTACCCCAAGCCCGCCTTCCATAGGCCAGGGGCTGGAGACTAGCACCAAAGGTGTAAATCCTAATAAAAGGGAAGGGATTGCCTTTTATAAGTAAACAAACACAAAATAGTATGAAAGATAGAGTAAACACAAAGTAAACTGAGTACAAAATTAAGTGTAGGAAATTAAATGGGCCAGTATACAAACCCAACTGAAAGTACCGTACAATTGAGAAAGAAAGTACAACCGCTAAAAAGTAAAGGAGAAACCACCGAGTCATCCTCTGGGAATCCCACCTTAATGGTGGGTACAGATAGTCTCGTCAGTACCTTGGGACTGTCCTTCCGCTCCATGTACATCCCACCAGGTAGTCCACCTCCGGATACCATCCAACTCCACAAGCCTCGACCACAATCAGTGTTGTCTTTCATCTGCAACCAACACAATGTAGTGCAGGAAATGGACTTGCATGGGTGAGTATAACGATACTAAGTAGGGACCCCGAGACCCCCCAAAGGTATCCCAGAATCCAAAAAGGTTAAACCACAAAGGAAAAACTACAAATACAAAGTATCAACCAACTCTACTTAGGTCTATTCCCATACATATACATAAGTCATCAATCCCAGTACGGCTCCAACTTCCGAGCCCAAGCACAACTAGTCCACACAAGAAATTAGTCAATCATACCAATGATAATGACTGAAATTCAATACTCATCTCACACAGGTATACCACTCATGAAGAGCGGTGGAGATTATTAGTTGTAGCCTCTGAATCATCTCCTCTGTCGAACCCAGGTTAGATCAAAGTACATAAGTCGTCACTGCCGAACCCACGTAGGATCCAAGTATAGTCGTCATCGCTTCTGAACCCATGGATTATCTAAGTACATTCTTCATCGCTACCGAACCCACGTAGGATCCTAGTACAGTCGTCATCATCGTCGTAGTCGCAGCCAGCTCAAGGGTTCCCACACACAACGTAATCGATTTTGGGAGGGTCTGCTCCACAAGTAAAAGGGGTCGATACATCAAATGTCATGAAGTCCATAGTTGATGTATCCTGATGTTCCGTCTCGTCAAAAGGAACCCAACACAACAGAAAACACGTCAAACGGACGCCCGGTCTAAGGGATGTTGACTTTTCTGTTTCAGGGGCCTGGATAGAAATATACTCATTCCAAACCTATCCATTAACCAAAGCTATCCAAAACTCACTTAGAGTATCTCAAAAGGACCGTCTCATCGAAAGAGTCCCAGTGCCGCAGATGGCGCGTCGATCAGACGTGCGGTCTTTAAGTTATTCACATTTAAGTGAATAACGGGCCCGACCCGTTTAGCCCAGTGGGCTGACGGGTCATGTTAACCCAGTTTGACAGGTCTGACCCGGCATGGGTGTCGGACCGGTCCGAAAGGAAAACACAGCTCGACCCGAAGGGCGCGGACCGACCCGAAGGGGCGCGGAACGACCCAAAGGGGCGCGACTCGGCCCAAAGTGGCGCGGCCCGGCTGGCTCGGCCTGAAGGCCGAGCGATTCCGAGGGGGGCGCGACCCCCTGCATGTCCGAACCGGTGGCGCCAAGTAGTGTCTCCCTTCCCAAACTGGCCGGATAATCCATTCGGACTTCTGGTAGACGCGGCCCACACGACAGGCCGCAGATTTCTTCAACACGTGGCCCTCCTGGCGTCGCGGCTTCCCTTCGCTCAATCAGCCGACGAGCCAGCCGGTTCTTTCGTCAAAGTGGCCCGCCCTATGCGGGTCGCGGTTTCTATAGCGCGGCGCCATGGGGAACCAATATTCCTTCCTTAAGCTCAGACACCTTCGTTAGTCAAGTGGCCCGTGGTTCCTCCATGTGCGTCAGGTGCTCGGTTGCCGCCTTTGTTCGTCACCACTTCTCGATTCCCAACATGACAAGAAATGACGGAGGGTTGTCGGGCCGTGTTTGTTCAGCCCTCGCCCTCCGCATAAGATGGTAACAATGGGCCAATACATTCACTCGAATACAATGAGAAAAATGGAGTAATTTATTATAAATAAATTAATCAAACCCCCTACACCTCAACAATTGATGACGAACATCAGTGTCACGGTAGACGACATCGCGATGTGAGGATTTGTAGATGTCGACGGAGTGCGTCTGAGGAGGATGTGGTGTATCCTCCCTTGTCGTGGAGAAGAGAATGTAAGGTTCATTATCGTTCTTCATCGAACTGGAATTCTTCGTCGAAGGAGACATCGTTCTTCGTCAGAGGCCGGTGTTCTTCCAAAATCTCAATAGCTCTCCCAATCTTCCATAACACAATGAAAGATCTCCCCAAAATAAAATAATAGGATTCTCCTATTATTTTATTATCACATGCAATTTAAAATTCAAATTCAAACCACATCATTTAATTAATTTATGTGGTTGAATTTATTAAATTAATGTGTTGGAAAGATTTAAAGAGGGAGAGAGGAGGAGGTGAGAGGTCTCATAAATATGGGAGAGTTTTCAACATTAACTTGGGTGTTTAATGGGGGGGTTTAAAGAGGTTTGAGGAGTTTAGGGGGGAGGTGAAAAGTTGGGGCTTGTGTGGGCCCCACCTTTCAATTATCAACACATGGGAAGTTGGGTGGGTGTGGGCCCCACCAACCGCTTCCCATGGGAGGAATTAACCTCCTTAGATATATAATAAAATTGTACAAACAATTTTATTTACTTTTTTTAATTAAACCCCAATAAATAACTTCTCCTCTCGTGCAAACACAACTACGGTAAAGGTCCCCTTAAAAAATTACCGGCGTTGTGAGTTCATCAGTGCCCTCAGATTTCAATTCCGAGCACCGGTTCAAAAGATAAAAAAAACCCACTCGTTCGTTTACTGAAGGTACCCGAGATAAACTTCGGAAATTGATTCTGGGCACACCGGGCTTTACAATAAAGTGCTGTCAGAAGCCACAGATTCATAAAATTGAAAAGTATTTAAGAAAAAATTTTCCTTGAAATTCACGGGTTTTTACATTACTCCCACCTTAGGGATTTACATCCCCATAAAGCTACAAAATAACTAGGGAAACAAATGAGGACAATGAGCACGCATTTGAGCATCCCGCTCCCATGTGCTCTCCTGGAGGTTCTCGTGCTTCCAACGAATGCACACCAGAGGAATCGACCATCCACATAGGACTCGCTCCTATCAATCCTCGATCTCCACCGGGACCTCTTTGAATGTAGCCCCGTCATCGATGTCTAACTCCCCGTGATCAATTATGTGAGTCGGTTCATGCACATTTCTCCTCAGTTGAGATATATAGAAGACGTCATGCACCCGGTGCAAATGAGGTGGAAGGGCCAGGCGGTATGCCACATCGCGTACCCTACTGAGGACCTGGAATGGTCCGATGAAGCACGGAGAAAACTTGCCACCCCAGCCAAATCTCTATAATCGATGTCGAGGTGAGACCTGTAAGAAAACATGGTCACCATCCTTGAACTCCAGTGGTCTCCACCTCCTATCAACAAAGGAATTTTGTATTCTCTATGTAGTCATCATCTTCTCCTGGATGATCTGCACTTTCTACGTTGTAGCCTGAACCATCTCTGGTCCTATGAGTGCTAACTCCCCAGGGTCATTCTAGCACAAATTTGATTTGCAAGGTCCGTCATAAAGTGCCTCGTAAGGTGCCATCCCGATGGTGGAGTGGTAGATGTTGTTGTAAGAAAACTCCACCAAGGGTAGGTGATCCTCCCAGCTGCGACCAATGTCATGGACACATGCACAGAGCATGTCTTCGAGTGTCTGAATGGTCCTCTCTGTCTGTCCATCCATATGAGGATGAAAGGTGGTTCTCAGGCGTAGCTGTGTCCCAAATGCCTCCTGCAACCCCTTCCAAAGTCGGGAAGTAAAGAGAGCGTCTCTATAGGAGAAGATAGATGATGGCACACCATGAATCCATACGATCTCTTGAACGTAGAGGTGTCCCAAGCTCTCTACAGAGCCCTGTTCTCTAATCGGTAGGAAGTGGGGTGACATGGCGAGTCAGTCTACGATCACCCAGAATGAGTCATGTCCTCTGGAAGTACGTGGAATCCCCGTCACAAAATCCATGGATATCTCATCCCACTTCCACTCTGAAACCTCTAAGGGTTGTCCCAAGCCTTCTGGTACCTGGTTCCCCACCTTCACTTACTGGAAAGTGAGGCATCGTGAAATGAACTCTACTACAACCTTCTTCATACCCGGCCACCAGTGATGTCGTCTAAGGTCATGGTACATCTTCGGCACTCGTGGATGTACTGCTAAAGGGGAAGTGTGAAAATCCCTAAGCACTTCTTCCTGCAGGGCAACTGGTACCATGGTACATCCCCTGAAGAGGATGACATGCTCTCCTCCATTAGTAAATCCATCAGGTGCCTGCCTTGTGGAAATATGAGCACGTCGCGTCTCACAGTCAACGTCCCAATGTTGTGCCTCTCTGTCCCACTTAAGTAGTGGAGAAGTGACTGTGAGATACTGTAGAAAGGTTGCCCCATCTCTATCCATGAAAGAAATCTGCAAAGCGGCTCACTGCTATGTCGCCTCTACTTGTAGCAAAATTCCTGATATCTTGTAGAGAGCATCAGCCCCAGCGTTCCCCTTCCTAGGAGTATAGACTATCTCAAAGTCATTGTCCTGGAGGATCTAAAGCCATTGCCGTTGTCTCAGGTTTAGGTCCTTCTGTGAGAAAATGTACCTGAGACTCTGGTGGTCAGAGTAGACTATAAAGCGCTCACCCATCAGGTAGTGCCACCACATCTTCAGAGCGAAGACCACTGCTGCTAACTCCAGGTCATGGGTAGCATAGTTCTTCTCGTGCTATCTCAACTATCGTGAACCATAGGTGATCACTGCCTGATCCTGCATCAGGACACACCCATGTTCATTCCCTGATGTGTCGCAGTAAACCATGTACCCAACGCCCTCCTCCGGTAGCCTCAAGATGGGCGCACTGGTCAATCTTTGTCTCAGCTCCTGAAAGCTCTGCAGACATCTATCTAACCACACGAAGGGTTTCCCCTACTTCATCAAAACTGAAAGCGGTGTTGCAACTCTAGATAAGTCTTGAACAAATCTCTGATAGTATCCAGCCAGACCTAGGAAACTCCACACCTCTGTCACGCTCCTGGGTGGCTCCAATTCAATTACTTCCTCGATCTTCATAGGATGAATAACAACTCCCGCCTCCGAGATGACGTGGCCAAGGAAGTGAACCTCTCGAATCCAGAACTGGCACATTGAGAGCTTACCATAAATTTGGTGCTCTCGGAGTGTGTCCAGTACAACCGGAAAGTGGTAGGCATGCTCCTGCTCGGTAGTCGAGTAAATTAGTATGTCACCGATGAAGACTACGACAAAATGATCAAGGTAACGCTGGAAGATCCTGTTCATGAGACTCATGAACACTGCTGGTGCATTTTTTACACCGAAAGGCATGACCAAGAACTCGTAGTGGCCATAATGACACCTGAATTCCATCTTCTAGACATCCTCGTCTTGAACTATGAGCTGATGATAGCCTAACCTGAGGTCTATCTTCGAGAACCGTCATGATCCCTTGAGCTTATCAAAGAGGTCGTCAATACTAGAGAGTGGGTAATTGTTCTCTACGGTCACCTGATTCAAGTGATGGTAGTCGAAAAATTGTCGTAAGATCCCATCCTCCTTTTTGGTGAATAAAATCGGAGAAGACCAGGGTAAAACATTAGGTCAGATGGATCCATTTCCCTGAAAATCCTCCAACTGTACCTGAAGCTCATGAAGCTCGGCGGGAGCCATCCGATATGCTGGAGTAGATATTAGTGATGTCATGGGGTACAAGTCAATGTATAAGTCTACCTATCTGTGAGGAGGTAGTCCTGGAATGTCATCAGGAAAAACGTCTGCATACTGCTCCACCACAACAGGAAAAAACGGACTCCGCACATCAACCGCTCCTAGGATGAGACTAGCCAACTGATGTGTGATCGGATGCCCTCTCCTCTGTGTAAGTCCATCCTACACTGAAAAGGCTCCCTTCTCGCGGGTGAAGGTGAACCTACTCCCATATGTGTGGACACACCACACTTTGTGCCAAATATAGTCGATCTGAGCATGGAATATAGATAACCAATCCATGCCCAAGATGATGTCGTAAAGCCTTGACGCTGCTACAAGAAGATCCCAGTTAAAGCTCTCTCCTCCTAGAGTAAGCTCACACTACCAGCACCAATGCGTAATCATCAAGTCTGCTCCCTTAGGAGTCTCTATTTGTAAGGATCGACCCAACTGCTCCGTCGAAATATTCAAGCTCCGAACAAGGTAAGAGACAATAAAAGAATAAATCTCTCATATGTCTATAAGAACTATAGCAAGGGTGGAGTAGACATAGATAGTACCACGAATCATCTCAGGTGTGTCGTGGTCATAGGCCTCGACTACCTGAAGCTGAGCCTGCCCCTGTCTACAAGCTCCCTATGGTCAGGGTGGTCTTCCTGGGGGTGGTTGTGGTAGAGCCTCGAAGCGTCATCCACCACCCGCTGCTCGACCAACTCCTCTGCCTCGTCCACCTGCTCCCTACGGACCACCATGGTCGAACCTATACCCATGCCTGGGAGGTCCCTCTACTCTCTGCTGCTCCTCTGCATGGCGGGTCGGGTAGTCACAAGCCATGTGGCTCTGCCCGCCGCATGCATAGCACTGCCTGCCCCTCGTATGGCTAGCTCTGCTGCGTGTGCCCTGCACATCGGAACCAGAATCTTGGGGTCTCCCACCTGATGGCCTGGTCCTCTTAGACCTCTCCGACGTCTATCTACTTCCGGATACAGAAGACTCTGCTATGTGTCGACCTGTGGTGGGTCTCGCTACTGGCGTCGGCTCAACATGAAATCTCTCCACAAGAAGGGCTCGCTACAGTACTCCTGCCTGCGTCGGAATGTTGAGGGAGATCATCAAAGCCCTGATCTCATGCCTCAGTCCCTGCTCAAAGTTCCAAGCCCAAAAGAATGGGTCTTGTACCATATCCATAGAGTAGCACGAGAGGTCGGTAAATCTCTCCGAGTATATGGGTACTGTCATGCTGCCCTGCCGCAGCTGTAGTAACTCCTGGATGTGCACCGCATGGAGGGTGGATGGAACAAAATCTGAGCGGAAGAGGCACTCGAAGTCCGTCCAAAGTAGAGATGCCTCATCATGCACTTGGAGTATCTGGCTCCACCATCAACCTGCTGCTGCATGCAAGAGACTCTCGGAAAGGTTCAACATAAGGTCTGCTTGTGTCCCTACCAATCTAAAGACTCTACCGATAGCCTCTAGCAAATCCTCGACTGCCTAAGGGTCTGTCTCTCCATGGAACCTGGGTGGCCTCTGTTGCAAAAACTCATGCAACTTACTCAGGTGGTGTGCACTCTCTGTTGCTGGGGCTGGTGGCATCGGTGGCTCATCGGGTAGTGGTACCACTGGTGCCTCCGCTGTAATGGGGCCCTACACCGAAGCCTCATCGCTCGGTGGGCTTCCATCCCGCACGTAACTAGGAACCCTGGATGGATTCCTTCATGGGGCCATCCTGAAAAGAAAAAGGTGCGCCATGGTCAAAAAGTAGACCTGGTGAGCTAACTCAAAGTAATCAAAAAGAAAAATTTTGAAACACACATGCAACCAATGTTTTTGAGCACTGAGTCGGAAATCAGAAATCAAGGTCCTGGTGTATGGATACGCCGGCCGCCATACAAACACTGGACAATCTAGAATGATAACCACACTCAATACTCTAAACAATATTTCCTCACAGAGAAGAAATTATTAGAGTCCTGAGTTCTGCCATAGAATCGACTCCTCGGATACCAATTTTTCACGACTTGTCCTCGGGGCCCGTGCCATGACTACCCCAAGCCCGGCTTCCATAGGCCAGGGGTTGGAAACTATCACCAAAGGCGTAAATCCCGATAAAAGGGAATTCCTTGCCTTTATATAAGTAAATAAACACAACAGAGTATGCAAGATGGAGTAAACACAAAGTAAACTGAGAATAAAAGTAAGTGCTGGAAATTAAATGGGCCAGTATACAAACCCAACTGAAAGTATAGTACAACAGAGAAAGAAAGTACAACAGTTGAAAAGTAAAGAAGCAAGCACCGAGTCGTCCTTTGGTAATCCCACCTGAAGGGTTGGTACAGATAGTCTCGTCGCTACCTTGGGTCCATCCGTCTGCTCCGTGTACGTCCCGCCAGGTGGTCCACCTCCGAATACCGTCCAGCTCCACAAGCCTCGACCATGATCAGTGTTGTCCGTCATCCTCAACCAACACAACATAGTGTGGGAAATGCCCATGCAGGGGTGAGTATAATGATACTCAGTAGGGACCTCGAGACCCCGAAGGTCTCCCAGAATCCACAAAGGTTAAACCACAAAGGAAAAATTACAAACACGAAGTATCAACTAACTCTACATAGGTATATGCCCATACATATACCTATGTCATCAATCCCAGTACGACTCCAACATCCGAGACCAAGCACAACCATTCCACACAGGAAAGAATTCAATCATACCAATTATAATGATTGAAAGTCAAGAATCAGCTCACACAGGTATACTACTCACGAAGGGGGTGGAGATAATTAGATGTAGTGTCTGAATCATCTCCTCTGCCGAACTCACGTAGGATCAAAGTACATAAGTCGTCGTTGCCGAACCCACGTAGGATCCAAGTACAGTAACCATCGTTTCCAAACCCACATAGGATCCAAGTACAGTCATCAGCGACATCGCAGTTGCAGCCAGCTCTAGGCTTCCTACACACAACGTACTCGATTCCAGGAGGGTCCGCTCCACGAGGAAAAGGGGTCAATAAATCAACTGTCACGAAGTCCAGATTTGATGTATCCTTATGTTCAGTCTCGTCAAAAGGAACCCAACGTGATAGACGGCGCGCCAAACAAACGCTCGGTCAGAGAGATATTGGCTTTTCCATTCTAGGGGCTCGGTTGGAAATATGCTCATTTCAAACCCGGTGGTTAACCATAGGTGTCCAAAACTCACTTAGAGTATCTCAAAAGTAATGTCTCGTCGAAGGAGTCCCAGTGCCGTAGAAGTTGCATCGATCGGACGTGTGGTCTTTAAGGTATTCACGTTTAAGTGAATAACGGGCCCGACCTGTTTAGCCCGGTGGACTGACGGGTTGGGTTAACCCATTTTGATGGGTACGACCCGGCAGGGGTGTCAGACCGATCCTAAGGAAAAACATAGCTCATCCCGAAGGGCACAGCCCGGCCCGAAGGGGAGCGGCCCGACCCAACCCGTCGGGGTGCGGCCCGACCCGGCGCGGCCCGGTTGGGCACGACCCGGCTGGGCGCGCGGCCCGGCTGGCTGTCCAAGCAGCTCAACCCAAATTTTGAGCGGTTCTACGGGGGGCACGGCCCCCCGACTGTTCGAACCGGTGCCACCCTTCCCAAACTAGCCGGCCGGCCTTCTGGCACACGGGGCCCGCACAGCGGGCCGCAAATTTCTTCAGCGCGGCGCCCTTCTGGCACTGCGGTCCATCTCCGCTCAGCCAGCCGATGGGCCGGCCGATTCTTTTTCCCAAGTGGCCCGCCCTATGCGGGTCGTGGTTTCTGCAGCGCGGCACCGTGGGGCGTCGCAGTTACTTCCTTCGGCCCGAACTCCATCGTCGGTCAAGCGGCCCATGGTTGTGGGCTGCTGTTCCTCCATGTGCGTCTAGTGCTCAGTTTCTACCTTTGTTCGTCACCGCTTCTTGATCCCAAACAAGACAAGAAATGACGGAGGGTTGTCAGGCCATGTTTTTTCAGCTCGCGCCCTCCGTGTAAGACAGTAACAATCTTCCAATATGTTCACTTGAATACAATGAGATTGAGGGAGTAATTTATTTTAAATAAATTAATCAAACCCCCTACCTCAACAATTGATAATGAATGTTAGCGTCGTAGTAGACGGAGTCGTGAGGTGAGGATTCATAGATGTCGACGGAGTGCGTCCGAGGAGGAAGCGGTGTCTCCTCACTTGTCGTAGAGACACGAATGGAAGGTGTGTTGTCGTTCTTCGTTGAACCAGCGTTATTCATAAAAGGAGACATCGTTCTTCGTTGGAGGCCGATGTTCTTCCAAAATCTCAGGAGCTCTCCCAATCTTCCTTATCACAACAAAAGCTCTCCCAAAAATAAAATAACAAGATTCTCCTATTATTTTTTTATCACATGAAATTTAAAATTCAAATTCAAACCACTTCATTTAATTAATTGATGTGGTTGAATTTATTAAATTAATGTGTTGGCAAGAGTTAAAGAGGGAGAGAGGAGGAGGTGAGAGGTCTCAAAAATATGGGAGAGTTGTAAACATTAACATGGGAGTTTAATGGGGGGTTTAAAGAGGGTTAAGGATTTTATGGGGGAGGTGAAAGGTTGGGGCTCATGTGGGCCCCACCTTTCAATTATCCACACATGGGAAGTTGGGTGGGTGTGAGACCCACCAACAACTTCCCATGTGAGGAATTAACCTCCTTATATATAGAATAAAATTTCACAAACAATTTTATTTACTTTTTTTAATTAAACCCCAATAAATAACTTCTCCTCCCCGTAAAAATGCAACTAAGGTAAAGGTCTGCTTAAGTAATTATCGGCATTGTGAGTTCATCGGTTCCCTCATATTTCAATTCTGAGCACTGGTTCAAAAGATATAAAATCCCACTCATTTGTTTGCAGAACATACCTGAGTTAAACTTCTGAAATTGATTCTAGGCACACCGGGCCTCGGAATCAAGTTCGGTCAGAAGCCACAGACTCATAAAATTCCAAAGTATTTAAAAAAAATACTTGAAATTTCTTGGGTCTTTACATCCTTACCTCTTAAATTTTACTCATCTATAAACATTATTACCTATATAATTATCTAAACCCTGTTCATAATAAAAATCAATATAGCTTGATATCTATACACACAAATATATCTATAAAACCATATTCATTATATATTTTCTCAAATAAAAACTGAATCATCCATGTTTTAACTAACCATAAATACAATATCAACAGATAAAATTGAGTTAATTAAATACACAAGAATTTTAGGTTTAGTTTTTTAGGGAATTGTAATAAACCCATGATGTAATAAAACCTATATATTTCTAATTAAATGGTCATTTTTTCATTATAGAAAGATATTATTATTCCATAAGAAGTCATAAAAATATCGTCATGAATTATTGGCACATGACTCCCATTGATACATATCTTACATAATATCAGTCTTCCAAACCTATGGAAATTGAAAAAAAAGAAACGGTGAGCTTTGATTCCCCAAAAGGGTAAACATGATTGATATAAATTGATGTTCATATAAAATCATTAAATAATCATAAGTGTATGAGATCATGAACATTATTTATGAAGTTCATACCAAACCAATCATATTTTAAAAATCATGAATAATGGAATAAATATTTAGCATTTCAAAAGACATCAGTTATAAGAGTGAGGTATCATCTTTAATAAATAGTAAGGCATGATATTAAATAAAAATCATATCATAATCATTTTGGCCCAATAATAAGTATATAAAATCATTCCCTTATTCTAGTATCACTTCCAATACCAATATCACATTGTGTAAAAACTCTTATAATGGATTGGTCTAACTTTCCAGCCTATTTTCTTTATTGGAATGGGTTTACTCCCCATCATCTTTAATATTGTCTAATGTGATATCAAGATTTACCTAATTAATTTGAATGATATATAATTATTTTCCCACTAATTATATAATAATAAACCATATATATGTGTACCAAAAGATCATATAAGCATTCATCATTCTATCTTAGCATAACATATGTAAAAGAAAAATGTTTCATAACAATTTTCTAATCACATAATCATAATCCATCAAGTGAATAAACTTGGATGTAATAATTAGATAATATACCCAGTTATTGACACAAAAATAGTATTATATTTATATAGTTACATCATACCATTAAAATAGAAACCATACATTTATTTTAAAGACATGATATTTTTTTTAACATTTTAAATAAAAATTTACAGAATATTGAAAAAATTATTTTATTTGAAAATAAACATGGAATATTTTAAATAAATCGTAAAATAATATAATTTATATAATAGTAGAAAAATAAATTTAAGGGACAATTTTCAAAATAAATATTCATATCACACTTATTTTAATGATTCATAAATAACATGTTCAGAAAACATTGTAAAAAGTCACTTTTTAAAACACTAAAAGAAATTAAAATGTGGTTTAAAATGGAATTAAACCATGATTGGAGAATATAAAATATAATTATCAAATTTTTTTAAATAAAAATAGAATAAATGAAAAATTTCACTGATATAAGAGAAAATAAGGTCAAATTTTCTTAAAAAAAATTCTCAATTATTTTAGGTATCAAAGAGAAGAGAATGGTACCAAAACCTATAAAACTCATAAATAACCAGAGTAAAAAAATATGGGGTCTAAGGGATTAGCTGAATATAATTTCCCCAAAGTACATTCAATCATAATGAATTTCTATTGAACATGAGATTTCAACGTAATCCATTTACAATTTAGTAAATTTAGAATCATAACACCCTAGAAAGAAATAACATCAAAGCAAGATTTAAATTCAATGAATATTAATAGATTCATGATATATAAGATCTTTTTTATAATATATAACCTATATAAAAAAATTGGTGCATAACATGAAACAAGAATGAATGAGACAATATTGAGATAAAAACCCTATTAATTTTGGTAATATTTGAATCAAAACCTCCTAAAATCAAGAACCTCAGAGTTATTTTTACATTATTATAATTTTATATAAAATAATAATAAAAATAATTCACTGATATTATAAATACCAAAAATAAATAAATATGTTGTGAATATGGTATATGTCTCATAAAAATAAAAGTGATAAGAGAAACTCTTACCTAAAGCCCCAAATTGCTCTGTACATTCTCTTAAGATCACATATAATTTTTTTGAATTATTATAAATTTATTCTTAAATAATATTAATTATTATATTATTATATATCATTCTATTATAATTTTTTATTACACATCCATTAACAATTCTTCATTGAAATGATAATTCTAGTGAAAATTGTTACATTTTTATGTTTTTCTGGATTCATTGGTTTCAATCCCTGATCCTTGGTCACAGTTTCATCAAAATTATAATATTAATAATTTTCTAAGTATCATATTTATTAATTACATACAATTTTATAACCACTCATATAATATTGATATGGAACATGATTATATCACTTTGTAGATGCGATAGTACATACCTATGCATGGGTGATGTTTTCACATTTCGTTAGATGGAATGAATGAAATAAAGACAATAATTAAACATTAAATAATCAAAATTATATCATATATATCATATATAAATATATATTCATTAAATATTTATATATTTTCATCTATAGATATAAAAAATGGGAAACAAATAATATTTCATTGTTGAAGAAGTAGTACTGATTTACAAATGATTAACACTATTATTTTCTGAAGGATGAGAGGGTGTCACACACTTGGTTAGAGGTATGTTATACTATTTTTAGAATTTTTGGGATTTAGTTTCATTTTTATTAGTCTCAAAAAGGTTTTGGTTGGTTTTTAAATGTTTTGGATTGATTTTTTGGGTGTTAATGGTATAGGGAAATCATAAAGATTTCCCCACCAATCATGCAACATATTAAGAGTGCCTAGGAGGAGGTTCATGGTTAATTAATATGTAAGTTAAACTATTTGGATTTCATTGTACACAATTTGATAAAATAAATATCCATTTAACATGGTTGGTGTATAGTTTTTCAAATCATGCGACCAAATTGTGCCACATGGGGGTTTGGAGACATTATCACCCCCACAGTTGGTACACAATTTTTTAAACCTTATGGCGTAAATATATGACATATTCAATTAAACATTAAATTTTGGTTTTAATCCATTCACATGACTGAGAAGAGTCATTATTTTTTCCTTTTCCAAGGTCCCCTACCCACACCCTTTTGTTAGTAAATTTTCATTACTCTCTTCCATCTAGAGTTTGTTTTCAAAAGATCAATGTGTTTTGGATCTAATATATTAAAGGTATGATCCAAATTGTCTTCTTTAACACTTTACTTTTTGAATATGCTCATTTTACATTTATTAAAACCATATATTTCAGTTTCTATTTCTGAATCTATTCGATCAGTTATGTTTTGTAAAATTTCATTTGGGATTTGTTGAAATAACATGAAAGGTAGTCCCATTTGGATAGATACTGACTCGATTCATCATGTTTTATGCAATCCATTCTGAGGTAGGTGATTTAAATATTTTTATCAAATCATTATAGAACATGATGTCCTGGATTTTTAAATATTTTCTTTCACTTTTCTATGGAAAATTCTTATTAAATTATTATTGGAAAAAAATTTATCTTTTGGTTTTAGACTATGAATAATTAGTGAAAATCATTATAAGTTTTATAAAATGATAAAAACAAAATACTTATTTCAAAGAGAAATGTTAATACAAATACCTAACATACTTGGTTTTTGTGAGTTAAGAATCATGATTATTTAGACTATCATAGCTTGAATGGGTGCGTGTGAATGTGTGTGAATGTTGAATGGGTATGAAATGTGGAATAAATTGTTGAACTATTTCAACCACTTGAGATAAATTAAATAAATTTGGAAAACTAATTTTTATTTCATCTCATTTGTTTTGTTTATATTTTGAATGATGAAATGACTTTTTATTCTTCTAGTGGTGTGTGTGGGATGATTTTGGTGGATTTCTAATTGGTGTTATATAATCACTGTTGGATTTGGTTTCCAAGGACCAACTAATTATACTTTTATTACATGAATATTAAATGAATCGAATATTAATAAAACTTATTATTACATATTGTTCCTTTTTCTACATGAAATTAATGTGATAATGTCACAGTGTATCAACCACAATGATAAGGTCATAAAATTTACCCACTATGATGTGAACCAAGAAATACTATGATAAAATTCTTAAGGATTAACCTACAGTTGGATAAAATACTATGATATAACACATAATATGTAGATTGTCAGGTGTGTGTACTTGTAAAAGGATGAGTCTTCTTATCATGATGTTCACACATGGTAATATCCAAGGTAGGAGATTATGAGAACAAACTTGCCAATATAAATTCTGCATGTTTTAGTGTCGTGAGATATTCATATCTATAAGCATGTGTAATGGTCATTATACTTTAAGAGTATCATTGATTCATGTCAAGACTCACACACATAGATTTACTAATCAAAACCATCACACTGTACATTGGTGGCAATTTGGGTATGTTGGGTGCATCACAGATGACATGTTATTATTTGATTAGTTGATGAAGTATTTTTCCCTTCCATATTTATGGAAGCTTATATATCATCCATTTGATGGGAATATAACTTTCACATTAAATAACATTCTCATAATGTAGGGATGTGTTTTTTCTAGACAGCTAAGGAATGACATATCAAGTATACAAGTCGATGCCACAGAAGTGGAATATGCTTGTTGAGATATTGAGATAAAGGGATTATAATACATAATGAGAATTCATATACGGTTTTAGAGGTTGTGAAATTGTAATAAAATGATTTTTATGAGGTAAGGATCATTTAAATTTTAGTCTTATTCTTTATTTTGTGCCTAATATGGATTCCTCATGAAGATGTGGATGTTTTAGGGGATGTTTGAGGCTTGTTCAGAGCTCAGAACCCTGGTTAGTGGAGAAAATGATTAGTCTAAATGGTTAGTGAAACCATTAAAGATATTCCACATTATTTCCCTAATAATTCAATGGCTAGAGAGAGGGAATCAGAAGGCCGCACTATTTGAGGGAATTGTGCCTACAGGGGTGAAAATCATGTAGGTAGCACAGTAAATTTTAGCAGATTGATTGACATGGTTTGGGAATTATTATTAAAGCCATGTACATGGAACCATGCGTGGTCTATCCTTTTATAGTGGATGGTTCAAGGTTAGTGAATGTTTGGGAAAACAGACTGGCTAAACCGTGCGACCAAGTTAAAAATGTGTGAAATGTCTATTTTTCCCCTAAAATTATTGTAACCTTATTTTCCTTTGTGCCTTTCCTCTAATAGACAAAAAAATGCCTCATCCCTCTTGTTGACGAATCTCAAGATCCATCCACCTATTATTTTTGATATCTCTTTCATCTAGTGTCTGATCGAAAATCCATTCATCTCTTTTTATTCCTCTTGTAATGGCTCGAATCTATTATCTTATATTCATCATTTATCTTTTTGGATTTTGCACTATTTTTATATAGAATCATATTCCCTATTTTCAGGTCTTTGATGCATTCTTCTATTTTATTTTGATCCAAGACAAAGTAAGGGCCAATAGAAAAATAGGAGTGTGTTATAGGCTCAAGATAAGTGTTCTATGACCCATTAATAAGTCTCTTAATTTTATAAAATTTCATCAATTTTTAACACTGATTTCATAAAGATGTTCTTATTAAATTCATATTAAATTCATATAATTAATGTTATTGTATACTAGATACCCTTTTATACACTATGAATGCGTCATTGGAGGTTGAGACCTCAATTCCTTCGCCCCAATTACGGAGATTCATTAATTATGCCTTAGTAACCCATGTGGGTTTATCTGAGACATCGTTCATCTATGAGGGTTGAACTTCCATATGGTAATCAGCCTAAAACTAAATGAATTATAATTTTAAATGTTTAGAATATGTTTTGGAATCACTCAGACCTTCTAAGGTAAGTGTTTCAGTTAATTAATGAACCATTAAAATATTAAATGGAAAACATATTTATAGATATCAATTTTTCTGGTTAATTATAAATGAAATTGAATATGGTTTAATTTACTTAGTTTTACTTTTCATTCTTATTATAGGTAAAGTAATGAACCAAATAATTGAATATAGAATTTATGTAATAAATGGTTTTATGTCCTTTTAGAGTTTTGACCTAGTTGGAAAGGTAATGAAATAAACCATATGAATTATTAAATGGAATGATTATTAGATGGCCTATTGAATATGTAATTTATTAATATGGATTTTTTAATCATTATAAGAGTGTTCATATTTGAACTATACCTAGATTCCCGAGGGAATTCCTTGGGAACTTAGAGGATTCCATTATGATTCAAGGAGATAGTTTCCACATGAGATAACAACCTTAAAACATAGTCTTTTTAAAATAGCGTATGACTGACATGATGACATAGGACCCATTCACAATCTTTTGGATATTAGGGTTTTGTGGTTACACTTTTTGTTTCCATATATATTTCTTCAAGAATAATGTTTCATTGATTCTATCCTATGGGGCCCAATCATGCTTAGCCTCTTTTTCCTTGGATGAGATTCATGGACTCAATTAGAACTATTTACCGTAGAAATCCTGGGGAGATTCTACATTGATGACACTCAGACCCCTTATAGCTAGGCTACATGTTATAACTGAGTTGGATCGACCCTTGAGGTCAAGGATTCCTTGATTATTACCTTTGATCATCATTACCATTATAATCATTACAGGATTCCTTGGTTACACCATGTATCCACTTACATTACATCTATTATATACAGCGTGGTTGACACTTATTATACACTATTAAAAAATTAATTAAATGATTACATTTTCAGACACCATGTATTGGTTTTTTTATATTATTATTTTACCTTCACTTTTATGTATATACCTTCAAACTATTTCATTTTATATTTGAAGACTAGATTTTATAGACACTATTGGTGGTGGACTTCAAATATTTATATCAGAACCTATCTGGCCCACCGATGGCACCCTTGAATATTACATGTATGTAGGATTTGATAAGGGAAAGCATCTTGCTTTGGAAATTGGATCATGATATCTTTGTTAGGATGGAACTTAGTTGTAGATGACTATGCTAGTGCTCCTGATTCATAGATAGTATTTTATCTTATTCTTTTTTATTATTTTTTAAAGAATGTATTTCATACTACCTTGTTTCCATATTTTTCTAATTTATAGGGACATTAAATTACATTATCATCATGTCGTATATGACACATTTTATAGCTAATGAGTTGTTTTTTATTAATGAATTTTTTCTCATTTTTTATGATACTTTTCCATTATTATTATAATTACACTATTTTATCTATTTATCCATTTTTATTTTCTTCCACTCTTACATAAGATAATTGTCTACCCATGGAAAAAACCTAGGCCCTTGCAACTATGTGGGAGTCTATTTAATGTGGGGAGTCATGGTTGAGGCCATGTGGCACACTAGTTCGGGACACCATTGAGTAGAACCCGGGTCGGGACTTCACAAAGTGGTATCATCAGATTTATTTTCATAACTTATTATTTTGAGAAAAAATAAATGAGATGAGGAACAATTTGGAAAATGGTTAAAAGTACCTCTTGGGAGTATCTAACCCACATTTTTGGTACATACCATGTTTCTTGAAATAGGAATTGTTGTGTTGTATTTTTCTTATTACGGTTGGTATACTTCCACCATTGGGTGACTCACATTATTTGTGATAATAATTATTATTATTATGATTGAGTATTTAATTTTATCTTTATCCCGATAAGATGAAGGAAAGTAATCATTAATCATGCATCATTATAGGCACTTAGAAATCAAATTTCATGTATATGACATGCCATATAGGTTCCTTTCACTACTTTTATTCCTTATTATGCCTAAAATTGTTGAGTGATCTGTGGTTTCTATATTTATTCATGTGCTACTAACAACATCTGTAGGGTAAGGAATTGGTTATTTAAAGTGTCAGCATTTATCTAAATCATGATTTCCTATATAGGTTGATGGTGGAATCTTAAATAACTAGTTTCTACCCATATCAATTATGTGACTTTCGTTACATGATCTGATCTTTGGTTGTGATTGAGTGATTTACAGTTTCAATCTAGGTGGTGTTTGGTCCCTCATGAATTTTAATGGGTAATTAACTGATTTGATCCATCATATAACACCCATAACATTATGACACAAAATTTTATAGGGACTAATTAATAGTGAATGAGTGTTAATTTCAGTGTTAAGATGTATGGGACCTTATTAACTAGAAATGACATTTCATTTAATCAATCCTCGATATATTATATAACCAAATGAAAATATAAAATGAAAATATTGAAAAAATGGTTTTTAGTAAGTTAAGAGGCACAATGCAGTTGAACCTTCACATACTAGAAAAACTTTATATTAAACTTGAACACATACCAATACCCCATCATTATAAGAAGGTAGTTTCGACAGTATACCATGGGTAGTGAAACTTCTTCATGTGTTTTTATTGTGATATAGATTCTATCTAGTCAAATTTTATTTCAAGGCATGTTATTGGAATTTATAGAGATATGACACGACAAAATCATTCAGTCGTGCGCATGCAGTGTGGATATGACCAGAAAATAGAGATGACAGTCCCTAAGCCTCCAATATTGCCACCAATATTTCCATAAGAGGTATTTTTCTGTTATATCCAAACTGGGCATTGAAACTTAGTTTTGAGACAATTTTCATTATATGATGAATTCCCTGAAGGGTTCTCAACATCCTACACTAACTATGAATGATCTGACTCCTGAGTTACAACAACAACATCCTCCATCTTATTGGTGGTTTGTGTGCCACAGGATGACGAGTCTTCTCTAGAGGAGACTCTTTCTATATTCAAGAATTTGGAGATTCCTCCAGAGAGGATGTTTAGTATTGCCACCTACATAATGCATGATTCAACAAAGCACCAATGGGATTTGATTACTCATGCTAGAAATCATCATTTCATTCTATGGGTGGACTTCCATAATTCCTTACATCACTAATTTTTTTCATTAGAATCTATGATCTGATTAAGCTAGAGAGTTCAGGAACCTTGAGAAGGGTGTTATGTCTTTCCTAGACTATTAATCACATTTTAATGACTTATAGTTATTTGATCCACTATTAGCTGATAATGAGATGTAGTGGGCTAGATGCTTCAAGGATACGATCAATTATGCCATCCACACTCAGGTGAATGTACTTTTCCCACATACCTTTTGTGATATTTTCAATCAATATTTTATCAATAGGTGCACCCTAAGATAAGTCGATAGTATCAGGTACAAAATATTAGTTTCAAGGTAGGGAATTGATTATTCTGGTAGCGAGAAGGGTATCCTGGAGGCTTCTTATTAGAGTAGTAAATAGTATATTATCCTCACTAGGAGCTCCATTATATACCATCAGTGTAAAACATATGGGGCATCTAAAGCCTTGGTGTGATAGAGATCATCATGTGTTCTATGCTTACGACCATATGAGAGATCTTTATAGATTATTCTAGACCTTTCAATATTATTTGAGTGGATGGGGATCCACACCTAGTCCACCTTTAGAAGCAAGATCATTTGTACCGTGTCCAGCAGGGAGTTGGGGAATCACCAAAAAAATAATTTTAAGAGGAGGCCACTATCTTGGTATACAAACTTATGATTATTACTATCATTAGAGTGGACTTTCTTAGTGTAGTCCATCTATAGAACAAGGTTGTGGATTAGTCATGTTGTGTGATTTAAAGTTGATAACTGAGGTTAAGAGAGTAGGAACTTCAACTATATGAGTACTATTGTAGTAGCTTATACTATTTAATCTTCTTTATTCGATACACGTGATTCGAACTCCTTTATTTCTATATCCACACTGGAAAGTATCATGTTGGAAATTCACTATTAGTATGGGGTGAGGACCCTAGACACACCATAGAGAGTGTGGTTAGAGGGCATACATCAATGCAAGGATTTTCCCCTTGGGGTAGGTAGTTATCTCTTTTTATGGGACATCTTTATCATTGAGATTATAGACATAAATTTCATTTTTAGTGTGGACTAGTTGGTCCCCTATCACTCCTATGCAGACTAATATCACTACAAGGTATTATTTAAATCACCTGAGGGAAAAAAATTCTTCACAAGGTTGAGTGGAATAAACAAGATGGTAGATATTGACCATATAATTATGGTCTAGGTGGAGGGACCATCCATATTAATAATCTATTTTTAGAGGAGTAGGGAGTACATCTTACAAATTATCCTCTATGGGTCGATCATTTTAGGGATATATTTCCTAACCATTTTTCTGGCTTACCTACCAAGAGAAAGAGAGAGTACCTTGTTCTAGGAGAAGTACCAGGGTCTATTCCTCCATACATGATGATACATACTGAGCTCCAAGAGCTTAAGTGACAGTTTTAATACTCGGTGTCTAATGGTTTTATCAGACCTTGGAATCATTCTTGGGGTTCACCCATTATTTTCTCCAAGAAAGCAAATGTGACCCTTTATTTAATAATGGATTAAAAACTTTTGAACCAGATTATGTTAAACAATTGGTATCCACTGACTCATATAGATGATCTCTTTGAAAATACCAAAGGAGAAAGGGTATTCTTATAGACCAACCTGATATTGGTCAATCATTAGGTGAGAGTCAAGCCTTTAGACATACCTCGAACAACTTTTCATAAAAGGCATGTTCTGTATGAATATCTCATTATTTCATTTGGTCTTACAAATATTCATACCATGTTCATGAATTTTATGAATATGGTTTTCTATCCCTATTTGGATTCCTTTTTCATGTTCTTTGTGGAAAACATCTTGGTGTATTCTCATACATGTAGCGACCATGAAAAACATCTTAAGACCATTTTTAGTAAACTATGAGAGAATAAACATTATGCTAAGCCTACTGAGTTCCATTTCTAGATCGAAAAATATCACTTATTTGGTCTTATTTTTTTCATAATCATGAGTATATCTTAACCTAGATAAGGTTATTGTTGTGATTTCCTAGGAAGATCCGAATAATATGATTGATTTACAGAGATTCTTAGGGATATATTGAAATTACAGGTATTTCATAATAGACTTGTCATTCATTTATACACCTCTTACTGTTCTTAATATGATTTGTGGGAAGTTTTATTGGTAAAAAGAATGTGATAAATACTTTCAAGGGCTGAAAGGAAGGTTTACCTCAACACCTATTAAGATTCTTCAAGAGATTTGAAGAGGCTGTATAGTGTTATGTTATACATCACACATTATACCTGGTGAAGTGCTGATGTAGGAGGAAAAGTTATTCTGTACATATCTCAGAATCTATGGCCTCTAGAGATATATTTCTCAACATGTGACCACAAGTTAGCCGCAGGTTTCCATGCCTTAATCTGCTGGAGACACTATCTAACAGGTAACTAATATGTGGTGTTTATGAAACACAAGATCCTAAAATATATCTTTACGATGTATGAATTAAATATCAGAAAGTGGATATGGGTTTAATATCTTTAGTCCTTCTATTTTGAGCTTCCCTATATGTGTGTAAACGGAAATATGGTAGTGGATGTACAGAGTCATAAAACTCACAAACAAACCATTGATGAATCTAGTGGTGAATATAAATTTATGACCATCTTCTCTATGGTAAATTTTGTGTTTTAGGAGTGTCATGAGTATTATTACCTATCGTACTTAATAATTACCTCTTCCCTCAAAGATATGGTATAGAGAAGTAAGTTTCTAGATCCTGAAGGCTTAGTTCTGTGGGAAATTATTTCTGGTAAAGACCTGCCTACGGATTAGTTTGTTGATGGAGATGATATCATACATGTACATGGAAATATCTGGGTTCCTCAAATATAAGAGATTAATTAAAAAAGAGTCTAATGATTCTATGAGGTCAGTTCATCTAGGAATCTCTAATATGTATCGAGATATGTGACACCAATACTGGTGTCTGGGAATGAAATTAAAGATAACAGGCTTTATCACATGGTGTTCTACTTGTCAGAATGTGAAGTCAGGGAACCAACGACCTAATAGATTGTTTCAACCATTACCAATACCATAATATAATTTAAAAGATATTTCCATTTATTTTTTAGTTGTCTTATTGATCTCACATCAAGGTAGAAACATAGTTTGGGTAGACATTGATAGAATGATCAAAGTATCCCACTTCCTTCCAATTTGAGATAATTTCTCAGTTGATGAGATAGGAATACTGTATTTCCCTTAAATTATATGGATACATGAGGTCCCTCATACTATCATTTCAGATAGAGAAAATCATTTCACATTAACGTTCTGGAAATGGTTAAAGAGTTTTATGGGTGCACAAGTGATTTTTAGCACAAATTTTTACCCTCAAACTGAGGGCCAATCAAAATAGAAAATACGGGTTTTAGAGGACATGCTCTGAGAATGTGTTATTGATTTTGATGATTATTAGGAGAATCATATCCCCCTTTTTAAGTTTTCCTATTATAATAGTTATCATGGTACAATTAGATGGATTTTTATGAGGCCATTTTCGGTAAGTTTCTCTATTCACCCATGTTCTGGATATACGTAGGAGATGCAGCACTAATTGGTCCTCCTCTCATATAGGATTCTTTAGAGAATGTTTAGATGATCTTGAATCATATGTCTAAAACTTAATGTATACATAAATCATATTCCAATGTGCATTGATGAACTTTGGAGTTTGATATCGGGGATTGTGTTTTCTTTAGGATATCAGCCATACATGGGCATAGATGGATACATAGATAGGGAATATATCACTATGATTTGTCAAACCATTTCAAATATTGGATATATTTAGTCCAGTATCCTATCAGTTTTTGTTACCTCATAGGTATTGTTCCACGCATGACATCCTCCATGTTTTAACGCTTCACCATTATCATGTCAACCCGTCTAAAAAATTTGATCCCAAGGAGGATGAGTTAGATTCTTATGATTTTTTAGGTGTATCCTATAAGAATAATTGATCTATGTACCATGGATCTATGAGTATATTATGTCCATTTATTATGGGTTATATGGTTGAATGTACATGTATGAGATGATACTTAGGAGAAAGAGTCTGATGTATATGCTCAGTGGACGGAGTTATTCTCTAACAACATTTTTCTTCCCTTGGAAGGAGATCTTAGGGATGAGTTCCTTTAAGTGGTAGATAGTAAGAACCTGATTTTTATATGAGGTACATATCCTTTAATGTTTGAATTTATTATTTTTTGGACCCAATATGGATAAATAGTGAGGTCACTAATGTTTTAGGGCTTTCTAGGGAATGACAGGTGCTCGGAACCCTGACCAGTGGTGAAAAATACTAGGCTGCATCGTCTGTAGAAACCATGTGATAACATTTACATGATTTCCCTAACCATTATATGGATGGAAATAGGGATTCAAGAGGCCACACAGTTTTTTATTGAACTGTGAATCTAGGGGAACACACTCATATGGGGTGCTCTGTAATTTTTAGAAGATCCATGAACATGGATTGTGAATAGTTAGGCAAACCATGCACATGAAACCATGCATGGTCTCTACTTAGATAGTTTTTGGTGCATGGATGGCGCATGATTTGTAAAACCATGTAGAAAAACCAATTGACCCTATAAAAAATGGTTCAAATGTCTATTTCCCCAAAATTCTTAAAAAACCTTATTTCTCTTTTCCACTTTCCTCTAGTGAATAGAAATGAGCCTCCGTCTATCCGTTGAATGTTCTCAAGCTCCCTCCATGTAGGATTCTTGATATCTATTCCATATAGAGTTTGATCGAAGCACTATTAATCCCTTTGGATTCTTCTTAGTAAGATATCAAATATTTTACCTTCTTATTCATCGTTTATCTTGTCGACTCTTGTGCTATTTTGGTACTAGATCATATGCCTGATTTTCCGAGTATTGATCCATTATTCTATTTTATTCCAATCCTGAAGAAACTAAGGTCCAATACCATATGAGTATAGGGATATAAGATTAATTTAGTTTTTCTATAACTTATCCCTTATGTCCCATTGTTTTATAAATTTACGTCATTGTGAGCTTGTCAATTTCATCATGCATTTCTTGTTAAATTCATATGCCTTGATTATAATTAATGTCATAATATCCAGGATCCCATTATATACATATTCATTTCATCATTTTATATTGAGACCTCAATTCATTCCTCCTCAAGTTGGGTGATTCCTTAATTATGCCTTTCTAACCAATGTTGGTTTATCTAAGACGTAGTTTGGGTGTGAGGCCTGACCTTGGTAATGTTAATACACCTTAAACTAAATGAATTATAATAATAAATGTATTACATATGTATAATTATTGGATGAAACTTATAAGGTAAGTTTTCCTATTAATTAATAAACCTCTTAAATATTAAATGATAAGTGTAGTTATAGAGAACTATTGGCCAAGTTATTTATAATTAAATTTCATATGGTTGTATGTCTTTAGCCTGCCTTGTTATTATTATAAAATGTTAAGGACTAGAAAAAAAATAATTTAATATGGAATTAAAGTAATAAATGGTTTCATGTTATTTTATCCTTGTCACCTAGTATCAAAGTAAAATGGAATGAACCATCTAAACTATTTAATAGAATGAATATTACATGGCCTAAATTAAATAATGAATTATGTAGAAGATTCCTATTTGATAACTATATTTCATACAAATATTCTATGGTTCTTAATGTATTGATTTGGGTATTTAATTGAATAATATTTCCAATTGTGGAAAAAATTGATTTATTTTATGTTTTATGGTAGGAAACAGTGAATCTTTGGAGAAGGAATGGAAATTAAAACATTTTAGTATCTAAAAGACACTTCGTGCCACAAGTGAAGTGAAGCGGAACAACACCAGATATTTTAGGATGTTTGAGAGATAGAAAAATTATATCATATAATTTACAGATTGTGTAAATACATTACAAAACATTACTTTTGAGGAGATGATATTTTTGGAAGTGATAAGCTCAATTTCATGATGCCTTATCCTGGAGTGAAAATCAAGAGACTACCCAACGTGCAAAACATTACACATCATGAAACCATCGGGATACAGAAAAATAAATTCCACATGGTTGAGGGTTTTATTGGATTTTCTATTAATGAATCCCTCATCCACACCTTCAAGGGAGTATAGAACCAGAGGGAGCCGACAAACGACTGTTGAAGCACTGCACGCACAAAGTGATGATCTGGAGTCCTACTTTGCCATTGTTCTTCAACTTCATTCTTCCTCGGGTATACATGCTTCTCATTATCATCATGCCTAACATGATTAATTAGTTTCTTTTTTATAGGTTATTTTATTATAGGGTAATTCATAAATAGGGTTTTTTTCTATTTCATATTCCTTTTTTGGATTGCTGCAAAACCATTTATCAATTCCACATCATATTATTTTTGTATTGCATGTGCATTGCTACGTTCTAAGGTTGGTGATTTAATTTCATCAATGAATTAAACTATTTTTTATGAAAATTTTTAAATCACAGTTATTTAGGTTTAAATATTCTTTTGGGTGGCCTATTTTTCTTATTTTTTTATTAGATTATCGTTACAAATGTGCAATCGTAGGATTAATTTAGCGTACCCAGACTAAGGATACATAATAAAAAATTATACCACCAAACCTGAATAAACCAATATCAATTGAATACCATATGCACAAACATGATTATCAATGAACCTAGCATGCCCCAACTCTTGATTTCGACACTAATCATTGCTGCTATTTGTTTCTTTTCTTAAAACAAATTAATGACAGAAATTTTAATTTCATTAATTAATTTAGATCATATGGATAAACCATGTGGGTTTGATACTCGATCATTCCATGTACAATATTTTTTGTTTTTATTTTGAGTTTTAAAAATTAGAAAATTTTTGTTTCATTGTAATAATTAATGATACCCTGTGAGATGTCACTATTTCATATGGACCTTTTGATTTTGTTGGTGTGGTTGGATTTGATCGATTCTTTGATTCATAATGGAATGACTTGAGTACTAAGAGGATAAAATTCTGATTCAATGATTTAGTTTCCATGGGAGATACCCACCATGGGTCACTATCCTTTTCTAATAGTGGATGGATGACATGACACCATAAGATCCCATCACAACATTCCAGATATCTGGATGCCTTGATACACTCCTTGGATCGATCGTTATGTCTTCATACTTGGGTCACCATAGATTCAACGCATCAGGCCTAGTCATCCTTATCATGTTTTACCTTAAGCAAGATCCTTGGACTCGATTAAAACATTTTATAGTGGAATGCCTTGGGTGATTCCTATTGGATTACAAACAGATCTCCTATTGTCATGATGCATGTTATTATTGGGTTAGCATGACCCCTGAGTTAAATGATTCTTTTCTTATTACCTTGGATCTTATTTACTATTATCATCATTTTAGGATGAATTAGTTACAACTTGGATCCTATTTAATTACCTTTATTGTATACAGTGTGGTTGATACATATTATAAATGGAAACATAATTAATTAAATGATTACATGTTCAAACACCATCCAAGAGTAAAGTAAGTTTTTGGGTATTTAAAATATTGTATTTCCTTCAACTTTTGGTATATAAATAAACATTGTTTCATATAATTTTCACAAAATTGATTTTATATATGACATTAGTGGTGGCCTAATGAGATTCATATAAAATCTTATCTTGGACACTGATGTTACCAGAGAAGATTACATGTATGTAGGTGCTGACAAGGGGAACCATCCCACATTGGAATCCCAATCTTGATTAATTTCTTGGGATATATCTTGGTAATAGATGATCAATCTAGTTCTCAGGATTGATATATAGTTTTTAACCTCTCTGTGATTATTTTTTATAATATGTATTTTCTTGTGACTTGTATCCATGTTTTCTTACTTTATATATATATTTAATGGAATTATCATCATATTTTATATGACATAGTTTATATCTAACGAGTTATTTATTATTAATTGACGTTTTCTTCTATTTTTAGTTTCATTTCCATTATTATTCTGCTTCATCAATTTTATCTACTTATCAACATTTTATATGTTCCAATATAAATTGAGGGAATATTCTCCCAATAGACACACCTTTTTCCTTCACATTTAGTCGGTAGCCTCTGAAGTATGGGGAGGTTTGCGTGAGAACATGTGGCCTACAAAATCATGGATCCTTTGATTGGAACCTAGGTTTGGATGCTATATAAATTATGTACTTTCCCTTGGGTTCCTCAAATAATATCTAATCAGTAATACTGGACTATATAATTTTTCTTAATTCCAACATTAAAGAATGAAAGAGGGCCACACTGTAGTGTTTCCATTGGTCTGGATTAAATTATATTTTAATTTATTTATTTGAAAAAATATTATTCTCAAGACCAAGGAATAAATTTATTCAATTTTTATCAGTCACAAATATATATTGATGAATAAAAAATTTAATTAAATATTTATTTGGGTACTCAATAAATACAAAGGAGTTCATAATGACCAAGACCACATTCGATGAAAAATATTAGTTTATAAGTTGGTAAAAATATATTTCTTATTAAACACCATAAACCAATAATAATAATAATAAATATTTGGAATGGGGAATAATCAATATTATAATATTATTTACAGGTTGGAATGAAATTAAATAGTGTTTTGACCAAAACCCTTTCTCTATAAATAGATGGCTATGTTTATTGTGTATGTTGAATTAAAAAATGATAATTGAGAATAATTGTGTGCAACATACATCACTCATAATTTTTTTTCTCTCCTCCTATTACGAATAATAATTATAATTCATTCAAGTCTAAAGGATCTTAGAGTGATCAAGATAAAAATGCAAGATGATTGATTCTTCGTGCTAGCACCTGAAAATCAATCAATGTTGTTTGAAGACTAAAGGAGCACATATCAATCACCATTATAGAGATTTTCTAATTTGATTCTTATAACGTAATGAATATAATCTAAAAATGGTCATTTATAAGAGCAAAAATATTATATAAGAAATGATATTAAGATAAGGAAATTCATTTTTAATATATTAATAAATTAATTATAATTTTAACATGGAATATCCTCAATTAGGGTTATAGGAACCTCTAAATTAAATATAGTTTCAGGTTAAAATCAACACCAGAGATTATATTGTGCATGTAACCTTTAAGTGGTATAAAAAGGGCCATGTTTCAAAATTTTAATTATTTATTTTATTGTAGAACTATTATTACAATAATATTTATATTTTCATTTCATGAATTATTCATTCATTAATTGGATTTTTTAAAATGACATACCTTCAAAATTTTAATTTATTAATTCATGAATCACATTTCATGATGTCTAAGAACTAAAGAAGAATGACTAGAGATTTCATTAAAAGGTATCAAAAAATCTGGATAGATATCATGGGATTACATGATGTGTAGTTAAGGTACACACCATGTAACAAAGTATACCACACCAGGCCCTATCATGGGATACATGATGTGCTATGCAGGAATTACACATGGTGAATTTATTGAACACCAGATGTAGACTAGTAAAACCTAGAACATGACATGTTATATTACATGCAATGTAGTTAGAATACACATTCTTTTAGTTTATATTATATTGAGATGAAATTTAGGAAAATTGTGTGGTCAAATACATTGTTTAAACAACACAAGACTAACAACATGGATTATTAATGAAGTAAAAAAGATATAGAAAATGTACATGGCATTCAGTTCATTAATTCCCATGTTCAAAATAAATTCCATGTTCTTCAGTGATTTATTAATACAAACAAACATTGAGATACACAGTGTGTATCTAGATTCTATATGTTGTGTAGTTCCATATTTGATGAACACATTGAGTTTTCCGATAGGTTTTGCAGACACATGGAAAGAGTAACACACAGTGTGTAACTAGACAGTAAAAACCGTGTATTCTATCCATGGAACATGCAAAATCCTTAGGTGTGTACCATGGATACATGACTATTGAGATGCATGGAAAGTATCTATATATTACGCATTGTGTAGTATCCTAATAATGGGAAGAATTAAAGTTATATTAAATTGATAATTTCAGAATTAAAACCTTAATATACTGATTGAAACCTATAGTTTATAACAATATAATAATCATTTTAATGAATTTTAAATGATCAATTATTTTATTATAACAGTTCATAATTATTGTTTCAACTATTTATATTACATGAATGGATTTTTGATGGGTATCTCTAATAGAATTTAGATGGTCATTGAGATGTGGGGGAATTAATTAATTATTAATGAAGGTACGTTTATCATAATGATAAATAACAAATAAGATATTAATGTTAACTTGTTTAACATTTTTTTATTCATTGCATTTATTAATGTTCACAAGCTTGAAAAATATCTATGTATGCGTTATTTATTCTAATTTAATTTATTACATGTATTTTCAATAATTTTATATTAAGTTAAATTTTATAGCCATTGATTTATCTTGGTACAATTATTAGGTAGGACCTTTGTGTCCATAGTTATTTATGCAGCCCCCCTTAACCAATCATTTGGTTTCCCTCACCTATAGGTTAGATATAAATACATGTAATTAATGGAGTATCCTATGGCATGTAAATTTGGTTCAATATGGAACCATAATGATTACAATCCATGTGATACATAATTTAATAGGTGGAATGTTGTAGCTCATGCGAAGAAGATCATAAGGTGTTATTCCCTTAGGCCATAGGTTGATTTTGTTTCACTCAATAAGTCAAACATTAGATAATCCCATGATTGGGTAATTTATTTATATATTTGTTTCTATCTATGAATTAACTAATTTATATATACAATAATGTTATCACATAAATATATGAATTAATATTCAAAGATAAGATTTAAATAAATAGATTATGCGTAAATGTTTTATCCAACATGGTTCATTAATTTTGTAAAGCCCACTTAATATTAAAATTCCATTGAAATATAAAATAAGAATAAATTTATGCATAATAAATTAAAATACCTCAACTAAATTTTAATTCACACATTTCCATTCATTACATTATTAAGAATTAAAGGCTTATAACTAAGTTTTTGGACAACCCTTGTTGGGTCACGTAATCTTAATGTAAATTTTTTGGAAGGTAATTTGTTAACCTAAAAATGTTACCTCAAGAGAAGTATCCCTCACAAGGCTTTATGTAACATGGAGGCAAGTGTTGATGGAATCAATGTTTGGATTTCACGACTAGGGATTACAATCAATAGATCAATAGATACATTCCCACAATTGATAAAGACATGACTACCTAAATTCCTTCAAGTAGTTTGAACAAACCTCATTGGGGTTATGCCAATGGTCATATAGATCATTGACACTAGAGTGTCCCATCTGCTAGACATTCCAATTTCAATGGTTGATAAAATAGTTGGATATTTAATTAACATAATTTTTAATAAAAAAATTACTAATAATATGTTCTTTTATAAATTTAGAAAATTCAATGTTCATCATTGGAATTATCCCAATGATCTATGTGGGAGAAGGACCATATCTTCAGCAGTAGTAACTTCATAGAGTGGTTTAGATTCCATTGTGTTTTTCTATGCCATGAATGAAAATCTTATGTTCTAGAATCCTCAATGCTGGATCCACATTCAAATAAGGTGATTTCTAAATAGTTTATTGTCTATAGAAAACATATGAATTACATGGTCAATATTAAATGCTTCATTCTATCATCTATGTCTAGTGATCTCATGACGTATCATGAAAACCAGGATCTTTATAGAATGATGGAGCATCTCCATGGTCTTTACCAGGAGAGGGAAATAAATGAATTGTTTGATTTTTTCAAAGAACTCTTTTAGAGTAATATTGTAGGGGTTTTACCATCTGGTCCTCATGTAGTGAATCTTAGTGGCCATATTGAGCTCCAAGAAGTTCTTCGTTTTAAAATCCCTAATGACAAACCTAGAGATATAAATCTTTCATCACTCCCTAATAGATTATATATTTTTATTTTTAATTTTAAAATAAATAGCCTTAAGAAGTGTCCTCTAGATATGATCACACTTCTTCACCGAGTAGATAAGGGGATGATTGTGAAATGTCTTCCATATTTATGGTGAATGAAAAGAAAGGGAAAGTGAAGATCTCTAAGACAGAATATTATTCATGCCCTTACAAGAAGAGAAATATCATGGTTCAATAAAGTGAACATGATTCTATTTGATTGAAATATGTAAATAAGGTAGAATTTAAGATAAACTACACCCATCTTTAGAAACAAGGGGAAGATTTATATGAATTTGTTATCAAGTTAAATTTTTATATCTCTAAAAATTTTATATTAGATAAAACATATGGTACTCAAATTTTCATTAAAATATAAAAAACAAGTAGATTTAGAAATATTGACTAGGGGATATATATCTATGAGCTACCAACAAATCCAAACTAGTAGATGTTACTATCGAGGACTCCCACCTCACGTCGCAAATGGGAATGATCTTGGTTTTAAAGGATTTTTATCTTGTTCCATATGTTACCAAAAATATATTTTTATATCCCGAATTGATGCAAATGGGTATATTTTCATGCTCATGAAAAATTAATTCCTTTATATAAATATATAATTTATTATAGTTGTGAAATTCTAAACAATAGTCTTTATGTGTTGGATGATACAAACCAGGTAATAGAAATCGATAATGAATAAACTTCAAATGAATCATACCACATCAAACTTTGGCATCACTTAATTGTTCATGTAAATGAAAATAATTTTTATAAATTATAATTAGTGATATATTTCGATTCATTTGAACTAAAACCACTTGGTGTATGTCACACATGTTTACAAGGATAAATGAATTAAGAACTATTTAGTAAAAAAGATGAATGAGCCAAATAAATTTTTGAATTTGTTTATAATGATATGTGTGTACCATTTCCTATTTAAGAAAGGGGTGGGTAATCATACTTAATAATTTTTGTTGATGATTTTAGTAGATATGTATATGTCTATAAGATGAGGTTAATGTTAGATTACATTGATAGATTCAAGGAATATAAATATAAATTTGAGAACCGTCTTGGGAAGAATAATAATAAAATCCATTCAGTACATGGTGGGAAATATCTTATTCAATATTTAATTGATTATTTATGGGAGTATGAGATCCTATCCCAAATCACTCCTCCTTATACCCCCTAATAGAATGATGAAAGGGAGAGGAGGAATTTCACATTGTTAGATATATATATATATCAATTACAAGTCATGTGAGTCCTCCATTATCCTTTTGGGGATGCCTGTTACAAACAACATCACAAATCCAAAAAAAAACACCAACTAAGTGAATAATTATATCCCATATATATTTATGAATGGAAAGAAACCCATGTTGTCATACTTACATGTATAGGGTGGAAAATAATTTTAAGTAATCTTCAAGTAAAAAGCATGCACCCAGATACACAAAGTGTACCATTATGTCATACCCCATCAAAATAAGGTTATAATGACTATAAAAAAACTCAGAAATAATAGTAACTATTGAAAATCATGCCATATTCCTTGAGAGGGATCACATATCTAAAATATATAGTCAGAGTGAGAATGAATTCGATGACGTTGGATCACTAGGTACACTAGAGTTGGTTCATGAATAGATTCTAAAATTCCCTATGGAATTATAAGAAGTTTGAGAGAAAAAAGTACTGCATAAGAGTGCATGAGAGGTTAGGGAACCAGAAGAATATATTTTTTTAGTCACTAAGGATGGTGAATCATTATTAGTTGAATATTATGATCTTATAACCTACGAGGAAGCATTATGTGCAATAAATGTTTTTGTGTGGTAAGAATCCATGAATTCTAAAATGGATACCATATACAAAAACCATATCTAGATTTTGGAAGTTCCTGCCCTGGATGTAAAGGATATTGGTTATAAATTGATATTCCTGAATAAAATAGACATGGATGTATAAGTTAGTACCAATAATTCAATACTGGTTGGAAAAGGGTTTAAATACCATTATGACACAGACTACGAAGAAACCTTTTTACAAGTTGTAATGTAGAAATCCATTATAATTTTACATTCTATTATAGCCTTCCATAAATATGAGATTTATAAAATGGATATCAAAACCTTTTTTCTTATTAGGAACCTTCACGAAGAAGTCTATATGACATAACCTAAAGGTTACATGACTCCAAAATACACAAAAAAGATATGAAAATTTTTATAATCTATTTATGGATTAAAATGAGCATCTTGGTCATGGAACATTTGATTTGATGAGACCATACTGTTATTTGGTTTTATAATGAATGAATGTCAGCCATATTTCTATAAACTATTTAAGGGATGTGAATACTTTTTATTAATAGAATATGTTGATGAGATATTACTTATTGGAAATGAAATACGAGTCTTATAGTTAGTTAAATAATGGTTGAATAGATTATTCAACATAATGGACATAGGCGAGGTGACATACATTCTAGGATCAAGATCCACCAAGATAGATCTGAGATACTGCTTGGAATCTGTCAAGTTATATATATTGACAAGGTTCTCAGGAGTTTTATTATAAAATAATTCAACATGATATTTTTTTCCAATATCATATTAAATTCATATTTCCAAGAGAAGTTTTCATTAGATACATGTGGAATGAAAAATAACTGAATTTATTTCATGTGTGGTGTTGATTGGATCAGTCATGTATGCTATTATATATACTAGGATAGTTGTCGATTATGCATGAAGCGTGGTAGGTATATATTAATCTAACCAAGTTTACAACCATTGGATGGAAGTAAAGACTGTACTTCTGAGTTATACTATAGACATGTTACTATTTTTTTTAGTAGATGAGGAACTAATCATCAGAGTATATGAGGATGATAGTTTCAAAAAAACATCAATATGAAATGAAATCACAAACGAGACACATATTACTTTAAATGGATATGTAGTAAGCTGGAAGTGTTCAGAGTAGGCTATGTTCACAGATTCTAGAGTGGGGTCTGAGTATATTGTGGCTTCTAAAGATGCTAAATAATCATTTTTTATATGAAATTTCATCTATGATCCTTCCATTGAACCTAGAAGTAAAGAGTCTATAACACTCTATGGTGGTAATATTGTTGAAGCGGCCCTTCCCGAAGAGCCCAAGTCACTTCATCATACGTAGCATATACTTCATAAGTATCTTATATTAAAGGCATTTTTTCTTAGAGAGTTGAGGTTGAAGTGAGAAGTATTACCATAGAAGATAATGTAGTGGACCACTTGACTAAATCCTTTACTCATAGAAATATGATTATCATGTGAGGTCTATAAGACTAAAATTCTATGGAATTTTTCTTTTTTTAGTAGGATTTTGTCAGAGTTTGTGTCCTAGGATCAACTAATTGTACTTATTAGATATCTATTTGATGAATTTAATAATAATAAAACTAATTATTACACATTGTTCAGTTTTCTGCATAAATTTAATGTAATAATGTCTTAAGTTATCTAAAATATTTATAAGGTCCTTTCAATTCTCCTCTATGACAATAACCTTGAAGTGCTATGATGATATTATTAAATATCGTTATATGGTTGGATAACGTACTAGGAAAGGAAACATAGTATGCATACTATCATTGGTGATTAATCATAAGTGTATGTGGATTCTTCTCATACGTTTTCCACTTTTTAATATACATGATAAAAATTATGAGAACATACCCACAAGTAGAAATTACACATGTTTTTTTGTCATTAGATATTCTTATTTGTAAGTGTGCGTAACAGTCTATAGACATTAAAAATATATTTTATGCATGTAATAAATTGTGTACTTATATTTACTCACCACAACACTCATGATATATGTTGGTGAGAAGTATGGTATGTTGGAATCATCACGAATGACTTGTTATTAATGGTTATGTTGAGGAAGGATTTGTGCTTTCTATCTTTGGGAAATCATATATCTCCTCCAATGGCCCAAAGGCCTTCATTTTTTATTGATTTTTGATAATCAACCATTCAAGGGGTGAGTTGGAACCCTTACAAGGCCCATAGGCATAAATATTACATGGAACGTAGGCCTTAGAATAATTCATTGTTCGTAGGCTCCAAACATTCCATACAACCTAGACTAACTACATGGAACTGCTCCTCCCCAGCATCTTCAATGTAAAATCAACTATCCACCTTCACATGGCTATTTTCCAATGCTTTTGTCACGACCCGTCCTCGGGGCCCGTGCCGTGACTACCCCAAGCCCGCCTTCCATAGGCCAGGGGCTGGCGACTAGCACCAAGGCGTAAATCCCGGTAAAAAGGGAAGGCATTGCCTTTGTAAAGTAAACAAGCACAAAGAGTAAGAAAGCGGAAAAGTAAACACTAAGTAAAAACAGATTACAACTAAAAGTGCGGAAAAGTAAATGGGTCAGTATACAAACCCAAACTGAAAGTAAAGTACAACTCGAAAGGGAAAAAAGCAATTGTAAAGTAAAAGCCGCTACACCGAGTCGTCCACTGGAGATCACACCTGAAGGGTGGGTATAGATAGCTCCACTGCTCCTCGGGTTCCGTCGTCCGCTCCGAGCACGTCCCGCCCAGTGGTCGACCTCCAGGTACCATCCTGCTCTGCAAGCCTCAACCACAATCAACGTTGTCCGTCGTCTGTAACCAACACAACGTAGTGCGGGCATAGCCCGTGCAGGGGTGAGTATAAGCTACTCAGTAGGGACCCCGAGACCCGTGAAGGTCTCCCAAAATCCACAAAGGATAAACCACAAAGGAAGATACAATCACGAAGTAAAAACCGACACTACTTAGGTATATGCCCATACATATACCTAAGTCATCAAATCCAATACGCTCCAACCTCCGAGCCCAAGTACAACTCAGTCCACACAGGAAAGTAAACGTATTCCACACAGGAAAGCAAAACGAAATCCACACAGGATAGCACAACTCAATCCACACAGGAAAGCAACAGGATTCAGCTCACACAGGTATACTTCTTTGAAAGACGATAAAGACGATCCCTGATCCATCTAAGTCGTCGGACCCACGAAGGATCGATAGGTAACTAACCCCCTCAAAAGACCCACACAGGATCGGGCCCACACAGGACCTGTAGGCGCTGGTTCACACAGGACCGCTGAGCGCAGACCCACACAGGATCAGACCCACACAGGATCAGACCCACACAGGATCGGGCCCACACAGGACCTGTAGCACTGATCCACGTAGGATCGCTGAGTGATGTAGTCTTCGTCGTCGAATCCACTAAGGATATCTGTACTGTCGTCGTCGCAGTCACAGTAGCAGTAGCAGTAGTAGTCACAGTCGCAGCCAGCTCTAGGGTTCCCGCACACAGCAAGCTCGTTTGGGAGGGTCCGCTCCACGAGCCGAGAGGCTGATACATCAATTGTCACAAAGTCCAGAGTTGATGTATCCAAAAGTTCCGTATCGTCAACAGGAACTCAACGCAACAGACGGCGCGTCGATCGGATGCCCGGTCTGAGAGTTATTGGTTTTTTCGTCCCAGGGGCCCGGTTGGTTTTTAAGGAAAATCCAACCCGACCGTACTCCACCTGCGTCCAAACCTCAAGCGGAGTATTCCAAAAGATCCGTCTCACTAAGAGGAACACAACAAAGCTGACGGCACGTCAATCGGACGTCCGTAGCTCAAGATATGAGCGTTTCCGCTCCGAGGACCCGGTTTGTTTCGTGTACGAACCAACCCGGCCGAACTCAAAGTATTCCAAAACGTTGAGTGTGATATACCGAAACGACCGTATCAATCCAAGGATCGCATCGCCGCTGACGGTTCGTCAATCGGAGGTCCGTAGCACAAGTTATGAGAAAAATACCGAAGTCGATTCGAAAACGGGGGGTCTGGGTCCGGCGCGGCCGGTGCGGCGGCGCGGTCCGGCGCGGCCGGTGCGCCGCTCGTGTGCCACGCGCGGGGGGCAAGGCCCCCACCCTCTTCTGCTGGTGGCGCGGCTGAAAGCCGCGCCTTGGATCAAACGGCCCCCCACGTGGGGGCCTGCTTTTGAGAAAAACGGGGGGCCGCCTGCCCCCCTTTGTGAAACCGGCCCCCCTCTTAATGGGGGGCCATTTTGGCTGGCCGGGGGAATTAATTTCCCCGGGTTTTTCCTCCCTTCCGGCCGGCCCAACCTGGACGGCCGGTTTTTCCTCAACGGGACCGGCGAGGCCGGTCCCCTTTCCGGCTTCCGACACCGGCGGCCCGGCAAGCCGCCGGTCTTCTCAATCCGCCGCGGCCCGGAACCGGCCGCGGCCTTCGTCATCCGGCGCGGTGCGACGGCACCGCGCCTCTCAGCCGCGTCCCCGCTCCGGCCGCGGCGCCTTCGGTTTCCTTCGACGCGGCGCGACGGCGTCGCGTTCTTGATAATCTTTCCACGGCGTGGTGCGACGGCGCCGTGCAATTATTGTTGAACGATTCCTGCGTGGTGCAACGGCACCACGCCATCTCGTTTCATCCGTATGAAAATAATTCAAGAACAAAGGAGGGGGTTTCGGCCGTGTTTGTGCGGTCCAGCCCCCCTCTCGTTAGATTATAACACATAATCATTTATCCTCAATATTGTCATGCTAGAACCAAGAACGAGAATAAATAAATTAAACAACAACAAACCCCTACCTCGGTTTCAAGGACGATGATCGTCAACGACTCGCGGAAGACAAGCGTCGCAGTGGTCGGCATCGCGGGAAAAGGACGTCGACGTCGTGAAGTGAGGATTCGAAGTTCTTTGACGGTGATTTCTTCGCGGGAAACCGTCGCGGAAGAGATGACGCGGAAGAAGTACGTCAACGGTGTCGCGGGTATGGCGTCGCGGAAGACGGTTCCCGAGAACGTGGCGTTCTTCGTGGATGTCCGAAAGTTCTTCGCGTTCTTCGTCAAAGTTTGAAGAAGAAGAAGAAGGCTCCAAATTCTCTCAAGATTGTCTATAGAATTCTAACCCAAATAAAATAAGCTAAGGTATTATTTTATTTACACAACCAAACCATTTTTAAATTCAAAGGTTTGAAATTAAACAACTCAACCCATTTAATAACCCAACTTGTCAAGTTAATTAAAGAGGGGTTATTGGGAGTTAAAAAGAGAAGATGAAGAGTTATGATTCGTGTGGGCCCCACCACACTTAATCATCCCAAGGGAGGTTAAGTGGATGTGGGTCCCACCTCTAACTCCCTTTGGGAGAAGTTAACCAAAAAGTTAAAATAAAAAGTGTTTCCACATTTTTATTTAACTTCTTATAATTTCTCCCAAAACTAACTTTCATTCTGCATTAAACGCAACCTTGGAAAAGGTCTCCTTAAGTGAATATCGGCGCTGCGAGTTCATCAGTGCCCTCAGAATTTGATTCCGGGCACCAGTTCAAAAGTGAGAAATTCCCGCTCGTTCGTTCACTGAACGTACCCGAGCCAATCTTCGGAAATTGATTCTGGGCACTCCGGGCCTCGGAATCAGGTGCCGTCAGAAACCACGCTCTTGTAAAATTCCAAAGAAAATTAAGAAAAAATTTCCCGTGAATTTTATGGGTCTTTACAGCTTTCCCACGCGTACATGGGCCTATCCTGATGGAAGGTTCCATACCCTGTCATTCAGGAAATCCATTTGGCTTCTTGTATGGTGAAAGCTCCTTGTTTATCCTCCTTCTCGAGCTTGATCCTTGTACGATGTCTAGTTTTCATCTACACTTATGGTGGCCCAAAGGCCTTAATGTTCCCCAAAGGCCTTGAGGTGGCCCGATGGCCTTACTGACCTGATGGTCTGGGTAGCCTGAAGGCCTCAAAGGACTTAGGGACCAAATCGGTGGCCCGAAGGCCCAAACGATGGAATAGTCTGAGATGCTACAGTGCCAAACAGTACCTGCTATAGTTCCCGCTACAGTACCTACTACAGTGCTGATAGAGTCCTACTACTGGACAACTATAGTAATTATATAGTAACCCGAAAATTAGGCCTCTGTCTGGATTTTATATCCTACCTTCTTGATTAGATATTAAGATAATGAGATTATATTACAGATGGACCATTTATAAGGGGTTGTCGATGTTGCAATATTAAGTCATTTCTCTTGGGTTCTTTGACCCATTGCCAAAAAAAGTCTTTTAAATTAGTGAATGATGTCTAATTCAAATGAAAAATAATTATACAGGGTCATATATTTCGTGTTTCCATTGATCTTGAGTAAATTTTATTTGAATTTAATTATTAGAAAAAATTTTATTCTCAAGACTAAGGAATAATTTTATTCAATTTTTACCGATGGGTAATATTTATTAATGAAGAAAATATTTAATCAAATATTTATTCAGGTATTGAATAAATATAGAGGAGTTTTAATATACCCATCCCATAACTAATGATAAATATTCATTATAAATCCAGTAAAATAATATTATTTATTATGAAAGTTAGTGCACACCATAAAATAATAACATTATTTCTATTTTTATTTTTCTTGGGGTTTAATAAAGAATATAATATTATTTAAGGACTGGTATACAATTAAATAATTTTTAGACCTAAACCCAATATCTATAAATATATTCTTAATTCTAATGTGTAGGGGTAATCATAAATTGAGAACTGAGAATCATTGGGCACAATATACATCTCTCTAGAATTTTTCTCCTCTCATTCTCTCAAGAATGAGATGAATTCCATTAAGCATGAAGGATCTTAGGGTGATCATGATAAAAAACACAAGATTATTTCTTTACCATACTATATCCTTGAAATCAGTCATCATAGTTTGGAGATCAGAAAAGCATGTCTATATCATTACTACATGGATAATACACTTGGGTCCTTAAAGCTTAATGATGGTAATATGAAAAGGGTTTCTTAGAATATCACAAACATCATCGAATAAAAGATCTTAAGATGAGGTAATTGAATTATTATGATGTAAATAAATTAATTTTAAATTTAATGTTCATTATCTATTCCTTGGGGTTTTGGGAAAATTTAAATTCAAATAAATTTTAGTTTAACACCCTTCTTTGGTGAATCCACTACCCCTTGAACATTCACTTACCCCATTCAAAATCACCTTGTTCCATATGTATAAATTATTTATCATGGAATAGGTAATGGAAAGGTCTCATATTTATTTAGTGGATCATTATGATTATATATTATTAGGATGATGGTTAGGGTGTGGAGATGTCAATGTGGAGTGGATGGAGTGATTCTATATCAACATTGTTACTTAAGGAAGTCGTTTAGTTTTTAGAAGTCTGTATTGTTCTATTTTTCCTCAACTGTAAGAATATTTACTTTTTTTCATTTTGAGGTGTATTTTTTACATTTCATGTATCATATAGTATAGGTCTAGTTTTTTTAGTTTTTCCCTAACAGGTTGTGTATGTTTAAAGGGAATATAAGACCCAAAAACGTTAGTAAGCCCTTAGCATTTATTACTCACCTTTAGGGTCTGGGGTATGTCACATATGTTTGTCAAAACAACATAACTTTCCAAACCTATGGTTGGCGTCAAGATTTTACAAATGTTATCAATTTGGTTGGTGATTCAAATTAGGATGATATAAAGGAGACAATACATGTCAAAACTTGAAATATATAGGTGTTTTAGACACCAATAGGTGTATTTTCAACTTATCATCATGGGTTATGCCGATGAGTGTATCATATAATACATTAGAAATGAGACTTCCTACTAGGACTACCTTTCCCACAATATTGTTGATCATTCTTGGAAACTAGATATAATAATTTTTTTGATGATATAAAATATCATAATCCTTCAGTTTAGTATTTAAGTGGTGACTAACTCATGTTTTTTTAATAATGGGAAATTACATGAATTAGAAAACGTAGAAACCAATATGAAGAGGTTATAGAATTTTTTTAATTAAACCACAAGAGAAAAAAAATTATTCAAAACACTGTACAATCATTTCATTTTGTTAGTAAAGTGAATCAAAATGATGAACCACGATGTGTGTATCATTTTAGGCGTATTTAGAAACCAAATGCACCATTCATTCTAGGGGATTCAAAACCTGAGAAGGTAGAATAAATAATTTTCATAATAAACATAATCAGCAATTTCCTTGGAATTTGAGATAATATAAAGGTCAAGATAGCAGAATACATTCTAGAGGATACCACATTCAATGGTAGGATTTAGTTATCCATTATAAAATTGGACACATTTTTAAATGGGAGGTATTCAAAAAAAAATACAAGAAATTCAAATCACACACTATTATGATAAAAATAATGATGTAATTATTCATTATTAATCATGAAAATCTATCTATGATAGAATATTATTCTATGTTTATGAACATAGTTCATTTTACACCAGAAGTGTCTGCTAGAAAGTCCCAGAAGGAATGAATATTGAAGTCAAATCAATGATTAGAATTTAATTCTAATATGGTTGTAATATGTATTAATATTTCCATATACATGATTAATAGAGTGAGAATGTTGAAAAGGTATGTTATTAGGAATCCTACCAGAGGAAGCATTCTCATCTTTATGGGTACATGTTGGAACATTAATGTTGGAATAATCCGAATAGGGAAACCTACATCTAGGGGTACAGAATCAGATAATCAATCAACTGGATAATTTTTCTTTGTTCTATAGCCCAATATTAAGTTAGGATGATTTCAATGTCGTTCACTAAAGTAAAAGAAGTGGGACTTTATAAAACCACATAAATAGGGTTATAACTATAATTATATGGGACATCTCTGAAATTATTTCCATAACACACCATTGTCTGTTACTAGGTATTACACTCATTTTTATTATAAATCTCATACCCTGATAGGTAAATTATCTTATAATAGATCTCATCCTCATAACTAAGTGATCTAGGATGATTCCAGAAACACTCCCCTGATACTTCACTAGAAGTAGGGAAAAAATTAACAAATATGAGCGTGTAAACAATTTTATAGTGTTAGGTTGATAATTATGATGGATTAATTACGAACATTGACAATATGGGGTAAAATTATTATAAATTAAAATTTTATTAATTTTTTATTTCATGCCGGTACATCCCAATATTTTATTTCTTCTTGTTCTATTGATAAAATAGGTATGTATATTGAGATGACTCCACATGTGATGAGTATCTATAAACCACCCATGTAGAATGAGTATAGAGGAATTAATTGTGTGAATTATTCCATAACTATTGATGGAGTCAATTTTACTTTGGATTTTTCTATTATAGAAATGGATATCATTAATTTAATATTGGGAATGGATTGGTTACTTACATTTAGGATTTATATTAATTGTAATGCAAGATGAGTGAATTTTGAATCTCATGATTGAATGATACAACCCTTTAAAGTAGATTGGTATGTGAATTCTAGAGGTATAGGACCTTTACTTCTAATGGTTCGAACTATTTTCTACCAATTTATACGAGTCACTTTAGGGACTTATGGAATAATTGAGACTATATATTTTTTAATAATTGTAGATCAATATTATATAATATTTCCCAAAATCTCCCCTAGTTTTACACCCAAAAGGGAAGTATAATTTTTTATTAACATCCTCATGGGAAAAAATAATTTTCCAATTCCACTATATATTACGTAACTAGTATAATTAAGGGAATGGAAAATTAATTTTTAGGATTTTTAATGTAAAGGATTAATAAAACCGTATAAATCCCCTTGGCATTCCCCTTTCCTTTTTGTAATGAAGGATGATAGTTTAGTATGAATCCTTAATGATTATTGTAATACTTATTATGTTATTATAAATAATAGATTTAAGCTTCCTTGAATTTTTGATTTGTTTGATCAATCCAATAGAGATCAATATTTCTCTATGATTGATCTACAATTTGGGTGACACCAACTCCATGTTAGGAAATAGGATATTCCAAAGAAATATTTAAAAAGTTGTTACTATAATTTTGATTTCATGGTCATTCCATTTTATTTTGAAAATGAACCAACAATATTTATCACCTTGATAAGTCAAATATTTTAGTGGTACCATGTATACTTTTTGTAGTATTTTTTGATGATCTATTGGTGTATTGTTGAAATAAAAGATACTATAAAAAACATGGAGGTGGTACTGATCACTCTATGGGAACACCATATTTATTCATAATTCTCTATGTTTGATATATTTAAATAGGAAGTATTCATCCTTGGGAATGTAATTTATGAGAATGGTATTTTATTGTACCTTGAAAAGATAGTATTTTTTATCTTGGAAATTGTTAAAGAATTTATTTAAAATAAAATATTTCTAGGATTAACAGGTAACTATCACCAATTCCTTTATGACATATGACATCTCACATCTCCAATGAAAACAATAATGATAAAGGGAACTAAATTATGGAGTGATAATTTTTATCAACATTTATTGGATCTTAATAAAAGACTCACTTCAATACACATTCGTGTCTTGTAGAACCTAGGAAATGTTATGTGGTTTATTATGACACATATGTGTCTAAGAATAGATATTTTATCATGTAATAAGATTATTTATTATAATATGGACATTGATATGTGTGAATTTAGGAAAATAATTATCTGACCCAAGACATAGAATTTAATGTGGTGGTTCAGGATTTGAAACCTGGCATCATTATTTCTTTGGAAAGAAGTTTAATTTGTTCACATATCATAAAATCTTGAAATAAATTTTTCAAAAAAGGATTTTATCTCAAGATAAAGGTTGTGGATGAAATATATCTATATTCTCAACATTGATTTAGTTTATATTCAAATAAAAGGAAATTCAGTGGAATATTATTTAGGAAAAATTTATATAACCAATTGGACATAGAAACTCAGGATCAGTAGATTTTGATGAGTATGATTGAAAATATGAATTTGGATTGCACTAAGTACAAATTTTTGGACTAATAATATTTCTCCATTATATAAAATCTTCATCATGTTTTGATGATATCAAAAAAAAATTCATATGTTTCCAGGTATTACATATTTATTTATTTTCCATCATGTATTTATCTTATTTAAGTCCCTCTGCTATAATTATGCAATATGGATGTTTTTTTATGAAATTTTCCTTTGTCTATAAAATTGTCTACAAGAATTAATGACCTACATGAATTAGGTACAACAAAGAATCAGAAACATGAAATTCACCGATGTCATAAATTCAACTACATGAAAATAACCAAAATAGATAAATCAATATTATGAGTAAACATATATTTCGATGAAGCTTCTACTCTAACCAGCTATTTGGAGTATCCTTCTATGTTAGTTAGATCCTTAGAATTTTTTTCTATGTGGTTCAAACCAGCTATGTGATTCAATCATCTAATCCAAATTCAATTATTTGAACAAGTTGGCTATGTGATTTGGAAATGTGGTGAAATCGCCAATGTAAAGAAAGACTATGTAGATCAATTCATCTATATGAATTTAAACCAATAGAATGTATCGATATGGTGATCGATAATTGTCTAAGTCATTTTTAAATTTTCATATTAATTTCTGATGGTTTACTTTAAGTGGAAATTATTTCCCAAATAGGTGTATCAAATATTTTTCCATTTTATTATGTTGAAATCAATTTCAAAAAGATTAAATTTATCAACAGAGGAATACATTATAGATTAATTTATTTATTAGCCCTGTTTTTGAGGTATTTCAAAGAAATAAACATCTATAATTTAATTTTGAGACTATATTTTTTGAGATATCATCCTATTGAAAAACAAATCGATATTATTTGATCAATAAAAAATATACTGAAGTAACCAGATTTTAAGTAATAACTTTCAATCTTGAATATATATCACAAATCAATATTTCTAATTTTTATGTTCTAAGAAAAAATAAGAAGAAGATTCATGTTTTATATTGGTTTATTTAATGATCTAACATGTTGCATTTTATAATATTATTCCAAATCTCTTCTCTAATCTTATATTTTCTCCCTGATAAGTCTTTTGTTATGTTAGTGTTACATTTTTACTTTTCTCTGATTTTTTAAAATTAATCACTATACCTTATTTGTTGAAGTGATAATTCCTTAAACCAGGTGCTAAATGATATTGTTTTGTAAATCGTTGAAGGAGTGTGAAAAAATATTCTTTTTTACTAAGTGTTGATATCTTGAAATTAATTTATTATTCGCCAGGAAAAGGATTGGTAAAAGTGAAAATCACTAAGCATGAGGAGTTGAGAATTATTAGAGTGAACTAGGGGATTTATAGTCCCCAAATGATTATAAATCTTTTTTTGTATCATTTTCTTATGGATTTAATTTTTTATTATTTTATTTTTTAATAAAGTATAATAACATTTTATACCTTATGAGAGGGTGGTTTTAAGATATGATAATTTCAAGAACACAATTCACCCACCTTGAGTCTTAGTGCAGTTTTTCTTTTTCCAATAATTGGTATTAGAGGGAATGAATCTTGAGTTATTGAATCATACTAGTTGAAATATGAAAGATCTTCTTCAATGAATGTTATGTATGAAAAATTGAAGGTATGTATATGGTTAGGGATCCCTACTTTAATGGATAAAAATGTAAGAACCCAGGTTTTTAGAACGGGTCAAATCCCGCCCCTGTTTGAACTTTTTGACTAGTTTCTGAGAAGTCTGGAAAATCTGGGCTGTTTCTGGAAATTTCCAGACTACACACTGTGTACTTTAAGTACATGCCGTGTATGTGTTGGGCGAGTACCATAGTATTCTCTCTGAGTACACACCGCGTACTGATCGTGTAGAAGTTTTATACTACATGGAATGTAGTTATAGACACTCCATGTACCTTTAACCGTGCGAGGCCAAGTACCTGTCGTGTGGTGCCCAGGTATGAATTTCCATCTATACGGCGTGTAGTATTCCTTGACACGCCATGTACTCTTCGTTCCGTGTAATGGAAAATCCCTAGCAGTGGGTTGACCGTGTACGCGGTCCAAGCCGTATGCCGGACTCCACTTAAGTCAGAGTACGGAAAAGTCATATACACGGCATGTATTCTTAAAATAAATGCCGTGTACTTTTTTATTTTCTCATCCAAGATGCCATCACGTCTTATTTACAGAACATCCCTCTTCTTCTCCTTTGGATGAAAAACTCGTCTGAAAACCACCGAAAAACTCAAACCCTCCCATAATCATCATACGTTGTCCGTTCTTTGATTTTTCGATGGTAGCGGGACCGCATCAGAAAGGCTAACCATGGGAACCCTTCTTCGTACTTGACTCCTCGCATGTTTCTCTGCAGATTCCATCCAAATGGAATTGCCTGGATTTTATAGAAACACAGATCTACTGAAAATTAGATAGATTTAGAGGCTGATATCAAAAGAGTGTCATCGTACGAGTACGAGGTGGGTGGTCCATACATTCTTTTGTGTTTTCATAGACTTTTGGGGGTTGCGACCTTCGGGCACAATGTTGGGTAATGAGAGAAACCCTTGTTTATTTATCTTTAATAGTTTATCTACATTTTGGGATGCCTTTGGGTATCCCCTAACCCTTGTTGTGCTTGATCGAGGCTGGGTGAGAGGTCATATCTTGTTTGGGGAAATTCGGCCGAGGGTGCTGAAATGTGTATGATTTGGACCAGTATTTAAACTGCTGAATTTATATTGCTTTTGATGCTGTTGTATTAAACTACTGAGTTTATTTTTTAAAGAATGTTAGTAATTTTTAATGCATTTAAGAACTTAGGTGATGGTATGGATTATCACAAGTTAGTGCAATTTGACTATTTAGTATTTGCCTGTTTAAAGTGAAGCTTCCAAGTATGAATATGCAATGTGTGATATTGCCTGTGTGAACTGATTGTTGTGTTGGGCATGGCCCGGATATATTGTTGAGTTATGGGGATCACAGTTTGGGGCTTTGGCTTCGGTTACTTAGGGTTGTTGCTACCACGGGATTGGGCATCATGGACATCAGTTGAGGCAGGTGGACTATCGGGTTGGGCTTGGCCCGGGTTACATGGGTGGCGAGACTATCAGACTTGAGAAATAGGTTCACAGGGGCATAAGGTGTCAGAAGTGTTGTGTCTTGGGGACATACTAAGGTGATAACTGCTCACTGGGTACTTTTGAGTAGTGTGCACACAAATAGACTCTGAGATGAGGTCGTACAACCACTCGTTAGGTAGAGGCCCCCGGTAGATGCAGTTAGGTATATTTGGTTTGGGGTTCTTTCCATAGGAATCCACGTGGAAGGTGAGGAGCCTTCAAGAGACAGCTTTGATGCGGTCAGGTTGGGGGCAGAGCCTCGCCGTGATTTTTGGGAAGACATCACTGTCCCTCCGGTTATCTTTTGAGGACAGGTATTGTTGTTCCTCCAGATTTTGTTCCATATACAGGTTGAGCATCTGTGTTGGGTTACGATTGTTGGGCATTCCTTCAGGACATCAGTACTTGAGACACATGGTGTCAAGTGGCACATGGTGTCAGGTTACATCCAAAGACTCTGACACTGGCCGAAGCAGGTGACACTTCCTGGTGGATGCTAAGCACCATTGAAGTTCGTGTTTACTTTTGGGCATTGTACTATTTACTGTTTTTCTTATATAAGCATGTCTGCCTAAACACTTATATTAGGTACCACGCTTGGGTGGTATCCTACTGAGACTTGTCTCACACCCTACACGGGCCCTTTGGGATGCATGTAGACTTTATGAAATTGCGTGCAGGTAAAGGGTCAGTCTCCGGACCTGGACTTTAGTGATGTTGGCATGGAGACTGGTATGGGACTTGAGGTCATGCCTTGCTGATGTTACTTTGATTAGTTTTCCTTTTTGTATCATCATGCTTACTTTATTATGTAACAACTATTGGTTAGACATTGGCGCCATTTATATACTGATATGTATGTCTTTATTTGGATGCATGTCTTGTTTCCTTACAGTAGTAGTTTCTTATATTCTTCAGTTGGTTGTTTTTTTTACTTCCCGCTGTTGTTGTTTATATATTGCTTCCGCTAGTTTATTGATATTTGATATGCATCTGCTATGCGGGTCTGGTTCAAGTCTGGTGAGTCATTTATTTCGGCTGCACTTTTTAGTGTTAACCTCAGACCAGTACAATTTTTATTCCTCTGAGATGGTATAGCCTCCCCACTATACCTATTCAGACCCTCACTGCTAGTCGGCAGCCTTTGGCATTCATGGGAGGTGCGCCTAAGGTAGTGACACCCGACCCGTTTGGCACTGTTTGGGTGGCTGCTCAGGTCCGGGTCTTTACAAAGTGGAATCAGAGGAGGTTCTTGATAGGGATTTAGTAGCAGTGTTTTCTAGCTACTAATGAGTTGAGACTTCCCTTTTTTATTTCTGCTGGTTTTACTATTTGGGATATGGTAGACTGGAGATTGGTTATTGTTGGAACTGGATTTTGAACTCGTGCTTGGGTGCCTACAACCCCATGTACAAGGGATGGATTGAGTTTCCAGGGGTGTGAATTGCTGTTTTCTTTTTGCTCAGATTACAGTTGATATGATTTACACTTCAGTGGATCACTTGTTGTGTGATTTTATTGATTATGATATGAAAACCTTGGCTGGTACAACAAGGCTTGTTTGTTTGGATTTTGATAGGCACATTTTAGGGTATTTCAATTTCATAACTGCACGTATGCTTTGGGAAGTGATAATACCATGTGAATAAAATCAATTTCCATGCTATGTGAGCTCTGAAATGTGAATAGGAGAAACTTATGATAGAATTGAGTTTTTATTTCAATGTGTATTCCATTCTTTGTATTTTGTAGAATTGCATGTGCAGGATATTTTGGTCTGGCTCTTATGAGAGCAGGTAGGTACTATGGGTGAGGCAGTGTAACTGTCAGGATTGGGTGACTCGGTCATCGGGTTTGAGGCAACATTGGTTGTCAGGATGAGCTTGGACTGAGGTACTATTAATACATGGCTCTGTTGAGGGTGAGTAAGGAGGCCGTGAGGTCGGGATGCCTAAGGTATGGGTTGTGATAGGGGAGAGTAAGGGTAGTTGTTATACACTGACTCCTTACTGATTTCCTTATTTGTATGGAATATATTGTTATATAAATATATGGGTTGTCTGACCATTTATGGTATTAAGTGGGTTACTCCTTCATGACTCGATGGAGCGTCAGGCAGGAGATGATACAGTACCGCAGGATCAGGTTCAAAATCCGGTGCAGGCAGAGCATGAGCCGCAGCGACATGCTTAGGGATAGGATCAGGTTCAGGATCCAGTGCAGGCAGGGCAGCAGCTGGGTTTGGCAGCGTTCGGACCGTGTCTTGAAGATCAGCACCGAGCTATACTGGTACGTGTCTTGCAGGGGATTGACAGAGGTGTGCAAGGTGCAGAGCCTTCTATGGAATATCTGACGTGGGAGTTCCAGTCACATCACCCACCACTTTTTTAGGGTGAGGGTGTTCTGCAGGTAGCTGAGAACTAGATAAAGAGTATGCAGATGATCTTTGAGTAGATTGAGATGCCTCTAGGGCGGGGGTCAAGCTAGCGACGTACATGCTGAGAAAACCGGAGAAGCGTTGGTGGGATGTGCAGGGTCAGGCTTGTAGGCATGAGGGACTGGCATGGAAGGACTTTGAGGACAGTTTATTCGAGCAATTTTATCCAGAGACAATGAGGGCAGAGAGAGATCGGGAGTTCTTGAGTCTTCAGCAAGGAGATATGTCTGTCATGGACTACGCATCCACCTTCACAGAGTTGTCCCATTTTTCACCTGGTATGGTGAGCGATGACGCAGCTAGGGTGAGGTGATTTAAGGATGGCTTACGACATGCCATTCTAGTTTAGGTAAACATCTTCAGGCTCAGTTCCTTCTCTGAGGTGGTGAATAAGGGGCTTATAGCCGAGGGAAACCAGAGGGATAGGCCCCAAATTGGCAGGGCGACAGCTTCAGGTGATGGTTCAGACAGCAGGAAGCGAGGTAGAGATGAGTTATAGCTAGGCGGGCAGGCCAAGGACTCAACTAGTTCACCTCGTGGCAGTTCAGCAACGTATTTCATTCAATATGGGCATCCATGACATGTTTGGGCTCAGTGCGATAGGCCTCCAAAGGAGTTCCAGGCCTGTGGGTAGGTCGGGCATCTAGAGAGGTTTTGAAGGCAGCTTTCTCAGACAGCCAGTAGGCAGGGAAAAAGACATACGGTGGCATCAGGTGTTGGTTCAGGTTCGGTACCAGGAGAGGGTAGTCGAGGTTCAGCGATGCGCGGAGGACATGACAGAGATGGTGGGACCCAGCTGAGGGGTCAGTGGCTGGTGACTGGGGAAGCACTGCAAAGAGGTCAGACATGAGGCATCCGTACTTCAGGCCAGGTGCACGCTGTGGAGATTCCAGGGATTGAGAAGGTTGGAGAGTTGACGACGGTGGTAGGTACACCACGGGTGTGGTCGTGATTTTCCTTGCTTTCTTTTGGCATGGCCTTTTTAGGCATTTCTGGTTGAGTGCACAGGCAGTAAAGGATACTTGTGGACTAACTAGATGCTAGTTAGTGGGATTGGCATCATATCAGTGTGTTATATATTTTATTTATATATATGAGATGTGTGGCATCAGGAGAATCAAGGATGCAGGTTACATGAGGTTTTGTGCACATCGGGGCATCGAGCATGCAGGTTACTTGAGGTTCATGGAACCAGGTTTGATTTGATCATCTATTAGATGAAGGACCTCATGAAGGAGGACACTGATGCGATGAGGGTTACGTTGGGTGTCAGAAGCGACACGTGAGAAACGAGGATGTGCAGGGGTGACGATGCATCACGGGAGGACCATGGGTCTAGGAAATAGGTCGTTGGGCCCTATTTGTTTATTTTGATTTCTTTGAGCTTTGTTCGGGTTGAGACCGTGTAAAACTTTTCTACGGTTGGGAGCCCTTTTTGGAATTTTTCCAGGACCTTGATACCGGTGTAGTACGGGTTGTTTAACTGGGATGGGTGTGTTCGGTGCCATCTCCTAGTTTTATTTGGTAGCTTGGGGACGAGATACGTTAAGGTGGGGAGTTTGTAAGAACCCGGGTTTTTAGAACGGGTCAAATATCGCCCCTATTTGAACTTTTTGTCTGGTTTCTGAGATGTCTGGAAAATTTGTGCAATTTCTGGAAATTTCCAGACTATACGCCATGTAATTTAAGTACACACCGTGTATGTGTTGGGTCAGTACCGCCCATGTGATCTCCGAGTACATGTCATGTACTGACCATATAGAAGTTTCTTACTACACGGCGTGTAGTTATAGACACGCCGTGTACCTTTAACCTTGCGAGGCCAAGTACATGTCGTGTGGTGCCCAGGTATGAATTTCTATCTACACGACATGTAGTCTTCCTTAACACACCGTGTACTCTTCGTTCCATGTAATGACCAATCCCTAGCCGTATTTTGACCGTGTATGTGGTCCAAGCCATGTACCGGAGTCCGCTTAAGTCGGAGTACGGAAAAGTCATCTACACGGCATGTAGTCTTAAAATAAACACTATGTACTTTTTTTTCTTTTCTCATCTGAGATGCCGTAGCATCTTATTTCTGGAACGTTCTTTTTCTTCTCCTCTGGACGAACATCTTGTCCGAAAACCTCTGGCAAACTCAAACCCTCCCAGAATCGTCATATGTTGTCCGTTCTTCGATCCATCAGTGGAAGCAGGACCGCATCAGAAAGGCTAACCCCACACACCCTTCTTCATCCTTGATTCCTCGCTTGTTTCTCTGCAGATTCCATCCAAAAGGAATGGCAGGGATTTGACGAAAATTCAGATCTACTGAAAATTAGACCGATTCAGAGGCTGATATCAAAGGAGTGTCATCATACAAGTACGAGGTGAGTGGTGCATACATTTTTTTGTGTTTTCGTAGAATTTTGGGGGTTGTAACCTTCGGGCGCAACGTTGGGTATTGAGAGAAACCCTTAAGTTATTATTTTTAATAATTTATCTACATTGTGGGATGCCTTTGGGTATTCCCGGACCCTTGTTGTGCTTGAGCGAGGCCGGGTGAGAGGTCATAGCTCCTTTGGGGCAATTCGGCCGAGGGTGCCAAAATGTGTATGATTTGGACCAGTATTTAAACGGATGAATTTATACTACTTTTGATGTTGTATTAAAATGATGTGTTAATTTGTTAAATAATGTTAGTAATTTTTTAAGGCATTTAAGACCTTAGGTGCTAGTATGTATTATCACAAGTTAGTGCAATTTGACTGTTTAGTATTTTCCTGTTTAAAGTGATGCTTCCAAGTATGAATATTCAATGTGTGATATTTCCTATGTTGAACTACTTGTTGTGTTGGGCATGGCCCAGATATATTATTGAGTGATGGGGATCACAGGTTGGGGCTTCGGCTCGGGTTACTTTGGGTGGTTGCTACCACGGGATTGGGCGCCATGGATGTCGGTTAAGGAATTTGGACTGTCGGGTTGGGCTTGGACCAAGGTTACTTGGGTGGAGAGACCATCAGACTTGAGCAACATGTTCGCAGGGTCACAATGTGTTATATGTGTTTTGTCTTGGGGACATACTGAGATGATTACCACTCAATGGGTACTTTTGAGTACTGTGCACATAGATAGACTCTGAGATGGGGTGGTACGACCACTTGCTGGGTAGAGGCCCTCGGTAGATGTGGTTAGGTATATTTGGTTTGGGGGTAGTTTCCATAGGAAGACACATAAAAGGTGAGGAGCCTTCAGGAGACAGCTTTGAGGTGGTCAGGTTGGGGGCAGAGGCTCGTCATGATTTGAGGGTAGACATCGTTGTCCCTCCTGTTATCTTTTGAGGACATGTATTGATGTTCGTTTGGATGTTGTTTCATGGGAAGGTTGAGATTCCGAGGTGGGTTACTATTTTTGGGCATGCCTTCGAGACGTCAGTACTTGAGACACATGGTGTCAGGTGGAACGTGGTGCCGGTTTACATCCAGAGATTGCAGCGATGACTGAAGTAGGTGACACTTCCTGGTGGCTGCTGAGCACCAGTGAAGTTCGTGTTTACTTTTGGGCATTGTACTGTTTACTGTCTTTATTATATAAGAATTTCTTCCTAAAAACTTATATTAGGTACGCACCCTTGGGTGGTATCCTACTAAGACTTGTCTCACACACTACACGGGCCCTTCGGGACGTGTGTAGACTTTATGAAATTGCGTGCAGGTAAAGGGTCAGCCTCTGGAGCTGGACTTTAGTGCTGTTGGCATAGAGACTGGTATGGACCTTGAGGGAATGCCTTGCTGGAGATAACTTTTTTAGTTTTCCTTTTTGTATCAACATTATTATTTTATTATATAACAACTATTGGTTATCCATTGGCACCATTTATATACTGATATGTATGAATTTCTTTGGATGAATTCCTTTTTTTCTTACAGTAGTAGTTGCTTGTATTCTTCAGCTGGTTGTTCTTTTCACTTTCCACTGTAGTTGTTTCAATATTGATTCCGCTGGTTTGTTGATATTTGATATGCTTCTACAATCCAGGTCTAGTTCGAGTCTGCTGAGTCATTTATTTCCACTGCACTTTTTAGTATTAAACTCGGACCAGTACCATTTTTATTCCTCCGAGAGGGTATAGCCTCCCCACTATACCTATTAATACCCTCGCTTCTAGTTGACAGCCTTCGGCATTCAGGGGAGGTGCGCCTAAGGTATTGACACCCGACCCATTTGGAACTGTTCGGGTGGCTACTCGGGTCCGATTCGTTACAAAAAATATGAATGTTTTATGGTGTGAATGATTTCTTAACTAAAAATATTTGTCTCAAAGTCTATTTAAAGGCTTTTAATCCTAATGAAATTCTCAAGAATGAACTTGATACATGGGATGATAATAATGAAGCTTTTTATGACATAATTTATAATGTAATGAATGATATCATATGTATACTATGTCAAGATAAGTTCAACTAGGATTAAAAATATGCTACAACTTCTGAGATATGGGAAACAATAGTAGTTTCCTATGATTGTACTGATAATTTTGGAAAGATAAGATACAATAATGATATGTTGATGTTTGAAACATTCAGAATGGATGATGGAGAAACCTTAACATACATGGATTGATGATAAAAAAATATTTTGAATAATTTTTCTTCTCATCTATCTCAAATTTCTAAATCATATTATGCTCTGAATGTTTTAAGAGTTCTTACATCCTAGATAGTGTAATTTTAGCTTCCATTAGCGAACGTACTAATTTGATATTTTTTAAGATTAAAAATATCATTTTAAAAATTATGATTCATGAGGATAAAATGTAATATAATATTGAGAATAAGATGAATTATAATGAGAATGCTTCTATGAAAGTATCAGCTTAAAAATGACAAGAAGAGTAAATAAATACAAATTATTGATTTATCTAATGAATATACTTCAAACAGTTCTACTTATGATTTTGAATGTTCTCAATTTTCTAAAAATTTTAGGAAGTTATACAATAATATAAGAGGATTCAAGAAATAATTAATAAGTAAAAAAATTGTGATGAAATATCCACGGAAGTCAAGTGATATGAATTTAAGAAAGTGATACATATCAAGACATATTTTTAACAGATTCAAGAAAAAAATATGATAGGAAATAAAAGTGGAAGATATAATATAATAAAAAGAGAAATAGATCCACAGAGACTATCTAGAATACTTTTGAGTACTCTTCTGATGAAACATAACCAAAATAAAAATATGAAACTTTTATCAAAATGCCAACATATGATCTACAGAACACTCTAGAAATGTATATTCACTATACTATTCTGTGAATGAATTAGATTATTAAAATTAAAAATGTTATTTAGAAGAATGAAATGAATAATTATCATTTTATAATCCAAATAAAAATCCTTTAAGAATAAAATTAAATACATAAAAAAGTATTATAATGATGTATTAATTGAAAATGAAGACTTAAATAAATAATTTTTTGACTTGAAATTCATGATAGAAAATTATGTAGCTTCTTATGTTGTACATGATTACAAAATTAAAATATTAAAGAAAGAAGTTAAAAACATTTAATATGTTTCTAGTGTTTTCAAAAAAAAGATAAAACTATCTAAATCTAATACTAGGTAATAATAATATCCAAAAAGAGATATTTGAAAAAGGAAGTAGAAATACAAAATCTTTATAAAAATTATTTTGTTTCGAGTTTCAATTATAATAACATGTATAAGGTTGTTTGTTTTTTATTTTGGTAAACATGGAAACTATTATAATTTTTTTAGTTTAAGTGTCATGAACCAAGACGGGTCGACCCCAAACCGATCGACTGAGCCTGTCTGTGACAAGGCCCGAAGTGTGTTCCTGATCCCCATGGGTTAGAAACTAGTGTTGGGAATCAAAATAAACCAGTTGGGAACAATTTTGGCCCATAACAAAGATGAATAAACATAAAAATAACAAGCAAATAAATAAAGGGAACTAAAACAAACAACTTGGCAGTAGAAAAAGTAATTAAAGAAGCAATGTGACATACCTCAGGTGACCTCGTGGGTCAACGCGGAACATAAACCACACTCGCTTCCAAAAGAAATCTAAGACTGAAACCTGCAACTGAATGGTAAAGTATCCATGAGCACCGAGATGCTCAGTAGGAATACAAAAATATAACCACGTCCCATGACCTAGCCTTTAGTAAGAAATCCAATCATTCCAGTTTGAAAATAAGGTATAAAAAAATAATGTTTTTCATTATTTTCACATTCAAGTAATGAGTTTGCATTTTCAAGTAAAGAATTTCACTCCCACGACGTTTTCAAAATAGGATCCAAGCATGAATTAACATTTAAAAATGAAAATAAACTAGTTTGGATTAAAATATGGTTTTCAAAAATAGGACATCGAGTATGAAACAACTAAAAAGAAAGTTACATCACAAGCAGCTATCACAAATGAGCACCATGGGTAATCCCTATAGGTAGCTAAAACAAGTTGGAACCTAGAGACCTCGTACCTTAGTGAAACGTGGCTTAAAAGACCACGAACCTCAGAAAATGTGGCTTATAAGACCACAAACCTCAGAATTAATATGTTTAGTTAGTTTTGTTTCATCAATACTACTAGAGGAAGGGGGATGAACCCATGCCTGGTCATCTAGCATACTAGTCCTGGTCGCCCACCTCGATACCCAGGTTTCCCATTGTGCTCTATTTCAAGTGGTGGTGTGTTTTCCTTATCAAGAAAACATATATGTACATTACACTTTATTTTTCTAAAACTCATTCAACCTCTCACCACCACTCTCCCTCCTTGAGAGCATCCCCCCTCTTTCACGTCAAACAATGCATAAGAATCAAATTAGGCACATGATAACACATTATACTTAAAAATAATTTTTTCTAAAACCAAGGGGGGGTGTGCCTCAAGAGAGGTTTTTCTTTTTCATACAACCATCTTAAGATGAAAAATGGGGTTAATTAAATAAAGGTATCACTTTTGCAATCAACCGGCCAAAAGGAAAAACACCTTTGGGAATACACCTTACCAATTCAAAACCAGTTAAGAAATCAATTTTCAAGAAAAGTCACTTAAGACCAATGACGTTTGAAATACATTTCAATTTCCAAAACAAAGGTGTAATAATTTCTAGAAACCGCAATCATATTTCATATCATGTGTATATATCATAAAGTAAAACATATTTTTAAAACAAGCAAGCAATTATGAATTTCAAATTAATAGCATAGGCATAGGGGACCTACCTCAAACAAGCTGTTATTTGTCGATGACCACTTGAACTGACCCTGCACACTTCCATGAACATTAATTTATACCTATATATATAAATACCCCTAGCTGCATTGCACATATTCCATGCTCCATGAGGGATTATGTACAAAGATAGCATTTATACATATATATTCCTTACCTTATGCATGTACATGTAGGCGTTCTTGACACCCGCAACTCAAAACCATCAAAGCAAGGACCAACGCACTACACATATAATTTAATAAAGCAATTAAACACTTAAATGATCTATAAACATTTCAAAATAACACATTAAGGATTTAGACCAACAACACACCCCTTACATAACTCATAAAACCCATTGAAAATATTAAAAGAAAAACACATAATCAATTTAACCATTTCAAATGGCCTTTTCAAATCATCACATAAACTAGAACCAATTCCAAAATATGATTTTCATTGTTTAAACCATTTACGATTTATATTTAGAAATACACAACACCCCAAACATGCCAAATTATGAATTTCCCTTAAAAAACCTACACCCAAACCCATTTTCACCATAAGTTCCATTGGAAACGTGATTCACACAACTGAAAAAATTAAATAAACCATTTATACAATTCATAAAACACCTAAAAGAGGCACAACAAGTTTTTACATGGATAGTACTCCAAAATTCACATTAAGAAACCAATTCCTAACTCACGCATATTAAATTATTTCAAAAACTAGTTTTTCATCACTTGCACAATGAAAAAAATTCATTTTCTTAATTTATAAAACATTACCAAGGTTCGTACCAAACAATATCCATGCATGTTTAACATAATTTATATGTTTTAACAAAACACTTAATAATTTTATAAAACAACTTCAAGCGGTATCATAAGACTTTGAACACAAAAACCTACTCAAAAACTTCTTCTAACGCCAAACGCATGACAATAACATGATAAAACAGAGTTTGCAGCCCTTGCGTGACATAATAAACCAACAAAAAAGTTTATAAAATACAACTAAAGGCTCAACATGGGTTTTCACAAAATCAAAACATTAATATAAAATAAAAATGCTACTAAAAACCTCGAAATAATATTAAACCTCAAGTAAACCTATACTCGTACCAATAAAACTAATCAATGAGTAAGCTAAATTAATTAAATAATAAAATTAATTCATCAAATAAAACATAAATGCGGAAACACCTACCTTCGGTGTTGAGACACCGCAAATGCAGGGTGAAAACTCTGCCACACATCAAATGCACTACAAGGGACCTAAAACAAACAAAGCAATAAAGAAATTATCATGAATTTATGCCAAATCCAATATCATGCATGATCGAAACCTAAAACCCAAATATAAATGAACCAAAACCCTAACTAAGAGGGAAAAGGGGCTACCGGAAGGAAGAAGAGGGTTCAGCCGGAGGGAGGTCGCTCGCCGGAGGGAGCCCCACTCGCTGGATGGAGCGTCGCTTTCCAGAGGAAGAGGGGGCACGATGGCGAGAAAAGAGGAGGCACGGTGGGAGGCCTTGACTGGTGTGGGTCGTGCGACATGGAGCTCTCTAGAGGATCTAGTTTGCGCGAGCTGGGAAGGGAAGGGGGTAGGCTGGTCACGTAAGCAGGAGTCAGCGGGGAGGTGCGTCGAATGATGGGGGAGACCAGAGGAGAGGGCGGCGAGCAGGACAGGGGTTGATAGGGGGTTCCGGTCATGATGTAAAGAGGGTAGGGGGGATGAAGAGCTCGACGCACAATGGGGGGGAACCCTAATAAGAGGAAAAAATAAATAAGAAATTAAAAAAATGAAAATGATGAAACTAATACTAATAATAAAAACAATAAAAATAATAATAATAATAACAACAAAAATAATAGTAATATCAATATTAGTAATATTAATAATAAATTAATAATAATTATAATACAAACTAAAACATAATATTATAATAATTATTTTTATTAAATCATTTTCCATTTATTTTATTTTATTTATTTATTCATTTTGATTTTAATTTAATAATTTTTTTTAAACTTTACGAAACCAAAATACTCAAATATAGATATAAATAACTGCGACTACTATAATTTGGGTCGTGGTGTGACATTACAAAACCAATGATTTTGTTTTTTTAAACATGATTTTAGTTCAAGAATTTTTTTCAATGTACAATGTTAGTTTTTATGGACAAATTAAGGCGATTCGGTTTCTAAAATCATTGGTTTCTAACATTTTAGGACTGAAGAGAACATTGGTATTGAAAAATTTTCTTGTTTGATTTATTTTCTAGTGAAATTTCTATAAGATAATTTATGATATGTGATAAATGGATAGTAGATACTCAAGGAATATGAGTGGATATTTTTCGAATTTGCATGCCTTATTCATGATTGATGGAGGTGATACCACAATTGGGGACAATGTAAAAGAAAAAATTACAAGAGTTGGATCGGTTGATAGTCTAAGATTAGTCCTCACCACCAATGTCCGTTATGTGGAAGGAATATAAAAGTATTACAAGTATTTTTAAAATTTTTTAGGAAGGATATTATAAATATTTTTCTAATATTTCTTGTTACATTTCAAAGAAAAAAAATTTAAATTTGAGGCAACATAAACAATGAATGTATATACTCTAGTTCTTAATTCCTTGTGTAGAAAAAGATTGAAAATTTTGATTAGTGAAACACAAGAATCTTGGATTTGGAATAGAAGACATATATATTGTAATGTATATTATTTGAGAATGTTTTCTAAAATAAATTTAATTTCACATTTAACATAACCTAAGTTGAATAAAGAAAAACTCTGTGAAGCATGTTGAAAGGGAAAAAATCAACCCAATTAATCCTGAAAATAAATTAAATAGGTTTATAAATATAATCCTCTAGATCATATCTTCATGGATTTTTTGGGCTATCTAAAACAATATACCTATGAGGGAAATAATTTGTTTGTTTGATGTTGATAATATCTCTATATTTTCTTGGGTTTATTATTTGTGTGTTAAAATTGAATGTTATTACGTCTTTATAAATTTTTCTAAACTCCTTCATTGAAAGAAATATGAAAAAACAATTCTTTGACATGTTATGATGGGGAAGAATTTGGAAACCATGAGTTCAATTCTTATTATTCAAAACAAGGTATCAAACATAAATGTTCATCCCACATGATACCTTTGAAGAATGATGTGTTTTAAAGGAGGAATATGACCTAGCATGAAATTTCATGGATTATTTTTTGTGAATATAAATTTCCCACTCACTTTTGGGATGAATCTTTATATAAGACACTCTATATGATTAAAATAAAACTAATTATGGATATTTTAAAGAAAATATCCTATGGATTATGGAAGAATAGAAATCCAAAAGTTGGAAACTTTAACTGTTTATTTGAAAATTTTATATTATTTTTGACACATTGTTTCATAATGTGGATAAAAAGGAAGAAATGGGGATGGGATTAGGTAGAGGAAAACAAGAGAAAGGAGGAAGGCCACGGATAAGAAAATCATCCAAAACCCATCACGCCCAAAGTCCCCCAAGACACCATCGGCGTGCAATGTCCCTATGTAAGACACTTACTCAATCCTATTTCTTGTGACGCCTTTGTGAAATTAAAACCTTTAAAAAGGTCCCATATTTTATTATAAATAGGACCTTTGGGTCTTCATTTCCACAAACAGAAATTCCAAAAGGACAACTGCTTATTAGATCACCCTAGTCCTTCACTCAAGCCCTCTAAAACATTCTATGTAACATTATAATACCTAAAGAATAGTGAATTAAAAAAGGGATATTGAGATTAAAGTCTTCCTAGTGTTTAAAATAAACATTATTAGCACAATTCATCCTCTCAATACATAATTAAGGAAGACTAGTGTGTGTGTCCCTTCCACAAATAGGAACCTACACAATTCACATATGAGAATAACAATGGATAACCTTGAATACTTGATAAAAGTATCACCTAAATGTAGTCACCTAGGTGGTCAATCTCACAATATTCTACCGGTTATCCCAGACCTACCTACAAGAAGTACCCCTTGTGTGATCCTCCATGGTTCGCCATACTATCTAGCCTATGTGATCCTTTTATTTGGCCTTCATTAAAGACATCTGAGGCTTGGCCTTTCCTTTTTTGGATCCCTTATCTGAGAGAGATCAACTCAAATACCCCAAAAAAACTTCCTGAATTACAAAACCATGGTAAAATTAACATCAGAGTGTCTCATATTTTAATATTTATTTCAATGGTAAGAGGTTTCCTGCACATTTCCTACCAGATGGTTTGGGTTCTCAGAGAATGTTTGAATTTTTATTTCCATGATCATGAGGAATATTACCACAAGAATAGTGTTGAGGAGTTCTTGATATAAAGAATTATGGTTAGGCTCATTTCCTATGCTTGTCATCTCTGACACCCAAAGCCTCCAGTTCTTCTAATAGAGGTTCATGATTATGCTTTCTCTTCTAGTCAACATGGAATTAGATCCTCCTCCCACTACAGAACCGATTTTAGGTTATTCTTCTATAGTAAGCCCCTATCCATTATTGTAGGATGTTTCATTATTTCTCTTCTTTACCTCTGCATCCTTCACCATCATTCCCTCCTTGTTCTCTATACCCTAAACACATTCAGGGTAAAGTGAAGGGAGGGAAGATTCATAGCCCATATCTCTTCCATCAGTGGAATAATGGTTAGAGGAGGTGGGTGAACTCAACACCCCATGCATATCCCTCTTGGATTTTTGGACTTATCCACCTAAGGACATATCAGATTGTGTGGTTCATCAGATCGTCCATTTCTTCTTTTTTCTCACACTGAGAGTGATTCACATGGGTTTACAAGTTAGCGGTGAATATGAATTATCCACTATATATGATAAACTTATTGAAGTATGAGAAATAATATTCCAGCACTAACCAGGATGTGTAGGTTGCCTACCTATGGCTTGAGATCAATGTGAATCCTCCTTAGAAGTTATCCCCAATCATAATCTCCCTAATTTGAGAATCATTCTCAAAAGTAATCCCCTATATAAGACTTCAAAACAACATGATTCTAGATATCCCTCACTGATCATTTTTAGGGCATTCTTTATAGGTGTAATCCCTAACATAATCCTCTCAAATGGTCATACTCCTCTGCGGGACTCACCAAACTATATGGGATTTGATTTAAGTCCAAATGGGAAATGTAGAAAGCCTCCATGAGGATCAAAACCAACACCCACAATCAAAATTTTTCTATCTAGTCCACTTTACCAACAAGTTCTAATACAATCATGAAATTCATATCCTTTTTAGGTTCCTTGGTCCTTTTTGGCATAAGTCCCACATAAAACATTGTCTAGACACCATTCACCTAGAAATTCTTTCCAAATGATGTTAAACTATATGATTAGGTCTTTATCACGTGTTTGTAAAAGGTATGATGTTCCCTGTTAAAAAGCATTGAACTATGTGGGTTCTTATTCATTTCATAAGGATACATATAAAACCCATTAATGGGACCAATCCCAACATCAATATAACTCATATCTCACTAGATCATAATACACTACAAAGTAATCTATGTTTCCTTGGATGAAAACAAACTCCATAGTGCCCCACTGTGTGGAAAGAAAACAATCATCATCATATTAATGACGAAAGAATCTATAATTAGTATATAAGTAGATACCATTTATGGAGAACCTCAGATACATATAGATATATCCATTTATGAAGAACGTCAGGTACATACAAATTATTTTATATTCCATACATGCCAGTAATTTATTTTTAATTATAGGGTTACACATGTCATTCTTGGGAATTAATAAAGGATTCATGAACATATCTTAAATATATGATATATTCATTGTGTAGGAAAAATTCCAACCAAAAAGGCTTAATGAGCCTAACCTTCCATCCTCTCGACCAATGTGAGTTCTTAAGAATCATAGGTCAAAATACCTAATGATCTCCTACCTTTGAAAAGCATGTCCCCATGGATACAAAACCAATGGGTGTTTCTAGTTCTATGAATAAACCCATTAGACTATGTCTGAAAATAGTGATTCCTATTACAGAACACACATTCCTAAGGGGAAACCAAAAATGGTGAACCAGATGTAAATCTTTAACCAAGATGTTATTGTCACCCATCTAACAGACCCTTTTTAATTTATAAAAGAGTATTATACATGAAATCAATCATGAAAGTGTTCATCCAAAAGGATGTTTCAAAAAAAGAATTTCTTATTCATGTATTTCATATATTCTCATCACTTACTCCCAAAGATCCCATCAATCCAATGGCATCATTCCATATTTCATTGAAGAATTCCCTAGCATCTGGTCAGAAAAGGTTTTCATCCACATGGAGGAAATAAAAACCAACCCAACATCATCAATGTTGGGTCTCAAATGTACTGGTTCAAAAGTATCATCAGTATAGTTCTATCCAAATGTTGGAGGCCACATGACAGACCCTTCAGCTCAAGAAGAACCCCTGATCATCTAGTCAATGATGATCGTTGGCCCTGAAGAAGATGACGTCTACCATCATATTCAACCATTTAGGGAGTTTTAACCTAAAAAACAACCAATCCCTCCATTATCATTATGAGGTGGGTCAAGATTCCACATATGAACTCACCCCAAAGACACATGGGTCCTTATCAAGGGATCCTTCTGATAATTTCTGCTGCCAATGTCATGTGGTTTTAATCCATCAATATGATGAGCGTGATTACCTTGGCTGAATGGCCCATGTCCTTAAAAATTGGGCATGAAAGAAAACCTATGATATAAAGAAAATAAACAATTCGGATCAAAGTCACACTTATGACCCTCCCTAGAATCCCACAAATCCAAATTGGTGGAAAATTGTGAGCATGAACATACATCCACCCACCTCTGTTTTTTCATCCAACAAACTTGTTAGGAAGCATTAAAGGAGTCCCAACAACAAAATTTGTTAGAACCCCTCAAGAAGGAACATACACATTACTGAAACCACAAATCCTACCAAAAACCACATTTGGTAGAACCTAGATATTTTTTCAGAAAGACCCAAAAACCAGCAGGGGAAGACTCCACCTTAGGCTCCCACACACAAGTTCTATCAATATCCATTAAGAGGAAAGGGAGACATGAGAAAACACATAAACCTAGTATAGACAAATAATGGACATATATCCACATTCCAGTCACTATAATCACCATATACATCATGGAAATAGTAAAAGGTAAGAAACAAATCCCTTCCCATATCCTAGAGGCTTTCTAGAACATCATAATGGTGATGACAAGGGTACTCAAGGGATAGATACATAACTTTATCCCCACTAGAGGGGAGGAACACCATCCTGTCACCCCAGAGTAAATACATAACACTACTTCCATCCAGGAGGGTCATGTGAAAGACTCTACCATATTATATGGAAAACTTGATTAGGAAAATACACCCACTCCAAATGGAGATAACTAGAATATCCCAATGTTTACTCTAGGGAAAGTACAAATACTTTCCCATAACAACCTCTTATCCCAGAAAGTGTTTACCATTGCTCATAAGAAATCACAGAAGAAGAAATATCAACAACTATGATTTTAAGATCAAGAGATGATCTATGATCCATCTTTACTTAATGATGGAGTTATTGAATTCCTTAGACATTTATATATGGTAGCTCAAGATCCTAACTTCCTATTCCTAAATTACAGGTACAGTGGAAGTAATTTTGATGATAATTGTAAGACACTTCATCATGAAGGATTAAGTCATGAAAAAAATATATGTGATCATGAGATTCCATCTCTTAATAAGATCCATGATAACCCATATTTGGTAAAAATATCAAGGAGAAATATGGTCTTCCCCTTCCTATAATCCACCTTGGTAGTCCTCCCCATGATGGTGTTTACTGTAAATGTTTTTTCTGAATTAGTTTTTCAAATTTTCAAGAGAATTATCCAATTGGTAATGCAGTGAAGAGAAATCTCTCCTACAGTGAGGCACTTAGAAACACAAGGCTAGTCATATCTGGTTCTTTATCATTATAAGGTAAATTTTTTTCTCAACTGTAAGGTAGTCCAAGGAGACAATCATTCTCTGAACTACCCATGTGTAACTTATTTTCTAGTACAATAGGGGAAGACCCTAATGATTTAGTTTTTTATGATAAAGTGTTCGATAATCATCCACTCTGGTAAGACCAGGTAGAGGAATCGCTATTGGAATATGAAGAAGATGTGATAAATAATAGGAAACATCTGGATAAATATGAAATATTTGTCATGTTCTTGTCATTATCCACTACTCAATACAACATTCTGTGGGTGATGTTAAAAGATTGGATGCATGATATCCACCTCAACATATAGAAAACTATTCATCACTTTAAAGAGAAAGTATTACTTTATGATTAGTATCAAAGTAAAATCAAGGAAACAGAAGGGTTGAATTTCCAAATTGACTTGGCATCTCTCCTTTTTTCATGACATCCAAATAATGAGAAATATCAAGTATCCCTTTAATGTGCATGCCTCAGCGCATTAATGAGGTTGCGAAAGCTAATCACTAATTTCCCATTTGGTGTTCCTATTAGAGGATGGGCTGCACACATAGCATTTCAAATCAATATGCTCCCTAATCATAAAATCCCACAAACTTTTGTATCATTAAATGTCAGAGACTCATTCAAAATCTCTAAAGTAGACCTTATCCATGATCGAAGATATACTGAACATAAACAGGCCCTGAATGACTCTCATCAAAATCGGTCCTGAAGAGAGAAAGTTGTTGAAAGTTTATTGCATCAATCATATGAGAATATTGAGCATTATTCCCTCTTAAAGGATGGATGTTATGAAATTGAACATATGTTAGAAATAGAGATGTTATCATCATAAATGGTTGATTCAAGTGCATAATGAAATATTCACACAACCAATTCTTTGAAAAATATCCATAAAATAAAAAGGGGATCCATTATAATATTATCCATGATAGTTTGTGAGAATCACGAGACTACAAGGCTATGGGTATTTTTACCTCAACCCTCAAAGCCATAAAAACAGGACCAAAGGGTTGAGAAAGTAGAACAACCACATCCCCAACCCTCAATGTTGGGGGGATTTTTTCTTCAACAATTCAATCCTCAACAGGAATCAATCTTTTGATGATAGTGGAAAATGTCATAAAGTGTATCCTCTCAGTTCATGAAATCCCATTATTCAGTTCATTCACTTGGAATGTGCATGGTGAAATTATCGAGAGATTCCCTTCATATTACTGTCCACTAAGATGCTTCTATATAATCAAAAGAGGAGAGGACCATGCCTCATGGAGGATTCAAAAGAAGTAGACCTCAAAAAGATGCAAAAAAATTCCAGTAATGTATTATACATCTGTTAACATCATCAATGATGTCAATGAAAATACTCCAGAACATGAATCTGATTCATTAGTGTTGGAATAGGAAGATATTATTCATGATGTGGTCCACACCAAAACGAATGAAGGATGTCTATGTACCCGAAACCGGGGGCTTTCTATGAATTTTATCACTCCCTAGAACAATCCACCTTTACCTCCTCAAAATAGGGAGTAAGATAATGGTAAAAACGTGTCTCAACTCCATCTTAAATTGGCTAAGTCACTTTCTCTACAATAAATATTTTCTCATAAATAAGAGTATATCAAAGAATTAAAAACAAATCAATGTAGAATTAGTTTGGGGAAGTCGTCTTGCTAGATATGTTCTGTAAAAATATACTCAACTCACACTTTCAGCTGGAAGATGTCAACAAAGAGGGTCTACTAGAACAAATAAAGTAGATCTGGACCATCCAATCAACGTGGGATATCAAAAAATATATTTGATTTCCGTAGTGTAAAATCAAGAGATCACTTTATTGGGTGTGCAACAATAAAATGATCATGCACATCTTTATAGACCCGGACCTATTGGTTATCCATGATAGATACCCACATTACCACCACCTGTCACCCTACTAGCCCCCACACCTATCCAGGTTCTATCCCTCCCACCTATTTTAGTCCCAACTCAACCAGATATTCCTTAAATTATTATGACCACTATTGAGTCACTAACAATTTTATTGGATGCTATAGAAGAACAGTGTGCACTAGTACTTCCAGAAATGAAGAATTACCCTGAATAGGTATATCCAACTCTTCTGCTACCAAACATTGGGAATCCAACATTTCCAATAATCAATGGATCAAGAGACCCATGGTAGTAGTTGATGCATATTTTCTCTCATTGTGATCCATTATTAGAACCCCTGAACAACAAGAGGTAGTGAAACATATGTGCTTCATAAAATCCCTCCAAAGGATAGATTTTTTATTATATATGACTTTTCTCTCTTGGTGAATCGTTGGATGAGAATACTTCAATCATTAATTCCTCTTCCAATTCATCTCATCACTGTAGAAGATAACATTCTTTGATCTCATGAACTACAAGAAAAGGGACAATGAAACTGTCTTAGATTTCATTTCATGGTGGAAAGGATTGAAAAACTCTTTGAATGTACCACTCCCTCAAGAAGATTTATTTCCCATATTTTATCGAACCTTCATAATGAGTTACACACAACACTGATACATTTGAAATACACGAGTGGGTTTTGGGAACTTTCTTCAAATTCACAAGAGGTTGAGAATTCTTTCACATATATCAAATCCAAGTCTCAAGTAATTACATCATCACCAATAAAGAAAATAGAAAATGTAGAGTCCTATACAATTACACTTAAGAAGGACCCTATGTCTGATCATGCGTTAAATCTTGCACCATATCATTGGGCTCCACTTCCCAAACATCAAAAACAAGGGCCACCTATTGAGGATAATCGAATATATCAAAGGTGGAAACTATTTTAGTAGATGAAAAACATGGTATATTCTTTTCAAAATGACCATGTACCTGCCTTATTATTCTCTGAATTGAAATAAAATAGTTAATATTCCAAATCCCAACAATCCCAAAAACAAAGTGATGAAGATATCTCAAAATACTACCCCTTCTATCAAATATTGGGGCACCCCATCCAAGATTGAATTATTTTCACATATCTCCTAAAAAATATGGTGGAATCTATGAATGTGAGACTGAAAAATTCACTAGATGATGTTTCATGTGTTTTTTCTACCAATGAAGCTGAGGATGGTGAGTGGAAAGAATAAAAAAGCAAGTGTACATAGAAGTGTTTTGACTGGATGGTTCGAAAAATTATTAATCAAACTCATGATAGTTTTCGAGCACAACTGAAGAAACCAACTATGAACTTGACTATTTCTGCTACCACAAAGCCAACATCATCAAAATATCAACCCTATAAAGGTCAATTATCCTAGAAGTGGCGTGGCTAGACATATAATAAAAAATAATAAGAATATGTGCTCATATCAAGGCCAATGTTTTCTTTGACCTTATAATAATTCATTCCAACCATCACAAAAGCACGAGAACCAGGCCATCAAATGGTACAACAAGAATCGGCCCACAAAGAATGATCTTTAGCAGAAAAATAGTTGATCTTTAGTACCATTAATTATATTCATTTAACGAATCCCTTAACAAATGATGAATCTAATTATGAACCTAAATTCCCTATACTTGATTGAGGAACTAGGGGAGATCCCATCATGGTTGAGGATATAGGGGAAGAAATGTTTTTGCTGAGAGTCACCATTTTATCTGAATCCTTGCTAGATCCATCAATACAGTCAAAAAATATGGGAAGGCTCTCCTATGATCTCAGAAAGAACAAGGGAGTTCTTCCTCCACACATGAAAGTGTTTTCCCTGACATAGCCATCTTGTAGGACAATTTATATGATACACCACCACCTTCTCAATGGGTAGGAAGACCTATATAGCCTAATCCATTGAGTGTGGAAACACTTCTAGATCCTACCCCAAGTGATGGTCCATCAACCTCAAGAACATCAACTCCAAAGGAAAATGAAAAAGAGCCACCCCATGCAAGGAAATGCAAACCTCTGGATCACAAGAATGATGTTCTGAAGCAACTGGATGATGTACCAGCTAAGCTATCAATCCTAGATTCCCTGAGTTTATCAAAATAACTTAGGTATGAAATTATAGAGGCCTTTTAAATCCCTCAAGAGTTTGAATTCGATGTTTCTATTTCTTCATTTTATCATGTAGAGATTGATCCCATAAAATTCCATTCTCTCATTGCTTTCATGGAACATGAAAAGGATGATGTCGTATAAGGACACTTTACAAACATGTAAATATCTGGTAGGATAAAGGATACTAATATTAGATGGGAATTTACTGATAATGGATTAGGAATCAACCTTATTAAAATATGAAAACTTTTCCAACTAGGCCTGACTGAATCTAACTTGTCTCCCCAAACTCTAATATTACAAGGTTATGAAAAGAATGAGAAGTAACCTATTGGAGAAATTACCCTCGGAAATTAGTTTAGGTATCTCATTCCTGATTTAGAGTTCACAGCTATTTGGTAGGATACAACATTAGATGTTCTTGTAGGAAGACCTTGGCTACATCAACATGCATCCATTACTACATCATACCACCAACGTATCAAATATTTCATCAATGGTCAAATTATAAGATTACACGGTTACAAGGCCCAGTGAAAATATTGTCAGTCATAGTACATTAATGCATTTTTATATTAAGACGGATGGAAATGGTCTATGGTGGATGATGTTACTTGAATCAATGCCTTTAATTTTATATAGAAGATCCCAAAAAATACTTTCTAGAAGATTAGTACATATTACATGCTTCCCATCAATAAAATTAAATGGGTGATCCAAAATTCAATTACTCGTTCAATGGATTATGTAATTTCAGTTGTGGAAACTACTCCTAATGGAACAAGAGAAGTTATTAAATCTAAAAGTAGTGATGAAAGAATGGATAAACATGTCTTCCTTCTATCACATGACCTTGAACAAATCCATCCTTGATCATCCAGGCTTTAAAAAGTTTTCACACTAATGGGTCAATAAATGGATTCTCATTATCAACACTTCATCTTCACTTCAATGCTTAAAAAGGCCCTTCATCGTCTGTTGGTCCAGAAATGGTTTCTTCCTCTTCAGGATGTCTAAATACCTAATCCTGCTCTAGAACAATGATTCTTACTTCATCACATACCCTCAAAAGTAGATGTAGGAGAAGAAAAACTCAAGGAAGGGGAAGTAGAGGAAGAACTCAGATATTCCCCTCTATAATTTGAGGAAGGTGTCTCCATCATTATGGATGAACTCAGTGAGATAAATCTTGCTACATAAGAAGATCAATGGAATACCCAAATTAGTGTTTCCATGGATCCTAAAGAACAAGAGTTATATTATTCTATTCTAATGTAACACCAATACATGTTCACTTGGAATTACAATGATATATTAGGCCATGACCCTGATGTAGCCACCCATCATTTGGTTTTTCAGAAGAGTGTTGGGGATACAAACAACCATCCAGAAGGACTCACCCAACCCATACCTCCAAAATTGAGGCTGAAGTAGACCAGATCTTCAAGGATGACTTCCTCAAAGTGGTTTAGTATCCAAATTGGCTAGAAAATATAGTCTCATTGAAAAAGAAGAATGGGAAAATAATATTTTTCATTGATTTCAGAGATCAAAACCTTAATTTTCCCAAATAAAACTTCACAGTTCAAATCACAAGACTCTTGAGTGATGAAACAACTAGTTACCAAGCCCTATCCTTCATGGATGATTACTCTATGAATAATCAACTATGTATTCCCCTAGAAGATGAATATGAAATGACCTTTAGATATCCCCAATTTTTTCTTTTCTATAGAGTAATTTCATTTGGATTGAAGAATACTAGTGCCACATACCAACGTTCCATGCATCACATTGTCAAACCCATCCATGGGTAGTTTGTTGAGTGCAATGTTGATGATATGATGGTCATGTCCCAGAAATGTTCAGACCACTTGGATAACCAAAAACTATCTTAACATGCTATGATAACATAACCTAAATATGATCCCCTTAATGTGTTATTTCAGGGTAACCACCTAGAAATTTCATGTCTTCTTCATACACCGCTGTGAAATTGATGTCGATCCTAAGAAAAAATCTATTCTTGTCATCTCACATCCTCAAAACCTAAAATAGTTTATAGAAATTCAAGTACATGTGGCCTATATCTGATGCTTCAGATCCAACCTTATAGGAAAGTGTTTTCCCTTCACTAAACTAATGATGAAACGAGACACATATCAATGGACTAGTTACTACAAAGAAGCATTTGATACATTGAAGAAATAACTCTTGGGTCCATTGGTTTTAGTGCCACATGTAGAGTAAATTCCACTCATTCTTTATAATATGGTCTTGGATAGATCATTTGGTGCATCCCTTATATAAATGAATGATTATAGGAGTGAAAAAAAATCATTTATTATCATGGTCAAACCATAATCAATGTTGAGACTCATAATTCATATATCAATAAAATATGCATGTAATTAAACATTGCAGTTCAAAAGATGAGGAATTATTTTCAACACCATGTTGTCCAATTGGTTTCTCAAAATAATGCACTCAAAATTTTCCTCAATCTTCTTATATTGATGGAATATGTGGTATGGTGGGAAGTTATTCTATAGGAGTTTGATATGTAGTCTGTGCCTAAAAAAGTAGTGAAAGGTTGTGTCTTGGAATATTTCCTCACCAAGAACCCATCTACAGAAGAGAAGTCATTAAATACTTAACTTCCCAAGAAAGAGATATTCTCTATTCAGGGTAGCCCAAAAACATGGGAAATGTATTTTGATGGTGTTTACGAAAGTCAAACAATGAATATAATGGAAGGGAATAAGCTCGATAAATATGTGTTAGGGATTGTGCCTATATCCCTAGAGAAGACAATTTTGTTGTATTCCTTCCCATTATTAAATGTATATACCAATAATGAGGTGGAATATTAGGCTCTCATTACAGGATTGGAATTGGAACTCAATGTCCCAGTGAACCACCTAAAGGTGAAGGTTGACATAAAGTTTTTAATCAAGTTGATTAATGAAGATTACACCATCATCAAAGAGGATCTAATCACCATGTGCGATTAAGACTGGGGGATAATAGAAAAATTCCCCTCAGATCCAATATTGACTCATGTGTCATGATCATAGAATGCCCAGGATGATTCATTGGAAAATACAGCCACTACCTTTGATGGTCCAAACTAGGATGAAATAGTCCTCAATATTTCCCATCCTCACATGGTCTCACATTTTAGTGAAATTAGAAATAATGAGATTAAAAAAATCATCCCCATTACCAAGCCATATAGTCCTACTATAGAATAGATGAAACCCATAATAGAATAAATATGAGATGGAGTACTTAACCTATATAGAACTTAGAAAGGGAAAATCCAGTGATATGTGGTCAATTTTACTCATTATGATGCCCTAGATCTATAAAAGTTCCTCTACAAGTGAGGAATCCATGAAATACATATCAGATGAATTGATGGAAAATATATTGCGGCTATCGTGAAAGAAGTACATATAGGAGCCTATGGTGACCACCGGTCAAGGTACGGGATTTATGATCAAATCTAAAGGCATGGATACTTTTGGATTTTAACAATGCAAGACTTCATGAAATTCACCAAGAAGTTCCATCCCTGCAATGTGCATGCCGGCTTCATTCATCAACCCCTAAACTTGTATCATACAACCAAATACTCCTGGCCATTTTCCACATAGTTAATGGATATAGTGGGTCCTTATCTCTGAGAAATGAACAATATGTTCAAGTACATGCTTACTATAACTGATATCTTCTCTAAATGGGATGAGTAAATACCACATAAATAAGTTTGTGCTAAACGATTTTTCAGCTAAATCAAATCCCTCAGAATCGCTATATTTGGTGTCCCTCATACCAAACTGATGGAAAATAGAACTACTTTCTATTATATTGTGATAGAGATTCTATATCAAGAATACAATATCAAATCCAAACATTAATCCCACTACCATGTAGTGGACAATGGATAAATAAAGGATTTAAAAAAGAACATATCAACCATACTCTAGGAGTTGGTGGATACATATTAGAATCCTTAACCTCACAAGGACATTCATGTCTAATGGACTTACCAGACTATGGCTTTTACTGATATGTGAGAAACCATATGCTCATTAGTATATAGAATAGAGGTTATTCTTCCCAATTGTTTTTAGTTTCCATTGATCCATGTAGCCATCTGTGATCCGCTATCTGCATATGAGTTATACGAGAAAAGACTGGATGAGTTTGAGAAACTAAATGAAGAGATTTTTCATACCTTGTATCACTTTGAAGTATATCTAAAATGGATAACATGATCTTTTAATAATAATTTATGCCTCACTTCATTCCTTTGGGTGAATTGGTTTTGGTGATTAGGATTTTAATGATACAAGGAAGGAAGCCTCTAAATATTGATCCAAAGTGGGAGGGACCTTACTCCATACACAAGGTCCACTCTAACAAAGATTATTCCTCAATATCAACAGATGGATAACTCATTAATAATCCAACCAATGCAAGAATCCTCAAGAAGTACTTTTTGTAATCCCACATAGTTCATATTAGCTTCAAGATGTTAAATTTTACACCACCATATACATCCATGTTATATGACGTTAAATGGCATAACATCATCGTCATTGTTGCATGATGACCAACTAAACAACATGAGATCCTAGTAGCATGACCTAAAACCAAAAAATTCCATTTTTCCTAACCACATGAAATTAAACTCTTAATTTTACATCTGCCTCATTTTACATTAAGAGACCCACAAAATACTGGGAATGTTAATCCTTGTGGTCTCCGAAATGATAGGCATCTTCCATGCATAAGCCCTAATCACATCATTTCAACTCCATAGTGGAACATAGTACCCTTTTACATGTATAAGTCCAATCATTATAGGATCCCTACCACAATTTGATAATCTTCATGGGATTTTAGAAACTATGATCATCTTGATTCATACGCTAGTAAGATACCCAGTGATAGCCAGGTCCTATACCCTAGTCCATCTGTAATGTTCCTTCAAATTAGGTGACCCACAACCTCACTGCATGACATTAAAAATCATGGTTCTTTAAGAACTACTTATTTCACGATTTTTATTCCTATAAGATATGTAGTGATGCCCAGATATCCAATATCGGGTCCATCCACAACCATAAAAATTTTACCCTCTCCCTATGTAAAAATATAATCCATATAGGTAAATATCTGACAACATATGGTTGGATTCTCATACCACTCCATTTCTTGGGCTCAACAATTATTATAGAAAATATTAAATCCCCTTTCCCCATACCAAAACCTAGTTTATGTGGGGAACAATCTTTAATAACTACATTTAGGCTTGATTCTCACCCCTATGAGATACATAGTGATTCCCATATCTCCAATCATAGTTCCAACCTCGACCAGAACAAATGGAAAATCCCCGTCACTCCCTGTGTATATGGATCAAACTTGCACAGGGAGAATTTTTCAAGAACTAAGTGTGTCTTGATTCAACAACTAGAAAGATACTTAGTGACACCAGTGTCTTAGACCCAGTCCCAACCACACCATTTCCATCCTTTAACATTGGTTTATCTTTATCTTTAATTCATGATGATAAACTACATGGTTCTTCAATAACTACACACATCTTGATTCTCATCTCAGTGATATTAATAAAAATTCCTAGATTCTATCTCTTGGTTTAGCCCCCATAGAATTTAACTTCCCCTATCATTCACTTGTGCTACTCTTGTACTATAGAAGAAACCTTTACCACTTCTTGTTTCTCAAACTAAGCATATATCACATGGGCTTAAAAGTTTAGTAAAGGACATATCTGGATGAATATGGTGTATCAATTCACATTTATATTACCGTGGTCCTAGATATAAGACTATAAAACATACACTAGATATATATGTTGCATGATAATATATAACACATATACTTAAGAACTATGTGTGGATTGACTCTTTCCCTAGAAAGATACATAGTGATTCCTAGGTCTTACATATTGGTCCATCCACAAAATTCCTTTTTTCATTTCTAAATCACTCACCTCATTTTCATGTGATGATTTAATAAACAGTTCTTCATGAACAATGCACGACTTGATTCTCACCCATACTAGGTACGTAGTGATGTGAAGACTTTCTATCTTAGGCCCAACTGCAACATTATATATGAAATTGATTTATTCCCCTATGTATAAGTCATATCTATATGGGGATATTTAATATGATTCCCTATCCTATGTATGAGAACATATTCAGTAACTCCCATATGTCCTCCATTCATGGATTTAATATGTAATGGGGGCCTTTATTTTATTAGAACTATGTTTGGTTTGATTCACATCCTATTGGGATACGTAGTGATGACTAGGCCTTATATCCTAGTCACAACCATGAGGTAAAGAAAAATTTCCCCATATCCTATGTATAAACAAAAAGTCCATGCATGAGATTTTATTTGGGGTCCCCTCATTTGGGTTCCAACCAAGGAAACTAAGAATTCCCCTTTCTAAATATGAGTTAGATCTATGAAAGTGACACCTAAATAATGACCAATTTCAATCCAAACACTTCCTTTGGGCATTAAAAAAATACCCTTTCTCATGTCATACTCAAAATCTCGAACAATTTAATGTATTTATAATCTTTCATTGGATTTTGGTGGCATAATGTCAAATACCTAAGAGCTATTTTTCCTGACTATGCTGTAATACACCCATGATGTATTTGCATAAAATGGATTATATAACAGGTTGGTCATCCAAAGAATGCCATAGTTTTACTATGAAGTATGCACCATAGTTGGCCTTGCATAAAATATCCCACAAAATAGGTTAGTCAATCAGTGATATTTTTTCCCTTGGGAGAAGCCTCTTATGTCCCCAAAAGATTTGATGATAATATTTTGGAACCTGAAATTCAATGTCAGTCGTCATCCCTTGCATATTTTCCCATGTCTTCTCTTCTGATCTGAAAATGTCCAAGACTTATACAGAAACGAACTTGGTCTGATAAGGCCACATATCACCTATTTTTTCTAGGATATTATAGTCATATTAATATAACCTAAAACTAAATACACCATACATTATACAATTGTTTCAGACCCACTTAAAGTCCATACTCCACTAATTCATTGAAATGTTTTACGTGAAATTCCCTTTTTTGTGTTTAGGTACTTTCCTACCACAAACTAAACTCAGCGTCAGGGGAAATCTAAATCTCCATATAAATCCATTGTATTTTTTAGATAGAATGCCAAAATTTTTGAGTAATTATTTTCATGACTATGTTGTAACACTCCCCAAATGGATTTTCAAAAAATATCCCATAAAATGGGGTTTTCAGCCAAAGGATTCCTCTATTTGACTTTCCAGTATGTACCCTAGTTGGACTTGCATAAAACTGACCAAAAATCTATTTTGTCAATTATTGGTATGTTCTTCCTCAGTATAGACCTCCTCTAACACCACAATCCATTTCAAAATATCACTCTTCAAATATAGAGATCTATGGGTTACATATTACATTTTATCTCCTCTTGCACATGAACATAGTAGCACATTTCCAGAAAAATTGCAATGAATGGAAGAACCATCAACATTTTGATCAAACAAAAAGACCTGAAATTATATCCCCCTAATGTCATATCTATAATAATTTAAACTATATAACATAATTTCCTTGATAAATTACTTTAAACTGCATGGAATAAATTCCTCAGCGTATGTTATTAAACTATGTGGCCAATTTCCTAATCATAGAACATTAAAATACATGATTTTTTACCTTTGATAGAAAGGGGCCTTCCCCCTAACATTGACAATCTAAAATGTACCCTCATAAACTTGATTCAAATTTTTGTAGGAGTGGTTTCACATTCATTTCCAATACCAATACAGATATTGTCTTTATTTATAAACTCTTTCCTTTGGACAAACCACCCATCACGGTCTTGAGAAATATAAATCATAAACATCGAACATTAGTAATAAAATTTAGAAAAACCAAAGAAATCCTTTGTTTGAATATTCAATATGTGCCTTAGTTTTCCTTGAAAAAGTCACACATAAAATGAGTTTGTCAGTATAAGGATTCCATTATTTGACTATGTAGTAAGTTCCACAGTTGTCCATGCATAGACCAACCCTAATTATGGGCCTATCAACCATTGGTAACCTTATCCTCAGGAGATACCTCTTCTATTCCCTAATATCATGTTTTATATTGGGAAACCAAAAAATCATGTTCTAATATTCCCCACTGGATATACCAAGAATGTTGGAAAATTCTTATCCTAGAAGCCATGTTTGGGTCATTATCTCCAGACTTATGGTCAAAGATATTCAACCTAAAACACTATCCTTATTAGTCCAACATTCATTCCTACAAACTACCCATGAAATGAGATGTAGTACGGTCCAGATTGAAACCCTGCAAAGGGAAATCTACACAAATGTTTAGTCTCAGTTTGCTAGACCTACACTTTGTGTGGTTTAGAAAAAATATATCAATGAAATGGAAAATAGGAATAAAACATGTTCAATCAAAAACCTAAAAAAGGGAGGTCTAATAAAAAGGAAAGTTTCATCCACTAAGCCTCTATCATATTGATCTTAGGAAAAAATTAGGGTAATTACGTAAAAAATATGGTTGTAGGGTTGTCTATACGACCCATGAAATAGACAAATTATGCTCTCTAGGTCACTTAAATGAAGTAAAAATTAGAGTGGACCTCATCCCTATCGTTATGATTATAATTAGCTGGTATAAAGATACGGTTCTTTGAAAATCAGCTTTGAATCCATGATCACATTAAGATAGAAGGACTACATACATATATGATTGTAAATAATTTTTTTCATTTTTTAAGAAAAATTGGGGGAATATTCACAAGATGTAGTCTCTCTGTCATATATTATAAGATACCTTCAGTATAACTCGTCATCTACTGAATGGCCTCTCAATACCCATCATCTGCTCATTTATGTTCAATCAATCATTCTTATTTATTCACTTCAGTCTAGAAAAGTGACTTCTTTGTAGCAACAATGGAATTGTACCTTTCTGTATGGGATTCTCCGAATTAACAGTAGAGTTGATTGAGTTCACCTTGGAAATAATAGAACTATTTCTAAACTTTTGACACATGAAGGGTCCTCTCCTTTATCTTCCATATAAATTACACTAGTTTTGGGTTATGGTTGGCCTCCAATTAAAATAACACAACTCATAATCCATTAACATTAGTGAGTAATATGGACTTTATGAGGTCTTGGTGAAGCATATGCTCTATTTACCACCAAAAAAAATATCTTTTATAGTGGTGTGGATTGGATGGTAATCAAATCTACTATATCCCAACATGCCAAACAGTACTGGAAGTTGGCCAAACTATGAAGGAATTTCTTCCAGATACGTCTAAATGTTTTTTTTTCAAATGATTCTTTAGGAACTGTCGCGTGTGACACTAATAACAACCTACATCTCTATGTCCGATTAGTAACTTCTTTTAGTGGGAATAAGGTAATCTAGAACCAAATCACTCATAGTGGTTCCCTACTTTACTCCCCCCAAGATAGCGTCCACCTATTCTCTCGATGATGGAAGAATTGGTATAGCTTCCCCTCCCACAGAACTAGTGGAATAAGATTATAATAATAAATGATGATTTAGTGTTATTGTTATCCTCAAAAGAATGGAAATAATGGGGAACAATCACAAAATTTGTTAACACATACCCAATAGTAGGTCAGCAGCTTGGAAAGATTCCTCCTAACCATCCCACACTCCAACAGTTTGAACTAGATCCTCTTAATGAAGGTAAATTTCTTAGGTCATCCCATGATTTACCAAATGAGGCTCTCGAAGACTCTTAATTTCAAGTTCCACATGAACTGGACCCCCTAAATAGTGGGACTGGGTTGATTTCAATGTCTTCTCCATGCACCTTCACCACAACATTTTCCACATATATAGTTGTGCATTCCAATTAGTCATGACCAGGGAGTCAGGAATAAAAATATTGACTGCATAAAAGATAAAGACTCACACACATTCAATTCCCTATTAATTGCTTCAAATTCTTTTAATGTAGGGGTATTTATAGTGTATTCAATTATTTCATCAAATTTCACTCCATGAACATTCATGGAATTTATTAAAATCTCAAGTCTCATGGTAATATCACCCATGGAGATAGTTAGAATATTTGGTTCATGACCAGGCACATCTCTCTCCCTCAATGACTTAAGACCTCGAACTACTTCCTCTATGAAAGACACTGGGTCAACATCAGTCATCATAGAGTCCTATGGTGAATGAGATGAACCTGAAACATTACAGAGATAAAATTCATCCATCAACATATGGAATCATATGATGTACCTTTGAAATTACCAGATCCCTCCCCCCTCTCTTCAACCGTGAAAGTAACGATGACATGAGTAGTGACATGAGGATATGATACATCCCTAACCCCAAAAACCTCTTCTATCAAGGGATATGATCCCCTAATAGGGATCCATGATCAGTCTTTAATAACCTCTTTGTTATTTGGTAGTTTGTTTCCAAGCCCCTTTACGGATGAAAGGGTAGGAGATTCATCCAGCATAATAGAAGGGATGCACACTTGTGTGGAGTAAAGTATAGGTTAATGAGACCACAATTACTCACCATAATCTTCTGGAGTCCTAACCAATGTCATTATTATTCAATTCCTTTTCCCAATGACAGAGGACTAGGATTGGATTATATAAAAATAGGTATTATAGGAGGAAATTTGAGTTTCCTCGCCAACTCGTCTTCTATAGACTATATTCCTAGAGATAACTCTCCGGATTTGGGGGGGGGGTGATCCAGTAACACTGATCAGTGTACCACAAGCGCTATACTGTGGTGATAGAACCTCGGTTTATTTCCCCTCGACCTATTGAAAACCAAAATAACCTTCCCCTTAGAAACAATAATCTATTCCCAATAAAGATAGAGAGTAAGATAAGAGGAAATGTCAATAAGATAAGTCGCATCATCTGTATTGATATAATCATAAAATTCCACAAAAAACAAGTGATCAATACCTTCAAGAGTGCTTCATATCATCATGTCCTCCACCTGCCTCATGGCAGGAATTTGGTCTTCATTTATGTAAATGATGTTTTCCAACTCTCATATATAAATCATCACTTGAAAAGGATTATGATCAAAGATAATATCAGGGGGAAGATCAGACATATCTTATCCCCAAAATTTAAAATCCTATATGAATGAGTTTCCTTATGAATTAAGAATCAGAAGATTATTCCTTCCATAGATGAACTTCCTCTGGTCATACAAATTATGAATATATCCCAGTATTCGATGAATAGAATCCAACTTCCTTGAATTTTATAGTTTTCATGACCATTACTTTCACATATGATGGATGGGAAAATGGAACCTGGGCATTTTATTAGTGGATATGATTGGACCTACGCTGTACATCATCAATTGGTATATGGCTTTTGATTATGGTAGGTGGGTTATATGTTACACGAAGTAACTTGGGTGAAATTTTCACCTTGTCATCTTCATCCTTTGACATGGATAAAGTAAAGTATGTTGGATATGAAGAACCTTCAAATAGAGAGGATTATTTCCTACCCTATTTCCTCTTCCCTACCTGAGGAATAGATTTATAAAATATCCCTTTAGAGTGTGTTTCATTCCAAGACTTAACATACCAAGAGGTTAAACCACTGATTTCATTCTCCGGAGGCAATTTTATCTCCACCTACCTCAACTCCATGAATGTGAGAAACCTTAGCTGTTAAGCTACAATCAAATGATTTTATAATTTGATGTGAAATGGGGGGGATATATTTATAAGCATCATTCAATTGAATTTGTGTGAAAACCTGTAAGGATCATAGTCATCACCTATAATATAACCGTTGATCTTGGTCACCTACACACCATCCCTGAAGGCCATCATGTATGACCTCATCTCAATTCTATCATTCCTGAAATCAATAAATATTCTTGGGAGAGGATTCCCATAGTGAAATAAGTTAAAATCATTAAATAAACTTATATATTCTTGGATTTAATTATGTTTCAAAGATAGGGGTGGATTTCTAGATAAAACCTAGATGTGTGGTCTAAACTCACTCTCGAAGACCTTTATCCCACTTTTTATGGTGTAAGTCCTAATTTGAGCTATGATCCATCCCCAAAAAACCATGAAAGGCTCTAATATTTTTATATGAGCCTTCCCTACATGAATATTCAATAGTTTTTTGTGTATTTTTTATCAAAAATAGGGATGGTCAACCCCAAAAATCATTTCTATGCCATATTGGGTGCTAAAAAGAATGTCTTCATCCTTATTACACCATTAGAATCATAGAAAAAATGAAATGAGTTATAATAGACATGGTTAGAAAGATCGCAAGATGTATCTTAGCTAAAACATTAGGCTTGATCTCATATCCCCACTTGTCGTAATCCCCCTTCTCCAAAGATGTCTAGAAGGTGCTCCATGTGTTTCTCTTCACCACATTAGGATATATTGATAGACACATGCAATTGGGGCCTTCCACATCTCCCTCAAGAATGTTGTCATCGACACCTCTGGATTAATATACCCCTTTATGAATGGGTATTCCTTCTTAATAAAGAAGCTATTTTTAGAATATCATGCACTAAAGATGGAATCTTGATGGTATTATCACACATCAGCTTTGGGGGGATGATTTTTTCATACATTTCTCTGAGGATCAAGGCCTCGAAGATCTGGTCTACATCAAACAAACATATGACAACATCTCCATGAATCTATTAGGAATAATTATTCTGTGGGATCCACTAGCTTAATAACACAAGAATAAACTTGGCATTCCAATACACATAAATTTGACCTACCCACACAATCTCATAAATTCCAACATCTTACAGTTCCATTTTTAATTCTACATCAGTGTGGCACACCCAATACACCCACATCCATGAAATCCTAACATCCACTCTTAGGTGGAAGTCCCAAACATTCCTCCAACCCTTTGACTAATTTCTCTGTGAATCCTGAATGTTGGACGAATAATAATGTGTATTTAATTCAACTGTGTATGGTTTTAGTCCTAGATTACATGATCTATGACACATGAAACAAGTTTTTGATGATATCTTGACATTGATATATTCACCCATGGTAGAAATTTTGGCGGTAGTGAAATTCTTGTGATCTATAAACCAATAGAGAGGGATGTAGTTTTATGGAGACGATGTGAGGACCTCCCACAGATGGCCATGACCATAAAGTGCAAGATATTCACTCTCAAAAAAAACATGATGATATTTCTTCAAATACCGTACCATGTTAGCAATTATAGTATTGTAGAAATCATAAAAACTATGTCATTTCACTCTCATTAACTCCTCAATGCATTTACTAGCCTATTTCATGAAAATTTCATTTCATGAGAAAGACTGAATAAATTAAAGAAATTTTGAAAAGGAATGAAATCACACAAGTGCCTCACATAGATTCCTCGAATAGATGCCTCACACATAAACATTACATAGGGAAATTATTAATGATCCCCACACAAGTCACTTTCCCAAGATAATGCATCATATAGATAGTTACATACCGTGTCTATGAGAATGAAACCTTCAGCAAATGAGATTCTGTGTAGGGTCTATGCCGGAGACAAGCATGGAGAGACCTGAAAATTCGGAGTCATGAGAACCGTTCACTGAAATGAGGAAACTATTTCCAGATTAGGATCCCCCTACATGACCCACGGGCACTACCCATGTGTGGGAGCTACTTATGTGACATGGTTAAGTGAATGAAAAGCACAAATCACCAGTGTGAAATCCCTCCATGAATTGAATCAAGGATGCATCTATATTTTTCATCTATTTAACTCAAGATATTACCCTCTCCCTTCATTCAAATATGAATCTAAGGGGGGGATTTTATTGACCTGTTTTTTTCACATGGAGGAAAAGGAACCAAAGGAAAATGGATTAAGAAGAGGAAAATAAGAGAAAATAAGAAGGCCATGAATAAGAAATTCCTTGAAAGTCCATCTCACCCAAAGTCCCCCAAAACACTATCGACCTGCAAGGTACCTATATACAACACTTGCATGTGACACCTTCATGAAATTACACCCTCATCCAAGGTCCCATTATATTCTTATAAATATGACCTTGGGGTCTTCATTTGCACAGAGGGAAATTCTTGAATGCCAACTATGGTTCTGATAACCCTATTCCTTCACTCAATCCCTTTGAAACACTCTAGGTAACATTATAATACCTAAGGGGGGATAATTAAAGAGGCATAATATGGAAAGGTTTTAAAATAAACAACATCTGCATGAGGCAGTCACCCAAAATTTAACTAAAGAAGACTAGATTTAGTCACCCTTCCTCAAATAGTAACCTATGCGAGTCAATTTTGGGAATACCTGTAGAGACCCTTGAAGGATTACGAAAATTCTCACCCAAATATAGTCACCTAGGTGTTCTGTCGCATAAGGTGCTACCAGTTTTCCCTAGCTTGCCTACATGAAGAACCCCTTGTGTAAGCCTCCTTGGTTCTCCCTACTCTCTATCCCACACAATCTATTCATTAGGCCTTTTAAAATCAATCCATGGAAGAACCTATCCTTTTTTGGATCCCTTGTCTTAGAGGGATAAACTCAAATAATTAACCAAAACCTCATGACCTAAAAAACCATGTGAAATGGAACATCAGAGTGTCTCCCATTTTAATTTTAATTTCTAAAATCAGAGGTTTAATGCAATTCTCCCACAATATTGTTTGTGTTCTCAGGGAATGTGTGAATTTATTTTTCCAAAAATTTAAGGGATCTACTAATATTTGGAATTTGGGTTTGGACCGTGTCTTACCGTGTCCATCTCTAAGACCTGGAGCCTCCAATTCACAGTATGGATTGTGAGGATTTTTCTCGATTTTACATTAAATATGGAATTAGATCCTCCTCCCACTATTGACCCAATTTTAGGGAATCCTCATAGAGTAATGCCTAAGAATTTCTTATAGGAGGTTGGAGTATTACTCTTCTTTAACTTTGTGTTCTTAACCTTTATTCCCTCCTTGGTCTCCATAACCTAGACTCATTCGGGGTAACATGAAGAGGGGGATGTTTCGTAACTCCAACCTCTTCTATAATTAGAAGAAGGGTTGGAGGATTTTGGTTCACTCAACACCCCTTCCCTCTCCCGTTGGTATATTTCACCATATCCACCTAGGGATAGAAGTATATTGTGTGGTTCATCAGATCATCTATTTCCTATTATTTCTAACACCAAGAATGACTCATGTGGGATTAAAGGTTAATGGTGATCATGAATTCCACAAAATCCTTTCCACACATATTGAACTATAAGAAATCTGATTCCTACTCTAACCAGGATATGTAGGACACCTACCTGAGGCTTGAGCTCAATGCGAATACTCCTAACGAGTAATCCCTAATCATAATCCCTATAATCCAGGCGTATTCCTATGTAATACGCCTTTATTTAAACCCCTAATTACCATGAGTTGAGACATCCCTAAGGGTCCTTTTTTACAGGGCATCCTCTTCAGGAGTCATCCCAAACCTATCCTCTCAAAGGGTCATAATCCCCTATGAGACTAAATGAACTATGTGGGATTTGATTCCCATTCAAATGGGATATGTATGAAGCCTCCATGAGGTTCGAATTCTACACCCCAATTCAACCTTATTCTCTATGGTCCATATTCCCAGAAAGGCCCAATCCAACCTGGAAATTCATATCCTTTTCAGGTTTATTTGGGCACTTCAGAATAAGTCTCACTCGAAACTTTGACTAGGAATATTCCACCGAAACATCCTTCCCACATGATGTTAAACTGTATGATTAGGTACTTATCACATGACCCTAAAAGGTATGTTATTCCCCAATAAGTGGCACTAAACTATGTAGGTTTTTATTCCTTTCACATGGATACGCCGGAAACCCATTCATGGGTCGTATCCTAGTATCAAAACAACCCTCCTCTCCAAAGATAACAATAAAATATAGATAATTATCCATCTCCCTAGATTTATAAAAACTCTAGAGTTCCCCACTCTATGGATAAAAAAATGTCATTGTCGTATTAACAACCAAAGAATCACTAAGTAGTACATAAGAGGATACCATTGATGGAGAAACCCAGATAGATATAGATATATCCATTAATGAAGAAACTACGATACCTAAAAATGATTCTATATTCCATACATTGTAATAATTTATTGTTAATTCTAGAGTGACCCATTTCATACTTTGTAATCAATTAAGGAATCATGAAAATATCTTAAATCTATAAGAGAGTCCTGGAGTAGGAAAAAATTCACCCTAAAATGGTGGGATGAGCTCAACCTCCCATCCCCTTGACCAATATGAGTTATTAAAAATCACAGGTCAAAAATACCTAGAATGATCCAACCTTTTAAAAAAAGGTCCCCATAGATACAAAACCATTGGGTATTTTCAGTTCCAATAACAAACCCGTTGGAAATTGTCTGGAAATTGTGATTCCTATTCTGAAAAAAAAACATTCTAGAGGGGAAAATTGTAAACACCAAAGATAATCTTGTTAAATTTTATCCATATACAGGATAATGAATTTTTTTTGTTATTATTCTACTTACAATAATTATATAGTTTTCAAAAAAAATTCAATGATTATTGAAGAGTAAATTCATGTGAAATTTTATAAAAGTTATCCTTTTGATCACAAAATGAATCATGTTTATGAGTTAAAAGATTTATTTATGAACACGTATCCTAATAATATTCTTGAAAATAAAAAGGATGATGATTTGGAACCTTATTTTGTTGAACCCAGTCCTAGAATGATGTATATTAGTAAACAAAAATGTGTACTTTCTTGGAAACCTAGAACCATAAAAAGCATACCTTAGAAATAGATTTAGGAAGATTAGATGAAGGGATTAAGATTACAAGAAGTATAGGCAACCATGATTGATTTTCAACATTTTTATTTAAACTATTACTTAACACCATATAATAAGAATTAACTGATGAATGTTGGGGATTAGTAATGCAAGAAGAGTTAAATCAATTTAAAAAGAACAAGGTATGCAGATTATTTGACCATGCCTTTAATTACTATGTAAAAAGAACAAAATGGGACATTATAAATAGACATGGTGAAAATGGTTTGATCACTAATAATAAGGAAATATTATTAGCTAAATGATACAACCATGAAGAATGGATAGACTATGAAGAAACCTTTTCACTTTTAGATAGGAAAGAATCAATTAGGAATATCCCAACTATGAATCACATATAAATTAAAATTATATAAAATGGATGATAAATTAACTTTTATAAAGGGTTTTCTTGTAGAGGATGTTTATGTTTAAAACCACATGGTTTTTAAAATACTAATTTTCCAAATTCTAATTTTAAACATACCAATGATTTTTATGGACTTTAACAAGAACCTAGATCATGGTATGAGTGTTTAAGTGTCTCCCTTTATCGAATGGATTTTAAATAGTTGTGTAATATCATACCCTTTTCAAAAAAACTTCATCCTGATACATTTTTCTTGCTCAAATATAAGTTGACGATGTGATTTTCCGTTTAATAAATAAATGATCACGTAATGAATTTTAAAAAATTGTGAAAAAATAATATTCAATTAGTATGATGGGTGAGTTAAATTCTAATATGTTTCTATATTTCTTAAAAATAATTTGAAATTTTGAAAAAAAAAATACATAATATAATTAAGATGTTTCTACTCAAAAATTCCAATTTACATGTAAACCATACAAGTTCAAATGAAATAATCTATTTCATTAATGCTAGGAAACTAGTTGACAAAAAGTTAAAATGAGGAATAATTTGGAGTCTAGTGCATTTAATTATTAATAGAAAAAAAAATTGTATTCTTATGTGTTATATTTCAATAAATTCCCAAGGAATATCATTTAAAAGACACCAAAATAATTTTAAGGTATTTTTAATGAATTATTTATCTTTATATACTTTTTTGAAAAAAATGGTTTTAATTTGAATTCATATTCGGATTCTGTATTGGGTGGTTTAGGAATAAATATTAGGCTTTTTTTTCATAGTGAAATAAATTTTAAAAAGGTTTCATGTACCGATAGAATAAAATAGTTGTTAAAAATTTATTTCTCATTCCTGTTGTTGTGGAATTTTAAAGAAATAGACATTTGGAATTTAATTATGAAGATAGATTTTAAAGGATATAATCCTTTGAAGTAGTAATAAAAATATACAACATTATTTTAGGAATAAAAAATACATTAAAAGAAACAAGAATAGAAGAATTAACTTACGCTTTCAACTTTCTCTCTCGAAGCTTAATTACTGATGATTGTATGTGAAAACAAAAAAAGAAGAAGAATAAGACCTATTTTTTATAGTGTTTATCGTAAGATCAACCTGTTGAATTTTATAATAATATCCTCATGATATTTTTTTCTATTATTTTTTATACTAGATACTTATTATCTTCTTGTAGTTTCACCTTGGAGCTATGCACTTATATTAAAATCATTATCATTCTTCTCTAATCATATAATGAAAACTCCTTATACATACTGTTTAAGTTTGGTATTTTTTATTTCATTGAAGGTGACTAAAAAAAGATTCTTGTGTTTCACCAATTGATCACTAACTTAACTCAGTTGAGAAGTCCTTGGGAAAATAGCTTGTACTGGTGAGAATCACCAAGATCAAGGATTTGAGCATTGGTGGGGTGGAATAAGGGATTTTTGTAACACCTCAAGATCTAAAAAGAGGAATATTATGTTTGATTACATATATGAATGAAATGTGAATATTATAATATAATGAAACACCCTAATAATTTACATTATAATTTTTTTTTAAATAAATTTAATCTCTTCTATAGCATGTGACGCATGTGATACTAGGTTTAAATAAAACACTATACAATATTAAAATATTTTTATTTAAATATCACCATTATAACCTACCCATTAAATTGTAGGGTATGAATATGACTAAATAAATTATATAAATTTTATGCTTTACACATGTATAAAATAAATTTAATCATTATATATTGATTTGAAGTAAAATAAAAATCATTTGGAAGAAAAAGAAATTTTTTCTAAAATGAGGTTTAATCCCACATTGCGTATATAATATATAATTAATTTCACCAATTTTTTAAAAATTATTTTAAAAAATAAACTAATTTTATAAAAATAAATTTAAAAAATTCTCCAGGTGAATTTTTTATAATTTTCAAAAAATATTAATTTTTATTGAGAGTGAAAAATAAAAATTTTTATTGAAAACATACATTTAATTTTAATTATTAACAATGTTAAATAAAATTTTAATTTTAATATTATGTTAAATTAGTTAAATTATATTACTATTTAACTAATTTAGTTCATTTTAATCAATTTCATGTTGATTTGGAATATACGAACTTTATAAACTTTTAACTAATTTTCATGGGAAGAACGATTGTTTTCTAATGCTTCTGTGGGTTTAATTTTAAATTGTTTTATTTAACTTCCATTAATAGAATTGTTAAAATTTAATTTCATATTTGGAATAATCATAAAAAATAATACATTGTAAGGTAAAAGTAATTTTTATTCTGAAGGACTAGTAAAAACAGTAAATCAATTACCATGATTAAGGTTAAAATGGGTTTAATGTATGGATAAACCAAAATATTAAGGGTGAAAATGACTTAAAACAAAACAAATTACAATTTTATTTTCATATTTTTACCCATATTACCATAATATCTAATATTTTTAGTTTTTGGGAACTTTGAATTAAAATAAAATATAAAATAATTTTAGAAAAGAAAAAAACAAAATGTCACCCTCTTTATTTTAGATATCAATTATATATTCATATAGGAAAAAATAAAAGGAATGAATAAATATTGATTTAAAATTAAATAATAATGAATTTAATTTCATTGGAAAATTTATTTTTAATTTTTAGTAATCAATGAATTACATTAGATGCATAATAAAATCCAATGCCTTAATTATTTAATTAATAGAAAAATAAAATAAATGATACTAAAAAAATAAATGAAAAATAAATTGAATTAATTAATTTTTTATATAAATATAGAATATTATACAGGTGTGAAGCTAATAGATTCTAATTCCATGATTCTATTTATATTTTTTAAATTAAAATTAAGTGAATAATCTAAAATTTATCATTAATGTTAATTTATTATAAATGATATTTTAATTAATGATTGAAATTACTAAAATTATTATCCTCTACCATGTGATATATTATTGAATTAAAATATCAGCTATGGTTCATTAAAGTACCTATTTTTCTTTTATAATTATGATATTAACCCTTAAATAGTAAAAACAAGTTAGCGAAGTTAATGTTAAAGCAATGTCTTTCTTCACCTTACATGCTATTGTATAAAAATTAATTTTTGACACATATATCATTTTTATTTAATAAAACTAATTTCATATTTATAATAAGTGGGAATTAATTATATAATAATTCTAAATTTAGTTTATTCTTAAATGATAAATTACATAGGATAAAAAGACTAGTTACCGTAGTGAAAAACTAAAATGGTAAAAGTAAGGAAACATAGAAGATGAGGAACAACATGTTGCAATTTATTTATGAGGTGTGTTATGACCATAAAATTTTTAATACCCTTTAATTATTATTATTTTAGTCACTTGGGGTGAGGGTGACTTCACAATATTGAATATTATTTGCAATTTACAAAAATGGCACTACACCTCAATTATAAATGGGCACTCACTCCCCTCACTTCTTCACACCTCTCAAACCATTTTTAATGACCAAAACATAATAAAATACATCAAAAAATGATAATACATATCCTATATCTATTGGTATACCAAAAATACCAACCCTATGGTCCTTAATAAGAGACCCAAAGGGGATTTTTCAAGGATAATGCAATTCTCTTCAATAAGATACTTCTTTTTCTTTCTTATTTAAAATCATTCAATTTCGTATTAAAAATACAAAGTAACAAAATAAGTATATCAACTATTACTAAATTTTTTGGTGTGTATGTAATAATATTTATCCATCTACACTTTGATCAAATTGGAAGAAAAATCATCAAATTGCATTTATGACGGACTACCACAACACGAACTGATGTAACTCATTTTTCATCAACACTTCACATGGTAGGATATATTGGTAGATTTAATGTAAATATATATAATAATTATGATTTAATTATAATCATATATTTAAAATAACAAATATAAATTCTTACTTTTCATTCTATTTATAATATTATAATGTCGCTAGTCTGTACGACAGACTACCGTCGTATGAAGAAATGTGATTCATTTTTCAGTTATGATTTACATAGAAAGTAATAATGATAACTTTAATCAATATTTATGAAATTTATGGAATGATATAATTTAATGAAAATTATTTATTCTACAATTACTTACCCTTTTACCCTTTAATGGAGCGATATTGTCGCTCATGTTTATATATGACCTACCACCTCCATAGAGTGATGCAATTCATTTAATATGTTAAATTTTTAAGAATTCTAATATGGATATATTTACTAAAGAAATAATATTTATATTATTAATATTATTCTTTTGATGATGTAACAATATTCTATGTAGAAGAACAGTAACTTTCATGACATAGCTTACAAGAGAAAACAAGGTATTAACTCCCGAAATAGTGAAAAGAATGAAATATTATTGAAAAATAAGTGGTAAAAGGTTATAATATGATCATATATAATATGATATATAAGAATATTTTTAGGTAAAATATTTATAATAAACATATATTTATTACATAGGAGATCCAAATACATAATAAGGAAGTTGAACATAAGGTAAAGGTTTTCTCATCTCACTTTTATTCTATGAGACCTATGCTATATTAAGTAATTATTCCACATTATGATTTATATAGTTCCCCTTCTGATATTTTATGTCATGAATATATTTATCTTCATATTATTTAAAGGTTCATTTGATGATTTTTCTTTCATTTGTCTTATGATTTAAAATTTACCAATTTTGAAAGGGTTTATTTCACAATCCCATAATTATTTGGGATTTCTTTTGTTTTAGCATCCCTTGGGGAAATTATTATTTTTTACATAATAAGACTAATATATTTACTTATACAGTGGTTTATCATGATCTTTTTAAGTAATATTACTATTATACCACTCTTTGTTACTTAAAATGACTAATCAATTTTTTTAGTAATGGAAACATTACTTCACTTTTTGGTTGAGAAATCTCTTTCTTCTAAACCATGTTTTATAAAAAAATAATTTTTAACATTTTTTAAATGATTTATTAAATAATATATTAACCATATTATTATTTTGGAATAATTTTTTGAAAGGAATCTTTTTTTATTTTTTATAAATAATTCCTATTTTTATTTTATAGAAAATGTAAAAGGAATCATTGTTTTAACATGTACAATATGAATATATTATTCTACAACCATGGAAACTAAATGTTTTAAAGATTATTTTATAAATTAACAAGATTATTTTAAAATAAATGTATTTTATGAATGATTTTTGAACATTTTTAACATTTATTTCCAAAATCATAATTTTATTTTCCTCAATAATTTTTCTAAGGATATTTTCCTGGAATTTCTATTCATCAATGAAATCGATATTTTATTGTAACTATGATAAACTATGGATATTTTGTATCGATTTCATTGAAATTATTTCTTTTGAATGTTTATAATCAGTTCGTATGAGTATGTTCAAATTAATTAGCATTCATTATACTACTTTTGCTGGTTTATGATTATGTTTATATAATTTTGGTATGAATTAAATTTTTTTTGTTATATTTTCAATACTAATATTTAGGTTTATTATGTTGCAACCCTTTAATATGAGTAATGCATTAGCCTTTCTAATTGATTGGTGGGGCTCGATTATTGATACCTCCCTGATGCATCGACTAGTTTCATGAGTTAAATCCATTGGTCAAATAAAATGGGTTATGACCAATATTTTTAAACTATTTTTTGAATGGTCTAGACCATATTTTTCATATGTTTGAAATTATGAATTCCCTCATTATCAGTTCAGTTATTGATGACAATGTGTTTATTCAATTAGTTACAATATCTATTGATAATTTTTAAGCTAATGTAATTATTTATATGTCTTTAGTTGATCATTATTTATTCATTTTATATTACAATCAAGTTATTGTGTAAATTGAATGTGTTTTAGTTATTTACCTTTCCATATTGATAATGATTATTTATTCATGAAAAAACCCGCTATATGCATTTCATTAATAAGTATTTGAGAAAACCCATTTATTATATTTCTTTCCCAATTATTTCATAATGTTTATTATGATAGACATGTTACGTTATTCTAGAAGAAATAATTATTAACTTTAAGTAAATAATATTTTGTATTTTATTTTTTCAATTGTACTGCAAAATTATAGTTTGTATCTAGTTTAACAACACTACTAAACTATTTACTCATTTTGTGTGAAATTTCTTATATCTAGTGCCATTTTGATCAAGTAGAAACTGTTTTTGGGTTAGTGGTGTTAGGGTCATTACAGTTGGTATTATAGAAAGTTTAGTTGAAATGATGGAAACTCGATTTGGAAGAAACATATTAAGGAACATAACCCTATAATATACATTTAGGATAAGTATATAATAACATCTTAATGCTTTGTTTTGTTAGAGATTATTATTCTTCCTAATAATACATCCATGTAAATATATTACTAGCGGATTTGGCTCTCGAAAAGATGTACCAAGGGTTAATGACTCCAAAAAAGGAACATCAGGTTTTACTCAAGAATTACTTAACACATGAAAATGGGCCTTACTGTGTACAAAGTTTGACAATCTTGGGGGATATTATTTAGTTAATTAAAATTTTATTTAAAAACCATTATTAAGGATTTGAAAATATTTTTAGGATTTGAAAATTTCCCCAAAGAAACAATTTTTTTGATTATGGTATTATCCATTCATAAATCTTTAAAATTATATTAACTGTTTCAATTTTTATGGGATTATACATTAAGTTTCACAATGTCGTGGTCTAATATAGTGTATTACATTGTTTAGAAATATTTCCTAGAAGAATGATTGATAACCATATCAATTCAAAAAATAAAATCATTAGGAATGAAAATTTCTTTGATGGGATTAAGAAAATATCTTAACGAGAACTCGTCTCCGAAACATTATCATTTATGAGTATATAATATCATTTTCTCTTAGGAATGAGAAATAATTTTCTAATTTTTATGTATTTTAAGGTAATAAATAGAAGAAGAGGAAAAATATAAAAATATAGATAAAAGGAACAAGGGAAAAAGGATTTCTTACTTTTGATAATTATAGAAAGAAACACACTAGTACATGTTTGAAGATAAATGACACCTTGATATTGATTTAAAGGGTAATAATGAAACCTGTTATGTTTTTTGTTTCAATTTTAAGGAGATGGGGCACTAGGAAAATGAATTCTCCATGCATTTAAGGAATTTACCTTATAATAATCTAAGAGATCAAGGTCAATATTATACTATTAACACAGTATAAGTAGAGTGATTAATGTTCTTGTGTATTTATATTTGAAAACTATGTTTTAGAATTATTTTATTAATAATATTATTGAATTATATTAGGATTAAACTATAGTTGTTTTTCTATAAGTGTCTCAAAACACATGTTGAATGGTACACGAAAAATCGATTTAGTAGCAATTTGAACTTTTGTAAAACACATGATTGGGGGATAGTAACCCTAAATATATCCCTGATAAGGGGGTAAAAATGACAATGATATTCTTATGGGATATTATTTTAGACCTTAAAATTGGTTAGTTATTTTATGGTTTTTGTTTCCTTTGATTGAGTTCACTCCATATTTGGATATATATAATAAATTCCACAACGTAATATTTTAATTTTGGAAGAATTTATGATTTATTTATTTTTTATGGTGAAAAAGGTATTCATATATTTGGAATGTAGCATTAAGATCCACTTTATATTATCTACAGAATATATTGTGGATTTAGTAATGTCACTTAAAATATTTTGGACTTTGAATTTATTAAATAATATATTGGATTATTCTTAAGGTTAAATATTTTGGGAATATATTAAGTTGAACATTGGTTCTTATTGTACAAATTATGATAAACATTTTGGTTATGTAAAATATCAAGAGGTGGTAGTAATGAATTTTCATTATTTCATTAATATAATGATCTCTTAAATTTTATTTTTTTTGGCATAAAAGAAATTCCTATTCGATATTCATTTCATGGAGTAAAAGAAAGGTAAGAGTTGATTTAAGAATACACAAAGTATGTTATTTTAGGTATATTTTATGGTGTTAATAATCATAATGGTATTATAATTACTCAACACTAGGAATAAGAATTCAAAAAAATGATTTGAGTAACTTGATTCTTAATTAATCAAGTTGTTATTTAAATCATTTTATATTTATGGATTTAATGTCCTTAAATTTTTATTAAACATTTACACTGTTTTGATCAATACACTCTATCACTTTATATTAATAATTGGGTATTGGTAGTCTATTACATGTCCATCTCTTCATTTCCCACCAATTTTCTTGTACATGGAAATTGATGTGTGGGTTTTTTAATAAAACCTTAATAAAGTAATTTATCCCCTAGAGAAATGAAATATATAAATCCCTATACTATCTCCCGAGGAGTTTGCAATTTGATTTTCAAAACTATCACTTTTGTTTTGTTTATTTTTGTAAGAAGAAAAAATTGGAGATATTATTAGGAGTTATAATTCAGAATATAAATATAAACTAAGGTAACCGAAAATATAGGATCAAGATAGAAAATTTATAGAAAATAAAATTGGTTTGTAATGAAAATCAAAACAGTAGTTGTGGACAAGCTTTAATCTCTCAAAAACTCCCATATTCATTATTTAAAAATATTTACAAATTAAATTTCTCAATACCCGACCAAGAAACCCCAGGTGAACACCTAAATTTTCATATATATCATAACAAGACCACAATATTATGTTTTACCTCTAATTGATGTGATTCAGTTACTTAAGGGCCTCTAATCAATCAAAATTAATTGAAATCACTACGCTCAACAATAGGACCTCACCAAAGAAATTTAATTAGTGAAGTCAATTATTCTAATTAATATCATAAAGAAACATAATTTTTTTGATTAAATTACATTAAATAATGAAAACCTCATAATTAATTAAAAAATATAATTTCATGATAAATTCAACCATAGATTACACAAGAAGATCACAACTTAGTAAAGAGAGTTCGTCGGTTATCTCCATCCACAACTACTTGGTGATTATCCTCTCATCACATGATAATCCCCCATATTCCACATTCTAGAATGAATTAAAAGAATAATTATCAATATATCTATCTCAAATATTCATTTTCACTCTCAAACCAACCCCCTCCGAATGATGAGGAGATGGAAATACAAAGAGAAGGGGGGAAAGAAAATCTTCTCTCTAGTTTCTATCCATCCAAATTTCCCCTAAATTTATGACCTTTATCAACTAAATATATATCTTGAAAATTATATAGAGTTGTTTTGAATGAAATACTATTTCTTGAATCAAAATATCATATTCATTGAACGCATGGTTAAAAAGATATGATTTAATTATTGAAGATAACTCTTTCCTCCTAAAGAGACCATTCATATTCGTCTATTTTGACTCGCACAAAAATTAACATAATGAGTGAATATTTAATTTAATGTTAGTAGGAACATGGTACATTTAGTCCTTTTTCATAATCAAGTGTAATAATATTATTTAGAATCTTGTAGGCATAGTTATGTCCCATTTAATTGGGTGGGTTCCATCCTATCATCCAATTTATTTTTTCAATAATAAATGATTTGTTTGGGTCTCTAGAGGGTCAAATCAATAGTTTTCCCAATTATTGAAGATATATTCCATGAAGATATTAATCCTAAAAAAATGAATCACTTAATTTTCTTGAATATGTAAAACGATATACCTGAAATACCAAAGTGATATAAAATAGTTAAAATTCAATAATTTTCCAATTTTCAATTTCTAGCTCAAAACGTCTATAAAATCCAATTACTATTCTATTTGGATCAAAATTTAAAATTGGTGGGGTTTAAATAATTGAAAAATAATTTCCAAATTATAGAAATATTAGCTTTATCAATTCCACCACACTTGGAACTTGGACTCCTAGATAAGTGATCCTCAGAATTAAACCAAGGAAAATTCAAAACACATACCTGTAAGGTTCAACAATTCATCACCAAGAATCAAAAGATACCATTCCTCATAAAAAATAAATATTTAAATTAATATATCTAGATTATATAATACATTTCCAATTATTTTCTACTCCCATAAACACAACACACTTACCTCACAATAAGTTTCTCTCAACACACAACTATGGATTATCAACAAGGTTTTTCCCACCAAAACTCATGCAAGAATCACCATTGGATTGATAAATTTATAAATATCATGTCGATGTGATCCATGATCATGTATTTTCATGATGAATTTTCATTTTTGTTCAATGTATTAATGTTGGTAGGTTTGAAATATGAAAAATTATGAAGTAGAATGAGGGTTTGGGCTCGTTTTCAATAAAAAATGTATGATTCTAATTATAAATATAGTTTAGTCTCCTCCTCATTATACTCTAAATAAATTCATCTTTTAGAATCTATGATAATATATTTTACATCCAATTCCATCAATTTTATAGTAGTGATAAAATATTTATTTTTTGGAATGCTCTAAATATGCTCAACTTTCATCCTTTGAGATCTCCAGAAAGGAAAATCTCTTTTTTCTCAATGAAATCTCTAGAAGGTCTGCATTTTAAGCATAAAAATATGTTTTCCATTATAAAATGTATCTCTTAAATTTTTGAATATCTACCCCAAGAAGCATAAATTGAGTTAGCACACCACAAGTTATATCCCCATGCTTAAGTTCAACTAGATCACGCATTTATACTTCTGGAGTAGGTTGTAAAGGGAAAACAAACTTATAATGTGGCTAACCTAACATATTGTACATGGATAATTAGGTCCTAATAAAGATATAATGTACAGGTAAGGTCAAAATAAATATGATTCACTTGAAAAATGGGCTTCAAAATTAAAATAAATACCTTAATCATTTTAATCACATGTACACCAACCCTCATGTTTTGATTGAAATAAATGATGTCCTAGTTTATACAAGAATTGAATAGTGTACTCAAGAAATGTGGTGAATGTGATTATGATTTAAAAATGGTTTTGGAAGCCTCATAATAAGTTAATTTTAAATATAATGATAGTTATTTGTGGCATGATATTAAAAAATAAAAGGACTTTTGATAAAAAAAATTAAAATCAAAAACATGGAAAATTGTTATTTTCTACACTAATTTATGTTCAATTTCAATGGATAAAGTTTTTAAATCATTAAAATGGGTTTTAAAAATTAAAATGATCATTATTTAATCTCACTAGTTTAAAAAAACCCAAAATTTGAAAAATGATAAATGAAAGGAAACACACCAAAAATTGATAGAAATACTAAAAATAGAAAAAAAGGAAAACCCACAAAATCCAAATATACCCAAAATTTTCCTATCCCACACTCATTTTGGGAAGTGTCCCCATTATGAATTAGATTTATGTGAGAATTAAATTCATTAAATTAAAGACATAACAAAAAATAATTTATGAGGAATCAACTTGGATTCAATTGTATTTAGCTTCGTGAAGATGGATCTCCTCCCTTAGAGGATATGAAGAATTATCTCTAAATAGCTTCAATAGATTCCCATTGACTGTGAATAATATCCCTTTGTCTGGTTATTTTATTTTCATTGCACTAATAGGAAAATCACAAGTAAAAAATGAAAGGGACAGAACATTTGGAATGAAATTTACATAGTAACAACATCAACCTTGAATCAAATAGAAACACTTTTTCTTTTTCATTGAATATTTTATTAAGAATAATCCCATAAAGAAAATATTTGGTTCTTTACTTGTACAACATGGATATTACATATGCATTATTTTTTATCAATTAGAGCTCTTAAAAAATATTTATTACCTTTCATTAAACGAATATATTTTCTGTTACATATTTTAACAGCCCAAATGATTCATTCTCTGACTCAAATCATAGGTTAAAATCATTTCCACAAACTAATAAAAATAGTTAAATTCCAATTGGATTTTTTAAACAAGTCATATAGGCCAAGAATAAATCATATAGTCTCAAAATCTAATCCTTTCTATTTGAGTTCATGTTTTTTCATAATTTATCTAATTTATCTATTATAAAACTCAATAATTACATTTTTTGAGGATGATATAGTGTAGAGACCCTATGATGAACTACATATTTCTTCTAAATAGATTCCAATTTATAATCGAAATATTTCTTACCATGATCTGAAATCGAAAACATTGGAAATCCAAATCATGAAAACAAATTTCATTTCACAAACGTTGACACTATTTTGGCATCATCAACTCTTATAAGAATAGATTCTACCCATAGGGATACATAACGATCAATAAAAAATGTGAAAATATATTCAAAATAATTGGGAAAAGGCCCCTTGAAATCCATACCCCATTTATCAAATATACTACAAAAAAACTAGGATGATGTGTCATCTCATCCCTTTTGAAAATATTTCCTTGGAATTAACAATTTTTATAGGTTCTAAAAAATTCAAATCACCTCTAAAAATGGGTGACCAATTAAAAATAGAATCAAGTACTTTTATTGTGGTTATATGTGTCCCAAAGTGTCCTCCAAAAATCAAAGTGTGAAACAATTTAGGATATATTGAAATTTATAATTCAGAATACATCTCCTAAAAATTTGATCACTATCAACATGCCACAATTATGGATCATCCCAAATTTATGTCATTGAATCCAAAACATTTTTAGAAATTTGTTTCTTGGAAAACCACTAGGTAACTTCATTGAATTTTAGGTAATTCACAAGACCATCAAACAAAGGTCTTTTGGTTTTACAAGCATGTAAATCCTCATTTGGAAATGTTTTATTAATTGGGGAACACATCTACAGATTCAAATTCAAAACATATGGTATACAAATTAAATGACCATCAACAAGGTTATCACTACCTTTATTATCCTTTATTTCAACATCAAACAAATATAATAGAAATATCCATCTCAAAATTCTTGGTTTTTCAACATGTTTCATCATTAAAAATCTTATTGTGAAATTTTCTATTAAAATAATCACCTTGGAGCCCAATATTTAACATCTAAATTTTTCAAAAGAGAAGAAAACAACAAGTAGTTCCTCATAAATTTTTGTCTAGTTATAATGGTACTGATCTAAATTTCTATATGCATAGGCAATGACATGATATTTATTATAATTGTTTTAACTTAAAACTACCCCAAGAGAAACTTCAGATGTATCATTCATGATTTCAAGGATAAATTCCCATTTGGGTGGCTGAAAAATGGGAGGGGATATCATTTTTTAAATCCCAAAAGGTATGTTTACCATTATCATTAAAGGAAAATGGGGTGTCCTTTTGGATAAATAAATATAATGGAAGCCTAACCATACGAAAATACTTTATTAATATCCAATAAAAACTAGTATTACTAAAGAAGGATCTCACATCTATCACTTTATTTGGGCATATAAATGAATTAATAACCTCAAATATTGATTTATCAACTTGTATTCCATTTGGATAAAAAACATGTAGAAGAAAACCATCTTACGCATCATGAAATGGAGTTTTTCATAATTGAGGAAACATTATTATCAATTAATGTTTAAAGAACATGATCCAAAATTTTCAAAGAATTTTCAATTTATGAGACATAAATAGTGAAGTAATACTTAAAAAAATTCATGAATGTTTCTATAAAATTATACAGAATTATCATCATACACCTTTGAAAGGTTCAAGGAGCATTACACAAAATGAAGGGAATCCTACTATAAGAAAAGGTTCTAAAGGGGAATGTAAAATTTTTTTTCTTCTTGATTCTATGTTCCAATGTAAATTGGAAATAACTAGATAATCCACAATGAAAAAATTAGTGGGTTTTTCTAGCCATTATTCCATGTAATGTTTACGGAAATATCAAAGGGAAGTGTTTTTTCCTTGTAACAAAAGTTTTCTTCATGTAATCAATGTAACGTCTCAATTTATTTAGAATCCTAACATAGAAAACCTCGCCAAATTAATTCCTCGAGATTTTAAAGCCACCATTTTTAAAAAAAACATGGTTTGAACTCTCCCATTGAATATCAAAGATGCTAAAAATAATTCCAATATCAAATTGGGTGGTGAATTCCTTATTGAAACCCTCTAAAAGTGACATGTTCATTCTCTTTTGATAATGCCTCATGGGTTTAGAATTTTCCTCTAAAAAATTCTATACGTTCAAAAAAAAAATTTAATTCCAATTAAACTAGATAGAGTCCATACAATGTCTTTCTTATGGGTTTTTATGACTCCTAACATTTGGTTCTCTTGGACCATTGAAAAATCATTTGAATTGATGAAAGTGAAATTTTCATTCTCACTTAGGAAATAATTTTTTAGATTCTTCAAATATTACATAGGAGGGTTATTTTCATTGATCAAATTACACTGCTCACAGGTGTGATTTTTTAGTCAATGTCAATATTTTAATAGACATTAATCATTTTTATCAGTTCTCAAGGTCCTAGGAGTTGTTTTATGTGAAAAAATGGTAACTTCTCCATGGAGACCACTAGCAAGTTATAAGGTTTCCAGAAATCCATCTTCATGAATTCTAAGATCAAAATACTGTTTAAATTAGTATCAATATTACAAAAATCATTAAAATATTCCTTTTCATTCTATTATTTCTCAACTTTATCAAAAAACAAATTTCCATCTTTTAAATAGAAATTGATTTTTCATCACAAGAAAAATCAGGAAACATTTCAGTGGAAAAACAATCAATCATGTTTACTTAAGGGTATTAATGATCATAAAACATGTGTTTAATGGATTTGAATAAATTTAAATGAACCACATATCCTCCATTTTCAAGTGAAAGGTTTCCTTTTTTAATATTGATAATTTATTTTTCAATTTTCAAAAATGTTACCCCATGAATGAGGGGTGCATGGTTATTAAACTGATCAACTTCCATATCTAATACATAGAAATCCATAGAAACAATAATGTCTCTAATCTGAATGGGAACATACTATATAATACTAGTAGGCTTGGTAGTACTTCAGTTTTCATGTTTATTGATAATTCAAGATGGTTTCAATTATCTAATCAGAATAGATGAGTAAGCAGAATGTGGAATAACATTGATAGAGGTTTTAAATCAAGATTGACATTCTTGAATTCACATTTCCCAATGGTTTAGGGAATGTTAAAGGATTATTGGTAATTATATTTTCTAGGTAAATCATGCTAAATCATTGATCAAACATTCCTTTATAAGTTGAATATTTAATATTCTTTGAATTTGTTCTTATGGGTACACATCTCCTTCAATAACATGTTATGACTTGGAATTTTTTTCACAACATAGATCAATGGTATTTTGAATTGAACGTTCTTAAAAATATCCAAGACCTCATAATCTAGCTATTTTTTTATCAATTAATTCACCATTGGTTCACTCCTAGGATAAGGTAGTGGCATTTTGATTTTTTTTTGTATTATTCTATGCATTGCTTTGAGAAACACAAGGACGTGGAATCCTCTTATAATCATTCATTTTTTTTTAAAAAAAATCATTTCTTGATTTTTTTTTTCAATTAATCAAATTCAAGATTCCTATCAATTCCATCAATTATGGGATTCTCATTAAAAGTTTCAATAGTTGGTTTATGTTTCTTAATTTTATAGTGATTCAATCTTGGTCCACTCCCATGTTAAATTTCATACACATTTTTATACCATTTATCTCTTATATTCAATTGGGGATATGGGGGTATACATCCACTAATTTTATTTTTTATGTAATTAATATTTGATTCATATTAAGGCATGTAATTAATCAAGTTATTCAACATGTTCTTTTATCTTACTTGTGTTTGTCTCATTACCTCACATTGTTTCCTTATTGCTTCTTCAAAGTCCATGTCCTACTTTTCTATGGTATGGGCAGACTAAAAGTATCTTCTAGAATGAGCATTATCTTTCTCATTGAAATATCATGTTTTAAAATTAATATATTGTCATTAGAAGAACTTATAGATTGTTTGGGATGCTGAAATATTTCATTATAAAGGGTTTGCAAACCATGATTAAAAATTTGGTTATTTGGAAATGAATTTTTTGAGTTTATTTCATGTTTTTTCTAGGAAAAACAACATTTAAGTTACCAAAATACTTTTGAATTTATGGCCATTAATCACTATAATGTTCATTGAAGGATAAAATTCCATAATGGACATTCATTTGAAAAGTATCTTCATGTTTGGGTGGACTTAGTGGGATTTTTTAACAACATGGTCATCCTCACCATGGTGGTAGGATCATAATGTTGACTCGCAATCATGTCATTTTTCAAACAAAAAATGGGAAATTTTTGGGGATATTTAACATAAAGAAGGCATGTTATTACAAATTGTTGATAATTTTGGGCCATGTTTACAGTTATATTTGTAGCAGTAGCTAGTATTTTTTAAAATAAATATACTCATGTTTTTGAATGAATCATTCTTATATTATTAATACCAAATGTTTTATAAAAATATTGAATCATGTGTTGGTAAAATATTTGATGGTGGGGGCAACTAAAACAAATTCTTTTGAATCATTCCGTGTACTCATAGAATGTTTCACAGTGAATTTTCTTAATTCCACAAATATAATTTTGAATGGAATTAGTTCTTGGGGGAGGGGAAAAAATTCAAGGAAAATATTCTTCAATTCATTCAATTCCATAACCATACTTGAATGTGAATAGAAAAACCATTATTTGGAAACTTCAACTAAATAAAAAAAGAAAATGACCTCAATTTCATTTTATTTTCATTAAAACATTGATGTTTCATGTTTTCATAATGTTAATTGTATTCTTGAATGTATTTATGTGGATATTCACTTGGAAACCCATGAATTTTTGGAATTTGGTTAAGGAATCCAGATTTAATTTCAAACTTATTAGGTGCATCAGGATATTCAACAGGATTATCATGATTTTCCCCATAGGATGAAGGGAATTATTTCATGGTTTTGTTTTTATCCATTTGAATTTTGTTTCAACCAAGGTCCTTATTAGTGTGTTAATGGATGATTAAAAACTTGGTTCATGGGAATTTTTAGTAGCTCTAACCCTAGAGTAAAATATTTTATAAATTTTAGAATCCAATGGTAACAAATTCGGGTCATGTAATTTTTTTTAAAAAATCCACTTAAGTAAACACCCAAAAAATTATTGTTATTTATGTGATGGTTTTTCATGAAAACAGAAATAATGTAATTTATCCTCTAGAGAAACGAAATATAGTACTCCCTGGATTTTCTCTCAAGGATGTTGTAATTTGAGTGTCAAAACGGTCACTTTTTTCAAGAAGAAACAATTTTGCGATTTTATTAACAGTTATAAATTAGAATATAAATATAAACTAATGTTCCATAAAATTGAATATGAAGAACTAAAACTGATAGGAAATAAAATATATTTGAAATAATAATCAAAATAGAAGTTTCATACATGTTTCAACCACTCGAACAATCGTATCTTCCTTGTTTAAAAATATTTCTCAATTAAATTTATCAATTCCCACATAAGGAGCCCTAGGTGAACACCCATATTTTAATATATATTATACCAATATATAAATATGTTTTTTCCTCATATTAAATTGATTCAATTAATGAAATACCCCCAATAAATAAAGCTTAATTGAAATATCTATAAATATTATAAATACCTCATCGAAGAAATTAAAATAGTGAAGTCAATTATTTTACTTCATAGAATAAACAACCAACCAATATTTTTTAAATATATTGAATAAATAAAACACATAAAATCATTAAAAAATATATGTTCATGAAAAATTCAGAAAGGTATTACACAAGATGATCACAACATTGAAGAGAGTGTCTATCGATTATCATCGTCCACAACCACTTGGTTTGTAGCCTTGTATCACTTGATTAGACCCTATCTTCTCCATTATATAATGAATACAAAATATCTTCATCAAGATATATATATCAAACTTTCCCTTTATCTCTTAATACATCCACTTGAAATTATATGGAGATGTATATACAAAGATATGGAGGGCTGAAAAATCTTCTGTCGAGTTTCTTTCCATATTTAGTTTTCTCGATTTTATCCCCATTCCTAGAATAATATCCCTATGGCATCCTCTAGAGTATTTTTTTGAATTATTTCCTCTGTTAATGATCAAAATTGCATATTTTTTTGGAAACTTTCTTCAAAATCTATGATTTAATTTCTAAACCCCACTCTTTCTTCTCAAAGATTCCTTTCATATTCCTCTTTTTGGAATATAAAAATTGACTTAATTGGTGTTTATTTAATTTAAAATCATCCATAATTAGAAAAATTTTGTACTCCTTCATCTCCAGGTGAAATCATGTCATTTGGAGACATTTTGGCTGAGTTATGTCCCACTGAATGAGGTGGTTTTCATAATTTCTTCCAAAAACGTTTTCCAGCATGAATAATTTTTTTGGGCCTCTAGATGCCCAAATCAACACTTTTACCAGTTAAAAATTATGTATCCCATGAAAAAGGATGCCTAAAAAATTACTCTATTTGGATCAATATGTAAAAAGATATTCTCAAAATATAGAAGTGAATTTAAGGAGTTAGAATTACAAAACTTTGGAATTTTCAATTTCAAGCAAAAAACAACCCTAAAATCCCAAAAAATGTTATTCACCTCAAAATATTTAATTGATGGGGTTTAAATTATTGAAATAAAAATGAAAAATATTGAAAATATTATCTATACTAGAAATATAGTTATGTGACATTGGTAATTCCATTTCTCTCTTATCAAGAGGAGGTTTGATAAACCCTTTTTACATCATGTGTTTATGAAAAGGGTATTTCCAAATGTCTATCCATTTATTATCGAGTCAAGATTAAATTGTAAGGATGCAATATATTTAAAGGTGGTAGAATGTAATACCCTGATATCTTAATAAAGGAACACCATTTTCAATACTATATATGACACATAACATAAATCATATAAGAGAATATATCACCATGAGACATTACAATATATTTATTTATAAATAAACTCAATCTCTTTGATAGCTTGTGATGATCAAGATACTATGTTTGAAAGTAACACAATACTCTATTAAAATATTATTATATAAACATTGACATTATAACCCAATCATTAAGTCAGCGGGTATGAATATGACTAAATAAATTTGAAAATTTTATAATTTATACATGTATAAAATAAATTAAATGGATATCGATTGATTAGAAGTAAAATAATAATCATTTTTAAGGAAAATAAATTTTTATTGAATAACAGTACTTTTCTAAAAGGTGTTTTAGTCACCCTTCATGCACGTAATTTAAAATTAATTTTTATCAAATTTTTTAAAAATTTGGTTAAAAATTTAGACTTTATTTTTGATATATACGTGCCAAAATTATATTTGGGAAAATATTTTTGAATTTTCTAAAAATAATAAATATTTGATGAATAGTGAAAAAATATTAATTTTTATTGAAAATTTCCTTTTTATTTGAATTATTTATGCTGGTAAAAAATATATTACATTGGTTATATAGTAAAATTAATAAAATTATTTTAAATTTTATATAATTTAAGTTATTTTAATCAATTTAATATTGAATTTTGATATAAAATATTTGTATACTTTTGAATGTTTTTCATTAGAAAAAAGTGTATTTTTTGACAAATATGCGGTTTTAATTTAAAATTGAACCCTTCCACTTCTATTTATAGAATTTGGAAAAATTAATTACATATTTGGAACCATAATTATTAATATTATATAATAAGATCTACTTATTTTTTGTCATAATGAATAGTAAAAATAGAAACAATTAATTATTACGATTAAGAATAAAAAATGTTTTTGAGGGGCTTAAACTAAAAATACAATGGTCAAAACGATATAAAAAAAATTAAAAATCATATTTTGAAGACATATTTCTACCCTTATCACCTTATTCTCTATTTTTATTAGTTTTTGGGATACTTTTCTATTGAAGTGACATATATATCAATCTAAATAAATAAAATGAGAAAATTTGACACTCTTGAATTTAAATATTAATTATGTGTTGACATAGTTAAAAAATAAGGATATGAATGAATATCGATGATAATTTTGATTGTAAAAAAATTAATTTAATGGGTTAAATTATTTTTAATTTTTAGTATTCATATAATTAATTTAAATTCTTTATAAATTACAATGCAATCATTATTTATTTAATTTTAAAATTAAATAAATGATACTAAAAATATTAAAAGTAATATAAATTAAATTAATTTTTGTGTTAAATTATTTTTTTAGATAAATATATCATTTTATTAAGTTTTTAACATAATATATTTTAATTCCATTATTGTATTTATATTTTTTAAATAAAAATTAAATTAATAATGTCAAAATTTGCGTCAATGTTATTTTATTATAAATGATATTTTATTAAATGATTTAAAATTCATAAAAATGAAATATTCTACCAAGTTATTTTCAAATGATAAAAATATTAAATATGTTTTATTGATGTTCCATTAATGGGCCAATTGTTATATTATAGTGGGTATATTGACCCCTAAAGAGTAAAAAATTTATTTATGTGGAGATAGTTAAAACTGTGTTTTTCCACATTACATGAACTTCTGTTAAGATTAATTTTCAACACATAAAGGTTTTTTATTTAATAATTCTGATATTATATTTATAATAAATGGTTAAAAATTATCTTATAAGTCTGATTTCATTTTAGTCTTAAAATAACTATTACCTTGCTTAAAATACATGTTATCGTAGTGAAAAACTAAAATGTTATAGGAAACATTGAAGTTAAGGTATAGATTGTTTAAAATATGTATATTTTGTATATCGGTGGTGTGTATCGACCATATCAACCCTTTACCAATTTAATTATCAATTTCTGAGTCAATTTTGGTGATAATGACTTCCATTTATTGAATAGTTTTGGGTATTTACAGAAATGTCACTCCTCCTCTATTGTAATAGAGAACTCACACCCCTCATTTATTTACACTTATAAAGTATTTTTGACTCAAAGAAAAAATTCTGAAATCCTTCCACAAAATAATTAGTCTCATTCACGAGCTTCTGGTTTTCTCAAAAGACCAAACCTATGGTCTTTAAGATGATATCCAAAATAGGTTTCTTTATGAAATGTTAATTGTCTTCACTATGCTCATTTTATTTATTACTTTTTTTACAATAGTCAATTATGTATTAACACTTCAAATATAATGAAAAAATTATATAACATATACTAATATGTTATTATTTTAATTTTCAAATATATATCAATCTCCTCTTCTATCGAATACGAAACGAAAGTGTTAAATGAAGTGTACGACATACTAAAGACTCACAAATTGATGTAGCTCGTTTTCCATCAAAACAAATCAAAGATACATATAAAAAATGATTTAATTTATATATATATTATAATATATAATTATTCTACAATAGATATTAAATAACATATAAATTCCTACTTTCCCTTCTATTTAAAATATGACAACATCACTCATGTGTTGGTGGACTACCACCTCGTGAAGTGATGTGATTATTTTTTCAATTACACTTTATATGGATAGTAATAAAGAATGATTTATTTAATATATGTGTTATATATTAAATTACTTACATTCCATAAAATTAATATAACATACACTTCTTTACCCTTTTATCCTTTATGGGAATGATATCGTCACTCATGCATGCATACTACCTACCATCTTCACTAAGAGATGCGACTGATTTTATATATATATTTTTAAAGAATGGATAAAATGATATATCTAATTAAAAAATATTTATAACATTAAAACTATTCTTATTATGATTGATATATATCCTATATAAAATAACATAATCATTCATGACTAAATAAGCATGAGAAAACACGATAATTAACACCCCAAACAATGAAAATAATGAAATATTATTGAAAAAAGTGTTAAAATATTTTATGAGGAACAAATATGGTATGATATATATTCATATAGTTCTTTAATAGATGTATAATAAACCTATATTTATTTTGCAAGATGTTCGGACACATACAAAGGGATTCAAACTTGAGGTAAGGGTATTGTTGTCTAATTTTTACATTCATGAGACATATTCCATATTCATCTCTTATTTATCTATGTGGTGTATACAATGACCCTTTTGATATATTATATAATTAATCTATTCATAATCATAGTATGTAATTTTTCATTTTATGTTATTTATTTTGGGGGGCTTATGAATCAATTGTTTCGAAAGTTGTAAAAGTTTATTTCATAATCTCATCATTATTCGAGATTTTTTTCTTAAGATTCCATTGGAAAATTATTTTTTATTTCTATCGTAAACCCATTAAATTTCAATAAAATATTTTTATTTAAAAAAATTTCATGTAATAGTAAAATTTTTAACCCTTTTCAGTTAAAATGATGGAGAAAATGTTTTTAATTAAAGACAATATTAGTTCTTTTTTCAGTAAATAATGTCTTTTATTTCAAATACATGTTTTATAAAAATGTTTCCAAAAATATTTTTTATATTTTCAAAATTATTTTTTATAGAAAATTTTACCCATGTTTGATTTTTTACAAATTCTTTTGAAATGAATATTCATTTTTTTCTAAAAAATTCCCATTTGGATTTTACTGAAAATGTGAAAGGAATCCTTATTTTAACATGTATAAATTGAATGTAATTTATTAATTCATGAGAAATAAATGTTTTAATGCTTATTTTAAAATTTTTTGATGTTATTTTTATTTAGTGATATTTATAAAATATTTTTTCGAACTTTTAAAAAGGTGATTTACAAAATGAAAATATTATTTTCCTAAAAAATATTTCTAAAAAAAATTCATGTATTTTATATTCATTAAGGGCCTCAAAATTTTATTGTACATATGATACACTAGGTATAATTGGTATTGATATCATATTAATTTTATCTATGTATAGTTTATAATGAATTTTAGTGATGTTTTATAGTTTTATTACCATTCACCATAATACTCTAGATAGTTTATGATTATGTTTATTTGACTATGAAAGGTATTAACATTTCATATGTTTTTTTTTCAATATGAATGATTATTTTGACTATAATTCACATATTTTATATAATTAATTCATTATACTTACTATGTTTAGTTCAGGGCCCAAATATAGATAGCCCCTCGATGTATAGATAGGTATCATGATACAACTAATTTGGCCAAATCAAATGGATTTTACATATAGTTCTAAACGGTCTTGGGAATGGTATTGATAGTATATTTTAGATGTCAGACATTATGTATTCCCATATTATGTGATCAGTTATTTTTGTCCATGTGATTGTGTGATTAGTTATAATATCCATGGATATGTTTTAAGATAATGTTGTAATTTATATAGATTTATTTGATAATCCTTTATTAACCCCATATTATTCTCAAGTTATTGTTTAAATGGAATTAGTTTTAGTTATTTACATTTACATATTTATTATTATTATTATTATTTATTCATGAAATTTTTTACTATATGTATAAACTTACTGAGCATTAGAGCTCCCTCATTTCTTATGTTTCTTTCCCAGGATTTCGTTATGTGTATTATGATTGACATGCAGGTTTAAATGAGCAGAAATAATGATGAACTTGATGAAAATAATATTTTGTAGTTAATTTTTTCAATTGTAATGTGAAATTAATGAATTTATCTATTTTACTAACACTATCAAACAATTTAATCATTTGGGATGAATTTTACAGAAACCAAATCCAATGTAATAATGTAGACACCTGATTTGGGTTACTAGAGTCGGGGTCACTAAATGTTTTATTCCTCACACCAATATAAATATTTTTTGTTATATAATAGTATTATTGATTTTATCTTCAACAATATTTATTTTATAATAAAATAAAAGAAAATTTTATACCATCATAGAGGGTTGTTTTCAGCTATGAAAATTTCAAGAACCCAATACACACCCCTCTCGATTCTTAGTGAAGTTGTTCTTTGAACAAAAAAATAATATCATAATATTATTTTTAGTGTCTCTCATTCCCAATTCAGTTGATAAATTCAAGGTTTCCCAATGATTGGATTATGATTTAATTTCCATCATAACATATCTCAATGGTGGAGATACAATTGATGGTTGGGAACAAGATGGGAATTCGATGATTCATTTTTTGATATTAGATTTTCATTTCATGGTATTTTAAAGATAAAGTTTACTCTACTTATAACTAATCTTTATGGGTTATTTTACCATACATCAAAATGAAGTGAAAGGATTTTAGAACCCATTTTGGTGGTAATCTATGTAATGAAAAATATGTTTTTATATAATGATATATGACACCTGTTAGTATGTCAAGGATGAACATAAATTACTAGATAGTATATTTTAATAATTACACATACCCATATGGAAATTTGAATATATCACTTTTTATTTTGTCATATTGTTACCAACTATTTGGATGAATAATTCCATTTGAATTATTTTGGACTGAAAAAAAAAGTTATCCTAATTCATTTCAATCATTGAATCCACAATGGTATACATCTTGGAAATTCTCTAAAATAAGAAATTGGCACAAAATCATTGAATACCCATTTTGATCATCTATGAATAAGATCCTCATTTTACCTATCATATTTGGTGATATGTTCAAGAATTTTTGAATCTCCCGTTGACCATGAGAACCACTAATCTTCCTCAAACAGATGGATAATTAAAAAAGAATGATTTAGAAATATGATGACATGTTTTAGGCTTTAATTATAGATTTCATTGGATCATTAGAGGATTATTTTACCTTAATAGAGTTTTATATAATATATTTTATCCATACATCATATATATGGATTTATTTAAATCATTGTATACTCATCCTTGTTTCTCTCTCCTTTATTGGGAATAGAATGGAGAAACTTCACTCATTAAACTCAGCATTGCTCCTATAAAAAAGATTATTAATATGATCAAGAGTATTATGGTTTCATTCCAAAATACATTATAAATATTAAATATATAACCATCATGACCAATTATTCTTTTCATTGGAAGATCATGTATTCATGAAATACCCTCTAAAATCGGGGTATCTTCAATTGGATAAAAAAGGAATTTAGTATCCTATTTGTGTTGGACCTTTTGAGATAATTGAAAGAATCAGTGATTTGGATTATTGGTTGTATTTACATGCATGTTCTAGTTTGGTTCATAATGTATTTCTTATATCTCAATAGAGGAAAAATTTGGCTTTTTCTAGCAATCTGATCTTATGAGATCAAGTTTATCACAATATGTATGAAATATTTATTCATGAAAAAATTCATATATATGATAAAAAAAGATAAATAATTTTATGTAATGTGTGATACATTGGATTTGATTATGTGTAATCAAATTAAAATTTAAGTGAAGACATGGAAATGTGAGAAAGTGATGTTATAGTAAGAGATGAAACTCTTACAAAAAACATCTAATCTCATGATTTCTAGGGATGAAAATCACAATGGAGGGGATAATTTAACACAATTATTTTGAGTTATGTACTACTCCTTTTTTGGGTTTTGAGACTTGTTATGATTGGTATTAGTCTCTATTAGTTTTCTATTTGTTTTAAAATATTTAGATTGATTTATGGGGGTGTATTTTTTTAAAATAGTTAGGGGAAACTGTTTTGATTTCCATGGAAACTGTGTAAAATCTTGAGATAGTCTAGGAGGAGGCACAGGGTTGGAAAATGATTAATATAAACCATGTATATTTAAATGTAAACTATTCAATATGAAAAAAATTCATTTCAAATAACCAACACATGATTCTTGATATCATATAGCCAGACCATGAGACATGGGGGGTTTGAGACAGTGATCCCTACAGTTAGTGTATGGTTCAAAAAAATATGTTTCCTAATGATAAAATGTAATTAATTAAATATTGATTTTTTTATTCCCTGATAATTTCTGAAAAAAATAGCATTCTTTCTTCTTTTTCCTAGGCTCTTAACCCACACCTTTCTATTTTAAGAGTTTTGTGACTCTATTCCTCTTGAATCCCAATTTAAATGGATCAAAGTGCATTGGATCTAGGATATTAAACATAAGAGAATTTCCCTCTCCACATTCTTATTTTCTATCTAAATTATATTGTTTTCCATTGAATGAAACCTATGAGTTGTGGGGCTATTCCCAAATCTATTTGATCAGTTATGTTTTGAAAAATTTGTTTTGGTATTTTTGGAAGTGATGTGAAAGGGAGTATAAATAAGCTATATTGTTACATTATTTATTGTGTTGTATGATATCCCTTGTGAGTTAAGTTAGTTATATAGAAAACTGACATATGATGAAAACATCTCAGATCAAGAATTTATTTTACACAAGGATAAAATGGCATTCCCTATCCCCATGGCCTGTAAACTAGTTCTTGTAAATTACATGAGTCCCTTTTAGAATGATTTCTATTCTAAATCTGAGATATAAAGAAAGTGTAATAATAAAATTTATGAAAACAAATAGGTAGACATTATAAAACATTTATAACCAACTACATTGATCCAAACCCATTTTGATGATCATAAGCATCATCCATAAACAAAATTATACATCATGGGAAAACCTATACAACACTAACCAAAAATAAAAAAAATAAAAATAAACATGAGTGGATCCTAAAACAATATCCAAGAAATATTTATTTTCTTGCCATCACCCATATCACCACATTCTTTCCTCAAGCAATGAAACATCAAGCCCAATAGAAATCCTAAAACAAGAAATATATATGCATTAATTTAAAATTTTATTAGGTTAACATAACATTACTAAAAAATTACATTCATTTCACATGGAAATTCATAAATTCTAGTTTGAAAATGAACTATTAAGTATTATTTTCAAAAATAATTATGAAAAAACAAACAATTATATAGAACCTTTCAAAATATTCTGCATTGTTTTCATAAACTGAACACATATTCTAAGAAACAAATTTCCATATGCCTAATCAATTTCAACAAACACATTCAATAAAAGTTCAAAAAATAACTCATTTGTTTTATTTTAATGAAAATTATCGCATGTTAAAAAATTTACCTATCAAATCCATCTTTGAATCCAAATACCAATTTGGATATCCACTTTAAAAACCCACACAACAGTATTTAAAATCATAACTAGGTTTTCAAAATAACTTTGAAAACTAATTTTTCTAAATGAAAAGTCCCAAAAAAATGAGTCAAGCATAATAATAAAGGAACAATATATCACAAGGAATATAGAAAATAGAATAAAGAAATGGTTTCACTAGAATATAAGCAAGGGGAAGTAATATAATCATGCACTATAAAAATATCCTCAACATTAAAAAATGATCATGAATAAAATGTTTCATGGTCTATACATTGGATTCTTAATATGATATTCATCTAACCTTCTAAGTGTTTTCCACACTTGAAGACTAACTGCTAACCTATGCTAAAATCCGAACAACCAGTCATCCAATTATCACACACAAGAATCATTATGATGAAATCCCCTCATAGTCCTAGTGCATAGAAAATATATAATTCCACTAGTGGTGTGTGAACTAATTATAATCATATCACTAAACCTCCTACATAGTACCTAGGATCCCATGACCAATAGAGAAGGATGGTGGAATAACATACAAGGCAAGACTAACACATAAGGATAACGAAATGGAAAACCCTCTCCCCCAACACTAGAAAAATGAATAACCTGTATATCCAATGCACATAAAACATAAACCAACATTTTCCCATAGAAGGGGTGAAACAATTATTAAACAGGGATGAACAACCCAAACAAGGGGTAAAAAAATTTAGTTGAAATAATGGGGTGTACTTCAAATAAACCAAATAAAACCAAATTTAATATCAAAACTTTATCAAAAAATATGGCTCGTTATTCCATTCCCTTTCACATTTGATAAAACGCCACTCCAGACACACTTTGGATATCTATGGAAATCAAAAACTCTTTTAAAACCTTTCAAATCCACCCTTAAAACATAGGAATCAACCATTCAAATCCAAAATAAGACTAATGTACAACCATTTTAATCAAACACACATTTAATGATCCATTTTGTCATTTTTTAAAGACCCATTTATTCTTTTTCACAAGGGGTAGACCACATACACATTTCAAATCAACATTTGAAAATTTTAAAATAACCCCTTTTAAATCATTTGGAGACCAACTCCCCACATTAAAATGAAACTCTATTTAAAATATAGGATTAAATAATTAAAATAAAAAATAGATAAAAATCCAAAACACACCATTAAAACCATTTCAATAATCCACATAATAATTTACCAAAGGATTTTCATATAAAAAAATTATATTTCAAACATGAATACGTGGAATTAATAAGAGAAACCTTTTATTACAAGATCAAAACACAATGAAATAGTTTTAAATCATCACAAATGTATCACATATATTCATACATTAATAAATAATGAATTTTAAAATAAAAATAAAACTTTGAATTAAAAAATTTAACAATTTCATATAAATACCAACTTGGAAGGAGTGAAACCGAAGGCGAAATGTGTCACAATTAATAGAGACAACCCAATCAAGAAATAATACCTCCTCTCAATACATATGAGACAAAAAAATAGGTTAGAACTATCTTAAAACCAATACCAAGATTAAAAATGAACTATATTTATATAAGATTGTTCGACCATGGAAATAAGGAAGAAGGAAGAATAAAGGATAAATAATTGGATAGAAACCATAGAATCACATGAGAAATACCAAAGGAGGGCCATTAATTTAAGAGAATAAAGGTGGAACTTCTTTTTGGATCCCGGGCAGTTCTGTGATACATATATGAGAGAATAGTGGTGAAAAAACATTAAATTCTACAAGGTAATTCTGTAAAATTCAAAAAAAAATAACACATTTCTAATTTACACATTTTCCCAAACCGTGCACCAAGTATGAATTTATCATTCACTATGATTGTATAAATGTCATTGTTTTTAGTGAGTTATGTAGGGTTGGACAAAACATTCTCAAAACATGCCAAATGGAATTACCAAATATATATTTGACCCTTACACTTGTCATACGATTTACTTAATTATGTGAAAGTCAATATCTATTCCCCATACTCACCAAAGGACCCTCACAGTTTCCCCTAAGACTCACATTGTTTGGAAGCAACCCATACAAAGCCCATGAAATCCAAACCATGCACATTCAAAATAAACATCACATAAGGGACTCCTAGTTCCATGTAAGGGTATCCACATAGATTCTTTCAAAAAATGAATATTAACTTTTCATAGAAGGGAAATGAAAAATATCTTGATTTCATGAAAAAAATCCCTGAAAATGTACAATGAACATAAAAATCATAGAAAAATATAAAAAAACTTCACAATTACATGGTGGGTGTCATAAATCACTCCACCATGAAAAGATATACCCCCATGAAGTTTCAGTTTCTATTATAAGTCAAAATAGAATTAACTATAAGACAACTCCCAGGGAAACAAGAAATCCTCAAACAACCGCTTGAATTTCTTAAAAAAACCAATCAACCACAAGGTTTAAAATGCTCTATATGTAGAAGTGAATCTTGAACCCTAAACCAAAGGTCCTAATAAGAAATGGAGACCTAATATGATCTCCCCACCAATTATAATTCCTCTAGCGTTATGTCACAATGGAAAACTATCGGGAGACACAACCTTGAACAACCGGACAACCATGAGAGAAACTCACTGTCAAATAAAAATAACTTTCCAAAAAATGTAGAAATAACAACTAAAATAAGCCTTAGAATAATGAAATGATATATTAACTTGTGTCATGACATGCATGGATAACCTATAGAAAAATCCGGAATAACACTCACATGGTGTATCCAAAACAGCCCATTCCAAACACCATATACTATACCAAATAATCTATTATATCACACATCATAGTTACCCAATCTTGAATCAAAGGTATTTATCATATCCAAATGGTAATAAACTTAATGACTCGTCACAAACAACATGAAAAAACAAAATACATAATTAAGGTTCAACCAAAAAAAGAGAAACCAAATGGAACAGACAAGAAACCAAAAAAGGGTGAGGAGAAATGAATTAAAACCTCAAAATAAATCCAAAAGAAACATATCAAAAAGTAACCTTCCAAACGATCCCAAAATATTATATCCAAAGCTCCAAAATCTCAGTTTAGATTTCAAACATCAAAGGAAAGGTCCCAAAACAACATACCCACAAAAGTATTCAACTCGTGAACTCTTTTAAAAACACATCTTCTAAAACTAATTAAGATGACCAAAACAATCCCAACTGGGGAAATATATAAGAGACACGAGGAATGGGGATTATAATTTCCTAGAACCCAAAATTATAATAATAATAGATATCTTTTATACATAATAGATATAATTTTTTCTTCTAGATATGGATCATCATGCTTCTTTACCACACTCACTATGTTATCATTATTACCATTTGTTGGAACTAAGGATTATCACACCAATTGATTCCTATAATGAACAACATCTATGTAACATCCCATGATTTCTTGGTATGCCTCTCTTTGAATAATACAATAGCTTGAATTGAATGCAACATTGAGTTCTAAGACACCATGACCAATCAAACTAGTCATTATGAAAACTAATACCAATTTTTGAAATTTTATAAATTTTATATTTCAAAATGGACTTCCTTTTTGGATTTATAATATCAAAATTAGATTAGGGTGAATTTTTTGTATTTTTCTGACAACATTCAAATTTTGATGAATAGTGAAAAACATTACGTTATTGTTTAAAACTGAATTTTTGTTTATAAAAATATTTATTTATTTAAATTTATTTTAAGTAAAAATAGATATATAATACCTATATAAGTTCAATGTAATTCATTAGTGAAATTTTATAACAATACTAGATATATGAAATTTTATTGAACTATTTAACGCATTTTACCCACCTTCTAGGCACATTTGCAAATTTAGATTAAATGTAATTTTACCCCTTTTGGGAATTTATTTTCAAATATCTGGGTGACACTGTTGAAATCACTATGTAAAATGTGGTTCAATAGGATGAAAATAATTTTTGGTGAATAGTAACTTTTGAATTTTATTTAACATAGTTGAAAGTAAATAGGGTAATTAAAGGTAAATTATATATTATAATTACCCTAAAACATGTACTAATTCTATTGGATAAATGTTTTACAACCAAAATAAACATTAGGAATAAAATATGATCCTATTTGATCCACTTGGATTAGATTATGACATTTATTATTATTTTATTTAAAGAAGAGTTAAAATTGTATAATTCAAAGTTTAATAACTAAACCAATTTTAATATAGGGTTATATATATGATAAATTTGACTATAAATATTCATTGGAAATATAAAATTATTTCATACATCATGGAATTTTATTTATAATTTTGAGGCATTAAATAATTAAATTTATTTATGACTCAATGATAATGCAATAATTACCTTATTAATGAAAGATTAAAATAATTGATATTATGAATGTTAAAATAAATCTAAATTGATAATTTTGATACATTCCACGAAATATCTAGGTTAATTTGACAAGTTAGGGTTTATTAAATAAATATTTTTCGAAGTAATAAAGTTTTTATGACTTCCCCAAAAACAAAATACAAAATAGTGTCAAAATTGACAAAAAAGAGTTTTAAAAAAAATTCTATTTTATTATATGATATAATATTATAAAAATATAAGGTTAGGAAAAAGGACTTATATAAAGTTATATATATATCAAAAATTAACCACTTAGGGTTCTCTTGGATTTTATATTATGTTTATTAACAATTTATTATTATAATACAATAATATATGGTAAAAGTTAAACTATTTAACTAAGAGTTAAATCTAAAATATAAGGTTTATATGGTGACATAAACTTGTCTAAAACCTATTGGTTGAAAGGTTTTGGACTCATCCCCACCTTATCCTCGAAATAAGTCCTTTTTTAACCTTTATAAACTGAATATGATTTTATAATAAATTAATATTTCAAACTCTTCCTAAAGTGCCCCTAACCTCTCTTATAAAAGGGTACTTACCCTTATCTAAAATTACCACATACAAAGCCAGTTGGTTCATCCAAAACCTACTCCAATATTACTCCCAACTACCCTTAATTCAACCTAGAGTCCATACATTGATCAGAAAGACGACCTATGGATCCATTTTGATCAAATCAAAAGGAATCACCCGAAAAAGAGGTTATAATTTCATCACCTCTTTCAAAGTTATTTTCTTCTTCCACTTCCTCATTATTTGTTGTTTACATAACAAAATATTATATCTAGTACCTTTTAGATAATTTGATGTTATTATAAATACAGTACAACCATATTCATTATTCTATCTATCCTATGAATGAAAAAGTCACCATACGTGCGTACGTACAGCTTACCATCTCCACATCTTGGTGTAGTTAGTTATTAAACACTTCATTATTTGGATGGTTATAATAATTAGTATAATTGTTGTAAATAATAAATATAAAATTTTAATGATTCTTTATAAATGATATACCATCCATTTAAAAATTATTTCACCACCAATAGACTGATATTGTCACTCATGCGTATGAACGGATTACCAACTTCACGAACGCGATGAGATTCATTCCCCATCGTAACCATTCAATAATAATTTTCATTTTATGATTAAAAATAATGTTTAAGAACTTAATATAATTTTTTATATGAATAAAATACATCCAATTCATAACAAACATGACTTACGTAACAAAACATATATAAGAAAAAAGAATCAATTAACACCCAAAACAATGATACTACTGAAATATCATTAACAAATAAATATTAGAAGATCATATATGACAACATATATATGTTTGTGGTTGTTTAATAATTTAATAGAAATGATTTCACCATTATAAATGAGGTTAATGTACCCTCAACTAAAGAAAAAGTACAAGGTAAGAGTTAATTTTACAATCTCTTTATTTATCCAAGGTTGGTTATACGTAATTATCTACTGGGACTTTTTTATCATCCATATCCGTGTTTATTAAAAATGATTTTCAAATTTTTTTTACTATTTTCTAGAATATGGGATGAATTCATTTATAACCTTGTTTTAAATTTTATAAATTTTTTTTGAAATTAATCTTTCCACCGTTTTCCCAAATCGGGTACTTTATGACCTTTTTGAAAAATTAGGGTAAGAATGTTTTTTAACTTATACAGCAGGTGAGGATATTTTTTGCTATTATAAAACCTTAAAAGAATCCCTTACATAATTATAATAATATTTTAAAAATATATTTTTTCTCTTATAATAACATGACTTTTAAATGATTTCAAAATATAAAGAGATATTTCTCTCAAATAGTTTTAATTTCATCTATGTAAATATACTTTGATGGATTTTACATTTGTTTGAAGTTGATTTATTATGATAAAATATTCCATATTTTATTAAAGGTTTTATTATATGATTGACTGTGGATGTCTTCTTTTTATACCATTCATGTTTTATGGTTAAAGTATTAACATTTCATATGCTAGTTTTTTACGAATGTTTATGATATGTTTAAATATTTTCAAATGAGGAATGAAATGGACTTAGTAAGTGATGGGTGGAGCCTTATATAGCTCCTCGATACATCAGTAGGTCTCATGAGACAAACTAGTGTTTTGGAACAAGGCCTTTACAAAATCTTTAATTTTAGTCTTGGTACGAGGCCTTGACTATGTGGTTATGATGTCCGGCATTATGCATTCCATCATTATGAAATTGGCTATTGATATTACATGTGATTATTCGACTAGTATAATATCCCCATGAATAAGTAAATGGATTTATTTGATTTATCTTTTACATATTATGCTGAAGTTTTAGCTTAAAAGGCTTTTTTTAGTCTTATACATTGCCTTAAATGTTTATGCTTATTTATAATAGTTTCTGCTATATTGTAATCCTTACTGAGCATCTGAGCTCACCCCTTTTTTATGTTTTATTTTTTCCAAGATGTGAAGAAGTATATTATGATTGACCTATAGGGATAGGATAAGGGATATGATTGTGTTCAAAGGGGGAACAATGTTGTTGTTTTTTTATTTCATAATGTAATGTAAAACTTATCTATGTATCTTATACTTCTAAGGATACTAAACTAATCGGCCTTTGGAGGTTTGATATCTTGTGACCATACCAATATTATTTAGTAATGTACTGATTATGAGTAACTAGGGTTTGGGCATTATATTTGGTATTAGAGGAAGTTTAGTACCAACTGTGGAAACTAGATTTAGAAAAACTCAGATCAGAGAACATTACCCTAAGATAAACTATTAATATTGGTTTACCAGGACTTACATGAATTTTGGTAATGTAGAGATTTTGTGAATTTTCCAAGAAATACATCTCTATCTAGATATGGGAAGGTAGAGGTTATAAGGCCCCAGTCTTAAACCTTACTTAATCTTGAGTTATTACAAGATTACACATTGAGGATCTTTTCAGGTTTAGAGTTTTAGAGAATTAGATCATAAAACTTGCATTACATTCCACATATAAAAAAAGTGGTTACATAAAGATAATATTCTTCATTCCCATCACATTTCAAATAAAACATGGATTCTTTCTTGACACTTCCTTGACACTATCATCATATCATGTACCTTTCCCTTGACCTGTGAAAATAATTTCAAAAAAACTTGGGATGAGCATAAAAAGCTCAGTATGGGTTATAAAAACATGGAAAGGAAACATGGGTACATATATACATAAGAATGAAATCATAATTTACCCATAAAACATAAGCACTTTAACATACCTCATCAAATCATAAATAAATCATAGAAATCATAAGACATAAAGGTAACTTGAGGCATTCATAACATTCTTACGTAGGGAGTAACCCTCTTGGTTACGTTTGGAATACCCATCACAGTATATTCCCTAAAATCTCTTCGGAGAAACCTTAACGTTTCAGTCCTTCGCGTTACCCAATGCATTGGAGATTTATATCGGGCTCACCCGCCCTTAGTTTATCACGGAACCACCCGTCTTCATAATAATGCCCAAGAACCATAACATAATTCATATCGCATAAAACATGCATAAAGGAAACATAACATATCCACCTTTCAATCACAAGATATCAATACAACACATTGATATAAAAACATTATGAAAACCATTTTCAATACCAAAATAAAAGAAAAGTAAAACACGGTATTTATTTTTCTTTTAAAATGATGGTATGGCTTGTAGAGGAAGCCGAAACTCAAATAACGGTCACGACGGCGGAGAAGTCGTTGTCGCCGCATACGTACGACAAAAACATTCCCTTTTGTTGTTTAGTAAACGCTTCGTATAAAAAAGATTCATTTTGAATAAACGGTAAAGTCAAAGGGTTTTATACACCGTATAAAAGAAAGTTGTGTATAAAATAAAATATGCATCAACGAAAGGATATTGAGACGAAGTCCCATACCTCGGGTCTGACTTGACTCGATCATTCTTTAATGTCTTGAATAATAAACTTGAGTTAATATATACTTTCTTATGAACCTTTTCAAGTTCATTATTCCTTTTATACCATGTTATGAACATCATGTAATCATTTAAGTTAATAATGTTCATTTTGTCGGTATTTGGTTCTTAAGTCAAAAATAGACTTCTTACACTTACATGTTGTTAATTTGGTCAAAGGTTCGTTATATCCAGAATGATATTAATTATTTGGATAACATATATATCATATATATTCATCATATACATGTATTTATAATATTACATCACATTTAGAGGTAAGAAATGAAATCCACTGTTCATGGAGACGGTAAGCCGTACGTACGCATGAACGCTACTTCCATTTCTATTTCGTATTTTCTGGAATGGAATCATAATGATATAAGAGTATATTATAATTCCAGTATAATAAAATATATAATATCATTAACTTTATCCTTTACACCTCCCACATATGGTATTAACGAATCAAATCACTTTCAGGGGGCGGTAGTCCGCACTTCCTAAAATGAAGATATCGTGTTTACCCATAATGGAAACCATAAAGGTATGCCCAAAATGAAAAAAACAGAAGCTTAAGGAAAACATAAACATATTATATATCATATATAAAAATAGTGACATCATAATGGCCACCTTTGAAGGTGTTAAATGAGTATTTAACAATCATCGTTTCGGGAGGCAGAATTTCTCCATCCACGGAAACCGTATGTTCTTTAACCATTTGATGTAGTTTTGTGAGAGTGTAGCTCAAATAAATCTTATAACAACATCCTATTATATTGAATATACTTTTTTTGTTACAAAAGAAGTAAATAAAAAGAGTTTAGGGGGTTGGAGAAGCAAAATAAAACAAATGAACATGAGAGAATGAATTACCTTTAAAAGTGTAACTCCTTTTGATTTGAGCCTAAAGGCTTCCTTTGAAAGGATTCTCCCCAAAAGTAATCCTCTAGGATGAGGAGAGGGATGTGGAGAGAGTAAATGGGCAGGGTTTGGCCGAGCCAAAGGCTTGAGGAGTGTGTGAAATGAGGTAGAGGTGGGGGCCTTTTATAAGAGGAGAGGAGGGGCACTTTTGGAAAGTAAAGAAATATTACATTATTTGAAAGTGTGTTTCGGTTTTAAAAGGTCCCACATTGATATAATTCGTGTATAAGGTGATAAGGGTTCTAAATACACTCATCCAATTGGTTTTGGACATGTGTAGTTCATAGATTTTACATTATCTTTCCATTTTATTTAAATCGTCAAATAATGATGTCATCGCTGCATCATTATTATGTCATAAATAATTTAATTTATTTCATGTCTAAAAATTATAAAAAAAATACTATGATGTAAGATATCGTTTTAGCTTTCCAATTAAAATTTATAATCAAAAATATGATCTTTATAACCCCATGTAAAAATTGTTTTCATAAAACTTATTATGTTTGTGTCATTTTTACTTTTACATTAAATAAAACGTAATTTATGTCATTTCCCAACCAAAGTGTCTCCATGGGGTACCCAAGTTGACCCATGGCTTTTCTTGGTCGGCCATGACACAACCAATGAGGGTAGGACATGTGTCAAGATCATCTTATTTTATTAAAGCATTATTTTTACCTTAAACTACAATAATTACCACTAATCGCGATTAAGAACTTAATAAGTTACTATTCACCAAAAAATTATTATAATCTCATTGAACCACATTTTACTTCTTAATGACAACCATGTATGTCGGATTTTTGAAATTCAAAACACAATGATGGCAAAATTTCATTTAAATGGAAAATCAGTCTTTATAAGTACCACTTAGTGGTTTCACTATTCATCAAAAATTGAAGTTTTTCAGAAAATTACAAAAAATTCACCCTAAGATATATTTGATATTACGAATTCAAAAATGAAGTCTATTTTACAAAATTCAAATCATATAAGTCACATTAATTAATTTAATAATTAATTCCCGCTGTCAGAGCAAATAGCGTGTTTTTATAAAACAATAAGTATCAAAAGATTGACACCAGTTTAAGTCCAATTTCAAAGTGAAATTGATTCCAATGACCACCATTGGATTAAATGGTAAAAATATATTCATATTACACATTAAGACCAATTCAAAAGATAATCTAATCATATAAATAAATTAGATGAAAAAGCAGTTTTGATGTAAAATGCAGTATTTTTCACTATTCGTTAAAAATTGAACATTGTCAGAAAAATACCAAAAATTCACACAAAGTAAATTTTGATGTCCCAATCATAAAGAATAAGTTTATTTTGACAAACATAGTTTATAAAACTGTCAAAAGATATATTTAAAAAGGGTTTTCCATCATAAGGCAGTAAAACAATCTTTTAAGAATATTAGTGTATTCCATGCTTAAGATTGGATTTATTTTCATTTTAAGCCTCTAAAACACTATCTTAATCATTAATAGACAAAGATAAAAAAATATCTATTATTCATTACTTACTTGGGATGTTACATCCTTCCCCAATTTAGAAAATTGTTTCCCCGCAATTTATTTACTTATCGAATAAATGGGGGTACTTATCCCTCATTGCATTTTCATATTCCCATGTTGCCTCTTCAATCATGTGGTTTTTTCACAAAACCTTTACCTGGTGAATCACCTTATTCCGTAACACTTTCTCCCTGTGGTCAAGAATCTGGACCGGTTGTTCTTTATAAGATAGGTTCTCTTCCAGCTGAACTACCTCTGGACTCAAAACATGAGATGGATCTGGCATATACTTTCTCAACATCGAAACGTGAAAAACATTGTGTACCTGAGATAAACTCGGAGGTAAAGCCACTCGGTATGCAACTGATCCAACTCTCTCCAGAATTTCATATGGTCCAATAAACCTTGGACTCAGCTTTCCTTTCTTACCAAATCTCATCACACTTTTCCAAGGAGAAACCTTGAGAAAAACATGATCACCTACCTCGAAAGATAGATCCTTCCTCCGGTTATCCGCATAACTCTTCTGCCTGCTCTGAGCTGTTCTCATGTGTTTCTGAATCAGCTGAACTTTTTCTGCCATCTCTTCTACCAATTCTGGTCCCATCAACTTCCTTTCACCCACTTCATCCCAGAAAGCTGGACTTCGACACCGCTTCCCATATAATGCCTGAAATGGTGCCATCTGTATACTGGAATGAAAACTGTTATTATATGAAAATTCAACCAAAGAAAGATGTTGGTCCCAACTTCCCTGATAATCCATAGAACAAGCTCGTAGCATATCCTCCAAGGTCTGAATTGTTCGTTCTGACTGCCCATCTGATTGTGGATGAAAAGATGTACTAAAATTTAATTCAGTACCCAACGACTTCTGAAGGCCTTTCCAAAAGTTAGAAGTAAACCTGGGATCACGATCCGATACAATGGAGAGAGGAACTCCATGTAACCTGACTATCTCTTTACGATACAAACGGGAAAGTTGATCAAGAGAGAAAGTATCTCGTATAGCAAGGAAATGAGCATATTTGGTCAAGCGATCAACAATAACCCAGATTGCATTATTATCTCGAGATGTCTTCGGTAATCCAACAACAAAGTCCATGGATATATTCTCCCATTTCCACTCTGGCACTGGTAAAGGCTGAAGAATCCATTTCGGTAACTGCCTCTCTGCTTTAACCTGTTGACATGTCAAACACTTCACAGTAAAATCAGCAATGTCTCTTTTCATTCCATCCCACCAGTAATACTCCCGCAGATCTCTATACATCTTAGTACTACCCAGATGAACTGAAAACGGAGAACTATGAGCTTCATATAACAACTCTCTCTTCAACTGTGAATCACAAGGCACACACAATCTCTTCCCAAATCTCAAAACACAATCATTATCAATGTTGAATTCAGGCAACTTACCTTTCTGAACCAGCTCTACCTTTTTCTGCAACTCATTGTCTTGCTTCTGTGCTTGCTTGATTCTATCTGATAGAGAATATTTCACTGATACCTGAAAAAAAAACAGAAGGACTTCCTGCACCAACAACTTCTATGCCAAAGTTCATCAAATCCTTAACCAAAGGATCACGTTCCAAACGCAACATTGTTAATGAAGCATTACTTTTTCGACTCAAAGCATCAACCACTTTATTTGCTTTTCCCGGATGGTAATGAATTGTACAATAATAATCCTTGATTAATTCTAGACATCTCCTCTGTCTCATGTTTAACTCTTTCTGAGTAAATATATACTTTAAACTTTTGTGATTGGTATATATCTCACACTTTACTCCATACAAATGATGCCTCCAAATTTTTAAATCAAAAACAACAGCAGCTAATTCCAAATCATGTGTAGCGTAATTTACCTCATGAGTTTTCAACTGTCGTGAAGCATAAGCAATTACCTGATCATTCTGCATTAGGACGCAACCAAGTCCTTTTAATGAAGCATCACTGTATATAACAAACTCACCATTCCTGGAAGGTAGTGCCAAAACTGGATCATTCACCAATCTTCTTTTCAATTCCTGAAAACAATCATCAAATTCTTTTGTCCAGATAAACTTAACACCCTTCTAAGTTAGCTTAGTCATTAGACTAGATAACCATGAAAAATTTCTAACAAACCTTCGGTAATATCGCGCCAAACCAAGGAAGCTACGAATCTCGGTTACATTTGTGGGTCTTGTCCATTCTTCCACAACTTTTGTTTTTGCAGGATCAACAGTTATTCCATCTTTAGAAACAATGTGACCAAGGAAAGAAATTTTTTGCAACCAAAACTCACACTTGCTGAATTTCCCATACAGTTTCTTTTCTTTTAAGGTTTCACTAGTGCAGAAATCGTTTTTTATGTCACCATTTTTTACGTCGGTTATATATAACCGATGTAACAATGCGGCGAGTAGATTTTTCATGTCGGTTATTTTAATAACTGACGTTACAAATCATTCCTTTTGGGTTTTTACGTCGGTTATCTTATAACCGACATAAAAAACCAATGCGCGGGGGGTTTTTTACGTCGTTTATTTGGAAACCGACGTAAAAAACCAGATATCGACGCGTTTTTTACGTCGGTTATTTGATAACCGACGTAAAAAACCAAAGCGCGGGAGCCTTTTTACGTCGGTTTTAAGATAACCGACGTAAAAAAGCTAAAAAATAGTTTATAACGTCTGTTATTATATAACCGACATTATAAAGCATTTAAAAAAATTAAAGCCCGTGTTCTGTCATTTACGATTTTTTCGATTGACAGTCGCCAGCTCGTCTCTCTCTCGCGCGGTAAACCCTAATCGGCTCGTCGATCGCCTGCATTACACCCATTTTGTCTTCATTGTTTATCTTATTCACTGCTCTCGGATCTATCATCTCAACTCGTGACATTCAAGTAATCCTTCCACGAATTTATTTCGTTCATTTTTGTTTCGATTCCTGATGTGCTTTTCGTTCGTTTTTGAATCTCGTGGAATTTTTTTTATTGCAAATGGTTATTATGTTCATTCAACTCGCAACATTAAACTCGAAAATGATTATTAAAACATTGTGGATTAGCTTCAGCAAAATCTGAAAAATAATGGGTGGTACTGTAACGTTCCATTCTTCCAGCAACATTATTATTTTCATTCCCTAAGTTATAAAAATAAGTATTATGTAGGATGATTCAAAAATTTAATCTGTGAGATGAGTTGATTTATGTGTGAAACCCAGGCCAAACACATATGTATTTTTTTTATTGGTATTAAATTTATATAGTTCGACATATACTTTTTTTTACATTACCATGATATTAACATTACTTTTTCTAAAGAAATATTAATGTCCTTAGATTATATATCGGATCAAAATGATATAGTAATTCTAATATATAGTCAGAATGATCAGATAATATGACAATATTATTAAACATAAAACAAATGGTCTATATTCATATTTTTAACATGACACTTACGATGTATAGCTATTTGGTGTTGGTTACTTATGAAAACTACTACTACATTCAAGATTTGTTTTATATTTTAAATTGTTTTACATTGAAATTATGATTTTTTCCATATAAACATGTTTTGTCTTATCTTAAAAATATAGATTTTTTGTTGATATTTGTTATAGGTAATAATGAGTCGAAGTTGGATTACGGCACATCGAATGAGAAATGAATTTGAGAAAGGTGTTGATGCCTTTTTGGAATTTGAAAAACGAAATGTTCCAAGTAGTGACATTTTTTTCTGTCCATGCCTGAAATGTTTGAATATGAAGAAGTTGAAAAGTAGAGAGATAAAAGATCATCTGATATGTCATGGTTTTAATCCGAGTTACAGCCCTTGGATTTGGCATGGTGAAACTGGACGGAATTTCACTGATGATGATGATTCGCAAGATGGTAACTCCGATGGGATTAAAGAAATGATTCGCGATATTGTAGCAGAACAAATTGAGATAGAACTGACAGTTTCACGTCTATATGGTGATGTTGAAAAACCATTATATCCCGGTTGTACAGATTTTACGGTTCTGTCGGCGGTGTTAAGATTGATTAACCTAAAGGCGAAGCATGGATGGAGTGACAGAAGTTTTACAGAGCTGCTACAATTGATGAAAGACATTCTTCCAAAAGATAACGATCTTCCAGATTCACATTACAAAGCCAAGAAAATATTATGCCTGATGGGATTGGGATACAAGAAAATACATGCCTGTCTGAATGACTGCATTATATATAGGAAGGAATATGAATTTCTATCAGAGTGTCCAAAATGTGGGATATCACGGTATAAGGTGAAAGAAAAATCACAGGGTGATGTAGAGATTACAAAGATCCCTTCAAAGGTATTTTGGTATCTTCCTATAATTAATCATTTCAAACTTTTATTTGCTAATTCACATGATGCAAAAAGGTTAAGATGGCATGCTGAAGAGCGGGTATGTGATGGAAAAATACGTCATCCAGCTGATTGTCCACAATAAAAGAAAATTGATGCACAGTATTCTATATTTGGAAATGAAATAAGAAATCTCAAACTAGGGTTGTGCACAGATGGAATGAATCCATACCGAACACTCAGTAGCACACATAGTTCATGGCATGTTTTATTGGTAATTTACAACCTCTCTCCTGAAGTTTGTATGAAGCGCAAATATGTCATGTTGAGTACAATGATCTCTGGTCCAAAGCAACCCGGTAATGATATTGATGTTTAATTGTCACCGTTGATTGATGATTTGAAACTGTTATGGGCTGATGGTATTAGGGTGTATGATTCTTATAAAATGGAATATTTTCAACTGCATGCAGTGCTTCTTTTCACTATAAATGACTTCCCAGCGTATGGAAATTTGTCTGGATACAGTGTTAAAGGGCATAAAGCTTGTCCAATTTGCGAACAACAGACGTCCTATTGTCAATTGCATCATGGGAGGAAAACAGTGTACATGGGTCATCGAAAGTTTTTGCCTATGGAACACCCTTATAGAAGACTAAAAAAGGCATTTAATGGCTCACAAAAATTTGATACTGCTCCAAAACCTTTATCCCATGATCTGTATTTTGAGAGGGTGAAAACCCTTGACGTGACATTGGGAAAGACACAGAAATCTGGTAATGATAGACATATTTGGAAGAAAAGGTCAATATTTTTTGAGCTACCATATTGGAGGTATCATGAAGTTAAACATAATATTGATGTCATGCATGTGGAGAAGAATATCTGTGATTCTTTGATTGGAACATTGTTAGATGTTAAAGGAAAGACTAAAGATGGGTTGAATGCAAGATTAGACTTACTATCAATGGGAATATGTTTAGAGTTAGCTCCCACTCCTAAAGGAAGACGAACATTTCTTCCCCCGGCTTGTCATACATTATCGAAGAAGGAGAAAATTAGCTTCTGTCAGTGTCTTCATGATACCAAAGTGCCTCAAGGTTATTCTTCTAATGTAAAAAATTTTGTCTCAATGAAGGACTTGAAGTTGATAGGTATGAAATCACATGATTGTCACGTCATGATGCAACAAATTCTACCAGTTGCATTGCGTGGAATATTGCCCATTCGTGTCAGAAAGACTATAATGAAGTTGTGTTATTTTTTCAATTCAATTTGTACTAAGGCGATTGATGTGAATGTTTTGAACATTTTGGAAAAGGATGCAATTTTAATACTTTGTCAATTGGAAATGTATTTTCCTCTAACTTTTTTTGATATAATGGTGCATTTAATGATTCATCTGGTTCGAGAAATAAAGCTCTGTGGACCTGTATATCTTCGTTGGATGTATCCTTTTGAAAGGTATATGAAAATATTAAAGGGGTATGTAAAAATCTATATCGACCTGAAGCCTCCATTATTGAAAAGTATATTTCTGAGGAGGTAGCAGAGTTTTGTACGAGCTACTTGGCTGCGGCGCAACACATAGGTTTGCCTCCATCTCTCCCTGAATGAGTTAATAATGAGGGAAAGGGGATTCGCGGCTTGAAAGTCAAATCATTGTCAGCTGAACAGATGAAGAAGTTAGAATCATACATCTTGAAGAACATAGATGATGCTCAACCATATATCACATTGCACAATAATGATTTGAAACAATGTCATCCAAAGAAGAAAGAAATGTGGATTTTGAATGAGCACAACAAAACTTTTTTGTCATGGATTAAAAAGACTTTTCTTGGTAGATCAGATGTATCAGAGACATTAAAATGGATAGTGGGTGGTCCATGTTTAAATGTGATAACATGGTCTGGTTATGACATTAATGGTTATACATTTCATACAAAAGATCAGGACAAAAGAAGTGCAGTTCAGAATAGTGGTGTATTGGTGTTTGCAGAAGCAATGCATTTTTTGAGTTCTAAGGACAAAAACCCAATTTATGCATCAAATGCATATTATGGAGTGATTGAAGACATATGGGAGGTTGATTACTTTAAAATTAAAGTTCCCGTTTTTAATTGTAAATGGTTTAACGGTAACAACAGTGTCAGACACGATGAATTTGGAATGACACTTGTTAATCTGAATAGATTGGAAGACACAGCTGATTCTTTTATAATGGCAACACATGCAAAACAAATTTTTTATGTAGTAGATCAATCAGATATGCAGTGGGCTATTGTTTTACATGGGAAAAAACAATATGTTGGTGAGGATGAACTTGATGAATATGCTGATTTATGTGAGATCCCTACTTCAATGGAAATATTAACAGAACATAATGACGATCATGTTAAAGACATAGTTTGTGCCATAAGGAACGATCACGATGAAGGAATTTGGGAAAACAATCCATCTGTATATTCCTAAAATTACAGGTAACATATGTTTATTTCTTGTTTACATTTATTTTTTCCATTAATGTTAGATATTGTAAGTTTTTTATTTATTAAAACATGTTTTAAAATAAAATAAGTATATGTTATTGTTTGTTTTAAGTTTTTTTAGTTTACTTTATCATGTTTATTGTTGTACCCCTCTCTCTTGGATTTTAATGATCACAATCACTCTCATCGTGTTCTAACTTGTTTTCAAGTGTTTTGATGCTAGGAAAAATGTTGCCCAGGAGTTGGCCCAAGAAGGCTGACAGTGGACTCTCTGAGTCTACCGGCCAACCGGTGGATTCCCACTGGCCAGCCGGTGGTCTCTGGTAGAAGCATTACTTTCTGCCAGAGCCACCGGTCAGCCGGTGTTAGCGCACCGGCCAGCCGGTATGGGCACCGGCCAACCGGTTCTTGCCCACCGGCCAGCTGGAGGACCCAGGCAGTAGGCTTTCCCACTGCCTGGTGACACCGGTCAGCCGGTGTTAGCGCACCGGCCAGCCGGTATGGGCACCGGCCAACCAGTTCTTGCCTACCGGCCAGCCGGAGGACCCAGGCAGTAGGCTTGCCCACTGCCTAGTGACACCGGCCAACCGGTGGATGACCACCGGCCAGCCGGTGGAACCCAGACAGAAAGAAATGCTCTACGACCCAACAGTTTATAACAATTACTTTTCTATTTTCTGATTATAGTAGTATTAAAATATTTGAATTTGTATATTTGTTCACTGACAATTACTTTACCATGTTTACAATGTTTACCAGGTTTACCATTTTTTCCATTTTTTACCATCTTGACCATCTTGACCATCTTGACCATCTTGACCATCTTTTCCATCTTTACCATTGTTTAACATGCTTACCATATTACCAATGTTTACTATTATGTAACCTAGTACACTTTTCTATTTTCTGATTACAGTAGTATTAAAATATTTGAATTTGTATATTTGTGAACTGACGTTTGTTTTTTTGATTTGAAGGATAATGACAGATCATTCAGATGATCAACCACATGATTCTGGGGAGGAGCATATTGCTGGTCATACCTCTGGGGATGAACATTCACATGCTCCTATTACGACAAAGAGTTCAAAGGTTGGTAAACATGGTTGCACACGTTTACCAAAATTATCACTTGCACGTACGCAGGATCAGAGGATAGTAGTTGAGTTTGATGATGATGATATTCCTAGAGGTCCGAATGCCAAAGATTTTAAGAGTTTTGTTGCAACTCAGGATAAGACCAAAGTAAGCATTCTGTATGATGATTGGAGAGGTGTGGATAAAGCTATTATCTCTCAGTTGTGGGAGACGATTTTGGTAAGATCTTTTGTCATTGTTTGACCATTATTTTAATGTTTCTTGTATATATAATATGTTTAACCTCTTCTTTATCAGATGACATTTGATATTCCTGACACTGGAGGAGTCAGGAAGAAATGCTTATCGTTGGCTTCCAGGAGATGGAGGGATTTCAAATCAACCCTCACATCTGATTTCATTTATGGTCATAGGAGTCATGATAATCCATGTCGTATATATCCTTTTATAGATGAAGACACATGGAGACAGTTTTTTGAAAGTAGAAAAAAAGAGTCATTTCTGGTAAGGGAAATGTAAACTTTTATATACTTTCTTATATAAATGATTTTATTAATGTTTTGTTAATGATTTCTTATTCTTAAATTACAGAAAACAAGGAAAGCTCATCAGGAGATCCAATCTAAAAATGTATACCCTCATAGTTTATCTCAGGGAGGGTATACATTATTGGAAGAAAAAATGATAGCGGAAAAATTTCAACAACTAAGAGCTGAGTCTTCAAGCTCTGGAGAGGTGGCCCCTCCATCCCCTCCATCTAGACATGAAAAATGGAAGAGAGCTCGGAAGGGAAAACAAGGGCAATATCTTTCGGAAGAATCGAGAATCGTAGCTGAGAGGATTGTAAGATATCTATTTAATTTATTTAAGTTAACTTTTTTCTTCATATAAGTTTCAATCATTATAGAAATGTTCAATTAATTAATACAGGACTCTCTTGAGGAGCAAAGTTCAGAGGGGACATTTACAGCTACTGGGAGGGAAGATATTTTATTTGCAGCATTGGGAAGGCCCGAACATCCTGGTCGTGTAAGAGGATATCCGACAGGTGTATCGTTAAGAAAAGTGTTTCCACGTTCTTCAACTTCTAACATTGAGGGGGTTTATAAAAAAAAGAATCCTTGGAGGCTGAAGTTCAAAATATTAATGCGACGATGGTAGACAAGATTAGAGATTCGGTGCAGTCTATGTTTGCAGAAATGCAAAGACAATTTCAGACTGCAGTTCCCACTCCTCCACCTCCCCCTACAGACCCCATTATTTATCCTCCACCTCTGCCAGTAGCTCCCACTCCCCCACCTTAGCCTGCGGACCCCATTTTTTATCCTACGCCTCCGCCGCAGCTTCCTACCTATTGTGAGTTGTATGTTGATGATTCTCAACATCATATAGTAGTATACGGGTTGGTATATTGTATAGGAGATACAGTTCATCATCAACAATTAGAGGTAGAGAATCAGAGGGTCACTGTACAGGATATTATAGATAGATCAGCTAGGGTACCAATACCTACAGATGAGGTGGCGATAGTTGGACAGAGTATTGGCCATTTTTTAGTTTGGCCATCCAGACTTCTTCGACTCATTACCATAGAGGTATGAATGTTATATCTTTTATTTTATTTTTTTATTAAAGTTGTTTTATCATTTGAAAACTACTATAATTATCATTTTTTTCACAGGAATACTTCAAAGGTAAAGAAATACTGTATAGACAACAACAAAGACAACAGGCTATGACATCAGATACAGATTCCAGTGGTCTTGACAGATTGTCAAGATATTCACATTTGTTGTTGGGTTTTTATGAGTTTCCAATGGAATCTCATGTTTGTGGACGTGAAATAACTGTGGGGATTACAAAATCTGATATCATGGAGCTTGTTACTGGAGATAAGTTGGGCAACAACGTGGTGAAATTTTTTTCCATGTAAGTCTTAACACCTTTTCCCTGCATTATATTTATTAAAAATGTATACTTATATATGTTTTGTATTAGGTATCTTTATAAAATTTTTGAGAGGAATGAATTGACAGAAGTATATGGATTCATGGACCCGCAATTGATTTCCCCTGAAGCATGTGCATTGACTGAGGAACAAAGAATGGTTTATATTGCTGAAAGATTTGAAAAGAATATAATCCAACAATGTTGGATGATGCCTTTTTGTGAGAGGTATGAAACACAATTCTCTCAAATAGTTAATTATATTTTAACATAAAAAACCACTAACATTAAATTTCCTTTTATCAGTAATCATTGGATGTTACTGATTTTTTGCCCAAGGGAGAAAGCTCTTTATTGGATATGCTCTGTTCATGGTGATGTGCGGGCAAGTTTTAAGAATATATTGGAAAAGTAAGTTTCAATTTCTCAATAGTTTTATATATTATAATAAATTTTAAATTTACCCCATTCATATTATTTTTCTAATAGTGCATGGGCCTACTTTCGAAAAAACACAAAGAAAAGAAATGCAAAGATCAAATATGTAAAGGCGAAGGTAAATTTCCATTTATAATTTTTACTTTTTGATTTATTACATAAAAATAATATATTGAATTTACACTCATTCAAAACAGAATTGTCATGAACACAAGGACTCATCGAATGCGGATATTATATGTTAAGATTTATGTATGAAATAATAACTACTGGGACAGTTGTGAATTTTGACCTGGTACGATTTCCTCTTAAATGTTGCCATCATATTTCAATTTTATTTATTCATTATACACGTAAACTGTCTTCTTTTTCATTTGTAGCTTTTTGATGACCCTCAACCCTATACTGCTGAAGACATCAAACACGTACAAGTGGAGTGGTCAAATTATTTTACAGGTTTGATTGAATTTTAGTTGTTTGTAATGTAAAATGTAATTTTGAATATTGTCGTTTTAATTGTCTATTTGGTAGTTGTTTAGGTTTGATTTAGTTTTTTTTTGAAGTTGACAGTGTAAGTTTTGAATGTTATATAATTGAATGTTTAATTTTGCTCTACATCTTGTTTTGGTCTACTTTTGGTGGTTCTTCTGGTATGGATTTGGGTCTGTGGGGGAGGGGTTCCCAGGGTGTGAGGGTGTGTTCAGTGGGGTTGGGGGTGTCCAGCGGTCTGGGAGGGCTGTCCAGTGGGGTGGGGGACAGTCTTGGGGGGTGGCAGGGATGTCCAGGGGTGTGGGAAGCCGGTCCAGGGGTGTGGGAGTGCTGTCCAGGGGTGGGGGGTTGTCCAGGGGTGTGGTGGGGGCTGTCAAGTGGGGTGAGGGGTGAGGAGGTGCTATTCAGGCGGGTGGGGGGTTGTCGAGGGGTGTTTGGGGGTGTCCGGGGGTCGGGGGGCAGTCCAGGAGTGTGGTGGGGGCTCCAATGGGGTGGGGGAGGGTTGTCCAAGGGGTATACATGAGGGTGGGAGCTCCAATGGGGTGGGGGAGGGCTGTCCAGGGGGTATACATGAGGGTGAGGGCTCCAACGGGGTGGGGGAGGGCTGTCCAGGGGGTATAGATGAGGGTGAGGGCTCCAACGGGGTGGGGGAGGGCTGTCCATGGGGTATAAATGAGGGTGGATGTTGTCTAGTGGGTAAGTTTTATATGTTATCTATTTACATGCTTATTTTTGATGTACTTATGTTTTTGTGGTATGATTTCTTGATTTATTTTCTGTTTGATTCTGGTGGAGAGAAGATCACTGCATTCTGTTTAAAAAAAATTGGGTTTATCACGTCGGTTATTTAATAACTGACGTGATAAAATGCCTGGAAAATAGTTTATCACGTCGGTTATTTAATAACCGACGTTATAAAAGGCCTGTAAAATAGTTTATCACGTCGGTTATTTAATAACCGACGTGATAAAAGGCCTGTAAAATAGTTTATCACGTCGGTTATTTAATAACCGACATGATAAAAGGCCTGGAAAATGGTTTATCACGTCAGTTATTTAATAACCGACGTGATAAAGGTCCTGGAGAATGGTTTAGCACGTCGGTTATTGAATAACGGACGTGCTAAATGGCCTGGAAAAGGGTTTATCATGTCGGTTATTGACTAACCGACGTGATAAACCCCCTCCCACCGGTTTATCATGTCGGTTAGTCAATAACCGATGTGATAAACCCCCCTCCCCCGGTTTTTCACGTCGGTTTTATATGAACCGACGTGATAACCCACGCTCAGCCCGGTTTATCACGTCGGTTCTTATAGAACAGACGTGATAAACCACCCTCACCCCAGTTTATCACATCGGTTCTTCGATAACCGACGTGATAAACCATTCTCCAGGCCTTTTATCACATCAGTTCTAAAATAACCGACGTGATAAACCATTCTCCAGGCCCTTTATCACGTCAGTTCTAAAATAACCGACGTGATAAACATCGCGATTTTATGCTTTTTGACGTCGTTTTTTAAATAACCAACGTCAAAAACCTTATTTATAACGTCGCACGTATTAACGTCTGCTAGAAACCGACGTAAAAAATTAAAAAAACCGACGTAAAAAACGTTTTCTGCACTAGTGTTTGCAAGATAACCCTTAAATGTATTTCATGCTCCTCTTTACTTTTAGAAAACACCAAAATATCATCAATAAAAACTACCACAAACATATCCAAGAACTCATGGAAAATTCTATTCATTAAGTCCATGAATACAGCAGGTGAATTGGTTAGCCCAAAAGGCATTACTAAAAATTCATAATGGCCATATCTCGTACGGAACGCGGTCTTCAGAATATTTGCCCCCTTTACCTTCAGCTGATGGTACCCCGATCTCAGGTCAATCTTTGAAAAAAACTGAGCTCCCTGGAGCTGATCAAACAAATCATCAATATGAGGCAAAGGATATTTGTTCTTAACAGTGATATTATTCAAGGATCTATAATCAATGCAAAGTCTCACAGAACCATCTTTCTTTTTAACAAATAAAACAGGAGCACCCCATGGTGATGTGCTAGGTCTAATGAAACCTTTTTCTAATAAATCTTGCAATTGCTCCTTCAACTCTAAAAGTTAAATTTGTGTCATTCGATAAGGGGGTTTTGAAATTGGCTTAGCATCAGGAACTAAGTCAACAGTAAACTCAAATTCCCGATCTGGTATTATTCCATGCAACTCATCAGGAAAAACATCAGGATACTCATTTACCACTGGCACATCATTAATCTGAACAGTTCCTTTATTTTCAATGACGTGTGTAAGGTAACATTAATTTCCATCTTTTACAAGTTTCTCGACCTCTTGATATGTTATCAAAAGTAATGGTTCATTATTGTAAACAAACTGAAAGTCTTTCTGAAAAGAAACATCTTTATCTCTACATTCAATCTTAGCATGGTAAATAGAGAGCCAATCCATACCCAGGATAACATCAAACTCTACTAGAGGTAGAACAATAAGGTTTCAAAGTAGGTTCTTTCCACAGATAAGGATAGGAAGATTCTTATAAATTCTTTTTGCCTCAACATTTCCCCCAGGTGTTTTTACCAAAATTTCAGGAGTCATTTCTTGAGATGGTATTCCCATTTTACTAGAAAAGCTTTCAGAGATAAAAGAATGTGTAGACCCCGAATCAAACAACACACTGGCATAATCTGAAAAAACAAACAAAGTACCTGATACAACTTCATTTGATGGCCCGACATCTGCTGAAGTAGTTGCAAAGGGTTTCACCACCCCTTTCTGCTTGTAGTCTAACTGCTTCCCATCACTCAAGCTCTTTGCCGGACACTCGTTTGCATAGTGACCCATCTCATTGCACTTATAACATTTCACTAACTGTAAATAAAATTTGTTCTTACCTTCACCTTGATCCTTTTAAGTGCAATCACGAGCCTTATGTCCCATCTTACCACATCGGTAGCACTTTCCAGAATTCAGAAGACATTCCCCAGCATGCCTTTTTCCACATTTATCACAAACTGGAAACTTGGTTTTCTTACCATCAGACTTTTTTGAAGAATTCTTACCTTTCTCCTGCCACCTCGGTCTCTTCTTCTGCTGGTTGTTATAGAACACTTGGTCATCGGCAAACTCCATTTCCACCTTCTCAGCACATCGAACAAGCTTTTCATAACTTTTAAACTCACTAGAAGCTAATGCCCTTCGATATTTTGGCTTTAATCTTGAGTAAAAACGATTGATTTTACTATCAAGGTCTCGGATTAAATTTGGAGCATACCTTGCCAATCGAGTGAACCTTTCTTCATAGGCAGCCACTGAGTCTTCCTCTTGCCTCAATTCCAAGAATTTATTTTCCATCCTAAGTCGAATAGCCTTAGGAAAATACTTCTCAAGAAACATACCTTTGAATTCATCCCAGTCAAGAGCATCAATATCATCGGCGTCCCTGATATTTTTAACCATAGACAACCAATGATCTGCTTCACCCTCCAAACGGTAAATTGCAAGACTAACCTTTTGATTTTCTGAACACCCCATGACATCGAAAATCTTCTCCAGTTCTTTAATCCACCCTTCAGCTAGCACAGGGTCAGATGATCCTCTGAATGATGGTGGATGTTGCCTCATGAAATGTTCCACTACTGACATGTTCCTCTGCGGTTGATCTGGCTGATCTCGTGCATGGATACCACCACCATTTATCGCTTGAGTCAACTGCGCCATTACTGCAACAAACTGTTCAGTTCCAATTCTGACCATCTCAGGATGCTGATTCGGAAGGTTATTTCCTTCTGTATGCCTTCCTAGCACTGCTTCCCTGTTTCCTCTGCGGAAAACCATTCTGAACAAACATGTCTTAGATGAAGCAACATGGTAATCTTTAAATGCTATATCATTTCAAAAAAATTATTTTTGGATAATATTTTAATAGAATTCAAACTCCTAAAGTTATCTAAACCGACCTCTGATACCAACTATAAGGCCCCAGCCTTAAACCTTACTTAATCTTGAGTTATTACAAGATTACACATTGAAGATCTTTTCGGGTTTAGAGTTTTAGAGAATTAGATCATAAAACTTTCATTACATTCCACATATAAACAAAGTGGTTACATAAAGATAGTATTCTTCATTCCCATCACATTTAAAAGAAAACATGGATTCTTTCTTGACACTTCCTTGACACTATCATCATATCATGTACCTTTCCCTTGACCTGTGAAAATCATTTCAAAGAAACTTGGGATGAGCATAAAAAGCTCAGTATGGGTTATAAAAACATGGAAGGGAAACATGGGTACATATATAAATAAGAATGAAATCATACTTTACCCATAAAACATAAGCACTTTAACATACCTCATCAAATCATGAATAAATCATAGAAATCATAAGACATAAAGGTAACTTGAGGCATTCATAACATTCTTACGTAGGGAGTAACCCTCTTGGTTACGTTTGGAATACCCATCACAGTATATTCCCTAAAATCTCTTCGGAGAAACCTTAACGTTTCACTCCTTCGCGTTACCCAATGCATTGGAGAGTTATATCAGGCTCACCCGCCCTTAGTTTATCACGGAACCATCCATCTTCATAATAATTCCCAAGAACCATAACATAATTCATATCACATAAAACATGCATAAAGGAAACATAACATATCCACCTTTCAATCACAAGATATCAATACAACACATTGATATAAAAACATTATGAAAACCATTTTCAATACCAAAATAAAAGAAAAGTAAAACATGGTATTTGTTTTTCTTTTAAAAAGAAGGTATGGCTTGTAGAGGAAGCCAAAACTCAAATAACGGTCACGACGGCGAAGAAGTCGTTGTCGTCGCATACGTACGACAAAAACATTCCCTTTTGTCATTTAGTAAAGGCATCGTATAAAAAATATTCCTTTTGAATAAACGTAAATGTCAAAGGGTTTTATACACCTTATAAAAGAATGTTGTGTATAAAATAAAATATACCTCAACGAAAGGAGATTGCGACGAAGTCCTATACCTCGGGTCCGACTTGACTCGATCGTTCTTTAATGTCCTGAATAATAAACTTGAGTTAATATCTACTTACTTATGAACCTTTTCCAAGTTCATTATTCCTTTTATACCAGGTTATGAACATCATGTAATCATTTAAGTTAATAATGTTCATTTTGTCGGTATTTGGTTCTTAAGTCAAAAATAGACTCTTACACTTACATGTTGTTAATTTGGTCAAAGGTTTGTTATATCCAGAATGATATTAATTATTTGGATAACATATATATCATATATATTCATCATATACATGTATTTATAATATTACATCACATTTAGAGGTAAGAAATGAAATGCACCGTTCATGGAGACGGTAAGCCGTACGTACGCATGAGCGCTACTTTCATTTCTATTTCGTATTTTCTTGAATGGAATCATAATGATATAAGAGTATATTATAATTCCAGTATAATAAAATATATAATATCATTAACTTTATCCTTTACACATCCCACATATGGTATTAACGAATCAAATCACTTTCAGGGGGCGGTAGTCCGCACTTCCTAAAATGAAGATATCGTGTTTACCCATAATGGAAACGATAAAGGTATGCCCAAAATGAAAAAAACAAAAGCTTAAGGAAAACATAAACATATTATATATCATATATAAAAATAGTGACATCATAATGGCCACTTTTTAAGGTGTTAAATGAGTATTGAACAATCATCGTTTCGGGAGGCAGAATTTCGCCATCCACGGAAACCGTATGTTCTTTAACCATTTGATGTAGTTGTGTGAGATTTTATCTCAAATAAATCTTATAACAACATTCTATTATATTGAAGATACTGGTGTTGTTACAAAAGAAGTAAATAAAAATATTTTAGGGGGTTGGAGAAGCAAAATAAAACAAATGAACATGAGAGAATGAATTACCTTTAAAAGTGTAACTCCTTTTGATTTGAGCCTAAAGGCTTCCTTTGAAAAGCTTCTGCCCAAAAGGAATCCTCTAGGATGAGGAGAGGGATGTGGAGAGAGTAAATGGGCAGGGGTTGGACGAGCCAAAGGCATGAGAAGTGTGTGGAATGAGGTAGAGGTGGGGGCCTTTTATAAGAGGAGAGGAGGGGCACTTTTGGAAAGTAAAGAAATATTATTTTATTTGAAAGTGTGTTTCGGTTTTAAAAGGTCCCAAATTGATATAATTCGTGTCTAAGGTGATAAGGGTTCGAAATACACTCATCCAATTGGTTTTGGACATGTGTAGTTCATAGATTTTACATTATCTTTCTATTTTATTTAAATCGTCAAATAATGATGTCATCGCTGCATCATTATTATGTCATAAATAATTTAATTTATTTAATGTCTAAAAATTATAAAAAAAATACTATGATGTAGGAAATATTTTTAGATTTGGAATGACTATTTATAATCAAAAATCCGATCTTTATAACCCCATGTAAAAATTGTTTTCGTAAAACATATTATGTTTGTGTCATTTTTACTTTTACATTAAATAAAAAGTAATTTATGTCATTTCCCAACCGAAGTGTCTCCATGGGGTCCCCAAGTTGACCCATGGCTTGTCTTGGTCGGCCATGACACAACCAATGAGGGTAGGACATGTTTCAAGCTCATATTATTTTATTAAATCATTATTTTTACCTTAAACTACACTAATTACCACTAATCGCGATTAAGAACTTAATAAGATACTATTCACCAAAAAATTATTATAATCTCATTGAACCACATTTTACTTCTTAATGACAACAATTTATGTCAGATTTTTGAAATTCAAAACACAATGATGGCAAAATTTCATTTAAACGGAAAATCAGTCTTTATAAGTACCACTTAGTGGTTTCACTATTCATCAAAAATTGAAGTTTTTCAGAAAATTACAAAAAATTCACCCTAAGATATATTTGATATTAAGAATTCAAAAATGAAGTCTATTTTAAAAAATTCAAAACATATAAGTCACATTAATTAATTTAATAATTAATTCCCGCTATCAGAGCAAATAGCGTGTTTTTATAAAACAATAAGTATCAAAAGATTGACACCAGTTTAAGTCCAATTTCAAATTGAAATTGATTCCAATGACCACCATTGGATTAAATGGTAAAAATATATTCATATTACACATTAAGACCAATTCAAAAGATAATCTAATCATATAAATAAATTATATTAAAAAGCAGTTTTGATGTAAAATGCAGTATTTTTCACTATTCGTTAAAAAATGAACATTGTCAGAAAAATACCAAAAATTCACACAAAGTAAATTTTGATGTACCAATCATAAAGAATAAGTTTATTTTGACAAACATAGTTTATAAAATTGTCAAAAGATAGATTTAAAAAGGGTTTTCCATCATAAGGCAGTAAAACAATCTTTTAAGAATATTAGTGTATTCCATGCTTAAGATTGGATTTATTTTCATTTTAAGCCTCTAAAACACTATCTTAATCATTAATAGACATAGATAAAAATATCTATTATTCATTACTTACTTGGGATGTTACAGAGGCAGCTCTGGTACATATGTATCTTGAGGTAAAACCCGAAAACACCGCTTTGAGCTAGACTCAAATGGGAACTGGTGCACAATAATGGGCATTGCTTCACTCATGGTTACGACACTCCCTAGGGATATTCTTAGGATAAATAAAATTTCATGTAAAATCCGTTATGAAGTATTTAGGAGTAAATACTTCCTCAAAGAAATTTTTTTAGGTTTATGGATTATATGCATAAACGATTCATTAAATGTTAGGTATTTTACTAATTTGGAAATATGTATTATGATTCATAAACTAATCTAGTGTTTTCAATTTTTTAGAAATGGTTCTTATTCGAAAGAATGGAAAATGTATCAACACACACAATCCATATAGGAATTTCCCACATACTCATGATAATTATAGTGGAGCCGGTGATGAAACTCGTGATGAACAACTTATAACCATACTAGGACAACTCCATCTAGCTATGAATAATAACCTTACACATATGTAGCACCATGATCCACAACATATAGGATAAATGTTATAATGATTCATAATGAAATAACCACCAGCATTTAATGGGACTAAAAATCCATCTGTAGTGGAAAAATGGAGAAGTTCCTTAGAGAAAGTATTTCATGCTTTGGGGAGTGTCGAAAAGGAAAAAGTTATCATAGAAATTTACCGCCTCATAGGAGATGCAGATCAATGGTGGTCACTGATTCAAAACACCAAGGAAGATGAAGAAGTTTCAAATATGGAATGGGGATATTTTAAAGATCTTTTATTAGAAAAATACATTCCCCATGAACATCAAGGGGATATGGAATGGAAATTTCAGAGTCTGAGAAAAAAGGAGGATGAGAATGTCGCAATGTATGAGGAAAAAATTAAAAGGTCAGAAAGGCATGATGAATATTATATATATATCCCAAGAATTAACATTGATCAACTCTTTTAAGGGTTAAAATCATTTCTCTGTCGAGCATTAGTCTCACAATCCTTCTTGTCGTATGAAGATATAGTCTAATGTGCTATCAAGACAGAAAATAAATTCCCTATGTCTTACGACTTTAAAGAAAAGCAGGAGATGAATAGATCTATTGAGCACTCTAGAAGTGTAATTAAGGGGAATAAAGAAAAATTTGAATTTCCCTCTGGTAGTAAATGTGGCAAGAAACACCCTGGTACTTGCCTGAAGGGAATGGGAGTTTGTTACAAGTGTGGTGAAAAAGGCCACCAAGCACGTGATTGCAAGGGAAATAAAGAGTCCATCAATGTTGAATGATAAAATTATAGATAAATGGGGAATTATACAAATGAATGTCCTAAGATCCATGGAATATTACCTCAGAAAAGTCTAAGGGAGAAAGGACAAGCTTATGTGATCACTACTGCTAATGTTGAATCTCTTAGTGATGTAGTGGAATGTACTTTAATCATTTCCACAAATTTATCCAATGATTTATTTGATTCTAGATCATAAAATTATTTCATATCTTCCCAATTTTTAGTGAAAATTATATATTTCCAATTTTATTTAACAAGGGAGTTGTTGGTCAAAACTCCTAAGGGAAGAATCATTGCAATAATGTTTTATCAATGAGTTACCATTATGGAATATAATGGTGCTTTATATATTGATATAATTGACATAAACATGATTGAATTTGATATAATCCTCGATATGGATTGGCTTTCTGACCATGACATGAAAATTTATTGTATGAAGAATATGGTTACAATTTTTTATGATGATAAGTAATACCTTATATTTTGATCAGAGACATCACCATCAGATTCTCATCTAGATCCACCTGCAGTAGCTCAACTAAATTCAATTATTAGGGAGGAAGGGAGTGAAATAACATTGGGTGATGATAGGAATGTAAAAATAGAGTATGTTCTTATTGTTTAAGTATATTATGATTTGTTTCTAGTGGATTTACATGGAAATCATCGAGAAAGAGAAATTGAATTTTTCATTGACTTAATTCCTAGTTCAAGGCCCATATCAGAGACCCCTTATATAATGGCCACTATGGAATTAGTGGAACTAAATAAACAACTATAAGAATTGAGTAATAAAGGATTTATTCTCCCCAGTGTTTCTCCATGGGGACCCCCTATTCTTTTTGTAAATATTAAATATGGATCTACGAAGTTGTGCATTAACTACACAGAGATCAATGCTATAAAAATAAATAATAAGTATCCCCTATCTCTTATTGATGATTTATTTGATCAACTTCCTGGAGCTCAATATTTTTCAATGATTGTCCTTCGTTCTGGATATCAATAGTTGTGCGTGAATAAGGAAGACATTCTGAAGGAAACATCTCATACTAGGTTTGGGCCTTACGAGTTTACAATAATTCCTTTTGGACTCACTAATTCACTCTCTGTCTTCATGGATCTAATGAATAGTGTTTTCAAATTATATCATGATGATTTTGTAGTGGTATTTATTGATGATATCTGGGTATACTCTAAAAGCTAAGAAGATCATGAAAACCACATGCACACTATTTTGAAAACTCTTAGAAGAAATGAATTTTATGGAAATTTTATCAAGTGTGAATTCTGGATTTAGGATATTTCTTTTGTTGGCTATATTGTCTCTACAGATGGAATATCTATTGATCCTTCTATGAAAAGAGATATACATGAATGTCCAGCACCGACGAGTATAAATGAGGTACACATTTTTATTGGTTTAGCAGGTTATTATCAGTGTTTCATCCAAAATTTTTTCCCGATTGGCTTACCCATTAACCAAGGTCACACGTAAAGGGGATAAATTTGTTTGGAAAAAAGAGTGTGAAGAATGTTTTTAATAAATGAATAGAAGATTAGTCAATTCTCTTATATTGACTCTACCATCGGGTAATAATGGATTTTTTACTTATAGTAATGCTTCAAAGAAATGATTGGGTTTTATCCTTATGCAGAATGATAGGGTTATTTCCTATGTGTCACGATACATAAAAAATCATGAAAAAAACTATCACACTCATGATCTTGATTTAGCAGCTGTAATATATTCTCTGATGATACGGAGACACTATCTCTACGGAGAAAAATGTGAGATATATACTTATCACAAGATTTTGAAGTATATTTTCTTGAAAAAAGAACTCAACATGATGCAAAGAAGATGTCTTGAACTAATCAAACATTGTGATTTAAATATACACTACCACCCAGGGAAGGAAAATATGGTGGAAGATGATTTGAGAAAAAATGATCATGGAGTTTTGAACAAGATGAGAGTTGAAAGGGATCCTATATTCATGGATCTAGTATAGATAGATATGGGAATAGTTATGGAAGGTGAAGCATCAATACTTTTTCAAATGGATTCCAATACATCTTTACTAGAAATGATAAAAGGTTCCCATATTTATGATGATGAGTTTCAAAAGAAAATTAATGTTGTAAATGATGGGAGATTAATCGACTTCATATATGAAGATGGAATTTTCAAATTTGGTAGGAGGATTTGTGTTCCAAATATACCTGATCTAAAAAGGGAGTTTTTGGATGATTCTCATTGCTCCAAATTATTTATACACTCTGGTAGCACTAAGATGTATAGAGATTTGAAGGAATGTTTTTGGTGGGACAACATGAAGAGGGAAATTGCTGATTATGTGTCAAGATGTATGGTTTGTTAATAGGTGATGGCTGGAAGACAACATCCTGGAGGATTCATGGAACCTCTTCCCATACTTGAGTGGAAATGGGATGATATTACGTTGTTGTTTTTTAGGGGGCTACCAAAGACTCCTAGAAGGATTGATGCAATATGGGTCATTATTGATCATCTTACCAAGTCAGCATATTTTATTACAATAAGAGAAGATTTACCACTTTAACGTTTAGAAATACTATATGTTAATGAAGTTGTAAGACATCATGGAGTACACATATCGATTGTTTCTGATCGTGATCCCCGTTTCACATCATGATTATGGAAAAGTATTCAGAAAGCCCTAGATACTGAACACCGTTTGAGCACTGCCTACCACCCTCAAACTGAGGGACAATTAGATTGAACTATTCCAACCTTATAAGACATGTTGAGATCTTTCTCAATTGACTTTAACGGTATGTGGGATCAATATTTAACTTGCATAGAATTTTTTTATAAAAATAGCTTACATTAAAGTATTAAGATGGCACCATATGAAGCATTATATGGAAATAGATGTCGCACACCAACTTGTTGGGATGATGTTGGTGAAAGAAAACTCATAGGCATAGAACTTGTTGAGGTTAATAATGGAACATGTAAAGATTATCAAAACCCACATCAAAGCAGATCAAAGTAGGAAAAAGAGCTATGCTGAGAAATGAAGTAAGGATTTGGAATTTCAAGTAGGGGATCATGATTTCTTGAAGGCATTTCCATGGAAGGGTGTTATACGATTCGGTAAGAAGGTAAAATTAAGTCCCAAGTATATTGGACCTTTCAAAATTATAGATTGAATTGGAGTTATAGCTTACCATTTTAAAATGATTCCATGTCTCTCCAAAGTTCATGACATATTCCACGTATTACTGTTGAGAAAATACAAGCCTAACCCAACGCATGTACTCAAAAATGAAGAAATAGAACTAGAACCTGATATGACTTATTGTGAGGATCCCGTCAAGATTCTTGATACCAGAGAACAAGTGTTGAGAAACTAGATGACTCATATGGTAAAAGTTATTTGGAGAAACCATAAAATGGAAGAGCCAATGTGGGGGCCCGAGGAACTTATGATGAAGAACAACATGAATATTTTTATGTAGTATTATTCTAGAAATTTATCGGAATAAATTATTTGATGGATGGAAGAATGTAACACCCCAAGCTTACATGGTATGCCTCTTTTTGAATAATACAATTGCTGGCCTTGTACGCAACTTTGAGTTCTAGCACATCACGACCAATCAAACTAGCCATTATGAATAGTAATACCCACTTTTATAAACTTTATAAACTTTATTTTTCAAAAGGGACATCATTTTTGAATTCAGAATATCAAAATTATCTTTGGGAGAATTTTTGGTAATTTTCTAGAAACATTCAATTTTTGATGAATAGTGAAAAACCATGTGTTCTTGTTTAAAACAGACTATTTATTTAAATAATTATTTATTTTATTTAAATTTGTTTTACGTAAAAATAGATATGTAATACCTATATAAATTCAGTTTAATTCATTAGAGTCAATTTATAACAAGATTTGATATATAAAATCTTATTGAACTATTTAATGCCTTTTACCCACCTTCTAGGCACATTGGAAAATTTGTATAAAACGTAATTTTACCGCTTCTATGAATTTAATTTCAAAAATATAAGAGACATAGTGAAATCAGTAAGTAAAATTTTGATCAACAGGATGAAAATAATTTTTATGAATGGTAACTCTTGAATTTTATTTACTATGGTTAAAAGTGAATTGAGTAATTAAAGGTAAAAATGATATTATTATTACCCAAACACATGTCCTAATTCTATTGGATAAGTGTTTTTAGATCATAATCAACATTAGGAATAAAATATGATCCTCTTTGATCCACTTGGATTAGATTTTGACATTTATGAATATTTTATTTAAAGAAGAGTTAAAAGTGTAAAATTCAATATTTTATAACTAAAATGTTTTTAATATAGGGTTATACATACGATAGATTAGAATATAAATATTCATTTAAAATCTAAATTTTTTTCCAACATCATGGTATTTTATTTATAATTTTTATACATGAAATAAGTATATTTATTTATGACACAATGATGATGTATTAATTTCTTTATTAATTAATGATTAAAATAATTGATATAATCAATATTAAATTAAATGAAAATTGATTCTTTTTATGTATTCCATGAATTTTATAGTTTAATATGATGTTTTGGGGTTAATTAAATAAATTTTTATCTAAGTGATAAAGTTTTTATGACTTTCACAAAATACAAATACTAAATAGTGTCAAAATTTAAATAAATGAGTTTTTAAAACAAATACTACTTTACTAAATAATTTAATATTCCTAAATGTCTAAGGATCTACCAAAGGACTTATATAAGGTTATATATTTCAATAATTGACCACTTGGGGTTCTCTTTGATTTTTGTAGTATTTTTATAAACCATTTATTATAATAATACAAGAAGACATAGAAAAAGTTAAATTATTTAACTAAGAGTTAAATCTAGAAGATAAGGCTAATATAGTGACTTAAATATGTCAAAAACCTTTTGGTTGAGAGATTTTAGACCCCCCCCCCATCCTTGAAATAAATCATTTTTTGAGCCTTTATAAACCAAATATTATTGTATAATAAATTATTATTTCATGGTCTTCCTAAAGTGCCCATCACCTCTCTAATAAAAGGGTACTTCCCCTTCTCTAAAATTCACACATCCAAAGCCATTTGGCCCAGCCAAACCCTGCTCAAATATCCTCCCAAATACCCTCTTTTAATCTTATAGGCCTTAATTTGATCATAATCTCAACCTAAGGATCCCTTTTGATCAAATAAAAAGGAAGCACCCGAAGAAGAGGTAATAATTTTATCACCTCTATCAAAGTTCTTTTCTTCTTCCACTTCCCCATTCTTTGTTGTTTCCATAAAAAAATCATAACTCCAGTACCTTTTACATACTGTGATGTTATTATAAATATTTTACAATTATATTCTGTTGGAACCGTGGTCTTCTATGCATGATTTGGAGTATGGTTTGTGTTTGTTGTAAATCATCAATGGAAGTTTGGATCGCATACCAGCAAAGAGATCATATCGTTCAAGAAGACAACAGTATTGAAGGTGGCATCGTTTCCTAGTGTTTGCCAAATTTTTGGTGTCCAAAATCTGGAAGTTGCTGAGCATCGCAAAAAGTGGATTTCCATGAAGATAATAATTAAATATGGAAAAGGCATGAATTTCGCGAAGAGAGGATGCATGGTTTGAAAATCGCGAAGACGAGAAGAATGGAGGCAGTGAGTCTTCGCGATTACGTCAAAGCTTCGCAAACGGTAGAGTTGAAGCGCATCGCGGCAGTGAAGGGCTTTACGAGGGAGCTTCGCGGTGAAGGCGCAAAAGAATGATGATGGTGATACACCGCGATTACGAAGAGCTCTGCGATCCGAAAATTACCGAGGTGCTTCGCGACTTGGATAGAATTATGGCGGAATATTCGGAGCTTCGCGATTTGAGATGACGTGGCGTTGACTTCACGCAGAAAGTTCGAGGGTCGGTATAATCTCATATAAATAGAGGCTGACCCCCTCAAGAGAAGTGGAGAGAATTTCAAAGAAAATCCTTTGCTCTCAGTTCGAAAAGGTCACTCGCGAAGGCAGTGTGCTTTGCGAAAGAGGAGCTTCGCGGCGGCTTTTCTAGATCCGTGAAAGTCGTGCACCCCGCGTTGGCTCAGTGGTCTTCACGAATGGGCAGGAGCTCTACGACAGCCAAGCATTGCGAAGGCTTGTGCATCGCGAGAGTTCTTCACGATTTAGCTTCGCGAAAAGGCAGGGACTCTGCGGAGGCTTGTTTGAGCTTTGCAAAATTGGGAGCCTTGCGAAGTTGGGTACTTTGTGAAGGCCCTTTCCAAAGGTTGTTTGCCAAGTGGAAAAGAGAAAAGGGGGTATTTATCAGTGGATGGAATTTGGACTTTAACAGAGCATCAACTCAGGACTCTGATGCAAGAAAAGTCTCATGCTGAACAGGAGACAAATACCTTCATGTCTATCTTTTGAAGAGACCTTCACCTCTAAAAAATGATTGAGACTTCACCAACGGCAGTGAGCCAGGGGGAGTCAACGGGATTGACCCAAGGGAAGCAGTGAGCTATCCCTGAACCTTTGTAAAGGCAGTGATCCTGGGACAGAGTGACTTTTCCCGAACAATTGTAATCCACAACTAGTGAAGATTAGTGTATTTTGGTACGACTGGAAACTTGTCGACGTATGCTCCTTGGACGTAGCCCTTAGTGTTGAACCAAGTAAAAAAGGGATGTGTCTTCTCTTTGCATGTGAATGTTTGCTTTCTGATCATATTCATCATAAAGTTTCAACAAGTTCCTACTAATGTGGGAACAAGATCCATCCCATTAAAAGAAAAATTGGTCACCCTGATTCACCCCTCCCCTCTCAGGGCGTCCCGGGGTCCTTCAAGTGGTATCAAAGGGAGGTTGTTGGTGTTGAATCTGTCCTTTATCGTCATGGAGAATTCAGTCAATGTCAGGGAGTCCCTCACTTCAATGGAAGTAATTTCCAGATCTAGAAGAACATAATGAGATCTCATCTAAGATCTCTTGGAATGGAAGTTCTCTTTTCTACTGTGCAAGGAATACAAGTCATTGACCCAAAAGGTTTGGCTATGACTGAAACAGACAGGAAAATTATTGATGCAGATGCTAAAGCACAAAATGCACTTACTGCAGCCCTTTTTGATCAGATCTACCTAAAGGTAATGAATTGAAACTCAGCAAAATCCATGTGGGATAAACTCGAGAATATTTTTGAAGGATATATCAAAGTGAAGGGGTGAAACTACATGTGCTGCACAATCGGTTTGATGATCTGAAGATGCATCCAGACGAGAATGCAGACTCTTTCTTCAATCAAATTACTGAAGTGGTTGGAGCAATTTGGGGTCTAGGTAAAGAAATCAAAGACATTGATATTGTGAAGAAAATTTTAATAAGACTTCCACCTCTGTAAAATGCAAAGGTTTCAGCCCTTCAAGAAAGAAATCTTTCAAAACTTTCTCTGGATGATCTACTTAGCAGCTTGGTAGCATATGAAATGAGAGTCAAACCAGAAGATGCTACGACTAGTGTGAGCAAGGAAATGGAATTCAATGCCATGGATAAACTGAAAATCTCAAAAGATATTAGTGGTGAAGATGAAGAAGAAAAATAAATTCTTTATCTCATTGCAAAGAAGTTCTAGAAGGGGAAAGGGAAATTCAAAGGGAAGTTACCTCTCGCATGTTTTCGCTTTGGAAAATTTGGGCACTTTGCATCTCAGTGCTTAAGAAAGATCAATGATGAAGATAATTAAGATGAATTCTTCGAGAAGCCTCGGAGAAGGTTCTTCAAAAATGGAGAATTCAAATCTGGAAGGAAAATGCAAAGGAAGAGTTTTGTCTATGAAGAGGAAGAAGATGATAATGAATTCTGTGATGAAGAACCAGAATTCAAAACTGGGAACCATGCTTCCATGATGGTCACCGTTGAAAATTCAGAAGATACTGGTGGAGAAAAACAACTGATAACTTGTGTAGATCCCGAGATACAACTTAAGGATGCGGTTAATAAGCTTAATATTAAATGCAGGAGTTGAAATAAGTGGAAATCTATTGTAGAAGAATCAGATGAATACGTTGATCAACTTCAAGATGAAATTGAACGACTGGAAGAATTTGTGAAGGTATAGTCTAAAATAATTGAAAGCAATGATGATGTAGTGGATCTGAAGTTGAGAATTGAAGAGCAGTCAAAGGTCATCAATGACCTCACCTCCAGACTAGATGAAAAATCCAAGACTGCTGAGGGTCTTGAGGAGGAAGTTGTCACTCCAAGGAGTAAACATGAGACTGAATCAATTCCAAAATAATCGAGGAATAAAATATAGTTTAGAAGATTCTCAGATGTAGAATTACTAGAAAGAGCCATGTGCGGTTCCTATGGGGTTGGAAAAATCTTGAGTAATAAAAGACCCTATTGCATGGGAAAGAGTGGAATTGGCTGTGAGGCTGAGACATCAACTGCTGGAAGTGAAAATATCCAAAAGAAATAAAAGATGAAATTTGAACATGTTTAAACGTTGACTAAAGTGATGAAAAAGGAACCCTCAACCAAAAATAAAAGGATAACCGGAAATTATACTCAAACATTCAGAAATGACAGACAGTCTAGCTTTTCTCCCAAGGAAGAAGGTATGAGGAGATATTCAAGTGAGAAGACATTTCCTCTCATGAAGTGTCAGTTCTATGGCTATCTGGGCCATACCATGTCTTATTGGGAAGAGGCAAGAATCTATTTGAATGGAGAATATATAGAAGTTCAACAAATGAGAACAAATTCATATCCTAATTCTTATAGAAGAAATAATTTCTATGGATATTTGTTTCGTTGTTCAAACTTTGGACATAAGGCTGCTAATTGCAGGCAGAGAAGGGACATGGACACCTCATACCGAAGTTCAAGAAAAGTCATGTCTCGTCAGCAAGACAGTGTTGCTCTTTCAAATAGGTTTTCTCCTATCGAAGAAGATTTTTACTATGAAGAACCTCGGTATGTGGAAGAGATAATTAAAAGGACATCAGTACTATATACTCAATCCAATGTCTCATGGAAGGAAAGGAAGAAGATTGATAAATACAACCTTGCAGAGGTGGCCCTCAATGCTACAAAGAAGCACAGTACCTGGATTCTAGATAGCGGTTGTTCATCTCATATGACGGGTAATGCAGGCCCGCTAACGGATATCAAAAGGACGATTGATCGTACAGTACGATTTGGTAATGATGGGGCTCTGAAAATCAAAGGGAGTGGAAGTACCAAGTTAGCTAATGGAGAACTAAATAAGACTGAAGTCCTTTACGTAGATGGCCTAAACCATAATCTTCTCAGTGCGAGTCAACTCTGTGACTCAGGACTTATAGTTACTTTTAATCAGAAAGGCTGCACTATCAAGGGAAAGGCAGGAAATTCACTTATGAAGGGATGCAGAACAGAAGGCAACTTGTATCCGGTTGATAGTGAAGAAAATGTATGTTACATGACTGTTGAAGAAGAAAACAATTTGTGGCATTGGAGATTGGGACACATCAAACAACAAGACATGGATAAAATATCAAAATTGAGAATTGTCATGGAAATTCCCAACCTAAAGCGCGAGCATGAAAAATCTTGTGATTCTTGCATTCGTGGGAATCTAGTCTGCAGTTCATATCGGCCAAAGAAGAAAAGGGCATCTCACCTTCTTGATCTGATTCATACAGATGTATGTGGGCCGATAAATGTTGTCGGAACTCATGGAGAAAGGTACTTTTTCCTTTTCATAGATGATTACAGTAGAATGGTATGTGTGATGGTCATTCACAGGAAACGACAAGTCCTTGACTGCATGAAAACATATCGGTAAATCTCCGAGAATGATACTGGATGAACAATCAAAGTGTTGCAATCTGACAATGGAGGAGAATACACGTCCATTGAATTTGGAAATTATCTGGAGAAGCATGGGATATAGCATGAGGTAGCTACTGTGAGAAATCCACAACAAAATGGAGTTGTTGAACGTAGGAATCGATAGGTGAACAACATGGCACGAACTATTCTGATTGAGATTCGTATTCCACAACATTACTGGAAAGAGGTTGTTCAAGCTACAGTGTACATTCAGAATCGAACGAGACTTTATATGGGTGAGACGAAGACACCATATGAATTGTGGCATGGATGGAAGAATTCTTTAAAATACTTTCATGTCTTTGGAAGTAAATGATTCATCAGGAACAAAGAAGGAAATCAAGGGAAATATGACGACAATGTAGATGAAGGAATTTTCCTCGGTTACTCAATGAACAACAAAGCCTACAAGTGTTTCAACAAGAATTTAGGAAGGATTGTGGAAAGCAGTGATGTTAAGATAATTGAAGAGAAAAGTAAAAATGATTCAAGGACGTCATATGATGATGTAATATAATATCATGAAGAAAGTGAATGGGAAGAAAATACAAATGCAGAAATAGAGGAAGTCTCTCAAAACACTCAGCAATCACATCATGATGTTGACTCAGACGAAGAATCTGAAGAGGAAATATTGGATGGTGAGAATGCGATTGAACCTCACAGGAGAAATCGAAGAGCAGAGATTGATCCATCTAACATAATTGGAGACAGGAATGCACCCACACAGACAAGGAGGATGAGGAATAACACACCTTCTGCATTTCTGTCATTTGTGGAGCCATCCTCATTTGAAGAAGCTACAAAGGATGAATCCTGGGTGAAAGCCATGAATGAAGAGTTAGATCAGATTGACAAGAATCAGACATGGGATCTTGTCCAGAGACCCAATGGTGACAATGTGATTGGAAAAAAATTGATATTCAAGAACAAGTTTGATGATCATGGAAGTGTTATCAGAAACAAGGCTTGACTGGTATGTAAAGGGTATTCTCAGATTGAAGGTGTTGATGTTGAAGAAACCTTTGCTCCAGTGGCTAGACTGGAGTCAATCAGGCTTTTCCTTTCCATGAATCTCCAGATAGGATATAAATTATATCAAATGGATGTCAAGACATCATTTTTAAATGGTGTACTCGAAGAAGAAGTCGATATTGAACAACCAGTGGGTTTTCTTCTTGGTGTTGATGAATCAAAGGTCTACAAGCTAAAGAAAGCACTTTATGGCTTGAAACAGGCACCACGGGCGTGGTACTCTAGAATAGATTCTTATCTCAAGAAGCTGGAATTCAAAATAGGAGGATTAGATCACAATATCTATGTGAAGAATTCTCCGAAAAATCAGTTCGTGGTTCTCATTTATGTCGATGAAATTATATTAGGTTGCAGCAGGCAGAAATCAGTGGATGAATTTTCCAATCATATGAAATCAGAATTTGAAATGTCAATGATTGGGGAGCTCACATATTTCTTGGGACTGCAGGTGACTCAAAGGAAAGACTACACTTTTATCACTCAGGAAAAGTATGCAAGAGAGCTGCTGAAGAAGATTAATATAAAAGACTCCAAACCAATGACAACTCCGATTGCAGTTGGAACCAAAAATGGAAATCATGATAATGGAAAATCTGTAGATCCCACCATGTACAGGAGGATCATTGGGAGCATACTGTACCTGACAGTGAAATGACCAGATATTGTCTTTGCCACATGTCTTGCATCCCGCTTTCAGAGTAATCCAAAGGAGGAACATTTGGTAGCAGTAAAAAGAATCATGAGGTATATTCAAGGTACTCACAATTATGGCTTATACTTTTCTACAGGAAGGGACTATAAATTATCAGCATTTTCAGATGCTGACTGGGCTGGCGATGTTGTGGACAGAAAGTCCACCATAGGTGGTGCATTCTTTATTGGGAATAACTGTGTTTGCTGGTTGAGCAAGAAACAAGAAAGTACTTCTCTTAGTACTACTGAAGCTGAGTATATATCCGCCACAAAGGCATGCACTCAACTGCTATGGATGAAACAATAATGAACAAATATTGGTGATGAGGTAAAGAAACCAATGGTGATTTAATGTGATAACAAGAGTGCAATTGATCTTACAAAAAATCATGTTCAACATTCTCATACAAAACATATTGAAATCAGGTATCACTTTATCAAATAAAAATTTGAGTAAGGGTTGTTTAGAATGGATCACGTGGGAACTAATGAGCAAGTAGCTGATATCCTGACAAAGCCACTGTCAGAAGCTATGTTTGAGAAGCATCGGTTGAACCTCAGTGTTCAGCCACCTCCCAGTGCATAAGGAGGTTACGGAAATCCCGTCTCCCCGTTTGTGATAACTTTTTTTATCTGTTTATGGCTATGATGCAGGTTTATGGGGGAGATACTATCCAGGGGGAGTATGGTTTGAGCTGAATGTTGAACACATTACTGGTCGTTTGATTTATTGTCAATGGGGGAGAAAGGAGACAAGAATAAATTCAGGCAACTTCTGTGATGAGAATAATGAGAAGGAAAATACTGGAACCCAATTCAAGACTCCTCTCTTGTTTTCTACACTGATCATTGCTCACGTAGACATAGAGTGTTGGCTGATTTGATTCCTGCGTTTTTGGTTTTCACATAGATGGAGATCTATTGAATTTATTTTCTGATTGCCAACAAACCCAATGGGGGAGATTTTTGGAACCATGGTCTTCTATGCATGATTTGGAGTATGGTTTGTGTTTGTTGTCAATCATCAATGGAAGTTTGGATCATGTACCAGCAAAGAGATCATATCGTTCAAGTAGACAATAGTATTTAAGTTGGCGTCGTTTCCTAGTGTTTGCCAAATTTTTGGGGTCCAAAATCTGGAAGTTGCTCAGCATCATGAAAAGTGGATTTCCATGAAGATAATAATTATATATGGAAAAGGCATGAATTTCCCGAAGAGAGGATGCATGTTTTGGAAATCGAAAAGACGAGAAGAATGGAGGCAGTGAGTCTTCGCGATTACGTCAAAGCTTCGCGAATGGAAGAGTTGAAGCGCATCGTGGCGGTGAAGGGCTTTGTGAGGGATCCTCGCGGTGAAGGCGCAAAGGAATGATGATGGTGATACTCTGCGATTACGACGAGCTCTGCGATCCGAAAATTGTCGAGGTGCTTCGCGATTTGGACAGAATTCCAGCGGAATATTCGGAGCTTCGCGATTTGAGATGACATGGCGTTGACTTCGTGCGGAAAGTTCGAGGGTCAGTGGAATCTCCTATAAATATAGGCCGACCCCCTCAAGAGAAGTGGAGAGAATTTCAAAGAAAATCCTTTGCTCTTGGTTCGAAAAGGTCACTCGCGAAGGCAGTGTGCTTTGCGAAAGAGGAGCTTCGCGGCGGCTTTTCTAGCTCCACGAAAGTCGTGCGCCCCAAATTGGCTCAGTGATCTTCGCGAACAGGCAGGAGCTCTACGACAGCCATGCATTGCGAAGGCTTGTGCATTGCGAGAGTGATTCATGATTTAGCTTCGCGAAAAGGCAGGGACTCCACGGAGGCTTGTTTGAGCTTTGAAAAATTGGGAGCCTTGCGAAGTAGGGTACTTTGTGAAGGCCCTTTCCAAAGGTTGTTTTCCAAGTGGAAAAGAGAAAAGGGGGTATTTATCAGTGGATGGAATTTGGACTTTAACAGAGCATCAACTCAGGACTCTGATGCAAGCAAAGTATCATGCTGAAAAGGAGACAAATACCTTCATGTCTATCTTTTGAAGAGACCTTCACCTATATAAACTGAGTGAGACTTCACCAACGGCAGTGAGCTAGGGGGAGTCAACTGGAGTGACCCGAGGGAAGCAGTGAGATATCCCTGAAACTTTGTAAAGGCAGTGATCCTGGGACAGAGTGACTGTGCCCGAACAATTGTAATCCACAACTAGTGAAGATTAGTGGATTTTGGTACGACCGGAAACTTGTCGGAGTATGCTCCTTGGACGTAGCCCTTAGTGTCGAACCAAGTAAAAAGGGAATTGTCTTCTCTTTGCATGTGAATGTTTTCTTTCTGATCATATTCATCATATAGGTTCAACAAGTTCCTACCAATGTGGGAACAAGATCCATCACATTAAAAGAAAAATTAGTCACCCGAATTCACCCCTCCCCTCTCAGGGTGTCCTGGGGTCCTTCAAGTGGTATTAGAGGGAGGTTGTTGGTGTTGAATCTGTCCTTTATCGTCATGGAGAATGTAGTCAGTGTCAGGAGAGTCACTCACTTCGATGGAAGTAATTTCCAGATCTGGAAGAACATAATGAGATCTCATCAAAGATCTCTTGGAATGGAAGTTCTCTTTTCTACTGTGCAAGGAATACAAGTCACTGACCCAACAGGTCTGACTATGACTGAAACAGACAGGAAAATTCTTGATGTAGATGTTAAAGCACAAAATGCACTTACTGCAGCCCTTTCTGATCAAATCTACCTAAATGTAATGAATTTCAACTCAGCAAAATCCATGTGGGATAAACTCAAGAATATTTTTGAAGGAGATATCAGAGTGAAGGAGGTGAAACTACAAGTGTTGTACAATCGGTTTGATGATCTGAAGATGCATACAGACGAGAATGCAGACTCTTTCTTCAATCGAATTACTGAAGTGGTTGGAGTAATTCGAGGTCTAGGTAAAGAAATCAAACACATTGATATTGTAAAGAAAATTTTAAGAAGACTTCCACCTCTGAAAAATTCAAAGGTGTCAGCCCTTGAAGAAAGAAATCTTTCAAAACTTTCTCTGGATGATCTACTTAGCAGCTTGGTAGCATATGAAATGAGAGTCAAACCAGAATATGCTACGACTAGTGTGAGCAAGGAAATGGAATTCAAGGCCATGGATAAACTGGAAATCTCAAAAGATAGTAGTGGTGAAGATGAAGACGAAAAATAAATTCTTTATCTCATTGCAAAGAAGTTACAGAAGGGGAAAGGGAAATTCAAAGGGAAGTTACCTCTCGCATGTTTTTGCTGTAGAAAATTTGGGTACATTGCCTCTTAGTGCTTAAGAAAGATCAATGATGAAGATAGTGAAGATGAATGCTTCAAGAAGCCTTAGAGAAGGTTCTTCAAAAATAGAGACTTCAAATCTGGAAGGAAAATGCAAAGGAAGAGTTTTGTCTGTGAAGAGGAAGAAGATGATAATAAATTCTGTGATGAAGAACCAAAATTCAAAACTGGGAACCATGCTTCCATGATAGCCACTATTGAAAAGTCAGAAGATACTGGTGGAGAAAAACAACTGATAACTTGTGTAGATCCCGAGATACAACTTAAGGATGCGGTTAATAAGCTTAAGATTAAATGCAAGAGTTGCAATAAGTTTAAATCTATTGTAGAAGAATCAGCTAAATACGTTGATCAACATCAAGCTGAAATTGAACGACTCGAAGAATTTGTGAAGGTACAGTCTAAAATAATTGAAAGCAATGATGATGTAGTGGATCTGAAGCTGAGAATTGAAGAGCAGGCAATGGTCATCAATGACCTCACCTCCAGACTAGATGAAAAATCCAAGACTGCTGAGGGTGATGAGGAGGAAGTTGTCACTCTAAGGAGTAAACTTGAGACTGAATCAATTCCAAAATAATAGAGGATGAAAATATAGTTTAGAAGATTCTCAGATGAAGAATTACTTGCAAGAGCCAAGAGAGGTTCTGATGGGGTTGGAAAAATCTTGAGTAATCAAAGACCCGCTTGCATGGGAAAGAGTGGAATTGGCTATGAGGCTGAGACATCAACTGTTTGAAGTGAAAAGATCCAAAATAAAGATAAGATGAAAGTTGGACATGTTTAAACATTGACTAAAGTGCTGAAAAAGGAACCCTCAACCAAAAATAAAAGGATAACTGAAAATTATACTCAAACATTCAGAAATGAAAGGCAGTCTAACTTTTCTCCCAAGGAAGAAGATATGAAGAGATATTTAAGTGAGAAGACATTTCCTCTCATGAAGTTTCAATTCAATGGCTATCTGGGCCATACCATGTCTTATTGGGAAGAGGCAAGAAGCTATCTGAATGGAGAAGATATAGAAGTTCAACAAAGGAGAAAAAATTCATACCCTAATTCTTATAGAAGACACAATTTCTATGGATATTTTTTTCATTGTTCTAACATTGGACATAAGGCTGATAATTGCAGGCAGAGAAGGGAAATGGACACCTCATACCGAAGTTCAAGACAAGTCAATTCTCGTCAACAAGACGGTGTTGCTCTTTCGAATAGGTTTTCTCCTCTCGAAGAAGATTTTGACTATGAAGAACCTGGGTATGCGGAAGAGAAAATTGAAAGGCCATCAGTACTATATACTCAATCCAATGTCTCATGGAAGGAAAGGAAGAATATTGATAAATCCAACCTTGCAGAGGTGGCCCTCAATGCTACAAAGAACAACAGTACCTGGATTCTGGATAGTGGTTGTTCATCTCATATGACGGGTAATGCGGGCCTTCTAACGGATATCAAAAGGACGATTGATGGTACAGTACGATTTGGGAATGATGGGGTTCTGAAAATCAAAGGGAGTGGAAGTACCAAGTTAGCTAATGGAGAAATAAAGAAGACTGAAGTCCTTTACGTAGATGGCCTACACCATAATCTCCTCATTGTGAGTCAACTCTGTGACTCAGGACTTATAGTTACTTTTAATCAGAAAGGCTGCACTATCAAGGGAAAGACAGGAAATTCACTTATGAATGGATGCAGAAAAAAAGGAAACTTGTATCAGGTTGATAGTGAAGAAAATGTATGTTACATGACTGTTGAAGAAGAGAACAATTTGTGGCATTGGAGACTGGGAAACATCAATAAACAAGACATGGATAAAATATCAAAATTGAGAATTGTCATGGACATTCCCAACCTGAAGCGTGAGCGTGAAAAATCTTGTGATGCTTGCATTCGTGGGAATCTGGTCTGCAATTCATATCGGCCAAAGAAGAAAAGGACATCTCACCTTCTTGATCTGATTCATACAGATGTATGTGGGCTGATAAATGTTGTCGGAACTCATGGAGAAAGGTACTTTGTCCTTTTCATAGATGATTACAGTAGAATGGCATGTGTGATGGTCATTCACAGGAAACGACAATTCCTTGACTGCATGAAAACATATCGGCAAATCGCCGAGAATGATACTGTATGAACAATCAAAGTGTTGCGATCTGACAATGGAGGAGAATACACGTTCATTGAATTTGAAAATTATCTGGAGAAGCATGGGATACATCATGAGGTAGCTGCTATGAGAACTCCACAACAAAATGGAGTTGTTGAATGTTGGAATCGACAGGTGACAACATGGCACGAACTATGCTGATTGAGAGTCATATTCCACGACATTACTAGAAAGAGGTTGTTCAAGATACAGTGTATATTCAGAATCGAACGGGACTTTATATGGGTGAGACGAAGACACCATATGAATTGTGGCATGGACGGAAGACTTCTTTAAAATACTTTCGTGTCTTTGGAAGTAAATGCTTCATCAGGAACAAAGAAGGAAATCAAGGGAAATATGGCGACAATGTAGATGAAGGAATTTTCCTCGGTTACTCAATGAACAGCAAAGCCTACAAGTGTTTCAACAAGCATTTAGGAAGGATTGTGGAAAGTAGTGATGTTAAGATAATTGAAGAGAAAAGGTACAAATGATTCAAGGACGTCATATGATGATGTAATAGAATGTCATGAAGAACGTGAACAGGAAGAAAATAAAAATGCAGAAATAGAGAAAGTTTCTCAAAACACTCAGCAGTCTCATCATGATGTTGACTTAGATGAAGAATCTGAAGAGGAAATATTGGATGGTGAGAATGCGACTGAACCTCACAGGAGAAATCGAAGTGCAAAGATTGATCCATCTAACATAATTGGAGACAGGAATACACCGACACAGACAAGGAGGATGAGGAATAACACACCTTCTGCATTTATGTCAGTTGTGGAGCCATCCTCATTTGAAGAAGCTACAAAGGATGAATCTTGGGTGAAAGCCATGAATGAAGAGTTAGATCAGATTGACAACAATCAGACATAGGATCTTTTCCAGAGACCCAAAGGTCACATTGTGATTGGAACAAAATGGATATTCAAGAACAAGTTTGATGAGCATGGAAGTGTTATCAGAAACAAGGCTTGACTGGTATGTAAAGGGTATTATCAGATTGAAGGTGTTGATGTTGAAGAAACCTTTGCTCTAGTGGCTACACTGGAGTCAATCATGCTGTTCCTTTCCATGGATCTCCATAAAGGATATAAAGTATATCAAATAGATGTCAAGACATCATTTTTAAATGGTGTACTCGAAGAAGAAGTCTACATTGAACAACTAGTGGGTTTTCTTCTTGGTGCTGATGAATCAAAGGTCTGCAAGCTAAAGAAAGCACTTTATGGCTTGAAACAGGCACCACGGGCGTGGTACTCCAGACTAGATTCTTTTCTCAAGAATCTGGAATTCAAAATAGGAGGATTAGATCACAATCTCTATGTGAAGAATGCTCCGAAGGATCAGTTCATGGTTATCGTTTATGTCGATGAAATTATATTTGGTTGCAGCAGGTAGAAATCAGTGGATGAATTTTCCAATCATATGAAATCAGAATTTGAAATGTCAATGATTGGGGAGCTCACATATTTCTTGGGACTGCAGGTGACTCAAAGGAAAGACTACACTTTTATCACTCAGGAAAAGTATGCAAGAGAGCTGCTGAAGAAGTTTAATATGAAAGACTCCAAACCAATGACAACTCCGATTGCAGTTGGAACCAAACTTGGAAAGCATGAGAATGGAAAATCTGTAGATCCCACCATGTGCAGGAGGATCATTGGGAGCCTACTGTACATGACAGTGACACGAACAGATATTGTCTTTGCCACATGTCTTGCAGCCCGCTTTCAGAGTAATCCAAAGGAGGAACATTTGGTAGCAATAAAAAGAATCATGAGGTATATTCAAGGTAATCACAATTATGGCTTATACTTTTCTACAGGAAGGGACTATGAATTATCAGCATTTTCAGATGCTGACTTGGCTAGCGATGTTGTGGATAGAAAGTCCACCAGTGGCGGAGCATTCTTTATTGGGAGTAACTGTGTTGGCTGGTTGAGCAAGAAACAAGAAAGTACTTCTCTTAGTACTGTTGAAGCTGAGTATATATCTGCCACAAAGGCATGCACTCAACTGCTATGGATGAAACAACAATGAACAGATATTGGTGATGAGGTAAAGCAACCAATGGTTATTTTCTGTGATAACAAGAGTGAAATTGATCTTACAAAAAATCCTGTTTAGAATTCTCGTACAAAACATATTGAAATTAGGTATCACTTTATGAAAGAAAAAGTTGAGCAAGGGGTGATTAGAATGGATCACGTGGGAACTAATGAGCAAGTAGCTGATATCCTGACAAAGCCACTGTCAGCAGCTATGTTTGAGAAGCATCGGTTGAACCTCGGTGTTCAGCCACCTCCCAGTTTATAAGGAGGTTACGGAAATCCCCTCTCCCCATTTGTGATAACTATTTTTATCTGTTTATGGATATGATGCAGGTTTATGGGGGAGATACTATCCAGGGGGAGTATGGTTTGAGCTGAACGTTGAACACATTACTAGTCATTGGATTTATTGTCAATGGGAGAGAAAGGAGACAAGAATAAATTCAGGCTACTTCTATGATGATAATAATGAGAAGGAAAATACTGGAACCCAATTCAAGACTCCTCTATTTTTTTCTACACTGAGCATTGATCACGTAGACATAGAGTGTTGGCTGAGTTTATTCCTTCATTTTTGGTTTTCACATAGATGGAGATCTATTGAATTTATTTTCTAATTTCCAACAAACCCAAAGGGGGAGATTGTTTGAACCATGGTCTTCTATGCATTATTTGGAGTATGGTTTGTGTTTGTTGTCAATCATCAATGGAATTTTGGATCATGTACCAGCAAAGAAATCATATCGTTCAAGTAGACAACAGTATTGAAGGTGGCACTGTTTCCTAGAGTTTGCCAAATTTTTTGGGTCCAAAATCTGGAATTTGCTGAGCATTGCGAAAATTGGATTTCCATGAAGATAATAATTAAATATGGAAAAGGCATGAATTTCGCGAAGAGATGATGCATGGGTTGGAAATCGCGAAGACGAGAATAATGGAGGTGGTGAGTCTTCGCGATTACGTCAAAGCTTCGCGAACGGCAGAGTTGAAGCGCATCGCGGCGGTGAAGGGATTTGCAAGGGAGATTCACGGCGAAGTTGTGAAGGAATGATGACGGTGATACTCCGCGATTACGATGATCTCTGCGATCCGAAAATTGCCGAGGTGCTTCGCGATTTGGACAGAATTCCGACGTAATCTTCGGAGATTCGCGATTTGAGATGACGTGGTGTTGACTTCGCGCAGAAAGTTCAAGGTTCGGTGGAATAGCCTATAAATAGAGGTTGACCCCCTAAAGAGAAGTAGAGAGAATTTCAGAGAAAATACTTTGCTCTCAGTTCGAAAAGGTCACCCGTGAAGGAAGTGTGCTTTAGGAAAGAGGAGCTTCGCGGCGGCTATTCTAGCTCCGTGAAAGTCATGCACCCCACGTTGGCTCAGTGAGCTTCGCAAACAGGAAGGAGCTCCACGACGGCCAATCATTGCGAAGGCTTGTGCATCACGAGAGTGCTTCGTGAAAAGGTAGGGACTCCGCAGAGGCTTGTTTGAGCTTTGAAAAATTGGGAGCCTTGTGAAGCAGGGTACTTTGTGAAGGCCCTTTCCAAAGGTTTTATGCCAAGTGGACAAGAGAAGAGGGGGTATTTATCAGTGGATTGAATTTGGTCTTTAACAGAGCATCAACTCAGGACTCTGATGCAAGCAAAGTCTCATACTGAATAGGAGACAAAGACCTTCATGTCTATATTTTGAAGAGACCTTCACGTCTATAAACAGAGTGAGACTTCACTAACTTCAGTGAGCCAGGGGATTCAACGGGAGTGACCCGAGGGAAGTAGTGAGCTATCCCGGAACCTTTGTAAAGGCAGTGAGCCTGTGACAGAGTGACTGTGCCCGAACAATTGTAATCCACAACTAGTGAAGATTAGTGGATTTTGGTACGACCAGAAAAATGTTGGTGTATGCTCCTTGGACGTAGCCCTTAGTAGTGAACCAAGTAAAAAGGGTTGTGTCTTCTCTTTGCATGTGAATGTTTGCTTTCTGATCATATTCATCATACAGGTTCAACAAGTTACTACCAATGTGGGAACAAGATCCATCACATTAAAAGAAAAAATTAGTCACTCTGATTCACCCCTCCCCTCTCAGGGTGTCCCGGGGTCCTTCATATTCATTATTCTATCTATCCTATTATTGACAAAGTTACTATATGCGTGTGCGTACAGCTTACCATCTCAACATCGTGGTATAGTTTTTTATTAAACACTTCATTATTTTAATGGGTATAATAATGAGTATAATTGATTTAAATAATAAATATAACATGTTAATGATTCTGTATATATGATATACCATCCATTTACATACTATTTTACCATAAATAGAATGATATTTTCTCTCATGTATACGTATAGATTGTCGTCTCCACGAATGCGATGAGATTCATTCCCCATCGTAACCATTCAATAATAATTTTCATTTTATGGTTGAAAATAAGGTTTAAAAACTTAATATTATTTGTGATATAAATCAAATACATCCTATCCATAAAAAACATATCTTACATAATGAAACATATATAGGAAAACAAATCAGTTAACACCCAACACAATGATACTGCTAAAATATCATTAACAAATCAATATTAAAAGATCTTATATGATATCATACATATTTATGTGGTTCATGTATAATTTATTAACAATTATTTCACAATTATACAAGAGTTTAATGTACCCTTGAATAAGGAAAAATACAATTTAAGGGTTAATTTTACAATCTCTTTATTCATCCGAGGTTGTTTATACATAAGTATCTACTAAGACATCTTTATCATCCACATCTGGGTTTCTTAAAAACTTATTTCAAACCTTTTTTACTATTTCCTGGAATATGGTTTAAAGTCATTTATACCCCTATTTTAATTTTTATAAAATGTTTTGAAAGAAATCTTTATGTCGTTTTCCAAACAAGGAACTTTATGTTCTTTTAAAAAAATTAAGGTAAGAATGTTTTTTAACTTATACGGCGGGTGAGGCTATTTTAAGCAATTATAAAACCTTTAAAGATTCCATTACAATATTATAATATTATTTTGAAAATAAATGTTTTCTTTTAAAATTATGTTACATTTAAATGATTTTAAAATATAAAGAGATTTTTCTCTCAAATAGTATTGATTTCATCTATGTCAACATACTTTTATGGATTTTAAAATTGTTTGAAGTTGATATATTATGATACAATATTCCATATTGTATTGATTTTTTATTATATGTTCGACAGTGGATGTGTTATTTTGTACCATGCATTGTATATGGTTAAAGTATTAACATTTCTTATGCTAGTTTTAATATGAATATTTATGTTTTGTTTCAATATTTCTATATGACGAATGCATTGGACTTATTCAGTGACGGGTGGAGCCCTCTATAGCTCCTTGATTCATCGGTATGTCTCAAGAGAAAAACTAGTGTCTTGGCTCTAGGCATTGAAAAAATCATTATTTTTATTCTTGGCACGAGACCTTGAATATGTGGTTATGATGTATGACATTATGCATTTCATCATTATAAAACTTTCTATTGATATTACATGTGATTATTCGACTAGTAGAATATCCATGTGAATAACTTAATGTCATTATTTGATTTAACTTTTCCATATTATGCTGAATTTTAAGTATAAAAGGCTTGTGTTTAAGTCTTATACATTTCCTTAAATGTTTATGCTTTTTTAATACAGTTTCTGTTATATTGTTATCCTTACTGAGCATATGAACTCACACCTTTATTATGTTTTATTTATCTTAGGATGTGAAGAATTATTTTATGATTGACCTGTTGGGATAGGCTAAGGGATATGATTTTGTTCAAAGAGGACACAATGCTGTTGCTTTTTTATTTCATGATATAATGTAAAACTTCTGTATATATCTTGTACTTCCAAGGATACTAAACTAATAGGTCTCTAAAGAATTGATCTCTTGTGATCATGATAATGTTTTTTAATAGTGCACTGATTATGATTTAATAGGGTTGGGGAATTATAGTTCTTAGCACCGGATGTTTAGTACAAACCATGGAAACTAGATTTTGAAAATCTCTGATTAGAGAACATTACCCTAAGATAAAGTTTGGGGATTAGTATAGAAGAACTTCCTAGAATTTTGTAAATGTAGAAATTTTGTGAATTTTCCAAGTAATACATCCCTATCTGGATATGATCAGGTAGAGGCGGCTCTGGCACAGATGTATCTAGGGGTTAACCCTGAAAACACTACTTTGAGATAGACTCAAACGGGAACTGGTGCACGACAACAGGCCTTGATGCACTCTTGGTTATAATACTCCCAGGGGATATTCTTAGGATAATTCACATTTTCTTCCCAAGCAATTATGATGGATTTCGGAGTAAATAATTTCTCAAAGAAAAACATTTTTTATTATTATGGATTATATGCATGAACTTTTCAATTTATGTTAGGTATTTTACTAGTTTAGAATTATGTATTACGATTCATAAACTAATCTAGTGTATGAAATTGTTTAGAAATGGATTATAGTAAAAGGAATGGAAACTATATACATTCATGTAATCCATGTAGGGATTTCCCTTTTACTCAATATAGTTATAGTGATGCTAGTGATGTAACTGGTGCTGAATAGCTTATAACCATAGTGGGACAACTCACTCAGGTTATGAATTTTAACCTTACCCGTATTGAGCACCCTGGTCCACAATACGGAGGATCAATTTTAGACAACTTCATGAGGTAACAACCACCCAAATTAAATGGGACTACAAATACATTTGTAGCTAAACAATGGAAATGTTCCATAGAGAAAATATTTCAATCTTTGGGGAGTAGTGAATGGGAAAAAGTTGTGATGAAAATTTATTGCCTCACAAAAGATACATATCAATCTTCGTAATTACTTTAAAACAAAAAGAGAGATAATGATGTATAAAATATGGACTGGAGTGAGTTTAAAGATCTTTTCTTAGAAAAATACTTTCCTTGTGAACATTGAGCTGATTTGGAAAGAAAATTTCTGAGTCTGAGGAAAAGGGAGGATGAGAATTTCACAAAGAATGAGGATAACATTACAAAGTTATAAAGGCTTGTTATAGATTATATATATAACCCAAAAATTAAGATTGATCAATTATATGATGGGTTAAAACCATTTCCCAATCGAGCATTAGTCTAATAATCATTCTTTTCGTACTAAGATTTATTCTCTTGTGCTATCAAGATAGAAAAGGAATTATCTAAGTATTATGAATTTATAAAAATATAGGAGAAGAATAGATCTGTTGAACACTCTAGAAATGGAAATAAGGGGAATAAGGTAAAGGTTGTATTGTCATCCTATAGTAAATGTGGAAAGAAACACCCTGGTACTCTCTTTAAGGGAATGTGAGTTTTTTACAAGTGTGGTGAAATAGGCCACCAATCACATGATTTCAAAGTAAAGAAAGGGGTTTTTAATGTTAAATACTAAAATTGTAGAGAAATGGGGCATTAGGGAAATGAATATACTAAGAGCCAAAAAAATCTACCTCAGAAAAGGATAAGGGAGCAAGGACAGGATTATGTGAACACTACTACTGAGTTTGAAGCTTCTAAAGATGTGGTGGTAGGTACTTTAATCATTTCCTCAAATTTATCCAATGTTTTATTTGATTACGGATCATCACATTATTTCATACCTTCTTAGTCTACCAATAAAATTAGATATTTCCAATTTGATTTGACAAGGGAGTTTTCAGTCAAAACACATAAGGAAAGTATCATTAGAATAATTTTTTGTCAATCAGTTGCCATTATGGATTATAAATGTGCTTTATCTTCTAATCTTATTGTCATAACCATGATTGAATTTTATATAATCCTCGATATGGATTGAATTTTGAACCATGATGCTGAAATTTATTATAAGAAGAAGGTTACAATTTTTTATGATGATAAGGAATACCTTGTCCTTCAAGCAAAAACATCACCATATGATTCTCATCAAGATTCTCCCATAGTATCTGTACTAAATTAAATTATTGGGGAAGAAGAGAGTGAATTAACTTTGGGGGAGAAGAGGAATGTACAAATATATTATGTACTTATTGTTCAATAATATGTTGATGTGTTTTTAGAGAATTTACCTGGACATCATCGAGAAAGAGAAATTGAATTTTCCATTGACTTAATTTATGGTTCAAGGACCATATCAAGGACCCCTTATAGAATGTCTACTGTGAAATTAGTGGAACTAAAGAAACATCTAGAATAATAGTGTAATAAAGGATATATTCTCCCTAGTGTTTCTCTGTGGGGATCCCATCTTCTTTTTGTTAAGAAGAAATATGGACATATGAGTTGGTGCATTTACTATAGGGAGATCATTGTTATAACAATAAAGAAAAAGTATCTCCTACCTCGCATTGATGATTTATTTGAAAAACTTCAAGGAGATCAATATTTTTCAAAGATTGACCTTCAATCTAGATATCATCAGTTGTGTGTGAAGAAGGAATACATTCCAAAGAGAACATTTTGTACCGTGTATGGGCATTATGAGTTTACAGTAATGCATTTTGGATTGACTTATTCACTCTATTTTAATGAAATTTTAGTTTTATTTATTGATGATATCTTGGAATTCTCCAGAAGCTACAAAGATCATGAAAACCACTTGTTCACTATTCTAAAAACTCATAGAAGAAATGAATTATATGGTAAATTTATCAAGTCTGAATTATGGCTTCAAGAGATTTTTTTTCTTGGCAATATTGTCTCTAAGGATGGAATCTCGGTTGATCCTACTAAGACAAGAGAAATATAATAATGTCCAACACCGACGAGTATAACTTGGGAACACAGGTTAATTGTTTTAGCAGGTTATTATCGATGTTTCATCTAGAATTTTTCCCTATTGGATAACCCATTAACCAATCTCACACATAAAGGTGTTAAATTTTTTTGTACCAAAGAGTGTGAAGTTTGTTTTGAATAAATTAGGATAATATTAGTCAATGATCCTATCTTGAATCTACAATTAAGGAATTAGGGGTTTGTTATTTATTGTGATACTTTAACGAAAATACTTGATTGTTTCCTTATGTAGAATGATAGGGTTATTGCCTCTGCATCACGATAGTTAAAAATTAATGAAAAAAACTATCCCGCTCATGATCTTGAGTTAGTAGCTATAATATTTTCTATAAATATTTAGATACACTATCTCTATGGTGAAAAATTTGAGATATATAATGATCAGAAGAGTTCAAAGTATATTTTCTCACAAAAATAACTCAACATGAGCAAAGACGATCGATTTAACTACTCAAGTATTATTATTGCACTCTACTCTACCACCCGGGGAAGGAAAATAAGAAGGAAGATTCTTTGAGAGGAAAGGGTCAGGAATTTTTGAACAATATGAGAGTGGAAAGGGATACTATATACATGGATATAGTAAATATTGATATGGGAATTGTTATGGAAGTTTAAACATCAATAAATTTTCAAATGGTTTCAAATACATCTTTACTAGAAAGGATAAATAGTTTTGAGATTGATTATGAGGAGTTTCAAAAGAAAATTAAAACTATGAATGCTGGGATATTGATCAGCTTTGTATATTAAGATGGAATTTTTAAATTTGGGAGGTGGCTTTGTGTTCCCAATATACCTGATATAAAAAGGAAATTATTGGATGATCCTCATATCTAGAATTTCTCTATACACATTGGTTGCACTAATATGTATAGAGATTTGAAGGAACATTTTTGGTGGGACAACATGAAGAGGGAGAGTGCTGATTATGTATCAAGATGTATGGTTTTTCAACAGGTAAAGTCTAGAAGACAAAATCCTAGAGGAGTTATGCAACTTCTTCCCATACCTGAGTGGAAATGGGATGACATTATAACAAAAATTTTCATGGATCTACAAAAGACTACTATAAGGAATAATGAAATATGGGTAACGGATGATCATCTTACAAAGTCATCACATTTTCTTACTATAAGAGAAGATTTTCAACTTGAACGTTTAGAAATACTATATATTAATGAAGTTGTAAGATTTCATAGAGTACCCTTATCGATTTTGTTTTATCATGATCCCCATTTAACATCAAGATTCTAGAAAACTCTTCAGAAAGACCTGGATATTGAACTTCATTTATGCAATGCCTACCAACCTCAAACTGATAGACAATTAGAACGGACTATTCCAACCATAGAAAACATGTTGAGATCATTCTCACTTGGCTTTCATGGTATGTGGGATCAATATTTACCTCTAGTAGAATATTTCTATAACAATAGCTTCCATTCATGTATTTAGATGGCACCATATGAAGATTTATATGGAAGGAGATGTAGTACGCCAACTTGTTGGGATGATGTTGGTGAAAGAAAACTCGTAGGGTTAGAACATGTTGAGGAAAGGATGGAAGTGGTGAAGATTATCCAAAACCACATCAAACAAACTCAATGTAAGAAAAAGTATTATGTCAATAATTGAAGGAATTATTTGTAATTTCAAGTAGGAGATCATGTTTTCTTGATGGTATCTCCATAGAAGGGTTTTATATGATTTGGTAAGAAGGGAAAATTATGTCCTAGGTACATCAAACCTTTTTAAATTCTAGAACAAATTGGAGTTTTAGCGTACCGTTTGGAAATGCCGCTATGTCTCTCCAAAGTTTATGATGTGTTCCAGGGATCACTGTTGAGAAAATACATGCCTGACCCAACGCATGTACTCACCTATGAAGAAATAGAACTAGTACCTGATTTGTCTTATTGTGAATATCCCATCAAGATTCTTGATACCAGAGAACAAGTGTTGAGAAACTGGACGACTCATCTGGTAAAAGCTCTATGGAAACCATAAAATTGAAGAGGCAACATGGGAACCCTAGGAATATATGATAAACAACAACAAGAATCTTTTTCAAAATTAGTATTCTAGAAATTTCGAGTAAGAAATTTTTTAGAGGAGAGAAGAATGTAACACCGATGCAAGCTTCCACAATATGCCTCTATTTGAATAATATAGTTTCTTGAATTTTACACAATATCGAGTTCTATCACACCACGATCAATCAAACTAGCCGTTAAGAAAATTAATACCCACTTTTTAAAATTTTATATATTTTATTTTTCAAAATGGACTTCTTTTTTGGATTCAGAATATCAAATTTAGAATAGGGTGAATTTTTGGTATTTTTCTTAAAACATTAATTTTTTTAGGAATAGTGAAAAACATTTTGTTATTGTTTAAAAATAAAATTTTATTTAAATAATTATTTATTTTACATAAATTTTTTTTAAGTCAAAATATTTACATAATACTTATATAAGTTTAATGTAATTCATTAGGGTCATTTTATAACAAGATTAAATACATAAAATTTTATTGAACTATTTTACACCTTTTACCCACCTTCAACGAACATTTTCAAATTTTCATAAAAAATAATTTTACAGCTTTTGTGAATTGAATTTAAAAAATCTGAGAGACACAGTCGACATTAGTAAGTAAAATGTGTTTCAATAGGAAGAAAATTTTTTTTGTGAATAGTATCTTTTGAATTTTGTTTACCACGACCAAAAGTAAATAGAGTAATTAAAGGTAAAAATGATATTATAATTACCCTAATACATGACCTAATTCTAGTCGATAAGTTTTTTTCATCCAAAATATATATTAGGAATAAAATATGATCCTCTTTGATAAAATTTAATTAGATTTGGACATTTATTATTGTTTTATTTATAGAGGAGTTAAAAGTATAAAATTCAAATTTTAATAACTAAAACATTTTAAATATAGGGTTATACATAAGATAAATTCAAATATAAATATTCATTGGAAATATAGAACGATTTCCTACATCATGGTATTTTATTTATAATTTTTTTGAATTAAATAAATTTATTTATTTATGACACAATGATGATGTTGTAATTACCTTATTAATGAATGATTAAAATAATTTATATTATAAATATTAAAATAAATGTAATTTTAGAATTTTGATGCATTTAAATAATTTTATAGGTTAATATGACATTTTAGGTTTGATTAAATATTTTTTTTCGAAGTGTTAATGTTATTAATTTCACAAAAACGAAATAATAAATAGTGTCAAAATTGACATAAATGAGTTTTTAAAAATAATACTATTTTTATTAAATGATATAATATTACTAAAATTATATAGTCTATCCAAAGGTCTTATATCATGTTATATATGTCAATAATTAACCACTTGGGGTTCTCTTGTCTTTTTATAGTAGGTTTATTAACCATTTATTATAATAACACAAGAAGACATGGTAAACGTTAAACTATTTAACTAAAAGTTAAATCTAAAATATAAGGTTAATATGGTTCCCTAAACGTGTCTAAAACATGTTGTTTGAGGGATTTTCGACACATACCCACCTTATCCTTGAAATAAAACTTTTTGGAGCCTTTATGAACTAAATATGAATGTATAATAAATTAATATTTCAAGGTCTTCCTAAAGTGCCCTTCACCACTCTTATAAAAGGGTACATCCCCTTATCTCAAATTCAAAAATCCAAATCTATTTTTCTCAGAAAAATATTGATAAAATATACTCCCAACTACCCTCAAATCATCATAGAGGACTTAATTTGATCAGAAACCCAACCTAAGGAGCCCTTTTAATAAAATCTAAAGGAAACACCTCATGAAGAGGTAATAATTTCATCACCTCTATAAAAGTTCAATTATTCTTCCACTTCCACTTTTTTTGTTGTTTCCATACCAAAATAATAACTCTAGTGCCTTTTACATACTATTATGTTATTATAAATATGGAAAAATCATATTAATTATTTTATAAATCATATGAATGAAAAAGTCCCCATATGTATGTACGTATGGCTTATCGTCTCCACGTTGTGGTGTAGTTTGTTATTCAACAATTAATTATTTGGATGGGTTTAATAATTATTATTATTGATATAAATAATAAATATAAATTTCAATGATTCTATATATATGATATAACATCCATTTACATATGATTTCACCAACAATATAATGATATTGTCGCTCATGTGTACGTACGGAATACCGTCTCCACGAACACGATGATAATTATTCCCCATTGTAACCATTCAAGAAAATTTTTTATTTTATGATTAAAAATAATGTTTAATAACTTAATATAATTCTTGATATGAATCGAATACATACTATCCATAACAAACATGACTTACGTAACAAAACATATAAAGGAAAATGAATCGGTTAACACCCAAAACAATGATACTACTGAAATATCATTAGCAAAGTAATATTAGAAGATCTTATATGATATCATATATATGTATCTAGTTCTTTTATATTTTAATAACAATTATTTCACCACTATATATGAGGTTAACGTACCCTTGACTAAGGAAAAGTACAAGTTTAGGGTGAATTTTACAATCTCTTTATTTATCCAAGGTTTTTTATACGTTAGTATCTACTGGGACTTATTTAACATCCACATCTATTTTTATTAAAAATTTATTTCAAAACATTTTTACTATTTCCTAGAATATGTGATAATGTCATTTATACCCTTGTTTTAATTTTTATAAAATTCTTTTAAAGGAATATTTCCTTTGTTTTCCAAATAAGGCACTTTATGACCTTTTCGAAAAATTAAGGTAAGAATTATTTTTTAACTTATTCGGCATGTGTGGATATTTTCCTCCATTATAATACCTTCTAATATTCCCATACAATCTTATAAAATATTTTCAAAATAAATGTTTTCTTTTATAATTATGTGACTTTTAAATGATTTCAAAATATAAAGAGATATTTCTATCAAATAGTATTGATTTAATTTATTTCAACATAATTTAATGGATTTTACACTTGTTTGAAGTAGATTTATAATGATACAATGTTCCAAATGGAATTGAAGGTTGTATGATATGTTTAACTGTGGATGTGTTATTTTTATACCATTGATGGTTTACGGTTAATGTATTAAAATTTCATATACTTGTTTTAATACGAATGTTTATGATATGTTTCAATATTTTCATATAAAGAATTCATTGAACTTAGTAAGTGACTGGTAGAGCACTCTATAGCTCCTTGATTAATTGGTAGGTCTCATTAGACAAACTAGTGTATTGGCACAAGGCCTTGACAAAACGTTTATTTTTAGTCTTGGCATGAGGCCTTGAATATGTGGTTATTATTTCTGGAATTATGCATTACATCATTATGTAATTAGCTATTGATATTACATGTGATTATTCAACTAGTAGAATATCCATATGAATAAGTAAATGACATTATTTGTTTTATATTTGCTGTATTATTCTAAATCTTATGTTTAAAAGCCTTCTGTTTTAGTCTTATACATTTCCATAAATGTTTATGCTTATTTCTGATTGTTTCCACTATATTGTTTCCCTCAATGAGCATCTGAGCTAACACCTTTCTTATGTTTTCTTTTTTTGGGGATGTGAAGAAGAATATTATGATTGAATTGCAGGTATAGGCTAAGGGATATGAGTGTGTTAAAAGGGGACACAATGTGGTTTTTTTTAGGATGTAATGTAAAACTTATGTATGTATCTAGTACTTCCAAGGATACTAAACTAATCATCTTTTGACACTTTATATCTCAAGATCATGACAATCCTCTCTAGTAATGAACCAAATCTAGTTAACTAGGGCTGGGGCATTACATTCTACCTAAATTGACTCAAGGATTAACACATGAGAAGAAATTAGTAAAAAAAGGAATTAAATATAGAAAAAAATTTGGGTGAAGTCCACCTACCAAATATATGGTATTTATTAGTATCATTTGTAACTAGAATCAACAAAAGATGACCAACTCTAAAAAGATACCATCATACTTCCTCATTGTAACACCCTAATATTTTGTGAAATATATTTTTCTTTAAAATAAATTTATTTTTTTTCAATATTTTTTATAACACATAACACCCTATTAAGATTTCTTTACATAAAACAATGATTCTAGGTTTCATTACACACAACACTGTGTTTAAATGAAACATGACATACTATTTAAATATTACTATTTAATAAGATAGTTATTACCAAGACATTTTAATGGTGGGTATGAATAAGATTAACTAAATTTCGAAATAATTTGGATTACACATGTCTATAAAATTAATTCATTAGTGAAAAATTAATTATAAATTAAATTGAAAACAATTTGAAATTAAATGAAATCTTTTTTGGAAAACTATTTTACTATAAAAAAAACGTTTTTCACCTAAATAAAATAAAAAATTACTTTTATTTAATTATTTTAATGATATATATATATTATAGATTCAATAAAATTCTTAAAATCAATCTTATCTATTTTCTTGATGAAGGATAAGAAAAAATCAAATTTTACTCTTAAAAACAATATTTTCTTGAAAAGTAGTTTTGTACCCTTTTGCGCACTTATTTTAAAATTATTTTTTTTCCAATTTTAGAAAATATATTTTAATAAATTAAATTATTTTTTTATATCATCCTAAAAAATTATATTGGATTTAATTTTCTACAATTCTGTAAAAAGATAATTTTTTTATGAATAGTGAAAAATACTGGTATTTATTAACAATTCTCATTTATTTTGTTGAATTTAAAGAAATAGAAAATTTTTTAATATGGTTTTAAAATAAAAATAAATAAATTATATATCTATTAATCCAATTTATTTCAAATGAATCAAATTAATATTGAATATTGATACAGAAACCTTCCAAACTTTTTAAACATCTCAATCTAAGAAACCACTTTTTCATCACGTCTGTTGGATTAATTTTAAATTAAATTTTCCATTTTTTTATTTTAATTCTTAAAAATGGATTAGTTTTTAATAATAATTATATATATTATCTAATATGTTAAAATTAATTTTTTACGATAATTAATATTACAAACAATATAAATTAATTAACACTCTTAAGGTTAAAGCGATTTTACCAGAAGTTAAACTAAAAATATAAGGTTTCAAAAGGACCAATAAACCTATGAAAAACAAATTATTGGACATATTAAAAACTGATCCGCTCTATGGTTAGATAATGGCCCATTTAGGATCCTTTTTTAATTTAAAAAACATTGGAACACCTTTTTTCTTTTTGAAAATTACAGTTGTGATACTCACCTCACTTATAAAAGGCCACCAGCTCTTCTCTTATCTTCTTTTCAAAATTAAAAAACCATTTAGTTAAGAGAATAAAGTCATAAATAACTTCATTAATTCCTTAATCTTTTAATATAAGACATATTTTGTTCAAAATCTATCCTAGGAAGTATTTTGGTGAAAATAGAAGAATCTTTTCAGAGATGAGGAGACATCCCTAACTGAGTGTTCTATTTTATGTCATTCTCCACATCATTAAATTATTATTAAAACATACTAATATAACAAGTTAGGTATATTATAGATAATTATATTTTTTTTATGTTAATGTTATATCCTACATCATTCTCCACATCCATCAAATGGGATAAGAAATCATCTTTTGTGTGTGTGACAGACTATCGCCTCGCAAACCGATGTTATACATTTCCCATCACCACCTCTCAAGAATGGAAAAAATGACATCTTAAAATGTTATATATTATATAAATGATATTATTATACTTATTAATTATTATATCCCACATAAATTATTACTTTCCATTCCTTGGGAATATGATAATGTTTTTCGTGTGTGCGACATAATACTGCCTCGCTAAGCGATGTTATTCATTCACCCTATACATATAATGTAATAAGGAGTTATTTAATGATCATATGATATATATATATACATATATATATAACATAAAATTTTTTATGTAATTGTAATATATTATTTACCTTTTTTCTTTAAGTCCATAGAGAAAATGGAAACAATGTTCATGTGTACGTACAACCTACTATCTCCATGAACATTTTATTTCATTTCATATCTCAATATTTTGTGGATCACTATAAAATACATATATACTAGATAGATATAATATTTATATAATGGCTAAAATTGAATATATTATTTAACCATGATCAATGTAATAGGAAAAAAACTCACAAATGAAAATATACATGAAAAACAAAGTACTTATTGCCTGAAATGTGACTTTAACTTGGAATTTTTAATAAACGGATAATAAAAAGTAATATGTAAATCATATATGGTATGATATATATAATAATGGTTATTTAATGGATTTATAATAAATTAATATTTATTATAAAGTATTTTTTATAGTGTATGATGTAATTTGATACTTAAGGTAAGGGATATTCGTATCACTTTTATTTTCTGTGAGACGAATGTTATATTCCCCACATGTCCTTTTATGTGATTTATATAATAAAAATAATTGTATTTTATGAATACTAACCTGAAAATTATTGTTTTTTTAATATCCATTTTACTATCTCTCTTTCATGGGGTTTATTGTTAAAAATTTATCTAAGAGTTAATGTATTTGTCTCCAAATTTTCCTTTTTTGAGACATATGTTAGGTTATGCACTTATCTTCTTTTATAATGTGTATATATAGAACAATTTAGAATTAATTTCATAAATTTATTTATTCTCATGATATTTTATTTTTTATTTAATTTTATTCATTCATTGGGATTAGGATTCCGAGTTACCAATGTTATTGGGGTTTTATGTTACAATCTCATCATTTATTTGGATTGTCCATGACTATGATTCCAATGATGAAGTTTTAAGATATATATCTCAATAAACTCATGGATTTTATTATCCTATATTTATTACATGAGAATACCTATTTTCCCTTATTTTTACTCTCTACCTGTACTCAATATCACAGAAGAATGTTTTTAAGAAATTCAAATTTTATTTTTCTCCTCAATCGAAAATGAATTTTCTTCCAAAACTGTGTTTTCTAAAAAGTCTTCACAATTTTTCTAACATTATCCAAATGATTTATTAAATACATTTTTAACCTTTTTTTTACATTTCTAAAAATATTTTTTATAAGTAATATTCATTTCAATTTCAAAACAAGGCACATTTTACCATTACTAAAAATGTGAATGGAATAATTTTTTGACATACATAAAATGCACATTGCTTCTCACTGTCATGACTACTCCAGGATTCCAAAATTACCTTGCATTTTATCGAGGTTATTTTCAAAAAATATAATTTTTAATTTTTTAATTTTTTTAAAAAGTTTCTTCTTAAATTGAAATAGTAATTTTCATCAAGAAATGTTTTAAACAATTTTCAAAGATTCATTTATAAATTTCAAGAAATATTTTAAAATAAAAACATTTTGAAAAGGTTTTTCGTTTCGAAAAAGTGTTTTTAAAGTGGAAAGGATATTTTCCTCAATAAATGTTTTCAATTATTTTTAAATCTTCCCTTATATGATTTTAATGTTAATTTTAAATAAAAAAATTCCTAAATTATTAATTAATTTATAGTTTTCACATGTTATATTCAAATAAATATTTTTTCCTCATTAAATTGTCCATGAGATCTTTAGAAATCATTTTCCATCTAATATAACTCCTTTGATGTTAATTATTCTTTACTAGGGATATGATCGAAAGATACTATTAATATTATTTATTTGAATGGTATATTTTTATAATGAAAAGATGTATATGAAACCTATTTCTATTATATAGTTTACACCATGATAAAATTATTATTTTACACATTTATTTTTCACGGTTTTTAATATGATTAAATAATTATAATAATTTTGTATTCTCTATATGTTATGTTGAGATTAAATGTTTATGAAACCCATTTTGGTTAATGGTTTCTGATATAATGAATGTTTTATGATATTATGGTATAGGTGTGTATAATTTTCAATATTTTATAGGTATGGCATTTATCTCCCTCTAATGAATTAGGTAAGTAATGATATATCATGAGATAAAAATGAATTGAATGGGGAGTAAACCCAGTTTAGTAAGGGACTCTATCCACTATGATAGTCTTGGGAGTGGACCTTGACTACTATGATGGTTAGTAGAGTGAACCCATTATAATATTATTGTCATTGAAAGTATCCGTTAACTACTAAGGAATTAATTTTATATTCTTATGTGTAAGCTAAAAATATATTCCTTAGGAAAATGTTATCTTCTAATGGTTCATGTTAATTGATTATATTATGATTTATGTCTTATTAACTACCATGATTTATTCCATGATTCAAGTTTATGATCTATGATATGTAGGGTGTGGTTTTAAAATGACATTCTCATGTTCTCATACACTTATGTTCATGTTATGATGATATCTACCATGTTTACCCTTAATGAGTTTCTGAGATCAACCTTTCTTATTTTTTATTTCTCTAGTTTATGATGAAAGGTATTATGTATGATATGTTAAAAAACATTTTTATTTATGATGAAAATATTGGGAGATGACATATATCACATATGGACTGGTAATTCATGTGTCCATGTTTCAAAAATAAGTAGATGTAACTGATTAATTCATGGATATTTATCTAATATATATTAAATATTAATCTATTAAGATGTAATATTTATCTATTAGAATTTTGGGTCTATACAGTTTGTATTAAAGAATGGTTTAAAAAACCATTGGAAAATAGAATGAGAAAACATTAGTGTGATCAAAAAATAAAATGAATATGGAATTTTATGAAAGTTCACGTGGTGATGAACAAAAAAGAATGATGATTTGGATTTTTACATGTCAAGATGGTGGGATAAATAACCTAGAATATTATCTCAAATAGAGAGAAAATGTTTTCTTTATAGAAATTAATGTCATAAAGTAATGAATTTACATATAATTCGATGTATTTCATGTGAGTAACTTGGTAAATATCCAAGTCAATTCCCTAAATTAAGTGTTATCCCCTAGATTAAGGAAGTACCAATGTAATATGAAATCATTATAGTAAAAGGGTTTGTGTGATTATGTATTTAGATTCAATAACTATGTTGAATAATTATTTTATCAATTTTATTTTGGTCATAAGAATCACGAATCTTATAAGGATTATGTTATTTTTGGAAGCATATATGTCCCCAAGTTATATTTATTTATGATTCATGGATTCTATCATGGGTTAATAAGTTTTTGATTGACCATAAGTTCAAATTCATAAAAACCCATTTTTAGGTTTAATGTGATAGGAGTTTATTAAGATTATGTATATTTTAAAAGAAATTTATGGTAGTATAATATTTTGGTTTTTATATGTACTAGTGAAAGAGTTTTTTAGAAAGAATGAATTTACATTTTAGAGGCATAATATAGAAGGAATTGGTAACCATTAGGGTTTATCTTATCATTGATGTAGAGGAAAATATAGGTTTTTTAAATTTGTGAATTATATGAAAATAATTTTGGAAAAATGATACTCCACATGATGAAAAACAATATGTCATACTAGAAAAAGTCAAGGGTCTTGAAAACATGAATGAAGGATGATAAGGGAATAGTGTATACCACTGACCAAAATGGAAGAGTATTTCTAAAGGATAAAATGAAGAGATATATTTATAAGTATGTTTCTTAGTGCTTGGTATGTCAGCAAGTTATTATCGATTAAAATAAATGTTTAAGGGGATGTGGAAACCATTATCCATACCATAATATAATTGTGAAAGCATTACCATGGATTTCATTGTCTTACTCACTAAAACATCTAAACTACATAATTTAAAATGGTTTGTAGTTGATTATCTTATGAATTCAGAACACTACATCTCTATAACATCCTAACACAACTCACCTTGAATACGGTGGTCGGACAAGTGAGTAACATGGCCTCAAGAAATCCTCCCCATATTCCAGAGGCTATTGACAAGTTCTGAGGGTCTATTGATGGTACGGTGGAGAGAATATACCCTAAATATCAGAGTATCACAATGGTATAATAATATTACAAAAAAAAACATTAGTGGAAGTGGTAATAATAATGACAAGAAATAGAAGAATAATATAATATCTGAATAAAATAAAATGGACAAAACTTATTCTATATAATGTTTCATGTAGTGTCAGGTGTTACTACAAGGTAAAAATAGTACAAAATACAAAAAATGAAATAAAACCTTAGAATAAACCCCTCAAAAACATTGAGAAAGATCCCAATTTTGTGCTCCTTATCTTTCATGTACACAACACAAAACAAGAAATGAATCCAAAAAACTGTAAGCAAGAAGATATGCTCAGGTGTCGAACGAATATCAAGTAGGGTGTGAGATAATAATCTCTTTAGTCCAGCACCCACAGTGTCTATCCCAATTCCTTACAAGATATATAATGTAAATCATTGAGTATATATAAGAAGAAAAACAAACAAGTAGTGATGAATAAATAAACAACATCTCTCTTAGGTTCTTAAAGGACATCTGGAGGTTATACCTTCTATGGAACCCTTATAGGTATTAAGTTATGTGGGAAGATCCTCCCACATTAGGATGTATCCCCAAAATTAGTTACAGATTCTCCATCCAAGGATAAATCACTCAAAATATACCATTAACATACAACCTCTTCCCTCAAGCTAACTGAAATCTCACCCTCTAGGATGGAAAGAATCTCTCCCTTAGGCATCTTGTGACTGTGAATCTATCCCTCAAGCATACAACATAATCATACAATATACCCTCATTCATTTAATACTAGTGCACCTAGCCCTCAGGTGGTACAAAAATCATGCACCAATCTCTCATGTGTGAACACCATTCATGAGTCCTCAGATATTCCATATAGTCATAAACTCATTGCTTGGGAATCATGTGCTTTTTCTCTTATACCTCAGGTGGTATAGAAGAGAATTCACCAATCCCTCATTAATCCACATTGTAAGAGAGTTGTATCCAGAAAAACTCAACATGTCAATTAGTATCAAAACCTTGGGTATCAATCACATCAATATCACATAGTCTCAAAATCTAAGTAAGAAAAATCACAATTATAGTATCAAAAATACCCGATTTATTATCAAAAGAAAAAATGATCAATTTATAAAAAATAAAATATTTCAAACTAATTCATTTCATTAATAGAGGCTCCTAACTATCATTATATTTATATCAAACTAGTTTAATTACCCATTCAACCCTAAAGTTGTTAATTTGTGAATTAACCAGTTTATACAAGGTGATTCTACCATAAGATATCACACAAGTTATAATTATTCAAATTCAAAAGTATAATCCAAAAATCAAACAGTTTATCCAATATATTATAGGGCTTTATAGTCAAGATGACCAAGCCTTAATAATTTCCAAGGCTGGAAAACCAATTGAGTGGCTACAAGTCTCAGTCTCCTTGCCTATGGACCCAAGGGATTCAGTGATGGTTTAAAAATAGAAGATCATATTTTAACTGGGATTATCCAATTTATCTAGTCATTCATGGAATATTTTCATGATAAAATATATTTCTTATACAGTAAAAAATTAAATCCTACAAAAATGTATTAGGTTTAGTCCACCCAAATCAATTCCTTTCAAGGCAGGTAACCACCTTAAATCATGTCATTGAATAAAATTAGGTCGCATTGTTGAAATTTTTTACATTAATTGTACTTATTTAATCATAACAATAGGTGTGGTTGTACCATCCTAATAATTTCTATTTAAATTAATTCATTTAATACATTTAAGGATGGAAAACCGTCTTGATTATTTCATTTAATTCAATTCTCTTATGGAGTACTAAACATCATTAATAAGCTACTAAAATTAACACATTCCATTTAATAATTAAACATAACATGGAAATGCATTTAAACTGGTTCATGTGGTACATAAAAGGTACCATAGAAAACAAGCAAAATAACTACAGGGAAATGCATTTAAATAGGTTCAGGTGGTACTTAAAAGGTACCATAGAAAACAAGGATGATACTTACATGGGAATTCCTTTTTTATAAAGAATGGAAAGTTAATCAATTTATATAATGTCCAAAGCACAGATATGGTTTCTTCGTTCTTTTACCATTTCAAAAGGAAAAAATATGTTTTTTAATTCCACTATGGGACATGTCCTAACCTTCTATATGTCAATATTAACTTCAACGTATAAAGAACACTATAGGGTCTTCAAAATTCAAAAAAGGGATGGAAAATACTACCAAAAGATTGGTAAAGAAGATGGATGCTTGATTTATTTAAAAATTGAGAAGAAATTTGCAGAAGTAAAAATTTTCAAAGGAATATGGCATGTTCGTATACCGATTACCAACAAAAGTTCGTAGAAGGCATAAACGAAGGACCACCAGTACACAGATGGCCTATGATATGCTGGCCCATGAGGATTTGGATAGCTAATGAAACTATTTGTGGTGAATTTACACTGGTGAACCAAAGCCTCTACGAACAATTTTCATTGGTGAGAGTCTGAAAGAGGTATGTCATACAGACCATCCCTATGAATGGTGTGGTTGGTTTATGTGGAAAATCTGAAAGCATCCCACACCTCCACAAATCGTGGTTGTTTGGGTCATCTACAAGACATATTTACAACATTGGATTCAATAAAGGTGTCGCGTGAATTGAAAATAAAGATTCCCTGGCACTCTATAAAAGGACCACCAGGGGAAAAATATTATAGAGGGTGAGGGAGGAATTCCCCCCACTCCCAAAGAAGTTCGCATAATTCTATCCTGCATCAAAAACAGTTTGCGGATTCCATCCTGCGAACCATGTTCATCTCACATACTCTATCTCACAAACCGTATTTGGAACACCCTCCACAACCAATAATCAAACCAATGAAAATATATAATAAAAATAGTTTGTAGACACCCTATTGAGAATGAAATTCGCAGAAATCTCTTATTCATCCAATGGTATGCAGAATCCCCTATACCGAAGACAGTCCATATACCATCTCATATGGCCAGCTCCTATGAGAACAACCTTATGTGGAACACTGTTTTCACCCATCAGTCCATACCGTGGGTCCTATGCCTCTGTACCACTACTCGGGATCAGTGTCGAGCTATGGTCCCCTCCCTATAGTTTGGTCCCTTTGCTACTATCACTAACCCCATGAAAAATGGAAGGTCTCACTGTGAACATCTCAGGCTGGGTCGATGACATTTTCCATTGCACCCTTATTCTACCCAATCATTTTTTTTCCTTAACTAACATGATAAGAGACATTCGTCATGAATCTCTCGAAATCCCTATCACTTGGATCCTATACCAGGATGACACAAAACTCCATGGGCAATCACAGCTTGAATGTTTCTTAAATGCCAGAACACATCATTCCCATCTATCAAACTCTGTGTCATTAGTGATTATGGATCTTCATAAACCTCCATGTCCATCAGAAGGAAGAAGGTCAGTGTTCTGCATACACCATTGTTCTTCTCTGGACAGCATGCCCTGGAGGATCTTCATATGTTGCATACAAAATGACCATAAAAAGGAAAATTCAACCTCAAGAGAGTCCTTTCCTACCACTGTAATCCTTAATTACTTCCATGCCCCATATCATTTCTCCTGATCAACAAATCCCTAGATTCATGGTTTATACTTTCCTTCCCTCTCATGTTTAAGGCATGTCAGAATATCCCATCCTGATTATTCTATAGTTTATAACATCTCCTATAACATGGTATAAACTCTATGACCTAAATATTGAGTCATCTTCCTAACCACATGATGTTAAACTATATGGTATTAATCCATGAAACATGAAATTAAAATATTATTCCATCATACGAGCTATATATCTTTAAACTGTAGCATACAAGGTGATTTCAGATATTCGTAAACATCCGCTACCATCAGAAATGGACGGTTAGTTTCCTGAGGACACCTCTTCTTGACTATAAAAATCATTCCCTAGTGGCTTTGCATATGTTTACCAAAACAATTCCTATTAATAAGAGACAAATTCATCCTTGGGAAAGGCCTCTCCTACATCTATACTCCTCAATGGATTTTAGCTTCACATTACTTCTCCTGATCTAGGATCCTCCGTAATCATGGTTTACACATCCCGTCACTCTCATGATCTAGGCACGTTAGAATATCCAAACATGATTTTCCTCCAGTTAATCATGGTGTACATAAAAAGTGGTCCTCATCGTGTGACCCTAAACAAAAAGACCCCAAATAGTCCTATCCAAACAAAACTAAACATTGATTCCATCGTCCAAGATATACGACTTTAAACTTTATTATACCCCATATTATAATCTAAGGTGCTCCCCACTGATTTATGTCCCTAATCTTCAGAAGGATGAGCCACACAACCTTTAATTTCATTTCACATTAAAGGGTTTATTTCACTATTCTCTCACCCACCATTGGCCCGACCTCATTCGCTGTAGGCTCGCCCTCTCCCACTAGTAGGGGAGGAAACATGTGGTTAGTTGGATCTATCACATCCTCTTGTTTCTCACAGCGATCATGACTCACATGTGCTTAGTGATTTGTGACGATTGAAATATCTACACAATTCTGAACTACGAAAACTCTACTTCCTGGTCAAACTATGATACACCTGGCTGATGGCCTTAGATCAAAAGGGTTTCCTAGCAAAAGGGTTTACCCAACCATGTCCTCTTAAATCGGAAGATTTTATGAGTAAGCCCAAGGAAATTTGAACTATGAGAACTCTGATTCCTGATCAAACTAGGATACTTAGGACTCCTGGTTGAAGGCCCATGCTCAAAAGTGTTCCCTTCCAAAAGGGTTTACCCAACAATGTCCTCTTAAATGGGAAGCTTCTTTGCGTAAGCCCTAGAAATTTTGAACTACAAGAACTATGATTCCTGATCAAATTAGGATATGTAGGATGCATTCCTGAAGGCCCGAGCTCAAAAGGGTTCCCTTCCAAAAGGGTCTACCCAACCATGTCGTCTTAAATAGGAAGGTTCTATGTGTACGCCCTAAAAAGTATGAACATTGAGAACTCTGATTCTTGATCAAACTATGATATACAGGATGCCTTCCCGAAGGCCCATTCTCAAAATGTTTCCCTTCCAAAAGGGTTTACCCAACCATATCCTCTTAAATGTGTAGCTTCATGTTTATGCACCAACAATTAAGAACTACGAGAACCATGATTCTTGATCAAACCAGGATATGTACTACGCCTTCCTGAAGGACCGTGATCCAAAGGGTTCCCTCCCAAAAGAGTTTACCTAACTATTTACTCTTAAATGGTAATATTCTATGTGTACGAACTTGAAATTATGAACTATTATAACTATGATTTCAGATCAAACCAAGATACATAGGAATCTTCCCTAAAGGCCCGAGCTCAAAAGGATTCCCTTCCAAAAGGGCTTACCCAACCATGTCCTCTTAAATGGGAAACTTCTATGTGTAAGCCCAAAAAATTATGATCTAAGAGAACTATGATTCATGATCAAACTAGGATACATAGAATGCTTTCTTGAAGGGCTGAGCTCAAAAGGTATCACCCAATCATGTCGCCCCATATGGGAAGATTCTATGTGTAAACCCCATATCACCTAAACTATGTGGGTTCTAATTCCTCTCAAGGATACCTCGGAAACATATATTATGTCTTTGATCCTGACATTAAGTTATCTTTCATCCTCCCAGGATGAAGATAAACTATAGAGTGCCTCATTGCATGGCACAGGTCAACATTTCTTCCATTGCATCATATCCATGTATACCTATGATGATCCTGTAAACCAGGGGTAGCCCGTGGACACACTCATTGGGAATAAATCAAAGATTCACAAACATATGAACATGATTTAAATCTATAATAGAGTCCGATAATAAAAAATATTTCCTCCCAAAAGGGGTGTGGTGAGCCCAACTTCACGTCTTATAGACCAATGTAGTCTTTAAGTGTCGTTGGACAAATAATTTTCCAATTAGAACATTCCTTTTTAAAGTAGGTCCATGAATCATGTATACCAGGTTTGTTGGGTGTTTCTGGATCCATGAATAAACACGTTTCTGACTATCTGAGGATGTTATATATGGGGATGACTGATTGCACAAGTACATGACCCCATTAAATCACCTGTTGGGACCATCATGCTGTGGAATCTTCTTTATAATATAGAAGGGGTAAATTAACCAGTCTCTATAGGGTTAATCCAACCCTACATTAATGGATAATGAGGCATAATTGGTCGAAACAATAGAAATGGTGAATTTTTAATGAACTCCTCTCTATAAAAAAGATGCACATGATGATTCTTGTCGGACCATTTCCTTATCACCTAGATCATTCCATATATGAGGAGAAATAGAAACGGTGAACCTAACGTGATTCCATAACCAAGTTCGAGGTCTTACCCCACTCAATCCCCATCACCCCACAACATAAAAAATGGGGAAGAGGTCCAAGCTGAATCGTCAAATATGAATATGTTTAAAAAAAATTCTACTTTGATGGAGTTTTGTGGTATGTATGTTATATATTTTTATTAATGGTTTCTTTAGAGAAATCATCAATCCAAATGTCATCCCAATGACCAATGCATACACACGCATCAATGATCCCATAGCTGGTTAGGGCCTCAATGAAGAGCAGGACCTCCTTGCCTACCCATCGTCTTCAAACTGGGTATCCAACACATTGATCAGAGAGTACCAACTAAACTGTACTCTTCCCATGGTGGAGGACATGAGATAATCCCTCTAGTTTATGAAGGATCTCTAGCTGCCTCCTTAGCCATGGCCAGAAACCCAACACAAGGAAACCCTGATGGTCATCTCAACCCGTTTCGGGAGCCTATTCCCGAAACGTGACAATGAGTACCTCCCTTATCCTAGGGAGGCCGATGATGTCGATACTGAAAACTTCATCTCAACTGCCCATGGATCCTACTAATGGGCCCCCAATAGAGATCATCACCACAGACAATTTATGACCAGGAATCCTCATGCGGAAGAGGACCATAATCCAATGGCATGTGATGAAGTACAGGAAACTACAGGACCCTCAGGCTTCCCGCCAAGGGTGGAAAATATATAATCAGGAACATGCTATTACAATGGATACTGGGGAGAAAATCTTCCATAAAAATGTGGCAGCATTAAATGGGATGACTTACAACTCTTCTCCCTCCACTCAAGACCACCACAGAAATAGGGTCACATAATACAAGCATGTGCATGTTTCTGCTAGTGCCCGTCAGTACTGTTGTGTAGAAAGAGTGATAAACTATAAGCAGATGTAGATATCTATTGATGCATAGGAATCCCTTCATCCAAATAAGAAGGAAACCAGATTTACATAGGCATAAATACTGACTGATGTATATAAATCTTTTCATACAAATTGGACAAAAACCAGGTACACATAGGAACATATACCTACTGATTCATATCAATCCCTCCATCCAAATAGGGAGGAAAACAAATATGAAGAGATTCAAATTCCTACCAATGCATAAAAACCCTATGTGACAAATAAAATGGAAAGCGATCAGATGAAAATCCTCACTCATTAGTGTGAAGACCATTATTCAAATACAATGGAAACTAGAGAAGACAACCAGTGGAAGACTCGTTCCTCTGTCTCGACATAGGAGAACTACCATTATCAAATGGACACTCATGGAAGATCGAAGCAGGCACATACCCCTACTCTGATATCAGAATGGGCCTTCATACCCATTCTATCCAAATATGTATCTCAACGCATCATGGAAATGATATAAGATCAAACACCGTTCCCAGAACATATCATCCAAACATGCCAAGATATTATTGCATCGATGAAAATGTTGAGAATTCAAGACCATGACTCGATTGCCTCAAAAGAAATGACTTAATTGAAAAATGGTTCAGTCACTCTGGAGAAGTTATGCATCCCTGCTATAGTCCAGGAGGGTCGACAACAACATTCTATTATACATGTATAGCCAGATCAGGAACAAATACATGTTCCAACTAGGGGAAGTCGGTACAATGTGGTGGTCGCTCCACAACAGACATACACCCCATCCAAAACACAAGATTTTGGTTGGCGTATCTCAACGACATCACGGTACCCAACAGGACATGGACCCATATATAATGGCCATTACCAACAGCAGGCAGCCCTGGTTACCCACAAGAGAGTGCCCAAAAATAAAATGCATCAAAGTAAATTAGAAAATTAAGAGCGTATACATAATCCTTCTCTACTAGATGTTGGGGTTATTGACACCCTCAAACATATATCAATAAATATTCAAGAACCCATTAGTCCATTATCAAATTATGGAAGTGGAAGTAGTAGTTATGATGTCCCTCTAGACAATGTCACTACCAGTAGCTCTAAAGGTCCTCTCTAGAGCACCCATGGGGGCTCAATCTGTGGAATAGAAATAATCGATCATGAGAGCCAATATCCTGATGTGCGTCATGATGGCACTCCCTTTTACATGAAGATAAGACAATAAGAAGGTCCTCCCCTTACAGTCGTCCACCCTGATGGTCCTCTCTAGGGTATACACTTAAAATATGCTTCTCCCTGTAGTCAGACATCAAGCCACGATGGTATTCCTCACCCTGATAACAGTAATTGTGAAGTCCCTCCCCACAATGGAAGTTTCTATGAATGACCCCCCCCCCCCCATAGTAACATCAAGCCACAAGATGTCCATCCCCTTATTGTAGTACATTCTAAAGGCCCTCCCCAAGATTTACACTATATAAATTATCCCTGTATCCAGGTATAAGGCTATGATTGTAGTCCTCTCCATCAGAGTAGTCATCGAGGAGGGCCTCCCCTCAGTGACATTAGGTAGTAAGAAGGTCCTCCCCTCACGATAGACCGCCCAAAATTTCCTCTCTAGGGTTTACATCGTAAATACATTTTCCGTAGTCGAGAATCATGTTTCAATAGTATCCCATGCCATTGCAACACCAATTGGGAAGGTCATCCCCACAACCAAAATTCATACTTACAAGAAGGACCTCCCCTCATCAGATCAAAGATGAGAAATCCCTCCTATGTCAAGGAAATCAGAAAGAAGGAGTCATACATATTAGTAACTTCGTCTATGACCAGTGATATCCTTTATCAACTAGAGGACGGTCCAAGGATGCCCTCATCTTCTGAGCCACCCCCATGTCTTTCACATATCAATGTGGCTCCCACCAAAACATTTTCTTGGAACGAAATTATTAAGAAGTTGTCGAGTTGAAAATATCAAGTAGAGGATCCCCCAAAAGAACAATAGTAGGATATGTTGATTGTGATAATACAACTATCTAATAAAAATATACCAATGATGTGTTGGCCTATGACCACTTCTCACTTCGACATAGCAGAGGAGTTTTATGGGGAATGTATACATGAAATTCCCCTGAATATATGGATGACTCTTCATTACCTGAAAGAAATGTTCCTGCCCATTGAAGGGTATGCATACCATGTCAACATGTTAGGGGAGATCCTCAGTCTAATCGACTTAGAAGCCCTCCCATATTCTTGACATCCATGAACAGAAAGGAGAATGAAAGACCTTGAACTTTCTTGCCTATATGTACTACACAAGTTGTGTCACCTCATTGGTGATGCCTCTATTGGAGTTCATATTCTGGTATGGGGAGAATATGGAGCTCTACACTTCACCCCACGTCTCATCCAACAAAACCCATTATAAATTACATCCTGGAACATCATTACCCAAAGAAATCAATCAAATGAAAACCCTTCTCATGAAATATTTGATACTTAAAAAACCGGTCTAGAGTAAGTCTCAAAAGCGTCAGGACCAAAGGGTTTAATCCATAGAAAAGCTTCTGAATCAGGCAATCGAGAACATCTAGCAAGCTTCCCGCCTAATGGAATCCAACCAACAAGTAGTTCTCTTGTCTTAAAAACACCATAGACTCCATGCAGGGCCAGTTCCATACTCGACTCACACCCGTACGTGATTGTGTAAAATCTAAAGGGAGGAATTAACAGTGGATACAAACGAGATGTAGGAAAAACCCCACCCCATAGGGCTGCGGGAATTTTTAAATCAAAATTCATCTATAAGACTAACAAATACAAGTCGTATCACATCAATGGAAGAAGGAGAATAACCCTAGATGGCAAGGCTGGAGGAATTTTTACCTCATGTGCTCGCACGTCGAGCATCTTTCATCTCTTATATATGATGAACAATTGGCAGAAGAGTCACCCATTCCGCCCCTTCTCATGGTTTGCACCCTCTGAGACAAAGGTGAATTACTAGAATGGTTTAGGGCTCCTTTTGGGTCAATATTCATCAAGAAACCTGAAGAATACCACATAATTGAAGGAGAAAATCCATCAAAGGATGCAAAAATCCATCCTACCATTCAGAACATTGTACACCACCCCCGATGTCATATGAATAAGTGAACATGGTAAACATAAACCCCAAGTATCTCATAGGAAATGACATAGAGGTAGAGGATGCAAGGGAAGATGGTTCCATCATATAAGCATCCCAAACTGAGCATGATGGTGTGCATACCCAGAACTGAAGGGTTGTCCTAAATTTGGGTTCCCCGTTAGTTAATATATCACTATGTTATTCGTGAAACCTTAAAAATGAGATGAATAAATCCATAGTTGTCTATGATCCGCCTCTTCATCCTCTTATTAATGTGTCCCTCACTCTCAAGGAAAGGTTCACCAAGCAGTAGTAAGAAATGAAAGAGCTCAGGAAAATAAACGTTGATCTGTGTCGAGGGATCTACCTTTCCTGATGTGTCCCCCACCTGTGGAATGTCAGTAGGTGTTCCTAGAAGAAGTTCCCTTGCCACAAGAACTCATCCGGGTGAATTAATCTAAGCTTGGAGGCCCACCCAATCTGGAATCAGGACCGCCAACCTACTAAAACCTAACCCTAGAAGGACATCCAGAATTCCCCCTTCTAGAAAGGTAGCCAAAATATATTTAGGTAAACCCAAAGTGGATACCACCAGCTGGGTATCCACCCCAAATTCCAATATCACCAACACACCCAGCTTTGGCCACTTCCACACCGGCCCAATCTCAAGCCCAATATGATATGCATCAAGGGCTCTTGAACACCGTCAAGAAACTAAATACTCGACTAGAAGACATAGAGGGGAGGAAAACTCTGATATAACCATTGTAAAAACCCTACCATGATTGGGTGAGAAACATTCCACTACTTCCAATCTTCATAAATCTTATATTCCAAGAATTTAATGGCATTGGGGGACCCGAAACATCATATAATGCAATATACCTATTATTGTGACCCAATGATGGACTCATCAGATTAGAAAAAGCAGTAAAACTCAGGTTCTTCATTCGAACCCTACAGGGCTCATCCATTATATGTTATACTAGATTTCCAACTAACTCAATAATAGGATTAGAGGACCTCTGGTGACAGTTTATCTTCCGGTTTTGTTCAATAATACCTAAGACAATAGTCTGGGATATCATGAACTTCAAGTAGTGAGAGAACTAAAGAGTGTCAGATTCATTTCCATATAGAAGGCCTAACTTATTCCTTGAACCAGCCACTACCCCAAGATGAAATGCTCACATGTGAATTGACAACCTTCGTGATGAATTGTGAACACCACTAATCCCAGTAAAGTACATAAGTGGGTTTTGAGATTTCATGGTCATTTACTAAAGGATAAAAGACTCTTTGAATCGAAACAATATTAAGTCCAGAGTGGCCCCATCAACCCTTAAAAATGAGTGGGGAAAGATGAAGTGTATTCCTTCATGCTTAAGCCACCCCTGAAAATTAATCCATTTTTTAGGCCTCCACCAAACCATGCAGGACCCCCTGAATGCCAACAAATATACAAACATAGAAAATATGAGTGATGAGGTTCTAAAAAAATCACTTCAACGAACAAATAAATAAATTCTACTAATTCTAAGATGGCCAGGTTTTCGGTTAATTCATCACCGACATGAATAGAAACATTCCCAGGCTACCAGAGCCAAAGAGAGAAGTTGAAGTGGGTCTTGATGACCGTCCAAATTATTGTCCCTGTCACCGGATACTGGGAGACACCATTCTGGAATTCTTCGTCTTCAAGGACCTCCTATAAAATATAGTGGATTCCGGGAAAGTCAAGCTAGGCCGACCACCAGCACAAGTGGCGTATGTTTCCACCTCAAACTTCAGAGAGGAAGAGGAATGGAAAACAGGTGCTAGTAAAAAGGAGAAAAAAATTGACAATTGGATGACCTAGAAAATGGTCAAACGCGTTCATGGAATTTTCCAGGCGTAGTTGAAACAATCATCTATGCCCATAAAATCTCTTAATGTAACACAACCATCACCATCATACATATAGTCCTCTAAGGGCTAGTAGGGTAAAATGAAGGATCAAGAATATGAGTGGGAACCAAATCCAATGTCATTACCGACGTTTTATAACTTTATACTAATAGACTTGGTATAATGGGACCCTCCCTACCAAATGGTTCAATTGGAACCAAACCACCAAATGGTACAACGGGAACTGCCCAATCAAACATAACCATCAAAATGATACAGTCAGACAAAAACATTATTAGATGAAGAACTAATCTTCAGATCCATTAATTCCATTCACTTGATGGACCCCTTTTCTGATGAGACAATGTCCATTGTCTAGAATTTCCCATGACCAAATGGAGAGTTGGAGGAAGAGGCTACAGTGGCGGGAGGTTTCCTAGAAGGCATGATCATGGAAGGAGTCAAATTCTTGTCCACATCATAAATCAAACCATTAACATCATAGAAACTCGTAGAAGGACCATTTGACAAACACAATAGGAACCAGAATGCTCCTCTGCCCCCACTGGAGGAAATCCAAGCCTAGTTATCTTGGACTATCCTTTGGAGAAATAACAAATAACAAATCTCCCAAGACATATGGAGGGACCATTTCTGCCAAACCTGAAAAGGACTATATCGCCACCAGATCCTATCATAGATGTCGAACCATCTACGTTTGAATCCAAAGCCCATAAAGTGTCTATGAAATAGAAACCCTGAGGAGGGAAGTGCTGCCCTTTATAAAAAAATTAATGATATTCTAATGTAGATGGCTTCCATACCAAAAAATATGTCAATCTGGGATGTGTAAATTCTATCTGTAGATCTTAGGGAGGCATTCATTAGTGCCTTACTATGTCCCTAGTAATTTGATAATGATGTAGCAGCATCTGAAGTCTATCGGACAGAGACCAACATTGAAGAATGTCATGCCATCATCTTCTTCACAGACAGGGATGAATATTTTATCATGAAAGGTCACATAATAACCTTATATGTGTTTTGAATGGTAAATTGAATTGATTTCCAGATGATATTCATCGAAAATGGATCTGGATTCATCCTCCTCCTGTTGTGAATGCTTCATCATCTAGGCTATGATGAAGAAAACTTGACACCATACACCACAACTCTGCTGGGATATGAAAAAATAAAACAGTAATTGAGGGATGAATCGAGCTTTAAAAAAATATTGGATACCTCATGTCAGATTCCGAGTTCTCAGTTGTGCAGAAATGTATGGCCGTCAATGTATTATTTGAGAGGCCTTGGATACATCGGCACACTGCAATTCTGTCATCATAACATCAGTGAATCAAGTATTGAAATAATGTAAAAAAGGACATTACAAGCTGATAAATCCTCATTTGAGTCATGTGAGTCGCATTATATCGACCTAGGGATCTATGAGTTGGAATAAAAACTTAATTTGGTCGACAACATTAATTGTATTAATGCCCCGAATGGATTGTAAACAGCTCTCGCCAACCCCCTCTGACAGCTTGGGGAAGAGTAAGTATTACCCATCAACCAAGTTGAATGCATAAGTGCAAGTATGGATGCAGACTCAATTTTATGCATGATATCTATTACAACTTCCAATTCCAAAGATATTAAAGAGTAGGATGACTCCCATTATGTCATGAAAATCCCTAACATAGATACTCATGACCTGTCCTCAAGACCCCAAACTTCCATCTCTTACTCACTAAGGAAAAAGATGATTTCTCTCCCGATATTAGTGAGTTCAACTAGAAAATACTATGTCTATCATAAGAGGATGAAGAGGAAGAAGAGAAATATGTTGATGAAGAATAAGAAAAATAAAAATACCTCAAAGATGCCCCCTTCATTTGAAGAAGGTGTCTACACCACAATCGATGAACTTATGGAGATAAACCTGGGCACTAAAGACGACCCGTGGCCCACTAAAATCAGTGTGGATATTCTTGATGATGAGAATAATGAATATACCTCCTTCCTAAAGAATAGTCGAGATCTATTTTATTGGAACTAAAAAAATCTAGGCCTCGATCATGATTTTTCCACTCATCATCTGGGTTTTCGAGAAGATCATCAGGTCTACAAGAAGAAAGCCATAGGGACCAACCTAAAGCATGCTTCCAAAATAGAGGTTTTCGTTGACAATATGTTCAAAGAAAACTTCATACAGGAATTTCAGTATCTTTTCTGGCTGAAAAACATAGTCCCTATCAAAAAGAAGAATGGATAGATTAGAATCTGTATCAAATTCAGGGACCTTAATTAAAATTTCCAGAAAGATGATTTCCCAGTCCCAATCATGGAATTGTTGATTGATGGAACCATAGGATATGAGGACCTATCCTTCATGGAAGGAAATTCTGGATAAAATCTGATCAGGATGGCTTGAGGAGATTAAGAAGCTACAACTTTTTGGGCTTCTCAGGTAGTATTCTATTATAAGGTGATGCCCTTTAGTCTAAAAAATGTGGCCTCCACATATCAATTCATCATGAATCACATTTTCAAGACCTTCCTATGAAAATTTTTCAATTATAATATTGATGATATGATGGATAAATCATGATAGCACTCAGACCAGATGGCCAATCATGAAACTATTTTCAACAAATTACGACAACGCAGTTTAAAGATGAATCCCATAAAGTGTGCCTTTGGAATTTCCTCTAGAAAATTCCTCATCTTCTTCATATGTGATTGTGGCATCTAAGATGAAAATGAGAAGAAAAAATACATCCTTATCATGTCTACACATCACAACCACACTGAGCTGAGAGGTCTCCAGGGGAACCTAGCATACATTTGGAATCTCATAGTAAAAAAAGGCGGGTAAATGTTTACCTTTCACTGGGATAATGAAGAAAGCAGTTATGTATGAGTGGGAAAATGATTTCCAAAAAGTGTTTGACAATATCAAAAGATATCTCTTTTTCCCACTAGTGATAATGCCACCAGTTGAGGGGTGACTACTCATTTTTTATGTAACCACCCTAAAACAGTTGTTAGCTACCTTCCTCGCGCAGAAGAATGATGCTGGAAGCAAGAACAACCTATACTAACTTAGCCGAACAATGATCGATGATGAAAATTGATATTCAAAAATTATAAAAAAAAAAGTACCTAGCACTAATATTCATGGTTCAGAAACATAGGCATTACCTACAACACCATAAGTTCCACCTGTTCTCCCATGGAAACCTTCTCAAATATATCCTCAACCATCCCATGCTAACTGGATGTCTATCCCGATGGGTTATCATCCTACAACAGTTTGACATATAGTACGTTTTCCAAAATTCCATCAAAGGACAGGTTTTAGTAGAATTCTTGGAAGAGAATCCCTCAGAAGAAACAACCTTATTGTATATCGAACTCCCAGATGAAAAAGTGTTCTTTGTTCAAGTAGACCCCCAAGAATGGGAAATATACTTCAATGGATCATCTAGAATCATGATAGGGAAGAGGATGGAGGATCATAAGCTCAACAATTTGGGGATGGGGGTTATAATTATATCCCCTGAAAAGGGAATATTTATTTACCCCTTATTGATTTCAGAGGGATGCACAAATGATGAATTAGAATATGAGGCCCTCATTGTGGTCCTAGAACATGCACTTCATGCAAAAGCCAAACACCTAAATATAAAAGGAGATTCAGAGCTAGTAATCAGACAAGTCAATGGTGATTATTCCATTATGAATGAATTATTGGACACCTTGATGAAGCATGTTTGAGAACTGGTGGTAGAATACCCATCGGAACCAATTCTGACCTATGTACCCCGATCGCAGAATGCTTAAGCTGATGCTTTGTAAAATTCATCCCCAACCCTTGATGATCCAGACTGGGATGAAATGGTGATTTGTTTTGCCCAATGCGGAATGGTTTTTCCATTTATCCAAATTAATATAGATGTGATCGATGATATTATCCATGTTTTTTAGCCTTATGGTCACACCACCAGCTGGATGACACCCATTGAAAATTAACTTTTTGAGGGGGAACTACCACCAGATAGGGCTGGAAGGGAACTGGTCCAAATATTTGTAGTCAAATTTGTCTTGTAAAATGGGTTAAACCATGAAAAGGTTCTCTAAAACAAGGGATTGACGAAGTCCTTCTCAGGTGAATTTATGTAGAATATATCATTGTTGTCATGAAATAAGTGCACACCGTTGATTGTAGAGAACACCAATTAGCAACCAAGCTCTCTCATCTAATCTGAAGGCTTGGGTATTACAATCCCACTGTGATACAGGATTGTTCCATATTTTCCAAGAGTTGTCATTCCTTCCATGTTCATGCCAATTTTATACACTGACCCCTGAAGCTACTTGTACAGCTAATTACTCCTTTAAATTTTCCACCTGGGGGATGGATTTTATTGGACCATATCCCCCCTCCACAACTAGACAATTCAAGTTCATACTCATAGAAGCCGACTTCTTTTCGAAATGGCTGAAGACACACCCCTTAAAGAAGTCAAGGTGAAAAGAATTGTTAGATTTGTGAAGTAAAACGTCATTACCATATTTGGTGTCTCTCATACAATAATGACACACAATGGAACAAACTTCTTCTCTACTGAGTTGGACAGGTTATACCCAGAGTATGGAATCAAATTCAATCGTTCATCCTGCTACCAGGTGGTTTCCAATGGGAATATATATTCTTTCAACAAGACTCTATCCAACATACTCTAAAATATGGTAGATAAGCTTAAAAAATTGTGGCCAGATAATCTCCTTCATACTGTATGGGCTTACTGGACCATGACCCACACTGCCACCCATGCGACCCCATACTCACTTGTATAAGGGGTAGAGGCCAATTCTTCAATCAAAATCCAAGTGCCATCAATTTTTGTGTGCATTTTTTATCAACTATCCATCGAAGAGAAATCACAGAGGCGATTTGATGAGTTGGAGAAGCTAGATGAGAAAATGATGACCACATTACAACATTTTTAAATATATCAAAATCAGATCGCATGATCCTTCAACAAAAAGGTTTTCCTTCTATCATTCCTCGAAATATAAATGGTGTTAGTCCTCAAAACCCAGGTTATACTTGGTATGAACTCCCCAAATCATGAACCAATGTTAGAAGGACCGTATTCCATACATTGGGACTATTCCAATAGATCATATTCCTTGATATCAATGGAAGGATAGCTCATCACGGCTCCCACAAATGAAAAGTTTCTGAAGAATTATTTCATGTAATAGAAACTTTCAGTCATTTTCCAAACTCTATGACCTTATTCTATGAGTTGTAGTGTTGTAATGTTATGGTACCAACTATATGACCTTAAACTATGAGTTGTATTTCTGTAATGTTATGGTCCAAAATCTATGACCCTAAACAATGAGTAATAGTCCTATCTACATGATGTTAAAATATAAGGATCATGTCCCTGAAACATGACACAAAACTGTGACTCATGTCCTCATGGAAATACGTTAATCTAAAATGTACAAGGAGTTCTAATTTACTGCAACAAAACTTCTTGATCTCTTAGAGAACTACATATAGCTTGATTCCTTCCATTACAGGATATGTAGCGATGCCCCAATACTCGATCTTACACCAACCCCCACCAAAAAAGCCCCTATCATATCCTCTATCCCCCACACTAGCACAGGAAATCCCTATCACTCCATATTTCTCACATCGAGTATAACTTACGTGAGATTATGATCATTGGTAAGGATTCCCTTATGCAAACAAATTATAGAGAAATATGGTAGACCTGACACCCATAGTGAATGAGTCAAAATATTTGTCTACCCCTATGACCGATCCAAATCGGTATAGGTAACATTCATAACTATGTGCATCTTGATTAATTCCCTTGAAAGATATGTAGTGATTCCTAAATTTGGAATCCTATTCCATCCATTGAAAAAATTCCCTCACATGAACCTACACATATACCAAATATTTACAGGGAATGTTCAAAAATACATACAGATTGATTCCTTCCCTTGTAGTATACATATTGATGCTTGTATCTAGCATCTCATCCCATCCACCATTTAAAAAAATGAACCTTCTAATATGCATAAGCTATAATTCTACAAGGAGTCTATGAATAGTCCTAACCCCATGAAAGTAAACTATGATATTCTTCAATTGTCACGTATGGCCCTATTCTAAAATGTTATGAGAACCCTCACATACTCCCCACTCGTAAGAAGTTAGAAGATTATGATTCCTCCTATACTTATGAGTTAGATCTATGTTGAAGATCCATTAGTTTACATCTAATCACAGTCTCGGTATTTCTTACATTCCCAAATACATCATTCCAATTTGTCAAACTCCATACTCTGGGAAAAAATGGATCCCCATAAACATTCAATGCCATCAGAGACAGAAGTCCAGTGTCCTGTGGACAACATTTTTTGACTATTAACATCATGTCCCAGTGTCTCTACACATGTCTCCTACAAAACAACCATCAATCAAAGTCAAATTCACCCTCAGGAGAGTCCTCTTCTATCTTTGTATGTCTGATGGCTTCCAAGCCCCATGTCATTCCTCCTGATTCATGTTTCTCCTAGGACTATGGTTTACACCTTTTATCATCACTCATGTCTAAGGAACACCAGAATATCCTGATTGCGATTAACTCAAAGATATTAATGATCTTTAGGACAATATAATTGTCCTTACTACATGACTCTAAACTAGACATCATCATGTCCAAATCGTACGACATTAAACTAAAAGGAAAAAATCATCCTTTCTATATGATGTTAAATGATATAGCATTGGCTAAGCCTAGAGTTCTCTATGATTATAATTCTGATATTCTTAGGTGGCGAAGAAAAATCCTTGTAATACCTTATTTCTTACACCAAGAATATCTCACATGAGCTTAGGGATCTTAGAAAGAGATCCGCAAAGACATTATGGAAAAAAATTCTAGGAATTCGGTTTGAGTAGAATGACCCTAAAAGGAATTTCATAGTTCCTTTTCCCATAAGGAACCCCATGTCCTGCCCAAACAACGTTAAATTAAAGGGTACCCCAAATATGGGACGAAAGCCTCAGCCAGCTTATGAGTTAGATCTATGTAAGGGATACCTAATTCTATGGGTGAATCATAGACCGAATGTATCTGATATATCTGGATACACTCCTTCCATACCAAAAACTATGTGCTCCAAGTGATCGTGAATCCCTATAATCTTCCATGGCCATATGATATGGAAGGATAGTGTCATACAGACACATTTCCTTGACTATACACATCATTCCCCAGTGGCTCTACATATTTCACCTAAAAGATAGCCATCAATCAAAGGAAAATTAATCCCCAGGTGATTCCTCTCCTATCTCAGTATTCCCAATAGGCTTCCAAGCACCTAAACATACCTATTGATTCAAGGGACCTCAAAGTCATGGTTTACTTTCCCTTTCCTACAAACGTCCAAGATATATCAGAAGATGTGGGCCCGATTCATCTCTAGTCTCTTTTGAGGATTCTATGAAATAATGATACACCATCCATATGCGTAAAATTGATATGAATACAAAAGAATGGGGTCCCACTCATTTCCATATTTTCTGGAGAAGTTCAGTTAAGAGAAATGCCCATTTCCTTATTTAGGTACACCCCTTGTCAAAGTTTATATACTTTTTTTAGAAAGTTTTTAATAATTATAATCTTTCATAGCCATCGGAGATGAAAGGACAGGGGATTGAGGACACTTTTGTATGACTATTTACATCATGCCCCAATGGATATTCATATAATGCCTAAAAAATGGCTATCAATCAAAGGAAAATTCATACTTAGGAGAGTCCTTTCCAGTTTTCCATATACTCAGATGAAGGTTATGTCCTAGCGCACCCATAGATTTGAAAAAACCCTGGATAACGGATTACATACCTTCCTCTTTACAAATGCCCCTAAAATAAAAAAGATTTATAATGAGACGTACCATTCACCATCTTTCCTTACACAAGTAAGAACCACAGGGGAATAGATGTTCTCTAAAACGCGATATGAATGTACCTAATACTTTCGTACACCATCACTCAAACCAACCCACCACTGTGAATCCCAACATCAAAATAAATTCAATGTGTAGAAAATCCTACCAAAGCAATCGGAGATGGAAGGATAATGTCATAAGAACACCTTTTTTTGACCATGCACATCATGCCCTAATAGATCTGTATATGTCTCTTACAAAATGGTTATCAATAAATGAAAAATATGTCAGAAGAATATTCTTCTCCTACCATAGTATGCCTAAAATAGCTCCCAATCCTAATGCATGTCCAAAACTCACAAATAATAGGGTTATGAAAACAGCCCCATTAATTTCTAAAAGATAGTAGGACATTCTTGGCTGATGAATTCCAAATTGGGGCCCCTACCCCATCAAGTTTAGTCAAAGATATTTGACCTAAAATATCAGTAATAAGTTCTATTGGTAGGATTGTAAACTGCCTGTGAAAAAAAAGATGCCTTACTCACTAGAATGAAAATACGTAAATGGAACCTATGGATAATATTTCAGTATCAATTTGTTTAACGTACACTATGTATGGTTTAGAAAAGAAAAACAAATTGAGCTATCAAAAGAGACTCAAATCATGTTGGGTTGAAAAGCTTAAAGGGCAGCCGAAAAAAGTCACGTTATACCCACTAAGCCTGTGTCAAGGAGTCTTAGGTAAAAATTAAGGTAACAATTAAAAAGACACAAAATATTGTGTGGTTTTCCATAAAATCTCATAAATAATCGAACTCTTCTCTCAGAGTCCCTTGGATCGGGAAAAAATTAGATCATTATCTGATCATTCAAGTCGGGACTGCATTGAAATCAGAATAGCCTCCTCTTTGTCCTGATCAGAGTCAATTCCAAGGGGGAATTTTTAGGGTCCCAAAAATTCATCAAAGGGAAGGAAAGTACTCTAAAAAATTTGGTAAAATATTTGGATTCTTGTTTGATTGAAAAATTGAGAATAAATGTGAATAAATAAAAATTTTAAAATGAATATGGTTGGGCCACGTACCGATTAATGAGAAAGGAACATGGAAGGTATAACCCACGAACCACCAGTATGAAGATGACCTATGATGCACTATCCCACAAGTTGTTGTCCAGTGAATGAAAATTTTAGAGGTGAATTTCCCCCAGCAAACCGAAGTTGATGAGAACTGTTTTTATTGGCAAGATTTTGATAGAGGTACACAACACAAACCATCCCTATAAATGATGTGGTTCACAGATGAGGAGAAGCCTGCAACATCCTGAACCTCCACAAATCTTGGTTGGTCGAGTCATCTGTAAGCCATATTTCCACCATGCGCTTCCCAAAAATGTGCCATGTGAATTGTACATACAGATTCCCTATAACTCTATAAAAAGAAAACCAGGGGAACTGAAAAAGGTTGGAAGAAGATAGATAGAGAGCTCTGGAATGGGTGAAAATGGGATGAAGAACATAGAGGGTGCGTAAAGAATTTCCCCCGTGCCCAAAGTAGTTTGCAGAATTTCATATCACATCCAAAATGGTTCATGGATTCCATCATACTAAACATATGTTGTTCATAGATTCCATCACACGAACCATATTCGATACAACCTCTACATCCAACCATAAAACCAATAAAAAATATAATAAAAATAGTTTGCAGACTGCCTATGCGGAATACAGTTCACTGTCAGCACTTATCTGGCCAACGGTACGCAAAATCCCCTATACCGAAGGTAGTCTGCATACCATCCTATTCGGCCAACTCCTAAAAAATAGCCTTATGAGGAAAACCATTCATGCCCACTGGTCCATACCGTGGGGTCTATGCTGCCACACCCCTACTTAGGATCAGTGATGAAATATGGTCTCATCCATTCAGGCCAGTCCCTATGATATCGTCATTGACCCTCATGAAAAATGGAAGGTCGCACTATGAACATTTCTGGTTGGGTTGATGACATTTTCCATTTCACCCTTATTCCACCCAAGCATCTGTCCCTTAACTAACATGATAGGATACGTTCATCATAAACCTCCCGAAATCCCTATCACTTTCCTCATATTTTTGGTTGACCCAAAATTCTATGGAAAATAACAAAATGAATTTTTATTAAATACCTTTAAATACCCTTCTTATCTATAAAACTTTGTGTCTCTGGTGATTCCGGATCATCATAAACCTCTAGGGCCACCAGAAGCGAAAGGATAGTGTCCTATAAACACCATTGTTTGGCTATAAACATCATGCCTCAGTGTCTCTACATCTGTTTCCTACAAAAAAATCATCAACCAAAGAAAAATTGATCCTCAGGAGTGTCCTTTCCTACCCCTTTATTCCTTAAGGGATTCCATACCCCATATCATTTTTCTTAGTATGAGAATCCCGAGATTCATGGTTTATAATTTATTTACCTCTAATGTTCAAGGCATGTCAGAAAATCCCAACCTAATTATCCCATAGTTAAAAACAACTCCTATAACATGGTCCAAACACTATGACCCTTAACAATGAGTAATAAACCTAACCACATAATGTTATAATGTACATTATTAGTCTATGCAACACGGCATTATACTCTAACACCATTGTCCGAGCTATATGGCTTCAAACTACAGTATACATGGTGATTTAGAATCTTTATAAATATCCTCAGCCATCATAAATGACTGGTCATTGTCCTAAGGACACCTATCCTTGACTATACATATCAGGCCCCGGGGGATCTACATATGCTTCCCACAAAAATGGCTCGCCAATAATAGAAAAATTAATCCTCAGGAGAGGCCTCTCCAACCTCTGTACACCTTAATTGATTCTAAGCCTCATACCATTTCTCATGATCTGGGATCCTCCATAATCATAGTTTAAACATCTCATCCCTCTCATGTTCGAGGCACTTTAAAATATCCAAAAATGATTTTAATTCATTTAATCATGGTTTATATAAAAAGTGGTCCTTATAGAGTGACCCTAAACTGCAAGACCCCAAATAGTCCTATCCACACGACACTAAACTATGATTCCATCATCCATGATATTTGAATATAAACTATACTACACCCCATAGGACATTCTGGGGGTTCTCCCACTAAGATAAGTACACAATATTCTAATAGTCAAGCCACACGACCTTTAATGTAATTTCACACTAAAGGGTTCATTTCTCCGCACCCTCTCCCATCGTCACCTCAGCCTCTTCCACTATAAGCTCACCCTCTCCCACCTGTAGGAGAGGAAGCATATGGTTGGTTGGATCTCTCACATCCTCTTGTTTCTCAGATCGAGTATGACTCTCGTGGTCTTAGAGATTTGTGATTATTGCAACATACACACAATTATAAACAACAAGAACTCTAATTCCTGATCAAACCAGGATACATAGGATTCCTTCCTGATGTCCAAAGCTCAAAAGGGTTCCCTCCCAAAATGGTTTACCCAACCATGTCCTCTTAAATGGGATGATTATATGTGTAAGACCCATTAATTCTGAACTATGAGAACTCTAATTCCTGATCAAACTGTGATACGTAGGTCACCTTCCTGAAGGCCCGACCACCAATGGATGCCCTTCCAAAAGGGTTTACCTGACTATGTCCTCTTAAATGCGGCGCTTCTATGCATAAACCGAAGAAATTTCGAAATACATGAACTTTGTTTCCTGATCAAACCAAGATATGTAGGATGCATTCTTGAAATCCCGAGCTCAACAGGGTGCCCTTCCAAAAGGGTTTACCCAACCATGTCCTCTTAAATGGGAAGCTTTTATGCCTAATCCCCAGAAAGTCTGAACTATGAGAAATCTGATTCCTAATCAAACTAGGATATTTAGGATGCCTTTATGAAGGCCCAAGATCAGAAGATATTCCTTCCAAATGGGTTTACCCAACCTTGTCCTCTTAAATTTTAATCTTCTACGTGCAATCCCCAGTAATTATGAAATATGAGAACTCTAATTATTGATAAAACCAGGATATGTCGGATGCCTTTTTAAAGTCTGGAGCTCAAAAGTGTGCCCATCAAAAAGGGTTTACCCAACCATGTCCTCATAAATGGGAAGCTTCTATGTGTAAGCCCCAGCAATTTAGAACTATGAGAACTATGATTCCTGATCCAACTAGGACATGTTGGATGCCTTCCAGAAGTCCCTAGATCCAAAGGGTTCCCTTCCACAAGGGTTTACCCAACCATGTCCTCTTAAATGAGAATATTCTATATGTAAGACACAACAATTATGTACTATTAGAACTAAAATTCATGATCAAACTAGGATACATAGGATGCCCGCTTGAAGGACCGAGCTCAAAATGGTACCCTTTTAAAAGGGCTCACCCAATCATGTCCCCCCAAATGGGAAGATTTTATGCATAATCCCTATCTCATCTGATCTATGTGGGTTATGATTCCTATCCTAAGGATACATAGGAAACTTATATTATGGGTCCAATCCCAACATTAAGTCACCTTCTATCCTCCCTGGATGATGATAAACTTTATAGTTCCTTATTGTATGGATCAAGTCAACATTGCCTCCATATCATCAAATCCATGTATTCCTATGATGATCCTAAAAACTAGAGGTATCCTGTGGACATACTCATCAAGAATGAACCAAGGATTCATGAACATATGAATATGACATAAATCAATAAGAGAGCCCTGGGATAGAAAATATTTCCCCCCAGAAGTGGTGTAAAGAGCCTGACTTCCCATCCTCTTAAAAAATGGAGTCCTTATGTTTCATTGTCCAAATCATTATTCAATGGGTGCCTACCTTTGGAAATAAGGTCCATGAATCATGGATACCAGGATCGTTGGGTGTTTCTGGCTCTACAAATAAACCTGTTGGAGACCATCCATAGAAGTTATATCTGGGGAGGTTCGATTACACAAGAATATAAACTCATGAAATCACCCATTAGGACTATCTCACTATAAAATCTCATTTTCAACAAGGGTTAAATTACCAAGTTCCTACGGGATTAATCCAACCCTCCTTTAAAGGATAATGATGCAGAATAGGTCGAAACAAAAGAAATGGTGAATTTGACAAGAACCCGTCTCTATAAAAAAGAGGCGGGTGATGATTCTCATTGGACTATTTCCTCATCACCTAGAACACACCACCTTGGAGGAAAAATAGACAACAATACAATAATCCGAGAAATAATAAATGTATAACCACTAATTTTTAGCTAACAAGACAACTCACCTCTGTTGTAGGGGTTTTATTATAAAAACATGAAATTGTTTACAAAACAAATCATTTATAACAACTATGACTTAAATTCATGGCCCAAATTTAAATTTATCAAAAAAAACAAAATTCAACTTATTTAAAGAATAACTTAAAGAATTCATAAATTTAAAAGGTTCAAAGATAGGGATCCTACCTCAAAAATAAACTAATCCAAAAAATCGACACTTGATGATTTTGATGACAACAAAGAACGCTCCACACTTACACATGCATACATTATTATATATATATACCCCATTAGTACAATGTACATAATCCCATCTCCATGAATGAACATTTAGATGGAAGATATGTATATATATACATACCTATGTCTATGAGTACAAGACCTCCCAAAGTCACCAAACACTCTATAGACTATACCAGGATCTTAAAACACTGTGACAAGGACTAACACACCTAAGGAAAATTACATGTATCTAAAAAATATGGAAATCCCAGATTATAAATTGGGTGAAAACAAATAATGATGGAAAACCTAACCAAAAATCCATGGAAGTGTTCCAAAATGATCATAACTACTTCGCCTTCAGTGACAGTTTCCAGAATACATTCAAAGTAGTCCCGAGATGACATGCAGAAAACCTAAAAATGGTTGAATTAAACAAGGTTAGCCCTAAACCCTATGGTTTTTTCTCACAACACCAGGTTATGGGGAGAACAATAATAGTCCATAAGAGAGGAAGGGGAGGGAGGAGAAGTCTTACCTCAAGACCTTGACCAAGAATTTTGAAGATATCGGTTGGAAATCGAAGAACTAAGGAGTTGTGAAGAGGAGGTTTGTCATGCAGCCTGGAGAAGATCCTCGATAGGGTGTCACATGAGTGGAGGGTGAGGAAGGGTAGATACCCCTTTAGGTATTTATGTAAAATTTATTTTAATAAATAATAATATTATTATTATTACTATTATTATTATTATTTTTATTATTAAAACTATTATTTATTTTTACTCTATATTTATTTTAATTTAAATTAAATTAAATTCATTTAATTAATTTAAATAAAGAATATCACAATGTTCCAGCTCATAAAACTAAGATCAGAAGCATAGTTTGTAAAATGACCAATCTAGTAAATGAAAAATTCAAATTTCATTGGTTTTTTTCCTAGTTAAAAAACATGTATCATTATAACCTCCCTGCCATAGAACTTCTCATCCCTGAGAATCCTTCAAAAATAATGAAAATATCACTCAACCTAAACGGTCCATGAAGTATCACTTAGATGATCACTTTTTGTTTCCAAATGTACAACAAACCTCAAAGAATTTATTAGGAAAGTGGTACTTAATCTATTAATATACTAGAAAATGATCATTTTTATAACTAAAACTATGAAATATCACTTATCTGAACCTGTTTAGCTAGAGACATGACCATTTCGTCATCTCTTGAAACAACTAACTAGTTTCACTCCCCACCATAGGTCTCATCCTTTAAACGGGGGCCAATTCTAAGCCATGATACCTCCATCATTGGAATTTCCTTATAAATCATTCCTCTAAGCATTCAAGCGATGCTCTAGTCATGATTTTATTTAATAAAATGAACCTGATTACATCCATGGTCATATAAGTGACCCTATAATAATGAAATAGATTAATTATAGATTGACCAAATGGAACAGGACACACACGCTTTCCAAAAAGACACGTCCAACCATTAAACCAAACCCACCCTACCCTAATGATGTGCTTAAAAATGTTTCCTTCTGTCCATTTACATCAAAAAATGGAGAAAACAAGTCGATACCCTCTGACCGACTCTTCTCAATGGTTTCTGACTTAGGCATCCTACACATTTAAAATTGAATTGAGATGTATTCTTTTGAGGTATCTTGAATTCAATACAAACAAGTCCACCAAATTTCATACCTAGCATCCGGTACATTACCTGATAAACCCATCATCTAGGATCCTGAAAACAAGTCTAGGATAACCTCAAATTGAAATGAGTTGAGTGTAATGAACTAACCCAAGGCATTCTACACATCTTATTTATGAGTGAGATGTTGGTACAAATCCAAGACATACACATTAGAACATTGATTGATCCCAGAGCAGCATCAACCAGATGATCACCTATAAAGAAAAAACTGGTGTACAAGAGTTCATCCAAGGCATTCCTACCTGGGAATCAAAGGTTCCCTCAAGACTATCCAATCCCCGGTAAGAACAACTTGTTCATCATGAAACTCTAGGAGACCACATAAACCACCCAAAAACATTTAAACTACATTATTGTGTAAGACCAAAACCCTTTTAGTGTATCAAGGATGACTTCAGAATAGGGGACATGATCGTATCTCAAGGAAGAGTACCCTAATAGTATTTTAAAGATTACTAGAAGTAAAATAGATAAACCACTATTGGTTGATACCTTATAAGAATCTACACTTTACCTATTGACACACTATCATTAATCGATCACTGATCCTTTAACACTCAAGTAATCCTATGATCATTCAATATTAACTACCTAAGTCCACCCATGACCAACAACATTTCTCAAATTTTTCATAGACCACTAACTAGAAAAAAAATATTCTCCCAAGGAACCGCCAACATGATTTAAAGTTCACAAGCCTTATGGTGATTTAATAAAGCCCAACCATTCTCTAATAGTCATATTTGGTTGTGTTCCTTCTACTTGGAAGGACCCATATTTATAAAAACATACATGACACTCCTCACCTTAGGACTTCCCTAATTGTCAAAAATAAAAGATAGACTATCCACTCAAAAGAATGCTAGGTCAGGACCACCATACACACAAATGTTAAAACAATTGGCATGAAAACCAAAACAAAACTGGTCAGTATTTCAAATCACCCATGTCTCTAAAGTTCATCCCGAGAATTGGGATGAACATGATTTCTTTATAACTTGGTCACTCTCCTCCCAGGATGACTTGAGACCATACTCAATATCTCATGGCTCAATGATTTTACCAAACTCAAACTTTGTGTTTTATCACCCTAAACTCTATGTGAACCATGTACGTGAACGCGGACTACAACAATATATCATGGGCACTAAAATTTAAGTTCTAATGGTGCTAGATACATGGGGCTAGCACCATATGAATGAAAAATTTATAAACCTATCTCTAGGTCATGCCAACTAAAAATTCAATAGGCTCAAGGGCATTTCATTTAATTCATTGATAAAAATAGAGGAATCCTATAGAATTTTCCTATTATTTCATTCTAAGGAAACTCAAATAGAAAAGCTTAATCTTCCCTTACATGAGGTTTTAAATGGAGGAAAAATATTCATGTTCAATTTTCAATTCATTTAATTTATTCACATTTTAATATTTATACATTTAAAATATGTTACTAAAATATCCAGGAAAAGTAGGAATGTCTCAAAAACTTCATTTTCAAAACATTCTAAACTTTATGAAATTCAGTAATAATTAGAACTTTTATCGAAATAAATTCTTTTTTAACAAATATGGTGACCTACGACGGTCTCAAAAATCCAACATTATTTATTATCATGTAACCCAATAGCATTTTATTGACTATTAAAATTATAAAAACACATTAGGGTTGTTTTATAAGAACCATTCCTCAGTAGAACTACTTAGGCATAGTTGAGAATTTATATAGTTTACCAATTCATTTAAAATTAATGTTGAAAACCCTTTATAATTAAAACAATTTCATAATACAACATGCTCATGTTCAACAATCTTTTCATATGGGTGGCCTTCTACCAATCCATAAATCCCCCATAAAATTTAAATTTTGTAATTTGTCTCCCAATTAATAAAAACTAATTACATTTAGCTCATTCCATCAGTTATATATTTAAGACAAAGTGAAGCATGTCACTAAAAGTATCTAACACAAAGAAACATGATGAAATCACAAAATCATTACATAATAAATAGGGAATTCATGTTATGAAATCAGGGAACATGTCATATAAATAACTAAGAATGTTACACAATCAATCATATAATATCAATCAAATCATACAAATCAAATCAGCAAGAAACCTATATATGAAACTACATGGCATAGAATATACATGACATGTGAATGTATACGTTACTATTATGATTCATGAAATGATTCATACTTTACATACTAGGCCAAGGGTAAAATACCATAAATCTCATAAATCCATAAGCATGGGAAAATACCCCATTCCCTCAAGGTGAAATCAAATCAACTATAACAAAAAAGCATCAACAAAAATAATTACCCCAACCACTTGGTAATTTTCCGTACATGGGGTCATCAATCCCAGGAACAGATGTTTACCAAGAGCCTACACATTCCTAATATCCTTTCTATCAACCCCAAAAAGAAATTCAAAGGAAAATAAACATTCTCTCTGATACCACTTTGTAACATCATGACCCAGCTCACCTCTAAGATGATAGCTAGACTGGTTGGTCACATGGAATCAAGCATGCCTCCCCATATTCCATAGGCTACCAAATAGAGATGATGTTCAATTGAAGATATGGTGGGGGGACTATAACATCTAGATCAGATTCTCACAAAGGAATAATAATATTTAAAAAACAAAAAGTATAGGAAGTGGTAATATTAAATACAAGAAGAAGAAGGATAATATAATATTTTAATAAAAATAAAATGGATAATTATAATTCCATATAAAAATGTATGTAATGTTAGGTGTTACTAAAATGTATACGAATTACAAAATAACAAAAGAAAAAACCCAATGGACAACTCCTTGAGCATCTTGAGCAAGTGCCTCGGGTGCCAAAGGTGCTTGATTAGTTGTGAGATAGCAATCATAGTAGGCCAACACCCACAGTGTCTACCCCAATCCATTACATGATATGTAATTTAAATTAGTGATCATGTATAAGCAGAAAAATAAAAAATAAGTGTTGAATTAAAAAACAACAACCCACCCAGTTTTCTAAGGGACACCTGACGGCTAAACCTACTTTGGCTCCCTTTTATGTATCTATTTTAGTGGTTAGATCATCCTCTATTAGTATGGATCTCCCAAATCAGTGTCATATTATCCTTCCCAGGCTAAATCACTCATAGTAAACCATAAACATACACCCTCTTCCATCAGGCTAACCAACATCTCTCCCTCAAACATAACTAGAATCTCACCCTCATGTATCGTGTGAGTGTTCATATAGACATTTTTCATCCTGTTTACTCATATACTCTATCCTCTTGTATTTAGTACCAATCCTCATATCCCTAAGGTGGTATGAAAACGTGCACCAAGATTTTAGGAATCATCACTAATCATGAATCCTCAAACATCCCATATAATAATAAAGTCTTCTCTAGATCATCAAGTACTAGTGTGGATTTCTCTCAAGCAGTATATAATAACATGCATCAAGAAATAAGGGGTCCAAATTATACATGAGTTGTATCTAGACCAACTTAATATGCCAATCAGTGTCAAACCCTCAGTTATTAATCACATCAATACCACATAATATCAATATCTAAGCAAGAAAATCACAATTCTAGTATCAAACATACTATATTTATCATTATAAGACACAATGATAAATTAATAAAAATTACCATTGTTCAAAATAATTCATTTCATTAATCCATGATTCTAATTGTCATTATAATCATATGAAACCTATTTAATTAATAATTCAACCCAAAAGTCGTTAATGTATTAATTAACAAGTTTAGCCAAGGTGATTCTACCATAAGAAGTCACACAATTTATTACTATTCCAATTTCAAATTCAATTAAATCAATTCAATTTATCCAATTTATTATAGGGATTTAATGTAAAACATATTAAGTATTAATAATTTCTAAGAATGGCACACTAATCGGGTGGCCACAGGTCTCAGTCTCCATGCCTATAGACCTAGGGGATTCAAAAGTGGTTTAAAAATAAAATATTAGAGTTTAATATTGATTATCAAATTTATTTGGACACATACATCATACCGATGCAATGAAATATATTACATATACTTTAAATGATTTAATCTGAAAAAAGGGTTTAGGATTAGACAACCCAAATTAATTTCTTTCAAGGCATGCATTCTCCATGAAACATGTTGTTGAATATATTCAAGTCATATCATTGAAACATTTTACATAATTTTTACATATTTAATCATAAAAAGATGTATGTTCATACCAAACTAATAATTTCTATTTAAATCAATTCATTTAAACCATTTAAGGAAGGATAGCCATCATAAGCAGTTCCTTTAATTCAATTCACTTATGGAGTACTAGTCATCATGAAGATGTTATTCAAATTAAAATAATCAATTTTATACTTAAACATAACTTGTTAATTCATTTAAATATGTTCATGTGGTACAAATATGTTACCATGGGAAATATGGAAAATACCTACAAGGGAATTCCATTTCAATAAATCATGCTAAGTTAATCAATTTATAATATTTCCCAGGAACTTAGATGGTGTCTTGGTTCTTTAACCATTTCAAAAGGGAAAAACTATTTTCTATCTCTGCTATGATAAATGTCCTAAAATTAAATATACTAATCATAAACTTAATTAATAATGAAACACCAACACAACAATCCAAGAAAGAATAAATTTCTAACCACTGTTTTTTAGCTTAAAGGATAGGACACCGCCATTTAGAGGGGTTTTATTATAAAAACAAGGCTTTGTTTATCAAATGAATCATTTATTATAACTACACATTTAATTTATAGTCTAAAGTTCAATTTATCAAAATAAAACAAAATTAAACTTATCTAAATAAGCACTTAAATAATCCTTAAATTTAAAGGTTCATGGATAGGGATCCTACCTCAAATGTAGACCAAGCTGAACACGCAACACTTGATGACTTTGGGGATGAAAATGAATGCTACACACATGAAAAAAAATACATTATTATATATATATATTCCTTAATACAAAGAACATTTTCTTCTCCCCATTATGGAATAACTATAGTGATTATATATATAAATATAGATAGCTATTTATGTGAGTGCATGCCCTCCTAGAGTCATTAAGTGCTCTAAAAAAAATACCATGAACTCAAAACATTGCGGTAATGGCCAACACATTTAATAAAACTTACCAAAACCTCAAAAATTAAGAATTCCCCAATTATAAATTGAGCGAAAATGAATAATGTTTGAAAACCTTACCCCAAATCGAATGCAGCGATCCAAAATGATCTGAACTACTTTTCATTTTGCAGAGGTTGTTAGAATACGACTAAAGGAGTCCCAAGATGAATTTCACACAACCTAAAAATTAAATGAAAACAAAAAATTGGTTATCCCCAAATCGTAGGTTTCAAAATAAAACACAGGGTGATGGGGAGACCAATAATCAGCTGGAAAAGAGGAAGACGAGGGAGGAGAAGGCTTACCACAAGACCTTGAATAAGAATCAAGAAGAGTTTAGTTGGAAACTGAAGAAACAATGATCCATTGAGAGGGGGTGTGTCACATAGCTTGGAGATGATCCTAAGGAGGGAATAATGCATGTTTAGGGGGATGAAGGGTAAATACCCATTTAGGTCTCTAAAAAACATAACATAATAAATAATAATAAGAAGAATTATTATTATTATAATTATTATTAAAACTTTTCTTTATTTTTAATCCTGATTTATTTTCATTTAATTTTAATTTAATTAATTTAATTTATTTAAATAAAACACATCGTAATGATCCATCTCTTGAAATTAATATCTGATGCTCGGTTTGTAAAAGGGAATGTCCAATAAAAAATAAAATTTATTTGGTTTTTCATTGGGTTCAAACCCATGGGGTGTTAAAATATCTATTTGATAATATTTATATTTGGATAATACTTTTAGGATATACATTAAGTAAGTGTTTTGGTCACACAAACTAATGAATTACATTACATTTGATTAGGATCCAAAAATTACCTTGCAGTTTAGGCGAAGTCATTATAAATCTCTTGATATGGAGTTGATTTTCAGCACTACGTATCATCCTTATATAGATATTCTGTATAAGAAACAAAGTCAAACCCTAGATTTTATTATGATATCTAATTATATTGATTTAAAAGGTGTTTGACATCAAAATATTCATATATTTGAGTTTTTATACAACAATATTGTTCACTCGAGTATTCATATGTCTCTTTATGAAACCCTTTGTGGAAGGAAGTATAGAACTCCAATATTCTGGAATAAAGTTGTATAAAATTAGAACCTAATATAGCTAATGAAATGGTGGAGAATATTATAGCCATTAAAGAAATAGATAAGCGTATCATAAATTCTATGTAAAAGTTATGTTGATAATCATCAACACAATCAATAATTTTATGTTGATGAGAAGGTGTTTCTATGAATTTCTCCACATAATCAAAGAGTGAAAACAATGCCTTATATAAATCAGTCCCTTTATAAATATTGATCATATCAATTTGGAAACCTATAAATTGGTACAACTGCCAAACCTCTCTCATGTAAAATATGTGTTCCATGTATCTCTCATATGGATGGACATACAAGATCCATCACATGTTTTGAACTCAGAGGTTGAACCCCTAGAGTATGGTCTTTCTTATAAAAAAATAGGTGAAGATCATAGATCATATTGAGAAAGTGCAATTTTACAAAACCACTAACCTAGTAAATTTTAATAGAAATGTCTCCAGGTGTAGGAATTTACATGGGGACATAAGGATTCAATGATAGAGATGTATCCTAAATTTATGATATCAAAGTGATGAATTTCATGAGAGAAATTAATTTTAAGTGGGGTAGAAAGTAACACCTTGATATTTTTTGAAATATATATATTTCAAATAATATATATATTTTTGATATTTTTGTGTCACATGAAACACCACATTAATAATTCATTATATGAAAAATCGATTTTAGCTTTCGTTAAATGAAAAATTGAGTTTAAAAGAAACAATAGTTACTATTGAATTATTATTATTTATTATGATAGTTATTACTTAAACATTGTAATGGTGGGTATGATTATGATTTATAATATTATGAAAATATATGTATTTTAAATATATGTATATATATAAATAATTACATGATAACGAATTAATTATAAATTAAACTAGACACTATTTTAATATAAAATAAATATTTTTATGAAAAAAACTATGTTTATGAACACAAACACATTTTACCTTAATAAATAAAAAAACTAAATTTTGTTTAATTTTTTTAATTAAATTTACATATTACATATTAAATAAATTTTTTAACATTCTTCATATTCATTTTCTAGATAAGAGATAATAACAAAATTATTCTCATGCTTAAAAATTGAATTCTCCCAAAAATAGTTTTGTTGGCATTTGTGAACTTATATTAAAATTTATTTTTATCACTTCAACAAAATTTACATGAAATAATAAATTTTATTTTTGAAAATAAAATTACAAAAAAATATTTTAGTGAATTTTTTAGAATTTTCTGAGAAGATATTTTTTTCGATGAATTGTTAAAAATATTAGTTATTATTAATAATTTTAATTTATTTTAAATAATTTAAAAACTAAAAAATATTTTTATTTTTTAAAAAGTAATATTATTTAAATTATATATATATTAATCCAATTGAGATCATTCGAATAAATTTCATATTGAATATGGGTATAAAATATTTTAAATTTTTTGATACTTTTCTATTTGGAAAATAACTTTTTTGTCACCCTTACAAGACTAATTATAAATTAAATTGTGATGATTTTATAAATGGAATTGGGGAAAAATAGATTCAACATTTTTAATCAAAATAATTTTTATTATGAATTAATTTGGAATGAATTTTTTTACTATTATGAATTGTATAAACGGTTACAGTTAATTACCATACTTATGGATAAAACGAGTTTACCAAGAGGTAAAACTAAAATGATAAGTTATAAACTGACCTAAATTTTTTTCTAAAACCCATTTTATTAGTATATTGAGTCATTATCGCCAATAATTTTCAATAATTAACAATTTTATTCCTTTTTTCAAGTGAAAAAGTGGGTATTACTTTTCTTTTTCAAATATTACAATTATGAAACTCGTCTCACTTATAAAAAGTCACCCCCTTTTTTCATATATTAACACTTACAAAACCATTTTTTTCACCCATAACCTACCAAAATAACTTACTTCCTTAGTTCATATCATCATTGAATCCTTATTTTAGTTATAAATCAAACCTATTAATTATTTTGATGAAAACTAAAAGAAGTAGTATAAAGAATATGTTACATCACTAACATAGAATTTTGTTTTTTTCTTCATCCAACCCCTTAAATTATTATTAAAAATTTATTATCTAACCACATTAATATATTTAATATATTTATAATTTTTTATGTTCATGACCTAAAACCATCTTCACTTCCATCAAATGGGAACCAAAATCATTATTTGGGTGTTTGGTAATCTACCGCCTTGAGAACTAATGTTATTTGATTTCCATCAGCACCTATCACGAATTTAAATAATGATGGATTAAATTTTGAAATATGATATATTTGATATTATCAGTCTAATTTAAATATTATATAACAAATACCTTCTTAGTTTCCATTTTTTGGGAGTACGATAATGTCACTAATGTGTTTAACAGACTACAACCTCAAAAAAAAATGTGATTCTTTCATGATTTACATGTAAGAAAATAAAGATTATTTTAAAGTAAATATATGAGAAAAAATGATTCTATATTTTTAATATATTTTTTATTTATATTTATTTCTATCTATTGCATAAATGGAAACAATGTTCAGGCGTACGTACATCCTACCATCCCCATGAACAGTGTAATTCATTTTCTATATCTTATATTAATGGATCGCTATAAATAATATTATAATGGATATATATGATATTTATGGATCACTCTAGATTATGAAACCATTATAAAATTAAGAGGTCCAAAAATAACAAATCAAAACATACATGAAAAATATATCTGTAGTTGACTGAACCACAACTTTAACATGGAATTGTATATAAATAGGTAATAAAATGTCATAAGTAAAAATATATGGTTTGATATATATTATAATGGTTCTATAATATATGTATAATATTTTTAATTCAGTATTTTTGAACATGTATTATGGAAATAGAGATTTAACGTAAGGTATTTCTATATCACTTTTATTTACCAAGAGAAAAATCCTATATTGACCATCTATTTCTTTTATATGGTGAATATATGACCAATAATTTATTTGATAAACCCTATAATAAAAATAATAAGGATTTAAATATCAATTTTAGTATATCTATTTAATGGGGTTTACAGTTCAAAAGTTACCAAAGCACTAATGGATTTTTGTCTCAATTTTCCTTTTTTTGAGATATATGTTATATTATGCACATATCTTATTTTATGAAGTATATATAAAACCCCTTTTACATGAAATATCATGAATTTATTTATTCTCACGATATTCAATGTTACATTAAATTTTATTCTTTAATGGGTATTATGATTCAATGTTACCAAAGTGATACGGGTTTTATGTTATAATCGCATCGTTTATTGGGATTGTTTATGACTATGCTCAAATGATGATATTTTATGTTCATTATATCAAGAAAATCATGGATTTTATTATCCAATATTTATTTCATTATAGTACACGTTTTCCTTCCTTTTCATCTCTTTATATACACCAGAGTTCTAAATAATTGGTTTTAATAAAATGAGATTTTATTTCTTTCTTCAGTCAAAAATTATTTTTCATCCAAAATCATGTTTTATAAAAATATTTTCATAAATGTTTGTAACAATCTTCAAATAATTTATTAAAGAAAATTTTACCCATTTTTTAGTTTTTTATAGTCTTTTAATAGGAATATTTTTTCATTTTAAAAAAATGACATATTTTTCATTTACTGAAATTATGAGGGAATCTATGTTTAACATTCATGAAATGAAAATTGTTTCCCACTATCATGGATGCTCAAGTATTACAAGATTACCTTATAGGTTTTCAATATTATTTTAAAATAATAGAATTTTGAATTTTGAATTTTTTAAAATGTAATTTCATTATGTAACAAATTTATTTACCTCAAGAAAAATTTTAAATTTTTTTAAAGTGTCAATTTTATGTTTCAAAGATTAGTCTAAAATAAATATATTTTGAAAATATTTTATTCTTTAATTTGTTTTCAAAGTGGGAATTATATTTTCATCATGAAATTTTTTTATTTACTTTTATAGCTTCATTGATATGTTTTCATGGTTATTTTCCAATAAAATGATTTTTGAAATATTTATGAATTTCTAGTTTTAAAAAGAGATTTTACTATAAATTTTAGTTTCCTATATAAATCTTCCAAGTGATATTTTAAAATAATTTTCTATATAATATGAAATTGTTATTTTTTTACCTATGATTTACTAAGGATAATATACAAAGATACCATTCTTATTCTTCCATTGAATGGTTCATTTTTATGATGAAAATATGTTTATTAATGATTTTTCTATTCGATGAGTTATATCATGATAAAAAAATATGAAACCCACTTACCTTTAAATGGGTTATTCAATGATAAAATATGAAAGGATGATAAAAAATGTTTCTTTTCCAGAGGCTATTTTCTTATTAAATGATTACAAAACCCATTTCTTTTCATGGGTTCTAATATAATGAATATTTTATGATATTGTGGAATACATTTGTATGATTCTAATTATTTCATAGGTGGGGACTATATCTCTATCCAATGCGTTGGGTAAACATTGATTTCTCCTCAGATAAACACGATTGAAATAGGGATTGAACCAAGTTCAGTAAGGGACATTATACACTATGATAATATTAGGAGTGAACCATGATTATTATGATGGTTTGGGGAGTGAACCCATTCCACTATGATAGTATTGTAAATTAACCATAAAATAATACGGAAATGATTTTCTATACATATATTTCTGCCAAAATCTATGCACAATAGAAATGTTAGGTTCTTAGGGTTCAGGATCTTTGATTCCATTATGATTTATTTCATATGAACTGAAAATATTAATGCCATGACGTAGGTTTTTGGTCTACGATGTTCCAGGTATGGTTCTCAAATGTTACTATGATGTTATCATATCCTTATTCTCAATAAATTTTGAGATCTTCCTTATTTACCATTTCTAAGCAACTTAGATTACCATTAATTATGTTTTAGTTCCCTATATTATTATGAAAGTTGTTATGTTTCATATTTTTAAGAAGGGTGGTTATTATGATGAAAATAGTGGTAGATGATGTATCTCACTTATGGTCCAGTTCTTTATGTTTCCCAGTTTCCAAATAAACTTCACATAAGTGATTACGACATGGATTTTTATGTTATGTAATGAATATTCATCTATTAAGATTTAATATTTATGTATGAGATGTGTTTATATTTACAATCACTAGCCAATAAATCTGATTATGGTTCATAATATAATGTGATATCTCTTATTTCACAATCTTAGGAAATAACCCCTAAATAAATATCATCTTGAAAAAAAGCCTAAGACATACCTTTAAAATGATTAAAAGTTACCATAAAATCCCACAATTATCTGCTAAAAATAAAAATAAATCCCATAAAATATGTCACCTATAAAAATTGAGGTTTCAAAAGAGAATTCAATGTCACATTAATCCCTTATGACCACCTCACCACTTTCACATACTCGAGATAACCACTGAAAGAAGGTGAATACTGATTCAAGAAGTATGATATGGGGTCTGAGCTCATGGAATATTCCATGTCCACTACTCCATTCATAGTTTGAGTAGATTATTAAAATTAATACACATTTTGAACTTTTATAGTGGAATACTAAAAAAAATAGAATACATGAACAACATCAATTCATTCCTCAAAATATTATCCAATGAAAAAATCCATCCAGGATGGTACACAACATTCACACCAAATATTTTGAAATTTATAATTATAAAGTAGTAATTTTAATATAACCCTCTATAATTTTGTATAAATGAATAACAAATGAACCCACTCATTAAAAAAAAGAACAATCAGTGGAACACACATCACCCAAACTAGGAATGTCATGAGAACCCCTTTCATAATTCCACAACCATTTTGAAAACCAAAGAATCTAAATGATACTCCACAAAAATAACTTTCCTTTTTCAAAATTCCTTCCAATATTATTTCAAAAAAAATAAAATTTTTCATATATATAATATATTTCAAAAATCTCATTTGAAATCAATTTCTTTTAGTAATACCAATGAAAACAAAATTTAAATAACCCATTTTACAAATATCCCATGAAAAATAACCATTTTATAAAACCATTCATGAAAACCAAGGTAATTTCCTCTCCCCAAAAATTTATGAAACCAAAATTTGAAATTAAAATTTTAAAAAATACCTTTTATTTAAAAAAAAAATTTTAAAACCAATCATAACAAAAGAACCACAAAAACCGCAAACAAAGTTAATAAAATCCACGCCCCAAAAGGAAAAAAAACTCTTTAATCTACATGTAACAAGTGAGAATAAATTTTTTAAGAATTATAAATTGAGGGGTCCAATAAAAGATCAAAAAGAGAAGAAATAGTTATGAAAATGATTCTTCCATACAGGTTAGGAAACCATATGCCAACCCTACACCAACCATGCAACTTGCTCTATAAAGGAGGTAGACTCAATCAAATGTCCATCACATGTTTTCCAAAGCAATGAAATATAATCATGAAGCTCAATGTATCCTATATTTTAAACCCAATACCATTGAATGAACCCCCCCCCAGTATCACTTAGACTCATAAAGGGTATAAAAATATCAATTCATATCTAAATACATCATGATCAACTATAGAAAACATGAATTCAAAATTCAAAACCCGAATTACCCTATAATATTGAGCCTTAGGATGAGAAAGAGATAACTAAAAAATCCCATACCTAGAATTTCATGTCCCAAATACCTTAATATTATTTCTAAAAGGATGATAAAAAATAAAAAATGCTATTTAATAATCACAACCTCTTACCAAACAAAACATAATCTAATAATACCTTTTTTGTAGCAAATCGACTCAGGATACCATAAACATAACTCCCAAATAGTTTATCTAAATGGTTCGATGGGAATTGTTAATTCCCATTGGCTATAAAAGAGATCCCAGTAATATTAAGTCCCACATTGAGATTGATTTATCCTAAATAAGAGATAAAGGTATAGAAAAACATTAACTTTTAGGAATCCAAAATAAATAAACATGCCAAACCGGCTATAACCAACTACATTGAACTAACCCATTTGAAATAACATAAGAATAATCTATAAAGAGAATGATTCATTATGAAATAAAAGATATAACACTAATAAAAAAATCAAACAACTATAAATGATCTCAAGAACAGACTAATACCATTTCTTGGAAAACCCGGATTTCTCACCACCTCAATTCTCACCCATGTTGGTATCGTTGAAAAAATTAAATCCTGTAGAAAACCCAAAACCTAAATGTAATAGGATTCAAATAAAAATAACAATAGGTCCCCACAACATAACAAAAATATGAAATTCATTTCATTATTAAATAAAAAATGCTAGTATAAAAATAAACAGAAAATTAAGCTATTCAAATATAACAAATGAAAAACTAAAAAAGTCTATAGATTCATTAAAACTATTCCACATTGTTTTGTTAAACTTAAAATACACACCATAAAATCATTTTGACCAAACAAATCCATTTCAAACTACACTGCCATTAATATTTATAAATACAAATCATTTGTTTTATTTAAATTAAACTAGTCACTTTATAAGCATTCAACCGGCCAAAGCCTTATTTAAATATAAATACACATTATGAAATCCACATCAATAACCCACAAAAGAGTATTTAAATTAAAAATAGGTACTTTAAATATCATTAAGACTCATTCTACCAAATAAAATTACCCAACACATAAGGTTGGTTCATAAGAAAGAAGGCAACATATATAAAAATGAATATAATAAATATAATAAATAAATGTTGCGACCACAATATAATCATGGGTAAGTGATACAATTTATTACTAGTTAAAGATCCAAAAAAATTAACCAATAAATAAATGCAATTTTTCAATTACTCTACCTCAAATCCCTAATGTGAGATGTGTCTAACCTTAAAATAGTTGTTTCCACTCATAGACCATCTTTCTGAGTATAACCAAATTCAAACCACAAGTCAACCAACTAGACCACAAAGTATCATTACAATGACACCCCATACTACCCCTAGTGCTTTCCATGTCTTGATAGCCACTAGTGGTGTATGAACCCACTAGCATAATATAATTAAATGCCCCACTTAGTAAATTTTTTTCTATGACTAATAAAGACGTGAGGTGAATGAATCAGAAAGCTAAGACTAACACAAAAGGCACCAGCAATGGTAAACCCTTATCCCTAACACCCAAAAAATAAAAACCCCACACATCTCATGAATCCATGAAATAAAAAAATCACTACAAAAATATTGGATTTATCTAGTTCTTGCTAAATGTGATGCTGAAAGCCCCCTTTCTCAATGCTAGAAAAGTACTGTCAGAGGGCATCTTTAATAGCTCTTTTGTTTAGAGGTGTTAAGGAACCCCTTTAACATGGCCTAAAAAGTGATGCTAAAGGGGGACATTTTTTAGTGATTTTAAAAGTCATTGATTAAAGCCTCCGCTTTATCATCGCTATTTAAAAAGTGCTCATAAAATGAGCATTTAGAAGAGCTTCTAAAAAAGCTTTGATAAAGGGTATATTTCAAAAAAAATCATTAAAAATAATATATTAATATCGATATAAATATAATATGTATTTTTTAAATATTTTTTAGAAAAGGAAAAAAATAATTTACACAAAATATATAGGATATTTAGTGAAAATGGATTATAACTCTAAAATATCCCTATAAAACCAAAAAAACTTGAAAACCCAATAATAACTCAAGAATCCCTTGAAATCCCAAAAAATGTTAATAAAACCTAAAAACCATAACATGATAATAAATTATGATCCAAGAGTCCATTTTATCTCTAAAACCAATCAAATCGAATCTTATGAAACCAGATAAAACCAAATGATATTTCAATCATCTAATAATTAGAGGAATAAAATATATTACACTTTTAAAAAAGATAGAAATCTAACATGAACTTAAAAAACCTTAACTTTTGATTACAATGTTTGTTTAGGATATACTACATATTAAATCAAAGCATTCAATGAGATCTAGACCTTGTAGGTTTGAGGTCAGATTGTCGAGTAATGTCCCACTTTTCATCTCCAAAAAAGATCCAAAAGGCCTCCGAAATTTAGTTTTTAGTTATTGACCCTAGTTTCTTAAAATTCAAACACATATAACTTCTGATCTGGGTGTTCTTTCATCCTATACCAGAAATCATATCGAGACTCATTTCATTATATTTTATTTAACTTGTTGTAGAGATAAATTAGACTCCTAAATCATATCTTGTGATCAAATCTTGTTTTTTAGGTGTTTAAGGATTTTCAGTGTTTCTCAGCATTTTTAATTGTGTTAAGGGGATTTAGTGTTAACATTAATTTTAATATATATATATATATAAATAAATATTTATTTAAAGATATATATATATATAATCATATATATATATAATCATATATAAATATATAAACACATTTATATAAATATATGGATAAAAATATAACAAAATATATTGATATATCAGAAAATATAAAAAAATAGTATAGGGGAGTGGAAAAGTGTTGGGGTATAAGATGGAGATCCTAGGATCTAAGCACTCTCGAGGCAGGGATACGCTCTATAGAGTTTATAAAGGGGTGGGGGATATGTTGATTGGGGGATGGGAAGCACTGATAAAAGTGTGTGTGTGGGGTGTGAAACAAAATTATACCCTTTATTAGTAGGGATTTTATCAGAGGTTTTAGTGATATTAAAGGGGGGATTTAAGAGTAATAAAAAACTATAATAACGATGGAACTTAAAAGGGATAAAAAAGAACTGATAAAGGCCCCGTTTATCCAGTCCTTTTTAGCGTTGTTAAAGGGGGGCTTCATGAGTAATTTTTACAATAAATGTTAAAGCTAACACTTTAACATCAATTACATTATCAACGCTTCTATAAAAATGATAAATCCCTTTTACATGCACTGTTGAAGTCTTGATTTGTAGTAGTGTCATCCAATAAGAACCAAAGTACCAAGTAAAACATTATCATAATTCAGGGATCGGTATGTCAATACCTTCAACATTTTATAAAATAAAACTATAAATACTCTTTCAAAATATATTTAATTCACACACTCAATTAATACATTTCAAATCCAAACTTAAAACGTTGATCTCACCCATTGAAATCCAAAAAAAAGACCAAAGGAAAACCATTTCCAACAAAAATACATTTAAATATCCATTTAGTCATTTTAGAAAGAGTCATTAATAGGTTTTTGCAACTGGTAAGCCACATGCACATTTCTAATCAACATTAAAAATTCAAAAAAGAACCCCTTTATAAATCATTTGATGTACAACAACTGACTTTAAAATGAAATTCTCTTTAAAACATAGCATTCATTCATTGAAAACTAAATTTGGATAAAAATTACAGAGACACCATTAAAACAATTTCAACAATAATCATAGGTGTTTAAAAAACATAGCACATGACAATATTCCATTTAAAACATAAAAATATGGAATTTATAAGATAAACTATTTATATTCAAGCTCAAAATAGAACTAAAGTGGGTTTAAATCATCATAAGGATGTCACATAAATTCACACCTTCATAAAAATCAATTTTGAAATCACCAGAAAAATTTTAATTCCAAAATACAAAATTATAGAAAACACTTATTAGAAGAAGAGGAACCCAAGATAAAATGTGTCTCCTTTAATGATGACCACCGAAGAAAGCAAGAAGACCTCCTATACATGATATAAGAGACCAATCCCTAGGATATAACCCTTATGAACCCAATCCCAACAATGTACATGACCTATGGTTCCAAGAGAAATAGGAAACCAAGTAATGATGGAAGAAATAGGAGTAGAGGACAATGTGTAGGACAAATACCTTGGAATCATTTGAAAAAATCCAAAGGAGAGTGAAGATTCAAAGGAAGAGGAAAGTATAGATCCTCCTTGTCTCATAAGGTCTAATCAAATTCATATGGAATAGAAGAGGGGAGAGGGTTAATTTGACCTGAGAATTTTGTGAAATTCCCAAACCTGAAACTCTCAAGCATGCCACATGATTTTTCAAAGCATTCCTTGAACATTACCAAGGACATGATCACTCAGACAATTTCTTGAGAGCTATACATAGTTTAAAATACTATTCTCAAACCATTAACATGTAACATTAAAACATAGAGTCAATACACACACTTGTATCATGGATTATATAATTTTTTGAAAGTGGTGAACTACTCCCTAGACTCACAAAAGGTCCCACATTGGTTCTCATAAGACTTGTATAGTTTTGAAGCAATATATGTACCACTTGTGAAACCAAAACTATGAATATTAAAATTTAACTACATGTAAGGGTCTCCTAGAGCCATGTAAGGGTAGCCACACAGTTTTCTTTAAACTATGCATCCTAACCATGTATATAATTAAATATTCAAAATTTTAAATATTTAATCCAAAAATCCAAGGAAATGAACATTATAATTCAAAATATTAATATAATATTAAATAAATACAATAATGAAAATGTAGGGTGTTACAACTTCTCTATTTATTTTCACTAATTCTAGAACATTATGTCTTGTATTAATAAATATTTTTTATACTTCTTTTTGTATAAAATTACTATTAAATTATTATTGGAAAACCCTTTATATTTTTATTTTAAACGTGAATCGTGGTTGACGTCAATGGGGTTTTTGATAAAATGAAAAAAATAGTTTTTTTGGTTTCATAGAGAAATGTTGATATAAGGTATTGAGATAATTGGTTTATGTGAGTTTATATTTCATTGGACAACACCTGTTAGGTTCAGAGAAGGGATTATTGCCTCTTAGGTAGCATAGAGGATCATCACCAATGGTTATGTTTGTGGATGTATGAGTCACCAATCATGAATATTGGGAATATTATGGCATGAATGTGTGTGTGCTTGAGAGAGATATAAAAACTATATTTTGTATTCCAAGTGGAATAAATGGATATAATGTTTATACTTATTAACTTTAATTAAATTAATCTGGAAAAGTGTTTTGGATTTAATATCATTTATTTTTTTTATATTATGAACTCTGAGATAACCTTTTCTTATTCTAGTGGTTTTTTGTGGGATGATTTTGATGTATTCCCTACTAATTTTGTAAACTCATTCGTTGTATATGGGCCATGGTGTGTATACAATCAATATTTATCATGAAATAAGAAAATTAAATGTCTTTTATTTCTCTATTGGAGAATCATGATTCTATATTCTCATGATGTTGGTTATATCATGAAGATGTTCATGCTGAAAGGTTAGAGTTATGCTACATCAGTGTTGCTACCTAAGGATGCCTTTTAGTTTTTATATGTGTTTCCTGTTTCAATTTTTATTCAACTATGAGAATGTTAATTTCATAGATTTTGAGTTATACTACTTATATTTCATGAATATTATAGTATTCGAATAGTTTTTTGTAGTTTTTACAGGACATGTTGTGTTTTTTAAAGGGAACATAACCCCCAAATGATTTATTAAACCCAAAGAATTTATTTGTAACCATCGATGTTTATGGGATGTGGTATAAGGCTAGTGGGATCCCGTCTATTTCTCAGACAATTATAAGGGTTGGAATGATGCATAGGTTAAGAATGTGGATTATATTTTATCTTTCGTAAACCTCAATTTTTCCATTAATATCATACATATATATAGAACATAAATTCATTACAATAACAAACCATGAAAGTCAGTGTTGAAAAACAAGGCTTTATGGTGATGAGAGTCTATATAAATTCATGTTTGATGCTTTTATTTCTCATTGGATGGAAATGAAGCCATTATTTTAGGATGTATACAACAAATTTGGAGGAGATGGTAGAATAAATAATCTTAAAAAAAATTGGTTAATACTTATACATTATCTTTTGATATAATCCTTTCAATTATGCTTAAGTCCTTTGAAGGTGAGGTTTATGGTCACTCTAGGGGATTGGGGATGTGGGAAAGGAATTTTTAAGAGGTGATTATATATTTTTTTTAGTAAAAAACAAATTTATTTGTGTATTTCTAATGCATAGATTGAGACACTTTTATAGGAAAAAAGACATGAACTTTTCTCAATAATTCAATATTTAAGGCCCTGATAGTAACGTTAAAATTTCCAAGAAGAACATATATGAACCTGATTCAAAGGATGTAAAATTCAAAATTCAATTAATTTAATATTCTATTTAAATTTCATAAAATTATTTAAAAACAGTTTATAGACATTAACTACCATTTAAAGTAATTTTTATGACTATTCACAAATAATAACTTTAAAGGAATAAAGATAATAATGGAATTAAAATATAAATACTTTCAACACCACTAATTAATTATAATTATCCAGTTAATTCTTGTATCACCTTAATCCTTCAAAAAACTATTTTAATTTTAATGTTTTTAACCATTTACATAATTTATATACTGCTTTCACATGCACAACATCAGCATTGCAAAAATTTATAGGTAATTATACAACCAATGAGAATAAAAAATAAATTAATGTAATAAATATAGTTTATTATTGATCAATTTTATCATTACACAATAGGAATTTACGGTAATTGTGACAAGGTATTTTCAATGGAATCCCATCGTAATATGTCATTTGTGATGGGACTCCATTGAAAATACCTCATCGATGACGGTGGCATCACAAATTGGTTTATTTATGACAATATATTACAAATAATTTTATTTAAAATGATTTCCCGTAAATAATATTTATTTGCGATGGACACTTTGGTTAAAACAAAAGACTCTCGTAAAGGTTTATAAATAACCTTTTACAATAATGAATCTTAAAAAGATCAACAGGATATTTGCGACAACTGATTTAATCCATCGCAAATAATATTTTTTTCAAAAAAAGAAACAAAATAAATAATATTTAAAATATAATTAAAATTATTTTAAAAAATATAATATAAATGTAATAATTTTTTAAATAATATATATATATATTAAAAAATGTAAATATTAAATAAAACAAAATTAATTCAAAAAATAAGTATACTATAAAATTATTTAAATTATTTAAATTATTGAAATTAATTATAATATTAAATATATATAAATATAAATAAATATATATATATATATATCAAAATAATTCTAAAATCTAAAATTACATAAAATATGTTAAAAATTTAACAAAATTAATAAATTATAAAGTATTGAAAAATAATTAATGAAAATTAAAAAAAATAAAACATATGTAAAAGTAATACATCAGTTAAAAGATAACATGTTTTCCATACCAAATTATAAAAAAATGCCATAAAAACTTCATAAATAATAAACTATCATCTGGTGGAGGTGGATCACCCAAAGGACCAGGGGGAGGAAACTCCATACCAATGTCATGTGTAAGTCAACACATATACTCGGTCATCTGCTCATCTCTCCAAAAATGCTACTCACGCTCCTCTCCCCTCTCCCATTTCATCTATTATATCATATCATCCTAAGTTCTCGATCTGTCCTTATACTATTCAGTGGACAATGATTTCAATGACAAAGCTCCCTTCGCACTCACTGATTCCATTAAAAAAGAACCATAATAACTCATATGTTTCAGTCAAGAACCAATACCAAACACTAGAGCTTTCTTGACACCCTCTGAAGTCTCCTGTATCTAATCCCCCTCATCGAAACCTGAATCAGCAGTGACATCTTGTTCAGTATCAGCTTGACTCTCACATGAATGAGAATTCAAAGATTCATATGTTTTCTTTAAATATATTGAAAAATTAGAATAAAAATAAAATTAATATTCATGACATTTTTAATCAAAATCACTAACCACAATATAGATTTGTTGTTCACCTACAACTTCTCCTGTATGGGTATCAATATATATATTCTTATAAACATAAATCTTAATAATATATGGGTCATTAGTAGCCAATATATTATGTAAAACATGTTATAGTTAAAATTTGTATACATTATTAAATAATATCACATACCATATGTCATCAATGTATGCCAAATGTACTAATCTTGGCCCTAAGGGTGACCTCATACCTCCCCAGGCTCTGACTTCCAGCTGATGATCTTTTAATTAAATGTTTCTCCTATCCATAAAGTGAAAAACCCATCCCATACCCAAGATGATATATAGTTGGGATGATGGGAGATGCAAGATGGATTGAAAATGGTAGCATAAGATTTATCAATATCTCTCTTTCTGATGTTGTGTAGAAACTAACGAAAGTGCTCACGCATACAATTATCACATGCCTTTTGGATAAGACCTCTCTGGATATTATAAACCGGAGAAAATATATTATCCAAGAAAATTTAAAAAAATGTTAGTAAATAAATAAATTTTAAAAAAGTACAGAGTTTTTAAAAATGTACAATCCAGTGGTCAAACATCTGGTCACACAAAGTGATAAGTACTAGCTCCAATAAAACCCATGGCTCAGAAAAATGAATTATTAGAATCACACCATTCAACCTAATTGCTAAATGTGAAAAACTATGAAAATTGAAACAAAAATATAATCATAAAATTATTGTCAAAATTAATACAATTTTTAAATATAAAATAAATATCTTAAACAATTAAATATACCTCTATAAATGAGGATCTAAATCAACAGATGGTTGTCTCTATAGAATAGGAATTGGAATCATAAATCAAGCAATGTTGCACCCCCTCCTATTCGGTACACTAGCCTAAGTAGGAGGATTTGAATCCAACCCATCATCAAGAAGTATAACATCAGTGAGAGAATGTAATAGATCATTTAACTCATCTCCGACCATCTAAAACAACTATTCTCATTTTTACGATATTTTTATTAGATATATGAAATATAGAAAACCAATAAATGTTAGAATAAAATAATGTTACCTATAATATATTGTCAATACAAATATGAAATTTAAAAAACTAATAAATATTAGTATATAATAATTACTTGTAACTAAAGACATGAATATAATTAATCATTTTCATATTTATCACCATATTCATGGAAATCAATGTCTTTACCCTCATCTTCATCATTTTTATCTTCTATTGGACTTCCAGTTTCATCATCCTTCTTTACTTCATCAACATTATCTATATCATTATCCCCCAAATGGGGGGGGGTCATCATCGATATTTTTACCCTATTGGGTAAGAGATATATTTTGGGATGTTTCTTGAAAAAATTCAACATTTTTCACTTGCATAGAACCATTTTCATTTTCAATAAATTGATTTCCATGTGATTTCATTTTTATCACACTCCACCAATCCTTCAAATCTCTTGAAACATCATAGTAACTTTCAAAGTTATCACGATGTGCTTGATATGCAATCATAAATAGTTTATTTGTTTCTAGAAGCCTGTTATATATAATTTCAATGACTCCATGTCATGGATAATCTCGCAACCCCTGATAATTATCAAACCAATGACATTTAAACATTGTAACATAATTTGGTCCCACATAAAATAACTAAATTATTTCATCTATAATACTATAAAAGTCAACTTCAATTTCCTTATGGTGGTATCCTTTCAAAAAACACCACTATTCATTTATTTCTTTGAGTCACTATATATGTGTGTATGGAATGAAAATCTGTTAACAACATACCAATTATAAGATTTTACCAATTTCGATGGAGGTTTTTTTATCACACATAATTTATTGTCAATTTTATTTTCATGTTGTGTTACATGTAAACAATAAAAATTATTAATAATAGGTATCATTTAAAAATTGATTCAACATCCCATCGAAATAAACTTATATTAATTGTCTTTCAAACCAATATGCAAACTTTGGTTACTGACATTTTTCACGAGAAGCATATGTAATTTGTATAAATTGTTTTTCGATATGGTCATCATATATTCTAAAAAACATTAATGTAAATAAAGATATATATTATAAATATTTAATGAAATAATAAAAAATATTACTTACTGTACAAATCACGTCATTTCAACACAATTCAGTAGAACATATGTATGATATCTGTGTAGTTCATCATCTATAAGCCATCACTCACGATAACCACCAAAACCAAGATCGAGCTGATTAAAAACTGACAACTGATGGTCTCTGACATCATCAAAATATGTCTCATTGTGACCCATGAGATTATGTATTGAAGGATATTCCAACTGAAAATAATAAGGGTAGAATTTTGATATTTCCTCGGGAAAGTATGCTTCTACAATCAACCCTTCAACTAATGATTTTTTATTTACTTTCTTATTTACTTTTTTTCATACATATCTCAAATAGATACATCCATCAGAATTTTTTCCAGCCCTCCAAATTTAGCTTCATATATAAAATACAATATTAAATGTTCCATGTAATCAATAAGCCCAGTGGGAATATTTTATCCAATTTATTTATAATTAAAAGTACATATTTTTCTAGAAAATTAAAGAATCGTAATACGGTGTTTCTACACAAGTAGCTCAAAAAAATATGATACTTAAGTCAACACATCCCATATTGAAGAATTAAATAGCCTTATAAGGTCAACATGAAGTAATATTTCAGTTTTGACATTAAAATCATGAATTTGTAACCCAATAATATTCATATTTCTCATGAAATGAGAAACATTTGATAAAAACCCATTTGGTAACATGATATATCTAATCCATTGACATAAAAATAAATGGTTTTCTTTATTAAGTTATTGAGGTGCTTTTGGATTCATTAATTTGTGCAATCTTTCATCTTCAAATAATTGATGTTCATGAAATCTACAAATATAAAAAATATCTTACTGTGACATTACATTATATTTGGTCATATAAGGTGTGTACAACATGGTATAAAACATGTTATAAAAAACATTATTCTAAATATGAATTACATCTATCATGTGACAAATTAGAAAATCAGACCAATATAGAAGGTCCCAAAAAATACTGATATTTATCCAATTATGATCTCTCCCAAAACTATTTATCTTTTTCTCATTTATGGTCAGTACATAAGTAACAAGTGGTAATGTAGAGATAATAGATTTTAACTGATTACCTAAGAGCATTATTGGAGGTGCGTTTGTTTCAATTCGACCTTTTGTAAAATTAATTGGGTTCCATCTAAAAGAGTTATTTGTCGTCAAATATATCCAATGACTGCCTATATAACTAAAATTTCCCCCATTACTAAAAATATGGGATTTATTTTCATCCATGTAGTATATACAATATTTTAGATAATGTGTGCTCCATCTAGATAATATACCATATGCCGGAAAGTCATTGATCATCCATATTAATGTAACCTTAAATATAAAATTCTAATTTGTAGTTATATCAAATGTAGTCACACCATTATTCCATAATGAAATTAACTCATCAATCAGCAGCTTCAAATAAACCCCAATATTCTTATTTGGATGTTCTATAATTAATAGAATAAAATATATATATGGTTCATTCACCAAAATCGAAGGAGTAATGTTTTAAAGAGTAATAAAAATAGTCCAATAAGAATATTGATTATTGTAAGCACTAAATAGACAAAACCAATTATTAGAAATTCCCACCCATTTTTTACAAGATTTTAAAGAAAAAGAAAGATGTGTGTGATCAAAATATTTCCATCAATCACCATAGAATTAATGAATTATGAATTTTGTGAAGTAAATATTTTATTTACGCCATTTCATCAATACATATATGTTACAAGTCATAAATAAACACTGTAAATGAGGTGTAATTGAAAAATATCTAAACCGTTACATGGGAACTCTAGACTTTCCTTATTATGCTTATTTATACCTCGATTCTCCACATATTGGAATATTAACCAATTATTTCTAATCACCATAAATTTAAACATGCATGGGTCTTCTGATAACTTAGAACTAAATTAGGAACCAACCTTTTATTTTCATATAAACTTGTTGGTAATGTATTTCCATTAGGAATGAACGACTTAACCAAAGATAAAATCTAATCAAAAAAACTATTAAACATTCCAAAATATAATTTAATAGCCATAAATTTTGTAACAACTTCCGGATTTCTCTTCTAGATACCTGGGTATAATGTCTTCTCAGAGGATTTCAAAAAATTATAAAACTGAGAAAGTTATAATTCATGATTTGAAATATCATTTTGAGTTATGGTTTTAGGAATTGATGGAGCAGCTACCTCATGTATTAAATTATTAAATAATGTATCTGGAACCAAAATTTTTTTATTTTTTACTAAATTATTTTCTCCACATTGATACCAAAAAATATAATCTTTCTGAAAATTAGAACAAAATAAATCAAGTCCAACATTATCAAATGTTTCAAATGTACCAAGATCACATTTCTGACATGGAAATTTATTTATTGCTTTAGAAATAAAATCATAATTCAATTATTAAAATGATATAAAGGTTTCAACACATTCCATGTAGAAACAATTTAAACTAGATCCATTTGGATTTTTTGAATTATTTATCCAATAAAAATCACGTAATAGATACAACTTTCTACTTACCGAGTCCAAAGTTATCTAAGAAACAAAAAGAATAAGAATAATTATCGCTGATAATTTTGAATATTTGAATATTTGAATATTATTATTATATATTACCAACATGATATATTCTATCAAATATAAGCAGAGTGAGGAACTGTGTTAGCACTAGATTCTAGGGTCCATAGAGGCTCAGTAGAGATGAAAATAAAAATATTAAATATATTATATCAAAACATATGTTATTTTTTAAAAATAATAGAATATATAATAAACAGTGTCTCATGTGATAAATTGGAGATTGTTGTTTGGCCCAGGATGTGAGGTTTACCATATACGCGATGATGGATTCGTGATCTTCGAGTGTTTAGTTATATTACAGGAGAGGTTTATTCATTTAATATTTTTATTATAAATTATTATAATAATTCAATGTATCTTTCAAACTGTGTATCATATGATAAATTGAAGATCACTATTGGGTCCAGGATGCGGGGATTACCTTAGGCACGACATAACATTTTTTAGCATCGAGTGTTTCGTTAGATTGCACACGAGGGTAATTCATTTAATATTTTTATTATATTTTCTTATTAAAATGTTAAGTATCTTAGAAACTATTTATCATATGAAAAATTTGAGACCATCATGAGGACCGGGATGTGGGGTTTACCCTAGGTGCAACAAAACATTTGTTAGCATCGAGTGTTTCATTACATCTCATACGGGGGTATCATTTATAATATTTTATTAATAATATTTATAGAATTGTTCATTTTTATATATAAATATATATTACAATATTTATATAAATTGTTAATATGGATTATTTTAATTAATTAAAAATTAATATGAAATTATTATTAAATAACTAATAATTATTATATATATATATCATAATTTATTATAAATTATGTAAGGAGTATTAATAATTATGTAGTGATTATTATTATAAATTATGCAATGATTATTATTAATTATTATAAATTATTATAAATTGTGTAATGATTATTATGTAATGATTATTATTAATTATTTAAATTATTATAAATTATGAAGTGACTATATATATATTAGAATTTCAAAAATTATTATTACAATTTTATTATTCAATTTTATTATGTAATGACTATTTTTATTACAATTTCAAAAAATAATTTTAATTATTTTAAATTATTCAATTATTATTATTGATTTATTTAAATTATTACTACCATTTTAATAATTACTATAAATATATTTTAATTTTTTTAATTATGGTTAATTCTTATTATAAATCAAATTGATTACCTTGAATTTATATTTTATATAAAAATTTTATCAATAAAATTGAGTACATATTTTGGAATTAATAATTAATTCGAATTCATAATTATTTTGAATTAATAATTTTTGTATTAATAATTTTTAACCTTGATGCATTATAATAGTTGTGCGAGTCAGGTGTATTTACAAAATTTAAAGGAATTATTAATACTAATTATTTTAATCAATACAAAATTTTATACCAATTATTATGAATTTCTAAAAGTTAGTACAATTTATTATAATTTTTTTACAAATTTTTATTATTTTATATTTATCACTAATATTTAAAATTTATTATTAATAAGGACTTATTAATTATTAAATATTATAAATTATTAATTCATTTTTACCAATTATATAAATTAATACTACATTTTTAATAATTAATGTTTTTCTACGAATTAATAATAAATCTTTATATTTTTATATTTTTTTCAAAATTATTGAAAAAATGTATCTTAATTACTATTAACTATGTTTTTAATAAATATTACATATTCTAAATTGTCATTATTCTTCATTTAACCAGTTTTGTAATGTTTTTTCATAAAAAAATCTTATAAATAACGTTTTATTAAAAAAATTGCATTAAATTAATTTTATCATCTTCATTAAAAACCAATAAATTATATTTATTTCAAATGTTATATATATATATATTACATAATTTCAAAATCTAATCTATTGACATCAAATTTATTATTACACACATGAGATCGTGTAAAAAAATAAACATAACAAATATTTAGACATACATACATTCATGCCCATAAGCAAAAAAAATATTATAGAAAATTAATATTATAAAAAAATATTAATAAAAAACAATTATGTGTGTAAAAAATATTATTATTATAAAAAATTAACATAAAAAATATTTATACTTACATAAATACACGAACAACACAAAATTAAACCAAAAAATAAATAAAACGAATACCGAAACCAAAAAAACAATAAGCAAAAATGAATGAGTAAAATTATAATAATCTTCTAGAAACCCTAAAAACACCAAGAAAAATAAAATAAATATATGTATTGATGAAACTAGCATATTTGAAAAAACAAATTACTAACATTCAAAATATTTCAATAATAACAACGTTTCAAAAAATAATATGAAATAATAATGTTTCAAAAACCCTAAACACAAAGAAAAATCTATTATTTTCTAAAGATGATATGAAAAATACTAAAATTCAAATTAAAACAAATCATGCATAATCAAGACACTCAAATATAATATAATAAATTTATATTAACCTTAAATGGAAAATAAACCATCAAAATAGGGTAAATTTCTATACCTAGGTTTTTTGAAACCTATATTTTTAAATTCCAACAAAAAAATGAAAAAAACAAACAGAGGATAAAAGTATAGTCCATACCTTTCATATTTGATGTAAAATCACCCAAAAATAAAAAGAAATAGATCTTTCTTGGGTTGCACAGAGAGGGGCGGCCGATAGGGTTTTGTTGCTTCGGGAGAGAGAAGGAAGAAGAGAAGAAGAAGAAAAAAAGGAGGGAATACATGATGGGAAATACTGATACTTTTTGCGATGGAATAATTATGGTGTAGTTAATTTTTTGGTAAAAAGTTTCTAATCAAAATTTTTTGCAATGGGTATTGAATTTTGTCACAAATAATCTCAATTCAAATGGAATTTACCATGGGTGAAAGGGTTTGTTGTAAATGCACATTGTGAATTATTTTCGCATTGGGTGGCAGGAAAACCTACCAAAACGTTTTGTCATTGATTTATAATTCTATCCCAATTTTTTTACTATTTGAGACGGTATTCTACATTTGTCGCAAATAGTCTATGCAGAAGACCTATTTGCGATGTGAAATTTTTCTATTGCAAATTCTCTATAACAAATACCTGAAATAATATTCATGTTAATATTAATTCATATATTATTTTATGTATATTCATTTCATTAAAACATAATAATTGACAGAGAGTAACATTTTATAATTACTCTTACCTTAAAATAATATAAACGTTGTAAATTGTAGAACCAAAATGACATATTATTGAAGATATGAGGATTATGGTAGAATTAAAATCATTAAATACATTAATTTCCACTATTTGATTTATTTATTTACTCAATCCCTAAGTTTCCACCAGGATTAACCCATTTTACCCTTCATCATGGTGATAAAAAATTACTATAGTTACTATACATTATATCTAAAAATATAAGGGACTTATTTAACTAATTTGATCACTATTAATCCAAATATGAAATAAATTTTTCAATATTCAATTTCTATAAATGGTAGAAATTAATTTTAACATAAATGTAAAATGAAATGAAAACCCTTTTACAAAAAAGACACTTAAAAGCTTAATAGACTTTTTATACCAAAATCTACTATAATATTGATTCCCAGGAAATTAATTATATTATGTAAAACAAAATTAAACTTTTGTGAATTTAAATAAATGTTAAACAAATGTAAAATTTGTAATACTTTTTTCTAATAAATGAAATTTTTTCAAAAATCAGTAATTTTCACTATTCACCCCAAATTAACCTTTCTAGAAAAATCAAAAAAATCATCTTAATATTATTTTTACTTTTCGATTTCATAAATAATGTTCATTTAATAAAATTTCTATTCTTAACCTCCTAAATATATCTTTAAAAAGAAAATAAAAAATATAACAAAAACCCAATTTTATTAAAAAACACACCCTTTAATTTTGTTAACCTTATATTTTTGAATTCTTATCATTCAAAATATAGTACTTATTTACGTGGAAATAATAAATAAAGTTTAATGCATAATTTTTCTGAAAAAATATATCATAACTTAATTAATCATATTCATAACCATAAAACCAATGAAGAGGTTATAATAGTCATATTAAAATAATAATATTTCCATAGTATATCACAGTTCATTTAGGATCAGTTATTATTGTGGTATACACTATCAAAAATTATAGTTATTTAAAAAAAATATGTTTTAAAATCTCATGTTTTTATATCAATGGCATATTATATTATGTCTCTATGAAATATTCATTTCTTAGGACATTACCATTCCCCATTTAGCCTAATCAATTTTTCTTTTTGGTTATATATATGTTTTTTATGTCTTGTTAATTTGTTTACTATTTTTTATTCATATTTTTATAGTACTATATTTGGAAATAAATTCATATAGTTTTCAATTATATATTATTATAACTATGGTATCGAATTTCATATAGGTTTTCTTCCATGGTAGTCAAGTATTTATTTTTTGTTTCCTCTAGTTCATTGTCTTCAAATGTCTTATTGTTTTTATAGAAAGATCTGATTGTGTTTTGTTAAATATCATTGAGGGTAATATAATTCAAAAACCTTTTTTATTTACCCTTTATCATTTACACTATCATCGGAAAAATGGGATGTGTTCTTGAGGTGTAGTGGGGAAATAGAAAGGGAATTTTTCAGTCTTATTATATTGGGATAATTCTAACCATATTCCTTTAATAAAATATACTAAAATTTGGATAGGCATGTATTTTTTTATAGGCTATTCTCATGTAACATAACATATGTTTATATTTTTTATTATTGATAATACATTTAATTATCATATAGTAACATATCCTTCAGGGGAGATATTATTTTTATAAAGCTTTTTCCACTCCATCTATTTCCAACATTCGAATTATATAGTTTTGGTTTTATTTATAATGTCCTATAATTATTATAACTATCATATAATGTGATTTGTGCACAATTATTTAACTCTTTAAACATAATTAAACAATATCAAAGACAAATTAAACTATTATTTTCATTTCTTTAATGCAATATAACTCGTTATATACCCATGTATTGATATTATATGATCTATAAGCTATATTGTTGTTCTAGTCAGTATCTATATTGAGATCATCCTTTTGTTTAGTCAAAAATTTATAAAAATAATATATTATGTAACTAAACAAGTAATTTTTAATATATCCAAACAAATACATCATGAATAAGAATAATTTATTCCTGAACAAATATTTTGACAATTTCCATTTTGAAGCCCAACTGAAAACATAATGAAATGCATATTCCTATCCACATTATATTTTATCAAATGACTAACAAGAATCAATTTTTTATTCAAATTAATCATATTTGTTTCAATAGTATTCAAAATTCATTAAAAAATAAATACATACCCAAAATAATATATATATAGTACGATTTTATAGGTATATAAATTATATAAAGTATACATGTAGAGAATATAGTTAAAAAATAAAATATATACACATGTAAATTGTACAAAATATTGGATATAATGTATATACTATAAACATATATATAATATAAATTGGAATTATACATATATTAAAACATAATATAAACAATATATAATGTGCAGTTTATAATGTAATGATCCATGAATACTGAGTGTATATGAACTTTGTCCCCTCATCCCTTTATTCATCTCCTTCTAAGTGTGATAACTATCTTAATCAAGCTCTGATTATATTTATACTAATTCCATTGGATTTTTTTTGAGTGATTATAATCCTCTTATTCCCTCTACATAAGTTTTATTTCACTACATCACCATTATCTATAAAAGATACCTATTTTGAGGGGTTTATATTTGGTTTTATGTGATTTTTTCTAAATGAGGTTTATTTTTCAAATTATATAATGTGAATTGGTTAGTATGATTATATGGTAGATTGTCTCATGGTTTTCCCCTTGATTTATAAATATTTCATGTGTCATTTGATATATGGGTATAGGAAAATGGGTGTGAATTAATTCAAAGGAAACCAAATTTGGGTTTATCATCTGTTGAGAGATGTGGAAGATTTTTTATGTCCATGATAGGGGTTTCTACTTGAATTATGTGGCTATAAATTCTAATTTTTATAATATATAGTAGAGATATACTCAGATGTGGGATCTGATAAGGGTGTACATGAGTTTAAAATGAGTTCTAATATATTGAAAAGTTTCTTAGATCAATCCTTGACCAGGAAGGGGAACATATGATTAGGGATAGTGATAAACATATCCTAGTGAGCCTAGAATGGGTATAGATAAATATTAATTAGGTTTGGTTTAATTCTCACCAAATTTCATTATATTTTTTGGGCTGGGTTTATTTCAAATCATGTCGTAAAATTGGTTGGGTGTGATTCTAACAATTTTTTATACATGGTAATTTGGTTTGGTGTGATGTTAACCATTAATTTTTTTTATTTGTGTTGGGTGTATTTCTTAACATGTTATTATAAATTTTATTTTGATTATAATAATAATAATTTCTTTTATATGGTTTTTATGTTTGGTGTTATATGAACCATGTCTCATTATTGGTACTGTGATTTGTCATAATACACTATAATATTTTTTATATTATATATAGGATTGAAATAATTTCATACCCATTTTATCCATATTTTAGTTGGTTAAGATCCATTACAACAAAAATCATATGGTTAAAAGATCATTGTGATTATAGGTGGTAACTTATTCATTTTAATAGGTAATGTGTAATATAATTAAACTCAACACCAATACTAACTGAAGTAGATTTTATCACTCATATGGGTGGATTATAAGTTCCACATGTCATGATGATATGTTACTTATAATTGTTTTATTTTCATATTATATTATTTATGTACACACACACACATATATATACATATATGTAAGATATTTTTAAGGAAACCATTGGTGGTGGCCTACTGAGTATATTGAAAATAGCCTTCTTTTTCAATTTAGTCAGAATTTATAATTTATGAGAAATGATACATATAAGGGTACAGTTTAAATGGTCTACGGTTAACTAGGATAGATGGTTTGGTTGATAGATAACATTTAGTGGACCCTCAAACACAATATTTGGTATATTCTAATATTTTATTTTTGTCAAAAAAATTAGAATCATCCCATTTTATTGATAGACTCTCACCATTTGTTTGTAGACTCTAACGTATGGGGAGGTTCACCTAAGGTTATGTGGAACTCCCAAAATAGAAAATTTTGGTATAACAAGATTAAATGAATTAAAATGGTTTCCCTAAGTGTTTTTTTCTTTTTTTATATTTGCGACATGGAATATTTAGATTGGATACTATAGAATATGGGTGGAACCATATTCTTTTTCTTAAATAAAACCTATATGGGAAAATTATATATTACTCAAAGTTAGGATTAATGTTTATGGATTTTAAATTTCATGATTTTTATATTTAAAGGAATATGGTGTGTGATTTATTATTTAATATTTTACTCGTGCCCAAGAGTGGAAAGAGGGAATGTGTATATGTATGATATTCTAAACCATGAATTTACATGATGTTTATATACCAGTGTGTGACTAATAACTTGGTGAAAAAATGATTAGATTTTTAAATTACCAATAATAAATTATACATTATACTCCTTCATAAATTAATGGTGGACCATACATAATTGATCCAATGTTTATTGGTTGTAACTATTATTATTACAAAACTAATTATGTAGACTATATATGTATTATGTATTAGACCTATGAGTGCATAGAATTTGGATTTAGGAGGAAAAACATGTATATTCCCATTATGTGACAATAATTTATAGAGATGTAAAAAATATTTACTATTTCCACTTTTCCTAAATTTTGATATAATAAAACATTGATATGTATTTTAAAATGTGTAATTTTGGAATTTTATTGATATTAAAACTTAATAGGATCTTTTAGAGAACTAGTGGATGGAGATAAGAATCCTCCATTGGTCAAGTTTCAAAAAACACATATTGTTTTAGAACTACAAATGGATGAGTATCTTTGGGTGAGCTTGTGGTGAGTTATTAATTATATTTATCATGTTGAATTTAGAGCTGATCCATCCAGGAAAAATAAGAAACAAAAGTTCAAGGTATAGTATCCACCAATTTTTTGAGTGAGGTTGGTTTTTAGGGTTCATATTTATAGATTGAGTTGTTGTAGAGAATGTTTTACCATATAGAGACCCCGATTGATTGAAGGATGAAGCAATAAATATATTTAATTTATGAAATATCTAGGAACTATTGGAAATTTCTGGTCAAGGTGTTCTACCATGAGGGATTGTCCAATAAAAAAAAATTCCAATTGTTTAGAGGAACCTGTTAGTGGGGTTCTCTTTAGGGAATTTTTCTTCTCATATAGGGACAATGAGTGGACCATCCAATTTTAAAAAGAATGGTGTTAATTATATTGATCTGGGAGAAAGGTAGACATGGAAGTGAAAGTCATGTTATACCCATTTTCTTAGTAGGAGATCCCTCAAAAGTGTTATAAGTGTAGATGCACAAGAAATATATTACAAAAAATAATCAAATGGTAGTGTAGATACATTGAAATGGAAATATGGGGTGTCTATAATGATATGTTTGGAATTCAACCTAGCTATGTAGTGGTTATGGTGATAAGAATGATTGAGGATTCGAATAAGGTTTAGGAAATAAACCTAGAGTAGTAATTTTGGTTATTATAGTCAATATGAATGTGGAAGAGGATATTTTGTTTAAGGGAAGGGGAATCATATGCAGTAAGGTTATTTTATTAGTTTAATTCGGTAATAAAAATCCAGGAAAAGAGATTAGGATTAAAAAACAATTACCTATAGAGAAGGACTCACTTTACTAAAGTGATGAACCATTAATAGTATAAGATATATATAGTTACCCATATATTACATACATAGATACTAAATACTAATATATTTATAATCATTAGAAAACATTTTTACCCATGCTAGAATCATTTAGGTATATTATATTTGGAATCATAAAATCATAAATAAGATGTTGATAAAATACATACATCATCTCCCACATATTTCTTTATAAATAGATCCCTTTATAAAATTATAATACTTAATAACTTTCTTCATAACCTCAGGAAAGGAAATGTAAGAAAAGAGTGAGGTTATAATCCTATTAAGGGAAAAGAAAGGGGATACAAATCAGAACATAAGAATTAAAATATCACTAAGGTACAAGAACATGATCCTAACATTTGAAACCCATACTCATCATATGAAATACAATAATTTTAAGTCATGGAATAAATAGTGGTATATAATAAGATATAAATCATAATAGAATCAAATAAAATGAAACATTAAATATTAACATAAGAATAAAACATTTATTAGAGGAATACGCATAAGAATATAAAATAATTTCCTTAGTAGTCAAAGCTTATTTCAAAGGCTGTCATAGAGGAACGGGTTCACTCCCCACACTATAGATGTAGTTAATAATTTCTCCAAATATTATAATAGTTGAAAAATTAACTTACTAAAATGGGTCGTACTTCAAATTACTGTCCTTTTTATTTCATGATATATTAATATTTCCCTAATGAATTGGATAGAGATATAGGTCCCAACCATGCTTGGTTATACCGAAACCACTATTCTTGTTTATAATACATCTAATGTCCTTGGTTATAATGTAACAACCATACATGGTTATAAGGTAACCACCATCACTTAATGAGAAATATAATTTTTTTATCCACAAGATCATAAATCATTAATCATAATAGTACTCATGAAAAGAAATGGATTTCATAATTATTTCCTCATAAAATAAATCATGGAAACGAAATCTGTTTGATAAATTTTTTATCTTTTAATAATAATCATAAAACATACAGAGAAAGAATAATGATGACATAAATGGATCATATCCATATTAAATAATAATTGATATAAAATAATATCATATTAGATGAAAATTTATTTTGAAAGATCACATGGAATAATTCTTGTGGAAAATAAAATTTCGATTTCAAAATCATTTTTTAACAGTCTATGGAATTATAAAGAAAACCATTTTTTTTAAATAAAAATTATAAAATTATAGAGTAATACTAAAAGATTTTTTTTTCATAATGTCAATAAAAGATGTTCATGTAATATATGTAATAAAAAAATTATACCAATTTTTTGTTGATAATGTCATAAGTTACCTCATTTGAAAAATGAAGAAAGTTTCCTTTCAAACCATATTGTAAAAAGTCAAACAGGGGAACGAAATCACATTGAAAAGTTAAAAAATAATATTAAAAACACTATTTAAAAAAAATTTAGAAAAAATGTACATGTAAGAGGAATTTTTTTTGGTAGAAGAGAGAATCAATGTTTATTTTAGCTAAAAAATATTGTTTGGCCTCTTGAGTACAAAAGATGAAGAAAATTGAAGGTAAATTTGTATTTAAAATATATAACAATGGGAGAATAAAATTAATGACTTTATTTAGAGATATATTATGTTATTTAACTATTGGAAACTTAATCATAAAAAATCTTGATAAATAATGAGATTGTTACATAAAACCATTACATTGAGTTCACCTGTATTCGAAAGAACTCTAACCGCATCTTCTTTAAAATGAATTCATTAGATCTCCTCTAAAGGGATATAGGGTTTGTATTTTTAGAAGAAGAAAAACTAGAATGTGTATAGGGATGATAATAAGGGAAATTTAAAGAGTTTGGTTGAGATAGAACGATTATTGTTGTGTAAATAGTTGAGGGAGGAGGTGCCCATTTATAATTAAGGATAGGGACACTTTTGGAATTTCACAAAATATTAAATTATACAAAATTCATTCCCAAGGAAAATTCCTGCAAATGGATATGGATTCAAAGATAAGGTAATATAGGGTTGTATTACCATAAAATAATATAATTTAAACATATTTTGGTGTAGTTTTAGAAATTTGAATTTTGATTACCCTTTAGATAACCAATTTCAACTTTAACTACAATAACAGCACTTTTAATATCAAAGGGCTGTAATATTTACCTATAAGGTAAAAACATTCCAATAAACAACCAATATGTTATATTTTAGACAATATGAAATCCACCATATCTTATTTCAATATTTTTATGATTATTAAGTAATTTAATAAAATATTATTTTGATAAAATATCATTATTGTTAATGTTGACACTATTTTTTTAATATAGCTGCTAAATATATAAAAAATGTGGAATTATAATATAATGTCTTAAAAACACCCTAATAAGTCCTATTTATATATAAAACTCTGGGTTCAAATTAACTCATTCAAATTATGTCACTTTTAGTAATTTTAAAATCATTTACAATACATTTTTATTAAATCAAGAAATAAAACACCAGTTTTTCATAAGAAATAATGGTCATTATATAATTTCTAAAATTTCAAAATAAATTTATATAACAAAAATAATTTTATTAATATAAAAATATACACTTATAGTCTTTCATAACTTACTTTTTCCCTATGTAGAAACATAATAGATATTACAAACAAAGAGAGTCACATCTATTAACTTTCTTTGATATAAATAATATAGAAGACATTTTTAGAGAATAATGTCCATTAAAAACAAAATTTCAAACCTAAAATGTTCTAGTTCGAATTAAATTCATAAAATAAAGATTATTATAAAAATTTATGCCCTCATCAATTATTTTTAACATAGATTAACCTGATTTACCCTTTACTGTGGTTATAAATTTTACCCTGGTTACTATTCATATTGACATATAATAAAAGGGGCCTATTTTCAAAATTTTATCTTTATACATAAAAAATTTTCATCAATTTTATCAAATTAAATTTCTAAAAGTAGATGAATTTAATTTTAAAATAATCATTCAATACCTTACAAAAAAATCTTTTTAGAAAAAAGTACAATTTTTACCATAAAATTGTATTTTTCTTATCCTATACCTAGAAAAATATTTTTTGAATGTTTGATGCATTTGATCAAGTAAATAATATATAAATTTGAATAAAATCATTAAACATTAGTGATTTATTTAATTTATTCATATAAATACATTTTCATGCATAAAAATAAAATTTCAAAAATCTATTTCTGTTTCAATAATATTTTTTATTTTCATTTATAATTAATTGATAGTCGATGAATTAATTTTATACATACATGACCATATATTATTATTTATCTAGTTATTCAAATTCATACTTTACAGTCTAATGTCTGGCCAATAATTTTCATCTTAAAAATTAATTTTTTTAATAGTATATCACGGTTCATTAAAACACATATTTTCCTGTAACACAAGCTATCAAATAATTAAAATTATTTAAAGGGAAAATTTTCATAAGAATCCCAGGGTGCTACACTCCACACAACTAAAAATGAATTTCTCCCGTATTAATCATCACTTTGATACAAATATATGAGGATTTATCTACCTCATCACATCCTCACATTCCCACATAGCTTCTAAAATTTGGTGGTTTTACCACAAAACATTGACCAATTGAGTGGTGTAATATCATATCACATTCCCTCTATAATACAATATATCAATTTTTTTCTTTATAAGAAATATATTTCAATAGTGTTACAACATATGAATTTAATACATGTTAAGGAGCATATATGTACTTCCTTATGGGAGATACATGGAACACGTCATGAACTTGAGATAGATTCAGTGAAAGTGATAATCAACAAGATACCAACCCAATATGATCTATAATATAAAAAGTAACAAAATAACTTGGTCATAGCTTTCCCTTGATTCCAAATATTTTCACCCACTTCCATGGAGATATTCATTGAATACCTTGTCAAAAACTTCAAAATCTAGATATTTTCAAAGATTGTCAGTATATATTCTGGGTCAACTCAGATATGGTATTTGTCATATTGAATGGATCTAACCTTATTTTAAATTTTATCAGCTTGTTCAAGTCCCAATATCTTTCAATATACAACATCATTTTAACATGTTGGAGTTATAAAACTCCAATAATAGAGAAATTTATAAGGAGCCTTAGGAATTCTGGAGTGAAACATATTGTTGTATGAAAATTCTACCAATGGAAGGTGTGTATCCCCATTACCTTTAAAATCCATAAAGAAAGATCTCAAAATTAATTCTTGATTTTTAATGGTCGTCTCAGACTGACCAGTTGTCTAAGTATGATAAGAAGTACTAAAACATAACTCTTTATCCAAATCCTACTAATGAATTCTCTAACAAACATCGGGGTAAACCATATATCTTGATAAGATACTACTGATATTAGTAAAACGTGAAATATTAAAACATACATAATGTATAACCAAGAAATTTTATAAATATAGAAATCTTTTCTAATGGTAATAAAGTGTTATGAATTCATAAGGTGCTCAAAAGAAAACCAAATTTCATTATTCAATTTAGATTTTATGGGGAGTCTGATGAAAAAATACATAGTGATGTTTTCCCATTTCCATTCTTTAAATGGTAATGGCTATAACATCACCTTATAATTCTATCTGTCATCCCTAACCTTCTGACATAAATATCATGAATAATAATAATAATTTATAATATCTCTCTACATGCCATCCCACCAGAAATAAAAATTCTCATCTCTATACATATTCGTACTTCCAAGATGAATGGATAATGAATAACTATGGTATTCATCTATAATCACAATTAAATGTGGTCCTAACGGGGCATAGACATAGTTTCTAAACCTTATTATTCCTTGAAAATCATGGTTGAACTTAGTAACATTTCTCACCAACTTTTATAACTACATATATTCCTTTTGTGCCTCATTATTCTTCATATGGATAGATTCTTGAACAATCAATTGAGAAAGATATGATTTCTCCCCTTCTTTCCCAATATCAAGATCTATCCTTTTTATTTCTATAAATATGGGTTCTTTCATTATCCTCATCAATAATATTCTATTATGATATATTAGACTCAGAGCATCTTCCACATTGTTTGTTTTATGAGGGTGGTAATGTATTAACCACTCATAATCTTTAATAAAGTCTATTTATATTCTTCAGTGCATGTTAAAATACTTTTGTGTGAAAATATAATTTAAACAGTTCTAATTAGTATATATATTACATATTTATGCATATATATTATGCCTCCACATATTTAATTCAAAAATTACTACAGATTACTTGAAATAATGAGTTGGGTAATTTTTATTATTGGCCATCAACTGTCATGAGGAATAATTTATGACCATAGTTTTGTGCATTATGACACATCCCAATCCATCATTATATGTATCACTATAGATTAAAAACCATTCTATACAAAAGGGTAGTGTAAGAAAATGATCACTGACTATCCTTCTCTATAGTTCCTTAAAACATTTCTCACACTCATATATCCAAAGGAACTTGGATCCCTTATTAGTTACCATGGTGAGTGGATTTGATATCCATGAAAATTCTCCATATATATATATTCAATAATATCCATCCAAACTAAGAAAACTATGAATATTATTCATCTTAATTGGTATGGTCTAATGTTCAATAACTTCAATCATTAAAGTGTCTACTTTTATACCCTCACAAGATACTATATGACCAAATACTGAAAATCTATAAAGCTAAAATTCATATATGGTAAATTTTTTATAAATAATCTCTTTCTTTAGAGGCTTCATCACAATACTCACATGATCATTATTCTCCTCCATTATATTTTAAAATAAAATAATATTTTCGATAAATACTATAAAAACTAATCAAGGTAATCTTTAGAGAATAAATTCATTAAATCAATGAAGATAGTGTGGGAATTATTAATACTAAATAGAATTACTATAAATTCATAATGTACATACCATGTACAAAATTTTGTCTTGGGTATATCCACTTTCTTGATCCTCAGTTTATGATATCTAGAATGGATATGAGTCATGGAAAAGTATTTATATTCATGAAGTTGATAAAATAAATCATCAATATGGGGGATATGATACTTTTTCATGATATTTATCATGCTATATTCTTAATAATAAATGTAGAGTCACATTGATCTGTATTTATCCTTAACAAATAGAATAATTTCACCCCATGGTGCACACATGGATGAATTAATCCCTTTTCAATATTCTCAATGATTTGACTCTTTAATTTTTCAACTCAATCGTGGTCATTCTATATGGAGTCTTAAAAATTGGCATTGAAATAGTTATGATTTATATTTGAAACACAACTTCATGATTATGGGGAAGATTATGCCACTATTATAGAATCAAATCAATAAAGTCTCATATAATAGGAATATCATCAATTTTGATTTTCTCCCTATTAATAGAAATATATTCTATTTTGAATATCAATCATGACCCTTATAAGGGATATAAGTTCCATCAAAAGTTCATTCTTTTCATCACAGTTATAGGTTAGCATACGTTGTTTTGGAATAGAAAACCTAACATTTATTCATGGGAAATTTGTGTGATATTTATTTAAATAAATCCAATACATTTCCAAAATAACAACAAATTCAACTAGAGGAATAATAATGATACTTGTTTGACAAACATTCACAATAACTTCAATAAAAAAATAATAATAACTTTGAGATGTGATCATCATATTATAATGGGTTTTTATTGATATCTCAACATCTAATATTTGAGGTGGTATTGCGATACCCTTAAAAAATTGTTCAAATATTAATGAGTAGGTTGATCAAGAATCAAATATTACAGTAGCATTTCTAGATAGGAAAATAAGTATAACTTTTACCATATCATTCTCATAACTAACTTTAGCAGTTGTGATTGGATGATATTTCCTTTTTCCTTTGGTGTTAGAAGGTTGTTGATTATAATCAGAAAAAAAATAGATTTAAGAACTAATAGCATAATTCCTATACTCCTTGAATTTAAATAATTATAGCATGGGTGACTCATTAGTTGAAATATTCCTTTACTCCCTTGTATCAACTGGAATTTTAACTTCATTTTGATATTAATTAGATCTATGATTATCCTTACCACGTCTAAAAGACTCCCTAGTTCTAGATAATAAAATATCATGATGTTTCATACCACATTTATTGCATGTAGGTGATTATAATTTCATTACACCGTGTGATTCATTTGATTTATAATGATAATTGATCATATATTTCTTATCAAAATCATTGGAATGGTGGGAATCTCTAATTTCCATTTCAACATTTAGTTCACACCAAACAATTTATTTTTAGATATTAATGTCTCTTTATAACTGATGTGTTTCAGAGACATGGTTTTAAGACACTAAAGAACCTATCAATTATTCCTCCTCGAACTATGATTAAACTATAATCATACCTTAGATGTATTATAAAATTAGATTCATTAGAACCAATAGATTTTTCATTCTTATTATTGTATTTTTAAAATTATTTCTCCATCCTTGTGTGTAGAATACAAGGGAAGTTCTTACTAAATAATATCCCCTTAAACTCATACCACTCCACATGGTCAATTTCTTCCTCTTTTATTGTTTTCTTGATAGGATCCACCATTAAACTACGTCACCTTCTAAATGATAAACATCTAGAAAAACATTCTCATGTACTGAACACTCAAGAATATAAAATAAAATTCCAATGGTACTAATCAATTTATCAGTTACTAGTGGATTGGTTGACCAACTAAAATAAGGTGGGTGTTTCTTAATTAAGGACTCAATAGAACATTTTCCCCTCCATTTCTCATTTGAATGCTAAACATGATTCATATCTTGATAAAGTTATTCTATTCTTGAAAAAGGATCTTCTTATTCTATGTCCTAAAACATTTTTTGTTTAGGAGGAAAAATAATGCATTATCCATCACATTTAGCACTAACATGATTCTTTTAGTTTCCATCAATTGACTAAAAACAAAATATATATTGTGATAAATAATAATCATGGTGGGAAATAACATAATCATGAAAAATCATTTATATTATGTATAGATCATTACACATTTTTCTATGACACCTTAGGATTAAACTAGTCCATTCGTGGTCATTTCCAAAACATTAAGATTTTATCCTATACCAAGATTTACACTTAGACTTATCTAGGGGGTTCTTATTAAAGTTTTCTAATCCTAGTTTCAAATGGTTTTCTAAAACTTAAATGGATACCAACTATAAAAAACCTTAAATTTCATATATATAAATATTACTTTCTAATATATGAATAATCATTTCCTAAAATTTTAATCCATGACAAATTCGATTAAGTATAGTATCTTTGAAATCTAGGAAACATAAACAATTTGTTCATAAAATATATACATCATATCCCACTTAATTTATCATAACTAGAACCCTTCTTAGTCATATCATACATAATACATTTATTTATAACCTATGGAAACGAAACATAAGAAATGTGTGGGTATGATGCTCAGTAAGGGTAAACAAAGGAGATAACAATGAACACATAAGCATAAAATGAACATAAGGGTATACAAACATGATATAATCATTTCATTACCATACATAGCATATAAAATATCATAATCATAATTCATGGAATGAATCTAACCTAGTAATAAGATATGAATCATAGGGGAATAAAATAACATGAACCATGAATTCTTAACCTAATAATAAGAAATTGATTTGTGTCATACATATACGCATAGAAAATAATTTCCCTAGTATTGCAAGATTATTAGTTAAGCTATCTTAGTTGAATAGGTTCACTCCCCAAACTATTGTATTTGTGGAGGTTCAATCCCAATATTATCATGGTGGAAAAAGTACCTTATTGAACTAGGTTAACCACACATTAAAATCCAATTTAGCTCAAGAGATATCAATATTTACCCAATTCATTGGAGGGATAAATATGTATCACCCATCCTTGGCTACAACATAACCACTATCATTTTTTATAAAATAACCACTTCACATGGTTATTACATAACCACCATCTTTGGTTATAATATATCCTCTACAATATAATGAAAATCATGCATATATGTTCCATAAGATTGTAAAGAATTCATCATATCAGAACACAAGAAAGTTAATGGGTTTCATAATCATTTCATCATAGCATAACCCATAAAAAAAGGGTTTCATAAACATTTCATCTTTTCATTATAAATATATACTATGAAGAGAAATAATTAATATGGTACCCAGGGATCATATCCCCATTAAATTATAACTAACATCAAAGAATTTCGTCTTATATTTAAAATTATTTTTAAATTTCATTTCTAACAATTCTTGAGGTAAACAAAATTTATATTTTGAAAAAAAAATATTAAAATCCTCACAATTTTAAATGGAAAAATTTTAAATGAAAATAACTTTTTAAACATGTAAAGTAATCTTCCAAGAAAAATTTTTTCATGATGGAAGGAAAATCCATTAATTCCTTATAAGTTAAAAAAATCATTGTATATTTTTTTCGAATAAGTCACAAGGTACTGAATTTGGAAAATGAAAAAAAAAAGTTTCTTTCCAATACATTGAGTAAAAATTCAAACATGTGTAAAAAATAATTTAAAAATCACAGAAGAATATAAAAAATATTCTTTATTTTTTAGAAAACGTGTATTTTTAAGAGAAACTTTTTCCAACCAAAGATATAAATGAAGTCGATTCTCATGAAAAACATATTTTTTTTGTGAGTATATTAGATGATGAAAATGGAAAGAAAACATGAATTTTAATGATATTACAAGAATATAAGAAAATATATGAGTTTATTTAGAGATAGATTTTAAGACATCATTACTGGAAACTTAATCATAAACAATCATATTATGTAATGAGAATGTAATATAAATCTTTTACCTCAATTTCACCATGATTGAAAATCACTCTATTTTCATATTGTTTTAAATGAATACATTATATCTTCTATAAAGGGATTAGGGGTTGCTATTTTTAGAAAACCGAAACCACTGTAATGTGTATAGTGAAGTTTCGAAGGGAAATGTTTAGGTATTGGTTGTTATAGAAAGATAATAATAGTGTGAAGGAGTGAGGGAGGAGGTTCCCTTTTATAATTGAGGTGGGTAAATTTTTAAATTTCTCAAAATATTAAAATATAATAAATTCAATATTAAGGAAAATTCCTAAAAATGGACATGTATTAAACGATATGGTAGTATAGGTTTATAATACCATCAACCAATAGAATATAGATATGTTTTGGTGTAATTTTAAACCATGTCATTTTGATTAACTCTTACTAAAATAATATTCTAATATTAACTATGGTACTGAAATTTTCAATATAAAAGGGTTTTAATTTTTACTTAGAAGGTTAAAATAGTAAAATTAATTGAAAATTTATGTTAATTTAGAGAATATCATATCCATATTTTCTTAATTCATGAATTTTATGATTTTTAAATAATATTATAAAAATTTATTTTTGTAAAATATCATTATTGTAAATGTTGACATTATTCTCTTAATTTATATTTAGATAAATTCGAATATAATTCTTTCTAATATCCAAAATAGACATTATGAATCTATAAAATTCTTGGGTAAAATTTAAAAAATTTAATTATATCACTTCTAATATTTCAAAATCATTTTTTATATATTTTTATTAAATGGATAAATACTACATGATTGTTTCATAAGCGATTAATGTCAATATATAATTACTAATAATTAAAAATAAATTCATATCATAAAAATAATTTTATTATTCAAATCATATACGTTTATATTCATTCATAAAAAAAATTATCCCAATGTAGAGACATAAGAGATACTAAAAACAAAAGGAGTGACATTTTGTATCTTTCATTGATTTAAATAATATATAAGTCATTTCATAGATAACTGTACATTAAATAACTAAATTTATAACCTAAGGTAAAAAGGGTTAAATTAACATCATAAAATAATAATTAACATGATTACATATGGCCTTATCACTTATTTTAAACATACATCAAACCGATTTACCCTTTACTATAGTGATAAATATTTTCTTGGGTTACTATTCATATTGACCAAAAGTAAAAGGGACTTATTTACCAAATTTGGACCTCTTGATTCCAAATATGAAATTATTTTTTTAATATTTAATTTCATAAAATGGTAGAAATTAATTTTAAAATAAGAGTGAAACAAGTGATGAAAACTACTTTTTAGAAAAAAAAGATACATTTGTAGTATAAAACTAGATTTTTTCTTATCCTATTCATTAAAAAAAGTTTGCTTATTTTTTTAATCTTTTTAACCATTAAATAATGTAAAACTTTTACTATAATCACGAACCCATAGTGATTAATTTATTTTATTTATAACAAAACATTGTGCCCATAAAATATTTTTTTAGAAAATATTTTTTTATATCATATAATTTTCATTTTAATTTATAATTAGTGGATAAAAGATGAATTAATTTTATACATATATAAACTTATAATTTTAATAATTAATTTATTACTATTCATACCTTACATTATAATTGCTAGGTGATAATTTTTATTTTAAATAAAAAAAATATTAATAGTATATAACATTTCGTTGAAACTCATTGTTGCATATAACACAATCTATTGAATAAATAAAATTATTTAATGAGAATTATTTCATAAAAAATATTGGGGGGTTAAATAATGATCATAGTGTTTCTACCCTATCTTCTTTTTTTTATTTTTTAAGTGTGAAACAGTTTTTCTTTCCATCCAACTAGTTAGAGTTTTGGGTTTGGAATTAATGTGGTCGGTGAGTATATTTACTCATACTTTTAACAAATAGAAATTAAATAATAATATATGAATATTCATTACATAAAAAACTATCTAGGATAAAATTATATTGTTCTATTATCTTTGGTAACATGGAAACATAAACAACTTGTCTACTAGAGATCTACATCATCTCCCATAAAGTTCTTCAGAACTAGAACACTTTTCAAACATATCAATATTAATATATTTCTTCATAACCTGGGTAAGAAAACATAATAAAGGGAAATATCATATGATCAATAAGGGTAATAAAGGTATATAAAAAAATATCATGTTATAATAATATGAGCATAAGGACATGAGAATATGAGAATAACATTTGAAAAGCATACCCTGCGTATCATAGATCCTAATCTTGAATAATGAAAAAAATCATAGTAGTTCATAAGACATTATTCATAAATGAATCAAATAAAATTATCCATGGGAGAATAAAATTATCATAAGAAATAAGTTTATGACATACATATTAGCATAGAAATTAATATCCTTATCATTCAAGAATCACTTCCATGTGTTTCACAGTTTATTGGGTTCACTCGTTAAACCATTGTAGTAGTCAAGGTTCACTCCCAAGACTATTATGGTGGATTTTGTAACACCTCAAGCTTACATGGTATGTTTCCCTTTGAATAATGTAGTATCTTTCATTGTATGCAACTTGGAGTTTTAACACACCACGACCAATCGAACTAGCCGTTATGAATAGTAATACCCAATTTTTGAAATTTTATAAATTTTATTTTTTAATATGGACTTCATTTTGGAATTCGTAATATCGAATTTAGATTCGGGTTATTTTTTATTATTTTTCTGAAAAATTAAAATTTTTAATGAATAATGAATTTCAATTTCTGATAAATAGTAAAAAACACTACGTTATTGTTTAAAACCAACTTTTTATTTAAGTAATTAGTTATTTTATTTCATTCTATTTTAGTTTATAATAGTTACATAATACCTGTATATGTTTAATGTAATTAATTGGAGTCATTTTATAATAAGTTTAGATATATAAAATTTTATTGACCTTTTTACGGTCTTTTACCCACCTTCTATGAGCATTTAAAATTTGCATAAAACATAATTTTACCACTTTTGTGAGTTGAATTTCAAAAAATTTAGAGACATGGTTTACATTATTAAGTAAAATGTGGTTCAATAACATGAATATAATTCTTGGTTAATAGTAACCTTTGACTTTTATTTACCACAGTTAAAAGTAAATAGGATAATTAAGGGTAAAAATGATATTATAATTACCCTAAAACAAGTCATAATTCTATTGGATAAGTGTAATTCTACCAAAAAACCTTAGGAAAAAAATATTATCCTTTTTGGTACACATTTATTAGATTTGGACATTTATTATTATTTTATTTAAAGAAGAGTTAAAATAATTAAATTCAAAGTTTAATAACTAAACCATTTTTTATATAGGATTATAAACAATATAAATTCGACTATAAATATTAATTAGAAAGATAAAAATATTTCCTATATAATGGAATTTTATTTATAATTTGTATACATTAAATAATTTAATTTATTAATGACACAATGATGACACTGTAATTTCCTTAATAATGAAATATTAAAATAATCGATATTATAAATATCCAAATAAATGTAAATTGTTACTTATGATGCATTAAACTAATTTTATAGGTTAATATTACATGTTATGGTTTATTAAAAAAAATATTCGAAGTGATAATGTTTTTATGGCTTTCAAAAAAATAAAATACTAAATAGTCTCAATATTGACATAATTGAGTTTTTAAAACAAATACTATATTATTAATTGATATAATATTCCTAAAAATCTAATTTTCGGCCAAAGGACTTAGATAAGGATATATATATCAATAATGAACCACTTGGGGTTAGCTTGTCAGTTTATAGTTGTAACACCCCAAGATTTCTTAGTACGTTATATCTTCAAAATAATTCAATAACTTGCACTACATGCAACACTGAGTTCTAACACACACCACAACCAATCAAACTACCCGTTTTGAATATTAATACCCACTTTTTGAAATTTTATAAATTTTATCTTTCAAAATGGACTTAATTTTTGGATTCAGAATATCAAAATTAGCTTAGGGTGAATTTTTGGTATTTTTCTGAAAACATTCAATTTTTGATGAATAGTGAAAAAACACTGAGTTATAGTTTAAAACCGAATTTTTATTTAAATAATTATATATTTTATTTTAATTTAATTAATTTCAAAATAGATACATAATACTTATATAAGTTCAATGTAATTCATTGGAGTTAGTTTAGAATAATTTTAGATATATAAAAATTTTATTGAACTTTTCACCGTCTTTAACCCACCTCCTATGAGAATTTAGAAATTCACATAAAACATAATTTTACCGCTTCTGTGAGTGGAATTTCGAAAATCCGAGATACATAGTTAATATCACGGATAAAAATGTGATTCAATGAGATGAAAATAATTTTTGGTGAATAGTAAATTTTTAATTTTATTTACCATGGTTAAAAGTAAATAGGGTAATTAAGGGTTAAAATGATATTAATATTACCCTAACACATGTCCTAATTATATTAGACAAGTGTATATCGACCAAAAACAACCTTAGGAATAAAATATTATCATTTAGGTCCACTTGGATTAGATTAGGACATTTATTATTATTTAATTCAAAAAAGAGTTAAAAGAGATAAAATCAATGTTTAATAACTAAACAATTTTTAATATAGGGTTATACATAAGATAAATTCTATTATAAATATTAATTAGAAATATAAAAAGATTTAAAATATAATGGTATTTTATTTATAATTTTTATACAATAAATAATTTAATTTATTCAGGACACAATAGTGATACAGTAATTACCTAATTAATGAAATATTAAAATAATTGATATTATAAATATCAAAATAAATGTATTTTGATAATTTTTATGAATTCCACTAATTTTATAGGTTAATATGACATGTTAAGACTGATTATATAAATTTTTGTTCGAAGTAATAATTCTTTTATGAAATTATCAAAAACACAATACCTAATAGTGTCATAATTCACATAAAAGAGTTTCTAAAACAAATATTATATTATTAATTTATACTATATTTCTAAAAATATAAGGTTAGGCCAAGATACATATATAATTATATTTGTATCATTAATTTACCACTTGGGGGTCGCTTGGATGTATATAGTAAGTTTATTAACTATATAATATAAAAATACAAAGTGACATGGTAAATGTCAAACTAATTAACTAAGAGTTAAAACTAAAATATAAGGTTAATATAATGACACAAAACTATCCAAAATATATTGGATGAAATTATTTAGACCCATACCCACCTTAGACTTTGAATAATACTCTTTGAAGCCATTAGAAACTGAATATGAATTTATTATAAAATAATAATTTAAGTTTTTTCAAAAGAGCCCTTCCTCCCCCTTATAAAAGGACACCACTTCTAACCAATTCTTCACACCTTAAAATCCTTTTGGTTTGGACAAACCCTGACCAATTATTCTCTAAACTTCCCTCACTTCAACCTAGAGGCCTTTTTTTATCATAAATCTAATCTAAGGATCCCTTTTGATCAAATCAAAAGGAAGAACCTGAAGAAGAGGTAATGTTTTCACCACCCTCTTTCAAGTTCCTTTCTTCTTCAACTTCTTCTTTCTTTGTCATTTCCATTATAAAATAAAAACTCCTACATATTCTATATAATTTTATGTTATTATAAATATGGTACAACCATATTCATAATTCTATCCATCCTTTGAATGACATGTCACCATATGTGAGTATGTACATCCTACCGTCTCCACGTCATGGTGTAATTGTTATTCAATACATTATTATTTGGATTTGTATAATATTGATGTTTAATTCATATAAATAATAAATATAAAATTATAATGATTTTGTATATATGATATACCATCCAATTATATATTATTTTAATATCAAAAGAATGATATTATCTCTCGTGCGTATGTACGGACTACCGTCTCCACGAACGCGATGAGATCCATTCCCCACCATATCCATTAAAGAATAATTCTCATTTGATGATTAAAAGTAATGTTTAAGAACATTATATCATTCTGGATATGAATAAGATACAACCTATCCATAAAAATAGGACATATGTAACAAAACATAAAAAAGAAAATGTGTAAGATAACACCCGAAACGACGATAATACTAAAATATTATTAATAAAGCATTATTAGAAGATCATATATGATATCATAATTATGTATAAGATTCTTTTATAATTTAATAACATTGTTTTAACTATTATATATGAGTTTAACATACCATCGACTAAGGAAAAGTACAAGTTAAGGGTTTATTTCACAATCTCTTCATTATCCGAGGTTGTTTAAACGTAATTATCTACTTGGACCTCTTTATCATCCACATCCATGTTTCTTAAAAATGTATTTCAAAACATTTTTACTATTTTACAGAATATGGGTTAAATTCATTTATACCCATGTTTGACTTTTTATAAGAAGTTTATAAAGGAATCTTTACGTCATTTTCCAAACAAGGACATTTTTAACCTTTTGGACAAATTAAGGGAAGAATGTCTTTTTTTAACTTATATGGCGGGTGCGGCTATTTTCCACCATTGTAAAATCTTTGAAGATTCCCTTACAATATTATAAGAATATTTTCATAGTAAATTTTTTATTTTAAAATTATGTGACTTTTAAATTTTTTAAAGATTTATCTTCCTAAATATTTTTAATTAATGTCCATGTTTTCAAAATGATCTTAAGGTTTTATTTATATGGACATGAATTTTTTGAAATGATAATTATTTTCAAAAGTTTCAAAGTGGTATGGGAAACTTTGATTCAAAAAACTCTTTTAAATTACTTCCTTTATAAATGTGTGACTTTTCAATGATTTCAAAAAAGAGATATTTCTCTCAAATAGTTTTGATTTCATCTATGTCAACATCCTTTGATGTATTTAAAGATTATTTGAAGTTGATTTATTATGATACAAAACTTCCATATTGTATTGAAGCTTTTGTGATATGTTTAACTGTGGATGTGTTATTTTTATACCATTAATGTTTATGGAGAAAGTATTTAAATTTCATATGCTAGTTTTTATAAGGCCATATCCTTAAACCTTAGTTAATATTGAGTTATTACAAGATTACACATTGAGGATCTTTTCTGGTTTAGAGTTTTAGAGAATTAGATCATAAAAATTGCATTACATTCCACATTTAAACAAAGTGGTTACATAAAATATAGTATTCATTTTTCCCATCAACATAAACATATTTAAAATAAAACATGGATTATTTCTTGACACTTACTTGACAATATCATCCTATCATGTACCATTCCCTTGACCTATGAAAAACATTTCAAAAACATGGGATGAGCATAAAAAGCTCAGTAAAGGATATAAAATTACGAAATGAAAACATTAGTCCATGTATGAAATCATACTTTACTCATAAAACATAATCACATTAACATACCACATCAAATCATGAATAAATCATAGAAATCATAAGTCATAAAGGTAATTTGAGGCATTCATAACATTCTTACGTAGGAAGTAACCCTCATGGTTACGTTTGGAATACCCATCATAGTATATTCCCTAAATCTCTTCAGAGAAACCTTAACGTTTAACTCCTTCGCGTTACCCAATGCATTGGAGATCTATATCGGGCTCACCTGCCCTTAGTTTATCACGGAACCACCCGTCTTCATAAACAATGCCCAAGAACCATAACAAAATCATAGCACATAACTTAAGCATAAAGTAAAGATAACATTCCCACATTGCAATAACAATATAACATTTTAAGATAATAAATCCATTCTAAAAACCATTTTCATAACCATTTAAAACATTTAATAAAGTGATTTTTGAATTAAAGTGTCCCATACCACTTTGAAGTTTTTAACATTTTAAACCATTAATATCCATATAATTAAATCCTTAAAACCATTTTGAAAACATGGATATTAATGAGAAAAATTTATAAGAATAAATCATTAAAACATTTAAAACGATATTTTAGTTAAAGGGTTTTTAACAAAATTAGAGACACTTGAATACCATAATTGAGGAATAACATTTAATCAAAACTTTATAATATCATGAGAATAAATGGATTCATGATATAATATTACGAGGTACAAGATACACACAATATAAGAGTTAATTGGTGCATAACAACAATGAAGTCTCAATAGAAATGTAAAATGAGATGAAATCCCTTATAAAGAATGTATCGTTAAATTAAAGATAAATCAATCTCATAATTATGTGTGACAAATATAAATAAACCCAATATAAGAAGTTATTAAGTGTAAATCAATCAAAGTTCATTCACACATATTCAAATGATGACAAATTCAATAACTACATGTTGAACACAAAGAAATCGAAATTGGGTTAAGAAGTTTCCTTGGTAAAATCCGACAGCCTAACGGTGTCACTTTAAAATTCATAAAATTAGTTGATGAGATAGAAAATGGTATCTCATCACTTGAACCTAAAATTTACATCTCTAAGGATATATAATAACATATCCCAAAATAATAAGATGTAAATTAAAATACATAACAAAAGAAGTCTTTTAGAAAGAGGAGGGTGAAAGGTTCCCTTACCGATTTGGGAAACTTTCGAAACGTACACCCCATGAAAGAAGGGTGATACAATGAAGATTTAACTACCCATAAATGATATTATATTATACAAATATTAAAATAATGTTCATTACATACACCACAAAAAATGAAATAATGGCTAATGTAGCATGAATCTCACAGGAATAAAAAGTGAGATAAAAATCCCCTTATGAAAATTCGACAGCCTAACGACGCCACATAAAACTTAAAAAAATGGATTGATGAGATAAAATAGGATCTCTCATCATATTAACATAAAATTTACAGAAATATTAATATAAAATAACTTCCCCCAACATAAGAAATAGGATCTTAAAGTAAGTTACATAAAAAGAGTACTTAAAAATAAAGAGAGAGGTAGGATCCCTTACGTCAAGTCTGACTTGTCTTGTTCGTTTCTTTATATTACTGAATAATAAACTTTGGTAGATTTATAATTGATTAATTATATCTTTTAAATATTATTATTCAGTTCATATCACATATTATAATGTTATAATAATTGGTTAATAATGTGAGTTCATATCAGACGTTTTTGTCGATGTTTGGTACATGAGTCAAAAATGATTTTTTTTGAAAATGATTGTCCATGTAGTTATAAGTAAATCATCCCCAGAATTGTATTAATGATTTAAATATCATATATATCCAGTAAATATTCATTATATACTACTCCATAACATTTGGAGATAAAAAGAAATGAAATGCACCGTTCATGGAGACGGTAGGCTGTACGTACGCATGAACGCTACTTTCATTTCTTTGTCATATTAGTGGAATTAAAAATAATTCAGATATATATATATTATAATTAAAGTATAATATATATGTTATATAGGTCACATATTTTCATTAATTTCATTCTTTATACATTCCATGTATTTTATGAATGAGTCCCATCACTTGAGGGGGGGGGGGGTAGTCCAAACTTCCTCGTATGAAATTATCGCTTTTGCATAACATGAAAAGCATAAAGGAATGTTTTAAATATAAAATTCAGAAGCATATAGAAAAAATAAATACCATATATATCATATATAAAATATAGTGGCATCATAATGGCCACCATGAAAGGTGTTAAGAGAAGATTGAACAATCATCGTTTCGTGAGGCAGAAATTCACCATCCACAGAAACAGTATGTTCTCTAACCATTAGACGAAGGTGTGTGTAAGTGTAGCTCGAATACTTCACATAAAAACATCCTAGTATATTTAATATACTGGTTTTGTTACAAAATAAAGGAATAAAAATAGTTTAGAGGGTTGTAGAATAAAAATAAAACAAAAGAACACAAGGGAAGACATTACCTTTAAATCGGGTAACTCTTTTTGATTTGAGCTCAAAGGCTTCCTTGGAAAGGATTATTCCCAAAGGTGAGGCTTCAATGATGAATATAGGGATTTGGAGAGATTAAATGGGTACAGTTTTGCCGATACAATGGATTTAGAGGTGTGGTTAAGGTGGTAGAGGTGGGGGCCTTTTATAAGAGAAGAGGAGGGGAACTCTTGGAAAGTTATAAAATGATACTTTATTTTCAAATGAGTTTCGGATTTTAAAGGTCCCAAATTGATGTATTTCGAAGATAAGGTGATAAGGGATCGAAATATACTTATGCAGTAGGTTTTTGACATGTGTAGGTCCTAGATTTTACATTATCTTTTCATTTTATTTAAATCGTTAAATAATGAGGTAATCACTGCATCATCATGATGTCATAAATAATTTAATTTATTTAATGTATAAAAATTATAAAAAAATACTATGATATAGGAAATCTTTTTATAGTTATAATTCATATTTATAGTCAAAAATATGACTTTTATAACCCCATGTAAAAAATGTTTCAGTAAAACAACTCATGTTTATGACATTTTTATTTTAACTTTAAATAAAAAAGTTATTTATGTCATTTTTCTACCAAAGTGGCTCCATGGGGTCCCCAAGTTGACCCATGGATTGTATTGGTCGTCCATGGCACATCCAATGAGGGTAGGACATGTGTCAAGGTCATTTCATATTATTAAAACATTTTTTTCCTTAAACTACACTAATTACCTCTAATCGCGATTAAAAACTTAAAAGTTACAATTCACCAAAAAATTATTTTAATATCATTGAACCACATTTTACTTCTTAATGAAAACCATGTATGTCGGATTTTTGAAAATCAAATCACAGAAGTGGCAAATTTTCATTTAAACGAAAAATCAGTTTCTTTAACTACCACTTAGTGGTTTCACTATTCATCGAAAATTGAAGTTTTTCAGAAAAATACCAAAAATTCACCATATGATATATTTATTATTCAGAATTAAAAAACGATGTCAATTTTAAAAAATTAAAAACATATAAGTTGCATTAAATAATTTAATAATTAATTCCCGCAGTCAAAACAAATAGTGTGTTTTTAAGAAACAATATCTATCAAAAGATTGACACTCATTTATGTCCAATATCAAAGTTATATTAATTCCAATGACCAATATTGGATTAAATGGTAAAAATATATTCTAATTTCACTTTAAAACCAATTAAAAAGATAATCTAAATATATAAATAAATTAGATTAAAAAGAGGTTTTGAATTAAAATACAACACTTTTCACTATTCATTAAAAATGATCATTATCAGAAAAATACCAGAAATTTATCCAAAGTAAATTTCAATGTCCCAATCATAAAGAATAAGTTTTTTAAAAAAATATAGCTTATAAAATTGTCAAAATATAGATTTAAAAATGGTTTTCCATCAAAAGGAAGTAAAACAATCTTTTAAAAATATTAGAGTATTTATTCTTAAAATTGGATTCATTTGGATTTTAAGCCTCTAACATTTATTGGATAAATGTAAAAATATTTAACAAACATATGTAATCATTTTGTAGTTATTTTAGTTCATTCCCGTCATTACAACGGCTAGGTGTTAACTACCATTTAAAATAAAATTATTTTATTATTAGTGTGCAATGTAAGATTTCAAAGGAACTCGTTTTTGCATATTGGGTAAGCCATCGAGCATAGAGTTCCCTTTAAATTAATATTAACATTTTATTCAAAAATAGGGATAAATATAAAAATGTCATATTCTTTATTTACCTGGGGTGTTACATCCTTCCCCCCTTTTGGGAATTGCGTCCTTGCAATTTTAAAATTGGGCTTGGAAACTTCATTGAAAATCCCACATCGGAACAAGAGTCAGAAAAACTGTCACTTTAAAAGAATGGGAGAGAAGTACAAAGGTCACATGAGTTAACCCATACTAGTATTCCAAGTAGGAAAATATGGATATGTAGGAGAAAACAAAGGGTTATGTTCTGATGTAGAGTGATAGTAAACATGTCTAGGAGAAAGTTAACCACAAGAAAATCACAAACTTGTGATGGGTTAAATGGTATTCGATTCTCCAGTAGGAAAAGTTAACAGACAACATTTTTGTTTTAATTTAATTTTCATTGAGGAATTTATTTTTGAGCTTAACTAAATCATAATGAAACATACTTACTTTCCATGTAGACTTTCAACTTTTACTAGATTCCTTAATCAAACTCATATTTTCTCCAAAAGACGAGTATTTAGGAAGACTTGTTTGCATTAAGAGTACTATAATAAACTTCTTGAGAATCAGCTAATCCAAAAAGTAGAACTATATGTCTTTATATCTCAACCAAAACCAAACCAAAAAGTTTAATATGAGATCAGATAATACCCAAAAAGGATATTTTTTTTTACAAAAAGAAAAACTACTCCTAATCTCCAAAATTTGTCAAAAAAAACCCAAAGTTCAACAAAGACCATTCAATAAACATCTATCCATAAAATTCTACAAAGTAAACCAAACTAAGATTAAAATCAAAATATCTGAAGGATTTAATCACATAGTCTCCTAAGATAAATTTTAACATTTTTCTCCAAAATAATATCAGTTGCTCTTACAGTCTCATACTGAAAAGTAATTAACCAAATCACATATCCTCCATGACAGGCTAATCATTTCCATTGATAACCAAAAATCAACTTACTCTTAATTAATAAAATAATCTAACTAAAAAGATTCATTCAAACTAACCAGGGACTTCACGTAGTCCAGTGGTAGGTGATAAATACCAGTTTCACTTTGGATGTGGGTTCGATTCCCGCAGCTTCGTCTGACGCAATGGGTTGTCACACGATCTGCATGTTTTCCTTTTTTCCTAAACTATATAATTCTTAAAACATCCCCCCAAAAAGAGATAAAATCATCAAAAAAATAACCATAACATATTTTAACCACAAAGGTTATCTAATAACTTCCATTTTGAAGCCCAAAATGTATTAAACAGTAATTGCCTCAAATTCAAGGATCATATAAACCCAAATGGTTCTTTATAACTATATCCACAAAAGAAAGGATAATTATTCCTTGAAAAAAAAATTCATATATCAAACATCAGGGTTACTATAAAAAGTCTTCTAATGTAACCCCATCATCAAAAGAGACCTAATAAATCTAGGAATTTTACCATCCTAAAATCTACCATAACTCTTGAATCCCTTATATGATGACTTCATACTTATTCAACATTCTTCATGATCCATTAGCCATTCCTTTTCAACTTATTCTGAAATACTTCTTTCCTACAAAAAAAATCATGAATCATATCCTAAGATTCCAATAATAGGAAAACATATGTTAAGAAATAATCCATACCTTTCATTCTTCATTTTTAGTTTCTTCATCCTCAATCGGAATGGCATTAGGTATTGGTAAAGGAATATTTGTACGATCTTGGTGACCCCATTTCCTGAAACTTCTTCGTAGGACATGTGTTTGTATAATGACCATGTACACCACATTTAAAACATTCAATTGATCCTTGAAAAAGAACTTCTTTCCCTTTCCTAGAGTCAACTAGATGCTTCCTTTTTCCATGGAAGGTTCTTGCTTTATGACCTTCATTTCCACATCTATAGCATCTTTATGTCCCTTTGAAACATTTTCCTATGTTCTTCTCTCCATATATTTGATACATAGGTTTTTGAATATACTTACCCTTATGATTATTACCTGAACTTCCGTAGGGATTTGTTTCTCGTATATATTATGCCCTATAAAAATCTCTAAGGTTCAGGTGGTCAATCATGACTCCAGATAGTTGGTTGAGGATAAACATAAGAGTTCTCATTACAGATCCCATATCATTCAGTTGTTCTTTCATAACACAGTCACAGTTTTTTTCAAATACACTGTCACTTTGGTGCCTGCTAGATCCATCCATTTACTAAAACCAAAAAGGTCAGTGTGAGTATATCAGTAAAATCATCAAATAATGAAGAGGATGATAAAAACCAAGATATACTTATCCAAGTTATCTCAAACTCATTCTAAATTTCAAAAAAAACAATGACTTCATCTAATATGCTAACCATTGTGGTTATACACAACTTGTCACTTTTTCTTAAAAAACACTCTAACCTCTAAAGTTATCTAAACCGACCTTTGATACCAACTATAAGGCCCCAGCCTTAAACCATACTTAATCTTGAGTTATTATAAGATTAAACATTGAGGATCTTTTCAGGTTTAGAGTTTTAGAGAATTAGATAATAAAAATTTCATTACATTCCACATTTAAACAAAGTGGTTACATAAAAGATAGTATTCATTTTTCCCATCAACGGAAACATATTTGAAATAAAACATGGATTTTTCCTTGACACTTCCTTGACAATATCATCATATCACGTACCATTCCCTTGACCAGTGAAAAACATTTCAAAAAATTGGGATGAGTATAAAAAGCTCAGTAAGGGATATAAAAGTACGAAATGAAAACATTAGTCCATGTATGAAATCATGCTTTACTCATAAAACATAATCACTTTAACATACCTCATCAAATAATGAATAAATCATAGAAATCATAAGTCATAAAGGTAACTTGAGGAATTCATAACATTCTTACGTAGGGAGTAAACCTCATGGTTACGTTTGGAATACCCATCAGAGTATATTCCCTAAATCTCTTCGGAGAAACCTTAACGTTTAACTCCTTTGCGTTAACCAATGCATTGGAGAGATATATCGGGCTCACCCGCCCTTAGTTTATCACGGAACCACCCATCTTCATAAATAATGCCCAAGAACCATAACATAATCATAGCACATAACTTAAACATAAAGTAAAGATAACATTCCCACATTTTAATAACAATATAACATTTTAAGATAATGAATCCATTTTAAAAACCATTTTCAAAACCATTTAAAGCATTTAATAAAGTGATTTTTGAATCAAAGTGTCCCATACCACTTTGAAGTTTTTAAAATTTTAAACCATTAATATCCATATATTTAAATCCTTAAAACCATTTTGAAAACATGGATTTTAATGAGAAATATTTATAAGAATAAATCATTAAAACATTTAAAACGATATTTTAGTTAAAGGGTTTTTAACAAAATGACAGACACTTGAATACCATAATTGAGGAATAACATTTAATCAAAACTTTATAATATCATGAGAATAAATGGATTCATGATATAATATTCCAAGGGACAGTATATACACCATATAAGAGTTAATTGGTGCATAAAAACAATGAAGTCTTAATAGAAATGTAAAATGAGATGAAATCCCTTATAAAGAATGTATCCTTAAATTAAAGATAAATCAATCTCATAATTATGTGTGACAAATATAAATACACCCAATGTAAGAAGATATTAATTTTAAAACAATCAAAGGTCATTAAAACATATTAAAAGTATGACATATTCAATAACTACATGTTGAATCCAAAGAAATCAAAATTGGGTTAAGAAGTTCCCTTGGTAAAATTCGACAGCCAAACGGCATCACTTTAAAATTCAAAAAATTAGTTGATGAGATAGAAAATGGTATCTCATCACTTGGACATAAAATTTAAATCTATAAGTATATATAAGAACATATCCCAACATAAAAATATGTAAATTAAAATACATAACAAAAGAAGTCTTTTAAAAAAGAGGAGGGTGAAAGGTTCCCTTACCGATTTGGGCAACTTTCGAAACGTACACCGCATGAAAGAAGGGTGATACAATGAAGATGTAACTACCCATAAATGAGATTATATTATACAAATAGTAAAATAATGGGCATTAAATACACCACACAAAAGGAAATAATGGCTAATGTTGCATGAATCGCACAGGAATAAAAAGTGAGATAAAAATCCCCTTATGAAAATTCGACAGCCTAACGACGCCACATAAAACTTCCAAAAATAGACTGATGAGATAAAATAGGGTCTCTAATCATATTAAAATAAAATTTACAGAAATATTATTATAAAATAAATTCTCCCAACATAAGAAATGGGATCTTAAAGTAAGTTACATAAAAAGAGTACTTAAAAATAAAGAGAGAGGTAGGATCCCTTACCTCAAGTCTGACTTGTCTTGTTCGCTTCTTTATATTCATGAATAATAAAATTTGGTCAATTTATAATTTCTTATGGATCCCTTTTAAATATTATTATTCATTTCATATAACATATTATAATGTTATAATAATTGGTTAATAATGTGAGTTCATATCAGACGTTCTTGTCGATGTTTGGTACATGAGTCAAAAATGAATTTGTTTGAAAATGATTGTCCATGTAGTTATAAGTAAATCATCCCCAGAATAGTATTAATGATTTAAATATCATATATATACAGTACATATTCATTATATACTACTCCATAACATTTGGAGATAAAAATAAATGAAATGCACCGTTCATGGAGATGGTAGGTCGTACGTACGCATGAACGCTACTTTCATTTTTTGTCATATTAATGGAATTAAAAATAATTGAGATATATATATATTATAATTCCAGTATAATATATATTTTATATAGGTCACATATTTTCATTAATTTCATTCTTTATAAATTCCATGTATTGCATGAATGAGTCACATCACTTGAGGGGGCGGTAGTCCACACTTCCTCGTATGAAATTATCGCATTTGCACAACATGAAAAGCATAAAGGCATGTTTTAAATATAAAATTAAGAAGAATATAGAAAAAATAAATACCATATATATAATATATAAAATATAGTGACATCATAATGGACACCATGAAATGTGTTAAGATAATATTGAACAATCATCGTTTCGTGAGGCAGAAATTCACCATCCACAGAAATAGTATGTTCTTTAACCATTAGACGAAGGTGTGTGTAAGTGTATCTCGAATACTTCACATAACAACATTCTAGTATATTGAAGATACTTTTTTTTGTTACAAAATAAAGGAATAAAAATATTTTAGAGGGTTGTAGAAGCAAAATAAAACAAAAGAACACAAGGGAAGACATTACCTTTAAATCCGGTAACTCTTTCTGATTTGAGATCAAAGGCTTCCTTGGAAAGGATTATGCCCAAAGGTGAGGCTTCAATGATGAAGATAGGGATTCAGAGAGATGAAATGGTCAGGGTTTTTCCCAGCCAAAGTCTTGAGAGGTGTGGGTGAGGTGGTAGAGGTGGGGGCCTTTTATAAGAGAAGAGGAGGGGCACTCTTGGAAAGTTATAAAATGCTACTTTATTTTCAAATGTGTTTCAGATTTTAAAGGTCCCACATTGATTTATTTTGAGGATAAGGTGATAAGGGTTCAAAATATACTCATCCAATTGGTTTTTGACATGTGTAGGTCCTAGATTTTACATTATCTTTTCATTTTATTTAAATCATTAAATAATGAGGTAATCGCTGCATCATCATGATGTCATAAATAATTTAATTTATTTAATGTCTAAAAATTATAAAAAAAATACTATGATGTAGGAAATATTTTTATCTTTCTATTTAATATTTATAGTCAAAAATATGACTTGTATAACTTCATGTAAAAATTGTTTTAGTAAAACAACTCATGTTTGTGACATTTTTATTTTAACTTTAAATTAGAAGTTATTTACATCATTTTCCTACCAAAGTGGCTCCATGGGGTCCCCAAGTTGACCCATGAATTTTATTGGTCGGCCCTGACACATACAATGAGGTTATGACATGTTTCAAGGTCATTTCATATTATTAAAACATTTTTTCCTTAAACTACACTAATTACCTCTAATCGTGATTAAAAACATAAAAGTTACTATTCACCAAAAAATTATTTTTATCTAATTGAACCACATTTTACTTATTAATGACAACCATGTATTTAGGATTTTTGAAAATCAAATCACAGAAGTGGAAAAGTTTCATTTAAATGAAAAATCAGTTTCTTTAACTACCACTTAGTGGTTTCACTATTCATCAAAAATTGATGTTTTTCAGAAAAATACCAAAAATTCACCCTAAGATATATTTGATATTACGAATTCAAAAATGATGTCTATTTTAAAAAATTAAAAACATATAAGTTTCATTTATTAATTTAATAATTAATTCCCACAGTCAAAACAAATAGTGTGTTTTTAAGAAACAATATCTATCAGAATATTGACACTCGTTTATGTCCAATGTCAAAGTGATATTAATTCCAATGACCACCATTGGATTAAATGGTAAAAATTTATTCTAATTTCACTTTAAAACAAATTAAAAAGATAATCTAACTTAATAAATAAATTAGATTAAAAAGAGGTTTTGAATTAAAATACAACACTTTTCACTATTCATTAAAAATGAACATTATCAGAAAAATACCAGAAATTTATCCAAAGTAAATTTCAATGTCCCAATCATAAATAATAAGTTTATTTTGAAAAATATAGCTTATAAAATTGTCAAAATATAGATTTAAAAATGGTTCTCCATCAAAAGGTGGTAAAAAAATCTTTTAAAAATATTAGAGTATTTATTCTTAAAATTGGATTCATTTGGATTTTAAGCCTCTAAAATTTATTGGATAAATGTAAAAATATTTAAAAAAACATATGTAATCATTTTTTAGTTAGTTTTGTTCATTCCCTTCATTACAACGGCTAGGTGTTAACTACCATTTAAAATAAAATTATTTTATTATTAGAGTGCAACGTAATATTTCAAAGGAACTCGTTGTTGCGTATTGGGTAAGCCATCGAGAATAGAGTTCCCTTTAAATTAATATTAACATTTTATTCACAAATAGGGATAAATATAAAAATTTCATATTATTTATTTACCTGGGGTGTTATAGTTTTAATACGAATGTTTTTGTTATGTTTAAACCTATTCATATGAGGAATGCATTGGACTTAGTAAGTGACAGGTGGAGCCCTCTATAGCTCCTCGATGCATTGGTAGGTCTCATGAGACAATCTAGTGTCTTGGAATAAGGCCTTGACAAAATCTTATTTGTATTCTTGGCACGAGGCCTTGACTATGTGGTTAGGATAGTCTGTCATTAGGCATTCCATTATTATAAAAGTGGTTATTGATATTGCATGTGATTATTCGACTAGTATAATATCTATGTGAATAAGTAAATGGAATTATTTCATTTTATATTTTCCATATTATGCTGAAGTTCAAGTTTAAAAGGTTTTTGTTTTAGTTATACATTGCATTAAATGTTTATGCTTATTTATGAAATTTTCCGCTATATTGTTATCCTTAATGAGCATCTAAGCTCACCCCTTTCAATGTTTTACTTTTCCCAGGATGTGAATAAGTAATTTATGAATGACCTGTAGGGATAGTACGAGGTGATATGAAGACATGATGTTTTAGTAGTATTTTTCACTTTATGATGTAATGTAAACTTTATGAATGAATCTAGTTATTACACGGCTACTAAACTAATTGGTCTTTAGAGACTTGATCCTTTGTGATCATGCCAATGTTATATAATAATGCACCGACTCTGGGTAACTGGGGTCAGGGAATTACAGTTGGTATCATAGGAAGTTTAGTACAAACCATGGAAGCTATATTTAGATAAACTCTGATTAGAGCACATAGACCAAAGATGGACTTTGAGGATTAGTATAGAAGAACTTCCTAGAATATTGGTATTATAGAGATTTTGGGTGTTTTTCGAGCAATACATCCCTGTCTGGATACGATCAGGTAGAGGCGGCTCTAGCACAAATGTACCTAGGGGTAAAACTCAGAAACACCGCTTTGAGATAGACTCGAACGGGCACTGGTGCACGACAATGGGCTTCGCTGCACTATTGGTTACGACACTCCCGGGGATATGCTTAGAATAATTCTCATTTTCTTTTCAAACCATTATGAAGGGTTTATGAGTATATACTTACTCAAAGAAAACATTTTTATGATTATGGATTATATCCATAAATAGTTCAATTTATGTTAAGTGTTTTACAAGTATGGAATTATGTATTTTGATTCATAAATTGATCTTGTTTATGCCATTTTTTAGAAATGGCGTCTAGTGGAAGAAATGGAAACCATATCAATGCACGCACTCCATGTAAGGATTTCCCTCATACTCAAGATAATTATAGTTGAGCTTGTGATGCAACTGGTGCTGATCAGCTAATCACAATACTGGGACAACTCACTCAGGTTATGAATTATAACCATACCTATATGGAGCACCTTGATCCACAGCATGGAGGATCAATTTTAGATCTCTTCAGGAGGAAAAAACCACCAATTTTCAATTGGAGTAAAAATCCCTTAGTAGCTGAGAAATGGATAAATTCCCTAGAGAAAATATTTCAGGCTTTGGGGAGTAGTGAAAGGGAAAAGGTTATCATGACAGTTTACCGCCTCACTAGAGATTCTAATCAATGGTGGTCCTTGATTCAAAACACAAAGGATGACAAGGAAGTATCAAATATGGAATGGAGGGAGTTAAAATAACTTTTCTTAGAAAAATACATTCCTCATAGCCATCAAGAAGATATGGAAAGGCAATTTCTTATTCTGAGACAAAAGGAGGATGAGAACTTCACAAAGTATGAGGCTAACATTACAAGGTTAGCAAGGTATGGTTGAGATTATATAAGTAAGCCAAGAAGTAATATTGATCGTTTCTTTGATGGGTTAAAACCGTTTCTCCATCGAGCATTAGTCTCACAAACCTTCTCGTCATACAAAGACATTGTCTCGTGTGGTATAAAGACAGAAAAGGAATTATCTAAATCATATGACAGTAAAGTAAAGAAATAGAAGAAGAGAATGGTGGGACAATAGACAGATAAAGGGAAAAGGGAAAGAAGGGTTTTCTATTCCGTGATAATTGTGGGAAGAAACATTGTGGTACTTGCCTAAAAAGAATGGGATTTTGTTAAAAATGTGGAGAAAAAGGTCACTAGGCTCGTGATTACAAGGGAAAGAAAGATGTTGTCAATGTTGAATGCGACAATTTTAGAGAAATGGGGCATTATGAAAATTAATTCCCCAGCACCAAGGAAACTTACCTCAGAAAAGGCAAATATGGCAAGGCCAAGCTTATGCTGTTACTACAGATGAAGTTGAATAATTAATGTATTTGTGTTTTTGGACTCAGGGATTATATTCTGGTTATAAGAATAATGTGATATATATAAGGATTGTACTGTAGTACTTGTTGTTTTTATTATGGTTTTAATATGATGAAGGTAATCATAATTTTAGTATGTGAAAATAAGAATCATTACTTTTTGGGGGGAATCTGATGTTACAATTGATTTTGGAATTTAGAAACCTTTAAGAGAGAGAGTTTGGACAGAAGTATTTTGGATTACTATAAAGGTTGGAATGGATTATGTTAAACTTTGGAGTGTATGGCTCAAGGTTAAAACATTTCTTAATATTCTTTTTGGAATATTATAATACTATAGTTTTAGGAAAAGGACAACCTGCAGGTCGGGGGATAACCCGTCGCGTCGGACAAAGCTACCAGAATCAAACCCACAACCATAGTGCGACAGGCCTTTATTACCTACCACTAGCCAACAGGAAGTCCCTAGTTATTAAAAAATAGTTTTCCTAATCTAAATGGTATGTTTTGATATTTGGAACCTTGTATTATTAGGATAAATATAATATTTTTGAATTCTATAATCTTTTTGAGTGAAAGATGAGTTTGTGGTAGAAATTAGTTGAAGGTTGAAACTCTACTTTTCAAGTATATATATATATACCTCTCTCTTATTCTATGAATAAATTAATTCTTAAACTTCAGGAAAGTGATATTTGAACAAAAAATGTGTTATCCTAATACATTATGTTCTGTTAAACTGATAATATTTTAAATCCCCATAGATTGAAGGCTTTGTGGCCCTCAATTTTACACTTGTTTGTGATTGATGACCTCAATCACTCCCTATAAATATTTATGTTTTTCGTCAAATTATGTGTCTCTAAATGCCACCAATGTTCTCCTAATCGGGATCATAATTTGGTGGTGACTTTTTCATTCCCCTTTTCCTCTTATTAAGACTAAATTTTATTAACCCAATTTCTGATGTGGGTTTCCCCACAAAGGTATTTTCTATTTTCAACCTTTTATTTTCAAAGTAAAATTTAAAATTAAGAGGACGCAATTTATTTAAGGAGGGAAGAATTTAACACCCAAAAATTTCTTAGTACGTTATTTCTTCAAAGTAATTCAATAACTTGTACTACACGCAACACTGAGTTCTAACACACACCCCAACCAATCAAACTAGCCGTTATGAATTGTAACACACTTTTTTAAATTTTATAAATTTTTATATCTCAAAATGGACTTCATTTTTGGATTCAGAATATCGAAATTATCTTAGGGTGAATTTTTGGTATTTTCTAAAAACATTCAATTGTTGATGAATAGTGAAAACACTGAGTTATAGTTTAAAACTGAATTTTTATTTAAATAATTATTTATTTTATTTAAATTTAATTAAGTTAAAAATAGATAAATAATACCTATATAAGTTCAATTTAATTAATTGAAGTTATATTATAATAATTTTAGAAATATAAAAATTTTATTAAACTTTTTACCGTCTTTTACTCACCACCTAGAAGAATTTAGAAATTCACATAAAACATAATTTTACTGCTTATGTGAGTGAAATTTCAAAAATATGAGAGGCAAGTTTAATATAAAGGAGTAAAATGTGGTTCAATGAGATTAACATAATTTTTTGTTAATAGTAACTTTTTACTTTTATTTACCACGGTTAAAAGTAAATAGGTAATTAAGGGTTAAAATGATATTAATATTACCCTAACACGTGTCCTAATTCTATTGGACAAGTGTATCTCGACCAAAAACAACCTTAGGAATAAAATATTATCATTTAGGTCCACTTGGATTAGATTAAGACATTTATTATTATTTAATTCAAAGAAGAGTTAAAAGAGTTAAAATCGAAGTTTCATAACTAAAACATTTTTAATATAAGGTTATACATAAGATAAATTTAATTATAAATATTCATTAGATATATAAAAATATTTAGAACATAATGTTATTTTATTTATAATTTTAGACACTAAATAATTTATTTTATTCATGACACAATGGTGATGCAGTAATTACCTAATTAATGAAATATTAAAATAATTGATATTATAAATATCAAAATAAATTTATTTTGAGACTTTTTATGAACTCCACTAATTTTCTAGGTTAATATGACATATTATGACTTATTATATAAATTTTTTCGAAGTAATAATGCTGTTATGAAATTATCAAAAACAAAATACCCAATAGTGTCAAAATTGACATAAAAGAGTTTTTAAAACATATATTATATTATTAATTTATATTATATTCCTAAAAATATAAGTTTTGGACAAGAGATTTATATAATTATATGTGTATCATTAATGGACCACTTGGGGGTCTCTTGGATGTATATAGTAAGTTTATTAACTATATAATATAAAAATACAAAGTGGCATGGTAAATGTCAAACTAATTAACTGAGAGTTAAAAAATAAAAGATAAGTTTAATATAATGACCCAAACCTGTCTAAAATCTATTGGTTAAAATGATTTCGACCCATAACCACCTTATACTTTGAATAATCCACTTTGGATCCATTAGAAACCAAATATGAATTTATTATAAAATAATACTTTAAGTTTTTTCCAAAGAGCCCTTCTCCCCTTATAAAACTACACCAATTATAACTAATTATTCACACCATAAAAGCCTTTTGTTTCGGCCAAACCCTACCCAATTATTCTCTCAACTTACCTCACTTCAACCTAGAGGCCTAAGTTTGATCAGAAATCCAACTTTAGGAGCCCTTTTGATCAAATCAAAAGGAAGAACTCGAAGAAGAGGTAATGTTTTCACCACACTCTTTCAAGTTCCTTTTTTCTTCAACTTCTTCTTTATTTTTTATTTCCATTATAAAATAATAACTCTTGTATATTATATATACTGTTATGTTATTATAAATATGGTAAAACTGTATTCAGTATTCTATCCATCTTTTGAATGACATGTCACCATACGTGCGTAGGTACGGCCTACCGTCTCCATGTCGTGGTGTAATTGTTATTCAATACATTATTATTTTGATGGGTATAATGATGATGTGTAATTCATGTAAATAATAAAAATAACATTATAATGATTCTATATGTATGATATACCATCCAATTTTATATTATTTTAATATCAAAAGATTGATATTATCGTTCGTACGTACGTACGGACTACCGTCTCCACGAACGCGATGAGATTCATTCCCCATCATATCCATTCAATACTAATTCTCATTTGATGATTAAAATTAATGTTTATTAACTTTATATCATTCTAGACATGAATAATATACAAACTATCCATAAAAAACATGACTTATGTAGCAAAACATATAAAATAAAAAGAGTAAGTTAACACCCGAAACGACGATAATACTAAAATATTATTAACAAATCAGTATTAGAAGATCATATATGATATCATAATTATGTATATGGTTCTTATATAATTTAATAACATTTTTTTAACTATTATAAAGGAGTTTAACATACCATCGACTAAGGAAAAGTACATGTTAAGGGTTTATTGCACAATCTCTTCATTATCCGAGGTTGTTTAAACGTAATTATCTACTGGGACTTCTTTATCATCCACATCCATGTTTCTTAAAAATGTATTTCAAAACATTCTTAATATTTCATAGAATATGGGTTAACGTCATTTATACCCATGTTTGACTTTTTATAAGAAGTTTATAAGGTAATCTTTACGTCATTTTCCAAACAAGGACCTTTTAAACCATTTCGACAAATTATGGGAAGAATGTATTTTTTTTAATTTATACGGAGGGTGCAGCTATTTTCCACCGTTGTAAAATCTTTGAAGCTTCTATTATAATCTTATAAGAATATTTTCATAGTAAATGTTTTCTTTTACAATTATGTGACTTCTAAATGTTTTAAAGATTTATTATCCTAAATATTTTTAATTAATGTCCATGTTTTCAAAATGATCTTAAGGTTTTATTTATATGGACATGAATGTTTTGAAATGATATTTCTTTTCAAAAGTTTCAAAGTGGTATGGGACACTTTGATTCAAAAATATCTTTTAAATTGCTTCCTCTATAAATGTGTGACTTTTCAATGATTTCAAAAAAGAGATATTTCTATCAAATAGTTTCGATTTCATCTATGTCAACATCCTTTGATGGATTTTAAGATTATTGAAGTTGATTTATTATGATACAAAACATCCATATTTTATTGAAGGTTTTTTGATATGTTTGACTGTGGATGTGTTATTTTTATACCATTCATGGTTTATAGAGAAATTATTGACATTTCGTATGCTATTTTTAATACAAATGTTTATGTTATGTTTAAACCTATTCATATGAGGAATGCATTGGACTTAGTAAGTGATGATTAGAGCTTGATATACCTCCTCGATGCATATGTAGGTCTCATGAGACAAACTAGTGTCTTGGCACAAGGCCTTGACAAAATCTTATTTGTAGTCTTGGCACGATTCCTTGACTATGTGGTTATGATAGTCTATCATTATGCATTCCATCATTATGAAAGTGGTTATTGATATTACATGTGATTATTCGACTAGTAGAATATTCATGTGAATAATTAAATGGAATTATTTCATTTTATATTTTCCATATTATGCTGAAGTTCAAGTTTAAAATGTATTTGTTTTAGTTATACATTGTCTTAAATGTTTATTCTTATTTATGAAAGTTTCCGCTATATTGTTATCCTTACTGAGCATCTGAGCTCACCCCATTCAATGTTTTACATTTCCCACGATATGAAGAAGTAATTTATGAATGGACTGCAGGGATAGTATGAGGGGATATGAAGAAAAGATTTAGTTGTAGTAGTTTTTACTTTATGATATAATGTAAACATTATGAATTTATTTAGTTATTCCAAGGCTACTATGCTAATCGGTCTTTCGAGACTTGATCTTTTGTGATCATGCCAATGTTATGTAATAATGCACCAACTCTGGGTAACTGGGGTCGAGGCATTACAATATTAAGTTTATTAACCATATAATATTAAAATACAAAGAGACATGGTAAATGTCAAACTATTTAACTAAGAGTAAAATGTAAATGATAAGTTTAATATGGTGACCTAAAACTGTCTAAAACATATTTTTTGAGAGGTTTTCGACCCATCCCCACCTTATCATCTAAATAAATCATTTTTTATCCATTAAAAACCGAATATTATTTTATTATAAAATAATATTTCAAGCGTTTTCTAAAGTGTCCCTCACCTCTCTTATAAAAGGGTGTGTCCCCTTATCTTAATTTGACACCTCCAAATCCCTTTGGATTAGAAAAACCCTACCCATATACCTTTCCAGCATCCCTCAATTAAACCTAGAGTCCTTACTTTGATTATAAATCCAACCTAATGATCCCTTTTGATCAACTCAAACGGAAACTCCAAAAGAAGAAGTAATAATTTCACCACCCTTTTTAAGTTATTTTCTTCTTTCACTTCCCCATTATTTGTTGTTTCCATACCAAAATAATAAATCTAGTACCTTATATATGCATTGGTGTTATTATAAATATGGTACAACCATATTCATTATTCTATCCATCCTATAAATGAAAAAGTCACCATACGTGCGTACGTACAACTTACCGTCTCATTGTCGTAGTGTAGTTTGTTATTCAAACACTTAATTATGTGGATGGGTATAATATTGAGTATAAATAATGTAAATAATAAATATAACATTATAATTATTCTTTAAATATGATATACCATCCAATTACATATTATTTCACCATCAATATAATGATATTGTCGCTCGTGTGTACGTACGGATTACCATCTCCACGAATGCGATGAATTTATTCACCATCATAATCATTCAAGAATAATTTTAATTTTATGATTAAAAATAATTTTTATGAACATAATATCATTCTTTATATGAATAAAATACATCCTATCCATAACCAACATGACTTACATTACAAAACATATAAATGAAAATGAATCGATTAACACCAGAAACAATGATACTACTAAAATATTATTAACAAAGAAATATTAGAAGATCATATATGATATCATATTTATGTATGTAGTTCTTGTATAATTTAATAACAATGATTTAACTACTATACAGGAGGTTCGCATACCCTCGACCAAGGAAAATTACATGTTAAGGGTTAATTTCACAATCTCTTTATTATCCAAGGTTGTTTTTACATAAGTATCTACTGGGACCTCTTTATCATCCACATCTGTGTTTTTTTAAAAATGTATTTCAAAACATTTTTACTATTTACTATACAATGGGTTAAAGTTATTTATACCCTTATTTGACCTCATATGTTTTTAAAGGAATCTTTTCATCGTTTTCCAAACAAGGTACTTTATGACCTTTCGACAAAATTAAGGTACAAATGTTTTTTTAACTTATACGGCGGGTACAACTATTTTCTACCGTTATAACATTATCGAAGCTTCCCTTACAAGATTATAATAATATTTTCAAAATAAATGTTTTATTTTATAATTATGTTACTCTTAAATGATTTTAAAATATAAATATATATTTCTCTCAAATAGTTTGGATTTTATCTATGTCAACATCCTTTGATAAATTTTACACCTGTTTGAAGTTGATTTATTATGATAAAAATATTCCATATTATATTTATGTTTTTGTGATATGTATGACTGTGGATGAGTTATTTTTATACCATTCGTGGTTTATGGTTAAAGTATTGAAATTTCATATGGTATTTTTAATACGAATGTTTATGTTATGTTTCAACCTTTTCATATGATAAATGTATTGGACTTAGTAAGTGATAGGTGGAGCCTTCTATAGATTCTCGATGCATCAGTATGTCTCATGAGATAATTAAACGTGTAATTAGATTAGGCCTTTCCCAATTTGATAAATGTTTTTGGACAGGTCCTTAATCATTTTTAGACATCTTGGTCGAGGCCTTGAAAAAATGTTTCAGAATGTCCCGCATTATACATTCCCCCATTATGAAAATAATATTGATGGTTCATGTGGTTATTTAACTAGTATAATACCCATGATTATGTTTTATTATGGAATTATTTATTCATCTCATATTCCAGCCATAAAGTGTCCATGTTCATTATTTGTAAAGGGTTGTTTTTTCAATTATTCAATATGCCTAATGTTTATGTTATCTTCCACTATATGGCTTACTCTTAATGAGCATTTGAGCTCACCCCTTTCTTATGTTTAATTTTCCCAGGATATGAAGAAGTTAGTTATGAGTGACATGTAGGCATAATGTAGTAGTGTTGAATGTTTCTAATGGAATAAATTAGTGTTTTATTTCTTTTCAAGTTGTAATGTTGAGATTATGCATATATCTTGTTTCTAATAATACTAAACTGATCAGTCATTCAGGACATGATTCCTTGTATCATGCCAATATTATGTAATAATTCACTAACTCTAGGTAACTAAGGTTAGTGCGTTACAGTTGGTATCAGAGAAAGTTTATGACAAACCTTGGATACTAGATTTAGATAAAATCTTATTAGAGCACATTAACCTAAGATAGACATTGAGGATTTGTATAGAAGTACTTCCTAGAATTTTGGAAATGTAGAGATTTTGTGAGTTTTCCAAGAAATGCATCCCTATATGGATACGAACAGGTAGAGGTGGCTCTAGAATATATGTACCTAGGAGTGAAAACTCTGATAAGTAGTTTCGGGCTTGACCCGAGGTATCCTGGTACACAACAATGGGCCTTGCTTCACTCTTGGTTACGACACTCCCAGGGGATATGCTTAGGAAAATTCACATTTTCTTTACAAACCATTATGAAGTATTTATTAGTATATTTCATCTCAAAGAAAACATTTTTATGATTATGGATTATATCCATAAACATCTCAATTTATGTTAAGTGTTTTACAAGTTTGGAATTATGTATTGTGATTCATAAACTCATCTAGAGTATGCCACTTTTTAGAAATGGTGCCTAGTGGAAGGAATGGAAACAGTATCAATGAACGTAATCCATGTAGGGATTGACCTCCTATTCAAGATAATTATAGTGGAGCTGGTGATGAAACAGTTGTTGATCAGCTTATCACCTTACCGAGACAACTCACTTGGGTTATGAATAATAACCTTACACGTATGGAGCACCCTGATCCACAATGTGAAGGATCAATGTTAGACTGCTTAATGAGGAAACAACCACCAACATTCAATGGGAGTAAAAATACATTGGTATTTAAGCAATGGATAAGTTCATTAGAGGAAATATTTCATGCTTTGGGGAGTAGCGAATGGGAAAAAGTTGTCATTGTAGTTTATCGCCTTATGTGAGATGCAGATCAATGGTGGTCATTAAACCAAAACACAAAGTAATATTAAGAAGTATAGAATATGTAATGGAGGTAGTTTAAAGATATTTTCATAGAAAAATACATTCCTCGTGACCTTCGATCGGATATGGAAAGATAATTTTTGAGTCTGTGGAAAAAGGAGTATGAGAATGTCACAAAGTATGAGGCTAACTCTAAAAGGTTAGCAAGGCATGCAGCAGATTATATATGTAACCCAAGGAGTAAGATTGATCTATTATTTGATGGGTTAAAACCATTTCTCCTTCGAGAATTATTCTCACAATACTTCTCATCGTATGAAGATATTGTCTCATGTGCTATCAAGATAGAAGAGGAATTATATTTTTCTACAACTTTAAAGAAAATCAAGAGAAGAAGAGATCTGTTGAACACTCTAGGAAAGGAAATAAAGAAAACAAGGAAAAAGGGAAGAGTTTAATTTCCACCCTGTGATAATTGTGGAAGGAAGCACCCTGGTGCCTGTCTAAAAGGAAAAAGAGGTCTGCTATAAATGTTGACAGAAAGGCCATTTTTCTGGTGATTATAAGGGGAAGAAAGAAGCTACCAATGTTCAATTCTATAACTTCAGGGAGATGGGACATTATTAAAATGAATGTACTAAGTGCCAAGGAACTTATCTCAGAAAAGGACAAGCTTGTACAATCACTACTGCTGAGGTTGAAGCTCCGAAAGACATGGTGGCACGTAATTTAATGGTTTCCTCAAAGATTAGCCAATGTTTTATTTGATTCTGGATCATCTCATTATTTCATATCTTCCCAGTTTTATAAGAAAATTATATATTTTCAATTTGACTTAACAAGGGAGTTGTTAATCAAAACACTTAAGGGAAGTATCATTGCAACAAAGTTTTGGGAATCAGTTCCCATTAGGGAATATAAATGTTCTTTATCCACTGATCTCATCGTCATACCCAGGATTGAATTTGATATAATACTCAGTATGGATTGTCTTCCAAACCATGATGCAAAAATTTATTGTTAGAAGAAGGAGGTTACAATTTTTATTTATGATAAATAGAACCTTATTTTCATAGAAGAAATATCTCCATCTGATTCTTATCTAGATCCACCCCAAGTAGCTCTACTAAATTCAATTCTCGAGGAGGAAGAGAATGAAATAATTATGGTTGAGGAAAATAAGGTTCCAATATATGACGTACCTATTGTGCAAGAATATGTTGATGTGTTTCCAGAGGATTTACCTGGACATCCTCTACAATGAGAAATTGAGTTTTCCATTGATTTAATTCCTAATTCAAGGCCCATATCGAAGACCCCTTATAGAATGGCCACTTTGGAATTAGGGGAACTAAAGAAAAAAGTAGATTAATTGAGTAATAATGGATTTATTAGCCCTAGTGTTTCTATATGGGGAGCCCATGTCATTTTTGTTATGAAGAAATATGGGTCTATGAGGTTGTGCATTGACTATAGGGGGATCTATGCTATAACAATAAAGAACAAGTATCCCCTACCTCACATTAAGGATTTATTTGACCAACTTCATGGAGCTCAATATTTTTCAAAGATTGACCTTCAATCTGGATATCATCAGTTGTGTGTGAAGAAGGAATACATTCTAAAAATTGCATTTCGAACTAGGTACGGGCATTATGTGTTTACAATAATGCCTTTTGGATTTCCTAATGCACCCTCTATCTTCATGGATCTAATGAATATAGTTTTCAAGGAATATCTTGATGACATTGTAGTGGTATTTATTGATGATATCTTGGTATAATAAAAAATCTATGAAGATCATGGAAATCACTTGTGCACTATTCTAAAAACCCTCACCAGAAATGAATTATATGGGAGGTTTAGCAAGTCTAAATTCTGGATTCCAAAGATTTATTTTATTGGACATATTGTCTCTAAGGATGGAATATTTGTTGATCCTTCAAAGGCCAAGATAATCTAATAATGGATAGCACTGACAAGTATAACTGAGGTATGCAGTTTTATTGGTTTAGTAGGTTATTATCAATGTCTCATCCAAAATATTTCCTGGTTGGCTAACCCATTAACCAAGATCACACGTAATAGGGTTAAATTTGTTTTGGAAAAAATAGTGTGAAGAATTTTTTGAAGAACTTAATAGAATATTATTCAATTCTATTATATTTACTCTACCATTGGGGAATTATGGGTTTTTTATTTATAGTGATGCTTCAAAGAAAGGACATGGTTGTGTCTTTATGCAGAATGATAGATTTATTTCCTATGCATCACAACAGCTAAAAAATCATGAGAAAAACTATCCCACTCATGATCTTGAATTAGCAGCTATAATCTTTGCTCTGAATATATAAAGATACTATCTCCATGGTGAAAATGTGAGATTTATACTGATCACAGGAGTTTGAAGTATATTTTCTCACAAAAAGAACTCAACATGATTCAAAAGATATTTCTTGAACTACTCAAGGATTATGATTTCACTATACACAACCACTCGGGGAAGGAAAATAAGGTGGTAGATGCTTTAAATAGAAAGGATCCTGGAGTTTTGAACAAGATGAGAGTTGAAAGGTATCCTATTTTCATTGATCTAGTAAAGATCGATATGGGAATAACCATGGAAGGTGAAACATCAATAATTTTTCAAATTGTTTCCAAACTATCTTTATAAGAAAGGATAAAAAGTTCTCAGACTGATGATGAGGAGTATAAAAAGAAGATTAAAGCTGTAAATGATGGGAGATTGAGTGAATTTATATATGAAGATGGGATTTTGAAATTTGTGAAGAGACTTTGTGTTCCCGATATACCTTATCTAAAAAGATAATTGTTGGATGATGTTCAAAGCTCTAATTTTTTCTATACACCCTAGGAGCACCAAGATGTATAGAGATTTGAAGGAACATTTTTTGTGGGACAACATGAAGAGGGAGATTGCTGATTTTTTGTCCAGATGTATGGTTTTTTCACAAGTGAATTCTAGAAGGCAACAACCTGAAGGAATCATTCAACCTCTTCCCATACCTCAATGGAAATGGGATAATATTACGATGGAGTTTATCATGGGGCTACCAAATACACCTAGAAGAAATGATGCAATATGGGTCATTGTTGATCTTCTTACCAAGTCAGTACATTTTCTTGATATAAGAGAAGATTTACCACTTGAAAGTATAGAAAGACTATATATTAATGTAGTTGTAAGACTTCACGGTGTACCCATATCGATTGTTTCTGATCTTTATCACCATTTTACATCAAGATTCTAGAAAATTCTTCAGTAGGCCTTGGATATTGAACTTCATTTGAGCACTGCCTAAAACCCTCAAACTGATGGAAAATAATAATGGACTATTCAAACCTTATAAGAGATGTTGAGATCTTGATCATTTGACATTCAAGGTATGTGGGATCAATATTTACCTATAGTAGAATTTTCCTATAACTATAGCTTCCATTCAATAATTCAGATGGAACCACATAAAGTATTATATGGAAAGAGATGTCGCACACCAACTTGTTGGATGATGTTGGTGAATGAAAATGTGTAGGCACAGAACATGTTGAGGAAAAAATGGAAAAGGTAAAGATTATCCAAACCCAAATCAAAGCAGCTGAAGGTATAAAAAAGATCTATGCTGGTAACCAAAGGAAGGATTTGGAATTTAAAGTAGGAGACTATGTTTTCCTGAAGGTATATCCATGGAAGGGTGTTATAAGTTTTGGTAAGAAGGGTAAATTGAGTCCCAATAACATTGGACCTTTTTAAATTCTTGAACTAATTGGATTTGTAGCTTGTCATTTGGCAATGCATCCAGTCTCTCCAAAGTTCAAGATGTGTTCCATGTATCACTGTTGAGAAATTACATGCCTGGCCCAATGCATGTACTCACCCATGAAGAATTAGAACTGGAACCAGATCTGTCTTATTATAAAGAGCCTATCATAATTCTTGATATTAGAGAACAAGTGTAGAGAAACTGGATGACTCATCTGGTGAAAGTTATATGAAGAAATTGTTAGATGGAAGATGCAACTAGGGAACTTGAGGAACTTATGATGAAGAACCACCAGAATCTTTTTATGTAGTAATATTATATAAATTTAAAGGACAAAATTATTTTAATGAGGAGAGAATGTAACACCCCAAGGTCTATCTGGGGGGTGTCTAGGGTCTGTCCGGGGGGTGTCTAGGGTCTCTCTGGGGGGGTGTCTAGGGTCTATCTGGGGGGTGTCTAGGGTCTGTCTGGGGGTGTCCAGGGTCTGTCCAGGGGTGTCCAGGGTGTGTCTGGGGGTGTCTAAGGTCTGTCTGGGTGGTGTCCAGGGTCTGCTGGGGGGGTGTCCAGGGTCTGTCTGGGGGGTGTCCTGGGTCTGGGAGGAGGTGTCTAGGGTCTGTCTAGGGGGGTGTATAGGGTCTATCCAGGAAGGGGCTTTGTAGGGGGTTGTCTAGGGGGGGATTATGTAGGGTGGGGTGTCTAGTGACCTGGAGGGAGGGTTCTGTAGGGGGTGGTCTACTGTAGGGGGGGGTGCAGGGGGTGGGGGCTATTTTTTATGGTTTTCCAGACCATATAGCCACGGTTTTTAACCGTGGATATAGGTCTATTTCCACGGTTAAAAACTGTGGCTATAGGGTCTAATGCCACAGTTTCTAACCGTGTAAATAAAATTTATCCCTACTCTAGTATAGCCATGGTTCTAAACCATGGATATAGAGATATTACCACAATTTGAACTGTGGTTGTATACCTAGAGCCACGGTTTGAACTGTGGATGTAGACCTAGAGCCACGGTTCCAAATCGTGGCTATAATTCTAGGCTTAGAGCCATGCCAAACATAGCCATGGTTTCTCAAACCATGGCTATTACCTATAGCCACGGTTTGAGGACCTATAGCCATGGTTTAAAACTATGGCTATAGCCTGAATTACCAGTAGTAAGACGATAAGCCGTACGTACACATGTGCGATGATTTCATTTTTATTAAGATGATTAAATGGTTGAATATGGTTATTTCATAATCATAATAATTTCTCAGTATATAGATTATATTAGATTTATTATTTTATATGATAAAAAACACATCAGTGGGAATAGAAAGAAGAAATGAATTCGAATGACTTGGCAAAAATGATTACCTCTTCTTCGGTGAACTCTATGTAGATATAATATTAAGATATATATATATATATATATATGGTATTTATTGAACTATAGGACCTCCAAAACATGGATAATGAATTTATTAGTTGAAATGGGTAGGTCTTGTTCGAGGTAAGAGGCACAAGGTGGTGACATCAAATGAATTAAAGAGTGCCCTTTTAAAATTGAGGAGTGGGAACCCTTAGAAATCCAAAAAATATTAAATTATAATAAATTAATATTCTATAAAAATAAAACCAAATGGAAAAGAATTCAAATATAATATGATAGGAGGTTTTAATATCATCATCTAATTAAATTTTGACTTCTTTTGGTTTTACTTTAAAAATTATTAGTTGGATTGACTTTAGTTAAGATAATTTGTTTTAAATTATCGTAACAATTTATTTAATATTAAATGTTTGTAATTGTTTCTTATAAAATACCTATTGGGTCATAAATAAATAATTTATGAAATTTTAGATCAAATAATAATAATTTTTTATTTTAAATGTTTTTTTATGATTTATAAATCTTTTAATAAAATATTATTTTGAAAAAATATCTTTATAGGAAATTTTAAGAGTATTCATTTCTTTGGGGGTAAGGGAATCAAGACAGCCATATAAGTTGAACCTAAGGAATTTTACACTACATTAATATATAATAATCTTCCAAAAAATAATTTAACTAACTTAATTAATTACAATTATATTTATTTAAATATCTTTATTTTATTTATTTTATTTTTTTCAATAATAAAATAATTCATGCATCATCATTTTATAATTATTTATAGTAATTATTTCATACCTAAAAATTACAAATACAATATTATGATGTATATAAGTCTATTAGATTTCAAAATATTATCAATAGTAGAAGATTTATTCATATTAAAATCATATTAAAAATAAATATTTTTTAAAATATGAATGTGACATTATTGTGTTCTCCTTAAATTTTTTTATAAATATTATAACCACATTAAGTGGTTCCCAACAAATATAAGTAAATTTATAACATAAAAATATGTTTATTAAGTTTAAAATTGATACTTATATTAATACAAAAACATCAATTTTTCTTATGTGGACACATAAGAGATATATAAGACAAAGAAAGTGCCATTTGGTATTTCCTTTAATTTAAATAGTATAAAAGTAATTCTCCTGGAGAAGTGTCCATTAAATAACTCCAATTAGAACCTCAAGATTTAAGGGATGTATATAAATAATTCAATACAATTTGGGAATGTTTGAGGGTAATTTTATAATATTTAGCATTTTATTGTTACACTAAATTACCCAATTAACCCTTTATTGTGGTTAAAAAAATTACTATTGTTACTATTCATATTGGTAAAAAATAAAATAGGCCTATTTAACAAATTTTCTAATTAATAATATAAATAAAAAATCCATTTTTCTATATTCAAAACATATATGTTATAGAATATAATTTATAATTAAACTGAAATAATGCAGCTAAAAAATATTTTTATAGAAAATGCATTATTAAACTCAAAAATGTACTTATACAAAAATATGGTATAATGAAGAAATAAAATAGATTATTTACAACTAAAATTTTTTTAAGTTACATTAATATAATATAAAAATCATAAATATAATTTTAATATAAATAAATTTATTTTTTTCTAAAAATCTATATTTTTCACTATTCATTAGAAAATAAATATTTTCAAAAAAATACAAAAACATCAACCTATGCTAATTTTGACATTTCTGGTTTAAAAATTATTTTTTTTATTTAAATTTAATTTAAAATAGTATTAAAATTAGTTTTAAAATTAGTGCTCTATTAAAAGTTGGAAAAACTGCCTTTAGAAAAATATTTCCTTTTATATGTAAAATCGAATTTATTTCTATCTAATTCCTATAAAATATTTTGGGATGAATTTGAAAATATTTGATTCTATATATAGTATATAAATTTCTCAATTTTTTTAATACAATTAATTCCCACCAATTTAAAAGTTTGGATGTGACAATCACATTTCAAACAGTATATCATTGTTTTAAACTCGGTGTTGCGAGCAACATATTATATAAATGATGTTAAATTTAAAAGATATATGCCATTTGATATATGTGTGTTATAAAATTTCACTTTGAAAAAAGAAATTATAAGGTTAGCACAAAACTAGGATTATGAATATGAGTAAATTCATTAAAATATTTAAATTTAAGAGAAATATAATTATTAAGTCATGATGTAGTGTGATAGAGATCATGGTAATTAGAATGTCAACCATCACAAAATCGTAAATCTATGACCTCTTAAAAGAGCATTTATTTCTTAGAAAGAAATTTAAAATGAAAAATCCTTATTCTAGAGTTTATGTGTCCTCATAATATATAGATAATAATTTTAGATAATAAAAATACTTGATATATTTCCATATCACAAGCATAATACCATCCTTTAGTTTTTCTTTGATCTATCTCCATTTCATTTCTTAACTTTTTAGATGGATATTCAAGATAGATTTTTATGCCTGAAGCAGTTTTATGAATAATAAAATACACAATTCATTCCTTTGTTCTTTAAATGTTTAATAAATCCAAAAAATTTATCAAATATTGTCCAATAATTTAAATCATACTTTAGTATTAATCAATAATATCATTAATTCATTCCATAAGTAGTCAACATTAAGAGTCATCCAAAATATGTCTACCCAAATTCGATTATAAAATATTAAATGGAAGGAAAATAACATTCCAAAATAAATTTAACATTATATTTCCCTAAATAATGCATATATTATTATTTCATACCAAATATATGAATACATTAATATCCTTTAAACCTCTATGAAACATGAATGCTTCAACGAATAAAATCTAAGGTTGTTGAATATATTCCTTAAATAAATAATTAGATCACTAAACACCTTCATGTTCACCAATAATATCCTATAAAAATATATTTAATATTACATCAACATCGAGAACTTATTTATAGTTATCTTTCCCAAGACAATAACTAACAATAGAATAACTTCTCTTTATTACTAGTGTTATTCATCATATGCTTCCAATTCATTAAAGAATAAGTACTGAAATACAATCCTTATATATCCCATTATTTTTATAACCATATATGTATTTATAAAATAATCAAATAAAATAATTCATGAATCCAAACACATACATATTAATCATTCCTCTCTGACTATGGGAGTAGCATAATCTTTACCATGATCCATTATCCTCTTTTGGGGTATACTCCTTTGACGCTTTAGACACTGATCTTCATAGTGTCCCATCTCCATGTAGTTGAATAATTTTACATTGGAAAAAAATTTCTTTACCTTGAGGTCCCAATAAATGCTCCATTTCTCTCCATAACTTTTGTAGCCCCCCTTTCATTTTAATCAAGTTCCTTGTTTTTTCTTTCCACAATTATCACAAGTGAGAAAAAAACATTTACTCCATTATTTTATCCAATTATGACACTTGTTCTCATGCTTCCCTCCAAATTCATAATACTAAGATAATTATTTATTTTCATCATTATCAAATGATATTATATCCTTATATGATGATAAGGTTTGGGAGACTTTTCCCCATCAAATGATTGGAATAATACCATAAAATATTTTATCCTCCTTTTTCTTTGGATCACGTGCACTAGTGAGGCTCACGTTACTTTTGTGAGGTTCCATTACTAAATGAAGTTATTCACTAGATTAAATAATATCATTATTATAAATAATGTATAATCCCAAAACTAGTGAAATAATTAACATAAATTGAAAATTTTCTATGAATATAATTTCATAAACATGGTTTGTTTGGGATGTTATTCTATAGTTATACTCTATGTAAATATTAGGGTTATGTTCTGTAATCTAAGATTTCCTAAATATAGTTTCAATGGTTTCTACTAAACATCCCATGATCCCAACTATAACAACTCTAATCCTAACATCACAGAGTTAGTGGTTTATTTATTATAATGACATAGATACAAGAGATCACATCCCCAATTATTGACCAATTAGTAGTCTTGAAGAAATAGATACATACATGGTTACCTTATTACATTAGAAATTAAACATATAACATAATGAAGGAAAATAAACCGATTCCTTGAAAACCCATTAAATGATCTCGCCTTTATAAATTGGTGAAAGAGAACAATGAAAAGGGTGAGATCAAGTGCTCTGTAAGGGTTATTTAAATTAGAAAAAATAATTAGTAATATGTCAATAAAAATAAATAAGTAATAATCTATATTGAAAGGAAAATAATTGAAAAATACATTTTATATAATCAATAAAATGAAAATGAAAATGCATCCATATATTTTATTCATAGCCAAAGTAAACTGAATAGTAACAGAAGTTTTCTGAATGATAGAAATGATTAATTAAAAGATGTAATATATCTTGAAGATGAACCATAAACCATAAATATAGTTTAATTATTTAGGTAGAAACCAATATTATTCTTATTATAAAAAAATATGAATTGTCCTTCTCCAACTGATTTTGTCTCATGACACTGCTGATGCATCGATGGGTTATATATAATCGGTCCCCAGCTATAGGGAATACCTTAACCAGTCCCCAAACTATAGGGATTGCATTAACCAGCCCCAAAATATCTCATACCAGTCTAAATAATTATTAATATATAAAATATTTTTTTAATTAATAATTAATAGGCCATACCATCAAATATTTGTATTAAATAAAAGATACAAAAATTTTCAATATTTACCAATTAATAAAATAACTATCAAGGTAAAATACATGTCTTAAAGTGGTATATGTATTATATAATAATCATATCTATGAATGTATGGATCGAAAATAGAAAATAGGAAAGATTACTGATAAATTATGTCCATCCAAAATGAAATCATGTAAAAAGAGTGTTTTAAGAAATTATAGAAATGAGCAATTTCAATTCGCTTTAAGGGAAAATATAAAAGAAAAATTAAAGAGGACAGTGAAATAATTGTTTTCATAAAAGAATAAATTAAATAAGATATTTATTTATGATAAAAAAATATTATTTTAAAATAATATTTATGGAATAAAACATATTATGAAGTGTACTTGAACTGGGTAAAAAATTGGGAAGGTCTCTTTAATCGGGCTTGTTTATAAGGAGAAATTAAAAAAGGGAACATTTTAAAAGCATGTATTTATCACAAAAGAATGATTAATTGACTTGGATACATAATTTGTTAATATATACAGAAAATTCAGAATTAATATATTAAAATAAATAAAAAATATATTGGGGTAAAGAGTGAGAAAGCATAGCCCAAAAAAATGGTGTTTAGAGAGATTCCCTTACCCCGTTATTATCATTCAAATGATATTCACCATAAAAATAATTATCATAAAATGAAATATTGAATACCATAATGATAAATAAATTCATGATATTATATGTCAAAGGGTATAATACATGCATAACAGACAAGAAATAAGTGGTGAATAAAGCATATGTTACAGAATGAAAAGTGAGATGAGAAACCACTAACAATGATCATATCATTGGAGTTAAGGTAATTAAATAATAAAATTATGTGTGAGAAATATAAAACAATAAAATAAAAGTGCATATACTATAGAAAATAATTATAAGTCATTTCACACATATTCTTGTAATAACGTAACCAATGACTTGGATGTTCAGCTCAATGAAATAGAATTGAGTGAATAAATCCCTTACCCTAGGTTCGACTTACGTCAAACATGTTAGAACCACATTTTTAGTGGTTATAAAAAAATTATAAACTTATAAAAAATCGTATTAATATTCATTAAATCATATATGATCCCCTTATAACATTTTACCAGTGGTTTGTAAATGATATTTCATTATTACCTGTGTTCCGTGTGTAAACTACTTAATTTTCCTATGCATGTTTTGTCATGTATGTCACATTCATCCTGAATAAGGTATAAATAAAAATTATATAGAATATTATTAATTCAAAATATACCATATTTAATAATTATATAAATTTTTACAAGAATTATTTAATGTTTAACATAGAAAACAAATTGAACCGCTATGTGGAGACGGTAAGTCATACGTACACACGTGCAATGATTTTATTTTTTATAATATAAATAAAAGGTAGAATATGGTTGTTTCAAAATCATATGAACATATCATTATATAGATTATAATAGATGTATTATTTTATAAGTTAAAAATCACATCATGTGGAAGAAAAAGAATAAATGAATTTTAATGAGTAGGTAAAAATGATTACTACTTTTTCAATAGACTTCTTTTATAACTCTTCTTAAGGGGTCTAGTCATGGTATTTCACAAAATCCATGATATAAATAACTCAAATAAAGATGTTATAAGGAGAAATTTTTAGGAATTTTTCGATCTATGAGGCTCAAGGTGATGAAATAAAATGACTTAAGGAGTTTCCTTTTATAGTTTAGGTTAGGGACACCCTTGGAAATCCTCAAAATATTAAATTATAATAAATTAATATCTATCCAAAAAAATGTCCAAGTTTTATAATATAATATTATATGAGGTTTTAATATCCTCATAAAATAATTTTTTTAATTTTTTTGGATTTTCTTTGAACCTTATCATTTTGATTGAGTTTTGTTAAGATAATTTGATTTTAATTATGGTAATGATTTATTTAATGACAAAATGTGGTAATTTTTACATATATAATGTAAAATAGACAATATGTTAATAATTTATGAAATTTTATACCAAATAAGTATCAATTTTTCTTTTTAAATATTATTTCATGAATTTTAAATAATTTAATAAATAGTTATTTTGATAAAATATCATTACCATCAATTTCGACAGTATTCATTACTTCATCCCTAAAAAATCAATAAAATTGGATAATTTAAAAAAAATAAATTTAAAAAAACTCTAATATATCATAATAATCTATCAAAGTCTTTTACAACCATAATTAATTCAAAATATATTTATTTTTGTATTTTTAATATCAGTTATATTTTTTTCTCATTCATAAAATAATTCCCCCATCATTATTATATAATTACATAATGTAAATGTTTAGTACCTAAAATTTAAAAATAAAATACCAATATGTAGATATATAATTTATATTTAAATATAATATCTATAATAAAACATATAATCTGATTAACATCATATTAAAAATAATATTGTTATTAAAATATGAATGTTACATTTTTGTTTTTCCCTTATAAAAATATTATGAATATCATAACCTCATCCAAATGGTTCCAAAAAATTATGAATAAATTTATATCATTGAAATAGGTTTTTTATGTTAAAAATTGACACCTCAAAACCTTAATTTTTCCCATGTGGAAGCATAAAAGATATATAAAACAAAAAATGTGACATTTGTGATTTTCATTAATTTAAATAATATAAAAGTCATTATCATAGACAATTGTCCATTTAATAACTCGAATTCGAGCCTTAGGTATTAAGGGTCGTATATAAGTCATCCAATAAAATTTGGGAATGTTTTTTTTTAATTTTATAACCCATATCATTTTATTTTTAATCTATATTACCCAATTTATCCTTTACAGTGTTAAAACAATTACCTTTATTACAATTCATATTGTTAAAAAAATTGAAAAAATTAATAAATTTGGAAATTATTAATATAAATATTATATCCATTTTTCAATATTCAAATAATATAAGTGATAGAATTTAGTTAAAAATAAAACCGATAAAACACAACCTAAAAGAGTTTTTTTAAAATGCATAATTAAGACCAACAACATACTTATTCAAAAATAAGAAATAATTTTGAAATAAATAATATTACTTATAACTAAAAATTATTTAAGTAGCATTGAGATCAAATTAAAATCATAAATATAATTTTAATATAATGAAATTGACTATTTTATAAAAATTTAAATTTTTTACTATTCACTAGAAAAAAAAAAATTTAATAAAAAAACTCTTTTACCCAAAGCTAATTTTGGAATTTATATTTTAAAAATGAATTTTATTTTGTTAAATATAATTTATATAAGGGTCAAAAATCATTTTTAAAATAAGTGTGCCCTTAAAAGGCTGTAAGACATCCTTTAGAAAAAAATGGACTTGTATGCGTAAAATTGTATTTATTCGTATCTTATGCCAATAAAAAATTTGGATGAATGTAAAAATATTTGGTTATATATATAATATATAAATTTTAATAAGGTTTTTATACTATTAATTATATCTAATTTGACAACCTGGTTATAACAGACACATTTTAAATTGTATATCATGGTTTTAAACTCGGTGTTGCATTCGACCTAAGCTATCAAATATGTAAAATTTAAAAGTGTCATACCATAAATTATTAGGGTGTTATAACTATCTTGTCGATCCTTTATCACTACCATGTACACCATAAAGGTTGCTCCATCCTCAATGTATATCTCTCCCCAGTCAAGGATGTGTGTTAGATCATGCACATATCTCATTAGTTATGACACATAAAAGACATCATGAACCCTATAAAACTATGAATATAAGGCTAGAAAGTATGAAACCTCACCAACCCTATATAGATTTTTAAATTTCCCATTTAATCTCAGGGATAACATTCCTCCCTCAAAAAACCTCCAATACTCTCATCATGGTGAGATCCTCAAAAAATCATGGGCTCCTTAATCAAACTCTAAAGGCCTAAGATGTCAGTTTTCATAATATTTCTATCTACTCAGGGCTATCCTCATCTTTTCAAGGATCACATGAACCTTCTCTGTCATCACCTACACCATATCTTTCTAGACAAGAACATGTCACCAATCTTAGTCTATCATAAGGGTGACCTACATGATATCCTATATAGGGCCTCAAAAGGATCTATTCTAATAGTAGAGTGATAAATGTTTTTATAAAAAAAATCTATACCAATGAAAAGTAATTCTTTCAGATCTGGATAAAATCTAGCACACATTCTCTCATCATATCCTATAACACATTGGCAGTGTTCTCGGTCTACCCATCTGTATAGGGCTGAAACACTATAGTCATCTTCAAATACATCTAAATGGACTTCTATAAGCCTCAGCAAAACCATGATGGGAATAGAGAATCATAGCCAATTACAATCATTAAGAGTACCCCATGGAATTATACGATCTCCCATAGGTACAATTTACCTATACTCTCCACAAACTCTACTCTCTAATGGTTGGGAATTGTTCTAACATTATAAGTAGGTTAATGATATCCTAGATTAAATATTTTCCTCTTGGATTACATGAAATATTTATCATGAATTCAAAGGATATTTTTTCCATTTTCCCTCCAGAATCTCAAGAGGTTGTGTCTAACCATCTGGAACCTGGTGCTCAACCATCACCTTCTAATATGTGATTCACATTTAGATGAAATTCAATACGCTCCTGCTCATGCCATCCCACGAAAACTTCCATTGAAGGTAATTATATATATCTTGCACATAATGGTGTACATTCAAGGGGGAAGTGTGAAACTCCCTAATCACCTCCTCACAAAACATGACCTGAACCATTATCCTTCCCTAGAAAAGGATAATGTGTTCCCCTCATTTAGAAATATAGAGGGTGCTACTCCTAAGGATATCTTTTCATATAGAACATCACAGTCTATTTCTCCAAACTAATCCTCTCTTACACAATAAAGATGTGGAAGAGCCATGTGAATCAATTGAAGAAAGATTTCACCCCTCTTGTCCACTAATGTCGTCTGCAATGAAGATAAATACTCAGAAACCTCCTCCATCAACTGATAATGAGACTTTCTACTAATGGAATCTTCTACCATGATTCCCTTCATAGAGGTATTAACATTTTTAAAATTTTAGTATTAATGTAACTCCAACCAATTCATATTTCTCAGGTTTATATCAATTTGAGTGAATCTATACGTGAGACTTTGGTGGTTTGAGTATACCACAAATCACTCTACTAGAAGATAGTACTTGAAAATATTTAGAACAAAGACTACCACTACCAACTCTAGTTCAGGAGTAGCATAGTTCTACTCAAGGGGTCTCATGTTCCTTGAACCATATGATATCACTACCTACATCTACATCAACACAAAACTGATCCCAACATCAGAGGCATTAAAAAACACTATATACACCATTCCCTTCTCTGGTAGTCTCAAAATAGGATCAGTGGTTATACTTAGACTCAACTCCTCAAAGGCTCTCTGACACTACTCACTCTAGGTAAACGAATTCCCATTAAATGTAAGGGTAATCAAAGCGGTTGAAATATTATAGATGTATAATATTAACCTCTTGTAGTACCTATACAATTCTAGGAATCTCTTCTCCTTTGAAACGCTCTTGGAGGGCTCCCAATCAAGAAATGCATCAATAATTGTCTGGTCTATAACGAAATAATATTCAGATGCGAAATTCCATAGAATGTGAACCTCAAGGATATAAGACTAAAAAATTGAGAGAATACCATAAAATTGGGTGCTCCTAGAATATATATAGGTCCATTATCAAATGTTCTATATGATCCATCTATAACACAGAGTAAATAAGTATGTCATTAATGAAGACCACCACAAATTCTCCCAAGAATGGATGAAATATTAGGTTCTTATAATCCATAAGCACTATGAGATAACTCATCACATTGGAAGGTATCAATAAGATCCCATAGCTTCCATTATGACACTAGAATTTTGTTTTCAAAATATCAGCATCGTGAACACTAAACTGGTGGTAGTAAGAGCTGACATTGATCTTAGAGAATCAAATAACTCCTCATAATTGATCAATGTGGTTTTCAATTCATAGTAATATGTACTTTTTCATTATTGTTACATGGTTCATGAGATGATATTCCACAAAAATCATCAATATCACATACACATTTTTCATGAACAATATAGGAGTTTCCCTGGGGGACACACTGGGTTTGATGAAAACCTTCTCGTAGATATCCTCCAACTACAACCTCATTCTCAGAGATTAATAAGTGAGTTCTGATATTCCATAAGATATATCAGTGACATCCTAGGGTACAAGTCATTTCATAAGTCTATCTCCCACCTTGGAGGTAGTCCCAAAACATCATCAAGGATGATGTGCATAAAATCATTCACTACTAAAGAAATAAAAATTCCAAAAGATCCTTCATTGACAATGTTTAAACACAATAACTAATGGATGATTGTATATTAATTCATTCCTACAAGACTGACTCACCCCTTTGGGAGATATCTTGTTCTCATAAAGAATAATCTCATACAATTAGTTTGAAATATTATAACTCATGTACAGTGATAAATAATCGAAGCTCAAACCTTGGAAAACCAATACATACCCAAGATAACTGCAACAACCCATATTTATCTCAGGTACGGGTACTTTTAAATTTGGTCCAATTATTTATTTTGGACCTAATAAGTCTTCTTAATGAGTTTAAAAAGGTTTCCAGGGTGTTTGAGGCTTGTTCTGATCTTGAAACCCTTCCCAATAGAGAATATACTTTGTCCTTATAGTTAGTAGAAATTGTGCAACCCAGCATACATGGTCTCTCAAAACAATGTAGGTCAAGATAGTGGAGAAATCATGGAGCACGGTTGGACCTTACAGTGATCTAGGGGATGCATTCCCATGTGAATAGTATGTAGCTTATATAATAGGTGATTCACATGGTTATCACATGGTTACCCTAATAATGCGGCTTAACTATGCAGGTTCTCCCATAGGAAAATTAATGGTGCATGGTTTACCAAAACATGTGTCCAAACCATGGGACCCATGAATTTTGGGTAAAACTAACAAACATACGTTTTATGAAATGTTTAAAATATATCCTTCTTCCTTCATTCTTTCTAGTTTATAGAAGAGGGTTTCATCCCCTTTTTTAGATCCTAAATCCATCCTAAATAGAATTAGACTTTTTCATATATTTAGTGTCCAATTCAAGTTTTTTAGTCTCTCTAGATTTTCAAAATTAAGATCTTAATTACAATTCTTCCATTATTATATTCTCTTCCTCTCGACAATGTTAATGAGGTGCAGGCTCATATTCCCTATTTTTAGAATGTTCATCCATTCTTTAGAATTCTTCTATTCTAGTACAAACTAAACTTTGATATTGGATGGGGAGATTCATATGAGTACAAGGTAGGTGTTATATAAATAATTCCAAAATTTTCAATGTCTTAAAATATGGGTTTTTTTACTACATGATGGTTTCACCATGCATTGCTCCTAAAATTTTGATAGCCATAAATTTATTCCTTATTTGGAACTAAATGATATTTTTAGATCCCTTGATATCAAATAACATAGATGGAGCCACCAATTTGGGTGTTTAATCTTATATTTTTAAATAGATTTCATGAGGATACAGACAAAGCATCTACTAGAGTGTTTTTCCATACTTTTAAATTGTATTATTATAAAGGAATTAGTTATTAATATTATTGTTTCATGGATAGGAATCTTAGAAATAAAAAAATTAGATAATGGTGAGTGGTAATCCCACATCATCTATTTTAAATTGAACAATGGCTACACACTTTTTTAAATTAAATGATAATGAGAAATGTATTATACCATAGATTGTGTTAAAGTCAATGGTTATTTATTAATGGTATGACATAAGGGAATGAAGACCCTTAATAAACATAATTAATGGTAATTGAGTCCCTTGGGATACTTTATGGGCATGGAGTCCCTTGTGATACTATTTTGTTAATATATAAGATGGAATCCATTGTGATACTATATGGTCATGGTTTCCACTGTGATAATATATGGGCATGGAATCCCTTGTGATACTATTGGGATATAGGTAATGACATCCCTTACAAATGTGATATTAAGCATTACGTCCCTTATAAATTTTATATTGTGAATTGTGTCCCATATAAATGTTATACCAAGCATTTCATCCTTTGATACAAGTTTATAGTTATTATGGAATGGCCTAATGTTGGTAGTGTTAGCCTAGTTTCATTACAGGTTCTGTATCCAACCCATTTATAGTGTTTAATACTACTTTACATTATTATATATTTGTACTTCCATATTGTATACATAGACTGAATATTTATAGACTTCGTTTATGGTGGCCTACTAAGATTTATCTTACACCCTATCCATGACTTTGATAGAACACATGAAAACTATTTTCCTTTAGGTCATGATAAGGGGAAGTGTCCTCTTACAGATGGGACACACTCTATGAGGACATTGGATGGAGCTGGTATCAAATGATCAACTTGGAGCTCTGGATGATGGATATATTTTCCCCTTTGTGGATTATTTTTGTGTAGATGGTATAATACTATTACATGTGGATTTTATCACTTTTTTCTGCTTTTGTAACATGAAATGATAATCTATTGTATATGATTTAGTTTCTTATTTTGGATAATGATATCAGTTGCATGGTTATTCACATCTATTCTGCTACTTATTCATTATTACACATCCTCTTATATTTATAAATTCAATTTTACACTGTGCTACTCTAGTAATGTGGAAATAGTCTTTCCATGGACACACCAAAGTACCTCACTGCTAGTCGAAATCCTTTGGTATTTTGGGAGATGCACTTGAGGCCCTATGGCCAATCAGACTCGAGGCACTATTGACTGACATCTGGGTCTGAGATGTCACAATGGTGTAACATAGTAAGTTTTCTTTTCTAGAATTACTATTTTGAGATAATATTCATGAGGCTAGGTTGGTTATAGAGTTTGTTAATGATTTGTTCCTGGGATAATCTAACCCATGTATATAGAAAAGATAAATTGTCTCAATTATAAATTGATATTTACTATTTTCATATTATTATATTTGATATGATTCCACTATTTGGTGATGCACTTGAATTGTGATATTACTATTTATATAATTAAAATTTTGTTATTTGTGGCCTGATGAGATGAGGGAAATGAAGAATTCGTCATTTATTATTTTAGGAACCTTGTATGAAATTCACATTCCACGCATATGCCATTCCATGTAAGTGAATTGTGTTATTTTCATTATATTATATTTCCATGAGTGATTTGATTGATATAAATAGAATTTTTATTAGATAAATATTATTTGAAGTGATTGAGAAAAGATATTTGATACATAGAGTGACTTCTATAACCTAACAGTGTTTTCCCTCATATGTTATGGCTGAATCCCTAAGCAGTCAACTAAGGCATTTGAGTGAAGGACCATTGGTCACATGGACTGGAACATGTTATTTTATGGATTTACTGGACACCATATTTGGGTTCATAAGGTCTATTAGGTCTTATTAATCTGATTTGGAGAACCATTTGGTTCAACAATTTAAATTAGATTTAAATTTAATTGTGATTTAAAATAAAATTGATATTAAAAAACACAGATCTGACCTAGTCTCGACCTTACTAGTGTGTAGTATATAACATATTTTTTGTTCTATATAAATGTCCCTATCACCCAGAAAATTCAATTTGAGATAGAATAGGGGTGTGATTATTCTATAGAAATGAATTTTATGTGTTCTAGTACTCTATCTATTGCTAATTATTTTAGAGAATCATATCTAAGGCCTGTGTTTGAAAATTGTATATAGATTCCACCATAACATCCTGTGGTAGTATTCCAGGAGGGTGGTGATGACCATGCCCCATATGTGGTGGTCAATAAACAAAAAAATTACCTAATTTTTTGGCACCTATTATTGTTCCCAATCCATAATATTATACCCTATTTCGATGCGTTTTCTTGTGGATTATGAATACCTTACAGGGAGCTCTGTATTTTTTCCCGTTTTATGGGAGAATTGAATAGAGAGTTCCAATAGAAACATCCGCCCACATTTTTTGGGGATGATGGACTACAGGCTTCAGAATTATGTCTTGAAACTATCATGTCACTATTTGATCATCTATGTTCACTTCCCAAGAAGAGAGTAAAACTCTCTACTTGTTTTCTATGAGGATACACCAAACGCTTATGGGATATTATAAATCATGTTGGTCGGTATCAAAAAGCAACATGGAGGGACTTCCATTTGATATTCCTTGATTATTTCTTCACTTATACTCTGAGGGATGGCCATTAAAAGGAGTTTATGAACCTCAAGTATAGTTCGATGACATCCATGGACTATTCAACTTGTATTACAGAGCTTCATTGCTTTCCACCGATCAATACTACTAATAAGCCAGTGGAAGAAAGATGATTTGAGTATGGTCTAATGAATCCTATTCATTCTCATATAAATGATTTATATTTAAATACCAAATTGGATATATTGAACTAGGACCTTATCACAAATCATAACCTGAGGGACGAAAATGGTGTGATCCGTAGCGGTTTAGAACACAGATAGAGTAGTGGTTTTTCTACCAATTAGAGGCAATGCTTTGAGACTGCATGCATGATAAGTGGAAACTAGTTGATTCCAAAAGATAGTTACATGGTATGTAACTAGTGGCAGAATCCTAGGAATAAGAATCCCTACTTCCCCAGAGACACCATTGAGTTCCATGGATGCAGTATATTGGGGAATCTTTATCATTTCTACAAGAAATTACCATCATTTATGAGTGGAAGATGATCTATTATAACTCAATGGTCAATATTAGGTTCAGTAGAACCTCTCCAGGTTGGAAGGTAGAGTAATACTGGCCATACAAGCAGAGGAGGAGTTTTTTTTTGTGGTGGGTGGGCTTCAGAGATTCAATGCCAACAGAGCTGAACTGCTCAAGGTAGTCAGGTTATAGCACATGGTCGAAAATCAGGCCTTATCTATTTAGTGTATCCTATATCGAAGGAGGAGGAAATTTATCCATCTACTATTTGAGGTACAATTCTAGTAGCCTCTACTATCATTTCTTTCTTATTTGATATGGGTGCATCACATTCCTTTATATATGTTCCTATTATAGAGAGTATATGACTTCTTGTTGAGTACTCTTGTGGTGTAATGATGCTATATAAAACTTTGGGAAAATGATCAGAAAGCGTACGCTAATGAATGGACTGTCTTATTGAGGTAGGAATCCATATTATTACATGGAAACTCTTTTTCCTCAAGATTAAAGGATTTGATTTCATTCTTAGGATGGACTAGCTGGTACACAATCATGCCAATTTAGACTATAGTCATGCGAGGGTGTGATTTACATCACCTGGGGGCAGTATGTATATTCAAGAAGGATAGTAGGATGTCTAGGATGGTAGAGATAGGTCAAATCATCATGGTTTAGGTGGAATGAACACCCATATTACAATAATTTATATAAATTTTCTATAACTATATATGTCCGAGTTCCATGATGTAGTCGATCTATTCAGGGATGTATTCCTCGAAGAATTTTTAAGACCACCTCATGAGAGAGAGGTATAATTTACTATCCATATAGTTTATAGAGATTCACTAGTATCCATTTCTTTTTATAGGATAGATACTACTGATTTTTAGTATTTATAGTGGCATCTTGAGGATTTAGGGTTCCAAGGGTTTCATATGGCCCAATACTTCCCCCTGGGGTTCACTAGTCACTTTTTCCAAGATGGTGGATAAAAACCTCATGCATTTCATTTATTACCAGAAGATGAATCATCTTATAGTGAAAAAATAGTATCCTCTACATCATATATATGGTATTTTTTACCATCCCAAATGAGCAAGGGTGTTCTTGAAGAACGACAAGAGATCGGGATATCACTAGTTTCAAGTCAGACCTCAAGATATTCCATGTATATATTTTTATTTCAAGTATGACATATATGAGTATATCGTGATGTCATTTGGTGTTTTTAATTCTCTTAATATCATCATGTATTTGATGAATTGGTTTTTCCTTATTTATCTAGATTCTATTTTTTATATTTTTAGAAGAAATCATGGTGTATTATTATACTTAGAGTGACCATGACACTCATCTTGAGATCATTTTGGATACACAGAGAGAGAACCATATAATACTAGGCCATTCAAATGTTATTTTTAGATCAAAATAGTTCACTTACTGGGTCATATTATATCATATGTAGGAGTTTTGGTTGGCCTAGAGAAGGTGAGTGTTATAATTTCTTAAGATAATCCTAAGAATGTCTTTGACATACAGTGTTTCTTAGGGAAATATGGTTAATATATGAGTATCATACAATAATTATTACACATTCTTGAACCAATTAATTGTCTTACAAATAAGGTTGTGATGTTCTTGTGGTCAAAAGTGTGCGGAAGGCCTTTAAGATCTCAAAGTAAGGCTTACCTCAACACCTATTTTGATTCTTCATGATCCTGGAAGAGGCTATACAATGTTATGTGATGCATCATTCATTGGGTAGGGAGTGATGATAATTCAAGATGATAGATTAATTTTGTAAAAATCTTTGTAGTTGAGTCATCATGAGCGGAAATACCAATGCACAATCTCGAGATATTAGTTTTTGTACACACATTGTGTTGTTTGAGGCATTACCTACTAAGAGATCATTTTATGGTGTTTACAGACCATAAGAACCTAAGGTATATTTTTACATAATGTGAATTAAATATTTAGTAGTGAATATGGGAATAATATATTAATTACTTCTATTTTGAGATAGTATACATGTCTAGGAAAGGAAATTTTGTTGATAATAATCTTAGTAGGTGGACTCATACGTATGCATTTCAAGAGTCTTGAAATGAATGGAATTTTATGGATATATTTTTTGAGAAGAATATAGATGTTTAGGAAAATCATGGATATTATGTAATTTCATATTATAAGATACATCTTCACTTCAAGAGATTGTGAAGATAAATTAGTTTTCAGATCTATAGGGTTTGGTCCTACGAGATGGAATTGCTAGTGAGAACCAGCCTTTAGATTTGACTGTCAATGATGATGAAATCCTACATATACATGTGAATATATGGGTTCCCATATATATGAAATAAGAGTTGATGTAGGAGTTATATAATTTTCTGTGGGATGATCACTTGGGAATCTCCAAGATGTATCGTGACAAGCGCCGATAGTATTAGTGGCCAAGGATGAAGAGACAAATAGAAATATTTATCACTAGGTGTTCCAGCTATCATCATGTTAAGGTAGAGCTCCATCGACCTATCAGATTTCTATAGATGTAATCTATTAAAGAATGGAAATGGGAGGATTTTGTGATGGATTTTGTCTTTGGTTTACCAAGGTTGACTCATGACAATGATATAGTTTGGGTAGTCGTGGATCGGCTAGTGGAGATAGCTCACATCCTTCCAATCTGGGATACCTTATATATTTATAAGATTGGAATATTCTATGTCTGTGATATTATTTGACTACATGGGGTTCTTCATACTATTGTTTCAGATAGGGATACTCATCTCACGTTGAGGTTCTGGTAGGGGTTGTAGAAGGGTATTGGAAAAAAGGTACTTATGAGAAAAACCATTCACCCACAAATTGATGTTCTATTAGAATGTACCAAACAGGTTCTATAGGGTGTTCTCTAATAATTCATCTTTGAATTTGGTTGTTCTTGGGAAAATCATATCCTTGTAGTAGATTTCACATACAAAAACAATTATCAGGTGAAAATTTAGATTGTTCCCTATGATTACCTATAAAGTATGTCATTCTATTCATCACTATGCTGGTTAGAGGTAGTAGAGGTAGTGTTTCTGGGTCCTCATATCATTCATGAAAGTTTAGAGCATATTAAGCTGATGAGGAAGAGGATTTCTACAGCCCGGTCTATAAAGAAATCATATGTTGATCTCCATCTATGAACTCTGGAGTTTGAGGTCAGGGACCGTATACTATATAGGGTTTCACCCATTCATGGGAATAGATGGATACAGAGGGAGGTGAAGGTTACACCAGCCTCTTTTGGGCCATTTTAGATTCTAGAGAGAGTCTGGTCAGTATCATATCAGTTGTATCTAGATCATAGATATCATTCCATGCATGGCGTCTTCCACATTTCACAACATTGTCTTTACCTTTCCGACCCATATCATACTTTTTATCATGAGTATATTGAGCTTGATGTTGATTCTTCAGTTGAGGAGTATCCTATATGAATCTTTGATTGGGGAAATAAATCTCTATGAGGCCGGTCTATCCCTTTAGTATGGTTGATATGGTAGCACAATCATGTATAAGATGAGAATTGTGAGTGGGAATCTAATTTACATGCTCAGTGGCTAGAATTATTCTCATATGATTTTTTTCTTCCCATGGAAGTTGATCTGAGAGACTATTTCCTTTATTGGGAAATATTATAAGAACCAGGTTTTTATCTATTTGTTAATCCTTTTAAATTTGGTCCAATTCATTATTTTTGACGTAATATGGATGCTTAATGAGGTTATAATGGTTTCAGGGGTGTATGGGGATTTTTTGAATCTCGGAACCCTAACTAATGGAGATCATCACTAGGATACATAGTTATTAGAAACTATGCAACCCAGCCTTCACATTCTCTCCTAACCATGCATAGAAATATAGAGGAATATGTATGGCACACAGTTTTTCTTATCTATGTGCCAGCATCCGCATGCCAGTGTGAAAAGTCACCAGTTTTTGTAGAGGTTCTTCACACTATTGGAAGACGGTTTCCTTAATTTTGTGGAATAACCATGTGGGTGGACCCTTATAAAATCAGATGGCATAGGTTTAGCTCAAGGTTTAGCGAACAATGTGACCAAACCATGCAAGCTAGGAATTTTTGGTAAATTAACAATCTTATCTTAATGAAAAAATTTAAACCTATTATTCCCCCTTTGTTCCTCCTAGAGGAAAAATAGAGGGTTTCATCCACTTTTTGAGATCCCAAATCCATCCTTGATAGAATTTGATTCTGTTTGTTCATACATTGTCTGATTCAATCATTATTAGTCTCCATGGATCCACCTGCGTGTGATCTTAATTCTGTTTTAATCGTTCTTCATTTCTCTTCTTCTCAACAAATTTATCGATGTACAAGATCATATTCCCTTTTTTAGGTTGTTTGTCCATTCTTCATATTTATTCTAATATAGTCCAGACTAAAGGTTGATACTATCTGAGGATATTCATACAAGTACAAGGTAGGTGGTCTATAAATTATTCTTAAATTGTTTATGTTTTATAATATGTGTTGTTTTGCTGCACATCGGTTTCACCATGTATTTCTCCAAAAATAGTAATTTCCTTAAATTGTGGTCTTTTTGGAAACTAATTATCTTGTTAGACCCCTCAAGATTGAATACCTTATATGGAGCCACCCCTTTGGGTATTCCCTCTTACATTTCTAAATTCCTTTCATGAGAATATGGTTGAAGTATATATTGGAGTGTTTGATCTTGATTTTAATTTAAGTTATTATAAATGAAATTGTTTGACATAGTATTGTAACATGGGTGACACTATTTTAAAGAATCGAATCAGATAGTGGTGAGTGGTAATCCCACGTCACCTATTTTAAATGGAACTATGGTTATTCCCTAGATGATATTATATTATAATGAGAAATGGAGTATATCATGGCACGTATTAAATCCAATGGTTATTTATTAATGATATGACATAAGGAAATAACAAACCTTAATTAACATAATTAATGTTAATTTCATCCCTTGTGATACTATATGAAAATGGAATCCCTTGTGATACTATAAGGTAACAACATCCCTTATGACACTATATTGGAATGGCATCCACTGTGATATTTTATGGTCATGGAGTACCTTGTGATACTACATAGGCATGACGTACATTGCGATACTATTGTGATACTGGGAATGGTGTCCTTTATAAATGTGATAATAGGCATGATGTCCCTTAAAAATGTAGTATTGGGCATGGAGTCCCTTGTAAATTTGGTATTGGGCATTGCAACCCTTGATACATGTTCATTGTTATTCTGACATGGGATGAAAAAGGTAGTTTCATCCTAGATTCCTTTCAAGAACCATAACTAACCCATTTATAGTTGTTATTACTTCTTAATGTTATTATATATACACACTTCCATATTGTATATATAGACTTCATATTTATAGATGTCATTGGTTGTGGCTTATTGAGATTTATCTAACACCTTATCCAGGCTGCTGATAGAACCTACACGTACTATATGATTGTAGGTATGGATAAGGGTAAGCTTCTTCTAATTAATGGGTGACATTATGGAATGAATTATGATGGAGCTGGTAGTGTAGTACTAGGATGGATCTTGATATAATGGATATATTTTCCAAGTTTAGAATATTTTTTTGTTTAACTTGTATAGTAATACTACCTATTTCTTATATCCATCTTTTCTTGCTTTGTAGACATGACATTATATTCGATTGTATATGATTTAGTTACTTCTTTTGAGTATTGATATCAATTTATTGGTCATTTATATTTGTTCTGCAACTTATTCTTTATCATATAGCTTCTTTTATTTTTCTATTGATTTTACCATTGTTCTGCTTTGGTAATGAGAAAATATCCTCCCTATGGACACACCCACGGCCCTTTCTGGTAGTTGACCACCTATGGTGTTTGGGAATACACTCTTGAGGACATGTGTTCAACTGGGTATGGGGAACTTTTGAGTGGTATATGAGTCAATGGAATCACAATAAAGTCATAAGGCTTCATTATGATGACAAAGAGGTCCAATGAGAAGGTCTCTTCATCGAGCGTTAGCTCATAATTTTGGAAGATTAATGATATCAAAGAATCCCAACCTATTGGAACCTCTAGAAGGTGTTGTTGGGATAAAGCCTTATCTCAAATATCAATTTCTCACACTAGGTATAAAAAGATCATGGAATGACTCTTACCAATTTCTATAAGTACTAGTGAAAGAGTATAATAAAAATAGATTGTTCCTCACACCATCTCATGTGTAGCCTGGTGAAAACCACCCATAGCTGGAAAATTCTTGAGGCCCCAACCACCAGCTACTTGATCCTAAAGTTGATCACCCAGTGGTAGTGGTTTGAGAAGAACGTAGAGTCTCCCACAAAAAAAACACCTCCATCTATATCTATACATTCTCCTCTACCAGCACCACCTCTTTAGGGGTCATCTTGGACACACAAGGGAGAACCCTAATCATGGTGTTGCCTCTTCTATGGTGGTACATATTCTACCAAACTAGCTTCCTCAAATTGATGGGTTAGGAAAATCTGATCCATGTGACCTCTCCTATCAGAAGAATAGAATTTCCCTTATATGGGATGATTTATTCCTCTATGAATAACTCGTTCCACATTTCCATATGAGTGTGTCCATATGGAGGTCTCCTACAACAAGACCCTACCAACTAGACCATACTAGCAAATATAGATGAATTATCCCCATGATAGCAACATCTAGATCCATCTACCTAGTGTCCATCTGATATGAATCTTTCCACCACCATATCCCTCTCTATCACTCCAACATTGGTGGGAATGCAGAAAGGGACAACACCGGAACATATGTCTCTACGGAGATCCCGATCATACATCCACACTGAGAAGTATCGATTCTAAATAATGTAGATGGAGTATGTTGTAATGTTAGTGAACCTTGTGGAGTACTCATAAATTTGTGTACAACCCTATTTAAATTGAATAAGATCCTAAATCTAAACTGTGAGAAATCATAATGGGTAATAGTCCTTAGAAAACAACTACTATATGATAAACCATGAGAGCATTATCTCACCATGTGTATTTTTGAGTAGAATCTTCTAGTTCCCTACTAATATATGGAAAACAATAGCTTCCATCACAAATATCTGATTAGTTAGGGTTCGAACGAGCCTAAATACGGGGATCAATGACTCAAGACAATCCACCACATCCTAGGGATTGACGACATGATCCAATATCAACAAACTGCCTGGCTGTCATTGAAGAGGTATCCTAAAAGTGGCCAAGATGTATCATGGAAATATAACCATATAAATATGGGGATTAAACTCAACAAACATAGTCAAATAACAAAATAATATATGATAGATGAACCATTGATCCATTTAACTGATTTCTTAGTTTTCTATGTTGACAAGGAGGTAGTCAGATTCCTGGTTTATGGATACATTAACCACCTCACTAAAAAAGTGTTCCCTTTCATAAAATCCATAATTGAGACTCTTTAACAGAGTTCCCACAAGTCCTAAACAATTCCTTGGGTAGAACTCCAAACACCATCCCAATTAATGGAATGATTTTGATAATACTCTATAATGACCCAAACCACCAGGACCCACCAGTCTGGTAGAAGGTTGATCCTTCAAAATCTCAATCCATAAGAAATGATAAGGAATAATATAAAGAGGGGAAACTTTTCATTTTGTACAGGTATACATGTACACAAATATATCTATTAAATGGTGTATAGAAATAAAAAAGGGTCATAATATATAGAGTAAACCAGGCCGGTAATAACCTATAGGGAATTTATAAGAGTACAAATAAATAAAAATAAAGTGTAAAAGGGAAAAATAGATAGCCAAAAATAAACAATGTCACAAATTGAAAATAAATGGGATAAATAAATATGAGAGATTCATGATCCTGATCAAACCCAACCCCCATATGTGGTTTAAGAACCCAAGTATCCCTACGCTGCACCATGGACACTGCTGAACTAATTTTTTCCTATATAAGACACAACACCTATAATAAAATCCTATATAGGGGTGATTATAAACATTGCAAGTAGGTTTCCATGAAAACCAAAAAGGGAGAAATAAAAATATAACATAATTGTTAGATTAACCCATAAAAAGTGTGAAATAGAGTCCATCATTGATATATGCTAAAAAATAATCATAGATGAGTGAGAAAGGGGATCTCTATGTCACAGTCCATACGTAGGTAATGAGTGTTCTAATAAATCTAATGGTCTATCACTGATTCCCATAATCATACATGTCCATCTGAGAAAGACATGTTAAAGAAATGTACCTCACCACTACTCCAAAACCTAAGGGGGGACAATCTACCATAGAGGACCCACACCCTTGTATGATAAGTGATTCCACTAAGTAGATATAGTACCCACACCACAGTGCATTACGGGGTTCTACTAAAATCATAGATGACCCATACCCTAGTACCATAAAGGGGCACTGGGTAGTTATATATAGAGGACCCATGTTGTAGTGTGTTAGGGGGTTCTACTAAATCATTTATGACTCACACCCTAGTACAATAGGGGGTTCCACTAATAAGTTATAGGACTTGTGTCCTCTTTCCATGGGGGGTGCCAATAAACTAGTGCAAGGAGTATGGGGGACCCACACCCTAGTGAAACAGGGGTTCTCCCAACCATAACTGCTCTTTGATGGTCCTCCACAATCATTAATACAGGTATATAATCACTTGAATAACATTCATGATCTCAACACCTCAAATCATATATAAAAACCAATATGAAGTGTACTATTTCATTATACCTGGAAAAACTTTTTGTGATATGTAAATACCTTAACCCTTATATCCCAAAGTCAGTGGTTACTTAATTATATTGGTACTAGATACAAGGTATCACTTCCAAAAGGATATAATAGTTTATTAATCTTGGAAAATAAGACACATACTTGAATTTCGCATACATTTTGAAACATAAAATGATTTGATAACACCATTATTTACCTTGGAAAATATCATTATATCTATCACAAAACAATTCCTAGTATCTTGGGGAAAATAAAACATAAGAAAGAGTCACTACTAGAAAATAGACCTATACCCACGGTTCAAAACCGTGGGTAAAGCCCCCAAAACTATGGGTATAGGCTATACCCACGGTTCTGGGAACCGTGCGGTTGAACGGCATCGGTATAGGTCCCTGACCTATACCCACAGTTTTGGTCAAACTGTGGGTATATGTTTTTGCACCATGTCAATACTCTATACCCACGGTTTTCAAACCGTGGGTATAGGTTTTATAAAATAGCGGGTGTCCGGATTCGATCCTGTGACCTCTTCGCCGCTAACGAACCACCTTACCACTGCCCCAATATCAACTTTACGTATATGAATATATATTTTGTTAAATATATTTATTTAAACCGTGGGTATAGAGGGAATAACTATGGGTATAGAACTCCCGCCAAAAAAAAATCCCGTGGAAAAAAAATATTTCCCGCGCAAAAGCGGGAAACCTATACCCACGATTTGTCAAAACCGTGGGTATAGGTTTTTAACCAAAGGCTATCCCCATGGTTTTGGGAAAACCGTGGGGATAGAGCTCACCTATACCCACGGTTTATGGCCAAACCATGGGTATAGGCATGTTTTTGAGACCCTATACCCACGGTTTTCCCAAACCGTGGGTATATGTTCTGGAAAACTGCCTATCCCCACAGTTTTTGAAAACCGTGGGGATAGGGTGACCTATACCCATGGTTTTTTCCAAAACCGTGGGTATAGGTCCATTTTCCAGTAGTGAGTGAGCTCAATTTCTTGGTAAGGGTAATAAAACAGAGGAAACTATCATGAATAAATAAGAATAATCAATAAGGAATGTTAAATAACTGAAACAAATTCCATTTAAACAATAACTTGTGTATAATGTTGTAAGAATAAATGACAACCAAATAAAGCTATATAAATAATCATGTGATCTTGAAATATATCTATGGATACTCTAACTAATAGAATTATCACTTGGAAATTAACAACTAATCACATAATGAGGGAATACATAATTTTGGAAATATGAAACATACTATCATGACCTTTCAGATGAAATTTTAAATGTTAGGGCTAAAACCCATAAAATTTGGAAAACTAATTTGTTTCATGAGACCTATCGATTCCTCAAGTTGTTATATATAATAGTCCCACCTATAACTTAATACGTATAATTCATTTCTCATATCGAAGGTGTGAAAAATAATGAACATAAAAATTATTATTGAAAAATTAACATATGAAATGTTAATACTTAACTGAATCAAATAAACATAATCATACACCATCTAGATAAATATGATGAATGGTAATAAAATTGTACATCCTCAGAAAAAAATATCATAAACCATCTAAATAAAGAATGAATATGATATCAATATGACTTATCTAAAAAGGATCATAAATACCATAATGTTTTTATGATGTTAATGAATAAAAAATACCATTTAAATGTAATTAAAAACATTTTTTAGGAAAATAAACTTTTCACTTTGAATTTTTTTATAAAACAAAAGATTAATAAATTATTTTTGAAAATAATTTTATATGAAAATAAATTTTAAAAAAATATAAAATAAGATTTAAATCATTGATTTATCATGATTTCATAAAATTCTAATCATGTTGCACACGTTAAAAACAATATTACTTTCATGTTTCTAATAAATGATAAACTGAAATAGTTTGGAAAATGACCAGAATATTTCTTTCAAATTTTAAAAAAAATGTAAAACAGGTTTAAAATTTTATCTAGTAAATAATTTTCTTAATTCTAAATATAGTTATGAAAACATTTTTAGAAAACACGGTTTTGGATGAAAAAATATTTTTGACCGAAGAGAGAAAAAAATATTCTTTTGCAATCATATTATCAATAAGTGTAAAAATGTAAATATTAAATTAAAATTTCATCAATAAATATATTAGATGAAAATATGTATTTTTCATTATATTAATACTTAATAATTTTCCCATGAGATGCTTAAGCATAAACAATCTCTAATAATGATGATATTGTGAAGTAAACCCATACCACTTCGGTAACTTTTGAATTATAAGCACCATATGAGAAATAATTATAAAATGATATTATAAATACCATTTATATAACGAGATTTATGATATAACATATCAAAGGGTAAGTACATTCCCCAAACAAAATTAATAAGTGGATAATATGTAATATGTGTCCCATAAGTTAAAGTGAGATGAGAAACCCTTACCTTACATTCGACTCCCTTCATATGAATCCAATTCACCTTTATAATAAATATTTGTTTATTATAAATATATTAAATTACTATAATCATATATATCATACCATGTGTGATCCTTTTATAAAATTTTACAACTCATTTTTTATAATATTCCATTATTTTCATTGTTTTGGGTGTTAATTGCCTTATTTTCTCGTGCATACTTTATTATGAAAGTTCATGATATTATTCATAGAATATAGCTATATCATATATATAATTATATTAATGTTATAAATGTAATTATTTTCCATTATATATATATCCTTGGAACCATTACTAATAACTAGACATATAAAATGAATCACATCTATTTGTGGAGACGGTAGGCCATATGTACACCTGACTGTCAATATCATTTCCTTAAAGGGTGAAAAGAAAAGGAAGTGCATGATATATTAATTGTAATAAATTTAAAAAATTTAATATATGTAAAATATATTAATTAAATATAACCTTGTTTCATTACATATAAATAATAAGTGAAAAATATATTACATCCCTTCCCAAGGTGGTAGTCCACTATAAACACGAGCAACGTTATTGAATTTTAAACTGGATAAAAAATAAAAAGATATATGTGATATTATAATTAATTTAATATAATTATTTCATAACTATTATGTATATATATATATTAAATCTATCATTATATCCATTAGAGAGAAGTGATGATGGAAAATGAGTTACACGAGTTTGCATGGTGTTAGTCCACCGCACACACAATTTGATGATTTCATTTCCCTTCTGATGGAAGTGGAGATGGGAAAATATTATTTCATTAATTTAATATCATATTAGTATATAGGATATAATGGTGTTATTATATTTTATGTGTTAAGTAAAATTAATGTTTTCAAAATAAGAAACAAAAAATAATGATCTTAGTGAAGGCAATTGCATTCTCTTAGAGAATCTTCCTTTACATCTCTTCAACCTAGAGTTGGAATTTTGGATAGAGCAGATGAACTAGAATGTGGATATTGATATTGGGGGGTCATTTTACTTTTTTTTGGATTGTAAAAATTCCTTATAAGGTGTGAATAAGTGAGGATAGAAAGATTCCTTTTATAATTGAAGAGGAGTTGTATTTTGGTAAATACCCAAAACTATTAAATAATGGGAAGTCAATCTCACCCAAAGTGGCTATAAAATTGATAAATAAAGGGGTGGTTCGATAATATCGTCTATTATAACATCCAACACAAAAAAACATAGTTTTGAAACATGTTTTCCTTAACTTCTAAGTTTTCTTACTTATACCATTTTTTTCACAATAGTAACTAGTGTTTTTAAACTTGGTATTGTATCCTTTAAGACTAAAATAAAATTTTCCTTGTTATATAATTTCAACATTGTGATTTTAAGTGTTAAATCCAATTTATCAAATAAAAGTCCTATGTGTTTTGAAAATAATTTTATCCAAAGCCCATGAAACTTTTAAAACACCATTTTAACCTTAACCATGAAATTTGTATAATCTTTAGGGGTCAATATATTCACTATAAAAGAAAAATTGGTCCATGTATGGACCAAAAAAGATTTTGTATACATTTTAAAATTAATACGAGGAAGAAAAATATTTTAGTAATATTAAATAATATGATAAAATATCATTTATTATAAAATAAAAATAATTTCAATTTTAATATTATTCATTTAATTAGAATTTAAAAATATTAGAATAGTGATGGAATTAAAATATATTATGATCAAACCCATATAAAATTATGTAATTATATAATAAATTTATGAAGCATAATAATTAATTCAATTTATTTTACTTTAAATATTTATAGTATCATATATTTTAATTTTATATTAATTGAATATTTTTTGTATTGGTGTTTCTTAAGAATTTAATGTAATCAAATGACTATTAAAAATTAAAAATAGATTAATCTCATGAAATTAATTTCATTTTTCTAAAAATTTCAATCCACATTCTCTTATATATTGCTTTTTTAGAATATGAGAGCACATAATTTATATTTAAAAGAAAGATGGTGAAATTTTGTCTTTTTATTTACTGAAATTATTATTATAACATCACATTACTTATTTTTAGGTATTACATGACCTTATTTTTATCTTCTTTATGTTGAGCCTTTTTTTGGGGGTTTTCTGGGAGGATATGGAACTTTTTTGTGGCTTCTTGGGACTTGCATGGTTTGGGCACGATTGACCAAACCATGGACCCTCTTTTCAAAACCATACAACCCTTTCATTTTGTATACGACTTTACAAACTATGCACCAAAACTGGTGAAACCATGTACCATAAAAAGTAGTGGCACACTGCTAGTAAATAGTTCCCACTAACCATGCTCCCCCCCTCAAACTACCCATGAAAAAGGTTCTTAATGTTGCTAAAATTAATTCAAAAAATATTAAACCCCTCTTTAAAGATTCTAAATCCCATAATTAAACACTTGGATGTTTTTTTCATCCTTAGAGGCATCAAAAAGTTAATTTTTACACCTCCACACTATTTTCATGGAATATCAAAGTGTCACTAATCTCATTCGATCCCCTTAAGGTATGTGTATATCCTATCCTATCATTTCTTTGAATATATATTTCCATCAACCTTAAAGTATGATATGTTATTATTTAAGTGATGGATATAAACTTAATTTTAAAAGATCTTGAATTTTTTTTATTTCTTGATCTCAAACACCTTCATTATTCATTGGTGAATCCTATTGTAGGTTTTTATTTCTGTATATTTTGTTTAAAGATTGGTGGTTCCATAATTCTTTTACCTAATCTTGAAAAAATGAATTTATTAATTAAATTGAAATGATTTTATAATGGATTTTCAAAAAAATTATCTATCTCGATTGGATCATGTATTTGAAATGGCCATGTGATTTGAGAAAAAACCATAATTTCCTTGGAATTGAAATTTTTGGAGAATTTGTGAAAAATAATGGCCTTATATGGAAATAGTTTTAATAAAATGATTTTATGTTGATCTTGATAGAATTGATTAAATTTTAAAGTGATTTGAAAAATAATTAAATGATCATTATCCTATGATTTCATTTTTAAATGGAAAGTCATGTTGAAAACCGATGTTGAAATTTTTATTTTTAAATGTTTTTAAATGATTAATTTCCAATTTTAATGATTTATTGATTGATTTATTGAAGCACATGGGTACCTCGGTATTTTTTAGGTGGTTGTTACAATTACACTATGATCATGATCCACTACCACTAGATTTATAATAATAAAACTAACTAATCCAAGTCAGATGTGGACGCTCGGGACTAGTTTCCTTATTTGGGTGTAGTTTGATTGTCCATAATAGGTTCCCATATTGTGATATTGATTGTGTATACACAATATTTATGAGAATTGATCACTGATGAGATGTGTGAGGATCCTATATCCAGTAAAAAATGTACCATAGGTATTTTGACCATAGTTCTATGAGTTATTTGATTTGATATACAAGCCATCAATTTTCTGAACTATTTTAATCATGTCAAATAATTTATATAAACTATTTTATATAAACCATTAATTTAATATTTTTTTAATGTTTTATTATCATATCTTCTATCATTTGAATTAGATCAAGTTTTATTTTAAAATATGAAATAGTAATTCCACTCATTATTTTTATTTAAATTGATATTAGAAATGGTTAATTATTATGGTATTGATTACAGAACACTAGGTTGGATCCTATTGTGATTTATATATCACACCATAGATTTACCTTCGGGTGTTACTATATTATCTTTTTTCGGGTCCAAGAAAAGGGAAATATCTACTTGGAGGTGGTAAATGTTATTTATCCATTAGACCAAATTCATTGTGGTTACTAGTGGAGATGTCGTCCACTTTTTTCATGGGATTTTTGAGTTTCTATCTTGATATTTGTAATGTATTTTGATGATGTACTGCTTTGGTTTTCTATTACACAATTTTTTCTCAAAAACTTCATACTTTATATTATTTACCATACTAAATTTTAATATTTTACCTTCCATGTTTTTGTGTGGAAAAATAATTCCCTCATTGATATATTATTATTTCAGGTGCGAGTCACCAAATAGTGGGGATTGGGAATGAAATTCAAGTTGTATTAGAGTCAGCATATGTATTATGGTACCGGGATATTCCGGGATGGTTTGTGAAAAAGAGGTATCTTAGGTGAAGGTTAAGAATCACTACATGATGTTAGTATGCAGTTTCGGTTTCCTTGATATATATGGGGTAAGATTATTGAGACTTTAGAGGTATTTAAAAGTAGGTATCTGGCCATCTCTAATCGTAATTATCCTTAAGTCACCATAGATGTTTGAGGTATAGTAATACTGTTGAATAGTATTATGTAATTATATTCTCTTCCCTAATATTTATTTGGATGTGTTGAAATAAAAATCAGGAAATATTATATAATGGGATTAATATTCTCTTTTTTTATTGTTGGAGTTGCTAATCTGTGTAATCATTTTCTATCTCCATTATTTACTACAATATTTTGTAGCATCATAACTCTGAGAAGACATATGAATAGGCCCCATGATAATGCTTATAGTAAATCTTATTCAAAGGATCCATATGTAGACCAAAATCTTGTCGAGGTTTTTTGAGCATGGTGTCCAATATTTGGGTAGGAACCTACACATGTTCCTATTTAGGATCCAATTTTGGAACCTCATAGGGATTAATATTATATCATAATCCATATTTTAATCACCAAAATCCATCTAATTTTCAAAGAACTAATGATCATCTAGATGATGATGATTGGTTTAAAAAGGTAGAGTTACTTTTTTTCTAAGAAATTCCTGATGTTGTTATGGTGAAATGTTAAACCTTCAAGATGGAAAGGTCTAGGAGAAGATGGTGGTATTTTATGGTAATTGTGAATAAGCTTAAGGATTTTTTGTTGAAGCACATTAGAGTTATTTTCAATGATCAGTTTTATTCAAAATATATGGTACTGGATATGTCTATGGATATTTTCAACTTCTATCAGGCTAAATGGACAATGATGAAATATGTGAACCGCTTCACCAATACTGTGTAACCTTCATCTGATATTGTATCTAAGGAGAAGATAAAGGATCAATAGTTCAAAAATGTTATACAGATAGATATATATTCACAAGTTTTCTTACTAAACCTCTATTCATATGACGATGTACTAGATAGGTCACTGCTGGTTTATCTTAATATAGATGGTATGTAAGGGTTGATGGGAGTTCAATTTTTCCCTATTGGATGTTATATGGGGTTTTTTAAAGTAATGAAGAATAATTAAATGTAACTTAGTGGTTATTGATTGTAGGATTCTAATAAAAATCCCACAGTTCCTAGAAGAGTCACTTTGAATTATTTTTAGTGTCTAAATGTTGGGAGTTCCAAACATGTTTGTACTGAGGTGCCAAAAATCATCAGTTATTATGGTGTCTTAGGACACCTAAGTGAATTGTTCCATTTCTTTTCATCTACAATCATTATCATGATCTCATCATCACTAAAAAGTATTACAGTGGAATCTGATGCTTGATGATATAAGGGGTTCTAGCCACATGCGTTTGGAATGAAGCTTCTTCACATAGAAAAAGAGTTTGTAAAGGAAGCTAATATATGTCCAAGCTATTTGATTGGTTACATCACTATAGATTCATCATTAGTGACTACTTTATTCAATACTGGTGAACTTTAATCTTTTATATCAAAACATATTTTGATCCCTCTAAACCTTCCTATGTGTATTTTACCTTATGTAATAGATATTTCAAATCCCCTAATAATGAAGGGTGATAATGGTATCAATTCTCCTACATGTGTTTTCTCTCAATACATGGATGAGAATGTCTATAATTTTATCGTTATTGACAACACACATCTTGATTTCATTATCAGGATATAGTGTCTCATAGGTAATAAGGCCTAAATTGATTTATTTCTTCAGCAAGTCTCCCTTAATTCACCCTATGGTGTGTGTCGTGTCTTTCAAGGAGAATGAGAAGGTTGAGTAGATAATGAAATATTTTCTAGAATTTTTTAGGGTAAAATTGGTGTTTAATTTTGACTTGGAGGGAGAACCATTTATTGAGGATCTCTCTCTAGTTTCTTTCCATTTTCCTGACAAGTTTTTTTTTGATTTATTTAGTTTTACACCAACAATAGAGGCTTGTTTCTCTATTTATTTAGTGCCTGGTACTCAGCTAGTATATATTCCTTCTTAATATATTCCACTAAATAAACTAAAATAGGTGAAGGCTTAGTTGGATGATTTATTAGGGAAATGATTAATTCTCCAGAGTGTCTCACCTTGGGAGGTGCCTTCTCTCTTTTCAAAAAATGAAAACAGAACACTTCACCTCTGTGTTGACTACCAAAAACTCAATCAATTAATGGTAAATTAAAAATATCTGTTGCTAGGGATTGATTATTTGTTTGACCAATTGAAATGGTAAAAGTGGTTCTTGAATATTGATATTCAATTTGGTTATCACCAGTTGAGAATAAAGGAATACGATATTCAAAAGACAAAATTTTGGAGAATGTTTGGTCATTATGAGTATCTTTTCAAGAAATATGGTCTTAAATATTCTCTTACAGTATTTATGGATTTTATGAATAGTATTTTCGTGGAGTACCTTGACACATTCATAGTGGTTTTCATGGATGAAAATATTCTTTAATCTATGTCCAATGAGGATCATTTGTGTCACCAAAGAAATTTTATAGAAATATTGGGAGATAAAAAACAATACATAAATATTTCAATGTGTAATTTTGTAATATGTGATGTGATGTTCTTGGGACACGTGGTGTCAAAAAACAGAACCTCAATCGATCTCTAGAAGTTGAAGGCCATTATGACATGGGAGAAACAACCTAATTTTTTTAGATACGAAGATTCATGGTTCTGGTGGGGTATTACCAATGGTATTTTAAAGATATATTGATGTCATACTCTCTAATTATTGTTCTCAATGATAAGGGAGTGAATTTCTTTTAGAATGAAAAAATTCGGAGTTCTTTGTTGAGATTAAATGTCTTTAGACTTATGTGTTGATATGAACTCTTCCAGAGACTGAGAATGGTTATGTAGTCTTTTTTAACACATCAATATTGTTGTGGGGGTTTCTTATTATAAAATATAACCACGAGGTATCATATGGTTCTCAAAAGCTTAGGCCACATGAGAATAATTATATATCCCACAACCTTGAATGTGAATCCCTGATACATGTGCTTAAGAGTTTACAGAATTTCCTTTTTAGTGAATTTTTTACAGTGCTTTCCCATCATAAAATATTTCATTACATCTTATCTATTTTTTTTTGAACCCATGTTAGAGGAATTGTGGGGAGTACCTATAATTATTTGATTTCAAAAATTCCTACACACTAGGGAAGGTGAATTTCATTACTAATTCTCTAAGTAGTAAAATTATAATCTGAGTCCTAAAAGAATCATTAGAAGAGTATAAATTGATTGTTATTTTTTCAAAGTTTCATTTAGGAGTCTTGGAAGAAAGATATAATATTTTTATGGAATTTGTTCAATTAACCTCCACTCTTCTAAAGATGATTATTTAGGAGGAGAAACTTGATACTGAATTCTATGGTATTAGGGACTCTATTTATGTTGGGGAGACTGTTCGTGAGTGGACATTATCTTATAAGGGTATCATATTTTTCTGAAACTAGTTCATTATTCTGATTTCTAAGAAAAAATATATTATGGGTGGTTTTTATAATTCCACGTGGTCGGTGTACCTCAATACCATGAAGATGTTTTATTACATTCGATGATGATTTTGGTGGCCAAGTATGATACAACACATTGTTGGTTTTATTCCTCAATGTTATACCTTCCAACAAGTTAGGGCTAAGTACCAAAGGCCTTTAGGCATTTTCTAGCCACATCCAGTGATAACATGTATATGGGATCATAATTAAATGAACCTTGTGGTTAGGTTATGCATCCCCCTCAAATAAAAAATGCAATATGGTTTGTGAACGATCATCTAACCAAATCATCTCACATATTAACTATTCACGATGCAACCAAAGTGGTAGACATCAGGATTATCTATATGTAGGATATTTTTAGGTGGCATGGATTTCTTTATGCTATAGTATTAGATAGGGATCCCCATTTTACTTCACTTTTATGGAGAGGCCTCTAGAAGGCACTGCGATCTATGTACATTTGAGCATGACATATATTTCACAAATGGATTTCGAGACAGAATGATATATACATGTTATATAGGTCATGTATCATGCATGCATTCTATTTTTGGGGTATCTTGGGATTTAAATTGGGGAATGGTTGAGTATTATTATAATAATAACTAAAAGTCTCCAATTTAGATGGATCCTTTTGAGGCCTATTATGGTCAGCCTTGCAAATCGCCATTGTGTTGGTTAGAGATTAGTGAATGTTCTTCAGTTGGAATGATCTTGGATCAATATATGATGGAAAATATTTATTTTATTCATCATACCATTTTTATGGCATATAGATACTTCAAATATTACGCTGAATATTGTAGGATACCCTTGGAGTTTTCAGTTAGTGAACATGTGTTTTTTAGAGTTTTACATCATTTGGGAAATCAAAATCTTGGGAAACAAGGGAATATTTTACCTCAGTTTGTGGTATATTTTAAGGTTATTGAGTATCTTGCGAAATTATATAACTATTTATCACCTCCACCATAGTTAAAATAAATACCTACTTTTTTCAATGTATCAAACAGTTGAATGTATCTTTTTGACCCTTCCCATGTCTTGAGTTGGGAAGATCATGATATTGAGAATTATTTATCTATGTCTCAGGTTTATCATGACGAGTTCCCCTATTGGGGGTAGTTTGATTGACCGTAATGGGTTCCCCTATATGGGTGTTGATTGTGTATACACACTATTTATAATCCATGATCACTGATGATATGTGTGTGGATCCAACAGCCAATAAATAATGTACCACATGGTGTTTTATCATGGTGCTGTGAGTTATTTTATTTTTTATACATGACCCTAATTTTTTACTATTCTATTCATCTCAATAAATTTATATAAAATGTTTTGTATAAAATGTTCTTTTAAAAATTCTTGAATGTTGTATTTACATATATTTTATATATTTCATTAAGAACTTTTTTCGTTAAAAATATAAAAATGCAATTCCATTCCTTTTTTATATTTAAAATGATAGAATAGATGGCTAATTATTATGGTATTGATTAATGAACACTTGGAAATATCCTAATGGGATTTTTATCTCACACCCAACCTTTTCCTGTGAGAATATTTTAGATTATATTTTTATTGGTCCAAGGAATGGGAATGAGCCACTTAGAGTTGGTTCATGTAATTTATCTTTGCTACATGGAGTCTTGAAGGTGACCAGGTGATATTTCATCCTTTTATTGAATGGGATATTTGAGTTTTTATCTTTTCAATTGTTGAGTACTTTGAGGGTGTACTGCTTTGTGTTTTTATTATACCTATATTTTTCTAGTACTTTCTCCTTTTAAGGGTTTATCTAACTAAATTTTAATCTTTTACCTTTGACTATTTTATAGAAAAATAATTCCCTCTTTGACATGTTATGATGAGAGGTTCTAGTGAACAACGCTTGGAGACCTAGAATGCCCTTTGTACTATGTCATAAGAGGATCAAGTATAAGTATTCTTCCTTCAAACATTACTTAATATTGAGTTAAGTCAGGAATTCTACTTTGAGGATCTTTTCAGTTTTAGAGTTTTAGAAAATTAGGGCATAAATATTAAATTACATATTAAATATTACAAATTAGACAATTATACTCTATAAAATTTTCTCAAAACAATAAAACACTATAAATAAAACAATAATTATTTTCTTGATATAAATATTCTTGAATTATTCTCTTCTGTTTCCCTTCCTTATACATAGTGAAAAACATTTCAAAAACTTGGGATGAGCATAAAAATATCAGTAAGGTTTATAAAATAAGGAATGAAAACATTTTCCTATCAATAAATAAAAATCAATAAAATCATACTTTTCAATAAAAAACATAACCAATTTAACATACATCATAAATCCATAAGATATATTAATAACACATAGAAATCATAAATCATAAAGGTAACTTGTGTCATCCATAAAATACTTATATTGTAGCTTTCACAACTATGTAGAGAGTTACATTTGGAATACCCATCATAGTATGTTCCCTAAATATCATAGGATAAACAATAATGTTTACCCCATTCATGTTACCCAATGCATTGGAGAGCTATATAGGGCTCACCTTACATAATTTTATCACAGGACCACCTGTATACGTAAAAAATTCCCAAGAACCATAACATAATTATGACACATAAATCAAACATAAAGGAAAGATAACATTTTCACATTGAAATCATAAGATATAAATTCATGATATTGACATAATAAATCCACTATAAAAACCATTTTCATTAAAAAAATACATAAAAAGGTTATATGGTATTTACTTTCATTTTAAAAACATTACAGCTTGTTATGGAATCCATATATCAAACAATGCTTTCGGCGGTGGAAAGTTCGTTGTCACCGCGTACGTTAAAAAGAAACATTCCCTTTTTCATTTAGTAAAACACTACATAGAAAGAAGAATAAATTTGAATGATATTCAAATTCAAATGGTTTTATAAACCATATAAAAGAAAGTCTTGTATAAATCAAAATATACCTCAATGAAAGTAGATTGATAGGAAGTCCCTTACCTTGAGTCATACTCATCACGTATATTCATTATTCTTCCTGAATAATAATCATAAGTTAATTTATAATTGATTTAGAATATTTTTCAAGTTTATAATTCCTTTTATATCACATATTACCATGTTATAAACATTACATAATTATTTATTTTAATATCGATCATTTTTCCGATATTTGGTACTTGAGACAAAAATGAACTTTTTATAATTAAAAATTGTCCCTCTAGTAAAAATTACATTATCTACATAATTTTATTCATGATTTAAATATCATATATATCCAGTATATATTTATTTATAATAGTCCATAACATTTGGATAACATAAATTAAAATCATCATTCATGGAGACGGTAAACCGTACGTACGCATGAACGCTACTTTTATTTCTTTTTCATATTAAAAGGAATTAAAACTAAATGATAAATAGGTATATTATAATTAATGTATAATATCATATTTTATTTACATTATATGAGTTTATTAACACCATCCTTTATACGTTTCGTGTATGGAATGAACGATTCATATCACTTTGAGGGGCGGTAGTTCGCACTTTCTCAAATGAAATTATCGTATTTACCCATTATGGAAACCATAAAGGTATTATATAAATTAAAAATACAGTATCATAGAGACAATAAAAATATAATATATATCACATATAAATACAGTTCCATAATAATGGCCACCATTGGAGGGGGTATAGAAAAATCGAACAATCATAGTTTCACGAGGCAGTAGTTCGTCGTACACAGAAACAGTATGTGTGTATCCATTAGATGGAGGTTTGTGTAATTATAGTTCTAATACTTCTCATAAAAACATTCTATTATATTTAAGTTACTGGTTTTGTTATAAAAAATATAATAAATAGATTTTAGGGGTTGGAGAATGAAAATAAATGGAATAATCTTGAGATAAGACATTACCTTAAATCGGGTAACTCCTTTTGATTTATGCTAAAAGGTCTTCTTGAATTTCCTTCTGCCCAAGGTAAGAATTCTAGTAAGAAGATATGGATGTTTGGAGATTATTTGTTCAGATTTTGGACTATAAAATGGGGATTGAGAGGTGTGAGTAAGGATTGTAGATGGTGCCATTTTTTAAGAGTGGGGAGGGGAACTTAAGGAATATCTTGAAATATTATTTAATTATAAATAGATTTTCTATTTAAAAAGGTCCCAGGGTAATTTATTTTATAGATAAGATTATTTTGGGTCTAAAAACTCTTAGAAAAATTGGTTTTAGACATGTTTTGTCTCAAGTTTAACCTTTTCTTTTAGTGTTAACCATTAGTTAACTAGTTTGACTCTTACCATGTCTTCTTGTATATTAATACTATATGGTTAATATAGTTACTATAAAATGGAAATAGAACAAGAAGTGTCTCATTAATGATATTTTAAGAATTATTTAAGTCATTTGTCTGAATATAATATTTTTCGGACTATTATATCATTTAATAAAATATTATTTGTTTTAAAAAAGTAATTTAAGTCAATTTATATACTATTCATATAATGACTTTTAAAAATTTCATAGAAACTTGACTATTTAAATAAAACATAATTAATTAAAATATAACAAGTCATAAGTATCCATGAAATTAGTGTATGGTATAAAAAGTTTCGAAATAAATTTATTATAATTTTTATAATCTCATTTATTTAAAACATTCATTAATAATGTAATCACAACATCACTATTGTGTGAAAAATAAATTTATTTATCTAATCACTAAAAATTAAAAATAAAACACCACAAAGTAGGAAATATTTTTATCTTTCTAATTAATATTTATAGTAGAAAAGATAACTTATATAATCCAATATTAAGTTTTTTTTACTAAACGATACATGTTTAGGTTATATTTTCCTTAACTTTAAATTAAAAGTAATTAAAAGTCATTTTCACTCACAAGTGGCTCCATGGGGTCCTAAAATCGACCCAAGGATGCCAAAGGTCAGACATATATCATCAAATAGGTTTAAGACACATGTTAGGTTAATTTAATATTATTATAATATTATTTTTTTACCCTCATTTACCATGGTAAATACAATATTTACTGAAGTTACTATTCATAATGTCAAAAAATAAAATGTATCTATTTACACAATTTGGACCTCCTGATTATAAATATGGAATCAATTTCTCCAAATTCAAAACATATAATGTGCAGAAATTAATTTAAAATTAATTCCTATTGTGAAAACTGAAAAATGTGTTTTAAAGAAGTAAAAACTACCAAACGATTGACATGTGTTTATGTCCAATTTCAAGGTGAAATTATTTCCAATGACCAACATTAGATTAAATGATAAAAATAAAATCCAATTACACTTTATAAAGATTAATAGGACAATGTTACTGTATAAATAAATTAGATGAAAAGGCAGTATTGAATTAAAATGCGGTATTTTACATTATTCGTTAAAAAATTAATTTTATCAGAAAAATACCAAAAATTTACCCAAAGTAAATTTTGATGTCCCAATTATAAATAAGAAGTTTATTTGTTCCAATGGAACATATGAAAGTGACAAAAACTATATTTTAAAATCATTCTCCATCAAAATGTTGTAAACTGCCTTTAAAAATAATAGAGTATTTATTCTTAAAATTGGGTTCATTCTCATATTAAACCACAAATTTTTATTGGATAAATGTAAAAACATTTAACAAACAAGTTCAATCATAATATAGTTAGTTTTGATCATTCACTCTAGTACAATGGCTAGGAGTTAACTACCATTTAAAATAATAATATTATATTATTATTATATTCAGTATGAGTCAGCATTGTGTGCAACTTAAGATTTCAGAGAAACCCATTTTTGCATGTCAGGTACAACATCGAACATATAATCCCCTTTAAATTAAAATTAACATTTAATTCACAAATATTAAAAAATATGTAAATTTCAAATTCTTTATTTACCTGGGATGTTACATTCTCCCCCCACCCCAAATGAATTGCGCCCTCATAATTCATTCATTGGTGCTGAGAAAATTTTGAATTACCATCTTCAGAATTAAATAATTTCTAATGGGACTTAATTATCTAATGAAAATTATATCACATAGATTTTTTTTCTAAAAAGACAACATCTAATCTTCAAAGATTTCAATACTGTTCCTCTGATACCAACTATAAGGAATCATTCTTACAAAATTGCTTAATATTGAGTTAATTAAATAATTCTACATTAATGAACTTTTTAGGTTTAGAGTTTTAGATAATTATGACATAACTATTTCATTACATCTCAAATATTACAAAGTAGACAATTCTACTCTATCGAATTTTTTCACAAAAATAAAACACCATAAATTAAACAAGAATTATACTCTTGATATAAGTCTTCATGAATTCTTCCTATATCTTACTTCCCTTATACTATGTGAAAAGAATTTCCAAGACATGGGATGAGCATAAAATCTCATTAAGGTTTATAAAATAAGTAAAGAAACCATTAGTCCATCAATACATACAAATAAATAAAATCATACTTTTCAATAATAAAACATAATATCTTTAACGTACCTTATAAAATCGTAATATTTATGAATTGTACATAGAAATAATAAATCATAAAAATAACTTGTGAAATCCATAACATACTTACATTGTAGCTTTCACAGCTATGTGGGGAGTTACATTTGGAATACCTATCACAGTATATTCCCTAAATCACTTTGGAGAAACATTAAAGTTTACCTCCTCCATGTTACCAAATGCATTGGAGAGATATCTCTAGATCACCCACCCTATATTTATTATAGAACCACTCGTATATGTAAACAATTCCCATGAATGATAACATAACCATAACATTTAAATCAAGAACAAAGGAAAGATAAAATTTCCACATTATAATCACAAGATATCAGTTAAAGTTATTGAAATAATAAATCCATTATCAAAAACATTTTCAATACCAAAATTGTAACACCCGAGACTTTTATGAGAAATATTTTTTTTATGTTATATAAATCATCAAATGATTCTTTCACTACACACAACACTAGCTTGGATTGCTTTACACGCAACCGGGGCCTTCCTCGATAGCCTGCGTCGTACGCAATACCGAGTTTCACTAAACAAAGATACATTATAATATTAGCCGTTATGAATAGTATTAACTGAATTTTGAATTTTATAACATTTTAATTCATCTTATACATTTTCTAGAATGAGGTATGAAAACAAAATCAGTTTTTTTTATAAAATAAGTATTTTTCAAAAAATGCAGTTTTACCGCCTTTTAATGGCGCACCCACATTAAATCTAGTTTTTGACAAGTTTATAAGTTAAATTTTACAAAATAAAATTCTTATTTATAATCAGGATATAAAAATTTACTTTGGATAAATTTTTCATATTATTCTGATAACTTTCATATTTTAATGAATAGTAAAAACATGATATATTTTAATTAAAAACAACTTTTTTCATCGCAATACTTTATATAGTTAAATTATAATATTTAATGTTTTTAAAGTATAAATAGAATATATTTTTACCATTTAATATAATATATGTCATTATCATTAATTTTACATTGAATTCATAGGTAAAAACATTTCAATCTTTGGCAATGTTCTAACTTTTAAAACTCATTTGCTTAACAACGGGATTAATTTTAAATTAATTACTGCAAATTCTGTGTTTTGAATTTTGAAAAATGGATTCCATATTTGGAATCTGTAGTTCCAAATTATGTTAATAGGGTACTTTTATTTCTTTGATATTATGAATAGTAACTATGGTAATTTTTTTATTTACTACGGTTAAAGATAAATAGGGTAATTCAAGGTTAAAAGAATATTATAATAACTCAAAATTACCTTGACACTTGTCCTAACATTATTGTATGAGTATTGGCCAACCGTGGGCATACTTGGGTCGATTTTGGGACCCCATTGAGCCACTTGGTAGTGACAATGACAATTTGGATTAATTAATTTAATGTAAAGACAAAATTGACAATAACAAAAATCTTTTAGTAATTAATTTTTATAAGGGGTTATATAAATTATATTTCTAACTATAAATATTCATTATAAATCTAAGACGATTTACTACATAATGATATTTTTTTATAATTTTTAGACACCAAATAAATTGAATTATTTATGACGCAATAATGATGAAGTATTAACCTCATTAATAAATGATTTAAATAAATAAGATTATAATGATTAAAATATTTTCCAAAACATGTCCAATTCTGATTGGATTATTTTATTTCGACCATGAGTCATATTATCTTCATCTTTAATGATTTTTGGACCTTTTGAAACCGAAGATAAGTTTATAATAAAATATTATTTCCTCACTTTCCAAAGGTGCCCCTCTCCTCCCTTATAAGAGGGCACCTCCTCCCTCTCTTCCTCACACCAATTTGAGCCTTCAATATCGGACAACCCCAACCCATTTCACTTACCCACTTCCTTATAAACCTACTAGAGGTAATGGTCTTCTCAAAAGACCAACTCTAGTGACTTAAGAGAAAGTTTAAAGGAGGCACTTCGAGAAAGAGGTAATACCTTCTACCATTTTCTTCAAGTTCCATTCTTCTTCTACTCCCTCTTCTTTAGTTTTTTCATTATGAGGTAATGACATCAGTATCCCTAATATACTGATATGTTATTATAAATATGAAACAACCATATTTCACCTCTTATCCATCCTATGGAAAACGAAATCATCGCGCGTGCGTATGTACGGAATACCGTCTCCACGCCGTGGTGTAATCTATTTTCCACAACCACCTTACTTGGATGGGTATAATGGTGAAAATAAATAACTATATATTATTATTTTAAATTGATATTGATTCTGAAATAGTATACATACACTTCCATACAATTCCATGATCATGGGAACGATATCATCGCTTGTGTGTACGTATGGCCTACCGTCTCCACGATGTGATGCGACTTGTTCTATATGATCTTAATTGAATAATGATTATATAAAAGAATTTAATGAATTAATATGATATATATTACACTAATACCATTCTTTAAATGATGTATCAATATCCTATAAAGAGGAATAAGAATTTATTCGAGAAAACACGCATAAGTACAAAAAAGTAATAAACACCCGAATAACAAGTAGTAATAAAATATTACTAATAAGAAGATAAGAATATGACCATATATGATATCATAACAATAAGTATGATTCTGGAATAAGTAAATAACATTATTTAAATCATTATATAGGAGGTTAGGACACGTACAAATCATATCGGACCTAAGGTAAGGGAAAATATCACAATCTCAATTTTATCTGAGATTGTTTATACTTTGGTATTTACTGGGGTGTATTTTATCATCCACATCCATGTTTCCTCAATATTTCATATTATTTCCATCCACTTACAATTTTTTAAATCCAATTTTACCCTTCAGTGAGTTTTTAGTAAAATATATGAAAGGAATATTTTGTCGTTTTTCGTATGAGATACTTTTTGACTTTTTCAAAAAAAGTATGAGAAGAATGTTTTTTTTAACTTATACGGCATGAATGGATTTTTAAAACATTATTTCCAAGAATCTTCATTTACCAGTTTTCAAGTTTATTTTTAATCAACTTCTTTTAGTTTAAAATTGTATGACATGTTAAGAAAGGAAAAATGTTTTTGAAGTAGAAAGGATATTTTCCTCAAGAATGGAGTTCAAGTGTTTTATCACAATTATTTTCCATCTAAGATAATATAGGGTTCTGTTTATATCCCTATTATTACATTGATTTGATTATATTGTGATGGAAATGTTTTTATGAATTCCTTTATCTTATATGAATTGTTTTATGATGTCATGATGTTTAAGATTCCCATTTTTATTACATGGGTTATGCTATGATGTATGGTTTATGATTTTGTGGAACACATAAGAATGGTATCGTTATAATATGGGTGGGACCTATATCTCCCTCCAATGCATTGGGTAAAGATTTTATATCTCATGAGATAGACATGGCTGGAACGGCATGTTAAACCGGTTCAGTGAAACAGGACTGAAACGAGGAGTGAACTCGGTTCAGAAATGGACTTTGTCCACTAAGATAGTCTTGGCTATGAGTCTTGACTAATAAGAAATGATTCTCTATGATTATGTGTGTATGACACAAAGATTCATGTTTTAAGTTATGATTATTGTGATTACATTTCACTGCCATGATTTATCCAATGTTATGAAATTATGATCTCTTTTGTAGGGTAAGATTTCCAAAATGTTATGTTCTTATGAATATGATGTGATTGATATTTCTTTTGTTTACCCTTACTGAGCATTTGAGCTCACCCTTTTTTATGTTTTCTTTCCCCAAGTCAGGAAGAAGGTTATTAAGTAAGATATTCCAAAAAGGGACTATAGATATGAGGAAATAAATGGGAGACAGTGTAGATTCTTTATGAACCAGTTGTTTATGTTTCCCAGTTTCTAAAGACACTATACCTATACGGTCCTTTCATGGTTTTGTTATATGTTGTAATAAGTATGCTTCAATTTTAAAGTATTAACCATGTATGTAAAGTATGGGTCGCTATAGTTGGTATCAGAGGAAAGGTATAGTCAACTTTTGGAAACTAGGATGTGAAAGCCTTAGTAAGAAACCTAAGGATATGTCTAAGCATTGAACACAATCTTAGTGTTTTAGAAATTTCCATGAACAACCTATGATAAGACCTTAAGTGTAAAATTTTGTTCTTGATTATGTGGTTTTCTTTTTATAATTAGTGTTTATCACACTATTCTTCTTGGTTTTAGTCAATGGCTGGAACCCGAATGAACCGTGTTAATGCGGAATGCGACGGTCAATGCAATGATTTTCCCCCTGAGCAACCAAACGTTATGGGAGCTGGAATGAAAAATCTTGTATCCATGCTCACACAACTTTCTCAAGCTATGAATCATGCAGGACTTCCAAATGAGCAAAGGAAGGAGCAACATTCTGTTGAATCCTTCATGAGGCAGTGTCCACCTTCATTCAGCGGGTCTTATGATCCATTAGTGGCTGAAAAATTGATCAGTACCACTGAAAAGATATTTTCAGTTCTTCAATGTTCTGAACATGATAAAGTCATCTTAGCAGTGTAGCGATTGGAAGGTGATGCTGATCAATGGTGGAATCTTTTTAAGAATATGAGGAAAAGGGATGAAATTGAGTCCATGGAATGGGATGAGTTCAAGAACTTATTTTTCAATAATTATTTCCCTCGTATTCTTCGAACAAAGATGGAGAAGGAGTTTCTTGAAATGAAGCAAAAGGATGATGAATCTGTTGGAACCTACGAAGAAAATTTTACAAGACCTTCAAGGTACGCTTCCAGAATTATTATCCAACCTGAGAGTAAGATCGATCGATTATTTAGTAGCTTAAAACCAAGTCTTCGAAGGGCGTTATCCATAAGGGACTTCAATAGCTATGAAGAAATTATTCGATGTGCTCTCAAGTTTGAGATGGAGATTGGTGTAACCCATCAGTCACATGGGTTTGATAAGAAGAGGAAAATTGAATTCAAAGGAAAATCTAAAGACCACACTAAAAAGAATATGAGTTTTCCCTTATGCAAAAAGTGTGGAAATAAACATTGAGGAAATTGTCTTAAGGGGACAAGCAAATGTTATAAGTGTGGAAAATAAGGTCATCAGGAAGTTGAATGTCGAAATAATGGGAAGAAGATGTCTAATGATGCAAACAAAGGAAGGGATACACAGAATGAACCTACTACACTTCAATGTTTCAAGTGCAAGGAGATGGGGAATTATGCCAATCAATGCCCAAATAAAAGGGTTGATGATGATGATCGACGTCAACAAACTCTTAAGTCCAAGGATAAAGGAAAGTCACATGCAATTACTATCGGCGATGTGGAGTAAGACAATGAAGTGGTGAGAGGTACACTTACCATCCACTCTAAAGTAGCAAATTTTTTATTTGATTCTGGATCCACCCACTCTTTTATTTCTGAAGAATTTTCTAAGGGTATCATTATATTACCTCAACAATTAGATGTTGAGTTGGCTGTGACAACTCCTAATGGCACAACAGTCGCATCAAAAGTTGACAATTCTTCTCTGATTAAAGTTTTTGGGTATGTGCTTCCTGCGAATCTTGTGATCCTTCCTATAGTGGAATTTTATGTGATTCTTTTCATGGATTGGATTTCTTTATATGGAGCTCATATCAATTTCCAAATAAGGGAAGTCACATTTCATATTCCAGATCAATCTATGATCGTCTATCGATGCAAGGATGAACATAACCTTCAAGTGGAAATTTATTCTATCTTATGGGTCTTGATTCCACTAAATGAAGGTTATTTATCTCAAATGGTTGGAGATAAACTCACGATTAATAATATTCCCATTGTACGGGAATTTGATGATGTCTTTCTGGAGGAATTTCCAGGTCTTCCACCAAATCGTGAAGTTGAGTTTTCAATAGAACCCATACCGGGTGCTTTGCCTATTTCAAAAACTCCTTATAGAATGGACCCAATTGAGTTGTAGGAATTGAAGAAGCAACTCCAAGAGAATCTTGATAAAGGATTCATATGCCCTAGTGCGTCACCTTGGGGAGCACCTGTTCTGTTTGTTAAGAAGAAAGATGGATCAATGAGACTGTGCATTGATTATCGAGAACTTAACAAGATCACTGTCAAGAACAAATATCCTCTCCCATGCATTGATGACCTATTTGACCAACTATGTGGAGCTCAATACTTTTCCAAGATTGATCTTCGTTCTGGGTATCATCAATTAAGGGTAAAATGGAGGATATACCAAAGACGGCTTTCCTTACAAGGTATGGACACTATAAATTTATAGTGATGCCATTTGGTCTTACTAATGCCCCTGCTATCATCATGGATCTGATGAATAGAGTCTTTAGAGACTATCTTGATTAGTTTTTGGTATTCTTTATAGACGATATTCTTGTATATTCAAAGAGAAAGGATGAACATGAAGATCACTTTAGAATTATATTGAAGACCCTGAGAAAGGAGAAGTTTTATGACAAATTTACCAAGTGTGAATTTTGGCTTCAAAAAGTTGCATTTTTTGGTCACATAATCTCAAAAGAGGGGATATTTGTGGATTTAGAAAAAATAGAGGTTATTGAAAGATGGTCGAGACTAACAACAGTAACCGAGACCTTAAGTTTTCCTGGTTTGGATGGATATTATCAACGTTTTGTGAAATATTTTTCACGATTATCTAATACACTCACCAAGTTGACTCGGAAATGAGTTAAGTTTGTTTGGACAGAGTAATGTGAAGAGAATTTCAAGGAGATGAAAAGAAGGTTAACCAGTGCACCTGTTCTCACACTGTCTTGTAGTGGAGAAAGGTTTGTGATCTACAGTGATGCATCCAAGAAGGGATTGGGGTGTGTTCTTATGAAAAACGATATGGTGATAGCTTATGCCTCACGACAGTTGAAAATACATGATAAAATTTACCAAAATCATGATTTGGAGTTAGCTGTGGTAATCTTTGCATTAAAGATTTGGAGGCATTATCTTCATAGAGAAAGGTGTGACATTTATACTGATCATTAATGTTTAAAGTATATTTTCACATAAAAGGAGCTGAATATGCGCCAAAGAAGATGATTGGAGCTGATTAAGGATTACGACTGCTCAATTCATTACCACCCTGGGAAAGAAAACAAGGTGGCATATGCATTAAGTCGACAAGACCATGCTAGCTTATCCATGATGAGGATCACAAAAGATCTAATATTTATGGATTTAAAAAGAATGTATCTTGGAATTATAATGGAAGGGGAAAATCGTATCATTCTAAAATGAATGTTCAACCATCTATACATGTAAAGATTAAAGAGGCGCAGAAAGAAGATGTTGAGTTACAAAAGAAGGTGAGAAATGTTCCTGAATTCAACCTTGATTGTGATGGGATAATAAAGTTCAGGAATCGGGTTTGTGTTCCTCCCATTCCAGAATTAAAGAAGGAGTTGCTAGATGAGGCTCATAGTTCTTTATTCTCTATTCATCCTGGAAGCACGAAGATGTATAGGGACCTAAAAGAGTACTTCTGGTGGGATGGAATGAGAAGAGATGTTGCTGAATATGTCTCTCGATGCATTGTTTGTTATCAAGTTAAAGCTGAGAGACAAAAGTCTAAGGGGATGTTACAACCAATACCCATACCAGAATGGAAATGGGAAAACATCACTATGGACTTTGTCACTGGACTTCCTAAAACATCCAAAGGCAATAATTCTATCTGGGTCATAGTTGATCGTCTTACAAAGTCTGCACACTTCATTGCTATTAGAGAATATTTTTCTCATGATCAGATTTCCAGGATATATGTAAAGGAAGTGGTAAGATTTCATGGAGTACCACTTTCCATTATATCTGATCGGGATCCGAGCTTTACCTCAAAGTTCTGGCAAAGTCTTCAGCATACTATGGATACAGATTTCAGTTTCAGCACTTCTTATCATCCTCAAACAGACGGTCAGTATGAGAGGACAATTCAAACTCTAGAAGATATGTTGAGAACTTTCTCTATGGATTTCAAAGGTGTTTGGGATCAAAACCTACCTTTTGTGGAATTTTCTTATAATAATAGCTTTCACTCCAGTATTCAGATGGATCCTTATGAAGCTCTCTATGGAAAGAAATGAAGGAATCCAACTTACAGGGATGAATTTAGGGAAAGAAAGCTATTAGGACCTGATCTTGTAGATGAGATGGCAGAAAAGGTCAGATCTATTCAACAACACATCAGATCAGCTCAGAGTCGACAAAAAAGTTATGCCGACAACCGAAGAAAAGACCTAGAGTTTGAAGTGGGTGATAAAGTGTTCTTATGAATATCTCCTTAGAAAAGAGTAATGAGATTTGGAAAGAAGGGAAAGTTGAGACCTAGATATATCTGTCCTTTTGAAATTCTGGATCGTGTTGGGAAGGTAGCTTACCGACTGGCGCTTCCACCGAATCTCTCTCAAGTTCACAATGTGTTCCATGTATCTCTCTTGAGAAAGTACATACATGATCCTTCACATGTACTCAGCTCAGAAGTTGTACCTCTGGAACAAGATCTTTCTTATGAAGAACAGCCGATAGAGATTCTGAATCGTAGCAAAAAAATCCTACGGAACAAGACCACTATTTTGGTGAAATTTTTATGGAGGAACCACCAATTCTAAGAAGCTACATGAGAACTTGAGGATATGATGAGGGAGAGGTATCCTCATCTGTTTGTTACGAAGTGACGAATTTCGAGGGAGAAGTTCATTTTAAGGGGGGTAGAATGTAACACCCAAGACTTTTATGAGAAATATTTTGTTTTAATGTTATATAAATCATTAAAGGAATCATTAACTACACACAACACTAGCTTGGATTGCTTTACACGCAACTGCGTCCTTCCTCGATAGCTTGCGTCGTACGCAATACCAAGTTTCACTAAACAACGATATATTATAATATTAGTTGTTATGAATATTATTAACTGAATTTTTAATTTTATAACATTTTAATTCATCTTATACATTTTCTAGAATGAGGTATGAAAACAAAATCAGTTTTTTTGGATAAAAGAAGTATTTTTCAAACAATTTTGTTTTACCGCCTTTTGATGGCGCAACCACATTAAATCTAGTTTTTGAAAAGTTTATAAGTTAAATTTGACAAAATAAAATTATTCTTTAGAATCAGGATATAAAAATTTACTTTGGATAAATTTTTCATACTATTTTGATAACTTTCATATTTTAATGAATAGTAAAAACACGCTATATTTTAATTAAAAACAACTTTTTTCATCGCAATACTTTATATGGTTAAATTATAATATTGAATGTTTTTAAAGTATAAATAGAATATATTTTTACCATTTAATATAATTTATGTCAGTAGAATTAATTTTACATTGAATTCATAGGTAAAAACATTTCAATCTTTGGAAATGTTTTAACTTTTAAAACTCGTTTGCTTAACAACAGGATTAATTTTAAATTAATTACTACAACTTCTGTGTTTTGAATTTTGAAAAATGGATTCCATATTTTGAATCAGTGGTTCCAAATTATGTTAATAGGGTACTTTTATTTTTTTGATATTATGAATAGTAACTAAGGTAATTTTTTTATTTACTACGGTTAAAGGTAAATAGGGTAATTCAAGGTTAAAAGAATATTATAATGATTAAAAATTACATTGAAACTTGTCCTAACCTTATTGGATTAGTATTGTCCGACCATGGGAATCCTTGGGTCGATTTTGGGACCCCATTGAGCCACTTGGTTGTGACAATGACAATTTGGATTAATTAATTTAATATAAAGACAAAATTGACATTAACAAAAATCTTTTAGTAATTAATTTTTATAAGGGGTTATATAAATTATAATTTTGACTATAAATATTCATTAGAAATATAAAACGATTTCCTACATAATGATATTTTTTTTATAATTTTTAGACACCAAATAAATTAAATTATTTATGACACAATAATGATCAAGTATTTGCCTCATTAATAAATGATTTAAATAAATAAGATTATAATGATTAAAATATTTTCCAAAACATGTACAATTCTGATTGGATGATTTTATTTCGACCATGAATCATATTATCTTTATCTTTAATGATTTTTGGACCTTTTGAAACCGAATATAAGTTTATAATAAAATAATATTTCCACACTTTCCAAAGGTGCCCCTCTCCTCCCTTATAAAAGGGCACCTCCTCCCTCTCTTCCTCACACCAATTTGAGCCATCAAGATCAGCCAACCCCAGCCCATTTCACTTTCCCACTTCTTTAGAAACCTAATAGAGGTACTGGTCTTCTCAAAAGACCAACTCTATTTCCTTAAGAGAAAGTTTAAAGGAGGCACTTCGATAAAGAGGTAATACCTTCTACCATTTTCTTCAAGTTCCATTCTTCTTATACTCCCTCTTCTTTAGTTGTTTCATTATGAGGTAATGACATCAGTATCTCTAATATACTGATATGTTATTATAAATATGAAACAACCCTATTTCACCTCTTATCCATCCTACGGAAAATGAAATCATCGCGCGTGCGTATGTACGGAATTCCGTCTCCACGCCGTGGTGTAATCTCTTTTCCCCCACCACCCTACTTGGATGTGTATAATGGTGAAAATAAATAACTATATATGATTATTTTAAAGTGATATTGATTCTTAAATAGTATACATACACTTCCATACAATTCCATGATCATGGGAACGATATCATCGCTTGTGCGTACGTACGGCCTACCGTCTCCACGATGTGATGCGACTCGTTCTATATGATCTTCATTGAATAATGATTATATAAACGAATTGAATGAATTAATATGATATATATTACACTAATACCATTCATTAAATTATGTATCTATATCCTATAAAGAGGAATAATAATTTATTCGACAAAACATGCATAAGAACAAAAAAGTAATAAACACCTGAATAACAAGTAGTAATGAAAATTTACTAATAAGAAGCTAATAATATGACCATATATGATATCATAACAATAATTATGATTATGGAATAAGTCAATAACATTATTTAAATCATTATACAGGAGGTTCGGACACGTACAAATATATCGGACCTAAGGTAAGGGAAAATATCACAATCTCATTTTTATCCGAGATTGTTTATACTTTGGTATTTATTGGGGTGTATTTTATCATCCACATCCATGTTTCCTCAATATGTGATATTATTTCCATCCACCTAAAATTTTTTAAATCCAATTTTACCCTTAGGTGAGTTTTTAGTAAAAGATATGAAAGGAATCTTTTTTCGTTTTTCGTACAAGGTACTTTTTGACTTTTCCGACAAAAGTACGAGAAGAATGTTTTTCTTAACTTATACGGAATGAATGGATTTTTAAAACATTATTTCCAAGAATATTCCTTTACAAGTTTTCAATTTTATTTTTAATCAACTTCTTTTAGTTTAAAATTATATGACATGTTAAGAAATGAAAAATGTTTTTGAAGTAGAAAGGATATTTTCCTTAAGAATGGAGTTCAAGTGTTTTATCAAAATTATTTTCCATCTAAGATAATATAGGTTTCTGTTTCTATCCATATTATTACATTGATTTGATTATGTTGTGATGGAAATATTTTTATGAATTCCTTTATCTTATATGAATTGTTTTATGATGTCATGATGTTTAAGATTCCCATTTTTATTACATGGGTTATGCTATGATGTATGGTTTATGATTTTGTGGAACACATAAGAATGGTATCATTATAAGATGGGTGGGACCTATATATCCCTCCAATGCATTGGGTAAAGTTTTTATATCTCATGAGATAGACATGGCTAGAATGTAGGTTAAACTGGTTCAGTGAAACAGGACTGAAACGTGGAGTGAACTCTGTTCAGAAATGGACTTTGTCCACTAAGATAGTCTTGGATATGAGTCTTGACTAATAAGAAATGATTCTCTATGATTATGTGTGTATTCCACAAAGATTCATGTTTTAGGTTATGATTATTGTGATTACATTTCACAGCCATGATTTATCCCATGTTATGAAATTATGATCTCTTTTGCAGGGTAAGAGTTCCAAAATGTTATGTTCTTATGAATATGATGTGATTGATATTTCTTTTGTTTACCCTTACTGAGGATTTGAGCTCACCCTTTTGTATGTTTTCTTTCCCCAGGTCAGGAAGAAGGTTATTAAGTAAGATATGCCAAAAAGGGACTACAGATATGATGAAATAAATGGGAGATAGTGTAGATGCTTTATGAACCAGTGTTTATGTTTCCCAGTTTCTAAAGACACTATACATATACGGTCCTTTTATGGTTTTGTTATATGTTATAATATGTATGATTCAATTTTGAAGTATTAACCGTGTATGTAAAGTATGGGTCTCTATAAAAATACATAATAAGGGTATATGATATTTATATTCCTTTTAAAAACATTATCACTTGTTAAAAAATCCAAATATCAAATAATGCTCTTAGTGGCGTAAAGGTTGTTGTCACCATGTAAGTTAAAAAGAAACATTACCTTTGTCATTTAGTAAAATGCTACATAGAAAAATGATTCTAATTGAATGAAATTAAAATTAAAATGGTTTTATACACCTTATAAAATCAGGTCTTGTATAAATCAAAATATGCCTCAATGAAAGGAGATTGAGATGAAGTCCCTTACCTTGAGTGTGAATTGTCACGTATGTTCCTTGTTCTTCCTGAATAATAAACCTAAGTAAATTTCTACTTGATTTAAAAAAAATAAAGTTTATTATTCCATTTATATCACTTATTACCATGTTATAAATGTTACATAATTAATTAAGTTAATATCAGTCATTTTTCCGATATTTGGTACTTGAGTCAAAAATGAACATGTTATAATTACAGATTTTCCATGTGGTAAAATGTCCATTATCTCCAGAATTGTATTCATGATTTAAATATCATATATATACATTATATATGTATTTAGAATATTCCATAACATTTGAATATTAGAAATGAAAATCACCTTTCATGGAGATGATAAGTTGTACGTACACATGAAATCTACTTTCTTTTCTTTTTCATATTTAATGGAATGAAAACTAAATGATACATAGGAATATTATAATTACAGTATAACATAAAATTTTATATATGTTACATAATTTCATTATCACCATCCTTTATATGTTCCAATAATGGAATGAATGAGTCATATCTCTTTTAGGGGGCGTTAGCCCGCACTTCTTCAAATACAATTGTCGTATTTACCCATTATGGATACCATAAAGGTATAATATAAATGAAAAATACAGAATCATTTAGACAATATATTTATAATATATATCACATATAAATACATTTCTATCATAATGGTCATCATGAGAGGTCGTATAGAAAAATCGATCAATCATCGTTTCGTGAGGCAGCAGTTTGCCGTACATAGAAACAGTATGTTCGGATACATTAGATGAAGGTGTGTGGAAGTGTATTTATAATCCTTCTCATAAAAACATCCTATAATATTTACGATACTATTTTTTTATAAAATAATTGAATAATGAGGGTTTAGGGGGTTGTATAAGGAAAATAAATAGAAGAATCTTGAGAGAAGATATTACATTAAATTGGGTAACTCCTTTTGATTTAAGAAAAAAGGCATCTTGAATTGCATTCTTCCCAAGGTAAGGATTCTAGGAGGAAGATTAGGATTTTGGGAGATTATTTGGCCAGATTTTGGAAGATCCAAGGGGGCTTGAGAGGTTTGAGTAAGGGTTAGAGGTGGTTCCCTTTTATAAGAGGGAGGAGGGGCACTTAAAGAATATCAGAAAATATTATTTTATTATGCATTTATTTTAGGTTTCAAAAGGACCAAAATTCATTTATTTAAAATATAATGTGCTTTTGGGTCTAAAAACTCTCAACCAATAGGTTTTAGACAAGTTTTGGTCTCATTTTTATCCTTATCATTGAGCTTCAACCCTTAGTTAACTAATTTGACTCATATCATGTCTTCTTGTATATTCATACTATATGGTTAATATAGTTACTATAAAATTACAATAGAACTTCAAGGGGTTAATTAATGATATTTTCAAAAAAAATTATTTCATTTTGCCTAATATTATATTTTTAGGACTGGTATATAATTTAATAAAATATTATTTGTTTTAAAAACTCATTTATGTCAATTTATATACTATTCATAACTTGAATTTTAAAAAATTCCATATCAACTTGATTATTTAAAAAAACATCATTAATTAAAATATAACATTTCATAAGTATCACTAAATTTCTCAGATGGCATAAATAGTTTAAAAATAAATTTATTTTATTTTTTATAATCTCATTTATTTAAAAAAATCATTAATAATGTAATCACTACATCACTATTGTGTCATAAATAAATTTTTTTATGCGATATCTAAAAATTATAAATAAAATACCGTGATGTGGAAAAAAAATTATATTTCTAATGACAATTTATAGTTGAAGATATAACTTATATAACCCCATATAAAAGTTTTTTTATTAAATGATACATGTTTTGGTTATATTTTCCTTATCTCTAAATTAAAAGTAATTAAATGTCATCGTTACACACATGTGGCTCCATGGGGACTTAAAATAGACCCAAGAATGACCATGGTTAGACATATATCATCCAATAGGTTTTGACACATGTTAGGGTAATTTAATATTATTATAATATTAGTTTTTTACCCTTATTTACCAGATTTAACCATTAACCATGGTAAATAAAATATTTACTAATGTTAATATTCATAAGGTCTAAAAATAATAGGTATATATTTACACAATTTTGACCTCCTAATTAAAAAATATGGAATCCATTTCTCAAAATTCAAAACACAGAAGTTTAATAAATTAATTTAAAATTATTCTCGTTGACGAAACCAAATATCTTGTTTTTATGATGTAAAAACTACCAAAAGATTGACATGTGTTTATAACCAATTTCAAAGTGAAATTACTACCAATGAACAAAATTTGATTAAATTATAAAAATAAAATCAAATTACACTTTAAAAAAATTAAAAGTACAATCTAACTATAAAAATAAATTTGATGAAGAGACCGTTTTAACAAAAAATGTAGTATTTGTCACTATTCATTAAAAATGGATTTTATCATAAAAATAAAAAAATTACCCAAATTAAATTTTGATGTTCTGATTCTAAATAAAATGTTTATTTTGTAAAATTTAACATGAAAAACGTACAAAAAATATATTTAAAAAGGGTTCTCTATCAAAAGGTGGTAAAACTACATTTTAAAAATATTAGTGTATTAATTCTTAAAATTGGATTCTATCACGACCCGTCCTCGGGGCCCGTGCCGTGACTACCCCAAGCCCGCCTTCCATAGTCCAGGGGCTGGTGACTAGCACCAAGGCATAAATCCCGGTAAAAAGGGAAGGCATAGCCTTTGTAAAGTAAACAAGCACCTCAGAGTAAACAAGCGGAAAAGTAAACACTAAGTAAAAAGCTGGTACAACAGTAAGTACGGAAAAGTAAATGGGCCAGTATACAAACCCAAACAGAAAGTAAAGTACAACTTGAAAGGGAAAACAGCAACTGAAAAGTAAAAGCTACTACACCGAGCTGTCCACTGGAAATCCCACCTGAAGGGTGGGTACAGATAGCTCCACTGCTCCTCGGGTCCCGCCGTCCGCTCCGAGTACGTCCGGCCCAGTGGTCCACCTCCAGGTACCGTCCTGCTCTGCAAGACTCAACCACGATCAACGTTGTCCATCGTCTACAACCAACACAACGTAGTGCGGGCATAGCCCGTGCAGGTTTGAGTATAAGCTACTCAGTAGGGACCCCGAGACCCCCGAAGGTCTCCCAAAATCCACAAAGGATAAACCACAATGGAAAGATACAATGAAGTAACAAACGAAACTGCTTAGGTATATGCCCATACATATACCTAAGTTATCAATTCCAATATGCTCCAACCTCCGAGCCCAAGTACAACTCAGTCCACACAGGAAAGTATACGTATTCCACACAGGAAAGCAAACGTAATCCACACAGGATAGCACAACACAATCCACACAGGAAAGTAAATAGGATTCAGCTCACACAGGTATACTTCTTCGGAAGACTATAGAGATGATCACTGATCCATCTAAGTCGTCGGACCCACAAAGGATCGATAGGTACTGACCCCCGCAATGACCCACACAGGATCGGTAGGAAACTAACCCCTACAAAGACCCACACAGGATCGGACCCACACAGGATCTGTAGGCACTGGCTCACACGGAACCGTTGAGCGATGACCCATACAGGATCGGACCCACACAGGATCGGTAGCACTGATCCACATAGGATCGCTGAGTGCTGTAGTCGTCGTCGTCGAATCCACTGAGGATTTCTGCACAGTTGTCGTCGCAGTCACAGTAGCAGTCGCAGCCAACACTAGGGTTCCCGCACACAGCAAACTCATTCGGGAGGGTCCGCTCCACGAGCCGAGAGGCTGATACATCAATTCACACATAGTCCAGAGTCGATGTATCCAAATGTTCTGTATCATCAACAGGAACTCAACGCAACAGACGGCGCGTCAATCGGACGCCCGGTCTGGGAGTTATTGGCTTTTTCGTCCCAGGGGCCCGGTTGGTTTTTAAGGCAAAACCAACCCGACCATACTCCACCTGCATCCAAACCTCGGGCGGAGTATTCCAAAATATCTGTCTCACTAAGAGGAACTCAACAAAGTTGACGGCACGTCATTCGGATGTCCGAAGCTCAAGATATGAGCGTTTTCGCTCCGAGGGCCCGGTTGGTTTCATGTACGAACCAACCCGGCCGAACTCAAAGTATTCTGAAACCTTGAGTGCGATATTTTGAAACGATCGTCTTGTTCTAAGGATCGTGTCGCCGCTGACGGCGCATCGATCGGAGGTCCATAGCCCGAGTTATGGGCATTTGAACCCATACGGTCCGAAAATGGGGGTTTCGGGCCCGGACCGACCCGGCCCGAGACCCCCCCCCCCCCCCCCCGGTTGGCCCGAACCGGGTCGACCCACCCCGGACCGGGTCGGCCCAGCTGGGCACGGCCCGGCCTGGCAGACCGGCTGGGGAGAGCGCGCCCAGCGCACTGTCTGGCTTGGCCTTCGGCCGAGCCGTTTCGGCGAGGGGGGGGGGGCCTGCCCCCCTGTGTAACCGCGGCCCCCCCAAATTTATGGGGGGCCGTTTGAACTAGCCGGGGGAATTTAATTCCCCCAGCCCCTCCCTTTTCCGGCCAGCCCGACTTGGCCGGCTGGTTCCTTCTCAACGGGACCGGCGGTGGCCGGTCCCTTTCCGACTCCGACGCCGGCGGCCCGGTCCGGCCACCGGTCACCATGCTCCGCTGCGGCCCGGAACCGGCCGCGGCCCTTGTCGTCCAGCGCGGTGCGACGGCACCGCGCCCCTCTGCCACGGCTCCGCTCCGGCCGCGGCGCCTTCGACTTCCTTCGACGTGGCACGACGGCATCGCGTTCTTGTTCGACTTCTCGGCGTGGCACGACGGCATCGCGTAATACTTGCCGAACGATTCTCGTGTGGTGCGACGGCACCACACCATCCCATTCCATTCACAAAGAAACAATCATGAACATAGGAGGGGGTTAGGCCGTGTTTGTGCGGTCCGACCCCCTCTCGCTAAACGATAACATTTAGTCGATTAACCACGAAGTTCGACATGCTAGAATCAAGAAAGGAAATAATTTAATAAAATAACAATAATCCCCTACCTCGGTTCAGGAACGGTGTTCGTCAACGACCCGCGGAAGATGTGCGTCGCGGAGGTCGGGCGTCGCGGGGAAAGAACGTCGACGTCGCGAAGCGAGGATTCGAAGTCGTTGACGGTGATTTCATCGCGGAAAACCGTTTCGGAAGAGACGACGCGGAAGAAGAACGTCGCGTCACGGATACGGCGTCGCGGAAGAACCGTGTTCTTCGGTGGAGAAGTTCTTCGTTGAAGAATGGTGTTCTCCGTGTTCTTCGTCGAGGAAGAAGGTGTTCCTTAGCTTTTTCTCCAAAAAGCTCTCAAACAACCCAACACCAACCCCTAATAAAATAAGTTCTAAAGTTATTTTATTAACACAACAAAGCGTTTGAAATTCAATTGTTTGAATTTAAAAAACTTACATGTAACTCACCAAATTAATTACAACAAGTTGTCAAATATTAATGAAGGTGAGTTAATGGGGAGTTAGGAATGTGAGGGGTTAAAAGGGGTTAGGGAATTAGGGAAAAATTGAAAAGGTGGGGGGTTCATGTGGGCCCCACCCTTTTAATTATCCACACATGGGAAGTTGGGTGGATGTGGGCCCCACCACCAACTTCCCATGGGAGAAACTAACCACCTTGAAAAAAAAATAAAATTGATTTAACAATTTTATTTACTTTTTAATTAAACCCCATTTATTAACTTCTTCTCCCGCACAAACGCAACTACGGTGAAGGTTCCCTTAAGCGATTACCGGCGTTGCGAGTTCATCAGTGCCATCGGATTTCAATTCCGAGCACCGGTTCAAAAGATAGGAAAACCCGCTAATTCGTTCACTGAACGTACCCGAGCCAAACTTCAGAAATTGATTCCGGGCACACCGGGCCTCAGAATCAGGTGCCGTCAGAAACTGCATTCTTGTAAAATTCCAAAGAAAATTAAGAAAAAATTTCCATTGAATTTTACGGGTCTTTACATTACTCCCACCTCAGGGCTTTACGTCCCCGTAAAGATATATCAAAACTAGGGAAACAAATGGGGGTACTGAGCACGCATCTGAGCATCCCGCTACCGAGTGCTCTCCTGGAGGTTCCCGTGCTGCCATCTGATGCGCACTAGAGGAATCAACCATCCACGTAGGACCCGCTCCTGTCGATCCTCGATCTCCACCGGGACCTCCGTAAAAGTCGCCCCATCGTCAACGTCAAACTCCCCATGGTCAATGATGTGCGCCGGCTCATGCACGTATCTCCTCAGCTGAGATACGTGGAAGACGTCATGCACCCGGTGCAACTAAGGTGGTAGAGCCAGGTGATAAGCCACCTCGCCAATCCTACTGAGGACCTGGAAGGGTCCGATGAAGCGCAGAGATAACTTGCCGCCTCGGCCAAATCTCCGTAATCCACATCAAGGTGAGACACGCAAGAAGACGTGGTCGCCATCCTCGAACTCTAGTGGCCTCTACCTCCTGTCAGCGTAAGACTTCTGCCGGCTCTGAGCTGTCCTCATCCGCTCCTGGATGACCTGGACCTTCTCTGTCGTGGCTTGGACCATCTCCGGCCCCACAAGTGCTGACCCAGCACAAAGGATATCTGCAAGGTCGTCCGTACAATGCCTCGTACGGTGCCATTCCGATGGTGGAGTGGTATCTGTTGTTGTACGAAAACTCCACCAAGGGTAGGTGGTGCTCCCAGCTATGACCAAAGTCGAGGACACAAGCGTGGAGCTTGTCCTCAAGAGTCTGAATGGTCCTCTCTGTCTGACAATCCGTCTGAGGGTGAAAGGTTGTGCTCAGACGTAGCTACATCCCGAACCCCTCCTGCAATCCCTTCTAAAGCCATGAAGTAAAGCGAGTATCTCGATCAGAGACGATAGATGATGGAACACCATGAAGCCGAACAATCTCCTGAACGTAAAGATGTCCCAAGATCTCCACTGAGCCCTGCTCTCGGATGGGTAAGAAGTGAGCCGACTTGGTGATTCGGTCGACAATCACCCAAATGGAGTCGTGGCCTCTGGAAGTGTGTGGAAGTCCAGTCACGAAGTCTATAGATATCCCGTCCCACTTCCACTCTGGGACCTCCAAGGGTTGTACCAAGCCAGTTGGTACCTGATGCTCTGCCTTCACCTGCTGGCAGGTGAGGCATCGAGAAATGAACTCTGACAATGCCTTCTTCATGCCCGGCCACCAGTGCTGTCATCTGAGATCCTAGTACATCTTCGCCACTCCGGGATGTACCACCAAGGGAGAAGTGTGAAACTCTCTCAGCACCTCCTCCCGTAAAGCAACTGGTACCATGGTACGTCCTCTGAAAAAGATTTCATGGTCTGCTCCAAAGGAGAAACCATCAGGTGCATGTCCTGAGGATATCTGTGCACGTCACGTCTCACAGTCAGCATCCCCATGATGTGCCTCTCTGACCTGTTGTAGTAGTGGAGGAGTGACTGTGAGAGACTGAAGGAAGGCTGCTCCATCTCTATCCACGAAGGATATCTGCAAAGAGGCTAGCTACTCTGTCACCTCCTCAAGCAGCTGAATGCCCGTCCTCCTTCTAAGAGCATCGACTACCATGTTCCCCTTCCCAGGAGTATAGACTATCTCAAAGTCATAGTCCTGGAGGAACTCGAGCCATCGTCGCTGTCTCAGATTTATATCCTTCTGAGAGAAGATGTATATGAGACTCTGATGGTCAGAAAAGATTGTAAAGCGCTCGCCCATCAGATAGTGTCACCATGTCTTCAGAGCGAAGACCACTGCTGCTAACTCCAGTTCATGGCTAGCGTAGTTCTTCTCATGCGGCCTCAACTTTCGTGATCCATAGGCGATCACTGCCCGCTCCTGCATCAGGACACAACCGATTCCGGTCCCTGATGCGTCGCAGTACACTACGTACCCTACTCCCTCCTCAGGAAACCTCAAGATAGGTGCGCTGGTCAATCTCTGTCTCAGCTCCAGAAATCTCTGCTGACATCTGTCTGACCACACGAAGGGTTTCCCCTTCTTCTTCAAAGCTGAGAGTGGTGCCGCAACTCTGGAGAAGTCTGGCACAAATCTCTGGTAGTATCCAGCTAGTCCCAAGAAACTTCGCACCTCCGTCATGCTCCTGGGTGGCTCCCAAACTAACACCGCCTCGATCTTCGCAGGATCCAATGAAACTCCCGCCTCAGAGATGACGTGTACCAAGAAGTGGACCTCACGTATCCATAACTGACACTTTGAGAGCTTACCATAAAGCTGGTGCTCTCGGAGTGTGTCTAGTACAACCCGCAAGTGGTAGGCGTGCTCCTCCTCAGTCGTCGAGTAAATCAAAATGTCTTCGATGAAGACCACGAAAAATCGATCGAGGTATGGCCGAAAGATCCTGTTCATGAGGACCATGAACACTGCTGGAGCATTGGTTACACTGAAAGGCATAACCAAGAACTCATAGTGGCCATACCGACATCTGAAGGCTGTCTTCTGCACGTCCTCGTCTCGAACTCTGAGCTGATGATAGCCTGACCTGAAGTCTATCTTCGAGAACCACCGTGCTCCCTTGAGCTGATCAAAGAGGTCATCAATCTTCGGTAGTGGATACTTGTTCCTCACTGTCACCTGGTTCAGGTGATGATAGTCGACACACAGTCGCAATCTCCTGTCCGCCTTCTTGGCGAACAAAATCGGGGAAGCCCAGGGTGAAACACTGGGTCGGATGAACCCCTTGCCCTACAAGTCCTCCAACTGTACCCGCATCTCTCGAAGCTCGGCGGGGGCCATCCGATATGATGGAGTCGATATCGGGGTTGTCCCGGGGTATAGATCGATATAAAATTCTACCTCTCTACGAGGAGGTAACCCTGGAACGTCGTCGGGAAAAACGTCCGCAAACTGATTCACCACTGCAGGAAAACCAGGACTCTTCACGTCAACTGCTCCTAGGATGAGGCTAGCCAACTGATGAGTGATGGGTTGTCCTCTCCTCCGCGGAAGTCCATCATGTGCTGCAAAGGCTCCCTTCTCGCCGGTGAAGGTGAACCTGCTCCCGTCGGTGCATACACATCGCACCTTGCACCTAAAACAGTCAATCTGTGCATGGACCGTAGATAACCAATCCATGCCCAAGATGACTTCGTAAGGCCTCGACGCTTCTACAAGAAGATCCCAGCCGAAGCTCTCGCCTCCTAGAGTAAGCTCATACTGCCGGCACCAGTGCATAATCGTCGAGTCTGCTCCCGTAGGAGTCTCTAGCCATAAGGATCGAGCCAACGGCTCTGTCGGAATCTCCGAACTCCGAACAAGGGCAGCGGCTATGAAAGAGTGACTCGATCTTGTGTCTATAAGTACTGCAGCAAGGGTGGAATAGACACAGATAGTACCTCGAATCATCTCGGGCGCACCGTGGTCGTAGACCTATGCTTCCTAGAGTTGTGCCTATCTCTGCCCGCCAGCTCCCTGTAGTCGGGGTGGACCTCCTGGTGGTGGTGGTGGTAGAGCCTCAAAGCATCGCCCACCACCTACTGCTCGGCCAGCTCCTCTGCCTCGTCCGCCTCCTCCTTGTAGACCGCCACGGTCAACCCTATGCCTCTGCCTCAGTGGTCCCTCAACTATCTGCTGCTCCTCGGCACAGCGAGTTGGGTAGTCACGAGCCATGTGGCCTTGCCCGCCGCACGAGTAGCACTGTCTGCCTCTCGAAAGACTGGCTCGGCGCTGTGTGCCACGCACTGCTGAGCCAGTGTCCTGAGGTCGTCTTCCTGAGGGTCTGGTCTACCTAGACCCCTGAGTCAGCCGTCGACTGCCTGCTGCGGAAGACTCTGCTACATGCCGCCCTGCGGTGGGTCTCGGTGCTGGTGTAGACTCAGCAAGAAATCTCTCGATCAAAAGGGCCCGCTCCAGTACTCCTATCTGATTCAGAATGCTGAGGGAGATCAGAGATGCCCTGATCTTGTGTCTCAATCCCTGCTCAAAGGTCCGGGCCCAGAAGAATGGGTCCTGTACCATGTCGGTCGAGTAGCGCGAGAGATCGGTAAATCTCGCCGAGTACTGAGCGGCCGTCATGCTGCCCTGCCACAGCTGAAGAAGCTCCTGAATACGCACTGCACGGAGGGTGGCTGGGACGAACTCCGAGCGAAAGAGGCTCTCAAAGTCTGACAAAAGTAGAGATGCCTCATCGTGCACCTGGAGCATCAAGATCCACCATCGGCCCGCTGCTGCGTGCAGTAGGCTCGCAGCGAGAATCACCCTAAGGTCTGCTGGTGTCCTCACTAGCCTGAAAACTCGAACAACTGCCTCCAGCTAGTCCTCGGCTGCCTGGGGGGTCCGTCTACCCACGGAACCTGGGTGGTCGCTGGTGCTGGAACTCATGCAGTGCGCTGAGGCGACGTGTATCATCAGTGGATGGGGCTGGAAGCATCGGTGGCTTGGCGGGTAGAGCTACCACTGGTGCCACTGCTGACAAAGGGCCCTGCACTGAGGCCTCGTCGCTTGGTGGGCTGTCGTCACGCTCGACTCTCGGAACCCTAGCTGGCTGCCATCGTGGGGCCATCCTAAAAAGGAAACAGGTATTCCACGGTCAGAACAGTATACCTGGTGAGCTGATATAAAGTAATCACAAAGAAAACTTTGAAACACACGTGCAATCATTTTTTTCGTGCATTAAGTTGGAAATCAGAAGTCAGGGTCCTGGTGTACGGATACGTCGGCCACCGCACCAACACTGGACTCCCTGGACTGATAACCACACTCAATACAGTAAACACTAATGCTTCACATAGAAAATATCAGAGTTCGCGGTAGAACCAAACTCCTCTGATACCAATTTGTCACAACCCGTCCCCGGGGCCCGGGCCGTGACTACCCCAAGCCCGCCTTCCATAGGCCAGGGGTTGGCGACTAGCACCAAGGCGTAAATCCTAGTAAAAAGGGAAGGCATAGCCTTTGTAAAGTAAACCAGCACCTCAAAGTAAACAAGCGGAAAAGTAAACACTAAGTAAAAAGCTGGTACAACAGTAAGTACGGAAAAGTAAATGGCCCAGTATACAAACCCAAACTGAAAGTAAAGTACAACTCGAAAGGGAAAATAGCAACTGAAAAGTAAAAGCTGCTACGCCGAGATGTCCACTGGAAATCCCACCTGAAGGGTGGGTACAGATAGATCCACTGCTCCTCGGGTCCCGTCATCCGCTCGGAGTACATCCCGCCCAGTGGTCCACCTCCAGGTATCGTCCTGCTCTGCAAGCCTCAACCACGATCAACGCTGTCCATCGTCTGCAACCAACACAACGTAGTGCGGGCATAGTCCGTGTAGGGGTGAGTATAAGCTACTCATTATGGACCCCGAGACCCCCGAAGGTCTCCCAAAATCCACAAAGGATAAACCACAAAGGAAAGATACAATGAAGTAACAAATGACACTTCTTAGGTATATGCCCACACATATACCTAAGTCATCAATTCCAATACGCTCCAACCACCGAGCCCAAGTACAACTCAGTCCACACAGGAAAGTATACATATTCCACAAAGGAAAGCAAACGTAATCCACACAGGATAGCACAACACAATCCACACAGGAAAGCAAACAGGATTCAGCTCACACATGTATACTTCTTCGGAAGACGATAGAGATGATCACTGATCCATCTAAGTCGTCGGACCCACAAAGGATCGATAGGTACTAACCCCCGCAATGACCCACACAGGATCGGTAGGAAACTAAGCCCTGCAAACACCCACACAAGGTCGGACCCACACAGGATCTGTAGGCGCTAGCTCAAACAGAACCGTTGAGCGCTGACCCACATAGGATCGGACCCACATAGGATCAGTAGCACTGATCCACATAGGATCGCTGAGTGCTGTAGTCGTCATCGTCGAATCCACTGAGGATTTCTGCACAGTCGTCGTCGCAGTCACAGTAGCAGTCGCAGCCAGCATTAGGGTTCCCACACACAGCAAACTCGTTCAGGAGGGTCCGCTCCACGAGCCGAGAGGCTGATACATCAACTGACACATAGTCCATATTTGATGTATTCAAAAGTTCCATATCGTCAACAGGAACTCAACGCAACAGACGACGCGTCAATCGGACGCCCGGTCTGAGAGTTATTGGCTTTTTCATCCCAGGGGCCCAGTTGGTTTTTAAGGAAAACCCAACCCGACCGTACTCCACCTACGTCCAAACCTCGGGTGGAGTATGCCAAAAGATCCATCTCACTAAGATAAACTCAACAAAGTTGACGGCACGTCATTCGGATGTTCGAAGCTCAAGATATGAGCGTTTCCGCTCCGAGGGCCCGGTTGGTTTCGTGTACGAACCAACCCGGTCGAACTCAAAGTATTCCAAAACCTTGATTGCAATATGCTGAAACGACCATCTTGTTCTAAGAATCGTGTCGCTGCTGACGGCGCGTCGATCGGAGGTCTATAGCCCGAGTTATGGGCATTTCAACCCATACGGTCCGAAAACGGGGGTTTCAGGCCCGGACCGACCCGGCCCGAGCCCCCCCGGTTGGCCCGAACCGGGTCGACCCGCCCCGGACCGGGTCGGCCCGGCCCGGCCCGGCGCGTCCCGGCCTGGCAGACCGGCTGGGGACAGTGCGCCCAGCGCGCTGTCTGGCTCGGCCTTTGGCCGAGCCATTTCGGCGAAGGGGGGGGGGGGGGCGCCTTCCCCCCTGTGTAACTGCGCCCCCCCCCCAATTTATGAGGGGCCGTTTGAACCGGACAGGGGAATTTAATTCCCCCGGACCCTCCCCTTTCCGGCCAGCCCGACTTGGCCGGCCGGTTCCTTCTCAACGAGACCGGCGGTGGCCGGTCCCTTTCCGGCTCCGACGCCGGCGGCCCGGTCCGGCCGCCAGTCACCATGCTCCGCCGCGGCCCGGAACCGGCCGCGGCCCTTGTCGTCTGGCGCGGTGCGACGGCACCACGCCCCTCCGCCATGGCTCCGCTCCGGCCGCGGCGCCTTCGACTTCCTTCGACGCGGCGCGACGGCGTCGCGTTCTTGTTCGACTTCTCGGCGTGGCGCGACGGCGTCGCGTAATACTTGCCGAGCGATTCTCGCGTGGTGCGACGGCACCATGCCCTCCCGTTCTATTCACAAAGAAACAATCATGAACATAGGAGGGGGTTAGGCCGTGTTTGTGCGGTCTGTCCCCCTATCGTTAAACGATAACATTTAGTCGATTAACCACGAAGTTCGACATGCTAGAATCAAGAACAGAAATAATTTAATAAAATAACAATAATCCCCTACCTCGGTTCAGGAACGGTGTTCGTCAACGACCCGCGGAAGATGAGCATCGCGGAGGTCGGGCGTCAAGGGGAAATAACGTCGACGTCGCGAAGCGAGGATTCGAAGTCGTTGACGGCGATTTCATCGCGGAAAACCATCGCGGAAGAGACGACACGGAAGAAGAACGTCGCGTCGCGGATACGGCGTCACGGAAGAACCTTGTTCTTCGGCGGAGAAGTTCTTCATTGAAGAATAGTGTTCTTCGCGTTCTTCGTCAAGGAAGAAGGTGTTCCTTAGCTTTTTCTCCGAAAATCTCTCAAACAACCCAACACCAACCCCTAATAAAATAAGTTCTAAACTTATTTTATTAACACAACAAAGCATTTGAAATTCAATTGTTTGAATTTCAAAAACTTACATGTAACTCACCAAATTAATTACAACAAGTTGTCAAATATTAATGAAGGTGAGTTAATGGGGAGTTAGGAATTTGAAGGGTTAAGAGGGGTTAGGGAGTTAGGGAAAAATTGAAAAGGTGGGGGGTTCGTGTAGGACCCACTCTTTTAATTATCCACACATGGGAAGTTGGGTGGATGTGGGCCCCACCACCAACTTCCCATGGGAGAAACTAACCACCTTGAAAAAGAAATAAAATTGATTTAACAATTTTATTTACTTTTTAATTAAACCCCATTAATTAACTTCTTCTCCCGCACAAACGCAACTACAGTGAAGGTTCCCTTAAGCGATTACCGGCGTTGCGAGTTCATCGGTGCCATCAGATTTCAATTCCGAGCACCGGTTCAAAAGATAGGAAAACTCGCTCGTTCGTTCACTGAACGTACCCGAGCCAAACTTCGGAAATTGATTCTGGTCACACCGGGCCTCGGAAACAGGTGCCGTCAGAAACCGCGTTCTTGTAAAATTCCAAAAAAAATTAAGAAAAAATTTCCCTTGAATTTTACGGGTCTTTACAGATTCATTCTTATTTTAAGACTCAAAATTTTATTGGATAAATTTAAAAACTTTTAACTAACATTTATAACAATAATATAGTTATTTCTGTTCATTCCTTCTATTAAAATGGCTAGGCATTAACTACCATTTAAAATAATAATATTACATCATTATTTTTTTAGTATGAATCAGCATTGTGTGCAACATAATATTTTGGAGGAACCCATTATTGTGTGTCGGTTACTCTATCGAACATATAATACCTTTTAAATTAAAATTAATATTTAATTCAAAAATAATAATAAATATAAAAAATTTATATTCTTTATTTACTTTGTATGTTACATCAGGTATCAGGGTACCAGGGTATTCTGGGATGGTTTTTGAAAATGATATTGCTTATTTACCTATAAAACTATCCCAAAAAACTAATAAAAATAATTCCTAAGGTGATAAGGGTAGAAATATTTCTATCAAATTGGAAATAAGAAATATTTTAGGTCATTTTAACCCATGCCGTTTTAGTTTAATCTCCCGGTAAACTAGTTTTAACATTAACTACAATAATTAATTTTTACTATTTTTACATTTCATTAAGATGGTAAACAATGTTGAAAAAATTAGATAATATTAATTAGGTTTATTAAAATTAAAAAATAAATTTTTTAAATTTTACCCACATAAGTGGTAAAATTTAATTTAAAATTAGACTCGCAGAAGTAATGAAGAATAGATTTTCGAAAGAGAAATTTCTTATAAGTATAGAAAGTTTTAATATCAAAATTAAATATGAAAATTATTACACTGACATAAATCTATTAAATTGTCACATTATTGATCTATTTTTACTAAAAAATTAATTTTAAGAAAATCTAACAATTTAAATAATATATATGAAAATGAAATTATCGATAAATATTATTATTTTTCACTATTCGTAAAAAATATTATCTTCAGGAAATTAAAAAAAAATCCCCCCAAGATAATTATGAAATGTATATATGAAAAATGAATTTTATTTTTTATATTTTTTTTCTAAAAGATCTGAAAATTATTTTAAAATTATGTACGCAAATCAGGACTAAATCTGCTTTTAGAAAAATACATTTTTTCAGAAAATATTTCATTTTCGTTCAAATGATTTTTATTTTATTTCAAATCAATATATTTCCATTAATTCTTATTATACCAAATAATTTTCATAATTTAGTTAGTTCTATTCATACTCTCCAACATACCAACTAGGTTATAAGGGTCATGTTTTAATAACAATATTTAAATAGAGTATCATTGTTTGTTTAAAACTGGTGTTTCTTGCATCACAAGCTATCAAAGAGATTGAATTTATTTAAAAATAAAAATATCAAAATGTCTCAGAGTGTTAAATTATATTCTAATATTTGTGTTGGGTGTCATATATTCTATCAAATATAGTGTTCCTGTTTTAAAATCTCAGGGTGTTACATTCTACCCCCATAAAATAAATTACATTCTCAGAATTTAATCTTGATGTAGATAATCAAGGGTCTGAAATTTGATGATATTATTCTTGAAAATCCACATCATAAAAACGGTTAATAAATATAACATTTACAAGAGAGTAATATAATTATTATGTTCATCTAAAATAACACACAACAAGTTTTCAAATAGGAGAACATTGATAGAATGTGATGACATAGAAATGGAAGAAATTTCTAATGCTCTAGGATTAAGAGAGTGACATAGATAATTTATCACTAGAAATTGAATTATCTAGAAAATTTTACAATCATAAGGACTTAAATATTTTATGATTTAAGAGGCCATTTGATTCAATGAAAATAACGTTACTGGGATAACAGTTTTTTTGTTGATCCTTTTCATAGAGTTGAGGAATTATTTTAACATATATTATAGGATCATAGGGAAGTATAATTACTTGAATATTATAATTTATTCAATTTACATCACAATATCATCCTTTAAACCAAACAAATATTATTGAAGGTGAATTTTCATACACGAAGAATTAAAATTAACAATTAACAGATCATAAGATTCAAAAAAGAATAATAATATATTCTTCTTTTCCTTAATAATACATAAATGATTATCAAAAGTTACTCTATATAATAAATTGTTGTCCAATACCCCAAAAACAACTCTAATGTTCATCTTAATATATTCTATAGAGTAAATTTTAAGACTATTCCAAAATATAATTAACCAAATTTGTAAATAAGGTCACTATGTTTCCATATTCATATTATAATTAAATTCCAAAAATAATATAATTTAGATTTTAATTTCACCTAACGAATATGTGAATACATATATCACCATAAAACATTAATGAAAAAATCTATACTTCAAAAATTAAGGTCTGATTTTAGAACATATTCCACAAATTCAAACATACATTAAACATCTACAAAGATAACATAAACACTCAAAACAATAACCAATTTATGGGTCACTAATAATATACCATAAACATAAATTTTGCATTAGTACCTAAAACATTAGAAAATATTAAAGGTTATCTTCCCTTAAGTATGTTTTTTCCCTGAATTTCATCTTTCTATCGAGCCACTTTTCAGGGTCATTGATACCATTCAACATATTCTCTAAAATACTTAAACAAAAAGTAATTACAGACAATCCTTATACATTTCATAATTATTATACCCAAATATCATTGATAAAATAATCATATAACATTATTATTTAATCCAAACACAATAACATTAATAATTCCACTTCGTCAGTAGTAATATCACAAGCTCAACATTGGTCCCTTAGCTTCTATTGAGGTATATTACATTGATGCTTGGGGAATTAATTTTCATAGTGTCCCATGTCCATATAGTTGAGACACTTAATATAAAATGTTTCTTTTTTTACACATTAATTCACAAGAATATTTGAATTTATCTCCACACTGGAATCAAACTTTTATTCCTTTACATTAAGTACCAGGGTGTTTCATTGAACAATTACTACATGTGGGATAACCCTTCTATCCCTCATTCACCTTATATTTTTTTTTTCATTTAAATCATCTTATTTCCATTATTCCTTTCAAATAAATAATATTTATACAGTTATTTCTCAATTTTGATAGTATATGGTACCATGTCCTTGTATAATGAGATTGTTTCAGATACTAGTTTCCTTTAAAATATTGGCTTAATATCATAATGGAAATGATCATTCATACTATTCAGATTATGTGCAATGATACAGTTTCCATTCCTTCTCCCATGTTGTATTTATAAATAGTTTAACATACTAGATTAGATCATAACACTATGTATCATAATTCATAATATGAAAACTAGTGAAACTCTTTACATAAATTAAAATAATATGCATGGCTAATCTCATAATCATAAAAATTATTTATTAGGGAAAATTTCCAAATCATAAAAATATTTTCAAATCCATCATAATGGTTTATAATTGAAATATGTATTAACTCAAGAATATCCCATGGGAGTGTCAAACTAGGTGTATATCAAAAACTGTTGTTGTGTATAAGTTAACAACTGGGTCAAGCCTGATTCTTTTTTTTATATGATATTTTCCCTAGGTTCATCTATTCCAGAAACATGTCCATTTGTAATCTCAAAAAATAGATGTATTTATTATAAAACCACATAATCTCAAACATACTAAACTTAAGATGTTATCATATAAATAGACTTATCCTAAAATTAATTCATAAGAGTATACTCTCTAATATATTTTTTTCTAAATTAAATTCCCAAGGTTTCTTCTAAACATCCTCTAATGCTAATTATAAACACCATGACCCTAGTAGTGAAAAGGTGGTGGCTACATTATTATGATGGAACTAGATACTAGATATCACATACTATATCACTTACTAATTTAATAGTCTTGTCAAACTAGATATATATTGGAATTTCACATACATTAGTAGACATATAAGATTATTTTCTTTGGAAACATCATTATCCCACTTAGCATATCCTTGCATTACAATCATAAAACACTTCCTGGTATCATGGTAAAAAAATATAAGAAATGGGTGAGCTAAGATGCTTAGTTAGGGTATTTGTATTTAGAAGCTATAATTAATTAGTAAGAATAATAAATATGGGAAGGTAAATAAGATAAACATATTAAATTTAAATAATAAAATGATCATAATATAATTGGAATATATGTGGGTCGAAGAACTCTATATAAATAATGATGTGAGATAGAAAAATATCCATAGATATTATAACTAATCTAATAATCACATTGACATCAATAAATAATCTCATAATGATGTAATTCATAATGATCGCCATCTAAACCACACTATTAAGGCCTTTCATAGAAAAATTTAAATATGTTGGTAAAAACCCATTTAATTTTGCTAAATGATTCGTCTCATGAGACCCATTGATGCATCAACGGTATTTATATAACTATTCCCCATTCATAGCATAATAATTTCAATTCATTCCTAATATTAATGTGGTAAAACATGATCATCATAAATATTTATATTTGAAAAGATAATATATGAAATGTTAATACTTACCCAAATAAAATAAATATAGCCATAAATATTCCAGAGTAATATCATGAATGGTAAAAAATTTGAACATCCTCATTCAAAATGATCATAAAACATAAAAATAAATAATAATTATAATATAAATAAAACATATCCTAAGTGAACCATAAGTACAACAAAGGGTTGATTTCATTGATGAATAGAAATACTATAAAAATGTCAGTAATTGTTTTTTGAGGAAAATAACCCTTTTCCCTTTGATAATATTTTTAAAATAAAAAGTTTAGAAAATATTTCAAAAATAATTTTATTTGAAATAAAACTTTAGAGACTTGAAAAAATAATATTTCAGAAATTTATAGGTCATGATGAAGGAAAATTATGTCCATTCCTTACACGTAAAAAAATATTTCCTTGAGTTTTTTTATAAGATAAAAACATGAATTGTTTGGAAATAAACATGAAGATTTATTTTAATTTTTTTATAAATTAAAAAATGGTAAATTTTTCATTTAATAAATAACTTTGAAAATGTCAAAAATATTTTGTATTGTTTTTTTAAAACATGGTTTAGAAAGAAATAGGATTTTCAACTAAAGAGAGAAATGCAATTAGATTTTCATAAAAACCCATTTTCTCAATCATATTAAGTACCCAAGAGTATAAAAATGGATATATTACATGAAAAATTCGTGAATAAATATATGTGATTAAGATATTGTTTTTAAGATAATAATATGAAATAATTCCCCTATGGGAGACTTAAATATAGACAAACCCAAATAATGATGAGATTGTTAAAAAAACCCTTTCCACATTGGTTAATTCTGAATTGTAAGCCCCATAAATGAAATAATAATCCAATGAAACTTTAAAAACAATTAATATAATGATATTATTTATATAAAATATAAAATGGGAACTATATAAACAACACAAAATAAGTAATTTTTGAATATGGCATATATCTCATGGAAGTAAAAGTGAGATGAGAGAACCTTATATCTGGTTGGAATCCCTTACCAAATATTAAAACCTAATGTATAATAAATAGAGTTTTATTATATTTATTTATTTATTTTTTATTTATGAATAATAATCAAGTATATCATACCATATATCATTCTCATAACATTTTACCACTTGTTTGTTAATAATGTTTCATTATTTTTATTGTTTTAGTTGTTAATTACCCCGTTTTCCATGAATGTTTTTTCATGAAAGTTCAATTCCATGTACATAAGATATAGTTACATTATAACCAGAATGATATTAATGTTATAAATATATATATTTCAGTTTATACATCGTTATAATTATTTGTATAAATAAAAAATATAAAATGAATGACGTCTCTTTAGGGAGACAGTAGGTCATATGTACGCATGAGTGATGATATGATTCCCTTAATGGGTGAAAGGGTAAGTAAGTGTATGATATATTAATATTCTAGAATTTATATCTTGTAATATACATGACATAAATTCATAAAATTTATCCTTTTTACCTTTCATGTAAATCATAAGTGAAAAATGTATCACATCACTTCGTGAGGTTGTAGTCTTCCATACACAGAAGAAAACAAATCATATTTTAAACGGGGTAGATAGTTAGAGGGTATATGAGATATTATAATACAAAAATTATAGTTATATTATATATATATATACATATTAAATCCATTATTATATCAAACAATGATAATTGTTGATGGAAAATGAGTCACATCGATTTGCGAGGTGGTAGTCCATTGTACTTACGATTTGATGATTTTGTTTCCCATCTGATAGAAGTTGATATAGATTAATATGTTTCTATAAAAAATAACATGTGTATGTGTGTGTGTTTTATATAATGGTGTTATTATATTATATTTTTGATGAAATAATTTAAGGTTGTAAAGGAAGAAATAAAAATAATGAGCTTAATGAAGATAATAACCCTCTATTAGAGAAACCTCCTTTGAATCACTTCATAGAGACCTAGAGTTAGTCTTTTGGGAATATAAAAAGATCTAGAATGTTTATAAGGATAATGGGGAGGGATTATTTTAGGGTTTGGTCATGAAAAATGGATTCATATGGGTGAATAAGTGAGGGGAGTGATTTCCCTTTTATAATTGAGGAGGAGTGACATTTTTTAAATAACCAAAACAATTCAACAATATGAAATCAATCTAACCCCGTGTGGATCCAAAATTCATAATTAAGGAGATTTATGAATTATATGTCTAATACATGCCTAAAAACAGAAAAACATAATTTAATCATTCGGTTTCTTAACTTTTATGTTTCCTTAATTTACTATTTTAATTTTTCACTATGGTAACTAGTATTTTTAACCTGGGTAATTTATCCATTAGGATTAAAATAAAATCATCCTTATAAGATAATTTGAAATGAATGATTATAAATATCAAATTTTATTTTTCAAATAGAAATCATTTTTGTTGAAAATTAACTTTAAACCAAGAGCTTGTAACATAAAAAATCATTATTTTAACCTTAATCGTGTTAACAATGTTTTTACACACTATGGATACATATGGTCAGTATAAAAGAAAAAATGGTCCATGAGTAGAAAAATGATGATATTTTGAAAATTTTAAAAATTAACTAGAAGATGATAGGTTTTTTGTGAATTTTAAATCATTTAATGAAATTTCATTTTTTATAAAATTACAAAAATTCCAATTTTTCAATTATTAATTTAATTTGAATTTAAAAAACATAAAGAAAATGATGAAAATAAAATATTGCATATTAAAACCAATTTAAATGATAAATTTATATAAAAATATCATAACACAATAATTAATTCAATTTATTTTAGGTTTAATATTTTTAGTATCATTTATTTTATTTTTATATTAATTAAATAATTACTGCATTGGCATTTCTTAAGCATTTAAAGTAATTAAATAATTAATAAAAATTAAAAATAAATTAAAATATCTAAATAAATTTCATTATTATTAAAATTAAAAACCTTATTCATTCAAATATTTATTTTCCCTTATGTGAACACATAGTTTAAATTTAAAATCAATATGGTGACATTTGATCATTTATTTACATATTATATAGGTCACTTTCATGATAAAGTGTCCCAAAAACTTAGAAAAATAGATCCTAAGGAGATGAATGTCAATATAAGACCATAAAATAGGAATTTTAAAAGTTTTTACATCATTTTTACTCTTATATTTTTAATTTAACCCAATAGTAAACTTGTTTTAACATTAACCATGGTAATTAATTTTTATTATTTTTACAATTCATTAAGAGAGAAATTAATTTCACCATATTAGATAATATTAATTATACTGATTACAAATATGGAATCCATTTTATCAAATCAAACTCAAATAATTAGAAATTTTTAATTTAAAATTATGCTCGTAGATGAGACGAAAAAATAGTATTCTAAAGAGAAAATTATTCTAAGTATAGAAAGATTTAATATCAAAATTCAATATGAAAATGATTAAACTGATATAAATTTAACAAAATTTAATAATATTTAATCAATGTTACATCAAAAACATTTTTTAAAATATAAAGTTACATTATAGAAAATTTAAATTTAAATTCATATTCAATAAAAATTTGTATTTTCAATATTCATCAAAAAATTAAAATTTTCAAAAAATTATCCGAAATTCGCCAAAAGATTATTTTTACATATCTATTTGAAATATGAACTATATTTTTCTAAATAAATTGTTAAAAAAATTAAAATAATTAATTTTAAAATATTTTCACAAAGCACGACTAAACCGCCTTTTAGAAAAATAAGTTTTCCCCTAATTTTTTATATTTCAAATGATATTTATTTTGTTTCAAATAAATAAATAACCATTAAATATATTTTGTATCATATAATTTTTATAGGTTAATTAGTCTTATTCATAACTGTTAACTTAACTGCTAGGTTATAATGGTTATGTTTAAATAACAACATTTTAATAGAGTATCGTGTTTGGTTTAAACCTATTGTTGCATGCATCAAAAGCTCTCAAATCAATTTAATTTATTCAAATTAAATATATCATAATTTATTAGGGTGTTATAATATCTTATAATATTTGGTTGTTATAGGATATGCTAATTATGTGCTAGAATCCTAATCCAAAAGAATGATATATGTAGGTCAGAAGTCCCAATGAAAAAGTAAAACAGATGGACTAGGTGTCAAAATTCATGTGACATTACCTAGAATCTTAGTAATTTCCTCTCCTATACATTTATTTTGGATCATTTATTAATAAAGGATATGTAATATTTCCACATGGCATGTCACAGACAAACATGGCCTTCCGATGTGCTCCTAATTATTCTTGTGTACATTTGGCCATGCCCTTGTACCTAACCGTGTATCTGGACATGCCATGGTACCAAACCATACTCATGTACCTTGGGGCTTGATAATGTAATCACAGAGTACATGGTGTGTCCTCTAGCATGGTGTACTTGGTGTTTTCATCAGACACATGAGTTGGTTTCTTGGGGTTGTTCACACGACACGTGCACTTTACAGCATAGCATATGATCCATATATTCTATGAAACCCTAACTGTCACATTAGGGGGACTATATAGAGTGTTTTCATGGACTACACAACTTTTAGTCAAGTATTTTACCAAAAACCAATGAAATATTTATTTTTTTCTCTCCAGTGCCCGCATTTCCATTTATACTGAAAACCATGATGGGGGATCCTGATCTTAGGTCTCCCATTTGCAATCCGTTACCTGTGGTCATTTTCCTTCCACCTAAAACTCACATAGCTCCATATATCAATAAAAAATATATCATTTCCTATCTAGATCCTATATACATAGTTTCCTCTCCCACAACCAACAAATCATCTCGATCCTTCCCAAAATCTCCATTTCATTCATTATTTTTCAAACATTAATGAATCCAGGGCTTCAACTGTAAAGACCTGGATTTTCCATGTAATTTTTTTTAATTATATATAATTATTATGAGTCTGTAAAAATTGTTGGTTCATGATTCTGAGTCCTGGTGTGGTCGGAATGAATTTCTAAACTTTTTTTCAGGTACGTTCTATAAACACGCCAGTGGTATTTTATAAATTTTGAACTTTTGCTCTGATTAAAAATCATAGGGCACCGTTGAATCCGCAGCACCGTGATTCGCTTAAGGGAGAATTTACATTGACCGTAGTAGGTCTGGATAAGTAGTTAATTATTTTGACTTTTAAAAGAAATGAAATAAAATAATCTCATTATTTTATTTCTTTTCTACCAATAGACTAGTAGAGTGTGGGACCCATGGTGATTCAGGCCAATGAATGGCTTGACTTTCCAAATCCTAAGAAGCGATATCATTGGGGGATTAAGAAGCTTCTTAATTTATGATCTTCATTAAATCCCTACATCGTTACTTACTCTCCCCCTCTCCTATAAATATAGAGCTTGGGGGAGGGGTATTGGACAAGCTTCTCTAAGCAACTATGTTCTGATAGAGTGCCATAACATCGAGCCCTTAGAGGATGGAGACATACCCAGCAGGAGGGGACTGTAGAATCGAAATGATACTGATTGTAGTATCTAATGATGTAGATTCTCAATATATAAGAGGGGGGTTAATTGTATACTTTAAAAAATTCCTTTGGAACTTTTAATGATGGTAATGTTTAACAAAGTTAAATGAGATAAATTCAAAAAACTTCTTAGTTATACAAAATTTCTTGATTCCGGAAATGTGATTCCGAGAATTAAATTTCGGAAATATGGTTTTGGAAATGAAACTTAAGAAAATTTTACAAAGAACCAAAATTCTACCTTAAAGCGTATAGAATCTAACAAATCAGAGTATTCAAGTACAAGAAAGTATAAGATATTTATACTTTCCTCAACAACCAAAATGAAGTGGAAAACAGGAAACAATACAAGTAACAAATAGTAAATCTTTTAACCCAAATAGTATGGTATCCAATAACCTTGGGTAAAGGTCCTGTGATTTATAATTTCAAGAAATTTTGTCTTACCCACAGCAGGGTAATCCCTCGATATGAAAATCAGAGTATGTCTTTCTATCCCCAAAATCCCTCGAACTTCAAGATAGTCGGAACCTTTGTATTCCTATCCCTGGAAGCCCTCGAATGTATTTAGCAATATTCAGAGTTACACAAAGCAATTCTAAACAAGAATTTCAGTACGCACTAAGTAATAAATCTCTCTCTCTAGAAATCACTTCAGCAACATATAATATCTAGATTGATCAACTTTATATTGATCTCGTTCAAATGAGCTCCTATTTATAGGCACAAGTTTAACGGTTGGATCCCTCCTCCAATGGTCATATTTTTTTCAAGAATTTCAGAGGGACCTGTACACGTGTCACTCAAAAAATGGTTAGTTAGTAACTGAATGCACGACATCATTTTATAACCAAAACATGAGTAAGAAAAAATATGGTTGCATAACAAAAACCATTTTTCAGAATGTAAGGAAAAATAAAAGTTTGGAGTCTAACCAAAAAACTAGTCGGTGTTTATAATACATGAATATTCATATTCTGTCTTCAGAAGAATTCGGAACCTGAATTCTATAGAATTTCAGAGTCTGAATTTCAAGGGAGTTCGGAGTCTGAATTCGTAAGAGTTCAGAGTTTGAATTTAGAGAAATCAGGGTCTGAATTCATTAGAATTAGGATTCTAAATTTGTAAGAGTTTAGAGTCTGAATTTAGAGAACTCAGAGTCTAAATTCATTAGAATTTGGAGTATGAATTCGTAAGAGATCAGAGTCAGAATTCAGAGAACATAGAGTCTGAATTCATTAGAATTAAGAGTCCAAATTAGTAAGATTTCTAAGTCTGAATTCATAAGAGTTTGGAGTCTTAATTCATAAGAATTAATAGTCTAAATTCAGAAGAATTTGGAGTCTGAAATCAGAGAACTCGGAGCCTAAACTCAGAATGTTCGGAGTCTGAATTCATAGAATTCGGAACCTGAATTCAGATCCTGAAATAGAATGCTCTATATTCAAGTATTTATATAATTCCCAGGTTTTAGATATAAAACCAAATTTTACTCTTACAAAATTAAATGAGTTAGTTTTAGAGAAAATAAGATATGAACAATGAAAAACAGGTAAGGATATATTTTCCTTGGTGAAGGAAAATTTTCCTTAACAAAATAAAACTTAGGTTAAATGAAATTTTCCTTTTGATATGGTGTTTGTGATTTTAAAAATATGAAGGAATGGAAAATTCATAAGGAAACCTTATTGACTCAACAATCTCCTCGTTTTTGGAAAGCACAAATATCCTTATAAAAAAATTAAGGACTTAGAAAATTATTTTTCTGGACTTTGAAAATAAAACTTATCTCCCTTAACACATGGAAAATGATGAATACAACTAACTCCCTCTTATTCTTTGGAAACACTAAGGATCTTATTCTAGATTTTTGGATTGAGGCTTAACATTTTATTACATACAAAAATCTTCTTGGATAAGAAATCCCCCTTAGATGAACTCCCCCTTACTTAAGGAAATTTCTTCTTTACTTAGTATTCTATTTTTCTTTCTCCCACTTTTTGATTTTCAAAAAGGATTAAAGGGAATGGAAAATAAAATATGGTACCTGAAACATTAGTACTAAACAAACAAAATATATGAAGAGAAACCCAAAATTTCATTACAATTGGAAAAATTTATACAAGTAAAGAATACAAAAAAAAGATTATAATTGAACAAGATTATCCTTCCTTATCTTTCGACATCAACTTCTTTACTATTGTTTAGAGCTTCTTGAGTTCCTTGTAGTCTTCATATTCTCATTTGAGAAGCTGATCCTGATCTTCTATTTTTCTTCTCTAAGACATTGATTCTTTTTCCTAATCCCTAAGGGATTCTTCCTGACCCTTAAGAACTTATTCTTTCTTAGAAATTTTTTCTTCAATATAGATTTTGTGATCTCTTTCCCTCTTCCAACTCTGAGCAACTAAATACAACTTCCCATTCAGATCTTTCACTTATTACATCTGAGAATTTTGTTCCAAAGTTAGTTTCTCCTAAAAACTGTTTGTGAGATCCTTGATCTTCACATATTCAGTGTCGAATGAATCCTTGACACTTTCTTGGAAATCATCAAGAATTATCATGTCTTAAACTATCTTCCTTGACCATCTTGTCATCTTTTTACATGATCTTTTATGAGATTCATAGCTAATAATAAAATTATTTAATTCTACCTCGAGTTTGACATACTTATACATCACCATCGATATTGAATCTGATTTTTTATTTAAGGTACGTTGAATCATTTGGCATCTCGAGTCTATACTAGGAAATATATGGATAGTACCAATAAGCTTCTTAAAGACTGGACTAGAAAATCATGTCCAAGAGAGGAAGAATATGAATCAGATATTTTTCTTAGTGAGGTTTCCTTTTTTAAACTCATAAGCTTTCCTCTTTGAAGAACCACCAATATCTTTCCTCTTTACCACAACCTTAGTAGGTGTATCAACTACTACCTGTTTTCCTTTATCAACCTTCATAATGACTTCCTCTTGATCAGGAGATTCGTGTTCACTATCAGATAGCTGAATGATTTTGTCTTGATCAAATTCTTCCTCTTTATCTCCTACCTCAGCATCCTCTGGGTAAATGAAATCTTTATTTATGATTTCTTCTTCAGATGGTTTGACTACTTCATCTTCAGCCTTTTCATCATTTTTTCCAGGACTAGCAAGCTTTTATTATTCATCTTAAGAGGTTCCGAATAATAATTTCTCAAAAGGGCTTTCCTTCTCATGATACTCCTCAACTTGCTTTATCAGATCTTCGGTATCACCACTACCTTATTCTTCCTTTTCTTCTACTTATTCTTCTTCTACAACTTATTCTTGTTGGAAAACTTCTTCTTGATGTTTTTCATGAATTACAAACATATTTCCCGGAGTCTCTGGTAAAGTTTATATTAAGAAGGATTATGGTACCGGGATATTATTAGAATCTTTCTCAGTAGGCTTTAGAATCAGTTGTAGTATTTCAGCATCAGAAAACTTCTTCTTTTGCTTCTTCTCTTTCTCTTTCTTGTCAAGTTCTTCAGTTGCCTTCTCCCTCAAAGATTTTTCCTCAGCAGAGTCCAAACCTTTCTCACCCATGGATTGTAAGCTGTTGACAATAGTCATAAATCTCTATTGTACCTTAAATATAGTTTCTCCATAAGTAAATAAAAAACCATGATACTCAAATCTAAGAATAGCTCTTCTAGTTTTAATAACTTCGGAAGTACCAAAATTAGTAACTTCAAGCTTCTTCCAAATACAATTTTCTGATTCACAAGATGAAATCTGGATATATATATTCCTAGTCATGGAACACAACAAAGTATTGTGTACCTTATAGTTTAGTTGATATTATGACTTTTCTTGATTATTAAAAGTTTTGACTTCCATATCTGGAATCTTGTAATCTCCAATCAGCATAACAAAGTTTTCTAGTAGGATTACGATTTTCAATTGAACCAACATTCAATCCTTCCATCTCAAAGAAAATATCATTCCACACAAACTTTTCAGTAATAAAAGTTTGTAAATAAGGATAAAAATATCCTAAGCAAGGAAACTATAGAACAATGAAAAACTTGAGCAAGAAAATTTATATGTGAACATAAGTATTTCAGAGACCTCCTCTGATACCAATTGTCGGATCAAAATGATATTGATTGTAGTATCTAATGATGTAGATTCTCAATATACAAGAAGGCGGTTGAATTTTATACATTAAAAAATTATTTTTGAAATTTTAAATATGATAATTTTTAACAAAGTTAAACAAGGTAAATTCACAAAACCTCTTAGTTCTACAAACTTTCTTGATTCTGGAAATTTGATTTCGAGAATGTAATTTCAGAAATATGGTTCCAGAAATGAAACTTAAGAAAAGTTTACAAAGAAAAATGATTCTACCTCAAAGAGTATAGAATATTACAAATCAGAGTATAAAAGTACAAGAAAGTATAAGATAGTTATACTTTCCTCGATAACAAAAATGAAACAGAAAACTTGAAACAATACAAGTAACAAGTAGTAAATATTTTAACCCAAAGAGTAGGGTATCCAAAAACCTTGGATAAAGGTCCCTTGATTTATAAGTTCAAGAATGTCTGTCTTAAACACACTAGGGTAAGCCCTCAATATGAAGATCAGAGTCTGTCTTGCAATCCCCGCAATCCCTCAAACTTCAAAGTAGTCAGAACCTCGGTCTTCTTATCCCTAGAAGCCCTCGAATGTACTCAACAACATTCGGAGTTGCACGAAGGAATTTTGAATAAGAAGTTCAGTACACACTAATAAATTAAGTAACTCTCTCTAGAAATAACTTCAGAAGTATGTAATCTCAAGATTGATCAACTTCATATTGATCTCATTCAAATGAGCTTCTATTTATAAGAATAGCTTCAACGGTCAAATCTCTCCTCCAACGGTCATATTTTTCCTTGAATTTCAGAGGTACATGTACACCTGTCACTCAAAAAATGGTTAGTTAGTAACTGAATGAACAACATCCTTTTATAACCAAAACAAGAGTAAGAAAAAATATGGTTGCTTAACCAAAACCATTTTTCAGAATGTAAGGAAAAATAAAAGTTCAGATTATAACCAAAAATATATTCAGTGTTTATAATACATGAATATTCGGATTATATCTTCAGAAGACCTGAATTATATAGAATTATGAAGTCTGAATTTAAAGGGAATTTGGAGTCTAAATTCATAAGAGTTCGGAGTCTGAATTCAGAGAACTCGGAGTCTGAATTCATTAGAATTCAGAGTCTGGATTTGTATGATTTCGGAGTCTGAATTCGGAGAAATAAAATTTTGAGTTCATTAGAATTTGGGTTATGAATTCGTAAGAGTTCGGATTCTAAATTCATAGAACTCGGAGTTTAAATTCATTAGAATTCAGTGTCTGGATTTCTATGATTTTGGAGTCTGAATTTGTAAGAGTTCAGAGTCTGAATTCATAAGAATTCTAATTATGAATTAAAAATAATTTGGAGGCTGAAATCAAAGAACTCGGAGCATGAACTCAAAATGTTCGGAGTCTGAATTCAGAGAATTCGGAACCAGAATTCGGATCCTGAAACAAAATGATCTATATTCAAGTATTTATATGATTCCAAGGTTTTAGATACAAAACCAAATTTTACTTTTCAAAAATTAAATGAGTTAGGTTTTGAGAAAATAAGACATGAACAATGAAAAACGGGTAAGGATATATTTTCCTTGGGGAAGGATAATTTTCCTTATCAAGATAAAACATAGGGAAAATGAAATTTGCATTAAGATAGGGTGTTTATGATTTTCAAAACCTGAAGGAAGAAAAAAGTCATAAGGAAACCTTATTGACTCAACAGTGATGTGCGACACCGAAACCCCAAACCGGAGTTTGACATTCGAGTGGTGGTGAGGACAACATATTGCATAGATGGAGAATAATGAGATTCCTTCAACCAAGAGCGCTCTACAACGTTTCAAGGTATGAGGTTATTTTATTTTGAGAGTTTTCGATTCCCTCTTCCCCGTTCTTGAAATTATATGAAGAATGCGGGTTATCCAACTAATGGGTTGTCCCGCAATTCATTCATCTTTGCAGGAGGTTATTGTGGGGAATATTGTGGGGTTAATCTTGTTTTTTAATACAATTTTTTATTGACCCCTTAACCCCCCCCCCCCTCATGTTTCAAGCTAATGTAGAGGGCACGAGTCTAACAAGACTGGCCCAAACCCTCCAGTATCTTTGTTACATCCTTGCGCCTCCTTGGATTCCCATGAGCACGTTGATGCACGCCGCAATAGGAAGGTCACAGCTCTTCAACTGGGGTGAACGGAGGAGTTGTTCGGCATGATGGTCGACCACAGGGAGCAAGGCGATGTGACCACAGTGCCACCAGCGAATGGAAGCGGCGACGGAAGCCTCTGCGAAGGCCAAACCAGCCTCTGGCAGTTTCCATGACAATTGAGCGGCGCCCACATGGCACTGCTAACCCACAAAACGAACGGTCTATAGGTCGTTTTAGAATCTAGGAGATCGGGGGGTGAACCCCCCATGTCGGACTGAACTGGGCCTCCACCCTTGCACTAGGCCGCCACCACTGAATCGGGCCACCACCCCTGAACCGGGCCGCTGATTCTGAACCAAGCTGCCGCCCTCGGAGTGGGCCGCCTTCCTCAAAGCAGGACGCCACCATAGAGTCGAGCTGCCACCCTCGCACCGGGACGCGACCCTCAGACCGGGACACTTCCCTCGCCACAGGTCGCCGCCCTCGAGCTAGGCCACCGCCCTCGATCCAGGTCGCCGCCCTAGAAGCTAGCCGCCACCCTCTACCAGGGCCGCTTCCCTCGAACCGGGCCCCCACCCTTGAGTCGGGCCACCGTCCTCGGCCTGGGCTTCAACCCTTGAACCAGGCCACCTCCGTCGGACTGGGCCACCACCCTCGAGTCGGGTTGCCGCCCTAGGACCAGGCCACCGCCCCAGGGTCGGGCCTCCGCCCTTCACGAGTCAGGAAGCCCCTTGCGGGACACCATAGTGGGCTTCCCATCTTATTGGTCGGACAAGACATCTGCCCAGCAGACCGAGTTCACCTCGGCCCATCCCATATCGGGTCGGACTAGACCAGGGCCACGAAACACTAAAAGGACCTTAACTTGAGAATCGGACGTTCGTTTGACGAACCATCTGTGGCATTGAGACCCTTGGTGACAGATTTTCCATTTTCCTTACTCCATTAAAGTTTCAGAGAAACTTGGAGTATGGATGTGTTGGATCGCACTCGAACCCAATATGGCCCTCAGCATAGAAATGCCATTAAGGCCTAGACTGGGCGTCCGATTGACGTGTTGTCTGTTGCGTTGAAACCCTAATGACATCACGGATCATTGGGTTACTTAATTATGAGACATTTTATGGGTTGAGATATGATTGATGACTTGGGGAGTGGTTCTCCCCAACACACTATTTACGAAACCTTGCGACTGGCTGAGACCGGATGACTGCTGACTTTTCAACTCGGAGTGACTCGACGGCTGTGGTGGGGAGCGGCTGCGGTACGCAATGGGGAGGATTACCTTAGCAGAACGTGTTGGGGGAGGGATGGATCAATGTGACACAGCAGACCCACATTACGTGATGGAGAGGAGTGCCTCAGCAAGCCACAGTGGGGAGTGGTCGTGGTACACGATGGGGAGGAGTACCTTAGCATACCGCATTGGGAAGGGATGACTCTCTATGACCCGGAAAACCCACGGTACACGATGGGGAGCATTACCTCAGCAGTTAAATGTAAGTAGGAAGTGCCTCTATGTGACGTGGTAGGCCCACTGTACTTGATAGAGGAGGAGTTCTCCAGCATCTGAGGTGTTCGACGATGTGACATATGATATTACTTGTTATTACCCCCCTAAAATAAATCCTAGTGTGAGTTGTATTTACCCTATGTTTTTGATTGAGTTTATGCTATGTTGTAATTTACCTGGGTGGTAATCTATATTCGTGGTGTTACCATGTGGTTTTTCTTTTTAGAACTGTAGGAGACCTTCAGGGTCTCGGGGTCCCTAATGAGTATCGTTATACTCACCCATGCACAGGCTTCACCCACACCTTTTTGTGTCTTGTGCAGACGATGTACAACATTGATTGAGGTAGAGGGAACTATGACTGTATGGTGCTCAGAGGTGGACCGTTCGGCATGAAGTGACGTAGAGGAGACGAGCGGACGTGGAGTGCAGTAGAGACGATATGTACCAACACTTCAGGTAGGAATCTCAAAGGATGACCCAGTAGCTGTTTTCATTTTTCTTCCAGTTGTAATGTACTTTCTGTTGTACTTTTACTTTTACAGTTGGGCTTGTATTCCGGCCCCATTTACTTTAAGCACTCTTTTATTAAAGTAGTTTACTTCATAGTTGCTTCTTCTTGTGTTCTCGGACCGTGTGTTTGTACACGATTAAAGGCAACGCATTCATGTTTTAGGGAATATTCCTTTCAGTTCTAGTTTCCATCCCCTGGCCTATGGAAGGCGGGCTTGGGGTAGTCATAGAACGGTCCTCAGGGGACAGGCCGTGAAAAAGTGGCATCAGAGGAGTTCGGTTCTACCGAATAACTAAGACTCTGATATTTTCTATGTGTCAATAATGTTATGTGTTTTTATTATGGTTTTCAGTTTGACGAGTCTAGTGTTGGTGCGGCGACCGACATATCCATAGACCAGGACCCTGAATTCGGATTTCTGACTCAGCACATGAAAACAATGATTTCGTGTGTTTTGAAAAGTTTTTCTTGTGATTTCTTGAGTCTGCTCACCAGGAATAACTTTTAACCATGGCACACCTATTTCTTTTCAAGATGCCGCCATTAAGACAGCCACCCAGGTTTCCTGAGAGCACTAGTAGAATTTTTAGCTTTTGAGTTGGGGTAAAAATAGAAACCGTCAAATGGAGGTTGTTGTATTTTTACACCCAGAAACTAAAAATTTTCCTCCCCCCTCATTTACCCTCCCCGACCCTGTGAACTAATCCCCTCCCCAACCCCATGACGTCTCCCTGTTCACCCTCCTAGTGACCCCGATACCACGGCGACCCCCCCCCCTCATTTACCCTCCTCGACCCCGCGACCTAATCCACTCCCTGACCCTACCACCTCCCTTTTCACCCTCCTGGTGACCCCAATACCCCAGGAAACCCTGATTACCTTTCCTCTGCGTTGCGCCCCCATGACCCGGAGACACCCTCGCAACCCCAGCGACCCCCACCCCTTTCCTCCGTGTTGCGCCCCTCGTGACCCCAGCGACCAGAGCGACCCCGACGACCCCGGCGACCCCCACCCCTTTGCCTCTGCGCTACGTGCCCTGTGACCCCGAAAACCCTGGTGACCCCCACCCCCTTGCCTCCACGTTGTGCCCTTCCGTGACTCTGATTCACCCTGGCGACCCCCACCTCCACGCTAGACAGTCTCGTGGTCATTCCCTCCCGGCCCCACTACACCCCTCTGGTGAGTTGTATTTTATCCCAATTTTTCAATTATATGGTTAATAATATCCAAAAATTTATCATTTTCTAACTTTAGGGCTGTTTTAATTTCATATTTAATTCATCTGAGAAGATATTTTCTGATCAATATATTGACATGAATTATAAATATGACATAATAAATTACTATCAAAAAAATATTTGTAGGCTTTCCAATCCTTTCCATTTTGATCTAATCCTTTTTTTGATCACATCCATCCATTGTTAAAATATTTGGTCCACTTTTCTTATTCCTTAAAGAACCTCTTTACAGTATAACACTTTTTTTATAACCTATATTTCACCAAAAATAAATAATTTTTTTATATTATAATGTCTATTTTTTACTTACATAGTTTCCTTTTTGAACCACTCACGTGCTTCATCCAGCAGTTCCACCCCTTTTGAGTCCAACCATCAGACACATATCATTAAGCCATTATGTCGTCATGGATCCAAAATCGAGTCGCACCCCATTACCCGTGGTTGAGTCCTCTACAGGTATGTTATTTTTTGACTTCTGCAATCTATTATGTAGGCTATTTATGAAAATTGTATTTCCTAGAGAGACCTCTCAAAGGGAATATTTTTTTATTCATGACTGAACCTACAAGATAGGTTTTTTTTCCTTAAAAATAGCTTTGAACTCATTGGTTTTTATGTTTTAATGATATGAGTTTTTTTAGAATTTAAATAATATATTTCAATTATTTTCTTTCTATTAAATACAGATATGGATAAGTGTTGGATTAATATGCAAGATAGGTTTTTTACTGAATATTATAATGGGATTAAGTGATTTATGGATTTGATCAATGGATTTTCAAGCGATTTGATTAGTTTTCCATGAAGAAAATTTGAAAATAGATATCACTTCAAATGAGATAGTGTTACAGAACATCTATTTTTGAATGGGTTTTTGAAAACCTATAAGACATGGACACGTCATGGAGAAGATTCCGTTTCATGTCATCAATCAGAAAATATTCATATCGATGTTGATTAGAGAACATTTGATCCGATGAACATAATGCTCAATGATATGATGCGTCAGTTTCAACCTGAAGACTGTAATGTCTTAAATAACGATGTTGGATCGAGTAATCCTTGTTCATCTACAAATAGAGAATCATTGAAATTATTTTAGATTCTTGACGATGCACATACTTAATTATATCAAGGATGAACTAAATTTAGTAAATTGTCATTCATCGTTGAATTATTACACTTGATGGCCTTGAACTAGTGGTTAGACACCTCATTCGACATGTTGTTGGTATCGTTGAAGAAGGTACTCCCTGTTGGAGCGAAGATTCTAGAGTCATTCTATCAAGCTTGCAAGTTGAATGATGATCGTGGTTTCACATATGATACCATTAACGTGTGACACAATAATTTTATGTTTTTTAGAAAGGAGAATTCACAATTAAATAATTGTATTATTTTCTATACATCTTGGTGGAAGGCCAATGAGATTAATCAAGGTAGTCATATTATTCCTGGCAGAGTCTTCAATCAAGGGAAACAAGTTGGCACTAAGCATATGCGTTATTTTCTACTGAAACCGAGACTGAAGAGATTCTTCATGTCAACTAAAATTACTAAATTGATGACTTGTAATTCAGAGAGAAACAAAGAGTTTGATAAATTAACTCACCCAGTAGATTATATGGCATGGAAAGAGTTTGATCAAAGACACCCAAACTTTTCTCAGGATGATCGTAATGTTCAATTGGTTTTGGAAGTAGATGTTTTTAACCCATTTAAGTCCATGGTTGGTGTAACACATAGTACGTGGCCAGTGGTATTGGTTCTATACAACCTTCCCTCATGGTTATGTATGAAACAACCATTTTTGTTACTATCGATTCTAATTGATGGACTGAGAGGACCTGGTGATAAAATTGATGTTTATATGAATCCTTTGATTGATGAGCTGCAAGAATTTTGGGCCGATGATGCAATGAATTTTGACTCAGAAAATAATGATATTTTTAGACTCCAGGCTACTTTATTATGAACAATTAATGATTTCCCAGCATATGATAACTTATTAGGTTGGTGTACAAAAGGATAATTTGCCTGCCCTTATTGTAATAAGAGTAAGCACTCTATATGGATTAAGCACTGTAGAAAGTGGGTATATCTTGTTCAAAGACGCTTTCTTCCTCCATTGCATAGGTTTAGAAAATATTGTGTGTTGTTTGATGGGAATAGAGAGTATGACCCATCACCACAAATACTGTCTAGGGTTCAAATTTGTGCACAACTAGATCAAGAAAACATCTGTACAATGTATGATTTTCACGATTTACTGGCTCCTACATTGGCTTCTATTCCTGCCACAAATAGATAGTGCAGTCATAATTGGAAGAAATAGAGTTTTTTTTTGAATTGCCTTACTGGAAATATAATATTTTAAGAAAAAATTTGGATGTGGTGAAAATTGAAAAAAATTTATCTGATAATATATTATGCACCATTTTAGGGTTCAAGGGGAAATCAAAGGATAGTGTTAATGTTCGACGTGATTTTTAAGAAATGGGATTGATAAAACCTTTGCATTTACAACTGGGTGAAGGTAATCAGGCATACATGTCTGTTGCATAGTATATAATGAGTAAAAAAGAGAAACAAACATTTATATCAATTTTGATGACCGATAAGGTTCCATATGGTTATTGCTCTAATATTTACAACCCTATAAATATGATGAGCATGCCATTATAGGGGTTGAAATGTCATGATAATCATATTCTACTTCAACAACTAATTCCTATAGCAATTCGTGATTGCTTACCTACCCAGGTAACTGAGCCATTGATTAAAGTTTCTAATTTTTTCAGATAGCTCTGTCCAAGAAATCACCACCTGAATGATTTGAGAAAGCAGCAGGATAATATTGTACTTGCACTATGTCACCTAGAGAAAATATTCCCTCCATCTTTTTTTGATTTCATGGTTCACATGAATGTGCATTTAATTGGTGAAGTCATTTCTGGTGGTCTCGTGCAATTCAGGTGGATGTATCCAGTAGAGTGATACTTAAATACATTGAAACGGTATTTGCGCAACAAAGCTCATTTGAAAGCTTCAATTTCCAAGGTATATTTAATGGATGAGTGTACTAATTTCTGTACTTTATATAATGGTGAGGTTGAAACAAAGATAGATAAACCCTTCTAGAATGACAAGGGACCAATTGGAGAAGGAATAACGTTTGATATGCACAACGATGAGTGGGTTTAATCTCATCGATATGTGTTTTTCAACACTCTATCAGTTATTTCATTGATATAGTAAGATTCATAGTTTATGTGTCTTCTATTTCTATATTTATTTTATTACTTACCTTTTATAGTGTTGTGATTTAGGACACATATCGCTGAGTTGAAACGTGAAAGGCCCCGTGCAACCGACTATCAAATCCAAAAACATCATTTCAACATATTTCATGATTGGTTCAACACTCATGTACGTATAGATAATTGCTTTAATATTTTTATAGTGCAATTAGTTGTATTTTCAAAATCCTTTATCCATTGAACTATGTAAAATTTTCAGATTCAAAAGATACGTGATTTAAGTACGCATACTGTGAGTGAAGAACTCAACCAACTAGCTAATGGCCCATTTATTACAGCTCGTCGTTATAAGTCTTTGGTTGCTAACGGATTCTGATTTTGTATTAGTGATGTTGACATGAATCGAGAAACACAAAATAGTGGTGTTGGTTGTTCTTTTGTTGGTGCGGGTTATTATTATAGATTGTTGGAAGATATTATTGAGGTTATTTATGGTCTTGGATTAAAACTCATATTGTTAAGGTGAGATTGGGTCGATCCGGTTCGTGGAATGAAAGTTGATAACATCCGATTAACATCAGTAAACTTCGCCAATATTCTGTATAAAGATGATTGAGTAAGAAATGATCCCTTCATATTGACATCGCAGGCAGAGCATGTTTACTTTGTCGGCATTGATTCTGATTGGAAATTTGTTTTGAAAATGTCTAGAAGAGGGGTGTTTCTGATTGATCAAGAGGAACCTGACGTTGTCGAATTTCCTGATCAAACACTTGAACAAACAACAGTTGTTTTACGAGATAAAGATAAACAATGGTCCAGAGATAAAATTGAAGGAGATACAATAGACTTTCATGATTAGTGAAAATTTTAATTATTTCCCAATATAGTTTGTAAATATATTTATTAGTTATATATGTATATTTTTTTTATTTAACTATAATTTTTTTTAATGTACGTATGTCACAGGGTGATCAGAGTGGTTCACCTGATGTTATCGGTATGTATGTTTTTGTTTTTATAAATTAATTGATTGTAATTTATTGTTTTTATTTATCTAACTATTTATAATTTTTAAAAAATTCAGTTATATTGTAATTGAATTATGAATTTATGTTTATTAGGATCTAGTGCTCCTTCTAGCTAACGCAGTGGTCCTGGTAGAGGGGTTCGATCCAGGAAATCTGGAGCCCGATTGGATGTGTTATTTGATGACACATTCCACCAAGTCGGAGAAGGTTCTACTGTATTGATTCGTAAGTTTGGGCATATGATATGATTCCCACATAGACTCCACCTAACGACTCATTATTGGACTTATTTCCACCAGGATACGAGTGACCGAAAATGCACTTCCGGTGCCATAAACGACCAAAACAGGCATCTAATAGTCAAATGCATACCGAACGACATCAGAATGACTTGAAATCACTGGACAACATTCTAATTATTATTATTGACATGTACACAGAGAAGACACATCAATCGGACATGTGGTTTGGTCATTACGGCCAAAAATGTGTTTTTAAGAGTTTGGTGTGCATGAGAAAGGTGGGTGGGGTGGTCAAAACTGGCCAAACAACCTCTGATTTCCATGAAATCAGAAGACAACAACCGGAGAGTGAATTTTGAAATTTTCAGGCAGACCACACGTCAATCGGAGGTTTCGTGTGATTGTGGTGACCGAAAACGCAGTTCCAGTGTCATAAACGATCAAAACAGAAGTCTAATGGTCAAATGAATTCTGAATGACATCATAATTACTTGAAATCACAGGAAAGCATTCTAATTATTATTATTTTTGTGTACGCAGAGATGTCACGTCAATCGGACATGCAGTTTGCGCGTTACCATCGAATATGTGTTTTTTAAGAGTTTGGCACACTTGTGAATGGTGGGTGGGGTGGCCCAAATCAACCGAACGACCTCGGAATGCCATGAAATCAGACAAAAACAACCGGCGAGTGAATTATAAAATGTTTGGGTAGAACAAATGTTAATCGAAGGTGTCGTGTGATCGTAGTGACCGAAAACGCTGTTCTGGTTCCATACACGACCAAAATAGGTGTCTAATGGTCAAATGAATTATGAACTATGTCAGAATGACTTTAAATCACAGTAAAACAATCTAATTATTATTTTTAGACATGTATACAGATATTTCAAATCAATTGGATGTGCAGTTTGCATGGTACGGCCGAATATGTGTGTTTTCAGAGTTTGGCGCATTTCAAAAAGGTGTGTGGGGTGGTCAAAACCAGATGAACGTCCTCATAATGCTATGAGATCAGAAGACAACAAACAGAGAGTGAATTTTAAAATGGTCGGGCAGATGAAAAGTAAATAAGAGGTGTCTTGTGACTGCGATGACAGGAAACGCACTTCTGGTTCCATAAATGACCAAAACAGGCGTTTAACGGTCAAATGCATACCGAACGACATCAGAATGACTTGATATCACAGAAAACAATTCTAATTATTATTGGTGACTTGTACGCGGAGAAGACATGTCAATAGGACGTGCGGTTTGCGTGTTACGGTCGAATATGTGTTTCTTAAGAGTTTGGCGCACTTGAGAAAGGTGGGTGGGGTGGTCAAAACCATCCAAATGACCTCGGAAAGCCATTAAATAAGACGACAACAACCGGAGAGTGAATTGTGAAATGGTCGGGTAGACAACAAGTGAATCGAAGGTGTCATGTGATCGTGGTGACCGGAAACGTAGTTCTCGTGCCATAAACGACCAAAACAGGCATCTAACGGTCAAATGCATTCTAAACGACATCATAATGACTTGAAATAATAAGACAACATTATAATTATTATTCGTGACGTGTATGTGGAGACGTCATGTCAATCAGACATGTGGTTTGTGCGGTACGGCCGAATATGTGTGTTTTCGAAGTTTGGTGCCCTTGAAAAAGGTGTGTGGGGTGGTTAAAACTGGAAGAATGACCTCAGAATGCCATAAAATCAGACGAAAACAACTGGATAGTGAATTATAAAATGGTCGGGCAGACCACATGTCAATCGGAGATGTCGTGTGACTGGGGTGCCCGAAAATGAACTTCTGGTTCCATAAACGACCAAAACAGGCGTCTAATGGTCAAATTTATACCGAACGACCTCGGAATGAATTGAAATCAAAAAAAACATTCTAATTATTATTCGTGACGTGTACACTGAGACGGAATGTCAATCGGATGTGCGGTTTGCGCGTTACGGCTGAATATGTGTTTTTTAAAAGTTTGGCATACTTGAGAATGGTGGGTGGGGTCGTCAAAACCATCAGAATGACCTCAGAATGCCATGAAATCAGACAAAAACAACAGGAGAGTGAATTGTGAAATGGTAAGGCATACCAAACGTCAATTAGAGGTGTCATGTGACCGCGGTGACTTAAAACATAGTTATGGTTCCATAAACGACCAAAACAGGTGTCTAATGGTCAAATGCATTCCGAACGACATTGTAATGGATGTAAATCACATTAAAACATTCTAATTATTTTTTATGACATGTACTTGGAGACTTCACGTCAATCGAATATGCGGTTTGTGCGGTATAGCCGAATATGTGTGTTCTTGGAGTTTGGCACGCTTGAAAAAGTTGTGTGTGTGGTCAAAACCATCTGAACAACCTCAGAATGCTATGAAATCACACAACAACAACCGGTGAGTGAATTTTAAATGTTCATGAAGACGACAAGTGAATCAGATGTGTCGTGTGACCGCGGTGACTGAAAACGCACTTCTGAGGCCAAAATCGACTAAAACAGGCATCTAACGGTCAAATGCATACCGAGCAACATTGGAATGACTTGAAATCATAGGAAAACATTCTAATTATTATTACTGACATGTACACTGAGACATGACGTCAATCAGACATGTGGTTTGTGCGTTATGGTCGAATATGTGTTTTTTAAGAGTTCGGCGCGCTTGAGAAAGGTTGGTGGGGTGGTCAAAACCGGATGAACGACCTCAGAATGCCATGAAATCATAAAAAAACAACCGGCATGTGGATTTTGAAATGGTCAGGTAGACCATACATTAATCAGAAGTGTTGTGTGACCGCGGTGACTGAAAACACAGTTCAGGTGCCACAAAAGACCAAAACAGGCGTCTAAAAGTCAAATGAATTCCTAATTACATCGAAATGACTTGAAATCACAAGAAAACATTCTAATTATTATTCGTGATGTGTACGTGGATACTTTACGTTAATTAGTCATGTGGTTTGCTCATTACAGGTGAATATGTATTTTTTAAGAGTTGGTGCACTTGAGAAAGGTGGGTGGGGTTGTCAAAACCGACTGAAAGACCTCGGAATTCCATGAAATTAGACCACAATAACTAACGAGTGAATTTTGAAATGTTTGAGAATACCACACAACAATAGGAGGTGTCGTGTGCCCGCATTGACCGAAAACGTAGTTATGGTGACAAAAATGACCCAAACAGTCGTCTAACAGTCAAATGCATTCTGAAAAACATCATAATGACTTGAAATCACATGGAAACATTCTAATTATTATTCGTGACATGTACGCAGAGACGTGGCATCAATCGAACGTGCGGTTTGCGCATTACGGCTGAATAAGTGTTTTTTAAGAGTTTGGCACGCTTGAGAAAGGTGGGTGGGGTGGTCAAAATCGGACGAATGACATCATAATTCCTTGAAATTAGACCAAAAAACCTGTGAGTTAATTTTGAAATGGTTGGGCATACCACTTGGAAATCAGAGGTGTCGTGTGACCGCGGTGACCAAAAACGCAGTTCTGGTGCCATAAACTACCAAAACATGCCTCTAACGGTCAAATGCATTATGAACGACATCGGAATGACTTGAAATCATTGGAAAACATTCTAATTATTATTTGTGATGTGTACACGGAGATGTCACGTCAATTGGATGTGTGGTATGTGCAGTATGACTGAATATTGTGTTTTCAGAGTTTGGTGCACTTCAAAAAGGTGCGTAGAGTGGTCAGCACTGGACAAAAGGCCCTGAAATGCCATGAAATCAGACAATGACAACCGATGAGTGAATTATAAAATGTTCGGGCAGACGACATGTGAATCGGAGGTGTCGTGTGACTGTAGTGATGGAAAACACACTTCCGGTGCCATAAATGACCAAAACAGGCATCTAACGGTCAAATGCATACCGAACAACATTGTAATGACTTGAAATAACAAGAAAACATTATAATTGTTATTAGTGATGTGTATGAGGAGATGGAATTTCAATTAGTCAATCATTTTTCATGTTACAACCGAAAATGTGTTTTTTAAGAGTTTGGTGTGCTTGAGAAAGGTGGGTGGGGTTTTCAAAACTGGCCGAACGACCTCAAAATGCCATGAAATCAGACGAGAATAACCAATGAGTGAATTTTGAGATGGTCAGGCAGACAACACATCAATCGTAGGTATCGTGTGACCGTGGTAACCGAAAACACAGTTCTTGTGCCATAAACGACAAAAATAGGCGTCTAACGGTCAAATACATTTCGAACGACATCGGAATGGATTGAAATCATAGGAAAACATTATAATTTTTATTATTGATGTGTATGTAGAGACGTCACATCATTCGGATGTGCTGTTTGGGTAGTACGACCGAATATGTGTGTTTTTGGAGTTTGGCGCGCTTTAAAAAGGTGTTTGGGGTGGTCAAAACCAGTTGAACGACCTCAGAATGCCATGAAATCAGATGAAAAAAACCATCAAGTGAATTTTGAAATGGTTAGGTAGTTGAAGAGTGAATTTGAGGGGTCATGTGACCGCAATGACCGAAAACGCACTTCTGGTTCCATAAACGACCAAAACAGGCATCTAACGGTCAAATTCATACCGAACGACATCAGAATGACTTGAAATCATAGGAAAACATTATAATTATTATTCAAGACCTTTACGGAGAGACATAACATCAATCGAACTTGCGGTTTGTGCGTCACCATTGAATATGTGGTTTTAAAGAGTTTGACGCGCTTAACAAAGGTGGTTGGGGTTGTCAAAACTGGCCCGACAACCTCAGAATGCCATGAAATCAGATGACAACAACCAGTGAGTGAATTTTGAAATGGACAGGTATACCACACATCAATCAGAGGTGTTGTGTGACTGCGGTGACCTAAAACACAGTTCTGGTGCAAAAAACGACCAAAATTGGCGTCTAATGGTCAAATGCATTCCGAACAACATCGGAATGACTTGAAATCATAGGACAACATTATATTTATTATTCTTGACCTTTACGTGGAGACTTCATGTCAATCGGACGTGTGGTTTGCGCGTTACTACCGAATATGTGTTTTTTAAGAGTTTGGCACACTTGAGAAAGGTGGGTGGGGTTTTCAAAACTGGCCAAAAGACCTCAAAATTCCATGAAATCAGACGAAAACCACCAGAATGTTAATTTTGAATTGCTCTGGAAAACCACACGTCAATCGAAGGTGTCGTGTGACCGCGGTGACCAAAAATGTAGTTCCAGTGCCATAAATGACCAAAACTAGCGTCTAACGGTCAAGTTAATTCCGAACAACATCAGAATGACTTGCAATTATAGAAAAAATTCTAATTATTATTTTCGACATGTACACGAAGATGCCACGTCAATTGGACATGGGGTTTGCACGTTACGACCGAATATGTTTTTTTTAAGAGTTCGGCGTGCTTGAGAAAGGTGGGTGGGGTGGTCAAAACTGGTCGAATGACCTCAGAACTCCATGAAATCAGACGAAAACAACCGAAGAGTGAATTGTGAAATGGTCAGGTAGACCACATGTCAATCAAAGTTGTCGTGTGACCGCGGTGACCAAAAACACAGTTCCAGTGCAATAAACGACCAAAACAGGCATCTAACGGAAAATGCATTCCGAACGACATCGTAATGACTCGAAATCACATGAAAACATTCTAATTATTATTCATGATGTGTATGCAGAGACTTCACGTCAATCAGATGTGCGGTTTGCACGGTACGGCAGAATATGGGTTTTTTAAGAGTTGGCGTTCTTGAGAAAGTTGGTCGGGGTCATCAAAACTAGCCGAACGCCCTCGGAATGCTTTAAAATAATAATACAACAACCGGAGAGTGAATTTTGAAATGGTTGGGTATACCACATGTCAATCAGAGGAGTCGTGTGACCGCGGTGACCGAAAACGTAGTTCAAGTGACATAAATGACCAAAAGAGGCGTCTAATGGTCAAATGCATTCTGAACGACATTTTAATGACTTGAAATCACAGGAAAACATTCTAATAATTATTCATGACGTGTATGTGGATATATCACGTCAATCGTACATGTGGTTTGTGTGGTACGGCCGAATATGTGCGTTTTTGGAGTTTGGCGTGCATGAAAAAGGTGCATGGGGTGGTAAAAATCAACTAAATGACCTTAGAATGCCATAAAATTAGATGAAAACAACCATTGAGTGAATTTTGAATTAGTCAGGTAGAAGACAAGTGAATCGGAAGTGTCATGTGACCATGACGACCGAGAATGCACTTCTAGTGCCAAAAATGACCAAAACAGACGTCTAGTGGTCAAATGCATAACGATCGACATCAGAATGACTTGAAATCACAAAAAACATTCTAATTATTATTCGTGACATGTATGTGGAGACGTAACTTCAATCAGAAGTTTGTATTGTGCGTTACGACCGAATATGTGTATTTTAAGAGTTTAGCGCACTTGAGAATGTTTGGTGGGGTGGTCAAAACTGTCCAAAAGACCTTGTAATTTAATTAAATCAGACGAAAAAAACCAGTGAGTGAATTTTGAAATGGTCAGGCAGACCACATGTCAATCAGAGGTGTCGTGTGATAGAGGTGACTGAAAATGCAGTTTCCGGGCCATAAACGACCAAAACAGACATCTAATGGTGAAATTCATTCTAAATGACATTGGAATTCCATTAAATAATAGTAAAACATTCTTATTTTTATTCATGACGTGTACGCAGAGACGTCACATAAATCGGACGTGCAGTTTGCACGTTACGGCCGAATATGTGTTTTTTAAGAGTATGAAACTCTTGAAAAAGGTGGGTGGGGTGGTCAAAACTGGTTGAACGGTCTCATAATTCCATGAAATCATATGACAACAACTGGAGAGTGAATTGTGAAATGGTTAGGCAAACCACACATCAATCGAAGGTGTCGTGTGACCGTGGTGACCGAAAACGCTGTTCTGGTTCCATAAATGACCAAAAGAAGCGTCTAATGGTCAAATGAATTCCAAAAAACATCAGAATAACTTGAAATAATAGGAAAACATTCTAATTATTTTTCTTTACATGTACATGGAGACACATCAATCGAACATGCATTTTGCGCAGTATGGCCGAATATGTGTGTTTTTAAAGTTTGACGCGCTTGAAAAAGGTGTGTGGGGTGGTCAAAACCATCTGAATGACCTCATAATTCCATGAAATCACACGAAAACAACTGGTGAGTGAATTTGAAATGTTTGGGAAGATGACAAGTGAATCGGAGGTGTCGTGTGACCGCGATGACCTAAAATGCACTTCCAGGGCCAAAAACGACCAAAACAGGCCTCTAACAGTAAAATGTATACCAAATGACATCAGAATGACTTGAAATAATTGGAAAACATTCTAATTATTATTCATGAAGTGTACGCAAAGATGAAACATCAATCGGATGTGCAGTTTGCGTGTTACGGTTGAATATGTATTTTTTAAGAGTTTGGCGCGCTTAAGAAAGGTGGGTGGGGTGGTCAATACCGGCCGAACGACCTCAGAATGCCATGAAATCAGAATCAAGAACCGACGATTGAGTTTTAAAATAGTTAGGTATATCACACGTCAATCAAAGGTGTCGTATGACCGCGGTGACCGAAAACGCAGTTCTGGTGCCAAAAACCACCAAAATAGACATCTAATGGTCAAATGCATTTTGAACAACATTGGAATGACTTCAAATCACAGGAAAACATTATAATTATTATTCGTGATGTGTACATGGATATGCCACATTAATCGGATGTGTGGTTGCATGTTACGGCCGAATATGTATTTTTTAAGAGTTTGGCATGCTTTAGAAAGGTGGGTGGGTGGTCAAAACTAGCCGAATGACCTCTAAATGCAATGAAATCAGGAGACAAAAACCGAAAAGTGAATTCTGAAATGTTCGAGCAGACCACATGTCAATCAGAGGTTTTGTGTGACCGCGGTGACCGAAAAAGTAGTTATTGTAACACCCGAGACTTTTAGGAGAAATATTTTGTTTTTATATTATATAAATCATCAAAGGAATCTTTCACTACACACAACACAAGCTTGGCTTGCTTTACACGCAACCGTGGCCTTCCTCGATGGCTTGTGTCGTACGCAATACCGAGTTTCACTAAACAACAATATATTATAATATTATCCATTATGAATATTATTAACTGAATTTTTAATTTTATAACATTTTAATTCATCTTATACATTTTCTAGAATGAGGTATGAAAACAAAATCAGGTTTTTGGATAAAAGAAGTATTTTTCAAAAAATGCAGTTTTACCGCCTTTTGATGGCACACCCACATTAAATCTAGTTTTTGAAAATTTTATAAGTTAAATTTGAAAAAATAAAATTCTTCTTTAGAATCAGGATATAAAAATTTACTTTGGATAAATTTTTCATATTATTCTGATAACTTTCATATTTTAATGAATAGTAAAAACACAATATATTTTAATTAAAAACAACTTTTTTCATCGCAATACTTTATATGGTTAAATTATAATATTGAATGTTTTTAAATTATAAATAGAATATATTTTTACCATTTAATATAATGTATGTCATTAGCATTAATTTTACATTGAATTCATAGGTAAAAAAATTTCAATCTTTGGCAATGTTTTAATTTTTAAAACCCGTTTGTTAACAACGGGATTAATTTTAAATTAATTACTGCAACTTCTGTGTTTTGAATTTTGAAAAATGGATTCCATATTTGGAATCATTGGGTCCAAATTATGTTAATAGGGTACTTTTATTTTTTTTGATATTATGAATAGTAACTACGGTAATTTTTTATTTACTACGGTTAAAGGTAAATAGGGTAATTAAAGGTTAAAAGAATATTATAATAATTCAAAATTACCTTGACACTTGTCCTAAACTTATTGGATGAGTATTGGCCGACCATGGGCATCCTTGGGTCGATTTTGGGACCCCATTGAACCACTTGGTACTGACAATGACAATTTGGATTAATTAATTTAATGTAAAGACAAAATTGACATTAACAAAAATATTTTTGTAATTAATTTTTATAAGGGGTAATATAAATTATATTTTCGACTATAAAAGTTAATTAGAAAGCTAAAACGATTTCCTACATAATGATATTTTTTTTATAATTTTTAGACACCAAATAAATTAAATTATTTATCACACAATAATGATGAAGTATTTAACTCATTAATAAATTATTTAAATAAATAAGATTATAATGATTAATATATTTTCCAAAACATGTCCAATTCTGATTGGATAATTTTATTTCGAAGATGAGTCATATTATCTTTATATTTAATGGTTTTTGGACCTTTTTAAACTGAAGATAAGTTTATAATAAAATAATATTTCCACACTTTCCAAAGGTGCCCCTCTCCTCCCTTATAAAAGGGAACCTCCTCCCTCTCTTCCTCACACCAATTTGAGCCTTCAAGATCGGCCAACCCCTGACCATTTCACTTCCCCACTTCCTTAGAAACCTACTAGAGGTACTATTCTTCTCAAAAGACCAACTCTAGTGTCTTAAGAGAAAGTTTAAAGGAGGCACTTCGAGAAATAGGTAATACCTTCTACCATTTTCTTCAAGTTCCATTCTTCTTCTACTCTCTCTTCTTTAGTTGTTTCATTATGAGGTAATGACATAAGTATCCCTAATATACTAATATGTTATTATAAATATGAAACAACCCTATTTCACCTCTTAACCATCCTACGGAAAACTAAATCATTGCACGTGTGTACGTACGGAATACCATCTCCACGCCGTGGTGTAATCTATTTTCCACCACCACCTTACTTGGATGGGTATAATGGTAAAAATAAATAACTATATATGATTATTGTAAAGTGATATTGATTCTGAAATAGTATTCATACACTTCCATACAATTCCATGATCATGGGAACGATATCATCGTTTGTGCGTACGTACGGCCTACCGTCTCCACGATGTGATGTGACTCATTCTATATGATCTTCATTGAATAATGATTATATAAATGAATTGAATGAATTAATATTAAATATATTACACTAATACCATTCTTTAAATGATGTATCTATATCCTATAAAGAGTAATAAGAATTTATTCGACAAAACACGCATAAGATCAAAAAAGTAATAAACACCCGAAGAACAAGTATTAATGAAATATTACTAATAAGAAGCTAAGAATATGACCATATATGATATCATAATAATAATTATGATTTTGGAATAAGTCAATAACATTATTTAAATCATTATACAGGAGGTTCGGACATGTACAAAGCATATCGGACCTAAGGTAAGGGAAAATATCACAATCTCATTTTTATCCGAGATTGTTTATACTTTGGTATTTATTGGGGTGTATTTTATCATCCACATCCATGTCTCCTCAATATTTAATATTATTTTCATCCACCTGAAATTTTTTAAAATCCAATTTTACCCTTCGGTGAGTTTTTAGTAAAATATATGAAAGGAATCTTTTGTCGTTTTTCGTACGAGGTACTTTTTGAATTTTCCGACAAAAGTACGAGAATAATGTTTTTATTAACTTATATGGAATGAATGGATTTTTAAAAAATTATTTCCAAGAATATAACTTTACAAGTTTTCAAGTTTATTTTTAATCAACTTCTTTTAGTTTAAAATTTTATGACATGTTAAGAAAGGAAAAATGTTTTTGAAGTAGAAAGGATATTTTCCTCAAGAATGGAGTTCAAGTGTTTTATCAAAATTATTTTCCATATAAGATAATATAGGGTTATGTTTCTATCCCTATTATTAAATTGATTTTATTATGTTGTGATGGAACTATTTTTATTAATTTCTTTATCTTATATGAATTTTTTTATGATGTCATAATGTTTAAGATTCCCATTTTTATTACATGGGTTATGCTATGATGTATGGTTTATGATTTTGTGGCACACATAAGAATGGTATCATTATAAGAAGGGTGGGACCTATATCTCCCTACAATGCATTGGGTAAAGATTTTATATCTCATGAGATAGACATGGCTGGAACGGTAGGTTAAACCAGTTCAGTGAAACAGGACTGAAACGAGGAGTGAACTCGGTTCCGTGAAACAGGACTTTGTCCACTAAAGATAGTCTAGGCTATGAGTCTTGACTAATAAGAAATGATCCTCTATGGTTATATGTTTATTCCACAAAGCTTCATGTTTTAAGTTATGATTATTGTGATTACATTTCACTGCCATGATTTATCCCATGTTATGAAATTATGATCTCTTTTGCAGGGTAAGATTTCCAAAATGTTATGTTCTTATGAATATGATGTGATTGATATTTCTTTTGTTTATCCTTACTGAGAATTTGAGCTCACCCTTTTTTATGTTTTCTTTCCATAGTTCATGAAGAAGGTTATTAAGTAAGATATGCCAAAAAGGGACTATAGATATGATGAAATAAATGGGAGACAGTGTAGATGCTTTATGAACCAGTTGTTTATGTTTCCCAGTTTCTAAAGACACTATACACATACGGTCCTTTCATGGTTTTGTTATATGTTGTAATAATTATGCTTTAATTTTGAAGTATTAACCATGTATGTAAAGTATTCGTTTCTATAGTTGGTATCAGAGGAAAGTTATAGTCAACCTTTAGAAACTAGGATGTGAAAGCCTTAGTAAGAAACCTAAGGATATGTCTAAGCATAGAACACAATCTTAGTGTTTTAGAAATTGCCATGAACAACCTATAATAAGACCTTAAGTGTAAAATTTTGTTCTTGATTATGTGGTTTTCTTTTTATAATTATTGTTGCTCACACTATTATTCTTGGTTTTCATCAATGTCTGGAACCCGAAGGAACCGTGTTAATGCGGAATGCGACGGACAATGAAATGATTGTCCCCCTGAGCAACCAAACGTTATGGGAGATGGAATGCAAAATCTTGTAGCCATGATCACACAACTTTTTCAAGCTATGAATCATGTAGGACTTCCAAATGAGCAAAGGAAGGAGAAACATTCTGTTGAATCCTTTATGAGGCAGCGTCCACCTTCATTCAGCGGGTCTTCTGATCCATTAGTGGGTGAACGATGGATCAGTACCACTGAAAAGATATTTTCAGTTCTTCAATGTTCTAAACATGATAAAGTCATCTTAGCAGTGTATTGTTTGGAAGGTGATGCTGATCAATGGTGGAATCTTATTAAGAATATGAGGCAAAGGGATGAAATTGAGTCCATGGAATGGGACGAGTTCAAGAACTTATTTTTCAATAAGTATTTCCCTTGTATTCTTCAAACAAAGATGGAGAAGGAGTTTCTTGAACTAAAGCAAAAGGATGATGAATCTGTTGGCACCTACGAAGCAAATTTTACAAGACTTGCAAAGTACGCCTCCGGAATTATTATCCAACCTGAGATTAAGATCGATCGATTCTTTAGTGGATTAAAACGAAGTCTTTGAAGGGTGTTATCCATAAGGGACTTCAATAGCTATGAGGAAATTATTCGATGTGCTCTCAAGGTTGATATGGAGATTAGTGTAACCCATCAGTCACATGGGTTTGATAAGAAGAGGAAAATGGAATTCAAAGGAAAATATAAAGACCACACTGAAAAGAAGATGTGTTTTCCCTTATGCTCAAAGAGTGGAAAGAAACATGGAGGAAATTGTCTTAAGGGTAAAAGAAAATGTTATAAGTGTGGAAAAGAAGGTCATCGGGCAATTGAATGTCGAAATAATGGGAAGAATATGTCTAATGATGCAAACAAAGGAAGGGATACACAGAATGAACCTACTACAATTCAATGCTTCAAGTGCAAGGAGATGGGGCATTATGCCAATCAATGCCCAAATCCAAGGGTTTATGATGATGATCGACGTCAACAAACTCTAAGGCCAAGGACAAATGAAAGTTACATGTAATTACTATCGACGATGTGGAGTACGACAATGAAGTGGTGAGAGGTACACTTACCATCCACTCTAAAGTAGAAAATGTTTTATTTGATTCTAGATCCACCCACTCTTTTATTTCTGAAGAATTTTATAAGGGTATCACCGTATTACCTCAATAATTAGATGTTGAGTTGGCTGTGACAACTCCTAATGGAACAACAGTCGCATCAAAAGTTTACAATTCTTCTCCGATTGAAGTTTGTGGGAATGTGCTTCATGTAAATCTTGTGATCCTTCCTATAGTGGAATTTGATGTGATTCTTGGCATGGATTGGATATATTTATATGGATATCATATCAATTGCCAAATAAAGGAAGTCACATTTTATATTCCAGATAAATCTATGATCGTCTATCGATGCAAGGATGAACATAACCATCCAGTGGAAATTTATTCTATCTTATGGATCTTGATTCCACTAAATGAAGGTTATTTATCTCAAATGGTTGGAGACAAACTCACGATCCATTGTATGGGAATTTGATGATGTCTTTCTGGAGGAATTTCCAGGTATTCCACCAAATATTGAAGTTGATTTTTTAATAGAACTTGTACCGGGTTCTTTGCCTATTTCAAAGACTCCTTATAGAATGGACCCAATTGAGTTACAGGAATTGAAGAAGCAACTCCAAGAGAATCTTGATAAAGGATTAATACGCCCTAGTGTGTCACCTTGGGGAGCACCTGTTCTATTTGTTAAGAATAAAGATGGATCAATGAGACTTTGCATTGATTATCGATAACGTAACAAGATCACTATTAAGAACAAATATCCTCTCCCACGCATTGATGGCCTATTTGACCAACTACACAGAGCTCAATACTTTTCCAATATTGATCTTCATTCTGGGTATCATCAATTAAGGGTCAAAAGGGAGGATATACCAAATATGACTTTACGTACAAGGTATAGACACTATGAATTTATAGTGATGCCATCTGGTCTTACTAATGCCCCGTCTATCTTCATGGATCTGATGAATAGAGTCTTTAGAGACTATCTTGATCAGTCCGTGGTAGTATTTATAGACGATATTCTTGTATATTCAAAGAGCAAGGAAGAAAATGAATATCACTATAGAATTATATTGAAGAACCTAAGAAAGGAGATGATTTATGCCAAATTTACCAAGTGTGAATTTTGGCTTCAAAAAGTTGCATTTTTGGGTCACATAATCTCAAAAGAGGGGATATTTGTGGATCCAGCAAAAACAGAGGTTATCGAAAGATGGTCGAGACCAACAACAGTAACCGAGATCCAATGTTTTCTTGGTTTGGCTGGATATTATCGAAGTTTTGTGAAATATTTTTCACGGTTATCTAATCCACTCACCAAGTTGACTCAGAAAAGAGTTAAGTTTGTTTGGACAGAGGAATGTGAAGAGAATTTCAAGGAGTTGAAAAGAAGGTTATCCAGTGCACCTGTGCTCACACTACCTTGTAGTAGAGAAAGGTTTGTGATCTATAGTGATGAATCCAAGAAGGGATTGGGGTGTGTTCTTATGAAAATTGATATGGTGATAGCTTATGCCTCACGACAGTTGAAAATCCATAAGAAAAATTACCCAACTCATGATTTGGAGTTAGCTGTGGTAATCTTTGCATTAAAGATTTGGAGGCATTATCTTTATGGAGAAAGGTGAGACATTTATACTAATCATAAAAGTTTAATGTATATTTTCACACAAAAGGAGTTGAATATGCGCCAAAGAAGATGGTTGGAGCTGATTAAGGATTACAGCTTCTCAATTCATTACCACCCTGGGAAAGCAAACAAGGTGGAAGATGCATTAAGTCGACAAGACCATGCTAGCTTATACATGATGAGGATCAAAAAAGATCCAATATTTATGGATTTACAAAGGATGGATCTTGGAATTATAATGGAAGGGGGAAAATCGTATCTTTCTAAAATGAATGTTCAACCATCTATACGTGTAAAGATTAAAGAGGTGCAGAAAGAAGATGTCGAGTTACAAAAGATGGTGAGAAATGTTCCTGAATTCAACATTGATTGTGATGGGATAATAAAGTTCAAGAATCGGGTTTGTGTTCCCCCCATCCCAGAATTAAAGAAGGAGCTACTGGATGAGCCTCATAGTTCTTCATTCTCTATTCATCCTAGAAGCACGAAGATGTATAGGGACCTGAAAGAGTACTTTTGGAGGGATGACATGAAAAGAGATGTTGCTGAATATGTCTCTCGATGCTTGGTTTGTCAGCAAGTTAAAGCTGAGAGACAAAATCCTAAGGGGATGTTACAACCATTACCCATACCAGAATGGAAATGGGAAAACATCACTATGGACTTTGTCACTGGACTTCATAAAACATCCAAAGGCAATAATGTTATCTGGGTCATAGTTGATCGTCTTACAAAGTCTGCATACTTCATTGCTATTAGAGAAGATTTTTTCTCTTGATCAGCTAGCCAGGATATATGTAAAGGAAGTGGTAAGATTGCATGGAGTACCACTTTCCATTATATCTGATCAGGACACGAGTTTTACCTCAAAGTTCTGGCGAAGTCTTCAGCATACTCTGGATACAGAGTTGAGTTTCAGTACTGCTTATCATCCTCAGACAGACGGTCAGTCTGAGAGGACAATTCAAACTCTAGAATATATTTTGAGATCCTACTCTATGGATTTCAAAGGTGGTTGGGATCAACACCTACCTTTGGTGGAATTTTCTTATAATAATAGATTTCACTCCAGTATTCAGATGGCTCTTTATGAAGCTCTCTATGGAAAGAAATACAGGACTCCAACTTGCTGGGATGAAGTTGGGGAAAAAAAGCTATTAGGACCTGATCTTGCTGATGAAATGGCAGAAAAGGTCAGATCTATTCAACAACACATAAGAGCAGCTCAGAGTTGACAAAAAAGTTATGCCGACAACCGAAGAAAAGACCTAGAGTTTGAAGTGGGTGATAAAGTGTTCTTAAGAATATCTCCTTGGAAAAGAGTAATGAGATTTGGAAAGAAGGGAAAGTTGATCCCTAGATATATCGGTCCTTTTGAAATTCTGGATCGTGTTGGGAAGGTAGCTTACCAATTGGCGCTTCCACCAAATCTCTCTCATGTTCACAATGTGTTCCATGTATCTCTCTTGAGAAAGTACATATCTGATCCTTCACATGTACTCATCTCAGAAGTTGTACCACTGGAACAAGATATTTCTTATGAATAACAGCCGATAGAGATTCTGGATCGTAGTGAAAAAAATCCTACGGAACAAGACCACTTACTTGTAGAAAGTTTTATGGAGGAACCACCAATTAGAAGAAGCTACATGGGAACTTGAGGATATGATGAGGGAGAGGTATCCTCATCTGTTTGTTACGAAGTGACGAATTTCGACGGCGAAATTCATTTTAAGGGGGGTAGAATGTAACACCCGAGACTTTTATGAGAAATATTTTGTTTTTATGTTATATAAATCATCAAAGGAATCTTTCACTACACAAAACACTAGCTTGGCTTGCTTTACACGCAACCGCGACCTTCCTCGATAGCTTGTGTCGTACGCAATACCGAGTTTCACTAAACAACGATATATTATAATATTATACGTTATGAATATTATTAACTGAATTTTGAATTTTATAACATTTTAATTCATCTTATACATTTTCTAGAATGAGGTATGAAAACAAAATCAGTTTTTTGGATAAAAGAAGTATTTTTCAAAAAATGCAGTTTTACCGCTTTTTGATGGCCACCCACATTAAATCTAGTTTTTGAAAAGTTTATAAGTTAAATTTGACAAAATAAAATTCTTCTTTAGAATCAGGATATAAAAATTTACTTTGGATAAATTTTTCATATTATTCGGATAACTTTCATATTTTAATGAATAGTAAAAACACGCTATATTTTAATTAAAACCAACTTTTTTCATTACAATACTTTATATGGCTAAACTATAATATTTAATGTTTTTAAAGTATAAATAGAATATATTTTTACCATTTAATATAATGTATGTCATTATCATTAATTTTAAATTGAATTCATTGGTAAAAACATTTCAATCTTTGGCAATGTTTTAACTTTTAAAACCCATTTTCTTAACAACGGGATTAATTTTAAATTAATTACTGAAACTTCTGTGTTTTGAATTTTGAAAAATGGATTCCATATTTGGAATCAGTGGTTCCAAATTATGTTAATAGGGTACTTTTATTTTTTTATATTATGAATAGTAACTACGGTAATTTTTTTATTTACTACGGTTAAAGGTAAATAGGGTAATTCAAGGTTAAAAGAATATTATAATAATTCAAAATTACCTTGACACTTGTCCTAACCTTATTGGATGAGTATTGGCCGACCATGGGCATCCTTGGGTCAATTTTGGGACCCCATTGAGCCACTTGGTAGTGACAATGACAATTTGGATTAATTAATTTAATGTAAATACAAAATTAATATTAACAAAAATCTTTTAGTAATTAATTTTTATAAGGGGTTATATAAATTATATTTTAGACTATAAATATTCATTAGAAAGATAAAACGATTTCCTAAATAATGATCCTTTTTCATAATTTTTAGACACCAAATAAATTAAATTATTTATGACACAATAATGATGAAGTATTTACCTCATTAATAAATGATTTAAATAAATAAGATTATAATGATTAAAATATTTTCAAAAAGATGTCCAATTCTGATTGGATGATTTTATTTCAACCATTAGTCATCTTATCTTCATCTTTAATGATTTTTGGACCTTTTGAAACCGAAGATAAGTTTATAATAAAATAATATTTCCACACTTTCCAAAGGTGCCCCTCTCCTCCCTTATAAAAGGGAACCTCCTCCCTCTCTTCCTCACACCAATTTGATCCTTCATACTCATCCAACACCTGTCCATTTCACTTCCCCACTTCCTTATAAACCTACTAGAGGTACTGGTCTTCTCAAAAGACCAACTCGAGTGCCTGAAGAGAATGTTTAAAGGAGGCACTTTGAGAAAGAGGTAATTCCTTCTACCGTTTTCTTCAAGTTCCATTCTTCTTCTACTCCATCTTCTTTAGTTGTTTCATTATGAGGTAATTACATCAGTATCCCACATATACTGATATTTTATTATAAATATGAAGCAACCCTATTTCACCTCTTATCCATCCTATGGAAAATGAAACCACCGCGCGTGTGTACGTACGGAATACCGTCTCCACGCCGTGGTGTAATCTGTTTTCCACCACCAACTTACATGGATTGGTATAATGGTGAAAATAAATAACTATATATGATTATTGTAAAGTTATATTGATTCTGAAATAGTATACATACACTTCCATACAGTTCCATGATCATGGGAACGATATCATCGCTTGTGCGTACGTACGGCCTACCGTCTCCACGATGTGATGCGACTCGTTCTATATGATCTTCATTGAATAATGATTATATAAATGAATTGAATGAATTTATATGATATATATTACACTAATACCATTATTTAAATGATGTATCTATATCCTATAAATAGGAATAAGAATTTATTCGACAAAACACGCATAAGAACAAAAAATCAATAAACACCCGAATAAAAAATAGTAATGAAATATTACTAATAAGAAGCTAAGAATATGACCATATATGATATCATAACAATAATTATGATTCTGTAATAAGTCAATAACATTATTTAAATCATTATACAGGAGGTTCGGACACGTACAAAGCATATCGGACCTAAGGTAAGGGAAAATATCACAATCTCATTTTTATCCGAGATTGTTTATACTTTGGTATTTACTGGGGTGTATTTTATCATCCACATCCAAGTTTCCTCAATATGTAATATTATTTCCATCCACCTACAATTGTTTAAATCCAATTTGACCCTTCGGTGAGTTTTTAGTAAAATATATGAAAGGAATTTTTTGTCATTTTTCATACAAGGTACTTTTTTACTTTTCTGAAAAAAGTACGAGAAGAATGTTTTTTTAACTTATACGGCATGAATGGATTTTTAAAACATTATTTAGAAGAATATTCCTTTATAATTTTTCAAGTTTATTTTTAATCAAATTATTTTAGTTTAAAATTGTATGACATGTTAAGAAAGGAAAAATGTTTTTGAAGTAGAAAGGATATTTTCCTCAAGAATGGAGTTCAAGTGTTTTATCAAAATTATTTTCCATCTAAGATAATATAGGGTTCTGTTTCTATCCCTATTATTACATTGATTTGATTATGTTGTGATGGAAATATTTTTATGAATTCCTTTATCTTATATGAATTGTTTTATGATGTCATGATGTTTAAGATTACCATTTTTATTACATGGGTTATGCTATGATGTATGGTTTATGATTTTTTGGCACACATAAGAATGGTATCATTATAATATGGGTGGTACCTATATCTCCCTCCAATTCATTGGGAAAAATTTTATATCTAATGAGATAGACATGGCTGGAATGGCAGGTTAAACCGGTTCAGTGAAACAGGACTGAAACGAGGAGTGAAGTCAGTTCAGAAATAGACTTTGTCCACTAAGATAGTCTTGGCTATGAGTCTTGACTAATATGAAATGATTCTCTATGATTATGTGTGTATGACACAAAGCTTCATGTTTTAAGTTATGATTATTGTGATTACATTTCACTTCCATGATTTATCCCATGTTATTAAATTATGATCTCTTTTGCAGGGTATGATTTCCAAAATGTTATGTTCTTATGAATATGATGTGATTTATATTTCTTTTGTTTACCCTTACTGAGCATTTGAGCTCACCCTTTTGTATGTTTTCTTTCCCCAGGTCAGGAATAAGGTTATTAAGTAAGATATTCCAAAAAGGGATTATAGATATGATGAAATAAATGGGAGACAGTGTAGATGCTTTATGAACCAGTTGTTTATGTTTCCCAATTTCTAAAGACATTATACTTATACGGTCCTTTCATGGTTTTTCTATATTTCGTAATAAGTATGCTTCAATTTTGAAGTATTAACCATGTATGTAAAGTATGGGTCGCTATAGTTATGGTACCATAAATGACCAAAACAGACGTCTAATGGTCAAATGTATTCCGAACAACATCAGAATGACTTTAAATCATAGTAAAACATTCTAATTATTATTAGTGACTTGTAAGTCAATATGTAACGTTAATCGGACATTCGGTTTTCGTGTTACGGCCAAATATGTGTTTTTTAAGAGTTTGGCACACTTGAGAAAGGTGGGTGGGGTAGTCAAAACCAGCTGAACAACCTCGAAATTCCATTAAATCATACAACAACAACCGTTGAGGGAATTGTAAAAATGGTTGGGCAGACCACACGTCAATCGAAGGTGTCATGTGACCGCGGTGACTGAAAATGCAGTTATGGTGCCATAATCAACGAAAACAGGTGTCTAACGGTCAAATGCATTCTGAACAACATCAGACTGACATGAAATCACAGGAAAACATTCTAATTTTTATTCATGACATGTACGCGGAAAGGTCACGTCAATCGGACGTGCGGTTTGCGCGTTACAGACGAATATGTGTTTTTTAAGAGTTTGGTGCCCTTGAGAAAGGTGGGGGGATGGTCAAAACTATACGAACAACTTCAGAATGCCATGAAATAAAATGACAACAACCGGCGAGTGAATTATGAAATGGTCGGGTAGACCACACCTCAATCGAAGGTGTCGTGTGACCGCGATGACTGAAAACATAGTTCTGGTGCCGTAAAGGACCAAAACAGACGTCTAACGGTCCAATGCATTCTGAACAGCATCAGAATGACTTGAACTCATAGGACTACATTCTAATTATTATTCATTACGTGTATGCTGAGACTTCACATCAATTAGACGTTTGTTTTGCATGTTACGGCCAAATATGTGTTTTTAAGAGTTTGCCGCGCTTGAGAAAGGTGAGTGGGGTGGTCAAAACTGGCCGAACAACCTCGCAATTCCATAAAATTAGATGATAACAACTGATGATTGAATTGTGAAATGGTCAGGCAGACCACACCTCAATGGGATGTGTCGTGTGATCGCTGTGACCGAAAATGCAGTTCTGGTGCAAACAATGACCAAACATTTATCTAATGGTCAAATTCATTCCAAATTACATCCAAATGTAATTAAATCACAGTAAATAATTCTAATTGTTATTCTTGATGTGTACGCAAAGACGTCACAGTAATCAGATATGCAGTTTGCGCATTACGGCCAAATATGTGTTTTCTAAGAGTTTGGTGTGCTTGAGAAAGGTGGGTGGGGTGGTCAAAACTAGCTGAACAACCTCGGAATTCCATGAAATCAGAATAAAACAACTGGAGAGTGAATTTTGAAATGGTTGGACAGACCACACATCAATCAGAGATGTCCTATGACTGCGGTGGCTGAAAACGCAGTTTTGGTGCCATAAATGACCAAAATAGGCATCTAACGGTCAAATGCATTTAAAATGACATCGTAATGACTTTAAATCTAATTACAACATTATAATTATTATTCGTGACATGTAAAAGGAGACTTCACGTCAATCGGACGTTCAGTTTGTGCAGTATGACTGAATATTGTGTTTTCGGAGTTTATCACGCTTGAAAAAGGTGTGTGTGGTGGTCAAAACCAGTCGAACAACCTCATAATTCCATGAAATCAGGAAAAAATAACTGGAGAGTGAATTTTGAAATGGTTGGGCAGATTAAAAGTGAATCGGAGGTGTCGTGTGACCGCGGTGACCGAAAAAAGCACTTTTGGTGCCACAAAATACCAAAACAGGCATCTAACAGTCAAATGCATACCGAATGACATCAGAATGACTTTAAATCATATGAAAACATTCTAATTATTATTCTTGACATGAATACGGAGATGACACGTCAATCGGATGTGTGTTTTGCGTGTTACGACCGAATATGTGTTTTTTAAGTGTATGGCACGCTTGAGAATGGTGGGTGGGGTGGTCAAAACCGGCCGAACGACCTCAGAATGCCATGAAATCAGACAAAAACAATCAAAAAGTGAATTGTAAAATGGTTGGTTAGACCACACGTCATTCTTAGGTTTCATGTGACCGCGGTGACCGAAAACACAGTTCTGGTGCCATAAACGACCAAAACAGGCATCTAACGGTCAAATGCATTCTGAAAGACATCGGAATGACATGAAATCATAGGAAAAAAAATAAAATTATTATTCGTGATATTTACGTGGAGACTTCATGTCAATCGGATGTGAAGTTTATGCAGTACGGCCGAATATATGTGTTTTCAGAGTTTGGCGCGCTTGAAAAAGGTGTGTGGGGTGGTCAAAACTGGCCGAATGACCTCAGAATGCCCTGAAATCAGACAAAAACAAGTGGTGGGTGAATTTTGAAATGGTCGGGTGGAAAACAAGTGAATTTGAGTTGTCGCGTGACCGCGGGGATCGAAAACGTAGTTCTCGTGCCATAAACGACCAAAACAAGCATCTAACGGTCAAATGCATACCGAACAAAATCAGAATGACTTAAAATCACAGGACATCATACTAATTATTATTTGTGATGTGTACGCTGAGATTTCACATCAATTGGATGTGCGTTTTGCACATTATGGGAGAATATGTGTTTTTCAAGAGTTTAGCGCGCTTGAGAAAGATGGGTGGGGTGGTCAAAACTGGACGAAAAACCTCGTAATGCCATGAAATCAGACGACAACAACCAGTGAGTGAATTGTAAAATGGTTGGGTAAACCACACGTCAATCAGAGGTGTCGTGTGACCATGATGACCGAAAATGTAGTTCCGGCGCCATAAACGACCAATACAGGTGTCTAATGGTCAAATACATTCCGAACGATATCAGAATGACTTGAAATCACAAGAAAACATTTTAATTATTATTCATGATGTGTAAGCGGAGGCGTCACATCAATCGGATTGGCGGTTTCTGCGTTACGGTCGAATAAGTGTTTTTTAAGTGTTTGGTGCGCTTTAGAAAGGTGGGTAGGGTGGTCAAAACTGGAAAAATGACCTCAGAATTCCATGAAATCAGACGACAACAACTATAGAGTGAATTATGAAATGGTTAGGTGGACCACATGTCAATCCGAGGTGTCGTGTGACCACAGTGACCGAAAACACAGTTCTGGTGCCATAAACGACCAAAACAGGCATCTAACAGTCAAATACATTCTAAATGACTTTAAAATGATTTGAAATCACCTGGAAACATTCTAATTATTATTCATGACTTGTACGCGAAGACGTCATGTCAATCGGATGTGTGTTTTGTGCATTTCGGCCAAATATGTGTTTTTAAGAGTTTAGCGCGCTTGAGAAAGGAGGGTGGGGTGTTCAAAACCCACCAAATGACATCAGAATGCCATGAAATCAAATGAAAACAACCGTCGAGTGAATTCTGAAATGGTCGGGAGACCACATTTCAATCGAAGGTGTCGTGTGACCGCGGTGACCGAAAACATAGTTATGGTTTCATAAACGACCAAAACAGGCGTCTAACAGTCAAATGCATTCTGAACGACATTGAAATGAATTGAAATCATAGTACAACATTATAATTATTATTCATGACATGTATGTGGAGACGTCACATCAATCGGGCATGTCGTTTGTGCAGTACAGCCGAATATTGTGTTTTCGGAGTTTGGCGCCCTTGAAAAAGGTGTGTGGGGTGGTCAAAACCAGCCGAATGACCTCAGAATGCAATGAAATCAGACATCAATAACCGCAGAGTGAATTTTAAAATTTTTAGGAAGAACACATGTCAATCGGAGGTGTCGTGTGACCATGGTGACTGAAAAACACTTTCGGTGCCATAAACGACCAAAATAGGCGTTTAATGGTCAAATGCATACCGAATGACATCAGAATGACTTTAAATAAAAGGAAAACATTTTAATTGTTATTCTTAACATGTATGCAAAGATGGAACATCAATCGTACATTTGGTTTGAGCGTTATGGCCGAATATGTGTTTTTTAAGAGTTTGACACGCTTAATAAAGGTGGGTGGGGTGGTCAAAATAGGTCGAACGACCTCGGAATGCCATAAAATCAGATGACAACAACCAGCGAGTGAATTGAGAAATTGTTGGGTAGACCACTCATCAATTGTAAGTGTTGTGTGACCACGGTGATCAAAAATGCAGTTTTGGTGCCATAAACAACCAAAACAGGCGTCTAATGGTCAAATGAATTCTGAACGACATCAGAATGACTTGAAATCACAAGACAACATTCTAATTATTATTTGTGACATGTATGCTGAAACTTCACGTCAATCGGACGTGCTGTTTGCACGGTACAACTGAATATGTGTGTTTTCAGAGTTTGGTTCGCTTGAAAAAGGTGCGTGGGGTGGTCAAAACCAGCCGAATAACCTCAAAATGCCATGGAATATGACGAAATCAACTGACGGGCGAATTGTGAAATGGTCAATTTGACGACATGTGAATCGGAGGTGTCGTGTGACCGCGGTGACCAAAACCGCATTTCTGGTGCCATAAATGACCAAAACAGGAATCTAACTATCAAATGCATACCGAAAGACATCAGAATGACTTGAATTAAAAGTAAACATTCAAATTATTATTCGTGACTTGTGTGCGGAAACGGCACATCAATCAGACATGTAGTTTGTGCGTTACAGCCGAATATTTGTTTTTAAGAGTTTGGTGCATTTGAGAAAGGATGGTGGGGTGGTCAAAACTAGCCAAACGACCTCGGTATGACATGAAATTAGGTGAAAACAACTAGAGAGTGAATTTGGAAATTGTTGGGTAGACCACATGTTAATCGGAGGTTTTGTGTGACTGCGGTGACTGAAAATGCAGTTTTGGTGCCATAAACGACCAAAACAGGCGTCTAATGGTCAAATGCATTCCGAATGACATCGGAATGACTTGAAATCACAGGATAACATTCTAATTATTATTAATTACATTTTTGTTGAGATTTCACATCAATTGAACATGTCGTTTGTGTGGTACAGCTGAATATGTGTGTTTTGGGAGTTTGGCGCGCTTGAAAAAGGTGCGTGGGGTGGTCAAAACCGGACGAATGACCTCAGAATGCCATGAAATCATACAACAACAACTGGTGAGTGAATTTTGAAATGGTTGGGAAGACGACTAGTGAATCAGAGGTGTCTTGTGATGGTGGTGACCAAAACCGCACTTCTAGTTCCATAAACGACCAAAATAGGCATCTAACGGTCAAATGCATACCGAACGACTTCAGAATGACTTGAAATAATAGGGAAACATTTTAATTATTATTCTTGACATGTACTAGGAGAAGGCACATCAATTAGATGTGCGGTTTGTGCATTACAGGCCGAATATGTGTTTTTTAAGAGTTTGACGCGCTTGAGAAAGGTGGGTGGGGTGGTCAAAACCGGCCGAATGACCCCAGAAAGCCATGAAATCAGACAACAATAACCGGGGAGTGAATTGGGAAATGGTCGAGTAGACCACATGTCAATTGAAGGTGTCATGTGACCGAAGTGACCGAAAACATAGTTCTGGTACCGTAAACGACCAAAACAGGTATCTAACGGTCAAATGCATTCCAAACGACATCAAAATGACTTGAAATATTAGGAAAAAATTTTAATTATTATTTGAGACGTGTACACAGGGACATCAAGTCAATCATACATGTTTTTTGCGCTTTACGGCTGAATATGTGTTTTTTAAGAGTTTGGTGCGCTTGAGAAAGGTGGGTGGGGTGGTCAAAACCGGCCGAATGACCTCAGAATTTCATTAAATCAGACGAAAACATCAGCGAGTGAATTTTTAAATGGTCGGGTAGACCACACGTCAATCAAAGGTGTCATGTGACCATGGTGACCGAAAATGCACTTCTGATGCCATAAAAGCCCAAAACAGGCGTCTAATGGTCAAATGTATACTGAACGACATTGCAATGACTTGAAATCATAGGAAAACATTATAATTATTATTTATGACGTGTACACGGAGACGGCATGTCAATCAGACATGCGGTTTGCACGTTACGGGCCGAATATGTGTTTTTTTAGAGTTTGGCATGCTTGAGAAAGGTGGGTGGGGTGGTCAAAACCGGTCGAACAACCTCATAATTCCATATCAGATGACAATAACTGGCGAGTGAATTGGGAAATGGTCGTTCATACCATACATCAATTGGTGGTGTCGTCTGACTGTGGTGACCAAAAACGCAGTGCCGGTGACATAAATGACCAAAACAGGATTCTAACGGTCAAATGCATTGTGAACGACATCAGAATGCCTTGAAATCACAAGAAAAATTATAATTATTATTTGTGACGTGTACGTGGAGATGTCACGTCAATCGGTGGTGTTGTTTGGGGGGTACAGCCGAATATGTGTGTTTTCAGAGTATGGCGCGCTTGAAAAAGGTGTGTGGGGTGGTCAAAACTAGTCGAATGACTTCTAAATACCATGAAATCAGACGAAAACAACCGAAGAGTGAGTTGTAAAATTTTTGGGCAGCCGACAAGTCAATCGGAGGTGTCGTGTGACCATAGTGACTGAAAATGCACTTCTGGTGCCATAAATGAACAAAACATGCGTCTAACGGTCAAATTCATACCAAACGACATTAGAATGAATTGAAATCATAGGAAAACATTATAATTATTATTCTTGATGTGTATGCAGAGATTACACGTCAATCGGACATGCGGTTTGTGTGTTACGGTCGAATATGTGTTTTTTAAGAGTTTGGCGTGCTTGAGAAAGGTGGGTGGGGTGGTCAAAACCAGTCGAACGACCTCAAAATGTCATGAAATAAAAAAAACAACCAGAGGGTAAATTTTGAAATGGTCAGGTATAACACACATCAATCAGAGGTTTTGTGTTACCGCGGTGACCGAAAACGCAGTTTCGGTTCAAAAAACGACCAAAACTGGCATCTAATGGTCAAATGCATTCTGAACGACATAAGAATGACTTGAAATCATAATAAAACATTATAATTATTATTCTTGATGTGTAAGAAGAGACGTCACATTAATCGGATTTGTGTTTTGTGAGTAACAATTGAATATGTGTTTTCTAAAATTTTGGCGTGCTTGAGAAAGGTGGGTGGTGTGGTCAAAACCGGCCAAACGACCTCGGAATGCCATGAAATCAGACGGCAAAAACCAAAAAGTGAATTGTGAAATGGATGGGCAGAAAACACATCAATTGGAGGTGTCATGTGACCGGGGTGACTGAAAACGCAATTCTAGTGCCATAAACGACCAAAACAGGCGTGTAATGGTCAAATGAATTTCGAATGACATTATATTGACTTTAAATCACAGGAAAACATTATAATTATTATTTTTGATGAGTATGAGGAGATGTCACGTCAATCGGAGGTGTGGTTTTCACGTTATGGCTGAATATGAGTTTTTTAAGAGTTTGGCGCACTTGATAAAGGTGGGTGGGGTGGTCAAAATCAGTCGAACAACCTCGGAATTCCATGAAATCAGACGACAACAACAGGAGAGTGAATTGTGAAATGGTCAGGTAGACCACACATCAATCAGAGGTGTCGTGTGTTCGCAGGGACCGAAAACGTAGTTTTGGTGCCATAAATGACCAAAACAGTCTTCTAACGGTCAAATGCATTCTAAACGACATCGGAATGACTTAAAATCACACGAAAACATTATAATTATTATTCGTGATGTGTACACGGAGACGTCACATTAATCAGACGTGTGGTTTGCGCGTTACGACCGAATATGTGTTTTTTAAGAGTTTAGTGCATTTGAGAAAGGTGGGTGGGGTGGTCAAAACCAGTTGAACGACCTCATAATGCTATGAAATCAGACAAAAACAACCGGAAAGTTAATTGGTAAATGTTTGGGCAGACCACATATCAATCGAAGGTTTTGTATAACCGCGGTGACCGAAAACGCAGTTCTGGTGCCCTAAACGACCAAAACATGCGTCTAAAGGTCAAATGCATTCCGAACGACATCAAAATGACTTGAAATCATAGAATAAAATTCTAATTATTATTCATGACATGTATGTGGTGACGTCAAGTGAATCATATGTGCAGTTTGCATGGTATGGCCGGATAATGTGTTTTTGGAGTTTGGCGTGCTTGAAAAAGGTGTGTGGGGTGGTCAAAATCGGCCGAACAACATGGAAATGTCATGAAATCAGAAGAAAAAAACCAGAGAGTGAATTGTGAAATGGTCTGGTAGACGACAAGTGAATCGGAGGTGTCGTGTGACCGTAGTGACTAAAAACGCACTTCTGGTGCCAAAAATGACCAAAACAAGTTTCTAACGGTCAAATGCATGTCGAACGACATTGGAATGACCTGAAATAATATGAAAAAAATTTAATTATTATTAGTGTCATGTACGTGGAGACGGTATGTCAATCGGACGTGCGGTTTGCATGTTATGGACAAATATGTGTTTTTTAATAGTTTAGCGTGTTTGAGAAAGGTGGGTGGGGTGGTCAAAACTGGTCGAACGACCTCAGAATGACATAAAATCAGAAGAAGACAACCGCCAAGTGAATTGTGAAATATTTGGTTCGACCATAGGTCAATCAAAGGTGTTGTGTGACAGTGGTGACCGAAAACGCAGTTCTGGAGCCATAAACGACCAAACCAGTCGGCTAACGGTCAAATGTGTTCCAATAGAAATCTTAATGACTTGAAATCACAAGAAAACATTAAAATTATTATTTTTGACATGTAAAAAAGGATTTCATGTCAATCGGATGTGCAGTTTTCATGGTACGGCCGAATATGTGTGTTTTTAGAGTTTGGTGAGCTTGAAGAAGGTGCATGGGATGGTCAAAACCGGCCGAACGACCTTGGAATTCCATGAAATGAGACTACAAAAACTTTCATGTAAATTTTGAAATGGTCAGGATGAAGACAAGTGAATCAGAGGTGTCATGTGACTGCGGTGGCCGAAAACGCACTTCCGGTGCCATAAACGACCAAAACAGGCATCTAACAGTCAAATGCATACCGAACGGCATCAGAATGACTTGAAATCACAGGAAAACATTCCAATTATTATTTGTTACATTTACATGGAGACAAAACGTCAATTGGATGTGTGGTTTGCGTGTTACGGTTGAATATGTGTTTTCATGAGTTTGGTGCGCTTGAGAAAGGTGGGTGGGGTGGTCAAAACCGGCCGAATGACCTCATAATGCCATGAAATCAAATACAACAACCGATGTGTGAATTTTTAAATGGTCGGGTAAACCACACGTCAATCAGAGTTTTCGTGTGACCGCGGTGATTGAAAACATAGTTCTTGTGCCATAAACGACCAAAACAGGCATCTAACGGTCAAATTCATTCCGAACAACACCAGAATGACTTTAAATCACAGGAAAACATTCTAATTATTATTCTTGATGTGTACTCGGAGACTTCATGTCAATCAGACATGCGTTTTGTACATTACGGCATAATATATGTTTTTTAAGAGTTTGGCGCGCTTGAGAAAGGTGGGTGGGGTGGTCAAAACCGGCCAAACGAACTTATAATGTAATGAAATCAAATGAAAACAACCTAATATTGAATTTTGAAATGGTCAGGAAGACCACACATCAGTTGGAGGTGTCATGTGACCGCGGTGACTGAAAATACAGTTTTGTTGCCATAAATGACCAAAACATGCGTCTAATGGTCAAATGCATTCCGAACGAAATCAGATTAACTTGAAATCACATGAAAAAATTCTAATTATTATTCTTGACATGTACGTGGAGAAGTCACATCAATAGGATGTGCGGTTTGCTCGTTACAGCCGAATATGTCTTTTTTAAGAGTTTGGCGCACTTGAGAAAGGTGGGTGGGGTGGTCAAAACCATCTGAACAACCTCATAATGCCATAAAATCAGAAAAAACAACCGGCGAGTAAATTTTAAAATGGTTGGGTAGAAAACATGTTAATCAGAGGTATCGTGTGACTGCGGTGACCGAAAACGCAGTTCCGGTGCAATAAATGACCAAAACAGGCATCTAACGGTCAAATTCATTCCGAACGAAATCGGAATGACTTGAAATCACATGAAAACATTCTAAATATTATTCATGATGTGTACGTGGAGAGGTCACATCAATCGAATGTTCGGTTTGTCCGGTACGGCCAAATATTGTGTTTTCAGAGTTTGGCGCGCATGAAAAAGGTGTGTGGAGAGGTCAAAACTAGCTGAACGACCTTGGAATTCCATTAAATTAGACGAAAACAACTGTCGAGTAAATTGTGAAATGGTTAGGTAGAAGACAAGTGAATTGGAGGTGTCCTGTGACCGTGGTGACCAAAAATGTACTTTCGGTGCCATAAGAGACCAAAACTGGCGTCTAACGGTAAAATGCATACTAAACAACATTTTAATAACTTGAAATCACAGGACAAAATTCTAATTATTATTTGTGATGTGTACACAGAGACGAAACGTCAATTGGACGTGCAGTTTGTGCATTATAGCCGATTATTTGTTTTTTAAGAGTTTGGTGTGCTTGAGAAAGGTGGGTGGGGTGGTCAAAACTGGTCGAACGACCTCAGAATGCCATGAAATCATACAACAACATCAAGTGATTGAATTGTGAAATTCTCAGGCAGACCACATGTCTATAGGAGGGGTTGTGTGAGTGAAGTGACTAAAAATGCAATTCTGGTTCCATAAACGACCAAAACAGTCATCTAACGGTCAAATGCATTCCGAACGACATCAAGAATGACTTAAAATCACAGGACAACATTCTAATTATTTTTCATGATGTATGTGGATATGAAACATCACTTAGAAATGTAGTTTTCACGTTATGGCCGAATATGTGTTTTTATGTGTTTGATGCACTTAAGAAAGGTAGGTGGGGTGGTCAAAACTGGCCTAAAGACCTCAAAATTCCATTAAATTAGACGACAAAAACCGGTGAGTGGTTTTGAAATAGTTGGGCAGACCACATGTCAATAGGGGGTGTCGTGGGATTGCGGTGACTGAAAACATAGTTCCAGTGCCAAAAACAACCAAAATGGGAGTCTAACCGTCAAATGCATTCCGAATGACATCAGAATGACTTGAAGTCACGGGAAAACATTCTAATTATTATTAGTGATGTGTACGCGGAGACTTCATGTCAATCCGATGTTTGGTTTGTGCGTTATGGCCAAATATGTGTTTTTAAGAGTTTGGCGTGCTTGAGAAAGGTTGGTGAGGTGGTCAAAACCGGTCTAACGATCTCGGAATTCCATGAAATCAAATGACAACAACCGATTACTGAATTGTGAAATTTTCGGGTAGACCACACATCAGTTGGTGGTGTCGTGTGACCGTGGTAACTGAAAATGTAGTTCTGGTGCCATAAACGACCAAAACAGGCATCTAACAGTCAAATGCATTCTGAACGACGTCATAATGACTTGAAAACACATGACACCATTATAATTATTATTTGTTATGTGTACACGAAGACGTCACATAAATCGAACGTGATGTTTGTGAGGTACAGCCAAATATTGTATTTTCAGAGTTTGACGTGATTGAAAAAGGTGTGTGGGGTGGTCAAAACTGGCCAAACGACCTCGGAATACTATGAAATCAGACAAAAACAACCAGTGAGTGAATTGTGAAATGGTCAGGCAGAAGAAAAGTGAATCAGAAGTGTTGTGTGATCGCGGTGACCGACAATGCACATCTGGTGTCATAAACGATCAAAACAGGCGTCTAACGGTCAAATGAATACCGAACAACATCTAAATGACTTCAAATCATAGGACAACATTCTAATTTTTATCTATGATGTGTATGAAGAGACATCACATCAATCAGACATGCGGTTTGTGCGTTATGGATGAATATGTGTTTTTTAAGAGTTTGGCGAGCTTGAGAATGGTGGGTGGGGTGGTCAAAACCATCCGAACGACCAAATAATGCCATGAAATTAGACGACAAGAACTAGAGAGTGAATTGTGAAATGGTTGGGTAGACCACATGTCAATTGGAGGTGTTGTGTGACTGCGGTGACCGAAAACACAGTTCAGGTGCAATAAACGACCAAAACATGCGTCCAACGGTCAAATGCATTCCGAACGACATTGAAATGAGTTGAAATCACAGGACTACATTCTAATTTTTTTTCACTATGTGTACGTGGAGAAGTCACGTCATTCAAACATGCAGTTTTCACGTTACAGCCGAATATATGTTTTTTATGAGTTTGGTGCACTTTAAAAAGGTGGATAGGTTGGTCAAAACTGGATGAACGGCCTTGGAATTCCTTGAAATCAATCGACAAAAACCGGTGAGTGAATTGTGAAATGGTCAGGCAGACCACACATCAATCGGAGGAGTCGTGTGAGCGCGGTGACTGAAAAAGTATTTTCGGTTCACAAAACGACCAAAATAGGCGTCTAATGATCAAATGCAATCTGAAAAAAATCAGAATGACTTGAAATCATAACACAATAGTCTAATTATTATTCATGATGTGTATGAGAAGACATCATGTCAATCTGACTTGTGGTTTGGGTGTTACGGCCGAATATGTGTTTTTAAGAGTTTGGTGCGCTTGAGAAAGGTGGGCGTGGTGGTCAAAACGGGCCGAACGACGTCAGAATTCCATGAAATCTGATGAAAACAACCGAAATGTGAATTTTGAAATGGTAGGGCAGACCACACGTCAATCGGTGGTGTCGTGTGACTATGGTGACCGAAAACATCGTTCTGGTGCCATAAACGACCAAAACATGTGTCTAATGGTCAAATTCATTCATAACGACATCGGAATGACAAGAAATCATAGGAAAAAATTATAATTACTATTCATTATGTATATTTGGAGATGTCACGTCAATCGGATGTGCGGTTTGGGCGTTACAACTGAATATATGTTTTTTAAGAGTTTGGCGCGCTTGAGAAAGGTGGGTGGGGTGGTCTAAACCGGCCGAATGACCTCAAAATGCCATGAAATCAGATGAAAAAAATAGGTGAGTCAATTGTGAAATGGTCGGGTAGACCGAACATCAATCGTAGGTGTCGTGTGACCGTAGTGACCGAAAATGCAATTCTGGTGCCATAAACAACCAAAACAGGCGTCTAACGGTCAAATGAATTCCAAATGACATCAGAATGACTTGAAATCATAGGAAAAAATTCTAATTATTATTTTTGATGTGTAAATGGTGACATAAAATCAATCGGACATGAAGATTGCATGTTACGGCCGAATATGTGTTTTTTAAGAGTTTGACGCGCTTGAGAAAGGTGGGTGGGCTAGTCAAAACTAGACGAATGACTCAGAATGCAATGAAATCAGATGAAAAAAATCGGCGAGTGAATTTTGAAATGGTCAGGCAGACCACACATTAATCGGAGGTGTCGTGTGACCGCGGTGACCGAAAACGCAATTCTGGTGCCATAAACGACCAAAACAGACGTCTAACGGTCAAATGTATTCCAAACAACATCAGAATGACATGAAATCACAAGACAACATTATAATTATTATTCCTAATGTGTACGTGGAGACGTCACATCATCAGACATGTGGTTTGCCTTTTATGGTCGAATATGTGTTTTTTAAGAGTTTGGCGCGCTTGAGAAATGTGGGAGGGGTGGTCAAAACCAGCTGAACGACCTTGGAATGCCATGAAATCCAATGAAAACAACCATAAAGAGAATACAAGAAAACATAGTTTATGAAATGGCTGGGAAGACCACACGTCAATCGAAGGTGTTATGTGACCGTAGTGACCGAAAACATAGTTTTGGTGCCATAAACGACGAAAACAGGCGTCTAACGGTTAAATGCATTTCGAACGACATCAGAATGACTTGAAATCACATAAAAACATTATAATTATTATTCTTGACATGTACATGGAGACTTAATGTCAACCAGACATGCGGTTTGTGTGGTACGGCTGAATATTGTATTTTCAGAGTTTGGTGCGCTTGAAATAGGTTTGTGGGGTGGTCAAAACCGGCCAAATGACCTAAGAATTCCATGATATCAGATGAAAAAACCCGGCGAGTGAATTGTGAAATGGTCAGGTAGATAACAAGTGAATCGGAGGTTTCATGTGACTGTGGTGACTGAAAACGCACTTCGGGTGCCATAAACGACCAAAATAGGAATCTAATAGTCAAATGCATATCGAATGACATCGGAATGACTTGAAATCACAGGACAATATTATAATTATTATCCATGACGTGTGTCAGCATAGGATACATCAATCGGAAATGTGGTCTTATTAGAACCATAGAATTAATGATTTTACATTTTTAAAAAGGTATTCGAAATTATTTATATATTTTCAAAATCAAATACTTTCAATCTGTTATAGTAATTTTGAATTGAAATATATTTCATTGTATTTCAGTTATTTTTTTATTTTATTTTTCGGTATTAATTTTGTTATTAAATTTTTTCATGTAGTTATATTCTATGATGGATGTGGAAGATTGGAAGATGACGAGATGAAGAGATTTATGTGTGTATGAGTTTAGATATTTTGGAAAAGTTTATTTTTTTGTGTTTTTGAAATATATAGGTTTTTATTGTATTGTTGGAACTTTTTAAAAAAAATAAAAAAGCCTATAGAAACCACCATTTGGCGGTCGCTATAGACAAATCTAAAATCTTCTATAGCATCTGCTATTTGGCAGATGCTTTAGGTTCCACCGATATCACCTATAGAGACCGCCATTTTGAGGTCACTATAGTCCATGTTGGCTCGTCTACAATGACGACCATCTGGCGGACGCTATTAGCAACTGTGACGAGCCTAAAGCATCTGCCATTTGGCAGATTCTTGGAGGCTGATAAAGACCTTTAGTGATGACTTTTGACGGTTGCTAAAGTCCTTTATTATACTAGTGGAGATTACGCAATGATGAACCATAGAGCGATGAGGCCGTGGTGCAGGTCCCTCTCACGGCGTTATCACCTTCATGTGATGTACCAGCAGCACCACTTCCCGTTGTGCAACCATTGAAACCTACCCCACCAGCAGAGGATGCATGACGAATGAGCATTTTTCAAGAGTTCCAGTGGTAGGGGGCCTCCAAGGTTCCTAGGCGAGATGGACCCGCAAGTGGCTGAGGACTGGCTGGAGGTTGTGGCCGGAGTTTTTCTCTTAGTTGGGACACCAGCAGGTTTTATGGTGATTTTGGCAGCCAGCGTTTTTCAGGCAGTAGTAGGGAGATGGTGGATCCTGATGCTCTAGATACACGATGAGGTGACCCTCATCTAGGCATAATTTGAAGGCCTTTTTAGGTCAGAGTTTGTCCCAGCGACCTTATGTTCTATGCGTATATTGGAGAAACTGCACTTACAGTAGCGCAGCATGATAGTGGCCCAGTACTCGGTGAGGTTCACTGATCTCTCCCACTACTCCACCAACATGGTATGTGACCCTTTCTTCTAGGACCAGAAATTTGAGTAGGGTCTCCAATGGGAGATAAAATCATCGATGGTATCCCTCAACATTCTGATGTAGGCTAGGGTGTTTGAGTGAGCACTTCTGGTGGAGAGATTCCTAGCTGAACAGGCACCGACAGTGAGAGCTACCACCGAATGACTAGTAGTCGATTCCTTTGCAGGAGGTAGAAGGAAGATGACAGAGAGGTCCAAGAGGACCAGACCTTATGGTGGACAACCCTGGGATGCAGGGTCAGAGGTGCGAGGGTCACAAGGCATAAAGAGATAGGTGAGGGGCACGCATTGTTACACATGTGGAGGGTAGGGTCATATGTCTCGCAACTGCCTGACCCGTCGTACCGACGACCAAAAGATGGTTGGGGGACCTCCAAGGCAGAGGTTCGAGTGAGGGGGTCCACAAGGTGGAAAACGTGACAGTGGAATTGGCCATGTAGTAGGCATTGGGCGACATTTCGAGATTCTACTACCACCACTGCCAGGTGGTCCACCCCTACCATAGGGAGAAGGAGGACAGGGATGAGCTCAACTCTACAAAGCTGAGGCCTAAGATTACAACAATCTAGTGTTGATTAGAGGTACGATATGTGTTTATTGCACCTTATATTCAGTACTTATAGACACATGTTCCAGTCACTCTTTTATTTCCACGAACCTCGTTCAGAGCTCAGAGATTCCAGTGGAGTCGTTTGCTCGATCCTTACAGCTAGAGACGCCTATGAGAGCGGATTCAATGATTACGCACTAGTTTTGGAAATGTGACCTTACTCCAGGAGGTGAGAGATTCGGCAGGGATCTTCTCCTAGCGGTGTCAAGGCCTTACGACAACATATTGGGTATGGACTAGTTATCCACAGTCTATGCTCATATTGACTATATTATGCACAAAGTACGGTGTGTCTGCATGGACAGGACTAGGTTTTCCTTCACCAGCGAGAAGGGAACCTTTATAGCATTGGATGGACTTATCCAAAGGATGGTGCAGCTGATTACTCATCAGTTGTCTATCCATTCCCTCAGAGTAGTTGATGTTGAGAGTCTGAGCCTTCCTGTAGTGGTGGACCAGTATTCTGATGTCTTTTCGGATGATGTTCTAGGACTACCTCCATGCATAGAGGTAGACTTTTACATTGACTTGTACCCTAGGACAACACTGATATCTACATTAGCGTATCGTATTCCTCCAGTGGAGCTTCATGAGTTACATGTATAGTTGGAGGACTTGCAGGGAAAGGGGTTCATAAGACCTACTATTTCTCCATGGGCATCCCTAATTTTGTTCGCCAAGAAGGCATATGGTATTTTGAGACTCTGTGTGAACTATCGGCGCTTAAACCAGGTGACTATTAAGAACACGTATCCACTCCCGAGGATTGATGATCTTTTAGACCAGCTGAAGGGAGCTCGTTGGTTTTTGAAGATAGAACTCAAATCATGCTATCATCAGCTCAAGACACGAGATGAGGATGTGCAGAAGACGACCTTCAGATGTCAGTTTGGCCATTATGAGTTCTTGTTTATGCCTTTCGGTGTGACCAATGCCCTAACAACGTTCATAGGACTCATGAATAGGATCTTTCAGCCATACCTCGATGGCTTCATGGTGGTGTTCATCAATGACATATTGATATACTTGGAGACGGAGGAGGAGCATGCTTATCATCTATAGATGGTTATGGATACACTCTGAGAGCACCAGATTTATGGTAAAGTATCAAAGTTCCTGTTCTGGATATGAGAGGTCCACTATCTGGGACACGTTGTCTTAGAGGCTGGAGTTGCAGTGGATCTAGTGAAGATAGATGTTGTGCTATCTTGGGAGCCTCCCAGGAGCGTGATGGAGGTGCAGAGTTTTCTGGGGTTGGCTGGATACTACCATAGATTTCTGCCGGACTTTTCCAGAGTTGCAAAACCCTTTTCAACTTTGATAAGAGAAGGGGAAACCTTTATTATGGACGAAGAGATTCCAATAGAGTTTCCAAGATCTGAGGCAGAGACCGACGAGTTCCCCCATCTTGAGGCTGCCAGAAGAGGGTGTTGGGTACGTAGTCTACTATGACGCATCAAGGACACGTCCTGGATGTTTCCTGGTTCAAGAGTAAGAATTGATCGCTTATGGTTGACGATAGTTGAGACAACATAAGCAAAAATATTCTACCCATGACCTAGAGTTAGTAGCAGTGATTTTTTCTTTGAAGATGTGGTGACAATTCTTGATGGGAGAACATTTTATACTCTAATCTGATCACACAAGTCTCAATTATATCTTATCTCAGAAGTACCTGAACCTGAGACAGCGGAGATGGCTAAATTTCCTCCCAAGCTATGACTTTGAGATAGTCTATACTCCTTGGAAGGGGAACGTGGTAGCATATGCACTCAGCAGGAGGTCTGGTCTGTAGTTGCTGAGTGAGGCAATAGAGCAGATATCCATGTTGTAGATATCCTTCATGGATTGATATGGAGTAGCATACCTCGAGTCTATGAGAGTCACACCCCAAATTCTTCAGTGAGTCAGGGAGGCACAACTTGGGTACACTGACTGCGAGGCTTGATGTGATCACATATCCTTAGGGCAGGCACCTGATGGATTTTCTGATGGTGGGGAGCACGTCATCCTCTTTAGAGGAAGTGCCATGGTACTAGTGGCGCTACATGAGGATGTGTTAAGGGTGTTCCATACGTCCTCTCTATTAGTACATCCTGGTGTGGCAAGGATGTACTAGGACCTCCAGCGTTAGCACTAGTGGCCAGGGATAAAGAAGGTAGTGGCAGAGTTTGTTTCACAATGCCTCACCTGTCAGCAAGTGAAGGCCAAGCATCAGGTTCCAGCAGGCTTGGCTTAACCACTAGAGGTGATGGAGTGAAAGTGGGGTGAGATCTCCATGTACTTTGTGAAAGGGATTCCATGTACGTTTATGGAACATGGTTCTATATGGGTGATTATTGACCGACTCACAAATTAGGCCCACTTCCTACCCATCTAAGAGTAGGGATCAGTAGAGGGATTGGGATGCCTCTACATATAGGAGATCATGTGACTTCATGGGGTGCCATCGATGATCGTATCTGACCATGACACACTTTTTACATCCCGGTTGTGGAAGGGATTGTAGGAGGCATTCAGGACTCAGCTGAGATTGATCACCACCTTTCATCCTCATACATATGGTTAGATGGAGCAGACCATTCAGATGCTTGAGGACATGCTTTGTGAATGCGTCCTAGATTTTGGCCGCATTTTGGAGGATCACTTTCCCTTTTTGGAGTTCTCATACAACAACAGTTACCACTCCACCATCGGTATGTCCCCATTCGAGGCCCTATACAGCCAACCTTGCAGATCACCTCTATGCTAGAGAGACCCAGGGGAGTCGGCACTTATGGGCCCATAGTTGGTACGGGCTACCACTGAGAAGGTACATATCATCCAGGAGTAGATAAAGACTGCACAGAGAAGACATAAGTCATATGATGATAGAATACAGAGACCTTTGGAGTTCCAGGAAGGGGACCACATTTTCTTATGAGTCTCTCCTCGATGGGGACTGTGGATATTTGGCCGAGGCATCAAGTTATCCCTGAGGTTTATCAGGACATTTTAGATACTTAGGAGGATAGGTGGGGTGGAATACTTCTTGTAACTTCCACCACAGTTGGAGAAGGTTCACAACGTCTTCCACATATCCTAGTTGAGGAGATATGTACATGATCCATCTCACTTCATCGACCATGACGATCTAGATATAGACAATGTGGAGACGTTTAGGGAGGTTTCAGTAGAGATTGATGATCCACATGATTTTGCCCTTCGTGGGAGGTCAATACATTCGGGGGGTGTTCACTGGCAGTACGAGAACCTCCAGGAGAGCACATGGGAGCAGGAGGCTCAGATTCGTGCTCAGTACCTTCAATTTCTTCCGTAGTCTATGTTGTAAATTTTGGGGATGTAAAGCCCTAAGATGGGGAGAATGTAAAGACCTAAATTTTCCATGTAATTTTTTAATTAAATGAAATTATTAAGAGTCTACGAAAATTAACTGTGCATGATTCCAAGGCCCGGTGTGCCTGGAATTATTTCCTGAACTTTTTTTCAGGTACTTTCAGTAAATGCGTGAATGTCATTTTTATAACTTTTGAACCATTTCTCGGATTAAAAATCTGAGGGCACCGTTGAATTCGCAGCACTAGGATTACCTTAAGGGAGGATTTAGTTTGACCGCAGTAGGTTTGGAGAAGAAGTTATTTTTTGTGACTTTTATAAGAACTGAAATAAAATAATCTCATTATTTTATTTCTTTTCCACCAATGGAATAGATAAGTTTTGGACCTGTGGTTAGTCAGGCCAATGAATGGATTGACTTGCTGAATACTTAGTAAAGACTTCATTGGTGTATTAGGAAACTTCCTAATTTATGAGCCCCATAAACTCTCCGCGTCTTTACTTACTCTCCCACTCTCCTATAAATATAGAGCATGGAGGAGGGGTATTAGAAAATATTTTCCAAGAAATGAAGTTCTGTTGAATTGCTATAATGTTGAGCCCTTTGAGGATAGAGCTGACCCCACCAGGAGGTGATGTGTGACACCGAAACTCCGAACCAGAGTTTGACGTTCGAACGACCGCGAGGACAACTTATTACGGGGACAACGAACAACAAGACTCCCTCAACCATGATCACTCTCTAATGTTTCAAGGTAGGGGTTTATTTTTGTTTGTGCGTTTTTGATTCCCTCTTCCCCGTTCTTGAAATTATATGAAGAGCATGGGTCAACTGACTAATGGGTTGACCTGCGATTCATTTGTCTTTGCGGGATGTTATTGCAGTGAATATTGTGGGGTTAATCTTTTTGTTTAATTAAATCATTTATTTAAACCTTAACCCCCCCCCCCCCTTATGTTATGAGCTAACACAGAGGGCGTGGGCCTAACGAATCTGGGCCGAACCCTCCAATATTTTAGTTATATCATTGTGCCTCCTTGGAAGACCGTAAGCAATTCGACGCATGCCACAAGAGGAAGGTCGCAACTTGTCAGCCACAGCAAACAGAGGCGGAGGCCGACACAACGACTGACTCTGGGGAGGAAGGTGACTCGACCACCGCACCTTCAGTGAATGGATGTTGCGACCAAAGCACGGCGGAGGGCGAACCCACCTTTGGAAGTTTACATGGTGACCTAGAGGCACCCACGTGGCGCCGCCACATCTCAAACCGAATGGCCTCTAGGCCGTTAGGGAATCTGGGAGACTCAGTGGTTATAACCCCCATGTCACACCGAACTGGGCCACCACCCTCGCACCGGGCCGCCACCCTCGAACCGGGCAAGCGCCCTTAAACTGGCTGCCGCCCTCGAGCTCGGCCGCCACCCTTGGGTCGGGCTGCCGCCCTCGGGTGGGTCGGCGCCCTCGGACCGGGCCTCTTCCCTCACTCTAGGCTGTCACCCTCGCACTTGGCCACCGCCCTCGCGCCAGGTCACGACCCTCGAGCCAGGCCGCCTCCCTCGAACCGGGCTTCCTCCCTCGGAGTAGGTCATCGCCCTCCCACCGGGCCGCCACCCTCGAGTCGGGTCATCGCCCTTGAGTCGGGCCTCTACCCTCAGCCCAGGCCACTGCCCACAAACTGGGCCACCTCCCATGGAGTAGGACACTACCCTCGTGTCGGGCCGCCGCCCACAGACTGGGTCGCCGCCCTCGAGCCGGGCCGCCGCCCAACGGGTTGCTCCCCCACGCGGGCTTGGTCATCCCTTGCAGGCCGCCCTATTCGGGTCGGGCCACCCTTTCAGGTCGGAATGGACATCGGCCCAACGGGCTGAGTTCACCTCAGCCTATCCCAGACTGGGTCGGTACGGGTCAGTATAACCGGGTCAGACCAGATCTGGGCCCCAACCGGGCCTAGAAACACTGAAAAAACCTTTACTTGAGAATCAGACGCCTGTTTGACGAACTGTCTACGTCGTTGGGACCCTTGGAGAGAGACAGTCCTTTTGCCTTACTCCATTAGAGTTTCAAAGCTAAAGAGACAGTACTCGAGTGGTAAGGGCTCCTCCTTGGCATCCAAGAGGCTCGGGTTCAAAACCGGGTGGAGGCGAATTCTCGGGTTACTGTAACAATACTATAGCAGTCAGTGTAGCAGTTACCATTTGGTACTGTAGTAGCCAGAACTATTCACCCAATTTGGGCCTTCGTGCCATCAGTTTGGGCCTACAGGTCTCAAGGGACTTTAGGTCATCAATGGACTTTGGGCCACAGGGCCTTCAGGCCACGTAGACCATGGAGTAGCCCAGTTCACACAGAACAAGCCCCAAAAGAGGATCAGAGTAACATGAGTAGAAGCCACAAGATGTAGAGATAACCAGATTGGAAGAATGAGAGGGTATGGTAGCCTCCATCAAGACCGGGCACCATGCAGCTTTGTATGGGGTAATGCTAGCCGATCAATAATGCAAGGTGGGGATCTAGGTGATCAATGATGCAGAAAGCTGAAGAGGGACAATTCAAGTGGGCTGGGCCTACAGGTCATCTATTGGGCATGGTATGCCTCTGGGCCTTCGGGTCATGTATTGTTGGTTTGTCAGACCTTTTGCCTTGGGTGTACAGGTTATGTACAGGTTCCCCTTCAACCCATAAAAAATGGTATTATCCATAATAAAATAAAAAATAAGGCCTTCGGGACATTCAGGCATTAGAGTTTTGGCGAAACTTGGTGTACGGCCGGGTTAGATCACACCCAAATCCAACCGGGAACTCAGCACTGAAATGCCAATAACGCACAGACTGGGCATCTGATAGATTCGTTGTCTATTGCGTTGGAACCCTTATGACATAGAGGATCATCTAGTTACTTCTTTTTGAGATACGACTAATGGATTTGGAGCGGTTCTCCCAAGCACACTACATATAAAACCCTACAACTGGATGAGACCTGACGACTACTGAATTTTCGACTCGGAGTGACTCGAAGGACATGGTGGGGAGTACCTGTGGTACACGATGGGTAAGAGTACCTTACTAGACCACATTAGGGAGGGATGGCTCTATGTGACCCAGAAGACCCATGATACGCGATGGGGAGGAGTACCTTAGAAGACTTCTTTGTGGAGGGATGACTATGTGTGACCCCACAGACCCACGATACACGATGGGGAGTAGTACCTCAGTAGTTCAAGGTTAGTGGGAAGTTCCTCTATGTGACGTGGAAGGTTCTATGTACTCGATAGAGGAGAAGTTATCTAGCAGCCGAGGAGTTCGACAATGTGACTGAGGATGTTACTTGTTACTACCCCCTAGAATAAATCTTGGTGTGAGCTATCTTTACCTTATTCCTATGATTGAGGTAATGCTATGTGTTACATTACCTATATGGTAATCTACCTTCGCGGTGTTACCCTATGGGTTTTCTTTGTGGAACTCTAGGAGAACTTCGAGGACTCTAGGTCACTACTGAGTATCGTTATAGACACCCTTGCATAGGCTTCTCCCATCCCTTACTGTGTCTGGTGCAGATGATGTATATCATTGATCGAGGCTGAGGGATCCAGGACTGGGTGGTGCTCGCAGGTGAACCGTTTTGCGTGACATGATGCAGAGGAGACGAGAAAATGTGGAGTACAGTGGAGGTGATTTTTACCTATCCTTCAGGTAGGAACCTCTAAGGATGACCCAATAACTATTTCCCTTTTTATTTTATTTTTAATTTACTTTCAATAATACTTGTACTTTTATAGTTGGGCTTGTATTCTGGCCCCTTTTACTTTGAGAACTCTTTTACTACTACAGTTTAATTCACAGTTTCTTCTTATTGTGTTCTCGGACCGTGGGTTTATATAGGTTTAAAGGCAATGTCTTCCTGTTTTATGGAATATGCCTTTCGGTGCTAGTCACTAGCCCCTGGCCTATGAAAGGCGGGCTTGGGGTAGTCACGGCCCGGGCCCCGGGGGACGGGTTGTGACATCAATACTACTCAAACCCACCCTGGATATTCCATACCATAATGTTAGTGGGAAAAAAGAACATTATGAATTTAGGGGAAAACACATAAGAAAAATGAATATATCATTGCCCAATAATTATTGGAAAATGATCACATAAATGGGGTATCCGAGAGATAAGAGGTTAAACTGAAGAACTGTATCTGATAAAAATAACCAATAAGTTGAGGGGCTCATGTGTAGAGTAAATAAATCATATATCATGAATAGAATACAATGCCCCGTTATCAATATTTTAATAAAAAGTTTATAAAGAACATTTTATGATCTGTACAATGATTTAGGATCGATATTTGGTGGAGAATGCATTCAAAAGTGAAGGAGAAGTCCTGCTGCAATTATTGCATCTCGATCCACCAAGATCTGATCACCCATCGTCCTCCAATGTCATCCTCCAACTAACAATAGTGGTTTTATGCTCTCAAATATTTCAGGATTATGCAAAAAACAATATAGAAATTTTATAACTAATTATTTATAGTGGATTTTAATTTTTATCCTTTAAAATTATAATAAATAAATTTAAATGTTTATTTTTATTAACTACACTTCCAACTATTGCCTCAACCAAATTTAAATTGATTACTAAAATTAAGTCATTCCCAATTTAAATCATGTTTTATATCTTCAACTGTGGTATCAAATTTTTATTCTAAGGTCCCAAACAAATGAAAAAAACAACATGTGTACATAATAGGGATGAAAATGGATTTTCAACTGAAGAGAGAAATAAAGTCGGTATTCCACAAAAATATTATCTTAATCTACTAGGTACATAAAGAGAATAAAAAATAGGAAAAATGTATTCTCATGAAATAACCATTGTATAATAAAATTCATGAGTTTTTCAACAGAAAAATCTAAATTTTTTATCATTAGAAACTTGATCATAAACAATATCAGGATATAAAGAGATTGTAATATAAAACCACTACCTCAGGTATGGATTACTTCAAATAAGTTAGAGCATAATATGTAGTAAATATAGATTTATTATAAATTTATTCCATAACTCTAACCATATATATCATATCATGTTTTATTTACTTATAACATTTTATCATCAGTTTGTTAACAATTCTATATTAAAACCATTATTCTATGTGATAACTGCTTCATTTATCATGTATGTTTTGTCTCGGTAGTCTTGGTCCCTGTAATTTGATAATGGTTAATAAATATAAAGAATGTTAATCATAATATTAATACTATATATATATATATATATATTAATTATTAAAAAATTTAGAGTCATCCAAAATAGGTAGAGATATATAAATTAATTACATCATGGAGATGGTAGGTTGTATGTAGAAATAAAACCTCTTTTTGTACTTTACAATGAATGCAACACAATAAAGGTAAATAATAATTCACCATTAAAATACAATTTTTACATCATATATATATTATATATTCATAAATTCTCTCTTTATTACCATCTATGTAAAATGGTAATGCAAAACAAATCCCATCGATTTGTGGAGGTGGTGGTCCACACATACACATGAGCGATGTTATAGTTTTCCAATGGATTAAAAGGTAAGAAGATTAATACGATACTATAATTCTATAAAAAAGTTATTTAAAAATAATAATATTTAATTACTATACCTATCATAAAACACATCCATCAAAAAGTTGATGAAAAATGAATTTTATCGCCAAGTGCAGATAGTAAGCCGTATATACGCATGAGTGATACATTCACTTCCATTTTGATGGGAAATTGGATGGATAGTGCTGGTTTCATAATCAAAATAAAATTTCATTATATTTAGGAAACATTAATTTTTATTTTTTTAAAATAAAACATATTTATAGAATGTAATATAATAACTAAAATAAAAGTGATCATTTTAGTTGATTTTATCTTCTTTGAAAAAAAATCATTTATATTTCTTCTTAAGGACTATAGGTTTAGTATTTTTGGGAGGCAAAAAACTATATAATGTGTATTGGATAGTTCATAATGTATTTTGGTAGGGCTTTTTCATTATATAAGGGTCAATGTGCTATAAAGAATAGAAATGAGGTGTGTACTTTTGTAAAGGAAGGAGAGAACACACATGGAATTTCATGAAAGAATAAAATTTAATAAAATAACTGTAAATCAAAATTATTATAAATGGTAATAAATTCAAATAAAAATAGTATATGGTCAAAATAACATCATCCAATTAAATTTAAATATTTTTTGGTGTGATTTTAATCTTCAAATTTTTTATTAGAACCTTTGTCGACAATTTTCGACTTTAACCACAATAAAAAATATTTCAATCATAAAGGGTTATAGGTGTTACAATAAATGAAAAAGTGTCTAATAAACAGACCATGGTTTATACGATCATTTAAATTCTATTCACTTGTTTGGATATAAAATTTTTATAAATATTAAATCATTTAATAATAATATATTATTATTAAAAAATATCATTAATTACAATTTTGAAACAATTCCTTTAATTTGACATTATAAACAGAAATACAAAGGTGTAATTATAATATAATCCTTTAGAAAAAACTAATAGGTTAAATTCATCTACAAAATTCATTGAACACAATAAATCACTCAAAGTATGTTACTTTCAATATTTTTGAAATTATTTATTATCTTTCTATTAATTGATGAGATATTATCTCAATATTTGGAAACCATTTAAGGAAAATATATTAATACTAAAAATAAGAAATAAATTTACATAACGAAAATAATTTCAATATACTCCAAATAAAAATTAATATCCAATATAAACTTTGTTTTTTTCCAAATGTGTACATATAAGATATATTTAAATATAAGGAACTGACATTTAGTTTTTTTGTTTTCTTTAAATATTATATAGTTTATTTTTAGGGTGAACTATCCCTTAAATTTTTTAATTTTGTTATAAATATGATAATGGTATAATTTAATTTAATTTATCCAATAATAATTAATATAAAATATGGTGACCATAATAATTAGTTTTTACATAGGTTAACTTGATTTACTCTTTACCGAGTTGATAAATTTTACAATGGATACTATTCATATTAACAAAAAATAAAAGGGGTCTCTTTACAAATTTTGACCATCATAATTCCAAATATGGATTCAATTTTTCTATATTAAACTTTTATAAGAGGAAAAAATTCATTTTAAAAGTAGTGGGTAAAACGTGAAAAAACCCCTTTTTTAAAAAAATACATTCTAATCATAAAATTAGACATATGTTCTTATCTCATGACTAGAAAAAAAATTATTTTAATGTTAAAACATTTTATTGAATAAATATTACACAAATCTAATTAGAATAATTCATTAATAGTTATTAATTTAATTTATTATGAAAAAAAACTCATTGTCGGAAAAACATTCTTTTCAGAAATACAACTCATTTATTTTTAAATTATTCTTATTTTAATTTATAATTATTTTATAACCAAAAAAATTATTTCATAAATATTTAAACCATAATTTTTTTGAATAATTTATTTATTCCAATTAAAACATTTTTATCTAACAACATGATGATGTATGCCACATTAAATAATAAACTTTGAGTAAAATATCGTGGTTCATTTAAGCTCGATGTTTTGTGTAACTAAAGATATCATAGAAAAATAATATAGAGAGAACTATAAAAAAAATATTAAGGTGTCATATTTCTTCCCCTTAAAATGAAATTTTCCACAAAAATTATACCACTGTCATACAAAACATGAGGGAATTTTTGTTCCATTTCATCCCGGGGTTCCCAAGTAGCTTCTTTGAATTTTTGAATCCTATTGGGAAATTTAAACCGGTGAGTAGTATTCATTCATAGTACATTATTTCCATGATCTAGGATTTATGTTATTTTTTATTTAAAAGGGAGACCATTCTACAAAGGTACAATCTCTTTGTTTAGTACATGTAATGGATCAAGTATTCACTTTCATAAGAGTGATACATAGAACAAGTTACAATCCTGGGAGATATTTAGTGGAACCTCCAAGATATAATCTACCACTCCTACTCAATCAATAACCTTAAAGGGGAAAATATACCTAGGGTTAAACATTCCATTTCTTTCTGAATATCATAACCTTATTTTGTGTTGAAATTAACAAAAAAACATTCTCACCAATATCTAACTCTAGATATCATTGATGATTATCAGTATAACATTTCTATCAACTATGAACTTCCCTGATGTTTTGTTGAATGAATTTGACTTTATCTTCCATTTCCTAAGCTAGATAAATTCCCAATAGTTTTTTCTCAAACTTCATCGCAACACATTGGAGTTGTTCACTTATTTGTATAGTAGGATTTATAAGGTTCTATCTAAATTATTAAGTGAAAGATATTGTTGTAAGAAATCTCAACTAGAGGAAGGTGTTGATCCCAACTACCTTTAAAATCCCAAGATCAAGATCTCAGAATATAATATAGGGTTTGAATGCTTATCATTGATTGAGAATTGGTATAAGGATGATAAGATATACAGAAAATCATCTCTATATCTAGATATTACATAATAATTCTCCATTGCATCGAGTTAATACTCATATCCCAATCAGATACAATAAAATATAGTACTCCATGAAACCTTACTACATCCTTATTGTATATTATGGAATTATGATAAATATAAAATCATATATGGATAAAAATTTGAAGTTCTGACTTATTAAGGTGTTTGAAGATAACCCAAAAATCATTATCAACTGTATAAAGTTTTGGTAGTCTGATGAGAAAATCCATGGTGATGTTTTCCCATTACCTTTCTGGTATAGCTAATGGTTGTAACATCCCATTAGACTTTGGTATCTCAGCCTTAACTTCTTGATATACTAATAACTAACATAAAAGCTCTATGATATATCCTTTTATGTTGTCAAACCACAAATATTATTTCATATCTCTATAAATCATTATAAATCCATGATGAATTGAGAAAGATGAACTATGATCCCCATCCAATAAAAACTTCTTCAAATCTGATATGACCAAAACACATACACAATTATTGAACATTATCATTACATCATAATCAATGTTTAAATCTAGAACATTTCTGAACATCTTTAATAGTTCTACATCTTCCTTCTGAACCTATTTACTCATCACATGGATATATGGTTAAACACTCATTTGAGAAATATATGATTTCTCCACTTCCTTTAATATTTACAAATCCATCCTTTGATAAACCCTAAATATTAGATCTTTTGTGATCCATATGATACATAAGATAGCAAGATCGTGTTGAAAGAGTAAACCTACCACCTTATTATCTTTCCCATGATGGTATTTTATTCAGTAATCATATTCCTTAATCATATCGAACCATCATATTTGGAACATATTCAACTTTTTTTGGGAGAATATATACTTTAAACAGTTATGATATATATATATATAACATATTTCTCTTAAAAGAAAATTCTTCCATATATTTAATGAAAAAAACAATGCACCAAACTCTAAACAATGAGTATTTTAATTTTTCCTATTAACCTTAAATTGTCAAGATGCAAAATCTATAACCTTATCATTCAGCATGAAAATGAAGCATAGTCACTTCTTTAGTGAATAATTATATATTAAAAAACATTCTACATTATAGGGTAATATAGGTATAGGTGCATTGACTATCCTTCTATTAAGTTAGTTAAAATTTTCCTCACATTCATATTTCCAAAGGAATGTGTCTATCTTCTAAGTTAACTTGTTGAGTGTATTAGAATATTATGATAAATTATCCAAAAAAATGATGATATCCAGTCAAAATATGAAAACTACAGAACATAGTCACAATGGTTGGTATGGACTAATGATAAAAAACATATGAATTTAATACATCCACTAGTATTCCCTATATTGAGATTATATGACCCAAAAAAGAGATACTTTGTAACCAAAATTAACGATTTTTAAAATTTTCATAAAAATTATCCTTACATAGATTCATCCATAGAATCATCAAGTGGTCTTCACGCACTTCCTTTCTTTTTGAGTATATAATAATATCATTTATAATATCTACCATACACTAATAAATGAAATATATAAAGACTCTATTCATTATATCCATGAAGATAGTGGGGGAATTAGTAAGACCACATGGCATCACTAAAAAATCATAATTTCTACACCTAGTATGAAATACTATATTTGGAATATATTCCTTCTTGACTATCTATTTATGATATTCAAAATGAAGGCCAATAAAAAAAGTACTGAGACTTGTGAAGTTGGTTAAACAAATCATCAATACGAGGAAGATGATACCTATTCTTGATTGTAATCATGTTCAGTTCCAAACAATCAATGGAAATTAAAATTGACCTGTATTTCTTCATAATAAAAAGAACACCATAACCCAAAGGTGATGAATTTTTTTAATAAATCCCTTATAAATATTATCCTTCAGTTTCTTCTTCAATTCCTAAAACTAAATCTAGGATATTGGTTATAGAGTCTCTGAAATATATGTAACACCAGGTATGTGTTCTTTTGAGAACACAACTTAATGATTCACATGGAGACTTTTTAACTCTTCCATAAATACAACAACAAAATCATGTACAATAGGAATATGATTGAATTTGAAATTTTCATCAACCATATGAGATAAAAACTCCATTTGAATATGAATTAAGACCCGTATAATGGATTCGATTTTCATTAGAAGTTCATATTTATCCCCAAACTAATAAACGATCATAGGTTGATTCAGAACATCAAACATGACTTCCTTTCCTCAACTACTATTGTGAGATTTATGTAAGGAAATCCAATCCATGTCCAAAATAATATTGAATTCAACTAGTGGTATAATATTTTCATTTTAAGGAAGAAATTTCCTTAAAACTTCAAATCATGAAGATTCATAGAGTTGATTTGTGATCATCACACCATTATGTGTTTTCACTGTTAATTCAACATCGAATCATTGAGGTTTTATTGTGATACTGTTAAAAAAATTCAGATACAAAAGAGTGGGTAGATCCAAATAACATAAGACATTAATAGTTCTTGAGTGGATGATATGTGTATATTTCCCCACATTATTATCATACTCCTCATAATAAATAGTGATCATATGATTTTTATAACACCTTGGGTTTTATAAATAAATTTAATGAATGAAACCCTGAGACCCTATGACACAAAAACTTTTTTATATGAGATAGTTATAACCCGAAGGTTAAATATAATTTTTTTGCTGATGTGAATTCAATTTCGGAAAACTAACATATAAATTTGAAATCATTAGGATATTTTGAGTCTGATAGGATCAAATTGCATTTTTTGAATAGTAACTTACCCATATGAATAGTTACTTAGCCTTATGAATAGTAATTTACCCTTATGAATAGAAACCGTCAAAAATATATTTATAAATAAACTTTAGGTACCCTATAAATGGGAGTTAATATTTTAGAAATTAATAATTAAGTGTTGATATTTTTGTGAGTAATAAATATTTAATTAAAATTTTACATTAAGAAATTTATTTCATTATCATAAAATTTATTCATTAATAAATATTTTTTGTCCTATAATTTTATGATAATTTTATGAGACCTCAGTTAATCTTTGAAAGTATTAAAAAATAAATTTTATATTTAAAATAAGTATTTTTCAAGTAAATAATGATTTTATTTATTAATTAATTTACTATTTTTTAGAAACTTATTTTGATTAAATGTATTTCATTTTTTAATTATACAAATAAAAAATGTTCAGGGTGAATAATTGGGATTTTTATGAAATACTTGAATTTTTAATGAATAGTGAAATTTGATAATTTACAAAATATGCTAAATAAATGAATTTCCGCGTCCTTATTGATTCATGGATGATGTAAATGGAAATTGGTTCAAACTCACATTAACCTATTACTATTTTTCCATAATAATCAAACACTATTTCTTGTCTTGATCAAAATAATAAAATAATGAATAAGGTTTTCAAAAATCACATCTCTCATCCACTACAAAAACCACTCTCACTCCCTCTTCTCTTCACTCCCCTAAGACTTCAACCTGCTAAAATTTATTCAAAAATAATATTCCTTAGTATCTCCCCACATCCATGTGACCTTGGTCTTTCAAAATGACCAGAACCCCTTCCCTTAAGGAGGTTCTCAAGGAGGAGTACTTAGGAGGTAAAATCCTCTTCTGCTTCCTTTTAAGTTCCTTCTTTTATTATTTTCATCACACCTCCTCTATCTATATGATCATGGTATATCTATTGTCTTCTATATAATATAATTATTTATTTTAATGTAATATCCATAACACATATCCTTACTCTCTATCTCTTTTATTTTAAAAACAAAATCATCGTCTTGGAGGAGCCGATTCACAACCTTCATGGATGATAAAGTTTCATTCTTCAATTTATTCTTCATGGATGGTCAAGAAATAATTTTTATGGTTGAAAAAGTTTATAAAATATGTATTATATATTATTTAATTATTCTTTAACCATCATTCATACATGATATTAAATAATAAAACAAAACATGTTCGTTGTGATCAAAAAGTCTCTGTAAGAATGTAAATTATCATCACTAAATGTTTTATCTAATGATTCATAGTAATAATATTTAAAAAATGATATGTATAACCATTTAAACGTATTTATTTTCATCAATATCTTATAAATTATATTTTAGAGATTTATACTCATTCCACATGAACATCCATTACCATATAAAATTATACCGATAATGAAAACCAAGGAAATAAATTCTCCCAAGCAATAAATTTGTATCTTAAAACTCATAAAAAGGGCATAAACTAACATTGTAAAAATATGAAAAATAAAAAAAACATGTAAATAAGGTTCTGAATTAAATAATTAACGTATTTAATTTATTATCCATGACATTAAGCTCTTGTGCAGAACACATTCAGACACAATGTAAGGATTTTCTACCCTAACCTCCATTTTCATTCAGGTAACTCTTTCCATCTATTAATCCCAATTAAATTATTAATTATTGTTAGTTAATAAACATAAATTATATTTTAATGTTCCATATATGTGTACCAATCATCATCCTTGTTTATTTTATGGTCAGTTAAGTGTTTTATAAATATCGTTATCAATTCTTCGCGATAAACAAGCCCGATTCAAGGGAACATCTCAAATTCTTACATATTTTCAAATGCACTATATTATCTATTTTAAGGAAAAATTATTTTTATAAAACTAATAATTTAATCATATAAAAACTAATTTATTTTATTTATGGTTATAAGAAATTTTTCATCCAAAAGAACTCTTCTTTTCAATGTAAAAGTGTATTTCTCTAAAAAATTCCACAATAACTTTATTACAGTATTTTTTTCTATTTCAACACATATGTTGGATTTTATATATTATTGATATTATAATATTATTTTTATAATCTAAAATATTGTATTAAATGGTTTATGATCTTTTTTTTTGGTTTTTCTATATTGATACCATTCACCATACAACTATGAATGGTTAGTGTTTATGTGTACATATTGGGGAAAGTTATTTCATATATTCATGTTGTTTATGTTTAGCCCCTTTCATATGAGGAACGAATTAGAATTAAAAAGTGATTTTTGGGGAATTCAATTTTTCCTCAATGAATTGGTATGTGTTATGAGAAAAAATAGAATTGGTTTTTGGCTGAGGCCTTACCCTAGTATTTTTATATGTCATGGATGAGGCTTTGAAAATATGTTTTAGATGTCCAATATTATGCATTCCCTCTTTATAGAAATAGTAATTAATAAACCATGTGATCATTTTACTATTAGAATATCAATGGTTATGTTTCATTCACTTATGATAATTTAAATGGACATATCTAATCATCCTTTATTCCTTCCATATTATATCAAGTATATGTTTAAAGGCATGTGTTTTTAGTTGTTCATCATGACTTGTGTTTATTTTTATGATAACATCCACTGTATTACATACCCTTACTGAGTGTCTGAGCTCACCCCTTTCTTATATTTTATTTTCTCTAGGTTTTGGATATGAATATTATGAATTACTTTCAAGGATAATCTAGGAGTCATATGTTTTTTCTATTTTGTATTTCATTTCAAGTTGTAATATTGAACTTATTTTTTTATCTTGTTTTCCAAAACTACTAAAATATTTTTTCATTCGGGATAAGACTTTCTTGTAATAATACCAATGTAATAAAATAATTCTTTGACTCAAGGATTCTGGGGTGGGGTATTTAATGTTTTTATTAGGATAAGTTTAGTAGATAACATGGAAACTAGATTTAGAAAATGTAGATTAGGGAATAAAACCTTAAGATAGACATTGAGGATGAGTATACAAGAACATACTAGAATTTTTATAATGTATTTATTATGTTTATATTTCTAGAAAATACATACCTCTCAAGAAACTACAAGTGTTCATGGTTCTAGCACTGATGTACCTAGTAGTAACAAATATTATAGGGTGTTTTGGGCTTGACTCGGAGTAAAATGGTACACAAAAACAGGTCTTACTATGCAGCTAGTTTGACACTGCTAGGGGATATTCTTAGGATAATTAAAATTATATTTATAAACCATTATGAATGATTTATACTTAAATATGTATTCAAAGTAACCATTCTTATAATTATGAGATTATACATGTATTAAATTTAAATTTATTTTAAGTGTTCTTCATGTTCAACATTATACATTGTGATTCATAATGTAATTTAGATTATTACATTATTTATAAATAGATCATAGTGGAAGTAATGTTAATCCCATGGATGCATGTATCCCATATTGAGATTGTCCTATTATTCAAGATAATTATGCTCGTACTGGAGCTGTGACTGGTGCTTAGCTGCTTATAAATATACTGGGACAACTGATCAATGTTATGAACAATATCCTTACCCATAGGGAGCATCCCAATCCTTAACATGGAGGATAAATGTTAGAAAACATTACGTGACAACATCCTCCATCATTCAATGGGACTACCAACCCATTTGTATAGGAGGAGTTGATAAGTTTTTTAAAGAGGATATTTCTCACTTTGGGATGTAACGAAAGGTAAAAGGTTGTCCTGGATGTTTATATTCTATTGGGAGATGGGGATCTGTGGTGGTAGTTAATTCAAAACACAAATTAGGAGTGATTAATTTAAGAAATTTAATGGAGGTATTTTAAGGAAATATTTTAAGAAAAATATTTTCCTTGAGAATAGTGAGCAAATATGGAGAGGAAATTTTTGAGTTTGAAACAAAAAGAGGATAAAGAAATTGAAAAGTATGAAACCAATTTTAAAAGACTAGAAAGACATGTCATGGACTACATACATAATCCAATGAGAAAAATTAATCAATTATTTGATGGTTTAAAACCATTCTTATGAAGGGCACTAGTTCCCCAAACATTCTCATCATATAAAGATATAGTCTCTTGTGAAATCAAGATAGAGTAATAATTCTCTGTGTTATTGGAATTTAATGTAAGAAAAGATAAGAAGATGGTGGTATAGGAAATAATGGATAAAGGTACAAATAAAAATATTAGTTTTCAAACATGTGATACTTATGGAAGGAAACACCTCAGAGCCTGCTTGAAAGGAAAAGGATTCTGTTATACATGTGGCGAAAGAGGCCATAAATCTCATGATTTCAAGGGAATGAAAGAAGCTATCAATGTCCAATGCTACAATTTTAATGAGATGGGAAATTATGCCAATTATTCTACTAAGCATCAAGAAAACATTCCCTAATGAAGGAAAGGGAGCAATGCCAATCTTATGTGAACACAACTATTGATGTTGAAGTTCCTAAGGATGTGGTTGAAGGTACTATAATCATTTCCTCAAACATGGAAAATGATTTATTTGATTCTTGATCATCACATTCCTTTATATATTCTCGGTTTTCTTTAAATATTACATATTTCTTATTCCCCTTAACAAAGGAGTTGTCAATCAAAACCCCTATGTAAAGTCTCATTGCAACAAAGATGTGTCAGGAAGTCCACATTATGGCATATAAATATTCTTTCAACTTATTTTATCATCAAACCTATGGTCAAATTTGACATAATACTTTTCATGTATTGGATTTCAAAATGTTATGTAAAAATATATTATAATAAGATGAAAATTATAATTTTTGATAAAGGTGTAGAATCCATTATCTTTAGAGAAGAAACATCACCATCTATTTCTAATCTAGATCTACCCCCAGTAGCTCTACTAAATAAAATTATTGGGGAGGATGATAAATCAATATCTATGAGTGAGGAAATAAATATTGAAAATTAGGATGTTCCTATTGTGAAAGAATACTTTTATGTGCTTCTAGAGGATTTACCTAGACATTCACTGGAGCAAGAAATTGAGTTTTCTCTTTATTTAATTTTTGGTGAAAGGCCTATATTTAAGACTCCATGTATATTAGACAAAGTATAATTGGTATAACTGAAGAAACAACTCAAGGAACTGAGTGATAAAGGATTTATCCTCCCTAGTGTTTCTCCACAGGGAGCCCCTATTATGTTTTCCAAGAAGAAAGATTTATCCATGAGGTTGCGCATTGACTATAGAAAAATTAGTTCTTTTAAAATAAAGAACAAGTATCCCCTTCCTCGGAATGATGATTTATTTAATAATCATAATGGTGTGAAATATTTTTCTAAGACGGACCTTCAATCTGGATATCATCTATTGCGTGTAAGGAAGGAATATATTCTAAAGACAGAATTTTGAACCAGGTATGGGAATTAAAAGTTTACAGTAATGCCTTTTGGAAGGACTAATGCACCCTCTATTTCAATGGATTTAATTAATAGAGTTTTCAAGGAATATATTTATGACTTTATTGTGTAATTTATTTATGATATCCTACTATACTCCAAAATCTATGAAGATCATGAGAATCACTTTCACATTACTATGAAGACTCATAGAAGAAATGAATTATAAGAAAAGTTTAGCAAGTGTGAATTTTGGCTTCAATCAACTTCTTTTCTTAGATATATAATCTATAAAGATGGAATATTAGTTGATCCTATGAAGAAAAATTCTTTCCAGGAATGTCTTACTCTAATGAACATAACTGAGGTACGTAGTTTTATTTGTTTAGTAATTTATTATTGGCGCTTCATTCATAACTTCTTCGAATAAGATAACTCGTCAACCAATATTACACGTACAAGGGTTAAGTTCTTATGGACAAAATAATGTGGAGAATTATTTGAATAATTGAATAAGAGGTTAGTGAATACTCCAATCTTGACTCTATCATCGAGAAATGGTAGATTTATGATTTATAGTGATGAATAAAATAAAGTACTTGGTTGTGTCCTTATACAGAATGATAGAGTTATTTCCTATGCAAGAAGGTAGTTAAGAATTCATGGACAGAACTATCCAACATATCATCTTGTGTTGGTAGTAGTAATATTTTATCAAAATATATAGATACACTCTCTTTATGGATAAATATGTGAGATATATACTGATCACAATAGCTTAAAACATATCTTCACAATGAAATAACTCAACATGAGGAAAATGTGATGGGTCGAGCTGCCTAAGGAATATGATTGTTCGATACACTACCACTAGGAAGGGTAAATAAGGTAGTTGATGCTTTGAGAGGGAAGTATCATGGAGTTGTAAACAAAATGAGAATTGATAAGGATCTTATGTTTATGGATCTAGTGAAGATGGATATGAGAATTATCAAAGAAGTTGAAACATTATAACTTTTTCAATTGGTTTCTCAACAATATTAATTATAAACGATTAAAAATACTCATTCTAATGATGATAATCTTAAAAATAAAATTATTGTTGTGAATAATTGGATGTTTAATGACTTTGTGTGTGAGGATGGAATCCTAAAATTTGGGAAGAGGGTTTTGTGTTCCATTTATACCCGAGATGAAAAGGGAGTTATTGGTTGATTCCCATAGCTCTAATTTCTCTATACACCTTGGTAGTACTAAAATGTATAGATATTTGAAGGATTAATTTTGGTGGGAAAACATGAAGCAGGAAATTTCTAATTTTGTATCAAGATTTTTTGTCAATCTACAAGTGAAGGATGGAAAACAACATCCTATAGGAGTCATGAAACCTCTATCTATTCCTACATGGAAATGGGATGAAGTCACCATGTATTTTGTCACTAGAATTCCCAAATCTATAAGAAAGAATGATTCAATATGTGTAATTTTGGATCGACTTACAAAATATGTACATTTCCTCAATATAAGGGAGGATTTACCACTAGAGTTCTCTACATGGATCTATATCAATGAAGTTATGAGAAATCATGGAGAACCTCTCTTAATTGTGTCTGATCATGATCTATTATTCACATAAAAATTCTGGAAAATTCTTTAAAAAGAGGTGGATACTGAGCTTCTATTGAGTTATACTTATCACCCTCAAACTGACAGGAAATCAGAAAGGATGATCTAAACTTTAAAAGACATGTTGAGGTCATGATCACTTTATTTTAAAGGTATGTCAGGTCAGTATTTACCTTTGGTGGAGTTTTCCTATAATAAAAGTTTCCATTCAAGTAATCAAATGGCACTATATGAAGCATTTTATGGAAATACATGTCGTTCACCAATGTGTTGGGATGAAGATGGTGAAAGGAATCTTATGGGTCCAGAGCATGTTGAGGAAACAAAAGTGAAGATAAAGAAAATTCAAACCCATATCAATGTATCCCAAAGTAGGAATATTGATATACTGATAATCAAAGGAACAATTTGAAATTTTATGTGGGAGATCACATATTCTTAAAACTAATTTCCTTGATTTAGAGAATAAGAATAATAAGGATATTATTGGTGTAGTCCTCAAATATAATCAAGACCCGTTTAAGATCAAATACTTCTATCATAATGTTTGGTTTCATGCTTCCATGCACACAGACCTAGTAAATCGTCACATATGGATATTCTAGAATAAAGAGATCATGATGGATTTAATTTAATAGGGTGATCCAATTATCAACACAAATGTTACAAAAGGAAGGTAAAGTTTCTTTGTATCCTTCATTTATGGTCACTGTGATTCTCAGAAAATAGACCGATTTTGGTAAGATATTAATGCATTTGATTTGGGGGACCATCCATTTTTAGTGGGTGGGGATTTTGACATCATTTCTAAACCAAATGAGAATAAGGGAAGAAGGAAATTTCCACATTTTTATAGCTTTTACTACGTTAAATTCATGGTGTATACTAGCCTACTTGATCTAGGATACTTTTGAGATTGTTACATGCAATGTAACAATCATAAGGGCAGTAGGTGATGTTGGATCCAGCTTGATCAATGGATAGAAAACGTAACTATTATCTCCATGTTCCTGAATTCCAAGGTTAATCACCTTGTTCGCGGTATTTCTGACCACTCACCACTAATCATTATGTTGTTCCCCAGGTAAGAATCTCAGGAGAAGTTCAGTATTTATTAGTACTGGACCTGATATTTAGGGTATCAATATAGAGTAAGTGAGATGTGGGGGGATCTGACTCAAGGAAATACCTGGGATGCTATTCACAATAAGCACCAGCGGTTGAATCATGAGAATTTGGCATGGTCCATGATTCTCCCTCATATTAAACAGAACATAGATATCCTTAAAAAGAGTATTGAGTACCTAGAAACATGTCTAGAGGTGGAGCGGAGTGACATGGTGTTTAAAGAACTAACAGAGAAGAAGAAATATTAGGCTAAAATGATCCTTAAACTGAAACGTATAGAACTTGAGATATCTAGTGTAAAATGATTTCATGCGGGTGATAAAAACTCTGTTTTCATCCATACATGCATCAATGAAAAAATGCATTCCATACAACCCAACATATATCTCAATGATGAGACATTTACGAATGATAGAGCCACTATTTGGAGAATGGTTCACACATTCTTTAGGGATCTCCTGGATGGTCCCAACTAGAGAATGCCCAGTGGGTATCCTAGTTGAAATGCATATATTTGAGAAGAAGTGCTAACACTTGTATCTCACAGGGACAAAAAAGGGTCGGAAGAGATATCTAATGAGAAACAAATATGGATGTCCATGAGGAATCTCAACCCCAAGAGTGTGTCGGGTCCTGCCAGTTTCCCAGGTGCATTTTACAAGGATTCTTGGGACACGGTTAAGGGTGATATCACAAGAGTGAATCAAGAATTTTTCAAGTTAGGTAGCCTACCATGATTCACCCATGCTATGAAACTGGTGCTTATACCAAAGATCAAGGACCCCTCCTACCATGCACATTGAAAACTAGTGACATTATGCTACATTTCCTACAATATTTTGGTGAGCATCATTAATTTTAGGTTGTCTATGCCTCTCCATCGGTGGCTCTAAATTTAATAGCATGGGTTTTCAAAGGGCTACTCCATCCAAGGAAATATAGACCTATCGCCAAATATTTTGAGGGATATCAATATCATGACTCCCGGTTCTAACTTGGAGGTTAAATTGGATATGAATATTGAATAAGATAGGATTGAGTGGGGTTTCATTAACAGAGTGATCAGGGATTTGGTGTTCTTGTATAGGGTTAAAAATATCTCCTTCATATGTTTCAGTTTCTATTGGATGGTGATTTCCATCATGGAGAGGACACATGGATTCGTTAAGGCCACTTGTGGACCCTATTCGGACAACCCTATATCTCCTATTATATTTATCCTTTCACATGATACTCTTAGTCGCCTAACCAAGAGAGGCTTTTATAATGGATAAATTTTACTATATATAAGGAAAATGAAACTTCAAACTATATCCCACCTAAAGTTCACGAATGTCACAATCATTTTAATTAATGGGGGTAGGAGATCTGTGTGAGGTCTCAAGAGAATCCTTGAGGAGTATTGTTTATGGAGTGGTCAGCTCATCAACAATTCAAAACAAAATCCCTATATCTCCAACAAGTGTGCTTCAAACCAGGTCTCTTCTTTATATAGTCAATGGAAATGCAGCACAGATCATTCCCCATGGAGTAACTCGAGATGACTATATCTCCAGGGAGACTTTGAGTCCAATAATTTGATCAAATCATAAGAAAGGTCACATGGTGCCTTCTTAACTAGAAGAACTGCTACATATCTTTTGGGGGAAGGATTGCTTTAGTTAACAGTGTTTTGACAGCCATTCCCATCTGATTCACACTCAAATTTACCCAAGAGAATAAGGTAGGATGGTCCTTGTAGTTTAGCTTGGGTTGTCGAATCCTCAGAGACCTAATAAGAAACCTATAGACACATACATTCTATGGACTATTTTTGGCTATGAAGTGGCCAACTTGGGTTGATTTTAGATGGGTTTAAAGGAACTCTAAGTGATTTAAGTGAATTCAATTTAAAAGAATGATTTTATCCTAGGTTATCACTTGGGGTGGATTGGACGTATTTACTTTTCAATGATTTCAATTTATTATATTTGAGATGGGTTCATTTAAGGAGATAAAACAACATCATCACTTACTGGTTTAATGACTAAAACCATTAATACTAATCACCTATACATTTTAAGGATCAAAGTTTTGATCACTTCAAGGTAAAGGTTCGTATTAGCACTTGAAGTGTGTGGCCTTAAATTCAACAAGGACGATGGAGTTTAAAAATCATCAAATAAAAATCTCAATTAAAGAAGTGATTATAAATTAATGGGGAAATAAATAAAATCCAATCCATCCCCTTGATACTCCCTTGGATCAACCCATAAGTTTTTTAGCCCTCCATTTATGTTATGGTTTCAATGGAAGCAGGAAGTAGACTCTTGAGGGAGGAATTGAAGAAGTAAAGAAAACAATAAAAAGAAAATGATCACTCCACCGTTGTGTGAATAATTTCACAGGTTTTAGTGTGAATAAATTCATATCTTGAACCAAAATTATCAAAGTTATATGAATAACAACAGAATAAAAAGAAAATAAGAGCTTTTATTGAGAAACTAAAGTGAATTGAACAACTTAAATGTGAAAGACAAACTTGAGACAACAAAATCACAGCATAACATTACAATTGAACAAAGCACCAAATATCATCAACTACTACACTAACACTACCTTAAATAGGCATTTTTGGAGCCTTGGGTCGATCCTAAAATTGTAAAATGCATCTCAATTAATTTTGGTAGGTCATATGTGGGTGGAAAGTTGAGGGAGAGTTTATTTTTCCAACCTTGACCCGAGGTGGCATACAACTTTCTTCCACCGAACATACGCGCTTGTAATACCTTCTATATTGCAGAATTAGAGTGGGACATAGAAAAAGAAAATGGATCCCCAGATTTCTTCTAACCTCCTGTGAACTTTGGGCCCATTGGGAGTTGTGGATTTGGAGATATGATTAGATTAGTGGGCTATTTTTCTGAGCCGCAGAATCTGGCCCAGAATCTTATCTCTAACTTGGGCCACCTAAATGACCACAATGGAGGCCGAATTAACACTAGATCCTGAAGATTTATTTGTTCCTATATATGTCTTATATCATTACACTAAATTTGGGCTTCATTGGGTCTTTAATGTGGGTCCCAAATTCTCATCAGTGGGCCAGTGTCCAATCCGCCTTCTCTAGAATTTCTTCTATTCATCTCCAAATATCTCTATCATCCTTTATGAATACTCCATTGATACTTGAATGAAACATGTTCATATTCAAGTTTATATCAATTCCACAAAATATAAAATTAAAATATGGATAATTAAATTCCTTAAAATCAGATGAATCATTGGGTACTTTAAATGATGTTAAAAAATGTACAACATAATAGTGCATTTTAAGAAGGAATTACAATCATAATGTGAAATGATGTTAAAAGTGTAAAATGCACTAAAATGGTGTTTATGAATAATAAATAAAATTAATATTATATATATTAACAAAGAATATTAGCCTCATTTAGTGGCTAATCACCATCCATGTTATGGATTCCCCCAACGTACCAAAAGTTTTCATCAATACCATTGATATGATCCTTTCCAGGTTTGTATGGGATTCTCTATCTGAATGTAAAAGGAATTGGGTCTCATGGGATAATATGGAAAGGACCATCCATGACATGGTAATCAATTTGAGGAGCCTCAACAACACGATCCACTGCATGCATGCGATGATCGCATGGGAAGTTATCGAAGATCATACTCTTTGTGGGAAGAACATGTCTCACAACTGTGTCGGGGACGTCGAAGCGGCTAGAGCCCATGCTTCCACCTTTTGGTCCAAGATTTATCGTCACATCCATTACCTTAAATATAAATCTCAATGGATTGTTGGGGAAGGTAATATCCTCTTTTGGTCTCACAACTAGGTAGGTTCTGTAACTGTCTTCCCTAGATGCCCAACCCCTACGATCGCATTTCGAGAAGCAAGCACATATCCCTTGTTTATTAAAGTTGTTATAGATGAGGAGAAGCAAGACATATTTGAATCAATTTTTATTAACTCAGATACTGATAAATTCATATTCACTCCTTCGTCCACTGGAAAATTTACTTCTAGGGATTCCCATAGGTTCCAGTCTGAATAGGCTCATCATGGCAACTTGAATTACACAATCTGGTGCACTAGGATTCCTTCAAAGTAAAATTTTCTTAATTGGGGAATATATAGGCTTGTTTTGGAAATGTATTATTATATCGTGAACTTGGGTATCAACATGGAATCATAATTCTATTGCTATAGGGACCCATGGGAGGAAAAGAAAGATCATATGTTATTCGAAGGTGAGTGGGATCATATTGTCCGGTCCTTTTTTCGTGGCCTCACTACATTTTCCTCTAATGATCATGGTGGGGATTTTTTTTAGATATATGTTTCCATGGGATGAATGATGAGTTTATGGAAAGTATGGAAACGTCCATTATCCTCAATACTAGATTTTGGTGCCTATGGTAGGTGATAAACCAATCCATGTTTGAAGGATCCAACCCCATAACAAGGCCAGTCATTGTGAGACAAGGAACATGCGGGTGGACATATTAACCCTTTTAAAGGAATAGCACTAAGAACCTTTGTTTATATTACTATAGGTTAACCCCTTGCATGTCCAGGTCTCCAAAAATAGAACAATATGACAATGGGTTCGATGGAACCCCTGAAAACAGGCTAAAATATAAATACAGATGGGTCCTATCTTTTGGGCTACATGAGAGGAGGGGGAGTGGTGCATGGCACATGAGGGAATATAATTCTATCTTTCACTATGTTCTTTGGTAATGGAAACCCCTTAAAGGGTGAGTCTAAATAAATTCTAACTTTGTTATCCTTTTGTAATATGGAGAATCTTGATATCACCCAAGCGAAGACAAACTCTTTGATCATACACGACTCTTTTCATTGAAAATGTGATAACTCATTGTCAATATCCTACATGGTCTCAAAATGTATAACTCTCATCAACGAAAATATTTAGGTGTCCCACATGTGGTGATAGGGAAATAGAGTTTTGGATCATCTTGGCACCATGGTGGGCATGAGATCATACATAATATTCCTTCCTAATATTCATTACCTAAAGCCTAAGGTGGTTAAATTGATCAGAGGGTATTCCCTAAACCTCTATTTATTTAGGCCCCCCTAAGCCCTAGAATGTTCTTGTTTTCATTTTCCCTTTCCTGAAATAAAAATTTGATGTTTTATGGATGGATAGTACTATAGATGTGGCTTATTTTTTGGAAATGTGACCAATATTTCAAAGGTACACAATGTGTACAATGTCTCATTGTTGAGAATGTACCTTCCAGAACCAACACATGTAATCACTTCTGATGGAATAAATTTGGAACCTGGATTATCTTACTATGAAAAGCATATCTAGATTCTAGACACTAAAAAATATGTGTTGAGAAATCAGATGACTCAGATGGTAAAGGTACCTTCGAAAAATTATAAAATTGAAGAGGAAACATGGGAGACTGAGGAACTTATGATGAAGACCTAACCAAATCATTTTATGAGGTAACATTCTGGTAATTTGAGAAAAAAATTGTTTGTAAGGGGGGAAGGATTTTACACGAAAAAGTTTTGTAAATAAATTTAATGCATGCAACATTGATCCCTTGTGAAACAAACACTTTGTTATAGGAGATAGTTATATCCTAGTCACTAAACATAATTTTTCTGCTTCTGTGATTTGAATTTTTAAAAACTCACACACACTATTGTGATCAGTAAGATATTTAGAGTCTTAGGATCAACTTACATTTTGGTGAATAGTAACATAACCATATGAATAGTAAATTACCCATATGAATAGTAATTTACCGATATAAATATAAACCCTCACCCATGTAACCAAATATAGGTACCATATAAATGAGAGTGAATATTTTAAAAATTAATAATCAAGTGTTGATATTTTTTTGACTGATAAATATTTTACTACAATTTTAAATTAATAAATTTATTTTTTTTTATAAAATTTATTCTTCAATAAAAAAAATTCCTATAATTTTAGGATTATTGTATAAGACATCATTTAATTTTTAAAAGTATTATAAAATCTGTTTTAAATTTAAAATATGCATTTTTCAAGTAAATAATAATTTTACCTAAAAATTAAATTTATCTTATTTAGAAAATTATTATAATAATATGGAGTTCATTTCTGAAATCTAAATATTGAAAAATGGTAGGGTAAATTTTTGGTATTTTTTCAAATACATGAATTTTTTTAATATTGAAATTTGATAATTTTCGAAATATGATAAATAAATGATTTTTTGCATCATTCTTCTGTCATGGATGATGTAAATGGAAATTTTTTTAATCTCACATTCACCTATTACTATTTTATGTTAAAAGAATCAAACAATATTTCTTTTATTGAGAAAAATAATAAAATAATGAATAAGATATAAAAACAAAACACTAATATCCTCCACTATAAAACCCACCCTCACTCCCACTTCTCTTCACACCTCTAGGCATTAAAGCTTCACAATGTTCTAGCCAAATAATCTTTCCAAGTCTCTCCCTGTGTCATTTAGCTCTTGGTCTTTCCAAAAGGCCAAAAAACACTCCCTTAATGCAGTTCCCAAGGAGGAGTACTTCGGAGGTGAAATCCACTTCCTTTATCCATTTAATTTCTTATAAGTTCCTTGTTTTGTTTTTTTCTCCTCACCTCCTCTATCCAAATGATCATGGTAAATCTATAATAATCTATACCATGGAATTATATCATTTTAATGGAAGATCAAACATCAATATCCTTACTCCCTCTATATTAATTTAAAAAAATCATCGTCTGGGAGGTGCTGATTTACAACCTTCATAGACGACAATGTTTATTTCTTCATTTTATTTTTCAGGGATGGTCATGAAACCATTTTTATGGTTTAAATATATTCTAAAATATTTATTATATCTTATGTAGTGATTCTCGAACCATAGTTTATACATGATATTAAATAATAGTACAAAACTAGTTCATTGTGATCAAAAAACAGCTATAAAAATCTAAATGATTATCATTAAATGTTTTATATAATGATTTATACTCATAATATATAACCAAATGATATTTATATCCATTGACACATATATGTGTTCATAAATATCTTATAAATTCCTTTTTTGATAATTATACTCATTCCACATGAACTTCCATTATCATATACATTTATACTGATCATGAAAACCAAGGAAATGAATGCTCCCAATTGATAAATTTGTTTCTTATAACTCATAAAATGACCATAAATGAACATAATAAAATTATTAAAAATCAGTAAAATGTAAATAAGGTTCTTTATTAAATAATTAATGGATCTAATTTTATTATACAAGATTTTAAGCTCATGTGTAGAACCCATTCAGACACAAGGTAAGAGTTTTCTACAAGAACATCCTTTTTCATCCGGGTTACTATTTGTCTATATTAATCCCAATTAAATACATAATTATTGTTATTTACTGATCATAAATTCTGTTCTAATTTTATATATAGATTTAACAATCATAATACATCTTTATTTTATGTTGAGTTAAGTGTTTTATAAATATCATTCTCAATTCTTCCCGATAAACAAACCTGATTCAAGGGAACTTTTCAAATTCTGACATATTTTCAAGTGCACTATATAATCTGGTTTAAGACAATTTTTTTATAAAACCAATCATTTAATCACGGAAGACCCACCTTAGTTTATTTCTGGTTTTATGAAAATATTTTTCCAAATGAACTCTTATTTTGAAAGTAAAAGTGTATTTCTCTCAAAAATTCCTCAATAACTTTATTAGAGTATTTTTTTCCATTTCGACACCACTATTTAATTTTATGTCTTATTGAGTTTAATATCTTATGTTTATCATATAACATATTTTATTAAATGTTTTATCATAATTTTGACTATGGTTGTTCTACCTTGATACCATTCACCACACTACTCCGAATGGTTATTGTTTATGTGTACAGATTAGGGAATGTAATTTGATATGTTCATGTTGTTTATGTTTTTCCCCTTTCATATGAGGAATGAATTAAACTTTTGAAGTGATAGGTGGGGTCCTCTATAGCCCCTTGATGAATTGTTAGGTCTCATGAGAGAAAATATAACTGGGTTTTTTCAGAGGCATTTCCCTAGTATTTTCAAATGTCTTGGCCAAGGCCTTGACAATATGTTTTAGATGTCCATCATTCTGCATTCCCTCATTATGGTATTAGTAATTGATAAACCATGTGATCATTCAACTATTATAATATTAATTGTCATGTTTCATTCTCTTATGATCATTTATATGGAAAAATTTAATCATCTTTCATTCCATCTATATTATGCTCAAGTGTATTTTTAAAATCATGTGTTTCTAGTTGTTCATCATGCCAAGGTTTTATTTTTATGATGAATTCTATTGTATTATTAATAATTTTTAAGAATTTTAGATCAACCATTTCTTATGTTTTATTTTCCCTAGGTAATGAAAATTAATATTAGGATTTATTTGCAGGGATAATCTTGGAGTCATATGGATTTGATATTATATATTTCATTTCAAGTTATAATGTTTAACTTATGTTTGTATCTTTTTTTCAAAAACTATTAAACTATTAATTCCTTCGAGATACAAATCTCTTGTAATCATTCAAATGTAATAAAAAAATGCATCCTCTCTGGGCTACTTGAGTCAGGTCTTTACAATTTTTTATTCTCTCTGGTCATAGTAGGTTACTAACAACAATAATTTTAATTAACCTTAATATTTGTTAATTTGTTTGCATAATTCCCATAATACTTGAATTTGAAACACTATAGCATGTTTGATGCATTCTATGGTTATTTTCCACCTTTGTTGAATAAATTATTCAAATCACCAAGGAATTTCAATTCCTGATGATCATCCTTTCTACAATCATTACATATTACAGTCCCCTTAAGACAATATCCTCCCAATTTGTTTCCACACATTAATCATTAAGGGACACTAAAATTATTGTCTCCACAATTGATATAATTTCCTTTTAATTCTATCTTTCTTTTCCTATATAAACTATGTGACTAATAGGAAAATCTAATATCCATTTCCCCCTTGATAACACATTGAGTGATTTTTCATAGCTATTAATGTCTCTTATTACTAATTCCATTCAGATACTACATTTTAATCCACTAATTATTCTATCAATCTTACATTATGGTTGGATGATAATATCAGAAGAATTCATTGCATGTCTTGTAAAATTTACCATATTGGTAATAACAGATTCATCATCCTTTCGTGTTAGTTAATGAAATACTTTCTCTATTTTTGTATGAATAATGTGGGGAAAGAACTTTTTTAGAAATATTATCTTAAACTGAACCCACTATATAGAGTGAATTTCTTCCCATTGTGTCCGGTTATTTATAAGGTTACACTATTGGTCTTTCTTTAAATATAAATGATACATAAAAACAATAATTTTTCATGTTATGAATACTAGAGATTAGAAAATATATTTTCACTGGTATTAATCCATTTCATAGTAACTAGTGGATTAGTGTACCCACTAAAAAAATTTGGGTGTTATCACATGAATGAATCAATAGATCACAATTCCTTCATTTTATCATTTGGAAGATTACTATGGTTTATATCATGAGAAAGTTTTCTAAATATTACAATGAGAATATGTATTCTGGATCCTATACCATTTGGTTTCTCAAGAGGAAAATCATTGCATTGTCCATTGCATTCATCATTAACACAATTCGTTAGGGTTCCAGCTATAGAATAAGCCAAAAAATACCAGTGTGGGAAATAATAATTATAATGAGAAACCAAATAATCATGATAAATCATTTTTAGGATCCATATATAACAAAACCTTCTTTTTAATCTATGAAACCTTAGATTTGACCAAGGTAATCAATGGCCTTTAAAAAACATAGGATATTGTCATATACATAGACTTATCCCAAAGGTTATCACTCATGTTTTCTTATCCTTGTTTAAAAAGGAAACTAAAACATAATCAAATACCTTTTATAACGACCCATATATTTTATACAGAGATATTATATCTTAATAGATGAATATTCATTACAAAACATAATGATCTGTGTGAGAATTTTATGTGTCTAATATCTTTGAAAAAATTGAAACATAAATTAATTTTCCATAAAAGATATATATTATATCCCACTATATTTTTTATAATTATCACCCTTCTTATAAAAATCATACATAATAACAAACATTATAACCTGAGTAAAAGAAATATAATAAATAGTTATCTATGATGACGAGTAAGGGTAAAAAATGGAGATATCAAATATCACATAATAAAAACACGAACATAAGGGTATGAGAACATGATCCAAATATTTAATAATCCTACCCCACATATCACATATCAAAATTTTGAATTGTGGCACAATTATTGGTAGTTTATAAATCATTAATTACGAGGTAATTAATAAAGATGATCAATTAGAGTATAACATTGGAAAAATACATAAGTTTTTGGTATATACATATGTATATAAAATAATCTCTTTAATAGTCAAGGCTCACATCAAATACTATCATAGTTGATTTAGTCTACTCTCCAAACCATCATAGTAGTCATGGTTTACTCCCAAGACCATCTTAGTGGATACAGTCTCTTAGTAAATTGGGATCACTCCCTATTTAGGTTTTACTAATATCATGATATATCTATTATTATGAAATGAATTGGAAGGAAATATAATTATGGGTCCACCCATCTCATAATAAAAACCAAAAATATGTGTTCCATGATATTTTAAAACATTTTTCACAACATAACCTTGGAAAAGGAAATGGATTTAAAGAACATTTCAACATGGTATAACTTGTGGAAAAGAAATGGTTTTTATAAACATATTTTCATAATAATAATAAACTATATATTGAAACAATAAGTAAAGATTAATTTTATCATATACCCCAGTAAATATTAATTAACATTAAATAATGTAATCTTAGATGAAAATTCCTTTAAAAGAATCACTGAAATATTTCCTTTGGAAAATTCACTTTTCACTTTGAAATCACTTATTTTAAATCTATAAATTTTCCAAATATTAAAGAAGAAATTTTTAATTAAATTCAACCTTTAAAAATATTAAGGAATATTCAAATCATTGAGTGTTCATGATGGTGATAAATTCTATTAATGTCATATAAGATTAAAGAAAACATTTCATTCACATTATTGTAAAAACTAAAAAATAACTCATTCAGAAAATGACATGAATACTCCTTATAAATCATTTTGTAAAATGTAAATAATAGGTAAAATATACTTTAAAAATTTCACAGTATAATATTATAAACAACATTCAATACATTTTTTGGAGACACTCATATGGAAGAAAAATGTATTTTCTTCTAAAAGAAGAAATAGTGTCGGGGTTTTTTAAAAATACTTTACTGGTCTCTTAAGTACATAAAGAGATGAAAATGAAATGATTTTTTTAGAAATTAATAAAAATACTATTATATAATTCATGAGTTTTTTAGAGGTATATCATATGTTTTCATCCCCTAAAACATGATAATAAACAGTCCTGTTAAACAATGAGTTGGTAACATAAAACCCTTAACCGAGGTCCGAATTCTATCATACGTGTTCAAACCTCTAAAATAATAAATATATATTTATTATAAATATATTAAATAAAAATAATCCTATATATCATATCATATATGTTTTACTTATAATGCTTTATCACACCTTCATTAATAATTATTTACTAAACTCAATGTTCAAAGTCACAACAACTTTGTTTCCCATAGATGTTTTGGTATGGTAGTTTTTGAAATTTTACTTTTATCATGGTTCTATAATATAAATAAATTTAATCATGAAATAAATATCATATATATTCATTATTTATATATTTAGGGTCATCTATAAAATGAATCGATAGAAAATGAATTACACTATTCATATAGACAATAAGACGTACGTTTGCATGAATGCCTTTTCACTTTTCAACCAATGAAGCAAAAAAAATTAAAATAATAATTCACATTTCTAGAACCATTATTATATCATATATATCATATATATTCATTAAATATATCCTTATTACAATATATGTAAAATAGAACTGAAAAAATCACACCGCTTGGTGGAGGTGATAGTCCACACGTATGCAAAAGCGATGTTATCATTTTACAATCGTATGAAAGGTAATAAGGTTGATATGATATTATAATCTAAGAATCATAATTATTTTATAAATATAATGTAAAAAAATAAACCCATAATAATACCAATCCGTAAAATATGCTAACGAAATACGAATTGAATCGCTACATGGAGACGGAAAGTTGTATGTAAGCACAAACAACAATTTCACTTTCCCCTTGATGGGAAAGAGGGAGGATAACGATAGTTTCATAAATGAGTCATAATTCAATATATTTAAGATATTTAATTTTCTATTTTATGATAAATTCCATATATATAGGATATAAAATAAGAAGTAAAAATAATCTGACTAGTTTAGGTGATTAGATCATCTTTGAGAGAACCCCTTTTTATCTCCTCATAAAAACCGTAGGGGTGACCTTTTGAGGACACCAAAACCACTTCAATGTTTATATTTAATTTTATAAGTAAATTATCTAATTTTTTTGTCAGTATTGAATGCTCAAAGTTGTGTAATGAAGATAATTGATGTGTATTCTTTTATAGGGGAGTGAGAGGACACATTTGGAATTTCATAAATGATTAAAATGAAATAAAGTCATTAGAAAAAAAAATGCTTCCATATTTTTATAAAATAGAATAAAAAAGGATTGAGTTTAAATAAAATAATCCAATTAAATTTATATAGTTTATCGGGTTATTTTAAACCTTATCTTTTTTATTAATTCCTCCGATAACCATTTTTGACATTAACCACAGTAACAATTATTTTAATATTAAAGGGTTATGATTATTACCATTCATAGAAAAGTAACTCATAAATAGACCATTAATGATATGTTAAATAACAATCCATTCATTTAGAATAAAATACTTTTTTTATGAATTTTAAATCATTTATGCGGGACACTAGGTAAACCGTGCCTTGAGGAAGCCAGCACATCTAGCCGTGAGAAGCGGGTTGTGTATAAGCCTGTAGTGCATGCACGGTGATCAACCCGTGTGCAGGAAGCATACTGGGAGAAAAGAGCGCGCCTGAAAGAAATACGGTGGGCGCAAAATCGCACCCGCAGAAAACCGGTGCGGGGCGGAACCGGAGGTGGAGAGGAGAATTGTAAGTTAGTTTCGGGAGGAGCTTATTGACAAACTGAGAGAAAACCGCGGCGCGTTTCGATATGGGATGCGTTTTTAAAACGTAGAGGAAATCACGACCGCCCGTCTAATCTCGCGACAGATCTCGACCGCACACCTCATCCCGCGCCCTGTGTAGTAAACTTGACCCACCATCGCATATGTGTCGTGTCGCGAAGCGTGAGAGCCGTCTGATGATCGGCAGCTGGTCGTCTTCCACCTCCGGCCACCTCCAAGCGCCATCCGTAATACAGGAGCTCCGGCCAATGTCGATCTCATACCTCCGACCACTATTCAAGCTCATTGAAATCACATGGAGAAACCGAATGCATAGCATGAAGTTTCACTTGCATGCACGAGCCAAACCGATGTTTCGAATATTGCCGAGCCGAACGGAGTTGTCGAGGCCACATGGATTAGAGTTTGAATCTTAAATGAGGATCCGTGTGAAATTCGTACACTCGATCTTGACTCCATGCACGAAGATAGGAGTCCACGATGAATAGGAATCACCCGTGGATCATGGCATATCTTTGATGCAAAGTCGAATTGTTTAAAAATATTAAAAGAGAAGATCTCGGGCATTCAAAGCCCCAGTCTTCGGGGATCTTGACACGGGATTTGAACATGGACAAGATACTTCCCTCGCATATAAAAGGAAGAGACCGAGGAAGAATAGAGTACTGCCTCCTGCATTCCCGGGTGTCTCTTTTTGAAAAACAGAGCACTTCTATTTCGAAGAGCTGTGCGGAAGAGAAGCCACTACTCCGTCGGTTTTAGACAAGTGATTATCACTCTCTATGTGTCGTGTGAGGAAGAAGAGATCAACAAACAATTCTGGTTGCTCAAAATAAGTGCCCCGCACCCACTGTGCAAAGGGATCCACCAAGCGTGTGACCGGTTTACCAAAAACCCTCGCCCCGTCGTGTGGTTGTAGTTCTGCTGTTACACAACTGGTGCGTGTGCACTCTTGTTGTACTCTGCGAAGACAGAACCATGAACCCATCTTTGTTCTGTGAAGAAACACACATACATTACTAAAGGAGTTCCATGGAGCCGTCTGCCCACATAAGGAAGACACCCCTAAGGTTTGCTCGATGCATCCTACTGGTTTTAAGGGGAATCTGTTTGAAGGATTATTTGGAAATAGAAGGTTATCATATACATGCATGCACGCATGATCATGGTTTGAAGGAAGCCCGAGGCCTCGAGTGGTTTGTTGATCAAGGGGACTCACACATGAAAGGGCTTCACCCCCTCCGGTGTTGAAGAAACATATAAACACACCCGAGCTAAGTGCTAAAAAAAGGGGGTAATAAGAAAAGGAATCAGGAGGACATGTTTATGCTTGAAGAACTTACACCTTGGGGTTTTCACGTAAGAAATTAAGAAGAGAATTTTGCATGAAACTTTTCATGCACATGCACATGTGAAGACATTAAAAGAAGAACCTAGACATTAGGTGCACATGTGAAAAGAAGAAAAAGAGAAGTGTTTCTAATTGCAACATGTATGATCTCATGCATACTAGGAGAATTGATTCTAACGATTCCATGTGAGCTAAGCTTCATCGATTGATCAATCACATAGGTGGTTGTGATTTTGGCCAACAAGAAGAAGTTATAGTGCATTCAGTCATTGCAATAAAGGAGATGTTGGAACCAAAAAGAGCATGAAATCTGAACCGCGGTGCAAGAAAAGTCTCATGATGAAACAAGAGACAAAGAATGTCAAGCCAATATATTGAAGAGACCTTCAAGTCTATAAACTGAGTTGGGACTCTATCCAAGGCAGTGAGCCATTGGAGTCAACGGAAGTGATCTGATGGAAGCAATGAGCTATCCTTGAACCATTATAAAGGCAGTGTGCCTGGGACAATGTGACTGTGCTCAAACATTTGTAATCCACAACCAATGAAGATTCGTGGATTTAGGTACGACCAACAACTTTTCGGCGTATGCTCCTTGCACTATCCCTTAGTGGTGAACCAAGTAAAAAAGTGTTGTGGTGTCCTTCTATGTATGTTTCAATTACTACACATATATATCATACAGGATTAAACAAGTTCTTACCAATGTGGGAACAAGATCTAATAAAGAGGAGAAAATTTTGACACCCTGATTCACCCCCTTCTTAGGGGGACCTAGGTTCCTTCATTTGGTATCAGAGTGAGGTTACTGTTTGTTGGATATTCTTCAGTAATTCTATTCAAAAGATGATTTGAGTTTCATTCCTAAAGTCAACCATGAAGAGCAGTCTTGATGAAGATTCAGAGCAGAAATCTATATCGATCCACCAAGACTTTGACAAATAGGAAAAATAAAGAGAAGAATAAGATGAAGAAATCCCTCGAAGAGGACTCTTCCAAAGGAAAGGATGACACCCCTATTTCAAGCTTTCAGGAAAAATTCATAACATATCTACATGATATTCCTGAAGAAAGGGTTTCTATTATTTATAGCCTATTCCAATCTATGCAGGTTGAGATCACTCGATTGGAAAGGGAAGCAGACAATATGGAAAAAGGATAGGAAAGAAACGTTCTGGAATGTATGAACTCTCAAAAAAACTTAAGGCCCTTGAAGAAAAAGATGAATTCAACAAAACTTTGGAAGAAAATATCCATGCACATGAAAGTGAGTTGAAGAAGAGCACTGAAGTCAAGAGTTCATATTTGGAAGAAACTTCCATGAAATTCAATGAATTTGACTCATTGTTACAAAACAAAGTAAACATGCATGAAGATGAGGTTGAAATAGTGAAGAAGGCTTATGAAGAAAAAATGACTATGATTGAAGACCATAGAGTCATCCTCAATATGAAGTGTCTGGAAATGGAAGATCAGGTGACTAATCTTAAAATGACACATATTGTGTCTTCACAAAAGAAGGAAACAGTAGCTGCTGGTACTCAATGATCACAGGAAGAATCTACTGTCAAATCACCTCCAACATGTGATAAAAAGATCATGACGTCACTCATTAATCTATCACAAGAAGCTGAGAAAGTAAAGGTACCATCCATACTAACTTGTAATATATTCTCTAAAAATGTTTCAAAAAAAAGTGCAGGTTGGATGAAAAATACCAAACAAGTATGGATGTGAAAAGATGATCTGAAGAAGAAAAAGCTAAAAGCTCACTCCCTATAGAAATCACAATATATCAAAAAGAAGACTCATCAAGTGTCCAATTTCAGTGGGTGTATCATCGGTGTTTTCTCCATCATCAAATCGGCGTTCCATTCCTTCCTCACTTGGTCCACTTCTACGACCCCCCCCCCCTCTCAGATCTGAAACTGATCTTCTCTTTTTCGAGACTGCGATGAAGGTCGCCCCTTCCTGGTTTTCCCAGGTTTTCGGCTCCCCTTCCCGATCTTCAGAGCTACGCTAGCCAACTGGCGGGATCCCAGATCTTCCAGATCTACTTTTGTGAAGTTTTTTCCAGATTTATGGTTCCAGATATGTGTTCCTAGATCTAGAATTTCAGATCTTCATTTTCATCTGTTTTTCTAGGTTTTGAATCCAGATCCTCTTCAAAGGAATCGAGTTCCTGGATCGTGCTACCAGACATCTGAGACCCTAGATTTGATCGGGTTTTTGATTGCTGCTTGGTCGGTGGGTATCGCAGAACTGCGGAGACCTCGCGACGGTGGGTATCGCGGAACGGTGGAGGCCTCGTACCGAAGTCAGCCATCCTTCTTTGCAATTGACTGGTGGCGACAGGCAAGTCGCGACAATCCTGTTGCGAAGCTCCGAACGCGAAGCCGTGATCGCGTTGATCCGGTCTTGAAGGCACAATCGCAAAGCAGCAGTCGCATTGCACCTGGCGCAAAGCAGCGGTCGCATTGCACCGGTCGCGAAGGCACGATCGAGAAGATCCCGTGGCAAAGCTCCTGGCGCAAAGCAGCGGTCGCATTGCACCGGTCGCGAAGGCACGATCGCGGAGATCACGTGGCAAAGCTCCTGGCGCAAAGCAGCGGCCGTATTGCACCGATCGCGAAGCCCCAGCGCAAAGAACAGGATTGCATTTCTCGTGTTGGGCCGGAAGCCCCCCTTGGGTCGGGGACCCATGTTGGGCCGGACGCCCCCTCGAGGCCGGAGACAGTTTTTTGGAGACGACCCCTCCAGTGCCACGCGAGATTTCATGGCTTACACCATGGAGGCAGACTTGTTGAACCAATGGAAGAACCTTGCATTGACAGATAAATAAAAAGCACCAATTGAAACCCAGAGAAATGAAGATGCAACTTTGAAAAAACGTTTGGCACTGTTGGTTATCGGAAGATTTGTGACCAAGGTATCGATTAACAAAAAGGCCCTTAGGAACACCCTGCAAAATCTATGGAAATTGGAAGCTGGAGTGGCTATCCGGGAATTTGAGAACAATATCCTAGTTTTTGAATTCTTCTGTGAAAAAGACAAAGACAAAGTCCTCAAAGGACGACCCTGGTCCTTTGATAATCATCTCATGCTGATGGAAGAATTTAAAGGGGGAGATGAGATACAGAACTGTAAACTTACCCGATCCCCTTTCTGGGTAAGAATTAAAGGAATACCATTCCATGGGAGAACAACATGTGTGATGACAGAAATTGGAGACTAGATTGGTCACTTCTTAGAGTGGGACTGCTCGGACCCAATCCAATGGGGCCCCCTAGTTCGGATAAAAGATGAGGTCGATGTGTCAGAACCCCTGATGAGAGGCATGTTCCTGAAAATTGATGACTCCAACATCTGGATCTCGTTTGAGTTCGAGAAAATCCCAATCTTCTGCTTCTATTCCGGACGCATTGGCCACATTGAGAAAGCGTGTGATTCAAAGACAGAGAATAACGCAGGAAATATTATCTTACAATACGGTCCGTGGCTCCAGGCCAAAGCGCTAAGAGAGGCCTTTATCCCTGAGGCGGAGAGACAAATGGATTGTGACCGCCTCACGATAGCCCATCAAAGGCGGCCTGAATCGGGAAAACCTATGGTTATAATGATGGGTCCACCAGATTTCCCTAAAGAGTACCTAGCTGATCTTAGGGGAGCTGGAAGCGCCTCCCAAGATATTATTTCCATATGCAATGATGGGATCTGGCAGGAAAGTCGCTCGATTCAGGGTTACACCAACTCGGACATTGACTCCACACCACCGGCTTTCACGATCTTCACTGCAATAGAGCCGTTACCTAAACCAAAAGAACCACCAGAGAAAAGTCCGAGGCCGAAACATGTGTCCTTTGAACCGCCTGATGCTGAGCAGACTTTAAATATGGTCACAACTGGAGTCCTTCTACAATCTGATTCTGGGATGATAGATGCCACATCTTCAGGTCCTGTTACTCATCGAGCGTGGAAAAGGACACACGATGTTGATAGATGCGGATTTTCGGTGAATCCTAATCCAGGGGAATTTAAATGAATAATTGAGTCTAGTAGTTAGATTACAAACTCCCCCAAAAGAAGGAAAGCATCAGGTACTTTAACGACCCTAGATGAATCAAAGGCGGAGGCGGGTACGGCCCAACCCCGCCTAGAGCTATGATTGCGTTATGCTGGAATTGCCGTGGGCTTGGAAACCAACGTACTGTTCATATGCTTCAGCACCATTGTGCTCAAAGTCGCCCTGATATGGTTTTTCTATCTGAAACCATATTGGAAATCAAGGACACGACAAGTCTTGCTCAGAAATGCAGTTTCCAGGGATGTCTCCCGGTTCCCCGACAGGGTCACTCAGGGGGTCTATGTCTCCTTTGGAAGGAAAATGTTTATGTCAGGATCTTATCCTTCTCTCCGCGACACATGGCTGCAGCCATTCATGATTCCCACAACCCCCCTGGACTTTTGTGGGCTTTTATGGTTGGTCTTCCCAGACTAAAAAGTGGAAATTGTGGGACCTTCTCTGTAAGCTCCGTCGTGACCTGCCAAGCCCTATTCTGTTTGGAGGGGATTTCAATGAGATCCTATTTCAGAAGGAGAAAAGAGGTGGAGCTGTGCGATCCTCCACTTCAATGTCATATTTTAAAGAAGTATTTCTTAAGGCGGATCTGGTGGATCTGGGATACGCAGGTAATCCCTTCACATGGTTCCGAGGCAATTCAGATGAGACCCGTATCGACAAATGTCTTGATAGATTCCTTGGCTCAACGGACTGGATGAACCTTTTCAAAATGTACCACACCAGACACCTCTCGCTCAACTACATGGATCACTTCCCGATTGTCATTAATTGCACCCATGACGAGCGCACTACTAAAATCAGGAAACCATCCAGGTTTGAAAGCTTCTGGTCAAAAGATCGCGAATGCTAAGAGGTTATCCGATCAGGCTGGAAGAGTGGGAAAGCTGACTTTGGAACCAACCTTCACCAAGTGGCGTCTGATATGAAGATATGGAGCTCCTTCAAATTCCGTCACCCTGATCGGCAATGCAATTTTCTTGAAAGAAAACTATGCTCTCTTCTCAGCAAACCCCCAACTACCAGCATACTCTCCAAAATCAGCGAAACACAACGAGATCTGGATGCTGCCCTGTGCATCAAGGAAGGTTTCTGGGCTTTATGAGCACGTGATACCCATATTGCAGAAGGGGACGCTAATACCCGGTATTTCCACTAGAAAGCTTCATCGAGACGCCGAAAAAACTTTATCTCTTGTATCTTACACCCAGAAGGGAGTAAAGTGTTAGATACAGAGGGAATCCAAGAAGTGTTCATGAGATACTTTCAGGAGCTCTTCTCCGCAGGACACTCCAACATTTCTGCTGAGGTAGAGGATTGCATTACACCTGTGATTTCTGATGAGATTAATAGACAACTTTCCAAAGATGTGACAGATGACAAGAACCTCTAGGCTTTGAAGCAAATCCACCCTACTAAGGCCCCGGGTCCGGACGGTTTCCACACCCTCTTCTTCAAGAATTACTGGCACATTATTGGCCCAGACATCTGCAATCTGATGAGGAATATGTCAGCGGGGAAAATGGAACTGTCTGCTATTAATGAAACAGTCCTTACCCTCATTCCCAAGATGAAAAAACCGCTTGTGGTCTCAGACTTTCGACCTATCAGTCTGTGCAATGTCTCGTACAAGATCTTCTCAAAGATCCTTGCTAATTGACTGTGTCCGTGGTTACCCGATATCATCTCAGAGAATCAAAGTGCTTTTGTGGCAAAGAGATTAATCACTGATAATGCCATTATTGCCCATGAAGTTTTTCATTCCATGAAAACACGCTCACGAGCAAAGAGAGGTATCATGGCATGGAAATTGGATATGGCTAAGGCCTATGATAAAGTGGAGTGGAACTTCCTCATATTCTTGATGCTTAAGATGAGTTTCTGCACAAAATGGATTAACATGATCATATATTGCATCTCGTCTGCGTCTTTCCGTATTAATGTCAACGGGGTGCTCACTCGAGGCTTCTCCCCATCCCGGGGCCTTCTCTAGGGAGACCCTCTTTCACCCTTCATTTTTATTTTGGTTGCTGACGTTTTCTCTAAACTCATTTCCAAGGCAGCCTCCTCTAACAGAATTCATGGGGCAAAAGTGTGTCGCGCTGGTCCTCCGGTCTCCCACCTCTTCTTCGCTGATGATTGCCTTATCTTTTCCAGAGCAACCCACAACGAGTGTACCGCCATCTGCTAGGTGATTCAACAGTACGAGCGGGCTTCAGGACAAACGATCAACAAGGGAAAATCAGAGATTTCATTCTGCTCTAGAGTCCCTTAGCCCAAAAGAGGAGAACTCTGTTCTACAGCAGGAATCCCTATGGTTGAAAAGCATCAGAAGTATCTTGGGCTCCCGACAGTGATTGGTCGATCCAAGAAAAATATTTGTACAACTATTGTGGATCGAATAGATAAAAAAATCCAAGGATGAACTCCCAAAAAAATCTCCAAAGATAGCAAGGAAACTCTCATTAAGGCGGCTCTTCAATCTGTTCCATGCTATTTTATGTCTATCTTTAAGATTCCTGTCGCGGTGATTTCCCAGATTAACTCCAGCACATCCAATTTCTTATGGGGTCGTAATGACGGAAGAAATAAATTCCACTAGATCGCTTTGCCTACACTTTTCCAACCCAAATCTGAAGGCGGAATGGGCTTCCGGGACCTTTCCCTTTTCAACGATGCACAGATGGCTAAACAAGGATGACGCCTTATCAATCGTCCATCATCTCTCTACGCGCGAGTTCTCCGGGAAAAATATTTCCCACACAAAGATTTCCTGGGCTCCCATCTTGGCTATCGACCCAGTTGTCTCTAGAGAAGAATTTGGGGTGCTCGTAATCTTCTGAATAAAGGACTATGATGGAGGGTTGAGAATGGTTCAACGATTAACATTTGGACTGATCCCTGGCTCATTGATTTGGCATGCGTGAGGGCATCATCTCCTATCCATCTAGGATCCGAGTAAGCCACAGTCCGATGCCTTTTTGCTGACAAGGGGATGGGGTGCTTCTTGGAAAAACTCTACTCTTGGTTCAATGAGGGGGAAAGAAGGAATATACTGAGTATCCCCTATGTTTCTGATGCAGGCCCAGACCATCTCTACTGGACCAATGACAACTCGGGTGCTTACACGGTGAGATCCAGTTACCATCTAGCTCTCGGTTCACGGACAACTGAAGGGGATGTGAGGCCCTGGAAATTAATTTGGAAGCTTAATGTTCCCCCTAAAATCCGCTATTTCTGGTGGCAGGTGTGCACTGGTATCCTCCCTACTAAGAGCCTCCTAGCCTTCCGACACTTTTCAAATGACAACTCATGCCCCTTATACCCATCTATCCATAAATCCCCTCTTCATGCCCTCATCTGATGCCCAGGGGTCCAGGAGGTCTGGAATTGCTGGGGATCTTCCATGGATCATTACCTGGACGCTGACTCAGATCTTACATCTCTTATGATGCGATGGTGTTCCTCCTTTTCACCGGCTAAAGTAGGCTCCCTGTGCATTTTGGCCTGGATTATCTGGGACCGGCGTAACGAAGCCATTTTAAATCTTTTTCTTAGGCCACCCAGATTTTGGGTTGACCGGGCATCATCTTGGATTGCGGGTTGGCAGCACCACATTGAGCAGCAAAGATCTTTTACCCCCTCTCCTCACTTCCAACATTGGCGCCCCCCACCAGAAGGGACTATAAAGATTAATGTGGATGCCTCTCTCCCTAAGGATGGACCTGTTGGACTTGGTTTGCTAGCCCGGGACATCCATGGACATATTATTGCAGCCAAACACGAACAACGCCATGCACTTTGGGATCCCTTAGTTGCGGAAGCCGACGCCATCCTCGCTGGGCTAAATTTTGAAAAAGAACGTGGATGGGACTCAATTCACATCAAATCATATAGTCTTACCATCATCAATTCCATTAATATCAATGATGGCGGGCTACAATCTTTTGGATACATCACTCGGATTATTCAATATCTCAGGCAAAGCATCACATCCTACATTTTTACATTCGTCAAAAGGGAAGGGAACGAGGCCGCTCACCAGATGGCAGCCGTTGGCCCTCCTTACGATGATATTCTCTGGCTTAATCACTTCCCACCTTGGTTATGTACTTGTACTTCTACTGATCTCCGTCTTTAATGGAATCGTCTTTGGTCAAAAAAAAGTGGAGAAAGCTAGAGAAGAAGAAGCAACATCCACAAATCCAGAAGCATTTGTTCACTGCAAACAGATTTGGAATTCTTGACAACATTTTTGATGTATGCAATGGGAGTGGTCACAAGAATGGTGCATACCTATGTCAACCGATATCTAGATCTGATAAGAATAGAAGACCACATAAGCCAGCTAAGAAAGAAGAAGATTCTATGAGAGGAAATCAGGAAAATTTTGCGAATTCAAATTCTTCCAAGAAGATTCAATGAAATAAGTATAAGGAATCCTTGGATTCTAAAGCCAAGAAGTCAAAGGGCGGAGCATCCAAAAGGGATGTCTCTCAGAAGAAGCCATGTAGAAGGCCCAATCTTGATAACTCCATTCCTAATGATATGCTAGTAATATGGCTTGACGATTTGGAAATAATGAGAAAGACTGAAGAAACTCAAGCCAAGGATAGTACAGGGGAAAAAAAGATGATTCCACATGATGAAGGTGACTCATTTATTGAAAAAGGTATGTGTGAGAGATGCAATAAGCTTGGTCACATTGAAAAAGGTTGTCTAATCCTATTACCAGAGAAATAAGCAGTCCTAAGGAGGAGTAATGTTTCATCATCAATAAAGGCTGGTAAGAAGAAAGATTCTCCACACAAAGAAGAAGATAATGTGAAGAGATCCATGATTCCACAAAAAAAACCAGGGGAGAATCCCAGATGTGCAATCATGAAGGCCAGATCAGATGGAAGGTTGAGAAAAACATCTGAACCTCGATGTTCACATTAATGAAGTAAGGATGATCCACCTTATTCCCTAGACTTTTTGTACATTTATGTTTCTAAAGAAGGGGATTTAAGTTCAAGAAATTTATCAGGGAGAGAACCTAAGAAGTGTTCCCTTGAGAGGAAGACACATAAAGAAGCTGCCTGAGTCACTATCTCAATCAGTATCAACACAATCTAGTATAAAATTCCTATACTCTGAAGACTATATGAGGATCATGTCATTGGAAAATGAGTTTTAGGATGTTTTCTTTTCACACCATCTATCCTAAAATAAAATTTGAAAACCCTTTAAGATGAGTATATTAGTTCTCATCTCATGAGGTATCATGATCAGTGAATAATAGAAAACTCTGTTGTCTCAATCAAATCCTCTTGTTTTCTACACCAAGCACAACTGAAGTAGACTTAGAGTGAAATGATAGATGAAACATTTCTCAAGTATGGATTGATACCCTCTTCTCCATGAACATTGTATTTCTTGTCAATAAGGGGGAGAGAAAAGAAGTTAAGGTGAAAGGGAAAGGGAGGAAAAGATTCACATATTTTACATTGACACATTCATTTGAGAAAGAACTTTGATTATTGACAACAAACACAAAGAGGGAGATTGTTGGACCCAAACTTATGAATGAGTTGTATTTATTGTAAAAGTTTATCAATGAAGGAGGTTGTATTTTTTGTCAATGAGTGTCAATGAAGAAGGATCTATCTTGAACCGAAACTAATGGAGAAAGAAGATGATGAGGTGTTCTTTGGAATTAATAGTCCGAAAGGAAAAAGGGCATGAAGGAGCGACATAATGGGATTATGATTCTAAGGAGGCCATGAAAATATTTCATATGGCCATGTACTTCAAAGGATTATGTTTTGTCCTATACAAAAAATATGTTCCAACCCACTGGCCAATCGGCGACCTCAACCCTTAGCATATGCAAGACACTTGGTCAACCACACCTGGAAGAGGCCAGTGTAGCTAGCTGTGAGAAGAGGGCTGTGTATAAGCCTGGAGTTCATGCATGGTGATCAACCCGTGCGCAGGATGCATAGTGGGCGCAAAGAGCATGCCCGTATGAGGCATAGGGTGGGCGCAGAAGCGAACCCGTAGAGAACCGGGGTGGGGTGGCACCAGAGGGGGGAGAGGATAATTATGATCTATTTTTAAGAGGAGCTTATTGATAAAATGAGAGAAAACCGCTGCGCGTTTTGATGTGGGACGCATTTTTAAAATGCGGAGGAAATCCTGGCCACCCATCTAATATCGTGAGAGATCTAGACCGCATGCCTCATCCCGTGCTCGGTGTAATAATCTTGACCCTCCCTCGAATCTACGCCATGTCGCGAAGCATGAGAGTTGTCCAATGATCCACAGCTTGTCATATTTAACCTTCGACCTCCTCCAAGCATCATCCGCGATATAGGAGCTCCGGCCAATGTCGATCTCATACATCCAACCACCATTCATGCTCATTGATATTGCAAGGAGAAACCCTATACATAACATGCAGTTTCACATGCATGCACGCGCCAAACCGAATTTTTGAATATTTCCAAGGAAAATGGAGTTTCCGAGGCCACGTGGATTTGAGTATGAATCTTAAACGAGGATCCGTGGGAAATTAGTGCACTCGATCTTGACTCCATGAACGAAGATAGGAGTCCACAATGAATAGGAAACACCAGTGGATCACGACATATATTTGACGCAAAGTTGAATGGTTTAAAAATATTTAAAGAGAATATCTCGGGCATTAAAACCCCCTATCTTCAGGGATCTTCACACGGGATTTGAATGCGGACAAGATACTTCCCTCGCCTATAAAAGGAAGAGACTGAGGAAGAATAGATTGCTTCCTCCCACATTCCCAAGTGTCTCTTTTTGAGAAAAAGAGCACTTCTATTTTGAAGTGCTGCACATAAGAGAAGAAACTGCTCTGTCATACTTAGACAAGTGATTTGCACTCTCTAAGTGTCGTTCAAGGAAGAAGAGATCAACGAACCATGCTGGTTGTGCGAAATAAGTGACCTGAACACACTGTGTGAAGGGATCCACCAAGCGTGCGACTGGTTTACCCAAAACCCTTGCCATGTCGTGTGGTTGTAGTTCCATTGGTACACAACTGGTGCGTGTGCACTCATGTTTTACTCTGTGAAGACAAAACCACGAATCCATCTTTGTTCTGTGAAGAAACACACATACAGTGATAAATGAGATCTGTGGAGCCGTCTAACCACACAATGAATACACCCCCATGGTTTTCTCGATACATCATACTGGTTTGAAGGGGTTTATGTTTGAATTATTATTTGGAAGAAAAAAGTCATCATATACATCCATGCACATATGAGCATGGTTTGAAGGAAGCGGGAGGCCTCAAGTGGTTCGCTGATCAAGGGGACTCTCACATGAAAGGGTTTCACCCCCTCGAGTGTTGAAGAAACATATAAACATACCCAAGCTAAGTGCTAAAAAGGAGATAATAAGAAAAGGAAAGAAGATTACGTGTGTATGCTGAAAGAACTTACACCTTGGGGTTTTCACATAAGAAAAGAAGAAGATAATTGTTCATGAACCTTTGCATGCACATGCAAACGTGACAACATTAAAAGAATAACCTAGAAATTAGGTTCACGTGTGAAAATAAGAAAAAGGTAAGTGTTTCTAATTGCTACATGCATGATCTCATGCATACCAGGAGAATTGATTCTGATGATGCCATGTGATCTAAGCTTCATCAATTGATCAATCACATAGGTGGTTGTGATTTTGGCTAACAAGAAGAAGTTCTATTGCATTCAGTCATTGCACTAAAGGAGAAGTTGGAACCCAAAAGAGAATCAACATTGAACCGCGGTGCAAGCAAAGTATCATGCTGAAACATGAGACAAATAATGTCAATCAAATATATTGAAGAGACCTTAAAGTCTTTAAACTGAGTTGGGACTCTATCCAAGGCAGTGAGCCAGGGGGAGTCAATGGAAGTGATCCGAGGGAAGCAGTGAGCTATCCCTAAACCATTGTAAAGGCAGTGTGTCTAGGACAGAGTGATTGTGCCCGAACATTTGTAATCCACAGCTAGTGAAGATTAGTGGATTTAGGTATGACTGAAATTTTTTTTGGCATATGCTCCTTGGACTAGCCCTTAGTGGTGAACCAAGTAAAAATTGTTGTGGTGTTCTTCTTTGAATGTTTCAATTACTACACATATCCATCATACAAGCTTAAACAAGTTCCTACCAACGTGGGAACAAGATCCAATAAAGAGGAGATAAATTTGACACCCTGATTCACCCCCCTCTCATGGTGACCTAGGGTCCTTCTGTTATAGACATCTATAGAATTCATTTAACCCAATAAATCACTCAAATTATATTACATTTAATATTTAAAACATTATTTATTTTATTTTTCTATTAGCTGAAGAAAAACCATGTTAGCATTGCGTAAGAATTTAAGGTAATTATATAATTAATAAAACATAGAAATAAATTTATATTAGGAAAATAAATTAATTATGATCAAAATAGACATTAATATCCACAAAAAACTATATTTTTTCCCTATTTCAACAAATAAGAGACATTTAAAAGTAAGAGAGTAAAAAAGTTTCTTTTTCGTTCCTTTAATTATTATGTAGGCCATTTTCATGGACAAGGGTCTCTTGAAAAAATTAATTTCAATAAACATTTGATATTGTTATAATATCCTTCATCCAATAATAATTAATATTAAAAACAATTACCCTAAAATTTAGTTTTAACCAGGGCTAATCGGATTTTCCCTTTACTGAGGTAATAAAATTTTCCATGATTACTATTCATATATATGGGAACTAAAACGAAACTGTTTAATAAATTTAATCCTACTAATAATAAGTATGGAATCCATTTTCAATATTCATTTCTATAATTGGTATAAAATCATTTGAAAATGAGTGTGAAAACCGTGACAAAACCCATTTTTTGAAAAAAAAATCATTTGAAGCATAAACCAGGATATATATTCTTATCTCATGCCTTGAAAAAAATATTTGATAAATTTTAAAACATTTTATCGAATATATATTATATAAATTTCAGTAAAATCCTTCATTAATAGTAATTAATTTAATTTATTATGATAAAGACACATTTTGTGCATAAAAACAGTTTTTAGAAAAACATATTCTTTATTTTAAAATGATTGTATTCATTTCATATTATATGAAAACCAAGGAATTTTTTTATACATATTTAAACCATACCTTTTTAATAATTTAGTTAGTCCTATTCATACTCTCCAATCTATTAGCTAGTAAATAACCATCATATATAATAATAATATTTTAATAGTATAACGTGGTTATTTAAATTCAGTGTTGCCTGTGACACAAGATATTAATAAAAAAATTATCAAGAAATATATCAAAAAATACCAGGTTGTTATAGTGGGATTTTAGTCCCTTTAAAATCCTATAGAGATTAAATTACAGAGCACATAGAGATATCTATGATGTTTCATCATCATGAGTAGGAATGATAATCTGTAGGTATTTTCTATGATTGATATTTATAGCTTCGATAAGATCATTGATATCAATTGGTTGACTCACTAAAAATCCCAAATCAATTACTAAGAATGATGAGTATCCTTTACCTACCTTGTAGGTGACTATTACACCTTTCTCAAGGAATAAGACCAATAGTAATGTCTTTTAAGACCTATAAAGTAGTATGTGGGTTTGATCACCACCCAGTTAATGATAATAACTTTATGGGATGATAAGGATACAAAATAGCTGGAATTTATTCTTATATTATCTTTTTATAAAGATTTATTTCTTGAAAAATTCTTGTGTTCCTTACATGAGAGGGAGGTTGATCAAATGATTAACCAAGTTTAGTTATAAATCCCATATCTATACCACAATACCACCTAACACCAATATACATGTGAGATATCAATGTTCAAATAAGGGGCTTGTAGGCAAAGAGGTTTATATGTGTTAGTATGAAATGAATCTGTTTTTTATTTTAAATCTTTCAAATATATCTAACAAAATTTCCTAATACAGGAACCAAGTTGTTGTGGGATTTTGAGGCTCAGAAAGGTGTGATATTGATATTTTATAAATATTAAATATATTAATATCGCACAAATGACTTGTTTTGTGGAATAAATTAAAAAGTTCCCAAAATGAGTCTTATATAATAAATCATAGACCTCCATTGAATTTGAAATGTGTTTATTACACTAATAGGGAAAAATAAATTGTCGGCATAAAATGTTTTGGGAAAGTTTAGCCATTGAAGGATTAATAATTTTATAAATAAATTAAATAATAATTATATCTCTTTGACCTAATCTCCTCTATAAATATGTATTTATGTAAAATATATAGGGTTATATTCATAACCCTAGATATTGATATAAGATATATTTGAGGATCATTGTTTGATGTTAATATCATGGATCAGTGATCATATTACTGCAAGGAACACCAATGATAATGGAATTAAAGGATCTCAAAAAAAAATGAAGATTCTTTATTCATCAGGGATTGATCTTAACCTGAGGATGGATTATTTTTTGTATGGATTTGTCTACATTAACTTATCCCATGATTATCATGAATCGATTCTTCTAACAGTATGATTCTTGGGTCAATCATGTTGTGCAGATAAGTGTTTATCCTCTATGATATATGAAATTTGATATTTTTTTCTCATAGTTGGTCACTATAATGGAAATTAATTGAGGGAAACATAAACAAAAAATAAGAATTCTTCCTCTTTTTTTGAGTTTTTATTTTCTTCTTTAATTATTTGAATATTCGGCGCTAGAATTCCTTGAATAGTTAATTAGAAAATTTCCCACTATTTGATCATTGCATGATTATTAATAGAATTAATAGATTATCACTACGAGTTTGGGTCCAAGATAGAGGGATAAATTGCTATGAAACAATGAAATTAAATTATTAGAGGTATAATGATGTTGGATTTGGGTTCCTCGTTTTCAAGGTTATGCATGTAGTGATGGTATAATATGATCAGAATAGATTCTTATGCGGATCAAGTGGACCAAACCAGTTGATGGTGATGGACTGTCTTGGATGGATCGAGAACTATGTTCATTTTTTATATTGGTGAATGATTTTTTTTTGTAGTAGCAACGTGTAATTAAACTCATGACCGCAATAATATTTTTAGAAAATTACACATTTCATGGCGTGTAGTCCAGAGAATACACATTGTGTGTTCCTAGTTATGACGACTAGGGTTTACATGTGAAATAAAATGTCACATTTCATGTGAAACATGTCACATTCCAAGTGACCTAGTGGGGGTGGATTGGTGTGTACCCCAGAGGGTAAAGTGTAATACATATGTCCTGATGCATGGGAAAAACCATTTGATATAGGAACGACCTGGTACTTGGTCAATTCTAGGTACATGGACATGACTATGTACATGGTAATGACCCAAAGTACATACTAACTTCCATATGTACACAAGAATGGGATGGAAGAGTACCAAGTGTCAAGCCAAACTATACATGAATTATACCCCTAAAGGACACACCATGTATTGGGATCATTATATGTTGTGTGAGATAGTGAGTCACGATAAGAAAATAGTCCTGAAATACACTCTATATACCTTATAGCATATGAAATAAACGTTTTTCAGGGAAAGGGGGTCCCTCCATCTCTTTAGCTTGGACTAGTTTAGTTGAGTGTGATCCCCTGGTCCGAACCACTGAGCGTACAACATGGGATTACATCCTAATAATAGGATTTTGATCCCCTTTTTTATTTTTTTATTGGATAGTGCTCATGGTATCCCTCTATAAATCCCAAGAAGGGATCCACTATCACATCTTCTTACCTAGGTAGGGTTTGTGGTGTTAGCATGACCACTATACATATGGTATCGATCCCTAATCTAGAATATTGATCTGTTATAGTTTTTTTGTGTTCCCTAATAGTCTTGGGTGTGATTCCCTATCTGATTGAAAAGACCTATAGAGTTCTTATGAGTAATTATATAGTGATACTCGATAAGAACAACCTCTTTGATGAGCACTAATAGTGATACCCTAACTCATGGTGGGGATTATCATGGATAAGTGTTACCTTGAATCCTCAAGTAGAATCCTAAGGATGATAGTGGTTGAGACCTCTTTGAGAAATAACATCTATTATGAGCATATCATAGTCTTACGGTTCTCATTCTTAATTTATCTCATATCACCATGGATATTCATTTTAGTTGATGAGATGACTTGCCAATAAGAATCATGTTTAGTGATTTTAGCATGTCCTACTAAGTATTGTCATACTCACCCATGCATAGGATTTTACAGTATGTGTTTTTCCTTACGTAGATAACATACCTTTTGAAAGAGTCCTAGTAGGACTGTGAAAAGGTGGATCATAGTTTGGGATAAATAGACTTCAGTTATGCAAGGTTTTTCATTTGACATGAGTACCATCTTTCTTATTATGTTGGAATCTTTTTCACTTTTGGGTGGGCTTGTATTTTCCCCTTTTATTAATTTATTCTGTTTTTTGTAATCTTATGTGGGATTGATGTTATGAATGAATTATAATGTCATTTTTATTTATCTTTCATCATTTTATGGGTATTTAGATATATCCGGCTGTGTACAAGAATATTTAGATAATTCCTCCCATGTGTGTGATATGCCTACTCAACACTAACATCCAACCCCTAGCCTTTTGGAGGAATTATTGGGTGTCACACTTTTCTTATCGCCAATTAGAAGAGTACTATTGAGTCGGGTCCGGATGGAGTGGAACCAGAGGATGATGTTCATATTTGAACTAGAGTTTGGATTTTTTCAAGCTGTGTGATTTTGTTTGGAATAAATGGAAACCATGTTAATTAATTAGGAGTATGGATTTAAGGATGGGGAATCTAGTGTTAGTATGGTGGATTATGTATCCATTCTTCAAGACATTTATACCCTATTTGTTGACATGGTATATGTAGAAATAGGTTTCAGGAAATAACATCGGTATATACATTATAAAGGAATAGGTTGTGGTTTTTATGTCCTTTTGAGTAATCCAAATGATATACTAATTAAGTTTTGTATGTATTCTATATTTTAGGATTCCATTATGTAAATTTACATCTAGGACTCATCAACTGGATCATGAGATGATCCACCAAGTGATGAGGCTTTAGTATAGGGTCTTGATTAGGAGGTGGTACCTTAATGTGGTTTTCAGGTTTTCCACCACCCATTAAGAAGAAGGTTTCCCTAGAAGTACTTTATAAGGATGTTTATAGTCTATGCATAAATTTTTAGTTTCATAGGTTGGTACTTACATGGTTTTGGGGAGATCCAGGCCCCCTGGGAGATAATGAGGGGCTAGATTCAGGGACCTGAGTTTTCTACCTTTTTAGGATACCCTTAGATTAGATGGTGTTCCTAAAGGAAAGTATTGTTTAGGGATCCACAAGGTGATGATAGAGTCTGATGATTCATACACACGAGGATTTTAATCTTTCCTTGTCATATTTTAAATTCATCTTCATGGATGAGTTCTATTCAGCTACATTTCAATAAGTTCATATCCGACATCTTCTGAAGTTACAGTAGGGAAGCATGACTATTTCTAAGTATTCATAGAGGTTCAATGACCTCTCATGATACTCTATGAATGTGATTCGATATCTATTTTTAAATCACATAATTTCAAGAAATTTTTATACCAATTTATCTGGGCTAGAGTGACATCTCTTTGGATTTCTACCTATGCTGGACTACCTAATTTGAACCAAGAAGAAGATATCTTCTTATAAGATAAGACAACAAAAGTTGGTACTAGTAGTTGGAACATATGATCTGAGACCTTGGAAGACAGTAGTTAAAAAATAAACAAGTATCATTTCATATGAGACACTTTAGGAGAATATCCTAGGATATAGGCTCTATAGTTCAGGTCTCTCAATACAGATCTAGTTATCCAAGAGTGAGGCAGTTTTATCTTGTGATGGTTGGAGACACCTCACTCAGTATTGTCTGACCTCTCATATTTAAGATAGACAAATAATTGACAGACCTCATATAAAGAGATAGTGATAGAGGTAGAGATGTCTGTAGGGTGGTGAAAATGGTAAAGGAGTTGGGAGAGTATCTGGTGGTGGAAAATGTTTTGACTTGTTTCCATCACCACCCAAGGTGGACCATGCTAGGATCAGGGAGATAGTGATTAGGGATGAGGATAACTATATAAATATGAGTCCTATGAATGTCTGTCTCCAGGGATGATTATTAGTATGATATATTTCTTCTCTACTTTATTTTTAGTAATGATAGGCATAGGTTTGAGCCACTCTATTCTTTCCCCGTCTCTGGTATTAGAGTTAGAGGATCATGTAGAGCCCTTTTCTTATCCCTTGCACTTAGAGACTCTGGCCAGAGGTGATTCATCGATCACACAATTCTTCTGGCAGTGTGACCTGACTATTTGAGGATATTTATTTGAATGTAATCTCTTTTTATCAGTGAAGAGGCCTCGTGATTTAATATTAGGTATAGACTGACTATCCACAATTCATGCCAAGATTGGTTGTTTTCGGAAGAGGATGTGGTGTATTTGTAGTAGCAGAATGATATTTTACTTCATGAATGAGGAGTAAACCCAATAAGATAAGCATGATCTTCCACATAGGATGACAAAAACAATGAGCCATTATATGGATTTATTTAATCATAGATTAGTGGATTCTATGGGATTTCGGCTTCTTAAAGTAGCAGAAGAGTAAATTAACATATTTCTTAAGGATTGTTGGAACGAGAATATGTATCCACAATATTCACCAAATGATTCCATTAAGGATCTCATATCATAGCTCATTTCTCATTAATTTATTTGACAGAGTCATGGATCTTAGATGGAGTTACAGATTAGAAGTTATGGATTTTTGAAATTAGGCTGGAAAACTGGTTCGTGGATACAATTGGTGGAGCTACCTCTGCAATCGCAAAGTAGTGATGGAATTCTCCATGAGTCCGAAGAGATCTGAGAACACCATGAAGTAATGACAGAAGTCTTTATGAGTCCAACAAGGTCCAACGACAGCTTTCCACTTTTCAACATCCCTTTTTCTTTACTGTGCATAGTTTTTTCTCCATGAAGAGCCATTCATACCTTGTTTTCCTATAAATACCAGGCTCATACCACATCATAATCATGGTTAAACTTCCTTTTTAGTGGCTGATCCCCCCTTTCATGGAGTTGTAGAGCACTACAAGGGAATTCCCATCATAAAGGCACATTACCTTCGTGAAGAAGGAAGCCCCATTTGGGGTTATCGAGGATCCACAAAGCATTAATACTTCATAGAGAACTCTTGAAATATTGAGCTCTTTTCTAAGGAGAAGCCATGATCCAATGAAATCCATCCTTCGTGAGACCCTGACTTCTGGGAATCCCTATCAATCACAATACCCTAATATCCACAAACCCCATTCCCTTGTAATGCCCCTCCATGAACCCCTGTCCTTCACTGCCATCACTCACCCCCATGAAAAATGGAGAGTCGCACCATGAACTTTTCGGGCTAGTTCATCAACATTTTACCTTTCACCCTTATGAACACCCCACTTCCACCAATGGAATACCATGTTTTAAGATAATCCTCCAATCTCTTTGAAACACCTTGACTGGACATATTCCTCTCAGTCCATTTCCCATGTCATGAGTTGAGATCCTCATCCTCAATTCCCCAAGTACCTTTAATCGAACCATTCCTCAAGAAATTCCTCCCACCTCATCACCTGGATCCTATGTTGGGTTGAACCATAATGGGATGCTCTTGCATAAGTCCCACACCAGGCATTTATAGGCACCTTATTCCTAATAAACCCCACTTCACAGCTTTAAAATGTAGTACACCCTCTATAAAAATATAATACGCCTCTTATTACTAACAAGAGATCCCTTATCCGTCCAACATAAGATACCAATAGTCCTCACTTCATGAATTTAAACTATTTCACACTGTATCATTAAAAAATGTGATGCCTTATGCATCAAGTATAAGATGCCTCATCATGAGACGAATAGGAAACAACTAGTGTGGGAATCCTCCTAAGGTGAAATCCCCAAACCATACTCCTTGACCCATCAACGAGTCGAGATGCCCTCATAGCCTGACATGAGGAAGACAGAACGAGAACATCATTTTATAAGCCCTGCATGCCTCATCCATTCACATGAGATTAAAATGAATCCTTACCCCTTGCAATGAACATGAGATTCCCTCATGACCTCACATGAGGAGGATATCACAGGCATCTTCCATGCATAATCTACATCCAATATTACCACTCCTTAGAGACACCCAGAAAGTTTCTACACGTAATCCCCATTCACTATTCCCACTACTGAGCATCATTGGGACAGCTTCCATGCGTAATCCCCATTCACCATTGGTGCTCCTTAGAGTCACCTGGGAAACTTCCATGTGTAATTCACATTCACCATTTCTGATCCTTACCAGCACCCATATAGCTTCCACATGTAAGACCTATTCCCCATTTCCACTACTTAGTAGCATTTGAGGTAGCTTCTTTTCATAATCCCCATCCAACATTGTCGATACTTAGCAACCCTGGGGAAGCTTCAACGCATAATCCCCATTCACCATTTCTTCTCCTTAGCAGCACTCAGACATCTACCATGCATAAGCCCCATTCCCCATTGTCACTTCTTAGTGGCACTTAGGTAGTTTAAATGCATAATCCCCACTCACCAATGATGATCCTTAACGGCACCTGGGCAACCTCCACGTGTAAGCCACATTCACCATGGCCACTCCTTAGTGGCACCCGAGAAGATTCAACGTCTATTCCCCATTCACCATTTCCACTCCTTAGAGGAACCCAGGGATCATCCATGTGTAATCCCAATTCACCATTTCTTCTCCTTAGTGACACTGAGGAAACCACTACATGTAATCCCCATTCACCATTTCTACTCCTTAGGGACACTCGAGATGTTTCCATTCTTAAGTCCAATTCACCATTTCCTCTCCTTAATGACACCAGGGTAGCTTCCACTCATAATACCCATTAACTATTTATGGTATGTAGAATCACCCAGGACGCTTCCATGCATAAGGTCCATTCACCATTGTCTCTCCTTAGTGGCACATGGGAAACTTCCAAACATAACCACCATTCACCATTTCTGCTCCTTAGTGACACCCGGGTAGCTTCCACATGTACGTACCATTCACCATTGCTGCTCCTTAGCGGCACCCCGGCAACTTCCTCTCGTAAACCCCATTCACCATTTTTGTTCCATAGCGTCACCTGAGTAGATTCCACAAATAATACCCATTCACCATTATCTCTCCTTAGAGGTAATTGGGAATCTTCCACTTGTTAGCTGCATTCACCATTTTTGCTCCTTAGTGGCACCCGATAAGCTTCCACACATTATTCTCATTCACTATTGATACTACATAGAGGAACAAGGGTATCTTCCACATGTAATCCCCATTCATAATTTTCTCTCCTTAGTGATATCAGAGAGGCTTCCACACATAATCCCCATTCACTATTGGTGCTCTGTATTTCCACCTAAGTAGCTTCCACGCATAAGCCCCATTAAACATTGTCGCTCCTTAGTAGCACTTGGGTCACTTCCAAGCATAATCCCCATTCACAATTGTCACTCCATAGTGGAACTCAGGTAGCATCCATGTGTAAGCCCCATTCACCATTTTTTTCTCCTTAGCATCACCAGGGTAACTTTCATGCGTAATCCCCACTCACCATTGCCACTCCTTAGCGGCACATGGGCAGGTCCCATGTGTAATCCCCATTCACTATTTCCTATCCTTATCATCACTTGGGTAGCTTCCATGTGTAATCCCCATTGACCATTTTAGCTTCGTGGAGACACCCAATAACCTTACACACATAAACCCCATTAACCATTGTTTCTCCTTAGCATCAACCAAGATGCTTCCACGCATAATCCACATTCACCATTTTCGCTCCTTAATAGATCTCAGATAGCTTCCACATGTAAACCCCATTCACTGTTGCTGCTCCTTAGTAGCATCCAGGAAGCTTCGACGCGTATGCCTCATTAACTATTGTCATTCCTTAGCAGCACCCAAGAAGCTTCCATGAATAATCCCTATTCACAATTTCTTCTCCTTAGTGGCACCCAAGAAACATCAACACGTAATCCCAATTAAACATTGTTTCTCAACAGTAGAAAATATGCCTCTCTAATGTGTAATCCCCAGTGATTTCTGAAAAACTTCGGTTCTGATCCTTGTCTTCTACAAAGGGTATGTAGGATGCCTATTTGAGGTTCATCCCCAACCAATGGTAAACATTGGTGCCCCCCTAATAGGGATGAACCCTCTCTATTCCACCTCCATTGGTGTCCAGATCTTCCTTCACATTGTTGAATCTTCCCTTTATAGGACGGACCACCCTAGGTCCACTCGCATTGGGAATTCTGACCAAAAAAATAATAAATTTTGGTGATCTCTCCATGGGTATTACCCTCATGATGTTACATATTCCCCTTTTGGGACACATTTCCCCATATCCACCTCCGTATGGTGTCCTAATCCATCCACCATCGTTCATCATCCACCCTGATACTCCTCAGGCTGCCAAATCCCAGTAGGATATTGACACTCATCCACCTTCATCCTTGGGCTACTAACCATGATTAATACCCATTCCTCTCATCTTTTATGGTGTTAAAATACACCTATATGAAATACATGGACTTTTATACTTGTCCCATAGATAGGGAATGTATGAAGCCTCTACAAAGTTCAACCCTTTCATTCCCTAAAATCCATCTTTCCCAGCAATTTCATGTTGGTTCACCTTTATCCCACAAGACATTAAACTACATACCCTAACCAAACTACAATGGTTTTTATCCTTTTCGGGTACATATGATTCCTCTTTGAGCCTCAATTCCGATCAATGGTAAACTTTAGTTCTCCCACTTAGTAATGTACCCTCCAAATCAGATACTTTACCTTTTTGGGTTATACCTCCCATATCCATCTCATTGGGATGTTATGATCCACATTGGTATCTAACCTTCCATAAGCCATACCCTTCACCATACTCCTCTAACCATGAGTGCCCCTATTACGATGGGCATCTAACCATGTGTAAGGCCTAGAATGTCTATGGGTCATTGCCCTTGGTGTACACCCCGATCCCATGCTCCATCCTAAAATATGTGAACTTTGATCCCTTTAGGGTATATAGGAAGCCTCCCTGAGGTTCACGAACATCACCCATGTTCCATATCGGTCTCTCCCTTGAGCCCTTGTGTTTTGGGAAGATCTTGATCCAACCCAGAAGTTTTACTTCCTTTGAGTCCTCATCCATGCATCCATCCTCATGAGCTTCCTCCCCATGCATCTCATCCCCCCACTGAACTTTGTGGACTTTGATTCCCATCCTTGTGGATATGTTTGAATCCTCCCTGAGGTTCAAGCCCAAAACCACCATCATCTTCACATTATTTCCATCCCATTCATCTCATCCACATCATAAAATGATCCATCACTCAATTTTATTCTTACAAGGGCAGCCACTTCCCAGTGGGATCACACCATTCATACAGGAAGCTTACCACGCATAATCCCCATTCATAATCATTTATTTTTATAGCACTCGAGAAGCTAACCATGTATAATACCCATACAATCCATATCATCCAACCAAGAGTGACCCTCTTGTGAAGGGCTATATTCCATGTGTAAGCCCAAAATCATCCCTTTGAATGACATGGGCATTGATACATGTCTTCTAAACTAGGTATGTAAGAAGCCCCATAGAGGATAAATACCCGAAAATGGTAATACTTGGTGTCCCCCTTCAGGGGACACATCTTCCCAGGTCCATCCTCATTGGTCGTCTGATCCATCTATTTGGTTTCCCACTCTATGGGCCCTATCCTTCTCTGATCCTCCCTTAGTGGGGTCCAAATCAGCTTTCACGGTGTGAAAGATTCCCATTTTAGGGACATTCCACTCTCGTGTTCGTCGTCATAGGGACTTCTAATCTCCTCATCTGGTAAACCTTCCAGGTGCTCCCTTATAGGAATGAGCATATCTAATACAATTTCACAAGTGTTCTGATCAGTCTGATCAGTCTCTACTAGACGTTAAACTCACAACATACCTTGCATTAAACATTGAAAGATGAGGAAAACCTCAAAGGCATGACTCCGACATATGATACCTCGCGGTTTCTAGGGAAAACCTCATGTTTATGTGTCCTTGAGAAGTCCTATGATAGTAAGAATAATGGTTACCAATGATAGGCATCCAGAGATTCCCCAACATTCTTGATGTTACCATCTACTCCAACTGAAGGTTACTGCCATGTAGAAACACCTTGAATGTACAGACAGAAGTAGTGTTATTTATTGATTTCCACAATGATATGGAACTGGGAATGAGATTCATGAACAATGACTCAAATTTATGAGGGAGACCCATACTAGGTGAATAATTCTGGGGAGGAGTCCATGGAAGAAGAAACTGACATCCCATCACCCCATTTCGATCAAAGAGAAGACATCTTTGAAGAAGTGATGGATGCCACCCACCTTTGGAAAGAGGGAACATGGGGCCACAAGCAACGTGTCACCATGATGATTCATGTGCTGGCCACAGAAAGAATCAGACACAAAAATGGTGAACCTGACTCCATCATCTCCTCTCCAACATCGCTACCTTCATAGACCACAAATAGGGCATCATCCCCTTAAATATATCATCTCCATGCTGAATTTTCCACCTTTAGTGGCCATGAAAGGGGCACCATCCCCCCACCCCCGACACTCCATCGTCTCCTTGGTGACTCTTCTTCCCTCATGGGTTATGTAGGGGGTGTCCTCCCCCAACTCCATCATCTCTTCACCGGCACCACTTCCTTCATCATCCATGTAGGGGACACCCTCCCCCTGACTCCATCGTCTCCTTGATGACATCGTCACCTTCATCGGATTCCCAGGGTGAATCCTCACCCTGACTCCATTGGATCCTCCTTGATTCTTCTGCCCCCATGGGACACTTATGGTCAACATACCCCAGACTCCTTTAGATCTTCACAAACACCGCATCCCTCATGGGATGCATTGGGGGAATTACCCCCCCTCCCGACTCCATCAGCTTCTTGTTGATTCTTCCACCTCCATGGTCTATTTAGGGGAACCTCCCCCCAACTCCATAGGCTTCTCTATGACTCTTCCACCCTCATGGGCCCCAGAGGCATTCTCCCATGACTCCATTGTCTCCTCTCCAACACCTCCGCACTCATGTACCATAGTGGGGGCATACTCTCCCCCAACTACATCAGCTCCTCACTGACTCTTCCACCATCACTGGACCCACAGGGGGAATCCTCCCCCGACTCCAACAGATCCTCACTGAATCTTTCACCCCCATGGGTCATGCAGGGGGAATTCACCCCCCGAATCCATCGAATCCTCATAGACTGTTCCTCCCTCAGGGGCCACACATGGGGAATCCTCCCCCTGACTCCATCAGCTCCTCACCAACCCCTTCTCCTTCATGGGACGCATAGGGGGAATCCTCCTCGGGACTCCATCGACTCATCACTGACTCCACCTCCCGCATGATCCGCACAGGGGTCATACTCCCCTCAAATCAATCGGCTCCTCGTCAACTCTGCCACCCTCATGGGCTGCATAGGGGGAATCCTCCCCCGGACTCCATTGGCTACTCATCTACACTGCTGCTCTCAGTGGCCACACAAGGGGCATCCAACCCCTATCTTCATCAGATCCTTTCCAACTCCTCTGCACTCAGTGGTGGCATCGGGGTCATTCTACCCTTGACTCCATCATCTACTCAACAAAAATTCCACCCTTATGGACCATTCATGGTGCATCCCCCCCTCTAATACATCGACTCTTTGCTGAATCTTCCGCCCTTGTGGGCTTTGTTGGGGGAATTATACCCCCAACACCATCGACTCCTCATCACATTTTCCACCCTCAATGACCGCGTATGGGGAATCCTCCCCTCGATTCAATCGGCTCCTCACCAACATCGTCTCCCTTAGGGGTGTAATAAAGGACATCGTCCCCTGACTCCATCAGCTCCTCGCTGACTCCTCCGCCTTCATGGGTCATGCTGGGGGCATCCCCCCTCCAACTCCATTTGCTCCTCACCAACTCTACCGCTGTCATGGGCCACTCAGGGGGCATCCATCCTAAGAATTCATCAGCTCCATGGAAACACTGCCGGCTTCATGGGGCATGTAGGAGGAATCCTCCCCTCGACTCCATCAACTACTCGCTGACACCGCTGACCTCATAGGCCTCCCATGGGGAATCCTCCCCTTGAATCCATCTGCTCCCCACCGACACCACCACCCTCAAGGGTTGCACATGGGGTATCCTCCCCCCTAAATCCATCGACTCTTCATATACTCTTCCAATCTCATGGGACACAAAGTGGTAACCCTCTCCCATACTCCATCAGCTCTTAGCTAACTCCACCACCCTCATGGGCCGCATAGGGTGTATCGTCCCCTGAATCCCTCAGATCCGCACAGACTCTGCAAATCTCATGGGCCACAAAAATATATTCTCCATTTGAATCCATTAGCTCCTATCCGACTCTGCCTCCCTCATGTGTCACACATGATGAATATTTCCCTCAACTTAATTACCTCATCACTAACTCTTCGGACCTCAGGGGATGTGATGAGGGAACCATCCCCTATCTCCATCATCTTTTTTAATGACTCCACCATACTTAGGGGAAGCGCAGGGGGAATCCTCCCCAAACTCCATTGGCTCCTCGCTAACTCTTCCATCCTCATGGGACACATAGGGGACATCCTTCCCCCACTCCATCAGCTCCTCGACGACTCTTCCACTATCATGGTCCGTGCAAGGGGCATTATACCTCTTTTCTCCTTTTTCTCCTTGGAAACTATACCACCCTACATGGTCCGCACAGGGGGAATCCTCCCCCGACTCCATTAGATTATCCCCGAATCCACCTCCCTTATGGGTCTCACAGAGTGAATCCTCTCTCAAACTCCATCAACTCCTCACAAAATCTTCCTCCCTCACAGGCTGTTCATGGGGTATGCCCCCCACCAAAGCCATCAGCTCTTCACTGAATCTACCTCCACCATGGGCCACACATGGGGAATCCTACTCTCAACTCCATCGGCTCCTCATTGAATCCACCGCCATCATCATCCATGCAGGGGGAATCCAACCATGAATTCATTAGCTCATCACTAACTCGGATGCCCTCATGGGCAGCACAGGGGGAATTATCACCCAACTCCATTGGCTCATCGCAGACTCTAACACCATCACGATTCGTATAGGGTGAATCCTCCCCCCGAATCCATCTTCTCCTTTTTGAAACTACGACCTTTATCAGCCACGCAGAGGGTATCGCCCCATGGGCTCTATCATCCCGCCGTATAGATGCTCTAGGCACAATACATTCTAGGATCTGTCGCCCTATCATAATGATTCTCTAGTATTTAATTCCTTCCAAGAACCATCACCCCACCGTAAAGACACTCCAGGCTTCAAAAAATTCCAAGATCCATCACCCCATCATGCTGATGCTCCAGGATTCATTGCCTTCTAGGATTCCTCACTCCATCATACAAATGCTTTGGGATATGATGCCTTCCTAGCTCCATATCCACCATCGTTCTGATGATCCAGACATACATGCCTTCTAGGATTTATCTCCCCATTGTACTGATGCTCTATGCTTCCACACCATCTAGTCTAAATCACCCCGTCAAACTGATACTCTAGGATTCAACTCCTTCCAGGTTCCATTTCCCCTTCATACCAATACTCCATGGTTCAACGCCTTTTGGGCCCCATTTCCCCATTGTACCGACACTCCAAGCGTCAATGGCTTCTGGGATCCATAACCTCATCATACCAATGCCCCATACATCAATAACTTCTAGGATCCATGCACCCATCACACTGATAATTAAGGATTCCATGCCTTCTGGGATATGTCGCCCAATAGTACTAATGGTCCAGGCTTCAACGCCTTCTAGGCTAAATCACCCTGTAGTACCAACACTCCAGGACTGAATACCTTTGGGCTCTACCACCCCCATTGTATTGACAATCCATGCTTCCACACCTTCTAAGCTCCATCACCCCTTTGTACTAATTCTCCAAGCTTCCCAAACATCTAGGCTCACTCACCCCATCGTACCGACGATATAGACTTTCATTACATTTGGATTCCATCACCTAGTCATACCAAATATCTAGGATTGCACACCTCCCAGGCTCCATAACACCATTGTACTGACAATCTAGGATTCCACGCTTTGTACGCTCCGTTGCCCCCATCGTATCGATGATCTAGGATTCCAGGTATTCTAAGATCCATCACCCCATCATACTGACGATCCAAGATTACACACCTTCGAGGCTCTGTCGCCCCATAATACGGACGATCCATGCTTCCACTCCTTCCATGATTCATCACCCCATTGTACAGATGATCTAGGATTCCACGACATCCTCACTCCATCGTCCCAATTGTACTGATTCTCTAGTATTCTATGCCTTTTGGGCTCCTTTTCCCCTCCATACCAAAGACATGATGCCATATATAGTACCCTTGCGACACTTTGTGTCATCCAAAATGTTACATTGCATCTACCATAAAGTTTCTCCATGCGGTCTCAACACTATATTGTGGAATGTTTAATGTGAGGTTTCCCAGCTCATGCACGAAGATCATCCATGCATACACTAGAATAATTTTATGGTAATACGATAACATGGATCCCACAAAATCCTCAAGGATACAAAACCATCATAATGGGGTAGAAATAACCTTCCCTATATAGACACAATCCTTGTGGTATCACATCCTAGTTGCATGATCTTAAACTGTGTAATGACCCACATCCTAGTTGCATGATGTTAGACTGCATAACTACCTACATCCTAGTTTTATGAGATTAAACTACATAAAAAATAATCTTGGTATTATGTAGTTAAACATTGCTACATTCTAGAAAATCTATGAGACCTAAAACCACAACAACCATGGTCAAAACTATGTGACCGTAAATGATAGCCTCCACTTGTCCAAATCATAAAAAATTAAACCATATGATGCAACATACTTACCATATGACATTAAAATACATGTCTATATTCCTCTACCCATGATGTTAAACTGTAACCTTAACTTGTGTTGATCATTACATTCCTCATACACTAAGCTTGATAGGGCTCCACATCCTCATAACATGATGTAAAAATGCATAATTCCTTGATCTCTCAAATGAGAGAGTGCTCTGCATTTGGTACTGGTCTACTACCATTCCACATTAAAAAACTACCTCAGGACCCTCATCCTTGAGAATGCGTTCGAATACCTCATTTCAATATTCCCTGTTGACGTGCTCAAATGTGTTGTGGTGTAGAAAATCGAGTGTTGGACACCAAATGAACATACTATGAATCCATTTCCATGATTCATGTCATCCATTTATTTGGATCCCCATAAACATCATGTCTGAAGGGACCCACAAATATCCTGGTCTCATGACACTTTGGCTCACATACCATCTCAGGATAATGCCCTGGAAGACATCAAACTACATTTTGAAATATCTTCCTTGTTTTTAACATGGTCAGTGGTCGACCCTCATTTTTTTTCCTCATTACAGGTTACATTATATGGATATTGTGTTTTGAATATGGTCAATAGCTATCCTCCATCATTACGACACCATCATCATGATCTAGATCTCAGGAACTGTGATTCATATCATTCCACCACCTTATGTTTAGGTGGAACTCCAACACACTGTGTGTTAACCTTCCATGCATCGTTGCACATGGGGTAAGTGGGCCAATGTCACTTGGGTATTCCCAGCCCTACATCTCCATACCCCTTTCTGTGTGCTTCCATGTGTCAAGAAAATTCCATCACTACTCTTTGTTTCCCACACCAAGAATGACTCACATGTTCTTAGTTGTTTTAGTAGGACGTGTACTGATATGGTTGAGTGAAATAGATAGCATTCTGTATGATTGTAAACTATTTTTTCATCCCACATGATGTTAAACTATTGATACGTCTGAGTTTTAGAACGTAAAACTACTCGTCATCCCCATCCTGGTCACATTATGTTAAATTGTACAACATTATGGTCCAAATTCTATGACCTTAAACTAAGAATTTGATGGGGTCCTCACAACATGACCATAAAATGTACTATATACGTCAGCGTAATATGATGTTAAACTGAGCATTCAAGTCCAAGCATTGTGACTTTAAACTATATGTGTGATCTCTCAGGGGTGTGTTGTGTGGCATTGGGCCTCTTAGGCCTCATTCATGCCGGGTTTTTCACTCATTCACACTATGTATGTCCGTTTGAGAGATCCACCTCTATGGACCAAAATCTATGACCTCAAACTAAGAGATAAAGGTCTGATTCTACAACATTAAAAATAAGAATCAAAGTCATCATGCATGAAGGCAAACTGCATAGTCATCTTTTTATGGTCCAATCTCTACGACCTTAAACTAAGATCTCTATCATCCAAGAAACATGACGTTAATCTATGCTTCCTCATCCCACGTGACCTTAAGCTATCACGTCCTACCTGAAATATGATAAATTTTATAACACTCATGATCCATTTTCAAGACCTTAAAGAGAAAGTCCCATCTCATCCCCAAAACACGAAACTAAACTATGTTTCTATAGTCCGAGTTGTATGAATTTAAATTAATTATCTATAGTCTAAGAATCACAAATTTAAACTGTGTGTGGGTTTTCATCAGGGTGTTCTGTAAGGTGGAAGGACTCATTGGCCCTCATTCATGTTAGGCTTGGCTACATTACCACCCTACGAGCATTCCCTTGAACCATGTACCTTCCCAATGGTCCAAACTCTCTAACCATGAACTAGAAGTTTACATCCTTAGGATACTCTTCCTTAAGATGGGGGTTGACCCCTATATTTGTCATGTCTCATTTACGTACTCAAATGTGTTATGATGTAGAACCGAAAGTGTTGGACTCCAAATGGAAATTCCCCCAATCCATGTCCATGCTTCATAATATCTCTTTGTTGGGATCCCCATCCACTTACATGCCTAAAGGGACTCCCTGATGAAATGGTCTCTTGCCACTTTTTCACACCAACTATTTTAGGCCAACGCCTGAGAATACTTTGGACGATAGTTCGAGTTTGGACATGTGTTTTTGAACACGGTATGTAGTTGGACCTTGTTTGTTGTTTCTATTCTAGGCTAACATTTTGTGGATGTTGTGTCTCTAATATGGTCAGCAGGTATCCTCCATCATCATGCCACCCTCACTGTGATCCAGATTTCAGATGTTGTGATTCACATCATTCCACCTTTTTATGTTTAGATGGAACACCAACACTATTTTTCATGATCCTCCATGCATCTATGTGGGTTTAGTATGAAGTTCAGTGTCATTAGGAAGTTATTCACTAATCATTACCTTCCCCATGATGTGTGCTACCATGTGTCTATAAAATTGAATCACTACTCCTTGTTTCCCACACTAAAAGTGACTCATGTGGGCTTAGTAGTTCTGGTTGGATGTGTACTGATATAGTTGAGCCACATAGAATTCATCATCCCACAAGATGTTAAACTACTGTATCATCCTGTATGATGTTAAACTGAACAACATTATCCTACATGACATTAAAATGATCGTCTTCATCCATCGTAATTTTACACATCTTAGGTTCATCCTGAATGATGCTAAACTACTCATATTCATCCTATATGATGTTAAACTTCTCATCTTCATCATTCATGATAGTAAACTTCTCATTATTTTCCTATATGACAATAAACTACTCACTCTCGTCTGAACTGTAAGACATAAAACTACCCAGTAACTTTGTTTTGCATGACGTTAAACTACCCTATCCCACATGATGTTAAACCTATCCATCCAGGCTGCATGACGTAAAGCTATCCAGCATCTTCATTCTGTATGACATTAAAATGCTCTGTTTGGGATGAAGGAAATAAAAATTCCCATCATCATCATCCTGCATGATGATAAACCGCACCAAATGTCATGCATGATGTTAAACTACAAGCCCTATTTTCCTTTAGCTCATCCGACACGATGTTAAAATGTAACCATTCATCCATACTATATGAAGTTAAACTACATGAAATTTCAAAACTACTTGTGTCATGATTGCTTCCCTTATAGGATACATAGAAACACCCATACATTTTGTCTTCGGGTCTAGCCCCAGGTTTCAAAAATCTTTTCTTCTCTTCACCTCTTTTACCTTAGTTCTCCCTAGGTATTTCACATGGTGTGGATGTGACCTCTTTCGTATTTATTCATGCTGGGTTTACAAAAGCCACACCATGAACCCCCTTGAGAGTGTTCATCCCACACATCCTTACGGTATGACATTAAACTGCATGAAACCTTCAATAACAATGTATTTCTTGATTCCTACCCTCACAGGAGATGTAGGAACACCTGGACATTTTCTCTTTTGGTCTATCCCTAAGTTTTCTTATTTTCTAACTTACAACCTAAGGTTTCTCTTGGGAATACATGGTGTAGTTTGAGAACTCTTCAGTCCTCATTCATGTTGGGTTTCCAACATTCTCACTGCATAGCTCCCTTGAGAATGATTCTTCATTAAAATTCATACATACTTCATAAAATTAATCTAAAAAATATCTAGAATTACATATGGATTGATTCCTGCCCTTATAGGATACATAGGAATGCCCATACATTTTTCCCTGGGTCCAGGACCAGCTATCCCAAATACTATCCTCTTTCTAGACAATTGACCTAAGTGTCTATAGATCACATGTTGTGGTGAAAACTTCTATTATCCCCATTCACATTGGGTTTACAACTAGAACATCACATATCCCTCTTCAAGGATCATTCCCTTAACCTCTATCCTTACCACATGAATTTAAATTGCACAGCATTCCAGAACTACCTATGGCTTGATTCTTGCCCTCACAAGATACGTATGAACACCCAAACATCTTTTCATCAGGTCAAGGCCTAGTATACTCATAATTATCAGCCCTCCTGGGATTTTGCTTCTGTTCCATGTTCTATGAACTTAAACTAGGATATCTCCCATCCCTCATGATGTTAAACTATTCCATCATGGTTTTAAGACATTAAAATAAAAATCATTTATAGTCTTTTCTACAGAAACGTAAAATAAAAGTAACCCTTTTGACCATAGGATTGTGAATGGTGAAGTATAAGACCTTTTTGGTCCTCATTCATGTAAGATTACTTCACCACATCATACAAGTCCTTATTAGAATAATGCACTTACTTCCTAACATTAAACTGTATGACATCTCATAACTACATGTGTCTTCATTCTTACCCTCATAGAATATGTTGGAATTCCCATACATTTTGTCCCCAGGACCTGTCCTAGGTATTATGAATCTTCCATGCTTTTGACCTCATGGTATGAGTGTTCTTGGATTCTGTGGTGCATAGTGAGGCCTCTTTGGTTCTCATTCATGTTGTTTTTTCAATATCCACACCATGTTTCTACCCCGAGGTCATCCCTTACATACGTCCTTGTCGTATGATGTTAAAATACATGAAACCTTCATAAAATACATATGGATTGATTCTCATCCTTATGGGATATGTAGGAGCAATCAGAAATTAAGTGTTTGGGACCATCCCCCATGTTCTTCATATTTATTTTCTATCCCCTTGGCCCAAATCCTATTCTGGGATTGTGAATGGTGCGTTATGAGAATTCCTTTGTCCCCAATCATGTTAGGTTACTTTAGCACACCATACACATTTCTCCCTTTTGGATACCTCTCCCCCAGTCATCCTTACCAAAGGATGTTAAACTGCACGACACCTTTAGGAACCAAGTGTGTTTTGATTACTTCTCTCACAAGATAAGTAGGATCACCCAAACAATGTTTTCTTCGAGTCTAGCCCAGATTTCATCAAACCACTTGGCCTTGATCATTTACTCATTTTAAAGTCATTTAAACTTGGTTGAGTCCCTTAACCTCTATTATTCCTCAACGATGTGCCCATATGTGTTATGGTGTATGTATTAGATGGTTAGATTCTTCATGGACATGATTTCATTCCATTTCCATGCATCATGTGTCCCATTTTTCTTTTTGCCTCTATTATTCTTCATATCTTAAAAGACCCCCAAACTATACAAATTCTTAGCCTATAGGCTCTCCCACCATCATGGGACACTATCCTAGAGGATCTTGAATGATATTTTGAGCCATGTTCCATGTTTTGACTATGGTCATTGTTCAACCCTCATGTATTTGTTCCCATCCCAGGCTACGCTGTACAGATATTACTTCTCAAACATGGTCAGTAGTTATCCTTCATTATTATTCTACCCTCACTGTGCCCTAAATATAGGATCTTGTGATTCACACCCCTCTTAAACTCTTCATGTCTGTATGGAATTTTTACAATCTCATTTTACCCCTATATGCAACTTTGTGCTTTGAGTGGGCGGATCAATGTCGTGGGGCCATTCTTTGATTTGCTTTTCTATTCCCCCTATCGTGATTTTTTATGTGATGTAAGATCTTTTCCACCCATTTTTTCCCACACCGAGCATTTCTCATGTGGGCTTAGGGGTTTTGGTAATAGTTTTACCTATATGGAATAATTTTACCACCTTATGGTCTTATATCTATGATCAAAAACAAATATATCTATCATCTTTATCGTATGACATTAAACTACACCTTTTATATCTATGTTTTATGATGATAAACTAACCAGCACTATGATGTATTCATACGAGAAGACACTTCCCTTTTTGACATTGTCCATCTGCCATTACAACTTCACGAACTATGTGTGGATGGATTCTCAACCCAGTGGGATATGTATTTACGCCCATACATGTTCTCCCTGGGCCCAACCACAAATTTACAAACATTTGTGCCCCATTCTTGGCCTGGTTTTCTCCCATGAGGATGCATGGTGTGTGTGAGGCCACTTTTTTCTTTCATTCACATCAGGTTATGTACCACACCATGAATTTACTATTTGTTGTGTCCATGAACTCAATGTATGAAAATAAAATACATACATACCCTCAACATGTTTAGGATACCTCCTGATAATTAAAGGATACTTCATCATCCTCACTATCAAAGAGGATTTCCCCCACCAGTGTTGATCTCTAACCAAATTGTTCCTCAAGAAATATGTTCAGATTTATTCCCATACTTATGGGATATGTAGTGACGACCAAACATTTTATCTTTAGGTCCACCCCTTGGTTCATTAAATATTCTATCCCTCTATCCATGATTATAGTCCAAAATCTATGATTTTAAACTAGGACCCCCTAGTTCAGGTATCATAACTTTAAACTATTGGCCAAGGTCTAGGCAGTATGACCTTAAAATATATGCAACATCCTGTTCATATGATGTTAAACTATTCCATAGATCATCCTCACCATATAACATTACACTATATATCTATTGTTCCCAACTTTTAGGAATTCTATATCCTCACCAGATAGGTCTTGTTTGGAAATAGGTGTTATCATGGTTCAAACTGATGCACTCACTCAATGTTCTTTTTTCATGGTGTCGTAATATCAAGAGTGTTGTAATCCATTAAAAAATCTCATCACTCTATCTAAATGATTTTCATTCCCTTTATTTGGATCATCGTCCTCTTTGAAATCCAATGGAACACCTTAACGATATGGATGCTCGACGTCATAGTTCACCTACTATCACATGCCAATGATTCAGAAGACATTAGATGACATTTCTTTTTTGCCCATATTTTAAAATGTGGTTAGTGGTTGTCCCTCATTTTTTTGTTTCCATTTCAGGATAATGTGATGTGGATGTTTTGTTTTGAATACAATCAACATTTATACTCTATCATCATGCCATCATCCCTGGGTTCTGAATTTTGGGTATTATAATTCAGATTTTCCATTCCCTTTTTTTTGAATGATTCCAATGAACTTGGTCTTTTCCCATTCATTAACTATCGTATGTTGGGAGAATAAAGTCGGCTATCCGAATAACCTTGTTCTCCATCTACAGCCCCTCTCATTGAGGACACTCTCAATGGTGATCGATATCCCATTCTAATCATAGAACATGTTCCATTGTTTCTCACTCTTGTGTAGGTGAATGATCTTCTATTTTATATTGTTTCCCACAAAGATCATGACTAAAATGGTATTATATATTTATTTCTTCATTCCGTAAATGTGATTGATATACAAGGGAACCTACGATAGGTTTTTCCTTAGATGTTTCCTCAAAACGCAGTCCACCTCTCCCTCCATGTCCTCAATGGACCCATTCTTAGGGGAAATGTTTGGCACTAGAAACCATGTCAACGAGATTCTTAGAATGATTCCATTCATGATATCATAGTGTATCTCATTTAGTAGGATATTATTTGACTAGTCGTGGAGCTCGAACATAGTTACTGATTAGAAGTTATGGTTATTTGAAGTTTGGATGAAAACTGGTTCACTGAGCCCATTCCTAGAGCTCCCGTTGCAATCGAAAAGTAGTGACATAATGATCCGAGAGTCTGACAAGCTATATGAATGTTATAATGCACTTATAGACTATTATTCAAGTCCAAAAAGATTTGTGAACTTTGAAAAGTAATGAAGGAAGTCTCCATGAGTCCGAAGAAGTCTTATGGTGCCTTCCCACTTCATGGAATCACCCTTTCTCCACAACGGCTTGCTAATATCTGTAGCAAGATACGTAGACCTCCTTTTCCTATAAATAACAAGATCACACCACCTCATAAGCATGGTTATGCTTCCCTTTTAGTGACCGATATCACATTTTGGAGTGCTCAAGAGCATTGGAAGGGAATGCGCTTCTTCAAGGAATCTTCCCTTCATGAAGGATGGATCCCCATTCAGGTTTCTTTAGGATTTTTGAAGCATTATGTAATCACAGAGAACTCTCCCAATATTGAGCTCTCTTCTAATATTAATCCCTTCTCCGCTGAAGTAAATCCATCATGAGACCCCGAGCTCCATGAAGCCCTATCCTTCACAAGACCCTAGTCTCTACGAAACCCTTTCCCCTATGAAGCACCTTTGCGAAACCCTATCCTTCACTACCATCATTTCCCCCCAAGAAAATTGGGAGTCACACCACATGCATTTTTGGTCGGGTCATCGACATTTTACCTTGCACCCTTAATTTCACCCCACTTCCACCTATGGACTACCATGATTTGAGATACTCCTCTGATATCATTAAAACACATTAAGCCGAAATATTCTTGTTGTTCCATTTATAATGCTGCAGGTTAGGATACTCATCTTCAATTCCATGAGTACCTTCAGTCGAACCATTCCTCAAGCAATTCTTCAAGCCTAGTCACCTAAATCCTATGCCAGGTTGAACCAAAAAGGGCCACTCTTGCATAATTACCACTCCATCCATTGCTTGTCACCTTATTCATAATAGTCATCACATAATGAATTTAAAATATAGTACACCCTATACGACACACATATGATGCCTCTTATTCTGAAAGGAGATTCCTCATGCATTCAACATAACATGCAGACAGTCCTCACCAAATGACTTTAAAACTATAGCCTAACCTATAATTTAGACATAGGATGCATTATTCATCAAAAATAAGACGCCTCACCATGAGACAAATAGAAAAAAAATTAGTCCTCATACTATGGTTAAATCCCCAAAACATACTTCTTGACCCTCAACAAGTCGACATTCCCTCATGTCCTAACATGAGGAAGACAGAACTGGAAGCTCATTGCATAAGCCCTGCACACCTCATCCATTCACATGATGTCAAATAGAATCATTACCCATTGCAATGAACATGGGATTCCCTAATGACCAAACATGAGGAGGATATCATAGGAATCTTCTAGGAATAATCCCCATCCAACATTACTGCTCCTTAGAAGCACCAGGGTAGCTTCCACATGTAAGCGGCTTTTACCATTGCCGCTCCTTAGCGTCACCCGATCAGCTTCCACACATAAGCCCCAGTCACCATTGTCGCTCCTTAGCGGCACCCATACAACTTCTATACATAATCCCCATTCACCATTTACTCTCCTTAGCGGAACCTAATAATCATCCATTCATATGACCTATTCATCATTTCTGCTCCTTAGCAGCACCTGGGTAGCTTCGATGTGTAAGACCCAATCACCATTGTCTCTCCTTAGCAGCACCAGGGAAGCTTTCACGCATAAGTCCCATTCAAAATTACCGCTCCTTTGAGGAACCTAGAAATATTCTATTCTTAATCCCTATTCACCTTTTACACTCTTTAGCAGCACCCTAACAACTTCCACATGTAATCCCCATTCATCATTATTGCTCCTTAGCGGCACCTGAGCAGCTTCCACAAGTATGGCCCATGCACCATTGCCACCCCTTAACAGAACCTAGAAAACATCCCCACTTAAGCCCCATTCACTATTGCTTCTCCTTAGTGGCACACCGATATATTCCATGCGTAATCCTGATTCACCATTTCCACTCATTAGCATCACCCTAGAATCTTCCATGCCTAACCTCCATTCATCATTGATTCCCCTTAGCAGTACCCGAGAAGCCTCCACACGTAAGCCCCATTTAGAAATGTTACTCCTTAGCAGCACTCAGGAACCCTCAATGTGTAATACCCATTCATCATTTCCACTCCTTAGCGGCACCTGGACAACTTCCACACATAATCCCCATTCAACATTTCTTCTCCTCAGTGACACCTGGGAGGTTTCCACGTGTAAGCCCCATTCACTATTTCCAATCATTAGTGGAACCTGGAAAGCTTCCACGTGTATTCCCCATTCACCATTTTTGTTCCTTAGCAGAACTCGAGAGACTACCATGAATAATCCCCACTCAACATTTCCCCTCCTTAGGGTCACCCGAGCAACTTCCACACCTAAGCCCTATTCAAAATTTCATCTCCTTGGTGGCACCTACGAAACATCCACACATAATCCCCATTCACCATTACCACCTATTAGCAGCACCTGTCTAGCTTCCACACGTAAGCCCCATTCACCATTGTCGCTCCATTGTAGTACCTGAGAAGCTTCAACGCGTAATCCATATTTACCATTTTCACTCCATAGTGACACCCGGGTAGCTTCCATGCGTAAGCCCCATTCAGCATTTCCACTCCTCAAAGGAACCCAAGAAGTTTCTATGCATAAACTCCATTCACCATTGCTTCTCCTTAGTATCACCTGGGCATCTTCCACATATAATCCCTATTCACCACTGTCTCTATTTACAGGCACCCAGGTTTCTTCCACGTGTGAGCCTCATTAACCATGTTTTTCTCCTTGGAGACACCTAGGGAGCTTCCATGGGTAACCCCCATTTACTATCACCACTCCCTAGTATCCCCCAGACATCTTACACATATAAGCCCCAATCACCATTGACTCTCCTTAATAGAACCTAGGAAACTTCCACGCATAATCCACATTCACCATTGCATTTCTGTATAATAATCCGAACATCTTTCACGTGTAAGCACCGTTCAATATTTCCTCTCCTTAATGGAACATGGGTAGCTTCCCCTAATAATCCCCATTCACCATTGCTTCTTCTTAGAGTTACCCTAGTATCTTCCACATGTAATCCCCATTCACCATTGTCACTCTTTATCAGCACCTAAGAACCTTCCATGCGTAATCCTTATTCACCATTACTACTCCTTAGTGCTACCTAGGTAGGTTCCACGCGTAATCCCCATTCACAAAATCTTCTCCTTTTTGGAACACAAGTAGCTTCCATGAATAATCTCCATTCACCATTTTTGATCCTTAGCAGTACCTGGTCATATTCCATGCATAATCCCTATCCACTATTTTCACTCCATAGCAACACCCATTTAGCTTCCACATGTAAGCACCATTAACTATTGTCACTCCTTAGTGACACCCTGGAAGCTTCCACACATAATCCCCATTCACCTTTTCACTCTATAGTGGTACCTGGGCCTCTCCTATGAGTAATCCCCAGTCCTTTCTAAAATATATGGGTTTTAATCCCTTTATTTTACATAGGGTACATTGGATGCGTAAAAGAGGTTCAAACCCATCAAATGGTAAACATTGGTGCCCCCTTCTAGGGGTGAACAGTCTCCAATACACCTCCAATTTTATCTAGATCATTCTTCACAATGTGAAATCATCCCTTTTGGGACACACCACCTTGTGTCTTCTCTAATTGGGAATTCTGACACATCAACTAGTAAACTCGGGTGCTCCCTCCAAGGTTTGTACCCTCATTATGTGACATCTTCACTTTTGGAGACACGTCCCCCTAGATCGAGCTCTATATGTTATCATGATCCATCCAGAATCATTCATCATTCACCCTGATTCACCCCAGGTTTCCACCTCCCGGTAATATCTTGACACTCATCCACCTCCATTATTGGGCATCTAACCATTCGTAAGCCCCATGATCCTCATAAGTATTATGTTAAACTTCACCTATCTGAACTCTTTGTACTTTGATCCTTGAATATTAGAAAGGCTAAATATGAATCCTCTCTAAGGTTCAAGTCCTTTATTTCCCACAATCAATCTATCCAAACTATTTCATGTTGGTTCAACATCATCCCTCAAGACAATAAATTGCATCCCCTAATGGAACTAAGTGGGGTTTGATCCCTTTCAAGTATGTAGGATGCCTCTATGAGGGTCAATCCTGGTCAATGGTAAACTTTGGTGATCCCTCCTAGGGATTCACCCTTATAATGCGATTCATTCCCTTTTTGAGATTCAACTCTCAGATCTGCCTCTCTGGGGTGTTCTATTCCACATAGAAATCAAACCATTCATTATTACCACACATCACCATAATCCTATAACCAAGAGTTCCCCTCTTGTGATGGGACAATAACCGTGCAAAATCCTCAGAATGTCTATGGGTCATTGTCCTTTGTTTACACCCCGATATTCCACTCCATCCTGAACTATGTGGACTTTGATCCATTTTGGGTACATAGGAAGCCTCCCTGAGGTTCAATCCCATCACCTGAGTCTCATCCTTGTCCCTCCCTTGATCCTTTGTGTTTCGGGAAAATCATGCCCCAACTCAGAGGTTATACTTTCTTTGAGTCCTCATCCCTCAATCCATCCTCATGACCTGCCTCCCTAGGCATCACATCTCCCTAGTGACCTATATGGAATTTTATTCCTATCCACTTGGATATGTAGGAAGCCTCACTAATGTTCAATCCCAACACCACCATCATCTTCAGGTCAGTTCCAGCCCATTCATCTCATTCACATCATCAAATTTTCCATCTTCCATCCTAATTCATAACCAAGATACCATATCTTAGTGAAATCATGCCATTCATATGGGTAGATAACAATGCATAAGCACCATTCATCATCGCTGTTTTCGATAGAACCAGGGCAGCTAACCATCCATAATCCCTGCACAATCCATATCATCCAACAAAGAGTGAACCTCTTGTGATGGGAACCTTTCCATTTTTAAGCCACAATTCATCCCTTCAAACTATGTGGGTTTTTATCCATATATTATAAACAGGTTGTGTAGGAAGCCTCTATGATGTTTAATTACAATCAATGGTAAAAGTTAGTGTCCCCCTTTATAGGGAAAATCTTCCTGGGTCCATCCACATTATGCTTTCTAATCCATCCATCTAGTGTCCCCATATGTGGGCCACATCCTTCTTTGATCCACACTTAGTGGTTTCTAGACCACCCTTCATGGTGTGAAAACATCCATTTTTAGGGACACCACACTCTCGTGTCCATCCTCATTGGGCGTTCTGATCTTCTTATCTGATAAGCCCTGTAAGTGATCCCTCATAGAGATGTCCCTATCTAATCCACCTACACAAGTGTTATGACATTTCTGATCTACCTCCAATAGATTTTAAACTCTTAGAATACCCCATTTTATACATGGTAAGCTGAGGAAAACCTTGGAGATATGCCTCTGGTATAAGATACCCTGCGATCGTGGTGGGAAGCCTCTGGTTTCTTCTCCCTTGAGAAGTAATCTGACAAGGAAGAATACAAGTGACCAATATTCCATCATCTAGAGACACCCCATCATGCTTGATGTTACCATCTACTACGATTGAAGGTTTCTAGCCTATCGAGAGCCCTTGGAATGTCCCGACAGAATCAATGTGATTAATCAGTCTCCAAAAATATATGGCTATGAGGGAGACTTGGAGTAGGTGACTAATTACAATGAATAATCCAAAAAAGGGGAAACCAGTATCCCATCATAACATTTTGATCAAGGAATATACATATTTTAGGATGTGATGGATTCTTCCTGCCTGTGGAAAGTGGTAACACAGGGCCGCAAGCAATACGTCGCCACAATGATGCATGTGTTGTCCAGAAAAAGTGTCAGAAAAGAATATGTGGTGAGATTACATCCTTAGAGGTAGATAAAAATATTTATTTACATACACCTAGGGACTAACTTGATATATGTGATAACATATTAGATGTCTCCCATAGATCTTTGTGCGCTAAAGGTGTTGTTGTAGGACTTGTGGAAGAAGGTTTTTATCAAACCCATTATGTTACCATGGGAAGCCCTAGTATTTTAATGAAAGAAATAAGATGATAGAATTATTTTTTGTTTATATTAACATCCCCTAAATCAAGTGACCATAAAGAATAATTATCCACTATCTAAGATTGTTAACCTCTTCGATCTATTTAGAGGGGAAAGATGGTTCTCGATGATAGGCCTCAGACTAGGTTGTCACCAAATTAGAGTACAAGATTTATATATAATGAATACATATTTATGATATCTATACCATCATTAGGAGTTAATAGTGATTCCTTTTTGAATTAATAGTTTCTAATCTATGATCATGGGACTCAATAATTGTATCTTGCATCCTTTTATAACCCAGTTTGTAGTGGTATTCATTGATGATATCTTAGTGTACTCCGTGTTCAAGGAGAAGAATAGAAGATAATTGAGGATAATACTATACATATTTTGAGAGAACCAAATTTATTTTAATCTCTTAATGTGTTAGTTATCGACTCAATATGTCAACATTATGGGACATGTCATATTAGTAGAGGGTGTATTAGTGGACCTGAAAAATGTTGAGATAGTGCTAGCTTGGGATACACCCAAAATCATGATAGTGGTGTAGAGCTTCCTTGGGTTGGGAAGCTACTACATGAGGGTTTTAACTAATTTCTCTAGGATATCATCATCCTTGACTTCATTAACCTATTAGTGGTAGACATTCATTTGGATAGAAAGGTACCAACATGCTTTTCAAGGGTTGCGGAAGAGGTTCACGAGCACACACCATCTTGATATTTCCAGAGGAGGGTGTCGAGTAATTAGTGTTCTTGGATACATCAAGGACCATAAATGGATATGTTCCAATGAATATATATAAAATTATTTCATATCGATCCCAATAGTCAATACTATACAAACTGAACTATGTGGCCCATGATCCATAGTTGGAAGTGGTAGTCTTCATCCTAACGATGTGGTGAAAATACCTTATGGGTGAAAAGTTTATCTCCAATTATTAATACATGAGTCTCATATATGTATCCATTAAAAAAACATAACATGAGATAGAGGATATGGCTACAGATACTCTAGGATTATGACTCTAAGGTATTATATACTCCCAGGAAGAGGAATCTGGGGGTAGATTCTCCCAGTAAGACATCTCTCTCACAGTTATTGACCAAAGCATTTGAGTAGTTAGCCCCATTGAAACTATCCATTATAGATTAGGATGGTTAAATAAACCTCCAATATTTTTCTTTACACCATCACTTATACAACATTTTAGTGTGGTTCAACATGGAGATATAGACTATAAGACCTTATATTCTAAGATATCTACTAGACGTGCTCTTGATGGATTGTTTGAAGGTGGGGAGCATGTAAAACATTTTATAGTGTAGACAATGGTTTCAATTATGATTCATAAGAAGGTTATGAGGTTGTTTCTTAAATCCCCTTTGAAGGTACATCCACATGTGGTGATGATGTTATAGGACCTTCGACGTCAGTTTTGGTGGATAGATATGAAGAAATGTGTAGAGTATTTTGTTTATAAATGTATCACTTGTCAGGAAGTGAAGGCTGAAATTTTGGTTCTTATGGGTTAAGATCGATCCCTTGTGGTTCCATAGTGGAAGTGGATTTATAAATAAATATATATCATGATGGGGATTCAATGAATTCCTAGATTACATGATGCCATATGGGTGATCATATGCCAACTCCCCATGTTGTCCCACTACCTATCTATCCAATAACAATGTTATGTTGAAATATTGGGATACATTTATATGAAAGAGATATTTTGGATTTAATGACTTACCTCAATGATCATTTTAGACCATTATTATTGTATTACATCATTATTATGGAGAGTATTGAAGGAGGTATATGGGACTCTGTTGGATTTGAGCATTGCATTTCACCCTCTAAACAATGGGTATACTGAAAGGAACATTTAAATTTTTGAGTAAATGTTGTGGGATTGTGTGTTAGACTTTGGTGGTATTTGGGTGGAGGCCCCACCATTTCTGAAGTTTTCATACAATAATATCTTCCATTCCTCCACCCTTATGGTACAATTCAAGGCCTTGTACGGGAGACCGTGCAGGTGACATTGATGTTTGATGGTCAACACTGATGGGACCAAAGATGGTGTTAGATTTGAAAGAGCAGGTTAAGATCATTCATGAGTTTATTAATACTATCAAGAACTTTCAAAACTATTATTCAAACTATTGATGGAGTCCTTTAGAGTTTAGAAAGGGAGGCAATGTGTTCCAAGGGGTCTCACCAAGACATGGATTGCAGATATTCAGATGGGGCGTCAATTTGTCTCCATGATTTTTTATACCATTTTATATAATGCATAGGGTTGGATAGGTGGTTTACCACATGGCCCAACCATAATAGTTAGAAAAATTACATGGTGTCTCCCATGTGTTGCAGCATAGGAGGTACGTGCACAAACAGTTACATGTTACCGATCAGGGAGAGATGTACATAGAGGACAGACCTAACTTTGCTGAGTACCTTGTGGAGATCATGGATAAAATGGAGAATATCTTTCATGTGTGAGAAATCCCCTTGTTATTAGTTTTGTGGAATATATTGGGTCTTTAGGAGGTCACATGGGAACACAAGACCTGAATGTGAGACAAATATCATCTTCTCTTTGAGTAACCAATTTCTTTTCAAGACAATTATCCCTATGTTGGGAAGAAGTTAAAAAATTTGATTTTCCTTATATATATTTGTAATATATGTAATATAATTTTGAATCCTAGTCTCTATGTTGATGATGGATTTTGAGGCTTAGGGAGGCTCAGTGTTGATAGTTTTCAAATAATAAATATATATTTATAATAAATATGCACAATTTTGTGGAAAAATGGAATAACTCATGAATGGAGTCTCAAATTGGATTATTGAGGCCAAAATAGAATCTAAAATGTTTTTTTACCCTAGGTTAAAAATAACCATTGTCAACATTGGGAATTTTGGGAATATGATGCCCCTGGAAGATTAGTAATTTTATAAATTAATAAATTAATTTATTATTTATTATATCTCCATGACCAAATATCCTTTGTAAATATGTGATTTTGTAAAATCCATAGGGTTAGCATCAAAACCCTATATATTGATAGTGGAGTCATTTATCGAGCATTTAATGATGTTAGGATCACAAATCAATGATCATAGTACCACAAGGAACACCAATGAAAATGGAATTTAGTGATTTAGATAATGTTGATAATGAAGATTTATTCCATGTCATTAATGTATCCTTACCAGAGGTAGGATGCGGTTTTATGTTGATTTATCCATGTTTATTTATCCCATGATGAATGGGAATAAATTTTTTTGATAGTTTCATTTATGGGTTGATCTTGTTTTGCAGATATGGGTTTATCTAAATATAAATAGGAATTCGATATTGTTTATTTTTCTATTCATTTTTTTCTTTACAAGGATAACGGATTGATTCCAAAATGAATAATGGATGAGTTTTTTTTATCTTTTTTATGTTGTTATTTTCTTCTTTTATTGTTCACATGTTCGTATCCGAGTATCCTTTTTCCAACAATTAGAAAATTACTCGATATTTGATCGTTGTGTGACTGTTTATTAGAATAGTAGATCAGTACTGTGGGATCATGTTCTTAATCTAATGATAGATAAAGGTGTGTTGATGGATTTGGATGATGGGATTTATAATTAGAGTGAATTAGGGTTCACATTTTTCCTAGTATGGCATGTGGCGATTACATTGTTTGACATGAACTACTTTAGTTATTATTTGAGTGGCCATAATCCAGATGATAGCTAATGATGTGATTGGATGGATTGATATTCATGTTAATCAGTGATATTAGAAGTATATTTGGAAGTGGAAGAATTGTGGATGTAAATTCAATAACACTCAAAATTTTTGAGCAAATTCTATGTTTTACGACATGTAGTCTAAAAAATCCACGTTGGATGGACCTAACTAGGTGACTAGGGTTTACCCTAAAAATAAAATATCACATTCCATGTGACATGTGTCACATGATGTGTGATCTAGTGCATGTAGCATAGAATGTACCCATGGGCTACATGGGAACATATATGTCCAGGAACCCTGGTACGTCTAAAGTATACAAGAACAACCCAGTACTCAAAAATAACTAGGAATACATGTATTGTCTGAAGTACATGGGAAAAATCATATGTACATGAGCATGGGATATATGCATTATGATTGTCAGAACAAAATATAAATGTGGTTTAACCCTAAGGGACACACCAATTATATGGAGTATTATAAGACATCTTTGATGTTGATAAATGATAATACCTAGGGAAGGAAAGATACTCAGTGTACCCTTTTGGGCAAACCATTGGCATTTTTAATGGAAACATCTCCATTTTAGACCAGTTTAGTTGGGAATGATCATTAGTTCCGACCCTATGAGGGTAAAATGTGGAATAAAATTATGATAATAGGAAAATTATCCCCTATATGGGGGTTTTCAAGGATAGAGTTTATGGTTTCCCTCCGCTAGGCCCGGGGTGGGATCCTCTATCATATCTTCTTCTCCATGTAGGGTTTGTGGTATCAAAATTACCACCATGTATAAGGAATAAATATTTGATCTAGACAATTCATCCAGTATGGTTTTTTGTGTCCCCTAGTAGTCTTGGGTGTGATCCCCTATCTAGGATTCAATATTTTTGATTTTTAGATTGTACTTGTTTAGTGATACCCAATGATCAAAAAATATTGGATGAGATCTAAAAGTGATACCATGACTCATGGAGTGGATTATCAAGACAAATCTTTACCTTGATGCCTTAAAAAGAATCATGTGGTTGGAATTGGTTAAGAAACATTTGAGGCTTAGATTATATTAAGACTATATCTGGGTCTTATGGTTATCCTTATTGCATTGTATCATAAAGAATTTACCATTACTTTGAGTTGATGATATGAATATTGTTGATGATTTATGTTTAGTGATTTTGGGGTGTCATAATATTTATTTTGATGATCACCCCTATATGGACTTTAACTGAAAGTTTTATTTCTTATTCAGATGAAATACCTCTTAACAGAGTCCTAGGAGCATCGGGATTAGGAAGAGCAGAGTTTGGTCTAGACATACCCTAGTTGTACTATGTATTTCATTTGATATTATTCCCCTCCTTCTTAGCAAGTTTAATTCATTTTAAATTTTGGGTTGGATTATATTTGACCCATTTATTTATTTCCATTTTTTTCTCATACTCTGATACAGGATATATGGTATTCATTAATTTTGGTATCAGTAGTATTTTCCTTTTAATATTGAATGTGTATTTGGATATGTGTGCATATATAAAGGTACATTAAGCTAATGTTACCCATGTTTTTGATATACCTACTCAAAATTGGTTTCCAACACTTGGCCTATTGATGGTGGGATTAGGGTGTCACAATCAACTTATCGATGGATAGAAGGGCCTCAGTTTGTAAATTCGTTACATAGTACTTCTCCTTGGGTGCTATTATTTTCTTCACCAAGTTGGGTGATGATATATTATTATTATATGTAGATTATTAGAGGATAAATATAGTAAAAACTAATAAACGATATCAAATTACTCATATTAATGGTCGTTTTGTTCTCTATTTTTTTACATCAGGTTATCGTCAACTATAGTTGAAGATAGAGGAAATTCCATAGATATATTTTAGATGAAGGATGATGAGTATATGTTCCTTATAATATATTGAAATTTCATGAACAGGAAACTATATTTATGGCCAGGATAAACCTTAACTTATATCTATCCCTTAATTATTCTTTGATTAGTTTTGGTGAAACATTCTAGTTTACTCCCACAAATGGTAGGATCTTTGTCGACATCTAGATATAATATAGAGTTATTTTTAATTACATTAGAAGTTAAATAATCTCATTAAGTGTAATTTTAGGATTAGGGAGGGGTGATTCTTAGTCTATATGATTTTTAAGTCATTCATAATAATAAAACATTGAAAATATGTATTGAAGTTTCATATTAGTGTCCCCATAACATGTTTGAGATCTTCATATTCATAGTATTCGTAGGTTATTGCAAGGGATTCATTCGAGACCTCTCCCAATTGGTAGTGTTGAACAAGGACCTAACCAAGAATGGAGAGAGTTTTGAATTGTCTAACCAATGTGAGAGATCCTTCTGGGAGATAAGAAGTAGGTTGATGACAATATCGATGATGAAATTACATGTACTAGGTAAGGAGTACATATTTTATTGCAATAATGATGGATTAGGATATGGATTAGTGTTAATTTATGGTTGTAAATTAGTCACCTATGGGTTTAATAAGTTTATCCATATAAGTAGAACTACCCAATGCATGATCAAGATATTTTAATGATCATCCATGATCTAACGTGTTAGTGCTGCAATTTTTTGGGTGAGAAATTCTAGGATTACACAAACTAGAACATACTATATCACATATTTTCATGACACAACTAAACATTTTAATATAGAATATAATAATTTTAATTACATTATTCTAATTTTGATATTGCATATTTTTTATAAACTAACTAGGCCACCAATTCATAATGATAGAGATTCTCAACAAAATGACATGAGGAATGCTCTTGATTTCTTTATACTTAAAACAAGTTCTATGGGAATCAACTATCAACAATGGGAATGATATTTAAAATAATAAATTATAATGGATAAAAGAATTAATAATGGTAAAATATAATATGATTAAATAAAAATATATGTGTGATATAACATAAAAAACTAGAATATAGACATAATCAAATAAAATAAACACAAGGAACACAATACTTATATGAAATGAAGAAACATAATGATAACACCTTACAAATCATGTAAATCCTCATATACCACCACCTAATTATCTTGTCATTGAGATAATGATCCAACTACTACAATAAAAGAGCTATAATCCATTCCTTAAAAAAATCAAGATGTTACGATCTACATATACCCAGGGGTGTATGTTATGTGTGAGCATAAGAAACCTGGTATGATATCACAAATCAACCATTTTAAAATATATACAAAATAATTCCATTGATACTTTTTTGAAATAAAAATATAAAAATAGAACATTTAACTTTTATATAAAACAAATAAAATGTTTTGTATTTTAAAAGCATTGATGTCTTGAGTAAACCACATAATAAATTGAATTATTAAGAAAATAAAGAAATAATAATGATTAAATATCATAATTTATTTAATAATGAGAAGGAACTGAAGGATCTTGGATGGGGTTTCTAGGGTCTCTATTCTATCATCATATAATATAAGTTCGTTCTTGGAGGAGAACTGTGTTAATATAAAGAATAATTTGGGGGGAGATTCCTATACTACCCAAATAGTTCATTAATGGAGCATCATGTCCAGATAATAATTGTGTCATTATATACCACCACCCAACCTATGATTTCGCCCAAGCACCCTAAGGAATCAACCATGATATTTGAAAAACATAAATATTTCACATTCAATTTTACTAAAATATATAAGCATAAAATTCCCATAAATCACAAGATTAATTATTAATAATAGTTTAAATATTTCTTAAAACTCTATTTCCATATTTACGTGATATTATTTCTATTAAAAATATTAAAATTCCCATTCATGTTTTAAAAAAAATTCCTTATGCATATCCATTTAAAATATGATTTTTTAATAATTAAATCTTACAAATTCAATCAATTTGAAAGATACAATGAGGTATAGTAGAATGACAATAAAATTATATTAATATAACTTAAATTTAATTTAAATATTTTTTAATTATATCATGAATTTTTTATTGAAAATGTAAATATTTCTACATTGGTAGACCTACCACTTTGGGGCACATCAATAATTACTATAGGAATTATAAAAATATTACCGTAATGATCGAAATATTGATTTATTAAAATTTATTTATAAATTTAAAATTAGTGGAAATTGAAAATCTTCATTGGCTATAGAAATGTGAACACAGACCAGAGAGATGTGATATTGAACCAAAAGAGATCTAACTATGTACTTTAGAAATAGAATATAAGCTTTAGTACTAGAGCATTACATATGTATTTAATATAGTGACTTTAGATATTCCTTAAACCGACACTCCAATATCTGACACTAAAAACAAATTCTTTACCCATAGGCTATGATACAAAGTGAGATGACGCAATCCAAACATACATATATTTCCTTAATTTAAACATTACTTCTAAGAAAATACTCACACAATGTAACGACCCAAGGTTTTTTAATGGAAAATTCCCTTATTATGTTTATGTCATAAAAACACAAAATAATGAACTACTACATGATGAGTAACCTTTAAACATAATTTTTGTCACCCCTATGTTTGGAATTTTGAAAATCCAACATACATGGTTGTGTTCAAGATGGTTTTTGGAGTCTAATGAAACAAAAATATTTTTTTGGTGAATAGTAACCTACCCTTATGAATAGTAACTTACCCTTATGAATAGTAATATGACCCTTATGAATAGTAAATAAGAGGAACATTACCTATTAATAATAAAATAAAATTTAGACATCTTAGAAAGTGACAATTTGACCTTAGTAAATGTTTTTTGTATTTTATAAGTCATAAATAAATAATTATAATTAATTAATTAATTTAAAAGAATATTTATTTCCCTAAAATGTATTCATAAATTATTGAATCAATGTCTAATAGTTTTTAGATAACTTTATAAGACCCTACGTAATTTTTGAAAGAACTGTAAAATCAGTTTTAATCTTAAAAACTGTTTTTAAGTAAATTATGATTTTAATTAAATATTAAATTAATAATATTTAGAAAATTGTTTTTGAAAAATGGAATTCATTTTTGGATTCTACACGTCGAAAAATGGTTGGGGTAAATTTTTGGGATTTTTCTGAGATACATGAATTTTTGATGAATAGTAGAATCCGATAATTCACAATAAAGCTAAATAATTGATTAATTGAGTCATCGATGATGTTCTGCTGATGTAAGACCACTTGGTTAGGTATTAAATTATAAAATTACTAATCTTGTCCGTTCAAGACTCACTATTCCTTGTCCTAGCTGAAATTAATAAAATAATCAATTTTATATTAAGGAAACCCCTCTCTCCACCACTATAAAAGCCACCTTTCACTCCCTTTTTTCCTCACACCTCTCAAACTCCAAGACTTCTCTAAATTCTGCCCAAACACCTTCCCTATCCCATCCCCCACGTCCAAAATCTGCTGGTCACATCAAAAGACCAATCCTAGCTTCCTTAAAGAGGATCTCAAGAGGAAGATTCTAGAGGTAATTTCTCTCCCTCTTCTCCTTTAATTTCCTTTCAAGTTCAAGTTCCTTTCTTGATCTCTCCCCACCTATATTCATCCAAATTGTTTTGTAACTCTAGTATTATAAATATAATGTAATATTATGATTCTAATAGGATATTATATCACCACACCCCCTTTCCATCTTCCTTTAATTTTATTAAAGAGAACGTTGTTCATGAGGTGTTAATTTATCTCCTTTAAAAACAACACACTCTCTTCTTCCATATCTACCTTCAGATCTGGTCATGAAACCATTTTTATGGTTGAACCAGAATATGTTATATGTATTATGTTCTATTTTATGTTCTAGAAATAACCTATGGCCATATTACTAAGTGAAAAGTTAAAACAAATTCATTGTGATCCAAAAACCGCTCAAATTAACCTAAATAACCATCATTAAATTCTTATCTAATGATTTTTCCACATGAATATAATATAATTAATTATAAAATCATTAAATATCCTGTAATATAATTAATAACGTGTAATATCAGTTCTAGATGTTTACCCATGATCTACCCAAACATCAATTTAAGAATACAAGTGAGCCACTCAAGAAAACCATGAAAACGAACATCCCCGAACAATGTTTTTAAACTCTATAAGTAATCCAAAGGAACATAATATGAAATAATAAAACCATAATTAACCCTATTAATTTATTAAAGGTTAATTAATTTCTAATTAATTAATATAATGTCATTATACAGGACATTAAAGATAAAATGGCATTCAAGTACAAGGTAAGGGGAAATTCTCGAACCCAACTTTCATCCTTCGGGTTATTCCTCTTTCAATCCATTTTTGATATAGTCACTCATTAAAGATCATTTTTTCATAATTTTCTTTCATTTTAGGATATAAATGTATTCAAATTATGTTTATGTCAATACAAAAGTTTTCCAAAAGAACTCTTCTTTTAAGAACTCCACTTTTACCTCTCATCCATGGTTGATGGTTCTTGTATCAAGTATGATGTTCCCTATTTATTTTGGGTACCCAAAGTTATGAATGTGTTATTATGAGATTAAAAACATTACTTTTCATGGTTTAGTTATGTTAATTTATGTTATATGTTCATTTTGGCATGCATGATAAATGATAATGTTATGATGTGACGGGTGTGCCTGGAATTATATAGCACAATATGAATGTTTAAATGTGACGGGTGCGCCCGGAATTATATAGCGCTCCAATGTATTGGGTAAAGTGATTAATCTCATGAGTAAATGTGAAATTATGTCTGAAAAAGATGCTAGCTTTGTTCACAAATATGTGTGGTAGTTGACCACTAAGACATGATGTTTCATTTTTATGCATTACCACATTTCAAGTCTTTTATTTATGCTCCTCTCATGTTCATGATCATTTTCCTATGTCATGATTAGGCTCACCCCATGCTATATTGTTATTATATATCCTATTATTGGGCTTCTAACTCACCCCTTTAGATGTTTATCTTTAAGTGGATACATGTACTAAGGAGAGGACAAGTGCCACTAAGAAGCTAGTGAAGAAGAAATTAAATAGATGTTTATGGTTGATGTTGTATTTTACATGTATGGTCCTAGTTTGCCCAAGACACTAAACCTATGGATCCTCTATGTGTAATAATATTATGTTTTTTATCTTTGAAATGATGTAATAGTAATGAAAGAAAAGGCCGGGTCTCCATAATTGGTATCAGAGGATAGGTTTAGTTAATTTGGGAATTAGGATTAGTAAACCCTAAAGAAAACCTCTAGCATGAGACTAAGTACAATAATGCAAACAAGAATATTTACCTAGGGATCCCATATGTTATGTTTTTGGTATAATTTTTTAAATGAATAAGTTATTCATGACTTTTTTACTTATGTTTTGTTCTAACCTTTTCTATTTTAGAAAATGGTGGGAACCAGGAGAAATTAGGCCAACAACTCTTGCGAGGGCCAATGCAACGATTGCCTGAACAACATCCCCAATGATTAGGGAGGTGGAGTTCAAAAATTCATGGCGATGCTTACCCAATTATCTCATGTTATGAATAATAAACATAATAATGGGGAACATACTCCTTCAAAAAAGATGGAGAAACTAGATATCGAATGTTTTATGCGACAACGACCACCGACATTTTGTGGATCTTCTAATCCACTAGTTGCGGAATAGTTGGTCAACTCCATGGAGAAGATCTTTTCTGTTCTTCACTATTCTAAGATGGAGAAGGTGACCCTAGCTATTTATCGTCTAGATGGAGAAGCCGACCAATGGTGGTATTTTATTAAGAACACCAAGCCAAGGGGGGAAATTAAAGGGATGGAATGGGAAGACTTTAAGATAATGTTTCTTAATAAGTATTTCCCACGAACTCTTCGCACAAATATGGAGAGAGAATTCATAGAGCTCAAGAAAAAAGAAGGAGAATCTGTCACAACCTATGAAGAGAATTTCACAAGGCTCACAGGGTATGCTTTGGGTTTTGTTATCAACAATGATAGCAAAATTGATAGATTCTTTAGTGGATTAAAACAACACGTTCGAAAGGATCTTGCAATTTGAGACTTTGGGAGTTATGAAGAAGTTTTTCGGTGTGATCTCAAAGTGGAGATGGAGTTTGGAGAATGGTCCCATGGATATGGTGATAAGAAAAGAAAGATGGAGTTTCAAGCTGGTGGATCTAGTGATAAAGGTGGGAAGAAAACACAACGACCCACATGCCAAAAATGTGGGAAGTTGCACCATGGGAACTGCCTCAAAGGGACGGGGAAATGATTCAAGTGTGGGAAAGAAGGACACCATTCTCAAGATTGTCAAAAAGACATGAAGATGAAGGATAATGTAGCCGATGAAAGGAGAGAACCACTCATGGTTCAATGCTACAACTGTAGGGAGAAAGGGAACTATGGAAACCAGTGCACTAAACCTCGAGCTATCGAGGGTAATCAACGTCAGCAGCCACCAAAGCCAAAGGAACAAGGGAATTATTATGCCATCACTACTACGGAGGGGGATCATGATAATGAAGTCATACTAGGTACACTTACTATTCAATCAATAATGGAAAAAGTCTAATTTGATTTTGGTTCTACGCATTCTTTTATATCTTGAAAGTTTCCTAGAACTATAGAATCGAAGCCCTGAAATCATGAAGTAGAGATATCAATAAAAACACCAATTGGTGCAATAATTGAAACCCAAGTGTTTGAATCTTCTCCTATTGACGTACATGGAAAGATTCTTCCGAAAAATCTCGTAATACATCCCTTGGTGGAATTCGATGCTATAATGGGAATGGAGTGGCTCTAGTTATATAGAGCGCATATCAACTGTTGGGAAAAGGAAATATCTTTTCATATTCCTAACCATCCCATGATCCTCTAAAAATGCAAGAAAGATCATGAATCTCCTTTTATAAATCCTTCAATGGTGTGGGTGTTGATTCCCAATGAAGAATCATACGTCGCCCAAATGGTTGAGTCGAAGGAAAATTCCAACCTTGAGGAAATTCCCATCGTGAGGGAATACGACGATGTATTTCCCGAAGAGTTACCCAGAATTCCCTCGGATCGTGATGTAGAGTTCTCAATTGAAATCATACCTGGAGATACTCCTATCTCAAAATGTCCCTATAGGATGGATCCTATCGAGCTGGAGGAGTTAAAGAAGAAGCTGTAGGAGCATTTGGAGAAAGGGTTCATATGCCCTAGTGCATCGCCTTGGGGTGCGCCAGTGCTCTTTGTGAAGAAGAAGGATGGAACCATGCGGCTGTGTATCGATTATCAGTAACTCAACAAGAACACTATAAAGAACAAGTATCCTCTCCCAAGGATTGATGAATTGTTTGATCAGTTAAGAGGAGCTCAATACTTCTCAAAGGTGGATCTTCGTTCTGGATATCATCAAGTAAAGGTGAAGAAGGAAGATATTCAGAAGACTTCCTTTCGTACAAGGTATGGGCACTATGATTTTTTGGCGATGCCCTTCAGACTTACTAATTCCACTGCAATCTTCATGGATTTTATGAATAGTCTTTAGACATTACCTCGACAAATTTGTGTTAGTTTTTATCAATGATATTATCATCTACTACAAGAGAAAGGAGGAACATGAAGAAAATCTAAGACTTCTGTTGGATACATTGAGAAAGGAGAAGTTGTACGCCAAGTTCAGAAAGTGTGACTTTTCGATGAATCAAGTCACGTTCTTGGGACATGTGATCACATGTGAGGGAATTTCTGTGGACCCTTCAAAGACAAAGGTGATTGAGGAATGGCCCAGGCCCTCTAGTGTCACAGAAATTCGTAGTTTTCTTGGATTAGCTGGGTACTACCGACGTTTTGTGAGAAAATTCTCACGATTGTCAAGCCCACTAACTAAGTTAACAAGGAAAGGGGTAAAGTATGTTTGGATGGAAGAATGTGTGGAAAGCTTCAAGGAGATAAAGAGAAGGCTGATCACTGCACCTGTACTCACACTACCAAAAAGTAGAGAAAGTTTTGTGATATACAGCGATGCTTCAAAGAAAGGCTTGGGTTGTGTACTCATGCAAAATGATAATTTGATAGCCTACGTCGCACGACAATTGAAGATCCATGGGCAGAACTACCCAACGCATGATCTAGAGCTGGTGGCCGTGATTTTTTCCTTGAAAATCTGGCGGCACTACCTTTATGGTGAGAAGTGTGACATATACACCGACCACAAGAGCCTAAAGTATATATTCACACAAAAGGAGATCAACATGCATCAAAGGAGATGGTTAGAGCTAATAAAGGATTAAGATTTCTCTATTCACTATCATACTGGAAAGGAGAACAAGGTAGCTGATGCTCTAAGCAGAAAAGAACCTGCTACTCTTTCCATGCTGCAGATTGAGAAAGACCCTATCTTCTTGGATATAAAAAGGATGGATTTGGAAATCATAAGCGCAGGGGATACATCCTACCTTTCCCAAATGATTGTGCAACCATCCATACTAGAGAAGATTAAGGAAGCACAAAGGGATGATGTGGAGATACAAAAGAAGGTGAATGAAGTAAAGGAAGGAAAGCTGCAAGAGTTCCATATCGACGATGATGGTGTGATTCAGTTTGGAACGCGACTTTGTGTGCCTTCATCACCCTGGATAAAGAAGGAGCTATTGGATAATGCACATAGTTCAACATTATCTATCCATCATGGGAGTACCAAGATGTATCGTGATCATCGAGAAGACTTCTGGTGGGATAACATGAAGAAGGAGATTGCGGAATATATATCATGGTGCTTGGTATGTCAGCATGTTAAAGAAGAGTGACAAAAGTCGAAAGGTATGATGCAAACATTGCCTATACCCATGTGGAAATGGGAAAATGTTACCATGGACTTTGTCACATGCCTTCCGAAGACGTCAAAGGGAAATAATGCGATATGGGTTGTGGTTGACCGACTCACCAAGACTTCCCATTTTATCTCTATTCGTGAAGATCTCTCGCTTGATCAACTTGCAAGGATATATGTGAAGGAAGTGGTGAGACTGCACGGTGTTCCACTCTCAATTGTCTCTAACCATGATCCAAGGTTCACATATAAATTCTGGAGGAGCCTTCAACATGATTTGAGTATTGAATTAAATTTCAGCATAGCTTATCACCCCCAAACCGATGGCCAATATGAAAGGACTATTTAGACTCTTGAAGATATGCTAAGATCCTACTCTCTTGAATTCAAAGGTCGTTGGGATCAACATATCCCATTGGTTGATTTCTCATACAACAATAGCTTCCACTCGAGCATTCAGATGGCTCCGTATGAAGCTCTTTATGGGAAGCGGTGTAAAACTCCAACCTGTTGGGATGAAGTTGGAGAAAGAAAGCTACTTGGACCCGATCTTGTTCAAGAGATGACAGATAAGGTTCAAGTCATCCAGAAACACATCAAAGTTGATCAAAGTTGGAAAAAGAGTTATGCTGACAACTGTCGAAGGGAATTGGAGTTTGACGATGGAGATAAAGTCTTCCTTCAAATATCTCCATGGAAGAGAGTCATGCGATTTGGGAATAAAGGGAAGCTAAGCCCAAGGTATATTGGCCCCTTTGAGATCCTTGACCGCATAGGATCTGTGGCTTATCTGCTTGCACTTCCACCGAATATGGCTCAAGTTCATGATGTGTTTCATGTATTACTACTGAGAAAGTACATACCAAACCCCTCACAAGTACTAAACTAAGAGGTGGTGCAGTTGGAAGATGATCTCTCCTATAAAGAGCAGCCAGTAAATATTCTGGACTGAAGTAATAAGGTTCTACGCAACAAGACAACCCATCTTGTCAAAGTGTTGTGGAAGAACCATAAGTTTGAGGAAGCAACTTGGGAACCAGAAGAGGCAATGAAGGAGAAGTACCCTCACCTGTTTGTGAAAAGTGAAATTTCGGGGGCGAAATTTCTTAAGGGGTGAAGAATGTAACGACCCAAAGTTTTTCAATGGAAAATTCCCTTCTTATATTTATGTCATAAAAACACAAAATAATGAACTACTAAGTGATGAGTAACCTAAAAACATAATTTTTGTCACCCCAATGTTTGGAATTTTGAAAATCCAACCTACACAGTTGTGTTCAAGATGGTTTTTGGAGTCTAATGAAACAAAAATAATTTTTAGTGAATAGTAACCTACCCTTATGAATAGTAACCTACCCTTATGAATAGTAATATGACCCTTATGAATAGTAAATAAGAGGAACATTACCTACGAATAATAATGTAAAATTTAGACGTCTTAGAAAGTGACAATTTGACCTTAGTAAACGTTTTTGGTATTTTATAAGTCATAAATAATTAATTATAATTAATTAATTAATTTAAAAGAATATTTATTTCCCTAAAATGTATTCATAAATTATTGTATAAATTTCTAATAGTTTTTAGATAACTTTATAAGACCCTACATAATTTTCTAAAGAACTATAAAATCAGTTTTAATCTTAAAAACTGTTTTTAAGTAAATTATGATTATAATTAAATATTAAATTAATAATATTTATAAAATTATTTTTGAAAAATGGAATTCATTTTTGGATTCTACACATTGAAAAATGGTTGGGTTAAATTTTTGGGATTTTTTTGAGATACTTGAATTTTTTATAAATAGTAGAATCCGATAATTCACAATAAAAGCTAAATAATGTATTAATTGAGTCATCAATGATGCTCTGCTGATGTAAGACCACTTGGTTCTGGATTACATTATAAAATTACTATTCTTGGTCATTCAATACTCACTATTCCTTGTCTTAGGTTAATTTAATAAACTAATCAATTTTATATTAAGGAAACCCCTCTCTCCTCCACTATAAAAGCCACCTTTCACTCCCTCTTTTCCTCACACCTCTCAAGCTCCAAGACTTCCCTAAATTCTGCCCAAACACCTTCCCTAGACCATCCCCCACGTCCAAAAGCTTCTGGTCTCATCAAAATACCAATCCTAGCTTCCTTAAAGAGGATCTCAAGAGGAAGATTCTAGAGGTAATTTCTCTCCCTCTTCTCCTTTAATTCCCTTTCACGTTCAAGTTCCTTTCTTGATCTCTCCCCAAAAATATTCATCCGAATTGTTTTTTAACTCTAGTATTATACATATACTGTAATTTTATGATTCTAATGAGATATTATATCACCCACCCCCTTTCCCTCTTCCTTTTATTTTATTAAAGAGAACGTTTTTCATGAGGTGTTAATTTATCACCTTAAAAAACGACATGCTCTCTTCTTCCATTTATACCTTCAGATCTGGTCATGAAAACATTTTTATGGTTGAACCAGAATATTTTATATGTGTTATGTTCTATTTTATGTTCTGGAAATATCCTATGGTCATATTTCTAAGTGAAAAGTTAAAACAAGTTCGTTGTGATCCAAAAATCGCTCAAATTAACCTAAATAACCATCATTAAATTATTATTTAATGATTATTCCACATGGATCTAATATAATTCATTATAAAATCATTAAAGCTCCTGTAATATCATTAATAACATGTAATATAAGTTCTGGATGTTTACCTATGATCTACCCAAACATCAATTTAAGAATACAAGTGAACCACTCAAGAAAACCATGAAAACGAACGTCACCGAACAATGTTTTTAAACTCTATAAGTCTCCAAAGGAATATAATATGAAATAATGAAAACAGAATGAACCCTATTAATGTATAAAAGGTTCTGGAATTTATAATTAATGAATATAATGTCATTATACAGGACATTAAAGAGAAGGAGGCATTCGAGTACAAGGTAAGGGGAAATTCTCGAACCCAACTTTCATCATTCAGGTTCTTCCCCTTTCAATCCATTTTTGATATGGTCACTCCTTAAAGATCATTTGTTCATCATTTTATTTCCTTCTATGGGATATAAATGTTTTCAAATGATGTTTATGTCAATCCAAATGTTTTCCAAAATAACTCTTCTTTTAAGAACTCATCTTTTACCTCTCATCCATGGTTGATGGTTCTTGTATCAAGTATGATGTTCCCTCTTTATTTTGGGTACCCAAAGTTATGAATGTGTTCTTATGAGATGAAACCAATTACTTTTCATGGGTTAGTTATGTTCATTTATGTTATATGTTCATTGTTGCATGCATGATAAATGATAATGTTATGATGTGACGGGTGCGCCCGGAATTATATAGCGCAATATGAATGTTTAAATGTGACGGGTGCGCCCAGAATTATATAGCACTCCAATGAATTGGGTAAAGTGATAAATCTCATGAGTAAATGTGAAATTATGTGTGAACAAGATTATATCTTGGTTCACAAATATGTGTGGTAGTTAACCACTAAGACATGATGTTTCATTTTTATGCATTGCCACATTTCAAGTCTTTTATTTATGCTCCTCTCATGTTCATGATCATTTTCCTATGTCATGATTTTGCTCATCCCATGATATATTGTTTTTATCTATCCTCTTACTGTGATTGTAGCTCACCCCTTTTGATATATATCCTCAGGTGTATACATGTACTAAGGAGAGGACAAGTCCCACTAAGAAGCTAGTGAAGAAGAAATTAAATAAATGTTTATGGTTGATGTTGTATTTGTCATGTATGGTCCTAGTTTTCCCAAGACAGTAAACCTCTGGATCCTCTATATGTAATACTATTATGTTCTTTATCTTTGAAATGATGTAATATTAATTAAAGAAAAGGCCGAGTCGCTATACACAACCCCAAAATCATAAAAATTTTGCATCGTTTGAGATTATCCACATATAAAAATTATTATGAATATTCCTCTGTAATTTTACCATACTATTTCTCATTTTGGACAACTTCTAGGCTATACTCATCTTTATAACCAGGGGAGTGAGAAAAATAAGAAATGGGTGTTCTCAAATTTCTAGTAAGTGAAACCTTATCGACATGTCCTAAAGGTTTATATCATAAGCATGTGAGAAAACATGATATTTTTAGAAATATCTCATTAAAAGGAACATACACCAATAATAGTCTTTCATTAGGCGTAATAGAAAGAAATGTAATCTCAAATGATAAAATATATACCATGTCATAAGAGTGTAAAATCATTAGACAATAAACATGATACATATAAAGTAATATAATAATTTTATATATAAATAACGAATAAGAATTTTAATAGGAAAACATTATAGTTTGAGCATATCCATTTTCAGTTATAACTATACATAGTCTCTATGAGAAAAATTATCCACATTTACACTCTTTCATAGTCTTTATAAGTGTAACTAACCACAATTACACTATTGGACAACATTGTTTGAGCATATATGACTGAAATTAAACTAATAAATTGTTTATTTGAGAATATATAACCAAAGTTACACTCATAGATAAACATTTATAGGATAGATAAAAATAATTGCAGTAAAAAACTATCATTATTAACATAGATAACTATAATTACACTGCTACACACACAAAGTGTATCATCCTAAGTAAATAAAAAATAATACATTTTTATATTTATTAATATATGTGAATTAAATATAAATTTTACTTTAATGGGGATGTTATGTTAGATGGTTTACCTAATACACAACAATGTGATTCTTTGAAATCTTACGTTGCACACAACGTTGGGTTATACTGAAAAATAATAATATAACAATATTTTAAATGGTAGTAAATTCCTAGCAAATGTATTGGTGGGAATGAATAGAACAAACCATATTATAATTAAATATGTTTATTAAATGTTTTTACATTTATCCAATAAAAGTTAGAGGCTTCAAATGTGGATGGATCTAATTTTAAGCATAAATACTCTAATATTCTTTATAAGGTTGATTTACAGACTTTTTATGGAGAACCCACTTTAAATCTAGTTTTTGTCACTTTTATTTGTTCTATTTGAAAAAATAAAATTCTTCATTAGAAGCAGGACACTAAAATTTACTTTCGGTAAATTTTTGGTATTTTTCTTATAAAAATCATTTTTAATGAATAGTGAAAATACAATATTTTAATTCAAAACTGTATTATAATCTAGTTTATTTATATGGTTAGATTATATTTTTAATTAGTTTTAAATTGTAATTATATTATATTTTTACTATTTAATCCAATGTTTTTCTTTGGAAGTAATTTCACTTTGAAATTGGTTATAAAAAAGTGTCAATCTTTTGATAGTTATTATTTCATAAAAAACACGTTTTTTTGTTTTGACAATGAGAAATTAATTAACAAAACATATATGCTTTGAATTTGGTAAAATATACATCATTTTTGAATTCATAATATCAAATATATATTAGGCCTAATTTTTTGTATTTTTCTGAAAAACATCAATTTTTGTTGAATAGTTAAAATACTGAGTAGAAGTTAAAAAAAAGAATTTTTCATTTAAATGAAATTTTACCGCTTCTTGGAATAGAATTTCAAAAATAATACATACATGGTTTTTATTAGTAAATAAAATGTGGTTCAATAAGATGAAAATATTTTTTGATAAATAGTAACTTTTGACTTTTATTTACCGCAGTTAAAGGTAAATAGGGTAATTCAAGGTAAAAATAATATTATAACAATATTAAATTACCCTAACATGTTTTATAATCCTATTTATTTATAAATTTATAACCATGAGTATCCATGTGTCTATTTTTGGACCCCATGGAGCCACTTAAGAGTGATGATGACACTTTATATTAATAAATTTAAAGTAATGACAAAAAATGACATAAACATATATTTTTTAGTAAATCAATTGTTATATGGAGTTATATAAGTTATCTCTTTGACTATAAATAATAATTTTAAAGATAAAAAAATTTCCTACATCATTCTATTTTTTTATTGTTTTTAGACATCAAATAAATAAAATTATTTATGACACAATAATGTTGCAGTGTTTACCTCATTAATGAATGATTTAAATAAATAAGATTATAAAGATTAAACAATATCCAAAACCTATACAATTATAATTGGATTATTTTATTTTGAACAAGAGTCATATTAGTATTGACATTAATATGTTTTGGATTTTTAGAAACTGAAAAATATTATATAATAAAATAATATTTTCAAACTTTCCTAAAGATCCTCTCCTCCCCATTATAATTAGGCCTCACCCCTAACCCATTACTCACATCTCTCAAGTCCCTTGGCTCATCCAAACTTTGCAAAAATAATATCTCAAGATCCTTCTCTTCCAACTAGAAGCCTTACCTTAGGTAGAAGGAACTTCAATAAATCCTTTTGGTTCAAACCAAATAGAGTTACCTAATTAAAAGTAACATCTTCTCTTAAGTTATTTTATTTTATTTTACTTCTCCAAACCCTAAACTATTTTTATTCTATTATTGTATAACAAAAATAATATCATAAATTTAATATGTTGATAATATGATATTTATTCGAACTACACTTACACACACCTCCGTCTAATGGGTAAAGAGTATGATGTTTCTGTGGATGGCGAACTACTACCTCACGAAACAATGATCGTTTAATATTCTCCTACCACCTCTCATGATGGCCATTAAGATGTAAATTTATTTACATGTGATATATATTATATTTATATTGTCCCAATAATTCTTTATTTTTCATTTATATCATACAATTATGGTTCCATAATTGGTAAATATGATTTGAGGAAGTGCGAACTACCACCTCCTCAAAGTGATATGACTCGTTAATTCCATACATGGAATGTATAAAAGATGGATTTAATTAAATTAAATAATATAGATATTATACATGTATTATAATATAATTATGTATTATTATGTTTTCATTCCTTTAAATATAAAATATAAATGAAAGTAGCGTTCATGCGTGCGTACAACTTACCGTCTCCATGAACTATGCGTTTCATTTCCTAACACCAAATTATATGGAATATTATAAATTAATATATATTGAATATATATGATATATATGATATCTAAATCAAGAATATAATTCTTCAGATAATTTACTTTTGAACACATGGACAATTTGTAATTATAACAAGTTCATTTTTGACTCAAGTTCCGAGCATAGACAAAATTTACAATATGAACTCAAATAATTTACTAATTGTTATAAACAGGTAATAAGTGATATAAAATGAAAAATAAAACTGAAAATGATCTTAAGTATAAATTAACTTAATTTTATTATTTAGGAAGAACACAAAACATATGGGTGAAGTCGGACACTATGTAAGGGGTATATTATATCACTCTTAATTCTATGAAATTTCCATTATTCACAACTTATTTATTGCATGTGGTATATTGTGTACTATAATTTGATATATATTATCATGATTATATTTATATTTATGGTATTCTGTGATTCATTTGGTGGTTATTAACTTTTGGTCATAAGACTCGATTGATTACAACATGGTAAGGGGTTTTATCTCACTTTTTATTCCTATGAGATTCATGAAATATTTTCCACTATTTCTTTTTGTGTGGTGTATGTACTACACGTGACTGTATTCTGTGTGTAATATACTTTAATTTACGGGTATTTACATCTACTTTTTATGATCCTTCCTTCAGGGGGTGTATTTTTTGTAGGTTACGAAATAGGTAAGGGAACCTTTCACCGTACTCTTTTAGTCAAAGAATTCTTTTATGTCATGTCTTTTAATTTTATTTTCCTTAAGTTTGGATATATTCTTATATATCCTTATTTCTTTAAATTTTATTTCCATGTGATGAGAGAACCTTTTCTCTCTCATCAACTCATTTTATGAATTTTAATGCGACATTGTTAGGCTGTCAAATTTCTATAAGAGAACTTCTTAACCCAATTTCAATTCTTTGGGTTAAACTTCTACTTCATGATTATGTCATGCTATAAATATGTGTGAATGACCTCTGATAATTTTACACTTAATTTCTACTTATATTGGTTGTATTTTTATTTTTCACACATAATTATATCATTGATTTTCCCTTAATCTAAGGATATGATATTTGCAAGGGACTTCACCTCAATTTTCATTCCATTGAGACATATTCATTTTTATACACCAATTCACTTTTATATGGTGTATATACTTTCTTTTAACATATTATATCATGAATCTCTTTATTCTCATCATATTATAAGCTTTTATTAATGTTATTTCTTAAATATTTGTATTCAATAATCTCTCATTTGGTTAGAAACACTTTAACTAAAATATCATTTTAAATGTTTTAAAGAATAATTCTTCTAAATATCTCTCATTAATTTCAATGTTTTCAAAATAGTTTTTAGGATTTATTTATATAGACATTAATGTTTTAAAATTTTAATTCCTTTAAAATATTTAATGTGGTATGGGACACTTTGATTCAAAAATCAATTTATTAAATGTTATAAATAGTTTTGAAAATGGTTTGATAAAGCATTGATTATATCAATATCTTGAAATGATATATTGTGACTGGAATGTGAAAATGTCATCTTACTTTTATTCTTGTTTTATGTGTTATGAATATGTTATGATTATTGGGAATCATTTATATATACAATTCGTTCCATGATAAACCTAGGGCGAGTGATCCTGAGATAGCTCTCTAATGCATTGGGTAACATGACGGAGGTAAACGTTAATGTTTCTCCTTAGAGATTTAGGGATTATACTGTTATGGGTATTCCAAATGTAACTCCATACGTAACTGTGAAATCAATAATGTAAGTTTGATATGAATTCCACATGTTACCTTTATGATTTATGATATCTATGTGTTATTCATAAATCTTTTGATTTCATGATGTATGATAAAGAGTTTATGTTTTGTATGTATTGATTAACTAATGTTTTATTTCTTTATTTTATAACCCTTACATTGATTTTTATGCTCATCCCATGTTTTTGAAATTTTTTTCACAGGTTATAAGGTAGGGTAAGAGAAAGGAAGAACTCAAAGAAGATTTATATCAAGAAAAGAATTATTGTTTTCTTTTAGGAATTTTTATTTTTATTAAAAAAGGGACACTGAGTAGAAGTGTATAATTTTTAATTTTTGAGATATAATGTAATAGATATGGCCTAATTATATAAAACTCTAAACCTGAAATGATACTCAATGTGAATTATTAACTTAATTCAAGATTATGTAATGTTTAAGGTTGGGGCCTTATAGTTGGTATCAAAGGTCGGTTTAGACAACTGAAGGGATTAGGAATTTTTATTAGACACGTGGTTAGTATCTATTTCTACTATTTATGTTAAATCCTTATTTTATAACCTTTTCAGATCAAGGAAATTCGGTTAAAAATGGAAGGAGGAGGATCTCAATCAACATTCCCATATCTTCCTAATGATATGCTTGCAATAATTATTGCAAAGTCATGATTAGATGATTGTGAAAAAGTTTCTAGCATACAACTCACTTGCAAGAAGTTGTTTGAAATATCAAACACCTTCACTATACCTCAATATCATCATGGATTATGGGTTTTATTTAATGAAATTATATTTTCACAATATTCTTATATTTTCAAGAAAGGTAAATGTTATCAAGGAATTTTCAAATATTTTACCTTATCACAATATTTTGAAGCATATTATGATTTTGAAAAAGGTGTGGAAGAAGGAGACCCTTGAACAACCAATTTATATTTCTTTAAAATTATATTCTTTCAGCACATACTTATGGTATTTTAAAAGAACCATTGATTGAAAGTTTCAACTCAAACTCAGTCTGACTATTTTATAAAAAACAAGTTTTATCAAATGTTTTTAAATTATATGTTATACATGATTATTTTTCGAAACTATTTTTCTATGGACATCCATATGACCCATGTTGTACAAGGTGTATTGGGATGAAGGAAGAAAATGATTTTGAAGGATATCTAAATAATTTTTTCAATGCATGGGCCTTCTAACTACGTGAAAAAGATGAGAATGAAACAATGTGGAAACCATGATTAAGGTATGATGTTCTTTATTTTGGGAATAGTTTTATTTGATCATATAGAGGAGAAATAAAAAAAATAACTATATATATAAGTCTTCATTAAGATTTTGAGGTCTTAATGAGTTGGGATTAAAATGATAGGTATAAGAAAACTTTGAGGTTAAAATATGTTAGGGTTATTTTTGAGTTTAAAAAAGGACAACCAATAAGATGGGTGACAACCTGTCACATCTGGCAAGGCCATGGGAATCAAACCCACAAAGAAGGGAGACAAGGGCGCATCGCCTACCACGGGCCTACGTGAACTCTCTGGTTAGTATGAGTTATTCCTTTAGTTAAATGATTTTATTGATCAAGAATAAGGTGATTTTTGGAACTTATGTTTTATCAAATGGATATTCTCTGTATAAAAAAAATTATTTGCTGATTAAGTGATAAAGGTTATATTTGAAGATATTCTCTCTTTTGAGGAAACACTATATGCCTAAGGGTAATAGAATACTATGGGATTTCATTTGTGGAATAATGGTTGAATGTTTATTTTGGAAGAATCTATGTTTTATGTATATTTAATTTATTTATGGAAATGATTAACCTATCATAGAGAATATGTGATTAGGCTAATTACAAATCAGTATGAGCCAATAAGAGTAGTCGATGTTCTTTGGAGATAAATGTTAAGATTTTCTGTGGAAGAATATGTGATTAAATCCTTCTGAGTTTTGGGTTTAAATATTAGTTTTTTTGGGTAATTCCTCAGTCATAGACCGAAGCACCATTTATTAATTAAAGAATCAAAAGTTTACATGAGTCGAAAGGATGGGATCTTATTACAATCTCTTTCAAAGAGGTGAAATAAATCAGATGGCAGTGCATCCAGCCAAGTCATGCTCTGGTGAACACCTTTTTTGGAAAGGGCATCAGCAATAGCATTCGCTTCACGGAAGAAATGTGTGGTAATGTATTAATTTTATGGATAATTTTTTTTGAATGGTCTATGTTGAGCTTTAAGTATTTTTTGTTGAATTTTGGAGATTAGGGAAAAATATTTTTTTAAGGATTATCCTTTTTTGGGATTATTTTATATTGTACTAACCATTTTCTTTTTGGATAATATCTAAAGACAAGGAATATATATAGGTCATATTTTTTGGATTATGTGATTTCCTAGAAGTTGATTATACAACTTCATATGTGAACAAGTCATCTTGAATACTCATCATTTGGAGAAATGATGAGTTTTTGGTAGAAACTTATTAAAGGATGAAACTCTACTTGAAAAGTTAGTATATTTCTTTATATCCTTAGTCAATCTCATAACAAAATTCTCCATATTTATGGAAAATAACTTAAAACAAAATGATGATGTCTGTTTAATTTTCATACAGGGAATCCAAAGACCCTTTAACCTATCACATGTTTGTAATTTTTTAGTTGTTAAATTTATCCTAATCACGTTTTATATCACTCTCCATCAGAACTTGACACTTTGTTTCTTCTCCACATCCATGTTTTCATGGAATCCTAGTATTGTTTATCTTGGGTGACCTTTTTAATTCTCTTTAATTCTTTTAAAGTGATAGTTTTATTGACTCTTTTTCCGATGTAGTACTTTTAATGAAGTTTCCTAGCCCAATTTTAAAATTGTGAGGACACAATTTCTAAAAGGGGGGAAGGATGTAACATCCCAAGTAAGTAAAGAATAATACATTTTTTATTTATAATATTTTTAAATTAAATATTAATTTTACTTTAAAATGGATGCTATGTTTGATGGCGTAACCGATACACAATAATGAGTTTCTTTGAAATCTAATGTTGCACACAACATTGGGTCATACAGAAAATTTATAATATAATATTATTTTAAATGGTAGTCAACACCTATCCATTTTATTGGGGGGAATGTAAATAACTAACCATAATATGATTAAAATTTTTTCATAAATGTTTTCCCATTTATCCAATAAAAGTTAGAGTCTTAAAATGTGAATGGATCCAATTTTAAGCATAAATACTCTATTATTCATTAAAAGGTCGATTTACCACCTTTTGATGGTGGACCCTTTTTAAATATAGTTTTGGTCACTTTTATATGTTCTATTTGACAAAATAAAATTATTCATCAGAGTTGGGACATCAAAAATTACTCTGGGTAAATTTTTGGTATTTTTTCTGATAAAATTCATTTTCTAATGAATAGTGAAAATACTATATTTCAATTCAAAAATTCCTTTCAATATAATTTATTTATATGGTTAGATTTAGTTTAAATTACTTTTAAAGTACAATTAGATTAAATTTTTACCATTTAATGCAATGTTTTTCATTGGAAGTAATTTCAATTTGAAATTGGATATAAAGAAGTGTCAGTATTTTGATAGTTATTATTTCTTAAAAAACACGCTTTTTTGTTTTGACAATGGGAATTAATTTTAAATAAATTGATGAAACTTATATGTTTTTAATTTGGTAAAATAAAATTCGTTTTTTAATTCTGAAAATCAAATATATCTTAGGCTTAAGTTTTTGAATTTTTCTGAAAAACATCAATTTTTAATAAATAGTGAAAACACTAAATAGTAGTTAAAAACAATTTTTTTTTATTTAAATGTAATTTTACTGATTTTTTGAATTTAATTTAAAAAATATGGCATACATGGTTGTTATTAGTATGTAAAATGTGATTCAATAATATGGAAAAAATTTTGGTGAATAATAACGTTTGACTTTTATTTAATATGATTAAAGGTAAATATAGTAATTCAAGGTAACAACAATATTATAATAATATTATATTACTATAACACATGTACTAATCCTATTGGTTCATACATTTCCGACCATGGTCATTATTGGGTCGATTTTGGGACCCCATGGAGCCACTTAAGAGTGATAATGACACTTTATATTAATTAATTTAAAGTAATGACAAAAATGACTTAAACAAATATCTTTTAGTAAATCAATTCTTACATAGAGTTATATAAGTTAAAACTTTGAATATAAATTTTCTTTTTAAATAAAAAAATATTAAATACATCATAGTATTTTTTTATAATTTTTAGACATCAAATAAATAGAATTATTTATGACACAATAATGATGCAGTTTTTACCTTATTAATGAATGATTTAAATGAATAAGATTATAAATATTAAAATAATATCAAAAACCAATACCATTATTATTGGATGATTTTATTTCGAACAAGAGTCATCTTATCTTCGACTTTAATACGTTTTGGACCTTTATAAACCTAAAATCATTTTATAATAAAATAATATTTTCAATCATTCCTAAAGAGCCCCTCCTCCCGCTTATAAAAATCCATCACCTCTAACCCATTACTGACACCTCTCAAGCCCCTTTTCTCATCCAAAATATTCCCAAATAATCTCTCAATATCCCTCTCTTCCACATAGAAGCCTTACCTTAGGTAGAAGGAACTTCAAGAAATCCTTTTGGTTCAAACCAAAGGGAGTTACCCGATTTAAAGATAATGTCTTCTCTTTAGTTTTTTTATTTTATTTTACTTCTCCAACCCCTAAAATCTTCTTATTCCATTATTTTATAACAAAAACAGTATCCTTAATATACTAGGTTGTAAATATGATAAGTATTTGAACTACACTTACACACACCACCTTCTAATGGGTAAAGAACATACTATTTCTGTGGATGACGAACTACTGCCTCACGAAACGATGATTGTTCAATATTCTCCTACCACCTCTAATGGTGGCCATTAAGATGGAACTTTATTTACATGTGATATATATTATATTTATATTGTCTCTATAATTATATATTTTTCATTTATATCATTCCTTTATGGTTTCCATAATGAGTAAATAAGATTTGAGGAAGTACGGACTACCGCCCCCTTAAAGTGATATGATTCGTTCATGCCATATATGGAATATATAAAGGATTGAGTTAATTACATTAGATAACATATATATTATAATTTAATTATAATATATCTATTTATAATTAATTTTTCATTTCTTTAAATATAAAATAGAAATGAATGTATCGTTCATGCATACGTATGGCTTACCGTCTCTATGAATGGTGCGTTTCATTTCTTAACTCCAAATGATATGGAATATTATAAATACATATACAATATATCTATATGATATCTAAATCATGAATATCATTATGGAGATAATGTAATTTTTACCACATGGACAATATGTAATTATAACAAGTTCATTTTTGACTAATGTTTCGAACATCGAAAAAATATCGGATATGAACTCAAATAATTAACTAATTGTTATAACAAGGTAATGAGTGATATAAAAGGAATAATAAACATGAAAACTTTTCTCTTGTATGTATGAATTAACTTAAGTTTAATATTCAGGAGGAAAATGGAACATACGATTCAAGTCAGACACATGGTAAGGGGTTTCTCGTCTCACTTTTAATTCTATGAGATTTCTATTGTTCACCACTTATTTATTGCATGTGGTGTATTTTGTACTGATATTTGATATATATTATCATGATTAAATTTATATTTATGGTATTCTGTGATTCATTTGATTGTTATTAACTTTTTTCATACGACTCGATTGATTACAACATGGTAAGGGGTTTTCATCTCACATTATATTCCCGTGAGATTCATGTTATATATTCCTCTATTTCCTTTTGTGTGGTGTATGAACATCCCATGATTTTATTCATTGTGTAATATACTTTAATTTATGGGTATGTCTATCTTCATTGTATGATCCTTCCTTCATGGGGTGTATTTCTTGTACGTTATGAAATCGGTAAGGCAACCTTTCACCGTACTCTTTTAGTCAAAGAATTATTTTATGTCATGTATTTTAATTTCATTTTTATTATTTTAGGATATGTCCTTCTATATCCTTATTACTATAAATTTTATGTCCATGTGATGAGAGAACATTTTCTCCCCCACCAACTCATTTTCTAAATTTTAAAGTGATGTCGTTAGACTATCAAATTTCTATAAGAGAACTTCTTAACCCAATTTCAATTCATTGGGTTAAACTTCAACTTATTGATTATTTAATGATATGAATATGTGTAAATGACATCTGATTGTTTTACACTTTATTTCCAATTATATAGGGTTTATTATTATTTTTCACACATAATTATGTCATCTATTTGTCCTTAATCTAAGGATATGATCTTTTCAAGGGACTTTATCTCAATTTACATTCCATTGAGACTTATTTTTTTTCTATACACTAGTTCACCTTTATATGGTGTATATAGTACCCTTTGACATATTATATCCTGAATCTCCTTATTCTCATGATATTATAAGCTTTGGTTAATTTTATTTCTCAAATATTTGTATTCAAGCATCTCTCATTTGGTTAAGAACTCTTTAACTAAAATATCGTTTTAAATTTTTTAAAGAATCATTATTCTAAATCACTCTCATTAATGTCCACGTTTTCAAAAAAATAGGATTTTTTTTATATGAACATTAATGTTGTAAAATGTTAATTCCTTTAAAAGTTTCAATGCTTTTTGGGACACTTTGATTCAAAAATCTCTTTATTAAATATTTTAAATTGTTTTGAAAATGGTTTGATAAAGCATTGATTATGTCAATATCGTGAAATGATATATTTTGATTACAATGTGGAAATTTATCTTTCCGTTATTCTTGTTTTATGTGTTATAATTATTGGGAATTTTTTATATTTATGGGTGGTTCCGTGATAAACCTAGGGCGGGTGAGCCTGATATATCTCTCCAATGCAATGGGTAACGCGACGGAGTTAAACATTAATGTTTCTCCTAAGATATTTAGGGAATATACTATGATGGGTATTTCAAATGTAACTCCCTATGTAGCTATGAAAGATAAAATGTATGTTTGAAATGGATTCCACAAGTTACTTGTATGATTTATCATTTCTATGTATTATTCATAAATATTTTTGATTTCAAGAGGTATGTTAAAGAGCTTATGTTTTGTATGTATTGATAAAATAATGTTTTCTTTATTTAGTTTGTAACCCGTAATATAAATTTTATACTCATACCAAGTTTATGAAATGTTTTTAATTGGGTATAAGGCGAGGTAAGAAAAATAAGAACTCATAAAGATTTATATCATGAAAAGAATTATTGTTCTCTTTTAAGAATTTTTATTTTTATGAAAAAATGGATACTGAGTAGAAGTGTCTGCTTTTTAATTTTTGTGATGTAATGTAATTGTTCTGGCCTAATTCTATAAAACTATAATCCTGGAAAGGGGGGCTCCTGCTCTAAATCCAGGTTCTAAATGGATGTATTTTTTTGGGAATTGTCAGGGTTTAGAGAACTCTGACACTCTTCCTATTCTCAAATGCTTTATTTTGGCGCATAAGACAAAACAATTTGCAATTTCTGATCCCAAAGTAACTTTATCCACAAATTTTATGCATCTTTCTGCCTTTGGATATAATTTTATTAGTGCTTGTAAATCTGGTTCTGCTATCGAGTACTTATGGGTTTTTTATCATTCCTCTTTACAAATTGTTAATATTTATAGTTTATCTGAACATCATTTATCTTGTGATTTTTTTCTTGATAACACACACTTTTTCTGCACTTCGGTTTATGCCAAGAATAGATATCAAGACAGAAGGCCCCTTTGGCAGGAACTTGTTATGTTATCTAGTAACATCAGTGACCCCTGGATTGTGTTGGGAGACTTTAATGCCATTCTTTCCCCCTATGAAAAAATTGGTCCTTCCCACTCCAACATTTCTTCTAGAGAATTTAGGGCTGCTTTAGAAGATTGTGATCTCATAAAAATAAACCTCAGAGGTTCTAAATATACTTGGTATAGAAGAAACCTTAACTGTGTTGTTGCTAACAAACTTGATAGGGACTTCACAAATATTCCAGCCCTGGATAAATGGGATACCATATCCAATATTAGTCTACCTAGGTTAATGTATGATCATCATCCCATTCTAGTCAGTATGTTTCCCAAAAAGCCTAGTACTTTTATTCTCTTCATATTTAATAATGCCTGGTCTACTGACCTAGAATGATCTAAACTCATTAAAGAAAGTTGGGAGTCCCTGAATCATAACTCTGATGTTTTTGCCTATGTTACGAAGCTCAAACATCTCAAGCTAGGTATCAATAGTAGGTGTGATTCCAAATCAAATCAAGTTGATCAGGACATTGTTAACCTTGAGCATGATCTCAATCAAATTAAAAATGCCAACACCAACTTTGATTTTTCTTTCGACCCCAAAAATGAATTGAACATCACCCTGAAACTTAATTCTCTTTTGGCTCTAAAAGACAATATGCGGAAGCAAGTTTTAAAAAATAAGTGGCTCACAGATGGTGACTGCAACACTAAATTCTACAATGCCCTCCAAAGAATTAGGAATGTTTGTAGACCCTTATCCTTGCTCAAGGTCAATGATTCTATCATTGACTCTGAAGCAGCTATTGCTGACCACGTGGTTTCTTACTTGGACAAAATTTTTAATGGGGCCAACATTAACAAGGATCTCATTCTTGGGGTTATCCCGAGAATGGTCAATGAGAAAGAAAATATTTTTATTTTAGGTATCCCCCTTGACCACGAAATCAAGGACACTGTTTTTAGTTTAAACCCAAATAGTGTCCTGGGGCCTGATGGGTTCAACAATGGATTTTATCAGCAGTTTTGGGAGGTCATTCACAATGATGTTTGTAAACTTGTCAGAACCTTCTTTGCAAATGGGGTTCTCCCTCATGGTCTTAATGCCCAATTTCTAGCCTTAAATTCCAAAGTGGTAAATCCTTCTGAGATCCAACTCTTTTGTCCTATTGATCTTATTAATTCCCTTTATAAGATCATCACTAAGCTTCTAGCAAATCGGCTTGCGCCCCTCTGCAACAAAATTATTTCTTGGAATCAATTTGGGGTTATTGAAGGAATATCCATCCAGGATTTCATCTGTCTGGCCTTGGAATGTACCAACTCTAATAATAAAGTTAATAGAGGAGGCGGTATTTCTATCAAACATGACATTAGAAAAGCTTTCGATACCATTGATTGTAGCTTTATTTTTAAGGTTCTTCAAGATTTTGGTTTCAATGAAATCTTTTTAAGTAGGATTCACACTCTTTTTGAATCAGGTTATATCTCCATCCTTGTTAATGGTTCCCCTAAGGGCTATTTCACATTTACCAAAGGTTCTAGGCAAGGAGATCCCCTATCATCCATTATTTTTGCTATTGCTTAGGACTACCTTATCAGAATCCCCACTCACCTTTTTGGACCAAACAATCTTAAACCCATTAAGGTGGGTAGAAACCTAAACATCCTGACTCATCTTTTATATGATGATGACATCATTCTATTCCTTCATGGAGGAAAAAGAAATATTCTTCACCTAAAAAATGCTTTAGCTCACTATGAAGAGATATCTGGTCAAGCTATCATCTGGAATAAATCTCTTGTTTTCTTTGGTAAAAATTTCTCCCTCATGCATAAAAGAAACATCACCGAATGTTTAGGCATTAAAGAAGGATCTCTTCCTTTTATTTATCTGGGAGTTCCAATATTTTGGGGGTGGCCTAAAGCCATGTTTTTCAACGCTGTGGTCAGTCAAGGTATCAAACAACTATCCGCTTGGAAAGGTAAATCCCTCTCCATGGCAGGTAGTATTTGTGTTGTGAAGTCCATTATTGTTTCCCAAATGGTTTACTCGATGATGGTTTATAAATTTCCTATTGGGATTATTAAAAAGATAAATTTTTTTCATTAAATTTTATTTCTGGACTGGTAGCATTCTAGAGAGGAAACTCAATACCATTCCCTGGTCCACTTGTTATAAACCCCTTGAACAAGGTGGGCTTGGCATCAAAAATCTCAAACTCTTTAATGAGGCCCTTCAATCCAGGCTCACTTGGTGTCTGATTAATGACTCCTCAGAATCTACAGAGTTTCATAAAAACAAATTCCTTATAAGGTTAAAAAAATGGAATCTGAATAATTTTAATTCTTCGATCTGGCCTTCCATAAAAACTTCTTATTCCATGATTATGAACAATTCTAGATGGTTGGTTCACATGGATTATTCCATGCACTTATGGATTGACAATTGGACTGGCTCTCCCCTTATTTCCATGCTTCCATCCAATACCCCTCCTGAGAATTAAAACGACACTACAAAGGAGGTGCTCTAACACCAGAATCGTAATATCCCAAATAACATCATGCAGGTGGTCGATAATTATACCTTCTTTATCTCTCATGATTTCTTTATTTGATAGCCTGCCCACAATGGTTTCCTTGACTCTAAATGCTTTTACTCCCATAATCTTTCAAATTCGTACTCTAATTTTCAATGGTTAAAGTAGTTTGATAAGACCTGTATTAAGCCCTCAAGGATCAACCTCATTTGGATCATTTCACACAATCGTCTCCATACTGAGGTCTATATTCAGACCTTTGGCATCCAACTGTGTTCTAGATGTCATTTCTGTCATCAACATAGAGAAGACACGAATCATTTATTTCTATCTTGCACTATGGCTTCTGGTCTATGGATTTTTATCACTGACATGTTTGATTTTAGATGGTTACTCTCTAACTATATTTGTGTAGAGATAAAATGTTGTGTTGAACTTGGCACTTCGTAGAAAATCAAGAACCTTTTACTAGATAATGTGGTTGAACTCTTCCATGTCATCTGGTATTATCGTAAATCCATTTTTTACAATAAATACTCATTCAATAATAATGAATGTCAGATGAGAATTCTCATTTCCATGAAGAATGCTGCTTCACTGCAGAAAGCTCATTTTCACAACTCGGTTGGAGACTTTGTGATTCTTCATTGGCTTCAAATCGACGGTCTCTATAGACACCCTCGACACACCTTGGAGGTGTTTTGGCAAGCCCCATTGCCCGGATGGATCAAGATCAATGTGGATGGAGCCTCTAAAGGGAACCCGGGACCTGCTGGTTGTGGCGCCATCTTCAGGGACTGGCTTGGACATTGTCATGGCTGATTCTACGGTGGCTGTGGGTTTGCCTCTTCCCTTGAAGCTGAGATGGAGGTTGTGATTCATGTTGTCGATTTTTTTATACAAAAGACCAGGAGCAACATCTGGATTGAGAGTGATTTGACCACTATTTCTAATGCTTTATGGAATGGTACTGTTTATCTTTCTTGGCCTCTCACTACCCGCAAGATGAAATGCCTATCCTTGCTTTTAGAAAAAAGATTCATCACCACACATGAATATCTAGAAGCAAACATGGTTGCTGATGGTCTGGCCAACAAAGGGATTATCCAAAATGTTACTTGGCAGGATGAGCTGCCGGTTGATCTGCTTCACTTTTATGAAAAAGACTGTAAAAAACACCCCTCCTTCAGAATTTTTTAGCTTACTTTAGCTTTTTAATAAATTATGTCTTGGTCTGTGACCATGGCTTTACATTTTAAAAAAAATCCTGAAAAGATCATCAATGTGAATTATTAACTTAATTCAAGATTATATAATGTTTAAGGCTGGGGCCTTTTACAAAGTCATTATCTAATGAGATATAAGAGATTAAATAATGAATTTGAGGGTGATACAAGACCCCACCTGTAAACTACCACACATATGATTTCCATAATATATAAATTATCTATCCTTATATGAGAACCTATTAAATGAAAATTATTTGTGTGTCATTTCAAACTATTATCACATAACATGATATACAAAGTAAGTTGGATGATACAAAAATTTAGATCACTCGAAAGGGGTATTTTATAAATTTATTTAGGGAGCGATTAATATAATATAAATTCATATTATTTATATCATTGTTAAATAAGTAGTAAAATAGAAGAAAAATAATTGAAAAACATTTTAAAAAAAATTGTAATCTTTATTGTAAAAATATGAAGTTATGAGTCGCCTTAAAAAATTATTTTCATGAAAATAATATGATATTTTTTCGAACACCGCTTTAAATTAAAAAAAATCGAATATTGAAAAATAAAAATGGGTTTCTAGATGATAAGTGGAGTTTATAAGAAAATATATCAGTTTCAAACAATTTTTTTATGTATTAAAAATATATTTATCGAAACCCACATCATGAAAAGCTAGATAAATTATTAATTTTTAAAGTAGTAAATAAAAATTTAAATATAACTATAAATTAAACATAATTATATTTCAAAATAATAATGGTTTTCACAATAAGGATGGGAGAATATGGATATGTATGAAAAACGGTTCATTTAAGGACTATGAAAATTAATCTTAAAGTCAACAAATTTTATGTTGAAAGAAATAAATAAAATAATATTTATTTAAATTTGAAAATTTAAATCCCAAAAATAAGGTTGAAATAAAGTAAAATATCATTATATGATATAATAAAACATCCTTGTAAAATAAACGTCTGAGATGAATAATTATGATTCATGAAAAGAAGTTGAGTCAATAAAACCCTTAACAAAATTTTCACCTATTGAATCAAATGTTCATAATAGATAGAAATTGAGATGGATATTTAAATACATTAAATTTCATGAAATTATGATAAAAACCCCATTGGTCATTGTATAAACCAAAAAAAATAAAACAAGTGGTTAGTATGTCATATTTCATCAATAAATAAATGTTAGACAAGGAACCCTAAACATACTCCTGGTATCAAAAAAGCGATTTAACAACTTATATAATATTCATACTGACTGAAGATTAATTTTTTTTGAACATAAATAAATCGGGAAAAAACAATAGGGGGGACCTTAGGGGGGGAAGAAGTGATAAAGACGTAGGGAAACCCCCTTAACTATCGCCCTACACTTGATAGGACGTGACCCCAAGCTATCATAAATAACGAGGTCCTCCACTAGGTTTTCCAAATGGGATAGCGAGTTCACCGCAAAGTTATACTCCCTATAAATATGATGGATATTCCTCACAATATTAGTCTTTGAGATGCACTGATGAATCAAGTATATCAAATTCGATGATAAATCATGGTGCCCCTCAATATCCCTCACTAAAACTCCAGAGTCAGACTCAATCTCTATCACTTAAAGACCATGCCTCCTATAAACCATCATATCAGATAATAAAGCATGAACCTTCATGCTAAGTGAGGTACCCAGACTATATAATGCATTGAACCCTATAATAACCAAACCGTGGGAGTCCCGAAGAACCCCTCCACCTCACATCAACCCCCCAAGCATGACCTGTCGACATTCAACTTCAAGCCTCCAATAGGAGGCATCCATTTAATCTATCAACCCTCATTCATGTTCATCCTATGAGTTCTATTGAGAAGATCGCATGATGAAACCAGAAGTTGTCTCCCCAGCAACAACGATACAAGCACGAAGAGCAATGTCATTAACAGTATTTGGAGAAATGTTGGTGATCTCCTGGACCCCAACCAGACCTGATTGCCCGCTTCCCAAATGGTCCAGCTTGTTGAGGCAAGAATGACAGCCCGAACACTACATTAAACTTCTATTCCTTCTAAACAATGTATCCAGGAATCCGTATACCCATGCAGTGAGCATTGATCATTTTCAAGATAGGGTTGGGAGGAGAAGAGTTCCCAAAGGTATTTCTCCCCTCTACATTGGAAGAATTGATGGATAATTGTCTCTACATGCGGGTTCTCACAACAATATCCCCTAGACGCCAACAGGATCCCCTTACATTGAATGTTCTCATCTTCAGGTAAATACATATTACAGATTATCCATATGAAAAAGATCATTCTTGATGGAATATCCTTGCACTAGGCTTTGGTTCCCCCTCATCATGCATGCCCTCCATGTGAACCAACCTCGTGTAGTCTCGAGCGCCAAAAATTCCCAAAGATGACCCCATAAATCAGCACCTATCTTGTTCATCACTAAAAAACATACCTTCATAAACCCTCCATGATTATTTATAGGGTTTTAATAGAACTCCATGATAGATACAATTAGGTTTTATACAGATGAAATCAATGATGAGCATGTTAAATGTTATTTATTAATATGAATAGATTACTTTATAATGGATTATAATTATTACATTATCCTTCCATAATCATATTCATGAAATATATTACAAAATAATATTATATATATATACATAAAATACATTTTTTAAACTATCTATGTAAGGTGGTGATAAAAAAAATGTATTACCCAAGGAGGCGGTAGTCCGTATGTATGCATGTGTAAAGTTGTCATTTTTCAATAAAAAAAAATAGATGTTCGTAAATAAATTATTTATATTTATATAAACAAAATAATTTTATAAATATAATATATCCTCATTAAATCCGTATCTATGAATGAATTTTTTAGGCAGTGATGAAAAATTAAATCATTCATATCATGGAGGAGGTAGTCCACACATACGTAATAGTAACACATTTGTTTTCCATTAGATATAAATGAGATAAAAAATTGTTATACCATTTACATAAAAAAATTAATACATTAAACATAATGACATAATTATTTTAATATGTTTATATAATATTTTAAATAGGGTTATGATGAAGGAAACAAGAAAGAGATTGGTAAAAACATAAACCTCTTCCATAGATAACCATCTTTGAGAAACAACTTAATGTTACTTGGATCAATATTTTGTAATTAAAATAACCAATAGGACATGTATACAGATTTTTAGGATATTATTTTGGTAGATCAAGGTTGATATAAAGGATCATTAGTTTTTTTAATAAGTGAGGAGTTGAGGCTCCCTTTTATAAGTGAAGGAGGGAACCATCATAAAAACCCTTAAATTTAAAAATAATATATAGTTATATTCGTGTGAAAATGGAACAAAATAAGTCCAATTTAGAATATAAGATAATTTATGGTAAAAATAAACTCAACATATCATATTTATAAAATTTTCAGAGACATTTGAAGCCTTACATCTTAGTTTAATCCTCATCTTTTAACCCTTTTACCCTTTAACATGGTGACAAACTTTTAACATGGTAACTGAATTATTTTCCACATAATGAAATGGACTATAAAACCATAATTTTAAATTCTAATTGAAAATATAAAATCAATTTTATCGTTTTAAATGTATATATAATGAAGAAACTACTTTAATTTTTTTTTATCCAAAACGCAATGAAAAAAATACTTTTTTTAAATATTCAATTTTAAGCATGAAAATGAATTTATACCAAAATCATTAATAGAAATGATCCCTATGGGAGTTATTGAATTATGTATAAGTTAATTAGTGTTTTATATCATTAAATTAAATCAAAAATTGAATGGATCATTGTGAGTATTTAATTAATTTAAATTACAAAAATAATATTTTATCAGAGTTGTGTCCTAAAAGTTAATAATGGGTTTCCAAATTCAAAATAATTTTTTTAAATGGGGTATTTTACTCTATAATTTTTTTATAGAAAAAGTTTTATTATATTTTTAATTAATTATTATATCTTAATTATATAATATATGTTATGGTATTTATAAATCAATATTTATTTACTATTTAACAAAAAACAATCCACTTTAGAAAAATCCAAAAAAATCCCCCAATGTTAATTTTTAAATTTTGAATTAAAAATAAAATATAATTTTTTTAAATTATATTATAAAATTTATAAAATTTTCTTTATAATTAAACACACATAATATAAAATAAAAGAAATTATTCAAACAAAACATTTTTGTTTAACCATGAATTATGAGAATAGTATTATTAATCACTAATAAACCATTTCATGGATTTATTTAATTTATGTTATTAATTATTCCATCATTTTGTCAATTATATCTACATAAATAATTCCTAAAATGTGTGAAATTTAACAAAAAATCATATCTAAGCAAAACATTTCTTAATAAGTTAAGGTATTTCTTGATGTGAACTTGAACATTTTTACAAAGTCATTTATTCTATCAATTTAATTTAACAGTTTAATATTTTAATTTTTTAATAAGGTATATTATATTATTTTCAATGATTCATTCATCCTAATTAATCAAACACATCAAATTGATTTAATAAAAATATATTTTAAAAGCTCAGGGTGTAACATTCTACCCCAGTAAAATAAATTGCATCCTCAAAATTTCATTATCTCTCACTAATGAATCTATTAATAATATATTCATGACTCAAGATATAATTTATAATGAAATATAAACCTCACTATCCTATTTTATACAAGTTAAATTATCTCATTATTGAGTTTTAAGTCCCATATATTGGAAGTTATCTCAACAATGAGTCAGTAGTTATCATTTTAATGATAGATTGTCATAGGTTGATTTAAGACATGAAATGTGACATACTTACTCTATAAATCGATACGGTCTTCATAAAGAAATATAGTAAATATTTAAAATCTCATCAAATTCCATTAAACTGCGAATAATATGATTTTCAAAATCTTAGTCATACTTCTATCAAATATGATTATAGACATGGTGTGTAATCATTATACAACTAGGATTTATTTTCCAATAATCGAATATCTTATCATTTGGTTATTATAAAACATACTAGGTATATTGGAGTGGATAGAACATGAATACATTAAGACATCATCAAATATGAACTTTAGAATAAGTGTTTCTTAATTATCATTATATACTTTAGTGGTAGTAATATGTTCTTTATTATTCCATTGGTGTGGGAGGATGGTGATGCATATTCTTATTATTACACTAGGGTTAGAGAATGAATTTTTATAATACCCGGGAACCATGAATTTTAAGCATTGATATATGGGGGTATAATTAGTTTGGACGTTTATATCATCCATTTTATTGATTGACCACTTAATCTCTCTTAGATAATCATGAGATTGATGGACAATCCTTCCACCTTTGATTTTTTTTGTTTCTTTGATACATTCCATTGGTTGATAATTTAAATATTATTGAAATGTGGACATTTTAATCTTCTTTTCTTTATGGTTACTCTCACCTAATCATCAATGAAACTCCATCTTTCTCTACTTTGATGGGTTTGAGATTTTGTTAAGGACTAAGTTGTTAATAAAAATTAATGATAGCTAGGCTCCAGTAATTACTTTAATTAATGAAACTCCATCTTTCCTTTATGGTTAATCTAACCTAATCATCATGTACCTCATTAAAATGATTCCACTAGGATCTATTAATTACTTTAATTAATGTAACATTGAGGTATGAGTAAAAAGAAATTCCTAAATTCATAAAAAATCTATAAAAATAGAAGTAACTCATAAATGATGTGGATAAATCATTAAATGAATCTATAGGATTTAATATTGGTATCCATTTTTCAATTCCTACAAGGATATATAACCTTAAAAGATATATATTAAATAATATAGTTACATTTAAATCATTCTTAATTATTTTTAAGTTGTATGAATATCAAACATAGAAAATACTACGAGAGTGTCAAACCGGATGCATAGTTAAGACTCTTTATTGTACACTAGTTGAATATTGAGTTAGTACCCAACCATCATTTTGAGGGATATTACCCATAAGTTTTTCTAAATTATATCCCACATCAACATGTTATTATCTGTATAGGGATGTAATGTAACAAAACCACATAATCACTACTTTATTAAAATTTCAGTTTGGTATCATATACATAGACATATCTACAAGGTCTCAGAAATGATTTTATAATCAGAATATCTAAAATAATATAAACCGTTATCTAATAATAACTAAGAATCCCTTGATCCTCACTCCCAGTACCAGAACAAAAAACTCATTATTTACACAATGTCTTTCATACAGAGTGAGGTGACTCAATACAAACATTAATATATTTCTCTAATTTCAAAACTACATCCCAAAAATACTGAAATAATACATGAATATTTAATGTTTATTGTATTTAGATATTAGCTACCTAATTTCTCTGAGAAAGTTCCTCCACAATCTATTCATACATGATCTCCTTCTAGAGATCTCCTAGGTTTTACTAACCTTCATAACATATGGAATGAAAAAAAAGAAATTGGCTAGATCAAATAATCAGTAAGTGAAAAAATTATTAACATTTAATCAAATGATAAATTTTAGGTAAGTGATAAAAATTTATAATGGTATAAATAGCTTACTAAAAATAATAAGATACAGTAAGTGTTATTCATAAAGCATAATAGAATGAAATGAAATCTAAACTGATTAATAATATACTGTGGAATAAGAGTACCAAATCAGGATACACTAAAAATGGGAAATGGAGAATAATATATTTAATTAACATTATAAATTTTTATAAGAATAAGAATAGTAAAACATAATATTTTGGACATATATATTCAATATTATAATTACACAGAGCCTTTTTTAGCATAACTATCATAAATTATAATAATATGCAATCATTGTGAGTATAGATAACCACAAATACAATCATATAAAATATTTTTGAGAATAAATAACCAATATTACACTCATACATAATATTTATGATCATATTTAACCATAGTTACACTCAAAAAAAGTATTTTTAAACAAAATTATCAATAATTACAATCAAGAATAGTATTTATGAGCACATCTAATCATAAATTCACTCATGCACAAAGTCATTTTCTTAGGAGAAAAAAATTCATTAACAATAAATTGGAGGGTGATATAGGAACCCACCCATAAATATCCATATATATATATGTCACATAAGATATCAATAATATACCATTCTATGAGAAACCATGGGATGGAAATGGGTTTTTATCATTTAAAATAGGTAATGTGTAATGTGATATCAAATATAAATCTGTTGATACAAAAATTTCAATGATTATTTAATAAAAAAATATATGGTGATTCATAAGAAATAACTTCATAAGAGTTATATATTTTTTAAATAAATATGAAAATGAATTCAAAATTATGGAAAGATACTTCATTAAAAAATTGTATCATTATCAAAAATAGGTGATGTTATGTGTCCTCTTCAAAAAATAAATTTCAAGAATGTAACATGAAAAACTTCTAAAATAATACTTTAGAATAATAAACATATATGGATACTTGAAAAAATAAAAATAGTTTTTTAATGGAAATATGGAGTGGAAGATAAAATATTTGATCTTGGAATCTAATATATTTTAAATATAAAAAATATCATCACTAAAGCCCACATCAGAAAAAGTGTGATATGTATATAATTTGAGAATATATAAATACAAATATTTTTATCACTTGAAATAAAACCTATTTTTATTTTCAAATAATAAATTATAACATTGGTGGGAACAGTGAATATGGATATGGAATAAAAATACCTTAGTTGGAGAAGATGATATTTGTTTATAACATCAATAAAGTTTATAAATAAATAAATTAATAAAATAAGATGTATTTTATTGGTAAAAAGAAACTCCAAAAAATAGAAAAGGTATTATAATATCAGATTAAGATAGAAGAAAAAATCTTGTAATACGATAGTCAAAGAACAATAATTATGACTCAATGAAATAAGTTGATTCAAGAATACCACGTACAACATTGGTATCTCTTTAATCAATTTCCCATGAAAGATAAAAATTTATATAGATTTTTAAATCCATTTAATGTCAATAATTTAATTTTCAAACATACATAGGTTGTATAAAAACCACCCAATATAAACAAGTGGTGAATATGACATATATATCAATGATATAAAAGTGATATGAGAAACCATTAATTTTAATATATAATTCCATATTATAGACTTACATGAAAGTTATTTAACCTCATTTATAATAAATTAAACTATATCAATCAATTATTTAATAACATATTAATTTATATTAACTTTTATAATATTTATTTATAATCATTCATTCGATATGTATAATCTAGTAAATGTATATTTTTATCACTGGAAGATGGTAATTTTGATTGTTCCACACATGTTTTGTAATGGTGATGTTGAACCCCATTATTTGAAAAAAAATTCTTCATTCAAGATTATATATGTTATTTTAACATATTATTAGTGATTATTTATAATTTTTCAATATCACACTATAATATATTCAGTTATAATTAATGGAGATAAAATCTGTGATGTGATTGTGTTGGGTAATTTACCGATATCAATAGATTAATTTGTAATTATAATTAACTATTATATTATAATTAAAAACAATATTATAAAAAAATTTACTCATTAATTTAATATATATTATTCTAATACATTTTCGTATCTAAAAATTAATGTTGGTTTGGAAAAAATAAAGTCATCCATGGAGGAAGTAGTCCACCTGTATACACGAACTATGTTTTCATTTTTCAAAGGACGAACTCGATGTAAGGTAAATAATGAATTATATTTAAAGAATAATAATTATGTTATCAGTAAAATATATATTAATAAAATATATCATTATAATAATCCATTTTATGCGGTGATGAAAAAATAAATATGTTGCTTCATGGAGAAGGTAGTACACACATACACATGAGTGTATTCATTTGAAATTAGATGGAAATGAGGAATAAAATGGTTATAAAATTAACATAAAAATCAATTATAGTAATAATAATAATGTAATCATGTTCATATGGTTATAGAAAATTTGGTGGAGGTTAAAAAAGAATGAAGCTTTAAGGAGTTTGGTAGGAACATATACATCTTCCTTAGATAATTTACATTGAAAAACACCTTATGGATTCATGGATAGGAATTTTGGGAAGATAAAAAGTACTAGGAAATGGATATGGTTTTTGGAAGAGTATATTAGTAGATATTTTATGAGATAATAAATATTTGGATGTGTAAATAATTTAGAAGTGGATATTCACTTTTAAAAGTGAGGGGGATGGGACCCTCATAAATACCATTTACATTAAAATAATATAAAGTTATTTTGAATGGAATTTAGAATGAAATAAGTCTAATTTCTCATTTATGATAACATAAGGCTAAAATACACTCAATTAATTTTATTTATATAGGTATTAGTGATATTTTATTACTTATATCATAGTTTAATCCTCCCATTTTATCCCCTTTAACCATTTTCTACGGTGAAAAACTTTTACCAAGGTAAATTATTTCTATGTAAAAAAATGAAATTGAACTTATAATAAAATTATGAAATTTAGATTCCAAATATATAGTAACTTTTATCATATTCAATTTCAAGTGGTGGCCTGAATTATGTAAACATGCTGACCAAGTATCCCGAATTTAGTGCCTTACATTATTATATTAGTTTAATAAATATGGAATTCACATCTTAGAAGACTAATTAGTTTAGTATCTTTGAAAAAAAAGATACAAAATAAGTTTTAAATTTAAACTTTAAATGAAATAAAACAATTAAACTCTATTCGAAATATCCATAAACTCTTATATTATTGCTTCCATTCATTAAAAATACACATCGTCACATACTAGGGAAAAATAAAACACAAGAAAGTGTTGATATAATATGCTCAATGAGGGTAAAAAATATAGAAGATTCTATCATAAATAAAAATAAAAAATAAGGCATGATGAATAAATAAAAACACATTCTATGAACACATAATTTTGAGAATAATATTTAAGTAATAAAGGTTGTTTAGATAATTCCATAAATAATGAAATAGATATAGAATTAACCATGGATATTCTATTAGTTGAGTAATCACATGGACTATAAATTAAAAGTATTATAATGAGGGAATGAATTATTCCTAAAATCATAAATATAACTTCAATTAATTATTTAAGAAACCAAATATAATTGGGTAAAAACCTGGTCTAGTTTATCTAATGAGACACACTAATGCCTCAAGGGGTTGAGGAGGTCCCCACCCATAACATACTAAGTCCAATTAATTCCTCATTTTAATGGGTAGAAACATAATAAACATATACATTCATATTGAAACCATCATATGAAATATTAATAATATCCCTAATCAGTTAAAATTATCATAAACCATCTAGAATAATATTGAAAATTGCTTCAAGATAGTAAATCCCAAAAAATATTCATAAACCAATCAATAAAATGTTGTATATGGTAACATAATAGATTAATATCAATAAATAATAGTATTAAACAGGGGGTGTTTAAATATACAAAAATGATCTAATATAATAATTGAGGAACACTTGAGAGAAATACCCTATTTACTTTTATAAACAATATTTATTTTAGAAATTTACTTTGTATGTGTCATAAAATCAGATGATAAAAATGTATATCCCAAAAAATAAAATATAAGGACAATAAAATTATGTTTTATGCCTAAATTAAATACAATAAAAGTTAAAAATGTAAAAAGAGTTTTTATGAAACATTAGAAATGGTCCACTTCTGTGCAGTTTAAGGGAAAATGTAAAAGGGTATTTAAAAGAGACAAAGGATTAACTGATTATATAAAACCAGAAAAGAGAAAATATATTTTTTCAGGACAAAAATTGTGATTTTTTGAAAATATTGGCATATTAAAATAGATTAGGGAGTTTACTCAAGAATTGGTAAGAAATTGGGAAGTACCCTTTAATTGGGCATTCCTATCAGGAGGAATTGAAAAGGTAACCTTATAAAAAAATTATTTTCCTATCAAATAAAGATGAAATGAAATTGATTGATGTTTTTTGAACATATACATAGAATTTAAATATAATTATTTTAAAATAATGAATAATTACATTCAGTTAAATAGATATAAAGCGTAACCTGAATGAAAAATATAGGATCATGGAGAATCCCTTAACTTATGTCTGAAACCGTTCTTCTATAGTACTTAATATCGTGGATAATGAAATTATATTCATTAATAAATTAATTTAGAACCTAATAAAAATTTATTTTTTTAGTATTGTTTTATTTAGTACATTTATTGTCTTTTTTATGTGTTATAAGTTTCAATTTCCTGATTTGGGAGTGTTTGTTTCCTTGGTTTTCATGATTGGTTTATTTGAATACATGTATGAAAGATGATTTCAAGTGGGAAATTTTATCCATAATTGAAATTATATGTTATTAATGAACATAATTTTTTTTTAATATTATTAGATATCATTTTTTTTCAAATATTAGGATGATTCATTTAGTAAAATGTTAATGCTAACCCTTTGGATTATTTTGGTGTTTTTTCAATCATCACACACTTGTTTTTTTCATTAATTAAAATTATGTACATATACTGGTTAAAGAGAACTAAATATGTTGTAATACACATTTTATAATATTTTTTTAACCATGAAAATGGTTTTATGATAATAAATGAATGTGATATTATAAAAATAAAGTATCATCACCCACGAAGGTGTTGAATCGACTCCTCACAAACGACGTTTCCATTTTTAGAACTAAAAGTGAATAATAAAATAATTAAAGGTAGATATCACATTATGATAATAAAATTACACTATATATAAGATACTGAAGTTATCATGAATTTTTAGATAGAGGAGGTAAGGAATGTATAAGAGAAGAAAATAAATTGAAAGGAAATTAAAATAATGAAATAGGATTTTACCTCTTGAATTAATCTCATTGAGAACCTCCTTAAGGAACTTTGAAATGGTATTTTGTTGAGAATAGAAAGACCAAAAAGTTGGGGATAGATTTAAGAGAGGGATTTGGAAGAAATATTAAATGATTTAAGGATTTGGAGGTGTTTGGATAATAGTTGGTATTTATAGAGGTGGGGAGGGGTGTTTTATGATTATTTTATCCATTAGTTTATTATTTTGTACCAAGAATATAAATATTTTGACCCTAATTAATAAATATAAAAAATAATAAAGTATATGTCTTTATTGTGGGTTTACATCATCCATAAATCATCTATGACTCAATAATTAATGTATTTATTAAATACAGTAAATTATTGCATTTTACTATTCAATAAAATTCAAATATTTTAGAAAATTCCCAAAAATTCATCTTAAACTTTTTATGACATGTAGAATTAAAAATGTACTCCATTTTATTAAAATAATTTTTTAAATATATGAAATTTAATTTTTTAATAGAATCATTATTTACTAAAAAATTTGATTTAAATATTATAATAGATTTTATGAAACTTTCAGAAGTTAATTAACGTCTCCTTAAATTATATGATAATCCTCAGACAAAAAAAATATTAATTTAAGAATCTATTTTATGGAAATAAATTTTCTTTTAAAAAATTATTCTAATTATAAAATCTCAAATAGATATTTATGTTTGACACTAATACCAACACTTAATTTATCAATTTTAAAAAATTTAGTTACTTATTCCATGATCTAAATATACCATATTTTCTGTTATAAGGTATCTAAATTTTATTTAAACTTTAATAGTTGATGTTATTATTCTATTTGTAATTTTACTATTCTTAATGGTGAGATTACTATTCCAACATTAATATTTAAGATTATATTATAATTTTAAATTTTATTTTATATGAAGCATATACTATAGAAGATATTAAGTTTTAAAAGAGGCATACTATAAAATATTTGGGACTTACATTCTACTATGCTTCAAAAAAATTTATCCCTTAAATTTCTATAATTTCACCTCAAAACATAAATTCCTTCACTTCCCACATAATCTCTTCTATATTATGATTTTTCCAAAGGGCCTTTACTAGTCGAGTCTTATGATTCTTTAACACCAGATCTCTTTTTTATAGAATTTGGATTAGTTATTCACAGTTAGATAAATAGTTTCCAATTATATACCTTCATAAGTGAGTATATGTATTGGGTCTGGCATGAACTTCCATAACAATGAGATGTGGAACACATTGTGTACATTAGAAAGTCCAACTGGCATCTCCAAATGATAATCCACAACTCCAATTTTCTCTAGGATTTCAAAATTTCCAATATACATGTGGTTCAGATTCCTTTTATTTTTAAATATTATGATGCCATTATGTGGAGATAACTTCAAGAAGTCACGATCACCCACTTGAAACATAAAATCCTTCCTCTAGATATCGACATAGCTCTTTTCCTAATTATATTTTATTTGATATTATTTTGATTATTTTTTTAACCTTTGCTGTTGTTTCATCCACATGTTCTTGTCCTACAAACTTCCTTTTACTAACTTCATCCCAATAAGTTGGTGTGTAAGAACCCATTTTTCACTCAGGTTTGGATTCCTTAATATTTCGGTCCAAATATTTACTTTGGACCTAATATGGATTCTTAATGATTTAGAAAATGTATCAAGCAAGTCTAGGGATTGTTCGGAGCCTGAAACACATATTTTTGGGGGAAACAAGCCAAGTCAAATGGTTGGCGCACAGTTGGCACACAATTTAACCAACCATGTAGATAGTCAATTTTCAGATTAAACCACTTCACACTGTTTGTGCTTTTCCATGCAGCCTAACCATGTAATTTTCCCCTTCTACCTAGAAAACCTCACATGGTTTGTGTATGGTTTATCAAACTGTACGGACAAACTGTGCATATTCCATTTTTCTGGGTAATTTGAAAATATTCCCCTAAATGATCTAATTAGAACCCCTCTATATCCATAATCCAATAAATAGTATAATTAACCCCTTTCTCTAACAAAATCTAGCTTTTTGAATGCAAAATCTAAGGAATCAATGATCTCCTACATACCAGATCCATTCGAGAATCTGTTCAACATGTTAGTTGTGCAACTATTAGTACTGAAGTCCTTTGGACTCATTATCCATCTCTCTTTCTCTTGACCAAGGTAATGGGTCATGATAATTTTTCTCTTTTTCTTAGATCTACTCCAATCCGAGCCAAATAAGGGGCCAATACCAGAGGAGGAGAGTTATATGACCCTAATATGGGTGGTCTATAACTCATCCATATAGTTTATTGATTTTGGATTTGTCATGTGGGCCCCACTGATTTCATCAGGTGCCATTAATAAAATTTATGAGCCATGAATATAATCATTATAATAGCATGGATATGATCTTTCCACATACATGATTAATTTTTGGAGGTTATGACCACAACCCCATCCCTTCTATGTCAAAGGTTCTTCCATAATTGTGGTTTTATTATTTGACATGTTTGAGCCACCATTCAGGTGTGACATTTCTTGATCCATCTAAGGATAAGATTTTCATTATTAAATGGATTGATTTATTTTTCTAATTGCATAATTGAATGTACCATGTATGCATACCACATGACTTGCATAAGGTAAGTGCATATATTGATAATAAAATGTGAATTGTGAATTGGCATTTATACTAATTATATGATTAAATTAATAATAGGTTGCATATCCATAACACCCCTTACCACATTAATGGAAGGTATAAGAATGAACCATGAATAAGGAATATGATTTAAATTTGTTAATTGAATGGTTTCATGCTACTTGGCCTCATCACACTAATGAAATGAAAGGATTAAACCAAATTATTTGATTAAAAGTTCGCATGCTACCTGGCCTTGTCACACTAATGAAAGGAAAGGCTTGAACCAAATGGAATTATTGATTAATTATGACTTGATTAAATAGTTTTACGATACTTGGACTTGTTACACTAATGAATGGAAATGATTGAACTGATGGTTGGATTATACTTGACCTTATCATAGTAATGAAAGGAAAGCATTCAAAAAAATGAAATATTACATGACTTCATAATCAAAAAGGAATGGCCTCACTTGATCACGCCTATGATTCTGATCGTGGAATTCCATGAGCACTCAGGAACCCCATTCCTATTCATGGATACATCTTGCTTAGGTTGAGACCCACCTAGATCCGGATCATTGTCTATAATTGGATTCCCATTATAACACTGTAATATCCCTCCATATTATTACAATATGCCTCAGATACACTCCTTTGATCCAGCATTGACAAGTAGGTTCCATGGTTATAACCCCTAGGGCCCTTTCTCTGCTTGGTCCCATCTTACATTGGAATATCTCCCTAGATTCCATAGGCACCTTATTTTTAAATGAATTGGAATATGCTACTTTTATTACAATCATATCCTTATCTAAGATATAGTTACTACTGAGTTGGTGACCCTTGAGGTGTACATTTCATTGGTTGATACCTTGAAACTTTCCCTATCTACACCATCACGAGACTATGTTAGTGTTGGCCATTATTTACATGACCTATTAATATAAACTATTAATTGATTAATTATTGGGCTGGTTACAATCAAACACCAGCCGAGGACTGAAATAGGTACATGGGTACTTAGTTATATTGCACTGATTGACATTATATATGCATGCATGAACAATGTAACATCTCCATTACACATGATAGATGTTATTGACACCATTATTGGTGGCCCATGGATATTTATCTCACACCCTATCCAGGTGACGTTTGGTACCTGAGGTTGATTACATGGTTGCAGGTGTTTACAAAGGGAAGCACACAACTTCAAACACTAGATTTATTATTGTTTAGTATGGATCTTGATAGTAGAGGACCAAGTTGGAACTTGAGATGCTTGGGATTGTCTTTTATTTCATTTATACTTATGTGGAACTTATTATTCCTACATTATTATATCCATGTTTTCCAGTTTTCTAGTGACATGGAATATTATCTGTACTTGAATGCTATTCCAGTTGTTTCAATTATTGTTATTGTTGTCTCTATTTTATTATATGCCTTATTTTTACATATATTTCTTCTTATATTTAGCCTATGTTTACAAAAATCTGTTGTGCTACACTTTGGTAATAAAGGAATAGTCTCCTAATGGATACACCCTAGGTCCTCTCTACTAGTCAGCAAACACTAGAGTTTAGGGAGATGCACTTGAGGATATACGGCCCACCGGGATTAGGGAACCCATTTAAGTGGCATCTAAGTCTGAGACATTAGAAAGTGTTATCAAATGTAATTTCATTTCTTGCTATACTATTTGGAGATAATAGATTGGATATTATGAATTCTTGGGACTTGGTCATAAGTCATTCTTGTGTGTCACAAACCCATATTCATGGTAAAAAAACAATGTTTCCAAAATTATAAGAGTTGTGTTTCATTTTACTAATAAAGTTGATTTTATTTCACCATTGGGTGACGCACATGATGTGTGGTGTTATTGATTATTACATTGTTGAGAATTTTATTTCATCCCTGTAACAATGATTTTAGGGAAATGAGTATTGATACATGGATCATTATAGGCACCGAAATTTCACATGTCATTCATATTGTCACGCTATATAGGTGTATTTTAGTGCTTTCCATTTCTTGATATGCTTGTGATTACTGTGTGATGATCTTATAGTTAGCTAATTATTGTATTAATATTGGTTGTGATTGAGTGATTTCCTATCACAATCCACGAGGTGTACGAGCCCACATGGGTTGAGATGAGTAATTTACCATGTCAAGCCATTATACTGAATAAATGGGTGTCATTTCTGGTGATAGGTGTATCTACACTGATTCATCAGAAATGGCTAACCATGATAAAGTGAACCATGATTTATAATATGAAATGGTTGCACATACTTATCCAGACTCATCATGTTTATGAAATGTAAAGGAGTGAACCGGACAATTAAATGTAAAATGAAATGAAACTCATACTTGAGTACTTATCGATACCTGGCTGTCAACCAGGTAGTTGGGGTCAATTTCCATGGGTAGTGAGTTTTCTTACATACATCTTCCAATAGTTATTCTATATTTTTGCTTAAGCCTCTTATGAGGAGTGTTCTTGGATATAGTAGGCCAATTACTCAATTAAATACTGGTATTATATGCCAGAAGGGTTGCGACGACCATGCTTCAGACATATTGGTCCCTGAGCCACGAATCCTTCCTCCAGAAGTGCCAATTAAGGAACTCCATGATGTACCTTTTATTGGGACTAATTCTCATGTTCATGATTGTTTCGTACATCTGATGCAGCCCATGCATGGTTCTCCATGAGTTTCACATATGATGGATGATCTGACTCATGAGTTCCAATAGAATCCTATTACTTTCTTTGGGGATGGTAGTCCGCAAGCTGCTGAGTATTTTCTTGGAGCCACTCTATCTATATTTATGTTTTTTGAAACACCTCCAAGTCATAGGGAAAAAAATGAATCTTACATGCTTTGGTATTCATCAATGAATTGGTTGGATGTGATTACCTAGGCTGGTCATTATCAAGGCATCTTATGGGTTGATTTTTAGACTACCTTCTATGATAAGTTCATTCCAAATACACTGAGAGTTAATAGAGCCAGAGAGTTCATGAATCTCAAGAAGGATTTTATGTTATTAGTGAAATATTCAGCATGTTTCAAGGAGTTTCAGTACTTTCCACTACTTCTTTCTTGTCATGAGGTTTCATGTACTAGACGTTTCAAGGATGGGATCCAGTATGCCCTTTATATGTAGGTGAATGTCTTTCAACTACCTACCTTTTCTAAAATATTCAACTTTGCTCATATCATTGGGCATAACCTAAGGGATGAATGTAGTACCAGGTTTAATGGATTAGTGCCAAGTCATGCCAGTAGTTCTTCCAGTGGTAGGAAGCATTCCATCAAGGTTTCTTTTCTAGGTAATGGCAACTAGAGTGCCCATTTTGATAGCTCCTTGGTGTGTCATCAATATGGACGATGGGGGTATTTGAAGCCCTATTCTGATATATAACCACCAGAGTTCCATTCTTGTAGTTGTATGGGGAATCTTCAATGTTTCATTAGGACATTTCCACCATCTTCGAGTGGAAAAGGATCATCCCCAGTTGTACCTTCATGAGTGGGTTCTTGTATGCCACATTTAAGAGGGGAGTTGGAATAGAACCATTAGGTTTGGCTAAGGAAGAGGTTGTGTTCATGGTATCCAAACCCCTGATCACCAGTAGCACCAACAGACCAGTTACGATCGTGGAAGCCATCTATTGCATGGGGTCATGGATTGGGACATTTGAGTACACTATCGTCGATACATGAGGATCAGGCTGTGGGACCATCTATAGTATGAGGTACTATTCTAGTAGCCTCTACTATAGTATCTTATTTATTTGATACATGTGATTCAAAATATTTTATCTTTATATCTATCATGGAATGTCTCAGATTTGAGATACAACATTAATATGGTGTAACAACCATAGATACACCGTTTGGGGTATGAACAGAGGCAATACACCAATATAGGGACTTTCCCCTTCAGGTAGGCAGTTACCCTTTATTATGGAACCACCTTTTTCTCGAGATTATGGGATCTTCTATCATACTTCTGGTGGATCAGTTGGTTTAATGTCATGCTTTCATAGACTTCTATCATCTCAAGGTATCTTTTACATCACCAGAGGGTAGCAGTTATCTACATAAGGGTGAGTAGGATGTCCAGGATGGTCGATTTGGACTAGAGCATTATGGGATTTCTAGACTGATTGACCACATAGAAAATATCTTCAGAGAGGATTTGGGATTATGACAAGCTGATTTCCCTCTAGTAGTGTATCATTTCAGGGATGTCTTTCTCGATTAGTTTTCTATCTTACATCCTAAGAGAGGGGTAGAGTTCGCAATTGATCTTATTCTAGGAAAACATCCAGTGTCCATTTTTTATACAGGATGACACCAAAAGAGATTCAAGATCTCAAGTGCAGTTAGAGGATTTATAGGCCAAAGGTTTTATATATCCTAATACATACTCTTGGGGTTTTCCCATTATTTTTTCTATGAAGGCAGATAGAACCTTATATATATGTGTAGATTAGAGATGTTTGAACTAGATTACGGATAATAAGTGTTATCCACTACTTAGAATAGATGATCTCTTTGAATATCTCTGAGGAGAAATGGTCTTCTCTAATATCGACCTGAGATCAAGTTATTATCAAGCATGACTCAGACTATCAAAAATACATCGTACAACTTTTTGTTTCTTGTATGGTCTTTATGAGTACTTTCTTATGTTATTTGGTCTTACAAACGTGCCTGCTGTTTTCATGGCTATGATGAATAGGGTTTTACACGCCTATTTGGATTCTTTTCTCATGTTCTTTATGGATGACATCTTGGTGTATTCTAAAAGTCGCAGCGACCATGCCATAAATCTTTAGATGATTTTATGTACACTAATATAGCATCAAAATTATGCCACTATTCCTATGTGCCACGTCTAGATTGACAAAGTTCACTTATTGGTTCATAAAATATTGGAATCAAGAGAATCCATTGACCCAAAAAATGTTAGTGTTTTAGTTTCTTGGGAGCATCACAAGAACATGATTGATATGAGAATTTTCTTGGGACTTTCTGGATATTAAAAGTGTTTTAAAGAAGACTTTTATTGACTTTATTCACCTCTTACTTGTCTTACAAAGAAGGGTTTCATGATCATATGGTCTGAATCATGTGACAAATAATTGAAAGAGCTAAATGGGAGGCTTTTATAGGAAAATATTATGATTCTTATGGAGTTGGGAATAGGTTATATCATCTTCTGTGATGCATCAGGAATCAAACTAGGAGCAGTGATGATGTAGAAGGACAAAGTCATTGTGTATGAATATCATCAATTGAGGCCTCATGAGAGAAATTACCTGATGCATGAACTAGAGATAACAAACGTTTTCCATGCCTTACGTTGCTAGAGACATTATATGTTGGGTGATCACTTTGTGGTGTACATGGACCACAAGAGCCTCAAATATATCTTATATCAATGTGACATGAACCTCAGACAACAGATATGGGTTAAATATCAACAATACTTTTATTTTTGGATTGCCTATATGTTTGTGGAGGGAAATGAGTTTATAGATGTGCTGGGTCTCAAAAATAAAACACAGTCCATATAGGAAACAAGTGAGGAATGGATGATAATGACCCTATTTTCATAGATTCATCTAGATATTCATGATTGTCATGAGAAGACTTACCTCTCATCTTCAATAGTTACCTCTTACCTACTTGATATGGTTAATAATATACAATTTTCAGATCATGAAGGAATGGTACTCCATGAGTGTGTATCAAGATATAACCAACCTCTGGTTTGGTATGTGGACAAAGATGATGTCTTGTGTCTGTGTGGATGTAATGGGGTCCTACATATATGAGATAATAGTTGATGAATGTGTCCCACACTTCTCAATGGGAAATTCATCTAGGAATATCCAAGATTTATCAATATATGTCACAATAGTATTGGTGGGCATGGATGAAATGTCAGATAGCAGGTTTTATCACTAGTTGTTCCATGTATCAGTAGTTTAAGATGGGGCACCAAAGATATACATGATTTTTACAGTCGCTTCCAGTCCCGAAATGGAAATGGGAATCTATTTCCATTGATTTTCTAGTTGGATTACCTAGGTCAGTGAGGGGTAGGGATGCTGTCTGGGTAGTCATTGACTGACTAACAAAATAATTCCACTTCATTCCTATTTGGGAGACTTTCTTAGTTGATTATTTGGGATGAATGTATGTCTGTGAAATCATATGACTACATGGGGTACCTCGTACTATTATTTCAGATCAGGACTCTCGTTTCAAATAAAATTTCTTATAGGGATTGTAAAAGTCTATGGGTACTGAGGTTCTTCTAAGCCCATCTTTTCACTCTTAGACTGGTGGAAAATCAGAACAAATTATACAGGTTCTAGAATACATTATTTAAGAATGTTTCCTTGATTTTAGTAGTTCTTGGGAGAAACATATCCCTCTCATCAATTTCTACTATAATAATAGATTTTATGTGAAAATTCATATGGCTAATTTTGAGGCCATATATGATAGGACATTTCATTTAACCCTGTGGTGGCTCGGGGCCAATAAGGTATCCTTAATTGGTCCTCATCTCGTTCAGGAGACTTCAGAGATAGTTAAACTGATTAGAAAGCATATGACTTCTACTAAATATAGAATGAAATATTATGATGATCTCCATTGACAACCTCTTGATTTCGAGGTCAGGGATCACATTTTTCTTCTAGTATCACCAAGGATTTGGCATAAATGGTTACAAATGTAGGGAAAGCTATCACATCATTATGTAGGGAATTTTGATGTTCTAAAGATATTTTTTCTTGGAGCCTATTGGTTTTTATTATCTCATAGGTACCATGCCATGAAAAATGTATTTCATGTTTCACAGCTTCACTAATATCATGCAGACCTATCTTAGACCTTTTATCCCAAGGAAGATGAGTTAGATGTCGATGCTGAAATTGAGGATTATCCAATACGCATCATTCACTAGAGCACAAAGGCTCTCCAAGGTTGGTCTGGACCACTACTATGGGTGCTATGGAAGCACGACTGAGTATAGGATGAGAAATGGGAGAGTGAAGAAGACATATGTGCCAATGGACAGAGTTGTTCTTAGACAATATTTCTCCATCATTTTAAGATGAACTCGGGGATGCGTGATTTTAATGGGGGAAGATTGTATGAACCTGGTTTCTTAGTCCGGTATGGATCATTTAAAATTTAGTTCTAAATATTTACTTTGGACCTAATATCGATGATTAATGTGTTAAAAAAGGTCTTAGGTGTGTCTGAGTATTTTTTGGATCCCTGAACACATCATTTTACGGAGAATGGACAAGTTTCATGGTTGGAGCATGGTTGTCGCACAGTTTTCATAACCATGTAAATGGTTAATTTCTGGAAAGAACCACTTCACGTGATTTGTGCACTACTGTGTGGGCTAACCGTGCAATTTTCCCCTTCAACCCAAAAAACATCACATGGTTTTTGCATGGTTTGCGCACAAGTTTTAAATCCGTGTGGAGAAACCATGCATAAGAAAATTTTTGGGCAATTGGAAATTTTTTCCCTTAATGATATAATTAAAACCCATATTCTTCTCTAATCCATAAACCATAGGGATTAACCCATTTCTCTCTCAAATTAGTTCTTTTTGATGACCAAATCTAGTAATTAAAAGATCCCCTTCATCTAGGAACCGATCGAGCTTCCATTAATCACGTGGGATTCACAATGGTAAGTACTCAGGTCCTCTTGAGCTGTTATCCTTCTTTGTTTCTCTCGAATTAGTTATCGTGGTATGAGTATTTTTCACATTTTATTAGATATATTCTGATATGAGCCAAATCAAGGGCCAATACCGGAGGAGGAGATTCATACAACCCTAATGTGGATGGTAAATAACTCATCCCTAATGTTTGTTGCTTTTGGATTTATTGTATGGGGCCCATTGATTTCATCATGTGTTGTTAATAGAATTTATATTTATTTCTTATAATAATTATAACAATATTGATATGCTATTTATTTATACATGAATAATTTTTGGTGTTTATTACCACAATTCCATCCCTTCCATGTCGAAGGTTATTCCATAATTATGTTTTTAGTATTTGACATGTTTGAGCCACCGTTCGGGTGTGACTTTGCATGACCTTTCTAAGGGTAAGATTTTCATTATTAAATGGATTGATTTATATTTTAAATTTCAGAATGGAAAGTACCATTTATGCGTACCACTAGACCCACCTAAGGTAAGTGCATTGATTGATAATTAATTGTCAAATTTCTATTGGAATGTATACAAAGTATATTACTTGGAATTAAATGTAAAGTAATTGTAGGTTGAATATCTATAACACCCCTTTCCAAATTAATGGAAGGTAAAATAATGAAACATGAATATGGAATAGGATTTAAATTGGTTAAATGAAATTTTACATGCTACATGGCCCGGTCACACTATTTAAGGGAAATGATTGAACCAAATGACTTGATTAAAAGGTTGCATGCAACATGGCCTTATCACACTAATGAAAGTCAAGGATTTAAAGAAATGGAATTGTTGATTAATTATGAATTGATTAAAATTTTGCATGCTACTCTACCTTATCACACTAATGAAAGGAAAGTCTTGAAACAACAATTTCATGATACTTGACCTAGTCAAACTACTGAAAGGAAAGGCTCGAACCAAATGAAATATTGCATGAATTTATAAAAAAATAAAAATTTCTTGACTCAAACTCACATTGGATTCCAATCAAGGAATTTGAAGAGAACTTAGGATCTACATTCTGATTCAAGGATATTAGTTGCATAGGTCGAGACCCACCAAGATTCTTATCCTTGTCTATTATTGGATGCATGATATGACTCTGTATGATCCCTCTATATTACTATCATATGCTATAGATAAACTCATTGGAACCATCATTGAAAATTAGGTTTTATAGTTACATCCCATAGGTCCATGTCTCTACTTAGCCTCATTTTATATTGGATGATCACCTTGGATTTGGGGGGCACCTTATTGTGGAATGCCTTAGAATATGCTCCTTGTATTACACTCTTATCCTTAGAAAGACTACAATTACCACTGAGTTTGTGACCCAAGTGTTCTATATTAACTTGGTTGAAACTTTAAAACATTCACTATCTACACCATCATGAGACAATGTCAGTGTTGTCCATGCTTCACATGACCTATTAATATAAAATGGCAATTAATTAATTAATATACTGGTTACATTCAGACACCAGCCAAGGATTGAAGCAGGTACTTGCGTATTTAGTTATATTTTAGTACTTTACTTTATATATACATGACTTCATACTGTTACATTTCCATTACATGAGCCAAATGATGTAGACACTGTTAGTGGTGACCCACTGAGATATTTCTCACACACTCCTCATGCACCGTTTGGTACCCAGGGTAGATTATATGGTTGCAGGTATAGAAAATGGAAGCATACAACATCACACACTTGGTTTCTTTCTCATTAGTATAAAGATTGATAGAATTGGACAAAGTTGTAACTTGTGATCCTTAGGATATTATTGGATTTTATTTATGTGTATGCAGAAAATATTATATCTGTTATCTTGTATCCATGTTTTCTAGTTTTCTAATGACATGACATATCTTAAATTGTTGAATGCAATTTGAGTTGTTTCAATTGATGTTAATGTTTTCTCTATTTCCCAATATGCCATATGTTTACATGTATTGGCTTTGTTTATTTACCCTATATTTACATACATACACTACACAACACTTTGGTATTGAGGGCATAATATCCCCACAAACACACCCCCGACCCTCACTACTAGTTAGCAGCCTCTAGTGTGTGGCAAGATGTGGTTGAGGCCATGTGGCCCACCGGGCTCGGGGAATCCATTTTAGTTGTATCCGAGTTCAGGACGCCACTCGGTGTATGAAATATATTTCCATAGATTACTTCATATGATGAAATTTTACTACTTTAATGAAAACAATTATTATTGGATAAATACACCAATGATAAATACAAATCCCACATACCATGAATGTTATATAAGAATGATCTCAAAATGTCTTCTAATGTTTGAATGGCCCTTTCAGAATTCCCATTAGTTTGAATGTGATTAATTTTACTCAAATGAAGATCAATGTCTAAATATTTTTGAATAAATTTCTATAATTTCACTGTAAACCATGGATCACGATCGTACAAAATTGAAAGAGTTTCTACATGAAATCTTTCAACTTCATTAATATAGAGTCATGCAAGGAACTCTAGTAAAATATCCTCCCTTATAATGAGGAAATGTGCATATTTGGTAAGTCAATCAACAATTACCCATATTTACTAATTATTTCATGTATTTTTTAATATTTGAGTGACAAAATCCATAGTAATTGTTACAAGACAAACTGTTATAAGTCACATTTCTATTTTTATTTAAATAAATGCATTATTTTTTTAAATGGTTATATAAAATAGATTGACTTTCCTTATTTTATGTTTTTTGATTTAAAGGACTGTTAACAATATTGAATATTTATAATTTAGTTATTGAACAGTGATCACATGATTAGTATAAATACAGGTCTTTATCAAATCCAATTCACTCGTACAAAGGAAGTAATGACCTTAATGAGTAGAATAGTGCCATATGAAGTCCATTTATAAGAGCATCCAAGGGAGATAGTGTATTTTGGATTTTCCCTTGAAAAATACACTAATGAGATCCATCCACTTAAGATTGTGTAAAACTGTTTACAATTGATGTTCAAGATCATAATGATCATGACCAAAACCATGTTTTCCAAACGACCCGATGACAATCACATCATCCCAAACCTTACTCCAAGGGTGTACACTAGTGTAATAAAGGTATAAGTATCAAGACTGTAATAATTTTATCATGTATATTATATAAAAATTAAGATATTTTCATTATATTTTTTCTTTTAAAAGATATTGGTTTTGATTCAATTAAACAGAAATTGTATTTTTATGTAATATTCAAATTCAATTAGGGGGTTCATTTTGATGAATCAATGGATTTTTTAAATAAATGGTATTTTAATAAATATCACAATTAAAATAATTTTTAGTACATATAAATTATCATATAATTTTTATAATGTCAAAAGTAATTTTTATTAAGGTTTGAAAACCGTTTTTGTCAAAACCCATCAATATTCAATAAATGTCGGTTTTTGTTTTATAAATTAAAATTCACATATCTAGAAAATTATTTACATAAAATTAATAATATTTTTGGAATCAAAACATTGAAATTTTCAAATGCTGAATTTTTCATATTTTTTTGGAGACAGTCGAATTTGCTGGTAAAAATTAAATACCGTATAAATATAATGTGTGTTTTATGCCATCAAAATGATCCAAAATGATGTAATAAATACTATAATGGGTATTATTAGACCAATATATGTTCTTAACATTATAATAATGTGATTTTAATATAACTATAGTTTGTACAATTCTCTTATGAATCCTCTAAAATGTATAATATATTTTATGATTTTAAATTTATTTCCTAAATAACGTGACTCCCCTCCACATAAGCAAGGCTAATATTTTAATATATTTATCCCTTTTACTAATAAAAGAATTTAAGTCAACTATATTTGGAAAAAAACTAAGGGAAACAATATATGGGTTGGTTTGTGGTTTTGAATATTTAATTATATAGATTCCAAAACCTCTGTTTGTGAAATATTAAAGAATTTACCTCCCATTTCTTATATAAACCCACCCATGATCTCAGTTATATTCACTAAAAATAATTGGATTACATAATTAATCTATCATACCCTCTCTAAAATCCAGTTAAGGTTCTCCAAGACCTCATGAATTCCTTCTTTAATCTTTTGAAGTCACACACTCAAGTAAGGTTTCCTTCCTTTCTCATTTTATCCAAGTTTCCTTATATTGTGACACCCTTTTATTTTGCATTACAAATGATGGGGTAAGTTTTAAAAACTCCAACATAATTCCTTTATTATGTTTTAATGATGATATAACCCTTTCTATTTTATTAATCCCTCCCATTTACACCCACTACCTTGCTGAAATTTCGTAATAGTTATTCCATCCATCCTCTTTCTTCCAGTTTCTTTGTTATGTTACGCCATATATTTACAAATTATTTTTTCTAGAAAATGTTTTTATATATCCCTATTGTTTTCCTTTTCATGTAAATATGACGAGATACACATTTATCACTCATCATCAAATTTTATGAATTTTCATACCACGTTGTTAGGCTACAGAAATTGCACCACAAATTTTCTTTCTGAAACAATTGTGCAGTGAATACCGTACTTAAATGTATGTATTCCAAAAGCATTAATCATTGAATAAAGTATGAGGATAAATGAATCCCTATTTTATGATGTATGTGGAACAATTAACCATGAGAATTAAATAAAAGCAACAGGTGCAACTAGAAATATATAACACTCCAATGAATTGGGTATTGTTTAGTATCATTATATTTCAAGTTGGAATATAGGTTTACATGATTCATTTATGGTAATTTGTACACAATTAGGTCTTTTCACTTTATCCTTTACCTATGATGCAATGTTTTAAGTTATTTCCACATTTCCATGTTATGAATGTCATGCAATATCATGATTTTTGTTTCAAGTTCCTTTATGCATCATTTATATGATTTTCCTAAAATTTAATACTATCTTAATGTTATTCCATGTTAACTAACTCACTAAGATCTATATCTCACCCCTTTTTATATATGTACTCAGGTTATCCCATGCAATGTTAAGTACGAATTAATTTTGTAGTCATGCAAAAGAAGTTTTCAAGAAAGATGTTGTATTTCATGTTTTTAGTTATTATGTAATGTTCATAATTTCAAAATAAAAAATAATTATTGATCTTTAAAGTTGTATTAAGTGTAAAATATTGTAATTATATCATGTTTGAGTGTAATAAAAGATCCTGGTTTTTTATAGTTAGTATAAGATGGGGGTTCAGTTATTTTTTCAATTAGGATTAGAAAATTATAGTGAAAGCCTTAGCGATAAGTCTAAATATAAGAAAAACATCCCCAAATGTTTTTGTGCATAGAGTAAGTGGTTTATCAAGAAAATACAACCCTGTCTGGATACGAACAAGTGGATGTGGCTCAGATACAGATTTATCTAGGGGTAAAACCTGAAAACACCACTTTGAGATAGAACATGAATGGGAACTAGTGCATGAAAACGGGCCTTGATGCACTTTTGGTTTGACACTCCCTTGGTATATTACTTGGTAAATTCATAATCTTAGTACAAACCATTATTAAGGTAACAAAACAATATACCATAAGAATATATGTTAGGAAATAGATCATGGATAACATATATTTATGTCTAGAAATTCAAAAGATAAGGAAATAAATGAAATTTATAAGTTATTACATTAATTTCATTTGATTAAACTTTATACATTTAATCATTTGAAATAATTACCCATAATTATTATTTTATTCTAAACAATTGTCTGTAATAGGAGGAATCGGGCTAACAACCAATGTGAATATCAATGTAATGATTTCCCTAATGAGATTCTCTATCTGATGGGAGTGATAATCGCAACCATTTTCATGATACTATTTAAATTAAATCAAATTTTGAATATAAACATAGATAATGGGAACCCCCCCCCCCCCCCAAGAAAGAACAAGTCACAATCGAGAGCTTCATGAGACAAAGGCCTCTTACTTTAAATGGGTCATCTGATCCCTCAATCGTTGAACAGTGGATCAACTCCATTGAGAATATTTTCTACATCCTTTAAGGATATTAAAAAGAGAAGGTTATTATGGATGCTTATCATATGGAGGGTGAATCTAATCAACGGTTTACATTGATAAAAAATAAAAGACTGAAGGAAGTGGCCAAGGCGATGGGATTGAAGGATTACAGAAAATCATTTTCAATCAATATTTTCCTCTCACCCTCTGACATAATATGGTAAGGTATTTCCTTTACATCAAGAATAAATAAGATGTATCTATTAGATTATATGAGGAAAACATCACAAGGATTGCACGATATGCCTCCAGCTTTGTCTTTTCCCCCAAATGCAAGGTTGACTGCTTCTTTGGTTGTTTAAAACCTACCCTATAGAAGGCCCTGGTGATCCATGACTTTGATAACTATAAGAATATTGTCTGATGTTTTCTCAAATTTGGAATATAGATATGTGAATCTCACTGGTATCACAAGGGTATGAAGAGAAAGGTGGAGTCAAATTATTATGGTCTGATAGAGAGATCTAATGATGCCAAGAAATTTCAACATCCCACATGCCAAAGGTGTGGGAAAAATTAATCAGGAAATTTACTAAAGGGGTGGGGAAATGATTTAGGTACATGAAGGAAGTGAACCTAGCCAGTTATTGTCAGCATGAAAACCCTTCTATTGTGATGTAGGAAAATAATGCACTGGTAAACCCAAAGTGCATTGTTAATTTCTACAAATACAAGGAAATATGGAATTTCTAGAACCAATGCACTAAGATAAGGGTATTCTGTGGCAACCAACAACCTCCAAGGTAGAAAGCAAGAGCTTTCTCCATTAAAACATATTAAGTGAATACTAATAACAAAGTAGTGACAGGTACTCTAATTATCCATTCAAGAATATAGAATGTACTTTTTTATTCTAGTTCTATGCATTCCATCATATTACAATATTTTAGTAGAAATATTCCACCACCATCACAATTATTTTAGGTTGAGTTATCTGTAAAAATGAAAAATGGGGAAATTATTACATCCCAAGTATATAACTTCTCCCATATCACATCTTGTGGGATGAAATTTCCAAGGAACCTTTTCAATCTCCCTTTGGTGGAATTTGATTCAATTATAGTCATGGATTTTCTTTCCCTATATAAGACCAACATAAATTTCTTCAGGAATGAAATCTTTCTCTATATGATGAATTATCCACTGATTATATACAAATGAAATGAGATAGATTCATATTATTTAGCACCATCATCTCAAAAATGGATATTATTACCCTATGAAAAGCATATCTAGATAAAATGATTGAGTCTAAGGAAAGAATAATTCTCGAAGACATTCCTATTGTGAGTGAATATACTGATTTGTTTCCTAAGGAATTACATTGTCTTCCTACTAGCCGAGAGGTCAAATTTTTAAACGATCTCATTCCTGGGGAAATAACATTATCCAATAATTCATATAGAATGGATGTTGTGGAACATAAGGATCTGAAGAAAAAATTGTAAGATAATCGGGATAAGGGTTTCATATTCCCAAGTTCTTCACCTTGGGGTACAGAAGTGCTCTTCTTTAAGAAGAAGTATGGGTCAATGCACCTTTTCATTGATTATCATGAACTAAACAAGATCAAGATAATGAACAAGTATCCTCTACCACATATTTATGACCTGTTCGATCAACTATGTGGTGCACAATACTTTTCCAAGGTGGATATATGGACAAGATATTACAAAGTTAGGGTGAAGGTGGATATCCCTAAGATTGGTTTCTGTTAAAGGCATGGTCACTATAAATTAATATTAATTCCTTTTAGAATCAATAATGATCCAAAAATATTCATGGAATTGATGAATATTTTCATTAGATATTTACCTAGACAAATTTGTGATATTATTTATTGATGATATTATAATACAATACAAAAGTAATAAGGAGAATGGGGATCATTTAAGTACTATGCTAAAGACCTTTTGAAATGAAAATCATTATGCCAAGTACAACAAATATTAGTTCTGGTTGATATAATTATATTTCTTGGGAAATATCATAAAAAGAAATGGGTTATTTATGGGCCCTTAAATGACTGAGGAAATTGAATGATGGATTAGGAAAACATATGTGACATATATCTGTAGTTTCCTTAGATTAGCTCAATATTATCATCGATTTGTGAGAAATATATTTTGATAGTAAAACCTTCTAACCAAACTAACTTGGAAGGGAGTCAAGTTTTCTAGGAATTATGAATGTGAAGGGTGATTCAAGGAGTTTAAAAATATGATTATCTATGTACCCTTTCTCAAACTACCCACAAGTTGAGGTCTTCTTTTGGTATTCAATTATGCTTTGAGGAAGGACCTAGGATGTGTGTTGATGAAAAATGAAAAATTCAGTGCCTATGCTTCAAGGTAGTTGAATGTTCATGAGAAGAACTATCCCACAAAAGATTTGAAGTTTTCTGTTGTGATATTCATTTTGAAAATTTGGTGACATTACCTATTTGAGGAGATGTGTGAAATATATAAGAATCACAAAATCATCAAGTATATATTAACACAAATGGAGTTGAATATACACCCATGAATATTGTTAGAGATGATCAAATAACTTGACTACCCAATTCACTACCATCCTAGAAAAGTGAATAATGTAGCATACACTCTAAGTAGAAAGGATCATGCAACACTTTTGCTAATGATATTTTATTAGGATCCAATATTCTTAGAATAGAATAGGATGGAAATGGGAATCATAAAATAAAGAACATCATCAACCCTTTCTCGAATGATTGCTCAACCATCACTTCTAGAGAGGTTAAAGGATGATCAAATAGATGATGTGGAAATTTAGAAGAATGTGGAAACTATTAGAAAAGGGAAATCATTGAAGTTCAATGTTAATAAAGGAGGTTTTGTATTATTTTTGTCAAGAATATGTGTACCATCAAATCCTTAGTTAAAGAAGGAGATGTGGGATGATGCACATAGCTCAAACGTCTACAATTATCCTAGAAGAAAAAAGACGTAATGAGATCACTAGGAACACTCTTTGTGGGACAATCTGATGAAGGATATCTCAAAATATACATCAAGATATCTCATATGAAAACAAGTTATGGAGGGAAAAAATCTATGTGGATGATAGAACTATTACCCATACCTACATGGAAATGGGAAAACATCACCCCATACTTTATCACCAGGCTTCCTAAGACATCTAGAGGAAACTATTATATCTGATTTGTGGTGTATATTCTTACAATGACTTAACATTTCATTGCAATTTGAGAGGAATTCTCATTGGATCAACATGCATGGATATACATCACAAAAGGGGTGAGGCTGCATGGTGTACCACTATCGATTATATCCAATCGATATCAAATATTCACCTCTATGTTTTGGAAGAGTTTCCAACATCCTATGAATACTAATTTAACCGTCAGCAAGACCTATCATCATCAAACTGATGGACTTTCTGAGTAGACTATCCAGAAACTTGAGGACATGTTGAGAGCATGATCAATGGACTTAAAAGGAGGATGGGGTCAACATCTTCCTCTAGTTGAGTTCTCTTAAAATAATAATTTCCACTCATGCATCCAGATTTCTCCCTATGAAGAACTTTATGGGAAGAGTTTTAGAACACTTGCATGTTGGGAATATGTTGGGGAATGAAAACTTCTAGGTCCTGAAATGGTTGAGGAAATGGTGGAGAAGGTTAAGACCTTTTAGAATCACATCAAGGTTTCATAGAGTCAAAAAAAAGCTACACTGACAATCATACATGAGACCTAGAGTTTGATGTTGGATGCATGATTTTCCTACACATATCTTTATAAAATCAAGTGACGAGATTTGGGATGAAGGTAACTCTTAGTTGAAGACACATCGACCCCTTTGAGATCCTTGATCACATTAGAGAGATGGCCTACCGACTAGCACTCCCACCTAACTTATATTAACAATATAATGTATTCTATTTATCCCTATTGAAAAAGAACATACGATAACCATCAAATATACTCACACTAGAGGTGGTACCATTAGATAATTACCTCTCTTATGAGGGAAACCAGTGGATATCTTAGATCATAGAGACAATGTTCTACGAAATAAGACAATGCACATGGTAAAAGTGTTTTGGAGAAATAACATGTTTGAATAAGAAACATAAGAACTCAAGGAGGTGATGAAATAGAGTTACCCTCATCTGTTTTAATGTGGAAAATGAAAATATCGAGGCTAGAATTTTTTAAGGGGGTAATATTTTAATGACCCAAACTGTTATAAGTGAAATTTTCCTTTTGAATTAATTAAATGTATTATTTTGTAAAATTGTTATATAAAGCACATCCACTTCCTTGGATATATTATTTTGGATTTAAAATACCATTAAGAATTTTTTACCATTGATAATATATATTTTTAATAGTGATCACATGATTATTATAAATACATGGCATTAACAATTCCAATTGACTTAAACAAAAGAAGTGATGATCTAAAAAAGTAGAATCATGCCCTATGAAGGGAATTTTCATAAATTATGAGGGATATAGAATCTATGGTCTTTTACCTTGACAAATCCCATGATTATATCAAATTACTTTAGCATGAGAGAAGCCATTTATGTGAGAATTTCACGCTCATCGAGATCCCGAGCCAAACCATGTTTGTCGAACAACCCCATGATAATATCACCATCACACACCCTACCCTTAGGGAATACATTGGTATAATAAAGGGATATGTATCAAGAATCTCATAATGTGAATATTTATAATATATAATAATATATATTTTTTCATTTTAAATTTTCATTTAAATTATTTTTGTTTTGATTCAATTAAATAGAAATTTTATTCTCGGGTAATATTAAAATTTAATTAAGGGGGTTATTTTGATGAATCAATGGATTTTTGAAATTAATGATATTTTAATAAAATATTACCATTATTTTACTTTTATAAAATATAAATTATTATATAATTTTTATGATGTAAAATTGAATTTTTATTAAGGTTTGAAAATTGTTTTTGTCAAAACCCAATAATTTTAAACAAATGCCAGTTTTTATTTTAATAGTGATAATTCACATATTTAGAAAATTATTTTGATAAAATGAATATTTTTTTGAATAATAATGTTAAAATTATCCAATGGTAAGATTTTCATATTTTTTTAGACGAACAAATTTTTGGGTAAAAATTAAATACCTTATAAATATATTGTGTGTTTTATGACTTCATAATGACACAAAAATGATGTAATAAATATATAATGGGTATTATCATCCCAATTTATCTTTTACCATTAAAATAATCTGATTTTAGGAATATTTTATTATTTTTATAATTCCCTTATAAATCCTTCAAAATGTATTATATATTTTATTATATAAATTCATTTCTTGAATAATGTGACTCACCTCTAAATAAGCAAGCATAATATTTTAATATCATCAGCCCTTTTTCTAAAAAAATTATTTAATTCTCCCCACTTTGGAAAAATACATGGTAAAAAACTATGTTAAGGATTTTGGTTTTGAATATTTAATTATATAGATTAAAAAACCTAGGTTTTTGAAATATTGAAGAATTCCCCTCGCATTTCCTATATAAACCCACCCATGATCTCACTTATCATCACTAAAATTCATTGTATAACATCCTTAATCTATCCTACCTCTCTAGAATCATTTTAATACACCTTATTCTCTCAAAAAGTCCCTCTTTCAGATTTTTAAGTGACACACTCATGTAAGAGTTCCTTCTTTTTTAATTTTTATCCAATTTTCTTTATATTGTCACACCTTTTAATTTTCAATTAAAAATTATATGGTATGATTTTTTTAAAAAAAATACATCCCTTATTATATTTTAATGATGACATATGACTTTATCTCTCAATAATTCCTCCCATGTAGACCCGTTACCATGCCAAAATTTTGTACGAGTTATTCCATTTATCCTCTCTCTTCAAGTTTCGTTGTTATGTTACGCTATCTATTTCCAAATTTATTATGTTTGGAAATGTCTTTCTATGACCATATTAATTTCCTTTTCATTTATATATTATTATATCCACCTTTCTCTCTCATTATAAATGTTTATGAATTTTTATATTACATCGTTAGGATGCCAAAATTACACTGTGAATTTCCTTTCCACAAATTTTTTATAGTGAATATCATACCCATTACCTCTCAAGGTTGTCAACTTTTGTTCACATATATATTTTTATTGATTAGTTACATGTATTTATTCCACACCCCATGATCATGGATGAAATTATGATTATGAATGAATCTATGTTCTATAATCTATGTGGCACACTTAAGCATGAGAATGAAATGAAAGTGACGGGTGCACCCATAATTATATAGCACTCCAATGAATTGGGTAATGTTTAGTATCATGATACGTCATGTTGGGAAATGGGTTTACCAAATTATTTTATGGTAATTCATCCACGATGATGTCTTGGAATTTTATCTTTGACCTATGATGTAGTGTTTTAAGTTGTTTCCACATTTCCAGGTTATGAATATCATGTTATATCATGATTTATGATTCATGTTCCTTTATACATCATTGATATTTCCTTTTTAACATGTATTAATATCTTCACATAATGAAATTTTCACTCCTTTACTGGTATTTATAGATCAACCCTTTTTTATTTAAGTCCTCAGGTTATCCCATGAAATGTTATGTACAAAGGAATGTTGTCATCATCTAAATGATGTTTTCAATAAAGATGTTGCATTTAATGTTTTAAGTTGTTATGTAACGTTCTTAATTTACAAATACACTAGAATTTTTGATATTTTGTGGTTTACTAATTGTAATTTCATATAATTAAATAATGTATGAGTGTAATAAACTAATAGGGTTGTTATTATAGTGTCAACCCATTTACATGAAGGAATAGGAATAGGTTGCATGGATCCTATATGGTGTGGTCTTTTATCCTTCACCTGTTGACAAAATAAACATATTAATACGTACTCATAAATTTACCACTTCATATTATCACACAAAAAATGTTGTTTCAAATATAAATACACATTATTTATACACTGTGTGTGTAGATAAATTCGAGCTATGAGAATCATCCAATAACTCCTATTATAGCTCCGGAATAGAGGGAACACATTCCCTCTTCCCAAATTTCAGAATTCAATCCTCATACACGATGTCTTCCAACTTCCCATCATTCACAAATTTAATTTTCCATTGAAAATTGTCATAAACACACAAAAAAATTTAATCATTTATAATAATTATTTTTGGGAAACCAATAGAAAATGTAATGATGTTTCATATTCCTTGATAATCCCCATATTTATCTTTTCTAGATCCATGTATAGAGGATCCTTGAATATCATAATTTTTTTTCAGAACTCTATGATCCTTCTTTCCCAATGCATATCATACCTTATACTTCTTCCTTGGATAAAAGTGTATTGTGGAATAATTATCCTTGAGTAGCTTGAGTCATCACCTTTCCCTCATTTCGAGTTTAATCTATGAGAAGATATATTTCAAGATCTTGTGATTTGTATATATCTCACATGTTTTACCAATGAGATAGTGTCTCCACATCTTCAAAAAAAAATATTACAGATACTAACTCATGATCAGGAGTTGGATATTGTTTCATGTGTTTTAACTACCCTGATTCATATGAAATAACTCTATCATTCAGTATAAGGACAAAACAAAGTCATATATTTGATGATTTACTATATATCAAAAATCCACCATTTTTCCATGGTAGATTCAAGATCGTAGTATTCTCTAAAATCATTTTAAATTCATCAAATAATTCTTCACATTACTTTGTGTAAATAAATATAATCTCTTTAAAAGTAGTCTTGGTTAACATGTTAGCTAATCAGGCACGATTTTGAAAAAATTTCAATTATAACCTTCTAAACCAATGAAACAATGTACCTCAGTTATGTTCCTTGGTTTAAGAAATTCATGAAATTTATTTGTATGTACCAGATCTATTATGATTCTATCTTTAGAGACATATGGACAAGGAAAGAAACTTATCGAAGCTATAATAGACACTATCTAAATTCCCATATAACTCTTTTCTTATAATAGTATTCAGAACAATCCACATGTTTTAATCACGGTACTTCTAAATTTTAAAATATATCAATATATCATCAATAAATACCACAAAAATCCTCAAGATATTCCTTGAAAACTATATTCATTAAATCAATAAAAACAGAGGCTGCATTAGTCACTCTAAATGGCATTACTATAAACATGTAATGTACATTCCTAGTTTAAAATGATTTTATTGCAATATCTTTATTCTTCACATGAAATTGATGATATAATGAATGAAGATTAATCTTGGTAAAATATTTAGCTTTAGGGAGTTGATCAAATATGTCATCAATATGAGGCAACAAGTACTTTTTCATTATCATAGTATCATTGATCACCCTGATGTCAATGAAGAACCTCATATATACATACATCTTTCTTCTTAACAAATAGAACATGAACTCCCCAAGGTGAAACACTAGGATGTATAAATCCCATATCAATTAATTCCTCTAGATATTTCTTTCACTCTATTAGCTCCATCATGGACATTCTATAGGGAGTCTTTGATATATGTCTTGAATTAGGGACTAAATCAATATAGAAATCTACATCTGGTTTTGGAGGATGTTAAGGTAAGTCCTAAGAAAATACATCAATGTATTATTTTACAATATGTAAATCATCTATTTAAAAATTTATTTTCTCATCCATAGTTGATGTTTTATCTTCTACCCTAATAATTTCATTTAAAATATCTTATAGAGGTGGATCCAGATATGACTCAAATGATGAAGTCTACCCACTTAAGATGAGATATTCCATACCATCATCACAAATCATAATTTCATTCTAATATCTATAAATTTTTGCATTATATTTTGAAATAAAGTCCATAAAAAATATTATATAAAAATTAACAATAGGTATGATGATAAAATTTGAAAAGAGGTCATGTTTATGTGACATAATTGGAACTACTCGACACATATTTATTACAATAAGGTTTCCACAAGGAGTATTTACTAGAAATTCCATTGTTAAGGTGAATTGGAAATAAATAATTTTTAAGAAAATATAGGATGATATAAAGGAATTTGATGATCCATAATCAAATAAATCATTAGATTAATTTGGTGAGATGATTCAAGTACCTTCCACCACATCATTATGAACTTCAACCTTAGCTGATGTGATTGTATAATCATAGAAATGTTCCCATGGCCTTTTTTGGGGAATGATTCCCTGATGATGACAAAAATCACTTGATTAATGTCCCATAAAATTTCAAAAGTATCATTTAATATTGGTACCTTCTTTCTTCCCCTTAAAATCATGATCTTGGTGTCTTTTTTTCTCTACACTTGTAACAACACCAATCCACAATAGGAATGTTCCAGGATGTTTTATCCACATTTATTGTAGGATGGAAAGTAAAATCTTCTCTTCTTAACCTTTTCATTATTTTAATTCCCATAGTGTTTAGAATCCCTATTCTTCTCTTGATTTCCTTTAATGTCATAATACATAGATAATTTATTCTCTACCTTGATAAAACATGAGACTATATATTCATATGATGAGAATGTTTGGGAAAATAGTTCCCTTCATAGGAATTATTTTAACCCATAAAAGAATCAATAAATCTTCCAATTTGAATTGCATATATAATCTACATCATGCCTTTCAAACTAAGTAATATATGCTTCATACATAACAATATTATCATCCTCTATTTACCCAAGATTGAACAACTTTCTCTCTATATAAACTCTTTGTTTACAAGGGAAATATTATTCTATGAAAATTTCCTTAAAATTATTACATTACATATTTTAAATTTCTTCATCCTCCTTTGTGTTATAAATTTATGACCACCATTGATATGCATACCCTAATAGATAATAAACTACCATGATAACATTCTCCATCTCATTACTTCCCAAAGAGATAAATGTACTCTCTATGAAACTTACCCAATTCCCAGCTATAAATGGGTGTTTAGTCCAATTTAATAATGTAGTATGTTGTATTATAAAGAGTTCTAACATTGTTTCCCCATGTTATCGACCAGGATGCTCTATGTGGGAAAGGTTATTGTTCATAACATGAGTTATTTATCCCAGTATAGTGATAAGATTCTCAGATCCAGTTGCATATTTTTCTACAACATCATTATCTTTTATTTGGGAGAAATTCCTACATGGAATACACGTGTTTATCTTGTTTTACATTCCTTCCACTAAACTGTATTTATAAACAATGTAATACATTAAATAATGTTATGAATAAAAATGAATAATCTCAAAGTAGAAAAACTCTTAACATAAATAAAAAATTAATGCCTATCTAATTTCATAATAATTATCAAGGTTTATTTGGGGATATATTATTAGGAAAAATCCCCTCATGATGGTTCTTTTGGGTTGATTTTGTTTGTTAACAAGGTTTGAAGCTTCTGAACAATGATAGTTGTCGAAGAATACATGGATTGCATGAATAGAAGACTGATCTCACGGAGCGTGAATGTCTGTACTGATGTTTCATTAATATATCATGCAGCACATGATTAGGTTTGAGTCTTATAATGTGATATTTCATAGCACTCATGATTTTCTTTAGATCTTGTAATGGGATTTTATATAGTGCTCATGATTGTCTTTGGGTCTCATCATGTTATCTGGTGCAGTACTAATGATTGCCTTTGGATCATGCGAAAGGATCTCACCCAGATCTCATGATTGTCTATGGATCTCATTCTCAAATCTTATTTAAATCATTAACATGACTCACATAAGGATCTCATTCAATGAACTAATAAGATTAATTTCTAGATCTATCACAAAATGTGAGAAGAAATCACACCCGGATCTCACGGAGAAGATGATTCCGATGAGGTGGAAGGGTGTTATTAATTTTTGGAATTATGGCTATGTATTTATGACTATAAATACCACCTAATACATCCTAAAACATTGGAGAAGTTTTTCTTGAATTATTTATCTAATGAAACATCCGAGAAGAAGGTTCACAGAGAGATATCATGAAAGAGGATGGAAGATAGATCTCATAAAGGAGGTATGAGGAGAGATCTTGCGAAAGAGTATATGAGACAAAAATTTTGTAAGTGTTTCACATGATCTGAATATAGTTTTCCACAAAGCACAAAAGAGGACTTGTGAAATTTCACTCATGAAGTCAGACTCATACTAGGATTTTGCACAATGAGTGAAAGCGTTCTCTTACCAAATAATAAGAGAAAGCGCGAAAGTGGGCTCATACCATGAACTCACAATAAGTTCAAAGGTAGAGGCATGAAGGGGTCTCACACTAGGTTCTCATGAAACGATCTTACACTGGGGTCTCACACTAGGTTCTCATGCCTGGGTCTCACCCTAGGGTTTCAAGTCAAGATCTCATGAATGTGGTTATGCACCAAGGTCTCAAACATGGGTATTACACTATAATCGTATTCATGGAAATATGTTCCTACATTTCCTTATGAATATTACCATTATCATATAACAATTATGAAGGAGGGTAATAATATAGAGTATCTACACCAATTGACAATACTCATAAAAGTTGGTTATTTACTACTACATTCAAATTAGAGAAATGTAGAATTGGAATCACATGAATATCTATCCAAAGTAGATGTAATTTCTATCTCTATAGAAAATGAATGTTTATTGTAGTTGTCTTTAAAGTGGAAGTGCTTCATCTAGGTGTTTTTAAATAATTAAAGTGGAATCTCATAATGTAATTTAATAGTGCATCTACATACATATGAGGGTGTAATCATTATTGGAAATGAAGGGACCTACATGTCCATAAAATTTGTTTCCATCCTTTCTAGAGTAGTGAGCAATGGAATAGGAAGAAGATGATCCTTTCCACTGGTAGTGATCCACTAAAAGAGATTTTGGGAGTGAACCTTGGGAAAGAAGTGAATAGGTTATAGACAATTATAAGGAAGTGAGATTCGATATAGAAGGGATCTATACTAAATAATATTTTGGAAGTGATACTCAAATAAATTTTGTACATCTGAAAATTATCAATGTATGTTCATTGGATGTAGCCCAGGGATGGTGAACCAAGTAAAAATCTATGTATCTATTTGATTTAATTCCTTCTTTACTTTCTATGCATAATTATCAAATAATCTTGGAAATGATGTGATAAATATAAATAAAGAGAAATCTATTTGACCCATATTATAAAGAGGTCCATAACTAGTGGGGTTGGATGAATTTTGAAAAGAATATATGTATCCTAATTCATTCCCACTCTCAGGGTATCTAGGACCCTTTTGTGCCTTACATTTTGTAATCATATCATTGGTTACCATGGTATATTTAATTGATGCAAAAAATTTTACTCGACTATTAGAATTGATGTTTCAGTTTCCTCTTTTGGAAGTGTTCCATGGAAATGGGAATAACTAAAAAGAAGAATCATAAGTCTGGTGATATTCTTATATGTGAAAGTGTCTATGGAAAGTGTGTGATTTATCTGTAAGAAAAAAATAGTTTACTGATGGGTGGTTTGGATGAATCATATAAGGAAAATATTTAATTATTCAATGATGTTGATGGAAAGGATGAAGTACCTGATATTCTAAGCGATGCTAAAATTAATAATGATGAAGATACTCGATGAAGGAAAAAGTGGAATTTTTCCATGATATAAATAAATAGGATTAGAAATTGGATGAATAAATTAAATATAAATATATCTAAATCCATGTACAAGAAATTGATGTCAACAAGCTAAAAGGATTAAATAAAAGTCTTGTTGAAGTGGCCATTGATATAAGAGAGAATAATTATTCTCAAGATGAACTACTATATAAATTGAAATTTGATGAAATGGAAAAATATATCGACTTAGATAAAATTGAGAACATGAAATACAGAAATGATGACCTTTTTAAACACCAATATGAACTATTTCAAGAGAAAAACTGGTTATAATAAGACAATGCATGCCAAAATGATTCTATTTCAAAGATGAATTCTAAGGTAATAGAGGAAACTGAAATGATGGATATCTTATCCTGATAATTTCAATATGTGATGACTAGATGGAATAATTTATAGAGATAAATTGTTGCTCAAATTCAATGAAGGGATAATAATATTCAAAAAATTTGTAGTGTAGATTGAATCGCTCAAGAAAAAAACGGAGGAAACTAATTCCAAAGGCATTCCCAAACTGAAAGTTGATTTCCAATTACTATTTTATTATCATTCAATAGGTGATAATGAAATGAATAGAAAATATGTTACTTTATATCAAATATATGAAACGATTGTCTCATCCCAAAGTTTGTGCAGTTTTGGAAAATCTTATATTGGATATACTGAACCATATCCTATTCATGATATATAGATATCCATGAATACTTCCAACAATAGGAAAAAGGTTTCATATTCTCAAAACAGATTGAAAAGGGACTTCATAGGAATTAATGAAAACTTAATCTATTTCAGTGGGACACATGGTTATATTTCAAGATTTTTTTGAATAATTTGAATATAATTATTTTGGGAAAATATACCTCAAGGTATCATTGAAACATTTTTGAGGTGATTGTGTTTGTTGAGAAAGTGGGTTTGTTTGTTGACACAGAAGGTTTCTAGGGTGAGTTTTCAAGTTCTAGAGATATTTTTAACAACCTATGTTGGAAAAGAACCATGAAAAAAGGAATATCTGATCAAGATGTGGTAAAAAAAGAATAGATATAATATGGTGATGTTTTCTAGTGTTAGCCAATTTTTTGGGCCTCAAATCAGGAAATGGGGAAATTTGTTCTTGTTAATGGGAATAGCACACCTGTTTCATGGAGGCTTGGAATGTTTTACTCCATATATTTTTTAAGATCAAGAAATCAAACTATAGAAAGGAAAGTGTGGCTTCTATGTTTTGGTTTGTGCATGCAAGGTGACTAGGGAGACCAAGGCTCAGGTGGCTTGACATGTGTGCTAGGAGGAAACTTTCATTCGATGCTCAGGGTGACAAAAATGAATATATATAGAGGGATAACCCTCCTCATTTTGAATGAATCCCAGCACTTATATGGAATTTGAACTCCATCCGTGCAAGTAGCTTTGGGTGTGAAAGTGGTAGTTTGGGCATGTAAGTATAAAGATTTTCAGAAGTTGTGCACCCAATGATAGTGGCATGCCAATATTGGTATGAGAACAAAAAGGTGTGAGTAAACCAAGTTTTGAGTTAGATAAGGGTGTGTCACACAAGTGGTTTTTCAGAACATGCATTCCAGGCATGGAGAAGTATACCAGTCTGCCAAGGGTTGTGTGAAAGTTGGAAGTTGCCCAGTACACCTACAGAAAATGGGTATTCATTAGTGGATGAAAATTGGAATTCACCAGAGAATCTACATATAGTGTAGGATTCATTCCTTATAGATAATTAAGGGACCTACAAGTCCATAAATTGTGAGTGGATTATTTCTAGAGTAGTGAGCAGAGGAAGAGGAAGATTGTGATCCTCTACACCAGCAGTGATTCAGAGAGAGACACATAGGGAGTGACCCTTGGGAAAGAATTGAGATGACCCTAAACTTTGTAAAGGTAGTGAGCCTAGGAATATAAGTGATCTAACCAAAAAATTATAAATTGGTAGTGAGATTCAGTGGATTTGGTACATCAAAACATCATCGTTGTATGCTCCTTGTACGTATACCAGTGAGGGTGAACCATGTAAAAATCTATGTGCTTTCCTGCTTGCTTCTCTACATTTCATTCAAAGAATCATCACTAGATAAGGAAGCAAATAATATGGTCTGCATAAACACTTATTTTCAAACAAAATGAACCTTATAACAAATAGGTCAACATCTAGTGGGGTAGGAATAATAAGTTTGAAAAGAAAATCCATACCTGGATTTAACCCCCTCTCAGGGTATATAGGATCATTTTGGTCTAAAGAAATTTATATTATGATGACTAAAATATTGATAAATATGTGAATAAGTAAAAGCGACTTAAAAATATGAAAGAAAAGTATCTCAGAAAAATGTAGTTATCAAATACTATTATGTTTAAAGATAGGGACACACAATGAGTATGTGTTATGAATCTAAATGAATCAATGATAGAAGAATACCACTAGATGCATCAAAATCTCTGCCGAGAAAGGATTAAATGAGGTATTCCATTAGTGTAATATGTTATATATATTCTAATCATGGTAATTTTGAAATAAATTGTAGCAAGAAGAAATAAGTTAAATAAAAGGAACCCATAATGATATCCACAACACTGGAAGTGTATAATTTAAAATACAATATTAGAAGGCAACAAGATAAGTTGAAAAATAGGTTTATATCCTCAGGGGAATCACAAGATGATCAATGAATCCCATATAAATCACTTACTCTGTTAATATCATAAAATATCTCCTAGAAATAATATGAATGAACATGGATGAAAATGGTAGGATTTTATCCAACTATGATTAAGAAGATTATAAATTTAGTGGAAGAATAAACCCCAATAATAAATGGTGGAATGACGTGGATCACTAATTGAAGAAGAATGAGAAAAACTACCTTGAAAAACTCACATGTCATGACACATTATTAGAAGTCAAGGAAAGATATAAATTCCTTAAATATTGGAAGAAGTAAGATCCAATGACCGGTTGAATGATTCCTACTCAAAGAAAGAGTCTTGAAAAAGTTCATATCAGCAGAGCATCAAAGAATGAAATTTATAAAAATGGGCCTCAACCAAAAATTATGAAAAATTCCAATCCTATAGAATCTAAATATCATAAGAAGACTCATTATGAGGGTAATGAATTTTTATTCATATTTCTAGAATAGTTGATGTTGGCTGGGTAGTTGGAACACAAAAAAACAGTACAGTTCGTTTCACTAAAGTGTCAAAGGAATGATCCCTTAGGTTCGAACAGAATCCACTTATTAAGGATTCCAGAGGTTACCCTCTTATTATATTTATAAATTCTATTAACTATGTTTTAGGTGTTTCTGGTTTTAGGGGAGATACAATTCAAGGGGATATAGAATCAAAGGATGAAAGATGCAATGTGATGTGCTCCAAAATGTCAATTTATTCAAATCAGTCACTAGAGATAAAGAATAAATCTAGAAGAATTCCATGATAAGATTAAATTATTTAAATCTTCTTTAGATATATGTAAGTAATTAATAACATTAAAAAGTTATTGTGTTATTAACATTATCTATTGTTTCCTACACCAAGTTATGACTTACTAGGATGAAAGGTTTTGTTGATGTCTCATTGAAAAGTTCCACATGTGAATAATTGATGCAGGAGGAGAAGAATATTTTAGTGTCTAAATAGTGGGCCTAACAACAAGAAACATTTCAAACATAGGGGATAATTATATCTTCTAATCAGATGAAAGATCTCAATGGTGTTCAAATGATGAATGTAAAATTTTATATCATCATGTAGATCGATTAGGGTAGATGCATCACCATTCATGTATTTCATTGATTTATATTCTATTTTAATAATATGGTATCAAATGACTATTTTTAAGAAACCATGAGGCTGCAAGAGAAGATTAAAAGTGTTTTCAACAAGTGGTCTACCATTTCTGAAGATTGATTTAACATCTAAAATCAGCAATTTGTTTTAATGATTTATATGAAATGTCCTTGATTTCCCTTGTATTATTTTTAAATATTATTTAGAATTAATTTGAGAATAGATACTGAGACAATGTATGAATATGAGGCCTGAAAATACCGAAATAAATGTTTTAATAATATTAAATATATTATATATCACACATAAGTGGTTTTACAGAATATTGGAATAACATATAAAAGGGTTACTGAATCTGAAATCTGAGGGCACCATTCTGTTCAGAGCATCAAATTTACCTTAGGCAAGGCCTAACATTGGCCGATGTGGGAGGATGTGAATGTTAGTTTTTATACGCATTAAATAATAAAATAAATTAAATATTTATATTATTTTAACATTATGCAACGATACAAAGAAATCTTTTCTATTTTAAGTTAATAGCTTGGAATGGGACCTTTGGTTAAATTTTGCAGCCTTAGAAAAATCCCTAGGAGATCTGGAAAGAAAAAATGAAAAATATATTTGCGAACAATGAAGAATGGTGGATCAATATCATTATTGACAAATAACCATCCACAATGTATCCTAGATAATTAATGATCCAAACTCGAGGTATGTTTTTGTTATTTCAATTCATTAATTACTTTTCTTAGAATCAACAACAAACATGGAGAAACTCGTGAACAGGTTGACCTAAATTTAGATCATTCATGCATGATGGGTTCATTTTGGGATTGATTTGGGGATGATTATAATTGTTTTTTTATTCGCTTGTTGATCATTTTTATGGGAACTGATTGAGACCGCAACGAACAATGGTCGAGGTTCATTCCTCGAGTTTTTTTATGTGAGTTTTCTTCCCCCTTTTTCTTGAGCATTCTTTGTTCTTTGGGGGTTATGAACACATGATTAATGCACCTTATATTCATAGGAAACTGATATAAAATTATAGAATCAACATTGGGACACCTAGTGGTGGTGAAACGATGATGGAGACAGACATATCAATTTATTTTGGGAGATATCGTTCTTAAAGAATTCTTCGTGCGGGTGATTAGAATCTAATTTCAGAGCCGATTGAAGGCCCAAAACTCACCGATTCAGTGCTATGATGATGAGGTGACCTTGAATATTTAGTTTTGGGATGAACAAACCAATTGATCAAACACTATAGGATTGGACAAGGCGTGCGGAGGAAGAACTTTGATTCTAGAAAATCATGGTGATCATGATGTGTATTCTATGATACACACCATGTGGGCTCTACTGAGATGAAGCTAGGGTTTTAGGGAGTTGTAAAGTGTCACAAAACATATAAAATCTATCACACAGTGTGTGGGCCCTTCCTCGGGACTCAACATGTATCTTGGGGGATACATGGAAATGGGGTGGAGTACATGACACGTACTACAAGACGCAGCCGGACCTAGACCAGCTACATAGGCTACTCCATGTATTGTTACATGGGAAGGTGGACACATGTTGACGCCATGTACCGATGCATGGATAGGGTACATGAGAGGAATCCAAATGGAAGAACCAAACATTTAATCATTTCAACATTTTGTGTATACCTTTTCTACATGACATGTTTTCCTAACACGATCCCTTGTACGCCGATAGTACCTCAGGTTAAGGGACACAATGTGTGATCCTACAACAAACCATGTATTCATTTATACATGGTTTAAAACCCCTTTTGACCATATCTTGGACAAGTTTTTTTAGGTTTTGGGACCTTGATCATTTCTCTAAAGGTTGGTGTGTATCTTTTCCAACACACCAAAGCATGATCCCTTCAGTGGTACTTCTTAGATAAAGTTTTTGGAATCCCCCGAAAGGCCTAGTAAGGGATCCCCTATTCAATATTCATGACCTAGGTAGAGTTATAGGTATAGATGTGACCAACTTTACCAGGCATCAATCTTCTACTTAGCTGGTTATTCTAGATGAATTTTTTGGTATGACCCCATAGCCCTGACTGCGATCATCATCTAAAGTATAATATATCTATTTAGATTTATCAACATATATCTCTCATGATAATTTTCAACAAACATTACTTCTCAGATAGACATCATCAGTGCTATCAGACTCATGATTGTGTTCTCCCAGATGAGTGATTCGTGGAATCTTCAGACTGGATCCCTAGTGGTGGTATGTGGTAGTTGGACTTACATCTAGAGTGTCTGTCTTGTTTGAGTATATAAATATCCTTGTCATATTCTATAGAAATAAAATAGTGTAGATCAACTAGTATCTATCATTTTTTTATTGATTTATGAATTCAAGCTATCCTACTATGTATTATAATACTCACCCATGCATGGGATTTTCCTACACATGTTGTTTTTTATGTAGATGAGATACCTTTTGATAGAGTATAGGGAAGAACAAGACTAGATAGAGATTTGTGAGTTTAGATAGGCTAGTGTGTTCTTTATTAATTGAGTTTCAGTCCCAATACCTATATAATTACCGGTTGGTCTTTTTAGTTTACAACCTATTTTGGTGGTCTTGAATTTTGGCCCAGTTTACTATACATTCTTTACTTATCTCATACTCTGTTGGTTGGGATAGTGGTATTCATGCATTTACTTTCATAGTGGTATTTAAATTCAATTTTTTTTCTTGAATATGTGTGTGTGTACATGAACTTTGTAAATTCCTCCCATGTTAGTGATATTCCTACTCAGTGCAAGTCACTAGCCGTTAGACCATTGGAGGCAATCATAGGGAGTTGCGGCATGGCCCCTATTGGGACGGGTCATGACAAAGATGTATTAGAGGTAGTTAGTTCTACCATTGGACTGAGAGTCTGTGAGATTGGTTTGGGGAAATGGTGCTAAGTGTTTTCAGTTATGATTTCAGGAGAGGGACTCCAGTGTTGGTGTGGTAGTCAATGTATCCATACACCAGGACTCTGATAACCTTCTTTTCAATGTGGTACATGAGAACACTAGTTATAGGGAAAACAATGGTACATAAATCATATAATAATGGTTTGTGGTGTCCATTTCCTTCCTTATTTAGCTATCCAGATATTCTCATTGAAAGTGGTAGATCTTGTTTTCCTATAGGATTCCTCTGTGACACATACCAGCTAGGATCCAGCTACTCGATCCGGAGGATGACCCCCTAAGTGATGAGGCTTTAGTACAAGGACCGGTTTCACAAATGTTACCTCTAGGTAGTGAACCTGATATACCTCCACCTATGGAGATACTGGTGGTACATGTAGTAATAGAATATTATGAGTGAAGGATAAGCATGCTCCACGAGTTTCAAATATTGAGACCCCTCAAGATTCCAGGTGAGCCCAACCCTTGGGTGGGTGAGTACTTTATTGAGGTAGTGACCTATGTTTTCCATCTAATTAGGACACCATCCCAATAGATGGTGATCCTAGTGGAAAGCCTTATGTAGGGCTGAATAGGACTATGATGGAGTTTTCATATCCAAACTCATGACAAGGAGACACTCTCATGGACAGAGTTTGAGCGCCTCATCAGATATGATTTTTTTTATGTTACACTGAGAGGGGTGCATATAAAGGAGCTTCATCAACTCCAACAGGGAAGTATGATAGTGGTTGATTATTCACCAAGTTTCACCAACCTCTCTAGGTACTAAATGAATATGGTCAAGGATTATTACTTCATGGATCATATATTTGAGAATAGTATATTCAAAGACCTTCAATCGAGTATTATACCTTTGAGAATTCCTATATATGATGGATTTCTTGAGAAAGCATTACTGCTTGAGATCTTCTTAGTTGAGTAGAGAGAGACGACGATAGTCAGTAGTTGGAAGGTAGGTGTGGGAACTTCAAAAGTAGGGATCTAATGTCTTTATCATAGATCCAAACATGGGATATGTTTTAGGATGTAACACCCCAAGATTTCATAGTGTGTTATTTCTTCAAAATAATTCAATAACTTGCACTACACGCAACACCGAGTTCAAGCGCACCATGACTTACCAAACAAGCCGTTCAAAAAAGGTTATGAATATTATTAACTAAATTTTAAACTTTATATAATCCTTATAATTTTTGAATCCATATTATGAGTTTCTTAGACATAATGTAAGAACAAATTCATCTTCAGTATTGTAGTTTTACCAACTTTTAATAGTGAACCCTTTTTAAATAAAATATTTTAAACTTTTTGACTAAATGGGGACATCAAAAAATTTAAAATAAAACATCCCAAGCTTCCACGGTACGCTTTCCTTTGAATAAAACAGTAGTGTGTGTTGTACGCAACTTCGAGTTTTAACACACACCACAACCGATCAAACTATGAATAGTAATACTTAATTTTTGAAATTATATATATTTTATATTTCAAAATGGACTTCATTTTTGGATTCGGAATATCAAATTTAGCCTAAGGTGAAATTTTGGTACTTTTCAGAAAACTTTTATATTTTGATGAATAGTGAAAATTACTAAATTTTAATTAAAAACAACTTTTTTAATCAAAATAATTAATATTGATAAATTATGAATTTGAGTGGTTTTAAAGTATATTTAGAATATATTTTTACCATTCAATTTAATGTTTGTCATTGGACATAATTTTACAATTAAACCGAACATAAACAAGTGTCAATCTTTTGATAGTTATTATCTCTTAAAAACACGCTTTTTGTTTTGACAGCGGGAATTAATTTTAAATTAATTTCTGCCAATTCTGTGTTTTGAATTTAGGAAAATGGATTCCATATTTGGAATCAGGATGTTCAAATTGTGTAAATAGGTAACTTTTATTTTTAGACATTTTGAATAATTACTGCGGTAAATATTTTATTTACCATGGTTAAGGGTAAATCCGGTAAATAAGGGTTAAAAAATAATATTATAATAATACTAAATTACCCTAAAACGTGTCCTAACCCTATTTGTTGATACATGGTCGACCATGGGCATCTTTGGGTTTATTTTGGGACCCAATGGATCCACTTGTAAGTGATAATGACACATTATATTAATAAAGTTAAAATAAAAATAAAAATGGCATAAGCTTACATCTTTTAGAAGAACAATTTTTACATAGGGTTATACATGTTGGATTTTCGATTATAAATATTCATTAGAAAGCTAAAAGGATTTCCTACATAATGATATTTTATTTATAATTTTTAGACATCAAATAATTTAAATTAGTAATGACACAATAATGATGCAATGTTTACCTCATTAATAAATCATTTAAATAAATAAGATTATAATGATTAAAATATTATCTAAAACCTGTCCAATTCTTATTGGTTGATGTTATTTAGAACATGAGTCATCTTATCTTCGACCTCAATGATTTTTGGACCATTATAAACCGAATACAAATATATTATAAAGTAATACTTTCACACTTTCCTAAAGAGCCCCTCCTCTCCCTTATAAAAGGAGACCACTTCTACTCATTCCTCACACCTCTCAAGCCACTTGGCTCGTCCAAACTCTGCCCAACTAAGCACCCCACATCCCTCTCCACCTCCTTGAAACTTCCCCTTAGGCAGAAAGCATTTCAAGAAGTCCTTTGGTTCCAACCAAAGTGAGTTACCTAAATTAAAGGTAACGATTTCTCTTAAATTATTTTCAATTATTTTGCTTCTCCAACCCCCAAACTCTTTTTATTTCCTTTCTTTTGTAACAACACCAGTATCCACAATATAGTAGGATGTTGTTATAAGAAGGATTCAAACTACACATTCACACAACTCCATCTAATGGATGATGAACATAATGTTTCTGTGGATGGCAAACTAACGCCTCACGAAACGATGATTGTTCAAATACATCTTACCGCCTCTCATGGTGGCCATTAGGATGGCACTGTAATTAAATATGATATTAATGATATATATTTTATATATAACCTTCTGTAATTCCATTTTATTTCATACCATTATTCGTTTCATGTTGTATATACATACGATAATTTCATTTGAGGAAGTGCGGACTACCACCCCCTTAAAATGATATGACTCGTTCATACCACACATGGAACGTATAAAGGAGGTGTTAATGAACTTAAGTAACATATATAAAATATTATATTATACTGGAATAGTAATATACCTATGTATAATTTTGATTCGATTCTTTTAAAATAAAAATTAAATGGAAGTAGCGTTCGTGCGTACGTACGGACTACCGTCTCCACCAACGCGATGAGATTCATTCTCCATCGTATCCATTCAAGTATAATTATCATTTTATGATTTAAAAATGATGTTTAAGAACTTGATACCATTCTGGATATGAATAATATACATCCCATTAATAACGAATATGGCTCACATAACAAAGAATATAAAGTAAAATGAACCCGTTAACACCCGAAATGACGATAATTCTAAGATATTATTAACAAATCAATGTTAAAAGATCATATATGATATCATATTAAAGTAAATGATTCTTGTATTATTCAATAACAATTATTTCCCCATTATACAGGAGGTAAACCTACCATCGACCAAGGAAAAAGTACAAAGTAAGGGATTCTCTTATCTCACTTTCAATTCCGTGAGATTTCCATTGTTCGCTACTAAATTATTGAAAGTGGTGTACTGTGTACTTCCATGATTCACTTTATATGCATGTTATTCTGTAAATCATTTGGTGGTTATTAACTTTTGGCCATGCGACTCAGTTGATTAACGTGGTAAGGGTTTTCTTATCTCACTTTTAATTCCGTGAGAATTCTATTGTTCACCACTTAATTATTGCATGTGGTGTATGTGTACTGCCCATGATCGTATTCATTGTGTAATATACTTTAATTTATGGGTATTTACATCATCATGGTATGATACTTCTTTCATGGGTGTATGTTTCGAAAGTTACCTAATCGATAAGGGAATTTGAGATTTCAATTTCCACTCATTTGGATTTACACATATTTCATTGATTATATTACCCCAAGATTATGTGTGGAATCACTATTCATTTGATTATGTCATAATTTCCACTCCCCTTCCTGTGGATATAAGTTTGATACACATAATCACTCCATTGGTAATTCTCAAGTCATTGATATGAATTTGATAAGAGTAATTTTAACTCATTCTCCATTTGTTGAGTTAAACATCCAATTCGTTGGTATTGTTTTTACAAGAATATGTGTGAATGTCCTTTGATTGTTTTACATTGAATATCCAATCATATTTAGTGTATTTATATTTGTCACACATAATTATGTCATTGATTTATCCTTAACCTAAGGATACAACCTTTATGAGAGATTTCATCTCAATTTACATTCCATTGAGACTTCTTTGATGATATACACCAAATCACTTTTATGTGGTGTATATATAATGTACTTTGACATAGTATATCATGATTCCCTTTATTCTCATGATATTACAAAGTTTTGATCACCTCAATTATTTGTATTCAAGTGTCTCTTTTGGTAAGAATCTCTAACTAAAATACCATTTTTAAATGTTTTAAGGACTTATTCATCTAAACCTTTCTCATTAATGTCCATGTTTTAAAAATGGTTTAAAGGATTTATTTATATGGACATTAAAGTTTAGAAATCAAAACTCCTTTTAAAAAGTTTCAAAGTGGTATGGGACACTTTGATTCAAAAATCTACTTTTAAATGGCTTCTTGACAAATAGTGTGACTTTTAAATGTTTTCAAGAAAAGGGGGATATTTCTCTCAAATAGTTTTGATGATTATTTTCATCTATGTCAACATCCTTCATTATACTTGATTGAGGTTAATGTGATACAATACAATCTTCCATATTGTATCGAATGAGTTATGTTTGACTGTGGATGTGCTGTTTTTATACCATTCATGGTTTGTGGTAAAAGTATTGACATTTCGTATGCTAGTTTTAATACGAATGTTTATGTTACGTTTAAACATGTTCATATGAGGAATGCATTGGACTTAATAAGTGACGGGTGGAGCCCGCTATAGCTCCTCGATGCATCGGTAGGTCTCATGAGACAAACTAGTGTCTTGGCACAAGGCCTTGGCAAAATCTTATTTGTAGTCTTGGCACGAGGCCTTGGCTATGTGGTTATGATAGTCTGGCATTATGCATTCCATCATTATGAAAGTGGTTATTGATATTGCATGTGATCATTCGACTAGTAGAATATCCATGTGAGTAAGTAAATGGCATTATTTCATTTTACCTTTTCCATTTTATGCTGAAGTTCAAGTTTAAAAAGGCTTTTGTTTTAGTTATAAATTGCCTTAAGTATTTATGCTTATTTATGAAAGCTTCTGCTATAATGTTATCCTTACTGAGCATCCGAGATCACCCCTTTCAATGTTTTATTTTTTTCCCCAGGATTATGAAGAAGTAATTTATGAATGACCTGCAGGGATAATATGAGGGGATATGAAGACAAGATGTTTTTTTTATGATGTAATGTAAAAATTTATGGATGTATCTAGTTATTCCAAGGCTACTAAACTAATCAGTCTTTCGAGACTTGATCTTTCTCATGATCATGCCAATGTTATGTAATAATGCACCGACTCTGGGTAACTAGGGTCGGGGCGTTACAGTTGGTATCAGAGGAAGTTTAGTACAAACCTTGGTAGCTAGATTTAGATAAACTCTGATTAGAGCACGTAGACCTAAGATGAACTTTGAGGATTAGTATAAAAGAACTTCCTAGAATTTTGGTATTGTAGAGATTTTGTGAGTTTTCTGAGCAATACATCCCTGTCTGGATACGAGCAAGTAGAGGTGGCTCTGGCACAGATGTACCTAGGGGTAAAACCCGAAAACACCGCTTTGAGCTAGACTCGAACGGGAACTGGTGCACGACAACGGGCCTTGCTGCACTCTTGGTTACGACACTCCCGGGGGATATGCTTAGGATAATTTACATTTTCTTTACAAACCAATTTAAGTAATATATACATAAGATGAGAGTAAATGACCTTGGTTAATCCTAATATGTTTCAAATTGAGAATATGGTGACATTTTAATCTCTAAATGATTTTACGACTACTATTACTCACACAATGCTTTCTGGTTTTAGTCAATGGCTGGATTCCAAGGAAGTCATAGTGACTTTGAGAATGATGTACAAGTTGGGAACAGTGGTGGCAATGAGCAACAAAATGGAATGTTGATAGGCGTAAAAGATATCGTCTTTATGCCAAATTAGTTTTCCAAAAATATGATCAACAACATATATATTAACCAACTCCCAGACTCAACAAGGAAGAGAAAGGTGATAAATGATAAGATCTCCAGTAATGGAGACCATAGAGAAAAGAAACCTCAATTTTCATCATGCAGGAATTGTGGAAAGAGACACCCAGGAAAGTGTCTCAATGGGACAACGAAATGTTTTACGTGCGGGAAGGAAGGACATAAAGTGAAGAATTGCCGAAGAAAAATGAAGAGTACTACAGAAGAAGATAAAAATGGTCCCAAGAGTCCATTTACAGTCATTTGCCGTAAATGTAGGGGACCTGGCCATTACCCGAGTGAATGTCCTATTTTGTAGGATATTTTCTTGCTCAAAGAAGAAGCTATGTGGAAATAAATGGTTGGAGAAAAATTTAAAAAGTATTAGCACTCCTTGTTGATGGGTTTACTTTGGAATAATTTTCTCTTGTATTTGTAACCCCTCAGTTTGCCATGTGAGAATGATATTTGAGGAATAATTGTCTCTTCTCTTGTGGATATAGGTATAAATAACCATTTGGTTTTATATGATCATTGGGGTTTGAGAAAATGATAAGTTATTATAATTTGGGATGAAAATGCAAAGTATGATATAACATTTGTGGTTAAATTATGTTATTTTGAAAAATTTATCTCATTTTGGTAAAATTATAGAATATAGTTTTTGAAAAAGGGACAACACGTAGACCGTGTGACAACCCGTCGCGTCGGACAAAGCTGTGGGAATCGAACCCACAACCAAAGTGCGATTGGGATTTATCGCCTACCACTGGACTACGTGAAGTCCCTGGTTAGTATGACTATTTTTTTGTTAAATGATTTTATTGATCAATAATAAGATGATTTGGGTTCTTATGTCTTATCAAATGAATACCCTTGGTATAGGAAAATGATTTGGTGATTAAATGATAAATGTTATTTTGGAAGATGTTCGTTTTGTTAGGAACACTATATGCCCAAGGAAAATAGAATACAATGAGGTTTCATTTGTAGAGTAATGGTGGATTTTTATCTACATTTTTATTGTTGATTTATAGTAATTTGGGTTATTTATGGAAATGATTAACCTATAACAGAGAATATGTGATGATGTTAATTACTTTTAAGTATGTGACTTTAAGAGTATTTGATGTCATTTGGAGATACAATGTAACATGGGAGACTACATAATCAAATTCTTCTATGTTTTGGGTTTCAATATTAGTTTGGATTATATTAAAGGATTTTAAGGACAATTGGTTATTCAATGGTATCTATTTAACTTTGGGGTATTGTTGGTTTAATTTTAGAAATTAAGATTAGTGCATATGAATATACTTTTGGGGGATCATTAGATCATTCACTAACCATTTTGGTTTTGATTAATCTTCAAAGACAATATAAATATATGGTTTATCCTGCATGGATCATGTGATTCTATAGAAGTTTATTCTAGCTCTTCCAGAGTGACCAAGTCTTCTTGAATACTAATCGTTTAAAAAAAAATTGAGTTAGCGGTGGAAATTTATTAAAGAATGAAAATCTACTTAAAATTTAAGTATATCTCATAATGTTCTTAGCCAATATCATAAATGAATTCCTCTTCCTTATGTAATGTAACTTTAAAAAAAAATGTTGTCCTAGATGGTACCTTAAATCATCACTAATTTATGGCTTTGGGATTGTTGGCCTTTTCATAGCCATGTTCTCTACCACTCTCAATCAGATAATTGATGGTTAGATTTCTCCTCCATATCCATATTTTCCTACATGGAACCCTAGTATGTGTTATTTTCGGTAATCTTCATACTTTCTACTCTTTATTTTAAATAGAGGCCTCATTAATTCATTTTTCGATGTGGGATTTCAACTAAGATATTTTGAAATGTGTGATCCCAATACCCTATATTTTGTTGAACCGATGGTACTTCAAATCATCATAGATTGATGAGTTTAAGTACCTCAATTTTATACTTGTTTATGATTGATGACCTCAACCACTACCTATAAATATTTACATTTTCCTCCAATTATATGTCTTTAATTGCCACCAATGTTCTCCTAACCGAGATCATAATTTGGTGGTGACCCTTTCATTTCTCTTTTCCTCATATTAAGACTAAATTTTAGTAAACCAATTTCCGATGTGGGTTTTCCCACAAATATATTTTCTATTTTCAACCTTTTATTTTAGAAGAACAATTTCAAATTGCGAGGACGCAATTTATTGAAGGAGGGGAGAATGTAACACCCCAAGATTTCATAGTGTGTTATTTCTTCAAAATAATTCAATAACTTGCACTACACGCAACACCGAGTTCAAGCGCACCATGAATTACCAAACAAGCCGTTCAAAAAAGGTTATGAATATTATTAACTAAATTTTAAACTTTATATAATCCTTATAATTTTTGAATCCATATTATGAGTTTCTTAGACATAATGTAAGAACAAATTCATCTTCAGTATTGTAGTTTTACCAACTTTTAATAGTGAACCCTTTTTAAATAAAATATTTTAAACTTTTTGACTAAATGGGGACATCAAAAAATTTAAAATAAAACATCCCAAGCTTCCACGGTACGCTTTCCTTTGAATAAAATAGTAGCGTGTGTTGTACGTAACTTCGAGTTTTAACACACACCACAACCGATCAAACTATGAATAGTAATACTTAATTTTTGAAATTATATATATTTTATATTTCAAAATGGACTTCATTTTTGGATTCGGAATATCAAATTTATCCTAAGGTGAAATTTTGGTACTTTTCGGAAAACTTTTATATTTTGATGAATAGTGAAAATTACTAAATTTTAATTAAAAACAACTTTTTTAATCAAAATAATTAATATTGATAAATTATGAATTTGAGTGGTTTTAAAGTATATTTAGAATATATTTTTACCATTCAATTTAATGTTTGTCATTGGACATAATTTTACAATTAAACCGAACATAAACAAGTGTCAATCTTTTGATAGTTATTATCTCTTAAAAACACGCTTTTTGTTTTGACAGCGGGAATTAATTTTAAATTAATTTCTGCCACTTCTGTGTTTTGAATTTAGGAAAATGGATTCCATATTTGGAATCAGGATTTTCAAATTGTGTAAATAGGTAACTTTTATTTTTAGACATTTTGAATAATTACTGCGGTAAATATTTTATTTACCATGGTTAAGGGTAAATCCGGTAAATAAGGGTTAAAAAATAATATTATAATAATACTAAATTACCCTAAAACGTGTCCTAACCCAATTGGTTGATACATGGTCGACCATGGGCATCTTTGGGTCTATTTGGGGACCCCATGGATCCACTTGTAAGTGATAATGACACATTATATTAATAAAGTTAAAATAAAAATAAAAATGGCATAAGCTTACATATTTTAGAAGAACAATTTTTACATAGGGTTATACATGTTGGATTTTCGATTATAAATATTCATTAGAAATCTATAAAGATTTCCTACATAATGATATTTTATTTATAATTTTTAGACATCAAATAATTTAAATTATTAATGACACAATAATGATGCAATGTTTACCTCATTAATAAATCATTTAAATAAATAAGATTATAATGATTAAAATATTATCTAAAACCTGTCCAATTCTTATTGGTTGATGTTATTTAGAATATGAGTCATCTTATCTTCGACCTCAATGATTTTTGGACCATTATAAACCGAATAAAAATATATTATAAAGTAATACTTTCACACTTTCCTAAAGAGCCCCTCCTCTCCCTTATAAAAGGAGACCACTTCTACTCATTCCTCACACCTCTCAAGCCACTTGGCTCGTCCAAACTCTGCCCAACTAATCTCCCCACATCCCTCTCCACGTCCTTGAAGCTTCCCCTTAGGCAGAAAGCATTTCAAGAAGTCCTTTGGTTCCAACCAAAGTGAGTTACCTAAATTAAAGGTAACGATTTCTCTTAAATTATTTTCAATTATTTTGCTTCTCCGACCCCCAAACTCTTTTTATTTCCTTTCTTTTGTAACAACACCAGTATCCAAAATATACTAGGATGTTGTTATAAGAAGTATTCAAACTACACATTCACACAACTCCATCTAATGGATGATGAACATAATGTTTCTGTGGATGGCAAACTAACGCCTCACGAAACGATGATTGTTCAAATACATCTTACCGCCTCTCATGGTGGCCATTAGGATGGCACTGTAATTAAATATGATATTAATGATATATATTTTATATATAAGATTCTGTAATTCCATTTTATTTCATACCATTATTCGTTTCATGTTGTATATACATACGATAATTTCATTTGAGGAAGTGCGGACTACCGCCCCCTTAAAATGATATGACTCGTTCATACCACACATGGAACGTATAAAGGAGGTATTAATGAACTTAAGTAACATATATAAAATATTATATTATACTGGAATAGTAATATACCTATGTATAATTTGGATTCGATTCTTTTAAAATAAAAATTAAATGGAAGTAGCGTTCGTGCGTACGTACGGACTACCGTCTCCACGAACGCGATGAGATTCATTCTCCATCGTATCCATTCAAGTATAATTATCATTTGATGATTTAAAAATGATGTTTAAGAACTTGATACCATTCTGGATATGAATAATATACATCCCATTAATAACGAATATGGCTCACATAACAAAGAATATAAAGTAAAATGAACCCGTTAACACCCGAAATGACGATAATTCAAAGATATTATTAACAAATCAATGTTAAAAGATAATATATGATATCATATTAAAGTAAATGATTCTTGTATTATTCAATAACAATTATTTCACCATTATACAGGAGGTAAACCTACCATCGACCAAGGAAAAAGTACAAAGTAAGGGATTCTCTTATCTCACTTTCAATTCCGTGAGATTTCCATTGTTCGCTACTAAATTATTGAAAGTGGTGTATTGTGTACTTCCATGATTCACTTTATATTCATGTTATTCTGTAAATCATTTGGTGGTTATTAACTTTTGGCCATGAGACTCAGTTGATTAACGTGGTAAGGGTTTTCTTATCTCACTTTTAATTCCGTGAGAATTCTATTGTTCACCACTTAATTATTGCATGTGGTGTATGTGTACTGCCCATGATCGTATTCATTGTGTAATATACTTTAATTTATGGGTATTTACATCATCATGGTATGATACTTCTTTCATGGGTGTATGTTTCGAAAGTTACCTAATCGATAAGGGAATTTGAGATTTCAATTTCCACTCATTTGGATTTACACATATTTCATTGATTATATTACCCCAAGATTATGTGTGGAATCACTATTCATTTGATTATGTCATAATTTCCACTCCCCATCCTGTGGATATAAGTTTGATACACATAATCACTCCATTGGTAATTCTCAAGTCATTGATATGAATTTGATAAGAGTAATTTTAACTCATTCTCCATTTGTTGAGTTAAACATCCAATTCGTTGGTATTGTTTTTACAAGAATATGTGTGAATGTCCTTTGATTGTTTTACATTGAATATCCAATCATATTTAGTGTATTTATATTTGTCACACATAATTATGTCATTGATTTATCCTTAACCTAAGGATACAACCTTTATGAGAGATTTCATCTCAATTTACATTCCATTGAGACCTCTTTGATGATATACACCAAATCACTTTTATGTGGTGTATATATAATGTACTTTGACATAGTATATCATGATTCACTTTATTCTCATGATATTACAAAGTTTTGATCACCTCAATTATTTGTATTCAAGTGTCTCTTTTGGTAAGAATCTCTAACTAAAATACCATTTTTAAATGTTTTAAAGACTTATTCATCTAAACCTTTCTCATTAATGTCCATGTTTTAAAAATGGTTTAAAGGATTTATTTATATGGACATTAAAGTTTAGAAATCAAAACTCCTTTTAAAAGTTTCAAAGTGGTATGGGACACTTTGATTCAAAAATCTACTTTTAAATGGCTTCTTGACAAATAGTGTGACTTTTAAATGTTTTCAAGAAAAGGGGGATATTTCTCTCAAATAGTTTTGATGATTATTTTAATCTATGTCAACATCCTTCATTATTCTTGATTGAGGTTAATGTGATACAATAAAATCTTCCATATTGTATCGAATGAGTTATGTTTGACTGTGGATTTGCTGTTTTTATACCATTCATGGTTTGTGGTAAAAGTATTGACATTTTATATGCTAGTTTTAATACGAATGTTTATGTTACGTTTAAACATGTTCATATGAGGAATGCATTGGACTTAATAAGTGACGGGTGGAGCCCGCTATAGCTCCTCGATGCATCGGTAGGTCTCATGAGACAAACTAGTGTCTTGGCACAAGGCCTTGGCAAAATCTTATTTGTAGTCTTGGCACGAGGCCTTGGCTATGTGGTTATGATAGTCTGGCATTATGCATTCCATCATTATGAAAGTGGTTATTGATATTGCATGTGATCATTCGACTAGTAGAATATCCATGTGAGTAAGTAAATGGCATTATTTCATTTTACCTTTGCCATTTTATGCTGAAGTTCAAGTTTAAAAAGGCTTTTGTTTTAGTTATAAATTGCCTTAAGTGTTTATGCTTATTTATGAAAGCTTCTGCTATAATGTTATCCTTACTGAGCATCCGAGCTCACCCCTTTCAATGTTTTATTTTTTTCCCAGGATTATGAAGAAGTAATTTATGAATGACCTGCAGGGATAGTATGAGGGGATATGAAGACAAGATGTTTTTTTATGATGTAATGTAAATATTTATGGATGTATCTAGTTATTCCAAGGCTACTAAACTAATCGGTCTTTCGAGACTTGATCTTTCTCATGATCATGCCAATGTTATGTAATAATGCACCGACTCTGGGTAACTAGGGTCGGGGCGTTACATAGGAGGAGATCCCAGGACAGAGGATCCTATGTTTTGGGTTCACTAGGTGGATCCTGTCAGCCTAGGGAGAGGAAGCTCTACTCATGGGATGGCTATAGTTCCTCTAGGATTATGACATTGAGATTTTCTATATTATTGGGAAGGGGAACATGGATGTATATACTCTTAGTAGGATATCTAGTTCTCTATTGATGAACGAGGCATCATAGAAGTTGTTCTCATTACTGTTATCCTTCGTGGATGAAGATGGAGTAGAATACATGTAGTCTATGGTTGTTACCACTACACTATTATAGAAATTATGGGAGGAAAAACTATAGGATACCAATCGTGAGACTCTACATGCTCATATATCCACAATACATGATACATGTGGATATTATAAATTTGGGGATCATGTTGATCTTTTCATAGGGTGCACAATTGTAATAGTGGAGTTGCAGGATACGGTTCATCAGGAGTTTTATAAATCCCCTTTGGAGGTACATATAGGTGTGTATAAGATGTAACATGACCTTATATCTCAATTCCAGTGCCCAGGATTGAGGAAGTGTGTGACAGAGATTATATATTAATGCCTTACTTGTCAGTAAATGAAGACTGGGTACCCGATTCCTATGGGTTTGGCTCAACCCCTTGATGTTCCAGAATGGAAGTGGGATTGGATATTGATGGAATTCATGAATGGTTTACCAAATACATCCAAGGGACTTGATTCCATCTGGGTGATCGTTAAGAGACTCAAAAAGTCATCCTACTTACCAGATATCTGAGAGTAGAGTTCAGTAGAGATCATGGGATTACTACTGGAAAATGGGCCTATAGCCACGGTTTTCGAAAACTATGGGTATAGGGATAATATGGGGACCTATACCCATGGTTTTGGATAAAACTGTGGGTGTAGATTATTTCCTAAGACTAATACCCATGGTTCTGCAAAACCATGGGTATAGGTGAATTTTTTTTGAAGATGTATACCCACGGTTTTGGTCAAACCATGGGTATTGAGGTTTTTCATAAGACTAATACCCACGGTTCTTCAAAACTGTGAGTATTGTGGTTTATTTTTGGAAGACCTATACCCATGGTTTTAGAGAACCGTGGGTATATATTTCCCACTATAAGGTGGGAAAAAAAATTACATGAGGCAACGAAAAAAACTTTCGTGGGAACACGGGTATGATTAATATATATAGATTTATACAAAAAAACTAACAAAATTTCCGTAGATGAGTTGGTGCGGCGTCTGTTTGGGTACTGAATCCTCACGGGATCGAATCCTGGAGGCTTATTTTTTTCTAAAACCATGAATAATATTCATATATTAATATAAATGTAGATACATATTTATGTAATTAAGTTTGCTGGGTTGGTGAGGCGCTAGGAACTTGCTGCATTAGACGTGGGATCGAAACGCGCTTCCTTCGTTTTTTCATAATATGGTCATATATTAATATGTATTTAAAAATATATGTATATATTAATATAAATGGAATTGCTGGAGTGGTGAAGTGTGATGAAATTAGTGATCAGGTCATGGGACATTGCGGGTTCAACGCCTGCGGGTTGCAGGATTTATATATTTTTACCCGCGGTTTAAAAACCATGGGTATAACACACATCCAGCGTGGATGAGGCCTTGACACGGTGAAAAAAATACCCACGGTTTGACAAACTGTGGGTATAGGTAAAGACCCATATAATAACGCCACTAATCCCCACGGTTCCCAAAACCATGGGTATAGCCTATACCTATGGTTTTGGAGGCTATACCCAAAGTTTTGAACCGTGGGTATAGGTATTGTTTCCAGTAGTAGATCCCTCTATGTGCCTGAGATAGTTTAGTTTCACAGAGTTACATTGACGATTGTTTCTTATTAGGATTATCATATAACATCCAGGTTTTAGAAGGGATTACATGAGGATTTTTGGGGATCAATTATGATTGAGAATAGGATTTCATCACTAGAAAGATAGCCTGATGGAGAGGACCATTCATGTTCCAAAGGACATGTTGAGAGCTCGAATGTTATAATTAGGTCGTAGTTGGGAGGATCACCTACAAGAGGTGGAGTTTGTGTAAAGAAACATCTACTACAACACCATTGGTATGGAACCATTTGAGGCACTATATTGATGACTCTAATGGTCAAAACATTGTTAGACTGGCCTAGGTGATTCAGTATTTATGGGCTAAGAGTTTGTGCGAGATACCACTGAGAAGGTGAAGATCATCCGGAAGTGGATAAATACTACACATAGCCCAAATAAGTCATATTCTGATAGGATGCAAAGGCCTTTGGAGTTAGAGGAAAGAGACCATGTGTTGTTTCAGGTCTCACTTCGATGTTTTTTCAAGAGATTTGGTGAGGGTGGAAAGTTATCTCAATGGTTCATCTTCCCTATTCAGATACTGCATAGAGTTGTCAAGGTGTAATACCGCCTAGCTCTCCCCCACAGTTGCATCGGGTACACAACATCTTTCACATGTTGAAGCTGATGAGGTACGTGCATAACCCTTAACACGTCATCAACTGGGGTGAGCTAGACATCAAGGAAGAAGAAACTGCTTTAGATTATAGAGTGGGGATCATGGATTGACATGAGAGGATGATTCGTAGGTGAGTGATCCCTTGATGTGTGTCTGGTGGCAGCACAAGAATCATCATGACATAACATGGGAGCATGAAGCTCAAATTCATGCACAATACCCATATATTTTTATTATCCTTTTGTTTTGGATTTTAGGGGACGTAAAGACCTAAGGTGGGGAGAATATAATGTCATATATTTTCGATGTGTTATTTTTAAATATTATATTGAACTAATTTGAGACCAGGAGATCAGACGACAAGTGATCCAGATTCGTGGTTTGACCAGAATAAATGTTTGAAATATATTAAATATATTAAATAGTGTGTGTGAGCAGTTTTCAAGAAAAATTGGAATAATATATAAATGGGTGCCCTGATCAGAAAGATGAGGTCACCATTGTGTTGAAATAAGAAAATTTACCTTAGGAAAGTCTTAACTTCATCTGGCACAGGTCGGTAGTAAAAGATAGTTTTTGTAAACTTTAATGAATAAAATAAATTAATGATTTATTTTATTTTAAAATTATGTAGAAACGCAATGATGAATTTTATCTTCTAAGTTAGCATCTTGACAAGGGACCCATGGTTATCAATCATAACCCTGATGAGATCACTAGGATATCTGGAGAGGAACCTTGGAAAGATCACTCGACGAACAATGATGAAGGGTGGATAGATATCATTCTTAAAAGATCTCCATCGAAAAAGAGTCCTTGACAACGAATGATCCAACCTCAAGGTAGGGCATTTTGATTTCGATTTTATCTTTCTCATTCTTAGAATCAATGATGAACATGGATCATCCCATGAACAAGTTGACCCGTTACTCGATCATTCTTGTAAGATGGGATGATTATGAGATTGATTTAGGGATGATTATGATTGTTTTTTTATTAGATTATTGATCATTCTTAAAGGAACGTATCAAGGATGCAATGATAAAAAGAAGAGTTTCATTACTCAAGTTTATTCTTTGTGAATATTCTTCCCCCTTGGTCACGAGTTTTCTTCGTTCTTCATGGGATATGAATAGATGATCATTGTACCTTTCATTCACAGCAAAATGATATGAGATTATAGATATGGAATTAGGATAACCTAGAAGAGGTATGACATCGATGTAAAATGATGCGTTGAATTATATTAGGAGATATTATTCTTTGAGAGTTCTTCGTTAGGGTGATCAGAATTAGATTTCAAAGCCGATTGAAGGCCAGAAACTCAACAATTTGGTTCTATAATGACAACGAGGCATTGGATCTTCTGTTTCGTGATGAATAGACTAACAGATCGAGCAAGAAAAGATTGGTTGAGGTTCTCAGAGGAAGAATTTTGATTCTATAAAATTGTGATGAACACAGTGTGTATTATATAATACACACCATGTGGGCCCTTCTAAGTGGTGGTGTGGGTTTTAAGGAGATGTAAAGTTTCAAACAGTGTGTGTGCCCTTCCCTGAGACATGGATTGTATCTCGAGTGATACATGAACATGGGGTGAAGTATAGAAATGTACTCAACCAAACAACCTGATTGAGGCCGGCTATATGGGTTACCCTGTGTATGAGTACACAGGTAGGCATTCACGGGTTGACGCCATGTACCAACACACAACCTGGGGATATGGATGGACTTCGTATGGACAGACACAATGTGTAATAAATTCTACGAACAATGTATATCTGTTCCAAAGGGCATGTTTTCCGAACATGGGCCATTATACACAAGAAATACCTGGGGTCAAGGGACAAGACATTTGATCCTACTACATTCCATGTATCCCTTTATAAATGGTTTTGATAACTTTTACACCGTATCTTGGACAAGTTTTGTTAGGGTTTGTTCCCTTGATCGTTTCCCTAAAGGTTGGTGTGTATCATTTCTAACACACCAGATTATGATCCCATTAGGCAGACTTCCTAGATAGAGTTGTTGGAATCCACTAAGAGTCCTGGTGAGGGATACTCTATTAATTCTTCCTACACTAGGTGGAGTTCTAGGTATAGACATGACCAACTTTACTGGGCATCGATCCTCTACATAGCGGGTTTTTCTAGATGGAGTTTTCGGTATGACCCCATGGACATGGTTGTAATCCTCATCTAATATATCATATCTCTATTTATATCTATCAACGTATCTCTGTCATGATGTTTTTTGATGAAAAATAATTTTCTGATAGACATCATCTGTTCTATCAGACACAAGAGTGTTTTCTCCCAAGTGAGTGCTTTAGGGAATCTTCAGACTGGATCCCTAGTGGTGGTATGAGTTAGTTGTGACTTACCTCTAGACTTCGTGTCTTGTTTGAGTATCTGTATATCATTTTTATATACTTTAGACATATACTTTTGTAGATATGTATGTATCTATCCTTTTTGTGTTGATTTGTGGTTTCAGGGTGTCTTATTGAGTATTGTTATACTCACCCCTTCATGGAATTTTCCCACACTGTAATGATCCAAATTTGTTAATAATATTTGTTTCCTAATATTTTGTGTTATTTTATTTTATACTCATCAAAACTATATCCTTTTATTAATGAAGTCAGTATAATTAAAATGAGACCTCTGGGTTTCAACTGTTATATGATCGTTGGTCAATATGACTATTGAAAACTAAACTATTAATGTTATGATTATTGTTTATAAATACAAGTGACCATGGTTAATTAATACAGAAAGAAGATTTGATGGAATCATCCAGTAGACATGGGCCGTATGAAGCCCATCTGTCAGAGCTTGGGAAGCAGGTGGCATCTCTAGGCTTTGCTCTGGACCAAGACCAAGCTGAGCTTCAACATATGAAGCTTAAATGGAATCTTCTACAAGATAAGTTCAAGATGATAAAAATCACCACTTGGGAAATGTTGTCTGAGCCGCCCCAATATTATTTCACCATAGCACACTATACACTTAGGTCCTATGCAGGTGTTATAAGGGGCTATGTAATGAGACCTTAGTTACGTTGTGTATCCCTTTTGTATAAATAAAAATGTTATTTCTTATTATGTTAAATTTGTGGATTTAGAATGTTAAAATAAATATAGGATGAATTTTTAGAATTCCATATTATTGGTGAATTTTTGGAAAAAAGTATTTTAAAATACTTTTTTGTATAAATTTAATAATTAATAATGTGAAATGATTTCCAAACAATGATATTCTATAGATATGGTCATTAAAAAATTTAGAGTCTAATAAAATCAACTTAATTTTTGGTGAATTGTGTTGGATGAATTGTGTTTTCTTAATGAATAGTATTCGATGAATAGTGTTATTTTGATGAATATTAAAAAATATTTTATTATTAAATAAACTTTTCTGTGAAATGATTTTCAAAAATACATCAAACATGGTTGTAATCAGGGTGAAAAACGTGGTTAAATAAGATCAAAATAATTTTTCAGTGAATAGTAACATATCCCTTATTAATATTAATAAATAGTGATGAAAATTAAATTGACCAAAAAAATAGAAATGTCACCCATGTATGTATAAATACAATTTAGACATCTTAAAAGTTAAAAAATGATCATAGTATATGTTTTGTTATTTTTTCATGTCATAAATGTTTTATTGACAATTTTATAATTATTTTAATAATTTAAAATTGAAACTTATTCTCATAAAATGTAATCATAAATTGTTACTTTATTTTCTTATGCTTATATGATAATTTTATGGGACCTTGATTACTTTTTCAAGGTGTTCCAAAACAAGTTATAGTTTTAGAGTTGTTTTTTAATAAAAAATGATTTTATTTAAAATTTAAATTAAAAATATTTATAAAATTATTTTCATAAAATGGACTTCATTTTTGAATTTATATAATTGATATTATGTTAGGGTAAATGTATGATATTTTTATAAAAAGTTTTTTAGTGAATAGTAAAAATACAGTTTTGAGTTTCACTATGATTAATGACATTATTATTGACATAATAATAATGTAATCATTCTGGTCAACTTTTTAATAGTAACATATGTTATGAGGTGTCCCAAGTGGTTAATACCATGGACAAATACCATGGGCAAACCCATGGTTTTGCAAATACCACTGATGAGGTATCCCTTGGAAATTAATTAAATATTCCCTCATTTTTGCTAAATACCAACCCATTACTTCATTAATTTCATTACAAATTCATCATCAACAATGTTCTGGTCTTTTTACCTTCCAAGGAGTCCTCCCAAGGTGCCCTCAAGTCCCCAAGGTCCCATCCTTCATGCTTTCGAAGTTATTCTTCAAGGTAAGGGAACCTTTCACCCTCCTCTATTAAGTCATGACTTTTTTTTACGTTATGTCTTCTAGATTCCATTTTTTTTATGTGGGGGTATGTTCTTAAATATCATTATTTCTGTCCATTTTATTTAAAAATGATGAGAGACCCTTTACGCTCTCATCAACTAATTTTATGGATTTTTAAGTGACGTCGTTAGGCAGCCAAATTTTTGAAAAAAAATTAGATCTTGTCTTTTCATTAATGTTTTCTTTTCATGTGGTATGTCATTAAAATATCCATACCAAGTTATTATTTCTATTTTATTCTGTCCCTATATAGTATATTGTGTTATTTATAAGTGTTTTATGCTTATCCTCTCTCTTTTAATGTATTCTAAAAACATGTTATGTAGCTGTTATGCTCTAAATTTTTCATCTCAAAATCTCTCCCTTGTTTCTCAAGAAATTCTCTAGTTTTATTTATGTGAATACCCAAATATATTTTCATTTCTAGGGGTATTCATCAAGACATAATTTTGATCTATTTGATTCTGTAACTGAGATACATATAACCCCCACTCCCTTTCCATGGTTTATAAATGACATAATGATAATATTTTAAAGCACTTTTAAAACGTCACGATTTTGAAGTGAAACCCATTTATTTTACTATCTTTGGGTTATTTATGATATGTATTATTATGATATATGCGGCTCACATGAAAATAAAGACATATTAAAGGTGTGCTCTGATAGCACTCCTATGAATTGGGTAAATGATTTAATCTCTAGAGATGACAAGTTTCATGATACCTTGGTGAATAACCATGGTAATTTTTATGACACCATGGGGATGAACCAGGGAGATATGTTAGTGAATGTCTAAATTAAATATTATAGCCACATATTCAAGTTATGCTTCATGTTATTTTTATTATTATATGACTCTACATCAATTTCTCATGTCTTTATGTTTTTTGATCAAGTTCTTATTGATATCACAAGTAAACTGATTCCCTTTCTTTCCTTACTGGGCCTTCTGATCATCCTTCCATTTGATGTATGTCTCCAGGTTATGAGATGAAATAATTTTACCTAAGATAAACTTATGATGAAGCCTTAAAAGTGGATTAGAAGAATGTTTTAGGTTTTTTCATGTATATTGTTCATGATTTCCAAGGCACTAGACTTTAAAGATCCTCTATTTGTAAAATGTAATGAAAAATTATGTAATCAAAAGTCGGGATATCGTAGTTGGTGTAAAAAGATAGTTTAGTTATTTATGGAAATTATGACATGAAAATTTTGGAATATCCCTATAGAAAAGTTTAAATATAGGAAAAACTCTTGGTATTTTGGTGAAATATTAAGTAAGTGGTTTCTGAAAAAAATAAATCCTTGTCTAAATTTGAACAAGTGGACGTGGCTCTAGGACAAATGTAACTTGGAGAGAAAACTCGGACATGGAGTTTTGAGCTTGAAATAGGGTATCTTGGTGCACGAAAAATGGACTTGCTACAATCCTGGTTTGACAGTCTTGGGGGATATGTCTGGTCAATAAAAATCTTTTTATGAATCATTATGACGAATTTAAAGAAAAATGTAGATGTTTAAGCATGAATTTTTAAGACATAAAATCCTTTTATAGTTAAATGATTCATAAATTAAATAAGCTTATAACTAATATTTTATTCATTTAGAAAATTGTAGGCAATATGAGTAACCTTTCAAATGGGGATCTCAATGGACCATGCGCTGACGACCCTCCGGTGGAAGCCGAAATAGAAAAATTAATGAGATTGATGAACCAACTGACACAAGTTTAGGGAAATTACTTGAATCGAGATGAGAGACTGTCCTCACCATGAAGGGTACACCATTCTGTTGAGTCCTTTATGTGTCAATTACCACCAACCTACAATAGATCTATAGACCCATTGATTGATGAACAGTGGATCAACACTATCAAGAAGATCTTTTATATACTCAGCTGTTCAGAACATGAGAAGGTCACCCTATCAAATTACCACTGAGAAAGAGAAGATGATCAGTGGTGGGAACTGATTAAAAACATGATGAAAGGAGAGAAGGTTAAAGATATTATGTGGGAAGAGTTCAGAGGGATCTTCTTCTGTAAGTATTTTCCTCATTCTATGAGAATAAGAATAGAGATGGAGTTTCTCAAGATGAAGAAGAAGGATAATAAATTTGTGGAAAACTATGAGATGAACTTCACAAGGATTTCACATTACACCTCTATCTTTTTCATGGATCCAAATGGTAAGTTTGACAAACAAATTGATGTACTGAGACCTTATCCATGGAAGAATCTATCCAACCGAGGATATGATAGCAACAAGGAGATCTTAAGAAGTGAGATGAAATATGAACTTGAGTTTTTTGAGATGCAAGGGTCTCATAAATCCAATGACAAGAAAAGATCAATGGATCCAAGCTTAGGGAAGAATTTTGACTTGTTAATAGGAGGCAAGAAAGTACAACATCCCATGTGTAATAAATGTGGGAAGAAACATTCGAGGAACTGCCTGCTTGTGAGCGGGAAGTGCTACACATGTGTAAGAGATGGCCATATTGCACATAATTAGCTTAGTGAGGTGAAGCCTCAACATCCCATCACTAACACAAGGGGAAGATAGTTCATGCCCTACCTGATATCTAATGCTATATGTGTGGACAACTTGGGCACTTCGCCAATCACTATCCAAATCTGAGGGCAGTGGTGGGGAATCACCATCAGCCTCAACAACATTAATGGGAATAAGGCCGTACTTTTTCGATCACTATGAATGAAGTTTTTGTGAAAAATTATGTGGTGGAAGGTACTCTTGCTGTTCTATCAATGCTATAATTTACTTTCTTTGATTTTGGTACTACACATTCCTTTTTTTCCTATAAGTTTGCAACAAATTTAGAATCAACCCCTGATTTTCTAGAAGTAGAGTTATCAGTCAAGACACCTGGTGGGATTATCCAAGAATTGTCAGTGTTTAGAAACTCTAGTACTTACCTTAGTGAGAACAACATTATCACAAATCTAGTAGTCATTCCCATGCTTGAATTCAACATTATACTAGGAATAGTCTAGCTCTCAAAGTATAATGCTAAGATCAAATGTAGAAGAAAGGAAATCTCAGTAGTCTTAAATGGGAAACCAATAGTTATCTTCTAATGAGAGATATCTCAACCTGATATTTGTCTAAAAGAACCTCCTATATCCAATTTTTTGGGGATGATCCATGAAGAAGAATAATGAAATGAGAGTTTAAGGATTGAAAATGTCCCCATTTTCTAGGAATATGTTGAAGTATTTCCTAAGGAGATACCCAGACCTCCCCCAGAAAGGGAGGTAGAGTTCTCCATTGAACTCATACCTGGATACCATACAATATCAAAGACTACATATAGGATGGAAAATGTGGAGCTGGAGGAATTAATGAAACAACTCTAGTCCTTTTAGAGAAGGGTTTTATCTGACCAAGTGTGTCTTCTTGGGAAACACCTATTCTCTTTGTGATGAAGTTGGATGGATCAATGTGGCTATGAATTGATTATAGAGAACTGATCTAGATCACAGTGAAGAAAAAATACCCTCTCTCAAGAATTTATGACTTATTTTACCAACTTCGTGGTCCTCAATTATTCGTTAATATTGATCTTCATTCTGGTTATCATAAAATGAGGGTGAAGAAAGAATATATTCCAAAAACTGCCTTCTGATCAATATATTGTCATTATGTGTTTGTTTTTATTCACTTAAGACTGACTAATACACCTTTTATATTTATGCATTTGATGATTTGGGTCTTTAAGGAATACCTTGACAACATTGTGGTAGTTTTTATTAATGATATTCTGAAATATTTTAAAAGTCATGAGGAGAATGAGGATCATGTAAGTGTTATTTTTCAAAATCTATAGAAGGAGTGGCTTTTTGGAATGTCCAAAAAATGTGAATTTTGGTTACAATAAGTTGACTTCTTAGGGAACATTGTTACCAATGAAGGAATCATAGTTGAACCTACAATGACAAAATTTGTAGAGGAGTAGCCTCGGCTTACAAAAATAAATGAGATTCTCAATTTCCTTAGATTAGTGGGATATTACAGGGGGTTTGTAAAAAAATTTCACGGCATTCTAATCGATTAATCAAGTTAAATCGAAAAGGGGTCAAGTTCATCTATACAAAGGAGTTTGTGGAACGTTTCCAAGAGTTGAATAAGTTATTGGTAACTTCACCCATGCTAACTCTGCCCTTAAGTGGAGAAATATTCATTATTGTTAGTGACGCATCTCTGAAAGGGCTTGGGTGCATCCTCATGAAAAATAAAAAGTCATTTCTTATGCATCTCAATAGATGAAGAACCATGAGCAGAACTATCCTACACATGATCTGGAGCTGGATGAAGTCATTTATACTCTGAAGATATGGAGGCACTATCTTTATGGGGATAAATGTGATATATACACAGACCATCAAAGTTTGAAGTATATTTTTACACAAAAGGAATTGAACATGAGACAGAGGAGATGGTTGGAACTTCTCAAAGACTATGATTGTTCAATTCATTATCATCCTGGAAGAGCAAACAAAGTTTCTGATAAATTAAGAAGTAAATACCTAGTTGTTCTTTCCATGATGAGGAGTCAAACAGATCCTTTGATCAATGACATAGTAAAGCTAGACAAGGGAATTATAAGGGTAGGGACATCATCACCCTTAATCCAAATGATTTCTCAACCGTCATTACTTGATAATATTAATAATGATCAGAAAGAAAATCCTTTGTTATAGAAGAAGTTTGAGGGTGTGAAGGATGGGAAGTTTCCTGGGTTCAATATTGATCAAGAATTTGTATTGAAATTTCATACAAGACTATGTGTTCCATGTATTCTGGAAATAAATATAGAGATGATGGATGAATCTCATAGCTCTATGTTCTCCATACATCCGGGATGTACAAAAATGTATAGAGACCTTCGTGTTCATTTTTGGTGGGATAATATGAAAAGGGAGATTGCTAACTACATTAAAAGGTGCTTGGTATTTCATCAAGTGAAGGCAGAGCGACAACTTCCCAAAGGGATGTTATAAGTGATACCCATACCAGCATGGAAGTGGGATAATATCACAATGGAGTTTGTCACTGGTCTCCTGAGAACATCCAAAGGAAACAATGAGATAAGGATTATTATGGACTGTCTCACCAAGACTGCCTATTTTATCTCTATTTGGAAAGATTTCTCTCTTGATCAACTGGTGAAGATTTATGTGAATGAAGTGGTAAGGCTTCATGGAGTTTCACTTTATATCATATCTGATCATGATCAATGGTTCAAAAAAAATTTATGGAGAAGTCTTCAACATGCTCTGAGCACTAAATTGAATTTCAGTATGGCCTATCACCCCCAAAATAATTGACAATCTTAATAGACTATTCAGACACTCGAGGACATGCTGAGAACATGATCAATGTAATCTAAAGGTGGATGGGATCAACATAACCCATTAGTTGAGTTCTCGTACAACAAAAACTTCCACTCGATAATTCAAATGGCACCATATGTAGATCTATATTGTAAGTGATGTAGAATACCTACTTGTTGTCATGAAGTTGGTTAGAGAAAGATTCTTGGGAATAATCTTGTGCATGAGATGAAAAAAAGGTCCATGCCTTCCAGCAACACATTAAGGCTGCACAGAGTCGACAAAAGAGTTATGTCGACAACTGTCAAAGGGACTTGGAGTTTTAAGTTGATGACACAGTATTTCATAGAATTTCACCTTATAAAAGAGTCATGAGTTTAGGGATGAAAGGGAATCTCATCTCCAGGTACATTGGCCCTTATAAAATCCTTGATCACGTAGGAGCAGTGGCCTATTTGCTTGAACTTCCTTCAAATCTAGCACCATTTCATGATATCCTCCATGTATCCATCTTGAGGAAGTACATACCTGACCCTTCACATGTATTAAACCCAATGGTGGTACAACTAGAACATAACCTCTCTTATGAGGAGCAGCTGGTGGAGATATTTGATTATAGGGACATGGTTCTATGCAACAAGACTACCCACCTTGTTAAGGTGTTGCGGAGAAACCCAAAAGGGAGAATAAGCCACATGGGAACTAGAGTACTCTATGAGGTAGAATTACCCACACATTTTATTTTCTTAGGGTATGAGTTGAAATTTTGGGGGTGGAATTTATTAAGGGGGAAAGAATGTGACCACCATAACTTTTGAGTAATATTTTTTCCTAATTTTGCATGTTATTTTGTTTTATACTTGAGAAATCTATATCCTTTAATTAATGAAGTGAGTATAATAAAAATGAGACTGTTTGGTTTCGACTATTATATGACCATGGGTCAATATGAATGTTGGAAACTAATATTTTAATGTTATGATTATTGTTTATAAATACAAGTGATCTTTTTTAATTAATACAGAAAGATGAGTTGATAGCCTCATCTAGTAGACTCGGGTCGTAAGAAGCCCGTCTGTTCGAGCTTGGGAAAGAGGTTCCATCTCTAGGTTTTGCTATGGACCAAGCCCAAGATGAGATTCAACATGTGAATCTTGAATGGAATCACCAACGAAAGAAGTTCAAGGTGATATAAATCACCAGTTGGGCAATGTTGTCTGAGCCTCCCCAAGAATCTATCACCATATCACACCTTACACTTAGGTCATATTCAGGTGTTATAAGGGGCTATATAACGAGACCTTAGTTACGTTCTGTAATCCTTTTGTATAAATAAAAGGTTATTTCCTATTATCTTAAATTTGTGGATTTCAAATGTTAAAAAAATATTGCATGAATTTATAGAAGTACCATATTATTGGGGAATTTTGAAATAAGGGTATTTTAAAATACATTTTGGTAAACATTATATAATTAATAATGTGAAATTATTTTCAAAAAATGATCTTCTACAGTAGTGATCAGTAAGAAATTTAGAGTCTAATAAGATCAACATAGTGTTGGATGAATAGTGTTTTCTTGATTAATAGTATTTGATGAATAGTGTTATTTAGATGAATAGTATAAAAATATTTTATTATTAAATAACTTTTTCTGTAAAATGATTTTCAAAAATTAGTCATACATGATTGTAATCAGGGTGAAAATTGTGGTTAAATAAGATCAAAAAAGTTTTTTTTGGTGAACAATAACATACTCTTTACGAATAGTAATGAATATTAAATTGACCAAAAAAATTAGAAACATCACCCATGTTTGTATAAATACAATTTAGACATCTTAAAACTGAAAAAACGATCATATTATAAGTTTTGTTATTTTTGTATGTCATAAATATTTTATTTACGATTTTATAATTAATTTAATTTTTTAAAATTGAAATTTATTTTCATAAAATGTAATCGTAAATTGTTAATTTATTGTCTTATGGTTATACGATAATTTAATTGGACCTTTGTTACTTTTTCAACGTGTTGCAAAAAAAGTTATAGTTTTAGAGTTGTTTTTTTGAATAAATAATGATATTATTTAAAAATTAGATTAAAAATATCTAGAAAATTATTTTCATAAAATGGAGTACATTTTTGAATTTAGAGCATCGATATTATGTTAGGGTGAATTTATGAGATGTTTATAATATTTTTCGGTGAATAGTAAAAATACGGTTTTGAGTTTTGGTGTGATTAATAAAATCATTAATGATGTAATCATTCTGGCCAACTTTTGAGTATTAAGATATGTTAGGAGGTTTACCTCATGTCAAATACCATTATAAAATACCATGGGAAATACCATGGTTTTGAAAATACCACCTACGAGCTGTCCCTTGGAAATTAATTAAATATTCCATCACTTTTGCTAAATACCAACCCATTCTTTAATTAATTTCATTCCAAATTCATCATGAACGAAGTTATGGTCTTTTACTTCCCAATTAGTCCTCCCAAGGTGTCTTCAAGCCCCCCAAGGTCCCAACCTTCAAGCTTTCTAAGTTATTTTTCAAGGTAAGGGAACCATTCACGCTCCTTTTTTAAGTCACGACTTTCTTTATGTTATGTCTTCTAGTGTGTATTTTATTAAGTGGGGTGTGTTATTCTATATCATTTTTGTTGTCGAATTTAAGTAAAAATTATGATAGACCCTTTTCAATCCCGTCAACTGATTTTCTGGATTGTTAGGTGACGTCGTTAGGCTGCTGAATTTTTGTAAAGAAATCACATCTTGTCTTTTCTTTCAATTTTTTTTCACGTGGTATGTCATTAAAATATCCATACCATGTTATTATTTCTATTTTATTCTATTTCTATACTATATATTGATTTATTTCGGAGTGTTGTATTATTATCCCCTCAGTTTTAATGTTTTCTAAACACATGTTATGTAGTTGTTATGCGGCATTATATTCGTCTCAAAATCACTATCTTTTTTCTCATGAAATTCAGTTGTTTTATTTATGTGAGTACCCAAATCTATTTTCATTTCTCTGGGTATTTATCAAGACATAAAATGGATCTATTTATTCTGTAATTGACATACATATAACCCTCACTCCCTTTCCATGGGTTATAAGTGACATAATGATCTTATTTTTAATAACTTTTAAAACGTCATGATTTTGATGTGAAACCCATTTATTTTACTCTATTTGGGATATTTATAAAATTTATGATTATGTTCTATGTGGATCACATGAAAATAAAGGAATATTAAGTCTATTCCCTGATATTTCTCCAATGCATTGGGTAAATAATTTAATCTCTAGAGATGACAAGTTTCACGTTATGTTGGTGAATGGCCTTGGTAATTTTTATGAAACCTTAGGGATGAACCTTTGTGATATGTTAATTAATGTAGAAATTAAATTTTTTAGCCACATATTCATGTTATGTTTCATGTTATTATCATTATGATATTTCTCTACTTTTATTGCTCATGCCTTTTCGTTTTTTTATCAAGTTCTTATTGATATCACTAGTAAACTGATTCCCTTTCTTTCTTTACTTGTCATTCTGCTCACACTTTCCATTGATGTATGTCTCCAGGTAATAATATGCAGTAATTGTATATAGGATGAAATTTATATGAAGCCTTAAAAGTGGATTAGAATAATGTTTTATGTCATTTTGATTTATATTGTTCATGATTTCCAAAACAGTGGACATTAAAGATCTTCTGTTTGTAAAATGTATTGAAAATGATATCTAATAAAAATGTGGGATTCCATACGCACATGTCATGTATTGTGTATATGAGAGACCTTTTTATGGAGTCTACAAAATACTAGGACTATAAAGATCTTTGTGAGTTTAGATTGTTTGAGGTGTTCCTATGGCTTCGAGTAGTAGTTCCAATACCTAATTGTTTATAGGTTGGACTTTGTAGTTATATACTCTTTTGGTGGGCTTGTATTCTGACACAGTTTACATTACTTTATTTAATTCTATAAAACTCTATTAGTTGGGATAGTGGTATGAATGTATTTAATATCTCAATGTTTTTACATTTCTGTATTTTGGGCCTGGGGATGTGTGCATGTATACAGGTACTAAAGAAATGTCTCCCATCTTATTGATATTCTTTCTTAGTGCTAGTCACTGGCCTTATGGTATTAGAGGTAGGCTTGGGGAGTCACGACATGAGCCCAATTAGGACAGGTTTTGACATAATATCAATTCAATTATAGAGGTTTTTTGGGGAATTTTTTCATGACCAAAAGAAAATAATATGACTGGGACAAAATGAGTCTTTTGTAAAAAGATGAATGAATATGAAACAATGATTCAAAACAAATCACATCTAGTGTGGGAGGGGTACTCCAAAATAGAGGTTATTGATGTTAAAAAAACCGTTTCACATTTTTCATGGCCAGATAAAATCATATTATTCTTGGTCATAATATTGAAAAGAAGGTTCATAGTTTTTCATATAGATGTCAAGTTGGTATTTTTAATGGACTTTTGGATGAAGAGATTTATAATGACAATCCAGATGGTTTTCCCATTTATAAATATGAGAACATATTTTTTCCAATAAATAAGGAACTATATGGGTTAATGTAAGAAGCAAGAGTATAATATTCAAGACTAGATAAGTTTTTGATGAATCTTAGTTTTCATTCGGGTGGATTTTATGACAATCTATATGTCAACAATGTCAAAATTCAATGTATGAAGGTAATGGTATATGTCGATGACATAAAATTTGGTGGAACAGATGTTGTGTCATGCATTTATTTCATTGAATTCATGAAAATTAAGTTAAAATGTCAATAATTGATGTACTAATGTTTTTCTATGGCTTATAGGTTACACAAGGAAAGAATAAAACATTCATTTCTCAATATAAATATTCTAAGGAATTTTTGAGAATATTTATAATGGAAAATTCCAAGTAGATGAAAACTTTGATGGCTACCCGGATGGAACTATAATGAGATGAGGAAAGAAATTATGTTAATGTCACAAAATACAATAAAATCAATGGGATTCTGTTAAACATGATAGTAAAAAGGCGTGATATTGTTTTTACACATTCTAATGAGATTAGTAATAAATAAAATCCAAAGAAAGATACCTAATTTTATTAAAATGAATACATCATAATATCAAGGGATGGTGAATTTCAATTTATAATACAACAAAAAATATCAGGAAGAGTTATTGGGCTATATAGATATAGATTGGGCTAGTTCAATTGAAGGGAAAAAATCAGTATCAGGCGGTGCATTATATTTTTGTGGATTGTATATTTATTTGTAATGTAATAAACATGATTGCATTTCATTGAACACTGTAGAATATGAATTTATTGTGGCCACTCTAGATTGCACACAATTATTATGGATGAAACAGTAGACTGATGATATGGTAATTTTAGTGAAGTATTCGATTGGAATCCATTATGAAAATTGAAGTTCTATAAATCTGAGAAAAAATCCAGTCCATCACTTGTGGAAAATAAATAATGAGAAATAATATAATTTTATCAAGGAGAAGGTGAAAAAAGGACTTGTGAAGTAGGATTATGTGCCTACAAAACTATATGTTATAGAAAATTTTTACAAAGTCCCCACTCGAAGAAGCATTTCAACATCATCAACTAGCTCATGGAGTTTAGTGGACTCCCCACACATGAAAATGTGTGGATCTGGAACACCATTTTCCAATGCTATGATGATTTTTTACCACATATGTTGTTTTATGTTCTTTATCCTATTACAGAACAAAATAAAGCAGCCTTCGGGTGTAACATCCCAAGTAAATAATGAATAATATATATTTTTATCTATGTCTATTTATGAATTACATAGTGTTTTAGAGGCTTAAAATGAGAATAAATCCAATATTAAGCATAGAATACACTAATATTTTTAAAAGATCGTTTTACTACCTTTTGATGGAAATCCATTTTTAAAAAAAAAATTTACAATTTTATAAGCCATATTTTTCAAAATAAACATTTTTTTTATGATTGGGACATTGAAATTTACATTGGATAAATTTTTGGTATTTTTCTGAAAATGTTCATTTTTTTTGAATAGTGAAAATACTGCATTTTACATCAAAACATCTTTTTCATATAATTTAATTATATGGTTATATTATCTTTTTAATTGGTCTTAAAGTGTAATTAGATTATATTTTTACCATTTAATCCAATGGTGGTCATTAGGATTAATTTCACTTTGGAATTGGGAATAAACTAATGCCAAACTTTTCATAGATATTGTTTCAAAAAACCAGCTATTTGTTTTGACAACGGGAATTATTTTTAAATTAATTATTTCAGTTTCTGAGTTTGGAATTTGGTAAAATTGATTACATATTTGGAATCATAATGTCTAAATTATATAATCAAGACTCTTTTGTTTTTGGACATTATGAATAGTAATGACGGTAATTATCTTTAATTATCTTGATTAATGAGTAATCGGGTAGTTAAGTATAATAAAATAATATCATAATAATAAAAAATGACCCCAAAATGTGTCCTAATTCTACTGGTTGTCTCATGTCTGACGATGGTATGCCTTGTTCCAATCTTGGGGACCCCATGGATTCACTTTTGTGGGAAAGTGACTTTTTATCTTTTTATTTTTTAAAGAAAGTAAATATAACAAAGAATGTATCACCTGAGTAAAACATTTTTAATTTTTTCTACATAGATGATATTTTGGACTATAAATATTCATTGGAAATCTAAAAATATTTCCTACATCACAGTGGTTTTCTCATAATTTTTAGACGTTAAATAAATTAAATTATTTATGACATCATGATAATGCCGTGATTACCTCATTATTTAACGATTTAAATAAAATAAAAATATAATGTAAACTCTAAGACCTAAACTTGTCAAAGACCTGTTTTATGAGTATATTTCGAACCCTTATCACCTTATCGTTGAAATACATCAATTTGGGACCTTTAAAATCTGAAACTCATTTGAAAATAAAGTAACATTTTTTAACTTTCCAAGAGTGCCCCTCCTCTCCTCTTATAAAAGGCCCCCACCTCTACCTCCTTACCCACACCTCTCAAGCCTTTGGCTTGGCCAAAACCTGATCATTTTGTCTCTCCACATCCCTCTCTCACTCTTAGAAGGCTCACTTTGGGCAGAAGTCTTCCCAAGGAAGCATTTGAGCTCAAATCAAAGAGAGTTACGCGATTTTAAGGTAATGTCTTCACTTGTGTTATTTTGTTTTATTTTGCTTCTCCAACCCCCTAAACTATTTTTATTCATTTCTTTTGTAACAACTCCAGTATCTTTAATATACTAGTATGTTGTTATAAGAAGCATTAGAGCTAAACTTACACACACATACATCTAATGGTTAAAGAACATAATGTTTCTGTGGATGGTGAATTTCTGCCTCACGAAACGATGATTGTTCAATATTCTTATAACACCTTAAAAGGTGGCCATTAAGATGTCACTATATTTATATATGATATATAATATGTTTATGTTTTACTTAATCTTCTGTATTTTTCATTTATGGCATACCTTTATGGCTTCCATTATGGGTATACGCGATATCTTCATTTTAGGAAGTGCGGACTACCGCCCCCTCAAAGTGATTTGAGGCGTTAATACCATATGTGGTACGTATAAAGGATAGATTTAATGATATTATATATGATACCATACTAGAATTAAAATAATATTATGTATCATTATGTTTTAATTCCATTAAATTTGAAATAGAAATGGAAGTAGCGTTCATGCGTACGTACGACTTACCATCTCCATGAACGGTGCATTTCATTTCTTACCTCTAAATGTTATGTAATATAATAAATTCATGCATATACTAGATATATATGATATATATGATATCTAAATCATGAATATAATTCTGGATATAATGGATATTTTACCACATGAATAACTTGTAATTATAAAGAGTTTATTTTTGACTCAAGTACCAATGATCGTTAAAAAGACCATTATTAACTTAAATAATAACATAGTGTTCATGACATGGTAAAAAGTGATATAAAAGGAATAATGAACTTAAAAAAGGTTCTTAAGAAATTATAAGTTAACTCATGTTTATTATTCATGAGATTAAAGAACGATCGAGTCAAGTCGGACCCGAGGTAAGGGAACTTCTTAACCCAATTTCCATTATTTATGTTAATCTCATACTTTCAAATTATTTCATGATATTATTATGTAATATCTTTTATTTTTAATTTCTTTACATGTAATTATAGTGAATACACATAATATATCTAATTTATTTAAAAAATTATCTTTTTAAGGGACTACATCTCAATATCCTTTCATTGAGGAAGATTGTGTTTTATACACAACTTTCTTTTATATGGTGTATAAACCCCTTTGACTTTTACGCTTATTCAAAAGGAATATTTTTGTACAAAGCGTTTTACTAAATGAAAAAAGGGAATGTTTTTGTCATACGTATGCGGCGAAAAAGACTTCTCCCCCACCGTGACCATTATTTGAGCTTCGGATTTCTCTAGAAGCCATAACCTTTTTTTAAATGAAAAATAAATACCATGTTTTACTTTTCTTTTATTGTGGCATTGAAAATTGTTTTCATAATGTTTTTTATATCAATTTGTTTTATTGATATATTGTGATTGAAATGTGGAAATGTTATGTTTCCTTTATGCATGTATTATGTGATACGATTATGTTATTGTTCTTGGGCATTGTTATGAAGACGGGTGGTTCCATGATAAACTAAGGCCGGGTGAGCCCGATATAGCTCTCCAATGCATTGGGTAACATGAAGGAGTTAAACGTTAAGGTCTCTCCGAAGAGATTTAGGGAATATACTGTGATGGGTATTCCAAACGTAACCAAGAGGTTTACTTCCTACGTAAGAATGTTATGAATGCCTCAAGTTACCTTTATGTGTTATTATTTCTATGATTTATTCATGATTTGATGAGGTATGTTAAAGTGATTATGTTTTATGAGTAAATTATGATTTCATTGATTCTTATGTATACATGTACTCATGTTTCCTTTCAATATTTTCATATCCCTTACTGAGATTTTTATGCTCATCCCATGTTTTTGAAATGATTTTCACTGGCCAAGGGAAAGGTACATGATGTGATGATAGTGTCAAGAACGTTTCAATAAAGAATCCATGTTTTATATTAAATATGTTTTCATTTATGGGAATAATGAGTACTATGATTGGCTGATGTTGGTTGCTCTACGGGATGTTTTATGTGCATTTTTAGTTTCTATTTTCCATTTCTTTCACCGGATTTGTTGGTTTCATGAAATATGGTGATGTTTTTTCATTGTGACGAGAGTCTCTACCTCGCTGTAATCAGTGTTGGGGTGTCGGCGGTGGATACTGGTGAAGTCTCGCCGGCATCTGGGTTGTGGCCGCGAGTGATTGCTGAGGGTTTATACTTCATTTTTGAAGGGGTGATGGCGGTGGTTGCCAGTGATATGTCTCGTCGGCATATGAACTGTGGCGCCTCCGGCGATGACGCTCTGTTGGTCTCGCCGATGACCTGCTGTGATGGCAACGTGTGATGACGGGCTCTCTGCCCGAGGTGTGGCTCGTGGAGGTTGATGGCAGGCGGTACGATGCAGGTGCGCGGATCGAGGGATATCTTTTGGATTGTGGCTTTGGAAATTTGATTTTTGAAATGTAATGTTTGTTAGGTGGTTTGGTTGCGGTGGATTGGTTTTGGTGATGCTCTGTAATGGGTACCGGGAACCCTTAAAACCGGCTTTTTGAATATAAAAAAAATTTATTTCTAGTAATAACTCAAGATTTAAGTAAGGTTTAAGGCTGGGGCCTTATAGTTGGTATCAGAGGTCGTTTTAGATAACTTTAGAAGTTATAATTTTATTAAACGATCATCCAAAAATATTTTTTTTATGGTCAAATTGAAATGATATAGCATTTGAAGATTACCATGTTGCTTCATCTAAGACATGTTTGTTCAGAATGGTTTTCCGCAGAGGAAACTGGGAAGCAGTGCTAGGAAGGCATACAGAAAGAAATAACCTTCCGAATCAGCATCCTGAGATGGTCGGAATTGGAACTGAACAGTTTGTTGCAGTAATGGCGTAGTTGACTCAAGCGATAAATGGTGGCGGTATCCATGCACGAGATTAGCCAGATCAACTACAGAGGAACATGTTAGTGGTGGAACATTTCATGAGGCAACAACCCCCATCATTCAGAAGATCATCTGACCCTGTACTAGCTGAAGGGTGGATTAAAGCACTGGAGAAGATTTTCGATGTCATGGGGTGTTCAGAAAATCAAAAGGTTAGTCTTGCTATTTACCGTTTGGAGGGTGAAGCAGATCAGTGGTGGTCGATGGTTAAAAATATCATGGACTCTGATGATATTGATGCTCTCGACTGGGATGAATTCAAAGGTATGTTTCTTGAGAAGTATTTTCCTAAGGCTGTTCGAATTAGGATGGAAAAACAATTCCTGGAATTGTGGCAACATGAGGACTCAGTGGCTGCCTATGAAGAAAGGTTCACTCGATTGGAAAGGTATGCTCCAAATTTTATCTAAGACCTTGATAGTAAAATCAATCATTTTTACTCAGGATTAAAGCCAAAATATCGAAGGGATTTAGCTTCTTGTGAGTTAAAAAGTTATGAAAATCTTGTTCGATGTTCTGAGAAGATGGAAATGGAGTTTACCGATGATCAAGTGTTCTATAAAAACCAACAGAAGAAGAGACCGAGGTGGCTAGAGAAATGGAAGAATTATTCAAAAAAGTCTGATGGTAAGAAAACTACGTTTCCAGTCTCTGATAAATGTGGGAAAAGGAATGCTGGGGAATGTCTTCTAATTTCTGGAAAGTGCTACCGATGTGGTAAGATGGGACATAAGGATCGTCATTTCACTGAAAAAGATCAAGGTGATGGTAAGTCCAAATTTTATTTGTAGTTAGTGAAATGTTTTAAGTGCAATGAGATGGGTCACTATGAAAACGAGTGTCCAACAAAGAGCTCGAGTGATGGGAAGTAGTTATACTACAAGCAGAAAGGGGTGGTGAAATCCTTTGCAACTACTTCAGCAGATGTAGGGCCATCAAATGAAGTTGTATCAGGTACTTTGTTTGTTTTTCCAGATTATGCCAGTGTGTTGTTTGATTCGGGGTCTAAACATTCTTTCATCTCTGAAAACGTTTCTAGTAAAATGGGAATACCATCTCAAGAAATGACTCCTGAACTTGTGGTAAAAACACCTGGGGTAAATGTTGAGGCAAAAAGAATTTATAAGAATCTCCCTATCCTTATCTGTGGAAATAAGTTACTTGAAAAACTTATTGTTTTACCTCTAGTAGAGTTTGATGTTATCCTGGGTATGGATTGGATCTCTATTTACCATTCTAAGATTGACTGTAGAGCTAAAGAAGTTTCTTTTCAGAAAGTCTTTCTGTTTGTGTACAAGAATGAACCCTTACTGTTTATAACTTATCAAGAGGATGGGAAACTTGTAAAATATGGAAATGAATGTTAGCTCGCACGCATCATTGAAATCAAAGGAACTGTTCAGATTAATGTTGTGCTATGGTAAATGAGTATCCTGATGTTTTTCTTGATGAGTTTCCTGGAATAATACCAGATCGGGAAGTTGAATTTACTTTTGACTTAGTTCCGGATGCTAAGACAATTTTAAAACCCCCTTTTTGAATGGCTCAAATTGAACTTTTAGAGTTGAAGGAGCAATTGCAAGATTTATTAGAAAAAGGTTTCATTCAACCTAGCACATCACCATGGGGTGATCTTGTTTTATTTGTTAAAAAGAAATATGGTTCTATGATACTTTGCATTGATTATAGAGCCTTGAATAACATCACTATTAAGAACAAATATCCATTGCCTCATATCAATGATTTGTTTGATCAGCTCCAGGGAGCTCAGTATTTTTCAAAGATTGACCTGAGATCGGGGTACCATCAGCTGAAGGTAAAGGAAGAATATGTTCCTAAGAATACGTTTCGTACAAGATATGGCCATTATGAATTTGTAGTAATGGCTTTTGTGCTAACCAATGCACCTGCTGTATTCATGGACTTAATGAATAGAATTTTCCATGAGTTCTTGGATAAGTTTGTGGTGGTTTTCATTGATGATATTTTGGTGTTTTATAAAAGTAAAGAGGAGAATGAAATACATTTATGGGTTATTTTGTAAACCTTAAAAGAAAAGAAATTGTATGGGAAATTCATCAAGTGTGAGTTTTGGTTGCAAAAAATTTCTTTCCTTGGTCACATTGTTTCTAAAGATGGGATAACTATTGATCCTACAAAAACAAAGGTTGTTGAAGAATGGACAAGACCCACAAATGTAACTGAGATTCATAGTTTCTTTGGTTTGGCAGGCTATTACCGAAGGTTTGTTAGAAATTTTTCCCGGTTATCTAGTCCAATGACTAAGCTAACTCGGAAGGGTGTTAAGTTTATCTGGAAAAAATAATGTGATGATTGTTTTTAGGAATTGAAAAGAAGATTGATGAATGCTCCAGTTTTGGCACTACCTTCCAGGAATGGTGAGTTTGTTATCTACAGTGATTCTTCATTGAAAGGAATTGGTTGTGTCCTAATGCAGAATGATCAGGTAATTGCTTATGCTTCACGACAGTTGAAAACTCATGAGGTAAATTACCCTACACATGATTTGGAATTAGCTGCTATTGTTTTTGCATTAAAAATTTGGAGGCATCATTTGTATAGAGTAAAGTGTGAAATATTTACCGATCACAAAAGTTTAAATTATATATTCACTCAAAAAGAATTGAACATGAGACAGAGGAGATTGCTATAATTAATAAAGTATTATGATTGTACAATTCACTACTATCTAGGAAAAGAAAATAAAGTGGCTGATTCTTAGAGTCGAAAAAATAATGCTTCATTAACAATGTTGCATTTGGGACATGATCCTTTGGTTAAGGATTTGATGAACTTTGGCATAGAAGTTTTTGGTGCAGGATTATCTTCTGTTTTGTTTCAGGTGTCAGTGAAATCTTCTCTATCAGACAGAATCAAGCAAGCATAGAAGCAAGACAGCGAGTTTTAGAAAAAGGTAGAGCTGGTTCAGAAGGGAAAGTTTCCTGAATTCAACATTGATAATGATTGTGTTTCGAGATTTGGGAACAGATTGTGTGTGCCTTGTGATTCACAGTTGAAGAGAGAGTTGTTATGTGAAGCTCATAGTTCTCCGTTTTCAGTTCAACCTGGCAGTACTAAGATGTATAGAGTTCTTCTGGAGTATTACTGGTGGGACAGAATGAAAAGAGATATTGTGGATTTTACTGTGAAGTGTTTGACATGTCAACAGGTTAAAACAGAGTGGCAGTTACCGAAAGGGATGCTTCAGCCTTTACCAGTGCCAGAGTGGAAATGGGAAAATATATCCTCGGACTTCGTCGTGGGATTTTCGAACACATCTCAAGGTAATAATGCAATTTGGGCTATTGTTGATCGCTTGACTAAATATTCTCATTTCTTTGCTATACAAGATACTTTTTCCCTATATCAACTTTCTTGATTGTATCTTAAAGAGATAGTCAGGCCGCATGGAGTTCCCCTATCCATTTTATCTGATCGTGATCACAGGTTTACTTCTAACTTTTGGAAAGGCCTTCAGAAGTCGTTGGGTACTGAATTAAATTTTCGTACAGCTTTTCATCCTCAATCAGATGGGAAGTCAGAACGAACAATCCAGACTTTGGAGGATATGCTGCATGCTTGTTCGATGGATTATTATGGAAGTTGGGACCAACATCTTTCTTTGGTTTAGTTTTCTTATAATAACAGTTTTTATTCAAGTATACAGATGGAACCGTTTGAGGCATTATATGGGAAGCGGTGTCGAACTCCAGATTTTTGGGATGAAGTGGTTGAAAGGAAGTTGATGGGACCAGAATTGGTAGAAGACTTGGCAGAAAAAGTTCAGCTGATATAGAAACACATGAGAACAGCTCAGAACAGGCATAAGAGTTATGCGGACAACAGGAGGAAGGATCTCTCTTTTGAGGTAGGTGATCATGTTTTTCTCAAAGTATCACCATGGAAAAGTGTGATGCGATTTGGTAAGAATGAGAAGCTGAGTCCAAGGTTCATTGGACCATATGAAATTTTGGAGAGAGTTGGACCAGTTGCTTACCGAGTGGATTTACCTCCGAGTTTATCTCAAGTACATAATGTTTTTCATGTTTCAATGTTAAGGAAGTACATGCCAGATCCATATCATGTTTTGAGTCCAGAGGTGGTTTAGTAGGAAGAGAATATATCTTATGAGGAATAACCGATCCAGATTTTTGATCACAGGGAGCAAGTGTTGTGGAATAAGGTGATTAATCAAGTAAATGTTTTGTGGAAAAACCACATGAGTGAAGAGGCAACATGTAAATCTGAAAATGTTATGAGGGATAAATACCCCCACTGATTCGATAAGTAAATAAATTGTGGGGAAGCAATTTTCTAAAGGGGGGAAGGATGTAACATACCAAGTAATTAATTAATAATAGATATTTTTATCTATGTATATTTATGAATTAGATAGTGTTTTAGAGGCTTAAAATGAGAATAAATCCATTCTTAAGCATAGAATACACTAATATTTTTAAAAGATTATTTTACTACCTTTTGATGGTAACCCATTTTTAAATCAAACTTTTGAAAATTTTATAAGCCCTATTTGTCAAAATAAACATATTAGTTATTATTGGGACATTGAAATTTACATTGGATAAATTTTTGGTATTTTTCTGACAATGTTCATTTTTTATGAATAGTGAAAAATACTGCATTTTACATCAAAACTGCTTTTTCATCTAATTTAATTATATGGTCAGATTATCTTTTTAATTAGTCTTAAAGTTTAATTATAATATATTTTTACCATTTAATCCAATGGTGGTAATTAGGATTAATTTAACTTTGGAATTGGGCATAAACTAATGCCAAATATTTCATAGATATTGTCTCAAAAAACCCGCAATTTGTTTTGTCAACGAGAATTATTTTTAAATTAATTATTGCAATTTCTGTGTTTGGAATTTGGTAAAATGGATTAGATATTTGGAATCAGAAGGTCCAAATTATGTAATCAAGACTCTTTTGTTTTTGGACACTATGAATAGTAACAACGATAATTATCTTTAATTATCTTGATTAATGAGTAATTGGGGAGTTAAGGATAATAAAATAATATCATAATAATACAAAATGACACCAAAATGTGTCCTAATGCTACTGGTTGTCTCATGTCCGACCATGGTATGCCTTGTGCCAATCTTGGGGACCCCATGGAATCACTTTTGTGGGAAAGGGACTTTTTATCTTTTTATTTTTTAAAGAAAGTAAATATAACAAAGAATGTATCACATGAGTAAAAAAAATTTAATTTTGTCTACATAGATTATATTTTGGACTATAAATATTCATTGGAAAGATAAATATATTTCCTACATCATAGTATTTGTTTCATAATTTTTAGACATTAAATAAATTAAATTATTTATGACATCATGATGATGCAGCGATTACCTCATTATTTAACGATTTAAATAAAATAAAAATATAATGTAAATTCTATGGACTACACTTGTAAAAGACCTATTGTATGATTATATATCGAACCCTTATCACCTTATCCTATAAATACATCAATGTGGGACCTTTAAAATCTGAAACTCATTTGAATGTAAAGTAACATTTTGTAACTTTCCAAGAGTTCCCCTCCTCTTCTCTTATAAAAGGCCCCCACCTCTACCTCCATACCCACACCTCTCAAGCATTTGGTTCGGCCAAACCCTGATCATTTTTTCTCTACACATCCATCTATTACTCCTAGAAGCCTCACTTTGGGCATAAGTCTTCCCAAGGAAGCGTTTGAGCTCAAATCAAAGAGAGTTACCCGATTTTAAGGTAATGTCTTCACTTGTGTTATTTTGTTTTATTTTGCTTCTCCAACCCCCTAAACGCTTTTTATTCATTTCTATTGTAACAAATCCAGTATCTTCAATATACTAGGATTTTTTTATAAGAAGAATTTGAGCTACACTTACACACACCTACATCTAATAGTTAAAGAACATACTGTTTCTGTGGATGGATAATTTCTGCCTCACAAAACGATGATTGGTCAATATTCTTCTAACACCTTAAAAGGTGGACATTAAAATGTCACTATATTTATATATTATATATAATATGTTTATTTTTTCCTTAAGCTTCTGTATTTTTCATTTATGGCATACCTTTATGGGTTCCATTATGGGTATACGCGATATCTTCATTTTCCGAAGTGTGGACTACCGCCCCTCAAAGTGATTTGATTCGTTAATACCATATGTGGTACGTATAAAGGATAGATTTAATGATATTATATATGATACCATACTGGAATTAAAATACTATTATGTATAATTATATTTTAATACCATTAAATATGAAATAGAAATGGATGTAGCGTTCATACGTACGTACGGCTTACCTTCTCCATGAACGATGCATTTCATTTCTTACCTCTAAATGTTATGTAATATTATAAATGCATGAATATTCTGGATATATATGATATATATGATATCTAAATCATGAATATAATTCTGGATACAGTGGATATTTTACCACATGAACAACTTGTAATTATAAAGAGTTTATTTTTGACTCAAGTACCAATGATCGTTAAAATGACCATTATTAACTTAAATAACAAAATAGTGTTCATGACATGGTAATAAGTGATATAAAAGAAATAATGAACTTTAAAAAGGTTCTTAAGCAAGTAGAAATTAACTCAAATTTATTATTCAGGAGATTAAATAACGATCGAGTCAAGTCGGACCCGAGGTAAGGGAACTTCTTAACCGAATTTCTGTTATTTGGGTTAATCTCCTACTTTCAAATTATGTCATTATATTATTATGTCATATCTTGTAATTGTACTTTCTTTATGTGTACTTAGATTTAATACACATAATATATGTAATTTATTTAAAAAATTATCTTTGTAAGGGACTACGTCTCAATCTTTTTTCATTGAGGCAGATTTTGTTTTATACACAACTTTCTTTTATACGGTGTATAAACCCCTATGACTTTTATGATTATTCAAAAGGAATATTTTTAGACAAAGAGTTTTACTAAATGAAAAAAGGGAATGTTTTTGTCATACGAATGCGGTGACAATGACTCCTCCGCCGCCATGAGCATTATTTGAGCTTCGACTTCCTCTACAAGCCATAACTTTTTTTAAAAAAATGAAAAATAAATACCATGTTTTACTTTTCTTTTATTTTGGTATTGAAAATGGTTTTCATAATGTTTTATATATCAATGTGTTTTATTGATATCTCGTGATTGAAATGTGGAAATGTTATGTTTCCTTTATGCATGTATTATGTGATACGATTATGTTATGGTTCTTGGGAATTGTTATGAAGATGGGTGGTTCCGTGATAAACTAAGGCCGAGTGAGCCCGATATAGCTCTTCAATGCATTGGGTAATGAGAAGGAGTTAAACATTACGGTTTCTCTGAAGATATTTAGGGAATATACTGTGATGGGTATTCCAAACGTAACCAAGAGGGTTACTCCCTACGTAAGAATGTTATGAATGCCTCAAGTTACCTTTATTTCTTATGATTTCTATGATTTATTCATGATTTGATGAGGTATGTTAAAGTGATTATGTTTTATGTGTAATGTATGATTTCATTGATTCTTATGTATACATGTACTCATGTTTCCTTTCCATATTTTCATATCCCTTACTGAGCTTTTTATGCTCATCCCAAGTTTTTGAAATGATTTTCACAAGTCAAGGGAAAGGTACATGATGTGATGATAGTGTCTGATGTTATTAATATTTGACGACTTATTATATACTCCCTTTACTTATTTTATATGAAATGTGCATAATTTGTGTGAAATATTAATGTTTTAATATTAAGTATAATTTTTGAGCATTTTTACAAGTAGTCCAATTGAGTCAGTTTAATGTTTTAATAATAACTATCACTATAATGATCCAAATTGTGTGGTTATTTTTTTAGGATTCTTCTTTCAATATAAAACATTTCAACAGAAGGTACCATGAGACAATTATGCCATTTGAAGGGTCATATGGTCCTCACAAACAAAACCAAAGAATCTATGAACAAACTGGGCCAGCATTGAAGATTGATTTAATGGGCTCAATCTAGAAGTCCAAAAACATTAAATCTCCACAATAATTCGGGGGACACTACATGTAATCTTGGATAAAAATTTCAAGGCTCAAATCTAAGTACAAGGGGCCCAAATGAAGCTTTGAAGTCCATCCCACCATTCTGGATGAGAATTAAAATCAGTATAATATGCATCACATATCTCATGATGTTAGAATCAAATCGAGCTGATATTTTGTAGTGTGAAAGAGGAGATATAGGTGGCCGACTTTGTTGAAGAACCCATTCGGATTTGAAGGCATCTTCATATTCAAAAACCCTTTCACATTATGGATTTCAAAAAGACTAGATTGAAATGGACAGTTTGACTTTGTTTAATCAACAGGCCATAACTTTTGATCCTTAAGTTCAAATGACTCCAAAGTTTTAGAGTAGTCGTCCAAATTTATTATCTAAAACTTTTAAGAAGGATATTGCTCGAGTTTCGGTTGTCTTGATATCCATATCTGCGAGCCAAGTGGAGGGGTATTTCTGGAATGTAAACAGTCCACCACCTTGGGCTATAAATACATCCCCTCCTCTCCTTTCAAAAGGGTTGGCATTTCAGAAGAGAGGAGATTATATTGGCATGAAAAAATCCTTGAAAATGTCTTGGGAGGACCTTCCATACTCAAGTTTTCACTTGAGAGACATTTCCTCCTCTCTTTGTTTTCACTTAATTTCGTGTTCTTCGTTTTTGTAATTTTGTAAGTCTCTTTCTTTGTAATTCTGTTTTAATGTAAGTTACTTCTTAAATATCTCATATTCTCATACTCATTATGTAGTTTAATATTTATGTTCTTAAAATTGTTTAAATTCAGTTGAATCTCCTTCCCTTATTTTGCTTCCTCATTCAATCAAAAATCTATTTTTAATTATCATCATTGTTCGTGTGTGTGTGTTCGACGTACCACTCTTTTCTAATCCCTTTCTTTTTCTTCTATTCTTAATTTATCATCATAATTATTATAAACATAATATTAAACACCCAAATGGATGAGTAAATATTTCATTGGTGTGAGTCAAAATTTAGTGATGTTAAGTGATTGAGAGTATTCTCTCGATGAGTATTCGTTAATTTAACATTGTGTATGTTGGACTTAATATGTCATAGATTAATGACATATTTTGTTTATCATGTGGTTTCCATGGATTATTGTAACCATAAATACACTACCATAAACAATTACTGATTTATTTTAGAATCCTAGTTATGTTAAGGCTTGGATTATAGCTTTAAAACTTAGGAATTCTAATCGACGTCAACTTGTGAAGTGGGTGTTAATTTAAATGCAATATAAAGAAAAGATCAAGGATATCACAAGCTTAACTCCCTAATAATGAACTCACCCCAATATTTATCAATTTGTTAAATAAATTATATTCAATCAATCATTTCAATTAAGCTCTGCAAACAAACCCCCCTAATCAAAATACAATCAACTAAAAACAAATGACTATTACAAAGAATCATCATCAAGGATTCGACCTGAGTGCTGTTATAAACATTAGAAGAGCACCGGAACTTTGACTGGTCAATAGGAGACAATCGGCCGTGCATTTAAAATGGATCCGTTGCTGGGGATGGTGCTTTAAGTATTCATTAGATTCTGATTATTGTCAAAAAAACAAAAAAAAACTAAATTTTAAAAAAAATTGAAAAAATCACAAAGAAAAACCAGTCTCCCCCTTTCTTCCAAAATATCTCTGAATGCCCCGTAGCCTCCCAAACAATCCCTCAGATTTGTTTGACCTTGAAATTGATCAAACACTTTGCCAACTGAGGAGGAACATAAGAGATACTCAAATAATTCAAGAACCAGTCCTCATCCAACCAGTTGAAATTGAAATGGAAAATCCTAGGGAACAAACCCTAAAAGAAATTGCTGCCCCTGATATGAATTACCAACCTCTTGGTATTTAATATCCAAACATAGAAGCTGACTTTGTAATCAAATCGGGTTTGATTCATCTTCTCCCTCATTTTCACGGGCTAGCCGGTGAGGATCCACATCTTCACCTTAAAGAGTTCCAAGTAGTATGCTCTACCATGTAGCCTCAAGGGGTTTTTGAAGAACAAATCAAACTCCGATCATTCTCTTTTTCCCTAGCTAACACTGCTAAGTTATGGCTCTACTACCTACCTCCTGGTTCCATAACCACATGGAATGACATAAAGGAGCTTTTATTAGAAAAATTCTTTCCTGCTTCTCGTACTGCTTTTATCCGAAAGGAAATAAGTGGTATTCGTCAGTTCCCAAGTGAATCACTCCATGAGTACCGGGAGAGGTTCAAAAATATTGTTACAACCTGCCCACACCACCAAATTTCTGACCAAATATTTATCCAATACTTCTATAAGGGGTTATTGGCTATAGAGAGAACTCTCATAGATGCCGCAAGTGGCGGTGCTCTTGTTGATAAAAGTCCTGCAGTAGTAAGAGATATCATAAGTAACATGGATGCAAACACACTACAATTCCATACTCGAGCACATGCTCAAGTAAAACAAGCCCAAGATAATCAATAAATTGAACCGAAAAAAATGACCATGTGGATGAGTGAACTTACAGGTCTTGTGAGAAAACTAACTATGGCCACCAAATCCTCAACCTCGTCTTCTCCACAATCAATGTTTCCCGGACCAATAAAAAACTGTGGAATCTGCAACTCTCCATCTCATACAACTGACACATGTCCACAACTTCAAGAGGATCAATCTGATTCATCTGTACCAATGGATCTCAATGCCGCATACGCTCAGCGGAACACCAATCCTCAACTATCAGGTCAGTTTGTTAGAAACTTCAACCAACCTCACTCTGATCCCTTCTCGTCTTCATATAACCAAGGACCGAGGTTTGGTAATCCCATCTCTCACCCCCATCAATTCCCTCCTCAAAACCCAAACCAATTCCAATATGGTCAAGGTGGTGGTAACTTCCATCAACCTTATCCTTTTGTTCCTCAACCTCAAAGGAACAATCCTCCTCCTGGATTCCATTATCCTAGTGAGCCTTCCCAATTCCAAAACCAATACAATCGATTTCCCAAGAACCAAAATCAAGGCAATACCAATCCGGGACAAGCCTCTTCTTCCAAGAAACCATGGGAAAGTGATGTTGAAGATCTTTCCTCCTTCACCTGTTCTAGCCTTAAAAACACTGAAACTGAAATAGGTCAACTTTCATCCCACCTGAGACAGCAACAACAATCAAATTCTTCCCAAATCCTAGCTCAACCATTACCCAACCGCAAGGGTAATATAAGTGCAATTGCACTTAGATCAGGAAAGCAACTTTCTATGCCTCAAGATAAATCCTCAAACCCTCCTTTGAATGTTGACCTAGAAAATGAAAAGAAAAAGAAAATTGAAAAGGAATCTGAATCCATTCCATCACCTCCTTACATTCCACTTAGGAACCCAATTCCTTTTCCTCAAGCTATTTCTAAGACAAAGAAGTCCTTTAAACCTGATCCCGAAATGCTTGACATGTTTAGACGTGTTGAAGTCAAAATTCCCCTCTTAGATTCCATAAAGAAAATTCCTAAGTATGCCATGTTTCTCAAAGAGTTGTGTACCCACAAGAGGCAACTTAAGACCTTTGAAAATGTTTCCACCCAGCAGTCTATTCCCATAAAGTGAAAAGATCCAGGGACCTTTATAGTCCCATGCCAAATTGGAAGTTCCAACTTTGATGATGCACTCATAGACCTAGGAGCCTCAATTAATGTCATGCCCAAATCCATCTTCTCCAACCTTGGTCTAGGTCCCTTGCACCCAACAGGTGTTGTCATTTAGTTAGCCAATCGAAGAACATCCAGTCCTGAGGGAATAATTGAGGATGTCCTTGTCCGAGTCAATGATCTTATCTTCCTAGCTGATTTCTATGTTCTTGACATGGAAGGTGAGACGAACTCTTCTCGATCTCCCCTGATTCTAGGAAGACCTTTCCTCATGACTGTGAGGACCAAGATTGATGTCCATTCAGGCATCCTATCCATGGAATTCGGTGACCAACTGGTCAATTTCATCATTTTCCAAGACAGGCGATACCCATCTGACTATCACTCTGCATTCTCAATCCATGCTTCTGAGGACACTTCTAAGATTCAATTGAACCCAAATCCACCATGTTCTTCATGTTCTAATGACAATGGATCTTGTGAAATATGCACTATGATTAACCAAGTCATAAATGGTGATGTTTATGTGGACCTCTCATTCATAGACTTCATCAATCTAGGGGAACTTGAAAAATCTATTGAATCCCATCTCAACTCTAATCTCTTCTGATCCACCTTGGACAGTATTACAGAAAATGAACCTGGAGCAACTGAAGTCCCTTCTTCCATTCATGAGTTTTCGAGCCCAAAAGTGAAATATGAGACTGATCTGAAACCTCTTCCTGCACACCTGAAATATGCATTCCTCTTCCATGATCACTCATATCCTGTCATTATCTCTGCCACACTTACTGAAACTGAGGAGTCCAAACTTGTTCAAGTGTTAGAGGAAAACAAAAAGGCCTTAGGTTGGACCCTAGATGACATACCAGGATTCAACCCTGCCCTTTGCATGCATCACATCCATCTTGAAGAGTCATCCAAACCAATTAGACAACCACAAAGAAGACTCAATCCACTCATCCTTGAGATAGTTAGGGAAGAGATCACCAAGCTTCTTCAAGATGGTATTATCTACCCAATTTTTGATAGTGAATCGGTTAGTCCAATTCAGGTTGTACCAAAAAAGGGTGGGATAACTGTTGTCACAAATGAACATGGAGAGGTAGTCACAACTCGAGTGAAGAACAAATGGCGTGTGTGTATTGCCTATAGGAAATTGAATGTTGAAACCTGAAAAGATCACTACCCTCTTCCATTCCTTGATCAAATGCTAGAAAGATTTGCCGGAAAGTCACACTATTGCTTTCTTGATGGATATACTGGCTATTTTTAAATCCCAATCTCATCTCAGGACCAAGAAAAGACTAATTTCACATGCCCCTTTAGAACATATGCATATAGAAGAATGCCTTTTGGAATTTTCAATGCTCCTGTAACATTCCAGAGGTGTATGATGAGTATCTTTTCTGAATTCATTGAACGCTTCATGGAAGTATTCATGGATGACTTCACCATTTATGGTGACTCATTTGAATCTTGTTTGAATTCACTCTCTCTAGTCCTTCAGAAGTGTGTCAAGTGTAAACTTGTGTTAAAATTTGAAAAATGTCACTTCATGGTTGAAAATGGGATTGTTCTAGGGCACATAGTTTCAAAAGATGGTATTGAAGTCGATCCTGCCAAAATTGAAGTGATCCAATCACTTACTCCACCGACTTCTGTTTGAGACATCTGTTCATTCCTCAGTCATGCTAGTTTCTATCGAAGATTCATCCATAACTTCAGTAGGATTTCCCTCCCACTCACTCAATTGCTCCAAAATAATGTCACTTTCCATTTTGATGTGGTTTGTAAGAGAGCCTTCATTGAACTCAAAACTCCTCTTACATCTTCCCCGATAATCCAACACCCAGATTGGTCCTTACCCTTTGAGTTAATGTGTGATGCTTCTGATAGAGCTGTTGGGGCTGTTCTTGGTCAAAGAAGAGAAATAATTCTTCATGTCATCTATTATGCCTCAAAAACATTGGATGAAACTCAATATCACTACACTGTCACTGAAAAGAACTTTTAGCAGTTGTTTTTGCCTTAGATAAGTTTCGGTTCTATCTCTTAGGTTCCAAAATCATCATCTTCATAGACCATTCTGCTATAAATTTCTTACCCAAGAAAAGTGATTCCAAACTGAGGCTAATAATATGGATCCTAATGCTCCAAGAGTTTGACCTTGAAATAAAAGATAGACCAGGAAAAGAAAAACTTGTGGCTGATCACTTGAGTAGAATTTCTAATTCCTCTCATTCTGAAATCATCGATCCTGAATTCCCCACTGAGAACCTTTTATCTATCACTCCAAAGTTACCATGGTATGCCCCAATTGTAAATTATTTGGTTTCTGGTGTTTTTCCTGAAAGTTTTTCAAAAGAACAAAAAATGAAGTGGAAATGTGACTCAAAATACTATTTTTGGGAAGAAAATAAACTTTGGAAAACTAGGGAAGATAGGGTAATTAGGAGATGTGTTGAAGAGAATGAGCATTCTTCCATCTTATAATTTTCACACTCACTTCCCGGAGGTGGCCAATTTGGACCAAAAAGGTCCTCCAGAAAGGTCCTAGACTCTGGATTCTTCTGGCCTTCACTCTTCAAGGACTCAAATGAGTTCTGTCAATCATGTCCCACTTGCCAAAAGTTTGGCATAATCTCTAAAAGAAATGAAATTCCCAAAAATCCTTTAATCTTTTTTGAAATCTTCAATGTTTGGGGAATCGATTTCATGGGACCATTTCCCCCTTCCAATGTATTCTCATACATTCTTCTTGTGGTCGATTATGTTTCAAGGTGGGTTGAGGAAAAACCCACTAGGAAGGATGATGCTCATACTATTAGTGAGTTCCTAAAGACCCACATATTTCAAAGATTTGGCACACCACGTGCCTTGATCAGTGACTTAGGAACCCATTTTTGTAATAGAACCATGGAAGCACTTCTGAAAAAGAATGGGGTTGTACATAAAACTTCAACTGCATATCACCCTAAAACAAATGGCATGGCTAAACCCTATAATAGAGAAGTGAAAAGGGTACTTGAGAGAATTGTTAATCCCACCAAAAAAGACTGGCATGAGAGACTTGGTAATGCCCTTTGGGCTTATCTAACTACCAATAAAACACCCATTGGGATGTCTCCTTTTAGTCTAGTTTTTGTTAAAGCGTTTCACTTACCAGTTGAAATCCAACATAAGTCTTTTTGGGCTCTAAAAACCTATAATTTTGATTGTGAAAAATCTGGTGAAGAAAGATTGTTGCAATTGGCTGAACTAGAGGAGGTTAGACTTGAATCTTATGAGAATTCCAATCTGTACAAAGTGAAGGCTAAGGTACTCCATGAAAAACGCATCCTGAGAAAGGTATTTCATGAAGGTGAAAAGGTGATTCTCTTCAATTCTCGATTCATCTTCACCCATGTAATCTTAATTCTCATTGGGAAGGTACTTTTGTTGTTACTAACGTTTACCCATTTGGTGTAGTGCAAGTCCATGAACCCTCTTCCAAAAAGACATTCACGGTAAATGGACATCGATTGAAACATCACCATGATAGGACATGCAATCCTGGAACAACATCAACTTCCATTGGATCCATAGTAGACCCACCACTGGATGGAGATGGTAACCCACCAAATACAAACTAGGGGGAACCTCTTTCCCTTTGAATCTTTTTCTCCCTCTCTCCCTATCTCTCTATTTATTCCCTCATTCTTATTTTGTTTTTCTTACCACTTTCCTCATATTTTTTTTTCCTTTTTACTCTTTCTTTTTTGTGTGGGTGTGACTTTATTAAAAAAAACATAAATAAAAACTAAAAAACAAAAACAAAGACTCATAATTACTCACCTTTTAATTTTTAAATTTTGTCAAACCATTTTGGGGAGTCAATTGGTATGTTTCATTTAAAAAATTTTGTGTTTTCATCATAAAATTGGATAAAGAATCTTGTGTCAAAACCAACAAATTTTGAATGCTCTATTTTTGATTTGGAAAATGGTTTTCCAAAACTGTGAGGAACAACATTTGCTTTCATGCCAAGGCCACCTATGGCCATCTTTTCAAAATATGTGTTTTCACCCCCATTTGTTAGTCTTGAGTTTGTGGAACTTCAAGCTGAATTTCCTACCTTAGTGTGTATTAATATGATAGAGGCATTTTCTGAACCACATGAGAATCACAATAGCCAAATAGCCTCCCATTTCCCTTACATTAATCCTCCTTTTGAAAGCCCCTTCAAGCCTATGAAATCTTTTTCTTTGATAGACACATTACAAGCCCAATGCCTTATCCCACCCAATATCAACATGGATTTTCATTGCATAAGTTTTTGAAATTTAAGTGTGGGGGGGGGGAATGGATTTCATTTTTGGGTATCATTTCCTTACCTTCTGGTGTGTTGTCATCTACTTGAGGAAAAGCATCCATTTTAGTGTGGGGGATAGGTTATCATTAAGTGTGTTTTGGGGAATGTAATGAACTTCCATTTATTTAATTTTGTAAATGTTATTGATAGGTGTTCAAAAAATGATGAAAAAAAACTAAAAAAATAAAGAAAAATGATGAAGAAATGGGTTGTGTCTTGGGTAGGTCAAAAATCACTCTTCCTCAACCTTTTATCTTGTTATAACTATTACAATTAGTGTCGTTATGAGATCAATCATGGTTTGGGTTATGAGTGTGAGATCTTTTCCAAGTTCAACTTTCGAAAAAAAGAAAAAAAAATGAAAAAAGGAACATGTTAGGTCCACTAGGTTGGATACCCTGAGAGGGGGGGTGAATCAGGGTATGAATAATTCAAAATTAATGCCCGTTCTGATCTTGTTTCGCTGTTAAGCAAAACACTCTTCTCTCTTTTTCCTGCTGCACGATATAAACAGAATGTAAAGCAAGCACAGGACACCACAATTTTACTTGGTTCACCACTAAGGGCTACGTCCAAGGAGCATACGCCGACAGGTTGCCGGTCGTACCAAATTACACTAATCTTCACTAGCTGTGGATTACAAGGTTCGGGCTAGATCACTTCTATGCCCAGGCTCACTGCCTTTACAATGTTTAGGGTCAGCTCACTGCTTTCCCAAGGGTCACTCCTTGTTTCTCTCTCTCTGGCTCACTGCCAGTGGAGAGGATCACCTTCTTCCTCTTCTTAAGCTCACTTCTCTTGGATGGAATCCACTCACAGTTTATAGACCTGTAGGTCTCTTCATTTTCATGAAAGAATGCATCTTCTCTTGTATGTAGATGCTCTGATGAAGTTTAACTTTCACCCGTTGATGAATATCTCTTTGCACCGAAGGTATCGGGAAAACTTCCAGCTTCCACGCAGCCCGAAAAACACTACTGGAACAAACCTTACTTGGTGCTCAAGTCAACCTCGGCGCGCAAGTATCGGCGCGCAAGTCACTATAAGCGCGCTAGTCTTCCTCAAACACTTGCGCGACTCAACCTTCCTCAACTCCAACCTTGCGCGACTCTCTTCCTTTTACGCCCAAACAAATATTGGCGCCCAACTGCCAACTGGCGCGCAAATTCTAATGCTGGCGCACAACTTCAACCACTGGCATGCAAGTCCCACCTGCGCGACCACACACACCACTTGCGCGACCACCACACCTGCGCGACGGGAGCTCTCGTCTTGAACTCCGGTGAGAAATGTGGAGGGGTGGTCCGGTATTTATAGGAAATCTGACCACCCTGCGCGACGGCGCGCAAGTCACCTGCGCGACCCAATCTTGGCGCACAAGTATTCTCTCCTTTTAGACACTTGCGCGACCAACTCCCAAACTTGCGCGAACCTATTTCCTTAGCCATATTTTGATCTTCTGATCTTGAAAAACATATGGCGCGCAAGTTTCTTATACTCCAAGTCCACGGCACGCAAGTCCCTTTGCCAAAAACACTTTTCTTCATTTGCCGATTTTCAGGTCCAAAAATTTGGCAAACACTGGAAAACGGCGCCACCTTGTATCTGTTATTTTGTACCGCCTCCAGATCATCTATTCCTTTTATCAACGTTCTTGAATCAAACATGGATCGTTGACCTCATCTCTTAAACTCGACATTCCACCATCAAATCCTCTTTGTCAACAATCACAACTCAGATGTCCACTTTGTCAACAAACACAATCACCTCAAAAATGCTTCAATGATACCTTGAGGGATTTTTTCCCAACAGAACACTTGCATTATATTCTATTTGGGAGAAGTTTTGTGTATTGTAAATATTTCATCTTTTCATTACCTTCATATTTTATTCCTCTATTATGTCTTTCTTTACACAATCATTCCCTTGTAAATATGTGTTTTCATTTCCTTCCATGTTTTATTTCAAAAAAATGTGCATTGCTTTTTCTATGTTGGTATTTTAACCCTATTCTTCTCTCTCTTGGACATTATATTCCTACCGTCCCATAGCCACAGAAAACCCCCTTAAAAAGTCCTCTTGATTCTTGTTCACTTTGGATAGGGATTGGATGCTGAGAGCTCTTTCAAACTCTAAGATTTTTACTTTTGGTTGGTGAAGGAGGGAACCTCCACAAATGAATTTTATCATCTTGAGAGGTGTGAGTTTTGAGTGTCCACATTTTCCATTTCTAAATTTTTGCATGAAAAAATTAATTATTTTTGGCACATTGTTTCTGTAAAAACTTGTGGTGGATTTCAAAATGGATGAGTGAAATAGTCTAAACCTCCTCTGATTGGAGAAAACAAAATTTTAATATCTGTTGGTGAGTAAAAATGATTTTGTCATGTTTTTATATTTGTTGTACATGAGGACATGCACAAAACTAAGTGTAGGGGAGTTGATGTTATTAATATTTTAATGACTTATTTTATACTCCCTTTACTTATTTTATATGAAATGTGCATAATGTGTGTGAAATATTAATGTTTTGATATTAAGTATAATTTTTGATCATTTTTAGAAGTAGTCCAATTGAGTCAGTTTAATGTTGTAATTATAACTATCAATATACTGATCCAAATTTTTTTGTTCTTGGTTTTCAGGATTCTCCTTTCGATATACAACATTTCATTAGAAGGTACCATGAGCCAATTCTGCCATTTGAAGGGTCATATGGTCCTCACAAACAAGACCAAAGAATCTGTGAACAAACTGGACCAGAATTGAATATTGATTTACTGGGCTCAATCCAGAAGTCCAAAAACATTACTTCTCCACACTAATTCGGGGAACACTACATTTAATATTGGATAAAAATTTCAAGGCCCAAATCTAAGTACAAGGGGCCCAAATGAAGCTTTGAAGTCCAGCCCACCATTATGACTGAGAATTAAAATCAGTATAGTATGCATGACATATCTCATGGCATAAGAATAAAATAGAGATGATATTTTTCAATGTGAAAGAGGAGATATATTCGGACGACTTTGTTGCAGAACCCATTCGGATTTTAATGCATCTTCATATTCAAAAACCCTTTCACATTCTGGACTTCAAAAAGACTGGATTGAAATGGACAGTTTTACTTTGTTTAATAAACCGGCCATAACTTTTGATCCTTAAGTCCAAATGACTCCAAATATTGAGAGTAGTCGGAAAACATTATTATCTACAACTTTGAAGAAGGATATTTCTCTAGCTTCGGCTGTCTTGATGTCCATTTCTATGATCAAAGTGTAAGTGAATTTCTGGAATGTAAACATTCCACCACCTTGGGCTATAAATACATCCCCTCCTCTCCTTTCAAAATGGTTGGCATTTAAGAAGAGAGGAGATTATATTGGCAAGAAAAACTTCTTTCCAAATTCCTGGGAGGACCTTCTATACTCATGTTTTCACTTGAGATACCTTTCCTATTCTCTTTTGTTTCACTTAATTTCGTGGTCTTCGTTTTTGTAATTTTGTAAGTCTCTTTCTTTGTAATTCTGTTTTAATGCAAGTCACTTATTCAATATCTATTATTCTCATCCACCTTTTGTAGTTTAATATTTATGTTCTTAAATTTTTTTAAATTCAGTTGAATCTCCTTCCCTTATTTTTCTTCCTTATTCAATCAAAAATCTGTTTTTAATTATCATCATTGTTCGTGTGTGTGTGTGTTTGACGTACCACTCTTTTCTAATCCCTTTCTTTTTCTTCTATTCTTAATTTATCATCATAATTATTATAACCATAATATTAAACACCCAAATGGATGAGTAAATATTTAATTGGGTTGAGTCAAAATTTAGGGATGTTAAGTGATTGAGAGTATTTTCTCGATGAGTATTCGTTAATTTAACATTGTGTATGTTGGACTTAATATGTCATAGATTAATGACATATTTTGTTAAGTATGTGGTTTAAATGGATTATTTGAACCATAAATACACCCCCATCAACAATTACTGATTTATTTTATAATCCTAGTTAAGTTAAGGCTTGGATTAAAGCTTTAACACTTAGGAATTATAATCGACGTCAACTTGTGAAGTGGGTGTTAATTTAAATGCAATATAAAGCAAAGCTCAAGGATATCACAAGCTTAACTCCCTAATAATGAACTCACCCCATTATTTATCAATTTTTTAAATCAATTATAGTCAATCAATCATTTAAATTAAGCTCTGTAAACAAACCCCCCTAATCTAAATACAATCAACTAAAAACAAACGACTATTACAAAGTATCATCATAGAGGATTCGACCTGAGTGCTGCTATACACATTAGCAGAGCACCAGAACTTTCACCGGTCGATAGGTGACAATCGGCTGTGAGTTTTAGTGTCAAGGAAGTGTCTTGAAATAATCCATGTTTTAAATTAAATATGTTTCCATTGATGGGAAAAATGAATACTATCTTGTATGTAACCACTTTGTTTAAATGTGGAATGTAATGCAAGTTTTATGATCTAATTCTCTAAAAATATAAAGCTGAAAAGATCCTCAATATGTAATCTTGTAATAAATCATGATTTAAGTAAGGTTTAAGGTTGGGGCCTTATATCGAGTTCATTGAAAAAGGGTGATAAATTATGCCTATATAAGCGGAGAAAATGTCTTAAACTAGATATGGGGAGAAGATGATAGGGGGCATCGTGATGTCTGTAAAGTAGGGGAGATTTAAATATGGCTATACTAAAGATGATCAATCAAAGGATATATATATCAAATGATGAGGTTCGTGTTGAAATCACTTTAGTAGTTTTGGAATGAAGTGTTTCCTTAATTATCTTTTCATGCGATTCTTGTTTCTCACAATGAGTATGGATTATGTGGGCATAGAGTGTGTATTAAGTAAATCTCTGATTGCCATTGGATTTGTGTGAAGTATATTTTGTAACAGAGATATAAGAATATTTAATGTGGTATTAAAATGTGAATATTTGTCAAAAAATACAAATGGGAAGATTTTTCGGGAGTAATCCCTCTTGATGCTGCTTTTGGGCTGATTGTGTTTGTTGACAATGTTTGAGGTTTTTGATGAAGGATGGTTTTCAAAGAAGGAATCAAGAGTGTGAATTATAGACAGATCGCAAAGAGTTGGAATGTATAAACTGATCTCACATTGAGATTTCATGAAGCACATGATTTTATTTGAGTCTCGTGATGGGATCTTACACAGTTCTCATTATTGTATTTGGATCTCGTGATGAGATCTAAAAAAACACACATGATTGTTTTAGTATATCAAATGGGATCTAAGAAAACACTCATTATTTTATTTGGATCTTGCAATGGAATATCATGTACTGCTCATGATTTCTATTGGAGCTCAATCGTAGATCTTGTGCAATGTACGAACAGGTCTTTCACCATGATCTCATGCAAAGACCAAATTAGACTCATGCTCGGATCTCACACAAAGCACGATAATAATTTTCACCCAGATCTTGATAAGCATGATATGTTGATAATATGTACATTTTTATGATTTTTGGAGTTATGATAGTGTATTTAATTGTATAAATACCCTCTAACCTATCCTAAAACATTCATGATGTTTCTCTTAAATGTTTGATCTGAAGAAATGCCTGAGAAGAAGGCTCACAAAGAGATCTCATGAAAGAGGTTAATAAAGAGATCTAAAGAATGAGGTTCATGGATAGATATAATGAAAGAGTATACATGATTAAAATCATGTATGTGTTTCACATTATCTGAATAGGGTCTTTCTCAAAGTACGAAAGTGGAATCACAAAAAGTGACTTGCGAATGGTAACTTGATCTAGGATCTCATGAAAAGTGTGAAATTGGTTTCTCAGTAAGGACACATGCAATGTGAAAAAGATTTATCACACTAAGAACTAGTTCTCATCATGAAAGAGGATTCTAAAAAGGGTCATGCGAAAGGGTCTTTTAGCATGATCTCATGCGCAGATCTTGTGAAATGGGTTTCTTACTAGGGTCTTGCATAGGTGTATTACACTATAATCTTGCACATGGAGATACATGTATACATTTACCTAAGAATAGTATCATCTTCATATATAAATTATGAAGGTGAAGAACAAGACAGTGGATCAACACAATTTGATAACACTCATATTAAGAGTTTACTTACTCCTACATTCTTAGCAATGAATAGAAGAGTTGGAATAACATTATCATGTTTCCAAACTAGATGTAATTACTATATCTAAATAAAATATAATTCTATTCCAATTATTTGGAATTTGGAATTCTTGCATCCAAGTGTTTTAAAATATATTATGGAGAATGTAACACCCCCAGATTCCACGCTATGCCTATCTTTGAATAATATAATAGCTTATGTTGTATGCAACTTCAAGTTCTAGCACCCCAAGACCAATAAAACTAGTTGTTATGCATAGTAATACTCACTTTTTGAAATTAAAAAAATTTTATTTTTCATAATGGACTTTTTTTTTGATGGAATATAAAAATTAAATTAAGGGTATTTTTTGGTATTTTTCTGAAAACATTCAATTTTTGATGAATAGTGAAAAATAATGTGTTATTGTTTAAAACCAAATTTTTATTTAAATAATAAATTATTTTATTTAAATTTATTTTATGTAAAAATAGATACATAATACCTATATAAGTTCATTTTAATTAATTGGAGTCATTTTTTAACAAGATTAGATATATAAAATTTTGTTGAACCATTTAACCCCCTTTACCCACCTTCTAGGAACATTGGTAAATTTGAATAAAATATAAATTTACCACTTCTTTGAATTTAATTTTTAAAATATGAGATACATGGTTGACATCAGTTAGTAAAATGTAGTTCAACAGGATGAAAATAATTTTTGGTGAATAGTAACTTTTGAATTTTATTAACCATTGTTTAAAGTAAATAGGGTAATTAATGGTGAGAATGATATTATAATCACCTGAACAAATGTCCTAATTCTATTGGAAAAGTGTTTTTAGACCAAAAATAACCTTAGGAATTATATATGATCCACATGGATTAGTTTAGGACATTTTTTATTATTTTATTTATAGAAGAGTTAAAAGTGTAAAATTCAAAGTTTAATAAATAAAAAACTGTATATTGGATTATACATATGATAAATTAGACTATAAATAGTCATTGGAAAGATAAAAATATTTCCTAAATAATGGTATTTTTTTTATAATTTTTAGACAATAAATAATTAAATTTATCAATGACACAATGATGATACAATAATTACCTTATTAATGAAAGATTAAAAAAATTGATATTATAACTATTAAAATAAATGTAAATTGAGACTTTTGATGCATTAAAAAAAATTCTAGGTTGATATGACATGTTATGGTTGATGAATGTTTTTTTCTCAAAGTGATAAAGTTGTTATGACTTTCACAAAAACCAAATAATAAAAGTGACAAAATTGACATAAATGAGATTTTAATACAAATAGTATTTTATTAAATGATATAATATTCCTAAAAATGTAAGTATCATTAAAAAACTTATATAAAGATATATATGTCAATAATGAACCACTTGGGGTTCTCTTGGATTTTTCATTGTAAGTTTATTAACCATTTATTATAATAATACAAGAAGACAGGGTAAAAGGTAAACTATTTAACAAAGAGTTAAATAAAAAATATAAGGTTAATATGGTGACCTAAACTTGTCTAAAACCTATTGGTTGAGTGGTTTTAGACCCATCCCTACCTTTTAATCAAAATAAATCCTTTTGTATCCATTATATACTGAATATGATTTTATAATAAATTAATATTTCAAGCTCTTCCTAAAGTGCCCCTCACATCTCTTATAAAAGGGTGCCTCCCTTTATCTCAAATTCACAAATCCAATTCCATTTGACATGGCTAAACCCTTCTCAAATATCCTCCCAAATACCCTAACTAAAACCTAGAGGCCTTACTTTTATAATAAATCCACCCTAAGGAGACCTTTTGATCAAATCCAAAGGAAGCACCTGAAGAAGAGGTAATAATTTCATCACGTATTTCAGAGTTCATTTCTTCTTCCACTTCCTCTTTATTTGTTGTTTCCATATCAAATAATAACTCCAGAAAAATTTTCATAATTTGTTTTTATTATAAATATGGTACAACCATATTCATTATTCTATCCATCCTATGAATGACAATGTCACCATTAGTGCATACGTACAGATTACTGTCTCCATGAACATGATGAGATCCATTCCCCGTCATAACCATTCAAAAATAATTTTTATTTTATGATTAAAAATAAGGTTTATGAACATAATATCATTATGGATAGGAATCAAATACCTCCTATCCATAACAAACATAACTTACATAACAAAACATATAAAGTAAAACAAATCCGTTAATACCCAAAACAATGATACTACTAAAATATCATTAACAAAGCAATATTAGAAGATCATATATGATATCATATATATGTATGTGGTTCTTGTATAATTTGAAAAAAATTATTTAACCATTATTTAATAGGTTATTGTACACTCGACTAAGGAAAAGTACAAGGTAAGGATTAATTTTAAATTCTCTTTATTTATCTGAGGTTCTTTAAATGTAAGTATCTACTAGGACTTAATTATCATCCCCATCAGTGGTTCTTAAAACTTTATTTCAAAACATTTTCACTATTTTCTAGTATATGGGTTGAAGTCATTTATACCCTTGTTTGACTTTTTATAAAATGTTTTGAAAGAAATATTTTCGTCATTTTCCAAACAAAGTACTTTATGACATTTTTGAAAAATAAGGTAAAAATGTATTTAACTTATAAGGGGGGTGCATCTATTTTCTACCATTATAACACCTTTTAAGCTTCCCTTATAAGCATATAAGAATATTTTTAAAATAAATGTTTTCTTTTATAATTACTTGATATTTAAATTATTTCAATATAGAAATTGATATTTCTCTCAAATAGTTTTTATTTCATCTATGTCAATATCCATTGATGGATTTTACACTTGTTTGAAGTTGATTTATTATGATACAATATTTCATATTGTATTGATGGTTTTGTTATATGTTTTAATATGGATGTGCTATTTTTATACCATTAATGGTTGATGGTTAAAGTATTAACATTTCATAGGCTTGTTTTAATATGAATGTTTATACTATGTTTCAATCTTTTCATATGAGGAATGCATTGGATTTAGTAAGTGATGTGTGGAGCCTACTATAGCTCATCGATGCATCCGTAGGTCTCAGGAGACAAACTAGTGTCTTTCCATAAGTCCTTGAAAAAATATTTATATTTAGTAATAGCACGAGGTCATGAATATGTGGTTATGATGTTCGACATTATGCATTCCATAATTATAAAAATAGCTATTGGTATTACATGTGATTATTCGACTAGTAGAATATCCTTGTGAATAAGTAAATAGAATTATTTGATTTATATTTTCCATATTATGATGAAGTTTATGTTTAAAAGTCTCGTGTTTAAGTATTATACATTACCTTAAATGTTTATCCTTATTTATGATATTTTTCCGCTACATTTTTATCATTACTGAGCATCCGAGCTCACCCCTTTATTATGTTTATTTCCTATGATGTGAAGAAGTATATTATTATTGACCTGTAGGGATATGCTAAGGGATATGAGTGTGGTCAAAGGGGATACAATGTTCTATTTTTTTATTTCATGATGTAATGTAAAACTTGTGTATGTATCTAGTACCTCCCAATCTACTAAACTAATTAGTCTTTCGATACATGATCTATTGTGATCATTCCAATGTTATGAAATAATGCATCGAATCAGGGTAAATAGGGTCAGGGCGTTACAATTGGTATAAGAGGAAGTTTAGTACAAACCATGGAAACTAGATTCATAAAAAATCTGATTAGAGAACATCACCTTAGGATAAAACCCAAAAACACCGCTTTAAGCTAGACTCAAACAATAACTAGTGCACAATAAGAGGCCTTGCTACTCTCTGGGTTACGACACTCCCAAGGGATATGCTTAGGATAATTTACATTTTCATTTAAGGAAATTATAAACGATTTAGGATTCAATACTTCCTCAATGAATTTTTTTTATGATTATGGATTATATGCATAAACAGTTCAATTTATGTTAGGTATTTTACTACTTTTGAATTTTGTATTATGATTCATAAACTAATTTAGTGAATGTCTTTATTTAAAAATATTTCATAGTAAAATTAATGGAAATCATATCATCACACGTAATCCATGTAGGGATTTCCCTCCTACTCAATATAATTATAATTAAGTTACTGATGTAACTCGTGCTGAACAACTTATAATCATACTGGGAAAACTCCCTCAGGATATGAATAATAACCTTACCTGTATGGAGCACCCGGATCCGTAATTCAAAGGATCAATGTTGTACTTCTTCATGAGGCAACAACCACCAATATTCAATGAGAATAAAAATCTATTTTTATCTGAACAAAGGATAAGTTCGTTAGAGAAAATAGTTCATGCTTTGGGGGGTAGTGAAAGTAAAAAAGTTTTCATGGTAGTTTATAACCTCATAGGAGATTTAGATCAATGGTGGTCATTGATTCAAAGCACAAAGGAATATGATGAAGTATCAAATATTGAATGGTGGGTTTTTAAAGAGCTTCTCTTAGAAAAATACATTCTTTCTGAACATCGAGCAGATATGGAAAGCCAATTTCTGAGTCTGAGGAAAAAGGAGGATGAGAATGTTACAAAGTATGAGGCTGACTTTACAAGGTTAGAAAGGCATGACACATATTATATACATAACCCAAGAAACAACTAGAAGAATTGAGTAATAAATTATTTATTCTCCCTTGTGTTTCTCCATGGGGATCCCATGTTCGTTTTGTTATGAAGAATGATGGATATATGAGGTTGTGCATTGACTAAAGGGAGATAAATGTTATAACAATAACGAATAGTTATCCCTTATCTCACATTGATGATTTATTTGATCTACTTAATGGAGATAAATATTTTTGAATGATTGACCATCGATCTGGATATAATTAGTTGTACATGAAGAAGGAAGATGTTTTTAAGACATCATTTCGTACCAGGTATGGCCTTTACGAGTTTACAGTACTGCATTTTGTACTGACTAATGCTCCCTCTATCTTCATGGATCTAATGAAAAGAGTTTACAAGGAATATCTTGATTACTTTTTAGTGGTATTTATTGATGATATCTTGGTATATTTTAAAAGGCACGAATATCAGGAAAACCAATTGTGCACAATTCTGAAAACACTTATATGAATTGAATTATATGGGATGTTTAGCATATGTGAATTCTAGATTCAAGAGATTTATTTTCTTTTCTATATGTTCTCAAAGGACGGAAACTCTATTGATCCTTCTAAAAGATCAATACATGAATGGCCAACACTGACGAGTATAACTAAGGTGCACAGTTTTATTGGTTTAGCAGGTTATTATTGGCGTTTTGTCCAAAATATTTCCCGATTGGCTGACCTATTAACCAAGCTCACGCGTAAAGGGGTTACATTTTTTTTGGAAAAAATAGTGTGAAGAATTTTTTGAAGAACCAAAGGGAATAATAGTCAATGCTCTTATCATTAATCTACCATCGTGGAATGATGTATTTGTTATTTATAGTGATGCTTCAAAGAAAGGGTAGGGTGGTGTCTTTATATAGAATGATAAGGTTATTTACAATGCATCACAATAGCTGAAAATTGATAAAAAAAACGATCCCACTCATGATCTTGATTTAGAAGCTGTAATCATTGATCTGAAGATATGAAGAATGTAACGACCCAAACTTTTTAATAATTTTTATATCCTACATTTGTGTGTTATTTTATTTTATACTCAACAAAACTATATAATTTAATTAATGAAGTGAGTATAATTAAATGATATTGTTGTATTTCGACTGTTACATGGACATTGGTCAATATGACCATTGAAATTAAATTCTTAACATTACAATTATTGTTTATAAATTTAAATTGTCTTGGTTAATTAACACAGAAAGAAGATTCGATGACATCATCTAGTAGACATGGGCCATGTGAAGCCTATCTTTCAGAGCTTCGGAAGGAGGTAGTGTAAGAAACCATACCATCTTTTTAGGCATGTTTTTCTTTTTTTGGTTGTTTTGAGGAAAAGTGGAAAATCTGGAAATTTTCAAAGTACACGCCATGTACTTTATAAGTTCATGCTATGTAATTTGAGCCATGAAAGGACGTGTGCTGGCTATGTCTGAGCTACACACATGGTGTATAGTGGTGATGTGGAGGCCGCTTAATGAGGTGTACAGAAAAGACTAGTACACGCCGTGAAATCTAAATGTACACACGGTGTACTTTCTTTATTTTCATTAAAAAGAACATGGTTGCACCTAATCGACAGAATCATCTTTTTCTCCAGGTTTGTCGACCGAGAGTGATCTGTACGGCCGCAAACATCCTCCAAGCCCCTGAGCCTCTGTCTGTTTTCCGAATACACCGCCGTTGATTGCGTTGGAACTGCAACAGTGAGATCATCCTTCTTCTTCAGTTTCATTCCATGATTTCCCCTCTTTCTCAAGATATCGTGGGATGAATATTTTTTGCGTTTTCATAGATCTATGATGTTTTAAGTAGAATCAAGCCTCGTAGTTCAAGTATATCGATCTCCTTGGATCAAGGTAGGTGGTTTGTTTCCTTACATTGAATGTCCTTGTTTTTTTGTGAAAAATTTTCAGATTCCCATGTATCGGGTATCTCGGGATAGGGTTTTGATCCTGTTTTATTATCTTCCATAGATTTCTTTTATTCTTGAGGTTATTAGATATATAATATTTTCTTTTTAGCATTTTTGAGGATCACCCCATGGGTGTTTCACTTGTTTTGGATGTTTACTGTAGTTTGGCATAGGTTTCCTATGAGGCATACCTCGTTGCATTGATATCCTACCTTGATATAATTGATTTCATGTATTGACTTTTGTTTATATGATTTTGATGAATTTTAGCTATTATCCAAGTAGTTGTTGAAATTACTAAAGGCTTCTGACAGTCGATTACACACGACTAGACTGCTCAGGGCTGTGTGAACCTGATGCGGTAGACTAAAGAGTGAATTGACGATTAAGGGATTCCCTAGAGAGTCTATTATAAATTAGTATCATTAACAGGATCTATAGGAATTGTACTTTGTGATTTCTCAGAGTGTCCTTAGTTACGTATTGAGACTATAGAGGGAATTAGATGTAAGTGCTTCCTCATAGAGTCTATACCTATCATTGCAAGACCACATGGGAATTGACGGTGAGTGCTTCCCAGAGTGTCTGTGACTATGTATGATTACTTGACTATAGGGGTCTAATAGTATGAACCACCCAGAGAGTCAGTGTGAATACTTTTTTGTTGGTTGTGATGATTCCACCAAGCCAAAGAATAATCTTGTGTTTTGTAATGCTTGTAGTTTAGGTAGTTTGTTGAGATACCTGTTGTGTTACTCGCTATGCTTTGGGAATATAGAGCTTTTGATAGATTCCTTGGGTGATAATTAAATGACTGAATTAAATTAATAAATAAAAGTGAATGGAGATTTGTATTATTTTTTACTTTAGTGTACTCTTGTTTCTTTGTTTCATTTATTTCATTTACTTTTTCCATATTGCTCACTGATTGTAGGGCACATATCTTGTGGTGGTTTCCTACTGGGATTAGTATCACACCTAGTTTGGGTCCTCCTTTTCGGCACAAATAAGTTATATGGTTGCAGGTGTGGATAGGGATTATGGCCCTTCTACTTTAGGTACATGATTGCTGTTTGGAGATGGAGAGAATAAGACCAAGCCTTGGCTTGCAATGTTTTTGGAGTTGTTGTTTACTTTTAGTACTTTGATATCAATTTTATTTCAGCACATTGTTGTGTTTTATTCTTTCCCTAGATACTTGTACCTGCTGCATCATTATCATCGTTTCTATATATTCATTGCTTCTCCTGTTTAGTTTCAGTTATTTTATGTTGTTTACTACTTCCGCTATTGACTGTTATTTCCTTTCCCTTGTATACCTTACCAAATGAGGGAATAATTTCCCCAATGACTCGCCAAGGCCCGCGCTACTAGTTTAAAGCCTCTGTAATTTGGGAAAATTCACTTGAGGTCATGTGGAGAACCGTGTACGGGGCACTAGTTGAGTGGCTCCAGATTCGGGTCATTACAGAGTGGTATTAGAGGCTGTTTCTTTCCTTTATATTGACTTATTGTTTGGTAAAATTAGATAGGGATAGTACAAAATAGGTAAATGGTAAATAGCTATGCCCAGGAGTTCTAGAACCCGTGTATAAGGAAAAATCCAGGTTACCTCGAATATTTCAATTTTCGAGTTTTTCAAATATTATAGTTTAATTGATTTCACCATTGCGTGGTGCACTTGTTTTGTGTTGTTACTTCTTATTTGATTGTGGTTCTATTTTTTTGCAACCCGATGAGATGAGGGTGTGCCATATCATGCATCAAATAGGGACTTGTTATGAAATCACATGTCATGAATTTTTCCGTGCCATCTATATTGCATTATATATTGCATGCAGTTGTGATAGAATTTGTGATAGTCGATGCATGATGTTGTGATAGCTGCTATGATAGACTACCTTCTATGTTGATAGGGTATCATTTTTTAGATCATCTTTATCATAGATGCAAAACTTTGGTCTAAGAGGTGTTATGGGTCCTTGAGGATCATAATTTGTTGGATCTTGAGTTTGTTATACCGTTTACTTGTTATATGATTTGTTATGATGCCAAGATTTTATTCACGGGGATTATGGGCCCACATGGATCGGAATTTGGCACCTTAACACTTGTATTTCTATGTTATCTGGGCTCTGGTGCAGTTCTAAGGCTACTGTCAAAAAAAATCTAGAATACACGGCGTGTACTTCATGAATACACGTCGTGTAGTTTTTATCCATGTCATTGACTATGTGGGAAGGGAAATGGGGTTATGAAAGTTCTTATAAGAAAATGTCGTGTACTGGTTTACACGCCGTATAGTATAACTTGGGTATCCAGCCATGTCATGAACAACACGTGTCAGGGATTTCCTTCATGTACATGCAGTGTCCGTATGGAATATGCCGTGTAGGGTCGGCCATGTGTCAGGTCGTGTCACTAACAACACGGGCCATGTAAGGCATGTCTAGTACACGTCGTGTCATCCTTGAACACGCCATGTAGTTTTGCCTTAGAGGATTTGTGTGACCTAGCCATGTAGATGAATACCTGGGTTAGGGAAAGCCGCAGGGGAACACGCCGTGTAGTAGTGTTCCGTGTACCAGTCTGTGTGACTAACAACACAAACAGGGGAAAGATCTTAAGGATACGTCGTGAAGTGGACAAACACGTTGTGTAGTTCTTTATGGGACAGTCTGTGTTCCTAGCTGTGTGGGAGTAATCAAGTAGGAAGAAAAAGGGTTAGTACACGCCGTGTAGATTAGAGAACACACCGTGTAGCCGGGTGGTTTACATAGGCATGTATGGCCAAGGTACACGCCATGGTAAAATTTCAGGAAACACACCGTGTAGTGGTACTACATGTCGTGTAGTGGTACAACACGCCGTGTAGTGATTTTTTCTCTCCAAAATTTTGAGTTTTAATCTCCTATTACATTTTACTCTCTTATGTTGCAACTGTGTTCGTCTTTAATAAACGTGTGCTTGTGACCTTTCATACTCATGGCACCAAGACATCCTCCTGTTGCACGTTAGGAACCAGGCAGTGACCGTACGCCTGATACAGAAAGTCAGGGACTACCAGTAGTTCCGTCTATCATTCCGGATATGGAACCTATAGTAATTATAGAAACTAGTTCCAATACTCAGTTTAGAGAAGGTTTCATGAGATTCATGTAGACCTTTCATGGAGCTCAGTATCCCACCCCATCTATGGCAGAGCTGACATGGGTTTTTCAACAGCAGCACCCTCCCACATTCACAGGGGATGGAGGACTACATGCCATGGAGTCATGGCTAGAATCCATTCTATCCATCTTCAAGCATCTGGAGATGCCTCCAAAGAGGAGAGTGGAGCTCATGACTAATATGTTGCGAGACTTCGCCAAGAGATGGTGGGATGTGGTTTCACAGACAGGGTGCCAACAGGCTATGTCTTGGGATGCGTTTCAGCGTATGTTCTATGAATACGTCTACCCAGCAACGCTGAGGGATGATAGAGCCAAAGAGTTCATGAACCTGCAGCATGTTACTCTCATAGTTATTGAGTATTCCTCCCTCTTCACAGAGTTATGGCATTTCACTCCCGTTCTGGGGAATGATGAGCTGTTTTTAGTGAGGAATTTTGAGGAAGGCCTCAGACCAAACATCAGATCATAGGTGAACATATTCCAGTTGACTTCTTTTACTCCTATAGTCAACCAGGCGCTTATCACAAATAGAAACCTGAGGGAGACTGGAGCTGCAGAGCATGGTGGTTTAGCTTCCAGGGTTGATTCGTTTTAGGTGGACAAAAGGAAGCGCCACTGAGAGTCTACATGAGGTGACTTGTGGAAGCGAGGTATTCCTTCTGGTAGACGAGATCTTCCTTTTGAAAACCAAGTTTTGTGATATTAGTTTGGGAAAAACAGGCATATGAAGCCTCAATTCCCAATAGACCCAGTAGAGTGCCGATCATGCGGCAAGATGGGTCATCTGCAGCGTTTCTGTAAGGTTCTTCTTCTAGCATCTAGTGAAGGAGGATTAGTTTCGACACTGCACACAGGAGCAGGATTACCACTTCCGCAGCTGATTGGGGGATGGAGTTCTTCAGGTCGTTTAGGCCAGTGTAGAGGCCATAGACGTAGTGTTCAGGCTCAGGGAGGGTACTCTCAGGGATCTCAGGCTACTACACAGGGCCACAGTGCAGGCCATACTTTTGCGGTAGAGAAGATTCATCAGGAGAAGGATCCTGGACCTTCTACAGTTTGAGGTACGATTTTGGTAGCCTCAGTTTTATCCTTTGCATTTTTCGATACAGGAGTTTCTCATAGCATTATTTCTGTGCACATTGTGGAAATCCTTAGACATACTATTTATACTTTTGAGGATATGATGACACTAGACACTCCCTTGGGAACTAGAACTGCTAGCGTGCATCAGTGCTTAGACTACCCCATTTAGATTTATGGGTGTCATTTTTTGTGGAGTCTCTATGTTTTTGAGAGGACAGACTATTATTTCATTCTCGGAACAGACTGGTTAGTTCCCTTTTAGGCCTTTGTCGATTGCTATCATCGTAGGGTGAGCTTCACATCACCAGAGGGTGGATCTTTTCTTTAAAAAGGTGAATGGAATGTCCAGGAGAGCAGAGCTGGACTAGAGAATCATGGGTTGGGAGGTGTTACGGCCCAGATTTCCATCTTATATCTGGACGACTAGGGGACTTCACAAATAGACTTTCCTCCAATGGTGGATCATTTTAGGGATGAATTTCCAGAATAATTTTCAGGTTTTCCTCCAAATCGAGAGGTATAATTCTCTATTGAGCTTCTGCTAGGAGAGGCACCGATGTCCATTACTCCTTATAGGATGGCTACACCTGAGTTACAGGAGCTCAAGAAGTAGTTGGAGGAGTTACAGGTAAAGGGATTCATCCGACCCAGTACTTCTCCTTGGGGTTCGCCTATCCTGTTTGCGAAGAAGGAAGACGACACCCTTAGGATTTGTGTGGATTATCAATAGCTGAACCATTTGACGGTCAAGAACCGATATCTATTGCCATGGATAGATGATCACATTGATCATATTTGAGGATATAGAGTGTTCTAGAAGATCTAATTGAGATCCAACTACCATCAGTTGCGTGTCAGACCATCTGATATACCTCTTACAGCCTTTCGGAGTAGTTATGGTATGTATGAGTATTTGGTTATGCCGTTCAGTCTCATGAATGCACAAGTAGTTTTCATGGCACTGATGAACAGAGTTTTCCATACTTACATAGATTCTTTCGTGTTTTTTTTCGTGGATGATATCTTGGTGTACTCTCACACTTGAACCGACCATGCTACCCATTTTAAGATCGTTTTGAGTACACCGAGGGAGCATCAGTTATATGCTAAGCTCTCAAATTGGCACTTTTGGATGGATGAGATTCACTTCTTGAGTCATTTCATCTCAGAGACAGGTGTATCAATAGACCCAGAGAAGGTGAGAGCAGTAGTTACCTAGGAGAAGTCGAAGAATGTCATCGAGGTACGAAGTTTCTTAGGGCTGGTTGGTTACTGCAGGCGATTTATAAAAGACTTCTCACGCTTAGCAGCACTGTTGATGGGCTTGACTATGAATGGGTTGAAGTATGTCTGGTCAGAATCTTGCGATTCAGCCTTTCAGGAGCTTAAGGGGAGATTGACTTCAACACCGATACTAGTTTTTTCAGAGACATGCAAGAGTTATACATTTTTCTATGATGCATCTTACATTGGGCTTGGAGCAGTGCTTTTGTAAGAGGATCGTATTTTCGTGTACGGATCTAGGTAGTTGAGGCCACATGAGAGGAACTATCCTAAACACAACCTGGAGTTGGCTGCAATTGTTCTTTCTTTGAATTGTTGGAGACATTATCTTCTGTGAGAGAATTTGGTGGTATATACTCACCACAAGAGCCTCAAATATATCTTCACACAGTGTGACATGAATCTGAGATAGTGGAGGTGGGTTGAGTACCTACATTATTTTGATTTTGAGAATTCTTATACACCTGGGAAAGGCAACGCTGTGGCAGACACACTGAGCAGGAGGACACATATACATGCAGTTTAGGAGGCTAGTAGCGAGTGGTAGCTTATGGCTATGTTCTCTAAAATAAATTTGGAGGTGCACGACCCACATGGTCAAACTTTTTTTTCTTTTGTAGCTTTTACCTCTACCCTTCTTGACCGAGTTCGAATGAGGCAACTATTATATTTTAAAGGCCTAGTCCTACGGGAAAATGTGTCCGGAGAGGATCCTCTTCTCTGATGGACCGTAGGTGAGGATGAGATCTTGCGTTTCCAGGGACGCGTATGGGTTCCCATTGATATACGCAAGGAGCTGATGCGAGACTTTCATTCCTCAGTTTGGGAAGTTCATCTTGGCATCGCCAAGATGTATCTTGATCTACACCACCAATATTAGTGGAAAGGTATAAAGAGAGATGTTACTGGTTTTTTCATGAGATGTTCCACCTGTCAGTAGGTGAAGGCATAACACTATTGACCAGTAAGGATTTTACAGTAGCTACCCATTCCCGAGTGGAAGTGGAATGATGTCACAATGGACTTCGTGATAGGGTTACGAAGATCTCCTCGAGGGAATGACGTAGTGTGGGTTGTCATTGACTGGCTCACGAAGGTTTCTCACTTCTTGCCGATTAAGGAGACCTTCAGTGTTGATGAGCTTGGACGGTTGTATATCCGTGAGGTTATACGCTTTCATGGGGTTCCGAGTACTATCATTTCAGACAGGGACGCATGCTTTACGTTTCATTTCTGGCAAGATTTACAGAGGTCTTTGGGTACATAGGTACTTTTGAGTACAACTTACCATCCCCAGACAGATGGCCAGTCAGAGCACACGATTCAGGTGCTAGAAGACATGCTGCGAGCATGCATCCTTGATTTTGGAGGTTCTTGGGAGAAACATATACCTATATTAAAGTTTTCCTACAACAATAGTTTTCAAGAAACTATTAATATGGAACCTTATGAGGCTTTGTCTGGTAGGCCGTGCTAATCACCCTTGTGTTGGCTGGAGGCAGGAGAGGCAGATATGCTGGGACCTCATCTTGTTCCGAAGACCACAGAACAAGTGGAGTTGATTCGGAAAAGGATGACTACTGCATAGTCTTGGAAGAAATCTTATGCTGATTAGTGGAGATGACCTTTAGAGTTCAGGATCATAGATCAGGTTTTCTTACGTGTTACCCTGAGGTTGGGACACAAGAGGCTCCGAAGGCAGGGTAAGATTTCACTGATATATGTTGGGCCGTTTGAGGTTCTGTAAAGATTTAGGCTAGTTGCTTATAGTTTGGAGTTACCCCATAGATACTAGGCTATGCGCGACTTCTTCCATGTTTCTCATCTTCGACGCTATTTCTCAGACCCGTCTCATGTTTTTTCAACCCGAGGAGGTTGAGCTGGAGCAGGATGCATCTTTCGAGGAGCATCCTATCAGGATTGTTGATCGCAGTACGAAGGTTCTCCGTGGCCAGTCTGTTCCTCTGGTACGGGTGCTATGGAAGCACGGGTGATTACAGGATGAGACTTGGGAGAGGGAGACCGATATGCGATCACAGTGGCCAGAGTTATTTGAGGTTTCTTCATCTCCACCTTGCTAGGGAAATTTGTGGATGAATTTATTTAAGGGGGGAAGTTTGTAAGAAACTGGACCTTCTTTTTAGGTATGCCTTTCTTTTTTTGGTCATTTTTAGGAAAAGAGGAAAATCTATAAATTTTCAAAGTACACGCCATGTACTTTATAAGTACACGTCGTACACTTTGATGCCGTGCAAGGCCATGTGCTGGCGGTGTCCGGGCTACACACATGGTGCGTAGGGGTGATGTGGAGTCTGCTTAATGCGGTGTACGGAAAAGACTAGTACACGTCATGTACTCTAAAAGTACACACCATGTACTTTTTTTTTTTTCATTAAATGGACTGGGGTCATGCCTAATCGAGAGAATCATCTTCTTCTCCGGGTTCTTTGACTGAGAGAATTCCGGACAGCCGCGAACATCCTCTGAGCCCCCGATCCTCCATCTGTTTACCGAATCGACCGCCATCGATTACGTTGGAACCGTAGCGGTGATCTCTTCCTTCTTCTTGAGTTTCAATCCATGATTTACCTTCCTTCTCAAGATATCATGGGGTGAACGTTTTGTTCATTTTCGTAGATCTACGATGTTATAAGGAGAATCAAGCCTTGTGGTTCAAGTATATCGATCTCCTAGGATCGAGGTAGGTGGTTTGTTGCCTTACGTTGAATGTACTTGAGTTTTTGTGCAAAAGTGACGGATTCCCATGTATCGGGTATCTCGGTTTGGGGTTTTGATCTTGTTTAATTATCTGCCTTAGATTTCATGTATGGTTGAGGTTATTAGATGAATAATATTTTCTTGTTATGATGTTTGAGGATCACCCAATGGGTGTTTCCCTTGTTTTGGCTTTTTACCGTCGATTGGATTAGGTTGCCTGGGAGGCATACCTCATTGCATTGATATCCTGCCTTGATATAATTGATTGTATGTAGTTACTACTATTTATATGCTTTTGATTCATTGTATCTATTATATAAGTAGTTGTTGAGCTTATTAAAGGATGCTGAAAATTGATTACGCACGACTAGACTGCTCAGGGCTGTGTGAACATGGTGTGGTAGACTAAGAAGGGAATTGACGATTAAGGGCTTCCCTAGAGAGTCTATTATAAATTATTATCTTTTGCAGGACCTATAGGAATTGGACTTTGTGCTTTCTCAGAGTGTCCTTTGTTACGTATCGAGACTATAGGGGGAATTAGATGTAAGTGATTCCTTAGAGAGTATATACCAATCATTGCAAGACCACAAGGTAATTGACTGTGAGTGCTTCCCAGAGTGTATTTTCCGTTGTATGATTACTTGACTATAGGGGTCTTCCAGTATGAGCCACCCAGAGAGTTAGTGTGAATATTGTTTGGTTGGTTGTGACAAGTCCACCATGCCAAATAACAAGATTGTGTTTTGTACTACTTGTAGTTTAGGTAGTCTACTGAGATACATGTTGTGTTACTCGCTATGCTTTGGGAATATAGAGCTTTTGCAGGATTCCTTGGGTGATAATTAAATGACTGAATAAAAATACTAAATAAATGTTAATGGAGATTTGTAGGATTGTTTAGATTAATGTAATCTTGTTTCATTTCTGCATTTATTTCATTTACTTTTTCTATATTGCTCACTGACAGTAGGGCACAGATCTTGTGGTGGTTGCCTATTGGGATTAGTCTCACGCCCTGTTTGGGTCCTACTTTTCGGCCCAAACAGGTTATATGGTTGTAGGTGTGGATATGGATGGTGGATCTTCTACTTCAGGTACATGATTGCTGGTTGGAGCTGGAGAGCATAGGACTGAACCTAGGCTTGTGATGCTGCTGGAGTTGATGTTTACTTTTAGTACTTTGATCTCAGTTGTATTTAAGCACATTGTTGTGTTTTCTACTATCCTTAGATACTTGTACCTACTGCATCATTATCATTGTTTCTATATATTCATTGCTTCCGTTGTTTAGTTTCAGTTATTGTATGCTGTTTACTGCTTCCGCTATTGACTGTTATTTCCTTTCCCTTGTATACCTTACCAAATGATGGAATAGTTTCCCAAATGACTTACCAAGGCCCTCGCTGCTAGTCGGTAGCCTCCGGAGTTTGGGAAAATGCGTTTGAGGTCATGTGGAGAACCAGGTATGGGGAAACAGTTGAGTGGCTCTAGATTCAGGTCATTACATGTAGCATCCCTGAGCATTTCTCTAGACTAAGCCTAATCTAAACTTCCTCATGTGAAGCTTGAACAGAATCACTTAAGGGAGAAGTTCAAGCTGATAAAAATCACCACTTAGGCAATTTTTCCAGTGCCGCCCCAAAATTCTATCACCATAGAACACCTTAAACATGGGTCCTATGCAGGTGTTATAAGGGGCTATGTAACACGACCTTATCTACTTTGTGTAATCCTTTTATATAAATAAAATTGTTATTTCTTCTTAGGGTAAAGTTTTTAAATTTAAAATATTCGGATAAATGTATGATTTATTTATAGTTCCATATTACTAATGAATTTTGGAAAAAAAGGGTATTTTAAAATATTTGTGTAAAATTTAAATAATTAATAATGTGAAATGATTTTTAAAAAATGGATTCTATAGTGTTTTCAGTAAGAAATTTAGAGTCTTATAAGATCAAATTATTTTTTAGTGAATAGTAAACTATGAATAGTAACACACACGTATGAATAGTAATGAATAGTTAATTGGCCAGAAAAATAGAAACTTCACCCATGAATAAATAAATATAATTTAAATATATTAAAAGTGAAAAAATGATCATAGTATAAGTTTTGGTATTTTTGTATGTCATAAATAATTTATTTAAAATTTTATAATTTATTTAATAATTTAAAATGGAAATATATTTTCATAAAATGTAATCATAAATTGTTACATTATTGTATTATGGTTATACAATAATTTTATGGGACCTTGATTATTTTCTTAAGGAGTTATAAAACAAGATATAGTTTTAGAGTTGTTTTTTAATGATTTTATTTGAAAGTTAAATTTAAAATATTTATAATTTTTTTTTCATAAAATGGAGTTCATTTTTGAATTTGGAGTATCGATATTAGGTTAGGGGTGAATTTTTTGTAGTTTTCTGAAACAGTTGAATTCTCAGTGAATTGTTAAAATACAGTTTTGAGTTTCGAGTGTTTAATGACATCATTAATGATGTAATAATTATGCAATATTTCTGGTTATCTTATGAATAGTGATATATGATATGAGGTGTCCCAAGTGGCCAATACCATGGGCAAGCCCATGGTTTCTCAAATACCACCGATGAGGTGTCCCTTGGAAATTAATAATTTATTCCCTCACATTTCCTATAAATACGAAGCCATTTCCTCATTCATTTCAATCTAGAATCCACCTCATCTAATTTCTGGTTCTCTTACATCCAAAGGAGTCCTCCCAAGGTTCCCTCAAGCCTACCAAGGTCCCGACCTTCAATCTTTCAAAGTTACTCTTCAAGGTAAGGGAACCTTTCACCCTCTTCTTTTAACGTGACTTCCTTTATGTTATGTCTTATAGTTCCATTTTATTATGTGGAGGTTGTTATTCTATATCTTTACTTCTATAAATTCTATTTCCAAATGATGGGAGTCCCTTTCCACTCTCATCAATTTATTTTCTGAAATTTTATTGACGTTGTTAGGCTGTCGCTTTTTTTAAATTAAATCGCATATTCTCTTTCCTTTCATGTTTCCTTTTCATGTGGTATGACATTAAAATATCCATACCATGTTCTTATATCCATGTTGTGCTTCCTTTATACTATATTATTAATTATTTATCAGTGGGTTAACCTTGTACCCTATCTTTTTTATGATTTCTAAAAGTGTGTTATGTAGCCGTTATGCTGCAGAATTTTCATCTCCAAATTTCTCTCTCTCTTTCTCTCTTGAAATTATCTTGTTTATTTATGTGAATAACCAGACCTATTTAATTTCAATGGGAGTTCATAAATACACAAAAATGATATATTTTATTCTGGAATTGACATACATATAACCCTCACTCCCTTTCCATGGGTTATAAATGACATAATGATCTTATTTTTAAGCACTTTCAAAACGTCATGATTTTGAAATGAAACCCATTTATTTGATTCTCTTTGGGTTATTTATGAAATGTTCGGTTATTATCTATGTGGATCACATGAAAGTAAATACATATTAAGGGTTCACCCTAAGAGTGCTCCAACGCATTGGGTAAAGAATTAATCTCTAGAGATGAGAAGTTTCACTATACCATGGTGAATAAACTTGGTAAATTTTCTGACACCTTGGTGATGAATCTTGGTGAAATGTTCATGAATGTCTAAATGAAATGTTGTATCCACATATTCAAGTTACGATTCTTGTTTTTTTATTATTATATTATTATTTTTCTATTGCTCATGTCTTTATGTTTTTTATCATTTTCTTATTAATATTGCTCAAGACCGCATGTCAACTGTTTCACTTGATTTCCTTACTGGGCCTTATACTCACCCTTTCCTTTGATGTATGTCTCCAGGTTATGAGATGCAGTAATTATACATAGGATGAACCTATTAATATGTCTTACAAGTGTATTAGAAGGATGTTTTATTTTGTTTTCATGTATTATGTACATGATTTCCATGACACTAGATTTTAAAGATCCTCTGTACGTAAAATGTGATGTAAAGTTATGTGATAAAAAGGTGGGATGCCATAGTTGGTATCAAGGGATAGTTTAGTTATTTATGGAAATTAGGCTATGAAAACATTAATAAGAACCCTATATGAAAGTTTAAATATAATAAATCTTCCTGGTATTTCGGTGAGTATTGAGTAAGTGGTTTATCAAGAAAATACATCTTTGTCTGGATACGAACTGGTAGAGGCGGATTTGGAACAAATACACATAGGGTTAAAACCTGAAAACACCGCTTTTAGTTATACTCGAATGGGAATTGGTACACAACAATGGGTCTTGCTGCACTCTTGGTTATGACACTCCTAGGAGATATGTTTTGTTAATCGCAAGATTTTTATGGATCATTATGAAGGAAATATAGAGAAATGTAATCGTTTAAGCATGAAGTTTTAAGAAATAAAATCATTTATAGTTAAAATATTCATAAATGAAATATGATTCTCACTACGGTTTATTATTTTAGAAATGGAGCGTAATAGGGGGAATCATGCAAATGGTGAACACAATGGACCATGCACTGATGACCATCCAATAGAAGCAGGAATGGGAACTTTCATGCAAATAATGAACCAACTGACTCAAGTTATTGGAAATAACGTGAATCAAGATGAGAGACCGATCTCACCATGAAGGGAACAACATTCTGTTGAGTCATTTATGTGTTAACGACCACCAACCTTCAGTGGATCTACAGACCCATTGATTGCTAAAAAGTGGATTATCTCTAGAGATAAGATCTTTTCTTGTGCTCCACTATTCAGAGTAAGAGAAGGTCACCCTGGCTGTCTATCGCTCAGAGGGATAAGATGATAATTGGTGGTAACTGATTGAAAACACATGGAAAATATTGTAGGTTGAAGCTATGGAGTGGGAAGAGTTCAAAGGGATATTCTTAAATAATTATTTCCCTCATTTCATGAGAAAAAGAATCGAGAAGGAGTTTCTCGAACTGAAGCAACATGAGAATGAATCTGTGGGAAGCTATGAGATGAACATCAGAAGGATTTCACGTTACACCTCTATATTTGACATGGATCCAAGTGGTAATGTTGATAGATTCTTCGGTGGACTGAGACCTCATCTGAGGAAGAATCTAGCCAACCGAGACTATGATAGCTACGAGGAGATCATGTAGAGTGTGATGAAATTAAAGTTGGAGTTTGGTGAGGTGCAGTGGCCTAATAAATCCAACGACAAGAACTGATCGATGGAGCCCAGCTTAGGGAGAAGTATTGATCAAGGAAAAGGAGGAAAGCATGTGAAATATCCCATGTGTAATAAATGTGGGAAGAAGCTTTCAGGGAACCGCTTGCTTGGGGGTGGAAAATGCCTCAGGTGTGGAAGATATGGACATATTGTGAGAAATTGTCATAGTGTGGTGAAACGTTGACTTACAAACACTATCAACAAGGGGAAGATAGTGCAGTCCCTACCTGATGTACAGTTCTTTAAGTGTGGAAAACTTGGGTACTTAGCCAATCATTGTCCAAATCTGAGGGCAGTGGAGGGGAACCACTGTCAGCATCAACAAAGGACAAGGGAGAAAGGTTGTTCTTTTTTTTATCACGGAAACTGAAGTTGAATCGTTAAATGATGTGGTAGTATGTTCCCTTTTTGTTTTTTCAATGCTATAATGGACTTTGTTTGATTCTGGTTCTACACTTTCCTTTATTTTTTCCACAATTTCAAGGAATTTAGAATCAACCCATGACTTGATAAAAGTAGAGTTATCAGTCATGAATCATAGTGGGATTATCCAAGAATTGTCAGTGTTTAGAAAATCTAGTATTAACCTTGGTGAGAAAAATATTATCTCAAATCTAGTAGTCATTCCCAAGATGGAATTCGACATTATACTAGGGATGGATTGGCTCTCAATGTATCAAATGTAGAAGTAAAAAAATCATAGTAGTCTTGAATGGAAAACCTATAGTTATCTTCCCTGGAGAGATATCTACACCTGATCTTTGTCTAGAAGAACCCCCTATATACTTCTTTATGGAGTTGATCGGTGAAGAAGAAGATGGAAATGATAGTTTAAGGATATAAAATGTCCCCATAGTCAAGGAATACGTTGACATATTTCCTGAGGAGTTTCCCGGACCTCCCCCAGAAAGAGAGGTATAGTTCTCCATTGAACACGTACATGGATCTCATCTGATACCAAAGATCCCATTTAGGATGGAAAATGAAGAGCTGGATGAATTAAAGAAACAACTCCAAGATCTTTTGGAGAAGGAGTTTATCCGACCGAGTGTGTCTCCTTGGGGAGCACCTGTTCTATTTGTGAAGAAGGATGGATCGATGTAGCTATGCATTGATTATAGAGAACTGAATGAGAGCACAGTAAAGAATTAATACCCTCTTAAAAGAATTGATGACATATTTGACCAACTTCATGGGGCTCAATTCTTCTCTAATATTTATCTTTGATCTGGTTATCATCAATTGAGACAAAAGAAGATATTCCAAAAACTACCTTCCGATCAAGATATGGGCATTATGATTTTGTTGTTATGCCTTTTGGACTGACTAATTCACCTACTATTTTTATGGATTTGATGAATAGAGTCTTTTTGGAAAACCATGATAACGTTGTTGTAGTTTTTATTGATGATATTATGATAAGTTCCAAAAGTCGTGTGGATCATGAGGATCATCTAAGGGTTATTTTGTAAAATCTATGGAAGGAGAGGATTTTTCGGAAGTTTAGAAAATGTGAATTATGGTTACAACAAGTTGCGTTATTAGGGAACATTGTTACCAATGAAAGAATCATAGTTGACCCTACAAAGACAAAATGTGTAGAAGAGTGGACTCAGCCTACAACAATAATTAAGATTCATAGTTTCCTTTGAATAACGGGATATTATAGGAGGTTTGTGAAAAACTATTCACAACATTCTAATCCATTAACCATGTTAACTTGAAAAGGAGTCATTTCATCTGGACAAAGGGGTATGATGAATGTTTTCATGAGCTGAAGAAGATATTGGTTACTACAATCGTGTTAAATCTTCCCTAAAGTGGAGAAGGATTCGTTATTTTTAGCGATGCATCTCTGAAAGGGCATGGGTTCATCCACTTGAAAAATGAAAAAGTCATTGATTATGCATCTCTACAGTTGAAGACTCATGAGCAGAACTATCCTATGCATGATTTGGAGTTGGATATGGTTTTTTTCTCTAAAGATGTGGAGGAACTGTCTTTATGGGTAGAAATGTGATATATATACAAACCATCGAAGTTTTAAGTATATTTTCACACAAAAGGAATTGAACATGTGACATAGGAGATGGTTGGAAATTCTCAAAGACTATGATTGTTCAATTCCTTATCATCCCGAAAGAGAAAAAAATGTCGTTGATGCATTAAGCAGGAAAGACCCAAATGTTCTTTCCATGATGAGGATTCAAAGAGATCCTTTGATCAATGACCTAGTAAAACTGGACATTAGAATTATAAGGTAAGGGATATCATCAACCCTAACATAAATGGTTTCTCAATCGTCATTACTAGAGAAGATCAAGAAAGCATAGAAATAAGATCCTTTGTTAAAGAAGAAGTTTGAGGCTGTGAAGGATGAGATGTTTCCCGAGTTCAATATTGATCAAGAAGGTGTACTGAAATTTCATACAAGACTATGTGTTACATATATTCCGAAAATAAAGGAGCTGATGGATGATGCTCATAGCTCAACATTCTATATACATCCTAGGAGCACAAAAATGTATAGGGACCTTTGTGATCATTATTAGTGGGATAATATGAAAAGGGAGATTGTAGACTACACTTCAAGGAGCCTGGTATGACAACAAGTGAAGGCAGAGTGACAACTTCTTAAAGTAGTATTACAACCACTAACTATACCAGCATTGAAGTGGGACAATATCACTATAGACTTTGTCATTGGTCTCCCGATAACTTCCAATGGAAACAATGTGATATGAGTTATTGTGGACTGTCTCACCAAGACCGCCCATTTTATCTCCATTCAGGAAGATTTATCTCTTGATCAACTTGTCGGGATTTACATAAAGGAAGAGGTAAGGCTGAATGGAGTTCTACTTTCTATCATATCGGATCATGATCCAAGGTTATGGAGAAGTCTCCAACATGATCTGAGCACAGAATTGAATTTCAGTACAGTGTATCACCCCCAAAATGATGGCCAATCTAAAAGGACTATTCGAACACTCGAGGACATGCTGAGAACATGCTAAATGGAATTTAAAGGTTGATGGGATCAACTTCTCCCTTTAGTTGGGTTCTCTTACAACAACAAATTACACTCGAGCATTCAAATGGCACCTTATAAAGCTTAATATGGGAAGCAATGTATAAATCCTACTTGTTGGGATGAAACTGGTGAGAGAAAGCATCTTGGGCCAGATCTTTTGCAAGAGATGACAGAAAAAGTCCATGTTATCCAGCAACACATTAAGGCTTCTCAAAGTCAATAAAAGAGTTTTTCCAACAACCATCGAAGGGACATGGAGTTTGATGTCGGTGACAAAGTCTTTCTTCAGATTTCACCTTGGAAGAGAGTCATGAGGTTTGGGGAGAATGGGAAGCTAAGCCCTCAGTACATTGGCCCCTATGAAATCCTTGATCGTGTGGGAAAAATGGCCTATCAGGTTGCACTCCCTCCAAATATATCACAAGTTCATGATGTATTCCACTTATCAAACTTGAGGAAGTACATACCTGACCCTCCACATGTACTAAGCCCAGAGGTGGTACAACTGGAACATGAACTTTCTTATGAGGAGCAGCCGGTGGAGATCTTGGATCGTAGGGACAAGGTTTTACGTAACAGGACTAATCACCTTGTTAAGGTGTTGTGGAGGAAACACAATTGTGAGGAAGCCACATGGAAACTAGAGGACTCTATGAGGATAATGTACCCACACCTTTTCTCTTCTTAGGGTATGAGTTAAAATTTCAAGGATGAAATTTTCTAAGGGGGGAATAATGTAATGACCCTAACTTTTTAATAATATTTATTTCCCAAATTTGTGTGTTATTTTATTTTGTACTCAACAAAACTATATCCTTTAATTAATTAAGTGAGAATAATTAAATGAGACTGTTGGGTTTCGACTATTATATGGCCATTGGTCCATATGACCATTGGAAACTAAATTCTCAACATTATAATTATTGTTTATACAATCAAATGATCATGGTTAATTAATACAGAAAGAAGAGTCGATGGCATCATCCAAATACCTAGTCCATATGAATCCCATATTTCGGAGCTTGGGAAGGAGGTAGCATCACTGGGCTTTTCTCTGGACCATGCCCAAGCCGAAATTCACCATGTGAAGCTTGAACAGAATCCCTTAAGGGAGAAGTTCAAGATAATTGAAATCACCACTCAGGAAATGTTGTCCGAGCCGCCCCAAGATTCTATCACCATAGCACACCTACACTTAGGTCCTATTCAGGTTTTATAAGGGTCTATATAATGTGACCTCAGCTACTTTGTGTAATCCTTTTACATAAACAAAATTTTTATTTCTTCTTATGGTAGTGTTTGTGAATTTCAAATATCCGGATAAATGTACGATGAATTTATAGTTCTATATTACTACAGATTTTTTGGGAAAAAGGATATTTTAAAATATTTATGTAAACTTTAAATAATTAATAACGTGAAATGATTTTCAAAAAATGGTCTTCTACAGTTTTGTTCATTAGGAAATTTAGAGTCTAATAAGATCAACTAATTTTGTTAGTGAACAGTACATTATGATTAGTAACATACCCGTATGAATTGTAATTAATAGTAAATTGGGAAAAAAATAGAAACTTCACCCATGAATGTATAAATACAATTTTAAACATCTTAAAAGTGAAAAAGCGACCATAGTATAAGTTTTGGTATTTTTGTATGTCATAAATATTTTATTTACAATTTTATAATTAATTTAATAATTTAAAATGGAAATATTTTTTCCTAAAATGTAATCATAAATTTTTAATTAATTGTATTATGGTTATACAATAATTTTATGGGACCTTGATTGCTTTCTTAAAGAGTTACAAAAACAAGTTATAGTTTTAGAGTTGTTTTTTAATGATTTAATTTGAAAATTAAATTAAATATATTTATAGAATTATTTTCATAAAATGGAGTTCATTTTTGAATTCAGAACATTGATATTAGGTTAGGGTGAAGTTTTGGGATTTTTCTGAAATAGTTGAATTTTCAGTGAATAGTAAATGTACAATTTTGAGTTTCAAGTGTTTAATGACATCATTAATGATGTAATATTTCTAGTCGACTTATGAATAGTGAGATATGCTATGAGGTGTACCAAGTTTCCAATACCCTGGGAAAATACCAAGGGCAAGCCCATTATTTTGCAAATACTACCGATGAGGTGTCCCTTGGAAATTAATAATTTAATCTCTCACTTTTCCTATAAATACAATGTCATTTCCTCATCCATTTCATTCCAAAATCCTCCTCAACGATGTTATGATCTCCTTACCTCCCATGTAGTCCTCCCAAGGTTCCCTTAAGCCTCCCAATTTAGCGACTCGGGTTTTGGTCCTGTCAGACTTTGGAATATTTCTATGAATAATTCCAGAGCTAGGCGCGAAGATGGCGTGCGATTTTGAGGCCCGGTGTGCCCAGAATTAATTTTATAAAAATATTATTTATTTTTATACTATGAACATGGAGGGGGTGTGATATCTCCTAAATGGTAGCTCAGAACCAGAATCTGAGGCCACGGTTGTGTCCGGAATGTGCCGTTTACCCTAGTCGGGGTGTAAACATTGCGGGCGCGGGCCTGTTGTGAAAAACGCCACCAGGGGTGTTTCCGTTAATAAGTGGAAAAGTTAGTTTACAAGAGTTAGCTAGAATAACTTCTGAACGGAGTCTCAGATTCCAATTCTATGACAGCGGTTGAGTTCAGAACGTCGCGTTTACCCTAAGGGTGACCTTATCCTTTTCCGCGTTGGGCGCAGGGTCGAGGGCGTGTGAGGCCGGGAGTTAGTCGGATATTTGTTGGAAACAAATATCTCTCCCCCCATTCTTCCTCTTGCACGTGCGCAGCGGAAGATTTTCCTCATCCCTCCCCTTCCTCCTTCCGTAAATGGTGAATCAGTGACTGAATCACATGATCAAGGTTCCGTTGGACTCAGATCTTGATGGCGGGTGTTCCTGGATCGTGCAGCGGCAGCTGCGGGGCGTTCGAAGATTTGACGTTCCGCTAAAAGATAGGCAGTTTGAGTTTTACAATCACGGATCCCATTTATGCGTTTTTTATTAAAATATTAATAAGGGTTGTGTATTTTGGGTCCCGAGGTTTCCGAAACATTTTTCGGATCTGATTTTGGAGCATCGGGGAGCTCCCGGGGGTTCCTGGAAGTTTTCCGGTGGAAAACCCAGATTCTGGCGGCATCCATGGTGGAATCCAGCAAGGTGAGGCAGAGGAACGGCGGAATCCGGTGATGGTGGTGGCAGCGCGGCAGAGTACGGCAGTGGTGGCGGCAGCGCGGCGGACTCCGGTAGTGACGCGGTGGTTTCCGGCGAGGCCGGCGGTGGTCCGACAAGGATTTTTTGGGGGTTATTTAAACCCCCGTAACTCGCAAACCGTAACTCTGATTTGCAAGATGTTTGTGGAGACACGTTCCTTGCATTGAGAAGGAAATTTTAAACTCCCTTTGAGAATTTTGTGAGTCGGGATTTTGGTCCGGGGGCTTGAAATGTTGAATGAAATAATAATATTTTAATATTATTCGACTTCGGGCCGTTGTATCTTCTACTCGGAGCATCCAATTAAAGCGCAGTCAGTGGAATTGAGGCCCTGATGGTATGATAGACTATTCATGTTGGTTTTCAAGTGTTAGGGACGAGTTTGGGTGCGGGCCCCACGAGGCCAGGTTTTGGCGTTTGCGGAGAAACGCAACTTTCTACTCAGGGGTCCGATTTTGGCGGATGACTATTCAATCCTGTTTGTTTTTTCGAGAGGATCTCAATGGTGTGTTCCATTCAATGTGTTTTGGGATTGAGGTATGGGCCCTGCCTGAGATGGGTTCATTAGATAGTAACTTTTTCACCGGGTTACCGTTTGGGACGATCGAGTAGTCGATCCTACGTGTTTTTTCGAGGTGATCGTCGTGGTATGATCTGTTTGTGAGTTTCGGGATCGTTGTTTGGGCCCCACTCAGGCTATCTTTGGTGAATAGTGCCTTTTCCACCGGTTGTCCGTTTTGGGCCAGTAAACAGCCTATCGTACGTGTGTTTTTGCGTGGATTTCTATGGTGACCTTGGTATCGGCCTTGGTGTTGCGCGGTGTGGTGTTGTTGCGGGTCGCTCGGGTTAGCGACGTTTGGACCAGCAGTGGTTGAGGGTACTCTCTTGGTTCGTTTCCATGAGAGTTCGCATGGCATCACAACCCTAGTTTGGGCTTGTGATCCTCTCGATGGGATGTTTAATCTGTTAGAGTTGTGGCATCCCTTCAGTGGGCCCGAGCGAGATCCTCTATCATCGTTTCCCTAGATCGGGTTCTTGGTGTCGTTGTGATCGCTTATCCACAGGCGGCAAACCCCTATCTAGCTGGTTAACCCCATAGGGTTTGTGGAATCATTGGGAATATGATCCCCTACGTGGTGGGCCGCTCTCAGTATGGTTGTGGCATCATTGGTTATACGATCCCCTACCCAACATGAGGTGTATAGTAGGGTTGCAGTATCGTTGGTTATATGATACCCTACTTAGTGCTTGGTTTCGGTAGGGTTACGACATCGTCATTTTGATCCCCTACATCGTGAGTTATACTAGATAGGGTTCTGGTATCGTTGTGACCTCTTTTATATGGGCGACAATCCTCTATCTGAGTGGTGTGCTTCTGTCGAGTGCCAGATCGGGTTGTGGTATCCCCCAGCAGATCCTGGGTGTGATCCCTTATCTGTGTGTCCTATGAATGCCAGATCAGGTTGTGGTATCCCCCAGCGGACCCTCAGAGTGATCCCCTATCTGTGAGATCTTCATATACCGGTGTGGGTTTTGGTATCCCCTAGAGGACCCTAGGAGCGATCCCCTATCTGAGGAGTTTTGTGTTCTTGTCGTTCTGCGTGGTTTTCCTTAGTGACGGTACCCGACGAGCGAGATCTCTGGGGTGAACGTCTGTGGTGTTTGTGTGGGACCCAATGGAGTGTATCTCTCGGATGAGTGTCATCTGGGATGACAGTTATCGTGGAGTGTGCTCTCCTGGTTGTGGATTGTTTCTAGTGATGAGGTCGATACGTCATGTGGCTTGGTGCGGGAGCCAAGTATATCTAGATTGTTCAAGGTGTATGTATGGGAGTACACCTGAGCTGAGCTGACTAGTTGTGTTTAGCTGAGGATGGTCATGAGATGGTGTTTCTCTCTTGTCTGGGTTCCCTCTGGGTGGGATGAGAGGACTGTTGCCTTTCAGTTTCTCTCTTTTATTTTGGGTTTTTGGGGTGCCTAATGAGTATGTTTATACTCACCCCTGCACGGGCTTTTCCCTCACATGTTTTTGTCTTTTGCAGACTACATGCCTTTCGATGGAGTCCCAAGAGGACCCAGAGCAGGTGGTGTTTAGTGAGCGGGATTGACCGGGGTGTTTACCAGAGCTGTGCCGAGCAGCTTACCGGTGGGTGTTTTGGCGGTGATTTTCCCTCCTTATGACTAGGTTGGACACTTTTTAGTTTTCTTTTGGTGGGCCATTTTTTTCCCTTTTGTACTTATGATGTACTATGGTTGTGGGATAGTTGTATGAATGCATTTACTTTTCAGTTTTATATATCTCTACACTGTTTCATGGAGGTGTATGTGGGTGCATGTGTACAGGTACCTTAGGCTAATGCCTCCCATGTGTGTGATTGCCTACTCGGTGCTAGTCGCTAGCCCCTGGCCTAGTGGAGGCAGGCTTGGGGAGTCACGGATTGAACCCCGTTGGGTCGGGTCGTGACAGAGTGTTATCAGCGCAGGTTCCACCTTTGGGATCTTAGAGCATAGCTGGTCTAGCTATGAGTTTGGTTTGGGTTGCATAACAACAGTGTTAGGATGTTTCGAGTTCAGCTTTCAGGCCTGGGACTCTAGTGTTGGTGCGGTGACTGACGTTTACATACACCCGGACTCTGATAACCTGCCTTTCGACGAGGGACATTTGTACACTGGTCGTAGGAAAAAAATGGTACATGCATCATATAGAACTGGGTTTTGGGGGTTTTCCTTATCCTTCTTGAGTCAGCTCTCTAGATATACTCTTTGACTGTGGTGCATCTTGAATGTATTTCAGGATGCCTCCACGACGACATCCAGTGAGGGTTCCATAGTGGGATTGTGGTGACGATCTGCCCCGTGCGGAGGCTATGGACCGGGGCGCAGGTTCTGAGGCTGGACCTCTAGGTGGTCTGCCAGTTGAGCCACCACCTGACGAGCAGCTGGTTGTGCTGGTAGTGCAGGATGAGGTTGCGTGTAGGCTGAGTGCGCTGCAAAAGTTCCAGAGGAAGTGACCTCTGAGGTTCCAGGGTGATCGAGACCCCCAAACAGCTGATGACTGGCTTGAGGCAGTCACCCGAGTTTTCCGCCTAGTGAGGACACCTACAAATCAGATGGTGGTCCTAGCGGCGAGCCTTCTGCATGGTTCGGTGGGGAGATGGTGGAGCCTAGTGATGCAGTACCATGATGAAGAGATGCTCACATGGGCATAGTTTGAGAGGCTCTTCAGGGAAGAGTTCTATCCAGTGACGCTGAGGATAGTGCGGATCCAGGAGCTCTTACAGCTTCGAAAGGAGAGAATGACCATGTCAGAGTACTCGGCGAGGTTTACAGACCTGTCATGCTACTCCATGGATATGATTCAAGACCTGTTCTTTAGGGCCTGGACTTTAGAGCAGAGCCTACGCAGGGACATCTGAGCAGGTGTGGTTTCCTTGTGCCTGCCCACCTATGCTGGAGTGGTGAAGTGAGCGTTGGTGGTTGAGAGATTTCTGGCTGAACAGATCCCTCCTATTAGTTCTAGGCCTGTGAGAGTGGAGACGTCGGCATATAGTAGACGACGATAGACTCAGGGGTCCGGATGTGGGAGACGTTTCAGGAGACGACCCCAGGATTGGGGATCTGAGGCTCAGGGCTCATAAGGCTCACATGCCAGTTTTGGTCAACCGCAGGAGAGGCGGTGTTACGCTTGCGACGGTTGGGGACATCTTGCTAGATATTGTCCGACCCGACATGCTGTTGAGAGGGAGCCGGTCGATGGACCACCTTGGCAGAGGCAGCTTCTCGAGCAAGGAGGTCAGTAGGGCGGCAGACGTGGCAGCAGAGCATGTGCAACAGGAGGAGGTGGTAGGCAGTATCAGTTTCCACCACCCCCACCCCCAGGAGATCCATGCCAAGCTCAGGGAGCTGGTGGCTGAGGGCAAGGATAGATGCATTCCCTGGAGGCTATTGACCCAGAGGCTCCATAGATGAATAGAGGTACGCCTTGTTTCCTTTCTACTTTTTGCAGTAGTTTGATAGACATTGTTTAGCAGTACTCTTCCCTTTTTGTTGTTTGCTCGACTTTTATTCAGGACGTTGGTAAGACCCTATGTGGTTGTTGTTCGACGTGTTTCGAATGTGTGAGGAAGAGGGATCCTTCCCCCACTGAGATGTGTTTTTGTGACGCGATTAAAATCGTACTGGCGAGTCAGTGCCGTCCAAAACGATAGTATCGAGGTGTGGTGGATGAGTCCTTCTGACTTATGCGTTCGTGCAGGGGTGTTCGTTGGCAAACTCACTGGCGTGTGAGACCCAGTTGAGATTCCCATCGCTTTCCTTGTGCTTATGGATTTTCCGAGATGAAAAGTTATAAGGGGGAGAGGATTTAGCGACTTGGGTTTTGGTCTTGTCAGACTTTGGAATATTTCTATGAATAATTCCAGATCTAGGTGCGAAGACGGCGTGCGATTCCGAGGCCCGGTGTGCCCGGAATTAATTTTATAAAAATATTAAGTATTTATATACTATGAAGATGGTGGGGGTGTGATATCTCCTAAACGGTAGCTCAGAACGGGAATATGAGTCCATGGTCGTATCCAGAACGTGCCGTTTACCCTCGTCGGGGTGTAAACTTTGTGGGCGCTGGCCTGCTATAGAAAACGCCACCAGGGGCGTTTTCATGAATAAGTGGAAAAGTTACTTTACAAGAATCGGCTAAAATGATTTCTGAACGGAGTCTCGAATTGAAATTTTGAGACCGCGGTTGAGTTTAAAACATCGAGTTTACCCTAAGGGAGACCTTATCCTTGTCCGTGTCGGGCGTAGGGTCAGGGGCGTGTCGGGCCAGGAGTTAAGAGGATATTTGTTGGAAACAAATATTTCCCCCCTTCTTATTCTTGAACATGCGCAGTAGAGGAGTTTCATCCTCCCTCCCCTTCCTCCTTCCATCAATGACAAATCGGCGATTGAATCACGTGATCAAGGTGCCGTTGGACTCAGATCTTGACGGCGGGTGTTCCTGGATCATGCAGCGGCAGCTGTGGGGCGTGCGAAGCTTCGGCATTCTGCCAAAAGGTAGGCGGTTTGAGTTTTAAAATCCCAGATCCCATTTATGCGTTTTTTTCTTCAAATCTTTATAAGGGTTGTATAGTTTGGGTCCCGAGTTTTAGGAAACATTTTTCAGATCCGATTTTGGAGCCCCGCGGTGCTCTCGGGGGTTCCCGGAAGTTTTCTGGGGGAAAACCCGGATTCCGGTGGCGGCCATTGCGGAATCCGGCGAGGCGCGGCGATGGCGCGGCAGAGTCTGGTGATGGTGGAGGCGCCATAGTGGAGTCCGGCGATGGAGGCGGCAGCACGACGGAATCCGACGGCGGCGCGGTTGGTTCCGGCGAGGTCGGTGGTGGTCCGGCCAGGATTTTTCGGGGGTTCTTTAATCCCCCATAACTCGCAAACCGTAACTCCGATTTGCGAGCCGTTTGCGGAGACGCATTCCTTGAGTCGAGAAAGAACCTTTAAACTCACTTTGAGAATTTTGTGAGTCGGGATTTTGGCCAGGGGGTTTGAAACGTTGAATAAAATAATAATATCTAATTATTATTCGACTTCAGGCCGTTGTATCTTCTACTCTGAGCGTCCGATTGACGCGCCGTTAGTGGAATTGAGGCCCTAATGGTACGACGGACTTTTCTTGTTTGTTTTCAGGTGTTGGGGCCAAGTTTGGGGTGCGGGTCCCACGAGGCCGGGTTTTGGCGTTTGCGGAGAAACACAACTTTCTCCTCAGGAGTCCGATTTTGGCGGAAGAATAGTCGATCCTGTGTGTTTTTTTGAGAGGATCACAATGGTGCGATCCATTCTATGTGTTTTGGGATTGAGTCATGGGCCCCGCCCGAGTTGGGTTCAGTGAATAGTAACTTTTTTACCGGGGGACCATTTGGGACGATCGAGTAGTCGATCCTGCGTGTTTTTTCGAGGGGATCGACGTGGTGTGATCCGTTTGTTGAGTTTTGGGATCGTTGTGTGGGACCCGCTCAGGCTAGCTTCAGTGAATAGTTCCTTTTTCATCGGTTGTCCATTTCGGGCGAGTAAACAGCCTATCCTACGTGTGTTTCCACGAGGATTGCGATGGTGACCTTGGTATCGGCCTTAGTGTTGCGCAGTGTGGTGTTGTTGTGGGTCGTTCGGGTTAGCGACATTTGGACCAGCAGTGGTTGAGGGTACTCCCTTGGTTCATTTCCATGAGGTTTTGCACGGCAACACAACCCTAGTTTAGGCTTGTGATCCTCTCGATAGGTTGTTTAATCTGTTAGAGTTGTGGAACCCCTCCAGTGGGCCCGGAGCAAGATCCTCTAGCATTGTTTCCCTAGATCGGGTTCTTGTTATCACTGTGACCGCTTATCCATGGGTGGAGATCTCCTATCTAGTTGGTTAACCCTGTAGGGTTTGTGGCATCATTGGGAATATGATCCCCTACGCGGTGGGCCATTTTCAGTTGGGTTTTGGCATCATTGGTTATACGATCGCCTACCTAGCATGTGGTGTATAGTAGGGTTGTGGTAACATTGGTTATACGATCCCCTACATAGTGCTTGGTTTCGAAAGGGTTGCGACATCGTCAGTTCGATCCCCTACATCGCGAGTTATACCAAATAGGGTTCCAGTATCATCGTGATCTCTTTTATATGGGAGACGATCTTCTATCTGAGTGACGTGATTCTATCGAGTGCTATATCGGGTTGTGGTATCCCCCAGTGGATCCTGGGTGTGATCCTCTATCTATGAGTTCTAAAAATGCTAGATCGGGTTGTGGTATCCCCCAACAGACCCAGGGAGTGATCCCCTATCTGTGAGACCTTAGTATACTAGTGTGGGTTTTGGTATCCACTAGGGGACCCTAGGAGCGATCCCCTATCTGAGGAGTTTGGTGTTTCTGTCGTTCTGTGAGGTTTTCCTCAGGGATGGTACCCTACGAGCGAGATCTCTCGGGTCAACGTCTGAGGTGTTTATATGGGACCCGATGGAGTGTATCTCTTGGACGAGTGTCATCTGGGATGACAGTGATTGTGGAGTGTGCTCTCCTGGTTGTGGACTGTTGCTGGTGATGAGGTCGATACCTCATGTGGCTTGGTGCGTGAGCCGAGTATATCTGGATTGTTCAAGGTGTATGTATGGGCGTACACCTGAGCTGAGCTGACTAGTTATGTTTAGCCGAGGATGGTCATGAGATGGTGTTTCTCTCTCGTCTAGGTTCCCTCTGGCTGGGATGAGTGGACTGTTGCCTTTCAGTTGCTCTCTTTTATTTTGGGTTTTTGGGGTGCCGACTGAGTATGTTTATACTCACCCCCACACGGGCTTTTCCCGCACATGTTTGTGTCTTGTGCAAACCACATGCCTTTCGACGGAGTCCCAAGAGGACCCAGAGCAGGCGGAGCTTAGTGAGCATGATTGACCAGGGTGTTTACTAGAGCTGTGCCAAGGAGCTTACCAGTGGGTGTTTTGGTGGTGTTTTTCCCTCTTTCTGAGCAGGTTAGACACTTTTGTAGTTTTCTTTTGGTGGGCCATGTTTTTCCCTTTTGTACTACTGTTGTAATATGGTTGTGGGATAGTTGTATGCATGCATTTACTTTTCAGTTTTATATATTTTTGCACTGTCACATGGAGGTGTATGTGGGTGCGTGTGTATAGGAACCTTAGGCTAATGTCTCCAATGTGTGTGATTTCCTAATCGATGCTGGTCGCCAGCCCCTAGCCTAGTGGAGGTGGGCTTGGGGAGTCACGGATCGAGCCCTGTTGGGTCGGGTCGTGACGCCCAAGGTCATAACCTTCAAGATTTCGAAGTTACTCTTCAAGGTAAGGGAACCTTTCACCCTCCTATTTTAAGTCATGAATTCCTTTATGTTATGTCTTATAGTTCCATTTTATTATGTGGGGGTTTGTTATTATATATCTTTACTACTGTCCATTTCATTTAAAATTTATGAGAGACCCTTTCCACTATCATCAATTGATTTTCTGAATTTTTATGTGACGCCATTAGGTAACAGAATTTTTAAAAGAAACTTAATATTCTCTTTCCTTTCAAGTTGCCTTTTCATGTGGTATGAAATTAAAATATCCATAGATTTTTTTATCTCCATGTAGTTCTTAATTTATACTGTATTATGAATTATTTATGGGTTGGTTACCCTTGTACCCTCCATTTTTAATGTTTTCTAAAAGGTTGTTATGTAGCTATTATGGTGCGGAATTTTCATCTCAAAATGTCTCTCTCTTTCTCTCTTGAAATTATCTTGTTTATTTATGTGAATACACAGACCTATTTCATTTCTATGGTTGTTCATAAATACAAAAAATTGATATTTTTGATTCTCTAATTGACATACTTATAACCCTCACTCCCTTTCCATGGGTTATAAATTGCATAATGATCTTATTTTTAAGAACTTTTAAAATGTCACAATTTTGAAATGAAACCCATTTATTTTATTCTCTTTGGGTTATTTATGAAATGTTTGATTATTATCAATGCAGATCACATGAAAGTAAATAAATATTAAGGGTTCTCCCTAAAAGAACTCCAATGCATTGGGTACATAATTAATCTCTAGGGATGATAAGTTTCACGATACCTTGGTGAATAACCTTGGTAATTTTTATGACACCTTGGAGATGAACCTTGAGGATATGTTCATGAATTATAAATGAAATGTTATAGCCACATATTCATGTTATGATTCATGTTTCTTTATCATGATATTACTATTCTTCCATTGATCATGTCTTTATGATTTTTATCATGTTCTTATTAATATTGCTCAAGATCACATGTCAACTGTTTCACTTGATTTCCTTACTGGGCCTTATACTCACCCTTTCCTTTGATGTATGTCTCCAGGTTATGAGATGTAGTAATTGTACTTATGATAAAACTATGATGAATCCTTACAAGTTTATTAGAAGGATGTTTTATGTTGTTTTCATGTATTATGTCCCTGATTTCCAAGACACTAGACTTTAAAGATCATCTGTATGTAAAATGTGATGTAAAGTTATGTAATAAAAGGGGGATTCCATAGAGACACTATCTCTATGGTAAAAATGTGAGATATATACTGATCACAAGAGTTTGAAGTATATTTTGTCACAGAAACAACTTAACATGAGGCAAAGGTGATGACTTGAACTAATAAAGGGTTTTGATTGCATTGTACACTACCACCTGGGGAAGAAAAATAAGGTGGCTGATGGTTTGAGCAGAAAGGATCATGGAGTTCTAAAAAAGATGAGTGTTTAAAGGGATCCTATATTCATGGATATTGTAAATATTGATACAGAAATAGTCATGGAAGGATAAACATCAATACATTTTGAAATGGTTTCCAATCCATCATTACTAGAAAGGATAATAAGATTTCAGATTGCTGATGAGGAGTTTCAAAAGAAAATTAAATCTGAGAACAATGGGAGATGGATCGAATTTGTATATGAAGATAGAATTTTGAAAGTTGGGAGGAGAATTTTTGTTCTTGATATACCTAATCTAAAAAGGGAATTGTTGGATGATGCTCGTAGCTCTAATTTCTCTATACACCTCGATAACACTAAGATATAATGATATTTGAAGGAACATTTTTGGTGCGGCAACATGAAGAGGGAGATTGCTGATTATGTATCAAGATGTATGGTCTGTCAATAGTTAAAGGCTGTAAGACATCATCCTAGAGGAGACAAGAAACCTTTTCCCATACCTGAGTGGAAATGAGATGATATTATGATGGACTTTTCCATGGGGATACCAAAGACTCCTAGAAGGAATGATGCAATATGGGTCATTGTTGATCGTCTTACCAAGTCATCACATTTTCTTTCTATAAGAGAAGATTTACCACTTCAAAATTTTTATAGACTATATAATAATGAAATTTTAAGACTTCATGGAGTACCCCTATCGATTATTTCTGATCGTGACCCCCCATTCCAAATTAAGATTTTGGAAAAGTCTCCAGAAATCCCTAAACACTGAACTTCGTTTAAGAACTTCCTACCACCCTCAAACTGATGGAAAATACAAATGGACTATTCAAACCTTAGAAGACATGTTGATATCTTTCTCACTTGACTTTCAAGGTATGTGGGATCAATATTTACCTATCGTATAATTTTTCTATAACCATATATTCAAGTCATGTATTCATATGGAAACATATGAAGCATTATATGGAAAAAGATGTCGCACACCAACTTTTTGGGATGATGTTGGTGAAAGAAAACTTGTAGGACCAAAACATTTTGAAGAAAAAATGTAAGATTTAAAGATTATAGAAACCCACATCAAAGCATCTCAAAGTAGGCAAAAGATATATGCTAATAACTGAAGGAGGGATTTGGAATTTAAAGTAGGAGATCATGTTTTCTTGAATGTATCTCTATGGAAGGGTGTTATACAATTCAGTAAGAAGGGAAAAATAAGTCCCAAGTACATTATAAATTTCCAAATTCTAGAACGAATTGGAGTTGCGACTTACCATTTGGAAATACCGCCAAGTCTCCCAACTTTTCATGACAAGTTCCACGTATCACTGTTGAGAAAATACATGCATGATCCAATGCATGTACTCACCTATGAAAAAATATAACTGGAACCCGATCTGTCTTATTGTGAAGATCTCATCCAGATTCTTGATAACAGAGAACAAGTGTAGAGAAAACAGACTACTTGTATGGTAAAAGTTCTATAGAGAAACCATAAAATGGAAGAGGAAACCTGGGAACTAGAGGAACTTATGATGTAGAACCACCCAAATATTTTTATGTAGTAATATTAAAGAAATTTTGAGGATGAAATCATTTATAGGAGAGAAGAATGTAACACTCCAAGCTTCCATGATATACCTTTTTTTGAATAATACAACAGCTTGCGTTGTACACAACTTCGAGTTCTAGCACCCCACGACCAATAAAACTAGCCGTTATGAATAGTAATACCCACTTTTTGAAATTTTATAAATTTTATTTTTTAAATGGACTTCAATTTTGGATTCAGAATATCAAAATTAACCTACAGTGATTTTTTGGTATTTTTCTGAAAAATTTCAATTTTTGATGATTAGTGAAAAACACTACGTTATTGTTTAAAAAAGAATTTTTATTTAAATAATTATTTATTTTATTTAAATTTATTTTAAGGCAATATAGATACATAATACCTATATAAGTTCAATGTAATTCGTTGGAGTCATTTTATAACAAGATTAGATATATACAATTTTATTGAACTATTTAACACCCTTTACCTACTTTCAAGGCACATTTGCAAATTTGTAAAAAACATAATTTTCCCACTTCTATGAATTGAATTTCAAAAATCCGAGAGACATGGTGGAAATCAGAATGTAAAATATGGTTCAATAAGATGAAAATAATTTTTGGTAAATAATAGATTTGGAATTTTATTTACCACGTTTAAAAGTAAATAGAAAAATTATTATAATTATCCAAACATATGTCTTAATTATATTGGATTTGTGTTTTTTGAACAAAATTCAAACCTAGGAAAAAAATTTATCCTCTTTTATCCACATGGATTAAATTAGGACATTTATTATTATTTTATTTAATTAATAGTTAAAAGTGTAAAATTCAAAGATTAATAACTAAACCATTTTTAATATAGGGTTATAAATAAGATAAATTATACTATAAATATTTATTGGAAATATAAAAAGATTTTATACAACATGGTATTTTATTTATAATTTTTAGACATTATATAATTAAATTTATTTATGACACAATGATGATAATGTAATTACCTTATTACTGAAAGATTACAATAAGTGATATTATATATATTTAAATAAATGTAAATTAATACTTTTATGAATTACACGAATTTTTAAGGTTAATATGAAATGTTAGGGATGATTAAATAATTCTTTTCAAAGTTATAATGTTTTCACGACTTTCACAAAAACCAAATACTAAATAGTGTCAAAATTTACCTAAATGAGTTTTTAAAACAAATACTATGTGAGTAAATGATATAGTATTCCTAAATATATAATTTTTGGCCATAAGACTTAGATAATGTTATAAATGTCAATTATGAACCAATTGGGGTTCTATAGTCTTTTTATAGTATGTTTTCTAACCATTTGTTATAATAATACAAGAATACATGGTACAATTTAAACAATTTAACTAAGAGTTAAATCTAGAATATTTGGTTAATATGGTGAACAAAACATGTCTAAAACCTATTGGTTGAGAGGTTTTTGACCCATCCCCACCTTATCCTCGAAATAAATCATTTTTGAGCCATTATAAACTGAATATTATTGTATAATAAATTAATATTTGAAGCACTTCCTAAAGTGCCCCTCCCCTCTAAAATAAAAGGGTACTCCCCCTCCTCTTAAATTCACACATCCAAAGCAATTTGGTTTTGACAACACCTGATCAAATATCCTACAAACAACCCTTAATTCAACCTAGAGTCCTTACTTTGATTATAAATCCTTCCCATGGATCCCTTTTTATGAAATCAAAAGGAAACACCTGAAGAAGAGGTAATAATTTCATCACAACTTTCAAAGTTTGTTTCTTATTCCACGTCCTATTTCATGGTAGATTCCATTCCAAAATAATAAATCCTGTAAAGTTTACATACCATGATGTTATTATAAATAAGTTACAACCATATTCATCATTCTATCCATCCTATTAATGACAAAGTCACCATACGTGCGTACGTACGGATTATAGTCTCCACAAACGCTATGAGATTGACTCCCCATCGTAACCATTCAAGAATAATTTTCATTATATGATTAAAAATAATTTTTAAGAACTTAATATCATTCTGGATATAAATCAAATCCATCCTATCCATAACAGACATTACTTACATAACAAAACATATAAAGGAAAACAAATCAGTTAACACCCAAAACAATGATACTACTAAAATATCATAATCAAAGAAATATTAGAAGATCATTTATGATATAATATATTTGTATGTAGTTATTTTATAATTTAATAACAATTATTTCAACATTATACAAAATTTTAATGTACCTTTGACTAAAGAAAAGTACAAGGTAAGGATTAATTTTACAATATCCTTATTTATCCGAGTTGTTTATACCTATGTATATACTAGGACTTATTTATCATCCTCATCTGTGTTTCTTAAAAATGTATTTCCAAACATCTTTAATATTTCTTAGAATATGGTAAAAGTAATTTATACCCTTTTTTACTTTTTATAAAAAAAATTGAAAGGAATATTTTTGTTGTTTTCCAAACAAGGTATTTATGGCCTTTTCGAAAAAATAATGTAAGAATGTTTTTTATCATATACGGAGGGTGAAGCTATTTTAACATCCCAAGTAATTAATGAAAAATAGATATTTTTATCTATGTCTATTAATTAATTAGATAGTGTTTTAGAGGCTTAAAATGAGAATAAATCCAATCTTAAGCATAGAATACACTAATATTTTTAAAAGATTGTTTTACTGCCTTCTGATGGCAAACCATTTTCAAATCAAACTTTTGACAATTTTATAAGATCTATTATTAGAAATAAAATAATTCTTTTTAATTGGGACATTGAAATTTACTTTGGGTAAATTTTTGGTATTTTTACGATAAAGTTCATTTTTTTAATGAATAGTGAAAAATGTTGTATTTTAATTCAAAACCTCGTTTTAATCTAATTTATGTATATGATTAGATTATATTTTGAATTGGTTTTAAAGTTAAATTAGATTATATTTATACAATTTAATCCAATATTGGTCTTTGGAATTAATTTCATTTTGAAATTAGACTTAAACTAGTGTCAATCTTTTGATACTTATTGTTTCATAAAAACATGCTATTTGCTCTGATAGCGGCAATTAATTATTAAATTAATTAATGTAACTTATATGTTTTGAATTTTTTAAAATAGACATAATTTTTGAATTTGGAATATCAAATATATCTTAGGGTGAAGTTTCGGTATTTTTCAGGAAAACTTCAATTTTTGATGAATAGTGAAACCACTAAGTGGAACATAAAAAAAGTGATTTTTCATTTAAATGAAATTTTACCACCTCTGTGTTTTGAATTTCAAAAATCCGACATACATGGTTTTCATTAGGAAGTAAAATGTGGTTCAATGGGATTAAAATAATTTTTTGGTGAATAGTAACTGTTAAGTTTTTAATTGCGATTAGAGGTAATTAGTGCAATTTAAGACAAAAATGATATTATAATAAAATGAAAATACCTATAAACATGTACTAACCTTATTGGATGTGTCATGGCCAACCAAGAAAATCCATGGGTCAACTTGGGGACCCCATGGAGCCACTTTGGGAGGAAAATGACATTAATAACTTTTTATTTAAAGTTAAAATGAATATGTCACAAACATGAGTTCTTTTACTAAATTTTTTTTTACATAGAGTTATAAATGTCATATTTTTGACTATAAATATTAATTAGAAATCTAAAAAGATTTAATACATCATGATATTTTTTTATAATTTTTAGATATTAAATATATTAAATTATTTATGACACCATGATGATGCATCAATTACCTCATTATTTAACGATTTAAATAAAAAGAAAACATAATGTAAAATCTAAGACTTACACTTGTCAAAAAATTATTGTATGGGTGGATTTAGAACCCTTATCACTTTATCCTCTAAATTTGTAATTTTGGTACCTTTTTTATCCGAAAATAATTTTATAACAAATTATCTTTTCTTATCTTTCCAAGAGTGCCCCTCCTCTCCTCTTATAAAAGGCCCCCACCTCTACCACCTTACCCACACTTCCAAAGCCTTTGGCTCAGCCAGACACTGCCCATTTTGTCTCTCCACATCCATCTATAACTCTTAGAAGCCTCACTTTGGGCATAAGTCTTCCGAAGAAGCCTTAGAGCTCAAATAAAAAAGAGTTACCCGATTTAAAGGTAGTGTCTTCTCTTGTGTTATTATGTTTTATTTTGCTTCTCCAACACCCTAAAATATTTTTATTCATTTATTTTGTTACAAAAAAAGTATATTCCATATACTAGGATGTATTTATAAGAAGTATTTGAGCTACAGTTACACACACCTATATCTAATGGTTAAAAAACATACAGTTTCTGTGGATGGCAAATTTCTGCCTCACGAAACGATGACTGTTCAATATTATTTTAACACATTAAAAGGTGGCCATTAAGATGAAACTATATTTATATATGATATATAATATGTTTATGTTTTACTTAATCATCTGTATTTTTCATTTATGACATACCTTTATGGTTTCCATTATGGGTAAACGTGATATCTTCATTTTAGGAAGTGTGGACTACCGCCCCCTCAAAGTGATTTTATTCGTTAATTCCATATGTGGGAAGTATAAAGGATGTAATTAATGATATTATATATGATATTATACTGGAATTATAATATACCTTTATATCATTATGATTCCATTCCATACAATATGAAATAGAAATGAAAGTAGCATTCATGCGTACGTACGACTTACCGTCTCCATGAACGGTGCATTTCATTTCTTACCTCTAAGCATTATGTAATATTATAAATGAATGTATATACTGGATATATGTGATATATATGATATTTACATCATTAGTATAACTCTGGATATAATGGATACATGAACGACTTGTAATTATAAAGAGTTTATTTTTGACTCAAGTACCAATGATCGTTAAAATGACCGTTATTAACTTAAATAATTACATAGTGTTCATGACATGGTAATAAGTGATATAAAAATAATAATGAACTTGAAAAAGGTTCTTAAGAAAGTATAAATTAACTCAAGTTTATTATTCAGGAGTTTAAATAACGATCGAGTCAAGTCGGACCCGAGGTAATGGAACTTCTTAACCCAATTTCCATTCTTTGGGTTAGTCTCCTAATTTTAGAATATGCCATGATATTATTATGTCCTATCTTGTATTTGGACTTTATTTATGTATACTTATAGTCGATACACATAATAGATCTATTGTATTTTTAAAAAATGATCTTTGTATGGGACATCGTCTCAATCTCCTTTCATTGAGGCATATTTTGTTTTATACACAACCTTCTTTTATATGGTGTATAAACCCTTTTGAATTTTACGTTTATCCAAAAGGAATATTTTTTATACGAAGCATTTTAATAAAAGACAAAAGGGAATGTTTTTTTCGTACGTATGTGGCGACAACAACTTCTCCACCGCCGTGACCATTATTTGAGTTTCGGCTTCCTCTACAAGTCATACATTTTTTTAAAAGAAAAAAATAAATACCATGTTTTTCTTTTCTTTAATTTTGGTATTGAAAATGGTTTTCATAATTTTTTATATCAAGGTGTTGTATTGATATCTTGGTATTGAAAAGTGGAGATGTTATGTTTCCTTTATGCATGTTTTATGAGATAGGATTATGTTATGGTTCTTGGGAATTATTATAAAGATGGGTGGTTCTGTGATAAACTAAGGGCGGGTGAGCCCGATATAGCTCTCCAATGCATTGGGTAACACAAAGGATATAAACGTTAAGGTTTCTTCGAATAGATTTAGGGAATATACTATGATGGGTATTCCAAACGTAACCCAGAGGGTTACTCCCTACGTAAGAATGTTATGAATGCCTCAAGTTACCTTTATGTCATATGATTTCTGTGATTTATTCATGATTTGATGAGGTATGTTAAAGTACTTATGTTTTTTGAGTAGAGTATGATTTCATTGATTATTATGTATATATGTACTCATGTTTCCTTTCCATATTTTTATATCCCTTACTGAGCTTTTTATGCTCGTCCCAAGTTTTTGAAATGTTTTTCACAGGTCAAGGGAAGGGTATGTGATATGATGATAGTGTCAAGGAAGTGTTAAGAAAGAATCCATGTTTTATTTTTAATATGTTTCTATTGATGGGAAAAAATGAATACTATCTTTTATTGTAACCACTTTGTTTAAATGTGGGATGTAATGCATGTTTTATGATCTAATTATCTATAACTCTACACCTGAAAAGATCCTAAAGGTGTATTCTTGAAATATCTCAAGATTAAGTAATATTTAAGGCTGGGGCCTTATAGTTGGTATCAAAGGTTAGTTTAGATAACTTTAGGAGTTAGAATTTTATTAAATGTTTATCCAAAAATATGTTTTTTTATGGTCAAATTGAAATGATATAGCATTTGAAGATTACCATGTTGCTTCATCTAAGACATGTTTGTTCAGAATGGTTTTCCATAGAAGAAATAGGGAAGCACTACTAGGAAGGCATACATAAGGAAATAACCTTCTGAATCAGCATCCTAAGATGTTTGGAATTGGAAATGAACAGTATGTTGCAGTAATGGCGCAGTTGACTTAAGCGATAAATGGTGGCGGTATCCATGCACGAGATCAGCTAGATCAACCGCAGTGGAACATGTCAGTGGTGGAACATTTCATGAGGCAACACCCCCATCATTCAGAGGATCATTTGACCCTGTGCTAGCTAAAGGGTGGATTAAAGAACTGGAGAAGATTTTCAGATGTCATTGGTTGTTCAGACGATCAAAAGGTTAGTGTGGCTATTTACCGTTTGGAGGGTGATGTAGATCAGTGGTGGTCGATGGTTAAAAATATCAGGGACGCTGAAGATATTGATGCTCTCGACTGGGATGAATTTAAAGGTATGTTTCTTGAGAAGTATTTTCCTAAGTCTGTTTGACTGAGGATGGAAAAACAATTCATGGAATTGAGGCAAGAGGAGGACTCAGTTGTTGCTTATGAAGAAAGGTTCACTCGATTGGAAAGGTATGCTCCAAATTTTATCCGAGACCTTGATAGTAAAATCAATCGTTTTTACTCAAGATTAAAGTCAAAATATCGAAGGGCTTTAGCTTCTCGTGAGTTCGAAAGTTATGAAAAGCTTGTTCTATGTGATGAGAAGGTGGAAATGGAGTTTTCCAATGATAAAGTGTTCTATAACAACCAACAGAAAAAGAGACCGAGTTGGCAGGAGAAAGGGAATAATTCTTCAAAAAATTATGATGGTATGAAAACTAAGTTTCCAGTTTGTGATAAATATGGGAAAAGGCATGCTGGGGAATGTCTTATCAATTCTGGAAAGTGCTACTGATGTGGTAAGATGGGACATAAGGATCGTGATTGCACTGAAAAAGATCAAGGTGATGGTAAGTCCAAATTTGATTTGCAGTTAGTGAAATGTTTTATGTGCAATGAGATGGGTCACTAGGAAAACGAGTTTCCGACAAAGAGATCGAGTGATGGGAAGCAGTTAGACTACAAGCAGAAAGGGGCGGTGAAATCCTTTGCAACTACTTCAGCAGATGTCAGGCCATGAAATGAAGTTGTATCAGAAACTTTGTTTGTTTTTTCAGATAATGCCACGGGGTCTACACATTCTTTCATCTCTGAAAACTTTTCTAGTAAAATGGGAATACCTTCTCAAGAAATGACTCTTGAACTTGTGGTAAAAACACATGGGGGAAATGTTGAGGAAAAATGAATTTATAAGAATCTTCATATCCTTATTCGTGGAAAGAACCTACTTGGGGACCTTATTGTTTTACATCTAGTAGAGTTTGATGTTATCCTGGGTATGGATTGGATCTCTATTTACCATGCTAAGATTGACTGTATAGCTAAAGAAGTTTCTTTTTCAGAAAGACATTCAGTTTGTGTACAAGAATGAACCCTTTCTGTTGATAACTTATCAAGAGGCCAAGAATCTTGTAAAAGATGGAAATTAATGTTACCTTGCACACATCGTTGAAAACAAAGGAACTGTTCAGATTAATGATGTGCTAGTGGTAAATGAGTATCTTGATGTTTTTCCTGATGAGTTTCCTGAAATAATACCAGACCGGGAAGTTGAATTTACTGTTGACTTAGTTCCTAATGCTAAGACAATTTCAAAACCCCCTTATCGAATGGCTCACATTGAACTTTTAGAGTTGAAGGAGAAATTGCAAGATATATTAGAGAAAAGTTTCATTAGACCTAGCACATAACCATGGGGTGCTCTTGTTTTATTTGTTAAAAATAAAGATGGTACAATGAGACTTTTCATTGATTATATAGCCTTGAATAACATCACTGTTAAGAACAAATATCCTTTTCCTCATATCGATGATTTGTTTGATCAGCTCCAGGGAGCTCAGTATTTTTCAAAGATTGACCTGAGATCGGGGCACCATCAGTTGAAGGTAAAGGAAGCATATGTTCTGAAGATTTCATTTTGTACAAGATATGGCCATTATGAATGTGTAGTTATGCCTTTTGGGCTAACCAATGCACCAGCTGCATTCATGGACTTAATGAATAGAATTTTCCATGAGTTCTTGGATAAGTCTGTGGTTTTTTTCATTGATGATATTTTGGTGTTTTCTAAAAGTAAAGAGGAGCATGAAAGACATTTAAGGGTTATTTTTCAAACCTTAAAATAAAAGAAATTGTATGGGAAATTCAGAAAGTGTGAGTTTTGGTTGCAACAAATTTCTTTCCTTGGTCATATTGTTTCTAAAGATGGGATAACTATTGATCCTGTAAAAACAAAAGTTGTTGAAGAATGGACAAGACCCACAAATGTAACTGAGATTCATAGCTTCCTTGGTTTGGCAGGATATTACAGAAGTTTTGTTAGAAATTTTTCATGGTTATCAAGTCCAATGACTAAGCTAACATGGAAGGGAGTTAAGTTTATCTATACAAAATAATGTGATGATTGTTTTCAGGAACTGAAAAGAAGATCGATTAATTCTCCAGTTTTGGCACTACCTTCCAGAAATGGTGAGTTTGTTATCTACAGTGATGCAACATTGAAAGGACTTGGTTTTGTCCTTATGTAGAATGATCAGGTAATTTCATATGCATCACATCAGTTGAAAACTCATGAGGTAAATTACCCTACAAATGATTTGGAATTATCTGCTGTTGTTTTCGCTTTAAAAATTAAGAGGCATCATTCGTATGGAGTAAAGTGTGAAATATATACTAATCACAAAAGTTTAAAGTATATATTCACTCAGAATGAATTGAACATGAGACATAGGAGATGGATAGAATTAATCAAGGATTATGATTGTACAATTCATTACCATCCGGGAATAGAAAATAATGTGGCTGATGCTTTGTGTTGAAAAAGTAATGCTTCATTAACAATGTTGTTTTTGGAACGTGATCATTTGTTTAAGGATTTGATGAACTTTGGAATAGAAGTTGTTGGTGCAGGATGTCGTTCTGTTTTGTTTCAGGTATCACTGAAATCTTCTCTATCAGACAGAATTAAGCAAGCACAGAAGCAAGACAACGAGTTGCAGAAAAAGGTAGATCTGGTTCAGAAGGGTAAGTTTCCTGAATTCAACATTGATAATGATTTTTTTTTGAAATTTGGGAAGATATTGTGAGTGACTTGTGATTCACAGCTGAATAGAGAGTTGTTATGTGAATAGTTCTCCGTTTTCAGTTCATACTGGAAGTACTAAGATGTACAGAGATCTGCGGGATTATTACTGGTGGGATGGAAAAGAGATATTGCTTATTTTACAATGAAGTGTTTGACTTGTCAACAGGTTAAAGTATAGAGGGAGTTACCGAAAGGGATGCTTTAGCCTTTACCGGTGCTAGAGTGGAAATGGGAAAATATATCCATGGACTTCATTGTGGGATTGCCGAAGACACCTCGAGGAAATAATGCAATCTAGGTTATTGTTGATCGCTTGACTAAATTGCTATACAAGATACCTTTTCCCTAGATCAACTTTCCTGTTTGTATCTTAAAGAGATAGTCAGGTCACCTAGAGTTCCTATCTCCATTGTATCTGATCATAATCCCATGTTTACTTCTAACTTTTGGAAAGGCCTTCAGAAGTCATTGGGTACTGAATTAAATTTTAGTACAACTTTTCATCCTCAGTCAGATGGACAGTCAGAACGAACAATTCAGACTTTGGAAGATATGCTACGTTCTTTTTCGATGGATTATCAGGGAAGTTGGGACCAACATCTTTCTTTGGTTGAATTTTCATATAATAACAGTTTTCATTCGAGTATACAGATGACACCATTTGAGAAATTATATGGAAAGCGATGTCGAACTCCAGCTTTCTGGGATGAAGTGGGTGAAAGGAAGCTGATGGGAGCAGAATTGGTAGAAGAGTTGGCAGAAAAAGTTCAGCTGATACAGAAACACATGAGAACAACTCAGAGCAGGCAGAAGAGTTTTGCGGACAACCGGAGGAAGGATCTATCTTTTGAGGTAGGTGATCATGTTTTTTCTCAAAGTCTCACCATGGAAAAGTGTGATGTGATTTAGTAAGAAAGGAAAGCTGAGTCCAAGGTTCATTAGACCATATGAAATTATAGAGAGAGTTGGATCAGTTGCTTACTGAGTGGCTTTACCTCCGAGTTTATCTCAGGTACACAATGTTTTTCATGTTTCAATGTTAAGGAAGTACATGCCAGATGCATCTCATGTTTTGAGTCCAGAGGTAGTTCTGTTGGAAGAGAACCTATCATATGAGGAACAACCGGTCCAGATTCTTGACCACATGGATAAAGTGTTACGGAATAAGGTGATTAACCAGGTAAAGGTTTTGTGAAAAAACAACATGATTGAAGAGGCAACATGGGAATCTGAAAATGCAATGAGGGCTAAATACCCCCACTTATTCGATAAGTAAATAAATTATGGGGACACAATTTTCTGAAGGGGGGAAGGATGTAACATCCCAAGTAAGTAATGAATAATATATATTTTTATCTATGTCTATTAATGAATTGGATAGTGTTTTAGAGGCTTAAAATGAAAAAAAAATCCAATCTTAAGCATGGAATACACTAATATTTTTAAAAGATTTTTTTACTACCTTTTGATGGAAAACCATTTTTAAATAAAAATTTTGACAATTTTATAAGCTATATTTGTTGAAATAAACTTATTCTTTATTATTGGGACATTGAAATTTACTTTGGGTAAATTTTTGGTATTTTTCTGATAAAGTTCCTTTTTTAATGAATAGTGAAAAATGTTGTATTTTAATTCAAAACCTCTTTTTAATATAATTTATTTATATGATTATATTATATTTTGAGTTGGTTTTAAAGTTAAATTAAAATAAATAATTACCATTTAATCCAATAGTGGTCATTGGAATTAATTTCACTTTGAAATTGGACTTAAACTAGTGTAAATCTTTTGATACTTATTGTTTCATAAAAACACGCTATTTTCTCTGACAGCGGGAATTAATTATTAAATTAATTAATGTAACTTATATGTTTTTAATTTTTTAAAATAGACATCATTTTTGAATTCGTAATATCAATTATATCTTAGGTTGAGGTTTTGGTATTTTTCTGAAAAACTTCAATTTTTGATGAATAGTGAAACCACTATGTGGTACTTAAAAAACTGATTTTTCTTTTAAATGAAATTTTACCACCTCTGTGTTTTGAATTTAAATAATCCAAAATACATGGTTTTAATTAGGATGTAAAATTTGGTTCAATGAGATTAAAATAATTTTTTTGTGAATGGTAACTTTTAAGTTTTTAATCGCGATTAGAGGTAATTAGTGCCATTTAAGGAAAAAATGATATTATAATAAAATGAAAATACCTAGAAACATGTACTACCCTAATTTTATGTGTCATTTCCTACCAAGAAAATCCATGGGTCGACTTGGGGACCCCATGGAGCCAATATTCTAGTAAAATGACATTAATAACTTTTTATTTAAAGTTAAAACGAAAATGTCACAAACATGAGTTCTTTTACTAAAACAATTTTTACATGGGGTTATACATGTCAGATTTTTTACTATAAATAGTCATTAGAAATCTAAAAATATTTACTAAATCATGATATTTTTTTTATATTTTTTAGACATTAAATAAATTAAATTATTTATGACACCATGATGATATAGCAATTACCTCATTATTTAACGATTTAAATTATATAAAAATATAATGTAAAATATTAGACCTAAACTCATTAAAAACATATTGTATGGGTGTATTTAGAACCCATATCACCTTATCCTCGAAATTTATAATTTTGGGACCTTTGTATCCGGAGATCATTTTATAACACCGTATATTTTCTTAACATTCCAAGAGTGCCCCTCCTCTCCTCTTATAAAAGGCCCCCACCTCTACCACCTTACCCACACTTCCAAAGCCTTTGGCTCGGCCAACCCCTGCCAATTTAGTCTCTCCACATCCCTCTATAACTCTTAGAAGCCTCACTTTTTGAATAAGTCTTCCCAAGGAAGCCTTTGATCTCAAATAAAAAAGAGTTACCCGGTTTAAAGGTAGTGTCTTCTCTTGTGTTCTGAAGTTTTATTTTGCTTCTCCAACCCCCGAAACTCTTTTTATTCATTTATTTTGTAACAAAACCAGTATCTTACATATACTATGATGTTTTTATAAGAAGTATTCTAGCTACACTTACACACACCTACATCTAATGGTTAAAAAATATACTGTTTTCGTGGATGACGAATTTCTGCCTCACTAAACGATGATTGTTCAATATTATTTTAACACCTTGAAAGGTGGACATTAATATGACACTATATTTATATATGATATATAATATGTTTATGTTTTACTTAATCTTCTGTATTTTTAATTTATGGCATACCTGTATGGTTTCCTTTATGGGTAAACACGATATCTTCATTTTAGGAAGTGCGAACTACCGCCCCCTTAAAGTGATTTGATTCGTTAGTTCCATATGTGGGATGAATAAAGGATGTAATTAATGATATTATATATTATATTATACTGTAATTATAATATAACTTTAAATCATTATTATCCCATTCCATAAAATACGAAATAGAAATGAAAGTATCATTCATGCGTACGTACGGCTTACCGTCTCCATGAACAGTGCATTTAATTTCTTACCTCTAAACGTTATGTAATATTATAAATTCATGTATATACTAAATATATATGATATATATGATATTTATATCATGAGTATAACTCTGGATATAATGGATACATGAAAAACTTGTAATTATAAAGAGTTTATTTTTGACTCAAGTACCAATGATCGTTAAAACGACCATTATTAACTTAAATAATTACATAGTGTTCATGACATGGTAATAAGTAATATAAAAGGAATAATGAACTTGAAAAAGGTTCTTAAGCAAGTATAAATTAACTCAAGTTTATTATTCATGAGGTTAAAGAATGATTGAGTCAAGTCGGACCTGAGGTAAGGGAAGTTCTTAACCCAATTTCCATTCTTTGGGTTAATCTCCTACTTTAAGATTATGTCATGATATTATTATGTCCTATATTATATTTTTACATTTTTATGTGTACTTATAGTGGATACACATAATAGATCTATTGTATTTTTAAAAAATTATCTTTGTATGGGACTTCGTCTCAATCTCTTTTCATTGAGGCATATTTTGTTTTATACACAACCTTCTTTTATATGGTGTATAAACCCTTTTGACTTTTACGTTTGTACAAAAGGATTATTTTTTATATGAATCATTTTACTAAATGAAAAAAGGGATTTTTTTTGTCGTAGGTATGTGGCGACAAATACTTCTCTGCCACCGTGACCATTATTTGAGTTTCGGCTTCCTCTACAAGTCATACCTTTTTTATAAAAGAAAAAAATAAATACCATGTTTTTATTTTCTTTTATTTTGGTATTGAAAATGGTTTTTATAATGTTTTTATATCAATGTGTTGTATTGATATCTTGTGATTGATAAGTGGAGATGTTATGTTTCCTTTATGCATGTTTTATGTGATACGATTATGTTATGGTTCTTGGGATTTATTATGAAGATGGGTGGTTCCGTGATAAACTAAGGGTGGGTGAGCCCGATATAGCTCTCCAATGCATTGGGTAATGTGAAGGAGTTAAGTGTTATTGTTTCTCTGAAGAGATTTAGATAATACACTATGATGGGTATTCCAAACGTAACCAAGAGGGTTACTCCCTACGTAAGAATGTTATGAATGAATCAAGTTACCTTTATGTCGTATGATTTCTATGATTTATTCATGATTTGATGAGGTATGTTAAAGTGCTTATGTTTTATTAGTATAGTATGATTGCATTGATTCTTATGTATACATGTACTCTTGTTTCCTTTCCATATTTTTATATCCCTTACTGAGCTTTTTATGCTCATCCCAAGTTTTTGAAATGTTTTTTCACAGGTCAAGGGAAGGGTACATGATATGACGATAGTGTCAAGGAAGTGTCAAGAAAGAATCCATGTTTTATTTTAAATATGTTTCTGTTGATGGGAAAAATGAATACTATATTTTATTGTAACCACTTTGTTTAAATGTGGGATGTAATGCATGTTTTATGATCTAATTATTTAAAAATATAAACTTGAAAATATCCTCAAGGTGTATTCTTGAAATATATCATGAATAAGTAATGTTTAAGGCTGGGGACTTATAGCTATTTTCCACCATTATAACACCTTCAAAGATTATCTTACAATATTATAAGAATATTTAAAAAATAAATGTTATCTTTTATAATTACGTGACTTTTAAATGATTTCAAAATAGAAAGAGATATTTCTCTTAAATAGTTTTGTTTTCATCTATGTCAACATCCTTTAATGGATATTACACTAGTTTGAAGTTGTTTTATTTTGATAGAATCATCCATATTGAATTGAAGGTTTTGTGATTTGTTTTAATATGTATATGTTTTTTTATGCCATTCATGGTTTATAGTTAATGTATTAACATTTTGTATACTATTTTTACTACAATTGTATATGTTATGTTTCAATCTTTTCATATGAGGAATGAATTGGACTTAGTAAGTGACAGGTGATGCTCACTATAGCTCCTCGATGCATCGGTAGTTTTAATGAGGAAAACTACTGTCTTGGAACAAGGCCTTGAAAAAATATTTATTTTTAGTCTTTGCACGAGGCATTGAATATGCGGTTTTGGTGTCTGACATTATGCATTCCATCGTTATGAAATTAGCTATTGATATTACATGTAATTATTCAACTAGTAGAATATCCATGTGAATACGTAAATGGAATTATTTGATTTATATTTTCCATATTATGATAAAGTTTATGTTTTAAATTATTGTACTTTAATATTATACATTGCCTTAAATGTTTATGATTATTTATGACAGTTTCCACTATATTTTTATCCTTACTGAGCATCTGATATCACTCCTTTATTATGTTTTCTTTCTCCCAAGATGTGAATAAGTATATTATGATTGACATGAAAGGATATGCTAAGGGTTATGAGTGTGTTCAATGGGGAAAAAATGTGGTTGTTTATTTTATTTCATAATGTAATGTAAAACTTATTTTTGTATCTAGTACTTCCAAGGCTACTAAACTAATCGGTCTTTCGAGACTTGATCTCTTGTTATCATGCCAATTTTATGTAATAATACACTAAATTTGGGTAACTAGGGTAGGGGAGTAATAGATAATCTCATAAATTAATTCAATGGTTCATCTACATAGATTTTAGGATTCATTAATTATTGATAATGATGGGACCTATATTTCCATAAACTATTTGTGGTTTCTTTTTTGAGCAGGGACTAAAAGAAGAGAAAATGGTTATCCTTTACACTGGATGTGTCACATTTAAAGTGTGTTAGGAATTAAACCTTGGAAAATCATAGAGCTAAGCCTAAACATCGTAAAGGATGTGAGCCTATTCATATAGGTGATATGGGCCAATCAAAATTTTATCAGTGATCCTTATTGAATTTGGTACATCGGGACATTTTCTATGTATACTCCATAAACATATTCCCATGAGTGTAAACCAAGTAAAATTATGGTTATATGTATGTTATATTTCTTAATTTACTTTCTATGCATCTTCATCATATAAAGTATTTAATATTAAGATAAATATAAACAGAAAAAATAAAATTAAGTGACCCTTATAATAAAGTGGTCAATATATAGTGGGGCATGTTGAATTTTAAAAGAATATACATACCCTAAATGACCACCCACTTTGGGTATTTGGGCCACATTTGGACCTAAAACATATTTAATTTTAAAATTTTCATGATATTTTATAAAGAAAATTTGGTTTAACCAAATAATATACTTAGGGAGTGTCAAACCTGGTGCATAGTAAAGATCGTTTACATACACGAGATTACATTGATTCAGGCCTAAAACACATTTTCTATGTTTTTACCCTTAGGTGCATCTATTCCTAAACTGCATCCACATATAGTATCCATATGGGGATATATTTATAGGGAAAAAAATAATCTCCACCTTACTGAAATTCTAGGATGTTCTTCTATACTTATCCTCAAATTTTCTCATAGGGTTCTTTTCCAAAATATTTTTTCCTAAATCTAATTTAAAAGGTTTCTAATAAACGTTATCTGATAAAAAATGTAAATACCCTGACCCCAGTAGCTTTGATCCAATTCCTAACTTTATTAAAATAGTATAATAACCAAGTAAGTCAAATATTTAAAGACCAAATAGTTTAGTATATTTGGAAAACCAGAAATAAACATAGATTTTACATTATAACTTGAAATGAAATACAACATGGAAACTGCATTTAAACTTCTATAAACTCCTAGATTATCCATAAAAGTCATTCATAATATACGTCTTCACATCATGGAGAAAAATGAAATATATGAAATGGGAAAGCTCAGATGCTCATTAAGGGAAAAAAGACAATATAAACCATCATAAATAAACATAAAATATAAGGAATGGTGAATAACTAAAAACAAACCCCATTGAAACATAATATTGATCATAATATGATAGGAATAAAACATGATTAAATAATTCCATAAATAAGAACATGAGAAAGAGTCTTAACCATGGATACTATATTAGTCTAATAATCACGTGGACTATCAATTAACAGTATCACAATGATGGAATACAAAAATGTTTTACATAATAAAAATATCATTAAGGCTTCATCCAAGACACCAAACATAATTTTTTAAAAACCCATTCTAGTTTGTCTCATGAGATATACCGATGCATTGAGGAGCTATAGTGGGCCTTGACCATCACTTAATAATTCCAAAGCATTCCTCAGATGAAAGGGGTGTAACATAAGCAACATATAAATTCATATTTAAACTAGCATATGAAATGTAAAAAATATCCCCAATTATTAAACATAATCATAAACCATCTAGAATAATATGGCGAATGCTATTAATATAGTATGTCCCCAAATATACTCATATGAAATTAAATAAAATATGGTATAATGTAACATAATAAATAAATTCATATAATTAATATGATTCAATAGAGGGTGTTGAAATTTATTAAAATACTCTAATAAAATCATTGAGGACCTATTGTTATAAATACCCTTTTTTACTTATGAAAAAAAGAGTTCTTTTGAAAATTACTTTTTATTTATCATAAAATCATATTATCAAAATGTATATACCATGAAAAAACATAAGTATAATGAAATTATGTTTGAGGAATAAATTAAATCCAAATAAAGTTAAAACATGTAAAAATATTTTTTAAGAATCTTTAGAAATGGGCCACTTTAGTGCAGTTTAAGGGAAAATGTAAAAGGACCTTTAAAGAAAACAAAGGATTAATTGATTACATACAACTAGAAAATATATAAGAATTTTTTTGAAGAGATAATTAGTTATTTTATAAAAATATTAATGTTTTGAAAAAATTAGTTATTTTACAAAAAAATAATTATGAAATTGGGAAGTAACTTTAATTGTGATTTCTTATTAGGAGGAATTTAAAATGGAACCATATAAAACATGAATTTCCATATAAGATAAAGATAAAATGACTTAGAAAGATGAGTTTTGAACATATAACCATAATTTAGAATAAATATATAACAACTAATAGTTATTATATTAGGGTAAAGATAGAAAATACATAAGCCAAATGATAAAGGGAGGTTCTGGGAGAATCCATTACCTTATACCCGAAAGTGTTCTACACTTGTACTTAACATCTGGGATAATGAAATTAGATTAATTAATAATTTAATTTTTAAACTATTCAAAAAATATTTTATTAATTATAATTTAATTAAGTTCATTTATGGTCATTTTGATGAGTCATAATATTTATTTTCAATATTTGAGAGTGTTCGTTTCCTTGGTTTTCTTGTTCGGTTCACTTTTATACATGTACAAAAGATCATGTGAAATGGGAATAGTTATCTAGAATAGAAATTATATGTTATTAATTAACATAAAAAAATTATATATATATATATATATATATATCATTTTTCCATATATTAGGATTATTCTTTAGATAAAATGTTAATGATTACCATTTGGATTGTATTGGCATTTTATCGATCATCACGCATTGGTTTTATTTTTTAATTAATATAATATATATATATAATGGTTCTAGAACAATAAGTATGTTTTAATATAAATAATATAATATTTTTAACCATAAATATGGTTTTTTATCAACCATTAATATGGTATTATGAAACAAAAGAATCATCTCCCATGAAGGTGGTGAATCAATACCTCACAGACGACGTTTTCATTTTTAAACAAAAAGGGAAAGAGAAAAGAAATGATATTGGATATCCCATTATGAAAATAAAATTATAATATAAAAATTTAATTGGATTTATCATGAAATTATGTAAGTAGTAGGTAAGTAAGGATAAGAAAGGAATATAAATTGAATGAAAATTAAAATAATGAGATGAGATTTTACATGTTTAATTCCTCTCCGTAAGAACATCCTTAAGGAACATTGAAATGGTATTATAGTGAGATAATAAAGACACGAAAATGGGGGAGAGGTTTCAGAGAGGTGTTAAGTATAAATCAGATAAGATTTAAGGCTTTGGAAGTGTGAGGAGAAGAGGAAGTAAGGGGTGATATTTACAGTGGTGGAGTGGGGCGTTTTTTGATTATTTTAATCACTAGTTTATAATATTTGATCCAGAATAGAAATTGTTTTGAAAATATCACTAAATATATTTAAATAACTAAGTATATTTTGATATTATGGTCTTACCTCATCTATACATAATCTTTGACTCAATAATTCATGAATTTGTTAGATATCATAAATTACTGTATTTCACTATTCATAAAAAATTCGATTATTTAAAAAAAAAATTCACCCTAACCATTTTTCAATGTGTAGAACTAAAAAATGGAATCCATTTTATGAATATAATTTTTTTAATATGTGAAATTTAATTTTATAACAAAATCATCATATAATTAAAAAATAAATATTTTAATATTATAATCGAATTTATGACACATTCATATATTAATTAATGTATCATAAAATTGAGTAATAATCACAATAAAATAAAATATTAATTTTGGAATCTATTTTATCATTATAATTTTTCTTTTAAATAATTATCTAATTATAAAATTTCAAATAAATATTTAGGTCTCAAAAAATAAAAACACTTAGTTTATCATTTTTAGAACATTTATTTAATAATTAAATGATTTAAATATACTATATTTTCATTTATAAGATACCTAAATTTTAATTATACATTTATATGTGAAGTTACTATTTTATTGGTCATATTACTATTTATAATGGTCACACTAATATTCGAATGATCATATTTAATAGTATATTATAGTTTTAAACTCAGTGATGCGTGAAGCATAAACTATCAAAGATAATAAATTTTATAAGAGGCATAACATAAAATCATTGGGTGATACAAATTAAACTTAATATATGTTCAAAAAAATCAATAAAAAATTGTATTTATAACTATATCATTAATCAAAATAATTTTAGACCAAAATACTATATATAAATTATCATAATTACATTTTTAAAATAATGGATAAAAATTACGAGTTTTGTGTCTTTAAAAGTAATCAAAATATATATGGAAAATTTCAGATACTTATTATAATTAAAAAGACAAATGTGTATGTTTATTAAAATAAAATATATCTTAGTGTTCAGAAAGTCCAACATGGACCTCCAAAATAAAAATTATTGATTTAAATGATTTATTTTACTCATCAAATAAATATTTTTTAATCCAAATGATTCATATATGTCTAATTAAGGTTTAAATAATAATTACTCCATAATAGTTACGATATTTGTAAAAACATTATTTTTGACTATTGAACTAAAAATCATCAATTTTAGAAAATTCATGAAAATGAACCCAATTTTAATTTTTACATGCTTAGTTAAAAAATTAAGTTAATTTATTCAAATAAAATTCTAAAATTTATAAATTTTGCATTAAAATAAAACATATATGATATATAATAAACAAAGTTTTTTTAAATAGTTTTTTTATTTAACTAATAATTAGTAGAATAGTATTTCTATTATTAATTAACTATTTCATGGATGTACTTAATTTTTTTCATTAATTAGAACATCAATTTGTCAATAAATATTATTTATTTCACTCCTAAAAAGTATTTAATTTAACAGAAATTCATAATTTTATAAAAATGTTCAAAAATAGTATCTCTATAATTAATGGTATTTGCTTAAGTGAATTTGTTCCTTTTTAGAAATTAACTTATTTTATAAATTTAGTTTAACTATTTAGTACTATATATCATTTTAGTAAATCATTATTATCGTATGTTTTTTGTAACATTCATCATAATCTATTTAACACATAAAATTTATTAAAGTGAAATATATTATAATATCTCAGGGTGTTATAGGGGGGGAATTCTACAATCTTTTAATTTATATGATACAAAATTAATAATAATATTATAGTTATGACAATTAATTATAACTCTAGGAACACATTTAAAACACTAAACCTTAATTTACACGAATATTTTTAATTAAAAAATTGATACAACAAAAAATTATATTCCATACTAATGAAAAAATATATATTAATATCAATATCATTGAGTAATTATCTATATATATATATATTATAATAAAAACACTAATATTATATAATGGAATTATGATTAAAAATTTAAATTGAAATTAATTAATTATCTAAATATATTTTACACCTAAAAATAATCTAGAAAGAATCAAATATTAAATTAGAACATGTCTCAGTAATTTGGGATATGAAAATGGAAATATTATGACATCGAAGTTAAATATATGAGAATATTGAATGGTCTCATGTACTATGCACTGATATTTCAAATCACTATGGATTTTAGAAATCACACAATTTTAAATCATAAATAACATTATAATAATAAATTTTAGAAAGTCCTAAATTGGGGTACGATGATACACCTATGAAAAGGGGATCGCTATGGTGGAAACAATATGTAGAAAAGAAACATCTGATATAGTTGAACAAGTCAATATTTAGTGATAGATTATGATCTAATTTGGTGAAAAATATGTTGATGTGCAGAAGTGTCTTGTCATGGAAAGGCTGGCAACAAAGATAAACACCTCTTCTCTTTTTGATAGGTGGAACGATTATTTGAGGTTAAACTCAAAATGTTGATTGATTTACAACATCATATATGGTGGGAAATCCACAACCATACTGAACCTAAGATGAGGATGAGATATTACATGTTCGAGGGAGATTTACAGCCCTTAGATGTATGAGTAAGGAATTACCCACCTAGAAATATAGGGGTTTTCTCAGGTTAACTAATATATATGATGATTTTTTTGATAGTATTGAATTTCAAAGATGAAGGGGGTAATTGTAGGATTAGTATAAAATTTCCTTACCTATTAGTTGATAATGTTAGTGAACAAGATACTTAGTGGCCTTCTTCAGTTACTAACCATTCTAGTATGGAAATGGAATGAGTTCATTCTTTGAATTATAATAGTACAAACAGGGTTATATATTGGATTTGGTTGTGTTTGAATCATTATATATTGTTTAAACACAATTGTAGAAATTCTACCATTAAATGAGACCAACTTAGAGGATGATCTGGAGATGTTATATTTCTTTTGTGGTGATATAACTGCATGGTGCACTGAGGCATAGCATGTAAGATTAGGATGTGATATTAAAATCTAATTTCTAATATGAACCATAATGAACATAAAAAACTAAAGTGAAATTGAGTTGACCAAACCATCCCTAGGCTGATCGAAAATATTATAACACGATTCAAGTGTTAAAGTACATGCTTTGAGTATGAGGTTTGGATATTGGGTGATTTTATAAGAATCATTTTTAATTAATTAATTTTTACTGTAATAATGGTTATCAAGTTACTATTACAATGACACCATCTAAGGAACTATATGGTAGGCAATGTTGATATTCTATATAATAGATAGAGGAATGGGATTGTTTTTTGACTTGATCGAGTCCCATGTGCGAGAAAAAGAATCCCATTTATTGGATAAAGAAGTTATTGGATAACATTGAGTGTTGAAAATTGAGTTATGTATAACAGTGTCATCAACCTATGGAGTTTAAGGTAGCACATAATATATTCATGAATGTGTTACCTCATTTTGGACACCAATGGTTATGAAGATAATAGATGGTGGTGCTTAGATTCATATGTTTTTTTATGATAGTCAAGAAAATTGGTATAGTGGGGTATCAAGTAGTTCTTCCTTAGATACATAGTTCAAAGAATAATAAATTACATATACATTAAAATATTTTATCCAAACACTTCTAATATGTTTATCACTAAGAGTGTCATGTTGGATGAAGATGCATCATTTGAGGAGTGAGGCATATTCAGAGTTCACCAGAGTGACATGATCTTCTTGTGAATATAGTTACCATTATACTTGTAAAAAGGAAGTATATTCATTTTTCTAATGAGGACTTGAGAACAATAATTTGAAATATGAGAATAGTGCTAGATGTATTTTTCCAATTATCCTCATTAATGAATATTTAGGATGATAACTTGTATGAGGGGGTGAATTATATAGTTATACACATATATTGATTTCATATGAACCATAAAACCTCTTATTTCCATTATTCTACTTCTATGTGTCACAACATTATTTTCAATGATGTAATTAATATCCCACTAAACCCACTAAATTACCATGGTTTATTATTATTTTCATATCGCTATACTAGAGGATTCATTTGATGTATTAAAACTATCTATCTAAAATACATATATTGGGTGTTTATGTAAGGTTTATTAATTTATTAAAAATGAGATCGATTCATACAACGATCTTCAATGAGTGGGATCCTAAAACATTAAGTCTAGTGATCCCTAGTGTTACACACATTTTCTATATTATTTATATATAATTTTATTTTTTGGTGTCTGTTAGTGGGTGTTGATGGGTAAAAATGATACCAGATTTTGTATCTGAATGTATTTAGAGTTTGGGGTGGTTTATTAGATTTGTTTTAGTATATCCAACATTTACCCGTTGATTATGTGGCCTTAAATGATCATGTTATTCGAATAATGTGGTGATAAATATTTGAATGGAATCATATAAGGTTTTATAGGAGTCAAATGAATTTTTATTTCTTGAAAGGTATACTAATGAATTCCTTGAAATAGAGGTGACATGTTCATGATGGAGGATATCATTGAACATAGCCATGTGAGTGTGTTATGAGTTGAAGATAATGGTTATTAGTTTAGTTATGATTCCAATAACATTTATTAACTTTGAATTGGGATAGGTATAATGATTAAAATGCCTCTTGGAAATTGAGTCTTGTGTGATACCAACCATGTTTCATAGTTTGTAATCACATTAGTTATGATTCCAACCACACTTATTATTATTTTCATTTGGATGGGTAAATTTCAAACCAAGTTCAAAATTTTGTTTGGTGTAATGTGGACAATATATTTTATTGGGAATTAGGTTGGGTGTTATTCCAATTGTATTAATTTCTTATTATTGAGGTTCGATAGAATACCAAACATAAATTCATATGTTGGACTTGGGATTAAGAGTAATGCCAACCTTGTGTAATTATAAATTCTTTAGTTGATATCTTTACCTGCCATGATCATGGTTTTACTAGATAAATTTTCATATGGAAACTGAAAATTTCAATCCACTGATTTATGTATAACATGTTAAAATTTGAAATTAATACTCAGTGAAGAAGGTAGGATTGGTCATTTGGGTGGATTTTTGAGTACCGAATATCAAATTAGAATTATATTTATTATTGTTTCTTTTTAGCATATTATTATTGATGAAATTATATATTTAATATTTTTTGAGGGAAAATATTGGGGATGTTTTTCAATTTTTTACACCCTATTGATACACCTTAGAGAGTGAGAAGACTTCATGACCAATTATTTAGGCACTAGAAAATAATTTGTGACTGATTATTGAGTAATATTGAGTAATGGTTTGGGAGATGGGATTAGTGGACTCTCATACCCATATTTTGTTATATATCTCAATTATATTGTTTATTTTTTTCTATATTGTATATATTTGACCAATAAAAAGATCTTTCACTAGTTTTATGAATGTATACCACTTAGTGTAGATTATTTTTATTATGTCATGTGATTATTTTGGTTATAGTTTACTTATCACAAAGATATCCATATTTTCCTATTGTGTAACATATGGGGGTTTATTATTATTTCTATATTATTTTATATTATATGATTGAGGCTATAATGTTCCAAAAACATTGATATAATCCTATTTCTAATCAAAAACATTTAACATATGTTAAACTTGTACCCCGGATAGGACAATCCTGTTTAGGCAAAACAAACCAACCCATTTATTTATTGGACCTAGATGAACTGGCCTTGGCCCAATATGTTTATTAAATAGGACTTGAAAAAAATCTAGATTATAGGCTTGTTAATTTTCTGTTTCTTTATTAATAATTAATCCATATAATATTATTAAATTATATAGATTTTTAATTTAATCATTACTATTTTGAAATATCAAATACACAATATTTTATCATTTCTAAAAATATAATTATAATATAGCTTAATCGAGTCAGGTGGGTAATGTACTGTCACGATATAAAAAAATTTATAAGGTTTTAAAGCACACTTAAACTATTTGAAATACCCTAAACCATATCTTAAAGGTATTTAAATTTTTTAGAGGGTGATTTCTAAATATGATTGATAAATAAAAACAAAAAAGGGGGTTTTGAAAGTTGTTTGGAGGAAACAAAGAAGGAATATAACAGTTTGATTTTATGAACTGAAGTGGGGTTTTAATTAAGATGAAGAAGGTTATAATTTATTGTTCACTTCAAAAAATGTTAGGTTTATAGTTATTAGATGTTAATTTTTTTGGAGTCACTCTTTGAATTTGGTTATTCGAAATACTGATTACATTCCAAACCTTTCTAACGATACATGTGGAACCAAAAATTGAAATAAAACTAATTTAGAAAAGGTAAATCCATTATTTAGGGTATAAAAATATATATAAAATTAATATATTAATAATGTGGGAAGGAATCAAATTCTTTTTTTCTAAGAACAACAATAAACTCACAACCGAAATTCTCAAACATGTTGGATAGAAGAAAAGATAATTTCTTTCACACAGAACAATAATGGTTTTTAATTTCTATTAAAGTAAGATAAAACTAAATTAAATTTTTGAAAACCCAAAATACCTAAAAAACTATAGCTAATAATGTCCATCCACCATTTATCTAACTATCAAGAGGAGGAATCTCTCATGGAACGTTTTCTCCATCCATTATCTATATATAATGAAAGAGAGATCTAGAATTTATAAGATGTTGATTGGAGTCATTTGAATCTTCAATATATATTTGTTTTACATATTTATACTATCATAAAAATGGAACACCCATGGTTCTAATTTATAGGCATTATGAGGTAGTGGTTTTTGTTAACTGATATCATAATACAACTTTTATATTGGTTTTTTTGAAAAATTAAACAGAATCATCTCTACTTTTAAAAAATTATTATTTTGTTATCATCATATTTTATATTTCTGATTATAATTTTTAAGACAATGTAGTTCTAAAATAAATGATATCTTCAATATATTCTATTATACACTTGAATTTGAGCAGTTCAATTTTTTGTAAACATACCACATTATTTGGGCTAATAATTCAACTAGATGGGCTTGTGTTTCTTCTAAAGATTTATATATGCTAAATTTTTGTATCAAAAAAAAATTTATACCAATTTCAATTATACACATGTCAAAATGTAAATAGAAGTGACCATGCGTGCCTTTCCTTCCATGTGGATTTAGTCATTTTTATTCAAATTCAACACAAATATCTCCTAATCACATCCACCTATGAAGAAAAATATAATAAAATGTTATGTTATCAATTTTAAATGTATTTAACATTAATTATTTAAATCAAATGTGAAGTTAAATTAATAATTATATTTATAATTTATAATAAAAAACAAGTTCAAAATATTGGTATATGGGTGGAATAAAATTGGGAGTCAGGATGAGATCACACCCCCACACATGAATATTTTCACACATAGGAAAGGAAAAATTTTAGAATGTGATGCATAGAGATATTAAAAAGATTCTAAATATTTAAAATTTATTGTAAATTAAATTAATTTTAGTAATTTGATAAAAAAACAACACTATGTAGTCAATCTTAGTAGCCATGCGAGTAACTATCTAAAAAACAATTTCTAAAATAATTTTAATTGGATTCATCAAACATATCCAAGAAAAGAAATTCATGTGTCAATCATGCTACATACTCTCATCAAGTGTGTTTGAGAACCATTCAATGTTTATTTTCCCAATCTATTTTTATAACATATAGGTCATGTTAAATTTTTTTATCCTACCACCACTAAAAATACCCAATACCTTTTAAAATCAATATTCAGAACCCACTCGGTTTAGATTTCTGGAAATTTTGTCTTTTCTAGTTCCCCCTATATAATATTTTATATTATTATTATTATTATTATTTTAGTTATCTGGACCTCTATGGTCAATTCCTTTTCTGAAATCTAGTGTTTGAGTTGTTCTGGGAGGTCCATGCGACATATCCCCAACACTTTTCCAAATTTCCAGTTATGTGAATAGTTCCATCAGTGAGGTTGATGTGAATAGTTACATCAGAGAGGTCTATGTGGATAGTTCCATTAGGGAGGTCGATGTGAATAGTTCCATCATTGAGGTCAATGTGAAAATTTCCATCAGTGAGATCAATGTGAACAGTTCCATTGGTGAGTTTGAGGTGAACAGTTCCAGCGGAGAGGATGATGTGAATAGTTCCAATGGTGAGGTTCCAAAGGTGAGGTTTCAGTGGTGAGGTTCATGAACAGTGTTTCTAGAATGGTGAGGTTCCAATGGCGAGTTTTCAATGGTGAGGTTCATGAACAATGTTTACACAATGGTGAGGTTGCAATGGTCAGTATTCAACTGTGAGGTTCATAAACTGTGTTTTTCCATTGCTAACTTCTGAGTTCATGAAAAGCGTTTCCATATTGCTATAGTTTTGACACATTAACATTTCATTTGATATGAAATGAATTTAAATCCTCATTTTATAGACTCAAAGTCCGACTCAAAGGCCATAACTCCTATATTAATTTTCTTAAGGCTCGATATGTTTTACTTGGTCAAACCGCGTGGTTCAATGTGATCCACTTTTAATGGGAAATCCTGTGTATCTTAAGCCACTACTCCCTTAAATATTCTAAATGGAGGATATATTATCCTCCCTAGTTCTTCCTCCTTGTTCTTAGTTGTGATATTATTGAACCTTTCATTCCATATCATATAAGTTTAACAATCAAACATTCCTCCTTGGATTGTTTCCAATCTGTTTTGATACAACCAAACAATATCGATCAATATTCGATATAATGTATGATATATCATCAATATTTTGGGTTCATATAATTTTATTTCTCCTTTAACTTTTATTAAATGAGATCACCATGTTCCTAATAGGCTTTTCTTGGGTGTTGACTAGTGTGGTGATGTCTCTGCTTCCTCGGGTGGATACAGTTGTCATGGGGGGAGGAGATTGTAACTCGTTGTGTGGATTATTCTCGTATAAAGAATGTCAAGAACTTTTTTTAGGGTAGGGATTCATTGTTTTTATTTTATTTTATGTGGGAATATATAGTTATGATGTTTTATCCCATTGGATCATAGTGGAATTGACCTAAAAAATATTTTAACTGGATAAATAAATTGATATTGATGGTATGTGATTGGCTCTTGGATCTCTAGATTGTGTGACATCTATGCCTACTTTGTTTAGTTTTTCATTCTTGATGGAAATTGGTAAAGAATTTAAAGCTTGAATTAGTAGATAATTTTCTGGCTAAAGATAAAGCGACATGTAAATGAATCTTGTTATTCTTGTTTTAATTTGATGTTAATCAAATTGGTGCAGTAAGCATGTTTAATTATTTATGATAACTTACTATTTAGGTTTCCCAAATTTGGAACCTATGAATAATAAATCATTTAATCCAAGATTGATTAAATAACTAGTTGTTTGATAAAATATAATTTCTTTTAGGGTTATTAGTTACCCTATTTCTTATTTTAGGGCCAATATCCCAATTGGTATGGTGTTTGTTTTCCTGCTACTTCTGTTGTGATGTGAGCCTGGATGGCTATTGTGATATGTGGGGGCAGGGAGGCCCAATAATTTTGGCAGCAATTGAAGCCTAGAGTGGTGAGATGCATCGTTTTATGCATGTGGTTTTCGGGGAGGACACCAGGGATGATGAAATGGGTTTGATGTGAATGTTTGGATGCTTACTTATTCGTATTGGTTTTTTATCTACTTTACATTCCCCACTACTCAAGTCATCTTTTCTTGCTTACCATTCTTCAAAAAAGGGGCGAAGACGAACAAGGTATGCCACATGATTTCCATGTTTAGCTTATCAAGAGAGGGCGTGACTACACTTTTTATATATGTTGGAAAGACTCAATGGGTAGTTCATCTACTCACCGTGTTTAGCCCCCTTGATTTTAGTAATATAGAATGTTTTTCTATAATTCTTGGAAATATGGGAAAGTAATGATGTAAATAAATAATTGAATAAATGAAGTAAACCCATGGGGTTGGAGTTTAATAGGGAAAATGATGATGTTTTAATTTAAAAGAACAATGAACTTTGGTTGTGATGCTAATGAAATAAATGTGGAAATTGTTAATGGTTAATTAATGTTTATAGAATTAATTAACGTAAACTGAAAGTGATAAAAAGGGAATGATGTAATGTAATAAATCTCTGTAATTTTTGTGTGAATATAGGATACCTAGTATTAGAAGTGGCAGCAGGGAATTCGAGTGACGTTAGCTGTAGTTGAGTATAATACTAGGTTATTCCCATAGTGTGGTTGTGATTTATAGTATATTTTTTACCTTTTGGGTTTCTATATGATACTCCACACCATCAGTTAGGGAAACTAACACCCTAAGGATTTTGAGGTCTGGGGGGGGGGGGTTGTTTTTTTCAACATTCCGGTGGGAGGATGGATGGATGACTACCCCCTTTGGCCCAACTCTCTTCTCTTGGTACATACTTGGGATGGTAGGCACAATGGTTAGTTTTCCCCATATATGTTTGTAGAGGGCTATAATTTTTTATGGTTATTCACACACATATATTCTGAATATAGTTTCCTATGGACGAAAATAGTTGTAACGTGTAAAGGCTATGATGGATTGAGGATCCTTACTCGGTGTATGGGCTATAATGGTTTGAGGTTTAATAACCGACATATGATACATGTTATGTGAGCTATAGTGGCTCCCAAAATCTACCTTGTTTCTTTCATTATATGGATATGGTGTTCCTTACTTGGTGTATGGGATATAATAGTTTGGGGTTTAATACCCGATGTATGATACACGTTATGTGAGTCTTTGTGTATTATAGAAACTATGTGGTGACATTATTTATGTGGACGTGGTGGTTTTTTTGCACGAGGTGCATGATGTGGTGTTTCAACGAGGTGTCTGTAGGAAAGCCTTTTGGAGAGAGATTCTTTGGATGTGTGACATTGTGGGAAAGTATAAAACCAGTGGGGAAGTATTAGCAGGGTAACCTTGATATTCTTTATTATATTATATACTCTTGTATGCGATACTTGGTGAGAGTATCCATGGTGAGGCTGGCAACATTGTATTACTTTTTATGTGAAAAGTTAGTTTCACTTGTTGTTCACTGTGATTTATCAGGATTTTTATACCGTTGAAGGAGAGGATTCAAGGAGGATCCTACTGAGTATGCTGTTATACTACCCTATGTTTATATTAACTACTTTTTAGGTCACTTAGAGAAGGTTAGAGATTAGGTTGGTTTCTACTAGCTTGGAGTTACAGGAGCTGTTTGGGCTTCGTGGTTGATGTTGTTTTTTACTTTCTTTTGTGTACTTGGAGGTTTTTCCCATTCAGTTGTTTTAGTTTTTCATGACATTACATATGTGTGCATGGGATTTAAATTTTTTTTGAGTTGGAGTTGGTTGGTATCTATCCTATCTCTCTCTTTTGTATGTTCCCACTTAGAGGGTAATGCCTCTCATCTATGTGTTTACTATACTGTAGGTGCTAGTCTCCAACCTGGGGCCTAATAGAGGTGGGACTCAGGGGTTATTATCTTCTTTCTAACATTGTTGGCCCAGGATGGATACACCTTGTGGGGAGGGGGTTGGGAAAGAGTTGTATCAGCCGTCTGGTTGAGTGATAGGATGGAGTATGGAGTTAGGAACATGTGAGGTTTAATGGGTTGGAAGGTAAACTGTGTTAGTCAAGTCTAGAAAGTGATGTAAACACTGAAGACTGGCTGAGACATAGGCATTTAGAACCCCCTATGATATTATGTACATACATTTAAGTTTAAAATGGATATTAAACGAGGTGATACTAGTTGCAGGGTAGAGACCTAGGAAAGGATCATGTATCCTTCTACCTTGTGCATGTGTATGAATGGGTAAACCTTGGGATAGGGTAACCTAAAATGAATAAAAGAAAATAATTAATCAATTAATGTTCAGTCTTCCATATTACAGGTTTAGGAGCTCTAATGGTTAGTTATTTTTCAGGTGTGGCTCTAGGTAGACGTCCTCTTTAGGATCACATAGAATATGTCCAACATGTTGTGAAAGTAAATCTCTATAGGGTAGGAGTTGATGACGAAGACACGTAGAGGATGAAACTATAAGAGTTTTAGTTCTAGAGTCTACTAAAGTACAAGGGCTCCATTTTAGATGCAGTCATGGAAGACTGGTTGGGCGATGTTGAGATAAGCTTCAGTTCGATCCGTGCATGGGTGGAGCACTGGGTGTCTTTGGTTGTGACAATGCTGCGTGCAGTAGTGAGGCAGTGGTGGTTCTTATTTTTGAGGGATCGCGGGATGTCAGCGATCTCATGGGATGAGTTCTGAGAAAATATTAGAGTCGAGTTTCATTCCATGACCACAAAGGCGTCCAGTCATTAGGGACTTATTACCCTTTAATAGGGGTGCTCCATTGTGTGAGAGTTTGGAATTCATTTCAGGATCCTCTTACGATATGCTTCAGACCTATTTATATATGAGGATGCAAGGGAGAGGCATTTTGGGGAAGATTTTCATCTATATATCCAACACCAGGTCACCCCATTTATGATGAAGACATACTTCGAGGTGTTGGAAATGGAAGGGGTCATTGAAAGTACATTGGATAGAACCAGGTCATCACGAGAGGGGAGTCTTCATGATTCCTCATGAAGCAGAGCTGTGGTCTGGGGTTCCCGTTTCTCAGGGCATAAGAGTTTCCGTTCGGCTGAGGGTAGGTCCCATCCCTCAGCATCTCGTTTCTATTGGTGCATCTGACCTCAATATTACGCCAAGGGATTATGTTTTTTTTGTGGTGGTCGAGGTCATCATCAATAAGAGTTCCCGACCTTTCAGAGCAGTCATCGTACACCAGGTGTTCTTCTCCATGTTCCTCCTTTGAGGCAGTTCCAGCCGACGTAACAGCAATAGGTTGCACCAGCTTTGGATCAATAGAGGGTAGATGGGTCACGCAGAGGACAACCCCTGATGCCCCCCATCCTCAGAGATTAGTGGGCAGCCATGGTGGTAGTATTTATCCGGGCCAGAGAGGCCATGGAGGAGGTCATGGTCAGCTTCATGCTTTAGCGTTGCCAGCTCCAGGAGAGCCAAACATCGTTTGAGGTGCCCTTTTCCTGTTTTCTACCTTGGTGTATGACTTTTTTTGATTCTGGAGTGACACACTCTTTCATATCACCTACCCTTTCCCATGCTTTGAGACATCAGGTAGAGAGGATTCCAATGCCCTTTCCATTGACTATGCCAGTTAAAGGCCGAGCTGACTTGTTTGAAGTATATAGAGACAGTGAGAAAGTTTTTGGGCGGCATCGCTCTTGGGGATAATTTATATTTTTATGAATACAACCATATGATTTCATCCTTGGAAAGAATTGGTTTAATTCGGTGCAGGCTATCTTGGATTTCTTTAGGAGGTAGGTTGTGTTCTTTGATGCGGATGGAGAGCCAGTGGTAATTGTTGTTGAGCGAGACCCTCAGATGGGTCAGAGGTGTGTTCTGTCCTTATCATCCATGATGGCTGAGATGATACTGATTTCTTCATATGTTCAATAGTTGGGGTTTCCTATGGTCTTATAAGAGTACCCAGATTTGTTTCCAGAAGAGGTTTTAGCATTTCCCCCTTGACAATAGATCAAGTTTGGGTTCGAGATATAGTTAGGAGCGTCTCCTATATCTATGTCTCCATATAGGATGGAACCTTCTGATTCAATAGAGTTATGTATACAAATTTATGGTCAATTATAGCGTGGTTTTGTTCGGCCAAGTGTGTCACTGTTGGGTGCACCAGTTTTGTTCATGAAGAAGGCTGACAACAGTTTGCAGTTGTGTGTCGATTATCATCGCTTAAATAAAGTGACAGTGAAGAATCGCTATACTCTTCCATGTGTTGATGATTTATTCGATCAACTGAAGGGTGCATGTTTTTTTCTCAATGATCAACTTGTGGTCAGGATATCATCAGATGTGTGTGAAGGATGAGGATATCTTGAAGACTTCTTTCCATTATCGTCATGGGAATCATGAGTTGTTATAATGTCGTTCGGCGTGAAGAATTCTCTAGTTGTGTTCATGGGATTGATGAACGTTGAGTTCTATAAGTTTTTGGACAAGTTCCTACTAGTTTTCATCGATGAAATTCTTTTGTATTCCATGTCCGAGGAGAAGAATACAAAGCATGTACATGACGTTTTGGGAGTTCTTTATCAACATAAGCTATTTGGGATGTTGTTGAAGTGTGGGTTTTGGGCTCGAGAAGTCAGTTTATTAGGGCATGTTGTGTACCAACAGGGAGTAGCTATGGATCCAACAAACATAGAAGCAGTTGTGGTTTGGGAAGCCCCTAAGACAGTGTTAGAGGTGTAATGTTTTTTTGGTCTCGAATGCTTATATATGATATTTGTAACCAATTTTTCTTGAGTTGTGACTCCTCTGGAATCTTTTAAGAAGAAGGAACAGGTATTCATATGGACTGGTCAGTTTCAAGAAGCTTTCGAGTATCTGAAGAAGAAGTTAGTATGTTCTCCAATTCTTTGTGTTCCAGTAGAGGGAGTTCAGTTTGATGTTTTCTGCGATGCTTCGCATCTTGGGTTAGGCTATGTTCTGATGCAACAGAGATCAATTGTTTCTTATGGGTCTTGGACGTTGTTTCCCTATGAACATAACAATTCCACCCATGATCTTGAGTTGGTAGCTGTGGTGTTTTCTCCGAAGCTGTGGAGACATTACCTCATTGGCAAGCGTTTTTTTGGATTCCACCAATCATAAGAGACTAAGGTAAGTTTTCTCCCCGCATGACTTAAACATGCGGCAACATTGGTGGATGGAGTTTTTACAGTAATACGACTTCGAAATATTATATAGACCTATAAGGGGAATGTTGTAGCTGATGCGCTAAGTCAGAAGTCAAGAATTGATGCAGTGCATGAATCTAGTGACTCCTAGAGAGTAATGGAAGAACTGTCATCTTTACATCTTGATATGGGAGAAGTTGGGGGCAGAGGTTATATTATTCAGATGATGGTGTAGTCATCTCTGGTGCAGAGGGTGGAAGAGTCCCAGTGGTGGGATCTAGAGGTGGAGGTTGGGAGAGACCGGGTTGTTTGTGGGGAGGCCCCTGATGTTTGGTCTGAGGATGAACAACAGTGAGTGTTGTACCATGGAAGGATATTTTTTCCTTTGAAAATGTGCAAGATGGTTCTAAGAGAGTTACATAGTTATCATTTAGAGGTGCATCCAGGTGTGACAAAGATTTATCAAGCCTTGAGGAGCCAGTTTTGGTGGCCTAGGCTAAAGCGTGTGGTTTCAGTGTTTGTGTCTCGATGTTTGGTCTTCCAGAAGGTGAAGGTTGAACACCATGTTCCTGGTGGACCACACCAGCCGTTAGATGTTGCTCAGTGGGAGTGGGAGGACATCTAAATGGACTTTGTTAATTGTTTACCTTGAGCTCAGGGAGGAAGTGATGAAATTCTGGTAGTAGTGTATCATTTAAGAAAATCATCCCACTTTATAGCAATCAAGGAGTCAAGATTAATGGAAGTTTTGTCGAGATAGTATCTGGAAGAGGCGGTGAGACTTCATGGAGTTCCATGGACGATAATTTATGATCGAGATCCTCGTTTTACCTCTAGGGTGTGGATAGATCTCCATCATGATTTTGGTTCTTAGCTATGCCTTATCACTATTTTTCATCCTCATACAGATGGTCAGATAGAGCAGGTGATCCTGACTCTTGAAGACATGTTACGATCTTGTGTACTAGATTTTGGAGGTTCGTGGATGAGGCACATACCCTTGGTGGAGTTCGCTTAAAATAATATTTTTCACTCCACTATTCGTATGGAGCCATTTGAAGCCATGTATGGATGACCTTTTAGTTCGCCATTGTGCTGGACTAGGGTTCGAGAGTCAGCAATTCTCAGACCAAAACAAGTGCTGAATACAACAGAGATGGTTTAGGTGATTCGTGATAGGATAAAAGAAATATAGGATCGTCATAAATCATATGATGATCAAAGGGGGAGACCTTAGAGTTTTATTTTGGGGATCACATGTTTCTGAAGGTGACTACCCCAAATGGGAAGCGAAGGTTTGGTCATTGGAGTAATTTCTCTCCTCAGTTGTTGGGCCTTTTGAGGAGTTAGCACATGTTGGAGCTGTGGCGTATCGAGTACCACTTCCCCCCCCATAGATGAGCCAGATAGATAATGTTTTTCATGTGTCACAGCTTCATCATTATCTTCAAGATGAATCTCATGTCATCGATTGGGGATAGATCGATGTTGATGATGATGTGACCATTAAAGAGGGACATGTGGAGATCCATGACCGCAAAGAGAAGGTGTTGCGTGGGCATTCTATCCCCTTTGTTCGTGTCTTGTGGAGACAAGATGGCATAGATGAGAGTACATAGGATCATGATTCATAGATACGTGCTCAGTACCAATAGTTTTTCGATGTTTAACTCTTTTTATGTAACGATGTCCCCTTTGTGGTTGTAGACCTTTCGGGCTTATGAGATGGATTTATTTGGTTGTTTCTTATGTATTTCTATCGTTCTAGAAGTATCTCGATGGGTGGTTGTTCAGAATTCTTTTATGTTACCTTTTAGGTTGGTTTTGAATTCTCGAGGATGAGAATGTTTTGAGAGGAATCTGATGTAATGGAACAAACCTCTCTTGTCCATTCCTTTTCAAAAATCTGGTGTTTGAGTTGTTCTGGGATGTCAAGGTAACATATCCGCAACACTTTTCCAAATTTACAGTTATGTGAACAGTTCCATTGGTGAGGTCAATGTGAATAGTCCCATCAGAGAGGTCAATGTGAATAGTTAAACCAGAGAGGTTAATGTAAAGAGTTCCATTAGTGAGGTCAATGTGAACAGTTCCATCGGGGAGGTTGAGGTGAATAGTTCCATTAGTGAGGTTGATGTGAATTTTCCAATGTTGAGTTTCCAATGGTGAGGTTCATGAACTATATTTCATGAATGGTGAGGTTCTAATGGTAAGGTTTTGATGACGATGTCCATGAACAGTGTTTCCAAAATGGTGAGGTTCCAATGGTTAGGTTTCAATGGTGTGGTTCATGTATTGTGTTTTTTCTTTTCCAAATTTCAATTTCATGAACAATGTTTACAGATTCCTACAGTTTTAGCCATTTAATGTTCCCTTTGATATAAAATGAATTTAAATCCTTGTTTTAAGGAATCTTTGGATGATTCAAAGTCATAACTCCAATATTAGTTTTCCTAAGGCATAGAATTATTTTACATGGTCAAACCATGTGGTTCAATGCAATCTTCTTTTAATGGAATATCCAGCATCTCTTAAACCACTACACTATTAAATCTTCTAAAGGGATGATATATCTTCCTCTCTGGTTCTTCATCCTTGTTCTCGGTTGTGAGACAATCAAATATTTCATTCCATCTCATAGGAGTTGAACAATCAAAATTTCCTCCTTGGATTGGTTATAAACTGTTTTGATGCAACCAAGAAGTATTGATCAATCATTGATATAAGGTATGATCTATCATTATTCTTTTGGGTTCATCTCCTTCTACTTCTCCTTTACCTTTTATGTTATTCTATCTCAATGTTTCTGATGGGATTTTCTTGGGTGTTGACCGATGTGGTGGTGTCTCTGCATCCTCGGGTGGATACAGTTGTCATAGGGGGAGGAGATTATAATATGTTTTGTGGCTCTTTCTCGTATAAAGATCATCATGAACCATTTGAGGTAGGGGATTCATTTATTCTCTTTTATTTAATGTGAAACTATAAATATATCTTGTTTTATCCCACTTGATCACAATAGAATTTTCATAATAAATATTTTTACTAGATAAATAAATTGACATCGATCGTATGTTATTTCCTCTTGTTTTTCTAGATAGTGTGATATCTATACTTGAATTTTTTAGATTTTATTTATTGATGGACATTAGTAAAATACATAAAGATGGAATTAATTGATTTTTTTGGTCTAAAGATAAGGAGGCATGTAAATAAATCTGGTTCTTCTTGTGGTAATTTGATGTTAATAAAACTGGTGCAGTAAGCATGTTTAATTATTTTTGATAGATTACTATTTAGGTTTCCCAAAGTTGGAACCTAAAAATAATAAATCGGTTAATCCATAACTGATAAAAGAACTGGTTTTTGGATAAAAGATATTTTCTTGTAGGGTTCTGAGTTACCATGTTTCTCATTTAAGGGCCAAGAGCCCAATTGGTATGATTTTTGTTTTCCTACTTCTTGTGTTGTGATGTGAGCCCGGATGGCTGTTGTGATATGTGGCGGTAGGGAGGTCTACTAGTTGTGGTAGCAGTTGATGTCTAGAGTGGCGAGATGCATCAGTTTATGCATGTGGGTGTCGGGGAGGAAACCAAGGATGGTGAAATGGGTTTTATGTGAATGATTGGATGCTTGCTGATTCTTATTGGTCATTTATCTTCTTTAAATTCCAAACTTCTCAAGACAACTGGTCTGGCATACCCTTGTTTGAAAAAGGAGTGAAGATGCATGGGGAAATCCATGTGATTTTCTGGTTTAGCTTATCAAGGGAGGATGGGTCTACAATCTTTCTATAGGAAGCAAAGACTCGACAGGTAGTTCATCTACTCACCATGTTGAGACCCATTGTGTTTAGTAGCATAGAATGTTTTTATATAATTCCTCGAAATATTGTAATGTAATGATGTAAATAAATAATTGAATAAATGATGTTAACCCATGGGGTTGGAGATTGCTGGTGTGCAATGCCGAGGTTGTAATTTAACAGAATTGTAAACTTTTGGTGTGATTCTAATGAAATAAATGTACAAAATTTTAATAGTTAATTAATGTTTAAAGAATTAATTAATGTAACTTGAAATAAAAAAAAGGAATTATGTAATGTAATAAAACTTTTTAAATTGATGTCTTTATAGAGGATACCTAGTCATAGAAGTGGCAGTCGGGAATCTGAGAGTTGTTAGTTGTAGTTGATTCTAAGACTAGGTTATTCCCATAGTGTGGTTGTGAGATATAATATATTCTGTAATTTTTGTGTTTCTATATGGTACTCCACCCCATTAGTTAGGGAAGTGGACACCCCAGGGATTCTGATCCATGGTGGGGGGGGGGGGGGTGTTTTCCCCAACGTTTTGGTTGGAGGATGGATGTATGACTACCCCCTTTGGCCCTGCTCTCTTATATTGGTAGTTACTTGTGTTGGTAGGCACAATGGTTATTTTTCCTCATATATGTGTGTAGAAGTATGTAATGGCTTGTGGTTATTCACACACATGTATTCTGGATATAGTTTCCTATGGAATACTATAGGTGTTACTTGTATAGGTTGTGATGGCTTGAGGATCCTTACTTGGTGTATGGGCTATAATGGTTTGAGGTTTAATAACCAACATATGATACACGTTTTGTGAGATGTGGTGGCTCCTAGAATATACCAGGTTTCTTTGCTTACAGGGACGTGGTGGTTTTGTTGCATGAGGTGCATGTTGTGGTGCTTTGCCGAGCTGTCTGCGGGCAAGACTTTTTGGAAATAGATGCTTTGGACGTGTGACGTTGGAGAAAAATGACAAACTAGTGGGGAAGTAGTACTGGGGTAACTTTGATATTCTATATTATATTATATACCCTTGTATGCGATACATGGTGAAAGTTTCCAAGTTGAGGCTGGGAACATTGTATGCCTTTTTATGTGACAAGTTAGTTTCACTTGTTGTTCACTGTTCTTTAATATACTTTATTTACTATTTCATGAGAGGCTTCAGGGAGTATCCAACTGAGTATACTGATATAATCACCCAATGTTTATATAAACTATTTTTAGGTCACATACATCAGGTTGATGATCAGTCCAGTTTCTACTAGCTTGGGGTTGAAGGAGTTGTTTGGGCTTCATGGTTGATGTTGTTTTTTTTCTTTCTTTTGGGTAATTTCTATTTTTAACTTTGATTTGAAGTAGTTCTGCATGACATTACAGATGTGTAATTGAGATATCAATTATATTTTTTTTGAGTTCGAGTTGGTTGGTTTTTGTCTTATATCTCTCTTTTTCATGTGTTCTCCTAGAGAGTAATGCCTCCCATCTCTGTGTTTACTATACCCTCGGTGCTAGTCACCAACCCGGGGCCTACAGGAGGTGGGACTCGGGGGTCATTATCTTCCTTTTCACATTGCCAGCTCAGGAGGGGTACACCTTATGGGGAGGGGGTCATTATAATTTTCATATTTTCAAATAAATAATAGATATAAACTATATTTTAATTTGATATAGTAATGAAACTACTCAAATAAGAAAGAATGTATGGGAAAATAATTTTGTAAATAAAAGTAACATTAAAATGAATAATATTGACCATCAATTAATTATAAATGATTTAAAATTTAAGGTTTTGTGAAATTATTTGGGAATATATAAAATTTTATAATTTTTTTATAAATAAACACACAAATAATATCAATATATCAAAAGTTTTATAAGGATAAAACAATATATAAAATTGTAACAAACCAACATTACTAAAATCAAGAATTTATGTTAAATCCATAATCATACTCACATGACATTAGTGAAATAAATTTTCTTTAAATGTTAAAACATGTTAAATATGGGAATTCAACATGTGTTTTCAATATATTCCATTATGGCAATAAAGGTAAGACCAATGATTTATTTATTATTATTATTTACAAAAAAATAAGAAACACACACCAAAAAAGAGAATATAAATCCTATTTGTCCTGGATGTTTAATTTATTGTTTTTTTCTATTATTAAACCTCCATATTGGTGTGGGATTTTCACTATTGATAGGTCCAGGCTAGGGGATAACCCATAAACATTGGATCATAGATTTTACATCCAAGCTTTTATTTTATTTTATATTTTTTATATTTTAATAAAAAATAAAAATAGAGGAATTATGTATAATAATGTTCATGATATGTTTTGATTTAAATTAAAATAAGTGGAATTAAGGTGACTTCTATTGTTAGGGAGGGTCTTAATCCATAGACCGGTTTGATTAAATTTTTTCCCACAACTAGTAGAGACCTATTCATTTACATCCATGGTATTATTAGTTTTTTGAAATATTCAATGATATTATAATGAAAATTCATGAATATAGAATATGAGTAATAAAAAAATGAAAAAAAGAATCTTGAATTTTTGATAGAGTGTGGATTCAAATCGAAGACTGATCACTTCTCTAAAGATCCTCTAAACATCGATATAAGCTTCATTCTGGATTTGAATTCATTATATATATATATATATTCACATGTGTGTGTATTTTAACCAGGGGTATTTTTATCTTGGTACACACTATGCTTGTATTTAGTTATTTAATTTATTATATACTAAAACATACAGTGTCATTTTATAACATGGTTTTGTTTATCCTTAATAAATAAAAATTAGTGTTTTCCGTGTAGTTGGAATAATACCAGTAATGTTAATAATTTTCCATCTTAATGTCTATTCATACTTTTAAATAAGGTCAAAGAATATGGAATCATACTTTAATAGGGTGTAGTCAAAAAAATTAGAGGAAACCTATTCTCATCAAAGAGTGACATGTTCTAGATGAATAGTAAATGATAAGAATGATGGAGGTCTATGAAATCACTAATTTACTCAAAGTTATCATCCTAGCATAATAAATAAACAATTATAAGACCAACAGAATCATCAATGGTAAATCAATATAAATAATTTTATAAATAATTGATTAATAAATAGTGTTGACATTTTTATAAATATTTACAACATTTAGTGTTATTTCAATTTAGAAATATATATATTAAAGAGGGAATGAAAGAAAAAAGTGAAAAATGAATGGTAAAAGTGGAGTTGTTGTTGAGGCATTTCACTTTAAATTTGGTATCATCATACCTAAAAAATATAAAAAATGGTTTAAAAATTATAATTATATACAATGTTATTATAAGAAAATACCCTATTAATGATTAAACATTCTGAAAACAATACTATAATTTATACACATTCTCATGTCACATAATATTAATTTTTTTTGAAAGTATATTAATAGTATATTAAATACACTAGGTTATCTATCAATAATCATTGAGAATTCTATAATGTGAATTTTAAAATTTTCTTATAAATCAAATCTAAAATAAGGGGTGGGGGAATGTTTAAAAATAGTTTAATGTAAACTAAGATTTTTTTTTGGATTTTATGAAATGTAGTGTATTTTTAGTGAAATAGACGAATGTGATCAGGTTATGTTGATAAAAAAACATTCATAGATAAGAGATTATATAATTTTATTTTGTATTAGAGTAACTCTTCGTTTAATGGTCAATCAAAATACAATTTTTTGAAATAATTTTATATATATTCATAAGAAAAGTATTATAAAAAACTGAAGGGTGGAATGATATAATATAGACTTGGAAGAATCGAAGATAGTTTCTTTGGGAGATCACTCAAAAAACACTAATGTATAATCTTTATCCTTTGTAGATGTTGTTTTCTGCCAAGCTATTGAGTTGAATAAACTGCCTGAAAATATGAATGTTGATCCTCGCATTGAACTAAAAAAGTTTCGAGATCAAGGTCATGTAGAAGTATTATTCTATCCAAATTATGTACTCTTCCAATCCTTGTATATATTATTCATGATTATTAGAAAATGTTTCTCAGATATTCCCTATTTGAACTACTTTATAAAGACACTTGAGGTTATTGTGTTCATCGGTTTTCAAAGTGGCTTGTTGAACTCCTCAAATATTGTTTTTAGTTTTTATTCTGAAGAAAACTACTATCATTTCTAGAGGGGAATTCATTGGTGTTTGGGGAATTCTCCATGAATGTTATTAATTGGACCCCATATTTTGATCATATCTCTAAACCACCCATTATTCAAATCTAGTTAGGATTTTTTGGACTTCCACTTCACCTGTTGAAATGAGGAGACCTTTTTCTAATGGAAAACTTAATTGGATGATAAATTAAAATGGATAATGCTACCAGAAATATTTCAAGCCCCTTAGTTGCAGGGTTTTTCACTGAAACTGGCATCTCTCAACCTTTTCTATCTAATTTTGGGATTTAAAATGGTGATATGGATTTTATCAATAGAGAAATTATGAAAATATACTAGACTATTGTAACATCTACCACAAGTTATGTCACTACTCTAAATATTTCAGTCACGAACCAACTATTCTATATCCTATTACTCGTAAAAAGTCATTATGGGTGAGAAAAGGTTAAAAATTTATTAGTTCCTAACGAATTTTAGGATCATGATAATTGAAACTAAAAGAAAACTATGCACATTTCTAGATATGTTGATAACCAACCTCCCCAGGATATTAGTCTAATGGATAATACCCAAGAAAACCATAATGAAGAGGATAACGAGACTCCAATTAGGATTACACCCAATAGGGATGTAGTTGGAAATTCTAAGCAATCCCAACATTTGAGTCATATTGTTGATTCCTTCCCTAGATTTGTGAATTCTGTTAATAATGCTCATCCCACTTTTGTTAACTCATATTTTTCACCTTTTATTCAGAAGGAAAAACATGTGAAAAAATCTAAATCTTGTGAATCCAACTAAGATGGACTTGATTAGGTATGTCAAATCAAGGATGACTACCAACACTATATTGTTATATATAGTAAGAATTTTATTGTTGACCTGAATGGATTTATTACTCTACCCATAAAAAGACATGGAAATGTATCGATTACTTTGAGTTGGAGAGAACTATTTTCACCAGATAACCATGGTCTCAATTGGAAAATTCATGGATCCATTGTCATCCATGAGTTAGTGGTGATCACTCATCAACATCGTATAATGTGGATTCCTCCTTATTCTCAGATGAAGAAGAGTCTTATGATGAAATTAAGATCAAGAATTTCACATGTGTTATAAAGGAGTGTTATAAGGAGTAATTTTACAAATAGAAAGAGGAAAATGTTACGAAGTCCTTTGGAATGTATCTTAATAAAGAGATACCTATAGATGATTATTTAAGAATTATTGAGGAGATGTTTAACAGGGTGGAATCTAATATTGATAGAAACCATTATTTTGATTTTTCACATCATACATGGGAATATATTAACTTGGATAAGTATTTATATAGAACTATATCCATCGATGTAGTTTTGATTTCTTTGCATGAGATGTTATTTTTGTGATATCTTCATATTCTAATTTTGTGTTGAGTGATTTTTTAATATTTTTTTGGGATCTTATATATCTGTTGATGAATTTTTATGAATGAAAAATGGATAATCAAAGTCATGTGATGGTATATAGTGTTATCTTGACTACATTGTAGGATAATTTTAGCTATTTTGAGTTTTGAATCATGTAGTTCAGGGAAGAGATCATGTTTCTAAGGTACGAGATGAACGGAATGGCATACCAATTATGTTACATCTCACACATAGTTGGTACTGATACATTCCTTTTTGTTGTGGTTTTTAAATATAATACTTTATATTTTCAACCATCCACTATCAGTGGATATTAATGAAGTTTGGAAGAAGGTTTTCCTTGGAGATAATGTTGGCATATGCTGAACACAACCAAAATGGATGGCAGGGTGTTCGTTCTGCTGATCTAAAGTAGTGTATTTGAGATGGGAATGGATGGTGGTGATGTTTGTGGACCAGATGATTCATATTTTGAGGTTTTCATGTGAATTATTTAAATGAACAAAATAGATCATGTGATATGATGTGTTTTCTGTGATGTTTATTGTTGTCTATGATATTTCTTAAGTGTTGTTCCAATATTTGAGCTGTATGCCCTTCGAAGTAGATTTTAGTGAAGGATGTGTTCTTGTATCACACACAAGTATTGGGAAAACATCCTATTTCATAATTTAGGGTGAAAATATGTTCAATAATAAATATGGTTTATCTCAAAGGAAAATGATCATGTGATGCATGTCTGGAGAAAAGGTTATCTCTTAGATGTTAGGAATGATTGTCAATAGAGATTCTATTTCCCTTGTATGAAATCAGTTGCACAGTAACCATGTCTTACAAACAACTATGTCATTTTATGTCCATATCATGTTCTATAAATTTTCATGGGATTTACAAAAAAAATATGTATAATGGTTTTACATTAAGATAATATTAACAGGTGATGAACAAAACCATAATGGAAGGGAGGAACAAGATGAGATCCTATTGTGATGTCTTGGTGATGGTGACTCTTGAATCTTTGGTGCTATTATCACTATCTTGGATAATGACTCGGAGGTTATTTTTTTCCTCATTTTGTAATCACCAGATTCATAGTTGTTGAAAATTCATTACACCTATTGACATTACAATGTTTCTACTTTTTATTTTAATAAATTACCAAGGTATGGCTTTGGGGACATACTCATACTCAGATATTTTTTATATTTATATCAATTCATATAAAACCAGAGCTTCACATAACATTCATATATACAAGTTACAACCATTATTCATGGTAAATGAGCTTCCAATTAAAAATAATATCTAATTTTTTTTGAAAAAAATGACTATTGTGTTGACTAATATAAAAACACAATTAACAAACTCAAAATCTCACACCAATCAATTAAAACCATGGAGCATGTCATTAACTCACATGGAATAAAAAAAATCATATTTGAATCAAAGTAAGATAAAAATAAATGAATATTTTGAAAACCCAAAATAATCCAAACTAGTTACTAATAGGTTTGAACAAGTGAATGTTTCCTCCTCAATGATATTCCACTATTTAACTCCCCACTGAGAGGATAATGACGCTCATATAGATCTATGTATTCCAATATTATCTCTCTATGTAAATAGGGATATAAAAATGTATAGGATAGTGGGAGAACTATTTTGGATCATCAATATGGTAAATTGTCACTCCCCTATAAAAACTAGTAAATGATGCACCCATTTTTCCAATTTATAGGAAACGAGAGGTAGTGGTTTATGAATATATATATATATATCCATATTGAATAATACCAATTATATCATTTTTATTGGAAATTAAATGGTATCATGTTGAGTTTTTAAAAACTATTGATTTTTGGAAAGTCATGTGTAATTTAAATGTGTAAAATTTGGTATCCAATAGAGTTTTTGAATGAGAGATATTTTCAAATTTCTCTATTGTACCAATCACTTTGAAATGTTTAATTTTTGAAAAAAAATCACTTCTTTTGTGCTAATAGATAGAAAAATTGAGATTTTGCTTCATCCAAAGAGTTATATCCAGTGATTTTATGGACATAACACTAAACTTTTAACCTAATGGTAGGGAAAAATATTTCATAATTTAACAATAAATGAATATTTGTTCGTGGGATTCAATGAGTTTGGGATTATTTTTCTCCGGTATCATATTTCACTGCCCAAATCACTTCTACATTTGATGAACACAATAAAATAAGTTACATTTTAAATTTAAATAGTATTTTACGTTAATTATTTTAATCTAATTAGAGGTGAAATTGATGGTTATATTTTATATTATTATATAAAATGATTTTAAAATAGTGGAACGGGGGTGGAATAAAATAGGTAACCATGATGTGATCAGATGTGTCACATATAGGGTCATTAATTAACATTTTATCCTAATGCTATTATTAATTGGTTTTTAAAATCAGGCATATTAAATAGTTTAAACTAAAAAATTAGGCTATATTGGGGGTTTTTATTAGGTCAAATAGGTCCCTTTACCCATATATAGGTCTAGTATATGAGGAGGCATCCTTGATGACACGTAGAGCACCCATCATGACAATGTTCAGGATTATTGGTCCAAATCTTTTATAAAAAAATACATATGGTGTAAATTTTTTGATGGATAAACTATACATATAATTTAAATTTTGTCATAATATTTATAAATTTTAACTATGTGTGTAAAATGTTTATTGATATATGTGTGTATATATATATTTATTTTATTAAAAGAATTCATATTAAAATAAAATTTGTAGACACACAGATACACATATCCATAAATTTACACACACACAAACAGATTTATAATAATAAATATATATTTGTGTGTGGATATATATATACATAACAAATATAAAAATAAATATATCTAAAAATTAATCACTTGTGTGGGTAATTATATATATATATATATAATATTCATATATTAAATAAATATATATATATCACCCCCAAACAAGTACAACTATACACACATACATAATACACACACATATATATATATATATGAATAACTACATATTTCAACTATATATTTAAATATTCATAATTTCAAATGTGTGTGTGTGTAATAAATCAATTTTCTCAAAATGATTGGGATAAAAATTCGGAGGGTTTTTTAATTTTTACAAATTTGGTTAAAAAGAAGTAATGGTGTTACAACATGGTTAAAATAAGAAGGTGAAGACCATTATAAGTCTTAGAAGTTCTAAAACTAATAAATAAATATTTTAATAGTTATCATTTAATCGATCATAATATCTAAAATGTATATATAATAATATTGGCATTGGGAGGTTGGTGGGATTTAAATTTGAGCTCTACAAGCTCAAGAATAGTTGGACAACCTTTTAACATAAAGATATCATCCGATTTTATAACTGAATTATAAATACATATTATTTCAAATTTATTTTTATATACAAAAATTATTATTTATTAATTTCAAAATATTGAAATGCATCTCAATTTTTTTAATGAAAATGATATATATATATATATATATATATATATTTAATTATATTTCTACATGATTCAAAACTATATACTATTCCATGTTATTAATTATATTTTAATATAAATATAAATATTTATTATATATAAAAATATAATTAAGTATTACACATATTTTAATGATATTAATTCCATTTTAGAAATTATTATTAATAATATAAATGTAAAATTATATTTCAGAATACTATTGAAAATATTTGATTTCATATATATATTATTTATCCTTACTAATTTTAAAACTCATAATGGAATTTTTTTCTCAACAATTAAATTTAGTACTGAAAAGGTGTTTTTTATCAGTTCTTATTAAAAGTGATGATAAAGGAAACAACTCAATTTTCATGTTTCTATATTAACTAAGGGATTTTATATTAATATTAATGTGTATCATATCCTATTTTATCTTTTTTTATTATTAAAGTGATTTCAATGTAAGTAAATAGTCTTAAATTTTTTTTTGCTGATTTTGGGAACCTTTATTGTTGAATTAATCTATTGATCATTCATATGGTTGAGAAAAGTACATGGGTGGTTTTATTTATATATTATGACAAATAAAACATTAATGGACATTTTTTATTTAAGTTTACTCAAATTACACTAGTAAATTAATCATTTTAAATAAAATGTATTTTCAATGAAAATGCAAACACCATGTTTATGATTTATAAATTGTTTGTCACATCCAAAACTCCAAGGGTTCCAACTTGGTGGAATAATATTTTTTGAAAGTGTTTTTACAAATTCCACCATCCATAGGGTTGGAAATTATGACTACTGTAAATATTATCCACACTCACAATATTAGATATTACCTATTTAAATTACACATATTCATCTAATTATGAATTTTCAATCAGAACTTGTCAACTAAGAACATCCAACAACATAAAATATAGACATAAAGAAATTTTATACATAAACAAATTATGGAATGTCATAAAACCTATAAAGTAAACATCTCATCCTGAATATGGAATATAAAATACTGATTAACGTGAGTGATTCTATGTGTTTTCATTGAATGTAGACTAAAATATTCCACCATCAAGGATGGTTCCATTTACTTATGTGTCAATGATAATGCATAAAAACCCCAATAATCACCACAAATCAATGTAATTTATAACCTCTAAAATTCATTCCTTATAAATAAATAAATTGTGACTCATCAAAATAAATAATCTATGCCACACCCTTCCCGATGAATTGGAAATTTACTTTGATTGTTCTAGTTAGAGACAATGAATATTTTTAGTATTCATGTCATAACCACTTTTCTCCTTTTTTAATTTACAAAATATAAAAAAAAATAAAACCTCACTCATACCATCATGTAACATCCTCCCCCGACATTATCATTCCCTCGAGGTGAAATTGCATAAGACATTAGTTGCCCTCCCCATTCTCTACAGGATCGAAACAAGTAGTGAGGTTCTAAACCGATCATATGGGAAGAAATTCACTACAAAATAGACCATCTTATACAATCAAAAATAATAATAATTAAATAAAATAATTGTAGAAAATTTAAGTAAGCATTAGTAGTTAACAACCAAAAAAGACCAATGAATTCCTACACATGTCACACAATTATATATAATATATACCAAATGTCCAACCCATATATCAATACATAATTAATCTAAAACTACCATAATAAAATATATTTAAAATTAATTACATAATCTTAAAATAACTCACAACATCATAAATATAATTTATATCCCTATGTCTAATATAAAAATGTCCATTTCCCATATATGAATTATTTTGAGTGAAGTACTTATGTACATGATTTATATATATAGTGTATTGGAGAGTAAACTCTATTTGGTACTAGGAGAGACCCCAATAATCTCCAAGATCTTAAGATTTTATTATTTTTATAACAAAATATAATATAATGAATTAATCATCTAAAAAAACTTAATATCATGCATCATAAAAATTCAAGTTCTTACTATGAAAAAATGACACCCAATTTATAAACATCAACCAATTCTGATGAATACCCGATAAATCTTTCAAATAATTCAATTTCAATTAACATATTTTAATTAGTAATAGAGACCTTATCATTGATAAAAAAACATGAATAATCACATATCACAACCAGAATTATATCTTATCCAAACATGTAAAAAATCTATCATCAGTGCCAAATTCAGAGATTAACAAAAACGTGGCTTCATTCAATTTAAATCCATACTAATGCATCACCCTGTATTTTAATAGAAACCATGATCCATTAAATGGGTTTGAAAAAAAAAATAATTATGACATAATAATTTCAAAAATTATAAAACAAACAAATATACTATAAAATTCCCTATTAAAAATTATAGCATCTCATTATAGGCAAATGACCACAGAATATAATTAAATATTATTTTAATATCATATTATTAGAGAAATATCAAAAAAATAAATTTAAACAAAAAATTCCATTTTCTAAAATCCATTTATAAATTATCCTCAACCTATCATTACAATTTTATAAATCATTCTTATTTTATAAATACCCATATATATCGTTTTTAACATACACCTTGGTGTATGTAGAAATACATATTTCTAAAATTTATATTTTAATAAAACGCCCCACTTTTCCTCATATTAAAATTAATTTAAAAGTAAATAAATATTAAAATACTTTAAAAAATCCTCAAAATAGGTCATATCTTAAATAATTATATAACTCCATGTAAATCCTTATTTACATGTTTCTTTCAAACCATATAAATTCTACAACAAAGTAGTACTAGTCATGAGCTATTCAAATCACCCCAACCTTATAATCAAGTTATAAAAACATTAAATCTAGTAAAAAATACACCATATATTATTATCTTTACTAATGATAATGTAAAATCACCCTTCATTATTAATTTAATCATTAATCATAATCACTAGTTATCCTTTAAATTTATATTTTCAATAGTATTCCAAGTGAATCATATTCATTTCTACCATAATACAACATTTCAACAATCTAACAGTAGTTTATGTTCTATTCTATTATTGTTTAGAGACATTAAAGTTGAAGTCACATATAATATTGTAATTATTAACATTAAATAATTAATTTGGAGAAATAAAAGGTTTTAGATCACAAAAATGATCTCCAATAAATTATTTAAATAATAATAAAAAGATTAATTTAAATTTAATAAGTGAAATTTCAATATCTCACCAAAATAGACTAAAAAATTAAATATAGAGAATGTATTACTTAATAATGAATAATAAATTGTGATAGCATTGGTATTTCGTTCTCCATTCCTCCATGAAACCAATATACATGATTGATTTTTTTTGAGTAACAATAAATAAATTTCCATAAGAAGATAAAAGGGTGGTGAGAGAATAATAAATTTTCATCAGTATTCATGAACCCAAATTATGATAAAAACACAAAGAAAAAAGATAATCCCTTTCTAAAAAAAATGAACAATTATTATAACATTGACTAGAAAAGACTATTTAGATTCCATTAAGTACAACTAGACTCTTTATAGCATTCCAGATTCCCAAGGGATCACTATTAGACTTATGGATATGTCTAGAGGTCTAAAAATTATTTAATAACTCATTAGCCTCTTAGTGATCCAAATTTTGATCTTTGTGGACACAAATTTGACCCAATAAATTTCAAAATAGTAATGAAACTAAAAAATTAATTTTTCATCCTTCTAAAAAATAATAAATTAATAAAAACATGTTTAAAATAAATTAAGAAACCATAAAAAGATAAATTCAATACATACCCATGAAATACAATGTAGTTAAAAACCACCACTATAAATATTTTATCATTATAAAGAAATACAAATTACATTTAGGAAACACCTCCACACATTGAAAAAATATCTCTCCTTCCCATTCTGATTTCTCCAAATAAATATGATCACAATTCTATAACACCTAAACTGGTGTAATACTCTTTCCCCACAAAGTCTTCTCACTTTGATTAACATGACATAATGAATTATTAAGAAAATTAATATCCATATTTAAATACACAACATCACATGGAACAATATGAGATGGGTTTAACTCATACTTCATAGGATTTAATGTGTCAAAGACTTCGTGCATACCACTTTTCCATGTATATAATTCCATCTAAAAATAAAAATAAAATATATAAATAGGGTTCTAAATAAGCACCCATAATGGTTGTTGCTAAATTCCCCTAATTGACCAACTACTAGTGTATTAACTAAGGTTAAACTAGTATAAATGAATAATAACACACTCTATATTATATAGGATGATTACTTTTTTCTAATAATGATTTCTTCCTAATATGTGTTTTAATTAAATGATTTGAAATCACATGGATTTGATCAATAATAACGTACACAATTGTATTCTTATATCCATCACAAGATCAATTAACATGGTATCCAATACAAATCCTCAAAAAATCCATCAGAATAGATGCCTATTATATAAAAAAATTATGAAAATTTTAAAATCATTCCATGAAATAGAAAATTTAGGATTGAAATATTTCAACATATTCTCTAAAATCTAAAGGGGTTTATTAATGTTTCCATCACTTTATTGATGATATAAAAAATTAATCCTTACTTTTATACACAAAGCATGTTTTAATATATTCTATAAAAAATATATATTAAATTATAATAAGACATAACCTTATTAGGAAATATACAATGTTTAGTAATTTTCCACTTATATAAATTTCATAACCCATCAACTCTATGAGTCCCCTTGATCAGTGGGAAATTATACACCTTCATCAACCGATCAATAATAACTTATACCACATATCTATTTGATTTTGGAGGTGATATATTATATAAAAACACAATGGAAACAATCATCCAAACAAATTAAAACTAGGTTATATTTTCATTCAAATATCATTAAATAAATAAATTAATAACAATAATCCTTTTATCTACCAATTCAAATCAATATAATTTCTTTCACATAATATTGTTAGTGATATTTGAGAAGCATCCAATGGATTCCATCCTCATATATTATCCTTGCGATAAATTACTTTTCCCAATGATTTATAAGGATCCCATTTTCTTTAATGTTTTTTAAACCCTCATAATTAAAAATATATAGTGGGACTTGACCTGATGATTTCATAGTATCTCGATACCCCCATTACCCATTAATTGAACATATTTATATAGTAATATAAAGTCATTCATTGGAGATAAGATGTTTCACTACACTATTTATGCATATATAAAACTTTTAGGCTTTATAGATTTTTACTCATATGATTAAATCCTCAAAATAAATATTTATTGTCTACAAATAATGTTTGAATATTAAAACTCCTCAAATAAATATTTCATTATGATTAAACAATTTTTGATAGCTATTGTGGGATTAATAATCCAAACAACATGTAATTATATACCACATAAATCTCCTTTGAAAACCATATGGTTTGATGAAATTCACAATATCATGGTCTAACATGACACAGAATGTGATGTGGTCTAAACCACAACACCAAAATATTTAATTTAGTGTACATTTCCAATAATCCACCACTTTCACTAAAGCCTCAAAATCATAGATCAATTTCACTTCTTATGATATCATATATAGTAAATTTTGGAACCATATCCGAAAATCCAATTCAATATTTTTTGAAACTCAATTTTGTAAACTCTCTCAATAATTTTCATCACTTGTTACATCATATTATACCACTTGTGAAAATTCATATAAACCCTCTTTTCTATATCTTCTAAAATAATTTTGGTGTTGTTCTAATTTTTTTATAAAAATATATTGTAACTATAGTGACCCAGGCTTCTCAGAATTATTAATTACATCATTTCAGATGAATATTCAATACATTAAACAAACACATTATTTCAGAAAGTAAATGTATTGTTCCTTTGGAAACTAGACAAAAAAAAATTCATTTCATGAATGATCTTCAACATATACCAAAAATAGGTTACCATATAGTACGCTTCTTTGACATCCTCTAATTAAAACCATCCTTTATAACCTGTGGAACAGAATCATAATAATGGGTGATATAAGATTCTTAATAAGGGTAATAAAGGGAGATACATAATTATAACATGAACATAAGGGCATGAGAAGATGATCATAACATTTAAAATCATACCATCTATATATATGATCAAAAATTTGGGTCATGGAAATTTTTTTGGTAGTTCATAGGACATGAATCATAAGAAAATCAATAAAATGATCTATGAGTGGATAACATTAACAAAAGAAATATAATTTTATCACAGTAAAATGATTACCCTTCCCAAGACATCATAATAGTAAAGGATTAATCCAAATAACATCATAGAGGATAATTATCCCTAATCAATCAGGTCCACTCTTCATTATAATCCTTTATATATCTTGAGATATAAATCTATACCCAATGAATTGGGGGGGGGGGTATCTATGTCCCACCCATCTCATAATGAAAACAATAATTATGTTTTCATGAATACCATAAAATATTTATCATATCACAACCCTTGAAATGAAATGGGTTTCCTAAAAAGTTCATCATATCATAACCTATGAAACTGATATAGTTTTCATAATCATTTCAACATTCCATCATAGCATAAACTGTGAAAAGAAGTAGTTTTTAAAACATTATATAAGGGTGTTACAAATGGAAGAGAAGTGGGTTTTGTAAACATTATTTCTTAATATTCATAAAACATTTAGATAATGTTTATACTGGAATTGTTTTATCATAAACCTTGTAAAAGAAAAGTATATTAAAAAGATTTCATCAATGGTGGAAAATTATTTTGGATGGTTATTTGGACCATTTCATGAGGGAAATAAAATTTCATTGAAAATAAATTTTTAAAACTAAAAACTCATAATTTAATTTTTAAATCCTTTTAATTTAAAATAAGCTATAAATAATTTAATGGAAGCTTTAAAAATCATTTAAAAAATTAGTTAATGAAAATATGATTTATGATTTGATTATTTTTAAAAATATTCAAAAAATTCAAAACCAATTTTTTAAAAATAACCATTAAAACATATAAAGTGACCATTAAAAAAGTAATGGCCATTATGGCGGAGAATTACGTTCATTACTTATATGTTAAAGAAGATATTCGATTCCAATTTTGGGTAAAATCGATACAAGAAATGATTAGAAAAGGAAATGATGATTATTTCCAATTTTTTTAATAATAATATCAAACATGGGTATAAATTTAATTAATAAATCCTTTTTATAAAATTAGAATAAAAATATTGAATTTGTATTAAAAAAATGGTTTTATCTAAAAAATAGGTTTTGGATTAATCTAAGAAATTAAAATGATTTTTCATTAACACATCACTTTGAATTATTGCATACCCAAAATGAAGAAAATTAAAGGAAACATTTAGTCTCATTAAATAAAAATAGGATAATTAAGGTAATTGTATTATTGAGATATGAATAATTTTTTTTATCATCATATACATAATCATAAACAATCCTGATAAAAAAATAAGACTGTAATATAAAATATCTACCACTTGGTAACATTAAATTGGGAGACTCGCGAAGCAGTAAAATAAAATGACACATAAAATATCTTGAGATTAAATTATTTAATGATATTAAATTTTAAATGGGTCTTATATAGACCTCATAAAATAATATTAGTGCATAACATAATATCTGTCTCTTGAAGGAAAATTGAGACAAAATTTCTTACCGCTTTGATAAATTTAAAAACATGAATCATATGGAAGAGAGATACATAAATGGATATGAAAATATCCATAATTTAAAGTATAATAATCATAAAATAAATTCATTGGTAGTATATTCCCCACATAAAATAGAGTTCGTGAATGTGGCATGTGTCCCATAGAAGTTAAATCTTAGATGGAAATCTCTAACATTAAGATTCAACTTCCATCGTACATGTTAAAAACTCATTTATAATAAATATTTTTTTATTATAAATATATTAAATATCCATTAATATATTTATATATATTACCATATTTTATTTACTAAAGGCCTCTTATTTATTATTTATAAATAATTCCATTTTAAGTTCATGTTTCAGGTAATATTTACAATGTTTTTCTTGCATGTTTTTGTTTGTTATTTTTTGATCCTCACAATTTCATCATAGTTCAATATTATAAATAATAATAAAAATTATATATATATATATACTATTTACTATATTTTTTTTTATCGGAATCCATAATATTTAGAGATAGAAAATGAAATACACTTTTTAGGGAGATGGTAGGTCATACGTATGCATGAACACTTATTAAATTATCTAAATGGACATAAATAAACAAAGGTAATAATATATTACTATTAGAAAACATTTTTTATTTTATATATATCAGTTATATTAATTTATAAAATCCTTATTACGTTATATGTAAAGCGTGAATGAATTACATCACTTCGCGTGGGAGTAGTTTTCTGTACACATGAGAGATGTTATCATATTCCCAAAGGATGTAAATAATAATTTTCTATGTGATATAATAATTATATAAGTATAATAATATCATAAATATAGTATATATACATTTAATACATAATTATATCCATTTTTGAGTGGTTGTGATGGAAAATTAATAACATTGGTTCGTGAGGACGTTATCTTCCATACACACGAATGGTGATTTTGTATCCCATTTGATGGAATAGAAGTTGGTTTTCAGACATTATAATAAAATAGAAATATATAAGTATATGTAATATACTATTTTTATTATATATTTTGGGTTTAATAATAATTTAATGATGTTGAGAAAGAAATAAAATAAAATGCTCGGTTAGAAGTGTTACCTCTTCTTCAGACAACTTCATTTGGTTTGCACCAAAAGGCTTATTATGTTAGTTTTTTTAACCAAAATAAGGATTATAGGATGGTATTATGTATGTAAAAAATTTAAATGGGATTCTATTTTCCTAACCAAATAGTTTTGGATGTGTAAAGGGGATTGTATAAGTGGTGACCTTTTATAAGTTCGGTCAGTGGCACACTTATAATTTTTGAAAGGGTAAAGGTTTACCCAAATTTTTATCAATCCAAAATGATCCAAAATAAAAAATTCTAGATAATAGAAATCATAATGTCTAAATATGTCCATGAAATTGGTTTTGGAAATGTTTTATATCTTATGAAAACCTTATATTTTTTTATGTAACTCCGGATAAACCCATTTTCACCTTAACCGTGAAATGTAATTTTTACTATTTTTACTTTTAATTTTGGTAATAAATTAAGTTGAAAATTTTAGATAATATAAGTTATTTTGATTCAAAATATTTGACCCATTTTTCTTAATTCAGTTAATTTAATTGATAAAATGTAATTTAATATTAAACTCGTAGACATGATGAGAAATTTGTTTTCCAAAGAGAAATTGTTCCATAGTACAAAAAGATATTATATAAAAACTCAATATGAAAATAATTATAATAACCTAAGTTTTATAATTTTATATAATTTTTTTGAAATAATAAATTTTAAACCATTTTACAACAAAAATTATCCTTATAGATTCTTTAATCATAAAAAAGGTTTAAATAAAAAATAGTATTTTCAATATTCACTAAAATATTATTCTTATTAGAAAAATGAAAAAAATGACTTTGATATAATTTTGACATGATAGTTTAAAAAATTAAGTTCATTATTTAAAATTAAGTTAATAAAAGTTTCAATTTTATTTATTTTATTCAATAGAAAATATTAATTTTTTTAAAAAAGAGTATTTTCGAAACATATAAAGCGTTTCCTAAAATATAAGTACTTATTACATAAATATTTTTTCTTTATATAAATAATGTATAAATAATATATAAATAGTATTTATTAATATTCATATCACAATTTTTAGTATCTTTCTTATAATAATCTCGTTTAAAAAAATAATATTTATAATATATCACATTTTGCTAAAACTGGGTGTTGCGAGTAAGAAATGATATCAAAGTAATTTAATTTATTCCAAAAAAATAATAGAAAATCACGATGTTACATTTAATAACAATTAAGAAACATTAATCCTCTAAATTCACAAAACTGATACAAACAAATGAAGATGCTTCTACCACAACATTTTTTCAGATTCCCAAGTAGCTTATTAAAAATGGCGGTTTCACCATAAAACATTGACCATGATTGTGGTCTTGTCTTGTAGAACATTAATTTGTAAAATCCAATATCTTAAATATAATTTCATCATAATAAATATATTTTTTTAGTGTTATGATTGATGAGTATATTACATGTGGAGGATCAGGTAAGTAATTTCTCAATAGAGATTCATGGAACATATCCTAGACTTAAGAGTGGTTTTTTGGAGGTCCTAGAAAATAATCTACTATCCAAATCTGATCAATAATTTCAAATTGAAAAATATACATAGATATTAGTTTCCCCCTTGTTCATGAATCTCATAATCTAATTCCATGTAGAAATTATTAGAAAATCATTATCACCAACTTTAAATATTAGATTACATAGGTGATTTAATTCATAACATTTATATTGAATCTAGTCTACCTTGATGAGTTGATGGATTGATCTAACATTCTCTTCTATCTATTAAGATATCCTATATCCCAATATACATATTTTTATAACTTTATTTCACAATTTTTAATCTCTACACATCTTTACCTATAGGTATTCATAAGGATCCATCTAAATACATGAGTGAAATACATTGTTATATGAAAACTCATCTAGAGGAAGGTGTTGATACCAGACACTATTTAAATCCATAGAAAAATATTTTAGTATATTCTATAGGGTTTGAATTATTTTCTCATAATGAAAATATTTATGAGGATGGTATGTAATGGGGAAACTTATCTTCATATCCAAATCCGGTTGAATACTTTTCCAAAACATTAAGGTAAATATTAGACCCGAAAAAGATATAATAGAATGTGGTATTCCATGAAAACTTACCACATCATAAATGAATATTTTGGAAATCTTTCATGAAATATTTCTTCTCCATTAGTTATGAAGTGTTATGAAAATGTAAGGTGATAGACTACAATTTAAATAGCATTATTACCTTTAAATATTTTTGGGAGTCCAATAATAAAATCCATAATGATGTTTTACCATTTAAAACCGAGTATTGGTAATGGATGTAATATACCCATATAATTTTGTTTCTCAGCCTTAACTTTATGGTATAACAAGAATCGGGATACAAAATAAAAGATTTTTTTCTTCATTACACCCCAAAGTACTATTTAAAATTTCTATGCATCTACGTACATCTAGGATGAATAGCTAAAAAATATCTATAAGATTACTATGAAAAATTATTCTTCAAAACTTTTATCGATGGAAAAAATACCAGGATCAAAAACCTTATCATTCCATCTTGATCTAAGTTAAACTCAAGAACATTTCTAACTATATTTCTCATCTCTATATGTTTATTTTGAACCTCTATAACCATTACATGGATATATGGTTGAAAATTCAATTCAGAAAGATAGGATTCATCATCTTCAATTTAAAATTATAGATCTATTTTCTACAGACACAATTTTTTTTGACTTTTGGGATTTTCAGCATTGATAAGCTAGCATGATCCTTTTGAATAATGGAATCAACCACCTTGTTCACTTACCAAGGATAATTATGTATTGAGTAGTCATAATATTTATTCAGATATGACCATCTTCTCTAGTGAATATCTGAATCCAATTGCATGAATATATAATTTAAAAATATGTGGTTGATATATATATCACACTTTTTTGAATAATTATAAACCCTCCACATCATCAATTCAAAAATTACATCTACTAACTCCAAATATTGAGTTGGGTAATTTTTGTCATGATCCTTCAATTTTACTGAGGCATAATCTAGAATAATTTCATTCTATATGAGAACCCTCCCCAATACCTTTTTATGCAATAATATATACTAAAAAACCTTACACACTATAAGTTAATGTACGAACATGTGTATTGAAAACAAATATCATCAGTTCCTTGAAAATTTCCTCACATATATTTGTTTAGTTTAACTTATCTCCTTCCTATATTAACATTTCAAGTGAATTATATATTCCTGATAAATTATCAAAAAATTTATGATAATATCCTTATAATACTAGAAAACAATATATCTCAGTTATCATGGTTGGTATAATAGAAAAATCAATGGAAATCATCTTTGATGGATCTAGAAATATAACCTTCCTTGAGATTATATGACCAAAAAATGAAAAATATATCATACAAATTAAAAATTTGAAAATTTTCCATATATTTTACCCTTCCTTGTGGTATTTAGTATAATTATCATGTGATCATCATGATCTTCATTTCTATTTTAATAAAAAAGAATAACTTCTTTGAAGGCTACAAAAAAATCAAGGTATTCTATAAAGTCTCTATTCATTAAATCTTTGTAGATAAAAGTGGATTAATAAGACACAATAGAATCACTAGATATTCATAGTTTCTATACCTTGAATGGAATGTTTTATTGGGTATATTCCCATTCATGAACCTCAATTTATAATATCTAGAATGATAGTTAATCTTTGAATCTTATTGAACTATGCACAGTTGATCAAATATGATATCAATATGGGGTACATTATAATTTTTCGTGATCATGATCTTGTTTAGATCATGATAATAAATGTAGAGTCACATTGATCCATATTTATTTTTAACAAAAATAACTAGTGTACCCTAAGGTGACACAAATTCCAAAATTAATCCCTTTTCAAGGTTGTCTTGGAGTTTCCTTTTCAATCCACACAACTCAATCAAGGCTATTCTTTATGGAGTATTTAATTTTTTTGTGTCACCCTGTAAGAGTTCTATTTTGGAATCAACTTCATTTTTTGGTTGAAGTATAATCAAATCTTTTGGAATATTATTAAAAACTACTACACAATAGGCATATCATCGAGGTTGATTTTCTCTCCAACCCTTATAGTTAAATGTCCATTTTGAAAATAATATAAAAACCCATACAATTTTTGTGATTTCTATCAAAATTTTATTTTTATCAACAAAATTAATGAAGATCATAAGTTTTTATGGAATATAAAAATTTAATTTTGATAATTAAAAAATTAATGTGGTATTTATATAAATAAATCTAATCTATGCCTAAGATAACATCAAATTTAATCATAGTATGAATAAAAATATTTACATAAAGAACATTCTCAAAAAATTTAACTTGAGAAGAATTATATACTTGAGATGAAATCACTGTTACATTATGTGTTTCATAGTTAATTATATATCAATTTTTTTAGGTGGCATATTTATACCCATAGAAACTTTTTTAAGTATAATTTATTGGGTAGATCTTGAGTCAAATAATACATTACTAGTTCTAGAGTGGACAATTAGTCCAGATTTCACCACATCATTATCACAACCCTTGTGAGAAATTTTGATTACATGATATTATCATTTTTCTATAATATTAATATTTTGATGACATCGATCATCTTTATTAACCTTCGGATTTGGGACCTTGTTAGCCCAATTCCGATACTCCTTGAATTTGAAACTCTAGAGTGTAGGTGTTGCATTTTGTTGATGTTTTCTCTATTTTCATCATTAAAAATATTCTTCCAATCAGTTTGGAATTTTATTTTACAAATACATTCCCTTTAATAATTAAAAAATTTACTTGTCCCCCTAGAAAAATTTTCACTATTTTTCTTCACATATATTAAAAAAAATTCTCATGTTCTTCTCCTCATGGTTTTTAAATTTTTCATTGAATTTTATTTTTATATTTTTATCAAAACCATGTTATTGAGACATAACTATGACCAATACTTCCACCTTTATAGAAAACCATCGAATCTCTCAATAATTACTATACTATCTTATGGATAAATAAATTCAAATGCTTTGTTTTAATCCACTTAATAATCCATCAACCATACTTTTAGGTTGGATGATAATACCAGATGTGTTCCTCACAAATCATATAAAATTTTCTCCATAGGAACCAAAAAATACATCATACTTATTATTTATCTTAATTAAATACTTTAGCAACTTAATATAATGAATATAGGAAAAATAATTAGTGAATAATAGGTTATTGAACTCATCCCAATACATGGATTAATTTTCATCATGTTCTCCTGTAATCTTGATGAGTTTCCTTCATTGATAATCACTAAATTCCAAATGATATATAGAATAAAAATTATTTTTTTTCTTATTCCAAACACTAGATAATATAAAATATATTTTTTGTGGTAATGATATATTTGAAATTAACTAGTAGATGAGTAGACCCGCTAAATAAAGGTGAATGTTTCTTCACTAAGGACTCAATTAAATGTTGTTATGTTCTTTTCTTTTTTGTAAGTTCATCATTATTCCTAGATTGATAATATTTTGTTATAATAAAAATGTTCTTTTTAATTCCATATCCCATAACATTTATCTTTTAAAGAGGAAAATTATTCCATTTTCTTTCACACTTAGCAATAAAACTATTTTTTTGGGTTCTAACTATTTTCAATAACCAAAAATCATAGTTTAGGAAACAATAATTACTGTTGGGAACCAAAAAATCATGAAATACCTCTAATAATATGTCTAAGTCACACTAAATGATTTTTATTTAATATCCCCATAGATTTATCCTAGGTCATTCATAGTGATCATAGTTTTAAATCCTTCATGTTAGATCCTGAAGAGATTGTGAATTTCCAAATTACATCCCCTGGGAGTGTCAAAGCAGTTGTGAAGAAAGGGAAATTGTCACGCACCAAGTAGTGATAGAGTCCATATCAATACTCCCTTTTCAGATTTATTACACCTATGTTCCTATATGTTGGATCCATGTCTACTTAAAGTATTCACACAAGAATAATATTTCTTAGAAACCACTCACACTATCATTTATCAATATTCGAATATATTTTCTTGTAATTTGTCCCATCCATAGACATAACCTTAGACATATACTTTGAATTATCACGAATTTTTTTCATCCTAGTTTCCAAAGTTTAACTAATCTTATCATATGTTACCTATAATAGTAACCTAGGTTTCAAATAAATAGATATTACATGTTTTATATGAATATTAATTACATTATACAATCCCACGCATGGGGATCATAAATGTATTATGCCTTGGGAGACTAGAAACAAAATATATTTATTTCATGAAAGATATTCAATATATTCCATAATGATCTACCGACATAGTATTTTTCTTAGACATAACCTACTTAAAACTATTATTCTTGACCTAGGGAATGAATATATATGAAAGGGTGAGATGAGATACTCATTAGGGGTAAAAAATGGAGATATTAAAGAATAAAATGAACATTATGGTATTAGAAAATGAACATAACATTTAAACCACACACCCTTCATATAAAAGATTATAGTATTGATTATTCTCATAAATAATGGATATTTATAAGACAATTGTCATATGGAAATCAAAGAACATTATCCATGAGAACATAACATTACCAAAAGTCATGTGATTGTGGAAAACACATTAACATTGAAAATCGTTACCATCATAGGGAAGGATCATTGTCAATGATATCATCGTGGAATGAGTTGACACCCCAAACCATCATAGTAGTCATGTTTCACTCCCAATACCACCATAATAGACAATGTCTCTTATGGAACTTGGTTCACTCCCAGTTGAGGACATATCTATCTCATTATATATAAATATTTACCAAATTCATTGGATGGAGGTATATGTCCCACAAATATCATAATTAAAGACAAAAATATGTGTTCCATAGGATCATAAAACATTCATCATTTCAAAAATCATTAAATGAAATGGATTTCAAAAAAATTTCACATTTAATAACGTGTGGAAAAGATACAACGTATACATTAATTTCATTATTTAATTATAGAATAAATCATAAAAAGTAGCAGGGTTCATAAGTAATTTATCATGTATAATCCTTGGAAGAGAAATTGGATTCATATAAATATTCTCATCAAAAACATAAAAATTATTGAAAATCAAAAAGAATAGTATCCTTGGATCATATCCCCAGTAAAGAAAAAGTAGAATCCAAGGATTTCATATTAGATAGAAAATTATTTTGAATGATAAGTTGGAATTTTTCTTAAAGAAAATAACATATCTTTGATAATAAGTTTTTTAAAAATGAAAGTTAAAACAATATTTTGGGATTAACATTCGTTTAAAATAACATAGAAAACATATAAAGTATAGTTTAAAAACAATTTAATACATTTATTGACAAAAACATCCTTTCCACTTTGATTTTTAAGGCATAATTTCACTTTAAATTTTTTTAAATTATCCATGGGAAAATATAAATGAATATTCAAAGAAAACAATGTTCATGATAGAGGAAAATTTTGATATTTCCATACCTATTAAAACAACGATTTCATCCACATTTTCAATAAAACCAAAATGTGCATTGTTTCAAAATTAGTAAAGATCCCTTTAAAAACATTTTTAAAAAGTAAATAATTGTTATAAATGAATTTAATAAATTATTCTTATTATTTTAAAAAAATGATATTTTTTTTGAAAACATGTGTTTGGATGAGAAATGTTTTTTACTGAAGAGAGGAATAAAGACAATTTTTGTTAAAAACATTCTTTAGATCACTTAAGTACATAAAGAGTGGAAAATAAAGGTAAGACATGCAATCCCATGATATTACCGAAGGATAATAAATGTAAGGATATTATTTATAGATGTATCATAATATTTTATCATTGAAACATAATAATAAAAAATTAAAATAAATTATGTGATTGTAATCTAAAATCATTACCACATTGGTATCATCTAATTGTAAGAAAAAAAAGTAATAAAATTAAATGTGACATAAAATATCATGATAATAAATAAATTCATGATATCACATATCAATGTGTTTGTATAAACAACTCAAAAAGTAATATAGGTGTATAACATTAAAAATTTCTCAAGGAAGTAAAATTGATACAAAAATCCCTTACCACTTTGATAACTTTTGAACCACAAAACCTATTGAAAGGATATGATAATATAGGTATTTAAATACCCATAATTCCAAGATAAAAATAATAAAATAAATTCATTGGTAGTTTATGAACAAAATTATTGAAATATGGTGTGAATATGTCATGTGTGCCACATAAGTATAGAGTGATATGAAAATCACTTACCTTAACTATCGACTTCCATCATACAAGTTAAAACCAACTCTATAATAAATATATGTTTATTATAAATATATTTAAAAATAACATTTATTCAAATATATATATATATATATCATACCATATATGATTTATAGAGACTTTTTGTAGACTTTTATTAATAATTCCAGGTTAAATTCATTTTTGGTAAATAATTACATTGTTTTTCATGTATTTTTATTTGTTATTTTTTTATTATATGTCATTTATCATGGTTCCATAATATCCATAATTTTATCTATGATATAATTATTATATATATTCAGAATATAGGATTTTATAACAATCCAAAATATTTGTAGATAGAAAATAAATTACACTGTTCATGGAGATAGTTGGCTGTGCGTATGTGTGAATGCATTTTCCATTTTCTCAATGGATAGAAATAATGAAATATAAATAATATATTACCATTATAGAATAATTTTTATGTCATATATATCACATAATTTTATTAAACCCACCCTTACTACATTCTATGTAAGGTGTGCATGAATTACATCGGTTTATGAGGTGATAGTCATACGTACACATGAGCGACACATTAATATTCAAAGTGTATAAAAATTATGATTGTATATGTGATATAATAATAATTTTTTTAATAATATGATAAATATAATATATATAAAAATTTAATACATCATTATATACATCCGCGTGTGGTGTTGATGGAAAATGAACAACATTGGTTCGTGAGTCCAACGTTAATTATAGATAAAAATGATGATTTTATATCCCATTCGATAGAAGTAGAGATGGTTTAAGTATGAGCCTCAATATAATTACATGTATGCGTATTTGAGATACTAAGGATATTATATCAAAATTGTTTAAAAATAATTTAAGGTGGTGGAATAAGAAAAAAAGTTTCAGTTTGGGGTGTTACCTATTCTTTGGAAAACATCATATGTTTTTCTACAAAAGGTGTCCTAGGGTGCATTTTTGATGAAAATAAGGATTCAATGATAGTATAAGGGAAGTAAGGAAGTTATTTGTGTATGAATTTATCTATGAAATAATTGGTTGAACCAATAACAATATTTTTAATATATCATGGTTTTTAAAAAGATGATGTTTCAGGTAATGTATGATATCAAATAAATTTAATTTATTAAAAAAATTATTCATAAAACTCAGGGTGTTACAGAAACCATATACATTCCTAAATAAAAAAAATTCAAATTTGGAAACTATTTTCCTCAATAACATTTATTTTTTTGAATTCCCAAATATATAATGATATTCAATTATTAGTCTTAATTAAAGAATTAGTGATACTCATACTATAATGGGAGATGTAATGATCTATATCAAACACATGTTTCCGTATACATGTGTCTAGTAGATGTACCATTTTCATGTATAAATATTCATTCAACATCATTTCCATGACATCAAGTGACAATGAAACACATAATATGGATATTCTATATAATGTAATAACATGTTCTTTATTTATTGAGTATTGTATGACCAGATAGTTGAAAAGATCTCATGTTATGCACTAAAATAGATGAGTGCACCACATGGACCTCATAAATATATATAATAACATCACATATACCTTATCTAGGTATTACCATATATTTATATTAACTATCACAATATATGGTCCAGGGTTCATTGTCATTATATGAGTTGAAAAATATCATTTTGGATACACCTCAATAAATAAAATGATTAATAACATGCCCAACCACCTGTAATAAGTTCATACGTAAGGATAATATAAGATATAATCAAATTGTAAAGGATCTAATGCTAAAAATATTTAAAACCATAAGAAATGAGATTAAATATAAAACATAAACCCCAAGAGAATCGAAAACCTTTTGTATACCACTTCATGTTGTATACATGGTGGTTTGCCTAACACATAAAACTAATTTAGTTCCTTATTAGAATATTCCATTCCTCTATTGAAAATTATATAAAATCTAACCATAAAACTTAATTATAACCAATAAAAATCAATGATCAACATCTATTACAGATAAATTAATGTCAAAGATTAAAATTTCAATTATCATTTTAGTTAATAAATATATAAAACTAAAATTATTGAATGATAAAGTTGATACTAATGTTTTTTCACCAGGTTATTTTTTATACTCTGAAAATTATTTAGTAATATTAAAAAAACCATACATAAGTGTCTATTTAATCATATATGATATGAAAGGTAAGAAATAATGCCTTATGTTTTCATCAATTTTAGGGTTTTGTTAAAATGATTATATATCAACATAATTTCAACTAGATCTCTCTATGACCATATGATAAAACCTCATAATAATATATATTATTTTGTACAATTAATAAGGATTTTTTTAATAATGGTGGGACTAGGAATAATATTCCTAATAATAAATTCACTGAAAAAATATTTAAATTTTTATACTTCACAACATATAATGATATAATTTAAAAAACTTTTTTTGTCTACATATAATTATTTACAATTCATTATCATCATGATTCTCAAAACAATTATATTTAAATATTTCATTGAGATTATTTGGGTAACAAATAATAACTTTTTATATTATCATTCATTACCAATACATTCTTAACTATTTTAATATTAAATACAAATTTAATTCTTAATTTTAATAGTTTAGAATTTTATTTAGAATACATTAAACTTTTATAAGTCCAAACATACTCCCAATAATGACATAGAAATAATATTTTATTAAATTTTTTTTTAGACAGAAATAGATTATTTGTTATGAAATAACTCTTATGTCTTATTTGGGGGTATTTTAAAACTAAAATATAAACCCATTTATCTTATATGATATTATAAGTGTTTAGAGAAATATTATGGAAATAATTTTTTTTCTATATAACATTCCCTTGAAATGTGTTTGAAATTATTTCTCACTTAATTTACCAAATAACTTTTATTTAAAAAAACTATTCTTGATAAAAATATTCATCCATATATTCTTCTCAATTTTATTGTAGAATTATTTGAATCATAAAATTGTGCATAAAAACCATTATATCATTTGATTTTAAATAATATTTTTTTACTATAACACTTCATAACATATAAGAGGGAAAATGATGAAAATATGAAATATTTATTATTATCTATTATTGAATTAATGTAATCCATTACATCCAACTCCTTAGGGTAGAAAGAACTTTTCCATGCATTTAATTCATACATTATATATTTCTTATCAATCATTCAATAGCTTTTAAAATATGTAAACACTTAAATCATTTTTATATGTACAGTTGATATCACATATGCATAAAAATAGTAGAATTGATTTCTTGAACCCTAATACCTCATTTGGACTCTTCATAGTGATTATTATAGGTATTGAGGAATATTAACCCTCTAGAGACCTCGTTTACCACAATTTAATCACTGATCCTAACTTTTGAATCATCCCTTATTTTTATTTACCGAGGATTAATATTAGACCCTCCAATATTCTAATTATAGATTAAACATTTATCTTTTTTACTGTAAATAGGGTACCATATTCTGAAAATCTCATTACCTAGTGTCAATACTTATATATCATCCAATAAAATTTTATTTAATTTATTCACATTGTTAGAACCATTCCAACAATGATTTTAGATAAAATTATAAAGCTATATTAAACCAAAAAGGAAATAATTAGTCTACCTATGTCATTAAATAACTAATCATATTAAATATGTGAGGTGAATATATATTATCTTGATAACTTGTATGAAAATAATACCATTAAAATATAAATTAAATAATTTTATTATTTTTATAAACATCAAGTTATATTTATTAAAAAAATTAGTATTTGAATTCTTAGGAAGGTGTTTCTCTAACAAAAAAACATTCCCATATTACTAAAGAAAAATAATTATGTTCTAATAATATTATATAATACTCCTTCCATTTAGGTTTTCTATATCCATTATTAATCTAGTGGACTATTTGATGATGATAGCACTATTTTTTTAAAAATACAATATTTTATATGAAGAGTATCATATTTCACCTTAATTTAATATGGATTTTTATTAAAATGATATCACAAAAATTATAAACCATTTCATAATTCCATATTATCAATTAGTGGGACATGATACTTATTTTACTATATAAAGAGCAATAATTTGTGTTTCTATTTGATTTATACCTCATAGATAGTTGACCAGAAAACACTTTTCCCAATATATCATCCGTATAATGATAAAACTATTGATATGGAATCCAAACATTTAAGGATTAATATCTACGTGTAAACCAATGAATACATCAAAATTTCACACATAATTCTATTTGGGTAATCCATTACTTGATTACATTAACCCATATAATCAATAGTGTTCAGATGATCGAGGGATTTGTAAGTGTTTCTTTAGAGGAAATTCAAAGCATACCATTTTTAGGGGATTTAAATATCTAAAAATCTTGTCCCATGTATGAACTTTACATGTATTCATGCCTGTAATTATTTAGTTTGAAATCCTTATTACTTACTGTATTTTTTAATCAATATTGATATGTTACACTTTACACAACTCATAAATGGGGTCAATAACTCAAATTAAAATGTAAATATATTTACAAATATCCAAATAAATTGAATTAATAGTGTATATAAAACTCTTTCATATAAAGGATAAAAATCACATGTAATTAATAATCCATATAAGACTAACCATGGTGAGATTGGTATTAAACCCCTAATGTTCGAGAGAGAGTCTATGATTCCATGACATTGACCAGTCTAACATAAAGTACCGCTACCCATGGTTCATTACATAAGAGAGACCTCAATTATATCATTATTTTAAAACCTAATATATATATATATATCGAACAATTAAACTCAATGTTATTGCTCATGAACAATCCAATATCATGGTATAAAAAACCAATTACTATACCCACCATGTAAATCTTTAAATACTTGTCTAATAATATTATTAACTAGATTTGGTTAGAATCAATAATAAATAATAATTTATAAAAATTGTAATATCCAAGGTTTTCATATTAGGTAAATATCTTTTTTCATTTCAGTTTAAATTATTTATATAGACTAATGTGAGTATCCATTGAGGTTATGGGTGTACCGGTGGTTTCAATGTCTTGTTTAGATCTAAAACCCAATTGTTTTAAAAAAATAGATAGGCCACACAATTTTGAGAAACCATATTTGAAAGGCCTCACAGTTACCCCTAACCTTGATATTCTTGACAATGGGGTGTAGGAGGTCGCATGGTTTTTTGAAACAATAAAACCATATGTGCAATCCCATGAAAAATTATTAAGACTTTTAACATATCTTAAATACATGTTTTGTGCATGGTTAGGAAAACTATGTGCACTATCCATGTGAGATACCCCTTCAGATGATTTATGGAACATGTTTGGCACATTTTTTGGCCAACGATGTGGCTAAACCATGCGTACCTGTAATTTTTGTGGAAATTGTTGTTTTGTACATAAAATGATTTAATTTAAACGAAATTATATTTTTCTTTGTAATAGACAACCCTCTCATTTAGAGATCTCAATTGAGGTGATTTCTTATCATTCTCTCTAAATTATCCATCCAAAATCAGAATTAAACACAGTTGGTATCATTGTATTCACATAAAAAATTTCTTTAATTATGTGGTGTTTTAGTACATTTTAATTTGTATCGATGAAGTTATTTAGGTGAAAGATAATATTCCCTATTTATAGGTTCTTCATATATTCTTCATATTTCTTCTAATTTCGTTTGTATTAGAGCCTAATACTGGACAAGTACTATACTATTGACCTATGGTAGGTGGTTTATACCTTTCCCTCATTTTTCGATGTTTTAAATGATTATATGATGTTGTAATATGTTCCATACTTATCTGTGAAGCCCGTTTTATTAATTGAATAATTTATTTTGATTAAATGGAACCTGTTAGGGATTTCCACTAGTTATTTTGACTTTTTTGGGTTTGTTTTCCCATCTTAGTCTACCCATGGGGTGCACCATTACCTTTTTACTTTTTATACACCTCCCATGGGGTGCTTGTGATATTTCCAAGTTAGGGTATTCCGATTATAAATTTATGTGACTTGAATTGAGATATTAAGAGAAGTTTTTACTACTTTTCTTGTATTTACATGATGTGAATTTTTTAATTTTGTAGATGGAAATGTTAATATGAGTTGGAGAAACTCATGGAATATAATTGATTATGAATTATTGAAATGATTGTATGACTTGAAATAGTCATGGATGTATTTTTTTTGTATTAATTAAATCCTTTTACAACTAGACTATATGGATGTTTCTCCCATGGATCTTGATTATGGTAGTAACTGACTTGGATGATATTTCTCCTTGGGTCTTGATTCCATAGGATTCCATTAACTTTATTACCCCTTGGTTCTAACATGTTTGGGATCATAGTGGAAACATTCTTGGGACCCCACCAAAGTATTTACCAAGTGTCCATCAATATGCTATTAGGGCTCTATGAGGATTACTTGGTCTTCTATTCCTTAGATATGAACATTCATTGAATGAATGTTTTTATTATACGGTGAGTAAATTTTGGATGACTTAAATATATAGCATGCCTATGATGAATGATATATTGGATTATACATCATGGTCATGGTAAATAGTTTTCATTGATATACGGATTGAACATGGTGGATCATCTAGAATGTTTTACAATTAGCTCGGGTACGGGTATTGGATTGCAGTTTTTAGAATGGACTGGGTGACTTGTTTAATTCTATTTACACATACCTTGATACAAGATCACGACTTTTATTTGTAGGGATCCTTTTTTATGTTGACAATATAACTTTTTCTATGACATTTCACCAGTATTGATGATTTATCTATTTTACTCATTTCACAATACTTTAGATTGTAATTCATAACCTAGATTTGTTATAGACACCATTGGTTGATGGAAAATGAGTGTTAGCTCACACCTTATTGGGGCCATCATAGGGTACCCATAGAGACATCAAAGATACATGTGGGGTTCCTGGAATGTTCCCATAACCTGATGCTTTATTTGTGCCATGATTATTAGTAGGAGAGTATAAGATCGATCTAGGATCATGAGGATAGATGGGATAGTTATATTTCTTATTTTTGTTATGTTGATACATGTATTGTATTGGTTATATGTATATGGATTTTTAAACATTTTAAAGACATTACATGACACACCATTTTTTATATGTGATTACCTATAGCATTGTATATAAATTTTTTTCATTAATATATAAATATATATATATTCTATTTTTACGATTTACTACTTATTATATTTACGAGTATGTTTATTTCCACAATGATACACTATGACATGATAGAATAGTCCCCCAATAAACACACACTAGGACCTCAAAGCAATTTGGTTGCCTTTGGATTTTGGGGTGATGCGCTAGAGGCTATGTGAGCCACCAAATCTGGTAACAATTTATTTACATTTGTGTCATGATGTTACAAATTAGTTTTCAATCATTTTTCTTATCCAATATATAATTTTGAGATTATAGATAGGGGATTAGGTATTTATTGTAATTTAGTAATGAGCTGTGTCAAGGAGTTTCCAACCCATGTAAAGACAAAATCCAAATTTCAACTAATAAAATTATTATTTTCAAGATTTTTCTTAATGTTGTTTATTTTATTACAAAATTTTGTGTTTCAGTTTAATTATGAGGTTATAATTGATATGATTGAGGATATATTTTGTCATTTATCGATGAGATAATGGTATGAATCTCATGCATCATATTAGGAACCTCTTAGGATTTGGATTCCATGTATTATGCCATGCCATATAGGATGCATTTCTTGACTGTATGACTATTTTATATTTTCATTGTTTGATATTCCAATTTTTTGATGGATTATTTGGGCAGGAGATAGAGTGACATGGTTTTTACATAGACTGAAGGTCGTCACCTAAAAGTGATTTCTAGATTATTCTATAGAAGAAACCATATAAATCAAACTATGTCATGTGGAGTCAGGGACCATTAGTCACATGGACTAAAATGTGTTCAGTTATGGATTAGTTGGATGTCATAATTTTGATTGTAAGGTGTATAGGTACTTATGGATTACATGTGGTTAACCATTTTTTTCAACCATTTAATGAAAAATGTCAGATAAATTTGAATTAAATTGGAAATTGAATTAGTGTTGGAAGTATGCAGTGTCTCTTGGATTTTTTACACCTGTTTCTTTTTACCCATTCCTAGATCATGGAGTAGGTAGAGGGGTGTGATGTGTTTATAAGAATGTTTTTACCTATCATATATTTTAATACTATATATTTTTTGGAGGTTTGCGTTTCATATTATAGAGACATGCCACCATTATAGACTCTAGTCCTACGCCAAAAGGATTGATACAACTATACTCTAGAGGTTGTGGACTATGAGATACCAATAGATCCTCTTATAGTTCTAGCTATTAAACTAGTATTTTTTTCCAAAACTCAGTATTTAGGCATTGTTACATGATTGTTTTATGTGCTTTATGATAACTTTTCCGATAGCACCGTAGCTTTCCCAATGTACAGAAGAGATGAAACATGTGTTCTAGAAGCATCATCATCCAACATTTTCTATGGATGTCAGTCTATAGGCTTCAATTCTATGTCTGGATTCTATGTTTTTTATATTCATGAATCTCGATATATACCCAGAGATTATAGCCAACCATGAAAATTAAATTCTTCAGGGAAAATCAAAGCATTGGTGGGATGTTTTAAACAAGGATGACATGAAGAAAGATATGGTTTGGGGTGATTTCCATATCATATTTTATGATTACTCTTTCTCTAATTCTCTGAGATAATATTGTTCCAATTATTTTTTGAATTCGATGATGGGAATGATGACTATTATGGAATATTCATCACACTTTATAGTAAATCAGTATTTTTTCATATATATTTTGATGAAGAGGCATCAAGGGATAAATGCTTTGAGGAAGGACCCATAAATGTAGTTCAATATTAGGTAAATATGATTATATTGAGGACTATTACCGAGATAAAGAATCTATCAATAATTATATAGTAGAACCTGATGGAAGATGGGGGTATATAGATGAGTAGTGTAGCCTCTTCACTAAGTAGTTCAGCTTACAATGGTTGGAAGTTTTTTTGAGGATTCCCATGAGATGAGTAATGAACATGATGTTAGTACTAGTAACTATATTATCCTTCATTAATGTGGATGATGGGGAAACATTAAAAATCATTGTGATCATGATCCATCTATATTCTAAGATTATAGAAGGATGGACCACATACGACATTTCTATAGAACCATTTGTTTAACAATTAATGGAAGGGGAACAACTCTGACTATATTTATAGGAGAAGGATTCATAGATTTGTGTTAGGGTAGGAGCTAGAGTAGTAAAATTTATTAATTCCTAGTTAGTGACCGTGGATAAGGTAGTTAATATCAGTCATACCGAGACAGTTGAGTAGACTTACTCTAGGCGGTGAGGTTGTGTCATAGGGTAGTTGTATAGGGAATATATATTTTGTACAACCTTCCCTCAAGGGTCATTACACTAGTTCATCTACATAGATACATATGATCCTGAAATCCTCTATTCTAGAATCTTCTTTCTTTGAAAACGGTGCATCACATAGATTTATATCTATTCTAGAGATGTAGAACCATAGGGACATAATTCATTTTTATGAGGGGATTATGACACTCGATACTTTGTTGGGGATCTTATAAGAGAGTGAATGCCAGTAAATGGAGTTCCCTATTGAGATTGGTTGGTATCACATCTTATGGGATCTTTTTTCCTCAATAATTATATGGTTTAATAGAAAACTTAAGATGGACTAGATGGTTTATTATCATTTATAAGCTGATTATCATCCTGGAAGGGAGACATTAACATCACCAGGGGGAGGATTTTTTATCCACAAAGGTTAATGGGATGTATATATAGATAAAAATGGACCACAATATCATGGGATATGTGGGATAATATCCCAAATTTATAGTATATATCAATTTGATATGGGATCACATCAGGTAGATTTCCCTCCATTGGTTGATAATTTAAGGGATGTTTTCTTAAATGAAATTTCTATATTTTCTCATGAGAGAGAGTTGTATTTCTCCCTAGGGAAAGTGGAAGGATCTAAAATGATATCAATTACTCTTTATATGATGGCTAACATAGAGTTGTAGGAGCTCATGTGTCAACTAGAGGGCTTGGAGAAAAATAGGATTATATAACCAAGTACTTCCCCATGGAGTTCACTGGTCCTTTTTTTTGAAAATGGCATATGGTACCCTTTGTCTTTACCTTGATTATCCAAATTTGAACAATTTGACGACCAATAATCATATCCCTTTCCATTTATAGATGGACCTTTTAATCATATATTGGGATCTCGAGTATTCTCAAAAATTGATTTGATATATAGATATTTTCAGGATGGTGTTTGTTCTACTGGAATACCTTATATATATTTTCATAGTAGGTATGGTTTATATGAATATTTTTTTATGTCGTTCAATCTCAAAAGTGTTCCAGTAGCTTTCATGGATCTGATGAAATTTTTTTCTATCATTTTCCAGATTCTTTGGACATGGTTTTCCTAGATGGTATCTAGGTGTATTCTCACAATCAACATGACCATGACAAACATCATGATATCATTTTGGATACACTATAATATAATTATTTATATTCTAATCTCCTAAAGTGACACATTTGAATGGATTAGATTCACTTTTTGGATCATATTATTATTTTTAAATGAGTATCTGGAGACCTATAGGATGTGAGAGATGTATTTTCATGGGAGAATCCCAAGAACTGCTTTGATAGAATACGTTTTTTAGGGATATATGTATTTACATGTATTTCTTACAAGACATATCATGCTTATTAGTGTCTTTTATGGGCATTACCAATATGGGTTTGATGTCTCTATGGATATAAACCAATGAGATATACTTTCAGGATTTGAAAGGAAGACCGAATTCAGGGATGGTCTTGATTATTCAGAGCTAGATTGGAGATAAACCTTGATTCGTGATGAATTAGGTATCTAGGTAGAAGTGGTTCTGATGTAGGGGGATAGAGTCATAGAATACATGTATCTTTAGCTGATTCCAGAAGAGTACAACATTCTAATGCATGATCATGTGTTAGCTACATTTGTTTATGCTTTACCCTATTGAAGACCCTCTTTACTATGAGATAATTTTTTGGTGTACATGGACCAAAAAATCATCAAGTTACATTTACATAATATAATATGAATATAAAATATTGAATATCTATTAAGTACCTATAGTATTTTGACATCGAGCTAGCCTATATTTCTAGAAAAGGAAAAATAATGGCTAATGCTCAAAGCAGGAGGACTCATATATATAGTAAATTTAGAAGGATAGTATAATGTAGAAGCTTATGTAATAATTTTCATAAATACACAAGGAGGTGAATAATATATGTAAGAAGACTTTTATGTCATCATTATCGGTGACCTATTTCCTTTGGATAGAGTGAGGATGAGGAAGATATCATTTTCTGAGTGCCTAGTCCTATTTAAGAGTTTTCCCTGTGAGGACTGACCACATGGATGGAATATTGGTTAAAAAAATTATGAATATTCATGGTTGAATTTGGGTCCCAGCTAACATACAAGTAAAGTTTATTTGAGAATTTCATGCCTCTATTTTGGAAGTACATCCTAACATTTCTAATATGTATCATGTTTACATTGCTAGTATTGGACGTCGAGGATGAAACATTATGTAGCTCTTTTTTATAATGTGTTTTCATGACATTAGGTGAAGGCATAACATCTGAAACCAGAAATAATTTTACAGTAGTTACCCATTTCTGAGTAGATATTGGTGAATTTTATGATGGTTTTTTTATTGGATAGCTAAGGTTAACTTGAGGTAGTGAGGTTGTTTAGGTTTCTATTGACAAGATCATGAAGGTTACACATTTCTTACTGATTGGTGAGACCTTATCAATTTTTGGTCTTATGAGTTTTTTTATCCATGAGATAGTTCGACTTCACAAGGTTACTTCAACTGTGGTATTGGATAGGGATACCCATTTAACATGTTGTTTCTAGAAGAATTTGTAGTGTTCTTTTAGTAAATATGTTATTATGAGTACAACATAGAACTATCAAAATAATAGTGAGTTAGAGAACATGATCTAGGCTATTGAGGACATGCTAAGAGAATGCATCCAATATTTATAGGGTTATCGAGAGATATATTTTTTAATGGTTGGGTTTACCTAAATAAGTTTCTATAATTAAACTATATAGATAGAACCATATGAGGTTTTTTATAGTAGGCGATTCCAATATCCCATGTACTAGTTAAAGGTAGATGACAAATCCTTACATGGACCACGTCTTATGCATGAGACATCTAAGCAGGTCTATTTGATAAAAAATAAGATGAATACGACACATTATCGATAGAAATATTATTCCAATATCTATTTTTTTCCTCTATAGATAGAGGGGGGTATTTTTTGGTTAGGTCTCCCCAAGGTCGGGACATGGATAGTTCAAGAGATAGGGTATTCTTTCACAATTTCATGTCTTACCATTTGAGATTCTGGGTAGGGTTGGGCTGATAGCCTATCAACTGTAGGTAAATTAGTGGTACTAATACATGCATGAAATATTCCATGAATCTTAGCTATTTTACTATAATTCATACTAGTATAATGCTTTTCTGTTCGAGTAGGTTGATTTATATGTATATGTATCCTTTAATGAGCATTTTATATGTGTTGTTGATAGGAGATAAAAGGAACAATGAGGCCAGTCAAACATTATGGTATAGTTGCTATGGCTACTTGAAAATTTATAGGAACATGCCTGATAGAGGGAGGTTTATGTATGTACTCAATGGATAGAGTTATTATTTGGAAATTCATTACCTCCCATGAGAGGGGAATTTAGGGACAAATATATTTAATTGGGGGATATTATAAGATCCCATGTTTTCCAATGATATATTTAATATTTTATTTTTATGTTTAAATTCTTTGTCATTACCTAATGTGAGTTCCTAGTGTGTTCATGGGTTTATCAGGGATGTCTGAGGCCTGTTTAGAGCTATAACCCAATTTTTTTAGAATAAATAGGCAGGCTGCATGGTTAAGTGAAATGATGAAAGACAAGACGCAAAATTACCCCTAAATATGCGAGGCTTAATAGTGGAGTGTATGAGGCCAAATAGTTTGAGGAAACATAGCAACCTCAGGTACACACCCATGAGAATTGATGTAGTCTTTTAATAGATCATAAAAACACATTTTTCCCATGGATAGAAAAATTGTGTTCACTTACCATGTGAGGTTCCCTTTATGATAGTAAAGGCTGCATGATTTCAACATGGTTTGGCCAACAATGCTTCCAAGTCACATGACACTATAATTATTGGGGAATTTATATTTTCCCTTAAAATGCTTTATAACATAAAATGAATTCAATTTTTTTCCATGGACAACCCTCTCGTGTGGATCTCCCCTTTAAGGCCATTTCATATGTTTTGGTTTTGACTCTCTCTCTGAACTCATAATTGAACCCCATTAGTCTATATTGTGATTCATTTCAATATGTTCTTTAATCATTTTGTTTCATTATGTTTTTTGGATTTTTATCAAAAAAGTTTTTTGTTCCAAGATAATATTTCTTATATTGAGGTTCTTCATCATTTTATGTTTTTTCTTCCGATATGGATTGAATAAGAATATAAAACTAAATGAGTTCTCTAGTATGGACCTACAGTATGTGGGATATAACATTACCTCTAGTTTTGGTGTTTTATGATATTAGTTTTTTTACTATGATATGGGATTTTCGGTAGTTCCCCATAAATTAATGGAATAATTGAATTGGATGAAATAGAACCAATTAGGGATTCCCACTACTTCCTTTAAGTTAATTGGATGGGGTTTTCCCTATCCTAAATCATCTATAAGGTGACCCCATTTATTTTTCCCTTTTTTTTATACCACCCATGAGGTGAATGTGAGATTTACTAGTTAGAGGAAGCCCATTATAAATTTATTTGAATTGAATTTATATATTAGGAGAAGGTTTTATCCTCTTTACAAGTGTTGACATGATGCCAATTATTTAATTTTTTAAATATAAATGTTGATATATGTTTGAAGAACTCATATAATTTAATTGATAATGAATTATTGAAATGAATTAGATGAAAAGATATAGATGTGGATTCATTGGTTGGTATACAATGGATCCAAATTCTATCAGACACCTTGGAAGTTTCTCCCATGGGTCCTGATTGTAGTAGTGGATAGCTATGATGAGATTTTTCATTGGTTCTTGATTCAATATGATTTCTTGGGGATTTCTACCCTTTTGATCTAGCTTTATTGGGATTATATAAAAACACATTACTTGGAACCCTCCCAAGTCCTCACATATATTAAATTGATATTATCTTGGGACTCAATGAGGATTCAATGCTCTTCTATACCTTAGATCATGCCCTTCATGGACTGACACATGTTATTACATAGAGTGGTCATTTTAGAAGACTTGATTATATGGGTTGGCCTTGGTGAATGATATACTAGATTATATGATGTGGTCATTGTAAACTTCTTTATTGGTTGTAAAATGTGGACATGGTAGATTTTTTTGGCTTGTTTTATAGTTATCCCATGACAAGAAATAGATTATAGTTGTTAGACTATACTTGGTGACTTGTTTACTTCTTTTTAAAATTTCTTTATTATAGGAGCGTGACTATTATTTTTAAAAAAGCTAGTTTTTATTGACAGTATCAATTACAATTATTAATTCTTCTATATAATTTCACTTATATTTATTCCTTACCTATTGTATAAACCACAGAATTCTTTATCTTGTTATACAAAGCCTGCATTATAGAAAATATTGGAGGTGGCCAACTACGTGTTATCTCACACCCTATTAGGGCCACCTCTAGGTACCTTGATAGAAATCATTCCTATAGGGATCATGTAAATCTCCCACAATGCGATTCTTGATTTTTTATATGCTTTGGAGAAAGGGATAACATCACCTAGCTATACTTGTGATGAATGATGGAATAATTATTTTTTGTATTTTTGGTATTTTTTAATGTATTTTGTTAGTCATATATATACATATTTTGTATGAATTTTAGAGACATGACATGACTCATCATTTTATTTATAATATTGCCTCTATCATTGTGTATATATTCTTGTATTATATATCTATTTTTTCTAGATGATTCACTACATCTGCTATTGAATGACATGTTTACTACCATTGTTCTACAATCTGATATGAGGGAATAATATCTCTATAAACACACCCTAGTCCCTCACTTCTAGTTAGCAGCCACTATCATTTGGGGATATGAGTTTGATGTCATGTGACCCATTGGCTCAAGGCACCATTTAGTGGCATCCATGTTGGGAAGTTAAAATATAATAAATTTATATAAATTAATAAATAATGGGATACTAATAAATAACAAGAAAAAATATAAATTCTTATATGAGAAAAATATTTAATAATAATTTACAAATAGATAAATTATGAAAAATTTATAATTAAAATATTCTTTATGATTATTCTAAAAGATAAATAAACATGACCATTTTATATCTATTTAAATATAAACTATTTTATATTATTAACTGATATAGGATTTAATAAGAAATCTTTCATATTCACAATATTAAACATCTATAAAAATATAAAATAATAAAATCATTTTTTATTTTATATAATCACTCTACCTAAACTGGTAATTAATAATTTTTCAAATAAGGTATTATAATATTAAAAATTTTATATTCTCATTTAAAATAAATTCCCAAAATAATATTTATATCTTATTATTTTTCCCTATTCTTATAATTATTAAAATATTTATAAATTATTCAAAAATTTATATGAACGTTAAATGTAGATCACATCTTCAAATGTTTTTGGTATGGTTTAAATTCCCCCTTGGGCATGCACCACTGATTATTTATGAGAATTTTAACACAAATTATTTTTCATTAAAATTCCATACATGATTCCCATATTGGTTATATATTATTGAATTGTGAATCCATAAATGACATAATGTACCATGGTAAAAGCCATTGACTCCTTTCCCTGTTCAATGAAATTTCAATTTCATGATCATACCATAAACCATGGAATTTTTTGGGATAATTTTATGTGATAATACATCATGGTGTTATCAACTATGTAATGGTTATATACAGATATAATATTCTATGAACACATGGAACATTTTTCACACTGACATTTCAAGACCTACAATATCATGGTTTATCCTTATAGTGTCGTAAACCATTAGGTAGTTGTTAGTATACCACAATGTATTTTTTTTTCAAAAAAACAAAAATATCTATTTTCAAAAAATTATTCTGCGCTTATTAAATTTAAAAAATGAAGTGGTAAATAAACCATAATAGGAATATTCCCATTTTACACTAAAAAAATGTCATGGTTTTTGAATATTGAATAACCAAAACCATTTTGACTAGAACACTCTCTAGGAAGTAAAATTTTCAATTTTCTAATTAATTTGTTCACTTTGAGAGTTAATCAAAATGAAATAAAATTTTATCTAACACCATTAATATGTCTAGGGGATTAAACATATCTTGAGTCGCATTTAGATAGGGGAGTGAAAGTCTGAGAGAGAGAGATAGAGATAGTGGGGGAAAGAGAGGGATAGATAGGTAGAGAGAGTGAGAGAGTATGGTGAGAGATTAATCCTTCAAAGTTTCATAGTATAACTATATCTAATTTTCTCAAGGAATAAACTTGTTTACACAACCATACAATGAAAATAACTATAAATTAAGCATTCATCAATATTAATGAAATGTTTCAAGAAAAATTAAATGTTACAACTTTCTTAATGTATAATTCAATATTTATAATAACTATTTACCATTTAATCAATCATTATATAATTTAAATATCCTAAAATATTTATCACATTATGATCAACTCATGTATGATATCATTGTGTTATAAAAGGAGTCCAAAATACAATATATCTCAAAACTCATAAGTCACCACAAAAAACACAATAACATGGTGAAATTAACTATGTTGTCATCTAACCCAACCTATAACATGATATATCCCACAAAAAATTACATTGATTTGTTATTTTTTTAATATTTATAATTACCTATACCTTAAGATGATCTTGAATGATCTGTCAGGAAATCCACAATGACGCTATATCATTTAAACAATAGAATATACCGAATATGAAATACACCCTCTAGTATTTGATACATTTATTTTAATTTTTGACAGGTAGTACATGTAGAAAAAATGCAAAAAAAAATCAATATTCATTTTTGGAAACTAAAATTGAAATCATAAACTAAGATACATCTTATTTAGAGTAGGCAGAAGATCCCATCATGACATATGGTAATCCAGCATCACCTCCTCTTACATGTGAAATGGAACCATTAATATCACAAACATATATAATAGTGTGTTATCATATAGAATCCAAATAGATATCTTTTATTAGAACCAATGGTTGTAATATTTATTAGAAAAGGTGGAAAATATTGGAACATCAATTTTTAAGATGGGGAAAGTTTCTTATTTTGGGTAAATCAAATCTGGTTAGGGTTGATGGTTTGGGGATGTTTGGAAATGATTAAAAATCTCTAAACATGATATTATATTGGATTACGTTATTAAGATGAAACAGACATGATCACACAATGATAGATACTATTTAAGGAAAAAATGTGAAGGTAGTTAGTCATAAAAAGAATGTCCTATGTCACACCATTTAGGAAATGTTCACATTATATGTGGGGCCCCATGAAATATTCTATTCACGAAGTTTTTAAGAAATTTATATCATTACATAATCCATGTTGTTGTGTTGTAATGGATGAAACTATTCCACAATGAATTGAAACCATGATTAAATGGCACATATTTATGTGGATATTGTATAATTCATCATACCATAAAGAGTTATGTTATTTTGAAATATTTTTATTGTATTTAAATGGTTTTTGGTGGTTGAAGATCATCTTTATATAACTAGGGATTCCATGCCTTCAATTTTATAAAATACAGAAAATTTTCTTGATTCAAATATCATTCAAAATAGAAGATATTTTCCAAGAATATAGAATATTTTACATGATTTTAGTAGATGTATTTTTTATTAACAATCAATTAGTTACTAATTAATAAAATAAAGAGGGTGTTTTAAAAAGTCATTTTAATGAATATTGTTTAATTTAATGAATATATATAACATTTTTATAATATTTTTAGAGACATGTAGAATAGAGAGGTAAATAATAGTTTCTATGATAAATTATAATAAATATACATATTTATTTGGGGGTATTATATCATAAATTACTGACCCTTTATCTTATTTTTTGATCATTCCTTTGAAAGTTATTTAGAGGAACCATTGTGTTATTATTTATTCCCTACCATTTCTGAAAGTAGCGAGTGGAGAGATATGTAGAGGGAGTAACCATAGTATCAGTAGTGAAAGATTATTAAAAATTTTTATAATATACAGTGCATAGTGATATCATGGTAAGATAACACATGATCACTGTATACTCCTTGGAGAAGCACTTAATAGTGAACCATGTAAAATCATTATGTTCCTACATTAAAATTTCATATTTTAATTTGATGGATGTGTGGTTGATTGTGAGAATATCAATATGTTCCTAAAAAAATGTAATATTATCCATTCATGCCATGAAAATGGAATTCATTACCTAATTATACTAATATATTAATGTTTCTTTGGGATATTTCAGTTTTGTTAGAAGTATTGGGGATACCTGTTTAATTTTTAAGAATATTTCTATAAGGGAATTTTTACATATAGAGTTTTATTAACATGAATAAAATTATTTCATTTGATTAGTATAATTAAAAGATATATAATTACTGACTTATATCATACCTTTTATCAATTAGATTTTTTTACTATAATGTGTTAGGTATCTGGAGTAGATTTAAATCATCTCCCATAATGAAATGTTAGAGTTTTGTGGGTGAACCAATTTTTTTTCGATCTAATTTTTTTCTTAGATTAACATTAACACAAACCCTTTTGGGTAATGGTTTATGGCATTAAAAATGTCATGATTGTTTGGAAGGGGTTTAGGTGTGTTAGAGGCCAAAAGGCCCAATATTAGAGAAGTGTAGGTTGAGGCTCATGGTTAGATCAAAACATGAAACCACATAGTGTAAACTGTGAAACTAACTTTTTCACTGAGTATAGCTTGAGGAAGCCTATAGTGTGGGGGCGCATAACTATGCATGAAACTCTAATGTTTTTGCAGGGAGAACTCACTTATCATGTGAATGGATTGGGAAAATTGTGTTCAAGCCACATAGTTAGTGCTAGTTGGAAAATACCATTACAATTTAGCTCCAAGGTTTGTGCACGGTTAGGACTAACTGTGTGACATAACCATGCAGTGCTTGTCTCCTTAGCAGGAAGATCCGTACAGTTGTCGTATAGTTTGGAAAATATCTGAAGCTAAATATATGAACCATTAATGCTGTTAATTGATTAATTTACCCCTTAATATATTTATTTTTATCTTATCTTTCATTATCCTCCTACATGTATGCACAACAAGAGGGTTTCTTCTTTTCTATATCCAACTAGGATGTGAGACATCTCCTTTAATCAGACTCTGTTTTGATCACAATTAGATTCTTTGAATTCATATCGGTAAGGCTCTACATCCTCTAGATCCTTTTACTATTTTCTCTAAGCTCACATATGAGTAACTGAATTCAATTTATTTTCAGTACTTTTAGGTTTTCATGTAAAACATCGATTTCATCCAAATTGGTTTGAGTAGTGGATAAGATCATATGTTACTACGTCTATGAATACATGGTAGGTGGTGCATGGGTTTCTGTATGATTTATTGATTTTTTTGGGGCTGACTCTTTTTGCACACCATTATGTTTACCGAGGGAGATCCATATAATCTAATTGATTATTTTAATCAATAAAATTGAACATTTTGAGATGCTAATGGGAATGGTTGCATGAGAATATATGTGATTTGATCCATGATAGAGGCTCTATACCTTAGGTGGTTTGGCTGGGGGTGTTCTTATATTAAATTGAATTATTGTTTCAAATTGAATTGTTTTGATTAATATAAATTGATGTATATATATATATATATATATATGATTCAATAGGTAGAGTTTGTGATGGGTCGGGCCTAATGATAGAGGTAGTGATGACAACTAAATATGAGATGATGTGATCATCATATTAGATGAGGCCGAAGCTCTAAGTGTAACGAAAATCACAAGTTGGGTGACTAGGTCATCCGATTAAGGTGGAAAAGAATTTAGTTTACAAAATATGATCATGTTATATTGGATTTAGACACCCTTGGATTTCATAGATAGGGTTATAGAAGAACATGATTCTATTGGTGTTTCTTATGTTCTAAATTGGTGACTGATGCCAAAATGTGTTGGAAAAAGATCCATTTGTAGTATTGTGCACACAAGTTGACTCAATGATGATGATTTTTTGGAAACTGTTATGGGTATAAGAATTCAGTAGTTTTATATTTCGTAAATGGTTATGGGTTCATGATATGGAATGCCAAGAGGATGGTGAAGAGCTACCAGATGATAGTGTTGAGGCTATCAGTTGCGGGATGAGGCTCATTCTGCTCGAGTCCATTAAGCTGGGACTTATTTTGGAATATTGATTTCACCATTCCTCTGGAAATCATCTATTGAGATCAAGATAGTAATTATTTAAGGACAGATATCACTATTAATTTATAAATTGAGATTGGATCCAAAATGTGCTTTTGAGTTGGGATATGTGGGACATGATAAAACATTTCATGGGAATTTCATTGGGATTGAGGTTAGTCAGTTGAGGCCATGAGGTTCTAAGGAACATTAGAGGTGAACTTGAGGGTTCACATGGGGCAATTTTACATCAGGGGATGCTTTAGGCCATTGGAAAATGATAATCTCTTCTAAAGATATTATGACATTGACCGAGGTAGGTGATAGATTCATGGGGGATGTTGAGCACTAGGGAATTATGTTTTTACATTATGCATGTGTTGCTACTTTATTTACTTATATTACATACTAGATTAATAAAAAATGTAAGGTAGGAACAAATTCGTGGTGACATACTAAGACTCATTCACAAACCCTACATAGGAAATTTGGGATTCATTTAGATTTTATGCTTTTTGTTTTGGTTAAGGCCAAGGTTCATGAGTTGGATCGTAGTGGCTATTTGACATGGTATGGAAGTAAATGGACCATAAGCTCTTGCCTCATCTTGAGTTTCAGTTTTATTCCATTTTTTGTTATTATCATGTATATATGTAGTTATGCACTATGGTAATCCATTAAAGACCCTTATCACAATATATCTATGACTTTATATATATACATGCTCTATTTTAGTTTCTATAAATGGTATTTGTTTTATTTTTATTTTTACTACTATTGTTTATATAGGTGTCTTCTATTATCTATTATTTCTTATGCTTACTCCATGGATAGACTAATGATTATAGTATTTAATTTCTTCTTTCGGATACTTATATTATATATTCACTTGGACCATCGTTATATTACCACTAGAGATTACACTCTCCCCATTATCACCCCTTTACACCCTTGCTTCTAGTAAGTAGCCTTTGACATATGGGGAGGCGTACTTAAAGCTAAGACACTCTGCCCAAAGAACTATTCGAGAGGCTAATCAGGTTGGGTAACTACAAATTTAATAATAGGAATTTATTTAACATATTCATGGTCTTACAATTTTGTATATGGTTGAATGGAGATTATGATGTAGTTAGAAATGGTTTTAGAGCTCATTCTTGTGTTCATGTAGCCCCAAGCATGGGGAATGAACAAATTTACCAGGGGTGATAATTTATGTTCTATATTTATCATTTTATATTTTATAATATTCCAACATTTATTGTTATAAATAGATGTTATTGTTTCATATTATTATATGTAAGCCTTGACCTTGTATGTTAATGATGCAGTATTGAACCCATAGCCTATTTTTGAAGGGGGTGGTTGTTTGTTTTTGATTTATGATTAGTATCATAAGATGTAAACATTATATATGAATTTTAATGTGATATAAAATTCTCATAATTCCCATTGGGGCATTTTATTACTCAAAATAGGGTTGAGTTTCGTAAATTTTCAACAAAGGAATCTAATATGTGTTTTCCTACCTATCCCCTATTTTGTGGAATCTTAAAAAACCATCCAACAAAAGTAGAACTAATCGAATATTTTTTTTATGTGATATATATATATATAATTAATGGTCATGGATCATGTAGAAGAAGTCTTTTATGATTGTATTGGGTGATGTAGATCACCAGGCTGGGTGATGTGGTTGTCAGATGGAGGGGACGTGGTTTGTCAGGATGGGCATGTCGCATGGTAGATGAGATAGTTGGATTTGGTATTGGTGGGTATGGAGTCCATGGGGATGTGATTTGTTGTGACATGGTTGAAATGGGTAAGGTTAAGGGTACTGAGTTGATGCTTTCATATTTTTCGTTCCCTATCTATGATATATATATCTGTGTGTGTGTGTGTGTTATCTAGGATTTATAACCATGTAATGTTATTCAGTTTGTTGCCACCTGAAGACCTCCAATACAGTGTCTGGAATTTAGGGACAAGGTACTGCTTGCGAAGGAATAAGTTGAGAGCCTTGATAGTATGGAAGATTATGAGCATCAGGTACAAACTCTAGTTCATGCATCAGTGTGGGTAGGGAAGATGCTGGATTTGATGGATTTTGAATCCTGGATGGATGAGTAGCTCAGAGTGAGCCCAAAATTCTCCATCTAGGTGACTTATAGGATAGATCAAGTAGTAGAGTAAGTGATATAAAACCATACATGAGAGTTACAGTTGCAACACCCACCACTGTTTCATGGTGAGGGCACACCACAAGAAGATAAAAACTTGATCAAATCCATAAATATGATCTTCGAGTATCTAGAAAAACTTTCTAGGGTAGAGGGTGAATCTACAGATGTACATTCACAAAGGAACAAAAATTTATTGGAGGGGTGTGGAGGTTCAAGTAGTTTGACACAAGGGACTTTCGTAGAAGGGCGTTGAGTATAGGTTGTTCGAGAACATAATTTTGGAGACATTGAGGGAAGAAAGTGCTCAGGAGTTATTTATCATTATGTAGTGTTACATGTAAGTCATGAACTATGAATTGAAATTAAACAAATTTTCTTTCCATTCACCAGATATTTTGAGAGATGACACCACGAGGGTGAACTATTTTGAGTATAGTTTTCAACATGCCATTCATGTGCAGGTAAACAAATCTAGGTTAGCCTAATTTTTAGAGGTGGTGATCCAGGTGCTCATAATAGGGGGAACATTGATTAACAAGACATATTCCACTCGAGTGATGACATTATATGATGTTATTGGATATATAGTAGGAAGTGAGGCTGAGATGAGTTTCAGAAGGGCCATCATGTCAATTAATCGAGAAGACCACATTAAAGTGGATCTTTAATGACTTGTTTCTAGTGAGGGAAGTGAGGACATATCCAGAATCAGTGTGATAATTCTCCAAATGAGTGCCATTCATGTGGAAAGGTTGGATATCTCAAGATGTTTTGGAAGAATCCCTCTCATATAGATTGGTAGTCTGGGACTAGGGTAGACTCAGGTTTCTTAGATCATACCAAGAGTGGTACCAGGTGATGGTAGCTAAGAACCAGCTACACCCGGAGGTCATGGAAGAGAAATTTGGACCCATCATTGGGTCAGTGGTCAGTGGATGGTGCAACACCATAGGGGGGTAATAATTTAGTATGTAGGTATTTATTCTGGGTTCACAAAATTGAGATTTTAGGGTCAGATAATGATGGTGATCTATAAATGGTTAGATATAAGCCATAGGTGTGACCGAGGATCAATTTTTGTTTTGTTTTGGAATGGTATTTTTTGGAATTTCCATTTTGGGTGACAAGGTGCACATGTTATATGTATGGACAAACTAGATACTGGTTAATATGTTGGCATCATTTTTGGGGTTATATATATATGTGTGTGTGTTTGTGTGTGTGTGTGTGTGAGGTGTATGGAACCACAAATTATATATGACCACCATTGGATGCATGAATATTTAGGTGTGTTGGAATATGGGCCTCGAGGAGACATAGGTTACATGAGGTGTGTTGGAATATGGGAATCAATAAAATTAATGACCTGAATGAGGTATAGGAACCATTACATATGGACATCTATTGATATGAAGGACCTCATAGGTTCCATGTGTGGCATGGGCATGAGGTGGGCCCCAATGTAGTGTAGAATTATTGTGTGAGTCAGGTATGATATGGTAGAACCTGATGAGTTGACGGAGAGAAGATGAAACAAAATAAGACCTTGAGTAAGGGGATGGTCAATGGACCATCATGTATATGGGAGTTTTTTGTTGTTATGTAACTAGGGAAGGTCACTTCTAAGGTGGGGAGCCCCCTTGAGGTAGTTAACCATGCCCTTTTGACACAGGAAGTCCATGTTAAATTTTAATTGTTTTAGTTTATTTGGTATCATATCACATTTATGTTTTATATCATGATTATGATCTTTGTTAATATGGGGATATTTTAGTATCCCAATAATTTGGATCACATTGAAATACTCACCTATTTGGAAATTTTGGACTTTGGTGGGTGAACCAATTTCTTTTTCAATCTACGAAACATGATTATGAGTTTTTCATTAATCCTAAGATTTTTTTTGTCATGGGTTGAGGCTTGAAATATTTCATTAGTGTTAGGAAGTTTTTTAGGTTCATTGTAGGCCCAAAGGCCCAATTTTGGAGAAGTGTATGTTGAGGTGCATAATTATATCTAATAGTGTGGCCTCTTAATAAAACATGTGGAGCCCCTTTTTCCACTAAGAACAGAATTGGGAAGCCATTCATGTGGGGGGGAATGGTGTTGCATGAACCAGTTATATATATTTTTAGATGGAATTTTCATGGATTACGCATGGTTAGGGAAATCCCTTCCCAAGCCGCACAATTAGTGGAAGTTGGGCAGTAACCTTGTACTGTTGTCACACAGTTTTCACACATTTTGGAATAACCATGAAGGATAAACATATGGGTATTGGCTCCTAAGAAGAAGGAGTATCATGGGTCATGTATGATTTGGATAATTTTTTTGGATAACTAGTGTCCCAATAAAGGTGTGAATTAATGACTCTACCCCTTCTTCTATTTCTTGTTTTCCTCCATTTCATTATTCTCCTACGCATACACATAGTAAAAGGGTTTCTCTTTTTCTACATCGGGATAGTGTGTGAGACAAATCCTTCAATTGTATTCCATTTTTATCGATATTGGTTATGTTTGATCATTATCAGTAAGGATCTCCATCCAGTATCTTATTTTCCTCTTTTCTCTCCCCTCATAGACCACTAAATCTATTCAAGTCATTTTAACCTAATTTTGGGTGATCATATAAAATATCGATTGATTACCAATAAAGTTTAGTTAGAGGATATGATCATAAGTGGATATGTCTATGACTATAAGGTAGGTGCTTCATATATTTCATTTTGATTTAGTGAGTGTTTTTGGGGAGATGTTATCAGTGCACTATCGTGTTGACTGAGTAAGTCCCCAAAAATTTAATGGTTTATTTTAATTAATTAATTTGAACATTAGGAAATGAAAATGGAAGTTATTACATGATACCAAAATTGGTTTTATCCATGTGATAGGATTTTGAAATTTGGTGGATAAGATGCGGGTTGTTCATATGATAAATTTAATTATTGTTTAAAATTGAATTTTTTAGTTTTATTAGAATTTATATATATATATATGATTCAGTGCGATGTGTTTTTTATGGGTGAGGAAAGAGAATAGGGTTTTCAATGCCCACCTGAGACGAGATGATATGATTGTTAGGTTGGGTGACACCCAAGATCTATGAGTGATGATAATAATAGGATGTGAGACTCGGTTTTTAGATAGAGGTGAAATGTCCATCAGGTTACGAGTGAGGCTCATGTGATATTGGATGGCATGGACATCATATTTGAGTGACATGGTACCAAGGGAATGAGGTACTAATTGGTGTTTTTTAGGTTATAAATTTGTGATATCTTCTCAAATATGTTTTCTAAATCACATTTTTGAGTTGTGTGCACACATGTTAACTCAAGGATGAGGTGGTTTTGGTCACTCATATGGAAAGAGGCCCCACATAGTGGAATATTAGTTAAATGGATGGGGGTGATCTCCATATAAATTCACATGGATAGTTAGTATCCATTATATGACATCATTTAGGATGTTAATTGAGGGATGAGTCTCTACATGCTTGAGATACATATACCGAGACATATATTGGAGGTTGGATTTTTCCATTCCTCAAGATATCAGATGTTGATCCAATGAGAAATACTATTTTTAGAGAGACATCACAATGCCTATAAATTTTGTGCATCGAGCTAATGGGTGAATAAGAGTTGGGGTCAGATTGACCAGATATGTATTGATTGGGTGTGACTTCAGGACGTCGATTACTAGGATGAGGGCACAAGGTGATGGGTTACTTTGGAGGTGGAACCTGAGGGCTCACCTATATCTATTTGACATCTAGTAATGCCTTGGGAAATGGGATTAGTATCCTCTCCTCTATATTTATTCTATCATTTTCTATGGTAGGTGATTGCCTCTTGGTGGATATTGAGAAATAAAAAAGCTTGTGTTTATATTATGAATTTCATACTTCTTTATTTTCTTTTATAACAAACCTTTTTATCATAAAGGATAGGTAGTAATAAATTGGTGGTGAAATAGTAAGACTCATTATTACACCATATATGGGCCCTTCCGAATTCATGTAGAGTTTATTCTTTTGTTTTTTTGCGAAAGGCCTGAGTTCTGGAGCTGGATCATAGTGGTTGTTTGGCACAGGATGGAAGGCAAGGTACTATTGGTTCATTCATCAACTGAAGTTTCTATTTTATTTTCATTTCCTATATTTTTACTCTTCTATTTATGTATGTACTGAGGTCATCCAATGTAGACCCATATATCTACTGATATGTATGACCGAATATGCATGCTAGTCCTATTTTAGTTCCTACAAATGGTATTCCTGGTTTGTTTTCTTATTTCTTCTAGAGTGGTTTAGATATGATTCCCCCAATTTCTATTATTTCATGTGCTTCCATCATATTTAGGTTACTAATTAAAGTCTATAATTTATTATTTCTACTTTTTAAATTATATATCCACTCATACTGTTGTTATATCATCACTAGAGTGTATAATATCCCCATTATCACCCCTTTACACAATCGTTTCTCATCAAAAGCCTTTGGCGTAAGGGGAGGCATGCCTAAGTCCAGTGACAATCATCCTGAAAGCACTATTTGTTTAGATAATTGGTTTAGGGATCTATATTTACTCTACATGTACTCATAAAATAATCTTGAGTGAATCATATAGTTCTTTATGATTTAAGAGGAGATAGAATTGATGGTTACTGATGGAATGAGGATTTTTTCATTTGGAGAACTATTAAAAGATAATTTGATGAAATTGATGAGATTCACATCTATGATGGAAACATGTGACATATATTCTAATATTTATGAAGACTAAAATAGGATTATATAGTAAATGCTAAAAGTGAAACATAATATGTTTGAAAATTTAAAGATGTATCGATGTGAGAACATTATAGGTTTATTAAACAAGATCATTGAGGTTGTGGGATGTTTTCTTGTTCTAAGTGATAAGATAAAGGATAAAATTATTAAATATAATATCATAATATATTAATTAATTCGTACAAGCTGAAGGTTTCGATACTTGAAAAAGGAAACCTTTCATTACAACCTCATGATAATCTATATTACAACAAGTTGGATTAAGAAATAAATGTGAATGTTAAACATGAATTAATTCAATGAATAAAAATGACTAAATTTATCTCCATGGAGATACATTATATTAGTGAATCATGAAATGATCAATGCAATGTATGTTAAGAATTACTACATCTTATAGAAGGAAAAAATTATCAAGGTAAATGATAGTTTGAAAGTTAGCTACAATTATATTTCATTTATATAGTAAGGTTGGATATATTATTATGAGGTGTCCAAGGAGACATGAAGGATAATAGAGTTAAAATAAATATATATAAAAATAGTGATGAAATATTCCCATAAATGAAACTAAAATTTAGAAACACATTGGAAAAAATACTTCAATATAAGAACTTTGTTAGAAATAAATATGGTGATAATGAAATGTGCATTAAATAAGGTATGATTAAATTCAAATAATATTTACTATATTTCATGATGTAAATTACTGGGAAATATCATTCAAATTCCAAGGATGAAAACCAAAAAGTTGGTGTTGTGAAAATCAATTATAGGTACAAATATTTTTACTTAGTACTAATATTTTGAACAAGTTTTTATGTGTCTAGTGGTATGATAGAGGCATTCAAGTGGTAATAATTATGATGAGGTAGGGATGGTTGATGTGATATACCTTTTCAAGTTATTTTATTCCAATTGGGTAGTCAGTGGGGCTATTGTAGAGAAGTGATTATTCCTAGAACCCACCATCCAATCGGCCATGGTCGTGGGTAGAACTAGATCTACCAAGGGGCCACTAGGTAGCTAGTGGAGGAGACTGGCTATGTGGTGGAATTTTAAAGAGCCTAATGAGGATGCATGGTTTATAGGTGTTTTTCTTAAAAACCAACCCCCACTCACTATTTCTCATTATACATTTGTCTCTTCAACCCCCATCCCCTGTAGTGATCATCTACATAGATTTTTTGGTTATGCCTCTCTTCAAAAATATATTCATTCGATGCCTAAACAATGAATCAATCTTGTGATTCCAATCCTGAGAGTTCATAATTATTATAGAATAATATTATTCTCTTATCCTTGATTAAAACTAGTTATATCATATCTTTTTATCATATCTATAGGTTATGTTATTGTCTGATTAGGATTCATGGATTTTCGATAGAATTGGCATCTTGATTAAAGGATTTGGCATCTATGAATAATTCAGAACATGTTCATTATTTTTAACACATCTTCTCTTGTGTTCTTGACCTAATATTACCTTTTAGGTGTGGTTTATTCTAAAAATTGATCATATGATTCTATACTATGTCATTTTGGGATTGTTTATGGGATTCAATGGTGTTATTGGACTGAAATGGTGACTGTTTTGATTGATCATCTTTGCACCTAAGCTAGGAATACCCTTCCCCAAGAAATGTTTCTTACAGTTTCTTGGCATTTTTTTAGTGTGGTTATATATTCCATTGAGACATAAGTTGATAATTTATCACATGATTGTGGAACTATTCTTGTGTTTCTTTCATTTGAATTATGATGAGTAGGATAATTTCTTGATTTTATGTGATTCTTGATCTATCATTTTTATCCTATATTATATTAATGTTATATTCCCTTGTATTCTATAGTTTAGAATACTTTTTATGCCTAGTGAACTATCCCCCAAGAGGGATGTGTTAGATTATTTGTCAGCATGAAATGAACTATCCTATCAAGGGTATATATCACCCATGTCTTTGGACGATACTAGAGAGGGGGATGTGTCAGGTACATGATTTCTGTTCCTTATGGAATGGTGTTTAAGTTAGTAGAGTAATTCATTAAGGACAAAAATATGTATTGTTATTGTTTGATATAAATTATGTTCATATATATTCTAATTAATTTCATAGAATGAACCATAACATATATTATGAACATTAGTTGTGTTCCATTAATGACATCCTATTAGTTTTTTAACTCACACCATGCTCAAGAATTTTCTCACACATATAGATATCATGGCCAGGGATCTATTGAAGGGTATAGTACCTATGGGGTATGGATGAACAAATTTAAGAGAGGATGCAATCATTGGTATATGGATATTCATCTTGATGTTGACTAATGATTTTATGTTCTAAATTTATCTAATATTTTTAAAACATGATTTAGTTTCAGTTTTATGTATCTGACATGGACAATTGATGTCACATAAGTTTATTGTTTGTATATTATTCTAATATAAAGGTTATTTTGTTATTTCTTATTTTTAAATTGTTTTTATCACATAATTTATTATAATCTATATTTTACATAGTACCTAGGTCATAGGCACACCATGTTGTCCCACATGTTATTATCACTCTTCAATAACCTCTTGAATATGTGGATGAGTTCATGAAGACATGTGGAATGCAGGATTGGACCCAATGATTTGGGTCATGGTGTAAAAAATGATAACAGTGCATTGATTTAACTATTTTTTATTCTACTTTCTTGATTTTGGATAGGGTGTATTGGATTCAGAATGGTTGGGAACTTGGTGGGTGAACTATGTCAATTTCTATCCAGCACTGCATAGTGGACATCTATGTTTCTATAAAACATGGTGTTATGATCTTATTATTTGATGTTACCAATTATTAAGTTCTCCTTAAGAGATTCAAATGATGTTGTTTATTAATTTATGGGACAGGTTTATGTTCATGTATAATGTTAGGTATCTATTTTCACATTATATATACTTATTTCATTCAATACATTAATCGTGAAAATTTAAATTATTATTAAAATTGTAATATGTTCTTTTGGAGTATTATTTTTTGAATCAATTTATATGAGATTTTTGTATTATATGATTGTGTTTATATATGTCATTGTGACTATCTTATTGGAGCTAAAGTATTGGATTGGTTTTGGGGTAGTGATTTGGGGGTTATTATTTATTCTTGTGGGTATACTCTTAGGCTAAAATGTTTTTTACCCTTGTGTGTGTAGGTCTTATATAAATGATATTATTGGATATAATATTGGTTTTCTCTAAGGTATGATCTTGAATTTCAATAAATACCATCTCTCACAGATCAGTGGAACCTAGTTTCACCACCTGTTGTCTAGGAGGATGAAACAGAGCATGTTTTCTAAGTTTCACAAGTGGGTTAAGTAATAAAACTGGTTTAGCTGATACTCTTTTCACTAGTGCCTCTTTAGTGAAGAGTATCCCCTAGGGCTAGGTTAATAGTGGTTGATTAATATGATGACTATAGATCTATAAAAACTACTGATCGTGGAAATTATAGGAAGTTATGATGTTGATTACATGATTTGTGTCACGGATAGGATTTTATACCTCTTAGATACCCCGAAGGATCATTCTATGATTATGGTGACCATTATGATTAAAGGTTTATCTATGTTAAGGATTATTTTTTAATGTTCTACTTGATGTCAATGTATTTTAATTTTGTAAAAATAAATTTATTAAATAATATTGTCTATGTATAAGAAGATTATTGAAGAAGGAGAAGCTTGTTAAAGGAAAAGAGATCCTAAGAAGTAGTTCCATGCCAGTAAAATATTCTGGGAAGATTATGATGTTGTTTTCAAAATAATATAAATTAAAAAGGCCATGAAATATAAATATTATTTCATGATGAGTTTTATTTTTGAATGTATTGGTTATATTTTTAAGGTGGTGGACTGAACATTGAGGTATAGTGGATAACTATGTAAGGGTACTCTGGGGATCTATAAAGGTCATGTTGAAGTTTAAAAGGTGGTGTAAGTCTATTCATGCCCAAGTGTATAGGAAACTAGAGAATTTCATAAGGGTTACTGGGTACTATTAAAGGTAAAAAACATTACATAAGGGTATATTTAATTGTTTTTATATGGATAAATATATAATTTAATTTTATAGGAAAAGGATCGTGTAAGGGTATCAAACACTTTTCGTGACTTTCTCTAAGAGAAGCACAATATTTGGATGTTGCGTAAGGGTAGAATCTATGCTACGTAAGGGTATAATAAGTAGATAATCTTTGATTACGGGTAATTGGGAACCTATATAAATGTATCTCATGAAGGATTTGTGATGAATTATGTTAGATGGAATCATGTATAAGGGTAGACAAAACTCATGTAAGTGTATCCCTCACTTTTCATGGATCCCATAAGGGTATAAAAATGATTATGTAAGGGTAACTCTGAGATGAATAAGGGTAATAATGATTATATTATACCTATGTAAGGGTATCCTAAGGCACACATATGGGTACCCAAATTCCATTGAAATATTATGATTCCATGGAAATTAGATTTACATAAACTTTTTCTTCCGTATTCACATGTTCTTGAGATGAAACATGGATTATAATTGAGATTAATTTATGCATGGGTAGTGGTCCCAATATTAATTGTTTTTTGAATGAAGGATGATAAATTCTTATCATGGGGTAATAATTTTTTTATTACTGAAGTATTGTCTTATAGTTAATACATGTTAGTTTCATGAAGAGGAGTGTACACAAAAAATATTTTCAATTTTTGATGATTTTGTGAAATATTAGTGTTAATTAATTTTGAGAAAATGATAATAGAAATTAGTTTGAATTTATTTATTTAAAAATAGTTTAGAATTATGGTGATTAGAGTAGGTTTTTATATACCTAGGATTGTTATATCATTGTTTCTAAATTTTAGCACTTTTTGTTCTGTTGGATACTAAGAGACAGATATTCATCTTCGAAGTCCTCTCCCCCCTTTTCTAGATGGTTTGGATGAGAGTAATACTATATAAATTCTCTAGTTAGACTACCATATTTCCTATGTTCATGATGTTGTATCATATTCTCTTGATTAATTAAGGAAATATCTGATCATGAATTGTTGTTCCCTAAAGAACTAATATTCCCAACATATAATTTTATACACATGTTGATGATCATATATAACTCAAGAACAAAACCCAACATGTTCCACCATATAGATAAAAGAATTATGTAGAGGGGGAAGTGGATAATAAATAAATGAAATTAAAATTAATATAATCAAAACCTAGAGTAACCACATTTGGAATTTAAAACAGAAATTAATAATTGAAAATACATATAGATAGATGAAAAGGGTTTATTTAATAAAATAATTCATACTCAAAAATAAGATAAAAGGTCCAACCTACCCCTTTCCCAATCACATAAAAACAACTACACCTCTGTGGATAGAGTAAGTTATTTTACTTGGGGAGGGGAGAAATCACATGAAATAAATAATGTAAAATAAAAAAGAAAGTGGTAGTATAGCACATCCACATGCCATCATCAAGAGAATCTTGTGTAATTCGATCCCTATCACCCCCAAATCTTATTTTCAGGCATAGAAGATCCTAATAGACATCATAAATGGTTCATAAAGTCATTTGGTTGTTAAAATATCATAAAAATGTTCTTCTTACCTTATTACGTCGAAAATTACTATTTTTGAGTTCGTCAACAATTTTTGTGTTGTGTATGTGTTACATGACATCTAATGTGTGTCTCTAAAACATCTCATTTATTGTATCTTAGTTTCCTTTCACATATTGTATTTATTCATGATATACATTACGAATGACTTTCATGACATGTAATGTGTTGAGTTAGTCATCAAATTTCATAAATATTTCACATCTGGAATAGGGTATTTTTGATGTGTAATTTATATTTATAATAGAATTATCCTAGTTTTGTCCCATTAATTATATGCATATATATGGTCTTTGGAATTTAATTATTGAATCCTCTATTACATATTCATTATTTCATAAAAAATCAACTATTCCACCGTGCCACTTTACGACGTTGTGAGAAATGCTTGTGGATCACTATATTTATTTATTTTAGTTTATTTTTAATCGAACTACATATCATTCCAAAAAACATATTTGTTTTTAATATTATACGAATTAAATTACTATATTGTAAAAAATTATTTTTTATATACAAAAATATATGAAAATCGGAATATTTCAAAGGATGAATGAGAGGAACAAGGGTAGTGGTATACATTTTCATATCATTTACATAAAAGTTTGAGTGTTGGGGAGTCACATAGATAAACCTAATCCATCCAAGTATATTCATGGTGACATAGGTGACCCACCAAACTAAATTAAAAGTTGATATCCACATAGCTAAAGTATCCATGTATGCATTTTTATTTATGTAGAGGTTTGAGGCATGTAGCTAAATATTTCATGTAGCTAAATATTTATGGTATGTGATTTATATTACACCTGGAATGTGATTTGGAATATATTATATTCATGAAAATATAATGGAGATATAAATATTGCAGTTATTAAAGCACATGTGAGGAATGAAGGGGAGGAATACCTGAATTTTTAAGGTATTTAAATGCACATTTATGGATGATGAAATCTTGATGCTGATTTTAATCCATGCATTAAATGAATATAATCTAGATAACTAAATCTCTACTCATACTATAGTTATGAATAATAATTAAATGATTTTATATATAAAAATTATCTTGAATTCATGTAATGATAATTCATGTTTCATTTTGACCAAATTAAAGGGAAAATAATTCCTTTTGGTTCCATGAAATTAAGAAGAATATATCATAGATGAAACTATTTAGGAGAATGTTATTCCAAAGGAGAAACAAAAAATATAATTATTATAATTCCTATCATATAGACATATATTATAGGTAATAAAAATATTGATAAGAGTGATGAATATGAAGTTTCAAAAAAATTCACAAGGATATATTATTTGTTGAATCAAGGGAGAAATGTGGTACATGTCTATGGTTATTCACATGGATTATGAAATATTCAATGATGGATAAGGGGATATAATTCAGTCTATTATTAACTAAATAAGAAATAGATAAGAAAAAATAGTTAAATACGAGATATGTGTATATATATTTTTATCGGAAAAAAGGATATGGAGGATAGTTGGACAAGTTTTCATTGAAGTTCATAGAGAGAAAAATATTTTAGTGAAATCCTATTTAAATATAAGAATAAGATGAAAAGTGGAGAGAAAATAGAAATAATAAGTAATTACATATCATTTATTACTATATAGAGAAGAAGAAGAGGTTTTTTGCAGTGATGTGCATAAAAATATGAAGACGAGACAATCGATTTTGGAAGAGAAGAATAATATGTTTTACATCAACAATAAGACAAGATTCTATATTTGTTCTTTGGAATCTAATTTTTATCTACTTATTATATTTGAATGATATGCAACATACTTGAGTGTGGTATTGACCAAAAAAGTGTATATGATGCTCACTATACACCATCCAAATATAGTAGTATAGAACTCAATATATTTTACAAGTGGTTTGTGTGTACATAGGTTTTATTAGATCATGCCATGGATTTTCCTTCTCAAAAAAAAAATTAAAACCATTTAAATAATTGTTCCTATTCTGTGTGTATATAGATATACTGAAAGAAAAAAATTAATGTGATGTAAAAGAGATACAACAAGACAATAAATTCACCTTAACCAGTGAAAGTGGATGAAAGGAAAATGGATATAAGTGTAAAGTCATTAATTAGACCTGTAATAAATCATATGACTCTCAATATCAATCATATCAATCCTTGGACCTAAAAATCTAGATGATGGTGGGATTTCATCTTTTAGGTAGTTTTACATGAATGGATGCCAAGGGATACCTTCATGGATCACTTCTTCAAGATGTTTATCCAAAATACCCTAAATCAAGATCATTCTCAGGAGTTAATGGTGCCCCGATTGGGGATGGTGAAGGTGTGAACATATTCACCATGTTTCATAGAGTTGGTTTATTTCCCCCTCTTTTGGAAGGGATTGAGGTGTAGAAGTACAAAAATATTGAATCTTTATTTCACCCAAAGTTGAAGAAATTGTTCTTGAGATTCGACATATCGATCTATGGAAAAATATTTCTTAAAGAACCAATGACCAAAATGGGAATTTAATAAAACATATATTTAGGTATTCATATGGATATTAGTGGATGGACATGTTATTTATCAATTACATTCATAGTTTCCAATTCTTATAACAATAATATGATTTCAAAGGATATATTATAGGTTGTTGGTCATTAATCATAGTAGAGTATAGGTTCCTTGACTCCCTCTATGGGGAATGAATCTAAATATTTCCACAAATATAGAAGAATGTGACACTTTCTATAATACTATACCTATTCACCCAATACATGTATTTGATGTGGAATGATAATGTATCTAAAGTGGTTCAAAAAAAGGGATTTGTGGATTCACACAACAATTGGAGGTAGAAGACATCGGTAGCATGTGAAAACACAACAAGGGTATGTAAATTAGTTGACTCATGATCCACTAGGTTTTAATGGTGTAGAAAATTTAAGGTATTATTCAGTTGATAAGGCTAAAACTGATTTTGGAGAGGGACCTTCCATAGTTCCAGTTAACGTTATGATTTCTTCTTCACTATCCATTGAAATATTTGATACATGAGAATACCATTAGTTAATATCATCTCAATTTGTTACCATGTTTGATTTATCAATTAAGTTATCTTATATATATTTATCTATTCAAATACTCTTTGGAAAGAATTTATATCATACTCATATTTATCCAGACTATTGGATAGTGGTTTCTAGCTTTGAGTAGGTTTTAAGAATCACGATTTAGGATATTATAGGTTTTGATGTGTTCTTCAGAATGGTTTGGTTTACTGGTTACCATGAAAACATTGATTCTTATCAGATATGAGCATCCCTTTCATCACCTAAGGGGAACATTTTCATGATGATTGGTTAATAAAACCTAGATATATGAATTAATTATACTAGAACCTCATCAGAGAGAATTATTTTTATCATAATTGGCTATTATGATATTTGAATTGTATTAAATGATAACTAAATTTTCTTTTACTCATGTGGTACACTGATACTATGATTTATTTATAGTGTATTTCTTGTGGATTCCTCTACACAAGAGAGTTGATTTTGATATGAATCTTGTTCCGGGTGCCCCACCAATAATGAATCCACCGTATCTCATGGAACTGACTATGTTGAAAGAACATATGGGGTAGCCAAATTATAGTGAGGATAATGGTTTCATAAAACTAAAAACATACCCTAGGGTGTCTTAGGTGTTGTTCACCAATAAGTTAGACAATAGTATTTGTATTTGTGTGGAAAACAAGATTTTGAATAAAATCCCTATAAAAATATATACATGTTGCCTAGAATTTAAGACTTGTAAGACCAATTAACTGGTTCCTTGTAGTTTTTAATGATTTATCTATGTTATAGATACAATTAATTTTAGGTCATATTGAAAGACATTATAAGGATATCATTTAGGATATGGTACGACTTTTATGAGTTTTTTATTATTCCCTTGGGACTAATTTTTTTTTCTAGCAGTGTTCATGACCCTCATGAATAAGGTGTTTCATCCATACATTGATTACATCATCATTTTTTTCATCCATGACACCATTATATATTCCAAAATATAAAAATCACATATGGGACACCTGTATATCATATTCTGCATGCTTTGAGTACACATAATTTATACCACTTTTGGATACAAGAGTTGGGATTTCATGAGAACATGTTTTATCAAGTATTAATATTAGTTGATATGGAGAGGTATGATGTAGTTATGTCATGGGCATGATTATGAAATGTGTGGAAGATTCAAAATTTTCTAATTTTGGTACAATATTATAAGAGCTCCATTCCATACTTTTCTCACTAGGAATCACCCCTAATATCATTGGCCAAGTAGGGGGTCATGTTTAAATGGATAAAATATTGTGAATAATTATTATTAGATATGAAGAAGTGGTTGAATTCAGATATGATCCTAATTATTCCTGATCATGTAGTTGTGTATGAAGTATATTGAGATGGGTTTGGCCTCGTCCTATGAGAATTTATGATATAGGATGATAATGTAGATGCTTATGGGTCTCATCAGTTGTGACCCCATGAGTGGAACCACCCCACCCAGAAATTATATATAGTTTCTTTGGTTTATACATTTAAATATTGGTGACATTACCTCTTCAGTGAGTTGTTTTATATATCTATAGACCACAATATTCTAGAGTATAATGTTTCCCATAATGACATGAATATTTGTTTGATGAATTTTGTAGAATACTTGCTAAAATTGAAATTAATATGGTGTATGCTTCTATGAATTGAAACATAGTTATACATTCATTGATAAAAATGATAGAAGTGGTTTGGGAGAGGTTTCAAAAGTAAAATTGATGTTTTTGTATTAGTTGGAAAACTAGTATGTGGGAGTACACGAGGATTGAGGGGAATTGTTAAAAAAATCCTTATTTTTTTAACACTTAAAATATAGTCATGATATTTATTTAGTGTGTATCAGGACTTGGGAGATATTTATTTGTAATAGTGTGGTTTCATGTAGTTCTTTCGATATACATGGAGAGCTTCTTGATTATGGAAGGTGGATGGTTCTATCTTCAAAGAGAGAGGAGTTTTGGAGAGGCACTCATTAATCACAATGGGAAGTGCACCGGAATATTATGAATATGTATAATTATTTCAAAATGAGGTTCTGGTGGATGATAATGAAGGGAGACATTTGAATATTTATCCCAAACTGTATATTATGTCATAGAATTATGACCATGCTTCAGATTCTAGTACGGTTTCTCTGGCCACATTGAGTGCATATGTTGAAGTTGGATGAGGTGAGGATGGAAATTTTGATATGGATTCCTACGACCCCAATATTTCAAGACATCATTTGGGTGGTAGTGGATCAGTTAACACAAGAGTATCAATTCATACCAATTTGAGAGGCGAACTTTGTGGCTGAGTTAGTAATGAACTATATTCAACAGATCATGAATATTAACAGAGTTACTTTGAGCATGGTATTAGACATAGAATAATCCAAAAATTATATGATTTGAATAAATAATATATTAGTGATTTATTAGGAGAATGGTATGACCAAATAGGTCATATGGAGTTCCCCTATAATAACATCTTCTAGTCCTATATCCAGAAGGATCCATTTGAGGCTCTATATGGGTGGTCATCTCGTCTACCCCCAAACTAGCATTATGTGCGAGAATCATCAATTTTGGGGATGAGTGTGAAAACATATTCATTATACAAGGGGTATTTGATTAATAAATGGCTATTCATAGCTCAGAACATGTATAAGTCTTATGTTGACCGAATGACACAACACTTGTAGTTTAGTGTGAGTTACCATGTCTTCTTATAGGCATCCCCTCAGTTAGGGAATAAGCAATTGTGGAGGAAAAGAACATTGGAAACCTAGTATGATGGTATTATTGAGATTATCAAACCCAATAATATATTTTAATATTTGTTGGATATTTGTTATCAATATCATGGAATTCAAAATGTTTTATTTGTGTCTCAACTTCAAAAGTGAGAGTTTGATCTTATGCATGTGCTCGATTGTGAGGATGTTGAGCTGTTGATGGTTGAATATTTTATTGAATGAACAATTTTAATAGTTATTCAATGTGATAATGTTATATGAAGAAATTCCATTCTTATTTTTTGGGTTCTATGACACCCTAAGAATTTTTAATAAGAGATGTGGTAAAGAGAATATGTCATTCTGGTCCAGTGTCCCAAGCTATTCCTATAGACCACTAGGGATTATTATAAAGAAAAGAAGTTATAAGAGGGGGAGAATTGTGACACCTCTAGTTCACGTATTACTATTTTCAGTAATTATATCTAATTTGAGTTCATTATTTTAATATTTATTGCTGGTATAGAGGCATTTAGAAGTCTAGAACAAATCTAAGGTTGGGATGTGAGATGGGTTCTAACTTTTCAAGTTATAAATATTCCATCATCCAAGTTATAAGGATCATAGGTTGATGTAATTCTTACTAGAATACAATGGCAAGATAGTGGTTCTTCTTAGTAGAATCAATTCAATCCAGTGGTCACCAGGTAGCTGGTGGAGGCCACTCAGCAGTCGATGATGTTTGAAGGATCTGAGTAAAGACACCAAGTTTATTGGCTTTTTCTTAAAAACTATACCGAATAACATTTTATCATTATCCCTTGATATATGTGACCTCCATCACCTCAAAGATCACTTACAATTTTTTGGGTTCCTTCCCTCCCGTTTAATATCTTTATTCTATGCTTGAATGTTGAATCAATCCCACACTTCAAATCTGATGAGTACATTCATGTTCAAGAATGATCATCTCATATTATGTTCGATAAAAATATATTAGGGGAATTTTTTCATAAGACATAGAGGATTTATCATTATATAATGAGGATTATTGGATAATTGATTTAATAAGTACCAAGGATTTATAATATGGATTCTATGCATCAATAAAAGAACAATCCTTATTGAAATCATATCTTCTTGGGTACATTTGACATTTTCTAAACATAAGGGTTTTGTTTCTTCTCAGCCTTGATCCTAGGATTTTAATTTTTTAATTTTTATAATGTTTCTAGTATTAATTGGTATTTTTAGACTTAGATGGTGACCCATTCCATCTATCAACATTGAACCAAAGTTATGAATCTTTTGAACTTAGCACATGTTTTGTTTGGGTACTTGGAATGTTTTTTTGGTGAGGGTGTCTTTACCTATGATACATATTTTAAAGATTTATCAAATGATTATTGGAAAATTATTTTATTATATGAATGTGGATTGTGATTATTATAATAATTTTATGATTTGATATGATGATTGATTTAACATTTATACCATGTACATTATGTATTTACAGTTCTTCAAACTTTTTTAGTTTAGTATGCAACTTGATCGTAATAGACTATCCACAAAAACAGATATGTCACATGATTAGTAAACAAGTATTTAACTATCCTTTTAATGGTGATGTTTCATCCTTGTTTTGGGACTATCTCATCAAGGGGGTTGTTTCATGAAGATGATTATCATTCCTTCCAACATGGTGATGAAGGGAAAGGGACTTATAATTAATGGTTCAGTAGGTCAGTGGGTGGATAAGAATGTTTCTAGATATAGTTTTGGAAATATGTATTTTTTTTTATTTTTTTAGCATCTTAATCATGTACTTAAGAACCCATTGTTCAGTTTTCATTTTATGTATTAGACACTTCCAAATTATATTGGATGTGATTTTTTATTTGTATATGATGCTACATTGATAGTTCTTAATTTAATCCTTATTTTTTGTCTATTATTAACAATATTTTTATTATAATCCAATGTTTACATATTACTGAGGGAATTGTCTCTCTATTATGTTTTGTAGGACCTCAATGATAGACAAAAACCTGTTTCATAAGGGGTGGTGAACATGAGGTCTTTGGTCATCCTTAATTAGACATAGTGGTTCAGGTCAAGGTGTTACATGTGTTTTTGACCTTATGGATATACTTGAAGATTATCATATGGAGTTTTATATTCAACAGAACAAAAACATATATACCATTAGGCCATTTAAGGAATCATCCTTGAATGTTAAAAATCACAAAGATAAAATATATACATTCAAAAATATTATGAACAAATAAGGGTATGGTCAAGAAAAATCTAAATAAATTTTGTACTTAAATATAAAATTTAATGATATATATATTGTGTAATCAACAGATTAATTTTTTATATCAACATTTTGGAATAAAATATTAGTTATCTTGAAGGTGAGGTTACTAACATAATGATTAATTGTTATGCCAAAATCAAAGAAAAGTTCAAAAAGAAGGAATGGTTTGGAAATTTATCAAATGAATAACTAATGGAATTGGTCGAAAAAGGCATGATGAGTGTCGAGAAAGTACAAGATGGTCTATAAAAAAATAAAATGGTTAATTTTAGAATTTTATTTGATGTTTAATTGTCCAATTATATAATATTGAGTGTTGTGATTTAAGGGAATAAAATTTTTAGAGAAAACCCATAAAAATTAAGGCCATATAAAAAACCTAGGACCTATTCAGTAGATAAGAATATATAGAGAGAATGATAAAAAATATACCCCTCAATGAATATTCCAATTTGTTGTAATATAATCCAAATAATGTCATATTGTGAAGAGGCTGAAAGATACTTGAAAAGATAATAAATTATTTTTCAATAATGCAGTGTGAGAACATATTTTAAACATCAAAGAAGAAACAATATTTATTGATACTATTATTATTTCTCTATTTTTGGTCATGATGTATCCTATGAGGGGAAATAGAATATGTAATATATACTAGTAAACATAGTACCATTATAAAATATAAATTATATAATATAAGTATATGAGTATAAATACATTCCTTATACTGAATATAATAAAGAGAGATTACCATATTTCCAAAATAATAGTGCATTCTCTAGAAATAAATGAAGAATAAGGAGAAAATCATTATAGTTGATATCACATTGAAATATATAATGAATAAAAGAACATATATTATTAAAAGTTGTTTTTATACCACATGATAAGAAAAAAAAATCTTTTGTTGAATATAAAGTTCCATGTTAATGGTAAAATTTAGTTTTATAATTATGGGTAATTCAAGATTAGTTTAAGTGAATACATTTTTATTTTCTACTAAATAATTGAAAAATATAGAAGTGATTTATGTCGATACATAGTAAAAATCCTCTAAGACTATGATAACTATAAAAATAGATACTTAAAGTCACATTCATCATAAAGGGTTTCTTTATTAATGGAAAAGTTATAAATTCATTGATGAAATGTTGTAGAAAAAATGGGAATTTATACCAAGTGGATAATAAGGAAAATACCTATCTTGTTTTGAAGGAAGATAAGAACAAATATTTTCATCAGATGCATAGGCATTAACATAAGTAAATCATAGATAATTAACCAAAGATAAATGATATTATATATATTATAAATCATAAATGAAATCATTAGTATATTTGTGATGTATTTATAAGAGAGAAAATAGTGAGAACCTCTTAATAAAAAAACAATAGGAACTAAAATTTGATAGAATTAATATGTACTAATGTGTTTAGATAGATAAAATATCCTAAAAAATCTCTTTAACAGTACATTATCTTATTTATTTATGGATACAGTAGAATGGGTCACATTATGCTTATGTACACTAAGAAGAAATTCATGGCTTTATATAACATTTATATAGGTGGAATTATTGTGAATCCATGAGATCAATAAATAGTTTATTTTCAAATAATGTCATGGAGTATACATTCATAGAGGTTTATAATATTATAGAGTATTATGACATGAAAAAAAATGTTTCATAACTTGGAGTACTAGGTTAAATAGATGTAGTGGAAATAATAAACTGGATGGTGAAAAACACATAAAAGATTCTACTCAAATGTGTAATATCAAGTTAGAAATCCAAGGAAGATATTAAACAGTCAATGTATATGAGAAACCATAATTTTTTAAATATTAGAAAGAAGATAACACTATATGAGATGTGGAATATATGGAATCCAATGATAAAGATATTTGTAGATTCTGGAAGTAAATGATCCATTCAAAACAATTAAAGAAACAAAGTCATATATAGAGATACAACTGATAAAGGAATATTTCTAGGTTACATAATTGAGAGTAAGAAATATAGATGTTTTAACACGATAGTGAACAGAATTTTATAAAGTTAAAATGTAAATTTTATTAATTAGAAGGTCAGAATAATGCAATAAATTATTTTTTGAATGAATTTTTTGATGAAAAAGGTGATGCGGATAAATTTTTTAGAGATAACCAAATTAATACACATGATGATTTTTTTGAGGGTGAATCATAGGATAAAGTGGCCACCAAATAGAGTGAACCATTAACTTAACAGAGGATGATATGAGTTGAAATTTATGAATCAAATAGAAAAGGTGAAAAATATACTCAACTAAAATTACATATGATGAGAAGTATACAAGAAACTTCATTATTACCTAAATTGAATTAATAGTAATTTAATTAAGTATAAAAGGATAGATCATGGTTCAAGTACCGAAATGAGATGTTATACAAAATTGAGATAAAATTTAAATGACAAGATATCATAAGACTAGATTATCACAATTTCTTTTTAACAACATATGTATTATAAAAATTATTGTTAAAATTTTAAAATGATAAAAAAAGAAATATTTATTTGAAAGGGATATTAATTAAATGAAAGTATTGATAGAGAAGATAATTTTACAAAAATGGTGTTACTTGAGTCAAAAATAATTTTCTAGGAAATCATTATTCAAATATGTTTTATGAAGTACCAATTTTTTTAAAAAAATGCTATTCTTGAATATAGTTCAAAATGAGGAAGTTTATTTGGAATCACATGGGGGATTCCAAATAGGCAATGATGAATCAAATGTGTGAAGATTTAAGAAATAAATATAAGGATTAATGAAACTAGCTGAATCATAGTATGATCAGTTGTATACATAAAGTTTATCTAATATTAGATATGTAGTGTTAATAAAAAATATATGAAACATAATAAAATGAGGAGTATTATATTGTACTCATCATTGTTTTGGATAAAACATTTTTGAAAATGGAAGTTTATTTCAGTTTAGTAATCTATTGAATGATGTGTTTTAATTTTCAAATATTGATTATTAATAAACTTATATATATATTTAGACTACATGTTAATCAAATTAAATTTCATGCATTTATTTCTAACAAAATTAATGTTTGTTAGTTTCTGAATATGTTTAAGATGGATTTAAATACTTTTATATTGTTATGATGCCTTTTAATATTTTCACTTATTTAATTAATGGTGATCAAACTTTTGTTTTATTTTTTTTACATCATGGTCCACTGAAAAATATATAATATTTATAATATAATTTTATTTATTTATACATCTAAGATATTTTAATAACTCTTGAATGGACTCCCAAATAAGACATTCAACAGCATTTTTATGTCCATGATGAGTGTTTTTAAATAGATTAGGTGTTATTTTATTTTGAGTCTCACTCAGAGACTACGTATTTTTTGGATTTTAAGTTGAATTACCCAATAATTGGATTTTTTTCAATGTTTTCCTTGTAAATATAATTTTATAATATTTTTGTATAGTTATCCATTTTCAACAAAGGAGTTATTAAGAGGATTATATTTCATTATTTAACATTCATCATTGTTGAAATGATGATTAATGATTATTAATACATGATTAATAATGATTTTTCATTTACTCAATTGAGATAAGAAATTATAGATGTTTTCAGACTCATTCTTCACAGTTCATTGATTCTTCCTTCAATAAAATAATTTACTCAAATTAAATATAGATTTGGAAAAAAATTTAATTCACAAAATAATAATTTCTGAATAAAAAACTATTAATAAATCATTGTGATGATTCATGAAACATAATTTTTTTTGAATACAAATAAAATATTTAGTTATGTTTAATAATATATTCTTCTTTATTGTTGTAATTTATCAAGACTTAGAAATTATAATTATTTGATTAATTTTTATTAGATGTGAAATATAACATATTAAGATTATTTATTTTATTCTAACATATTGTTATATATGTTTTCCATTTCCTCAATTTTTGGGGAACATTTTCTGTATTTATTCATCAATTAGTCAATTTATCTTTCTTCTTCCTTTATTCCAATTTCTTAAATTAACATTTATTGTAAACTCATACTGGGTTTTCTTTTTTATAGTCAATAACCATACCATAAATAATCCTCTTATATTAATTTTTTCCTCCCAATTTAAATTTAATGATGGAGGTCATGAATCATGGATCGATTTTACATGGGTGACAAGGATTAGAGGTGGATTGGAGGAACCATAGAGGTTAATTGAGATACGAATCAAATTATAATGATAAAAAGTCAGATATTTGAAGAATATCTGGGCATTGATTAGATGACCATGATTATTTTTTGTAATGACCATGAATATTACCAATTGAATTACCTTATTATAATTTTTTAAAATAGTATAAATCAAATAAACTCACATATAGAACAGAATAAATTTTATTGAAATGAATAATGAACTAAATAGATTTTATTTATAGAAATTATAGAACCTATATGTTATTATGAATGAAATAATTAATGTATATAATTTCATTATCCCAAACATTAATTATATATACATAAGTATTTTGGGCATAAGTTAACAGATTCTCTACAAAAAAGCACATTTCATCGGGTTATTATTTCTCTCTCTTTATCATAATGTAAATATTTGTTTTTCTTATGTAATATTCCTAAATATCATATTTACATTCCAACAATATGTAACTAGATGAATTATTATTTATTTTATGGGAAAATTCATGTATTATAAGGTTCCATTTCAAATTCCCCTCGATAGGTAAGCCTGATTAAAGGGATCTTCCCTATTTTGTATCCACATTCAAGTACACTTCAAAATATATTTTATGGAACTTATATTTTTATAACATATAAATACTTATCATGAGAAAATATATTAGTTATTTTATGTTTTAATAAAAAAAATTATGCCTTTGTCCTATTTAAGTCTCTTTATTAATTTCCTTAAACCGCACTAAAGTGGATCATTTCTAAAGTTTCATAAAACCCCCTTTATATGTTTTAAAATAAGTTGTCTAAAATTTACCATTATCTATTCCTATTTTCCCTTATTATTTTCCACATATTATTTAAATACATTATTTTATAGACACCTTTATGATACACCCATTTGTTCTGCCTTATGAAAATTTTATGATACCCATTTTTTACATGGGTACACCTTATTTTTATTAATTACATTGGATTCTTCATGTTTCACAAATATTCATGAACATGTTATGATGGGTGTGCCAAGATAGATATCTAATTAATTGGGTAATGTTTAGTCTCATGATATGTCATGTTTTGAATGGGAGTAATCCCGATTCCATTATGGGAATATTTCCACCATGTGATATAGACTTGGCAGTTAGCCTTGAAGCATGTTTATGTAATGTTTTCTGTTGATTTAAAATTCCTATTTTGTCATGATTATATGACTCCAAGAACTTCATGATATGATTACATACAATTATTATTGTTATATTCCATTTTTTGTAATCATGTTATTCCTTCTAACCCTTGTGTTATGATTTATTACTATGTTCATTCCCTTCATAATTTTTTTATCCCATCCCTCTGTTCATGTATTACCTAGTTTTTCCTATACATAAATAAGAGATGAAAGTATTTTAGGACATAATTTTGGAGATTAAATAAAACATGTTTATTTATTTTGGTTATATGCTTTCTATTTATATACCAAATATTACAAAGACACCTGAATTTATGAACCACAGTTTTTATTTCATATTTAATTATGGATAAAATCATGTACAAATATATAAAAAGCTATATGGTCACTATAGTTGATATCAAAATACTTTATAGTTATTTTTTTGGAATTAATATTTGAAAAATTTATTAAGAACCCCAAGGATACTTATATCACCATTGATAACATAGATTAAAACTTAGGGAATCAAATGTTATGATACACTATCCATTTATAAGTTTATCCTTCAATGATAAAAAGTTAGTTTTTATATTCTTATTAGAAAATTATTGTGTCCCAAATAGTTGTAAATTATGTTTTTAGTTAATTACTGGACATAGGAGAACCTATTCCAATAGTCAATGTGATTGGAAATTTGATGATTTCTCTTATGAAATTCCAAATCCAATTTGAACAAAAGCTCAAAACCTAATGACTATACTTGTTAAAGTGTCCAAGTTATGAATGATTAGCTACATTTGGTAGAACACCCTACATATCCTAATAAAGATAAATTTTTGTTCAAATCCTTCATTTAACAAAGGCCTCCCTTCATTAGTGTATCATCTGACCCATCATCGTGGAATAATGGATTAACTCCATTGAGAATATATTCTCTATCCTCTAGTGCAATGAAGAATATAATGTGATACTAGAGGACTATCATTTTGATTAGGATAATGATCAGTGGTGGATAGTGATAAAAAAACAATGTATGAGGAGGAAATTGATTCTATGGAATTGGTAGGTTTAACGATATTCTTTTTCAATAAATATTATCCATGAAATAAATATCTTAATATGAAAAGGGAATCCTCAGACTAATGCAAAAGGAAGATGAGTCTATCAGGGCATATGAGTTGAAATTTACAAAGCATGCATGATACACATCTTTATTTTTTTTATCACAAAAATTAAATTGGATTAGTTAATTTGTAGACTAACTAAATGTGTATGAAAATACTTAGTGATTTGAGACATTGATAAATATAAGGAGATTTTTTATTGTTTCCTTGGGGTTGAAATGGATATCAGAGACTCCCATTGGTCTCACGAGCCCATAGATAAAAAGTGAATAATTATGTTTAATATGGTAGGATCAATAGATAAATCCAATAATGTAATGAATACTAACACCCCTTGTGTAAAATTTGTTGGATGAAGCATCCTGGAAACTACCTAAGGGGGAATAGAAGATGATTGAATTTGGTTATCGAGGGGAATATGGATAACAATTTATGAAGGGGAATAAAGAATCCCAAAAATTTGGGGGAATAATGGTTTAGGTCAAAAAATAGTTTATTGTGAAGTATTTCAATTTAAAGGAACACATACATTAATTGAGCCTATTACCTAATCATATTAATGTCATATGTAATCAAAAATAGCATCCACTATATCAAATTAGGGAATATGCTATCACTAATACTGAGGTGGAACAAATAAAGGATCTGCTGATAGGTATTCTAGATATTCATTCAAGAATAGAGAACATACTATTTAATTCTATTTCTAAACATTCATTAAATTTGGAATTTTTCTTGAATTATTCAAAGGACACCTCAAAATATGGATGTTGAATTATCTTTGAGAACAAAAATGTGAAAATTATTACATCCAAAGACTATAACTCCTCCCCAATTTATTTTTGTGGACTAAGCCTCACATTAAATATTCTCTTACTTAATTTGGTGTACTTTTATGCAATTGGGTCATGTATTTGATATCTTTATTAAAATCCATCCTCAAATTTGGGAAAGGGAGAGCGCACTACACCTCCTGAGAAATCATCCAATGAAAAAAATGTTTAAGGAGAAGAATGAATCTACTTTATAATAATTATCTCATGTGTGGATTTTATTGTAGTATGTGTATGAATATATATCACATGTCATTGATACAAAGGATAGAATCATGCTTGAAGACATCCCATTATGAGGGAATACACTGATATGTTCCCCAATGAATTGTACTATCTCCCTATAAATAGAGAGGTTGAGCTCCCAATTGAAATTATTAATGGATATCTTCCTACATCAAAGAATACTCATGGAATTGAAACCATAAAGATATAGGAAGTAAATATGTAGTTACTAGAGAAAAGGGAACATGGTTTTATACACCCGAATACATCACCATGGGGGGACCAGTCGTCTTTGTAAAAAAAGATAGATCAATGTAGATCTGGAATAGTTATTATGAGCTGAAACAACCCTGATAAATGACAATTATCTTGTATCATTGATATATGACTTATTTGATCAACTATATTGGAAAATTCTTTCTCTATAGTGGACATTATTTTGGGATATAAAATGTTAAATGAGATGAATAATGATATTATTAAGACTACCTTTTGAATGAGCTATGTGAACTATTATTTCATAGTGATTCCCTTTGGATTCACTAATTCTCTAAATTTTTTATGGAAGTAATGAATAGAGTCTTCAGATATTATCTCAAAAAAATTATTGTATTTTTTATTGAATATATTTTTGTATACTCCAAGATATTAGAGGAACATGGGGTGTATTTGAATACTTTGTTAATGACCTTTCAATATGAGTAACTATATTAAAATTAATGTAAATGTGAGTTCTGGATAGAGGAAGTATCATTACTAGGGATCTGTATAACTAGAAAAAGAAATATATGTGGAGCCTTCAAATATAAAGTAAATTAATGAGTGGTTGAGGAAAAAATCTATAACAGAGATCCATATTTCCCCCAGTCTTGATGGTTATTATTGACAATTTTTGAAAAAAATATCATAACTTTTAAAACCATTAACAAGAATAATCAGAAGGGAGTAATGTTTTTTTGGACCAGTGAATGTGAAGACTACATCATAAAGTTTAAATAGAGGCTAATCACTACACCATTACTCACACATCCAATAAATGGGGAACTTATTTTTGTATACAACGAAACATAAAATATAGTCATACGTTTTTTATGAATATTGATAATGTTATTGCCTACACATCAAGGTAGTTGAAACATCCTAAGAAAAACTATCCCACACATGATCTGTGGTTGGTGGCTGTGATATAAATATTAAAAATCTAGCATCAATATATATATGGGGAGGATTGTGAGATATATACTGAGCATAAGAGACTCAAATATATATTCACATAGAAGGATCTTTATATGATCCAACCATGATGGTTATATCTCATCAGTGATTAAAACTTATCAATAAACTACCTTCTTGTAAGGAAATCAAAGAGGTGTATTATGTATCTATATAGGATACTACAACATTATCCATCATGAGAATTGAGAAGGATCTAGTATTCTATATTTTCAGCGAAAGGAAATGGTAACAACTAAGGATGTAACATCAAAATCCATCTTCAAATGATTTCTCAACCATCCCTCATAGAAAAAATAATGTATTCTCAAGGAAATGATGTGAAAATTCTAAAAAATTTAGAATATATAAAAAATTGAAAATCATCATAGTTCAAAATTAATCAGGAAGGAGTCATAAGAGTTTGGAAATGATTATTTGTACCATCCAATCAAATGATAAAGAATGATCATTGGAATGATGCATATAGCTCAAACTTCTATATTCACCTAGGGAGCACAAAGATGTTTCAAGATCTCTGAGGGAACTAAAATTCAGAAAAAACGAATAAAGAGATAATTAAATATACATCAATGTTCTTAGTATACTATTAAGTGAATGGTGAAATGAAAAGTACTATATGAATGATATAACCATTACCCATACACACATTGAAATGGGAAAAATTTACCATTGACATTGTCACTGGACTTCAAAAGTAATCTAGGGGTAAAAATTTTATATGGATTGTTTTGGATTATCATACAAATACATATCAATTTATCTTAATTTTAGAAGATTATAACTTGAATATATTTTACAGATTTACATCAAAGAAGTGGTGAGGTTTGATAGAGTACCACTATTTATTTTATCCATCAAGATCTATAATTTACCTGTATATCCTATAAATGTCTCAAACATGCTCAAAATAATTATGTGACCATTAGTAAATCCAACCATCCTCAAACTAATGGCCAATAAGAGTGGACTATTTATATATGGGAAGACATGTTTAGTGCATGTTCTGTGGATTTCAAAGGAGGAAGGGATCATTATCTTCTTGTGAACATGTTCTTATAAAACAATAGTTCACAATAAAGAATCCAAATGAATATATATGAATCCATTAATGGGAAATGATGAATAAAAAAGACATGATGGTATAATTTCAGTGAATGGAATCATATGGGACCTAAAATGGTCAAAGAATTTGTTGAAAAGTGGAAAAATACTTGGCAACATATTCCAGATACCCAAAGTCAATAGAAGATCTATACAGACAATTTACAATTGTACCTAGAGTTTAAGGTTGGGTACATGGTATTACAATGCATATATCCATGGAATATGATCATGAGATTTGGGAAGAAAGGAAAGTTAATTCCTATGTACAATGACCCTATGAAGATGCATGATCGTGTCAAAACATCAACCTATTGAATCAAACATATATCTACCATATCTCAAGAACACAATGTATTATATGTATCCCTATTGGGGAAGTACATACTTGATCCCTCATATGTACTAAGTATGGAGGTGGTAAAACTGGAGAATGACCTCTCATATGAAGAGTATCTAGTGAATATATTGGTCCATAGAAATAATTTTTTATGCAAAAAGACTAATAAAGTAGTCAATGTACTATGAATAAATAATATCTAGAGAGAGGCGACATAGGAACCATATGAATAAATGAATGACTAGTACCATCACTTATTTTCACCTTAATTTGTAAAAAGAAATTTGAATGTGAATTTAAAAAGGTGGGAAGAATGTAACAAACCATAATTATATCGATCAAATTTACCTGAATATAATTATGGAATATATTATAAATCACATAAAATAACTAATATAACACAATAAAAATATCATAAATAATTAATGAATGAAATAAATTGTATTTCGAGAAATTAATGTACCTATATCAACATAATAGTAACTTGTCTGTGGGAATAGTAATATGACTGTTAGGAATAGTAATTTGGAAAATAGAGTAGAAAACTCATATATGAAAATATAAATAAAACATTATGTGTATTATAATTGAAATATAATACATTTATATTATGATATAAGTAAATAAATGTTTTAGAATCATAAATGAATTATTGGATTTTTTTGTAAAAAATAATTGTTTATCTAATATTTTATAATTAAAATATTTATTTAAACGAAACATTATTATCATAAAATAGATTAATAAATTAATATTTCTGATCTATTGATTATAAGATAATTTTTATGTGAAGTTAATTAAATATTCAATGTGTCTTAAAATTAGTTATAATTTTCAAATCAATTTTTTCAAAGAAGTGTTGATTTTAATTAAAAAATAAATTATCATATTTAAAAATTATTTTAAAAAAATGGAGCCCATTTTATAAATTAAAAATTCTTATAATGGTTAGTTTTTTTTGGATTTTTCAAAAATATTTGAGTTTTTGGTGAATTGTGAAATACAGTAATGTACGATATTTAACATTATTAGAAAAAAAGGAATTTTTTGAGTCGTGGTTGATCCATGGATGATGTGAGTGTCCATTATATCAAAATTACATGCTATTGTTTATATAATGAGTCATAAGAATCAACAATATTGACAGTCTTGTGCCCAAAAGTGGGTATTTGGTTACCCCTCACCCCTAAAGTGGGTATTTGGAAAATCAAAAAAGAGAATTTTCAGCCCAGAATAAAATAATAAAAATACACCCATATCTTCCAACTATAAATAACAACCCTCATGAAATATTCTTCCCAAACCTTAAAAGATTTATATACTTCTAATATTACACCCATTTACTCTCCAAATCCTCATCTACATGTTCTGTTATTTATGGTCTAAAAAAAGACTATTTCCATGTGCCTTAAAGAGGACCTCAAGGAGATGATACTCAAGAGGTAAAAACCTCCCTCTTTATCTTTTAATTTGCTTTATTTTCATATTCTTACTCACTTTACCTACTTAATGTCACATTATAGATCATGTATCATACATATATTATATATTTTTTATTTTAAAGTGATATCCATAGTCTAATATCTTCTCGTGTCATTGTTTTCATTAAAATGAAAACATCATCCGTGATGTGTCGATGAACATCCTTCAGGGATGATGTTCTTTGGTTTTCTATTACTACCATAATGAATGTTCATAAAAACATTATAATGGCCCAAAAATATTTAAAATTATTTATTAAAACATGTTTTACAATCAAGAACTAATACATATATACATAATATTGAAATTTAAAACAAAACAAGTTTTTAGTAATCAAAGGTTCACCAAAATAATCTAATGTTCATCATTAACATTATATCTAGAGAATAATTCCAATATCTTAAATAAATGATATATGGGTCCATTTGAAATTATATTGGTACATAAATATCATATAATTTCACTTCTTTTGTTTTTCATCTATTTTATATAAACTCTCATAAATAATCTCAAGTGAACAAATCATTAAAAGATGAAGCTAGCGCTTCCAATATGAAAAAAACTGAATCCTATAACACATCAAAAAGGTAATAAATTATCTAAAATTATAAAAAATAAATTACATTTATTATTGGTTATTAATTAATTAACTAATTAATCTAAATTGATTATCTAGGACATTAAGTACAAGTGAAGAACAATTTCAGACATAAGGGAAGGGATCTTTTCTGACCACCCCCATTTTTTATTTGGATACACTTTTTCAATCATTACCCTAGTGTAATTATTAAATATTCTCATTTACTCCTAATAAAATCTTTTAATATGTTACAAACATATGTTACTATCTCAATTATTCTTTATTTGATGGGAAAATACATGTTTTATAAGGATCCCTTTTCAATTCCTATCGATAAGAAAGACTAATTAAAAGGAACCTCTCTATTTCCAACCCATTTTAATTTACTCTACACAATATATTTTAATCCACCAATATTATTCTAAAATCACTGTTTCAATTATGAAAAAATATCCCAGTTCATTTCGGGTTTTATATAAAAATGTGTTCATTTCTCCTCTTTAAGACTCTTTAATATTTTCTATAAACTACACTAAACTGGATCATTTATAATGTTTAATAAGAATTATTTTTAAATGTATTAACTTTATTTGTATTTTATTTAACATTATTTATTCTTATTTTACCTTATTATTTTCCATGTATGATTTTAGTCCATTCTTTCATGGAAACCATTATGATATTCCCATTTGTTTTTTCTTATGGAAAGATTATGATACTAATTTAATTCCATGGGTAACCCTTATGTTTATTTTTAATGTTTGATTATTCATGTGGATCACATATTATTTAAAATTTTATTATGGTTGAGTCCAATAGAACCCCAAAGAATTTGGTAATGTTTACTCTTATGAGACGTAATGTTGGGATAATGAGTAAACCTGATTCCTTTATAGGAATTTGTCCATCTTGTGATATAGTCTATGAATTTATCCATGAATCTTGTTTATTTTATATTGTATTTTTCGGAAAAATTCCTATCATTTAATGATTATATGATCCCATGTTCTACATGTTATGTTATAATGGATTTATTGATGTTCCATACCTATTTATGTCATCATGTTACACATTCGAACCCATGTTCTATGCTTTATTCTTATGTTTGTTTTTGTTTTGGAATTTTTATCTTGCCCATTTTTCATATATTTTCTATTATATCCTATTAAGATGTAAGATCTTAATTGATGTTTCAATCCATTTATGGATATTAAATAAAATATGTCTTTAGTTTGCTTTCTGGATTTTTATTAATATACTTAATCTTCCAAAGTCACTAGAATTTACCATCCATAGTTTTTATATTATGATTAATTATTCTTATATTCATGTAATAACATGTGTAAATAGATAGAGTTTCTGTATTGAAGTAGATTAAATGAATGATGGATGATTAGAGAGGTGTCAGTGTGGTATGATAGGAGTTCTTGGGCCTTCAGGTCTGACCAATGGTGGTCATGTGACCAAGAATAATGTCTTTATAGGGTGGATCCATTAATACATGAAATTTAGTGACCTAAATACACACACACACACACACAAACACACACACAGAACCATATATATATATATATATATATATATCCATTTGTGACTATATTACGTGTCCCCCCCAAGTCGCATTCCACATATCACAACTCCCACGGTGCTATGGTTGTGTAGTTTCATAAATATCATGATATATTTGAGTTTTTAGTACAATATTTGTATAAAATTAATGAGAATATTGATGTGTATAAATTTATATTCCATGTAAATGAGTTTGAAAAAAATGTTGTGTGAATTCATAGAAAAATCATGAATTTTGAGATAGTTAGTGATGTGAGTCGGCTTGTATCAACAACATACATTGTTTATTCCATGTAACCTCGCATGTCATGTATCATTAGGTATATTGTGTGTACTGTGATTTATTATAAGGATACCCATAATAGTACATGACTAGACTACCAGAGTGACTCACATGTCATGTACTTTATAGGGACTTTCCATATACTGGGATGTTTTTTATTAATGTCCATATCAATCAACCAGTCATTAATTTTGGAAATATAATTAGTCCATAGAATGAATATGAATATATATATATATATATGAAATCATTGTATGTATATCATCATTCTCAAGCCATTATTTCTAAGTAGATCAATTGAATATGTTTCATTTTCTTTTATAGATATGATGATAAATATAGATAACTAATTTAGGAAAACATAGGGTTTGTAACAATTTCTGTAGTATACCAGCCCCTAGGTGTGGTTTCTCTATATACATAGTGGAGTCAGGGACCATCCATAGTGATGGGGTGTATGTCCTCTAAATATTGATTAGTTAACCCCCTCATATTTTTAAAAAATCAAACAATGTGGTATGCATCCCCCATGCGGGTTAACAAAAAATTTTGATTGACATACTTCTTTTAGTGAGGAATGGGTCTCCCATTACCATTTCTAACAATGTATTATCTATAAGAGATTGATGTGAAGTAGTTATGGTGAATTTCATTCTTCGGTGATCTAGTTACTTCATGGTCTTTTCAATTGTTAAACATTAGTAGAACTAATATGTAGGGATCAATGACTTTATTAAACATAGTTTTACATTATATTTAATAATAAAAATATTTATTCTATTGATATAACTCTACATTTTATTTTCCTCTTAATTTTTATTCATTGATTCCTTCTGAGAATATTTATACTCTCCCTTTAATGGGTGTTCTCCCAACATTTGTCATGTCTATGATGATTAAACATAGTTCTATTGTACTATTTATGGGATATGGGGAAAGTATAGTTGGTTTATAGAGGACCATTGATGTGTTCATTACTAGTGGGGAATGTTTAGGGGATGACTTGATGTGGGGTGTAGTTGTTCAGTCATTATAGGATATTTATTATCATGGGATATCAGAATTTTTACTTTTCTTTTCGCTTTAGATTTGGTTTTTATTACTTTATTAGGATACTTATTATTATTGTATACTTATTGTAAAATAGTTACTTTATTAATATATATTTGTTTCGCTATAATATAACATGTCCTTAATATGTGTTGGTATTAATAATAAAAACGTATAAGTCTTAACAAATATGATATATGCCTTCTTGTTGCATGTTACTAGACCGTAGCCTATTGAAGTTCGGTTCGGGTTGGCACCAAAGGTTTTGAGGCATAAAAGAAACATTATGTGGTGAAATAATTTTTATTTTCAAAGAAATAAAAGGATTAAAGATAAAATTAATTAAATGTACACTTCTATGAATATTTTTGAGAGAATATATCACATTTAATTTATAAATAATTTATATAACAGTTACCTCATATTTTGTATCCACCTCTATTAATTTTCATTTTATCTCTTATTACATTTTCATTAGGGTGGAAAATTGAATATGGATTTCCCTATAAATATCCACATGTTCTGCAAAAAATCTCTGATCAATGTTCTTGAAATTTTGGGTGCTAATATAATGGTATCTAGTGTATTACTCCATTACATGTTGACAAAAAAAATTACTTGTTCTCTCTCTGTTCTTAATAGCGGTTAAAGGGAAGGAATTTCTCTCAAGTTGTTGATAGAATTCTTGAGAGTGTCTCCATTGTATTAATATGTCCGTGATGTAATGATGGGAAAATTTATATATAATACTTAGGTTTAAAAAAATCTTAATTTCATAATGGACACTATATTAATATCTAACATAAGTTAATCCCTACATAAAATAATAATAGTAATAGTAATAATTCCATGACAAAAATTTATTTAAATATAATTTTTAAATAAACAAAGTAATATTTATAAAAAATGGTCTTAAATATATAATATTTCCATTGATCCATTAACTAAGATCATTTATCATTCAATGTAATTTAATATACAATTAATACATAAAGGAATTATTCAAATAACAATTATTCATTCAATAAATAAATAGATATTATATTCATAATATTTGTGAAAAACTATTAATTATAATATGTAGGTGACATAAATAAATATTTATTATATTCTATTGATGCAACTAATGAATTTATAAATATTTATTTATTAACTCTTTAATTATTAATCATTAGATCCAAATCACATATTGTTTTACACAAATATATCTTGATAAAATTTATGCAAAAAAAATTACATGAATAAATAATATTCTAATAACTAGGAATAAATTTATTCTTAATATAAAATTCAAAACAATTTGACAAGATTCAATATAGACTTAATTTTTGGACCTCTAAGACCCTTTCAAAAATTCAATAAGCAAGCTTAAAAAGATTTCATATTCAACATCTAAAAATAGTTTAAGGTACTCATAAAAAAATAAATAGTCTATAAATTACCCTTGACATGGATTTCCATAAATGATTATATTTTAATCAAGGGGAAAATGGTGTCTTTTTATATTAATATTAATGGGAAAAATATTTTCATGAAATTTTGAATAAATTCTATATCACTACCAATAAAACAAACATATACTACCTCACTACAAGTATATGTGATCTCACATTTCAACCTTACATTATAGTACATGATTAATGTAACATAATAATAAAAATTAGAAGCCTTTATAATGATAAAAATATTTATTGATTGTAATATTCACAAAACCTAAAGTTAATTTATTCCCTATTGGTTGTAATTCTTTCATGGATTATTATCATTTATACCACTAAATGAGCATATTTTTTGAAGATGTATCAATGTACTATAAAAATAGCACTCTTGATATTCAAACATCATTTTGGTCATATCAGATCAATGATCTTGGACGTAGTATTTATTTTGGATTATTTTCATAACATTTCCATGTTCTCATTATAGTGGGGAACCACAATAAACCATTAATGGAATGAATATCTAAAATAAATTATCACATTAATGATACATATATTAATAATCATTATATAATAATATATTTTTTAAAATTATATTAAATAAATGTATAAATCCATGTTTTTTTACGGGAAATAACTCTAATAGAGTCTGACTTGGATTAGAGATAATTGCTGAAAACATATAACCCACTAGCTCGAACATGATATTAAAGAATTTATCGGGCATGTATTTAGTCAATAGGACTACCAATGTAACTCTATGGGTACTCTGTTACTAAAACATCAGCTCGTTACGTACAATCTCCCTAGAGGCAATAGTCCTGAAAATTTATCTTTTGATTTTTTCATAAATGTGATATCTTGTCTAATATCATAGTCAAAATATTATAAAAATATATATTATGATGATTTTTCTATCTTTTTAAACATACATGATATAGAACAAGTCATGTTATATTTAATACTACTTGTTTTGTTTCATGAGATGTTGCAACATACACGGTATCTTTAGATATATCTGGAAATGAATTCTACAAACTACCCTCATTTATATTATTCAATTACCTATGATATAAGATCAAATTCATATGATGCGTGACTAGTTTCATATCACCTTGATTACTATAGCTCCAACTTATCCATCACAAAAAATATGTCCTTTTTACTTTTCTATGTACTATTGGATCCTTTTAACTGTTATCTTATTCTTTTCTTTGGGTTTTGTTTTATAATTTAAAACTACATATTATGGGAAATAAATAGAAAATCATAATAAATATCGTGGAATACATGATATATCTCCTTATAAAATCATATGAATTTCTATTTTGGATCTAAATTTATTAATGTTTCATTACACAAAAATTTGGATATATTTATTCCATATGACATACGTAAAATTCCTTTATTAAATTTCTCTACCATATAAATTTCAATAATTTATAAATATATGTACAATGCCTGGTCATATAGTACCCATAAATAAAAATTAGTTGATTTTTTCCCAGAAATTAGGTCGCTACATTAACTCATTGTTATGGAATAGTTTCTAAACATAGTTAAAGTTAACTATAAGAATAATATCTATTTTCTCTATATCTTTCAATAAAAAAATAACATAAAAAACAATGTATCTCCCACTAAACTCATATATATACATTGAAAAATAAAGAAAATTCCATTATAATTATTTATTTTGATTTATAAATTTATCCTTATAGTAATTACATGTAAAAAATTGTAGCTACTATGGAAACCCAAATTCAAAATGGACATTCGTAACTCTATTGGTGAAAACATTACACATAGTTAATTTCATGATGGGTTATAATGTTTTAAGCCCTATTATTTAATTATAAAAAATTCCTTCACCTTCTTTGTGTATCTCTTTATTGACTAACCCACTAGAAATGGTGTCTTTTACATGATATAAAGGTGTAACAAAACTCTAGACTTAATTTTGGTACATGTAATCCATTTTCTTAAAATCATTTCCAAATTTAAAATTCATCTTATTTTAATTTACAACATTTTGTAATAAATTACCTATTATTATAAATTAATAATAAAAATTTCACCAATATTGGTGATAATAAAACCAAATTTTATTATTTCAATACTTTTATTTTATCCTTTGTTACAAAGAATGTGTCTCTTGAGGAACACCTACAACTGTTACTCTTGGAGATTCTATTACAATAAAAACCCATGTGAATTTTGAACTCTATGTTTATTTAAGTATATCATTATTCTCATATCACAGATATAGGTGTTATTAATTCTTATAAAGATACAAGAAATCATTGGACTAATACCTTACAATATTAGGGATAGTTATATCCTATATCTTGTTTTGGATAATTAAATGAGATAAAATTAATTTTTACCTGATGTAAGTTTATTTCTAAAATTTCCATGAAACTTTTGTTTCATATAATAAAATAAATGTCTAATATAATGTATTTCTATTTTATTATAACTTATATGATATTGACTATCCCTTATAGTGAGAATATGTTTATGTGTTTATTATTTATATTACCAAATCATGTATCAAGAGGAGTAGTGTAAGACTTGAACTACTTATAAGAAACATAATCAACCATAATTTTAAACACATAATCTCTCTTATGTGTATAATATAATGTGAGTATATGAATTTCACAACATAACATTTCAGTTATCGTTTAATGGTTAATTATGTTATTTTGCATCTGACCCACTTAAATCATCTGTTATCTTTTCCCAATAGATTCTCAACTTAAATTTTAATAGTGACCCTAGTTTTTAATATTTAAATACATAAGAAATTTTTATGTATTATTTTTGGGATATATCTATGAGCTATTTCAATGTTTTGGGCATTGCAGATCCACAATAAAAGTATATTAAGTATAATATATTTGTTTTTATCCACACACATTAAAATAGAAAAAATGTCATTTAATCATCATCAGATCCTCATATTGAAAATATGAAACAATGGTTGTATCCAAAATGGGGTTTTCATTATTAGTTATTTGATTTCAGTTCACACCTAGGGTATTAGGTTTACTACTCAATGATGTGTGATTAAAATTAAAATTAATTTATTTTTAATTGATTAATATTATATATACTAGAAACCCTAAAGAACATCATTTAATCACCTATATCTCATAATCCTAGAGATATTATCTATATTCTCACTAACATGAGAGGGTGATTGAGGGAAAATGAAGGATACAATGAAAACATTAATTGAAGAGGATCAACTATAGTCTTGGAAACCAATGTGTTCATCATTAGCGAGGAATCCTCTAGTGAGGTGTGGATTTGTTATTTTTTTCTTGTTCCATTATTCCTGATTTTTTATCATGTAATAATCATTAATTATTTTATTTCTATAATATATGACCTTGGGATATTTTTTACTTTTTTTGACTGAGATTTATAATTCTACACATTTCACTTATGTTCTTCATCAGTAGTTGTTCTGATCCTGATGAACGGTGGTCAACTGTTTTTGTCAGATATAAAATAAAATATTCTAGATTATTATTTAATTTAACTTATTTATATTCATGGTTTCATCAATATCTCTTATCATAGTATGTATACTGACTAATTAAATCTTGATTAGTGGGAGTTTGTGACATGGGCTTTGTGATCAATGGTTTTTTGAATGATAGTAATTATATGGATGTGTAAAATTGATGAAGAGAGATAAAAGATCTTGAGAAGAATTAATAGAGTGAGTTCATCTGATAATAAACATGAATATGTGTCAGGGTAAGGTGATACCCCCTTGAAAATCATAGTTTTCAGTGAGGAACAACCAGGAATTGACCATTAGAGACACAGAAACTGAAAAGGATGGTTTGAACAGTGTTTTGAGTCTAATCAGAGGCAATATAAATGAAAACAAGGATATTAGAGGTGTTTTAAAAAATCCGGACTTAAAGGCACAATCATGTGACATGTAATATAGTTAAAAAATAATTTATGATCTAGAAAGTGGATGATAGAGTTTGAAAGGAAATAAGTTTCATATAGTATGTGACCTTGGTACACATTTTGTGTTTCCCTATGTTGATCGACATGGAATGTACAAGGATTACACACATTCATTGAAATATATCCACACAATACATGTTTTTTTGGGATTCATTGAATAAATTTTTTTTTCTATAGGTGACTATTCCGTATTTATCGTACATGATGAGTAATATGACTAAAACCACATGCTATGTATCCTCTAGGGAACTCTGTGTATTTCAACCCTCACATGACAGGAGTGACAGTGGCACATGAAAAGAAACCTCTATATCTCATACATCATGTACCCTATCAACTATACTACCTATGTAGAAATATACACGTGACATATCATGTCTGTACATGGATAGATATTCACCGAGGTCCTACGTGGTCTATTTGTGTGAACCCTAGTTTTTTAAATAATTTTTTAATATTCATTTCATGAATTCATATTTATTCAAATAAATTTACTTTTCAAATGATTTCATTCAAAAAAATGTGGAATTTAATTAACTAGATACCAATGGCATGTTTAATGTTATTATGTTCACTTATAGGCAAAAAATATGTTTTATTTAAAGGTTAAATATATTTCTATAATATGTTTTGTACTTTTATCTATCTAAAGAATTATTTAACAATGTTCTATTTTATAAATGGATATTTATTATAATTCTATGTATTTATATTAATATTTATCATTATTATAATCTTAAAAATGATTTATTATGATATGAACAAGAATATGGTTTTTTCATTTGAAAATTAAATATTTCTTATTAGAAGTAAATTTTATTCCTAAATAAAATATTGCATTGTTTTGAATTTAATTTTTTTGCATATTTAGAGCATTAAATTTAAATGAATTTATTTTATAATTATATTTAGAAAAATAAAAAAAATATTCATTATGTAACTATAAATTAGTTAATAATGATGATAAGATCAGTTAATGTTAATAGGATGTTTCATAAAACATTATTTTAACATATTATGTGTTTTTATACTAAAATTAATTTTTTTTATTTTCAAAAAATAATATTAATATAATAGATTTAATATTTAGAATATGAAAATATATATTATTTCATAAGGGTAATTTCATTTTTTGAAATAAAAATATTTTTCTGAGGTTTATGTTAGTTAGCACATTAATGGTAAATAATTTATTTTTTAAAGAAATGGTTTTTCTAAGTTTAGTTCATTCGTATAATAATTATTTAAATTGATTAATTTTAAGGTATAATTATAATAAAATGATTCAATTTTTTTAAAAAAATATTTTAAAACTTATTTAATTTATTGTTGATAACAAATACTATTAAGAAATCTTAATGTTTAAAATGTATTTTTAAATAAATATTATTTTTTCATTAAATATTATGTTTTTATTTAAATGTTAAATTAATAAATATCTAAATTTTAATTTTATAAAATTAATTTTCTTTTTAAAATTATAAATTTATAATAGAGTAAATTTTGGGGTTTTTTCAAATGAAGTAGATTTTTGGTGTATAGTAAAAAATACTATTTTTTACAAATACCATAACCTTTATGAAATAATTATTCCATAATAATGGATTAAAAATTTATAGAACCATTTTATTGAATAATAAAAATTAAATGGAAAAAAATTACTTCAAAATAGATATTTAAATATATAAACCTATGTATGATATTTTGGAACCTATGTTATATATTATTCTTATAAAAAACTATTTTTTGTGTCTTTACATTTAATTAATTTATGTAAAGATTCCATTTGATTTTGGATTTATAATATTTTAAAATTACGCTAATTTTTAATCATAATTTATTAAATATAAGTGTAATCAATACTATTCATATCTGTTGTCCTAAGTAAAACTATTATCAACAATTTATTGAAAAAGGTCACTATTTCTCATTTATTAAAGCACCCCTACTCCCACCCCTTTCAATCCAGTAACATAATTAAATTTACAACCTAAAATATACCAAATTACATTCCATAACAATAATATCTTATGTTAGTTATCTTATGTTGTCATTAGGATTCCAAAATTTCTTCAAAACATAGAATTCATCTAAAATGAGATTCAATTTATTCTTCACAAGTACTAACTTATTATCCTTAATTTTAATTTTTATTATTCTTATATATGATATGGATTATTATTTACCATATTAACAAACACTAAATATTATCATTGCACTAATTTAAAAATAATATTTTAGTAAAACCACTATCTAATGTTACCCAAGAATTTATTATAGTATATTCTTGTTTGGGTCAGTTTAAACACCTACATGGATGAGGCTATTAAATTTTAACATGGGTGGTTATGAAATAAAAATTAATGTTAAGATAGGATACTAACATGTATTATTTTATTGATTCTTTAAAGATAATATTAACAATTAAATAGTTATTAATATACCAACTTTCATTGGATAAAAATTGTCAAAACATGCCCATTTTGTGTTTTATTTTTACGAATCATATTGGAAAATCCAATGGAGTGAAAATAGAGATTCATAAATAATTATGAAACATATATAAGAATAAATTAAACATTAGGAAAATGATGAAATCATAAAAATGTAATGATGAATACAATTTTTATATCTAAAAAAATATGGAATAACTAAAACTAATAACAACTGATGATCAATATAAACTAAAAATAAGTAATAATTCTATAATAAATGAATAAAAATGATTAATATAAAAGGTGATACAAATTAATAATGTTGTGAAATATATTATTATTGATTTTAGGTTTATTATAAATAGGGTTGAAGTATGTATGAGCTTGAGGGAATCATAGTTAATGTTTCTTTGTCTAAATTTTAATTCATTGAGGAAAGTTTCATATTATGCCCATTTGATTATTTTAAATGGTGAAACTAATTGACTATAGTATTTATATAAAATAAAAATAACTATTTAATGATATTTGATAGTATATTTTATGATATACATTTCATGTTTTTTGAATCTTATAATATGAAGTTTGTAAGTATTTTTCATCAAAAATTTTCTTTTATGAGACATGATTCATATTATACTAATATTTTCATTTATGTAGTTTATATACAAGTTATTTGTTGAATAATATCATTATTTTATTAAAATTTATTTTATTTAATGTTAAATTTCAAATTACCTTTCTCATTTTAATTTTTCTTATTCATTTCCGTCTCTATATGGTTTTTTGTTTACTATAATTGCTTTCATTGAGTTAAAAATTATCATCTTCAACCACATTTTTTTAATTTGTGTGTATTATACACTATTATTTTATCATTTTTTATTTCTTTTTTTGTGAGTATTTTAATTTCTTAATCACATTATGATATTTTATTTATTCTACCCATTTCAATTTTCAAGATATAAAATTGTTCTTCTTTGTAGAAGTCATTATGAAACTCATTTCATTACCATGGGTTAATTATGAATTGATGAAATTGTGAATGTTTTAATATGGAAAACACATATATTTTTCATTCCATTTTTTATAGGTGTGAAAAAAGTAAATATACCTCTAACACATTGGGTAAATCATTATATATCATGAGATGACATGCAAGGGATCGGGGAGGAAACTCACTCCTCTATGGGAATATGTCCAATATATAATATAAGTCATGGCTATGTGCCTTGAAAAAAGAAATTATTTTATATGATTATGTACATATTAGATTATTATAATATAATATTATTCAATATACTAATTATAATGTTATTTTTTTCATGGATATTGATTTTCGACTCATATTTCTATACTCAAATATCTCATATCCTATTTTTTTTCCAAATTCTTTATTCCCTAACTCATGATTTGCGATGTATGTTTTATTACATAATATTCTCTTCTGTTATTATAATTAATAATGATTATATAATCTTTACAACATGATTATATTATGCTCACTTATGTTTTTTGATTGTTGTCAGTTATATTTATCCTTACTGATCATTTGAGTTTATCCTTTTTTATATTTCAATTATATAGGTTAATGAATAACAATTTTATGAATGATGTGTATTGAAGGGAATAATGTGTAAGGAATTTTTTGGGATATGGTAATAATTTTTTTTATCATTTAATATCTTTATTTTTGTGAAAAAACAATATAATTTTAGTTGAAAAAATAACAGTTCTTTTATTTGTGTAGTTTTACTAAATATTTAAAACACTAAATATAAAATGTTTTTGGTATATAGGAGATATATTATTTGATATAAATCATGTAACTATAGGACTATTAATACTGGGGTATCATAGTGTACTAGTAATAACCTAAGATATTGTGATTTTTTTAATTAAATTTTCAATTTTCAATATTTTTTTATATATAACACTATGTTTAGCATGTATTACATGCAATAGTATGTTTAAATGAAACATGTCATCTTATTAAGATGTTACTATTGGATATTTATGACATAGATTTTTGGAGTGGCTTAAAATAATAGGATTTAATAAATAATGAAAATATATTGTTTACAAATGTATATAAAATGAATTCATGGTGAAAAATTATTTGAAAAGGAAAATAAAAACTCTTTGGAAATATAGGAATTATTTATCTAAAAAAAATTTTTTATACAGAAAAACATGTCTTACATCAATACATTAAGTAGCCACTTTTGGTGAATTATTTTAATGAAAATTATATAGTTTATATTTAGTAAACAATTTCAAATTCATCACATATTATTTTTCAAGAAATTAAATAATAATAAATCCAATTTTATACTTAAAAACTATAGTTTTTTAAAATGCAGTTTTGTTGCCTTTTTTCACACTCATCTTAAAAATAATTTTTGAAACTTTTAGTAAGACTATTTCAATTTTTTTTGGTAAATCGTCATTTAAATATTATCTTAGGGTATATTTTTTATATTTTTCATAAAGAATTTATGTTTTTTATGATTAGTGAATAGTACTAAATTTAATTGAAAAATTTATTTTCATATACATTATATATAAAGTTAAATTATATATGAAATTGGTATTAAATTATAATTAATTAACTTATAAACATAGTAATCAAATTTATTCCATTGTAATCATTTTCATGTTGAATTTTGATATATAAACCTTAAAAACTTTTGAACATTTTGTCTTGGAAAGTTTTATTTCTCATCACGTATATAGGATTAATTTTGTATTAAAACATTCCAATTATGAGAATGGAATTTTAAATCATAGATTACATATTTTGAATCAGATTAATTTATATTATCAAATAAGGTCATAATAATATTTTACCGTAATTAATAGTACAAACATTAAAAAATATTTATCATAGTTAAGGTAAAAATGGGTTTACTGGGGGAATAAACTAAACATACATGAGTTAAAATAGAATAATAAGATGTCTAAATAATATTTTATCTCCATATTTATACCCTATAATTTATAATTTTTGAGAATAAATTATTTTTACCGCTGTGGCATTTAAAAAACATGGGTATATATTTTTCTTTTCAAAAATTACAAGTGACCCACTGACATTACATTTAAAAGGCCACACATATCCTCTTGTGATCATAAAATAAATAAATTTTGGTTTAGATAATCCTTATAAAACTAATTTCTAAAACCCATCCTCTCATCTTAGAAGCCTCATTTTGGGTAGAAATCTAGACTATGAAGGATTTTGTGGTAAACATAAGGACAACTGAAGAAGAGGAGGTTCAAACATTTATGAAGGAAGTCGATACATATGGTTATAAGGAGTGGTTCTACATAAGTTATAGTTTTGAATTTAATAATATTATAATATCATTATGGTAGATGCTTAATCGCTTTCACCAAATTAGATGATTTTGTACTTAGTCTGTAAAGACACTTGACTATTAAGGTCCTCAGGCATGATTTTGTGTAATGTCTTGAATATTCATCTAAAAATATACAATATAAATATATATAGAAGAATATTGGGTCTCTATAGTTCATATCAAAGGGATGTTTTGTTAACCTTTTGAAACTAGGACGATAAACCCTTAATAATATCCTAATTTATATTTATAAATATTTGTCTAGAGATGTCTCTAAGGATAAGTATGAGGATGAGTGAAAGTATAGTAAAATATCCTAGAATTTTATTAATGTTTATATACTGTAGTTTATAAGAAAATAAATCCCCATCTAGATACTATAAGTGGATGTGGCTCTGTACTATAGCCAACTAAGGGTAATAATTCATGAAAAGGGTGCATTGAGATGGACTTGATCATCACCTCATGCGTGAAAATGGGCTTGTTGTACATATGGTTTGATAATCCCATAGTATATACTTTTCAAATTCACAAGTACATTACAAACTAGAAATAAAGATTTAAATTCATGATGACTAAGAATTTCCTAGGATAAACTTATGGTTTCATTGATTAAGAAGATAGTGTCATGATTTATACATCCTACAAGTGATTTTTTTAATGATTATATGGTTTTACAATATGATTAGTGTCACATAAACTATGCCTTTTGGTTTTAGTTTATTATGTGAACCATAATGTATTGATTTAACATTTAATGTGAATGTAAAATTTTTAATGATCATCCAAATGAGAAAATTACTGTAGTGCAAGTTGTTTTGATTATACCTAATAAGTTATAACAGAATCTAATTCAAAATATGCACCTTAACTAACTATAAAACTCACAAACGAATACATGGATAGAGTTCACTGAGCATTCAGGTAGTGGAGAACATAGAGGAATGGAGATCCATTTTCCTATAAGTTGATAATTTTTGAAAAATCACTCAAGAGAATATATTAATGGGATGAGTTAGTGATTTGGGTGTGGAAAAGGAGTACATAGAGAACGTAATTTAAAAAAATGAAATTCATGGATAAAAAAATGAATGAGAATAATTTTATCCCTAAGGTATCATCAACTATTGAATTTATTAATTTTTACAAGTATGGGAATTATAAAATTTGATGTCGGAATGATAAATCTCATGAAGAGAAAGAGAAATATGGAATGAATAATTGTTATATTTATGATGACTAAGATACTAAAAATGAAATAAAAAAGTAAACTACTGTTAAAGAATAAGATGATTAGCCCAATTTAATGGTTTGATAAGGAAGTGGGACGATTGATGCGAATATGTATTGAAATTAAAGAATTATAGTTTCTGAAATTTATAAGGTTTTTTAATATAATTTTTTAGTTATAAATATCAAGGAATATGTTTGATATTATAAATTATCTAGAAAATTGATTTAATAGAAAGGCAATATTTTAAGGAAAAAACATTATTAATGGGAGAAAACCCATAATATATTCTTACAGCTGAGAAAATAGTGTTTAATTTTGATAAAAATATGATTGACATGGATAATATAAAATGAATATTATTGATGACCACATAAATTATAATATATTTCTTGAAAATGTTTTTTATGCTACCATTGATGGAGTTTACGACATATTTGGATTTAAGGAATATATCCACTAATATTATATTTTATGTATATAATGAGGAATCATGTATTATTTCGGAAATGTTTTAGGGTAATTTAGGTTATTACCATGTTTCATGAGAATACGTGGTGAAGGTTTTCACATATATTCTTTTTTCAATCAAGATCAACGTCATGATATGAGGGGGAGTAATGTTAATTTTATTTTTTACATATTCTGTGACTTTATTTTTTAAATTTTGAATTTTAATGGGTTATTTGGTTAATGTTTTAAGTAATAGTTTAAGTGGAACTTTGGGTGAGGATTTAGATATTAATGTATTACGTCACTATATGAAGAAATATTTATATTAGATAATCAGTGAGATTTTTTTTTAAAAACTAGTGATATACAGAATGAATTATCATTATATTATGGGTCTTATTTAGATATTTATACCAGAAAAATTCCTCTATTATAGTAAGATATGAAGTAGAAATTGATTTGGGCCCAACTAAAATAAGAGATTGTGCCTAAAAAATAATAAGATATCAAGTAAGTACATTTCATATGTTCTCAATCTAGGTTGAAAATTAACTCCCCAACATTAGAAAAATTATATTGTATTTTATTTCTTGCTATCATAATTTTTTATGGCAACAATGGCCTTTTTCATGCCTCTTTGGTTTATGGATTTGTGGTCATTAACATTATCCTAATAATGTTCTCTATCAGGCTTCATTAGTATTTGGGTCTTATTTTTTTTCTTATATGTCCATGTTTTCTTTTACACCTATGTTCTCATGTTTGGAAAACTAGTATGTGTTATTCTAATTTACATTCACTCATCCCTTTCTCGTTTTCAGGAGGATTTTTTGTTAATACTCTTTACGATGTGGGTTTTTATGAAGGAATTTTCAAATCATTGACCATTGATGACTTTGATGAATTTCAAGGGTAAAATTCATTTTAAGGGGGTCAGAATATAACAGCCTAAGATTTTTTGAAACATTTTTCTTTCAAATTAATTCAATCTCTTTTATTTTTTATTTTACACATAACCCTGATATTAGAATACATTACATGCAACACTATGTTTAATCAAAATTTGTCATTTTATTAAAATATTATTATATGATAGTTATCACCTAGCCGACAGAATGATTGATATGAGTAGGGTTAACTAAATAAAAATAATATATGTATCATAAAAGTAGGTAAAATGAATTATTTGGTGACTAAATGTCAAAAAAATGAAAATAAAATATATTTGAAAATAAAATAAAATATTTTTCTAATTGTTTTTTCTGAAAATCAACTCTTTTAAAATAAATTTATTAAACACCACCTTTTTAATTATATTAATTCAATTTATATATTATATATTTAATAAACTATTCTATATTAATCTATTTTTTCTTAGAAATTAAATATGAATAAATCCAATTTTATTCTTAAAAACTGTATTGTTTTAAAAACAGTTATTTTTCCTTTTTGTGCACTTATTTTAGAAATAATTTTAATGAAATTTAGAAACATTATATGAGAAAATAATTTTCATACCTGAAAAAAGTAACAATTATCTTATGGGGAATTTATGGGATTTTTTTGAAGAGGTTATTTTTTTATAAAGAGTGATAAATAATGACTTTTAATAGAAATATAACTTTTAGATTAAATTATTTATAATGTTATATTATATTTAATTATTTAAATTATAATTAGTTAAATTTTATATCTTTATTTAAATTTTGGTCATTTTAATAATTTTAATATTGATTTTTTATATAAAATCCTTATAAATATTTAAACATTTTCCCTTTGACAACCCTCTTTCATATCATGACTCTAGGATTAATTTGAAATTAAAATGATCCACATAATTGTATTTCAATTGGAAAAAATTTATTCCATATTTGGAATAAGAATTATATATATTATTTAATTAGTTCAAATTAATTTTTTTACCATTATTAAAAGTAAAAACTGAAAAAAAATTATTTACTCTAGTTTTTTGTAAAAATTGATAAAAAATAGGGTTACGGTAAAAAGATAATGGTTAAAATGAGCAATTTTGATTTCACAATATATATTATCCAGACATATGTTGAACCTATAATGTGTATTTCTATAGAATAATTCATTTTTTGACCCTTCTGTGTCGTGAAAAATGATACTAAATATTTTTGTTTTCAAAAATTAAAAATGTTCCAGTGAACTCACTTATAAAAGGAAAACCATGTCCTATAAAAACTTCTTAACAAAATCCATCATATCTTCCTATATAAATTAATTTTGTCATAAGTTAATCCTAAGAAGTATTTTTTTGAAATACTAAGGAGGATACCTGAGGAAGAGGAGGTTCGAACATGTATAGAGGTAGTCGACACATAAGGTTTTGAATAAAGGTTTTAAGTTGGGTATGATTTTGAAGAGTAATAATGGAGATTATAATTATAGGTTATTTTGGTGATGTTTCACCAAATTACTTGACTATGTATCTAGAATCCAATGATAGTAAACTGTTACAGTCCTTTAGCATGAGTTTATGTTATGTATTGAATATTAATCTAAAAATATGTAATATCTATTTATTGGAAGCCTAGGTCATTATGGTAACCCTAAATTAAATGTTATATAATTTACTATAATTAGTTTATTTTCGTTATCTGTATGTTTGGGTCTCATATTGGGGTGCTTGAGTAGTTTTCATGAGTATTTTTTCATATAGAATGTTATAGTTTGATTGTCTTATACATTATAGGTATTAAGTGAGTTGATACATTAATTTTTCATACTTATGATTCAAAAGTAAATCAAAAAATATATATTTGATATTATAACACTCAAATGGTTAGTAATTACTCAGTCAAAAGTATATATTAGGGCATAGGTTCCCTACATCACCAATAGAGTTTGATAGTCACATAATATTGTTGGTTGTAGGTAATCTATCTATAGAGCCAATACATCCCCATCAAGTTTCATAGCGAGGGGGTAAATTATACATCGGGTTTGTTTAGTGCATTAATAATTATTTTTTAGTGAGGAACATGTCCCCCATTTTAGTTATATAGAGTTGATATGTGATGTTATTTTAGTAATTAATATTCTTGGTGTAACATCATATAACCTTACAATAATTTTCTGTAAGAATAAATATATTTTTTTCTTAGAATTATTTATTAAAAACACTGAGTTAACATTATATTACACAAAACCTATGGTTTATCTTTGTCTAAACAGAACAATGAGGTTACCTTGTGTTACATACAATATTGAAATTCCTCGATTGTTTCAATAACACACAAGATCTAGTTTTACAAAAAAATAATATATTATTAAAAATATTATATAATTCAACGTAGAAATTAAATTTATTCTTTCTAGTAGAATTAAATTTAAAAATAAAATATATAGTTAAATTAATTGGTTACCTATTATTTAGAAATTAATATAAGAACCAATTTTATATAAATGAAATTTTTTATATAAAACTATTTTTATGCTTGCAATGCTATTTTATCCTAATAAACTAAATTAATTAAAATTGGTCAGTGATATTAACGAAATATATATATATATATATTATTAAATTAAATATATTTTTTTAATCCAATATATTTTATAGGAATGAGATTAAAATAGACCCAATATTATAAATAAAACCAATTTTTTTTATAAAATTTGTTTTACCAGCATTTATTGAAAAAGATATTTGAAATATAAATTTTGGAAATTTTATATATTTTATACATTAGTATAAAACCATATTTTGATATTGAATCACAAAAATTAGATTAGGGTGATTTTTATGTATTTTTCATTGATGTTTCTTTTTTTAATGAATATTGAAAAATAAAAACTTTTAACTCAAAATTTCTTTTTTATATAATTTATTTATAAAGTTAAATTATATTTTTAAATAGTTTTAAAGTTAATATGAAATGTTTTTATCAACTAATTAATGTTATGTAATTAGAATAATTTTTACTTTGAAATTGAATATAAAAACTTACCAAACTTTTGAACATTTTTATTTTAAAAACCTACATTATCGTCCTATCTGTGGGATTATATTTAAATTAATTTCAATAAATTGTTTGATTTGAATTTGGAAAAATACATTCAATATTTAGAAATAGATTAATTTATAATGTATAATATGATAAATTTGTTTTTGACATGAAGCTTTAGGAATGTAATTAAAATTAGTTACATCGAATAATGAAAAATTATGCTTAAAAGGGACTAAAACATAATATTAAGGGGAAATGACTTATAAAAATGTAAAAAACCCATTGGATGGTCATATTTATCCCCTAAAACTATAAGTCTCTATAATGTGCCATTTTAAAACTACGAGAATAAGTAATACACAGGGAACACAATATTCTATTAAAAAATACAAGTGTGTCATTTTCATCCAATATAAAATGGAACTCACCCATCCCACTTCCTCAAACCTCACAATACACTTTCTATCAAAAACAATCATCCCAAATATCTCTTAAAAATACCACCCCTCATCCAAGAAGCCTCACCTTTTCCAGAAAACAATCAATATAAGTCCTTCAGTACAAACCAAAAGGAGTTTCCCAAATATGAGGCAACATTCTTCCTCAAGGTTTTTTATTTTATTTTCATTATTCACCAACTAAAATATTCTTATTCTATGATTTTATAATTAAATAATTGTCCTCAATACACTGTGTAAATACCTAACCTCGGTTTCTGGGTGTTAGTTCCGTAATATATTACATTGACATAATTTCAAGAAATTCATATCCTGAAGGAACAAATAGTCTTGTAGATTTGGAAATCTAGATACATAAATAATTTCAACATTGAAACATGAAATGAAAAGAAAAAAAAATTCCATTGGGAATATCCACCTCAATAAGATTATTCCTTCCAGTAAGTCATAATATACCTCTTCATTTCCTTGATCAAATGAATCCTAAAAAGGGGTGTTTTCAGATGCTCAGTAAGTGTAAGAAATACAGAAGATCATATAACAAACACAATCATTATTCATGGTGAATAATTGAAAACACATGGCTTTAAAAATAAAAAACATTATCACATTATGGAAGAAATATAAGCTGGGGGATTATTTCAATAATAAAACGTAATCATCGGTATTATAGTAATTGAATTACCACATTTTATATAAATTTCTTGCTTCATAATGAGTGAAAATGAATATTCTAGAAATTATGAAATATTTCATAATAAATTCATCCAAGACATCTAATAACGGTTAAGGCCTCGGCCAAAACTATATCTAAAAATGGGCAAGGAGTTAGCCATGTCCATATCTATTTGTCTCATGAGACCTACCGATGCATCGAGGGGATATATCAGTCCCCACCCATCACATAATAAGTCTAATGAACTTCTAATATGAACAGATATAAACATAAACAACATATAAATTCATATTGAAATGATCATATGAAACATAAATAACATTCCCCAAACATTAAGCATAATCACTAATCATTCATAGAAAATTGGTGAATGGTTTTAAGATACCACATCCACAGTAAAACTAATAATAATTCATTAAGTTAAATATGTTAGATGATATGATAAATATTAATCCCAATAATTCATAATACTAAACCAGATTTTTGATACTAATGAAGATACTCTCATAAAATCATCGAGTAATTCCTGCGATAAATACTGTTTTACTTTGAAAAGAATAGTTCTTTTGAAAAATAGTTTGTATAAAACCAAAAATGCGGTAAGATAGTATTTTAATAATGAAATGAGTTATTTAAGAAAGAAAATCATTTCTAAAAATAGATTATATTGTGCTCTTGAAAATAGGTAATTATTAGAGAAACTCTGTTTAGTAGAGCTTGTATTTTGGGAAAATTTTTGGAAAAATCATTTTAAAACATATAATTCCCCATAAATGAAGGCATGATTCTGATTTGTATAGATATATAAAACATTAAATCAAAATTTATGAGGAGTAAATGTTAGTGAATAAGAATTTAATTGAGGTATTTAAATAATAAAATTAACCCAAATGAAAATGGAGGTTCTGGTGGAAAACCCACACCCTAATCCTCACATTTTATTATTGACCTGAATAATCAAATTTAGGTTCATAAATTAATTATTAAAGAACATTTACTATATTTAATTGAATTATTATAACTTTTTTAGATTCATTCATGTTCTTTTGACAGGATATGTGATTTAATTTTATTATTTCAGAGCGCTTTATTCCTCAGTTATTATGATCAATTTAATTATATTCATGTACAAATAAACATGTAGAATGAGAATGGATGTACGAAATATAACTTTTTTATTATTAGTGAATAATCAGAATATTACATGGTTATAAAATTCATTTGGTTATTGGGAGTGAATATGAAACATTATGTAAAACATTAATGATAATTGTTTGGGTTAATTGGTGGTTTTTTATCACAATGAACTCATTTTGATTGATAAATTAATATCATGTATACTAAAGGATTACAAAACCATAAATAAGTTATAATACATATATTATATATTGGTCCAACCATCAATATAGTTTTATTTCCATGATTTAAGATGATAAAAGAAATTGAAAACCCATCACCCTTGAATGTGATAAATTAACACATCTCAGATGGTGTTTTCCTTTCTAGTATAAAAGAAGGGAAAATGAGAAATTATGAAGAATAATTACTTTATCCTAAAAAAATTCCATAACATGTAATTTATTGGATTCATCAAAATATTTTGATGAATGTTGGTGAGGAATTAAAAATAAAATAATGGAATAGGAAATAAAATAATTGAAAAGAGGAATTTACCTCTTGATGTAATATTCCTTGAGAGCCTCTTTAAGGGAGAGGTTTTTGGTAATTATATGAGACCAAGGGATTCTGGACATGGGGGAAGAGATTAGGAGGATATTTTCACAGAATATAGACATGGAACAAGTCTTGACAGGAGTGGAAAGAAGAGGGACCGAAGGGGGGTTTTATAATGGAGGAGATGGGGGTTATCACATTAATCTACTCATTATTGTATTATTTTGAAAAAAACAACCAATATTATTGATTATAGTGGACATAAATATTTATATATGAATGATATTTTTCACCAAGTCTTCTTAAATCAACCATGGTTAAATTAATAGTGGATTTAACTGATAAATTATATATACGGTAAATTTCTGTATTTTACTATTCATAAAAAATTCAAGTATTTTAAAAAAATCGCAAAAATACACCCTTACCATTTTTCTACGTGTATAATTCAAAAAAGAAATCCATTTTTTAAAAATAATTTTCTATATATTATTAATTTAACTTTTAAATAAAATCATAATTTATTTGAGAAAAAACGAATTTTTCACTATAATTCGTTTTATATCACCTTGAAAATTTAATCAAGATATCATTATCTTATAACATTAAGAAAATAAAATAATAATATGAGTTACTATCCATAAGGTTAATATTACAATTCACATTTCTATTCATAATGGTATATTACTATTCACCAAGAATTATGTTTGTCTTATCAGACTTTAAATATCTTACTAAACGCAACAGTGTATGTGAGTTTTTAGAAATTATTATCACAGAGGTGGTGAAATAATGGTTACAAGATAGGATATAACATTGTGGTGTTTTAAAGAGGCTTTTTGTTTCATTTATTAATTATTAAATTTATGTGTGTATTCTTGGGGTGTTACATTATCCCCTCCATACAAAAATTTCATCCTTGAAATTACCAGTATGTTACCTCACAAAAAGATTTGGATAGTTCTTCATCATAAGCTCTTAAGGATCCCATGTTGCCTCTTCGAGTTTATGATATTTCCAAAGTATCATTACTAGTCAATTCATTTGATTCCTCATCACATGTTCTTTAATGTATAGAATCCGGATAGGCTCTACAAACTAAGATATGCCAAGTTCCAATTCTATACCTTCAGATGTGAGGACATGAATTGGGTCTGGCTTGTACATTCTCAGAAATGATACGTATAACACATTATGTACATTACATTGACTAGGTGTCAGAGCCAAATGATATAATACAGCACCAATTCTATATAGAATTTCAAAATGTCCTATGTACCTAAGTCTCAGTTTCCCATTCTTCCCAAATCATATAACACCTTTCCGTAGAGATACTTTTATGAAAACATGATATCCCACTTGAAACTCCAAATCCTTCCTTCGATTATCAGCATAGTTTTTTTCTGATTTGATATGATTTTATATGGCCTTGAATAGTCTTTACCTTTTCTGGTGTTTCCTCCACAAGCACTGGGCTGACAATCCTCCTTTCTCCATCTTCATCCAAACACATTGTTGTATGATATCTCTTTCCATAAAATGATTTATATGGTGCAATTTAAATACTTTAATGGAAATTATTATTGTAAGAAAACTCAACTAAAGGTAAATATTGATCCCACATAACATGAAAGTCATGTGACAATGATCTCAACATGTACTACAAGGTTTTAATGTCCCTTTATGATTTCCCTTCAATTTTGGGTGATAAGAAGTACATAATCAAATATCAGAATCCAAATATTTCTAAAGACATTTCCAGAATTTTGATGTAAATCACGGATCACAATCAGAAACAATTGAGAGCGGTGTTCCATGAAGTCTCACAACTTCATTGATATAGAGTGGTTCTAGGAACTCCAGTGGAAAATCCTCCCTTATTGAAAGGAAATTTGAAGATTTCATAAGTCGATCAACAATTACCCATTTTGCATAATTATTTCTCAGATGTTTTTCGAAATCCAGTGACAAAATCCATGGTGATGTCATCCCATTTCCATGTAAGAATTGGTATAGGTATCATGACTCCTCTAGGATGTTTCCGTTCGACATTCAATTTTTAAAAGACTAAACATCTTGATACATAATCAGAAATTTACCTTTTCGTGTTATTCCATAAGAAAAGTTCATTCAAATCTCAATACATTTTTGTGATACCAGGGTGTATAGAAAGATTTGAGCTATGAGAATCATCAAGTAACTCTTTTTTCAGCTCAGGTATAGTGGGATCACATAGCCTTTTCCAGAATTTTAGAATTCAATCTTCACACATGATGTTAGCCAACATCCCACCATTCACAAACTTTATTTTCTTATGAAGATTCTTATCATCAGATTGTGAATCTTTAATTATTTCCAATAAAAATAGTTGGGTATCCATTTGAAAAAGTAGTAATGTTTCACCTTCTTTGATAATTCCCAAATCCGTCTTTTCTGGATCCATGTACAATGGATCCTATTCAAACCTCATTTTTTAGAACTCCATGATCCTTACTACTCAATGCATCAACTAACTTATTTTCCTTTAATAGATTGTATTGTATCAAAAAATCATAATCCTTGATTAGATTGAGCCCTATCCTTTTCCTCATGTTGAGTTATTTCTATTAGAATATATATTTTAGACTCTTATAACCTGTATATATCTCAAATTTTTCTCCATAGTGATAATGTATCCATATATTCAAATAAAATATTACTGCTTCTAACTCAAGAGCATGAGTAGGATAGTTTTCTTCATGAATATTTAACTACCTTGATGCATAGAAAATAACCCTATCATTCTATATAAAGAAACAACTAAGTACTTTCTTTGATGCATCACTATAGATCACAACCCCATCATTACTTGATGGTAGAGTTAAGACCGATGAATTCACTAATCTCGTATTAAATTATTAGAAACGGTCCTCACTTTCATTTTTCTATATAAACATAAAAAATTTGTGTGTATTCTAGGTCATTGGGTTGGTTTAACGGGAGAGGTTCTAAACGAATCATCAATAATAACCTTCTAAACCAATAAAACTATGAACCTCTGTTATGTTTGTTGGAGTAGGCCATTCCTGAAAAAACGTTTTCTTCATAGGATCAATAGATATTCCACCCTTAGAGACAATGTGGCCAAGAAGAAAACTAGTTGAATCCAAATTTCATACTTTCTAAACTTCCCATATAATTCATTCCATATAAGAGTATTCCTAATAGTGAAAAAGTGATTTTTAGGATCTTTATAGCATTTTGAGTATACCAGAATATCATAAATAAATAACACCACAAAGTCATCAAGATATTATTTGAAAACCTTATTCATTAGATCCATGAAAACACAAGGTGCATTAGTCATTCCAAAAGGTATTTCTGTAAACTCTCAATGCCCATACCTAGTTCAAAATGTTATCTTTGGAATATCATACCTCCTCGCATGAAACTGATGTCATCCAAATCAAAGATCAATCTTTGAAACAAATTGGGCTCCATGAAGTTGATTAAATAAATCATCAATGCAAGGTAGGGGATACTTGTTCTTTATTGTTATATCATTTATCTCCCTTAAGTTAATGCACAAACTCGTAGATCAATAATTCTTCTTAAAAAAAAGAACTGGGGATCCCAGTGGAGAAACAAAGGGGAAAATAAATGCTTTATCACTCAATTTATCTAGTTTTTAATTTAGTTCCAATAATTCAAAGGTGGTTATTCTATAATAGGTCATTGATATGGGGCTTGAATTAGGAATTAAGTCAATAGAAACCTCAATTTCCCACTCTAGAGGTTGTCCATGAAAAGCCTCTCGAAACACATCAATATATTTTTTCACTCTAGGTACGTACTCTATTTGTAAATTACCTTCCCCACCCATTGTTATTTAATTTTATTCATCCCCAATAATTAGATTTATTAGAGCTACTCGGGGTGGATCTAGATAAGAATTATATACTAGTTTTTTTTCTCTAATGATAAGGGATTTTACATCATCCTTAAAAATTAAAACCTCCTCCTTCTTGACATAACTTTTTTCACCATGGTTTGAAATCCAATCCATATCAAGGATTATATAAAATTAAATCATGGGTATGATAATAAAATTATCAGATAAAAAATGTTTATATTCCATAGTGGGACTTCCCGACAAAAATTTGTTATAATGATACTTCCCATAAGAGTTTTGACAGACAACTACCTTATTAATTAAAAATGTAAATATTTAATTTTCTTGGAAAAATATAAAGTTATGAAATAACACAATGATATTGAATCAAATAAAGTGTTGTGTAGGTTTAAGGAAATAATTATAGTACCTTCCACCAAGTCATTAGGAATTTCAATATCAACAGATGTGATCACATAAGCTTATCGCTGCTCCCTTGGCCTTTTGTGGGGCATGTCTCCTTGACACTTTGGAAAATATTTAGAACAATGTCCAATCTCCACACAATTACATCATTGAATGTTAATAGTTTCTTTCTTCCCATTGAAAACACCACCAAGATGGCCTTTCCGTCCACACATGTATCACAACCCTTTTCCATTTATATTGGCACTAAGGGGTTTCCTTTGACAATTATCACTGGGTAGAACGTTAACTCTTACCTTATTCCCCTTTTCCATACATCCTTTTCTAGATTTTTTAGAAACCACCTTCTTCTATTTCTTTCCATTAAAGTCATATGATTTGGAGAACACATTTTCCATCTCTTAAGCACAAGAGACCATATCTTTGAATAATGAGAAAGTTTGGTAGACCAACACTGACCAGTGGAATGGATTTATGCCATCAATGAATTGATAAATCATGATCCTTGGATTATTTATATAGTCCATAGAAAGCCTTAATATCCTTGTGAAGTTATCTTTATTCTTTGTAATATTATTATCTTTCTTTTGACTCAAATTTAGAAAATTCCTTTCTATATCCGCTCGATGTTCATGAAGAAAGTATTTCTCAATGAAAAAATCTTAAAATTTACTTCATTACATGTTTTCTATTTCTCCCCCACTTTTGTGTTTTGAATTAGTTACCACCATAGATCAGTATCTCCCGACAGACGTTATAATTCCACGTAATGTTATCCTTTTCTTTACTTCCCATTGATAGAAATATCTTCTCCATGGAACTTATCCACAACTCTACTAAAAATGGGTTTGTAGTCTCATTAAAATATGAAGGATATTGTCTCATAAAGATATCTAACATAACTCCTTGACATCGTGGATCTAGATTCTCCATAAAGGTAAGGTTTTTGTTTAGAACCTGAGTATGTTTTACCAGTTTTTTTATAAGTTGATCAGCACCAATTAGAGCTCCAAAGACAACATCAATAACTTGCACATGAGGTAAATACCTACATGGGATATGTGCATTCATGGAGTTTCAATTCCTTCCACTAGGCAACATTTCTAAATAATAGTATACACTATATTTGGTTATGAATCATAATATATAATATCAACTTAGAAAAACACTTAGCAAAAATTGGAATACTTTGCATGGATAATCCCATAATCATAAACATGGTTTATTTGAGAAAATATTTATGTTTAAATCCATCATAATGACTTGTAAATAAAATGTGAATTATCATAGTCCTATCCCCTGGGATTGTCAAATTGGGTGAGAAGTAATGAATGTTGCCATGTTAGGGGATACCCTGGCTCATGCCCCAAACTCCTTGTCAGATATTTCACTCCTAGGTATATATTTACATAAACACATCCACTTATAGTATCAAAATTTTGATTTAATTTCTTGAAATATCCACATAATCTATTCCTTACCAAAATATCAGGATGTTCTTTTTTTTAACCTCATAGACTATCATTGGGGTTTTCCCCTAATCTACATTTTCTAAATATAGTTTCTAAATTTTTTACTGAACCTCCTTTGATACCAACTATAAAGACCCAACCATATTTTCCCAGAGACTGTGCCTTATTTAATTACATTTTCATGATTACAAGAAAGTTGTATCCCGAAGGATGAATAGTTTAGTATATTTTGATAGATATATACATACATAAGTTCAACATTAAAACTTGAAATGAAATTTTTTTTCCATTGGGAACATCCATCACTCTGAGACTATCACTACAAGTCAAACGTAATATACCTTTTCATGTCCTAGAAAAAATGAATCATAAGAAGGGGTGAGATCATATGCTCAATAAGGGTATTAAACAGAGCAAAAGATATCATAAACATAAAAATTAGTTATGTTGAATAATTTAAAACACATGCCATTGATAATAGTAAAAATGAACACATTAAGACCGGAATACAGGCTGATTAATTATTACATTAATAAAACATATTCATGGGTATTGTACTAGTCGAATTACCCCATGAACTATGAATTTCAAGCTTCATAATGAGCCAAAACGCATATATCATACATTCTAAAACATACCATCAAGGCCTTGTCCAAGACATCTAAAATTGATTAAGGCCTCGATAAAGGCCATATATATTTGTCTGATGAGACCTGCCTATTTTTAGGGGGGCTATAACAATCCCCACCAGTCATATATTAAGTCCAATTAATTGCTCATATGAATGAGGATAAACATAAACACCATATACATTCATATTTAAACTAACATATGAAACTTAAATAACTTTCCCCAAACATTAAACATAAACATTAACCATTTAGAGTAAATTGTTGAATGGTTTTAAGATACAACATTAAAATTCAAACTAATAATAAACCATTCAATTAAATATGGTAGATTATATCTTAAACATTAATCCCAATAATACATAATAATCAATAGGAGTGTTGAAACAAATAATGACATTGTTATAAATCATCGAGTAATTCTTGAGATAAATACAATTTTACTTAGAAAAAAGATTTATTTTGGAAAAGTGTTTGTATAAAACAAAAAATGAGGTAAGATAGTATTTTCATAATAAAAATTTTATTTTAGAAGGATAATGGTTTCTAAAAATATATTTTATAGTTACCTTTAAAATAAGTAACAATTTGAGAAACTCTCTTGAGTCGAGCTTGTATTTCATGAATAATTTTTGCAAGATCCTTTTAGCCTTAATGGTCCGAAGGCCTTCTTTTTTATTAAAGGTTGGATTATAATTGGTAAAAATATATATAACATTAAAAAATAATTTATGAGGAGTAAATATTAATTAAAAATAATTTATTTGAGGTAAGTAGGTAATAAAACTAACCCGAATGAAATTTGTGGTTCTAGTGGAAAACCCTTACCTTAACTCCAAAAGTGTTCCTCAATTGATCTAAATGACCTGAATAATCATATTTTGGTAGATAAATTAATGATTACGGAACCACAAATAGATGTAATTGATTTATTATAAACTTATTTATTAGGACTCGGCCTTAAAACATTTCTTAATATTGAATTTTAAACAAGAACATACATTATTATACAATGCGGATCTTTTGAGGTTTAGTGTTTTAAGTTATTAGGATAACTTACTTACATAACATACGACAATCATAAAAAGAGAACACTATTAAAATTAGTTTCCATTTTTTAAATATAAGACATTAAAATATAAGGCATGATTTTGTTAACAACACTCCATATCAACCATCATAAATCCCTTTTTTCTCTTACCCAACCTTATATCCCGTGAAATACATTTTAAAAACATGGGATGAGTATAAAACTCAGTAAGGGATATAAAGATAGAAAGTGTTAGTTAAGTGATATCATAAAAACCAATAAAACACATATCATAAAAACCCAAATGCATAGTATACTCATGTTGCTACCTTAAGACATATTTACCATATCACTATTTCATTCACCCTTATTTATAGAATAACATTTTTGTCAACATCCATATCTGAAGTACCCAATGCATTGGAGAGCTATAACGAGGCTCACCCTTCATATATTGAGCTATAATGGCCTCAACCCAACATATATTGAGCTATAATTGGCTCAAAATAACATAAATAATGTCCAAGAAACATATCATGGTAATAAAGTATCTTGAAATCAGGAGAAACTACTCATCCCATTAACCCAAGAAAATAATCCTCGTGAAATTTATTAAAGAGTGTTTTAAAAGGATTGTAAAAGGAATTTCCCTTAAAAATATAATTAGAATGTGAATTAATATAATGGATTTGATATGAGTATACACTATAAATACACATAATAAAACATAATATATACAATAATTTTATCACATCAATAATCTAATAAACACATAATGAATACAAATAAAGGTTAACCCAATGAATGGAAATTCGGTTAAGAATTCCCTTACCTCAAATTCTTATTACCTAAAAGGTGTTTCAAAATATTTTATTATGGTTAATAGATTGTTATTAATATAATAAAGAAACATATATATCTTTATAATATCTTAAATGACCATTTCATTACATCATTTGACCCTTTATTTGTTAGTATTTTGTTCCTTGCATTGTTTTGTGTTATTATCTTTACATGTTTTCCATGATTGGTTAATGATGGATATCATTTTCTATTGGATGTGGAACTCTAAAAATGAAAAAAGGTATTTGGATATTTATAGTACACTAATTTATACCATTTATAATTTTTAATTTTGATATGATGATTATTCGTAAGTTAAAACATTAATGATGTTTGTTTAGATCATTTTAGTGGTTCTCTGATAACAATGATCTCATTTTGACTTATAAATAAAATCCATGTGTAAAAAAGAATTATAGAATAATGGATGATATATAATACATATATTATAACCTCATTTAACAATAGAAATGGTTTCATGACCAGAAATGAATGAATTAATGAAAATTATAATCACATTGTCCATGATGTCGATAATTCGACACATCACAGAGAGTGTTTTTATTCCTTGAATAAGTGTGAGAGGAGAAGAAGAATGATAATGAATTTTCCATGAACATGAGAAAATTAAAAATATACCTGATTTATTGATATTTCATGCCTATTGGGTAAGAGTAGATGAGGAAAGAATAACAAAATAAATGAACTCAAAATAAAAGAATAATTGGGAAATCCTATACAAAAATTCGGCAGCCTAACGATTATGCAACAAGGTTTTTGAAAACATTAAAATGATTGGGTACAAGGGTAACCCATAAAAAATAATAATAATACCGAATAGATAAAAAATAATATGAAAATAAGAACATGGTATGGATTCTTGAATTTTATACCACATAAAAGAGAACTTGAATCGAAAAATGAAAGAGGTTGAGAATTCTATTACCTTGTAGAGTAACTCCCAAAACATGATGGTTGGTACCTTGGGGAATTGAGGAAACAATGGGAGGAATAATAGGGAGTTAAGAAGGGCAGATTTTTGTTAAGGAAGAAATTGGAATGATATTAGTGAATGAAATGGTTGGTATATATAGAAAAGGTGAGGGAATATTTTTATAATTTCCAAGGGACACCTCATTAGTGATATTTTCATAACCATGGGATTGCCCGTGGTATTTTACCATGGTATTAAACACATGGTAAACCTCACATATTATCTTACTTTACACAATCATACCAGATTTATTACATTTTTATTACATGAAAAATGATTTCATTAACACACCAAAACTCAAAAGTGTATTTTTACTATTCACCAAAAAATGAACTGTTTCAGACAATTCCCAAATATTTACCCTAAATTTTATTTGACATGTAGAATTAAAAAATAAATTCCATATTTTTAAAATAATTTTTTAAATATCATTAATTTAAATTTTAAATAAAATCACACTTAATTCAAAAATCAGCAATTGTAAAACTATAACGACTTTCAATTCACATTGAAAAAATAACCAATATGTAATTATCTTAAAGCCTTATGAAAATAAAATAATGATACAATTTTCTATTCATTAGAGTTATTTTACTATTCATATTACTAATCTTAATGGTATGTTACTATTCACAAAAAAAACATGTTGGTTCTATCAGACTCTAAATAACTTATTGAACACAATTTTAGATGACTGTTTTTCAAAATTAAAAACATTGAAGCTGCAAAATAATGTTCAATGGATAGTTTTAAATAACTACATAAAAAAATATTCATGCATTTCATTTTTGTTAAATCATGGGGTGTTAAATTATCCCTAAATTCTTGAAAATGCATCGTAACTATTTTATTTACGTATTAAACAAGTGAGGGTACCTTTCCCTCATAGCATTTCTAGATTCCCATATTGCTTCTTCAACCGTGTGGTTTCTCTACAAAACCTTTACCTGGTGGATTTCCTTATTCCAAAATACTTGTTCCCTTTAATCAAGAATATCAACTGGTGTCCCTTCATAAGAAATGTTGTTTTCCAGTTGAACTGCTTATGGGCTCAAAACATGTGATGAATTTGACACATACTTTCTCAACATTGAAACATGAAAAACATTATGTACCTATGATAAACTCAGAGGTATAGCTACTCGATATGAAACTCTTCAAACATTATCTAGGATTTAAAAACGACCAATGAACTACGGACATAGATTTCCTTTATTACCAAAATGCATCAAACTTTTATAAGGATATATTTTAAGGAAAACATGGTCACCTACCTCGAAATAAACTTCTTTCCTTCGGTAAACTGCACAATTTTTCAGTCTGCTCTGAGTTGTTCTCATGTGCTGTTGGATCCTCTTAACTTTCTCAGCAACTTCCTCTTATAATTCTGGTCCCATAAACTCTCATTACCATACTTCATCCCAAAAAACTAGAGTTCGACACCACTTCCCATACAATGCATCAATAGGTGTCATCTATATACTAGAATGAAAAATATTATTATAAGAAAAATATACTAAAGAAAGATGTAGATCCCAACTTCCATGGTATTCCATTGAACATTCTCAAATAATATCATCCAAAGTATTAATCATTTATTCTAAATACCCATCTAATTGAAGATGAAACGTTGTCCTGAAATTTAATTCTTTGCCCAATGAATTCTGAAGCCCCTTTCAAAAGATAGAGGTGATATTGGGATCCTGATCAGATACAATGGATAGAGGAACTCTATGTAAATTGGAAATATCATTGAGATATAGTCATGAAAGATGATCCAAGGACATTTTATCTTAAATAGAAAGAAAATGTGAAGATTTTGTCAGCAGATCAAAAATAACCCAAATCGCATTGTTACATCGAGATGTGTTTTGTGGTCCCACCACAAAGTCAATGGATATATTCTCCCATTTCCACTCTCGCACTAGAAAAGGCTAAAACATCCCTTTAAATAACTACCAATCTTCTTTAACCTGTAGAAATGTCAAACATTTCATGGTAAATTGTGCAACATGCCTTTTTTAGTCCTTCCCACCAATAATACTCCAGAAGATCTTTGTACATCCTAGTTATGCCAGGATGAAATAAAAATGAAGAACTATGATATTAAAACAATAAATATTCCTTCAAATAGGAATCACAGGACACACAATTTTTTTTCCAAATCTTAAAATGTAATATTTATCAAGGTTAAATTCTGGAATCTTACCCATTTTAACCAATTCTCAATTTTTCTACTACTTATGGTCTTCTTCTCCACTTTCTTAATTCTCTATAATAATAATATCTAGATTAAAACATGAAAAAATAGATGTATTCCCTATACCAAAAATTATAATCCAATATGCATAAAATCATTAATCAACGGATCATTTTCCAAATGTAACATGGTTAACGATGCATGATGTTTTTGACTCAAGGCATCTGCCACATTGTTTTCTTTTCTTAGATGGTAATTGATCGTGAAATCATAATATTTTATCAGTTCTATACATCTTATCTACCTCATGTTTAATTCCTTCTAAGTGAATATATAGTTAATACTTTTATGGTAAGTATATATTGGAGATTTGGCTCTATATAAATGATATCTCCAAATTTTCATATAAAAAACTATAGATTCCATTTCCAAATCCTATGTTAGATAATTTAACTAATGAGGATTAAGTTTTTGTGAAGCATAAGCGATTACCTGGTAATTATGATTGAGAACACAACCATGTAACTTCAATGAATCATCACTATAGATGAAAAAATCACCATTCGGGAAGGAATGTACAAAACAGGAGCATTCACCAATCTCTTCTTTATTTCCTAAAAACAAACATCACAATCTTCTATCCAAATTTTTTTACCCCTTTTCATGTTAGAATAGTTTTGGGATATATAACCTTCTATGTTTTTAAAAAACCATTATTAATAACTTGGTAATCCTAGAAAACTACGAATATTTGAGGCATTTGTAGGTGTTGGCCATTTATCAAGAACTTTTGTTTTGAAAAGATCATCTGTTATTCCATCCTTATATACAATCTAACCAAGAAAATAAATACTTTGCAACTGAAAATCACACCTTCAGAATTTTTCATAGAGTTTCATTTCTTTTAATGTTTTCAAAACAACCTTTAGATGTTTTTCTTCTCCTCTTCACTTTTAGAGTATATAATAATTTCATTAATAAATAAAACCAAAAACTTATCCAAGAACTCATTAAAATATTCTATTAATTAGATCCATGAATACAGAAGGTGTATTAGTCAACCGAAGAGGCATAACTACAAAAAAACAATGACCATATCTACTATAAAACATAGTATTTGAGATGAATTCATCCTTTACTTTAAACTGATGGTACCCTGACCTTAGGTCATCATTCGAAAAATAATGCACCCCATGGAGTTGATAAAACAAATCATCAATATGAGGAAATGGTTGCATGAATTTAAGTGTAATGTTATTAAAGGCTCTATAATCGATGAAAAGTCTCATTGAAACATATTTTTTCTTAATTAACAATACATGAGAACCCCATGGTGAAGTATTGGGTCGTATGAAGCCTTTTCCTAATAATTCTTGCAATTTTTTTTTAATTCCAGAAGATATATTTTGGACATTCAATAAGGAGGTTTAGAAATCGGCTTAGCATCATGAACTAAGTCCATAGTAAACATAACCTATCGATTAGGAATAACTCTAGGAAAATCATTGGGGAAAATATCTAGGTATTCATTTAACAAAGGAACATCATTAATCTGAATAGTTCCCTTATCTTAAAAAATATGAGCAAGATAACTTTCACTTCTATCCTTAATTGGTTTCTTAGCTTCCTGATATGTTATTAATGGTATAGGTTCATTCTTGTACACAAACTGAAATTATTTCTAAAAAAAATATTCTTTTTATCTACAATATGTCTTTTCAATATAAAAATAAAACATGCCCATACCCAGAATAATATCAAAATCAACTAGAGGAAAAACAATATGATTTTTAGGTAAACAATTTCCACAAAAAAGGATAGTAAGATTATTATAATTTATTGTTTCCACAATATTTCTACCAGGTGTTTTTACCATGAGATCTATTTTCATTTCATGAGGTTGAATTCCCAATTTTAATAAAAATTTCTTTGAAATAAAGTAATGTGTATACCCTGAATCAAACAGAACATTTGAGAAATATTTATGCTTCCAAATCTTTATGCTTCCAATATTCCTGAATCCCTGCTTGAGTAACAAGCTTCGGACAAACTTTGGTAAAATGACTCGATTCCTTATAGTTAAATAATCTCACTATCGGCTTCTCATTAGTTTTCGGATCAATTTCCTTGCACTCACAAGACATGTGGTCAAGGATCCCACATTAGTAGAATTTACCAGAAATTACAAAACATTTACCAGGATTCCATTTACCACATGTTTCACAAGGGAAATTCAATTCCTTAACTTCATAATTTTTTGATGAGTTCTTCCCAATTTTCTTCCAACCGGATCACTTCTTATTCTTTTCATCATGTTGCACATATGTTTTAGAAAGCTCCATCTTTACTTTTTAATAACAACGAACAAGATTCATATAGCTTTTAAACTCTTTTGAGGCCAAATCTCTTCGCAAAATAAATTTCAAAACAGAGTAAAATATATTAATTTTACTTTTAAAATCCCGAGTAAAATATTGTACATACTTAGAAAGTCTTGTAAAATTGGCTTCATATGATACTAAAAAATCTTTATCTTTTTTACTTCAGATCCATGAATTGTTTCTCCATTATGAGTCGTACAGTTTTGGGAAAATATTTTTCTAGAAAGATACTCTTAAAATCATCCCATTCCAAACTGTCAAGATTATATCTTTCTCTCGTATTCTTAACCACATACCACCATTAAACGACTTCACATTCCAAATTATAAATTTCCAATATTACCTGTTGTCATTCTGAACATCCCATGACATCAAAAATATTTTCCAGATCATTGATCCATCCTTCGACTATTAGTGGATATGCAGTTCCACTGAATGCCGGACGATGTTGCCTCAAAAAAAGATCCAAAAAATACCTGTTTCTTCATCTTTGATCATTTTTCTCTATATCCTAGATACCGCCACAATTTATCACATGATCCAATAGATCCATTCTAATCACAAACTACTTGGTTCTGATTCCCACCATTTCGGGCTGTAGATTCAGACAGAAAAAGGCCTCTTGGTTCCTTCATACTTCAGATTCCCTATTTCATCCGCGGACAACCATTATGAATAAAGATACCATATATGAAGAAACATTTTAATCCTTAAATTCTACAACATTTCAAATTACCGTATAGTAAAAATCAATTATGCTATTCTTTAATAACATCCCAACCCCTAGAGTTCTCTAAACCATCCTATAATACCAACTATAAGGACCCGAACATAAAACGTTACATAATCTTGAGTTTAAAATGAGAACATACATTATTAGACATTTAGGATCTTTTCAGGTTTATATTTTTAAATAACTAGGATAACATACATACATAACATACCACATTCATACAAAGAGAACACTATTAAAAATAGTTTATGTGTTCTTCAAAATATAAGACATTAAAACAAAAAGCATGATTTCTTTGACAACACTCCATATCAAACATCATGAAACCATTATTTATATTACCCATCCTTATATCCTCTATTTTTTTTTAAAAACATGGGATGAGTATAAAACTCAACAAGGGATATAAAGATATAAAGCATTAGTCAAGGGATAACATAAACACCAATAAACCCTTTATCATAAAAACTCGAATGCATAGTATTCTCATGTTGTTACCTTGGGAAATATTTACCATATCAATATTAAATTCAACCTAATATATGGAATAAACTTTTTTAAACTTACATTTTTGGAGTTCCCAATGCATTAGAGAGTAATAATGGGGCTCACCCATTATATCTTGGTCTATAATGGGCTTAACCCAACATATCTTGAGCTATAAAGGGGCTCAACCCAACATATCTTGAGATATAATGGGCTCAAACCAACATAAATAATGTACAAGGAACATATAATGGTAATAAATTATATTTAAATCAGGAGAAACTACTCATTCCATACACATTAGAAAAAAAATTCTTTTGACATTTATTAAATAGTGTTTTAAAATAATTTTAAAATGAAAGTCCCCTAATAATATAATTGGAATATGAATTAATAGAATGGATTGGATATGTGTATACAATATAAATACACATAAAAAAACATAATATAATGATAAATTCGTCACACTAACAATCTTATAACCACATAACTAATAAAGAAGAAGGTTAACCCAAAGAATGGAAATTGGTTTAAGAATTTCCTTACCTCGGGTTTTTCTTACTTAATATGTGTTTAAAAATCCTGTATAATGGTTAAAAGAGTATTTTTAATATCTTACAGAAATAGATCAAAATTTATAATATCATAAATTATAATTTCATTACATTATTTCAGTCTTTATTTGTTATTATTTTGTTCCTTGCATTGTTTTCGGGTGTTTTCTTTACATGTTTTCCATGATTGGTTAATGATTGATATTCTTGTAGATTTGAAATGAAACTACAGAATTTGAAAGTAAATGTATTTACATATTTCCAGTACCATAATTTATACCATTTATCATTTTGATGTTTTATATGAGGATGATTCATAAGTTAAAAAATTAACGATGTCTGTTTAGATCATTTTAGTGGTTCTTTGATAATAACGAGCTCATTTTGTCTTATAAATTAAATCCACGAGTTCAAAATAATTCCCGAACCATGGATGAGACATAAAAAATATATTATAACTTGGTTCAACCAAAAAAATTATTTTATGACCAGACATGAATGAATTAATGAAAATTGAAATCACATCATCCATGATGTCGGTAATTCAACACATCACGGACAATGTTTCTATTCCTCGAATAAGTGGTATAGGAAAATAGTAATGTGGTAGAATTTACCATGAACATGAGAAAATCCAGAATATACATGATTTTGGGAGATTTCATGCCTCTTTGTTAAGAGGATATGAGGAAAGAATAAGAAAAGAAATGATTTCAAAATAAAAGAATAATTAAGAAATCCCTTACAAAAACTTGGTAGCCTAACGCCTATGAAACATATTTTTAAATAACATTAAAATGAAGGGGGACAAGGGAAACACATATATAAATGAATCATAATACAAAATTGATAAAAAATAAGATGAAAATAAGAACATGTTATGAATTATTAAATTCTGTACCACATAAAAGATAACTTGAATGGAAAAAGAAAAAAGTTGAGAATTCCCTTACCTTGTAAAGTAACTCCAAAAATATGAAATTAGGGACCTTGGGGGCTTGAGGAAACCGTGGGGGGACTAATAGGGTGGTAAGGAGGCTAGAGAATCGTTGAGGAAGAAATTGGAATGAATTTAATGATGGAATGGGTTTGTATTTATTGAAAAAGTGAGGGAATATTTTAAAAATTGCCAAGGGACACCTCATTAGTGGTATTTTCAAAACCAGGGTCTTGCCCATGGTATTTTCCAAAGTTATTATCCACTTGGGACACCTAAAATCTTAGTTTACTATACACACATCTACTAGATTTTTTAAATCATTATTACATAATTAATGATGTCATTAACACACCGAAACTCAAAACTATATTTTTACTATTCACCAAAAATCAACTATTTCAGAGAAATCCCAAAACATTACCATAACCATTTTTCGAAGTGTAGAATTCAAAACTGAAGTATATTTTTAAAAAAATTATATTCTATATATCATTAATTTAATTTTTTTTAAACATCACAAATAATTCCAAAATTAATAATTTTAAAACTATAAATACTTGTATATCACATGGAAAAATTAACCAAGATGTTATTATCATAAAGCATTAAAAAAATAAAATAAAAATTAAATTTATTATTCATTAGGGTCATATTACTATTTATATTACTATTCATAAGGGTACATACTATTCGACAAAAAATAAGTTGGTTTCATCATACTATAAATAACTAATTGAACCCAATTGTTGATGACTGTTTTTCGAAATTCAAAACACAGAAGCTACAAAATTATGCTTAAGGGACATTTATTAATATATAATTAAAATAAGGTTTCATGAATTTCATTTATTTTCTTTACAACCATGGGGTGTTACATTATTATTTTAATTTATTTACTTTTTATGGGTTGAAATATTCAATTTCATTATTTGAGAGCGTTTTTTTCCCTTGGTTTTCATGATCGATTTAATTATATTAATGTATAGATAAACATGTATAATAAGAATGGTTGTTTAGAATATAAGATGTATTTTATTAGTGAATAAGTAGAATATTACATGGTCATAAAATTCATTTTGTTATTGGGAGTTAAAATGATCATTATGTAAAACATTAATGAAAATTCTTTGGGTTAATTGGTGGTTTTTTTTATCACAATGGACTCATTTTGATAGATACATTAATATCACATGAAAAATTGATTAAAGATACTTAAATAAGTTATAATATATATATTATAGTTTTCTTTAACCATAAAAATGGGTTCATGACCATAATTGAATATGGAAATAGAAATTGAAAACATGTCGTCCTTGAATGTGATAAATTAACACATCTCAGATGGTGTTTTCATTTCTAGTATAAATAGGTGGAAATGGGTGATGATCAAGAAATATTAATTTATCATAAAACAATTCTAGTACATGTAAGGCAATATATTCATCACAAAATTTGGATTAAAGGAGGTTGAGGAAAGAAAAATAACAGAAAGGAACATGAAATAATTTAAATGAAAAAGAGGAATTTACCAATTGATGTAATCTTCCTTGAGAGCCTCTTTAGGGGAGAGGTTTTGGTCTTTTTCTATGACCAAGGATTGATGGATATCTATTAGGAGTTTGATAGGATATTTGAGTATAATTTAGTCATTTCACAAGTATTGAGAGAAGTTAAGAGAATAGGGATTGAGGGGGTTTATAGTGGAGGAGAGGAGGGGTTTCCCATTATTTTACTCATTACATTATTATTTTACCGAAGAAAACCAATTGTATTGATTATTGTGACCATGAATAGTAATATGTGCGTGTGAGTTATATCCATGTGTTCTTACATCAACCAAAATTCTAGTAATTTTTAATTGAACTGGTATTGTATATATACGTTAAATTTCCATATTTTACTATTCATTGAAAATTCGAGTATTTCATAATAATCACAAAAACTCACCCTAACCATTTCTAGACATGTAGAATTAAAATATAAACTCCATTTTTTAAAAAATAATTATCTAAAAATTATTAATTTAATTTATAGATAAGATCATTATTTATTCAAAAAATAAAAAATTTAATACTCTGATTTGTTTTATATCTACATAAAAAATTAATTAAGATCTTATTATCTTCTAAATTTAAGGGAATAAAATAATAATATGATTTACTATTCAAAAAGTTCATATTAATATTAAAATTAATATTTATAAGATTGTGTTACTATACACCAAAAATTACGTTTGTCTTATCAGACTCTAAATATCTAATTGAACGCAACCATGTATGTCAGTTTTTTGAAATTCAAATAATAGGGGTGGAATAATTATGTTTACTAGCAAGGTTATAAAAAAATGGTGTTTTTAGACTTAGTTATTCATGCATTCAATACTAAATTTCTGTGTAGAATCATGGGATGATAGACACTATGATGTTTTTATTCTAAAATTTATATATAAAATTGCACACATGTCCATTTCAATGGTAACAAACTTACTATTTATGTGTACGATGAACTAATGACTCACAAAATGATGATGTTCAGTTTTTCCATTACCAGCCTCATGGTTAAGAATTGTGATTGACATGTTGTTAATATATGATATTTATTATTTATTTATTCATCTATAATTATTTTATAAAACATACCTTTATGCATTCAATTTTTTGTATATATGATTACACTATATGTGGATGAGTGGACTATAACCCCCCATTAAAGAGATTTGATTCATTAACACTATACATGGAATGTATAAAGAGATCATTTTAATTAAACATATGTAATATAAATAAAATCTATATGAAATTAATTAAATAATTAACATTCATTAAAAATAAAATATAATTTTATTTATTACCCTTTTCAAAGACTAATAAGTTATAATGTCAGTTGTGCCCTTGTGGACTATAAACTCCTCGATACAATGTGATTACTTTTTCATTAAATTAAATATATGTATAATTATATATGATTAAATAAAATTTTAGTTATTATATAATGATCATTCTATAAATATATAGTGTTACATACCTTCTTTATATAACGATCATTGAAAAATTGGAATGTTACTCATGCATACGTAAGACCTATTATAGCTATTCTTTTTACATTGGTTCATTTTTCATAACCAAAATTAATGATTCATTTGAAAAGTAAAATTAATGTATAATTATGATAATTATATCCTGTTTATTATTCTTGATATGTATATATAATGACCTCATTGACCATAGTTGACCTACCAATGTTGTTCTTGATACATGAACCAAATGTGGTAAAAAACTCCATACGTAATGTTATTTCATTATGTAGGTCTACACAACATTGTAATAAGTGAAGTAAAAGTAATAATAAACATGAAAAAGGATATAAAAAAAGTCAAAAATTAAATAAGTTTATGACTGAGTAATATAAAGGCAGATATAACAATTCCGACTCAAGGTATGGGATTTTGTGTTAATTTACACTCCCTTTATAATTATTTGTTCTTATGCACCAATTCACTTCTATAGGGTGAATATACCACCCATTGACAATTAATATAATGAATTGAATTATTCTATTGGTATTATAAGTTTCATTTAATGTTATTCCTTCACATAGATTATGATTCAAATGTTTTAATGTGGTATGAGAGACTATGGAATGTTTAAATATTATTTTCCTCAATAACAAATCAATGATATTTCAGTTGTATTTCCATTAATCAACATCAAAAACCATTTTTGTTACTTATAATCTACTGATGAATTATTGATAAATATTTATCCTTTATTTAATATTGATATTTGATGATAAGCCCCACTAATTTTTAATTAAATAGATTATTCTATATATGAATAATTCTTTGGAAAAGCAAATTCAGGTGGGGCCCAGTTATAGATATCCCCTTGATGCATCAGTAGTCTCATGAGATGGATTAGTTGGAAAAATAAAAGTAGTTTCAACTATCTTTAGAATAGATCTTGACAGTATATTGGTCCATGTTCAAAATACATGATGTCATATATTAATTCATTTCCTTCATTTTATTTATCATTTTCATCCATGAGTTTTTTCATTAGTATATCTATGTTTGAATTTCATTCTTAATTCATTGATTAAATGGAATGTGTTTCAATTTCTTAACATTCCATATTAATTTTGGATTATAATGTTATTTGACGGGAATTTTTATCCATTATTTACCTTACCATGTCGATTTAATCTCTTCAAATCATTATTTCTTCCTCTTTATGTACCCTTACTGGGCATTTGAGCTCACCCTTGTTTTGTTTTTTTTCCCATGTTACAAAGAAGAAATATTTTTATGTGTTTTAAAGGAATTATATTATTTCATTTTATTTTATATAATGTTTTATTTTTAATTTCCCATTGTTATATGGGTATCATTTATATATCCTATTTTTCCAAAATATCTAAACTATTTTGTCTATTGGAATTTAAATCTTTTATCATTGATAATGTAATAAAATAATGCACCGAATTCAGGCTTATTGGGCTAGGGAATTAAAGTCGGTATCAGAGCATGTTTATCCATAATCATGGAAAATATATTTAGAAAACACTTATTATGGAACAATAACCAAATATATTTCCCAAGGATAAGTATAGAAGAACATCAAATAATTTTGGTACGGTAGAGATTATATGGGTACTCCTTGAAATACATCCCTTCCTGGATACTTCATGTGGAAACAGGTCTAGAATAGATTTTACTAGGAGTAATAATTTCAAAAATGTGTGTTAGATCTTACTCAATGTAACCGGGTACATGAAAACAATCCTTACTATACACCTAGTTTGACACTCCTGGTGTTTATTCTTTGGATAATTCAAATTTTCATTACAAATAATTATAATGTTTTTAAAAGTAACGATGTGCCCAAAGAAACAAGAGTTTATGATTCTAAGACTTATGATGCCTAAATTTATATTAAGTTTTTCATGATATTTATAAATATATAAAAATAATAATTTTATTGGATAATCAAGCATATTGCATTGATTAGAAATGGTTCATGGAGGGAATAATGGTATCAATACTCCTGGGAAATTTAGAGATTTCACTACTGAGGATGTCAATATAGCCGGTACTATTACTTAGAAATATCTAGATATATTAGAGCATCTTTGTCAGGTTGTGACAAATATCCTTTCTAGAATGGAGAAAACAATTCCATAAAGATAATATCCAATATTGTATCACTTTATAGGAAATTTACCCCAATCATTTAGTGGGACTTCTAAACCAATGAATCCTAATCAATTTACTAAGTCTATGGAAAATATATTTATTGAATTGTAATAGATTCAAAATAAAAAGGATAAAATTTCTATGTATTTTATCAATAGTAATCCAGATAAATGGTGGTCCAAGATCAAGAATACATTGGATAAAGAATAAATAGAACTCATGGAATTGAGAAATTTTATTGAGACATTATTTGATAAATAAATCCATCATGATCAAAAAATTGAGAAGAGAATATTCCTTATCTTAAAAAAAAGGATGAAGAGCATTTTTTAGATCACGAAGCTGTATTTACAAGGATATTGCAACATAGAGTGTATGATCAACCACTTCTTTGAAGGAAATAATAGAAATCTATAAAGTGCATTGGATTCTCAAACTTTTCCATTATATAAAGAAATATTTTTTTGTGACATCTAAATAGAGAAAAAATTATCAAGATCATACATATTCAAAGGAAAAAAAGAGAAGAAGAGTTCTTCTAACCACCATGAAAAATTGAATGAGTCAATGAAGAAGAAAAAAATACTTTTCACACATTTGATAACTATAGAATGAATCACCCTGGTAAATTCTTGAATGGAATGAGATTTTATTATATGTGTAAAGATAAGGTTCAACATGAAAAATAATGAAAAGGGAAAAATAAAAAGGATACTAATCATTGTTAAAGCCTCAAGTATATTGGGAACTTTGAAAATTTATCCCCCAATGATCATGTTAATGTACCTCAGAAGAAGCTAAGAGATAAATGTCAATACTATTTTATTCACACAATAGTTGTGGAATAATTAATGTTATTCTATATATAAATCTATGAAAAATTTTATAAATGTGTTTTATTTATTATTTTCTCATCATATGATTTCTGAAATATATAAGGATTGGATTATAGTACTTTTTTGTTATGGACTTGAGATCATAAGTTGAATTGTATAAAGAAAATTTATTCAGTAGAAAGTAAATAGATTTAAAAATACCATATTTTAACGAATGATAACCCTTAATATCTTCCAAATTTTAACAAAATTATGTTTATATAACGAAAATATTGATTTTGATAACATAAAATTAAATATTTTTTGACTTCCTTGGAATTGAGTAATAATAAATTAATGTGGTTTATTGAATTAATTAATGGAGTTTAAAAAAAATTGGATTTAAGGAGTATATATGATGGTCTATAATCTATTTAAGGAATCATAGTAACCCATATTTTTTAAGGTTTTATTGAAAAACAAGTTATTACTATATACACATATTTGGTTTGTGGAAATTAAAAGTCACTTCATGTTATTGGATATGTTCATTTTGGAAATTCAGTGACCTTCCATCCATAGTGTTGGATTGTAATATTTTAGAAGAGATAAACATTTGTGAAATGGTTTATGATGGTATTTGAATGAGGAATTAAAGATTAATGTATTACAAATAAATATTAATAATCTTGTAATAAGATATGAATTTGGAATATTTAAAGTCAAAATCAAAGAAATATATCATGTTTATAGAAACATATTTTTTCTTATATTCTTATAGCTTTAAAGTATTCCTCAAATCTAGAAAAAGGGACTTGAAACCAAAATTTTGATTTATTGTATTTAATTTTGATGACAAATATGATGTTTATTTACACATTTAGTGTATGGGTTTTTTAAAAAACAACCTATTGAACATGATCTCAACAAATATTTATCAAAAATATATTGTTGTATTTTTGTTATGTATCCATGTTTCAATTTCTCACATATTTTCTCCTAATATGAAACCCAATTACTTGTACATTGTTATTTCCATTATCTATTATTGAGAATATGTTTTATTAACCATATTCACCATGTGAGGTTTTCAACAAAATATTATTTTCAAATATCAATCCTTTGATTTCTAGGATCAATTTTGAATTACAAGTAAAACATATATTTTGGGTGGGGAGAATGTAACACCCAAAGAATTCACAATATTTTCCATTAAGAATAAATATAATTTTTTTTCATATATTTATTTAAAAAATAATGATTTAAACTTATGTTAAAAAATAAAAAAATTATCTTTCTCTACATGGAACACCTAGGTTAACTTGCGTTACAAGAAAGAATGACTTTCTTCGATGGCTAGCAAAATACGGAAGACTGAGTTCTTCCAAAGAATAATATATTATTAAAAATATTATATATAAAAACATAGACACTAAATTAATAGTTATGAATGGAATTAAATGAAATTGAAAATGTATATTTTAATTAATTATTAGTCCATTAATCAAAAATGAATATATGAACCAATTGAATATAAATGTAATGTTTTTATCTAAAAATATTATTGTGATCACAAAGATGTTTTATCATAATAAAATAAATTATTTAAAATTAGTTAGTGATATTAATGTAATATATATATTTATATATACTATTAAATGAAATTGTTTTGATATTCATATACTATACTTGATAGGTATGAGATATGAACAGACCCAATAGGGTACATAAAAACCTTTATTTTTATAAAAGTTGTTTTACCAAATTTTAATGGAGAGAATATTTTAAATATAAAATTTTGAACATTATAAAATTTAATATTTAAAAATAAACTTAAATTTTGAAATATAAACATTAAAATTAGGTTTTGGTGAATTTTTGGTATTTTTTGGTGATGTTTCATTTGTTAATGAACAGTGAAAAATAATGAATTTTTATTCAAATTTAATTTTGTGTCTAATTTATTTATGAGGATAAATTGTATTTTTAAATGGTTTTAAAGATTAAAAAAATTATTATTTCATCAATTAATCCAATTTAGGTCATTGAAATCTTTTTAACTTTGGAATTGAATATAAAAACATAGCAATTTTCTGAACTTTTTTACTCCGAAAACTAGGATTGTTGTCTTGTTTGTGTGATTAAATATAAATTAATTTCGGAATCATTCATGATTTAAATAAGGAAACATTTATTCCATTTTTTAAATCATAGTTACTTATTTTTTATAATATATTGAAAATTGTTTTTAACCAAATATATTAGTGAAATATTTAAAATTAATTACATCGATTAATATAAAAATTAATATTCAAAATGGACTAAACATTAATATAAAGGTGAAATATGACCTATAAACTTGTCAAAACCCTATTTTGTGGACCTATTTAGTCCAATAAACCACTATGGTTTTATAAGTGTCCCTTTTGACACATGGGAATGAAATAAATCATGGGAAGCACTCGGTTCTTTTAAAAATATTAACTGTGTCCTTTCCCTCCACTATAAAAAGTCACTCCCCCATCATACTGCTCACACCTCTCAATAAACATTTTATAACCTAGGATATAACCAAATATATAATAACAACCTCTCCCATTGAACAAGAATACTCACCTTAGTCATAAATCCATCCATGTAATCCCTTTGGTGAAAACCAAAATGAGTTACGAAAATAAGTTGTAAAATTATTCCCCAAGATATTTTATTTTGTTATAATATCCACCAGATAAAATATTATTATTCCATGATTAAATAATATAATAACTATCTTAAATATAGAGGGTTATTTTTATTTAATGGGTTCTACCTTCACTTATACACACTTCCATCTAATGGGTAACAAACCTACCATTTTTGTGTACGACAAACAACTACATGAAAAAATGATGTTTCTTGTTCTTCATTGACCTCTATCATGCCTGGTAATTATGATAAATATTCTGTTAATATATGATATATATGATATTTATTATTTATTTATTATTCCATATAACTTCTATAAAGCGTTTTTTATGCATTCCATTTTGTGTAAATATGATAACATCATTTGTGGAAGTGTGGACTACCACCCCTGCAAAGTGATGTGATTAGTTCACACTATAAATGGAATATATAATGGATGGGTTAAATTAATAATATATACCATAAATAAAATATATATAAAATTAATGTAATAATTAAATTTCTATAAATATAATATTTAATTTCCTTTTTTACCATTTTCCCACACTAAAAAGTGACAATGTCGGTCGTGAAAATATAAACTACCACCTCCTCACCATGATGTGCTTCATTAAAAATTATAGGAAATATATTTATAAGTATATATGATTAAATAATTTTTTTAAATATATAAATATCATTCTATAATGATATAGTGTTACTTACCTTTTTTCCATAATGATCATTGAAAATTGGAATGTTACTAATGTGTATGTACGACCTACCGTCACTATGATTGGGATCTTGGTTCACTTTTCATAACAATAATTAATGATTAATATTATTAGTATAAATTATGTTTAAATATTATAATTATTTCATTATTATTATTATTTAAATGTTTATATAATGACCCCTCTGATCATCGTTGACCTAATAAATACATTTTTGACACATGAATCAAATGTGCTAAAAAACACTCGATGTAAACTTATTTTTTAAGTATATGTAAAAAAATTTGTAATAAGTGAAGTAAAAGTAGAAATAAAAATGAAAGATTTTCTAAATTAATTAAATAATTAACATAATTATATCACTCAGGAATAAAAATTCACATGTGACAATTTGGACTCAAGGTAACAGATTTTGTCTCAATATACATTCCATTGAGTCTTATTTGTTGTTATGATCCAATTATATTTTATATGGTTTATATGACACCATTTTACATGTTATATCCTGAATTTAATTATTATCATGATATTATTTGTTTCATTTAATGTTATTCCTTCAAGGAGATTATGATTCAAATGTTTCAAAGTTGTATGGGATACTTTGGAATGTTTAAAGATAATTTTTATAATGAATTTTTCAATGATATTTCAATGGTATTAACATTCATAAGTGTAAAAAAATGTTGTTAGTGATAGTCCATTAGGAAATAATTGAGAAATATGAAACCTTTATTCAATATGAATATTTTATGATAAAGGCAAAAATTTATTAATTAAATTGATTATTCGATATATGAGGAATGATTCAGACTGGTTGATACAGGTGGGGCCCGATTATAAATAGATCCTCAATGCATCAGTAGTATTATGAGAGTAATTAGCTGTAAAAATAAGAATATATTATTATATATTCAGAATGTATTTTTTTGATAAATTGGTTCATGTTCTAGATACATGACGTGAAATATTAAATCATCGACTTAATTTCAGTTATCATTTTCATCCATGTGATTTCACATCGACATATCTATGGGTGAATTTTATTATTAATTAATTAATTAAAAGGAATTTTTATCAGTTTCATAACATTATATATCAATTTTTTATTTTAAATTTATTTTAATGGAATGTGTTATCAATTATTTAACTTTTCATGTTGATTTATTCTCATCAATTAATTATTTCTTCCCCTTTACATACCCATACTGAGCACTTGAGATCACCCATATTTTGTTTCATTTCTCATGGTTATGAAGAATAAATTCATGAATATTATTTCAAGGATGTAGTTTATTTTATTATATTATGTATCATGTTTTATTCTAAATTTCCCAATGTAATATGGGTATAATTTATGTAATCTAATATTCCAAAACTACTAAATTGTTCAGACCCTTGGAATTTTAATGTTCTACATATGACCATGTAATAAATTATGCACCAACTGAAGGATTTTGGGGTCGGTGCGTTACTCTTGGGACTTCATACTAGTTCCCTTGTAGATCAGTTGTGATGAGTTGGTATCTCTAATATTTCTCATGTTTAGTCCATTAAAACATATATATGATTTTAATGAGTTATTATATTGTTTTTTCATTGTGGTTTTGAGTCAAATTTTATTAATAATTATTTTTTTAGTTTACATCATTCCCTAGTGGGTGTATATATTTTTACCCATGTGTGGGGATTTTCACATGAACATGTAATGTATTGTATGTATAGTGGATAGTTTTGAAGGGATATTAGTGACTTGGTGATGGTTGATCTTAGTAGTTCCATGAGGTGGTAATAGAAAATGATGTTCATTTTTAGATATATTACATTTTATAAACCTCTCCACCATAGATATTTAGGTTTTCCCCCTTTGGTTTATTGGGCATGTAACTAACCACTTTTCATTATTGTTTATACACAAATTATACCACTGTAGATATTAAAATTTCTCTTAGGAAGTATATACCACAATTAGTTTCATTTGATTCTTCTATATAGGTATATTAGGATTAAGCCTCCAATCCTGTGATATATATTTACTTAGTTCTAGTCACATTCCTCTAGCACATTATAGGTGGCCTTCAAGTGACCCACTTGGCACACTACCACACATGAGGAGTTTTAATGTCTCTAGTGTCAATAGAGTGATATCATAATAGGTTTTTCTTAGATATGAAGTTTAGATATACCTTTATGGAGAAAAATGGGTTGGTAAATTAAGGTAATAGTTTATAACGGTCTCAAGGTAATAGTGTTAAAAGGTCTTGAGTTTTGATTTCATGATAAGGAAACCATTGTTGGTGTGACGATATACATATCTCTACATATGCAATCTCCTAAAATTTTTGTAGGCTCTGTACACGATTACACTAGTTTCATTGAAAAAATAAACGTAACATGAATCATATATTAATGGTTCATTGATTTCCATTTTCTTATTTTGTAATCTCCCATTATATACAAAAATGAATATGGTGTATATTTTTAATTTCATGATGTGTCCTTATTGAAAATTAGCGAGGAACCTACAAAAGGGGTGTGACATGCCTGTGAAAATGATCGAGGCTCGCATCACTGAGAAGCAAAGAGATGAGATCTCCATCTAGAGATTATATCATCACGTGATTCCACAATTTCTTAAAAGAGTTGTACTTACAACCGTTATGTAGTGAGAATACCCATTACATGTACTATAGGTAGATATTCATGCACTTATCAAGAGACCATTATTTCTATGAAACATGATGGCGATATATATATTATGTGAGGACTAAATGAGTTTCAATTACATAGTCTACCCATATTCTGTGGAAAGAGTGAACGTCAGGTGGCTAATGTGGAGCTAGAGATAGTGGTCTTAGTATTATTCCTTGTTTGGATGCACTAACCAGATGGTACTTTATTATGTTAGTATTCTCCATTACACAATAATTCACAGGATGAATTTGTTCATATAGACCCATGATTAGGTGACTGGTCCACGGTCTGTGTGCAATAATTTTTTATATGAGTATTCCTCAGTTATTTTTAAGATAAAGATCATTTCAGATATCTTGGAGTTGTTCAAGTTTTGTTATTGAGTATGTTTTGTGATTTTATGATCTATATAGTTAAAACATATGCCTGAAGAAAAATGGATTCATATGAGAATAGATGTTTAATTATGGAATCTACAGAGACATTTGAGAAGGATTCATTCCCCTCTTAATTCCCACATGTGTCATGGGTTTAGTGTGATCCTTAGTGTTTGAGAAATAATTTTCTGGTTGAATGTAGATATTAGTTGCTGGTCAAGTTCATCCACGAGTAAATTCACTTACTATAGTTGTATGATTCTATGAATTATGGTCTAAAAATAATATAAATTCACATGAACAGTATCATATATGAGTATGAGAAGAAAAATGTCTTGAAAAATATCTTTTATGTTAGGGGACTATCTTCTCTATGACTATAGAGGATTATTCCAAATGTTTTGTTGTATATCGAACCATTATCTAAGAGAGTTCAGTAATGAAATAGATGGACCTTTCCATTATATGTATTTACATGATCAAGGAGAACAATAAGTTAGTTGTAGTGGTCCTCGAGGCTGGATAATGTTTAATGGATTTTGTGGCTCAAAAAGAGGAGGAGTCATAGTAGGATGGTGCAATGATCCACTTTCACACCATTACACTTAGATAGTCCATGGAAGGATCATAGGGTTTTTGGTTAAAGATGTGTCTATATATAATAAATTTTGGGGGTATGAATATGTGGTTATTCACATGATTTATGGTATGATATTTGTCTACCATACCTTTTCCTTATCCTAGAACTTGCTAACATTATCCATTATTTTAGTACAAAATCAAATATTTGATATCTATATATACTAATGAATACCTTAAACCAACCCATGTGTATGGATAATATTATATAAAGTTATGAAATACTCATCTATATCATTCAATGATTCTATCTTACTGTTATTAGAGTTGTTATGATGAATACCTTTAATGCCATACATGATATAGACATGTTGTCCATAGGGAGTACCTGAGTAAACTATTATCATTAGAAATTATTATTCTTCCAAGTTGATGTATATATATTTTACTTCATGGGTAAGTGTGAACATTATTCTAGATATGTATTCATGTACACAAGAAGTTAATATTGACCACCTATATGTGTTTGTATATATATTTGTCAAAATCCATCTAATATTTGATCCCTGAAGTTGTGGTGAAGTACATGCATATATTTCTTATCTATTTTATGGGATTTCTATCTATACAGTAGGTCAATGTTTTCATCATATTATATAATAATAACACTCTATTATCCTAAAAATATTATCAAATGGACTCGACTGAAAATATGTATTTAGAGTTTCTATTCGAGGAACTTATAGGGAAAGGATTCATTAATCGTAGTGCATAACATTTTCGAGCTTTGAAGTTGATCAAAAATATATAATTTTGTATCTTGAGGATTTTCATTGACTATAATTACATAAATCAGGTGAAAATCAAGAAACCATTGCATTTAATAAGGATCTATGACATATTTTACTAGCTGATTTGAGTGAAGTTGTTATGTATGTTTGATATCTAGTATGACTATCTATAGATTCAGGTTCTCATGTAGGATATTACCAAGATGATGTTTCAATGCTACTAAGGCCATTATAATATTTTATTAATTACCTATGATCTTAAGAACACCAAAACAATGTTTGTGTGCAATATAAACCTAATATTTCATCCATTATACTTCAAGATAATGGTTTCCTTTACAATAAAAATCCATACATATTCAGAATTATAAAAAAATAATGATGATTTTTTTATTATCATTATTGACTTTATTTGGGATAAATAGCTATATTAAAATCTCAAAAAGTGTTAGTTTAGGATTTTAGAGGTGATTTTTTTTCAATGTCTTATTAAATAGAAAAATAGTTGTAGAATTTGTGAATATGAGGTAGTGTTTGTTTGGGATCCAACCAAGATTTTGTTTGAGGTCGGAATATTCTATTGGTTGGTGGGTAACATCTAGATATAGATGAAATAATTCACATATATTATGAATTATTTTTTTTACTTACTCAAAAAGGTAAACCATTTGTTTAATCCATAAAATAAAATTAATACGAGGTTCTAATGAGGATGATGAAAATTTATATTGTCGTGGGATTTTAATAGGAGGTATTCAAGTATTTAGTGTTCTATGAAACATTTAGTATAGGTCTTGGTTGTGTAATGATGTAATGACAAGGAATGATTTCTTACATATCCCGATAGTGGAGACTCCATGATTATACTATGTACAGATGATTTGGAATTGTTAGTGGTTTTTTCTCTTTAATACTTTGAGGTAAAATCTTCGATGTGAGTGTTTCCTAGTCAATATGAAGGATACGGGTCCCATGTACAAGACTAATAAGACAAATGTTATCATGATAAATAGGGGTTTATTAGAGTTCTAATAGGTATATGGATTTATTATTTTTAATAATCTAAGGTATAGTAATATGATAGTGATTCTATTTTAAGGAAGCTACACTCTTAGTTTTTAGGGGAGTTGTAAGAGTAGTTGTCTTCACTATAGTTTCCTTTAGTTGATAAGGGATAAAGGTATTATATTTAATCTATGTTGGTTACTATATAATGATTTGTTGAATTAATGAAGTTAAATTTATAAATCATAATTGATAGAATTTCTGTGACCAAATTTCTTCATATGATATAACAGATGGATATTATGAAGGTGGGGATAACATAATCCTCTTACAGGGATGGATAGTGGTATGTGTCACACAAATGTGAAGAAGTGTTATAGGAGTTTCATATATCACCCTTAATTTTATATTTATAAGTGAAAAATATTTACCTATAACTAATGCATATATTTTTGTGGTATGTTATTAAATAAAGTATTATATAACTTTTCATGTGATGCCACACCTGTTAGTATTTAAAGGTAGATCACTTGGTCCCAGTGGGTTTTGTCCAATCCATCGATGTCCTAGTTTGGAAGTGGGATGTCATATTGAAGTATTTTATAATAGGTAACCCATGATTTGTGAGAGGTCATGATTATATCACCATGATCATAGAATAACTAACCAATTCAAACCACATCTTTTCTATTCTAGGCTAGTGTTATGTGAAGACACAATGAAATTTATACATAGTAAAGGATATCTAAATGCATGGGATATCCTAGATGAGGATTTAAAACATTTTTTATTGATTTATTTCAATGTTATTGTGGGAATTTTAGGAGAAATTCCAAAATATGTTTTGATTGTGTATAATGTTAGACCCTTAGATAGATGGATAAGATGAATAAAGAACTCAGATTCTTGATGAAATTAAAAAGGATATCATGTTGGATTTCTAGTAGAGTTGTAAGAACAACTTAAACTTAATAAAATTCATGTACAATAAAATATGACACTCCTTATTTTAAATATATCATTTTGAGTACCTCTATTATAGGACCAACACATCACCCATGTTCAAGACAGGAATAAGATAATCATCATTAATGTTTTTGGGGATGTTTCTAGTGCTAATAAAAATAGCATAGGTGGTCTTGGTAATGATGGGCACCACTCAAATCCATAATAATTCCTAAAAAAATTAATGGTAGAGGCATTTTGAGTTCAAGAAGAGATATAATGTGTCTCTAATGGTCTCTCCACAGTGTTATTTTGGTAAATATGGCCTTAGAGAGATTGTCACATATTTACCCAAGAATATTAGAGTTGATGCAATATTTTATTACACTATCATGATTACAACGAAACAAATCTTGAAGGACCGATCAGTTTAGCTCTCATAGAAATACAGATTGAATACATGATACCTATAGTATAGTGGGGAATAGAAGATACGTGCATGATATATAATAAAATGAAATAAACTACCAACCTGAATGCTTATTATAATTTTTATTCATCATATCATGGGGAAGGGAAACATAATAATTCTGAACACAAATGCTTGGTAATGGTAAATAAAGTGGAAGAAATAATGAATTAATGTGAATAAAATAATATAGAAATGTAAATAATTGATTAAAAATTCTATTCAAATAACTAGATTAGGAAAATTCAATATAGAAAGGTAAGAAACCAAAACACATTCCATTTATTCAATGAACTACTAATTATATTTATCTATAGATATGTCAACACAAAAATCTAATGGATGAATAATAACTAAAACTAAATGAGGAAAATGATTAATTATTGGATGCCCTATTTCTTATATACATGGAAATAGTACAATCAAGATCTTTCATAAGACAATTTAACTATCGATTAAAAATCCATCTATTTTGGCCAACTATTTAATCTTATGAGACTATCGATGCATAAACGAGAATTCATTAACTAGTCCCTAACCCATAGGGCTTACCTTAAATGGAACAAACCCATATATTACATGTTAAAATCATTCCTCAAATATGAAATAAATAATGTTCCAGATCAAATATACATATTTTATAATGAATTAGGACTTATCAATAATACCATAGAGGACTATAAGTAACCAATAAGGGTTGTTGACATTAAAACATTCATGAAAAAAATAATATTTAAACATTCCAATGTCTCCCATTCCACACTAAAAAATTCAAATCATAATTACATGTGAATTAAATGAAATTTATAATATCATCAAAATATTTAAATTCATGTCATAACATGTCAAAGGCCAGTATATACACCAAATAAAAGTTAAATTGTGCGTGAAAAAAATAAATATCAATGGAATGTAAATTGAGACAAAATCACTAACCTTAACATTTATTTTGTTGTGTGGTATTTATCCTTATGTATAGTAGTTTAAAATAACAAAATAAATTATACTATAATTATACTCATTTTTATAATATCATATATAAATTCCATATAGTATTTTATTACCCATTTGACAACACACTTTCATTATTTTAACTATTTTGGGTGTTAATTTCCTTGTTTTATCCAGTACGTTTTGACTTTTCTATTATTGTTCTTATTAATTAGATAATTATTTAATCATAGACATAATATAAAACATGACTTAATTATCATATATATTATTATATCCAAATTTATATTAGTCTATTGTATTTTAATATTAGAAATTATGTTCATCGTTCATGGAGAATGTAGGTCGTATGTATGCATGAACACTAATTTCATTTTTTTTATTAAATTAAGAGAATGAAAAATAAATGATAAAAATGTATATTATAATTAAAATATCATATATCTATTATATATGTTACATATTACTTTTAAAATAATCCTTTATATCTTCCATATATCGACTGAACAAGTCATACCGCTTTGAGGGGCGATTGTCTACACTTCCTCAAGCGAAATTTTCGTATTTACACAAGATGTAAATCATAAAATTATGTTCCAAATAAATGTTAAATAAGAATAAATTCATTATAAATATCTTATATAACATATATAAATATATTTTCAATCATAATGGCCACCATGAGAGGTGTTAATGTAAAAATAAACAATCATCGTTCCATGAGGCAGTAGTTCACCATACATAGAAACCATATTTTTGTTCCCATTAGCTAGAATTGTGTGTAAGTTTATATAAAAAACATACAAGAAAAACATAATAGTATATTTATTATACTTTATATGTCATAAAATATTGAAAAAATATGGTTTTATGTATAGGATAATGGAAATAAAACAAAAAACCAAAGGATGATTTTTACCTCTTAATTGGGTAACCCATCTTGGATTGAACAAAATAGATTACATAGATTGATCTATGACCAAGGGGAACCTTAATGGTCTAGGTGAGGTATGTTTGGAAGCTATTTGGGATGATCTCTTTCTAACCTAAGTGCCTAGAGATTTTTGAGTTAGGGATAGAGTTCATTCCGTTTTATAGTGGAGGGGGAGTGACACTCATCTAAATATCAAAAGACATTCATTCATGGGTGGTCTACATACCTAAAGTTCCTCAAAAATGTAAAAATAATAAATTATATAAGTATAATGGTATATAAAAATCTCCACCACAAAAAAAAATATGTATGTTAAAATTTGGGTTCATTAACATCTAAGATTCCTAAATTTTATCATTTTGGTTTTTTTATTAAAATATATAGTTTTCAAACCTAAATATTTTATCCATTAAGATTAAAATAAAGTGATAATTATAAAACCACACAAATTAATAGATTTATTAATATGATATAAATGTTATTAAATAAAAATACTATGTATTTTGGATATTAATTTTAGAAAAAGCACCTGTGAAACGCTAAAAAACTACTTGAACACGAACCGTGTTAACAATGTTTTTAAAATATATGGGTCAACATGTAAATTATAAAAAGATAAATTAGTCTTTTAATATAAAATATTTAATATTTATTAACACTTGAAATTAAAATTTCAGAATATATGATTTTTAATAAATTTAAATCATTTAATAAAATATCATTTATTGTAAAACAACAATAATGTCAATTTTGACATTAATTGTTTAATTTTAATTTTAAAATATCAATATAATATTGGAATTAAAATATATTAGGTATAAATATGTTTAACCTGGAATATTTATCTAAATAAATAAATTACTATAGTAATTTAATCAATTAATTTAACATTAAATATTTATAGCATAATTTATTTTTTTTAATTCTTAACTAAATAATCACTATGTTGATGTTTCTTAATCATTTTATTTAAATAAAACATCTCTAACAATTATTTAAAAAATTATTATAATTAAATTAACCTATATATATTTCAATATTATATTTATAAACTAAAATATGATGTTTTTTACATATCACAAAGTTTTATAAATGTTAAAAGTAAAGAAAGTTCCCTTTTTGTCTTTTCCCTTACTATGCCTTTTATATAGGGTACATCCATTTAATAATAACTCAATAAACCATAAAATTAGGAAATATTGGGAATATTGTCTAATTATTGTTATCAAATGTATTTTTAAAAATATTCTAGGTCATTTTGGTCTTTAATATTAATGTTTAGTCTCTTATTAAACTTAATCTTACCTTAATCACTGTAATTAATTTTAATCACTTTAACTAATATTTTTGGTCAGAAATTAAGTTGATCTTATTAAATTTCATTTATTTTACTAATTACAACCTTTTATGTCAATTTTTCAACATTCAAATCATAGAAGTTGTTAAATTAATATTAACGCTAATCTTGTAGACCTGAAAAGGAAGTTTGTTTTTAAAGTAGAAATGTGAAAAAGTTTAATATGTTTTTATTTCTAATTTCTATATAAAAATGTTAATAATGACAAAAATTGAATTAAAATATGAATAATTGATCTATTTTGATAATAAAAACCAATTTAAAATATAATTTAACCCTAATAATTATTTTAACAAAAGGTAGTTTTTAATTAAAATGATGTAATTTTCACTATTCATCAAAAAATAAAACATCTTAGAAATATACCCAAAAACACCCTATGATAATTATTACATTAGGAATTTAAAAATAATTTTTATTTTGACAAATAAAATTTATAAAATTTCAAAAATTTAATTTTAAAATAGGTGACCCATTTAAAGGTAGTAAACCCCATTCTTTATTATAATGCAAGATAACTCATTGTTTTCGTTAGCATAAGATTAAAATGATGGTTCATATAAAGGGAGATGAAGAAATATTTATTATAACATAAAAATATTATAATTTCATGGGGTTTTACAATCTCCCTACCATAATTAAATTTCATCAGCATAATTAAAACTTTATCTCACTAAGCAAGGAATTGGTATTTGGAAATACTATTTCTGAAAATCCACATCCTAAATAGGGTTAATAACAAATATTCCTAATAAGTTATAAATAAATGTACAATGGCCATGTAGCTAACTTATCTTGTAGGAAAATATAGCTGGGAAATGAAAAAATGGATACAAAATAAAAATCTAACATTTATGTTTGGATGGAGAGTGCTAGAGAACATGGTTTTGAGAATGTTATCAATCAAAATAACTCAACCTATTATGATCTAAGGGGCCATTTGATCAATTGGAAATGAAGGTAATAAAACCAATTTTTTGGTTTCAAGATCATTTTTCATGGATTTTAGGAATTCATTCATCATTTGAGAGTATAAGTAAATATAATGACTTTTTACGTGTATATAATATTATCCTTTAGTAATCCCTTGAATTATTTGTACTTAATCTCATAGCATAGGTTGAACCCTGTGGCCTGGTAATACATTAACATAAAAATCACATCCAAATATCTACTTAAACTATTTCATAAATGGTTATCATTTAAAAAAGATCATGATCCAAATATTTAGAATCATTCCCATTATAGTTAGTAATATCCAATTTACATAATCTGTATCATTTTTATTTTTTCCAAAACTCATTTTGTCAACATCTAGAACACATGAAGATTTATCTTTCCCAAAATGTTTTTTAAATAGTTTTACTTACTACTTAATAACTTTTCTTGGTACCATTCGACATATGATCTCAAATCCTTAATAAAAAATATCTTTAGCATAATCCTTCCATATTTCATTAATCATATGATGAGAACATCATAAAATAATTGTGGTACTACATTTTTCATATATAAAAATATATAGGTACATTATTCATTCCACTTAGGTTGTGTCAAAAACATATTTTTGACCTTGACCCCATAACTTCTTCAGAGGTATGTTCTCTTGATGTTTTATGCATTGGTTTGCATAGTGACCCACCTCCTAGCAGTTGTAACAGAGGATAATAAAATTTTTATTCCTCCATTTGCAATAAATTACATGGTGACCCTTTTCTTCGCACTTATATAAAATTCCTAATATATTCAATAATTTCCTAGGGTAACTCTTTCCTAAATTCTCACGCAATGGAAATTTCCCAAACTTCTCATTCTTATTTTATATATTCAATTTTTTATTAGGTCTTAGAAAGAATTTTATTCTCATAGATTACATTGAATGAATACCACTTTGATAATTCCTTGTTCATCTTGATGCTGCATAAAAACAATTCTTTGTATGATGATAAATTCTAAGAAACCAGTTCCCTTCAATGATTTGGCTTAAGACCATCAAATAATTGATCATTCGTACACTCTGTGTTGCATATATAATCCCTAGTATACCAAGATAACCTTGTAAATGTATATTCATAATCCTAAATCATGTTTTCTCCCTTTTTATTTAACCTAATATGTTTCCTATTCAAACCAATGTTTTGATCCAGAGAAATGTATCTATTGAATAATGTCTCCTTAAATGGTCTCTATTCCACGAGTTAAATTTATTCTTCATCCCTTATATTCCGGATTAGAGACCATGATTGGTCAACACCACCTTTGAGAAAATAGATCTTAAGTGTAACATTTTCCTTTTCACTACATTCCAATGTAGTAAATATCTTTTCCAAAGACCTAATCCATTACTTAGCTAAAATTGGATTTATAGTCCAATTAAAAAATGGTGGATTCTTCTGCATAAATAGATCCATCATATGGGTTTCTCTCTCTATATAATAGGTTACTTGATTTAGGAAAGGTTATTTTTTATAACCTAACTATGTTTCCCTCATATATCTATAACTTTCTCAGTTCCAAAACTAGATTTATTTTTTCCTTAGTAGGGAAATATCCACATTTCCGATGAGAACTGATACAATTATTCCTTTCAGGCATATTTTTTTAATAATATAATACACTAGATTATTGATTAAAGTTGTGAAATTTGTATAAATTTAAATACAGTGTATCTCGTAACATAAATTTATGCATCATGAATCATATATTCATAAACCCTGTTTAGTTTGGGTAAATCCTTAATTTTTAATCATTCACAATGGTAGGTATAAAAAATGTGAATTTTCCTAAGAATATCTTCTAAAAGTGTCAAAACAGGTTCCCAATAAAGCCAGTTGTTGTGTACTAGGTTACCCCGAGTCTGACTAAGAACACTATGTAAGTATAATTACTTATAGGCACATATGTTCCATAACCAATTCCATTTGTAATATCCAGATAAAGTGGCACTTCTTGGAATACCCACATAATCACTACCTTACCAAAATTATATGGTGTTCTTGAATACTTATCCACAAGGAATATCTTAGGGTTGTTCACCCAATTATATGTTTTTTAAATATATTTTCTAATATTTCTTCTAAACATTCTTTGATACAAATTATCACATCCTAACCCAAGAATCCATGAGTTGGTTTTTTATTTTATTACATTTTCATGATTATAAAGAATAAATTTCTGAAAACCAAATTAGGTTAGCAGTCTTGGAATGCTGGATTACATACATAATACCCATAATACATTGAGATATATAAAATACAAACACCTACATAATAATATGAAATAAACTACATCCATGAACACTTATTCATTTATTTTTTCTTCATACCCTTAAGAAATTAAACATAATAATTGTGAGATCAAATGCTCAATAAGGGTAAATAAATCTGAAACAATATTGAATCAATGATAATATATTAACATATAAAGGTAAATAATGGCCAACACATTCCATTCAAATAACTTGATAAGTAAAATTAAATATGGAATAGTAATAAACTGAATCACATGCCATTTAATTAATTAACTATTAATTTTATTTATGCATAGATATGTGGACACAAAATATTACAGATTAATAATGTCTGAAACTAAATGATGAAAATGTATAATTTTTAGATTCTATTTTTCCAAGGTACTTAGAACTAGTACTATCATTACATTTCATAAGAATATTTAGCTGTAGATAAAAAAACCCATCTATTTTTGTGAACTATTTTTTATTATGAGAATACTGACGCATCGAGGGGATTTTTATAACTGGTCCCCAAACTATAGAGATTACCTTAAATAGACCCCAACCCATGTATTTCATGTCCAAATCCTTCCTCTTATATCAAATAAATAATTTTCCTTATCAAATGATAATATTTAATAATTAATATGTACATTTAAATAAAACCTAAGAGGAGGATAAGTAACAAGAAAGGTAATTGACATTAAAACATTCTTCAGGGAAAAATAATATTTAAACATTCCAATGTATCCCATACCAAATTAAAAAATTTAAATAATAATTCCCTGTGAATTAAATGAAACATATAATATCATGAGAATAAGTACATTCAAGATATATCATGTCAAAAGGAAGTATATAAAGAAAATAAAATTGAATTGTTTCATAAAAAATATATGTCTCAGTGGAATGTAAATTGAGATAAAATCCATTACCTTAACCATTATATTGTTGTTTGGTATTTATCCTCATGTATAGTAATTATAATATTTTAAAAATTATACAAGAATAATACTAATGTTTATAATATCATATATTAACTCTTTATAATATTATATTACCCCTTTTTTAACACACTTTCATTATTTTAACTATTTTGGGTGTTAATTTCCAATTTTTCTCAAGTATGTTATAATTTTTTATTTGTTGTTACTATTAATTATATCATTATTTCATCATCTCAAAAATGTAAACCATGACTTATTAATCATATATATTTATTATATATGTATTTATATTAGTCCATTATATTTTTAGATTCAAAATGAAGTGCATCATTCATGGACATGGTAGAGAGTACGTATGCTTGAAAACTATTTTTATTTCCTTATTTTATTAAAATAATGTAAAATATATGATAATTGTATATATTATATTTATATTATAAGATATATGTTATATATTTAACATAGTATTATAAAAACCATCCTCTATACATTCCATGTATGATATGGATTATTCATTTCCCTTTGAAGGGGAAATAGTCCACACTCCCATAAGAAACATTATCATATTTAAAAAATATGGAAAGAATAAATGTATGTTTGAAATAAAAATTAAAGAAGCATAAAAAAATTATTAATATCATATATACCATATATAAATATAATTTCTATCCTAATGGACACTATGAGAGGTGGAAAAGGAAAAATGAATAATCATCATTTCGTGAGCAAGTAGTTCATCATACACAGAAACAATATATTCATTAAAAATTATATAGATGTGTGTGTATGTGTAGATCAATCCCTTAGAATAAATATTTGAACAAAGTCCATATGTTATAAGAAATGGTGTAGGTTTTGTGTTTGTTTTCAATCCTCACATGTAGGATATGGGAGTTTGCAAGTAAATGATCTTATAGTTCAAGTAGGCAACAATATTGAAGGTGTCTACATTTCCCAATGTTTTCCATATTTTTGGGTCTAAAAATTGGAGAATGGAGAGAAGGGTTTTTTGAAAAGGGTATTTCACACAAGATTTAAGGTGTTTTGAAAAAATGTATGAAAAGCATGTTTTGAGATGTTCTAATTAACAAATAGTAATGGGAAAAGTGAGAGAAAGATTTAATTGTGCATGATATAATAGGTTGAGCAGAAGATACATTAAAATTTCAGGTAAAAAGGGGTTTTCCATGATTAGAGTGAATATTAAATTCATAGAGGAATATGTTTCTGAAACTTATAAATAGGGTCATCGAGGCCTATAAATAAGCAGCTACCCCCACTCAACACTTATAATGTTTCAAATGAAAATCAGGTTCTTCTATGGTAAGAAAGAGTTTCATGAAGAAGAGTTAGAGAATGTAAATCATGTGTGGAAAGTGTTAATTTAGTCTCAAAAGACTATGTGAAACTTGTGGTATAGCTGTGTAAAAGATAAGGGTTTCCAAGAAAACCAAGGGATTCTTTGATGAAATCTTCCATGACAATCCGAAATCTCGAATACAAGAATATGTGTTGTGAGAAAGTGCTAGTGTGTGATTCAAGAAAGTTTTGACCATATAGTTTGTTTGATTAGTGCTTTCATGTGCATCAATTCAGGGCAACAGTGCAAGAAGAGTGTCATTCTAATGAAGGAAATAGACTTTAATACAAATCTGTTGAAGTGACCTACAATTCAATAAAATGAGTTAGGCTTCACCTGGGGTAGTATGATAGGGGGATTCAATATAATTATTCTAAGGGACATAATGTTTCACCCCTCAGACATTTTAAAGGAAGTGTTTCTATCATTGAGTGACTACATATGAACTCTTTTATTCCATAACTAGTGGTGATTAGTGTTTTTATGTATAAATAACACAATATTAGAATATGCTCATTGGAGTATAACTTACGTGTGAACCATGTAAAATATTTATGTTATCAATTTGTATGTGATTTCTTATTTACTGCAAATTATCATCATATAGGTTTAACAGGTTCCATACCTACGTGGGAACAAGATCCGTCGCTTTAAGATGAAAAAATTGACACCCTAATTCACCCCTCCTCCATCAGGGAATTTTGGGTTCCTCCAATAACAAAACCATATTATATTTTGGAAATTTGTTTGTTATAAAATGATAAATTAATAATTTTTTAAGGATTGGATAATTGAAATAAAACAAAAAATATTAAGTATGTTTGTCACCTTTTAATTGTGTAACTCCTTTTAGTTTCCACCAAAGCGAATTCTCAGATTTGTTTCTCTCCAAGGGTAGGCAACAAGGTTAATGATAGTGAAATTTATAATCTATTTGGGTAGATATTTTCTAAGTATATGTGTCTTAAGAGGTTTGATTAAGTGGTAGAGTGACTGCATTTTTATAGTGGAGGTAGAGTGGCATGCATGTAAATACCAAAAGCAATTCATTAGTTGAAGTTATACCTTACCTGAAGTGATACAAAATGAACAAATAATGGATTAAATAGGATTAAAAGTTGATTAAACCATCCAACAAATAAAAATATGCACATTTTAATAATTTGGTACCATAACATCTAATATTCTGAAATTTTACCATTTCAGGGTTTTTATTAAAGCATTTAGTTTTACAGCCTAATTAATTTAACCATTAAGAATTAAATAATGTTTGATTTATTTTAAATTATAAATCCACTAATGTATTTATTTTTTATATAATTTATAAAAAGATCCGACAAGTTATGGAAATTAATTAAAAAACATGAGCATGTGAAGGGATAAAACACTACCGAAACCTGAACCATGTTAATAATGTTTTTACAATATATGGGTCAATATGATAAGTATAAATGGATACTTTTTTCCATTAATAAAACATATTTAGTATTTATTAACACTAAATAATTATATGGAATAATATATGAATTTTATTAATTTTAAATCATTTTAAAAAATATCATTTATTGTAAAATGACAATAATGTAAATTTGGACATTATTTATTTTATTTTATTTTTAATTATCAATGTAATACTGGAATTAAAATATTTTAGTTTTATATATGAGTAACATGATATATTAAAATAAAAAATAAATATATACAATAATTCAATTAGTTCACTTCACTTTTAATATTGATAATAACATTTTAGGTAAATTTTAACAAAATAATCACTACGTTGGAATTTCATAAGCATTTTATGTAACTAAACCATCTATAACAATTATTGATAAATATATATGATAAAAATATCCTATTTATATTTAAATATGAGATTTATAACCTAAAATATTATGTTTTTTACGCATCTCAATGGTTTATAAAGGCCAAATGTAATGAAAGTTCTATTTATGTATTTTTCCATACTTAACCTTTTATATAGTGAACATCCAATTAATAGTATACCAATAAAAAATAAAATTACCAAACTAATTGGGGATATGGGCTAATTAATTTCATAAAATGGCTTTTGGATGAGTTTTCAGGTCATTTTGGACCTTATCATTATGATTTAGTCTCTTATTAAGCTTAATCAAACCTTAATCACTATAAATAATTTTAATCACTTTCACTAATATTTTTTAAAAATAAAAAATTTGATCATATTAGAAAAAACCTATTATAATAATTAAAAATGGGTATATGTATTTTCAAAATTCAAATAATAGAATTTGGAATATTTATATTAACGTTAATCTTAAAGATGTGGCGAGAAAATAGGTTTTTAATGATGAAATGTTATAAAGTTCAAAAAGTACCTATATATAAAAACAAAATTAAAATGATTACAATGAACTAAATTGGATTAATATATGAATTTTATATTTATTCTAACTTTGAAACAACTTTAAAATATAATTTAACTCTAATAATTATTTAAATGAAAAGGACTTTTGAAATTAAAATGCTGTATTTTTCACTATTTTTCCAAAAATGAAACTTCTCAGAAAGATATATAAAATTCACCCTAATATAAATTTGACATTAAAAATTCAAAATATAATTTTATTTTTACTAATAAAATTAATATAATTTTCAAAATTTAATTTTAGAATAGTTGCACCATTAAAAGGAGGAAAAACCTAGCCTTTTGTGTGATGCAAGCTAACTTAGTGTGATGTGTAGCGTCAGATTTAAATGATGTTTCATATAAAGTCTGAGAAAATAATTTTTATTCTAACATGAATTTTTTTTAATTTGTTTGGTTTTTATAGAGATGTTGACTTTGAAGTTCATAAATTAATTCCATATCCTGGATATGGCCAGAGAGGTTTCTTAACAACAAATATTTCCCTGATAGATTGATTGAGTGAAATATGGCTTCCATGTGTCATAGTTAATGAGATATGGTATGACCTACAAAACATATTTTAATTTGGATATATGGTCACCATGGAAATATTTGGATTATCAAATTATATAGCAGTGATCATGGATATATAAGAGAAGAATATTTGTGGATGAACAATTCCATTGGCGTGTCTTCATTAATAGTATGTGAACCAATAAAATATCTTATTGGACTGCGACAGACATGTACAGGCTCAAAACTGCAACCTTTTTATGTATGTTATCATTTTCATGTATGGAAAGATGTAAATGTGGGGATTATGTATCACATGTATTTTTTTATGATAAGAAAATTATAATATCCCAGGTTTTATTTCTGTATGGGCCATAGGGTAATCGTGAAGTTATAAGTGTTTTGAATCCTTGATAATACTATTTTGAATATAACATAATATTTTTATCCTTTGTTAGTGTAATTATGGTAAATTTTCATTATATTATATTTGAGGATTTGGATCTGATATAAAGTTTATGATAGGAATGATTTGTTTACACTAGATGATGTGTTATTTCTGTTGACACCCAAGGTCTCGATATTACCCTTTGAATGTGCATGATTACAAATTTTGTTAGTTATTTTTTAATTAATGTTATATTTTATAGAATCCATAAATCCAGAAATTTACACAATATATGTCTCAATCCTAGGGAAATCCACCCTAAACACTACATATTGAGGGGGTGATTGAGATATAATGAAAGATCTAAGAACACTTTCATATTGGTTGATAAAAACAGATCCAAAAACCAATGTACTCTTCATCAACAGTTGATCCTTTCTTAAGGTATAGTTGTTTTATTTTAATATTTCTGCATAATTTATGATTTTGATCAAGGATTATTGTTTATTAAATTAATTTATCTACTGCATGGAATTTTTAATTATATTATTTTTACTTTTCCTTGAGATTTATTATTCTATGATGTTCCTTGTATTCTTCATTATTGGTGGATGAAAACCCAATGAATTTTTTCTTCACCATAATTCCAGATAAAAAATAATCATTAATAGATTAGTCTTCATAGATTTCTGTTATGTTTATTTAAGTATGTTCCATCATCCATATTCATGGTGGGAAGTTTGAAGAATCAAAAATAGATCAGTGATCAATTAATATGTGTGTCTTGTGATTGATGGGGTTTTGTGTTCCAGTAATGATAAGTGTTTTTTAAATTAGTGTATAGTTGTGGTGCATTATGAGAGGTTAAAAGATATTATATTATTGGATAATTGACAAACCTAGGTGTTGGGGTAGGGTGTTTACCCCTTCAAAATATATTTTTCATTTTGTAATACCTATAAATTGACCATTGGAATTGCGGACAATGTAGATGAGGATTTTAGATATCTTCATGGTTTGATCTAAAGAAATAATCTTGAAAATGGGGAAATTATTGGTATTAATTTGAATCTAAGCCCAAATATATGATCACTCAACATTTGATATTTATTCAAAAACAATGTATTCCCTATGATATTTAAACTATGGTTTCAATGAACTTATGTATTACATGGTGTATAAACTCAGAAGTGGTTCCATGTTATCCTATATTTTTAGACTTGGTTTTCACAAGGGGTACATGTTTCAATGAATTTTTTGATATACACATGATATGGTTTATAATAACTAACCAGGATCTTGTTAGTTATAAATGAGTCTGCATCATTGATAGTAAATAAAAAATAATCAATTTCAGTGCACATGACGTGTACCATCTGGAACATGCCCTGTATTTAAACCTTCACACAACAAGAGATGTTATTGTACATATTGAGTATACCACCTATCCCACCACCCCTATTACCCTATTAGACATTTGATGTAGGTAGACTGTAATATTCCATGTATAGAGTCTTTTCATAAAAATTCTTCCCTACATGGTATACATGATGTGTTCCACTAAAGTACATTCCATGTACATTTATATATATAGTGGTTTTTTGTAATTAATTTACTAAAACATACATTTTAGAACATGGGTTATCCAACCCTAATAAAATTTACATACTTAATTTTATTATTCAATTCTATTCAAAACCACAGGTGATATGTGATGTTATATAGCAATTTTAGTGATCTTAGCTATGTAGGGTGGACAACAGGGATTATGAATGGATACCAAAGTAACCATTGGGTTGGAACTAACCTATATGTGTGATTATGTTTTGGAGTAGGTCCATTAATTCTAAGATAGGTTATATTACTCCACTAAAAAATGGGACATGGGTTCAATATATATGGATTCAGTACTCCCCCATTTAAAATCAAAAATGGAGTGTAGGTCCACCGATCAGTTTGGTTACTCCTAAAACTTATACTTATCTTTTTTATGATGTAAGACCCCCATTTTAGTTATAGATATGTGACTTGGGTAACTAGTTTGGTAGTTTGGATAAATTGGGATACTATTAGGTTCTCCTATAGAGTGTTTTTGAAGAGAGGGGAAATCTACTATATACCAGGTTCTCCAGTTAAATTCATATCAAAACTTTTTTTTATTATTTTATTATTTCTTTATGGTTTTGATGTGAAAAATTTTCTTGTTATAACTTTATGAATTTTGGGATTTTTCTACTAGGTATGTATATACATAACCCTACATGAGAATTTCCCACTAAATATTTTATTTCATATAGAGATGATAGATTTTTTTGGTATCCTTTGTAGGAGTAGTGTAGGTGGTGCCTAGTAGTACATAGATGTGGCTTTAGTGGATGACATTCATCTCGGGAGATAGTTTTTTTGTACAAACCTACTCACTTCTATTTTACTGTTCGGGCTTTTATATTTTCTAATTTTGAACATATCTCTTCCATTTTTGTTATAGTTTATGTATTGGTTATACCATTTTGAATCATAATTTTTTATCACTGGTATTATATATCATAGTAAGTTTCATTTTTCCATACAATAATTTTACTTTATTTATAGAGGGTTGAGAAGTGTACATGTGAAATATGATAATGCATCCCAATATTAATATATATTAATATGGTGTCATTAACTATCCCCAAGTCTATTAATGGTTAGATTTGTGTTTCAAAATTTACCTAACACTACTCTGGAGGGATCCTAGTTTCAGTTTTTTCAATTTTAAATCCTAAAATTTCTTAAAGGAAACACATGAAGTAAATATGTTTAATTATTTAGTTTACTGATAATTTGTCACTTTTATCTTTCCCAACTAATTCTAAAATATTTATGGATATATCAACTTAATATTATAATGGGTTATTTATCTTAAAATGATTCAAGTAATAATTTAAAAAAACCTAAGTTTCGTACATCCAAAAAGTCTAAAAACTTTTTTCTAGAATATCCTTGAAATTTTATTCTAGTTTTAATTTAAAACAATTATCTTTTCATAAATAGTAATTATTTGATACTTTTAATGTATTCTCATTCTTAACTATAATTATTGGGAATATATTATTCAAGTATAAATAATCTATTAATTATGTACGAGACATGATAAAAATTTGTATTTAATGCATAAAAAAATGTTGTAGTATTTCTAAAAATAAAAAGTGATTTTAATTGTAAAAATAAATAAATATATATTTTTAAAAGAATATTTTCACTTTAGAATATATAGTTATGATTTTTAATTTGTGGAATTAGGTTTAAAAAATCCTCACTTACATGAATGTTCACATTAATTAATATATTTTTTATGATACTACATGGTTCATGTATTTAGATACACATGTTCAAGTCATATATTGTATTTAATATACAAAAAGTAAAATTTCAATACTTTTTTCAATAATGAATTAACCAAAAGTATAAGATTTCCATACTTCACATTCTATTTATTGTAATTATTATTAAATTAAACTTTATTAACACTTGTGTATCAAATAGTCTCATATTCATTTATATCCCTCAATATATTTTTTAAATGATGAACATTACAATAAAAATATTGATATAGAACATATCATATGAATTTAAAGATTTTCCATCTCAACATTCACTATAATGAATATAGAACTAACATACAACCAATCCTCATCATCTTGAAAAATTAATGTAAATTGATTCAGGAGAATCCTCTATATATCGGTAATTTTATAATTTTTATTGAATATGAATAATATTGGTGTATTTTATGATAGAAAGTTATTAAAATATATGGCAGTATATACATGTATCCTAAATTCACTAATCGATCAATATACATCAATATCTTGAGCAAGTACTTACTATTTATGTATTCATAGTCAAGTTTACACTTGTACAGTACAATGTCAATCCTATTTAACTTTTACCCCTATTTCTTGCTTTACATGTTATTAGAGAAGATTAAACAAGGGGAATGCATCTATGTCGTAATGTTACATCTTCCAGTGTACTAGAATTGTTGAAAAATGACCCAATAAGCATCTAATTAATCTTTTATGTTCTTGATATGAATCATTAATTATAACATTCACTCTAAAATGTTAATGATTGTGAATTAATGAATTACATTCATATAACAGCCACTCATGGAATATTACATTGTGTGTGAACCGTCACCACTCTTAGAAGACTATATTAATGTGGAAATTCTCATTTTTAAGAGTATATCATTGTAATTCCTTAGTTTTCATGTTATTTTTCTACAATTATTATAAGCATTTTTAGTAATTTATCTTGTTTACAATTGTTGAAATGATTATAACTTTAATATAGTCTCAAAATACTTCATTTAAACATAATATCCAACACCATTGGGATTGAAATATTGAATAACTCAGATATTCTATTAAAAATAATCCACAGATACCTTCTAATGACCACTATAGTGTAATTAAAAACTTCTTTAATGGTATATAGGTATAATTTTCATTCAGAATGCATTAAGATTTGGATCCTTGATCTGTTTGGTGGACTCCCTAATCCTAAAATCCAATAATTATATTCCCTTAAAAATTTCCTCAAAGTTACACCTTGTATTGAAGAGAAAAATACTTTTGATGCTAACTTGGTTATGTGAACACAAAAGATTCATTAGAAGGAACATATAATTTCATATAACATAATGATGGACACACTGATAATATGAAGTGAGTTTTAACTATAACTCATTTTATATATTTTAATTTCCAAATTAATATTTTGGAAGAGGTATTTTTTGACTAATTGAAAATATTATTTATTTTATTCCTCGTATAGTTATTATTAATTTATGTATTTTACTTAATTAATTAATCAAGTTGGATAAAATATTGTTTTAAAATATTTATTTCACAAGAATAGGTTGCCATATTTTTTCATTTTATACATTTTAATTACCTAATGCAAGATCATACATTAGAAATTAAATATACATGATAAAATATATCTCATACCATTTATTTTATTTTTTTCTTAAGAAAATTTCTAATTTATTTAATTATGTTATCAAGTTTAAATAATAATGTAAATAACACATGAATATACAAAATAATACATTAGCATGATATGACCATGAGATAGTATCTTCTAGTTGGTTTATCAATCAATGATAAACTAACTTTGGGCTATGGGGAAATGACCCCCAGTGTTGATTAGTCTCTTGAGTTGTATCATTCCATGATTGTTGTGTTTATCTCATTAGTGTGATTCATATCGATTTCAGTATTGACTGTATCAATTGAAACCAAACATTTTCTTACACCACTAATTGATTATTTTTAATATAAATAACATAATATTAATAAATTCTAGTATCACAAAGATGTGTATCTTTAGAAAATTAGGTTATTACATAACTTGTTCAAATTAAAACATAAAAATTATGAAAATATTTATTTATATTCCTTATAAATAAATCATGTTCTTTTAACTACATGAAATCACATGAGGATATATATAAATTAAATTCACAAGAAAAAATCCCAGTAAGGGAAGGAATATCATAGAAGGAACAATAGGCATGAATGAATAGTATATTGATGTTAATTATCACCATTCTAGAAACCCATACTTTTATGAAATATTTTTTTCAAATAGTTTTTTTGATAACTTGTCTTATACACAACACCGATATTATCTGATGTTATACACGACATTAATTTTTGATAAAACACAATATACAATTAAAATTTTATTATTTAGTATGACAACTATCACCTATCTGTTGGAATAGTTTGTATTAACATGATTTACTAATTTATAAAAATATATGTTTTACAAATTTATATGAAATTAATTATTTTGTGACTAATTAATTTCAAATGATAATTACAATCAATTTAAAATAAAGGAATGATTTTCGGAAATTTTTTTTTGAACAAAAACATTTTTTACACCAATATATTTTGCAAAATCACTTTTTTGAAAGATTTTAATTAAATGAATAATATATATAAATATATTATATTAATTACAATTTTTTTAAATTAATGTGAGATATTTTCTATACAAGATATACGAATATATCAAATTTTACTTTTAAACTATATTTTTCTAAAAAAATATTTTGTCACATTTTTCCCACTTTTTAGAAAAATAATTTTGTTCCCATTTAATAGAACTTATTTTTAAAATTTAAATTTATTTTTTTATATCATAATTTTAAAATTAATTTAGTGTGAAATTTTAGTTGTTTTTGAGAAGTTATATTTTTCAAAGAATAGTGACAATACAATTTTTATTAATAATGTTCATTTAATTTAAAATATTTAATAACTTTAAAATTGAATTAATGTGTCTTTAAAATTAAAATTATTTTAATGGTATATCAATTATCCCAATTTATGTCATTTAAAAAAATTAATATAGAATTTTTTAATAAAAAAATTTATATTATTGAAAACATTTCTTTAGGAAAAATTATTTCTCATCACGGCCATGGGTTTAAATTAAAATTAAAATTCTCCACTTCTATGAAGGATATTTTGAAAAATAGATTAAATATTTAGAATAATAATAATTTATTATTATATGATAATTTAGAAATATTTTTTTGGTAAAATGCAATTAAAAAATTTTAATAATTAATTTGCACGATTAAGTCTAAAATAGGTTTATCTGGAGGTTAAACTAAAGCGATATGAGGTAAAATGAACTATAAATGATAAAAACCAATTTTTATGGCCATATATTGACCTTATAACCTATTTGTTTCATAAATTATCTATTATTTATCCTTTTTGTAAGTGAAATATATATGTACACTTTATTTTTTAAAAAAAATTCAATGTGTTACGTATTTACTATCAAATTCAATATAGGAAGGCATTATTTTAAACCTAAGAGGATTTTTGGAGAAGTGGTAATGCTTTAAACAATGTGTTTTTATTTTACATATTATTATAAATCATTAAAATATTGTTAAAATATGATGTTATAACGAAACCTTTATTTTCCATTTAATTATATGTTATAGGTATAATGATATTACATATATCGATATAAACTTCCAACCAATGTTAAAAGAAATCATCTCCCATGAGTATGGCAAAATACCGCATAAAAAACTGGTGGCATTCATTTTCCACCACAACTTATCACATATGTATATAATGATAGATTTAATGTTTATAAAATATATTTATGATATTTTTATATTTATGTAATTATAATATCACACCTACTTTCTTAACTTCTAACCCATTATAAAATAATAATTTTTCTCATGTGTACCGTGAACTACCACCTCCAGAATCGATGTGACGTGTTTTCAAATTATATATTACATGGAAGGTAATAAGGATATATTAAAATAATATATATGATATTGTTAAGATAATTATAGTACTTTAATTTTTTATGTCACATATACAATATTACTATTCATTCCAGAGAGAATACAATAACGTCGCTCATGTGTAAAACAAACTACCACTGCACAAAGAGATGTGGTTCATTTTTTACTAAGGCTTTCATGGATGGTAATTAGGGTCAATTTAATGAATATATGTGATATATAGGAAATAAAAACGATTCTTTAAAAATAATATGTTATTTACTTTCATTTTAATTCATGTAGTAAAAAATAGAAACAACGTTCATGCATACGTAAGACTACCATCTCCATGAATAGCGTATTTAATTTTCTATATATATATTTTATGGATTAATAGAAATACATATATACTTAATATATATGATATTAAAAACATTGATAACATTGAATAGATGATGCGACCATGATTAATGTAAAATGATTAATAATATATAATTAAAAGATACATAAAAAGTAGTTATTACCCAAAACCTGATTTTGATAAGGATTTTTTAATGAAAGAGTAATAAAAGATAATAACTATTTAATTATTATTTGATATTTATAATTTGGGTTTTTGAAAATATTTATTATAAGAATATATTTATTATAAAGGTGGATTCAACATGTAAGAAGGATGCCAAGACTCAAGGTATGGGATTTGTATTCTCTCTTTTATTTTGTCGAGTCTTATAAAATATTCAACACTAATTTAAATATATATCAGGTGATTGGGGGTAAAATCACATTAAACACACACACACCACACACATAAGCTGGAAAGGCAGGTTAAATACCTATAAGAGATATCCCACCCCTCAAGCCTTATTTATTAATTACATACCCCAAAGGCCTACTGGGTATGAAGACCATTACATAGTCCTAAGGCTTGGTTTAGTGTTATGTATGCAACATATTTCCTACATCACCGGGATTGTGTCATGCCTACCTCACCACTTGCCTGCACCATGATTCTTGCCTATGTCATCGCCTACCTGTGAAAATTCTCTCCTACCCAGATTTGAACCCCAGTATCATGCAGGATTTTGGGGAGCCTTTAATGGGGATCATGAATCAGGATATTATTATAGTGGTAATGGATTTCCATGTAGATTTTTTTGTTCTATGAGACACATTCCATATTCCCCACCAGTTTATTTTATGCGATGTATATAATTTTCAAGAATATATTTTATAATTATTGTAACATCCTCATCCTGGTTTTTACTAAACCGATATCCGATTTGGGTCTCCAAAAGACCTCAAATGCACCTCCTCATACGATCAAGGTTTCCAACTAGTGGAGAGGGTGTACACGATCATTTGAAGAGACTATATGCTATTTTACAAAAGTATTCCACATAAGATAACACATGAAACAAGCGACATAATAAGAAATAAACTGAAGAAACAAATTAAAAACCTTTTCCAAATGGGGTATAAACCACAATCTAAAGAAATCAATTTTATATGTCATTCTAATTGTGAAAATTATGAAGTAAACCCAAAATAAATAAAAATAGTGAAATTATAGCATGGTCACGAATCCAAGTCTAGATTCTCACCTGTCCACATACCATACCCATCCTAGATTCCTTTCTAATGGAATTTTCATTTTTCTTGAAATGTAACAATGAATATTGATCGGTACCCAACAATGGACCAAGCATGATTTGAGTATAAATTGGTTTTCCACCACCAATAGTTTCTAAAAAATGTACGTTGTATACAGATAGAGCATGAAATTATTAAATGAATGATTTGATAAACAAAAGAAAACTGAGGTTCCATTAGCTAACAATATCTAATTTAACCATTTCCATTGTTATTTTCATTATTATCAGTTATACCATCTTCATTAATAAATTTATATTCATATTATGTTCCATGGGTAAGGAATTTACAAACTTTACTCAATAACCTAGGACAATCAATTAACCCGTATAAGGGAATAATTCAAGTTCCCTATCTCACTAGGGATAGAAATTATATGAAAAATCATAAAATAGTTACCTTGGAACCTCAGTCTAGTTAGTTTCATCCATTGAAATTTTAGGGGCCTAGAGCATCAGTCTGACTCCCTAATCTATGAAATAAATGGTAGGGTTTGTATCCTTAGTTTTACCCAACTAGTGGGAGTAGCATCATTACTCTATCCCACACCACCAATCCATGTTCACATACTTATTATCCATTTAGCACATATACAATATCACAAATCATACAAAAACAATATATATAACATTCAAATTTCACATTTCATTTAAAAATTAAATCACCTTTATTCCTTAACCCATTAACATATGTACCATTATCATGGTATATCCCATTTAACACTTTTTATTTTTATACCATAACCCATTTATCAAATCAAAAAACTCCAATACATAAACCCCTTTAACATGATTAATCAATTATCATACTTTATCCCTTCGACAAAATTCATTCAAAAGAATATACCAAATTATTCATTTCAAGTTCAATTCATAATTCAAATAGCCCAATCACTTTATTTAATCAAACCCATATTTATATTATTCCAAACAATCCCTTATTCCATTATCAATGTCTATCCACAAACATAAATATTCTATTTTGAACACCAATAACGTGTCAACATGTTCAATATGGGATCTAATATAAAACAAGTCAAATATTTGTTTAATGTTAAAATTTCCCATGTTTGGAAATCATGGTGCACAACATGGGTGACCCTAAATTGGTATAGCCATCCTCAATGCGTCCCATAAGTATCATGAGGGGTCCAATTCACCATTTATCCAACAATTTTATAGAATCCATTTAAATAAAAAAATTCAAAAAATAGGGGACCATTAATACTGCCACCCATTGAATAATCAGATTCAAGACATTGGGATATAACTTACAGACCACCAATATAGTATCTAACAATGAAACCACCCTTAATCATAGCCTTATATATGGATTAAAGAACCCTTTGAATCCCAAACCTAAGATCCATCCGAGCTTTCATCTGTAACAAACGAAACAAAAAAAGGCCCACAATCAAGGGAGATATACCCCTATTAGGTTTTGTGAGATTTGGTTTGTCACTAGGGGAGGAGGATGAAGAAATGGGTGGAATATTTTTTGAGGAACTTCAAACCCTGAGGGGGATATTTGGTAAATTCTTACTTTTTAACAGGGTTCATGGTTTGGAAACATAGATTTCCAAAACATGCAAAAATTGTGTGCCTACAATGTTACAAGAGGGTTTATGTCACAAAGTTTCCCACGGAGGCCCACAAAGATTTATAAACCATGTAAAAACTATGTATAATGCCTCTATTCTGGCCTACACGGTTTGGTTCTTCCCCTTACATGGTTAACCTAAATTTTCACCCCAACTCCTAGAAATCATTGTCATGTCTCATCCCTTGGGGCCCATTCCAAGACTACCCTAAGCCCACATACCATAGGCTTGGGGATAGATACTAGTGCCTAGTTGTCATATCACAAAAAATGGGAGGCATTTTCTTATGTACTTGTACACATGCAAGGAACTCCAAGACATAGATGTTGGAAAGTGAAAACACTATATAATCAATGGAGAATATATGATAGTAGAAAAATGATGGTATAAAGGGCGAAAATATAAGCCCAATAAAAACAAATAGTAAAATTAAAAGTCTCTATAAGTCCTCCATGGAAAACTCTACCTAAAGGGTAGGTATAGAAATAGTTGTTTGATGCTGCAGAAGAACACCTCATCTGTCGGGTCACTCTAAGTACCACCTGGCCCCAATCTACCATGGACTCCCTCAAAGCATTGATCGTATGCATAAGACATGACATGTGTGGGAAAATACCATACAGGGGTGAGTAAAAAAATACTCAGTAGGGTACCCCGAAACACAATGTATAGGGCCAAAAAGGAAACACTATTAAGAAGGTACAATTATCTCCACACAAGTATGATTCAATAAAATACATCACAAGAACATTCAGGAATACTCGTAATGGATTTCCAAGACTCAAGGTCTCATCCAATACCATCTAAATGGGTTTTCTCAAGAATTATCAATTCTAGAAGATGCCACTCATCAAGCTATATGAAAGTAAGAGCATATAAAAATTCTTCAAAAAGTTTCTATGAGATGTCTAGTCTTGATACATCATAGAGTTTTCCTAAGACATCTGATCTCACTAAGATAAGGATTCATGACATCACAACCAATCCATGGTCAAATGATTTTACTCAAGGAACCCCTATTACATGGGACCTCACTCCTTGAGCTATGAATTCTTCAGACACCCTCAGAAAGAGGACTCGCGAATTTGGGGCCTTTCCAAAGAGAACACACTGATATCTACCCGAAGCGCAATAGTTAGGCCAAGTCACAAAGGAAATAATCTGATCTTAATACACATATAGGTGGTACTATTCCCAAGGCTCACTGAGGACTCTATAATTAATGGAAACATCATCCTTGTTATGGGATAGGTGCCTGCATAAATATGGGTCACAATTTATCCTCAAACCCAATCTAAGGTACTAAGAAGAGAAGTGAGGATTGAACAAGCAACTTGGTGCGATACACACTCCATCAAACTAAGTCATTGTCGAAGATGGGATGATACAAATCACTTTGTAACATGAGTTATCCTCTATGATAGGAATGTGATACTACATCAAACCTTCATCGGAATGACTAAGGGTACGATCTCAACCTCTATTATCACCCCTTATGATGAGATCTGAACCCTGCATCGATCCCTTATAGGAAAGACAAAGAGAACACTACCAGCCCCAATAGGTCTATCTAAAAATCCACCCAGCCATCGTAAAAGGATTGCCTCATCATAAGGGTCTAACTTTCCCAGAATCCTTGTCAATTTAATGCTCCGTTTGAATGATACATTCATTTTTCTAAAAAAAGGCCGACCTGGGTCCGAGTCAGGTCTGACTAGAACCGACCTAGTTTAGACGACCCAACCCCATCCAACCAACTAGGGCCAGTATCAACAGATCTAGTGGGCTTGGCCCATGACCCGGTGTACCATTATACCCATCCCACTAGGCTGCTTGGTGGCTTGGTTCTGCCGATCGAGCCTGCATTACACGTGTCACACTCCTCCAGCATACAGCCCGACCACATGTCACATCACGCCGAGCACCAGGGCTTGCCACCCCTCTCCATCCATGTCCTCTCATGAGGACAAACAATGTTTCATGTGTATCAGCCACTTCTACATCCTACCAGACCCGCGACATCCACTGTGGTCTTCCACGACCACCCTAGTGGGGGCCATCCCCTGCCGCACTGACAGGAAGACGACACTGTGTGCCCCCATAGACACACTGATTTCCCTATATGTGGGCCACCAGATTCACTCTAGTTCTCTGATTGTTGATACTAATTATTTTCTGTGATCCTTGATTCTCTACCTTCACTTCCATTGGCTCAGATCTGTGCCATGATCTAATCCAATACAAATCCATCCAAACGGAGATATCTCCCACACCACTAATATAATTCTTCTATAATTGTCGTTACACCTTTTTCATACGTCATCCATCCCAGGTCCATGAAATGAAATCATTGTGCCAAGAATCATGTGTTAAATAACCAATAGATCTTGAACTGTCGAGTCAGGGGCCAAACAAAGAAGGCATGTGATGAACAATGAATGGAGGACAAAAGGAATGAACCATCAAAGAGGCATAAACCAAGATTGATTTTCCTGTCGACCAAGGTTTGTTGAAGTTTGAATAGTTAACTAAAACACACAACAAAAGATAATCAATATCAGATAATAAATCCCCAATAAACACTTTAAGGTAAGCCCAAACCACAATATGCCTGACCTGGGGATTAATTTGTTGGTTGTTTAATCCACGTTCATCATAGGGATAAAGAATGGGGATGAAAACCATATTAAAACTCACACCCTACCTCGAGTTTGGATCGATCGACGTCCGGGTTTGATCATTATTTGTGATCCATTAAGAGTCATCATGATTCGTCATCACATATATCCTCAATCCTTGATCCATGATCCATGATCCATGATCTACTGACATTCATTGTATTTTTTTCATTCTCCAATGAAAGGAAACCACCAAATCTTTTCTCTAGAGTTTCTTGGTAATTACGGAGTTACGCGTTATCCCTGAATTCCAGTTTAATTTGGAAGAAAAGAAAATTTTTTGGTCCATTATAGCATTGCAGTTTTGCCACATAGTTTCTTTTATGAAATTAAATTAGATGTCTCATCACTGCATCTCTGCGAAACATTTTAAATTAAATAAAATAAACTTCTTTAAGTTTATTTGATTCTCTAATTAAATGTCGAAAAATTAATATACATAGTCAACCCACGCTGCTTGGTATTAGGACCACCCAAAGAAAAATACCAAATTATGATCTCAACACTAGTCCCAGATTTCCAATACGAGTAACTGTTAATGAGTTATTAATATTTTAAAATAAAATAATTTTATTTAATAATTTTATTTACATGTATTTCATTTTCTGGTTTTATCACTAGAGACTAACATCGACTAAATTTATGTCATGGATAGGTTAAACATGTTATCTTAAATGCAACGGTGCCCTTAGTTTTTTGATTTGGAGAACCGATTAAGAGTTACTATACTATTTCAGGAAAAAACTCCAAAGCATTAATAAAATATTTACAATTTTAATTGAACCATTCCTAGAAAGCTGGACCTCAAAATCTTACGTCGTCTTAACACCTAATCTAATAATATTCCTAGAAAATTTCTAAAAATGAAACCATGAAAATCCAAGTCATTAAATTATCCCCATATTAAGGCTTCAAGTCCCCTAAATCCAAACCAATGGATACCCAGATAGATGAGGGTACGACAATAAACATGAGCCCCACTTCCATGTGCTCTTCCAGAGATCCTCGTGTTGCCATCGGGGAGGCACTAAAGAAATAGGCTACCCAAATAGGGTCATGTTTTTCCAATCCATAATCTCCACGACCAAGGTGAAAAGTGACCATCCCAAAAAATACTATCATCTATGGGATTCCATGGAGTCGAGCTATCTCCTGCACATAGAAGAATATCAATCACTATACTCAACACTACTCCTGAAAAGATACAAAATGGATAAATTGGTTAGTCGATCAAAGAGAACCCGAATGGTATTGTTTCCCTGGGATTTACATAGAAAACCCATCATGAGATCCATTAATATCCTTTCTCAATATCTTCCTAGAACCCCAAAGAAGAAAATAGAAACACCATCAAAGCCCAGGGGCTTGACACAGTGAGTTAAAAAACCAAAAAACATATTCAAATAGGTGCTCAACTTCTATATCAACAGCTAAGCCCAAATTCTATATGTTTTATCATCGCAAATGTCTACCTTGATACCCACATGTGTATCTTGATACATCTCACCGCTATAGGCATCCACTTCTATGATTGTGAGTCCTATAAAAGGAAATATGTTCTCCCCACATTTTGAATATCTATTAATGGAATTTCCTATAGACAAGCGAGCATGTAAAGTATCAATATCGGTATCACTGAGCCATTCCTCCCTGACTCACTATAAGAGTGGAGGTGTAAAAAAAATCGAATGGATGTAAGCCGCAACATCTCTATCCAAAAAGTATATTTTTATGGAGGCCAAATGCTATGTTTCCCCATTCAACAACTACAAAATATATCTCATGCTGAGATAATCCACTACCATGTTTCCTTTACCAATAGTATAGACCTTATCCAAGTCATTTTACTTAAGGAACTCTATCCAATGCCTCTATCACAAGTTTAGAACATATTAAGAGAAGATGTACTTGAGACTATTGTGGTCTGAGTAGTTGATAAACCACCTTCCCAACAGGTAGTGTTTCTGCATCTTCAATAAAATGTCTATTGTTTCCGACTCAAGATCATAGTTCATGTAGTTTTTCTCATTTGGTTTCAACAATCACGATCAATATGCAATCATCACTTTCTTTTTCATGATGACACAACCATGTTTTTCCACTATTGCATCACAGAACACTACGTACTTGACTCCCTCATCTAGAAAACTCAATATTGGGGTGGTCATCAAACATTTGTTCTTACTAAGCACACATAACCTCAAACACTGGGTCTTACTAATATCTTCCTCTACAATTCCTCCAACTTCACCCTCATCATGAAAAGATATCTGGAATACATATGATGTTCTAATGATGTTATCGGTGCGATTCCATGGTATAAAACAATTTAGAAGTTTATCTATCTTGTGGATGTAATATGAGAACATATTTAAGGAAGAATCCCTCATAATCTGCCACTACTTCTGGAAAAAAGAAAACTTATAACATCTACTTAAATGAGTATAAGGATATCTAAATAATGAGTGATCTACTACACCCACCTATGCATGAGTCCAGCCTATACATACTGGGATTCCTTTTTCAATGAAATGGAAAACCCTCTTCCATCTATACGGACATACCACACCCTTTTCCAAAAATAATCAATTTGATCCTGAACTGTCGATAACACATCCATTCAATGAATGACATTGTAAGGCCTAGATGTTGCCACTAAGAGGTTCCAAATAAGATTGTTGCCTTAAGGGTTAGATCACACTATCAGCATGGGTGTGATTATCAATTATCCTTTAAAAGGTGTCTCTAGACATAAGGTTCAAGTAAATGGTTTAACCAGAAACTCTAAGTCTTGAACAAGATTCACGATAAGGAAATAATTATTAGCACCTTTTTCTATCAACACGATAGTTAAGAGTACACACAGACCATACCTTAGATCTTTCTTGGAGACCTTGAGTTATACACCTCGATCAAGTGAACCTGTCCACTCTATTTTCTTTCAACTCCTTGAGTTTGGTGTCGACCACATGGGGGTGGTGGTGGTAACATGTTGAAATGTATACCACCTCTTCCTGCTTTCCCAGCTACTCTACCATGTTTTTAACCTTGAAGTTCAGTATGTTCCTGTCAATCTATCTTACATGGTGACCCATCCACTACTTCCCTACAAGTAGTATGATGGGCTATATAATCTCTAGTGATATGTCCCTATCTATCACATGAATGCATTGCCTATCTATAGGTCGACTGGACTCAACCTATGAGCCTTGTGATATATATCTCCTATCATGGGTCCTCCTCTCAGAAAATCTCACACATCCATCCATTGAAACTATGGTCAGTTTCCTACACCTTGAGTTCTCTTCCCTTACATTCCCACTACTGACATTCGATAGCTATATCTACTCATCCACGATAGTTTCAAATCCAATGATTTTCTCTATCACTCAAGCATAAGTTTGAATACACTAAGAAGATAAAGTCAGCTAATCATAGGTATGTTTTAATAACACATATAAGAATGAAAATAAATATTTACTCATAAATGAATTCTATGAGTCAAGGCCTCATCCATTTCTAGCCGTATGGTTTCTCTTTTATCTTGCTCGATTTTAGGATATCTCACTCATCGAGATATTTGAAAGTAAGAATGATGAACTAGTATACCAAAACTATTTGAGAGAACATATGGTCCCAATATGTCACAAATATTCCCTAAGAAATCAAGTCTCACTAAGATAATGGGTCTCAATATCACAGGAAATCCTTGGTCATTTGATTCTTCTCAAGGAACTCTCATTCCAGGAGAACTCACTCCTCAGGATATGAAGTCATCTGAGAGTCTCGCAATGATTTCTCACTAATTATTGGCCCCACCAAAGAGAAAACACTGATAAATACATGAAGAACATTAGTCAAGTAATGTTATGAAGGATAGAATCTGATCTCAATACATAGATAGGGGGTCTAGCACCCAGGGCTCATAGGGGGACTCCCATATTTACTAGAAATATCATCCTAGATAGGGGACGGGTGCCTGTATAAATATTGATCACACTTTCTCTAAAAACCATATCTAAAGTAATACAATGAAAAGTGAGGATCGATCGAGACTCTTGATGCGATACATGCTCCAACCCACTAAGTTACTATCGAAGCCAGGCTGAGATAACTCACTTAAAAACCCGGGTCATCCTCTATAATAATAACATGATCCTACACCAAACCTTCATATGAAAGGACAATAGTATGATATCGATCTCTAATTCACCCTCTATGATAGGATTAGGATCCTGAATCAATCCACCATTGGAAGTAAAAAATAATACCAGCCCGTCATATTCCAAATAAAACCACTAAGCCATCTGAAAAGAACAGGTTCTTCACAAGGCTCCCAATGCCACATGCGACTCTTCAAACAGATGCTCAGGTTGAAAAAAAAAACCATTTTTTTAAAAAATCAATGATATGGGTCTAGGTTTAGTCTGAACCAACCCAGAATGACCCAACATGGCCTAGTGTAACCAAGTCAATTAGACATGCCCCGCTGGACTAGACCTGCTTGGCAGACCCAATGAGCTTACTAGGCTACGCCCCACTGGGCCATTGGACCCAACCCACTAGGCCGCTCAACATCCCAATTCTAGAAGTTTGAAATGCGTCATATAGGCTGGCCTCATCCAAAACATGGTCTAGCCGCATAGCACGTCCCCCCAAGCACTGGGGTGCATGACCCCGTACATCCCGATCATCTCACGCAGACCAAAAATCTCGCACAAGGCTCGACTGCATGCGGTTGATCAATGTGAGCGTCGTCGCGGGCTCCAATGGCTGTCGTTGTGGTCTCTCATGGTCGATGCTACAGGATTCCACCACTGCCACCATAAGAGGCTGTCCTACACCTCAACGACACATGACCACAACCACATTCTACCAGTGGCATCCGTCTGCACCGGTGTGCCGATGGCCCATTTCGGGGGCCACCAAATTCACTCTAGTACTCTGATTGTTGATTTGAAATATATTCCATGATTATCAGATCTCCACCTTCACTATCATGGGCTCAAATACATGAAAAAATCCATCCCGATGTAAATAAATTCAAAAATAGATATCTCCCACATCACTCTTATCCATCTATCACCTTCTTCATCGCACCTCCATCGTAACACATCCAACCTAGGTCTGTGATATCGAATCATTGAACCAAGAATTAGTTGTGCAATGATCCGTCAATATCAAATTGTCATGTCATAGGTCAAATGAAGAATGCCTGCAACGATTGTAGAACAAAGAGATAAATGCTTAAACCACCAAAGAGTAACGAACCTCGATTAATGTCAATGTTGATCATGGTTCATTTTCTTATTAATGATTAATGAAAACCCACAACAAAGGATAATAAATATCATAAAAACAATCCAAAATAAACCCCTCATGGTAAAACCCAATCCAGAATATACATGACTCGTGGATAAATCCCTTGGTCAATTAATCCACGTTTTTTGAAAGGATACAGAAAGGGGAAGGAAAATAGATTAAAAATCACACCCTATATGGAGCTTAGATCTATAAATTTCAGGGCTTGATGATCATTGGAAATACATTGAGAGTTGTCACCATCCATTGTATTATCGATCCTTGATCCTTGATCCTTGATCCTTAATCTGTGATCTGTGATCCACTGGCATTCATCATTGTTTGTCCTTTTCCAATGGATGGAAATTTCCAATGATTTTCTCTAAAGTTTCCATGGAATTCTGAGGTTATGTGTTTACCCTAAATTCATATTTAATTAGGGATAAAAGAAAATGTGTTGGCCCATTGTAGCATTGAATCATCGCCACACTGTTTCATTTATGAAATTAAATGGGATGAATCATTGATGTGTCATTGTAAAACATTTAAAAAGAAATAAAATAATCTTTTTATGTTTATTTTATTATCCTTTAATACATCAATAATTAAAATTCGTAGTCGACCCGTGGTGTTCGATGTTCGGTGCCACCTAACGAAAATTTTGAATTACAAACTCAATGGTGGACTCAAATTTCTAATCAAATTCAACATTCATGAGTGATAAATATTTTAAAATAAAGTAATTTTATTTAATAATTTTATTTACGGTTACATCAATTTTAGATTTTATCACTAGAGACCCCATAGACTAATTTTAAATCGCACCTAGGGTAAACCCACCATACTAAATGCAATTGTGACCTTAGATTTCTGATATGGGAAAACATTTAAAAGTTCTTCCACCTTTTCAAGAAAACCTCTTATGCGTGGTATTAAAAACATATCATTTTTTTCGAACCATTCCGTGAATATTGGGCCCCAGAATCGCATGCCGCCTCTATTCCAGGTCTTAGAATTTTACGAAAAAAATTCTTAAAATTAAACTGGGAAAATCCGAGTCATTGAAATCATAGTTTTTCCACACTATTATGTCTAACCATGTACCAACTATGAAACATGAACTGGATGACCAAATCCCCCTATATATCACATCCCAAACCCTTTGAATATCCATGATAATCCTCATACATCCGATAAACATTTTATTAACCACAATTTAGATGCTTAAAGACAATTTTAAAGAAGAACACGCCACCGAAAATTCAGTGATATTACAATTATTATCCATTAAATTATTGGGATTTACAAATCTATTTTATGATATCATTACCTTGGGGTTTAATGTTCAAATGTTACTAAAATGTTTAGAAAAATATTTTATAAATTTCATTTCTCTAAGACATATTTTATGTTATGAAAAAATATTATTTTATAAGAATTATATACATCCCCTCAATCTTATAATATGATAAATTTATTTCTTCTCATGATACTATAAGTTTCATTTAATATTATTACTTCGTGAGGATTACCATTAAAAATTTACTTGTGGTAAGAGTTTTATGTTACCATCTTATCATTTATTGATATTTTTTATTATAATGATTCCCATGATGAAATAATATGATCTATAACCCGTTGACCTCTTGAGTTTAATAATAATCTGGTTATGTCCTTACACTACATGTTTTTCCTTTATTTTAAACTCTTTATATACTCATGATTCAAAAATAATATTTTTAAAGTAAACCAACTTTGTTTATCTATATTGTGAAAAAACCATTTTACTCCATATCCATGTGTTCTAATTTTTCTAAAAATATATTTACATTCACCAATGGATTTATTAATGAAATTATTATGAAAGTATTAATTTTATAAAAATATTTTAAAAGTAATAATCATGTCATTTTCCATAAAAGGACCTTTTTGAATTTAAAGAAAATGAGTAAGGTGTATTTATTTTTTAACGTGTACATCATGAATACTATTTCCCACCACCATGACTGATCAGTGATTTAAATATTTCTTTATATGTTTATTAAACTATTTTCAATGAAAATAATATGAACTTTATTTATGAATATTTAGTTAAAAATATATTTTGAATGTGAAAAGGGTATTTACTTAATAAATGTTACAAGTGATGATTCAAAATCATTTTTCAATCTAGGATGACTACTTTTTATGTTATATATGATTATCTAGGGATTTGATCCAATAAGACCATTATTAATCATTATTTTCATGGTTTATAATAATGATGATAAAGTTTTTATGAAACACATTTTTTCCATGGGTTCAAAAATGATAAAAACATTATTAAACATGATATTTTTCAATGGGTTATTTAATTTTGAAAGGATGAATGGTATATGAAAATCATTTCTTTTCCAAGGGTTATGTTAAAATTTAATGCTTATGAAACCCATTTTTTCATGGGTGATAATATGAATAATTTTTATGATCATGTGGAACAATTTTGTTTGATTTTCATTATATAATGTGTTAGACTAATATCCATATCAAAAGTACTCTGTAAAGATTGATATCACATGAGATAAACATGACTATAAATGGTAGTGGACCAAGTTAGGTAAAGAACATTTTCCACTATGATTGTCTTGAGAGTCAGTCTTAATTACTATAATGGGTTTTGGTATGAACCCATTCCACTATGATAGCCTTATAAAGGAGCCTTTACTTTTATGAAATGATATTATATTGTAATTTTTATTGCTCTATTTCATGTATTGTGTTAATGTTATTCTCTTATAGATTATGTCCCATGATTTCTTTATGATGAATATCATATAAATTACAAAACTTCATTCCATGAATCAAGATTTTGATCTTTCATATATATGTTATGGTTTCAATATGTTATTATCATATTATCATACCCATATTTTTTCATTATGTTTATGAATTTCCATATTTATGCTTACTTTTCATTGAAACCCACCATTTATTTTGTTTTCCCTTTGGTTATGATGATATTTATTATGTGTGATATGTATAAGAAGGGTACTAGTTATGACACACCATGTGGGATTTGATTAAAAACTCTTATTTCCTAATTGTTCCTATTTATACATTTCCAAAGTCTCTATAAATTTATGACCCTATGCCATGTGTTTTTTAATGTAATTAATACTCATAAAAAAATGTAACATATATATATATATATTGAAATCCATGGTTTATATAGTTTGTATTGGTGGATATGTTTTGTTAATCGTTGAAAACTAGGATGGGAAAACTATAATGAGATACCATGGGATATTTCTAAGGATATTTCAAGGGATATGGATAAGGATAAGTTTAACGACGAGTCATAATATATGAAAATGTCTTGTAATTTGTTTTGTAATGGAAGGAGTTATCTCCATGAAATTTCATCCCTATTAGGATACTATAATTGGATGTTGTATTACAATAGAGGTACCCTGGGGTAATAACTATGTAAAGGGAATATTAATATAGACTTGATCATCACAAGGTTCACAATAATGGCCCTTACTGAATTCATGATTTAACACTCTCGGGTGAAATTATTTGGAAACTCACAATCTATTTTGGAAGAATCATGATGGATTTAAATAGATGATGACCATGAATGACCTAGGTTAAACCCAAGGTGTCAAATATTGTGATATATGTTCCATTATTTAGACATCCTATAAATAATATTTCATGATTATTGTTCTTTTACCACTATGATTATTATTTCCCATAGTATGTTTTCTAGTTTTATTAAATGGGGAGAACCGAAAGAAACTGAGTTAACATTGAATTTGATAGAAAATGTTTTGATAATAAACCAAATTTAATGATGAATAGAGAAAATGATATTATGATTATGCATAATAAGTTATGCTAAAATATAATTAAAAATTCACACCTTTACTTACAATTAGGCTCACCAAAGAAGAGAAGTATTGTATAGTTGTGAGTTCAAGTGGTAGGGATCATAAAGTAAAGATTATTTATTTTCTTATTTGGAGAATGTGTGGGAATAAGAACTCATGGAATGTAAAAAAAGAATGAAGATATTTTTATATGTCGATAATAAAGGAACATAGTATGTAAAATATGAGGAAAAATGAAATGTTTAGTTAACACAGTGTAGGAGATTAATATCCTCCATATGAAATAATTTATGGTTTAGTTTTTTAAATGTATTAATTAAGGAAAGTTTTCAAATCGATGTCCAAGAATGAATTTTCATTAAAAAATAATCATGTTTTTATGGGTAATGGTTATACTATTGATGATAATGATTCTAAGAATAACATATAAAATAAATAAGTTGTTCTAAAAATATTTTTCATGTTAAACATTAGAAGAAAAATTTAATTGAGGATGCTGATTCTTAATACACGAATCATAATTCATATATTAGGAAAGTGGTACTAATGAATAATATTATTAAGACTATTTAGTGGTTTAATAAATAAATGGAATGGTTGAAGTGTTTATGTATGATAATTTAATAATAATGTTATTTGAATCATGAAATATAGAATTATTATTCTATATATGTTTTTTGATAAGTATTTTCAAGAATATGATGAATAGTACAGATAACCTAGAGATGCGACTTAATAACATGTTGAACATTTACATAAAACTCATTATTAAGGGAAGGTAACCCTTAATATGTTCATGGAGTTGATGTAATGATGTTGGGATAAAGAGATGATGTATATGAGTAAAATAATTGGGTAATATTGATAACCTTGGTACTGAATAATCATTTGTTGACAAAGTGGTTTGTGTTATCATTGATGGTGTTTGCATTATTACTGTATGGACGTTATGTATTCAATAATATTGTGTTTTATTCAAGGAATGTTGAAGAAATTATGTTTCTGTTAATTATGTTTTGTTAATTTTAGTTATTAACATGTTTGAGAAGAATATATGACCAACATATTTATATATTTGTTGCTTAAAAATAGATAAACACTTTATGATACTTGGATGTTTAATTTAATGTTGATTTTTGTAATCGTAGTCACCTTCTTTATATTATTTTAATTTTTGACGATTCATAAGGATAACTAATTATAGAATGGTTTACATTGAAAATTAGATATGGTATTAAATATTAATTCACCATATCACTATATAAATATTTATTCATAGTGGATTACTGTTGATAAATATTGTTTTGATCATAAGTAGATATAGAAGGAATGAATTATAATTATATTAAAGATCATGTGATATGTTTGTGTTTTAGGCATAAAAACTTCATCTTCATTTCATGGAGAAAAAGGTGATGGGGAAATTTATTCAAGTAAAAGAAAATTATTAAATTATGCTTAATATATAAAGGAAAATAATAACTAAGAATCTACATCCCTTTGAAATTATTGATAGTATCAGGATTGTAGTCTATCGATTGAAACTTCCACCAAACCTATCTCAAGTCTAGAATATGATCCATGTATCTCTCATGGGGATGTACATACCTGATCCTACTCATATATTGAGATCAAAGGCTGTACCATTGGAGAATGATCTATCATATAAAGAATAATTTTTTGATATTTTAATCATAAATATTATGTTCTATGAAATAATACTACTTATCTATTCATTGGTTTATGGTGAGATGACTAGGTTGAGGAAGCTACATGGGAACCTAAGGAAGTAATGATGAAGAATTATCCCCACTTTGTTTTATCAAAATAACGATTTTTTGGGAGAAACTAATTTTAACAGGGGTATAATGTAACACCCCAGGATTTTATGAAATATTTTCTTAAATAAATACAATTTCATGAATTAATTTTTCTCTAAAATAGACAGAGTGTAGATTTAGTTACCCAAAACACTGCGTTTTAATAAAACATGACATAATATTAAAATATTATTTCTTAATATGATAGTTATCACCAAATCGTAAGAATCAATGTTATCAATATGATTAACTAATTTAGGAATACTATAAGGTTTTAACATGTCTATAAAATGAATTAATTGGAGAAAAATTAATTAAAAATTAAATTATGAAACATTTAAAAGTAAAGGAAATCTTTTGTGATATTTTTTTTTTCACTCAACTCTATTTTACCTCAATAAATTTAAAAAATAAATTTTAGAAAAGTATTTTAATTAAATTAGAATATTATTTTTTAATACAATGTTTAACATTGATATTTTGTTTTTTATAGAAAAGATATTAGAATAAATGAAATGAAATTATTTTTATTTTTATAAAAATTATTTTTTTCTAATTTATCACACTAATATAAAAAATTAAAAATTAAAATTTCATTGATTTTTTTTAAAAATATATATTAATTTTTCAAATAAACATGTGAAAATTATATTATGGTTAATTTTTTATAATGTTAAGAGATGATAAAATCTTCAATGAATAATGAAAATTGTATATTTCTAATAATAATAATAATTTATTATAAAGCATTTAGAAACATATTTTTTTGTATGATGGTATTAAATATTACATTAGTTCAATTATATTTCTATCAATCAAATTTATTTCATTTAAATAAATATAAAATTAAATTTATATATAAAATGGTAAATTTTTTTGATCATTTTTCATAGGAAAACCTATTTTTTGTCACATATGTGAGTATATTTGGAAATTAATATCTTCCACTTATGAAATTGGAATTATGGAAAATGGATTCCAAATTTTTATCAATAATAATTTATATTATATAATAATGCCTACATAATTTTTGGTTAAAATAAATTGAAAAAATAGTAAAATGTAATTACAAAAGATAACATTCAAACGAGATTTATATGGGGTTAAAATAAAACGATAAGGGATAAAACAAAAAAATAACCAGTAAAAAACCATTTTTTAGAAATATTTAGACATTAACACCTCTAATGATCATGAATCATCCATTTTGGATCCTTTTTAAATGTGAAAAACAAGGGCACCCACTATTCTTTTCTAATAATTCATGTGTGTCCTCTCCCCTAATTATAGATGGATGTTCACTATCCTCTTATCTTAACTCTTCCAAAAACCATTGGATCATTCATTTCCTTCAAAATATATTCTTTATATCCATTCCCACATCTTATAGTCCTTGGTAGTATCATAAATCAATTTAAGGAAGGCTTTAGGTTAAACCTAAAGAGGTTATCTGAAGAAGAGATAATATTTTAAACTATACATTTTTTTACTTATTCTTATAACTCTATAAAAAAATATTAAAATATTTTAATATAGTAACACTGGTATAAAAAATATAATTATATCAAATTATTTTAATGTGAAAAACTATATTTATATCCCCATCCATCAAATGTGAGATGAAACTGCCGATCGTGTGCGTGGTGGACTACTCACTAGTGAACTGATGTTATTCATTTACATCACCACCTATCACAGATAGATAAAATTATAGATTTAATATTTATATATTACATTTATGGTATTTTTATAAGTATTTAATTATAATATCATACATAGATTATTTTCTTCCTACCCATTGTAACATATTAACATCGCTCGTGTGTATAGAGGACTACAACGTCATGAACACAGGTGTTTTTAATTTATGTTTTTCATGGATGAAAATAATGGTATATTAAATGAATATATATTATATTTGAATAATTATTATAGTTATTTAATTATTATATGACATCTGAATTTTTTTACTTTTCATTATGTGGTGGATACGATAACATTGTGTGTGTGTATGATGAACTATAGACTCATGAAGTGATTACTTAGTTTTTCAATAATGATTTTCATGGAAGAAATTTTCGGTAAAATTAAGGAATATTTAACATATTTATGAAAAAAATTACTCTATAAAGTAGATATATTATCTATCTTTTTTCATTTCATTCATTAAAAAAATGGAATCAATGGTCATGGGTACATGTGACCTACCACCTCCATGAATGGTGTATTTCAATTTATATATCTATCTTTTACGGATTAATAAAAATACATATATACTGAATATATATGAAATTTATATGTTTTTATCATTTTGGGGATGATCAAACCAAGATTAATGTAAATGGATAAAAATAATAAATCAAATAATATATAAAAAACAATTTATTTATTACCTGAAACACAATTTTAACATGGAGTTTTTTAATAAACGAGTAATAAAAGGTCATAAGTAAATATGATAAAGTATGATATACATTATTATGGTTTTATAATATATTTATAATAAAAATATATTTATAATACAAAAGGTTTAATGTGTTTGAAGGAATTTGAGACTCAAGGTATGAGATTTCTAGTCTATCTTTTATTTATGTGAGACTTATGCTATATTCAACAATAGGATATTTTTTGTGGTGTATATACTACACCATTTAAATTTTATATAACTAATATATCATTTAAATGATATTTAATGTTTCATTTTATTTTATTCTTTAATGGGGCTTACAACATAAGACATTACTAAAGGGGTAATGGATTTCCATCTCACTTTTTTCTCTTGTGAGACACATTCCGTATTCGACACCTATTTATTTTATGTGTTGTATATAATGAATATTTTTTATTTTTTGATAATTATCAAAACAAATAGGGGGATTTATTTATCTATTCTAGGATCCCTCTTCCTGGGGTTTATGTTTCAGAAGTTACAAAAGTTGTAAGGGATTTTTGTCTCAATTTTCGTACTTTTATACATTTATTATGTTATGAACCTATCTTTGTTTATGAGGTTTATATTCTATATTTTATAATTTATACTTTCATGGTGAATAGGATTAAATTTTAACAATGTTTTAATAGTTTTATGTTACATTCTCATCGTTTTTCAAAATGTTTTTTGATTATGCTTCTAACAATGAAATCTTATGATCTAACTCTTATGAAACTTGTAAAATTTATATTCCTATTATTGTGGAAGAGGAATATAAGTTTTACCTTCATTTACCTCTCTTTATGTACTCAGGGTTCTTAATGAATATTTTTAATGTAAATCGACTTTATTTCTATTATTGGCTAAAAAAACGTTTTCATCAATATCCATGTTTTATAAAATGTTTTAAAAAATGTTTCAAAATTATGGAAATAATTTATTAAATAAATATATATACATTAATGGATTTTTGTAAAAAAAATTACAAGGAATTTTTTTTCAAATATGTTTTTTTGGAATTTATTAAATATTGAAAGGAATCATTTCTTTTTATCATCTTTGACATTAATGGTATTTTTATCCACCATTATAAATAAATTATTAAATATTAGATTATATGTTTAAAAAGTTATTTTCAAATTAAAGGATTTTGAAAATGTTTTATTAATATTTAGTTATAAAAAGGTATTTTCAGAGTGAAAATATTATTTTCCTAAATAATTGTTACAAGTTACATTTTAAAATAATTTTCCATCCCTGATGAAATCCTTGGATGTTACCTTTGGTTTACTGAGGATATGATCCATGTAAACCATTTTAATTACTTATCTCAATGGCTTTTGATTATGATGACCAAATTTCCAAGACAAAAATTTCTTCTTCATGGGTTATACCGTGGAAGAATACTTACGGTACACTTTTATATTTCTATAGGTTATGATATGCTGAAATGATGAAATGTGTATGAATCCCATTTATTTTACATTAGTTATGTTGTGATATCTGAATTATGATACCCATTTTATTTCTTGGGTTATGATATGATGTATGTTTTATGATATTTTGGAACACATTTATATGATTTTCATTATGTGATATCTGGGACCTATATCTCCCCCAAATTCCACAAATAAATATTGATATCTTAAGAGATAAAAAGGCTGGAATGGGGAGTAAACCTTTTCTAGTAAGGTTCTTTTCCCCTATGATGGGAGTGATCCTTATTAACTATTATTGTTTTATGAATTAAAACATTCCAGATTCGATATCCTTTTCAATGATCCATTAATTATATGGAAATGATTCTCTATGATGATTTTTATACCATAATTATGTGTATTATGAAAATTATATACTATCATGGATTGTGTTCTTTGAATCCATTATGATTCATGTATTATTAATTTCAAATATTTATTCCTAGACTATAGATTTTGATAATTGATATCCAGGGTTTTTTTTATAGTTTTATGATAATTTTTTCATTCTTATATGATCACATTATGTTTATATATTTTTGTTGTTTTCCCTCACTAAGAATCTGAGCTCACCTTTCTTATGTTTCTTTCCCCTCGGTAATGATGATAGGAATTACATGTTATATGTATAATAAGGATTCAAGTTATGAGTAACAATATTATAGAAGATGTAGAAATGTTTTTAAAGTTTTCTATACTTACAGCTTTCCAAATGCAATACAATTTTATAGTCCTCAGGCGTGAATTTTTCTAATGTTTTGAATATTCGTCTATGAAAAGAAACATCTATTTATAAAAATATTAGGTCACTATAATAGTCATTTTTTTTAAAAACATGGAATCATCATAATAATATAGAGGGAATAATTTAGAAAAGTTATGAATTATGGAATATTCATAATGATTAAGCTTAACAAGATATTGGTCAAATTCCATCATTGTTCAGACATAATATATGTTCATATATCACAAAATCACAATTTAAGGAAATATAGAATAATTTAGAAAACAAATAAACATAATCTCATGAGATATATCACATTATATAATTAATTTAATGGTAATAGAATCTTTGTATTACCCATCACATCATAAAATGTTCATAATCACGAAAACCAAATAGAATAGAAACATATAACTATCATAGTTATAAAATAAACCAATGTAAATTAATGGATTTAATAAAATGTTTGATTATGAATAATATCATGAATAACCTATGGGGTTCTTAAATGATAAGGAAAAATAAAAATTTATGAAAACAATATTCATTATTCAGTAGAGAAGAAGTATTTCATTAGGGGTTAGTGTGATGTTTTAGAAATTAATGTCTCTTTGAAAAATTTGTGTAAGTGTCATAGAATTGTTTTTATAAGGAAAAAAACTGTATTTAATTATAAATAAAATTTAATTTATATTTTAATGTCATTAAGGATATAATCATAGTGAAAATAAAGTTAAATATGAGATAACCCAAAAAATAAGAGTTGTGTTCGAGATTCCCCTTACCTTATATCCCAATTTATTTTTTCACTTTTCTTCCTCATATAAAATTAATTTATGTTAATTAAAACATGGAACCAAAAGATAATTATGTTTTTTTAAAATCCTTTTCAATTATAATAATTGGATTTTATTTATTAATTTAATTTGTTTAAGGTGAAATGTTTTTATATCATATTTTCCGTAAAAACCATATATTTCTTTGATTTGTTGATCATAATTATTTATATTTATAAATCAGATTCATATAAATAAATATATTTATGAATTTAAATATTATAAATAATTTATTATGACCATCCATAAAGGTGATGATAACTGGGGTGTTGGCCCTGACATCCTAGGAGATTAACCGATCATTAACGAGACATAGTCAAAAGTGGATAAAAGATATGTGAATAACAAATAATATCAATATAGTAGTTAAAACTCATCAACATAATGTTAAAATATCAATATATTAACTTTACAATGTTTTATTTTTAATTTAATAAGGACAATGAATAAGGGAAGAGGAAAATGAGAGGAATATTTTTTGAAACCTTACCCTCTTCTCAATATTACTTCTTTTCTATGACACACAACTAATTAAATACCCGGTTTTTAGGGAGTCTATAACATCCCTACGTATCATAATGTTATTAATAAAAGTAATTTAGGGTGATATTTAGATTTAGATTATGATAGAGATGTGTTTTTTCCATTGGTTGGAGAGGGGAGTTTGTATACATGAGGAGAAGGGTGGTTTTAGGATAAAATACTTAGTACAATATAATTTCCACTGAAAAACTATAGTAGTTAAATTTATAAATTATGAAATAAATATAAAAAAATTTAAGACTTTCAAACCATTTATAAGAAATTTCATGATTTTATTAAAAATTAATGTGGAAAAAAATGAGAATTGTTTTCAATGAAGAACATTAGACATAGAAATTTAAAAATAAATTTTTTGTTTCGAATTTGAATTTCATAAATAAATTAAATCTTAAAATTTGTTTTTGATTGATCGAAAGATTAAAGAATATATTTGGACATTATTTAATATTTAGTTATACAATTAAAACATTCCAATTATGTACAAACCATATTTTTATTATTCACTTAAAATTGGAAGTACTTTATAAAATTACCCAAAATAACCCTTATTAAATTTCAATATGATGATTTATAAAATGAGGTAAATTTTATTAAAAAAATATTATAACATAGGTAATTTTAATTATTTACATAAAATTATGTTTTTATGAAATACATTAAAATCTAATTTTTTTAAAATGATCTTATATTTTCTTTGAGTTTGTAAGCTTGAAATTTATTTTATGGAATTAAAATATTTATATTTTAGTAAATAACATAGGATTAATTATATTTATATTAAATTTAATTGTTTAAATATTAATTTAGTCTACCATCTACCATGTTAGAATTCATAATGTTTTGGTTTTTTTATATAATGGAAAGATTTATTTTAAAATGGACAAGTCACTATTAAAACAATCTTATTAATTTCTATAAATACGAATTTATTCCATCATTCATAATTGAAATCAATTTATTCACAATAATATACAATTAGAATTTCTATAATTTTGCTTTTATTTCTAATGTTCTTCATTTTTATAGTGTTTTTCGTTATTATGATGAATTTAGGTGATCAAGATGATCAAAATATTTCTATTCTTGTGATTTTATATTTTTTAGTTATCCATTGTAATATTTCAAATTCTCAAGGAAATATTTATTATAATAACATAATTTTCTCAGTTAATGAAATAAATAATTATTTTACACATGTGTTTGAACTATATTATATTCATAAATTTGAGAAAAATTATTTATTCAGAATCAAAATTAAATATATATATATATATAAATGTATATGTATATAAAAGTTTGGGATGTTCAATTATTTCCCCATTTATAAATTTTATCCCAAAATTTCAACTGATATCCTTGGTTTGGAATAGATGAGATTGCTTCTAATTTATACCTCATCAGGTCCCCAAGAATCTTTTTGTACTTGTGATCTCTCTTAATAACATTAATGTGGGATTGACCTTGTTGCATTTAACTTTATCACTATAATTCAAAATCATCATTTAATACTTCTCTTAGTAGATGTGATGTAATAGTTGTGCAGCCTTTTGGTTCAATATATTTGATGGAATATGAATGTAATTACTTAGGGGGAGATGTTTACCACATCATAACCATGATCCTTTTATGGTGGAAGTGCAAGTCGATAGGTCAATGCTCCTCTATGATCAATGATATTATTATGGCTAATTATCCCACAAATAATATTTCATTTATTTCATAATTAAATAAAACTCTTCCATAGTGATGTTTTAAGGACATGTTTGTCTCCAAGTACAACAATTAATCCCCTTTGAATATTTTTAGTATAATTATTTTGTTGACTATGAGTAGTTTTATTGAGTTTTTGAATGGAATGAACCTAGTTTTTCATTTATTTCAAAAAAAAATTTAAAGTAGTTTTTATCAACTAGATTCATACGAATATTTTGGATTCATACATCACTTCCAATATAGATCTTTACATGGATGCCTTTGAACCCTAGAGTGGAAGTTGTTGTTCTATAAGAACTCAACAAATGCGATATGTAGATCATATACTCTATTAAATTCCATTGATTATGTTATTAACATATCCTCAACTTATTTAATGATCCTTTCATATTCTTTATCTATCTAGGGGTGATAGTCCATACATAATATCAATTGAGTAATCCAAGAGTATTAGAGATATATCCTATTTTTAATTTCAATTCTTGGATCAAAATCGTAGATGACTAGTAGTGGTTCCCTATACATCCTTAAAACATCCATTATGGTTATTGTTGAAATATTTTTAGGAGGGAAATATTCTATAATAGTAATTAATTTAGCAGTCTTGGTGATTCTATACACCACAATCCATGTCACATTTCTTTAATTGGATATCATTGGGAGACCAATGATAGAGTTCATGATGATTTTCTATTATTTTTTTTGGTTATGAAAAACTATTTATCATCCCCTCAAACTTTTTTTACTATAAACTAACGTTATAATATACCATGAACATTAATGTGTACTTAGAAATTTTATTCTTCATTTTTACACTAGAATTTATCCCAAATATCATGGTACATCTTGGTAATTCTCGGATGGAAAGAGAAACATGATCTTCATGAATTATTCAATATCTCTATCTTTATCTCATGTAAAAAATAAAAAAAAATTATAGTTCGAAACTAAATTACACAATCTTTATCAATGTTTAATTCATGAAACAACCCTTCATTTTCTTCTAATAATGTCTTTTCATGCTATAAATCAACCATTTATGCCTCCTTGATATTCAATTATATAGATGGAGTGGAATTTATTGAATAATAGTTGTATTTATTCGATGATGTTATAATTTATTGACCTATCCATTACAAGTCCTTCAAGATACATTCTTTTTAGTCCACTTCATGGATATTTTAGAGTGTTCATTTATGGTATGAGTAACAATAACCTTATTCTCTTTATAGTATTTTAGTTAATAGAGCAATCATATTCCCTATTCAGTCCTAACAATCATATTTGATTCATTTTGAGATCTTTTTTTGTTAATATATAGTTTGGGATCTTTTGAACTATATATATGTCACATGTTTCACCATAGATTTAGTGCAACCTAATATTATTTTCAATGATTAGAATAAAAAAATCCAGATTATGTTTTGTGTAGTATTTTTTAATTGATCTTTAGTAGTAATAAGGAATATGCTATCACGTTATCATTATTCATTAGTATAAAACCAAAACCATTCACTGATTCATCACTATATATAAAAAAATATCCACTTTAAGGTACTGTGTGTAATGGAATAATGATTATACCCATCATGTTATATTTAATTATATCTTCACATTATTTATTATAAACGCAATTTTCCCATTTCATTATTAATTTAGTCAGTGGGGTGGAATGTCATTATAAATTTCTCAAAAATCATTTTAGTACCCATGTAATCAAAGAAAAATATAAATATCTATGACATTTTTGAGCCTAGTCAATTCCTTAAATACATTTAACTTTTAAGGGTCCAACAAAGTCCCACCACTTATGACCACATTTCGTAAGAGTTTTATATTCTGCATAAAGATATTTCACTTACTGAATTTCTTATATAAAATCACCTTTCTTAATATATCCATAAATATCCCAACATTCTCTTAACATTCCTCTTAAATCATGGGCAAATTGAGAATAATTTTAATAAATACTACCACCATTTTTTCAAGGTAGTTTCATGATACTAAATTCATAAAATACATGATGATTACATAAGATTTTTCATTTGCGAATGTTATAACTATGAACTCATATAGTATAAACCAGATATGGAAGGCCATGTTCTAAATATAGTTCTTCATCACCTCTACCTGATGATATGCATAATAAAGATATATCTTTATAAATTACTAAACTCCTCAATTTTGATCAAATAGTTTATCAATCCTTGGTAGTGGATATTTTTTCTTTATGGGGTCATAGTTGTGATCTATGTAATCAATGCACAAACACATTGATCCATCTATTTTATTGATAAAGAGTAGTGGTTGGCCAAGGGTTATACTCCAGGACAGATGAAACCATTTTCCTAATTCTCTTAAAGATACTTATTTAACTCCTCCATCATAATTGTTTCCATCCTATATAGGTATTAAGTGATTTTATAGGCTCTAGGTATAAGTTTTTTTGAGATATATACCTCATAATATGAGGTAATTCTAGATAAATTTTTATAAAATATATTAATATATTCTTCCATATTAGAAATTTCCTAATGTTTGATGATTTATTCTAACATAAAAATTTAGGAAAAATAGGCCTTGTAATTTGGTATGAACGCCAACACTATTGAGGGAATTTTTCAAATAAGATTAATAGTCTTCCATGAATTGACATAGGAAAATGGGATGGTTTAGAATATATAGAGAGATTTATTTTTCCTAATTGTTTATGTGAGCTCTATATAATGAGATCTAATCCATGCCCAGTATAACATCAAATTCCACTAAAGAAAGGATTATGATATTTCCTAGAAGAATATACCCATAAAACTAACAGGATTATAGTCTAAAACATGGGTAATAATGATCGCATAACTATATTACGTTATAGATATCTATACTTTACATAATTGGGTATGTGATTAAATAGTTGTATCAAACTTCTTGATACAAAATAACACAAAGAATCAAAATAAAAAAACCTTCTCAATTCTTTTGGGAATAAAATTTATACTTTGTAAGGTATAATTATCTTCATCAACATTTATTGTGTGGATTTCATAATATTTCACATAATCCCTCAAATTTTTTGGTTTCAAATATTGAATATCGTATACGAAATGTGGTTTAGATAACTTTCTTGAATTATTATCTTGGTTATTATATCAATTTAATTGTTTCGGGGTTTGTGCATTGGGATGTGATTTATTTTCCTCTATCACATTTGATTACTTTGTTATGTATCTTAAAATTCATGAAGTTAGTTTATTTCTCTACCACATGTACTTTTTCCCCATATTTATTTAATTTCATTGATGATTATTTACATATATTTGATATATGGATTGATGAACTTTATTTCCTCTTTTTTAATTCATTTCCCCTCCATAAAAAACTATTATTATCTTCTTATCTCTATATCCATGAAATAATTAACAAAATCACATATCTGTATTGAGATCACATCAAACTACATCATTATAACTCACAATATTTTTAAATGCATGTTCCTATTGAATATGCGTTTTTGACCAAAACATATATACATATTTTACTATCATAGTCGATAAAAAACCTAAGGTGTACCTTTAAATACTTGTAAAATTTTCCAAAAAATCAATAATAGATTCCTCTCCTATTTATTAAGCTCTAGAAATTCTCTCTCTCTCTCTCATTTTTTAAATATTTTGAGGTAAATACATGTTATAAAATATCATCTTAAGTCTTCTAAATTTATTTCTTTTATTTCGTATTTTCCATTCAAATTCATTATCAATTCCCCCTATTAATAATTCCATGAATCCAAATGATAAATGAAAAGAGTAAGAATATACTTCCCATTAAATTGGATAATAAAATATAAATTTTTGAGTGAGTTAACCACTCTTCCATGAAAAGTGGATTATAAGATATGTTATTCATTAGTGGTATTTGATAAATAAATAATTGTGTGGATAGTCACTCCATCTTTAGAGAAGGTATATTTTTGACTTTTTAGGTTATTTTTCATATATTTATATATTTAGGTATGTTATTCTATGATGTTTTGAACTATATATCCTACTGAATTTCTAATTTCATTGAGATTATCATTGTGTTGTCCCTCACTGGGGTTGTTTTTCCAGCTTCTCCAGAATCCCACCATTTTATAATATAGAAAAGGGTTGAATAAGACATACTTTCAAAGTTTATAATAAATAATAAATTTTTATGTGCTAATTAGTTATATATTCATATCTTATGGGATCCCTATGATTGAAAAAGCCTTATTAATAAATGATAATTATTATATCATGTACTTTAATAATTTTAAAACCATAAGAGGGATAATTTCTTTAGTTACATATCATTTATAATGTTTTGTAAAGATAATTTTAATATGACAAAGAATATCCACAAGGTGTTTCAAAACAAGTGTATAGTAAGGCCCAATTCTCATTCTAAGTGTGAGGATAGTGTTAATACAAAAACAACCCATTTTTTTGTTATTAACCCAAGGAGAATCTTCACCCTAACCACATCCACTTGTTGTATACACAAAAGGATATAATTACAAAGAGAATAAAATCTCCATAGTTTACCGTACTTTATGATGTTTTATTATTATTAGAATTATCCTTAGAAGTTTTTACAAATGTATTATAGTCATTGTTTTAATATTTTCTAAAACATTCTATGATACCACTTATAACAAACCAAATTTTTTCATCCATTATTATTGCATCATCTTAAGTTAAATAACTTATGAAAAATACATTTTATGAATGATAGGTTTATTTTATTTGGAAAAATAGGTTCATTCATCACTTTTATATAATACAAAATAAATAATATTTAATTCTATATTTATAGACCTTTGAAAAATATCATGTTATGGTTTTTATGTATAATCATCTAAGGATATATTTCAATGATAGTTGTGAGCTAAAAGTATTGTAATGGGAGAAATAACATAAAATAATTAAGAGACATGATTCAACAGATCTAGGGAGAGGATAATAATAATCAACATGTCATCATTATTGGATCACCATGATAAGCATGGGTAACCCTTTGAAAGTTTCATGGAATGAGAAATATGTATAGTAACTAAACATCATACCACTATGGTAAAACAATAGACATATTTTTGAACAATTATGCAATTATGTCGATGACTAACATATGTGAATAAATCATAACATCATAATCTTTAGAAAATATTTAATCATTTTCATTAAATAATATACACAATCTTATGACATATATCCCATTAACCATTACATTGTAGGGATTCATAGATTCAGTCCCTCCCATCACATCATAAAATGTTTATAATCAAAAACTCAATACAGAATGGAAACATAAAATAATTGTATTAATGAAATAAACCCATGTAAAGTAATTGTTTTCATAATTTTTTTAAACAATTAATTCATGAATAACATTTGGGGATTCCAAAAGAATATGTAAATATATTATTTTATCGAAGTACCTTTATTCTTAAGTAGAGATGACACAGCTTAAGAGGAGTCAATGCAATGTTTTGGATGTCAATGTATCTTTGTGAACATCGTTTAAGTGAATTCGGATTTTTTTTGAAATATACAAAAAATATATATCCTAATAAATAAACAGCAAATAAAATGTAAATTATATTTTAATTACATTACTGAAACATATATAGTAAAAATACAGGGAAATATCTTATCATCCAAAGAGAAATAATTGGGTATATAGTTCCTAAAAAATATATCCAGATTTATTTCATAAGTATTTATTATTCTGTATAATGATATTTGGTTTATTAAAACACTTAACAAGAAGTGAATTATGTTACATAATTCCACTCTTGATAAATTTAATCATTAGATTTTTTTTCATAATTCTCATTGTTAAAGGTTAAATGTTTTGATATTATATTTCTCTTGAAATATATCTATTGGATCTATGTATTGTTTTTGATTTATTGAAACATATATATTGTTATGAAAAAGAATAAAATTAAAAAAAATTATTTATACATTTATTTATTTTAAATGAAGGTGGAAAGATATTTGGAAATATACTCCTAGGAATTTTATTTATTATTAATATAACATTTTCAAATGTGGAACGAAATTGAAGTACATCATAAACATAATAATTACAGTATTTTTAAATAATTAATATAATATTAAAATATTATTCAGTTAATTTTATATGTTTTGGGTTTGAAATAAATATATAAAAATAGGAATACAAGAGGAAAATGAGATGAAAATCAGATAATAATTTACCATTTTCTTGGCATTTCTTTTTTTCCCACGATAGTGAAAGACATGGATGGATCGAGTTAACTAACACAATGACATCCATATGTTTGACATGGTTCTCAATATAGTTATTTTTTTAATTTTTTGGGGATTTGGTAAATGATATCAATGTTTTTTTCTAAGGGGAATGAGAGGGGGTATTTATAAATTAGAAGATGGGTGTTTTTAGGATAAAATATTGAGAAAAATAAAATTTACAAACAAAACATTGTAATAGTGATTTTATATATTTTGAATTATATTCTATTCAAGATAATTGTTTTGAATACATTAAAATACTTAATAAAATTAATTTTTTAGTTTATTAAAAAGGAGAGTGGAATTTGTTTAATGGAACACATTAGAGTTTAGAAAACAAAAAATAATATTTAGGTTTGTAATTATAATTTCATGCCCAATTTATCTTATTAAACATATGTATGGTAAAGCCTCTAATTTTATAATTGATTAGGTCATTATTACCCATTTAATGAAGAAATTAATATTGTCCCATTATTTAAGAAATATTTTTTTTAAATCACTTAATATTGATGAATATCATTAAATTTCCAACAAAAAAACTTATTAGAAAATTTCAACCTCCTAATTTGAAAAATCGAATTAAATTGACTAATATTATTTTTTAATATTTTTAATTTGAATAATTAACTTAAATTTTTTTACTTTTAATGAAATAAATTAAAATACAATTTATTAAAAATGAGATTATATATTCTTTCAATTCTTAATCCCAATATGTATTTTATGGAATTATAACATTTTTTTAAGTTAGTCAATATAAATAATATTTATTTTGAATTTTTTTATTTTTATGTCAATATATAATTTGAACGATATGGTTACAATTCTTAATTGGAAGGTTTGTAATCCAAACTGTTCAATTTCAATACCAATTATCATGCCACTTTTTTAATAGTTATATCACTTCCAATAAATACCTATTAATTCTTTCATTCTTCATTCACCCAATGTTCTGTCATTATTATACCTTTTTATTTTATAAAATTTTTATTTAATTTATAATGTTTTATAATTTTTATAGATTTTTTCATCATTGTGATGATTCTAGGGTGCCAATATGATAATTTTTTTCCTAATATTTTAATTTTAGTTATATTTATTTAACCATTGTAATATTATTATTTCTCAAGGAAACATTTATTCCTTATAAATAATTTTCTCATGTAACGTAATAATGCCTCATTTATTGCTTTTGTTTTAAAATTATTATAAACCTAATTATTACAAGAATTATTTATTGAGAATGAAAATAAAATTTATATAAATGTTTTCGATGTTTTTGTCTTCTTTAGTTAAAAATTACAAGCATAATAATTATTTATTGCTAGAAATGTGAGTTATACAAGATGTTTCAGGTTAGAAATGATATTCCAAAGTAATATAAAACTATAAATGTTAAATTAGTGGGATGTAATTGAAAAATCATTATATTTAGATTAATTATAAATTAATAAATAATTATATTAAACAATTAAATCAAACAAATATAAAAGACAATCAAGATCGTCATCATTCACAATATGGAATAACAACAAAATTTATTATTTCTATTATTCATTTCCATTTTTTATAACTAATATTAATTTTCATTATTTACAATACAATAAAAATATTTAATTAATTAACTAATTGTTATAATAATATCTTCTAGCAGTCCATAAGAGAACAAAATTCTATATATGAGAATTTTAATTATATTAATATTTTAAAATTATTCGAGTATGGGATTTTTAATTGGTAGTTCAAGAAACATGTACATTTTTTATAATATTAAATTCAAATTCATGAAGAAATTCATAAATGATATGTACTATCACTTGAAATGTCATTTGATGCACATTTTTTATGATCTTTCTCATGTACTATGTTGTAAAAAGTCATGTATACAAACCAAAATGGACTATATTTATATGAAATGTTTTTATTGGACTCAAATATAAGATGAGAGAATATCCACGTGGATGTGAATAGGAATTTTTAAATAAATTAAAATATTATATCAGTAGTTTAAATGTAAATAAGTGAAAATAAATAAAGGAATATGTTATTTTTATAGTAATTAGGATACAAATTATCGTACTGCACTCTTCACCACATTTATGAAATAAGAGATTTTAAATATAATATATTGAACATTCTATTTTTTTAAAAAAATATCAGAACCCTTTCACATATAAATTTTTAACACCTACAAGAAAAATATAAGTTGAAATTAATTTCAATACATTATAAATTAACCTAGAAGAAAACTTTTGAATTAGTGATAAAAATAAAACTATACTTTTAATCAGTATAATTCATAATAGAAACCTAATAATTTTTTTTCTTATGGAAGAACCCATATTACCTTTCCATTTTCTCACCTTGAAGAAAAAATGAACGCCTAACTTTGGTTTTTTAGTAAAACATTTCTATCCTAAATTTTAATTGGTTGAATATCCATGTACAATTAGAAAAACAAAAAATATAAATAATTAAAAACATATATAAAGATTGACGCATTGGGATCTATGTGTCGAGGAAATAATGATTTTTCTATAAAAAGGGACAAAATTTGTGTACATCAGTTTAGAAGAGTAGTCGATCCAAAATGATTATAGAACTTATATAGTTCAATAATATACTCATCCTCATGTTAATTAATATTGATTTATCAACCTTGTTACTATAAAATCTCTACAAAGGAGGCACTTAATTGGAGCTTTGGGATGGAGACCCACATTGTATTAATGACACCTCTCTAAAAGCCAATGGTTTCTAACATACAGTGAGGGTCTATTAGGTAGTATTTGGAAGACTATAACCCAATGAGATAAAAATATTAATTATAATAGTAACTGGACTGAGGAAGTGTTTGACTGAACTCAGTGGAATAAATATAATAAAATTATATTAACAAGTAAATGTACTCTTGTGATATATAAAATAAAATATCTATATGTATTTATAGTCATATAAAATCATGTAGGAATTCCCATTGGACAATCATATTTGTAGGTAAGAAAAAAAATTCCATCTCGATATAGAGAAAATACTTGGTCCATATTTCATAAAATATTCCTTCCATATCATTCACCCCCATTACATCTCAGATCACTATGGTTTATACCATGAGTGTGATCCCTTTCCTATCCTCCATGATATAAATTCTTCCCTCATCCTGAGGGGGACATGTAAGGTGTAAGTAAGAACATAGTTAGAAAATAGAAAGGTATATCAAACATAAATATATAGAAATACTTGTTTATGAAATAAATAAAAATGGAAACAAATCAAACATAAAATAGCCCACTTCAATTATGTTCAGTAGACAAAAGGGATATTTAACCTACATCGGACAATACTATAGTGGAACTATTAATCCACTATTTTCTATATAAGAAAAACCATCAATAGTAATCCATTCCATTCCACACAAACACATTTTTCAACCATTAATAGATATGAATGAAATCATTTCCTACATATATCCCCATGGAAACCTATCAAGTTAATCTGTTTTCCCATCAATATGACCATAAAAAAATCAAAATTCTGTTAGAATCAACAATCTCCTTCATCTTGGAAGGATGATTTACTGTGTCAAAATGATATACATTCTTCTATAGTCCGATAAAATTAACCCCAACATAATAGTGAGCCTAAACCCCCTTTCAATGGCCTCTCACACAATATCACATGGCCTTATACAATGAAAACCTTATCTGAACTAATGTGCATCACCATACCCTTAGTATAAATACCTACATAGGACTTGACTGATATCATGTGGTTAAAAACACCTAACTGGGCCCTTATAATATGTTCCCATTAACTCAAAAACACTATCGATCATCCACAATGTGATTAAATTATCAAAAATCATCAGAAACACCTTATAAGAGCCTCTATCACCACCAAATATAGGGATCAACATGACCAAATATTTCATATTCCATGCACCATGTGTTCCCAAAAGACCATCATAGACTTAGGCTCACTTTAATAAAATCACATAATCAAAAACATCCTACCAAACCAACACTAGAAACCTATTTCATACCTTTTATTCTATACAACTCAAAAGCACCATATCTTGCATGAGAAAATCACTTGACATCTCCTAATAATAATAGAGTATAAAAGAAGTATAAAACTGGAAACACCCAGACCACACCACTAATTCCAATTTACTATACATCACATAACACATGAATAATGAGAATAAATCTATGAAACACCTACAATATATGTAACATCGTGATATTTTTTTAAATATTTTTTCTTTCAAATTAATTTTTCTTTTTTATATATTTCATTTCATGTGACATAGAATATATTTATATATATATTTAAACAATATGCCAAAAATTCATTTGACGTGAAACTAACCTGGATTTCAATACACATAAAACTTTCTTGGCATGCAACACACGCACTACCAAATTAGAATCTGCTACATGCAACACTGAGTTGGCATACATTACATGCAATACTGAGTTTCTATGAGACATCATTTTACTGTTATAATTATTTAAATAAGTTAGTTATAACATATCCATTAGAACATAGTAATATAAACATTAATAAGTACCTTTAAAATATTTTTATTATGGGTTTATATAAATAAAATAAATTTATAATGAATAATATAAATTTTTTTAATGACTTTATATATTTAGAAATATTATTTTCTCAAGTAAATTTCATTTTAATTTAATTCTATGAAGAACAAGAAAAATTAATTGTATACCCATATAGAAATTTAATTTGATAAAAAAACTATATTTTAAATTTATAATTCTGAAAGTAGAATAGGGATAAATGTTTGGATTTGTCTTAGAAACTTCATTTCTTTATGAATAGTAAACCATATTACATTTTTGATAATAAATGGCTTTTCATTTAAATAATTATTATTGTTAAATTTTAATTTTAAAATTTTAAGGTAAAATTAGAGCAATTATAAATCTATTAATACAATTCTAGTCAGTATAATCCATTTATCAATGAAATTTAATATAAAAACATATCAAACTTTTGAACATTTTTATACTTCAAAAACCCGTTATTTCGTTCTGTATATGAGATTAGAATTAATCTTAATTTCTCATATTCTATGAATTAAATAATAAAAAATGTAAAAACACAATTTTAACCATTATACTAATTATATTCCAAATATATCTTGTTAATTTCTAAAAAAGAAGATTATTAAAAGTTATTAAAATTAATCACAATGATTATCGTCAAATAAAGCATAATTAGAGACTAATCCATAACATTACAAGACAAAATGACCTCTAATATTTTAAGAAAACACTTTTATAACCATTTTTCGTTTATAGACCTTCCATTATTGATTTTGGACGGTATTTTAGGACTTTTTAGGTAATAACATGTTTACACCTAACTTGCATTCAAAAATTCAAAGTGAGTCATTTTCCTTCATATAAAATGCCACCAGTTATCTCTTTTAACAAAACCTATAAAAAATCATAGTATAGGCCATGATATAACCATTACACTCATTAAAATCCTTCCCTTACTCATATAATTCCCGCTCTATGATGAAAGAAACCAAATTACACCTTTTGACACAAACCAAAACGAGTTACTCGATTTTTAGGTGACGTCTTCATTCAAACTCTTTTCTTTTATTTTCTTTCTCCACCCTCTCCACTATATTTATTACATAATTGAATAATAAAACTAGTATCATAAAAAAAATAACATTCTGTTATGATAGCTTTTTACCTACACTTATAAACACCTCCATCTAAAGGGTAACACACAGGATTTGTTGTTGTACGACGAACTACCACCTCAGAAAAACATGATTGTTCGTTTTTCCATTACCACCTCTCAAGGTGGAAATTATTATGGAAAAAATATTCATTTATGTTATATATTATATATTTTTGTATTTATGATTATTTATTCTTTTTATAATACATATCATTTTTACTTTCCATTTGGTGTAAATATGATAATTTCATTTGATGAAGTGTGGACTATTGCCCCCTCAAAGAGATGTAATTTGTTCACACAATACATGGATTGTATTAAGGATAAGTTTAGTGAAATTATATGATATATATATAATTATAAAGAAATTTCAATGATATTATATACATATATATATATATATATTCCATTTTATTTCATTCAATACGACAAAAAATAGAAACATCATTCATGCGTACGTACTGTTTACCAACTCCATGAATGGTGTATTACTTTCCAAATTTATATATTATATAGATTATTATAATAAAAATATAACAAAAATAGATTATATTTTTATCATTATTTATGTTCTGTAATCATGATATATGTATAATTACCAAAGCCATAACAAATTAAGACACATGCGACGAAAAAAAGAAAAAAATACCCAAATTGAAACCTTAAAATAGGATTGTTAACAAGAGGGTAATATAAAGTCATTATAAAACCATATATATTATTATATATAAGAATAAGATTATGTAAAATATGTATCATAAATTTATATAAAATATACAGGGGGTTTGATCGAGTACAATGACAATCAAGATATAATGTAAGTGGATTTCATCACACTTTTTATGTTTGTGAGATACAAGTTTTGTTCACTACACATTAAATTTGTTTGGTATGCATACTATCCATGGATGTATTAAAATATTATTATAATTTTTATGGGTACTTATTTATCCATTCTATGCCTTTTATTTCTTGGTATTTATGTTTAAAAAGTTACAAAATTGGCAATGTAACACCTCAAGACATTATAATTTTTTCATATTTAAATAAATTTAATAGTTTTTTGATTGTTATGAAAAATAATGTTATGATTACACTACACATAATAATTAATTTTTAGTCATTATAGACAAGGACTTATTTTACGAAAAAAAAATATATTAATGAAATATCATTATTTAAGAAAATATATAACCCAACAGTTAAATTTACGGTTACGTATAAAATTAACCACATTTCAAATTTTATAGATTACATATAATTTTAATATTCATCATATGTATTTTCTATAAATTTTGTATGAAATGATTCCATTTATCAGAAAAAAGAATTATTTTTTTAAAAAGTAGAAGTTTTTAACTTATTGATGGTGAACCCATTTTAAGTATAGTTTTTAAAATATTTTTATTTTATATTTAACAAAATATACTTACTCATTGAAGAGGTAGATGAAAATTTACATTGGATGAATTATTGATATTTTTCTGATAAGTTCAATGTTTGGATGAACAGTATAAATATACTAAATTTTAATTGAAAACAATGTATTTCATCAAAATAATTAATATGGTTAAATTATAGTTCTAAATGGGTTTAGAGTAAAAATAGAATATATTTTTACTAGTTAATTTATTTTTTTTATTTTTGTTCATTGTACCATGAATTTTGATGAAAAAACATTTCAATCTTTTGCAATGTTTTAGATTTCAAAAACCTATTTTTCATTATGAAAATGGGATTGGTTTTTAATAAATTAATTCAAAATATATATTTATAATTTTTAAAAATTAATACCATATTTGGAATCAGTGGGTCAAAATTACGTAAATAGATTCCTTTTATTTTTACACATTATGAATAGTAACTGTAGTAATTTTTTAATAACCGCAGTTAAGTGTAAATAAGGAAATTAATAGTAAAAATAATATTATAATATTAATCTAACACCTATAAAACTATTATTGGATTAATAAATCAAACTCTTATCATCTAAGGTTCTAAATGTAATCATTTAGTTGTCCCTTTTTTATGAACTTGACATGAATATTCTTAAAATTAATGAATGTGAAAAATGTTACACTCCTATTTCTTATACATATTATAATTTAAATATAGAGATATATAGGATAAAATATAGATTATAAGTAGTATAAGGAAATATAGTGGTATTTAATACCTCATATAAATTTATTTATAATTTTTAGAGTATATATAATTATGATTAACGATGACATAAAACTGAAAAAGAAATTATTTTACTATTAGAAAAACCAAATAAATGTTTTTAAAAATATTAAAATAAATTTAGTTTGACTTAATTAATGAAATATACTAATTTTATTGATAACATGTACATGCTAATGAAATTTTTGAATTATTGGTTCAAAGTTATATATTTTTTGATGTTTTTAAAAAAGAAAAAATTAATAGTATTAAATTTTACATAAATGTTATTTTAAAATAAATAATATTTTAATAAATGATATAGAAATCATAAATATCAATGGTTTGTAAAAATAAATTTGGTAATGTCAAACATGTGATAAATTATCCAATTGGTATTTAGTTATCATTTTATAGTAACTATTCTAACCTTATAGTGTAAGAAAACAAGAAGACACTGTAAGAGTAAAACTATTTAACTAAGGGTTAAATACAAAATATAAGGTTACGTTTATGACCTAAACATGTATAATAATGATTTTATGAGGGAATTTCTACCCATAATAATCATATCCTCAAAATTAATCACTTTTAAAATATTTTAATCTCATTATTAATTTATAATCAATTAATATTTTAAGATTTTACAAAATTGCCCCTCACCATTCTTATAAAAGGACACTTCTTGTTCTCTTTAATTAACAACTCTAAATAAATTTGTCTTAGCCAAACCCTTCACAATTTTCCTCCTAAATTCCTTGAATTCATCCTAGATAACACACGTTGGGTAGAAATACAACATATGGATCCCTTTTGTGAAAATTAAAATGAGACACTCGAAAAAGAGGTCTTTTAGACACGTACAAAGATTATTGGACCTAATGTTAGGGAATTCCATCTCACTTCTAATTTTTGTGAGGTATAAGCCATGTTCAATACCCATTTCTTGATTATGGTGTATGTAAAACCCCTATTATATTATATATAATGAATACATTTATCCTAATAGTATTTAAATATTCATTTAAAGATATTGGGATTATTATTTAAATGCTCAAATTGGTATGGGAAAATTTGAATGTTTAATGAATCAATGAATTATATTTTCCTATATTTCTAATACTATAATACATATTTAATTATATTTATATTAAGGATTATAAATAATATTTTTTATCTATTTTTTATTTCATTCAAATGTTTTCAGAAGGAGTATTTTAATGTTTTTTTGTAAGGGACTCTTTAACTTAAACATCATTTAAAATGTTTTAAAATTTTATTCATCTAAATAATTCTCTTTAATGTCCATGATTTCATAATTTTTTAAGGATTTATTTATATAGACGTTAATGTTTTAAAATTTTAATTATTTTAAAAAATATTAAAGTGGTATGGGACACATTTGTTTTTCTAAATCTCTTTTCTAATGTATTCTTTTATAAGTGCGCAACATTGGAATAAATTATTTCAATGAAAATTGTGTATTTTTCTCAATATATTTTTACTGATTTATTAGAGTATTTTCATCTATATAATCACCCTTTATTGGATTTTATTCTTAACCAAGGTTGATCCCTTATTATATCATTTAACATATATTGTTGAATGGTTTATGATCAGTTTGATTATGGATGTGTTAATTAGATATCGTTCCTAGAATATGGTTAATGTATTAAAAGAATGTATACTTGTTCAAATGAAAAGGTTATTGCTATATTTTTCCCATTTCATAAGAGGAATTAAATGGACTTACTATGATGGGTGGGGCTTACTATATCCCCTCGATGCATCGATATGTCTCATGAGATGAAATTTTTTGGTGATAAACCCTTCATGATTGTTTCCAAGCAGTATATCATTTACCGAAGGATAGATGTTGACAACTATCAGATGGTTTTCTACAGAAGACATAAATTGTCATGAGAATAGATCTTGATAGTAGCAATCTCATGGATATATCATTATAGGGACAATGTCTGACATTATTCATTGCCTCATTATGAGATTATTTATTAATATTACATGTGATTTTTAGACAATTAGAATATCCATGTGAATTTCTAAATTGTATTAGTTAGTTTATTTTTGATATATTATGTTCAAATTTATGTTTAAAAGGCTTGTTGTTCAGTTTTATACTTTCTATAGATGTTTATGATTATTTATGGAAGATTATGAAATCTTTTTTAACTTTACTGAGCATTTGAGATCTTCTATTTCTTATGTTTTATTTTCCCAGGATCCAAGAAGTGTTTTTGAATGATATCTAGGGTTAAGCTAAGAGAATAATGAAATTATCAATGTATTATCTATGTTGTATTTTTTGTTTTAAATTGTAATCTAAAGTTCATGTTTCTAATATGTTTTTAAAGAATAAAAAACTAATCAATCCTTTGGGATTTAATTCCTTGTAATCATACCGATGTATTAAAATAATTCACTAACTCTGAGCAACTGGGGTCGGGGAATTATAGGTGGTATTAAAGGAAGATTAGAAACAACATTTGAAATTAGATTTAGAAAAAATAGATTAGAAAACATAACCCTATGAATGGATTTGACTATAAGTGTAAATATATGACCCCAGCCTTAAACAATACTTAATATTGAGTTATTACAATATTACACATTGAGGATATTTTCAGGTTTATAGTTTTAGAGAATTATATCATGAAACTTGCATTACATTCCACATTTAAGTAAAGTGGTTACATAAAAGACAATATTCATTTTCCCATCAATGGAAACATATTTAAAATAAAACATGGATTCTTTCTTGACACATCCTTGATACTATCATCACATCATGTACCTTTCCCTTGACCTATGAAAAACATTTCAAAAACTTGGGATGAGCATAAAAAGCCTAGTAAGGGTTAAAAAAATATGGAAAAGAAACATGAGTTCATATATACACAAGAATTAAATCATACTTTACCCATAAAACATAGGCACTTTAACATACCTCACCAAATCATTAATAAATCATAGAAATCATAAGACATAAAAGGTAACTTGAGTCATTCATAACATTCTTACGTAGGGAGTAACCCTCTTGGTTACCTTTGGAATACCCACCACAGTATATTCCCTAAATCTCTTCAGATAAACCTTAACGATTCACTCCTTCGCGTTACCCAATGCATTGGAGAGCTATATTGGGCTCACCTGCCCTTAGTTTATCACGGAACCACCCGTCTTCATAATAATGCCCAAAAACCTCAACATAATCGTATCACATAAAACATGCATAAAGGAAACATAATATTTACACCTTTCAATCACAAGATATCAATACAACACATTGATATAAAAAATTATGAAAACCATTTTCAATACCAAAATAAAAGAAAAGTAAAACATTGTATTTATTTTTCTTTTAAAAAAAGGTATGGCTTGTAGAGGAAGCCGAAACTCAAATAATGGTCACGGTGGTGGAGAAGTCATTGTCGCCACATACGTATGACAAAAACATTCCCTTTTGTCGTTTAGTAAAACGCTTTGTATAAAAAAGATTCCTTTTGAATAAACGTAAAAGTCAAAGGGGTTTATACACCGTACAAAAGATGGTTGTGTATAAAACAAAATATGCCTCAATGAAAGGATATTGAGACGAAGTCCCATACCACCTTGAAGCTTTAAAATATTAATATCAATATAAATAAATCCTTAAAACCATTTTGAAAACATGGATATTAATAAGAACAAATAATTAAAACATTTAAACCAATATTTTGGTTAAAGGGGTTCTACCAAAATTAGAGAAAATTGAACACAATAATTGAGGAATAACATTTAGTCAGAACATTATAATATCATGATAATAAATGGATTCATGATATAATATTACAAAGGACCGTATATACACCATATAAGAGTGAATTCGTGCATAAAAACAATGAAGTCTCAATAGAAATGTCAAATGTGATGAATTCCCTTATATAGAAGGTATCCTTAAATTAAGGACAATTCAATCTCAAAATTATGTGTGAAAAATATAAATACACCCAATATAAGTGGATATTAAGTGTAAAACAATAAAATTTCATTCACACATATTCAAAAGATGACATATTCAATAACTACATGTTGAACCCAAAGAAATCGAAATTGGGTTATAAAGTTCCCTTGGTAAAATTCGACAGCCAAACGACATCACTTCAAAATTCAGAAAATGAGTTGATGAGAGATAAAAAGGGAATCTCATCACTTGGACATAAAATTTACATCAATAAGGATATAAAGGAACATATCCCAACATAATAGTATGTGAATTAAAAGACATAACAAAAGAAGTCTTTTAAAAAGAGGAGGGTGAAAGGTCCCCTTACTGAGTTGGGTAACATTCGAAACGTACACCCCATGGAAGAAGGGTCATACAATGAAGATGAGAATACCCATAAATGAAATTATACTTCCCAAAGTGTATAATAATGGTCAGTACATACACAACTCAAAGGAAATTGTGGAAAATGTAGCATAAATCTCATGGGAATAAAAGTGAGATGAAAAACCCCGTACGAAAACTCGGCAGCCTAACGGCGCCACTTAAAACTTCCAAAATGGATTGATGAGAGGAAATAGGGTCTCTCGTCATATGAACATAAAAATTACAGTATGAGTAGTATAAAATAACATCCCAATCATAAGAAATATGAGCTTAAAAGGAATGACATAAAAGGGTGTACTTAAAAAGAAAGACAGGAGTAGGATCCCTTACCTCAAGTCCGACTTGTCTTGTTCGTTTCTTTATATTCCCGAATAATAAACTTTTTTCAATTTATAATTGATTAAGGACCTCCTATAATGATTATTATTTAGTTTATATCCCATATTTTAATTTTATAATAATTGGTTAATAATATGAGTTCATATCAGACCATTTTGTCGATGTTTGGTACATGAGTCAAAAATTGAACTTGTTGGAAAATAATTTTCCATGTAGTTATAGGAAAATCATATCCAGAATAGTTTAGATGTTTTAAATATCATATATACACAGTATATATTAATTTTATACTATTCCATATCATTTGGAGATAAAAATTAAAAGCACCGTTCATGGAGACGGTAGGCCGTACGTATGCATGAACGCTACATTAATTTTTTTGTCATATTAATGGAATTAAAACAAAATGAGAGAGATATATATATTTTATAATTCCAGAATGATATACATCATTTAGATGTAATATATCACATATATATTCATTATATATATGTACATATAATGGTAAATAACCTTTTGAGACAAGAAATGAAATGTACCGTTCATGGAGACGGTAAACCGTACATACGCATGAACACTACTTCAATTTCTATTTCATATTTAATGGAATTAAAACATAATGATAAATAATATTATTTTAATTACAGTATTTTATCATATATAATATCATTAAATATATCATTTATATGTAACACATATGGTATTAACGAATCAAATCACTTTGAGGGGGCGGTAGTCCGCACTTCCTTAAATGATGATATCGCGTTTACCCATAATGGAAACCATAAAGGAATTCCATAAATTAAAAATACAGAATCTTAAGTAAAACATAAAAATATTTTATATCATACATAAATATAGTGACATATTAATATCCACCTTTGAAGGTGTTAAAATAATGTTGAACAATCGTCGTTTCGGGAGGCAGAAATTCTCCATCCACAGAAACAGTATGTTCTTTAACCATTAGATGTAGGTGTTTGTAAGTGTAGCTCGAATCCTTCTTAAAACAACTTCCTAGCATATTGATGATACTGGAGTTGTTACAAAATAAATGAATAAAAAGAGTTTATGGGGTTGGAGAAGAAAAATAAAATAAAAGGACACAAGTGAAGACATTACCTTAAAATCGGGTAACTCCATTTGGTTTGAGCTCAAAGGAATCCTTGGGAAGACTTCTGCCCAAGGTGAGGCTTCAAGGAGTTATAGAGGGATGTTTAGAGACAAAATGGGCAAGGTTTGGCTGAGCCAAAGGCTTTGGAAGTGTGGGTAAGGAGGTATAGGTGGAGGCCTTTTATAAGAGGAGAGGAGGGGCACTCTTGGAAGGTAAAGAAATGTTACTTTATTTTAGAATGAGTTTCGGATTTTAATGGTCCCACATTGATTTTTTTCGAGGATAAGGTGACAAGGGTTCTAAATCCACCCATCCAATAGGTTTTTTACATGTTTAGGTCTTATATTTTACATTATCTTTCCATTTTATTTAAATTGTTAAATAATGAGGTTATCGCTGCATCATCATGATGTCATAAATAATTTAATTTATTTAATGTCTAAAAATTATAAAACAAATACTCTGATGTAGGAAATAATTTTAGATTTCCAATGAATATTTATATTCAAAAAGATCATTTATGTAGAAAAAATTAAAAATATTTTACTTAGGTGATACATTCTTTGTTACATTTAACATTCTTTAAAAATAAAAGGATAAAAAGTCACTTTCTCACAAAAGTGATTCCATGGGGCCCCCATGTTTAAAACAAGGCATCCCATGGTCGGCCACGAGATAACCAGTAGCCTTAGGACACATTTTGTGGTCATTTTTTATTATTATGATATTATCTTATTATCATTAACTACCCGATTACTCATTAATCTAGATAATTAAAGATAATTACTGTCGTTACTATTCATAATGTCCAAAAACAAGAGTCTTAATTACATATTTTGGACCCTATGACTCAAAATATGTAATCCATTTTACCAAATTCCAAAAACATAAATTGCAATAATTAATTTAAGAAAACTTCCCATTGTCAAAACAAATAGCTTGTTTTTTTAGAAACAATATTTATGAAAAGTTTGGCACTTGTTTATGCCTAATTAAAAAGTGAAATTAATCCCAATGACCATCATTGAATTAAATGGTAAAAATATATTCTAATTGAACTTTGAAACAAATTAAAAATATAATATAACCATATAATTAAATTATATGAAAAAGCAGTTTTGATGTAAAATGCAATATTTTTCACCATTCATTGAAAAATGATAATTGTCAGAAAAATACAAAAAATTAACCCAAGGTAAATTTCAATGTCCCAATCATAAATAATATGTTTATTTTGAAAAATAGTGCTTATAAAATTTTCAAAAAGTGGATTTAAAAGAGGTTCTCCTTGAAAAGGCGGTTAATCGACCTTTTAAATAATATTAGAATGTTTACCCTTAAAATTGGATTCATTCGCATTTTTAATCCTCTAACATTTATTGTAAAAAGTAAAAATATTTTACAAACATATATAATCATTTTTTATTTAGTTCTGTTCATTCCCGCCATTACAACGGCTAGGCGTTAACTACTATTTAATATAATATTATTTTATTATTAGAGTGCAATGTAAGATTCCCAAGAAACTCGTTGTTGCATGCTGGGTATGCCATCGAGCATAGCGTCCCTTTTAAAGTCATATTAATATTATATTCACAAATGTGGATAAATGTGAAAATGTCATACTCTTTATTTACCTGGGGTGTTACATCCTTCCCCCCTTTTGGGAATTGCGTCCTCACAATTTTAAAATTGGGCCTGGAAACTTCATTGAAAATCCCACATCGAAACAAGAGTCAATAAAACAATCACTTTAAAATAAAGAAAGATAAGTACAAAGGTCACCTGAGTTAACCCATACTAGGATTCCAAGTATGAAAATATGGACATGGAGGAAAAAACAAAGGGTCATGTTCTGATGGAGAGTGATAGAAAACAAGTTTAGGAGAATGTTAAACATAAGAAAATCACAAACTTGTGATGGGTTAAATGGTATTCGATTCCCCAGTAGGAAAAGTTAATAGACAACAATTGTGTTTTAATTTACTTTTTATTGAGGAATTTATTCATAAGGAAACATAATCACTTATCATGTTGACTTTCAACAAAAACTCATATTTTCTTCAAAAGATGAGTATTTAGGAAGACTTGTTCACATTAAGAGTACTATAATCAACTTCTAGAGAATCACCTAATCCACCAAAGAGAACTATATACTTCCCATGTCTTTAGGCATTAACCAAAACCAAAACCAAAAAGTTTAGTACAAGATCAGATAATCCAGAAAAAGATAACCCTTTATAAAAAGAAAATCTATTCTTAATCTCCAAAATTTGTCCAACAAAACCCAAAGTTCAACGAGGACCATCCAATAAACAATTTGTCCATAAAATTCTTCAAAGTAAACCAAACTAAGATTGAAACCCAAATATTTGAAGGATTTGGTAACATAGTCTTCCAAGTTAAATCATAACATTTATCTCCAAACAACATCAGCTGCTCTTAATGTCTCGTATTGAAAAGTAATTAACCTAATCACATATCCTCCATGATAGGTTAATAAATTTCCACAAATAACCCAAAATCAACTTACTCTTAATTCATAAAATCATCTAACTAAAAAGAATCTGTCAAACTAACCAGGGACTTCACGTAGTCCAGTGGTAGGCGATAAATACCAGTTTCACTTTGGTTGTGGGTTCGATTCCCGCAGCTTTGTCCGACATGATGGGTTGTCACACGGTCTGCATGTTGTCCTTTTTCCAAAACTATATAATTTTAAAAAATTCCCCAAAACGAGATAAAATCTTCAAAAATAATCATAACATATTTTAACCTCAAGTTCATCTCATGCCTTTCATTTTCCAGCATATCATACAATAACCCATAATTACCTCAAAAGTAAGGATCATATAAACACTAATGGTTACCTTTATAATTATTACCTGAACTTCCACGTCGATTGGTCATCTCGTACATGATGCATTACAGAACATACCAAGGTTCAAGTGGTTGATCATGACTCCTTGATAGTTGGTTTAGATCAACCACGAGTTTCCTCATTGAATCCCCCATTTTATCTAGTATCTTAAACAGAGAACCACCACAGTTTCCTTCAAACCTGCTGTCTCTTTGGTTCCTGCTAGATCCATCCATTCACTAAAAACAGAAAGGTCAGTGTGAGTATATCAACAGAACCAACATGTACTAATGAGGAAGATAAACACTATTATATACTTACTCATTCACTTTATCTAAAACTAGGACTCTTTCTGAAATCCTAACCATTATGGTAATGTCACTTATGCTTAGAGGATACCCTAACCTCTAAAGTTATCTAAACTGACCTTTGATACCAACTATAAGGCTCCAGCCATAAACCATACTTAATCTTGAGTTATTACAAGATTACACATTGAGGATCTTTTCAGGTTTAGAGTTTTAGAGAATTAGATCATGAAACTTGCATTACATTCCACATTTAAGCAAAGTGGTTACATAAAAGACAATATTCATTTTTTCCATCAATGGAAACATATTTAAAATAAAACATGGATTCTTTATTGACACATACTTGACACTATTATCACATCATGTACCTTTCCCTTGGCCTATGAAAATCATTTCAAAAACTTGGGATGAGCATAAAAATCTTAGTAAGGGTTAAAAAAAATATGGAAAAGAAACATGAGATCATATATACACACGAATGAAATCATACTTTACCCATAAAACATAGGAACTTTAACATACCTCACCAAATCATGAATAAATCATATAAATCATAAGACATAAAAGGTAACTTGAGGCAGTCATAACATTCTTACATAGGGAGTAACCCTTTTGGTTACCTTTGGAATACCCACCACAGTATATTCCCTAAATATCTTCAGAGAAACCATAACGTTTCACTCCTTCATTTTATCTAATGCATTGGAGAGCTATATCGGGCTCACCCGCCCTTAGTTTATCATAGAACCACCCGTCTTCATAATAATGCCCAAGAACCTCAACATAGTCGTATCACATAAAATATGCATAAAGGAAACATAACATTTCAACCTTTCAATCACAAGATATCAATACAACACATTGATATAAAAACATTATGAAAACCATTTTCAATACCAAAATAAAATAAAAGTAAAACATGGTATTTATTTTTCTTTTAAAAAAAGGTATGGCTTGTAGAGGAAGCCGAAACTCAAATAATGGTAACGGCGGCGGAGAAGTCGTTGTCGCCGCATAAGTATGACAAAAAAATTCCTTTTTGTCGTTTAGTAAAATGCTTCGTATAAAAAAGATTCCATTTGGATAAATGTAAAAGTCAAAGGGGTTTATACACCGTACAAAAGAAGGTTGTGTACAAAACAAAATATGCCTCAATGAAAGGAGATTGAGACGAAGTCCCATACCACCTTGAAGCTTTTAAAATATTAATATCCATATAAATAAATCCTTAAAACCATTTTTGAAGCATGGATATTAATAATTACAAATAATTAAAACATTTAAAGTGATATTTTGGTTAATGGGGTTCTACCAAAATTAGAGACACTTGAACACAATAATTGAGGAATAACATTTAGTCAGAACTTTATAATATCATGATAATAAATGGATTCATGACATAATATTCCAAAGGACAGTATATACACCATATAAGAGTGAATTGGTGCATATCAACAATGAATTCTCAATAGAGATGTCAAATGTGATGAATTCCCTTATAAAGAAGGTATCATTAAATTAAGGATAATTCAATCTCCAAATTATGTGTGAAAAATATAAATACACCCAATATAAGTGGATATTAACTGTAAAACAATAAAAGGTCATTCAAACATATTCAAAAGATGACATATTCAATAACTACATGTTGAACACAAAGAAATCGAAATTGGGTTAAAAAGTTCCCTTGGTAAAATTCGACAACCTAACGGCATCACTTCAAAATTCAGAAAATGAGTTGATGAGAGATAAAAAGGGCATCTCATAACTTTGACATAAAATTTACATCAATAAGGATATAAAGGAACATATCCCAACAGAATAGTATGTGAATTAAAAGACAAAACAAAAGAAGTCTTTTAAAAAGAGGAGGGTGAAAGGTCCCCTTACCGAGTTGGGTAGCTTTCGAAACGTACACCCCATGGAAGAAGGGTCATACAATGAAGATGCGAATACCCATAAATAAAATTATACTACAAAAAGTTTATAATAATGGACAGTAAATATACCACTCAATGTAAATTGTGGAAAATGTAGCATAAATCTCACGGAAATAAAAGTGAGATGAAAAACCCCTTACGAAAACTCGGCAGCCTAACGACGCCCCTTAAAACTTCCAAAATGGATTGATGAGAGGAAATAGGGTCTCTCATAATATGAACATAAAAATTACAGTAATATTAATATAAAATAACATCCCAATCAAAAGAAATATGAGCTTAAAAGGAATGACATAAAAGGGTGTACTTAAAAAGAAGGAGAGGAGTAGGATCCCTTACCTCAAGTCCGACTTGTCTTGTCCGTTTCTTTATATTCCTGAATAATAAACTTTTGTCAATTTATAATTTCTTAAGGACCTCCTATAATGATTATTATTCAGTTCATATCACATATTTTAATGTTATAATAATTGGTTAATAATATGAGTTCATATCAGACGTTTTTGTCGATGTTTGGTACATGAGTCAAAAATTGAACTTGTTGGAAAATATTTTTCCATGTAGTTATAGGTAAATAATATCAAGAATAGTATTTATGTTTTAAATATCATATAAATCCATTATATATTCATTTTATAATATTCCATAGCATTTGGAGATAAAAATTAAAAGCAACGTTCATGGAGACGGTAGGCCGTACGTACGCATGAACGCTACTTTAATGTTTTTTCATATTAATTGAATTAAAAAAAATGAGATATATATATATATATATATTATAATTCCAGAATGATATACATCATTTAGATGTAATATATCACATATATATCCATTATATATATGTACTTATAATAGTACATAACATTTTGAGACAAAAAATGAAATGTACCGTTCATGGAGACGGTAAACCGTACGTACGCATGAACGCTACTTCCATTTCTATTTCATATTTAATATAATTAAAACATAATTATAAATAATAGTATTTTAATTCAAGTATTGTATCATATATAATATCATTAAATATATCCTTTATACATACCACATATGGTATTAACGAATCAAATCACTTTGAGGGGGTGGTAGTCCGCACTTCCTTAAATGAAGATATCACATTTACCCATAATGGAAACCATAAAGGTATGCCATAAATTAAAAATACAGAATATTAATTAAAACATAAACATATTATATATCATATATAAATATAGTTACATCTCAATGGCCACCTTTTAAGGTGTTAAAGGAATGTTGAACAATCATCGTTTCGGGCGGTAGAAATTCGCCATCCACAGAAACAGTATGTTCTTTAACCATTAGATGTAGGTGTGTGTATATGTAGCTTGAATAATTCTTATAACAACATCCTAGTATATTTATGATACTGGAGTTTTTACAAAATAAATTAATAAAAAGATTTTAGGGGGTTGGAGAAGAAAAATAAAACAAAAGGACACAAGTGAAGACATTACCTTAAAATCGGGTAACTCCCTTTGGTTTGAGCTCAAAGGCTTCCTTGGGAAGACATCTGCCCAATGTTAGGCTTCAAGGAGTTATAGAGGGATGTTGAGAGACAAAATGGGCATGGGTTGGCCGAGCCAAAGGCTTTGGAAGTGTGGGTAAAGAGGCAGAGGTGGGGGCCTTTTATAAGAGGAGAGGAGGGGCACTCTTGGAAGGTAAAGAAATGTTACTTTATTTTAGAATGAGTTTCAGATTTTAATGGTCCAAAATTGATGTGTTTCTAGCATAAAGTGATAAGGGTTCTAAATCCACCCATACTATAGGTTTTGGACATGTTTAGGTCTTATATTTTACATTATCTTTCCATTTTATTTAAATCATTAAATAATGAGGTCGTCGCTGCATCATCATGATGTCATAAATAATTTAATTTATTTAATGTATAAAAATTATAAAACATATACTATGATGTAGGAAATGTTTTTATATTTCCAATGAATATTTATTTTCCAAAAGATCATTTATGTAGACAAAATTAAAATATTTTACTTAGGTGATACATTCTTTGTTACATTTAACATTCTTTAAAAATAAAAAGATAAAAAGTCACTTTCTCACAAAAGTGATTCCATGGGGCCCCCAAGTTTGGTACAAGGCATCCCATGGTCGGCCATGAGAAAAACAGTATCCTTAGGACACATTTTGTGGTCATTTTTTATTATTATGATATTATATTATTATCTTTAACTACCCGATTACTCATTAATCTAGATAATTAAAGATAATTACCATCGTTACTATTCATTATGTCCAAAAACAAAAGAGTCTTAATTAAATAATTTGGACCTTATGATTAAAAATATTTAATTCATTTTACCAAATTAAAAATACATAAATTTCAATTATTAATTTAAAAAAACTTTCCGTTGTCAAAACAAATAGTGGGTTTTTTTAGAAACAATATTTATGAAAAGTTTGGCACTTGTTTATGCCTAATTGAAAAGTGAAATTAATCCCAATGACCATAATTGAATTAAATGGTAAAAATATATTTTAATTAAACTTTGAAACAAATTAAAAAGATAATATAACCATATAATTAAATTATATGAAAAAGCAGTTTTGATGTAAAATGCAGTATTTTTCACTATTCCTTGAAAAATGAACATTGTTAGAAAAATACAAAAAATTAACCCAAGGTAAATTTCAATGTACCAATCAAAAATAATATGGTTATTTTGAAAAATAGATCTTATAAAATTGTCAAATATTGGATTTAAAAGAGGTTCTCCATCAAAAGGCGGTTAATCGACCTTTTAAATAATATTAGAATGTTTACGCTTAAAATTGGATTCATTCGCATTTTTAATCCTCTAACATTTATTGTACAAAGTAAAAATATTTTACAAACATATGTAATTATTTTGTAGTTAGTTCTGTTCATTCCTGCCATTACAACGGCTATGCATTAACTACTATTTAAAATAATATTATTTTATTATTAGAGTGCAACGTAAGACTCCCAAGAAACTCGTTGTTGCGTGTTAGGTACGCCATCGAGCATAGCGTCCCCTTTAAAGTCATATTAATATTATATTCACAAATACAGATAAATGTGAAAATTTCATACTCTTTATTTACCTGGGGTGTTACAGTAAGTATAATATATCAACCTTTAGATTTGGTAATGGATAACCTTGGTTAATAATTTGGAAAAATGGATTACGAATAAGATTCCAACATTTTGATATCCTATAAACGATTTTTCATGACTACTTCACTATGATTATTGTTTCTCCCATTATGCTTTGAGTTTTTGTCTATGGTTTAAATAAGCATGGTTATACATGAAATATTTATACTATTGTTAATGAAGATGTGAAAAAAACGAGTTGAATGATTTTTTAAGCAATAAGATTATGTATCATAGTTAATAGATTAAGAGTTAAGTGGAATGATTAAGGTTATTTTATACTTATATTAAAAAATTATGAAATCAATGGTTCAATGGTTATAATATTCATGATATATATATAAGTATTATAATTTAGTGCATCTTTTTAAGTATTTTGATGTATAAGAGTTTTCATTAAGGTTATACTGGAGATCAAATATTTTGTATGTGTCAATAAGATCTACATTACATTTTTTGGGAATCAGGTGTTATGATTGAATTGGGAAATTTAGTGAACTTTTTTGAAAGATAATTTGGATGGATGTATTTTGGTCATGTCTTAATATTAGAATGGATTATGATGAACATTAGATATTATGGTTTTTGGTTAAAGTATGATTTATTGGATACCGTGGGCTAAACGTTTTGGTTTCAGTAAACATTTATAAGATTAAGGAAATACTTGGTGGACTTATGATTTATAAAAAGTGATTTAGGTGTGATAATTTGGTTTTAAACATTAATTTTCAGGTATAAGGGATGATGTGGATATATTTGAAAGTAACCCCAAAGGATGAAAATGTGATTATGACATGGAAAGAAACCAATTAAATGCTTTCCTAATAATTTTTCTTAGGGAAGGATCGTGAAACCAATAATTATATCCAAGTACTTTTTGCGATGAATCAAATGATCCATTATATTATTGCATATTTTGAGATTTTTGATTTTCATCATTTTCCTCATCATGTTCTCTATCACTCTTCATCATAACATGATGGTTAGATACTCGTTTCATGTCCAGGTTTTTCTACATGGAATCTTAGTATGTGTTTTCTCTGGTGACCTTCATATATCCGTTCATTTTTATAAACTTAAAGTCTCATTAATATTTTTTCTGACATGGTATTTCAACAGAATGATTAGAATTATAAAACCCCTAGTTTTCAATCCCAATTTCAAATTGCGAGGATACAATTTATTAAATGATGAGATAATGTAAGACTCAGATACTTTAGAATATTTTCATTAATATATAAATTTTAATTTTGTTTCTTTCTTGATTTTCACACAAATCCATGTTAATATTATTGTATAAACAAAAATTATTTTTATTTCATTACATGCAAGGCCATGTTTAACCGAACTAAAATTTATTAATAAAATATTATTATTTAATATAATATATATCATAGTTGTTAAATAAGATGTTATAAATATTATTAAACACATTTTGAATTTAATATATTACATATAATTTTAACATTGATCTTATGTATTTTCTAGACATGATATATGAAATGAATCTATTTTTCAGATAAATGAATTATTTTTCAGAAAATGTAGTTTTTCTGCCTTTTGATGGAAAAAAATTTTAAATATATTTTTTGAAATTTTTATATATTATATTTTATATAATAAACTTTTTTTGGAAATAGGATATAAAAAAGTACATTGGATGAATGTTTTATATTTTTTTGATTTGTTTTATATTTTGAGGAATTGTAAAAATATACTAAATTTAAAATGAAAATCACTATTTACAATGAAATAATTTATGTAGATAAATTATAATATTTAATGGTATTACAGTAAAAGTATAATATATTATTACCAGTTAATTTAGTATTGGTCATTGGAATTATTTTTACAATGAATTTTGATGTAAAAACATTTCAATCGTTTTTAATGTTTTATCTTTTAAAAACCTATTAGTCATTCCAAAAACAAGATTAGTTTTAAAACCCAATTATTTATGAATAGTAACGTTTGTAATTTTTTATAAACATGATTAAGGTTAAATAGAGTAATTAAAGGTAAATATAATATTATAAAATTAAAATAACACCAATAAAAATCTAATTGGATGACTAAATCCAGCCATTATCATCTATGGTTCTAAATGTAATCATTTATTTGGTCCTTCTCCATGAATATCACATGAATATTGTTATAATTAATGAATGTGACAAAATATCACACTCTCATTTCTTATAGGTATAAAAATTTGTATATAGAGATCTCCCAAGATAACATAGAGTATAAATAGTATCTGGAAAAATAATAGAATTAACTACCACATAGAAATTTATTTATAATTTTTAGAGAATAAATAATTACCATTAATGATGACATAATAGTGAAATAGAAATTATTTTATTGATATAAATATCAAATAAATGATATTAAAAATATTAAAATAAATATTATTTTACTTAATTAATGACATCAACTAATTTATAAATAACTTGGACATTTTAGTGACATATTTTAATTATTTTTCATTATTATAATGTTTGATAGATATTTTTAAAATGAAAAATATTAAATTTTTTTAAAATTGAAATAAATTTTATTTTAAAATAAATACTATTTTATTAAATGATATAAATGTCATCAAAATAAAATGTATAATGTCAATGATCGTTTAAATTATCCAATTGGATTTATTTTTGAATTTTATAGTACCTATATTAACAATATGGTGTAAAAATAGAAGAAGACACGATAGGAGATAAATTGTTTAACTAATGGTTGAATCTAAAAGATATGGTTAATTTTAAACATGTCCAAAATTCATTTTATGAAGGTATTTTGACCCATTTGCATCTTATCTTATAAATAAATCTTTTTAGAGATATTTGACACTGAAAATAAATTAATAATAAATTAATACTTTATTATTTTCCCAAATTTTCCCTCACCTCTCTTATAATAGAGAAACTCTCATTCTTTTTAATTAGCACCTCTAAAGCCCTTGGGGTCTGCCAAAACCTACCCAATCCTATTAATTACATCCCAAATTTCATTATAGAGGCCATGGTTTGTGCATAAATCCAACCTATAGAGTCCTTTTGTGTAAATTAAAATCAGACACAAAAAAAGAGTTGTTTTAGACACGCATGGAGAGTATAAGACCTATGGTAAGGGAATTCCATCTCACTTTTAATTTTTATAAAATTTAATCCATTTTAACAACACATTTCTTATGTATGGTGTATTTACTACCCCTATTATATTTTATATAGTGAATACATTTATGTTCATGGGATTTATTTTTTTATTTGAAGATATTACGATTATTATTTAAATGTTCAAATTGATATGTGGCCTTTTGAATGTTAAAAGAATAAATCCTTAATCCGTTTCCATGTATTGAATATTATCATACATATTTATTTTTATGTATATAATGGATTATAATTATCATTTTATTTCTATTTTTTATTTCATTGAAATGTTTAAAAAATGAACATTTTAAGGTTTTATGTAAGAGACTATATAACTAAAAAATCATTTTAAATAATTTAAAAACTCATTCTTGTAAATAATTTTCATTAAAATAGATGTTTCAAAATTGGATTTAACAATTTATTTATATAAAAATCATTATTTCAAAAGTTTAATTATTTTAAAAAATTTCAATGTGGTATAAGACACTTTGATTCAAAGATGTAATTTTAAATGACTTCTTTTATAAGTGTGCGAATTTTGAATAAATTAATTCAAAGAAAAAGGAATATTTTTATAAATATATTTTTAATTATTTTAATAGATAATTTTAATCTATGTCAACATTCATTATTAGATCTTTTTTTTAATTGAGGTTGACCCCTTTTGATATCATTTACCATATTTTAATTACTGGTTAATAATCCATTTGATTGTGGATATCCTAATTAGATTCCATTCATGTTTTACTGTTGAATCTACTAACATTTCATATTCTAGTTTTAATAAAAATGTTATAAATATGTTCACCCCTTTTATAATAGGATTTTATTGGACTTAGTAAGTGACGGGTGAATCCCTTTATAGCCCCTCGATGAATCGGTAGGTCTCATGAAATAAAATTAGTTGGTGAAAAACCCTCTGAGTTTGTTTTTCCAAGCAATTGAACATTTTCAAGAGGATAGATCATGAAGAAAAATCAGATTTGTTTCAACCCACATATTTAAACTTTCATATGGATTGATCTTGACAATAGCTATATTGAGTACGTATCTTGATAGTGAAGATGTGTGATATTATGAATTCAATCATTATGAGATTAGTGATTGATATTATATGTGATTATTTGACTAGTAAAAAACCAATGTGAATGTTCAAATGGAATTAGTTGGTTTATTTTTTCCATATTATGTTCATTTTTATTTAGAAAAGAATAGTGTATCGGTTTTATACTTTCCATAAAGGTTTATACTAATTTATGAATGATTCTACTGTATTGTTTAACCTTACTAAGCATATGACCTTACCCTTTTCTAATGTTTTATTTTCCAATTATTCAGAAAGTATTTTATGATTGATATATAGGGTAAGATAGGAGAATAATGGAATTCTCAATAGATTATCTATATTGTATTTTAGGTCCGAAATTGAAATGTAAAGTTCATGTTAACAATTTATTTTCCAATATTTTCAAATTGATCGGTCCATCAGGATTTGATTAATTATAATCAAGACAATGTATTAAAAAAATTCACTAGATCCAAGCATCCATGGTTGGGGAATAATACGTAAGATAGTTTTATCTCAGTTTAGCCTTATTGAGATGCATTCCATTTTATTCACCAATATTTTCATATAAAGTGTACATAATGCCTTTAATATTTTATATCATTAATTATCTCCCTTCTATGATATTTTTAGATTTATATAATTTTACCATATTATATTGGGATCATGATTCAATTTTACCAAGTGGTATGAGTTTATTGAAACAATCTCATCATTTTTTGATATTATTTATGTTTATGATTCCTTTGATGAAAGATTGTATTAATCCCTTAAGAGAACTCATTATCTTTATTATATTCTATTTATTCATGATATATTAATTTATTGGTAAATTTTTTCTACTCATGGGTATATAAGATACATAAGAAGGCGATTTTTAGAAAGCCCAACATTACCCTTAGTTTTGGTCAGAAATTTGTCTTCCTTCAAAACCATGATTTTTAAAAAGGGGTTTTATGGATATTTTAGTAAACTCCTGTAGTATTTAAAAGGAAATTTTATCCTTTTTTATTTTACAAATGTTTTAAAATGAATCATCTTATCGATTTCCAAACATGGAGTTTCTCTCTCCTTTTTACCATGAAAAAGGATGCTATTTTTACCTCATATGACATGTAAAAATTAACCTTCCATCATTTATTTGAAGATTAATTTGTATTTTTAAAAGTTTAATTTTGAAGAAAATGTTTCTAAAATTATTTTCATGATAATTGTTTTCAAAAATTTTCTTCTATATGTTTATAAGGATTTTTTTTTTCAAAATTATTTTATGTATTCTTTAGATGTTTTCAAGGTTTGTTCTGAGAATATGATTTTCAAATGGTTTTATGTATTAAAAAAACATTATGCATGAATAATGCATATTTTACTCATGATTTTATTAAAAGGAATTTAAAAGTATTATTCATATATAATGACATTAATTGATGTTACTCATGACTCTCTATTAAATGACCTAATGGTTCATTTCATAATCTTTCTTGGAATGGGTTATGTTTAATGTCATAGTCTTTATGAAACCCATATCTATTTTATGGGGTAATATGATTATGATATCTATTTTCCCTTCATAGGTTATATGTTTATCAATTCATTTGTCTTTCATGTGTTATATATTTATGAAATCCTTTTCTCTTCCACAGTTTATTATTTTGATTAAATGATTATGAAACCTCTATATTTTTTCATAGGTTATGATATGTTTACATGTTTATTACACACATTTCATTCCAGGGTTAATGATATGACTGTTTAGGATTTTGTGCCATGTGTTGTTATGATTTCAATATTAGTCGAGTTGAATATATATCTCCCCCTAATACATTAGCTAAATATGTACACCTCATGAGATAAAAATAGCTAGAATGAGAAACGATATCATTTCATTATTATAGGGTTAGAATGAAAAATGAACATGATTCAGTAATAAAAGGCAGGTACTTGGGGTGAACTCGGTTCAATAATATAGGGATGGAATGTAGACTGAACTCAGTTTATAATATAGGGTTATAATGAAGAGTGAACTTGGTTCACTAATATAGGGCTAAAACGGGATGTGAACCTGGATGAGTAAATGAAATTGTCTACTAAGATGGACTTGCCATAAATTCCTTGACTACAATGGAATTAATTATTATATGCTTATGTTTTATTTTCAATACTGTGTTATATTCATATGTTATTCATTCATTGCATATGTTATGTATTTATTTACGATTCTTGTCTTATTAACATCCATGCATTATGACATGAATCATGGATATGATCTACAATTTATAGGGTATAATCTAAAATTTTCATTATCATGTTCCCATACCCTTATGATCATGACTATTCATGCATATCTCCCTTGTTTACCTTTACTGAGCATTTTTGATCACCCATTTTTAGTCATACTTCCCAAGGTTATGAAGATATGTATTATATATTATGTGTCTAAGAAGGGTGATAGATAAGAAGAAGATAGTGGGAGATAATATAGCTCATTTATGTAGTAGTGTTTATGTTTTCCATGTTTTTAAAGGCACTAGACTAGTACTGTCTTTAGGCCTTAGTTGTATAATGTTTTTAGTCTTCCAAAAAAGTAATGTAACATCAATGAATAAACTGAGAGGGTGACTATAGTTGGTATTAGATCAAAGGTTTAGTTAACATTTGGAAGCTATAATGAAAATCCATCGTGATAACCCGAAGAACATGTATGAGGATAAGTCTAAAGATAAGTAAACGTATAGGAAAATGACATAGAGTTTTGGTAAATGATCATGTGAGTAGATTCCTAGAAATGAAAAACTATATGGATACTACATGTGGATGTGGCTATGTTACAGATGTACCTAGGGGTAACTACCCCAAATAGTAGTTCTGGGCCTGCCTCAGGGTAATATAGTGCCCGAAAATGGGCCTTACTTCACACATAATTTGACACTCCCAGGGAAAATTCTTTAGGAATTCACAAAACTATTCACCAACCATCATGATGAATTTAAATATAAGTTGTTTATGAATAAACTAGGATGGACCTAGGGAGTCGTAGATTAATAATTTTTTGTGATTTAGACATCACACAAGTAATTTGTTTAATGAATGTGTATATGTATACTATAATAAGTAGGGATAACACTATGCTTTTAGTTTTAGTCAGAAGATGGAACCATAAGAAACATGATTAACATTGAACGTGATGGACAATTTTTTCATGGTAGTTCAAGTGGGATGATCCCTGGAGTGAATGATGTCGTGATAATCCCTAATAATTTTTCACAGAACATGATTAAAAATGTGTACCTTAACCAGCACTCAGACTCTCCAAGGAAGGTAAATAAGTAATACTATAATCGTTTGGGTAATGGTGACCATGGAAGAAAGAATATTTGGTTTCGTTTGTGTCAATAATGTGGAAAGAATAACCAAATTGAATGTATAAGTGGAAAAAGAATATGTTTGTAATGTAGAAATGAATTACCCAAAGTAAGTGTTTCAATAGAAAATTGAAGAGTTTGGTTAACAAAATGGATAAGAATATTGTGTTTAATATGTCATCGTGGTAGATTAAGTGTTTTAAGTGTGTAATAAATTGTCATTATGAAACTCGATATACCAAGCGGAATGATCCTAAAGAGAATCATCATGGTGATGCGAGTAATGGTTACATTACATATGATGAAGAGACTATAGATGAACTAAGAAAGGAAAGAGGTATTGTGTAATATGATGAGGTAGACTTTGAAATTTAATAAGGGTATTTTGGAATAAAAAATGTTTTCATATATTTTGATTCAATAATTACAAAAGTTGAATTATATAAGGATTATACAATTTATGTTTTTTTGCTAATAATTTAAAAGAATACATGGAATGCATATGATGGAATAGAATAATGATTTAATGGAAAGATGTTATCCATAGAAAACAAATGATTAATGGAATGATAACCCTTAATATATTTATTATGTTATGATAATGTTCTTTTTGAAAATGATATGTTTTATATATATAAATTTGATGGTCTTGATTACCTTCAAAAAAATTAACAACTTGTTGACAAGTAGTATATGCTATCATGGATGATGGTTACAACTTATTAGATTTATGTAATATAACCAGAAATATATGGAATAAGTTACATTGTATGTTTTCAAAAAATATTCATAGTAATTATGGTTAGTAACCTATTTTCAGATAACTTTTGATGATGATACTCACATGTTGGGAATATGACAACCAAGTTGTACTTTGTGATATATGTGGTATCAATGTTATGCTTATTTTGTTACTTTCTTTCTAAATATTATTATTATTATATTTCAAATAGGTTATAAGGTTAACCATTAATGAAAGTTTCATTTTAAACTTTGGAGGAAGTAGTTATGTAATAAGATATTATTGAAAATGTCAAATAAAAGGCTATTCAGTGAGTGAACTTATTTTAAGGATATATATCATATTTTAATTATTATATTAGTGTGGATTTATAAAATGACATCTTGTATTTCGGGTGACAACCCAAAAACTCAGAAAAGGAAGAGGGTATTAACCCCTTGATGGAAGAATAATAAGGGTTTCATGACTACCACCAGCCTACGCAATTTCTAGGTTATGTTTAATTATTTTAGATTAACAATTATTAATGGTGAAATAATATTGTTACTTTTTATGATTGAAGATTAATTTATTAACAATTTTGATTATGAAGAATATTTAGAGGCAAATGGTTATAATTTTCATTCTTTTATAGGCATTAAGATATGTTAAATGTGTATTTTAGAACTTTAGGCATCAAAGTTAATTTATGGACATCTGTTTCTTGATTCAATGCATAAATAGATATAATCACAAATAAAGATTGAAATTTTGTTTATATAAATATATCAAGTAAGTATACTTCATTATTTTATTTTCAATAAAATAATTACTCAATGTTAGGATAATGAAAAAATGGGATATCCTAATACCTGATTTTTTTTTGAACCAATGGCCTTTCAAATCAACACAGATTTCTAAAACTGAGGCACTAAAATTTTCTTAATCGTTCACTTGTTTTTGATTGTTGAACTCAATTACCCCATATAAATATTTACACATTCCCTTCATGTCTAACCATTACTCCTAACCTCTGTTATCCGGTGTGGAAGCATAATTATATGTTACTTTGGGTAAATGTTATGGTTCTAACATTCTGTTTTAAAGGAATATTTCATATTGAATATAAAAACAAGGGTTTATTTGAAAAGACCATTAATGAATTAAAACATTGATAAAACAAAATAATTTAAAGAGAGATATTTATTTTAACAAGGTTGAATGTGACACCCCAAGATTTTGTGAAATATTTTTTTGAAATAATTGATCTTTTTTATATTTTGCATTTCACGTGACACTGGATATAGTTATATATATATATATATTAAAAAATAGTTTAAAACACTCATTTTACATGGAACTAACATATATTACACTTCATGCAACACTTAATAAGATTTAAATACATGCTACACCGACTAGGCATGCGCTACATGCAGTATAGACTTGGTGAATGTTACACATAATACGATGTTTCTATGAAACATCGTTTTATTTTTATAATTATTTAAAAAATATAGTTATAACATAGATGTTAAAAAATAGTAATATGAATAGTAATAACTACATTTAAAAAAATTAAAATGATTTTATATAAATAAAACTATTTCATAATGAAAAATATAATATTTTTGTAACGTCCTTATATGTTTAAAAATACTATTTTCTCGAGTGAAATTCTTTTCAGGGAATTATTTTAATAAAAACCAAATTAATTTTAGAATCATCTAGATATTTAATTTTATAAAAAAATGAAGTTTTTTCTTATAATTCTGAAATTATATTATGGTGATATTGTGGTATTTTTATGAGAAACGTCATTTTTTATGAATAGTGAAAATACTGTATTTTTGTAATAACTACCTTTTTGTTTAAATAATTTTAAATGATAAATTATAATTTAGTTTTTTAAGGTCAAAATGGTCAATTATAAATATATTAATACAATTTGGGGCATTATAATCAATTTTAATTTGAAATTGAATAGAAAAACATAACATACATTTGAATAAGTTTCTATATTAAAAACCTCTTATTTCATCCCATCTGCGAGATTAACAATAATATTAATTTTTCTACTTCTATGAATTGAATTTTGAAAAATGTTAATAAACCATTTAAATCAGTTTAATATTTATATTCAAATATTATTATGTTATTTTTTGACCTATAAGATTAGAAAAAGTGGATAAAATTAATCGTAGCGATTAAGGTCAAATTCAGCTTAATTATGGAATAAACCACAATCTTATGGAATTTAATGACATATAAAATTGTCTAAAACCCATTATATATACATATTTAGGCCATAAAACTATAATTATTCATTTTTTTGGATTTTTAAAACTTTTGTATTTAAAAACATGTGTACACTTGACATGTTTACAAAAATTCCATGTGAGTCATTTTTCATCCCTATAAATGGACGACACATCTTCTTCTTCTTCACACCTCTCAAACATCTTACGATAAAAATATTTTTTCCTAATTCCTATATTAGATTTCCTCTCTTATAATACTTCATTTGGGAGTAAATAAATCAAATTAAACCTTATGGCACAAACCAAAAGGATATACCCGATTTAGAGGTAACGTCCTCTCTCACACTCATTTCATTTTTTGCTTTCTACACCCTGGAAATATCATTAATAGTTTATTATATAGAAAAAATAGTATCCTTAATATAATTGGAAATTTTTAGGAAATGGTTTCAATATAAACCTACACACAAATCCATCTAATGGGTAACAAACATTCTGTTTACGTGTACGGTTAACTACCGTCTCCCTAAATGATGATTGTTCATTTTTTTGTTATCTCCTCTCATGGTGGTCACTGTGATGAAATATATGTTTATATATTCAATATATTATATTTATTATATATTTATACATCTTTATTCCTTTTACAACATATATCTCTTTTACATTCTATTTGGTTTAAATACGATAATTTTGTCTGAGGAAGTGTGGACTACCACACCCTCAAATGTTGTGATTTGTTCACACACTACATGGAATGTATTAAGGATGGGTTTAGTAAACTTATACTACATATATAACATTAAAATTATTCTATAATGATATTATATACATATATAAATATATTTTATCTTTTTTGTTTTTTTTCATTCAATGCGATAATAAAAACAGAAACACCGTTTATGCATACGTACAACTTATCATCTCCATGAATGGTATATTACATTAGATAATAATATTTTTTAAATATTATTATAATACAAATATAATGAAGATAAATTATATTTATATCATGTTTTAAATTCTATAATCATGATATAATTATAAGAACCAAAGATATTACAAATTAAGACACATGCAAAAAACATAGTGAATATTACCCGAAGTGAAACATTACCATATTGTTGTTAACAATAGGGTAATATAAGGTAATTATAAAACCATATATGGTATTAGATATAAGAACATGGATTTTTCAAAAGTTATATAATAAATTTATCTTTATTATATAGTTTATTTTAATATGTACATTGAGATTCAAGATACAAGGTAAGGGGATTTCATATCACCTTTTATTTATGTGAGATACATACTTTATTCGCCTCTCATTCCTTTTGTGTTATGTGTAAAATATCCAAGGAATATATCTATGATTATTATAATTAAATTTATGGTTATCCATGTATACATTCAATTATTTCTATTTCATGGTATTTGAGATTCAAAACATACCAAATGAGAAAGATAATTTTTTCTCAGTTTACATTTATTGATACACATTCCATGTGATGAACCTATATTTTCATATATGGTGTAAATAATATATTTGATAGGTTATATAATGAATATAATTACTTTCATGATATTTTAAGCTACAGGTAATTTCAATTTCTTAAATGGGGATTATAGTCCAAAGTTACCATGTTGTAAGAGTTTATTAAAGCAATACCATTTTTTTGAGATTGTTTATGGTTATTATTCATTTGATAAAATATTATGATCCATATATCAAGATAACTCATGATTTTACTTATCTTCTTATTATTCATGATATATTCATGTATTGGTAGAATTATTGCACTATTTTTTACATAATATAGTTTTGAATGTTTTTTTAAGAACGCTCGACTTTACCCTCTATTCGGTTGGAAATCAGTGTTCCTTCAAAACTATGTTTTCTAAGAACGGATTCCTTGAATATTATACTATTCTACTATAATATTTGAAAGGTATTTTTAACCCTTTTGTATTTGACCAATGTGTAAAAAGGAATATTCCTATCACTTTCTTAACAAGTTGTTTTTATACCCTTTTACCGTGAAAAAATAATGTTCTATTTAATTTTTATGACATGTACAAAATTACCAGCTGTAATTTCCTTGAATCATATTTTTCATTTTTCAAAGGTTAATTTTTATGATTTTTTTTAAATTATTTTCAATAAAAAGGTTTTCAAATTTTTTTCATTCTTAATTTATAATTTTTTAATGAAAAGGTTTTCTAAAATTATTTCAAATCTTATTTATAATTGTTCAAGGAATTTTCATTTAAAATGAGTTGAAGTTGTTTTACATATTAGAAAGAATTTTTTGATGAATAACATATATTTTCATCAAGAATAATTTTTAAAAGATGTTTGAAATTATTTTCCATCTAAGATGAGATCTGTTAATGTTACTCATGAATCTCATGGAAATTATTTAAAGGATCCAAACATATTATTTCTATAAATGGGTCATGCTTAATGTCATGGTATTTTTGAAACCAATATCTCTTTCACGTGTTATAAGATTATAAAATACATTTCTCTTTATATGGTTAAATGTTTATGAAATATATTTATATTTCATTGCTTATTGTTTATGAAATAAATTTATCTTCCATGATTTATTATTTTAATGCAATTATTTTGAAACCTATTTCTTTTTTCCATAGGTTATAATATGATTTCATGTTTATGATTCCCATTTCATTTCATCAGTTATGATATGACTATTTATGATTTTTTGGCACATGTATGTATGATTTCCTTATGAGATGGGTTGGACGTATATATTTATCCAGTGCTTTGGGTAATGTTTTATATCTCATGATATTGACATAATTATAACTAAAAATAAAATCAGTTCAGTATTACATGGATTTAATGAGAGGTCAACCAAGTTTAGTAATACCAGGATAGAATGAGGAGTTATCTCGATTTAGTAATACAGGGCTAGAAGGAGGATTGAACTCCATTCAGTAATATACAACAAGAAAAAATAGTGTGCTCAGTTTAGTTATACAGGGCTAGAATAAGGTGTTAACCCAGTTTAGTAAAGGACATTTTTCACCATGATGGAATTGGAAGAAATTCCTTGACTACAATGGAAATCATTATTATATACTTATGTGTTTTACAAAATTCTTTGTCTTATTCCTATGTCAATATTTCATGTATTTTGTTCTTTATTTCCTTATGATTCATGTCTTTTGAACAAACCAGATTTAGGCCCTGATTCATTTATATGGTCTTCAATATGTGGGGTATGATATTCTATTTTCATGATCAGTTTATAATACCCATATGCTAATAATTATTCTTACAAACATCCCTTATTTACCCTTGTTGGGCATTTGACCTCACCCCTATTTATGTTTTCTTACCCAGGTTATGAAGATATATATTATAATTTATGTGTCTAAGATTGGATATAGTCAACAAGAAAATAGTGGGAGTTAATGTATCTAATTTATGTACCATTGATTATGTTTTCTAGGTTTTTAAAGGCATTATACTATTAATGTCTTTAAGAATATATTGTGTAATGTTTAATTTATTTTGAAAAAGTTACATAATTTCTATGAATGAAAAGTGAAGGTTACTATAATATACTCATAGATTTATCCTCATCAAAGTCTGACCTTTGAATCTTAATCAGATGGATGAAATCAGAAAACAAGATATAAAACCTTAAAAATGGAATAACACCTTAAACACCATAATACCCAAAGAGGGTGTGAATGAAATCAAAATGATAGAACATGGAGTGTTATCCTTACTCCCAACCACATTTTTTTAATAAACTAAATAAAAAATGAAATTTATAATGGAGATCCACTCCATGGATCACTGAGTAGAAGAAGAGGGTGTCATCTATAGTTCTGAACAAATGGAGCCCCCTTCCCTTTTTATCTTGTGTTTATTTTTTATTTTTTTGGATGGAATCTTCTATGAAATAAACATATAGTTCACACTATGAAACAATTTGGTAGAGGATCTCTTATAGCTACCAATGATTCTCATACATAGATATTACATATTTTAGATGTATATTTTTTTACCTTACACAAACATACTATTGGGGACCCTTACAACTATGTCCTATTGGAATCATGGAACATAATATTCTTAATTAATGATTTATCTTTATTGACTCCCAAAATGGTCTCCCACATTAATAACCATACATAAAAAACTTTCCCCATAAATTGGTGAAAGGAAATATAATAAAGGGTGGCCTAAAATTCATAGTAAGGGTAAACAAGTGAGATACATAACCATAAAATTATCAAAAGGGTATTGGAACCTGCACATTACATTTGAAAACCATACCCTACAAATTAAAGATCATTATCTTGATTTGTGGCATAAATATTGGTTATTCATAAGACAAGAATTATAAGGAAATCAAAGAACACGATTCACTAGATCATATCATTGGAATATGAAATATAATTGTGGAATACAAATTGGTATAATAAAATAATTTCTATAGAGTCAAGGCTCACTTACAAGGCTATCACACTGGTATGGGTTCACTCCCCTAACCATTACAGTAGTTGAGGATCACTCCTTATACCATCATAGATGATAAAGTACCATATTTAGTCATGTTTACACCTCATTCCAATCACGTATAACTCATCAGAAATAAATATTTACCCTATGAATTTTCTGGAGTTATATGTAACACCTTGATATTTTTTCCTTTTTTAAAAAATTAATTAAACCATTTTTATATTTTTTTATTTCACATAACACTGAATATATGTTGTGTTATATGAAAAAATGTTCATTTTTGTGTGTGTTCAGGAATCTATAAGTTAATATTTCAATATATGTAACACATAAGTGATATTTTTACACACAAAACACTATGATTATATTTTTTTTAAACAATCATTTGTTCATTTTAGATTTTTTGTTAAATTGATGACCCATTTTTACTTTACTATAATATAGTATTCATATTATTATTAATTTTTTTTATAATTATAGATTAAACACTGGAAGTGTGGTTTGAAATTGGATTAATTATTTAAGAAAAATATTGTTTACACCTGTATATAATAATATTTTTTGTGACTGATTAACTAGAAATGAAATTAAAACCCTTTTGTAAATATGGGAAATTTTTTCCAGAAAACTATATTTATGCAATCAACCATGTTTTACATCAATAATTTAATTAAAACCTTTTTAATAAATTATTTTAATGATATATATATATATTATTAATTCAACAATTTAATGAGCAGAATATGTTTTTTCTAGATAATATATAAGAACAAATCCTTTTTTACCCAAAAAGACTTATATTATTTAAAATAGTAATTTTACCAAATTTTAATTGAATTATTATTTTATATATTATTTTGGACCCATTATATATAATTTTTTATAAAAAAATTTATTTTTGAAATATAAGTGTTAATATTATGTTAGTGTTAATATTTTTCTAGAAGATTCATTTTTTATGAATAGAAAAAAATAATAAATTTTAATTGAAAATTGACTTTTAATATAATTTATACATATAATTAAATTATAATTTTTAATTTTTGAATGTATATTGATATTACTCAAACATACATTAAGAAAATTTATGTCATTGGAATCATTTTCACACTGAAATTGGATATAAACACATTTAATCATTTAAAAATTTTCACTTTAAAACCCCATTGTCTCATCCTTTATAAAAGATTAATTTTAAATAAATTTATACCACTTATTTGTTTATAATTTTCAAATATGTATTCAATATATTTATTTATAATTATTTATAATTTTTAATAATGCAAACATAGTTTTTGTCCAAAATGTTTATTGAAATTAATTAAAATTAATTGCCTCGATTAATGTAAAATGGAGTTTATTTAGTGGTTAAATTTTAACATAAAGGGGAAAGTAACCTAAAAACATGTAAAAATCCATTTATTGAAATATTTATACCATATAAACCTTTTTATAAAAAATTTACCATTTTTGGGGGGATATGATTTACAGGAGACCTCTCAATAGTGTTTTTCTTTCTATATTTATAAGAATGTCACTCCTCTTCCACTATAAAAGGGTACTCATTCCCACAAATTATTTATACCAATAAATCGATTTTTTTTGTAAACAAACTCCCCAAATATCATAAAAACTTTTCGAATTTAATTATAGAGACTTCAATATCAGAATGTCTCCATCTATGGAATCATGTTGTTGTAAACTAGAAGGAGTTACCCAAAGAAGAGGCACCATCCTAAATAAAGAAATTTTATTTTATTTATTCATACACCCTTATACTATTATTATTACATGATTATAAAATAACTACAACATACTAAATATTTTAATATATATTTATGTAAATTTTTATTCCTAAACTCACATACAGTTCTATCAAATTGTATATATAATCATCATTTATGTGTGTGGTGGACTACGTCCTCATGAACCAATGTATTTTTTTATTCCATTACCACCTCCATGATTGGGATTAATAATTTAATTAATATTTCTATATGATATATATGAAATATATGAAATATTTATTCTTTTATAATCATTATATAACACACACATTAAGGATTTCTATTTTTTTGGAATATAATTACATTGTTCGTTGAAGTTTGGGCTACCGTCTCCTCAATGTGATGAAAATCTTTCAAAAATTACATTTCATGTTTTAAGGATGGTTTTAGTAAACATATAAGATATAAGTTTTGTTATTTTTCTATAATAATTATTATATATATATATAATTAATCTACTTTGTTTTATTCAATTCGATTAAAAAACAGAAATATTGTTTAGGCGTATGTACAATCTACCGTATTTATGAATGGTGTATTCCATTTAATTTTTAAATATTTTATATATTATTGTAAATAATTATATAATGAATATATATTATATTTAAATAATTTTTTACATTCTGAAAATTATTAAATCATGATCTATATAAAAGGATCAAGAATAATACGTCAAAACAAATAAAAAAACTAGTTATAACCCAAAACACAACTTTAGAGAGAAATTTATAATAAATGGGTAATATAAAGTCATAATAAAATAATATATGATATTATATATAATAATAAGTTTATTTGGTAGATTTATAATAAAAATTTATTTTTCATACAGGATTCTTGAACGTGTATGAAGTCTTTCAAGACTTATGGTAAGAGATTTTTCATCTCAATTTTTTTATACGAGATATATGCTATATAAAAAACTTTTTATCACTGTGTTCCTTATATAATTCACAATGACATGATATCATGATTTTAATTTCCTTCATGATATTAAATGTTTCAATTGATGTCATTTATTCACAGATCTCATAATTTAAAAGTTACTCAAGTTGTATGGGGATTTCTAATCTCACTCTTATTTCGGTTAGACATATTCCTAATTCAACACTCATTTCCTTTATGTGGTGTATATACATAAAATGAATGTATTATATGATAAATATCATTAAAATTATGTGTATTTATATATCAATTTGTTAATATCTATTTCATGATGTGTTATGGTTCAAAAGTTACAAAGTAGGTAATATAAATTTTGTCTCAATTTTACTCTTTGGAGATAAATGTTTTTATAACCCTATATTTGTTTACGAAATATATATACTTCCATTTCACATGTTATACCATTAATGTACTTAATTTAATGATTTTTTGAGTTTCATTTAATGTTATAGTTTCATGGGTATTAGGATTTAATGTTTCCAAGTTGGTAAGAGATTAATTCTATAGTCTCATTGTTTATCAGGATTGTTTATTATTATTCTTATATTCATGAATGATTATAATACATCTCTCTATAATTATCATCACTTTTAATATACTATCATTATTCATGAAATATTCAAGATATTTTCCATTTTTTATTCTCTTGTGTGCTTATTATAATTATAGAAATGTTTTTAAGAAAATATAACTATATTTATCACTTCTATTGGAAATATATTTTTATTCCAAAACCATGTTTCCCAAAAATGATTTCAAAAATATTTTTAAATGATATTTTAATTTCATTATCGAGGAATTTTTTTTAAATGTGTGTTATGTTTTAAAAACATTTTAAATAGGTTTTCATGATTACTTTATATGTACTCAAGAATATTTTCTAAGAAAATGACATCAATTATTTCAATGATTCTTTAATATGTTTTAAATTATATTTTAAAATAAATTTTTTTTAAAAAATTATTTATTAATAAAGGGTTTTAAATTATTTTCAAATATTACTTTATTTGTTTTTAAAATGTTATTTTCAAAGAAATATATTTCGATTAATTCAAATATTCTTTCATATGTTTTCAAAGATATTTTAAAATTAATGAGTTAAAAAAACATATGTTCCAGAATAATTTTACATGATTTTAAAATCATCATTTATATGTTTTAAAAGTGTTGTATTCAAATAAAATAGAGTTCAAAGTGTTTTTAAAAACTATTATATAAGGAAATATTTCAAAAATATCTTTCAAAATAATTTTCTACATAATATGATATCCATTGATGTTACACATTCCATTCTTCGGATATAATCCAAGGGTTCCATTCGTATTATTTTGTTGAATTGTTTATGTTTTGATGTTATGATATTTAAAGAACACATTTTTCATTCATTGGACATATGTTTAAGAAAATATTTTAAATTTCTAGGGTAATATTATTATAAAACCCGATTATTTTCATGGGATATGATTTTTACATTGATTATTAAACCTATCACTTTTCTATGTGTTATGATATGATGTCATGTTTATGATTTCCATTTCATTTCATGGGTTATAATATTATTGTTTATGATCTTGTGGCACAGGTATATATGATTTCATTATGTTATGGGTGGGACCTATATCTCCCTCCAATGTATTGGTTTAGGATTTTCATATCATGTGAAAGGCATGGAAGGAATTGGGATTTAACTCGGTTGAGTATAGGGATTTTCCCTCTAATATGGTATTAGGAGTGAACAATGACTACAATGATAGTCTTGGGAGTGATCCTTGAGAACTAAAATGGTATTTTCAGTAACAAATGAGTACTATTATGGTATAAGTAGTGAACCCGTTCCACTATAAGGATATTTCTATGACTAGGTATAATATAATGTCCCGACCACTAGTTTTATCCCCCATGAAGTACCCTAATATGTTTTGGAAATGATCCTTGAATTATAGGGAATGATTTTATTTGAGTATGTGCCTCCCATAAATCAATTTATTATTCCTCCCTTGTGATATCGTGGATTTTTCTCTTGATCCCTATACGGTTAATTACTTTTAAACTGCCAAATATTTTGGAATAACTCTTTATTATGATCATTGATATGATGGTTCTGATCTTATAAACATATGATGATTTTTCTATAATATTATTTTCATGTTATACTTACATATATTCGTTGGTTACCATCACTATGAATATGAGATCAACCCTATCATATGTTTCCTTTTCTTAAGTTTTAGAATGGTATCAAGTACCAACACTAATAGGGATGTTTTTAAAAAGAGATATTGAAGATCTTTCACATATATAGATGATTTTGTTTCCATGTTTGAAAATACACTGAACTATTTTGGTACTTATCCATGTAATTTTTTATATGCTAAATATTCATATAAATTGATTTAATATCCTTATAAATTAATCAGGGTTCACTATAGTTGGTTTCAAAGGACAGGTTCCGTCAACCTTTAGAAACTAGGATGATAAAACTTTAGTGATAACCATAGCTATATTTATAAGGATATTTATATAGATTTATTTAATTATAAGTATAATGTGTCATATATTTAAAAGCAGGTTTCATGATTTATACATCTTATTAGTAATATTTCACAATGACATAGTTTTTTTCTACGATAAGTCTTTGTAATTATATTCTTTTTAGTCTTAGTCAATTGTGGGAGTTAGAGGTAACTAGTTGAGGATTGAATTTTCAAGATGTGAAATGTATGTGAACTATACATATAATATCATAAGTTTCAATATAGTAAAGTGATTTTTGATCATGCTTTCTGTATTGGTTATATTATTGAGGATAAAGAGATTTCATAAAACATGTGAAGTTTATGGGATGTTCTAACAACATTCTTTACATTAATCATAAGAAGCATGATTAGATTTATGTTGAGAAACCTTAAGAAATGATTTATTTTTCATATTCTAGGAAAGTGGTGTTATGAAGTAAGATGATGAATCCTGTGTAATGGTTTAAGAATGAAATTGGACGACTGTAGTGTATATGTTTTGGTATTAAAATATTTTTGTTATTAAAATCATGAAATATATAAGTATTTTGGTAGAGGTTTGTATGATGTATTGTGAAGGATATGTAAAATGGTGATAAAGACCTAAATAAGTGATTTAATGGAAGGGTGATGTTATTATTAAGGGAAACTAACCCTTAATGTGCTTCCTAGGATAAGAAAACGATATTTATTATGAATAAATAGATGGAGATATGGAAAAAGTAACATGGATAGTATTTATGACATGAGAAATTATAAAATGATTTGTTGAAAAACTAGTTTCTGCTATCCTGGATGGAGATTAAAACAATTAAGGAATATATCAAATTGTAATGTCCCCGGCTTGGAATCCACTAAACCGATTCTACGAGCTGGGTGGTTATATGACCTTAAGCATGCCTCCTCGTACGCCAAAGGCTGCTGACTAGCAGTGTGGTCTATGTGGTCAAGTGGGGAGACTATACCCCCTTTTTCTTAGATTAAGCCACAATAGAAATAAACCAATAGCGGAAACAATAATCAACAACAAGGAACATGAATAACAACCATTTACAATAATAAATATTTCATGTCATATTACAAGTGCGAGAGTGAACAATAACCCAAAATAAGGACAACAACAAAAATCCCCAAAAACAGTCCTGGCTCAATGTCCGGATCCTCCACCAAGTGCTACCCATGTTCACTCAACTATCTAGCAAGGACCCTTGCCCTTCTCTTGACCTGCAAACATGAAGTCTTCTCGTGTACCCAACGGTGGCCCGAGCAGGGTGTGAGTACAACTCAGTAGGCCACCACCAACGGTGTCTACAAAATATCCAGTATGAACATATAGTGCATGAAAATGAGTATTAATGATTATTTACAAGTAATTATTTAAGGTACCAATATTCATCTTAGAGCCAAGTCATTTCCACTTCCATTACCATTCATTACACACCCATTATCACCATTTACCATTTCATCACATTTCCATGGGTTAATCATATAAATTATGTTACATGGGTCTATGGCCAACAATCACATGCAAGAGGGAAACCACATCGTTATCCTATCTCACTAGGACTAACTCCCTCATAGCAACCATAACCTCATCTCGAAGCCTTAGTCCGGGTGGATGCAACCGTTAGGAGAATAGATTATCAGTCCCCATTCCTAACCCGTGCATTTAGGGTGGTGTTCAGAGCATCGGTCTTCACTCGACCCTTGGGCATATATCCTTAATTCATACCCCACTCTACAAAGCCATATGCACATTATTATATATATATATGTAACCATCAACGATCCAAACCATTTCCCTTCAGCAACACTATTCACAACAACCCACATGGGAATCCACATCACGCCTTAACCCATTAACACATTACCATTTCACATCATTTATCCATTCACCCAATTACCATGTGTTATGCCTATCTCACTAAGCATTTGACACTAGACCCATAATCCATCCCATTATGGTCTTTAACCATTTTTCACATTAACCATTTAAACTGTTTGTCATTCCCATGAATCACCCATTCATCCCATTCCATATAACCCTTCAGGTATTACCAAGTCTAGGTGCATCACCTAACTTCTATTCCAAGTTCAACCAATCATGCCAACACATTTATCAAGGGCTCTACAATTCATTACAACAAGGTCACTTGTTTAATATAAATCCCTAAATCCAGGAAATTCCAGCTCATCCCATGGATGGACCCAATTAGGTCATGTATATCCCATCACATACCATGGGGATCGTGAGGGTTCCCATTTGCCATTTTAGACACCATTATTACCAAACATGCCAAGGTTATCCCAAACATAACAAAAGGAAAGAAAGAACACAACTAAACAAGCACAAATACCCAAATAACAATGTGATATCACTTGTAGACCACCAACCTCAAAACCGCGGTTGCATGCACTCTCAATCGAGGCCTTAGACCTCGATCCGACCAACCTTTGGAGCTTCAACTTAAAACACACCCAAAAGACAGGGTTTTAGTTTTTCCAAACAAAAGGGAGAGAAGATGCAAAACCTAAACCAAAAGGAGAACCACGGATGAGATTAGCCTTACCCAAAGCTTCGATCCGCAACCAACGGCACAAAAAACGCCATAGAATTGAAGGAGATCAGTCTCTTGGAGAATTTGAGTGATTTGGTTTGTCCCTAGAGTTGAGAGGGAGGAAATGACATGAAATCCCGAGTGGGGTTTTAAAGCCCAGAGTGGAAAACTTGTAATTTTTTCCAACTTTAAGTGGCCGGACGGTTTTTCTACACGGTTTAGAAAACTGTGCGCAAATCGTGCGCATTCCACTATCCGGAGGAAGAGGGGTCACACGATTTAGCCCCATGGTTTGGAAAACGTGTGCAATCTCTACACATGCTTCTGTCTGGAGGAGGAAGGGTTGCATAGTTTAGCCTGGGCAGGCCGCACGGTTTTACTGGTTGTGCGCGGGCCATGCGCCATTGCCTATCTTGCCCATATTTCCTTTCATCCATACCTCGAGCCCCCGTAACATATCCAAGTCCTCTCATACTTTTGGAAGGCATCCCTGGAAGCCCTAAATAAGGTATTCAACCCAAACATAACGAAAACATGTCTTTCCAAAAACTGGGATCTTACACAAATTATCTTTGGAATAATAAAGTATTCACGTTCTCAATATTGATTTATGGTAATTCAGTTTGTTACCATGTTCAAGAGAATAGATGATAAATGAATTAAAATTTTTGGAATTTGACAACCAAGAGCTACCTTATGATATTTGGGGGATCACTGTTAATTTTATTCAGTGAACTTATTTCTAAAATTTTGGATTTTCATATTTCATAAGGGTTAATTTGTTTACCATTTATATAATTGTTTAAGTTAAATTTAAGATGAGGTTTTTATAGATTTATTTATTATCTCTCCCTATGATTATTTATTCATATTGGATAACACATTCTATATTTTTTGTCATGACCCATCCTCGGGACCCGTGCTGTGACTAACCCAATCCCACCTTCCATAGGCTAGGGGCTGGCGACTAGAACCAATGGCGAAAATCCCAAAAGAAGGGAAGACATTGCCTTTATGAAGAACACACACAACAGAGTACACAAGTGAAGTATGCACTATGTAAAACTGGGTACAAGGTAAGTGATGAAAAGTAAAAGGGCCAGTATACAAACCCAACTGAAAGTATAATACAACTGAAAGGAAAGTACAACGGCAGTAAGTAAAACAGCAACACCGAGTCATCCTCTAGAAATCCCACCTAAAGGTTGGGTACAGATAGCCTCCTCAGATCCTTGGGTCCGGCCTTCCGCTCCATGTATGTCCTGCCAAGTGGTCCACCTTTGGTTACTGTCCAGCTCTACTACCCTCCATCTCGATCAGAATCCATGAAAGATAAACCACAAGGGAAAGATATAGTCACAAAGTATCAACAACACTACTTAGGTATATGCCCATACATATACCTAAGTCATCAGTTACATTTCGGCTCCAGCTCCTAAGCCCAAGAACAACCCAGTCCACAGAGGAAAGCACAACCCAATCCACACAGGAAACCACAACCAAATCCACATAGGAATGCACAACCCAGTTCACATAGGAAAGAACAACCCAATCCACACAGGAAGGAAATTCAACCACATCAAGGATAATGATTGAAAATCAAGACTCAGCTCACACATGTATACACTTCATAAGGCGATAGAGATGACCAGATGTAACCACTGATTCATCTAAGCTGTCAGACCCACATAGGATACAAGACCAGCTAAGATGTCAGACCCAGAAAGGATACAAGACCATCTACTCTACCAAACCCACTCAGGATACATGTACAAAGGTCATACTGCCGGACCCACATAGGATACAAGAATATTAGTCATCGTCGTCGAACCCACAGAGGATCCCAGTATGGTCGTCGTCATTTCCGAACCCAGGGAGGATCCAAGTACAGTCGTCCTTGCTACCGAATCCACAGAGGATCCAAGTACAGTCGTCCTCACTGCCAAACCCACAGAGAATCCAAGTATAGTCTCCCTTTCTGACAAACCCTCAGAGGATCCATGTACAGTCATCCTCGCTGCCGAACCCACAGAGGATCCATGTACAGTCATCCTCACTGCTGAACCCATGAAGGATTCAAGTATAGTCGTCCTCGCTGTCGAACCCACAGATGAACCAAGTATAGTCGTCTTTGCAGCCGAACCCATGAAGGATCCATGTATTGTCATCCTCGCTACCAAACCCACGGAGGGTCCAAGGACAGTCGTCACCGTCGCAGTCGAAGCTAGCTCTAGGGTTCCGGCACACAGCATGCTCGATTCTGGGAGGGTCCGCTGCTCGAGAAAGAGATTTAATACATCAAATGTCAATAAGTCCAGATTTGATGTATCCCAATGTTCTGTATCGACAAACGAAACCCAACGCAACAGAAGATGCGTCAATCGGACGCCCAGTCTGAGAGTTATTAGGTTTTCCGTCCCAGGGCCCAGTTGGTTTTTAAGCTAAAACCAACCCGACCATACTCCAACTGCGTCCAAACCTCAAGTGAAGTAAGACAAAAATACCGTATAAACAAAAGGATCCCAATGCAATTGACAGCATGTCAATTGGATGTCCGATCCTTATGATATAAGTTTTTCCGCTCAAATGACCCAGCTGGTTTTGAGTCCGAACCAATCCGCTCATACCCAAACATTTCCTAAACCTCGAGTGTAATATAACGAAACTACCATCTCTATCCAAGGATTCCTATGAAACTGACGGTGTATCGATCAGAGGTGTGTAGCTCAAGTTATGGGAAAAAGACTGAAAACTGTCCAAAGTGGGGGGTCTAGGCCCGGTCCAACCCGGCCCAACCCCCCTGGGTCAGCCCGAACAAGGCCAACCCGACCGGGGGGTGCCCTGGATCTCCCAGAGGGCCAAGAAGGGGGGACGCGGTCCCCCCTTTGCGTTCCACAGACGCGGAGACCGAGGCCGTGTCTCCCCTGGATCCCACGCGGCCGCGGGATCCCGTGCCTCGCCGCCACGGCAGTCTCATACTGGCGGCGCACCAGGGCACCACCGCCTCCAGGCGGCCGGCTTGTTCCGGCCACCGGTGCCGCCGGGAGCTTCCGTGGGCCACCAGATTCATTCTGGTGGTCTGATTTTTCTTCCGTCTGTGCATGCAGTTGTCTCGGGACCCGTATATTTCTGCAAAGGCCTCCAACCGCCATTTCAGTCCCACATCTTCATCTCCAATCATCCGCACATCAAGAAAAAAATAGCAGTGGGCTCGGGCTTGTTCGTTAGTCCGCACCCACCATGCTAGTGGTTCGAAACACCACCAAACTAATTAATTACCAAGCACAAGGGTATAATTCTTATAAAGAAAGAATATTCAAATTTTTCCAAACATCAACAAGGAAGACGATCGTCAGCGTCGTTGTACAGGACATCATGGAGAAGAGGATTGTAGGCGTCGTTGGGGAACACCAATGAGGAAGCATCATCTCCTCTCTTGCCACGGAGAATATTAAGGGTGGCGTGCCGTCGATCTCCGAGGAACCGGCGTTCCTAGTAGTTCTTCGTCAAAGGCCGACGTTCTTCGTCGTTCCTCATCGAAGGCTGGAATTCTTCCTTGCACAACGAAGCTCTCATCCTTAATAAAATAATAGGTCCCTCCTATTATTTTATTTTACCCGCAAGGTAACCCTCCCATAATTAATTCACCATATTAAATAAAATGTGTTGAAAATTAATTAAATAAGGGAGAGAGATGGTCCCCCGTTATTAAACGCATTGGCAGTTAAATAAAATGGGGAAAAGAGGAAGCTTCTTCATTAACTTATGGGTTGACATAATTTAATTGATTGAGGTGACATTTAAAGGAGGTTTGTCAAATTAATGAAGGGATGTTAATGAGATAAGATGGAATTAAATGGAGGGTATAGTGCGAGACCCCACCTCTATAACATCCAAACTTGGGTAGTTAAGTGGTTGTGGGCCCACTCTTAACTACCCATGGGAGGGAAAAACCACCTTAAGAAATAAAAATTGTTCCAACAATTTTTATTTATTTCTTAAATAAACCCCCAAAAATTTTCTTCTCCTCCTTTGAGAACGCAACTACGGCAAGTCTCCCCTTAAGCAATTACTGGCGCTGCGAGTTAATCAGTGCCCTCAATTTTTAATTTCGAGCACCGGTTGAAAATATAGAAAAGAGCGATTGTTCGTTCATTGAATGTACCCGATCTATACTTCGGAAATTGATTCCGGGCACACTGGGCCTTGGAATCAAGTACTGTCAGAAGCCGCAGACTCGTAAAGCTCCAAAGTATTTTAAAAAAATTCCTTGAAATTTCCAGGTCTTTACATCACTCTCACCTCAGGGCTTTATGTTCTCATAAAGCTACAACATAAACTAGGGAAACAAATGAGTGTATTTAGCACACATCTGAGCCTTCTGCTCCCATGTTCTCTCCTGGAGGTTCCCGTGCTACCAACAAATGCGCACCAGAGGTATCGACCGTCCATGTAGGACCCACTCCTGTCGATCCTCAATATCTACCAGGACCTCTAAAAAAGTCACCCCGTCATCGATATCCAGCTCCCCGTGGTCAATGATATGTGTCAGGTCGTGCACATATCTCCTTAGTTGAGATACGTGGAAGACATCATTCACCCGGTGCAACTGAGGTGGAAGGGGCAGGTGGTAAGCCACCTCACCTACCCTGCTAAGGACTTGGAATGGTCCGATGAAGAACATAGATAACTTGCCACCCAAGCCAAATCTCTGAAATCCATGTCGAGCTGAGACCTGTAAGAAAAACGTGGTCGCCATCCTCGAACTCCGGTGGTCTCCACCTCCTATCAGTATAGGACTTCTGTTTTCTCTATGCAGTCCTCATCCGCTCCTGGATGATCTGCACCTTCTCCATCATAGCCTGAACTATCTTTGGTCCTACGAGTGCTGAATCCCCAGGGTCAGTCCAGCTCAGAGGTGATATGCAAGGTCGGCCGAATAGTGCCTCGTAAGGTGTCATCCCGATGGTGGAGTGGTATCTATTGTTGTACGCACACTCTAACAAGGGTAAGTGATCCTCCTAGATGTGACCAAATTCAAGGACACAGCCACAGATCATGTCCTCGAGTGTCTGAATGTTCCTCTCCATCTGACCATCCGACTGAGGATGAAAGGAATTGCTCAGGTGTAGCTGCATCCCAAAAGCCTCCTGTAACCCCTTCCAAAGCCGGGAAGTAAAGCGAGCATCTTGATCAGATATGATAGACGATGGAACAACATGAAGCCATATGATCTCCTGAACATAGAGGCATCCCATGCTCTCTACTGAGCACTGTTCTCTAATCGGTAGGAAGTGGGCCGACTTGGTGAGTCGGTCCACAATCACCCAGATGGATTCGTATCCTCTTTAAGTACGTGGAAGCCCCTTCATGAAATTCATGGATATGACTGGCCATTGAAAAGAACTCGAATACACCGTTTATCACTTATGTCCTACAAGAGCTGCTAAAATTTCTCCTTTTCCGAAAAGAGAAATCTAATCTCATCCCCTGGATGAAACACGTTATTTGCCTAATACAGTCAATCCTTACATGAACGGTACTATTTCATGTCATGGACGATTTCATAAGGCATCGACGCTATTACCAAGTGATCCAACCATTACTCTTGCCTCCAAGGGTTGATTCACACTGTCGGCAGCAGTGTGTGGTCACTAGGTATCCTCTAGTAGGAATCTATAAAGTGAGGGTCAGGTCAATAGTTTTAACTGGAACCTCTCAGTATCAACGACATAAAAAGGACATAGAAGCAAACATCACAAGAACAAGTTTCTTTTATTACTACAGCTCAAAGTACAAATACACAAAGCATCCCAAAACAACAACATTAAAATCTAAAAGAAATATGAACAAAAGCCTCCATGCCTGGAGCGAGTCCTCCTCCTGCCCGTCTACTCACGGAGCTCTATGGTCGTAGGCCACGACTGCATGATGCTGATGTCTCCTCTGTCCAGCCCTTCCCAGGGTTAGAGGTGGTCCTCCTGGTGGTGGTGGTGGTAGGGCCTCGAAACGTTGTCCACTACATACTACTTGGCCATTCCCTCTGCCACATCCTCCTGCTCATGGCGGACCACCACAGTCAAACCTCTACCTGGGAGGCCACTCTACCACCCGCTTCTCATCTTCAGGGCAGGTTGAGCACTCTCGATCCATGTTGCTCTGTTCGCTACATGCATAGCACTGCCTACTCCTCGTATGGCTGGATCTGTGCCGTGTGCCCTGCACAGCCGAACCTGTATCCCGAGGTTTCCCACCCGACAGCCTGGTCCACTTGGACCCTTGTGTCTGCTGTCTACTGCTGGCTGTAGAACACTCCACTACGTGTCGTCCTGCGGAGGGTCTCGCCGCTGGTGACTGCTCAGCGAGAAAACTCTCCACTAGAAGGGATCTCTCTAGAACCCCCGCTTGCGTCGGGATGTTGAGGGAGATCATCGTTGCCCTGATCTCATTTCCGAGTCCCTATTCAAGGGTCTAGGACTGGAAGAATGGGTCACGTACCATGTCCGTGGAGTTGCACGAGAGGTTGGTAATCCTCATCGAGTGCTGGACTACTGACATGCTACCCTGCCGCAGCAGTAGTAACTCCTGTATGTGCACTGCACAGAGGGTGGCTGGGACAAACTCCAAGCGTAATAGGCTATCAAAGTCTGTCCAAAGATGAGATGCCTCATCGTGCACCTAGAGCATCAGGATCCACCATCTACCTGCTGCTGCCTGCAAGATACTCGTGGCAAAGATTACCATAAAATCTGTTGGTGTCCCTACCAGTCTGAAGACTCTGACGATAGCCTCCAGTCAATCCTCGGCTACCTGAGGATCCGTATCTCCGCGGAACTTGGGCGGCCTCTGTCTCAAAAACTCATGCAACACGCTCAGGAGGTGAGCACTCTTCACCGCTAGGGCTGGTGGTATCGGTGACCCAGCGGGTAGTGGTACTGCTGGTGCCTCTTTTGTAATGGGGGCCTGCACCAAGGCCTCGTCTCTCGATGGGCTGCCATCCCGTATGTAACTACGAACCCTGGCTGGCTGCCTTCATGGGTCCATCCTAAAAAGGATCAGGTGTGCCACTGTCAAACAATATACCCAATGAGCTGACACAAAGTAATCACAAAGAATACTTTTGAAAGGAAACACACACTCAATCAGAGTTTTCGTGAACTAAGTCGGAAATCAGAGGTCAGGGTCCTGGTGTATAGATACGTCATACACCGCACCAACATTGGACTATCTGGACTAAAAACCACACTCAATACTCTCAACATTATTCTTTCATAGAAAGGAATGATCAGAGTCCTGAGTTCTGCGGTAGAACCTCCCTCTGATACCAATTTGTCACGACCCATCCTCAGGGCCCGTGCCGTGACTACCCCAAGCCTGCCTTCCATTGGTCAGGGGCTGGTGACTAGCACCAATGGCGTAAATCCCAAATGAAGGGAAGGCATTTCCTTGATGAAGAACACACACAACAGAGTACACAAGTGAAGTATGCACTACGTAAAACTGGGTACAAGGTAAGTGCTGAAAAGTAAAAGGGCCAGTATACAATCCCAACTGAAAGTACAGTACAACTGAAAGGAAAGTACAACAGCAGTAAGTAAAACAACAACACCGAGTATTCCTCTAGAAATCCCACATGAATGGTGGGTACAGAGAGCCTCCCCATCTCCTCGGGTCCAGTCGTCCGCTCCGTCTATGTCCCGCCAAGTGGTCCACCTCCGTGTACTGTACATCTCCACTAGCCTCAACCTCGATCAGTGTTGTCCATCGTCTGCATCCAACACAATGTAGTGTGGGCATAGCCAATGCAGGGGTGAGTATACGATACTCAGTAGGGACCCCAAGACCCCCGAAGGTCTCTTAGAATCCATGAAGGATAAACCAACAAGGAAAGATACAATGATGAAGTATCAACAACACTACTTAGGTATATGCCCATACATATACCTAAGTCATCATTTACAGTTCGGCTCCAGCTCCCGAGCCCAAGCATAATCCATTCCACATACGAAAGCACAACCCAGTCCACACAGGAATGCATAACCCAATCCGCACAGGAAGGGAAGTACACTACATCAAGGATAATGATTGAAAATCAAGACTCAGCTCACACAGGTATACACTTCGTAAGGTGATAGAGATGATCAGATGTAGCCACTGATTCATCTAAGATGTTGGACCCACATAGGATACAAGACCATCTAAGCTGTCAGAACCTTAAAGAAAATAAGACCAGCAACTCGGCCGGACCCACTCAGGATACAGGTACAGAGGTCATATTTCCAGACCCACATAGGATACAAGAACAGTAGTCATCATTATCGAACCCACAAAGGATCCCAGTACGGTCGTCGTCGCTGCCGAAACCATTGAGGATGGAAGTCCAATCGTCCTCGCTGCTGAACCCCAAGAGGATCCAAGTACAGTCATCCTCAATGCCAAACCCACAAATGATCCAAATACAGTCGTCATCACTGCTGAACCCACGGAGGATCCAAGTACAGTCATCCTTGCTGCCGAACCCACAGAGGGTCCATGTACAATCATCACCGTTGCAGTCGCAGCCTGCTGTAGGGTTCCCACACACAACATGCTCGATTCCGGGAGGGGCCGCTCCTCGAGAAAGAGATTCGATACATCAACTGTCATGAAGTCTAGAGTTTATGTATCTCAAAGATCCGTCTGGACAAAAGAAACCTAACGCGACAGACGATTCATCAATCGAACGCCCGGTCTGAGAATTATTGGCTTTTCCGACCCAGGGGCCCAGTTGGGTTTTAAACTAAAACCAACCCGGATGTACTCCAAATGCATCCAAACCTCATGTGGAGTAAGAAAAAAGGACCGTATCAACAAAAGGATCCGAACGCAACTGACGGCACGTCAATTGGACGTCCGACCCTTAAGATATAAGTGTTTCTTCTCCAACGGCCTGGTTGGTTTCGAGTCCGAACCAACCCGGCCGTACCCAAACAATGCCAAAAACTCGAGTGTAATATACCTAAAAGACCGTATCGATCCATATATTCCTACGCAACTGACAGTGCATTGATCAGAGGTCCTTAGCTCATGTTATGGGCAAAAGACCGAAAACGGTCCGAAGTGGGGGTTCTGGGCCTGGTCAGACCCGGCCCAAGCCCCCTGGGTAGGCCCGAACCGGGTCCGGCCCGGCTGGGCGCGGACCGGCCCAGTCTGCGCGACCCGCCCCGGCCTGGCTGGGGGGTGCACTGGCTCGGCCAGCGGGCCAAGTAGGGGGGGACGCAGTCCACCCTTTGCGTTCTGTGGACGCAGCGACCAATGCCGTGTCTCCCCTGGATCCCGCGTGGCTGACGATTCAGACGCGGTGGGCCACCAGAGTCATTCTGGTGGTCTGATTTTTCTCTCGTCTGCGCTTACGGGCATCTCGGGAGCTATAGAATTCTGCAAAGGCCTCCAACCACCATTTTGGTACTGCTTTTTCATCACAAATCATCGGCACATCAAGAACAAAACAGCGGTGGCTCAGACTTGTCCGTTAGTCTGCACCCACCGCGTTAGTGGTTCCAAACTTCACCCAACAAATTAATTACCAAGAAAGGGGGTATAATTCTCATAAATATAGAATATACAAATTTTCCCCTACATCACTAAGGAACACGATCGTCGGCATCGCGGTACATGGTGTCACGGAGAAGAGGATCGTAGGCGTCATCGGGGCGCGCCGAGGAGGAAGTGGCGTCTCCTCTGTTGCCGCGGAGAAGAGTAAGGGTGGCGCGTCAACGATATCCGAGGAACTGGCATTCTACATCGTTCTTCATCGGAGGCTGGCATTCTTCATCGTTCTTCATCAGAGGCCATCATTCTTCCTCGCACAACGAAGCTCTCCTCCTTAATAAAATAATAGGTTCCTCATATTATTTAATTCTACCCACAAGGTAACTCTCCCATAATTAATTCACCACATTAATTAAAATGTGTTGAAAATTAATTAAATAAGGTAGAGATATGGTCCCCCATTATTAAACATGTTGGTAGTTAAATAAAAATGGGAAAAGAGGAAACTTCCTCATTAAATTATGGTTTGACATTATTTAATGGATTGAGGTGACATTTAATGGAGGTTTGTCAAATTAATGAGGGGATGTTAATGAGATCAGAGGGAATTAAATGGTGGGGCTCATGTAGGCCCCCACCTCTCTAACATCCACACATTGGTAGTTAAGTGGCTATGGGCCCCACTCTTAACTACCCATGGGAGGGAAAAACCACCTTAAGAAATAAAAATTGATCTGACAATTTTTATTTGCTTCTTAAATAAACCCCAAAAAAATTTCTTCTCCTCCTTTCCGAATGCAACTATGGAAAGTGTCCCCTTAAGAAATTACCGGTGCTGTGAGTTCATCGGTGACCTCATATTTTAATTCCAAGAACCAGTTCAGAATATAGAAAAACCCGCTCATTCGTTCACTGAACGTACCCGAGATAAACTTCAGAAATTGATTCTGGGCACACCGGGCCTCGAAATCAAGTGTCATCCGAAGCCCCAGACTATTAAAATTCCAAAGTATTTAAAAAAAATCCTTGAAATTTCCAGGTCTTTAATTTTTTTTATGATAAAAAATAATGAATGATTGACTAATAATTCTAGATATGGATCTTATAATCCATTATTTCTTCAATAAAAAAAAACCAACCTTGATTTTTTGAGTAATAGATGATGCAGAAATTGGACAAGACACAATAAAATGATGAGATTATGAATATAAAATGTAAGGAAATATAGTATGTATATCTCTATGTGGAAATTAATAAACTCTATGAAAATGAACTTGGAATAATAATTATATCTTATTTCTTTAATTTATGATAAATCAAATAGTCCCTTATATAATCGTAGATTTATGGTTTTGTGATTGTTATATTTTTCTAAATATCAAAATTCTACTAATCGATGTCTTCTATGATTCTACATTAGAACATGATTGTTATATTTATCTTCCATGTCAATATTTTCATATTATATCTTGGTTGTCTTATGTTGAAACCAAATTTTGATTTACTTTGGTTAATCATTAGGTTTTAGACTTTCCTCTTTTAATTTATTTTCAGTACTCATTTTTATGATTTGGGTTTCTATGAAAGGAAAACATCAGTATTTAAAATTTGATAAATTGAGAGAATTTTTTGGCAAAAATTAATTTTAAGGGAGTATAATATTACACATTAATATTATGTGAAATATAATATTTGAATTAATTTTAGCCTTTCCTTTTTTTATTTAACGCAACACCTAATATAGATTTTGTTACATAAAAACACTAAGTTTGATATTTGTTGCATGAAATACCATGTTAGGAACTCACTAAAAAAATAGTTATATTATCTTTCAATACAAACTACACTATGTTTGGATTCTATTACAAACAATATCGAGTTCCTTCGATAAATTGAATTAAATGTAAGAATAATTTTTACCTAACTACAATGTACTATTAATATTGCTATTAAAATATTATTATAGTTATCACCAAGCCGTTGGAATGGTGGTTATGAATAATAATAATTAAATTATAAAAATATGGGTTACTCATGTAAATAATAAAAATTATTTTGGAGACCAATTAAAATGAAATGAATATAAAAGCCTTCTGAAAATATAGGAAATCTTTTGATGGAAAAATCTATTTTTAAAATAAAACATGTTTTACTGAAATAAATTAAGTAAAAAATACTATATAAATTATTTTAATGATATATATATATATATATATTATATTCATTCAACTATTAAACATTAATATTATGTGTTATAAAAAATAGATATGAATAAATCCAATTTAACATATAAAGATATATATTTTTCTAGAGGGAAATTTTACCACCTCTTAATATAACACCTATAATAAATATATATATTTTGACTATTTTATAAATTATATTGGATAAAATAATTATATGTTTTTAAATCAGAACAAAAAAATTATCGTAGGATGATTTTTTTTAAGAAGTTTCATTTTTTAAGGGATAGTGAAAAATACGGAATTCTAGTTGAAATGCCCTTTTCATATAATATATTTATATAGTTATATTATAATTTTCATAGTTTTGAAGTATATATATATAATTTATAAATATATTTATAATATTTAGGTAATTTTAATTAATTTTAAAATGGAAATGGACATAAAAATATCAATCGTTAGAAATTTTTAAATTTGAAAACTCATTGTCTAGTCCCATATGTGGGATTAATTTTAAATTTATGTCTTATACTTATATATTTAATATTTGAAAAAATGGGTTCCATGTTTTGAATTTACATAATTTATAATTTCTACAGAGTTCATCTTCTTTTTTGACATAAATTATTAGTGAAAGTAATTAAAATTAATTACAATGATTAAGGTAAAAAAACGTTTATTTAGTTGTTAAACGTTATCTTGAAGAGGAAAATTACATAAAAACATGTCCAAAATAAATTTTATGTACATATTTTGACCATATCTTCCCATTTTATATAAAAATGAACCATTATTGGAGGCACATGATGTAAGGGAAGCCACAAAATAGTTTTTCCCTTTTTATATTTACAAAAAACAACACTCATCCTCCACTATTAAAGGGCTCTCACCCCATCCCCCCATACATCATCAAACCTCTATAAACCATTGTATCTTCCATAAATAGACCAAATATCCTATCAACTATCATATATTCACATATTTTTCTTAACTGTTGTCACAAATACAACAACATAACCGTATTTCTTCAAACCAAAAGGAGATACCCTAAGAAGAGGTAACATCCTTCCAAAAATAGTTTTATTTTATTTATTTCTCGACCACTTCAACTATAATTATTGAATAATTATATAATAACTTCATTATTATCAATATAATAATACATTATTTATTTAGGGTATGTACTAAAATCATAAAAAATTCCATCAAATTGGATACACAATCATCATTCACATGAAGGGTAGACTACCACCTCAAAATTAATGTCATTCATTCATCCATTACAAGCTCTCATAGTTTATAATAATGATGGAATTACTATGTTTAAATGATATATATGATATATATAATATATATGATTTATTAATTCTTATATAACTATTACATGACATATACCTTCATGAATTTCCTATTGTGGAAATATAATAACTTCATTTGTGGACCAGTGGACTACCACCACCTCAAAGCGATGTGTTTCATTCATAGTTTACATTGGATATTTTGAGAATGGGTTTAGTAAAAATATATGGTATATATATGAAATAATAATTCTACTATAACTATAATATATAAAAAATACATATATTTTCTTTACTTACATTTTTTCAATATGCTAAGGAAACAGAAACAACGTACAAGTGTATGTACGACCTGTTGTCTCCTTGAACAATGTATTCCATTTAATATTTTAATATTTTATACATTATTATATGTACGTATATACTGAATATATATATATTATATAAACATAATTTTTTACATTATGAAAATATGTAAATCATAATCTAATAAGGAGGATAAATAATAACAAGTCAAAACATTAAAAAAAAATTGGTTATTAACCAAAACATTTCATTAATATGAAATTGATAATAAAAATGTAATATAAAGTAAGAAAAATTATTTTATGATATATAATAATATTTTTATGTGGTTTATTAATAATAAACATATTTTTATTGTACATTTAGTTTGAATTCGTAGAATGAAAGTCAGCACTTATGGTTAGGGTCGTCTCATCTCAGTTTTATTCTTGTGAGACATATGATATATTCAACACTAATTCATTTTTCGCGGTGTATTTATTTTCTTAAGATATTTTATAATATTTATTTAATTAATTTAATTATATTTAATGTTTAATTGATGTTATTCTTTCATGGATCACATGATTCAAATGTTACTCAATTAGTAATGGGATTTCTTGTCTCACTTTTATTATTGTGAGACATATGCCTAATTCACAACTAATTAATTTTTTATGGGGTGTATAAATAAATAGAATATATTATATTATCCATATACATAAATTTATGGGTATTTACATATACATTTTAATATATTTATTTCGTTGTGTTTTACGATTCAAATGATTCCAAAACTGTAATGTAATTTTTTCTCAATTTTCATTCTTAGAGAAAAATGTTTTGTTATGCACCTATATGGTTATATGTGTTGTATATAATTTCATTTTATATTTCATATACTAGATATAATTATTTTTATTATATTTTATGCTTCATGTATTTTTATTATTTCTTGGAGATTATGATCCAATGTTACCATGGTGGAAAGAGTTTATTGATATAACCTCATTATTTATGAGGAGTTTTTATGAAAATTCAATAATATATGAAATATTTTGATCCATATATCTTGATTTCTCATGATATTTATTATACTATAGCTATTGATGAAATGATCATGTAATTTTACCATTTTACACTCTTTTTTTAAGATAATTTAAAAAATGTTATTAATAAAATCAAAAGATATTTCTCTCTATCGGTCAGAAATCAGTTTTATTAAAAAACCATGTTTCTTAAAAAAATGGTAAAGAATGTTATTAAATGAACTTTTATGCTCATTTAAAAGGTAAGAATTATTAAAATTGTTTTATTCTTTAAAAAAATAAAAAAAATTTAAATATTCAATTTTATTTTTTGATGGTTATTTTTAGAGAAAGGTATTACAATGATTTTAATGCTTCTTTTTAATTATTCGAAATATATTTTTTAGAAAATTACATAAAAATGTTTTATGTTCATGAAATGTTTTAAATGATTTTAA